>CM060372.1:5511119-8223733 GCA_030545235.1 Helianthus tuberosus
TTAACTAGAAGGGCAATTATGTACTTTCACAATCTATTTTTATTTTAGGAAATTATCTTCAATAACTAACTATCCATAATGAAACCGATTTCCTCCATAATTTTCGGAATTTTTTGTTTTCGAATTATGATCTCACGTAAATATCAATCATTCCTTCGTTTTCTTGCTCACAAGATTCATCGCTGATCATATTTTTTATACGGAGAGAAAAATCATGGCATCTGAAATCTATCAGCATGTTCTTGGTACTGTGTTTTAACTGTTAGAGGGTTAAAGTGAATGTTTTTATAGATCACATAATATGAATGATGTTTGGTAATGCTGGGTGATTTCTTAACATTGTGTTTAACAGCAAGCAGATTAATACTGTTGTGTTTTAGCATTCATACTTGGTAATGCTGGAGGATTTCTTGACGATGTGTTTTACCATTCATGCCGGTAATGCTTGAGGATTTCTTTACATTGTGTTTTAACAGTAAGCAGATTAATACAGTTGTGTTTTAGCATTCCTGTTGGTAATGCTGGAGGATTTCTTGACGTTGTGTTTTACCATCCATGCTGGTAATGCTGGAGGATTTCTTGACATTGTGTTTTAACAATAAGTAGATTAATACAGTTGTGTTTTAGCATTCATGTTGGTAATGCTCTAGGATTTCTTTGACGTTGTGTTTTACTATCCATGCTGGTAATGCTGGAGGATTTCTTGAGATTGTGTTTTAACAACAAGCAGATTAATACCGTTGTGTTTTAGCATTCATGCTGGTAATGCTGGAGGTTCTGGAGGTTTTCTTGATGCCGTGTTTTACCATCCATGCTGGTAATGCTGGAGGATGTCTTGACATTGTGTTTTAACAACAAGCAGTTTAATACCGTTGTGTTTTAGCATTCATGCTTGTAATGCTGGAGGATTTCTTGATGTTGTGTTTTACCATTCATGTTGTTACGATGTGTGACATTTGTCACGATGTGTTTTCTTGATGTAGTGTTTCTTCAGGAAGGATAGAAGGAAGGGGGAGAGACGAGAGAAAGGGAGAGAGAGGGAGAGACAAAATCGCAAGAAATGTGGGGTGGTTTATGAATGCCAGTTATTTCCATATTTAAAACAAGCTAAATGAAATATCTACCCCTGATTAATTAAATAATCCTATTTTTAAGAAACACATATTACCAAAATGCCACCAAGATGATCTCAACCATTAAACACACCCATTGGATAGCCCAGATCGCTTCCTAGACTTTCTAGGAAAAACACACTTTTCGCGGGATCCCCACTATATATATATATATATATGTGTGTGTGTGTGTGTGTGTGTGTGTGTGTATATATGTATATAGGGGACCGCTAAAATGAAAACCACCCCCAGTTGTAAGAAACAAGAGAACCACTTTTCAACCATTAGATGGACAAAATGGATGGATGAGATTAAAAGTAATTAAAACTAATATTAAATATTTTTTGTCTTATTATGTCTTTAATATTTTAATCCAAAAGGTTAGTTTAGTAAATTTACTCAATTTTGTCTTTTTGTCTTTATTGTTTTTTATTACTTTTTTGGTATTATTATATTACTTGTTATTTTAAATAGATTTTTTTTATTAAAAACCATTTTAAATTCAGATTTTTTTACAAAACAATTTTTTTGCGCGCCGATTTTTGCACGATGTTTTTACGCCCGGCTTTTTCACGCGTCGTTTTTTAACGCGCCACCATTCAACCCGCCGTTTTTACGCCCGACTTTTCCACGCGTCGTTTTTTTAACGGGCCGTTTTTTACGCCCCGTTTTAGCACACCGCCTTTTACGTCCCATTTTTTTACGCGACGTTTTTATGCCCTGTATTCACGCCCTTTGTTTAGGCACCGTTTTATCACACGGTTTTTTACGTTTTACAATTTACGTAAAATAAGTTTTACATTTTACGTTAAAAAGTTTTTACATAAAAGTTTATGTTTTACGTTAAAAAAGATTACGTTTAACGTTAAAAAGTTTACGTTATATGTTACAAAAGTTTACGTTTTATGTTAAAAAGTTTACGTTTTATGTTTTACGTTAAAAAGTTTATGTTTAACGTTTTACGTTAAAAAGTTTACGTTTTACGTTAAAAAGTTTACGCTTTTAACTTTTTTTACAAAAAACTTTTTTACACAAAACGAACGCACCCAGAAATCGAAAACTCGATAAGTGTCTCAGATAAATTGTTATCATCATCGACTGGGGGGAAAATAAAAAACCAACAATAGAAATTCAAAACAATGTGCGGATCTTGAAAAAAAAAACGGGATTTGGCTCAAACTTTCCAATAATCAAGGCTGCAAAGTGGGGTTGCAGGTTCAAAAACCTACCCCTCCACCATCCTCGCCGCGCTATCTTCATCATTTCTCGGAAAAAAATGTTTCGAACTATCAATGCCAACTCAACCCCCAATATCAAAAACACAAATCAATCACTGGAGAATCCCACCAAATCACCTTATGCAAAACAGAGGCACTTTATGCAAAAACAAAAGCAACCGAATCAAAAAACACAAATACAAAATTGTTTCAAAAAACTGACCAAATTCAAAGATCAACAACCACCTCTCTTGCAAAAACCCACTTCTCAAAAACCTAGAGATAGAGACAACAAAACCCATCATTTCTAGAGAGAGAAACCCACTTTATGCAAACCCACTTCAAAAATCCGGCAAGTGACTTGCGATGATCCAGGTCCGTCCCTAGCTCCGGCACCATCTGCCTGAAGTTAGAACTTGACTCCGGTGACCTCCTGCACCATCTGCCTAAAGTTAGAAGGGTCGGGTTCAGAAGCCGGTGAAGATGGCCGACGGCAGGGCCGCGTTCAAAGCTAGTGGCGGTGATGGTGGAGACGGCAGCCGGTGGAGACTACCATGGCTCCCAGCGTACGACGCGATGGCTCCAGGCCCGTCCCTATCTCCGGCAGCAGTTCCGGGACCTGGAACCAGCCGCCAACACTTCGACGGTGAAAGTCAGGTCCGTCCCTAGCTCCGGCACCGGCTCCTTTTGAAGATGATTTTGTGTGGTTTCTTATGAAGATGAGAGATAATGGATTGTGAAGGTTCTGGAACAATTTCGAGAGAGAGAGAGATGGGTGATGAGAGGTTTTAAATTTTTGGGAGTGATAAAGAGTCTTTAAGGAGGCAAACAGAGAGACAGACAAAAGAGATGAGAGAGATGAGAGACTTGTGAGAGACGAGAGATGAGAGATGAGAGCGACTTATGAGAGATGTGAGATGAGAGAGTTTTTAAAAAGTCAAATAATTTAATGAAGAGAGAGAGATAGATTGGACATTTGAAGGAAATGACCAAATTACCCTTTATTCTGATTGGTTGAGAGTGGTTCTCGTGGTTCTTACAACTGGGGATGGTTTCTATTTTAGCGGCTCCTTATATATATATATATATATATATATATATATATATATATATATATATATATATATTACTTGACGATTACATGAAACATATCGAGATACGAGTTAGTATGTGTACATGAAAGTGAATTCTAAATGAATTGATTACTTGTGTTTATGTGTAACATACGTAATGTATAAGAATATATATATTTAATAAAATTTATATATAAAAATCACCTACAGATCATCTAGTCAAATCTATTTCAAATAATAACATCTCATCATGTCTAGTGAGTTGGGTAAACACTTGTAAGACATACATATGATGTGGACAATAAGGCGTCCTATATGTGTTAGGTTGGTCGTACTTGCTTTCTTTTGGGCTTTTGTGTCGCTAGCTTTTCAACACGGATTTTGAGATGAGTAATCACGGCCCCTCTTATATTGTTTACTAAATTTGGGGGTAAAGCATACGGTTTTATACGAAATGATTTACACTTGCATGTTAGTTGATTCTAATTGTACCTATTATACGAATACGAGTATTATGTTTATCGATTGTTTCGAGAGCTCAGGAAAGCCCTCGTGTTTAATGAACTGTAAACCTTAGCTATGGACTTAACCATGGAATATCGCGAATAGTCATATAGGGTTGACGCCCCTCCTTTGGTTAGTAGCGCTAACCCGGTTAAGACAAAGGTGTTCGAAATTTCCGAAACGATTATATTGTATTGGGATACGATAGGACAAGGCATTCTCAGTCAAGATTTGGTTATAGGCTCATATTGTCACATTGGTCATAGTCCTTGCCAGACTTTGATTTGGTCATTCACGAATAACACTTTTTCATGCAAACGGTTTTCAAAACATTGTTTATGTTTTATTTACTTATCGATCTAAACCGTGTTCCTCACTAACATTATGTTGGAGATTGTTAGTATGCCTATATGACTATTAGCTATGAAAACCTTTCATGTTACATCGCCAGTGATTCCGCGTTTTGCGGTGTGTGACAAGAGATACTTATTTTTATGTACGTTTTTTAGTTGGTCTACGTTTTGACGTACAATTTATTGTATGGTTTGACACCGCTAAGTCTTGATACAAATGTAAGGACGATGTGGTGTTTAGGTGGTTCCCCACTAAACGAACCAACCTGGTTTCGATTTCATTTCTTTTATATGGTATAAATTCGATTTACTTAACTTTTTATCCAACCGCAATGCTTATATAGGTTATATTGAGTTATATTGGATACATGTGTTTTCATATGGTTGTCACATTACATAATGCTTGCACTAATCCCATTTAATATTTGCGATGTACCTGCGCCGTAACACACGCAGGCCTTATTACTAGTTCTATCTATATATCATAGACTAACATTAATGGTAATTTTTAAAACTCGTCAAAAGGTAATCCAACTAATGTTTCATCATTTTAATGGTTCTTTGAATGACATGAATATCATTTTAGGGGTGTTCACGGCTTGCTTTGAAACTGTGAAACCATCCAAACTGGTCATAGGTTTGGTTTCACCGTCCAAACCAGCTATCGGTTTGGTTTCAGGATCGGTTTTTTTCATTAAACTTAAGTCAGTCAGATTAAAAAAAGTTCAAAACATAGTGAATGATTTGGTTTACAATTTATATCCAAAACTGACGATTTCGGTCGGCCGGTTTAAAAAAAATCCAAACCGTAGTGAACGCGTGAGTTTGCAGTTTATAACCAAAACCGAACATAAAAAACGGAACTGGATCGTAAAATTAAATTATATTTCTATTTTTTTAAACTGTTTATTTTTCATATATTTAGCTATTTATATTTATATTTCTATTATATATTATGTTTAATTAAATTAAACTGGGTCTAAATTTTTAATAGAAATGTAATTGGAGCCCACATATTAAACCTAGCTAACATTTATTCTAACCTATTTTCTTTTTATAATTTAGTAAAAATTGTATATGAATAGGTTTCACTGTTCAATTTTGAGTGTTTTGATTGGTTGTTGGAGTTTGTAGGCCAATGGGTGGATGTCATTTGGCATCCACTATTTTATTTTATTTATATTTATACTTACAAGTCTTAAAGTTATGTGTACAAGCCTCTATTGCATATAAACATTTATGTTATCTTCCTTTTGACTATTTCTAAAATATAAAATATTCCCTTAAAGTAATAGTATAAGTACCATATAACCCTTATGGTTTACTTTTAGTTTTAATAAACCCTAGTAGTATTATTTTATAATTTATCAAAAAATTTATGTGAGTAGGTTTCACTATTCAATTTTGAGTGTTTTGATTGGCTGTTAAAGTTTGTTGGCCAATGTCTGTTAGATTTAATAACTTTTTCATATGACATTTTAATAAAAATTGCACCATAAAAATCAACTTTTTTTATCTTTAAAACGACTATACTATTGCTAATTGGATCACCCAGATCGTAAAGTGCGATTCAAAAACTCAGGTCGTAAAACGCAATTCACAATGGTAAAACCCAGATCGTAAAACGCAATTGTTGAACCCAGGTCGTAAAACACAATTCACAATGGTAAAACCCAGTTTGTAAAACGCAATTCACAATAATAAAACCCAGATCGTACGTTAAAACTTAGGTCGTAAAACACAATTCACAATGATAAAACCTCAGATCGTAAAACACAATTGTTGAACCTCGGTCGTAAAACGCAATTCACAGTGGTAAAACCCAGATCATAAAACGCAATTCAAAAACCCAGGTTGTAAACGCAATTCACAAAGGTTAAACCCAGATCGTAAAACGTAATTTGAAAACCTAGAACATGAAACGCAATTCAAACACCCAGATCGTAAAACACAGTGATTAACGAAATTTGAATGCTAGAAACACTAACGATCGAATGAGTTGATTGATTCGCTTAAAAACACGCGGAAAAAATGAGAAAATTTGTGAATTTGAACTATGTTTCTTCAAAAAAAGTTGAAGAACACGTTGATTTAGTGTTTAAATCATTGATTGATTGATGAAGAAAATCGCAATATAATGTAGTGATTATAGAGAGAGAAAGTAAAGAAAATGTCGAAGATGATGGATTTTTGAAGATGTTGGGTTTTGAATATGTAGAGAAGAGCTGAGATTGACTAAAATGCCCAATTCTTTGTTTTTTGTTATTTGTCACATGTCCTTCTATTATTGTTTTCTACACTTCTTACCCAAACCAATCTTCTTATTTGTTCTCTCCCTTTATCTTGATTGAAAACTTTAGAATAAATTTGTACTTCTAGTTATTAATATATCTTGGTTTAATAACTAAATCTCGATTGCACACCTAGTTTACCTTTTTTGCATTGCTAACTGTTACATTAGTTTTCTAATTCCTGAAATTAAGAGGGTAAGGAAAATCAAATTATACATTGTTTAGTAATTTTATTTTTCATTTTATCTTATATATATTATATATAATTTTTTATACAGTGTTCCCATTTATTTTTCATTTTTCAATGTTAGTAACTTTTCGACTTGGTTTGGTTTAAGTCTCAACGATCCAGTTTCTGTTTTTGATAATTAAAAATCGTTACTAACGGTTTTATTCACGATATAACTTAAAAACCGTTAAAACCAGACCTTGAACACTCTTACTCATTTTAACAAAAGTTGTTAAATTTATGTGAGTGAGTTACTTGTGTTATAAGGAATGGTTGTGAGTGGTTTTGAGTGCTTGTGAGTGAAAGAGAGAGAAAATGTTACTGTGTATCTGTAAATATATGGGAACACTGGGTACTCGTTTATAATTTTTTTAATATTTTTTTAAAAGTGATTGTTAGTGGATATTAGAGAATGCAATGATAAAGGTATAAAATATATTATTTAATTGAAAATGAGAGAGAAAAAATAGAATTTTTTATTCTTTTTAAACTATGTGCTAAGGAAAAGCCAAGTCAACAGGTCTTTGGTTATTACCTTTGTAGCCGTATGTGAGACACATGGAAATTGTGAAACCAATTAGATCATTTCTTATCACTTTAACTAGATAAAGTTAGTCACCATTTTCTATTTATTCATTGAATATGTTCTCGATCAAATAACTGATTGAATAAACAAAAGAAGGAGACATATATGTTAATTATTTTACTATCAAATTATCATGAAGAAATAGGAACGAATAAAAAACACAAAAGATGTTCGTATATATAGTCGCAAAAAGATTAGAATAATATGAGTGCCAAAACTTTAGTGGTTGGAACGTCACAATCACCATGCCCATTGAAAAGAAAGTTCAAAGCTTTTTCTTGGTCAAGTTGACTATTGACGCTCCTCTGTGTATAAGTATTTGGTCGCAAAAACTTAGAAAGATACCACAAAATTTATTACCAAAATGAGTGCCAAATGGTTGCTCATCTTGCTATCATTTCTCTTCCTGACACACCTTGCAGCATTTTCCACACCCATTCACAAGGCACCAGTACTGAACGACACCAACGTTGATCGTCTAGCATTGCTTGCTATTAAATCCATGATTAAAGGTGACCCACAAGGTCTCTTGACCTCATGGAACCATTCCAGCACTGATTTCTGCCAATGGCAAGGCGTTACATGCAGCCATCGCCACCAAAGAGTCACCCACTTGGACCTCTCAGATGGAGGCTTAATTGGTATGTTGTCTCCTTCCGTGAGAAATCTAAGCTTTATCAGGGTCATTCAGCTTTTTAACAACTCATTTTCAAGTGAAATTCCACCTGAAATTGGTCGTCTCTTTAGATTACGAGAACTACGTCTTCATAACAACTCTTTCACCGGAAACATTCCGGCCACCATAACGAATAATCTGGTCGGCAAGATCCCAAATGAAATCGGGCGTCTCTTTAGATTACCACAACTACGTCTCGCTTACAACTCTTTCACGGGAAAAATTCCAACCACCATAATGAACTGCTCCAACCTCCAATTCCTTAAGTTGGGTTTCAATAATCTGGTCGGCAGGATCCCAAATGAAATCGGGCGTCTCTTTAGATTACAAACACTAGATCTTTATAACAACTCTTTCACGGGAAACATTCCAGCCACCATAACGAATTGCTCCAACCTCCAAGTCCTTGACTTGGGTTTCAATAATCTGGTCAGCAAGATCCCAAATGAAATCGGGCGTCTCTTTAGATTACAAACACTAGATCTTTATAACAACTCTTTCATGGGAAACATTCCATCCACCATAACGAATTGCTCCAACCTCCAACTCCTTGACTTGGGTCTCAATAATCTGGTCGGCAAGATCCCAGATGGGATTGGTTCATTGTCCATGCTAAGCTACCTCTCACTTAGCGAGAACATTCTACAAGGCGGAATTCCACCTGAAATTTGGCGTCTCTTAAGATTACAAACACTATATCTTTATGCTAACTCTTTCACTGGAAATTTATTGTCCATCCCTCCTACACTTCATACGCTCAGCTTAAGTACTAATAACTTTAGGGGGAAATTACCTTCTCTCACAAACGGTTCGGCTTTAAAGGTTTTGGACCTATCATATAACTATTTTGTTGGATCATTACATAATTTGGTTTGTTCCAACGGGGTGAACACGATCGAGTCGGTTGATTTTGAATATAATCAGTTGTCGGGTGTTATTCCGGAGTGTTGGGAGAAGTGGTCGAGCTTGAAAGTCTTATACTTAGAAGGTAATAAATTGTCTGGTGAGATTCCAAGAACATTGGGCTCTGTACCTTTGTTGCAATTATTGAACATGCGTGGGAACATGATTTCAGGAAGCTTACCTTCTTCCCTAATGAATCTGTCATACTTAAAGGTCCTTCAACTTGGCAATAATAATCTTGCAGGAATCATTCCACCATGGATTGGAATAAAACTCACTATGTTGAAAATTCTCAATCTTAGATCCAACATTTTTTACGGAAATACTCCTAACCAGCTATGTTATCTTTCACATGTTCAAGTATTGGATCTCGCTCATAATAACCTCTCAGGAAATATTCCTAGATGCTTCAACAACTTTAGTGTGCTTGCGGGCAAAGAAACTAATTTAGAGGTTCAACTTTCATTCCATTTTGACAATGGTACTGTAGTTATTGTTTATGATTCATTGGTGATGAAGGGACGAGAAGACACTTACGGATCCCTAGGACTAGTCACGCTTTTGGACCTTTCAAGCAACAATTTGTCCGGGCAGGTCCCTAGTGAGCTCACGACCCTCCACAACTTACAATCACTAAATTTATCAAGAAATCAACTCACAGGAGAGATACCAAATAAGATTGGAGACATGAAATCACTTGAGTCTTTGGATTTATCAGTAAACAATCTTTCTGGGGAACTTCCTATGAGTTTGTCAGGGTTGAATTTCTTGAGTAGCTTTAACGTGTCCTACAACAATCTGACAGGAAGAATTCCAACAGGTACACAAATTCAAAGCTTTAATGAGCCCAGTTTCATTGGAAACAAACTTTGTGGAGCTCCACTAACTAATGATTGTGTACATGTTGACAAACATGATGCTACAAGCGACCAAAAAGAAGATGGTGGATCACACAAAGTAGATTGGTGGTTGATTATTAGCATAGCACTTGGACTTATTATTGGGTTTTGGGGCATTGTGGTTTCATTAATGCTCAACAGATCATGGAGAATCACATATTTCCGTCTCTTGAGGAAATTGATCAAGGTATAAGGTTTATGATAAGTATTATTGTGATGTATTGTTTCCTTTTTGTTTCGTTGTATTTTGCGGCTTCCCTTGGCTTCTTGCTAGGGGAGTCATGTGTGGTTGAATAAAGTTTCCTCTTTTGCGGACTAAAAAAATAAGTTTTATTGTGATATATTTTCTATGTGACCATGAAAAAGCACCTTTGAAGTTGCAAAATGTTTCACATTTTCTTTGAAGTTTTTTTTTTTTTTTTTTTTTTGCAGAAAATCAAATGACAAGGTGGCATTTGAGATGAGTATTTAATGTTGTTTTGTTTGATTTAATTATTGTCTTAAACATAATGATTAAAACATAAAATTATCTTATGGGTCACTTGGTGTAGTTCCCTGCAGTCTGCTTTTCAGAAAGCATAAGTTTATTGCTGTTGTTTTTTGTTTGGTTCGGTCTTTCTTTGTGATTGTTTTCCCAAAAGAAACTATGTACACTTTATAAATTTGCATACTCAAAGTTCATGACAGGTCCATATAATATATAGATAAATCAAACAATCCTAAAAAAAATCAAGTTGCATCCAAAAATTCCCATTCAAATAGTTATCTTGTTGATTTCCACTCCATGATTGCCGAAATAGGTTTGTTTAAATTTATTAACCACTATTAACTAGTTTTATTTTTAATATAATTATTCGACCCAAATAGTTTTAAAAACTATTTTATATATAATTGGTTGGAATGTTATACTAATTAATTGGCTTGTATATGTGTGTCATTTCTATTTTCTATATTAAAATAAAGTATATAAAGCTTATATTATTATACGGGTAGATTACGGGTAAGTTGACTGTTAGAAATATGAAGTACCTATACAAGCCTAGAAACCGTTTAATAATTAAATTATAAAAATACAATATATTTGAACCTACTCCGTTTTTAATGAAACTTGGTTCAAAATGTAGATGAGATTATTCTCGTTCTAATGACATATTTATTGTTTTATAAAATGTTATATTTTAGAAGTTATACACGCCAAATAGGTAAAGCAGTTGAATTAATTATAATAATAAATATAATAAATAAATCAAAATATTTGAAATTTTGATGCACGTGTACTTTTGTGATAAAATCAAAAGAAATAATAATAATAATAATAATAATAATAATAATAACAATAATAAACTTACACGAAATTGAATACGTGTGCATACAGGAGATCTTATCTTGGCCTCTAAGATTGAAACTTTGAGTATAAATAGGATCACTTTAATACATTCAATTTGTTCAGTTCTTTTACCTTCTTTCTTCCTCTCGATCTCACTCTCTACATATATATATATATATAGGGAAGGGCTTAGTAGGAAACCCCATCTTTTTTAAAAAACTTTGGAAACCCAACCTCATCCATTGATTGTCTTTCATCCAACTTGATCAATGGCTATCATCATTTTGGTAAGAATTATAATTAAAAGAAATAGTATAATACACATTTGAAAGTCTGGAAGGGTATTTTCGGTAGAACAAAACCCACTTTTTTTGCATTGAAAAGACAAAACCCACTTGTGTCATAATCTCTCTCCTCTTTCTTCTAATCAAATCTTCAATAAACTATTATCTCTCTCCTCTTTCTTCATCATGTGAAAAGAAGAAAGCTTCATGGTCTTCAATGGTGATCCTTCAATGGTGATCTTCATTTGAAGATAATTTCAGCATCATGTGGTCTGAAAAAATCACAAAGACACACGCACGAGTGTGTGTGTGAGAAGAGCGATGACAAAATGAATGTTTTTAGAGAGAGAAAGTTGATGTTTTAGATAGAGAAACAACAATCTTTATCACAAAGACACACGCACGAGTGTGTGTGTGAGAAGAAGGTTTGAAGATCTTCTTCGTGTTCATCGGACGGGTATAGATCCGGTAAGTGTTCTTGAAATATCATTTGACACTTGATTTTTTGTTGAAATGGTTGTTAATATGTTTTTGTGTGCTGAAAGTGTTTTAGTAATGGTTAATGGGGGATCCATGGTTAATGTTAATGTATTTTAAATAAATCAAAAACTTTAGGATGAGATTTTGTACGGGTTTTTTTGTTGGTTTGGTTGCTTGTTAGGGGCTTTTGATCTTAACAGTAGCTGTTTTTTTTTGTTGGTTTGGGTTGCTTGTTTGGGTTTTTGATCTGAACAGTAAGTGTTTTTTTGTTTGGTTGCTTGATTCACAGACTCAGGCCCATAACATGTGTTAAGCCCCCTGTTATAATGTTATATAACGTGTGTTGATTTACAGAAACAAACCCATAAAGATATTCAATTGAGAAGGTGGATGGATGTACGCGAAGTTAATGCGTGTTCTAGTAATGGTTAATGTTCATGTATTTTAAATAAATCCAAAACTTTAGGATGAGCTTTTGAACGGGTTTTTTTGTTGGTTTGGTTGCTTGTTTGGGGCTTTTGATCTTAACAATAATTGTTTTTTTGTTGGGTTGCTTGATTTACAGAGACAGACCCATAACACGTGTTAAGCACCTGTTAGAATGATATATAACGTGTGTTGATTTACAGAAACAGATCCATAAAAGATATTGAATTGACAAGCTGGATGGATGAAGGCGACGTTAATGTGGGGACATTGAATAAGTCACATCCTTTGGGAAAGAAGTCTTCGTTCATTTATAACATGTGTTGCTGGTTCATGCTGTAACAGAACACCATGATGTAACCTGACATGTGTTCATGTATAACATGTGTTAAGCCCATGTTAGAATGATATATAACGTGTGTTAACCTTTTGTTAATTAAAAAAAACAAGTAATATCTATTTTATTTTTGTTGATGTTTAAAATATCCGATAATGTGGATACTGAGCGTAAAACTTGTACAAGTAATAAATGTAGAAGTTAGTATGTAACGTGTAATATGAAACGAGCCATTTATGGTAACACATGTACCGGTAATTTTGGAATATATAATATGAAACGGGTCATTTGTTTTGCACATTTTTGGAATGTATAACATGTGTTAAGCCACTGTTATAGTCTTTTTGTAACCTGACATGTATTCATGTATAAGCTAGTGGTTTACAAAACACCATGATGTGTATATACTGATCTAACATGTGTTACAATTTGTCTGTTCAGAACATGTAATTGCTTAACATGTAATTGCTTAATGACAAAGGGTAACACATTTATAGGTAGGTTTGAAATAAATTTTTAAAACCCTTGTGTGTATAATTCGATGGTGACACTGTTTTGTAAACGGGTGTGTATAATTCTTAGACGGTTTTTTGGATTCGTTATTATTGTTGGGGTTTCCTAATCACTTGTTTATTGTTACATGTTTTACAAGTGTGTTGTTGAATCCAAAAAATATCAGGTTTGTTTCTCTAAGACCGAAAAATGACTGCCCTTGGTCAGATACTAACATGTGTTAGTGTACATGTTGTGCATGTACTGATCGTAACACGTGTACAAGTTAATAACCCCGTGGTTTACAAAACACCATGATGTGTATACACTGATCTAACATGTGTTACAATTTGTCTGTTCGGAACATGTAATTGCAAAATGACAAAGGGAGAAAACAGTCGACGGGGGCGATGAGTTTAATAGTGAGCTTAGTTAATATCATAATCTTGTTGTAACCCCACTTGTATACATATGATAACATGTAAAGCATCCATTATAACCCGACTTGTATTCATGTATATGAAAGTGGTTTGCAAAAACACCATGATGTGCATATACTGATCGTAACACGTGTACAAGTTAATATGGAACATACAAGTTAATGTTGTAACACCGTATACCTGGGATAACATGTGTTAAGCCTCTGTTATAATCTTGGTTTAACCCATCATGGTGTCATGTATAAGCTAGTGGTTTCCAAAACAGTTACTATTCAGATCAAAAGCCCAAACAAGCAACCAAACCAAGCATAACTTTTTAACACAAAAATAAAAACCTGTAAATTAATCTTACACAACTGAAACAACAACTAACAAAGTACACAGAACTAAAAACCTGCAATTAATTCGTCATACCCTAATACATGTCTCTAATACATCGTCATACCCTAATACATGTCTCTATAACATGTTACTATGGTTTAGCTGTGAAACAGGAGTTCAGATTATAACACGTGTTACGTTGGTTGCGCTGTAAGACAAACTTGGCTTAGTTGTGAAACAGGAGTCCAGACTATAACACGTGTTAAGTTGGTTGTGCTGTAAGACAAACTTGGCTTTTCGTTTCTAAAAACAGATGTCCAGAAGTTCAAACTATAACACGTGTTAGTTGTGTTGTGCTGTAACATAAACATGGTCATGATCCTTAAGCATCTGATCCACGTTTGACAAAACCAATGGTCCCGAGAATTGGATCTTGTTTCCCTTGTATCCATCACCATCCTAATAAAAAAAAAGATAAGATAACCGTTAAGTCGTTAACCAGACATAACTATTAACACATTCATAACCATGGTTTTTTCATTCAGCAAGTGTAACGGCTGAAAATGAGAAAACAACATCAAATAAGGACACAAATGAAGATAATGACATAAACATTAAAGATCTAAAATACGAAACATTAACGGTCTATAATTTGTAATCTATATGAACATTAACGGTTGTTCGTGTTTCACAATAACGGTTGGAATTATACAAACTGTAATTTGTAATCTATAAGTCCATACCTATATCATTTTTAAATTCAATATTTTATTGGTTTAAATATTTAAGTGTAAAATAATAGAACCGTAAATTATAATCATCTTTCAAAAGTTCATACCTACATGCTCAAGTTATCAACTAACATAAACTCCACAAAATCAGAAAAATCCATATGAAATACCCAGAATCAAACATATATGAAAACATATGTTGCATAAAACTAAAAGAGTGTAAAAACTCACAAATATCAAGATCTGAAACAACATATACAAATCATATTTTATATAAACTAAAAAAGTGTAAAAAACTCACAAATATCCAGATCTGTAACAACATTATGAAACATGTGGAAAAACGAGATCTAAACGGGAATGGAACAAGATCTGGAAGGGGTTTTCACGTGGATCTGATTTTCATATATTAACATCTTCATCACAAAACCACGTTCTTCATCAGGGATGTTGGTGAAACTATGGACCGGCTAAAGAACCTGTTGGGGAAACTATGGACCGGCGACATTAACTCGGATGTTGGTGGATTTGTCTCCATGGCCATTAATGGAGAAAGGATAATTTGGAGGAGAAGATGAAATATGCATTTTCTCTTTCTGTTAAAAGAAGATATAAATTAAAATGAAATAGGGTAAAAGAAATATGAGGTGGCTGATTTGAACACATGAGTTGATTGGCATTAAATGATCATGTCAAGTCAAATTGGGAAAATAACTTGGGTTGGGAAATTACTGATATAACCTTGAGAGCAAAAATGATTAACAAGGGACTATGGCAACGTGGATTAATATAGGCCACAAGTAAGGTTTCCTAAGTTTTCTAAGTAAATGGGGTTTTTTATATAGCATTTCCCTATATATATATATATATAGGTAGAGGATCCTGTAAAAAAGACCTAAAGTGTGAGAAGGGTAAGAAAGAATCTCAGCCTTTAGATCTTTTGATCTAATGGTTGAGATCAATAGGGACCAAATTGTAAAATATTTTCATTAATTTGGACTGATTTGAAATATATAGAGGCAATATAGTCTTTTAAACCCACTAGAAATTAGGTAATGCACATGTAACTTCCCCCTGTCTTTTTTAAACGTCAATAACTTTTTATACGTAACTTTAAAAAAAATTACACCATAATAACGAGAGTTTTTTTATCTTTAATATGAGTACCATATTGCTATACTTATATAGAGAAAAAATATGTTTCGATCAGATGTTTAGTCAATGAATGGTGTGATATACTTGTTGAATGGTGTTATATACTTGCTGAATTGTGTTATATACTTACTGAATGGTGTTATATAATTGCCGAATGCTGAATGATGTTATATACTTGCTGAATGGTGTTATATACTTACTAAATGGTGTTATATACTTGCTGAATGGTGTTATATACTTCCTATAATTAAGGTGGCGGTTATGGGGAGTTTTTAATTAATTGAATTAATGACAAAATTACTTGTTTACCCTTTTCAATTAATTTAGATCTAATGGCTGAGATTCTTTCTTACCTTTCTCACACTTTTGGTCTTTTTTACAATAACCTTACCCTATATATATATATATATATAGGATTAGGTTCAAACGTGAACATTTTCTCCAGCGTGAACTGATCTGGGCCCTTGATTTTTAGGATCTTGAGATTTTAAGTCAATGGCATGATGGTAATTATTTGATTAATTGTTACTATTTAATTAAATCAATAAGGGTATATGTGTAATTTCCATTTTAAACTAATTCCATAAATCTCGTTCTCTCTCCTATTCAATCTTTCTTTATCATCAAATTTCTCTCTCACCTCCATCAACCAGATCTGAAGATCTGAGAAAATCATCATCGGAGGAGAAAATCATCATATTCGCCGAGCCCCTCTGAAGATCTGAGAGAGTGAAGAAGAAAGAGGCACGACGGTCGAACAACTCCAGACATCATCTTCTGGTGATGATGATGACGATGGCGAGGTGCAGGCGATCAGCGACAGTACACAGCGGCGGCGGTAGCGGCGTCTCTTCCTCCTCCGATGATGATGAAGCTGTGAAGATGAAGATTCAGCAGCAAAGTTTCAGTGGGTTCGAGTTCTGTGTTGATTCGTTTCGGTTCTCGGATTCGGAAAAGAAGTCATGGCAGTGCACATCTTTTTGGTTCATAGTTTCTGGTCAGTAATAGATTTCGTTTGAATATTGGTATTCATTAATTTTGATGTATATTTGTTACCATTTGCTTGGTTGAGAGTGGTCGAGAACATACTTGTATAAACTGCTTATAGATGATGTGGTGTGATAATTTTTGGGTCTTTGATGCATTTACATATGCTAGCTGTTTGTTTGCAACTAAACCTAGGATCCAAAAGTAGTTGTTATTTTTTTTTTTGTTCTATTCTTTGATTTTGCTATTTTTTAACGCGATGTACACATGTGTATTCTAATTTTGCTCTGTTTTTAATGCGATGTACACATGTGTATTCTGATTTTGCTCTAATTATAACCCAATGTACACATGTGTATGGCGTCTGTTTTTGTGATATCTCATATTTTTTGTGTATTGAATGTGTAAAGGTGTTGATGTACACTTGTGAATTATGCAAAGTATTAGTTGCTGAGTTTTTTTGTGCTATTATAGGAGATGTCGTTAACGAGAAAAGTGGAGATGGAAGGTCGATAAGGATGATTCAACATACAACGTGGCGAGTAGTTGTAAAAGATTATGTTTTTTGTTTTTTCGATTATGTTTGGTTTATTGTTTTTACAAAACTGGAACTTGTAATTATATGTTTTTTTGTTTGGTTTGGAAAACATTATGGAACTTGTAATTTGTTAAATATAAATTAGTTTTACAGGTATTGTTTCTATGTACGTATTATGTAGCTAATTACACATATGTACGATGTTGAGTACACATGTGTACTGTTCTATTTATATCCAAGTACATATGTGTATATCGTTGAATATGAAGGTTACGTGGATCTTAAAAATCAAAATTTGAATTCGGGTGATGAAATCTGAAATAAAAATTAAAATTGAAATAACACATTATGTGGATAATGAATTTAAAAAAGGAAAAAAGTAACTTAATTCAATATTTAAATAATGATTTAAATATAATTTTTTATACAATTACAATCCTACCCTTAACAACTAAAAAGGAAATCAAGGGTCCAGATCTGTTCACGCAGTTCACTCTTGGGAGGTTGTTCACGCTGGAACCCTACCCTATATATATATATATACCTCATAATAATATTTCAAAGCCATGCCTCATTTTAAGTGTTTTAACCCCTGATCATTGATACCTTTTTCCGATTGATCTGGAGCCCCATAACGCATGTCAAGGCTCTGCCCGACTAAGTTCGTTGGGGTTCTGTCTCGTGACATACGGATAAGGTTGAATTAGGTTTACTATACTTAACACGAGTGCAACTATATATATATATATATATATATATATATATATATATATATATATATATATAGGGTAAGGTTCATGCGAGAACCACCTTTATTGCGAGAACCGCGAGAACCAATGTGAACACAACCTAAAATAGCTAAAAAAAACCTAAAACCCCCTACCCCCCCCCCCCCCCAAGCTAAAATGCTAAAAACTAAACCCCCAAAAAACTTTAAAAAATCTAAAAAAATAAAAAAAAATCTAAATTTTTTTTAATATTTTTATGTTAAAATCTCTACTTTTAGTAGCAAAAAAAAAAAAAAAAATTATTGCTACTAAAAGTAGCGATTTTTTTATAAAAAATATTAATTTTTTTTTGTGTTTTTTAGCTATTTTAGGCATTTTTGGTTGTGTTCACATTGGTTCTCGCGGTTCTCGCAATAAGGGGCGGTTCCTAACGGATCTTTGTCCTATATATATATATATATATATATAGGGAAAGGTTAACATACAAAAAGGCTTATCGTACAAAATGTACGCGACGCGCGTAACCCTCGGATCAGGCCAAAAATCACGCATGGATCAGTTAATCACGCATGGGAGCCAGTTAATCACGCATAGGATCAATTAATCACGCATGGGATCAAATTTTTTGACCTAATCATGCATGGGATCTTAATTACGCAAGTTATGTTGATCAAAAAATGTGATAATCACGCATGGGATAACAATTACGCACGTTATAATTCTGTCGCGTACGTTAACGTACGTTAATCACTTTTGTACATTATACTTTCTCTCTCTCTCTCTCTCTCTATATATATATATATATATATATATATATATATATGTATATATATATATTTAAAGTAGCTCAGAAGTTATACCCAAGATTTATACCAGGAGGCTTTCTAGTTGAACCCTAAAGTTACAAGGTAAGTCCATTCTCTTTTCTCACAGTTTGTGAGTCATTCTCCTTTTTATCACCTTTTTGTGATACAGTTATATTTAAAAATGATTTCCAAAATCCTAAATGTTTATCAGTTATACTTACAGTGAGTAATTTTTTTTGTATTCTGCAATAATTGCCGGTATGGGAGGTTTTATACATTACTTGACCCTCGTTACTATTGGCCAAAAAGTTAGCCAATAATAGCATGGCCATAAGCACGGGGGGAATTGTGCCCCAGTGGCCATAGCCTATAACTAATAATTTTTACATTAAATAATTAATAAATTTAATATATAATTGTGATAAATCTAAATAGTGTGTATATAAAATAGAGCTTTATTAATCATTATTAAAGTATATTAGTTACATTAAAAATTATATTTAATACACCTAAATTACTATTAACATTATAAAATAATGTATATCATAATAAAAGGAGTAAATTGCCATTTTAGTACCTGAGTTTTGTCCAAATTTGCCCTTTTAGTCCAAATAGTTTTTTTTTTTTTTTTTTTTGCCTCTGAGTCCCTGACTTTTCCCTTTTGTTGCCATTTTGATCACATACACTAACTCTATCCAAAAACTCCATCTTTAACCAGGGGTATTTTAGGTATTTTCATTTTAAATGTTTTCAATTGCCATTTTGATCCAATTCCAAAAAATCAAAAAAATTTCAAAAAATAAAAAAAATTCCAAAAAATTCTAAAAAATAATAAAAATTCTAAAAAATCATTAAAATTCTAAAAAAATCTAAAATATCCAAAAAATCCGTTTCGGCGCGAACCGTTTCGAACCCGAACCGTTTCGAGCTGAACCGTTTCGACGCGAACCGTTTCGACCCGAGCCGTTTCGAGCTGAACAATTTTGACGCGAACCGTTTCGACCCGTACCGTTTCGACCCGAACCGTTTCGAGCTGAACTGTTTCGACGCAAACCGTTTCGATCCGTACCGTTTCGAAGCCGGACCGTTTCAAGCCGAACCGTTTCAAGCCAAACCGTTTCAAGACGAACCGTTTCGACCCGAACCGTTTCGAGCTGAACCGTTTTGACACGAACCGTTTCGAAGCCGAACCTTTTCAAGCCGAACCGTTTCGAAGCCGAACCGTTTCAAGCCGTACCGTTTCGAAGCTGAACCGTTTCGAAGCTGAACCGTTTCGACGCAAACCGTTTCGACCCGTACCGTTTCGACCCGTACGGTTTCGAAGTCGAACCGTTTCAAGCCGAACCGTTTCAAGCCGAACCGTTTCGAAGCCGAACCGTTTCGACGCGAACCGTTTCGACGCGAACCGTTTCGACCCGTACCGTTTCGACCCGAACCGTTTCGAAGCCGAACCGTTTCAAGCCGAACCGTTTCGAAGCCGAACCGTTTCAAGCTGTACCGTTTCGAAGCTGAACCGTTTCGAAGCTGAACCGTTTCGACGCAAACCGTTTCGACCCGTACCGTTTCGACCCGTACGGTTTCGAAGCCGAACCGTTTCAAGCCGAACCGTTTCGACGCGAACCGTTTCGACCCTTACAGTTTCGACGCGAACCGTTTCGACCCGTACCATTTGGAAGCCGAACCGTTTCAAGCCGAACCGTTTAGAAGCTGAACCGTTTCAAGTCGTACCGTTTCGAAGCTGAACCGTTTCGACGCGAACCGTTTCGACACGTACCGTTTCCAAGCCGAAACGGTTCGGTTCGAAACGGTTCAGCTTCGAAACAATTTCGGGTTCGAAATGGTTCGGCGTCGAAACGGTTCGGCTCGAAACGGTTCGGCTCGAAACGGTTCGGGTTCGAAACGGTACGGGGTTCGGCTTGAAACGGTTCGGCTTCGAAACGGTTCGCATCGAAACGGTTCAGCTCGAAACGGTTCGGGTCGAAACGGTACGGGTCGAAACTGTTCGCGTCGAAACGGTTCATCTCAAAACGGTTCGGGTCGAAGCGGTACGGGTCGAAACGGTTTGCGTCGAAACGGTTTAGCTCGAAATGGTTCGGGTTCGAAACGGTTCGCGCCGAAACGGATTTTTTGGATTTTTTAGAATTTTTATGATTTTTTAGAATTTTTTTTGTTTTTTAGAATTTTTTGGAATTTTTTTGATTTTTTGGAATTGGATCAAAATGGCAATTGAAAACATTTAAAATGAAAATCACCAAAATACCCCTGGTTAAAGATGGAGTTTTTGGATGGAGTTAGTGTATGTGATCAAAATGGCAACAAAGGGGAAAAGTTAGGGACCCAGAGGCAAAAAAAAAAAAACTATTTAGACTAAAATGGCAAATTTGGACAAAACTCAAGGACTAAAATGGCAATTTACTCTAAAGTTGCAGATAAGGTGTTCGATAAAATGCCTGAGTGAATGTAGTTTCATGTAGAGGGGCACAAATAGGTTTGATATTGTTATGGGGTGAAGTGTTTGTGTAGGGGCGTTTTTGAGGGTGGGCAACTTGGGGTTGCTACCCTCCTCCGTCTTATAAAGGGTCTTGTTTTTCTTTTACCCCTAACTCTCCTCGAGTTGGCGGGCTATTGTGTTGTTTTTTTTTTGTTTTTTTTTGTTTGCGTTTGACTCTACGCATGGCCCCCGCGCGTAGAGGTAGAAACGTCAAGACTGTTGGGCTGACGTCAGCGGATGATAGTGGGTTAAGGACTTGCCCCTTAAGTATTTCCACGAATGCAAGGACGGTAAACCGGGGTCTGGTGGGTTTTTTCGCCTTCTTGATCACATGCAAAGCACCCACCTTAAGACTGAAAACAGGAAGATTTATGTGAAGGAGGCTATCACTAAGGATTTGGACCTTTTTCTGGATGTGGGGGAAGTCCTAAGGGCAGGAGGCAAATGGTTATGTGGGGAGTGCATGGTTATGCGTGCACTTAGTAGGGGGTGCAAGCATGGTGATGAGATGGTGTTTTTTGCCCCAATCTCGGGGGACGTGGACGATTTCATTATTGGGATTGGGAAGCCATGTCAAGTGGTAGCCGACACTTTTACACTCTCCCCGGAAAGGGTGGTAACCGATGTTGCCCTTCTTGAGCGTGTTTTTTCTCTCCGTTTTCAAACCGTTAAATGCATCCCCCCCAGTTGTCGACTGGCGTTCGCTCAGGTTTTAACGGGTGCCCTACGTAAAGTGGTGGCGTCTCCAGGCTCGGTTGAAAACTAGGTTCAGTTGCTTTTGTTGCCATGTTGTACACTGAGGGTTGTCAGGCCTTCTTCCAGGCAAGAGCGGCGATCAGGAAATAGAAAATCCCTGCAGTGCAGCAGCATCTTGCAGGCGCTTGCATTGTGGAAAGATGGGGCTGGTTTCACAGATCTTGTCTCTTCTCTCTTGAATAGTGGGGGGGACGCTGGGGCTCCTAAAAGGGATTCTGGAAAGGGCGAAGACAATACAACGGATCCCAATATCAAGCAATGTCTGCGGAAGGTCAGGGATGGGCATTTTACAGCGGCGATCAAAGTTTTATGTTCCAGTGGGGTTGCCCCCTTTGGAGAATCGACCATGAAAGCTCTTATTGATAAACACCAGGTGGTGCCACCACCATCACTGCCTTCCAACCCTATTGTCCAACCCACTATTATTGCAGCAGAGGATTGCGTGCTTAAATGTATCCAATCGTTCCCTAGAGGGACATCTTGTGGCAGAGATGGGATGCGGGCCCAACACTTGTTGGACGCTATTGGGTGTGAGAGTTCGGTAAGTTCCTCAGGTCTGCTCACAGCTATTACTGCTGTCGTCAACCTATGGCTTGAGGGGCTTTGCCCTAAAGTGTTGGCCGAGTTTGTGGCCTCAGCCCCCCTCACCCCCTTATTGAAACCTGATAATGGTATTAGGCCTATCGCCGTGGGGGGCATCTGGCGTAGGGTGGTCTCTAAGGTGGCTATGAAGAAGGTTGGGAAAGACATGGCCCAGTATTTGGGGGATTTTCAATTCGGGGTTGGTACCCCAAACGGGGCGGAGGCGGTGCTTCATAGTGCGAACAGGTTCCTGAACTCTTTTCATGAAGATGGGTCCATGGCCTTGCTTACGGTAGACTTCGCCAATGCTTTCAACATGGTTGACCGCTCAGCGTTCCTCCAACAGGTCCATCAACGTTGCCCATCTATCTATCGATGGGTCCAGCTCCTGTACGCCCAACCCGCTAGGTTGTATGTTGGCAGCGAGTGTATTGGGGCCACCACTGGAGTGCAACAAGGAGATCCCCTGGGGCCCCTTCTCTTTGCCCTAGCGTTACACCCTCTTATTCTTCGTGTCCAGGAGCACTGTAACCTCCCCTTTAATGCTTGGTATTTGGATGATGGCACGATTATAGGTAATGCAATGGAAGATGCTAAAGCCTTGGACATCATCAACACGGAGGGACCATCACTAGGGCTCCATCTCAATATTAAGAAAACAGAAGTGTACTGGCCATCGTGTGACGGTCTCAAGGTTCAGGACGGCCTTTTCCCGAGAGGGATAGGTAGACCTGAGAGAGGGGTTAAGCTCCTTGGGGGGGCGGTTAGCCGAGATTCTGTTTTTATCGGGGAGTTAGCAGGGCGGCGGGCTTTGACAGCGGTTGACCTTATGAAACTCTTGCCCTGCCTCCAGGACCCACAGTGCGAGCTTCTTCTTTTAAGGTCATGCATGGGGGTAGCTAAGTTACTATTTGGGCTGCGGACCTGCCAACCCCACTTGATGGCAAATGCGGTATCTTGTTTTGACGATGGTCTCCGAGAGGCTATCGAAGACATTGTTGTTTGCGGGGGGTCCTACTTCGGTGACCTCCAATGGCGTTTGGCATCTTTGCCGATGCGTCTGGGTGGTTTAGGCCTCCTCTCAGCCCGGGATGTTGGAGTTTATGCTTTTGTAGCGTCCAGAGCTCAGTCGTGTGTATTGCAAGACCATATCCTTCGGAATAGTGGGGTTGTTAAGCTTGACGCAGACTACCAACTGGCCCTTAAGTACTTAAGTGTCTCTCTTCCAGACTTTGATATTGACGATTTCTCTAATATGGACACCGCCCCCCCAAAGCCTCAAAAAACTTTGGCGAATGCCCTATTTGACAAAATCGCTCGGAGTCTGGGGGAAGCATTTGATTTGTCTCCCCGCCAGAATGCGGTGATTGCGTGCTTGAAAGGCCCCCATGCGCAAGACTTTTTGACTGTTATCCCGATCGAGGGGTTGGGACAATGCATGTCGGCTGTTGAGTATAGGGCTATCCTCAAATACCGGCTGATGATCCCTATGTATCCAGAAGACGGAACCTGCCCAATCTGCCGTAAAGCCTGCATGGATAAATACGGGGAGCATGCTGTTCACTGTAAGGAGCTCCCTGGTTTCAAATATCGGCATGACTGGGTGAGGGATGTTTTGGGGGACATCTTGAGGAGAGCGGGGATTTCTGCCAAGAAGGAGGCCCCTGTGAATTTCCTCACAGATCCCACGGAAGGGAGATCTACATTGCGACCAGCGGATCTGCTTGTCTTTGGCTGGGCGGGAGGGAAACATGCTTGTGTGGATCTCACAGGAGTCTCCCCCTTAGCTGGTTTAAGGGAAAGCGGGTTTGTAGCAGGACAAGCTATAAGGAAAGCAGAATCAAAAAAGGTGGATAAGCACGCTAAAGCATGTGCTGATAACCAACATGCATTTGTCCCCTTCGCTTTCGACACATTTGGCTCCCTAGCTCCAGAAGCTATTCGTTTGTTGACTAGGGTCCAAAAGGTCGTCCATAGCAATTGCTCATCAACAGGGGGGCATGGGTTTATCTTTAATAGGCTAGGGTTTGCTATTCAGAAAGGGGTAGCGGCGCAGCTTGTTGCTCGCTTACCAGCGATATTGATGTAACTTTGCCAAACTTTGATTGGGATCTTAATTTTTATTATTTTTGTATTTATATGACGATTCATAATTTTGAGAATTTGGCAATACATTTCTTTATAAAGGGGTCGTCATGTAATGTTATTATCATTCAGTATGCAATATCAGTTTTCTTGAGAAATCCCAAAAAAAAAAAAAAAAAAAAAAAAAAAAACATTCGAATTCATACCTCTATAAGATAAACTAGTACACATATGAAAAAAAAAGTGTATAAAAAAATGGTACCCTGATAACATTTACTTACCAATGAGTCGATTTGGATGTGTTTCATCTCATCTCAAATGGCTTTCACCATTCTTCGGTCATGTACTTTGCTGGAATTTGTAGAGGTTAAACCAGGCGGTGTGGCTCAGCACGCCTTGCCATCTCACCATCGTTGGCGCCCCTCCCCCATTACCTGGGCGCTATGGGGGCGTTATGGGCAACTTCGTGACTCCTTGGCCAGCGTTAACAGGCAGAAAAGTGGTGGGGCCATTTCTTGACCGTTTTCAAACAACTAAAAATATAAAAAAGAAATTGAAATTTAATTAAATAATAATTATGATAGGATCTTTAAACCATTGCATTCAAATTAAGGGGAGAAGCTTTAAAGCCCCCTATGTGAAATGGATCCTATGTGGCGGTGATGTGGCATTATAAAGCCCCTAGGGGCTTTATACCACATCACCCAACCTTACGAACCTTAACGATTGAACTGAAATTGATTATCCTTTTCGCATCAATGAGGATGGTCAACTGGATATGGCGAATTGAAGTTAAATTTGTTTCATAAAGGGAGGTCGGGATACCTGTTGTTTAGACTTTAATTTTATTTTTATTTTTTCTATATCGAGTAAAATGTCATTTTCGTCCCTAAGATTTGGCCAGTTTTGCGACTTTCGTCCAAAAGTTTGTTTTTTCGTATTTGGATCTAAAAGGTTTGGAATCCTGTCATTTTCTCCCAGCTTGTTAAGTCCATCTATTTTTCTTCGTCAAGTCAGAGGTATTTTCGTCTTCTTGTTAAGTTAAAGGACAGTTCAGTCTTTTGAATACTTGTACCTCATACTAAATGCTTGTACATAAAGTGAAAAAGACCGAATTGCCCTTTAAGTTAACAAAAAAGATGAAAATATGCCCGACTTAACTTAACGGTGAAAATTGGATGAAGTTAACGAGCCAGATGAAAATGGCAAGATTTCAAACCTTTTGGATTCATATGCGTAAAAACAAACCTTGGGACGAATGGGACGAAAGTCCAAAACTGGTCAAACCTCAGGGTAAAAAATGGCATTTTACTTTTCTATTTTTTTTCTTAACTCCGGCTGCACTTATCAGTAATTTTTTTAAGCTAAAGCTCGGCTCGTTATTATTTATTAATAAACTAAGTTATCACCCATATGCGACACAAGCTAGAGCCCGTTATTTATATTAATTATTAATGAAATTGGAATATATTAATTATTTCCTATAATATATCTCAAGAGGAATTTAAAGAAATCCCCCAACCTTATGATGAAAGATATAAATGTACTTATAGTACCCGTTTAGGAATTATCAAAGAATGTTTATCTGTATATGAACAAGATGAGTATTCTTTAAATCTTGGCATATCGTTGATGAAGGAGTACATTGTAAAAGAGTCGTGGAAACTCCTACTGTAACACCTCGTAAAATCACGTTCAATGATGTATTGACACATGTAATAAGCCCTAGTAAAGTCAAACCATAAATATATGGGACTAATTTTTTGAAAAATCGAAAAACATTAATTATGAAAGAACTGGAAGTATTATCATACCTAAAATAAGTTTCTAAATAACCTTTTACGATTTTATATTCACAAACGAGCCACTTGTTGATCAAGTGTAGCAGTGTGCGTAATTAATTGAAAGTTTGCGCAATAAAGGGTTAAAAGCGTCAACATGTTAATTCTTACCTCTGAGTGACCTTTTAACAAACCGAGAGCCTCATGATATTTGATTATACTCTCGGGATTGCCAATCATTGGCCACCCAAGGCTTTTATGCCCAAAAGTGAAGTTACGCGCAACTTTGGAAGTATAAGGGACTAAAAGTGTCAATATGTTTAATTATACCTCTAAATGACCTTTTATCGAGCCCGAAGCATTATCATGTTTAATAATACTTTCAATAATGCCTAATATGGTTTAGATAAGGCTTCAATGCTATTAATGATGAGATGTGCAAGTTTGCGCAATAGAAGGACCTAAAGCGTCAAACTGCAAAAAGTATGTCGATTCGTATGTTATCGGACCTTCCGGAATATGACCATGAGTTATACATACCCTAATTATCCTTTTCGTAGCTTAGATATAGGCTTAGAGGTGTTTTGTGCGCAAAAATAAACTTTTAAGTCATGCAGTGAGTAAAAGTGTCAAAAAGCGCACAAGTTTGCGTTTACGCGCATATCTTGCATTCTAAATATCCCCGGACACCCAAAAATTTATGTAAGCACTAAAATATGTTATTTTAGTGTTTGGCTTGACAAAATTCCATTCGTCGCGTCGTTTGGAACGTGTTTCACGTCCGTCCGTGTTTCGTCGTAATTAGCCGAACAACGTGACCGTACGACCAAACGAACCGACATCCGGCATGTTTTTGAGCATGTTTCATGTTTTCTATGCTTAGACATCATTATAGAGCCTTAAAAATGGTTTAACGGGCCTTAGATGTGTCGGAAATGACATTTGGAAGCACAGGGGCTAAATCTGTCAACAAGTGAAAATTTCTGATTGCTGACCAGGTCCTTACGGACCGTAAGGCTGGTCCCTTACGGTCCGTAAGCCATGCCCAGATGCAGAAACTCGTTTAAATGGCTGTTCAGCCCATGTAACTGACTTATATTGCCCTTTTCACTTTCATGAGCGACCCCTACTGATTTTTAGGCACTAGGGACACATGTTTAACATCAGGGAACACCTCATAGGCTTGTTTGTCATGATCTTGATGGATCAAACTCACTATATAAGGCCCTCATGTTGCAACTTTGATCATTCATTCACAACTTCATTTGTGGAACTTCCTGGAGCTCAAGGGTTGTCCCTAAGCATCTCTGGTCGTAATTAGAACCTTGGTAAGTATCCTTGACCTTCCTTAATTGAGTTTTGCGTAGTTATTAGCTTAAAAGTCAAACCGTCGTAATTAAGGTTTGACTTATCGATTAATCACTAACGGTCCAGTGATTTGTCAAACTTAAGGTAGTTATAAGTTGGTAATTATGTGGGCATTAAACCCTTAAAAGGGCACCCTCTGATTCCCACTCTGACTAGATCAATTGTCGGGTCAAAGTTTATTATAAAAAGTCAACAGAATCCTAATTTTTGAATTAACGCATAATTAGCAATGTAGAAGGCGTTTAACCTATTTGATCACTCATATAACTTGGTAATAAGTATAAGAACTGGTCTAAGCTTGTTTGATCCGACAATTTTCTGTTTAGGCTCGGTTCGGAACCGAAAGTCGTAAAACTTTGACTTTTGCTTTGACTTCATTTCTGACCCAATTTAGATGGGTTTGGAAATGCCTTAGAGCTTCCTTAGAACCAGGTTACATGATAGTATAACCCTCTATGGTTGGATCGTTGATTGTCCGATTCGTTTACACGTTTCCGTTAATTGCTTAATGTTGACCATAATGCCCTTTTGACCATAAAACGAGAATTTTGGAAATGTGAGAGGACAATAATCCTTATTACTAATTTATAAACATGTCCCTAAAGTTTCATATCAGTTCGAGGTCCAGAATAGGAGTTATGCTAAATAGCGCATTTAAAAAGCTTTTTGTTAATTAAACGGCGCAATTAGCATAAGGCCTATCTACACCCAATTTTTGGCACCAAACCTTTTACCCACTGATGTAATATAATATTTTGGGATTTTTGAAGATTTTTAACCTGAGCATAACCTAAGGTTATGGCCTCGATTCGGTAAATACCGATTATACCCTTTTTGTTTATAAAATGAGTTTTACATAGTATTTTGACACCAATCCAATTGCTACTGATTTTATATGATAAATAAAGTATTTTGAACTTTATAACCTAATCAGAAAACTCAGATTTCCTATTAAACCAGGAAATCGCTTAAAACGGCTTTTTACGCGTATTAAACGCCTAGTATGGGTTTAAAACCATTTTGGCATATAAGACTTATCACCAACTGATATAACCTATTAAATTAAGTTGTTTTACTGATTATTTCAGACCCGAGTCTCAGAATTAAAATTTATCTCTTTTATAATCTTTTAAATTATCAAAATACCCCTACGGGGCTTATATTGAGATTAAACTCGTTTTGGGCATAATGGAAGGTATCCTACTGATATCACAACATGTTTAAGGAATATTAACTTAGGAAACCTGTATAGGACCCATATGGTTACCCGTTACGCCTCTTGCGCATTCGGTTCGGTTTATGTAACTAGTTTGCATAAATTAGCCGAAACGGGTCAAACCTTATCATTTTCATTTCAAAATCCAGAATGTATTTAGTTTACCCATTTTATACAAGTCTTCATACTTGTTGGGTCTAAATCACATTCTAATCCGGCCTCCGCTTAATCTAGCGTGTCGTACCGTTGTTCTGTTTAAAAACTAGCCGGTCTAAGTCTATGACATAATTAAGACCCGTTAGTATTCTAATTGGTTATTTATACCATCATTCCAGACTAGAGCCTTCCGGTAAATTGTACCTACGCTTACTTAAGTGAATACAGCTGAGTTATTATAATTCTTGCTATTTAAGACAGGAGCTAGCTCAGGTAAATACTCTTAACTTATTTTCCCTTATACGGGCTTGGGATACGGTAATATAAATACCGCATGGTCAGGTATGGGATTCAAAGACCAATAAGTCAGGAAATCCAAATAACCTGTTTTAATTCGTATTACTTGACTATAACATTGGGGGTTAATGCGACCGTGTCCTGGATATCCTTGACTCATTAATTGCAATGGCCACGACCTAAGCACGGGGTGTAGGCATACACCTGACAGGTGCAAAATGCTTATTAATTAATTATACCCAATATGGGATTCCCAATAAGGGAATAAGTGGTGTGTCGGTTAATCTTGAACCGGCATAGAACCGGGCCCCGTATGTAGAGCAAGTTATGTAAAACTGATAACATGAGATATAGTTTGTCCCAAGTATAAAAGATTAATATTGCCTTGTGCGTTTTAATCAAAGTGTCAAAATATTTTCGTGCCTTGTGCACCTAAACCAATTTTCATAAACATTTTCAAATGAGTCGGTTGAGTGTATTTACCAGTGAAAACTTACGTATTATCCAAAGTCTAAGTGACAGGTACAAGTACGTACTAGGCTGAAGCTGCTCAGGACTTGTTAGATGAGGACTTTGCAACTCCTTCACATAAGCCATTAGTCTGATAACTTCTTTTGTTGTTTTGATCCGCCTGTGGATTATTACAAGCTAGTCTGTATGGAATACTTTTATATTATCAGACATTTGTGTTTGTAATAATATTTTATATTTCAAGACTTCCGTTGTGCATTTAAATTATGTTGTTTGACTATGATGATATCAACTACGTCACGATACTCCCCACCGGGCCCACCGGTAATACGTGGAAATATCGGGGTGTGACAGGTTGGTATCAGAGCCAACATTAAGTGAATTAAATGCTAGCCTTTTTGTGTTTAATCTCAATGACACATTAGCACATTCCTTGACCTTCTGAGTCTAGACTTAACATAGGAATACTCTCAATCCTAATCTGGAAATTTTTGCTTCCAAATTTTTATATATACGTCGCCAAGCGAAGAAGCTGTAATAGGAATTCTCCACATCCGGAGCCTTGAAATGCTGAGCTTCGTACCGCGGCTAGAATGAAACGAGCATCCAGGGAGGGAGCATTCAGACATAAAATGAAGAAGAAACTCCTTTTGCTGAAGATTGTTTCTTTAATAGTCCTTATAGGGACATATTTATCTTTCAGTCCCTTCGAGGACAACATTATTCCTTTCAAGTCCTGTTTAGGGCAAACCTGAAGTTTTTAATTTTATAGTGGAATGACTAAATTTAAATTTTCATCCTAAACATAAAATATGAAATAAATGAAAAATAACATTCCTTTTTTTATAAGATCTACCATTATAATAAAATGACAAAATCTAAAAAGGACAAGACCTAGCCCAGGTATCATTTTAAGAACAGGGCCAAGATGGCAGTTCCTCAATTAGATTCAGATCCTTATTAACATCTTAATTTGGGATTGTTCTACGTTAATTATTAAAAAGAATCTTAAGGGTAAACCTAGCCTATATGACAAGGCAAAGATGGAAGAACCTATTCAAGAGATTCAAATCCTTGTTAACATCTGTAACATGTTAACATTCCTGGCAGACGTGGTTCGATAAAATCGCATAAGTCATCCTTAAATTGGATTATTCCAATTTTCCTTATTTAAATTAATCATCCCTTAAGGATGAAGTGCCCATGGGCTATAATTAACGTCCTCTGAGACTAAAGACAGTCATAGCCTACAACTCCCTGTCAAGATAAGGTAATGAACTTTGATTCAGGCCTTAATGCCTCGATTCTATAAAATCTTGGCTTAAAATTTTTGTCCTCGTGACTTGGCTTTGGTGCCATAATTATTTTACTAAAAATTTAGGATGCTTATAATGAAAATCCTGAATAAAATAAATATCATTCCTTTCCTGCCAGTATACATATTAAAAGAGAATCTTGAAAGGTATAACCTAGCTGGCATGTCATTAAAGACCTAGCTATGATGGTAAGACATGTTTAAAAGAGATTCAAATCCTTGTTAACATCTGACAACGTGTTAACACTCCTGACAACGGGTGATGCGATAAAATCATACTTGTCATCCTTATATTAGGAATTTTCCAAACCCCTTATTTTTAGCGTAAATGATCAAGAGGAATCATGGCTAATAAACGTCGAACATGATGAACACATCAAAAATCCATTGGGATGTATACCTACGGGCAAAGATGTATACATGAAAAGATAGTTTTATTTCATAACTTCTTGTCAAGACAATGAATTATGAAATTTTCCGATCCAAAGGAATCATTGATTATGTTTTAAAATTTCCCTAGTGACAAGGCCTCTGTGCCATCAAAAAGTCCTTGGGACAAGCCCTTATGCTATATAAAATGTCGGTACGACATTGACAGTCGTGACTTATGTCCCCTGTCTAATAAATATGAAGGATTATATTCCGTTTAAACGCCAAAGATGGTCTATCTAAAAACCTAGGCCAAGCATAATCAAATAAATTTAATACTATCTATTGGTCTATATGGTTGAGTTACACCATGGCTATTTAATCGTCAAGTTCGACAATTCGCTATATAATTAAACAAATTATTACTACTCGGTTAGTAGCCTTCAAAGCTTCCCCACGGCTGACTCCTCTGAAGCTCACAATCATCCAGTTAGTCAGAATGATGTTCATTGACTAGCCTTTGTGGCAAAATAAATTATCTTCCAAAGAGATGACGGCTGTAGTCTTTGACTCTCTGTCTAAAGGTGAAGAACTATGTTTGAACCTTAAGATCTCTGATCCAAGAAGATTGCGGCTTATATATTAATGCCTTAAGTGCCATATCTTATATGTCCTTTGTGATGAGGCCTTCGTGCCTATGACTATTAATGTCCTTCGTGACAAGCTTTCCAACTATCTAAAGATTGTCGTCATGACAAGGACAGTTGTGACATTGTGATTCCCTGTCAAAAGGTAATGGACTTGGTCCAAACCTTAAACACAATTGATGGTCCTTTTTGACCTAGGCTAAATATAATTGACGTACTTTCTAGTAGCATACTATAATGAAGTTAAAATCCTAACAGCCATTAGGGTTTAATAATACCATGGCTTATAAATCATCCATTTCGATGATTCCATAATAGTTTGTGGCTAAGCATATGTTATTATTGGTATTTAGTACCAAAGCTCCAGAATGGAGGATTCCGACGAAGAACGCAGCAGTACTGCGGCTAGAAACAAGGATGCAAATATAAATATAAATGGCACTGCTCTTCAGGCCTTGATTGACGCAGCAATTAGTGAAGCTGTGGATAAGATCCTTGAGAACAAAAAGGAACCGAGTGACACTCACTCAAAGGTCCATACGGAAACACATACATCAGCTCGTAAGGAGAGCTCCGTTCACTCTTCAGATGAAAAGAGCGAACCTCAGAAGTTAGTATTCTATGATAAGCCTTGTTCAACTGAAGACGGGTGCACCTACAAATACTTCGTCTCGTGCAAACCCAGAGACTTCAATGGCGAAAAAGGAGCAATTGATGCTATGGAATGGCTTGAGGAAATGGAAACTGTTGTGGACATTAGCGATTGTGCTGATAAGGACGTAGTAAAATTTGTTTCACAATCTTTCAAGGGCGAGGCTCTTGCATGGTGGAGGGCCATGATGCAGTCCACGGGAAAAATTCCCCTATACAATATGGGATGGTCCAAGTTTGTGGACCTTATCAAAGAGAACTACTGTCCACAACACGAAGTGGAAAAGGTGGAGACAGATTTTCTGACTCTCACAATGAAGAACCTAAATTGCCAGCAATATGTTACCAACTTCAACTCCTTATCTAGATTGGTACCCTATTTAATTACCCCTGAACCAAAACGCATTGCGCGTTTCATCGGTGGTTTGGCACCCGAAATAAAAGGGAATGTTAAGGCTTCAAGGCCAATCACCTTCAGATCAGCTGTAGATCTATCCTTGTCTCTCACCTTAGATATAGTGAGACGAAAGTCAATCAAGAATGAAACTAATGAGAAAAGACAAAGGGAGGAGGATAACTCCCAGAATCCTAAGAAGAGCAAATCCGAGTTCAACAATAACCAACAGGATTCCAACAAAAAGCCTACATGCAAAACCTGCAAAAGAAGACACTGGGGACAGTGTCGATCAAACCAAAAGATAAAGCAATGTGGCACCTGTAAAAGAACTGGCCACCAGTCCCACAAATGTAGGGACATAAAGAATGAAAACTGTTTCAGCTGTGGCGAAAAGGGCCACATCAGTACTAATTGCCCTAAGGCTGCCAAGGAAGGAGCAGCTAAGTCTGGGAAGGATAAGAAAGGAAACGCCTAAACTACCGGTTGAATGCCAGAGACAGTGCATATCAATAATAGCATTAGGTACGTCCTTACCATTTAGCATTGATTGTATCTGCTAAGTATCTTACGTTAATGCAAGGGATAATAAACCTTTAGTAAACCATAAGCTTAGCAAACTTTTGATTACATTCATAAGAACTCCAGATATTAACAATAAGGTATAATTTACCAATGGAATCTTTAATGACCCTCTCTCCCATCCTCGGAGACAATCCTTTCATAAGAATCTGTCGTACTCTTCCCCAAAAAGAGTACGACATTATATATTACTTTATTTTATTTTATTATTTTCTCATTGTTTTCTATCGCCTGCGAATGCCAAACTATGTTTGATAAAAATTATTATTTTCTCGTTGTTTTCTATCGCCTGCGAATGCCAAACTATGTTTGATAAAAGTACCATATGAGGAGTGGCGTATCCTAGTGTGTCCCATAGATTACTTCCATGCCTGATCAGTATGGAGGTTTAATGCATGGAACCCCTGAGATATCCCAATGATCATATTGTACTAAAGTCGACTAGTAGTATTCAAAGAAGATATCCAATATAAAAATATCCTTATAAGTATCTCTACTTAGGGCATCCTTGCATTTGTAAAGAGAATGTGTCATTTATCTGACACCAACATCGATAAATGAACTAAAGCCTGAGAATACGGACATCTCTGACATCTCTGCGTATCATAATTATCTTCTTTATAAGAATTACCATGTCTACCTCCTGAGAGGCAGGAGGATGTTAGGACAAACATCCCGCTTAGGGCTGCAGTTATTGTAAAAGCCTTATATATGTTAGTACCAATGGAATAGGAAGAACTAAGAGCCAAATCGGTAAGTTTTTAGAGAAGGTTTCATAAAGCCAAAATTTAAAGTTCTAAGAACTCCGATTTTTAGTAAATAAGAAGGACGATTCATCTTGCTTATGAATTGATTACCGCAACCCTATTTAGGCAACAATTAAGAATCGCCATTAGCTGCCCGGGATTGTCGATTTGTTCGACTAGCTATAAAGATTAGCTATTCTTTGAGATTAGTTTTAAGCGGTGGGTTGAATAACCATCTCACCATAAAAAAAAATAAGTTTTTCTATAGCAATTATTATGTAAGTATCAAGGCTACTCCTTTGGAGACCTTGTATAGATGGAATGTTAAACATCTATTATTAGAACAATAGATTGGTAAGTCCAATTACCAGGATCTGAAAGTTTCATTGGAAACAACAAGTAAGATCATTCGAATTCGTAATCACCTTAAATTTGCCAGTAAACAGCAGAAAATTAAGGATTGAGAAAAGTCGCAACCTTCTTAAATCCTTAATAAGGAATAAGGTTCAATCGAATGTATCACCCTAAGAAGGGTATACTAAATTTTAAATTTCGTAGGGTAAGTTAAGACCTGGATATATAGGAGCATTCGGAAATCGAATGCAACAAAGGTCAATAGCCTATAAGCTAAAACCTATATAAGGAGCTTAGTGGAGCTCGCAATGCGACCCACACTGATGATTTAAGGATAAGTTTCGCCAATAAGTCGAAACACATTATCACGTAATGATAAGCAGATTAATGAAACTTTATGATTGGATGAGAAACTGTATCGATTAAGGATCGACAGATTAAGAAGCTACAAGAGGATACATGACCTATCTTAGAGGTCAACTGGGGTGCCTTAGAGGCCCAAATGTACTGGGGAAGATTAAGTTCAATATAAGACAGAAAGTACTTCCCTTACTTTAGCAAATCTCGAGGTCGAGATTTCTTTTAAGGGGGTGAGGATGTAACACCTCGTAAAATCATGTTCAATGATGTATTGACACGTGTAATAAGCCCTAGTAAAGTCAAACCTTAAATATATGGGACTAATTTTTTGAAAAATCGAAAAACATTAATTATGAAAGAACTGGAAGTATTATCATACCTAAAATAAGTTTCTAAATAACCTTTTACGGTTTTATATTCACAAACGAGCCACTTGTTGATCAAGTGTAGCCATGTGCGTAATTAATTGAAAGTTTGCGCAATAAAGGGTTAAAAGCATCAACATGTTAATTCTTACCTTTGAATGACCTTTTAACAAACCGAGAGCCTCATGATATTTGATTATACTCTCGGGATTGCCAATCATTGGCCACCCAAGGCTTTTATGCCCAAAAGTGAAGTTACGCGCAACTTTGCAAGTATAAGGGACTAAAATTGTCAATATGTTTAATTATACATCTGAATGACCTTTTATTGAGCCCTAAGAATTATCATGTTTAATAATACTTTCAATAATGCCTAATATGGTTTAGATAAGGCTTCAATGCTATTAATGATGAGATGTGCAAGTTTGCGCAATAGAAGGACCTAAAGCGTCAAACTGCAAAAAGTATGTCGATTCGTATGTTATCGGACCTTCCGGAATATGACCATGAGTTATACATACCCTAATTATCCTTTTAGTAGCTTAGATATAGGCTTAGAGGAGTTTTGTGCGCAAAAATAAACTTTTAAGCCATGCAGGGACTAAAAGTGTCAAAAAGCGCACAAGTTTGCGTTTACGAGCATATCTTGCATTCTAAATATCCCCGGACACCCAAAAATTTATGTAAGCACTAAAATATGTTATTTTAGTGTTTTGCTTGATAAAATTCCATTCGTCGCATCGTTTGGAACGTGTTTCGTGTCCATCCGTGTTTTGTCGTAATTAGCCGAACAACGTGACCGTACGACCAAACAAACCGACATCCGGCATGTTTTTGAGCATGTTTCATGTTCTCTATGCTTAGGCATCATTATAGAGCCTTAAAAATGGTATAACGGGCCTTAGATGTGTCGGAAATGACATTTGGAAGCACAGGGGCTAAATCTGTCAACAAGTGAAAATTTATGATTGCTGACCAGGTCCTTACGGACGTAAGGCTGGACCCTTATGGTCCGTAAGCCATGCCCAGATGCAGAAACTCGTTTAAATGGCTGTTCAGTCCATGTAACTGACTTATATTGCCCTTTTCACTTCCATGAGCGACCCCTACTGATTTTTAGGCACTAGGGACACATGTTTAACATCAGGGAACACCTCATAGGCTTGTTTGTCATGATCTTGATGGATCAAACTCACTATATAAGGCCCTCATGTTGCATCTTTGATCATTCATTCACAACTTCATTTGTGGAACTTCCTGGAGCTCAAGGGTTGTCCCTAAGCATCTCTGGTCGTAATTAGAACCTTGGTAAGTATCCTTGACCTTCCTTAATTGAGTTTTGCTTAGTTATTAGCTTAAAAGTCAAACCGTCGTAATTAAGGTTTGAATTATCGATTAATCACTAATGGTCCAGTGATTAGTCAAACTTAAGGTAGTTATAAGTTGGTAATTATGTGGGCATTAAACCCTTAAAAGGGCACCCTCTGATTCCCACTCTAACTAGATCAATTGTCGGGTCAAAGTTTATTATAAAAAGTCAACAGGATCCTAATTTTTGAATTAACGCATAATTAGCAATGTAGAAGGTGTGTAACCTATTTGATCACTCATATAACTTGGTAATAAGTATAAGAACTGGTCTAAGCTTGTTTGATCCGACAATTTTCTGTTTAGGCTCGGTTCGGAACCGAAAGTCACAAATCTTTGACTTTTGCTTTGACTTCAGTTCTGACCCGATTTAGATGGGTTTGGAAATGCCTTAGAGCTTCCTTAGGACCAGGTTACATGATAGTATAACCCTCTGTGGTTGGATCGTTGATTGTCCGATTCGTTTACACGTTTCTGTTAATTGCTTAATGTTAACCATAATGCCCTTTTGACCATAAAACGAGAATTTTGGAAATGTGAGAGGACATTAATCCTTATTACTGATTTATAAACATGTCCCTAAAGTTTCATATCAGTTCGAGGTCCAGAATAGGAGTTATGCTAAATAGCGCATTTAAAAAGCATTTTGTTAATTAAACGGCGCAATTAGCATAAGGCCTATCTAAACCCATTTTTTGACACCAAACCTTTTACCCACTGATGTAATATAATATTTTGGGATTTTTGAAGATTTTTAATTATTTTTAACCTGAGCATGACCTAAGGTTATGGCCTCGATCCGGTAAATACCGATTATACCCTTTTTGTTTATAAAATGAGTTTTACATAGTATTTTGACACCAATCCAATTGCTACTGATTTTATATGATAAATAAAGTATTTTGAACTTTATAACCTGATTAGAAAACTCAGATTTCCTGTTTAACCCAGAAATCGCTTAAAACGACTTTTTACGCGTATTAAACACCTAGTATGGGTTTAAAACCATTTTGGCATATAAGACTTATCACCAACTGATATAACCTATTAAATTAAGTTGTTTTACTGATTATTTCAGACCCGAGTCTCAGAATTAAAATTTATCTCTTTTATAATCTTTTAAATTATCAAAATACCCCTACGGGGCTTATATTGAGATTAAACTCGTTTTGGGCATAATGGAAGGTATCCTACTGATATCACAACATGTTTAAGGCATATTAACTTAGGAAACCTGTATATGACCCATATGGTTACCCGTTACGCCTCTTGCGCATTCGGTTCGATTTATGTAACTAGTTTGCATAAATTAGCTGAAACGGGTCAAACCTTATCATTTTCATTTCAAAATCCAGAATATATTTAGTTTACCCATTTTATACAAGTCTTCATACTTGTTGGGTCTAAATCACATTCTAATCCGGCCTCCGCTTAATCTAGTGTGTCGTACCGTTGTTCTGTTTAAAAACTAGCTGGTCTAAGTCTATGACATAATTAAGACCCGTTAGTATTCTAATTGGTTATTTATACCATCATTCCTGACTAGAGCCTTCCGGTAAATTGTACCTACGCTTACTTAAGTGAATACGGCTGAGTTATTATAATTCTTGCTATTTAAGACAGGAGCTAGCTCAGGTAAATACTCTTAACTTATTTTCACTTATACGGGCTTGGGATACGGTAATATAAATACCGCACGGTCAGGTATGGGATTCAAAGACCAATAAGTCGGGAAATCCAAATAACCTGTTTTAATTCGTATTGCTTGACTATAACATTGGGGGTTAATGCGACCGTGTCCTGGATATCCTTGACTCATTAATTGCAATGGCCACGACCTAAGCACGGGGTGTAGGCATACACCTGACAGATGCAAAATGCTTATTAATTAATTATACCTAATATGGGATTCCCAATAAGGGAATAAGTGGTGTGTCGGTTAATCTTGAACCGGCATAGAACCGGGCCCCGTATGTAGAGCAAGTTATGTAAAACTGATAACATGAGATATAGTTTGTCCCAAGTATAAAAGATTAATATTGCCTTGTGCGTTTTAATCAAAGTGTCAAAATATTTTCGTGCCTTGTGCACCTAAACCAATTTTCATAAACATTTTCAAATGAGTCGGTTGAGTGTATTTACCAGTGAAAACTGACGTATTTTCCAAAGTCTACGTGACAGGTACAAGTACGTAATAGGCTGGAAGCTGCTCAGGACTTGTTAGATGAGGACTTTGCAACTCCTTCACATGAGCCATTAGTCTGATAGCTTCTTTTGTTGTTTTGATCCGCCTGTGGATTATTACAAGCTAGTCTGTACGGAATACTTTTATATTATCAGACATTTGTGTTTGTAATAATATTTTATATTTCAAGACTTCCGATGTGCATTTAAATTGTGTTGTTTGACTATGATGATATCAACTACGTCACGATACTCCCCACCGGGCCCACCGGTAATACATGGAAATATCAGGGTGTGACAGCTACCACATGGTCATGAGATGAAGTATGATATTGTTCACTACTTGAGATTACAGAAGTGAAAGAGCTACTTATGTATTGATGAATCATGTTTTTCAGGTACATTGGGATATATATGTGTCCGTACAAAACATATTGATGCCCCTGTATTTGGCTTGCCTTTGGTTTATCATCACACATTGCTGGTCCAAATGCCTGAGTTTGATGTTGTGGAAGCAGTCAAGATGTCAAAGCTTTGTGGTGTATATTATTTTATCCTCTAGTAGTTTCTAAAATTTGTGCTCAATATATTCCAGTTACTTGTGATTTGTTGGTTTTAAACGTATTATATACGGTCTCATATCCTTGCTCATCGACTGATTACTTAGCCCACTTGCAGAGCATCTAAGCCCACTAGGGTGTTGCTCTAAACTAACAGAGGCAATAAATGAAGTGGAGTAACCTATAGGTTTATATGTAAGTATTTACTTTCATATATTTCTTATATAAAATGAGATGTTATTTGGTTAATATTCCTATAGAAAGAGAGAATATTGGCAATTGAATACAAATGTTTGATTTCTTTACAAGGAAAGCTATTGAATGTTGAGGTTTGATACCTGCTCTAGTGGGAACTTTTACATAAATTGAGATAAATGCTTGGATAGTCCTTGTGATTTGGTGAAACTTCACTTATAGTCCCCAACTTTCTAAAATTGCAGTTATAGCCCCTACCTTTTGCATAATCGTTTCTCAGATAGTCCTTAACGTGGATTAGGGCTGGCAAATCATGTCATAGCAGGTTTAGCAGGTGTTTGACGACGCGAACAACGCAAGTTCTAAATATCCATACGACTCGTTTAACAACTTTATATCAATGTCTGTAACACAGATGTATGTTTTATGTACCAAAAAAGAGAAATGATATATCCTAACCTTCTAATTTTAACTATTATAAAAAAAGTGAAAAATCACTAGTTTACTCATTAGTACCCCTGCCCAACATCACTTTTCACAGTTCCCCCAAACCCAACCCCGGCATCCCTACAACCACCTAACGATTGACGCCACCACCAACCGCATTCACGCCACCTGCAACTCCGACGCCGACCCTTCACCATCGTTGGCGCCCCTCCCCCATTTCCTGGGCGCTATGGGGGGTTATGGGCAAGTTCGTGACTCCTTGGCGAGCGTTAACAGGCAGAAAAGTGGTGGGGCCATTTTTTGACCGTGTTCAAACAACTAAAAAAAATAAAAAAGAAATTGAAATTTAATTAAATAATAATCATGATAGGGGCTTTAATCAATTGAATGCAAATTAAGGGGAGGGGCTTTAAAGCCCCCTATGTGACATGGATCCTATGTGGTGGTGATATGGCATTATAAAGCCCCTAGGGGATTTATACCACACTACCCAACCTTACGAACCTTAACGATTGAACTGAAATTGATTATCTTTTCCGCATCAATGAGGATGGTCAATTGGATACGACGAATTGAAGTCAAATTTGTTCCATAAAAGGAGGTCGGGATACCTGTTGTTTAGAGTTTAATTTTATTTTTTTCTATATTGAGTAAAATGTCATTTTCGTCCCTAAGATTTGACCAGTTTTGCGACTTTCATCCAAATGTTTGTTTTTTCGTATTTGGATCTAAAAGGTTTGGAATCCTGTCATTTTCTCCCAGCTCGTTATGTCCATCCATTTTTCTTCGTTAAGTCAGGGGTATTCTTGTCTTTTTGTCAAGTTAAAGGGCAATTCAGTCTTTTGAATACTTGTACATCATGCTAAATGCTTGTACATAAAGTGAAAAAGATCGAATTGCCCTTTAAGTTAACAAAAAAGATGAAAATATGCCTGAGTTAACGGTGAAAATTGGATGGAGTTAACGAGCCGGATGAAAATGGCAAGATTTCAAACCATTTGAATCCAGATGCGTAAAAACATTTACAAACCTTGGGACGAAAGTCCAAAACTGGGCAAACCTCAGGGTCGAAAATGGTATTTTACTTTTCTATTTTTTTCTTAACTCCGGTTGCGCTTATCAGTAATTCGTTTAAGCGAAAGTGACGGGTGGTCCGTAGGACAACCCCTAAACAAGCTAAAAATACATACATCTCATACTTTATTCGGTTTATTGTTTGAACTTAGTAACTACGAGAGATTTGATGTTGCAGGTGTTAAGGCGCCCAAAGTGCAGGATTTAGGAAGCTTGGATGGATGTGGGAAGATGGCATCATTAAGAGATGAAGAAAACAAGTTTTGAGGGAGAAACAAAGGAAAAAGCCCACTCAGCGCCGTAACCTACGGCTAGGGGCCGTAGGTTACGACCATCAATGATCCACAAGTGCACTGCCGTAAAACAGAAGGTTCATGCCGTAACCTACGGCCCTCAGCCGTAGGTTACGGCACCCTATGTTGACCTTGGAGCTGCTGACAGCCGTAACCTACGGCTGGGAGCCGTAGGTTACGCCTCCGACTGATCTCAAAATGTAACTTACACATTTATTGGCCATTTCATGAGGATTTATGGGATCTTATCATGGGTATTCGGTTACGGAAGATGGGGGACGAGTTGGGGGAGTATATTTGAGGCACTTGGAAGTGAAAAACATATCTTATCATCTATCTTTCATCTAGTTTTGTTGGTGATCTTGTTGAACAACATTACCTTTTATTTTTGCATTATGATGTCACTTCAAGCCATGTGTGGCTAAACATTCTATGATTATCTTTGGTTGAAGGTTGTGTAAGACTTGTGCTTTTATTTTATATTTCTAGAATAACAACTCCTTTCTCTTTGAATTGTTTGTTATGGTGCATGATTGATTGTTAGTAAAGTATTGATTTTTATGGTAAACTAATTAGAAACCATACGTTCTTGGTGCCGTTGGCAATCGAGATATCATGGGTATAGTTAGGCTTGGGTAAGGGTTAATTGATCATCGGGTAACAACCTCACGTTCTAGGAATCTGAGTACTTAGTTCCCTTTCATCACTGCAATTGGTCATACACGAACTATGTCTATGTAGTTCTTTCTAGTTGAATGTTAGCACAAAAGTCGAAGCAAACCGGAAACTCAAGATAGTCATTTGTCTCGCAATTGTTCACAACTAAATTTTCATTTTTGCAATTAGCTTAGCATTCCTAAGTTTTAAAATCAAACAATCCAATTCTTGAATTCACTTTTATTGCAATTAGTTAAATTCAGTGAATTTAGAAATAGCACATTTTCCACAAACTCCCTGTGTTCGATACCCACTTACCGCTATCTACTTAGTAGTAATTGGATTAAATTTGATTGTGACCACGACATCACGTCAAATTTTGGCGCCGTTGCCGGGGAGTAGTGCGCAACATGTGTTATTTTTTATTGTTTTAAGTTTGGTATTTTTTCTGGTTTACGCTGGGTGTGTTAGTGTGCAGGTATTGACAGGTGCATGTGTACTAGGAGCTCTCACAAGCTTTCACCATTAGCATTTGATCCGGAAATCGAATGAACTTTGCGAGCAAACAGAATTTTGTTAAGGGAAAACACAATTAGCGGTTCACCAACTACACCAATTACACCACTGAGATACATGGATCCACCACCACCACTACCCACTACGGGTGAACCTACTCCACCATTTATACCAACATCCACTCAACCTTCACCAAATACCACCATTCCACCAAATACTACCGAACCCACCATAATTCAAAATGTTACACTAACCGACACCACACAACCCATTACTACCCAAGAAGAACCAACCATCACCTTTAATCCTTCCACTACTATACCACCATTATCCTATTTCTTCCCGGGTGCAGGTCCATCATATTCAAGCCATACCATAGCACCAAACTCGACCATTGTTCATGCTACATCGTTTCGACCGTCAAACCAGTCGGGTTTCCAATACTCGACTCTTCCATTTGGGCAATCTTCGGGAATTCAAGGAGATGGGTATGATGAAGGATTTGAGGAGTTTGAGGGTTTTGATGAAGACGGGTATGCTTATGGGGGTGATGGAGATCAAGGGGAATTCGGTTACATGCAAGGCCAAATGCAAGTAATGCCAAATGTTGGTGGGGTGCAACAACAACAACAACTTATACCACAACACATTCGGCAAAGGCCACAAGGGCCAAAAATGCAACGTCCCATACCATTGCAACAAGTTCGTCCACCGAATGTTCAACAACAATTCCAAAGGCCAATTCAAAACCCACCCATGCCACAACAACAATTTCAACAACCAAATGTACCACAAGGGCATATACCAAGACCAATGGGAGTTCGTCCAAGGGGTAGGTTTGGTGTACCAAGGAGGCATCTTAGAGAGCATGCGAGGGGTATTGAAGCGCATTTTAGGCCGGTGATTACTCACAATCCTTCACCGGTGGTTATTCCTCATAACAACCAAGGAAGAACCTTTGAAGTAAGGACTAATTCCCTACAAAGTTTGCCGAAATATAAGGGTCTAGCAACGGAGGAACCCTATTTCCATTTGGAGGCCTATGACTCAATTTGTAACACTCTTGGGAGTCAAGGTTTTTCAGCCGATGATGTGAAGTTGGTTTTGTTTCAATTCTCCTTGGAAGATAAGGCAAAGAAGTGGTTCTACACTTTGCCTTCGGCATCTATTTACACTTGGGGGGAAATGCAACAAATTTTCCTAGACAAATTTTATATCGCCCAAAAGACCAATGATGCTAGGAAGGGGTTGAGGAGTTTCCAACAACAACAAGGTGAAATGTTCCATGAAGCCTTCGAGCGCTTTAATATGATGATCAAAAATTGTCCGCACCATGGAATTGAGCTTTGGGAATTGATGAACGCCTTTCATGAAGGGTTGTGTGCCGAAGATGCACGAGATTTGATGTCCATCACAAATGGGACTTTTGGCACCAATTATGAGAATGATGATTGGGAGTTCTTGGAACAAATGGCCATTACTTCAAAGAGAAAAGCCCAAGCATCAAGGAGAGCACGACCGGCCGTTACTCGAACACAAGTGCATGCAGCTGAGGATGGTAATTTACAAACTTCTAACCAAATTTATGATGTTTGTGCTATTTGTAATGAAATAGGTCATGTGGCTGAAAATTGCCAAGGAATGTTGGATGGGCAATATGAAGAAGTTAATGCGGTACAAGGACAAGGAGGGGGTGGTAGAAACTATAATATGAATTATAACACTTACCACCCCGGTTTGAGAAACCACCCAAACTTTCGGTATGGGAACCCTTCAAATCAAGCTAACCCGAATTTCCAAGGAAACCAAGGATTTCAAAGGCACTATCAAACGGGTCAAAGCTCTTCTGGTGGAAACGAAGTAATGGAGATGTTGAAGGCGATGCAAGTTGAAATGCAACGAATGAATCAACGTGATGAGGTTCGGATGCAAAAGGACGAGGCCCGTGATAAAGCGATTCAAACTTTGACCACCCAAATGGGTCAACTTGCAAGTGAAGTGGCGATATTGAAGAAAGCAAAAGGCCAGTTACCAAGTGACACGGTGATAAATCCCAAAAACATTAAAAGTGTTAATATCAATGTGGTAAGCACCGTTCCTAGTACTAAATTTAATGAAACATTGCTAACTTCTTCGTATCAAGCGAATGCAGGTTTGGAAAAAGATGCCGAAATCGAGAATGATAAAGAGTATGGAGCGCCAATCGTGCCTATCCGAGTGGGGAAACTAAAAATTCCTCATGCATTGTTGGATTATGGGGCGAGCATGAGTGTGTTACCGGGTGAGCTATATGACATGTACGATTTCGGTCCGCTTCAAGATGCAAACACCATGGTGAGTTTGGCGGATGAAAGTTGGAGGCGTCCACGGGTAATACTTAAGAATGTTATGATTCGATTGGGAGAATTCGAATACCCGGTGGATTTTCTAGTTCTAGATTATGCTTCCACCAAAATGGCAGCACAACAAAGGGTAATTTTAGGTCGACCGTTTCTATACACAGCAAATGCTCAAATCAATTGTAGAGACGGGATTATTACCATGACCGAAGAGAACCGTAAGTTGTCCTTTGATGTTCAAACTAGAGTGATTAGTTACGAGTCCATTGAGGGGAAGGGTGGTGAGTTTAGTGATTGTATAAAAAATGTGTGTCAAAGAATGAAAATAAATCACACACCGAATCGTGAAGACATGTATACGGGATCAAGTAGGAGTGTATTTGATTACCCACCGAATCAAAGCGGGACGGATGCATTTTACGAAATGACACGATGTAGTGATGGAAGTGGCAGAAACCGTTTCTTTGAGCCACCATAAATGGGGGGTGACACGGTCTGGCTGAAGACTTGAAACTTAGCGCTGCTCGGGAGGCAACCCGGGGTTTTATATTGATCTTGCTATTTTTATCTTTCTATGTTCCGGGCCATAGCGAAATTCAAGTGTGGGGAAGATGTACGGATATTTGTGTGAAGGTGGTGATAGGAAGTCGGATTGTCTACAACATCGGTTGTGTCAAACCTCACCAGGTCAATGTACTCTTTCCTTAGTCTTGTTATGTTCTTTAGCTTTGAAATTTTGGTAGTTAGTTGTTTGCTTTTGTTTATGGTTGGGAGGTTTGGGGGTGTATTAGTTTGATGTTATGTTTTGGGGTTGGGCTAGTTGGTGGTGTGTTTAAAAAATATAATAATAAAAAAAATAATAATAAAAAAAATAATACAAAAAGAAATTTGGGATTTGAGAGTATTAGCGAAAGCTAATGTTTTTGGGTAAAAGCGATCTTCCCCTCAAAACCATACATTGGGACAATGTATCCCAAGTGTGGGGATGGGGGTAAATTTTTGAGAATTTTAAAAATTGTGAAATCAAGCGAAAAATTGTCGAAATTTGAACACTTGATATTGTTCCATTTGACACACCAACACCCTTTCTAGTCATTTCTTGGTGAGTTTTGGGCCACACACATGATTAATAGAGATTATTTCTTTGGTTTGAGTGGCGGTGTGTGTATTGTGTTAATAGAACTTGTCTATGAATTCTTGTTAAATCCTAGAGTTAGCATGCTTTTGAAAATGATAGGGGACTTTTAGGAAGCCTCGTCTAGATGTGTGAGAGTGCGGGATTGGTGGGTTGGACCTCATTCTTTACAAATATGAGCTTGGTATTGCGAGGGGTGGGGGTTTGGTCTTTAGAAAGCCATGTTTGAGCCTTAAACCATTCGGTTGCGACCCAAACCTACTTCTTACAAAACTATACCTATTGAGACGACCCGGTTTAGGAATTTAGTTGGTAGTGTTGATGTTCTTGTATATATTGTTGAGTTTATGTTAAAAAAAAAAAGAAAAAAAATTTGAGAAAAAAAAAGAAGAAAAGAAGAATTTAGTTGAAGATGTCTTGTATATAGTTGATGTTGCTTTGTTTAGTAGTGAAAATAAAACCGGGTCGAATCAATTAGCTCCGTCATGTGTATTCCACCATTCCCTACCTTTGCATTTAGCCCCGTTACAACCCGTAAGTCCCTTTGATTCATAAGCATGATAGATATTTGTTAGGAGGAAACTTGATTCTTATACAAGCTTATTGTCGCGCACACACACACACACGCATTGAGTGGTTTTGCATTACATGCTAGTAATTCTTGTCATCGAGAGGTTCTTGTGAGGGGTGTGTCTTGTGGTACGATTGAAACTTAGTAAAAGGTCGGCACATTTTAGCTTGGGTTTGTGTGATTAGTTGTTTGTGGTTGAGAATGGTTTTCAAATGGGTTGCTTGGGACAAGCAACAGGTAAGTGTGGGGATGTGATGGGTCGTCCGTAGGACAACCCTTAAACAAGCTAAAAATACATACATCTCATACTTTATTCGGTTTATTGTTTGAACTTAGTAACTACGAGAGATTTGATGTTGCAGGTGTTAAGGCGCTCAAAGTGCAGGATTTAGGAAGCTTGGATGGATGTGGGAAGATGGCATCATTAAGAGATGAAGAAAACAAGTTTTCAGGGAGAAACGAAGGAAAAAGCCCACTCAGCGCCGTAACCTACGGCTAGGGGCCGTAGGTTACGGCCATTAATGATCCACAAGTGCACTGCCGTAAAACAGAAGGTTCATGCCGTAAAGAACATTCAGAGCCGTAACCTACGGCCCTCAGCCGTAGGTTACGGCACCCTATGTTGACCTTGGAGCTGCTGACAGCCGTAACCTATGGCTAGGAGCCGTAGGTTACGCCTCCGACTGATCTCAAAATGTAACTTACACATTTATTGGCCATTTCATTAGGATTTATGGGATCTTATCATGGGTATTCGGTTACGGAAGATGGGGGACGAGTTGGGGGAGTATATTTGAGGCACATGGAAGTGAAAAACATATCTTATCATCTATCTTTCATCTAGTTTTGTTGGTGATCTTGTTGAACAACAATACCTTCTATTTTTGCATTATGATGTCACTTCAAGCCATGTGTGGCTAAACATTCTATGATTATCTTGGGTTGAAGGTTGTGTAAGACTTGTGCTTTTATTTTATATTTCTAGAATAACAACTCCTTTCTCTTTGAATTTTTTGTTATGGTGCATGATTGATTGTTAGTAAAGTATTGATTTTTATGCTAAACTAATTAGAAACCATACGTTCTTGGTGCCGTTGGCAATCGAGATATCATGGGTATAGTTAGGCTTGGGTAAGGGTTAATTGATCATCGGGTAACAACCTCACGTTCTAGGAATCTGAGTACTTAGTTCCCTTTCATCACTGCAATTGGTCATACACGAACTATGTCTATGTAGTTCTTTCTAGTTGAATGTTAGCACAAAAGTCGAAGCAAACCGGAAACTCAAGATAGTCATTTGTCTCGCAATTGTTCACAACTAAATTTTCATTTTTGCAATTAGCTTAGCATTCCTAACTTTTAAAATCAAACAATCCAATTCTTGAATTTACTTTTATTGCAATTAGTTAAATTTAGTGAATTTAGAAATAGCACATTTTCCACAAACTCCCTGTGTTCGATACCCACTTACCGCTATCTACTTAGTAGTAATTGGATTAAATTTGATTGTGACCACGACATCACATCAGAAAGCTCGGCTCATTATTATTTATTAATGAACTAAGTTGTCACCCATATGCGACACGAGCTAGAGCCCGTTATTTATATTAATTATTAATGAAATCAGAACATATTAATTATTTCTTATAATATAACTCAAGAGGAATTTAAAGAAATCCCCTAACCTTATGATGAAAGATATGAATGTACTTATAGACTTATAGTACACGTCTAGGAATTATCAAAGGATGTTTATCTGTATTTGAACGAGATGAGTATTCTTTAAATCTTGGCATATCGTTGATGAAGGAGTACATTGTAAAAGAATTGTGGGAACTGCTACTACATGGTCATGAGATGAAGTATGATATCGTTCACTCCTTGAGATTACCGAAGCAAAAGAGCTTCTTACGTATTGATGAATCATGCTTTTCAGGTACATTGGGACAGGGGTGTAGCTTAGTTGATATCCGCCCCCCTATTTCGGTTAGAAGTGTAAAATTTTCGATTTTTCGTTCAAAAATTATAAAATTATGAAGGATCCCTCAATTATTTTGCCTAAATATTTATATAATATATAAATTGGGTTCCATGACTTTCCACCCGTGTCCGCCACTCCATTGGGATATATGTGTGTCCATACAAAACATATCGATGCACCTGTATTTGTGCAGAGCTTTGTATCTCCCCATCTAAATATAGAAGCTGAAGGAAAAAAAAAAACACATGCAAGTAATAGCAATGGGTTTGATGTTGTGGAAGCAGTCAAGATGTCAAAGCTTTGTGGTATATATTATTTTATCATCTTGTAGTTTCTAAAATTTGTGCTCAATATATTCCAATTACTTTTGATTTATGGTTTTTAAACGTATTATATACGGTCTCATATCCTTGCTCATGGACTAATTACTTAGCCCACTTGCAAAGCATCTAAGCCCACTAGGGTATGCTCTAAACCAACAGAGGAAATAAATGAAGTGGAGTAACCTATAGCTTTATATGTAAGTATTTACTTTCATATATTTCCTATATAAAATGGGAGAGTTAATTGCCCAGATGGTCCATGTGATTTTACGTTTTTTCACGTTTAGTCCCCTACCTTTTGGAAATAGCAGGTATGCTCATGTGGTTTGTCATTTTGTTACTCGGATAGTCCACCTTACATTTACTCAGGGGACTATCCGAGTAACAAAATGCAAACCATAGGGAGCATACATGCTATCCTAACTCTATAGTAATAATATATAGGGCATGTTTGGCTAAGCTTATTTAAGTTAAAAAGGACTTTTAGGAAAATGACTTATTGACTTATGACATTTTGAAAAGAAGTTTAAAAAAAAAGTATTTGGATTAGCTTATAGGGTGGGAAAAACCAATAAGTCAATAAATTGTTTTTTAAAAAGTGTTTGGCTTAGCTTATTGATGTAAAATGACTAAAAGCTAATAAGTCAATAAGTTAGTTCACAAAGTCACAACATTCTAACTTTTCAAAAATGACTTTTTGATGACTTTTTCTCCTTCTTAAAAAGTCATTTTGAAAAGGACTTTTGCATTTGCCAAACACTAAAAAACTCCTTATTGGCTTTTTGATTAAGTGAATAAGTCAATAAGTTGGTTGGAAAAGCTTAGCAAAACATACTCGTAGTAATGGACCTCAAATGACTAAATGCTCGGTTATACGGCTAATTATAGGCGGGCTAGTTTCCCCCAAACCCAACCACGGCATCCCAACAACCACTCAACGAGGCAACGATTAACGCCACCAGCAACCGCATTCACGCCACCTGTAACTCCGACGCCGACCCTTCACGCCACCAGCAACGGCATTCACGCCACAATTATCATTACCAATCAATTTAAAATAACATGTCCCATACCATGTCCCAAATGATAAGTCAATCATTACAGACAAAATCTAGGCAAATAGTTCTATTCCGACAACTCAGATTTTCAAATAGAGCAATTGTTTATCTGCTTCTAGAGACCCTTAATTTAATTTGTACAGACAACTATTTGTTGGCCTATAGAGCCTTATTCTAGCTTCGATTTCCTACCAGATGTGCATCCTAAGCACCTGTCACATACGTTAAAATAAAGTCAATACATATAATGTAAAGGTGAGCATACAAGTTTAATAATAGCATATAAAGTTTGAATTTCGTTTACGCATAACCATTACGTACACTTAGTGAAATGAAGCACGTTAGTTATCGACATAGATCCATCGATACCAATAACTGCGGGTTGACTGCCTGAGGCAGTTCGCAATACATGATTACCACCGTAATCCATGCAAGTAATTGTCCTTAACAACCCCTGCGAACAGGTGCTGAGTCCAAACTATAGTACTATCGTTGCTAAGGCAGGTAGACAGCATTCCATGTGTAAACTATAGTACTATCGTTGCTAAGGCAGGTAGACAGTGTGTTAATTGTGATTTGAATATTCGTAACGTATGTAACACCCAAAAGTGCATAAATCAAAAAGGGATCGAGTATACTCACAACAATGATGGATTGAAGGGAGCGCTTAGAGAGTAGGGTTAGCCTGATCAGAACGATAGCATAACGATAAGTGACGCGTAAAACGATGCAAGGTGTAAGTGGCTCGGACAGTAGCTCAGTCGGATTGGTAATCCGATCGGATGGTCCGGTCATGCGGATGATAATCCGTTCGGATGGTCATCCGGTCGGACAGGTTGTCCGGTCGGATGACTATTCGAGTGGATTATTTCTTCCTTTGATGTGTTTGTGTATGATGGCTTGACTTTTGAAGTTTTCGTTGTAGCATTTTGAAAACATTGAAGTATCCCTACCCTTCAAGTCGGTCGGTCGGACGGCCTGTCCGATCGGACAACAATCCGATAGGTTGACACTTCAGCGAGAACAAGTTCACAGCAGGGCTGTCACTCTGTCGGACAGGTTGTTCGGTCGGGTGGCATCCTTAGTGCAGTGAACATGTTAAAAATTGTTTAAGTCCAAGTATCTCATGATACGAAGAGTAATCCGGTCGGGTAGGTAGTCCGATCGGATAGCAATGCGTTCAATACTCAAACTTCAGATAAAGTTGCTTAAGTGGGGGACCCAAGGTGTAAGCCGTTCGGATGACCTAGTCGCTCGGATGGCTTATCCGGTCGGACAGTAGTCCGGTCGGATAGCACTCCGTGCTGGTCGTTTTGATTGTTTGTTACTTTTATCGAGACGTTTTGACAATGTGTTAACCAACAGAACTCCATCTTGACCCAAGTAACCGATCATCCAGGAATCACCCTAGTTCGACCAGTTAACCGGTTCGAGATGGTTGTTCTTGGTTAACCCGAAATCGGTGGTCTCGTGAGTAGAATCCGGATCTTGAGCTAGCACAACACCGCGAACGAGTAGGAGACTAGAACAAGGCCCGATTCTATCGGTTTTGAGTGCATTGAGTGTAAAAGAGTTGAGAGAAAGTTAGAAACCATCTTTCAATCCTTCTTCACTTATGATTATGTTTAGATCTATGCAAGATCTTTGTGTATTCGTGTGGAAATCGATTAGATCTAAGTTGTTCTTGGTGGATTGAGGCCAAAACATGAAGTTCTTCAAGAACACATGATGACGTCATCCTAGAACACCTCAAATCTAGTGATTTCACGGTTAAAAGTTAAGATTTAAAACATAGAAAGGTGTAGGAGTGCGTGTAGAATAAGAAAGTACAAGATTTAGGATGAGATCTTACCGGAATCGAGAGAAATCGAAGAAAAGGTGAGGAGAGCGTGCTGTTCGGTCAGAGAGTTGGCAAAAGTAGAAAGTTTGAGAGTGACATGGGTATTTATAGAGTTACCCAAAGAGGAAAGTGTGGGTCGGTCGGATGGCATCTCGCCCGGGTGACTTATCCGGTCGGATGTCATCTCGGTCGGATGACATATGGCACCAGATCAATTGTCAGCCCGGCCGGATGGCTTATCCGGCCGGATGGCACTTGGTTCGGGCGTTCGGCGCGACGATTTTTGAGGTTTCGATTTCGATTGCGAGCTATTCGAATGCGATAGGGTTTCCTAGTAAAATTACTTTTAATCCCAACTATTCATATATAGCACTGTCCCTTCTCCACTAATTATCATAGTTCGATTTCGATTGAGTTCGATTGCGTTTCGATTGTGATTCGAGTTTCGATTGCGTTTCGATTACCACAACACAATATAAATAAACATGCACAAGTAACACATAAGGCACACACACACGTATAACAATAACCATAATGTGTAATTCGAGTTGCGAGTGTGATTGCGATTCCATTGTCGATTAGGGTTAGCATAGTTTGATTAACCTTTAGTTAATTTTATCGCATTGTTACTTCCTATAGTTCACGCGATTGGCGATTAATACTCGTCGATTGTTGTGATTATTGACACTTACTCCACATAATACAACTAAAATAAATACATAAAAGAATTTCACTACAAGCCAAGTTGCGAAATCGATCGTTGACTTTGACCTTGACTTTGACTTTGACTTCGACTTCGAAAACACAAACATACGAATATAAACGAACGCAAATCAAAGAATGTTCACGAACACCTTATCGAACGTTCACGAACACAATCGAACGAACGAGACCTCTGTTCATGTTTGTTCATTTAACTAATCGAACGAAATTTCTTATTCGTGTTCATTCGTTTATTAAACGAATGAACATAAACGAACTTCCCGCCGAACGGTTCACGAATTGTTCGCTAACGTTCGTTTCGTTTACAACCCTACTCAAGAGTTCTAAGATATTTTCATTTGTCCTTAAACTTTAAGTTGAACTATAGCAAAAGCAAGTAATTTGGTAATGATATTGAGGCGGAAATGGTATATGGCCATGCCATAAAATTGTCAAGCGAATGAGTTCTGTCTCACATTCCAAGAACTTTCTGTGGGAGCCAATATGAATTGTTATAAGTTTTGGAAACAGGTGCTAGTGTTAGGATTTTTGGCTATATGAAAAATGTGCCCATCCCACATCGGTGCAAGGATGAAAGCTTGGGAGGACTCCAAGCTTATAAAAGGAGTCCAAGGCTTTGGTTTCAAAGTGCCCCGACCAAAAATACACTTGAAGTGTTTGGTTCCTTCTTTTCTTTTCTAGTTCTCTTGTCTTAGAGTGTAGGAAGGTTTTGGTTAAACGCTTCGGAGAAGTGTGGTTGTAATTGGGCGGGGGGAGGCTTGAGAGATTAGTCTGTGTGATTGTAAAAATTTGTCGCATAGTGGATCTTTCTCTCTGGAGGCCCGTGGTTTTTCTCCGGTTTTGGAGTTTCCACGTATATTCTTGTGTTCAGTTATATTTCTCTATTGTTAGCTTTGGGAGGGTTGTTGGGATTCTTTGAGACCGCTTGTTTCCCAGCAAGTGGTATCAGAGCTCCAGGTTTTGGGGGAAGTCTCGGTTTAGAAGGTTCGTAGTATGCTCTGTGGTTGCAGCTTAGTCTGATCTTCCACATCAGAAACGAATTTTCTTGGAGGGTGTCGTGGTATTTTAGAAGGTTCGTAGTATGCTCTGTGGTTGCAGCTTAGTCTGATCTTCCACATCAGAAAAGAATTTTCTTGGAGGGTGTCGTGGTATTTTTGAAGGTTCGTAGTATGCTCTGTGGTTGCAGCTTAGTCTGATCTTCCACATCGGAAACGAGGATTCGGTTGACTGTTTGTATACGGTAGAATTATACGCGAGCCGGATATACGCATTTTGCCCTGGGAAGGTTCTGGCTAGGAAAGACTTGGTACTTAAGTGTGTCCATTGTACCCACCTCTCTTTCCTGGGAATCCTTTGTTGGGTGTACTGCTTATAGGCTTGGTGTTCTAGTATACAATATTGTTTTTGAAGATACGGATACGATGTAGAAATACAGTCCCATGAGGTTCGACGTAGAGAAATATGATGGAAGAATCAACTTTGGTTTGTGGCAAGTTCAAGTCAAGGATGTGTTGATTCAATCTGGGTTGCACAAGGCGTTGAGGGGGAAACCGACCCCTGTTTCAAGCAAGGATTCAAGCGGAACCAGTAAAGACGATGATGAAGAATGGGAAGATTTGGATTTGAGAGCGGCAAGTGCGATTCGTTTGTGTCTAGCAAAGAATGTTCTTGCAAATGTGCATGGGATATCAATTGCAAAGGATTTGTGGGAGAAGCTTGAGCAGTTGTATCAAGGCAAAGGCATCTCAAATCGGTTGTATCTCAAGGAACAGTTTCATACCCTTCGTATGGATGGAGATACAAAAATTTTAGATCATCTAAGTGTTCTTAATAATATCGTGTCAGAACTGGAGGCTATTGGAGTGAAGGTTGAAGATGAGGATAAAGCACTAAGGCTCATATTATCTTTGACATCTTCCTATGAGCATATGAAGCCCATTCTGATGTATGGGAAAGAGACCCTGAAGTATGCGGATGTTACTGAGAAGCTATTGTCTGAAGAGAAAAGACTGGGTAGTAGCGGTCATACTTCGTCAGAAGGAACGGTTTTAATATGCGGGAACGGGAAGAAGAAGCACTCACAGAAGATTCCTGTATGCTGGAAGTGTGGACAGTCTGGGCATGTCAAAAGAAATTGTCCAGGTGGAGCAGATTCGGCAAGCAGCTCCAAGTCAGCTAACAATGTGTCTGTCGTTACTAACGGTAATGATTTCTTTTGAAGTTATGTCATCCCTATGGTATGCCCGCGCTACCATGAAAGGGGGTGCAATTTTGTTAGCGGGTTCACGGATTTACATATGGGCATTGGGTTGGCATAGATGCAAGATGTGTGGTGAAAAATTGATGTTGATGGCTGATGAACTTCCGGGTATGCCAAGTGGGGAAGTTGCACCATAAAATTTTCAGCAGGTTTTTTCAACATGTGCCGAGAAGAAATTCTTAGAATGGTCTATTCTAAGTGGAGATACTCTTTTATGGTGGAGTATGATCGTCGGTTGAAGACGGTGTTCCTTTGATGTGGTTGTTTGTTTTTCATATATCCAAGGTGGAGATTTGTTAGGATTTTTGGCTATCTGAAAAATGTGCCCATCCCACATCGGTGCAAGGATGAAAGCTTGGGAGGACTCCAAGCTTATAAAAGGAGTCCAAGGCTTTGGTTTCAAAGTGCCCCAACCAAAAATACACTTGAAGTGTTTGGTTCCTTCTTTTCTTTTCTAGTTCTCTTGTCTTAGAGTGTAGGAAGGTTTTGGTTAAACGCTTCGGAGAAGTGTGGTTGTAATTGGGCGGGGGGAGGCTTGAGAGATTAGTCTGTGTGATTGTAAAAATTTGTCGCATAGTGGATCTTTCTCTCTGGAGGCCCGTGGTTTTTCTCCGGTTTTGGAGTTTCCACGTATATTCTTGTGTTCAGTTATATTTCTCTATTGTTAGCTTTGGGAGGGTTGTTTAGATTCTTTGAGACCGCTTGTTTCCCAGCAGCTAGATGAATCCAAATCCAAACCAACTGTTTGGATATCTGATACACTTTCTTTTTGTAGAGGAATTACTCTTTTTGAAGACCATTTTAGGAAGTCCTCCTTTGTATACCTTTCTCTATTTAAAGCACCATTGATTGTAATTGAAGAACTAGAACGTGCGTAGAAGATTCTTGTGTGTGGGGGGGGGGGTTGAAAGCGTGAAAGAAAAGATATGTTACGTTCATTGGGATAAAGTCTTGCTCTAAAAGACATGGGAGGACTTGGTGTGGGAAGCCTTAAATCATCAAAGTAAGCGTTAGTTGCCAAATGGTGGTGGAGGTTCACGTCCGTCAATTTAGGGTTATTAGATTTTATCACCCTCAACTATTGGCTATTGACTGATGCCACCCCCAACTATCACTTTGACACCTGTCACCCCCAACTTAATACTTAGTGTGTTCTGTCACCAAGTCGTTAACTGATTACTAACTTTTGATCCTGATACTACACTTTTTGGTGTCATAGAGCCATTCTGTAGCACAAGAACCTGGAAGGAATTCCTTGTGAAATTTAGTATAGCTAGAGCATGGAATAAATGTCATAAAAACGGTGTTGAAGCTATCAAGTTATTCAATCAAACATAGTGATTTTAAGGTGGAAGTGTGGCGTGGCAATGATTTTCCTTTTTGGTTGTATAGATGGTTAAATCGATTTTAGAGATTGCTAGAGATTGCATTTTCTCCGTCTTCGCAATCGAACCATCCAAGAATCGTAAGATATTAAAAAATTAAACTCGTTGTTTTTTATGAATGGGCCATATTACTTATTAGACCACTCGTTATGGAACAACGCCCCTCGCCTGATTGGCTTCTCTTGGCGTGATGCGGTGTTGAATACCGCCCAAGGGGGGGGGGGGGGTGTTGGTGGTATCATGGTGTGAAGATGGTGGAATTTTGGTAGCCACCACAAAGAAACGGTCTCGTGAGTCGTGACGATATTTAACAAATAAATGTCTAATTTATGTTTATCTTTCCATATATTTATATGTATAGTTTTTACGTGGATGGAATTGGCTAAACAATTTCCATGTTTTTTTTTCATCTCTAGGCTTAATACAACTAATATACTAATAAACTAGTCTTGTTTAAACCAACTTAAATGCGTAAAAGCATTAGACACTATAGTCTAGGGTGGCAAAATGGATGGGCTGGGCAGGTTTGGGTAATGGATTAGAATGGGTATTGGTTAAGACGAGTTTGAGTTAGAATGAATTTATTAAGAAATGGGTTAGGATGAGTTTGGGTTAGGATGAGTTTATTAAGAAATGAGTTAGGATGAGTTTATTAAGAAATGAGTTAGGATGGGTATGGGTTCAGATGAGTTTGGGTTCGGATGAGTTTATTAAAAATGGGTTAGGATGAGTTTATTAAGAAATGAGTTAGGATGAGTTTAGGTCAAGATAAGTTTTGTCAAGATGGATTTGGGCATGATAGGCTAAAAAATAAATAAAAATAAATAAAAAATTCAAAAAAATCAAAAAATTCAAAGAAAATTCAAAAATAAAAAAAAATTAAAAATTAAAAAAAATAAAAAAATAAAAAAATAAAAAAATAAAAAATAACTCTTTTTGCAATGTTTGTCTAGTTAATGAACCATTTTATTTGCTTCTAGAACACATGTGTTTAGATCATAACTTGATCTTGGAAACTTTCTTTAACTCGAAAGAAAACCGCATACACTGGACGACCCATAACTCGGGGTTTTATTTCAGAAATACAATCAACTTTGACATAAGTTTAGACTTAGACTTAAGACACACAACCGAACACTCCCATAAATTCTTACGCTTTTATAGTGGACTGAATACGATCAATCTTGTCACATAAACGACGAATCTATAGGACTTGTCGTATTACATGCACCATAGTTACTACTATTATTAGCTGTATATATTACTGTATTATTTTTCAGGTCTTCATATGACATCACCAAATACAAAACAAAAACAACATGCGAGGAATCGATTGTATATCCAGTGAAAAGAAAGAAAAATATTAACCTACACAGTGAACCATATGATCAATTGTTTATATGCAAGTGTTGCACGGTTCAATAGATATGTTTAATTACCAATCAAACATCTAAATATATCTGATTTAGATATATTCTGTATATTACAAAGGTTCAGGGTATTGATACATCCCTACTTTTTAAGTGCACATCCCCAGAGGTGGCATATAAGACAATAAGGGGAGTATATAGTGTGAAAACAATTAATGTGCCAGAAAAAGGGTTTTGATAAGCCTCTCATTGCCCTATGAGAGACGTATAAGGTTGTGGTAGGTGGAGCATTAAACCCCATACGCCTCTCATTGAGCAATGAGAGGCTTATCGACACGACTTTTGATGAATTTAATGTATAATTACTGACATGAAATGAGTTCAGTCTGAAAAAACGTGAAAGTGACCCATATGACCCTTATCGACCTATACGACCCTTATCGACAAAAAATGTTTATTTACCTAAGCATACAGGATTTATTTCATTCAAAATTTTTCAAACTCATAATAATAATAATAAAAATAATAATAATAATAATAATACTAATAATAATACTTAATAAAAATAACATATGCACATTTAAAAAAAAAACGATGATATAACTAGACCCGGGCCCCGGCCCGACCCGTTTGCCGGGACTAGTTATAACATTGTTTTTTTTAAATGTGCATATGTTTTTTTTATTAAGTATTATTATTATTATTATTATTATTATTATTATTTAAAACTTCATATTTTATTAAATGAATTGTGTGTATTATAAAATGTCAAATTTTTTATTTATCAAACTTACTTCCCGTTTGTTCGATGGTCCGGAGGTTTACCCGAACCATTCCATTTTATCGATCGCTTATGTAGAAGGTGTCTATTTCATCGTGGTTAAGTTAACGGGATGATTGCCCGATGCCGGTACGAAATGGACTTTGAAATACCTGACAGAAATATAGAAGCTATGGAATGGGTGACAATATACATGTCTCGTATTACACAGGGTAGGGCGTTACTAGGTAGTAATAGAACTTGACGAAGAAATTTTTTTTAACTTGGCAAATGTGTAACATCCGTGAAATATAGTGTACGCAACAATTTTTTTATAAAAATAATATTAATTAGGGTGTTTTATAACATAAAAACGCTTAATTACCACAATTTTTTTAAAGAATTAATATCATATGAGTCGTATAGCGCAATGAGACAGATATACAACTCCTAAAAGGTGCTCATTGACCAATAAGACTCCCCTGATGGACACATTATGAGTGTCTCATTGACCAATAAGCCTCCTCTTATGGTTTCCACTTTTATCAAAGGTGGAATAGTTTAACCAGGGGAGGCTTATTAGTCAATGAGACACTCATAATGTGTCCACCAGGGGAGGATTATTGGTCAATGAGCAACTCAATATGTGCATATGCTTTATTATTATTATTATTATTTATTATTATTATTATTATTTGATGGAATAATGACCAATAGTTTTTTTTTTGTTTTTTTTTACTAGAAGCATAAACCTTTAAACATACTAATATCATTAATACACAATTTTACAAAATTTGGGCATGACCCGTCCGTAAAACGAGTATACCCCTGTTTGAACCATAATCAAGACAAATACCATTCTACAAGATACTACTAAAACCAAAACATCGAATGCTAAAAAGTGTGTCTACCAACAAATTGTACAAAAAGATATTTTGACCCAAAACATTAGTATCAACTAGCGGAAGCGCTTGGCATCACATATGAAGAACACGTGCTCGCTCCAATTCGCCGAGTCGCCTAATTTGAAGATTTACCTACATTTAACAACAAGCTTTAGAAAGTTAGTCATAATACCTATTTTGCTTAAGATACCACTTTATAGTTGCATTCGTTTATATACTTTCATTACTCTTACGCATTCGATTACCCATTTGAATGGGTTAAGGCATATACTCTCATAATGAGATTCAAGCATACCACTTACGACCCGGTAACATCGGGTTAAATGCTTTCAACATAAATCTTTCGTTCTATCCGTATAACGGATTGAACTTCATACTTTCGTTATTGCATTCATGACCACCCGTACTAAACGGTTGGTACCATATTCTTACTCGACATGGTTCGACTCGAACCGGTCGACTTGCATAGCATAATGTAACCTTCGTTAGCATAACTAAATCCGCAAGGGATTTGCTATCTACTACTTTCTAACCACCATAATCATTGTAACAAGGGTTGTTTTTCATAACATAAACGAAATGTAAATAAGGTTTTGTATGCAACGGAACATACCTCGATCTTGTGAGCCTTCCGGTTTCTTAGTACTTGAACCTTCTTTCTTCACGCCTATATCAATACATCCATTCATTCATTTAGTACCCCAAATTTCATTCCATTATTTTCCAAATTACACATAATTGTTCTTTCAAGCATTTCATCAAACACTTAGTGTGCGTTACATTAATAAAGCATAATGTACAAATATTCAAAGCATACTTTACCAATTCATCTTGTATGTCATTACTAATCAACCTAGTTCTTGCAATTCTTTATTGTACATCAATTTGTCTAACATTCAAGTATTTCAAACAAGATCATATATCAAGATAACATGAAATCATAATCATTATGATCTTCCTAATCATAACACAATTTCACCAAGTGGGTTTTCACTACAACCTTTCATGCATCCTAAAATCAAACATGTTTCTAGTTCTAGAAAGCAATTCTAACTCAGATTTCCCATATTTGATACAAGAACTCGAGATTGGGTTGAACCCCTCTTTCTACAAATCATAATTTCAGAAAATTAAACTTACCACTTCACTAACTAGGGTTAGATTTTCGAAAAGAGGGCTCATGCACTGGATTATCTTGTGAATTAGGCTTCAATTGCTTGATTTCTAGAGATTAGGGTTTCTCCCTTTTTGCCCTGTTCTTGTTCGATCGTTCCCCAGACACACTCACTGTGTTTGGGGTTTTATTTTATTTTTAATAGATTAAGTTTAATCACCTTTGCACTTTACCCCCTTCACTTAGTTGCTAATTACAACTCTAATCTTTAAAATACATTTAACTATCATCTTGTCATAAACCCTTAATTATGTTAAGTTTATTAGTTAACCTCACTTATTTTATTGTGTTATCGTTTTTGGGGCGTTACAAGTCTACCCCCCTTAAAAGAGGTTTCGTCCCCGAAACCTTTCTCATTCCAACTAGACCAATTCTACTCCTACTTTTTCGTCTTTTCATTCACGATGCTTACTACGACATAGATGCATTCGAGATCTTGGCAAGAGTTTGATTCATGCATAAACGACTTTGTACGCATTGTCCCTCCGTTCTTAAATCAAGTAAATTACTTTCATAATCACCTATAAGTCAGAATCTGATCTAGGGCTCTTATTAGTGTCGTTTTCACTTTATAATGCCAGTTCCTAGCATACATCATCACTAGCGATTTGTTCATTGGAATTTATTCCAATGTATACTATTGGTCGTACAAGCTTATGCTTACGGCTTGTTTCTATCTTTCTAAATAAGCGTAACATATTCATACATTTACTAATATAAATAAATCGATTTATTTTATTCCGCACACGAATCATGCACGACATAATTCATTATTGTAATTATAAGCAACCCCATCATCCCATTACTAACGTTCTTCCAATTACTTTCTTGCTCATATGAGGGCTTAGCATAACATTATACGTATACTATAGACATTTAATGACTTAGCGATACTAATACAAAGCTTCCCACTTCCTAATTACTTTTTCATACTTAATACGAGTATAAGGCATCATTCTACGGTTACCACCGTCACTTGAACTAATTACAATTTTGAGTTTAGCCTTGAATTTAATCCTTCGCACACTTTATTATTAGCTCCTTGCATGAACTACTTATGATAACAACTAGGTATGTTGTGTACGAGCACCATACTAGCGTTTAACCATTTTAGCTCAAACTTTCATTTAAGGCCTTTAATTCTCCCTCTTAATGACATTCATACCTTCTTACGCTGACCATTACAGGTCGATCACTGTCTAGCATACCATAATTATTCTACCATTCATTTTGTTCACACTTACAAATAAATCTACGGATTCTTAATCATTACTAAGAATTAAACATTTTACTAACCTCGCTTTCAATGTATAAGTCGGTTATCCGTGTGCCGGATCGATCCGCTTCTTTATATGTACCTTCCGTACCAGAATTGGTCTCATTCATTCATTCATGAAATATGCTCCCTCTCGTGGGCATCCTTCCACTAGCTTCAATACTATCATTTCACTAAGAATTCCATCATATTTATCTATAAATAAATAGTTAGCACATAACCTTTCATAATTGTGTCCTACAGGGTGTTTGTTCGCCTATTGTCTCTTTCAAAATTTTCTTACGTACATGCTAAACATATCATACATTCCATTTCTTTTTATTGGTTATCTCGCCAACTTTCGCAGTTTGACCTTTCAGTGTCAGATTAACACCCCCTACCTATTGTGGTCGCATCGAGGTACACGTTCGTACCTTATACTTGCATAATTGCAAGGACTTCATTTATTTTGTTTAACCTTTCGGAAGTCTAATTGTAAATACATTCTCACATATGGGTATCAGTTATTCTATTTTGACACACCATTCTCTAGTCGAGCCCTATGCTCCTATTAAAAATATAATCTTTTTATACTACCTGGTGCGGGTCAGAACCCTTTACTCGTCATTCATACTTTGCGATGGTTAATACTTTCCAAACTGTGACAATGCATGCCCATACATTATGCTCACCTATAAGTAATAAACTTGACAAATCGAACATTAAATACCGGGTTCAAATGGCGATCGCCATTTGACCCGTATGACTCATTTGAGTCTCGTTTTTAGTTTCTATTCTTATTCTTTAATCCGTCTTCATTTACGGATTCGAACTTTTAATTCATTACCTTTCATTCTTACTGGTTTGACCCGTGCTTGCTTACGGAATCAACCTTTCATTCCTTACATGGTCGAATCCATTTCTCAGATTCAAACATTTTCCTCCGTACCTTCCTTTCTTCTGCCGTATCATTTACCATGTCATTTCTTACGAAACGTTTTCATATTAATCTTCTACTTTCAACTTCGAGTGTTGGGTCCTAACACTTAATTCCATGTCCTATTTCATGTAGCGCGTCTCGACGCGACACTTTACATCCTATTGCTAGTGGTGTTCCCACCCTTCTTTCTTAAGTTTGTCTTACATTCAATCGTAGGCTTATACTTTTCATTCTTATCCTTCTTTCTTTCTTATATTGATCCGTTCCTTTAAGAATCGTTAGACCCCTTTTTGCTAGCTTGACCGGACATAAGTGAGGTGATTCTCATGTTTTTCTCGGGCTTCGGTCAATACATGACCATCCCTTAATATACCATTTCCATTTGTTTGTTCACCGTATTAGGTGTTAATTCACCTACGTTCTCTAACATGTCTTTTACTAATGAGTATTCTACTTTACACATTGTATTTCTTACGTAATACTTCCAGCATTTGTAAGTAATTATTATTCACTGACTTCTACAATATAACCTTTTAAGGTCAACCACCACCCAGTACTTTTGTATATAAGTATTGTAGTACGGGTTGTTCTTACTTTCAATTCAAACACACTTACAAAACGCCTTTAGCTAACATCTGAACTATTATCCTTTCCATACCTTTCATTAACATTACCAAGTTCTCATTTAATTATACGTTCCACTTAATTTCAACTATTCTAACACGCATACATCTTTATGTAAATACATTCGAAGTGATTGCAAATTCACCTTCCTTTAGCGTCCATGTTCATGCTTACTTTATTACTTCCTCTTAACCCTTTTTGCCATCCCTGCTCAAGTAAATTGACAGGATTCCCATCCTTACATATCAGTACTTTAGTAATATCATTAGTTTATGTGAGCATATATACGACTGTTCACTTTCTTTCTATTCATACGTTAATCGACTTTCGTTAGTAGAATTTCATATAAGTGAGACGTTCATCAATAGTTATCTCATTTCAAATCTATACAACTAAACTATCATCCATCATAACACGTAATTCATCTAGTACGTAACACATTAACTCTTTACTTAAACAATTGTGTTTAATGGCCATCTCATGATATCCCTATACTGTTGACCTTTAGAAAGTCATCTGTCTCGTTTACACACTTCAAACCTTCGAACATGTATTCATCTAAATATGGTAGGTCATAATAATAATATCCTGCGTATCTCATACTCGTATTGTACGACATGTACAATTTACGTGATCCTCTAAACAATACACATATACATTCATATACACGTATTTTCACATGCTAATGCTCCATGATTCTACAATTAGCAAATTTCATTCGAAACAACTATTTAACATAATTTCAACATATCCTTTACTAATTAGCTCGTATGATTCACATTTAGCACATATTCGCCTCTTAATCATACTAAAGCAAATCATTAAATACACATAAGCATCACACCATTCATGTACAAGGTACAAGCCTCTAATGCATAATTCTATCAAAGCATACATTCATCCGAATTTTCATACGAAATTCCAACTCCACTTTATACATTCGTCTTTCATTTCATGCCATTCCATACGTTACATTCGACTTTTATAAATTTTACTTTATCGCCGACGATCTACATAACTTATTATATCTTCTTATAACTTAACAGGAACATAAAACGGGCATTTCTGAGAAGTATGGGAACTTAAATCATAATTCACAAGCTTCAATACATCATAGTTCATTAGTGCATAATTACTTCGTTCGCATTCTTATATTTTAAACTTTACTCGCTTTTTCAGCTTTCATCATTCTTTCGTGTCATTCGACACATTACCTTCGAGTTTTATAAATTTCTTTCTAATGTAACCACTAATCGTGGTTGCATATATCTTACTAGGCCTTATATAGACCCTACACGAGCATTTATTAGGCTTTTGAACGACTTAGAAACTCATAATACGAAAACAAGATGAAACAAAAACTTTTCAGCGGATTTGAATTCCGCTTGCCGTCGGCGACGGCTTCACACCCCGTCGGTGACGGGCTCTGTAAACGTGCGTCGCCCGTAAACGTTCGTAGACAGCTAGCTAAGCCGTCGGCAAACATGTGGGCGTCGGCGACGGCATCATAGCCCGTCGGCGACGGCCCTTCCTTTGCTGAATTGCTGAATTTTTTTGCCCAGACACAGTTGTGTTGATTATCTGAGTACAATGTCACACAGCTGTGTCAGCCTTGCTACACACCCTGATCTCAGCAACAAGCATCAATGGTCCACACAGCTGTGTCACTTAACGACACAACTGTGTGCGACGCCAGATCTGATATAACCAAATGTTTAACTCCCATTATTACTATTTCACATACTTAACTTAAATATTTATCATAAACACACTATAGATACTTGTATTAAACAAAAACTTAAAGTTTTACCTCATTGGCGATCTCGGAGCGAGCACACTTTTGCACGAGCCGTCGGTTTGAGTTCAAGCACTATTACTCTTGCTCGAATCCCTCAAACCTAGGCTCTAATACCAACTTGTTACAACCCCACTTTTCGTTGATGGAATAATGACCAATAGTTTTTTTGTTTTTTTTTGTTTTACTAGAAGCATAAACCTTAAACATACTAATATCATTAATGCACAATTTTACAAAATTTGGGCATGACCCGTCCGTAAAACGAGTATACCCCTGTTTGAACCATAATCAAGACAAATACCATTCTACAAGATACTACTAAAACCAAAACATCGAATGCTAAAAAGTGTGTCTACCAACAAATTGTACAAAAAGATATTTTGACCCAAAACATTAGTATCAACTAGCGGAAGCGCTTGGCATCACATATGAAGAACACGTGCTCGCTCCAATTCGCCGAGTCGCCTAATTTGAAGATTTACCTACATTTAACAACAAGCTTTAGAAAGTTAGTCATAATACCTATTTTGCTTAAGATACCACTTTATAGTTGCATTCGTTTATATACTTTCATTACTCTTACGCATTCGATTACCCATTTGAATGGGTTAAGGCATATACTCTCATAATGAGATTCAAGCATACCACTTACGACCTGGTAACATCGGGTTAAATGCTTTCAACATAAATCTTTCGTTCTATCCGTATAACGGATTGAACTTCATACTTTCGTTATTGCATTCATGACCACCCGTACTAAACGGTTGGTACCATATTCTTACTCGACATGGTTCGACTCGAACCGGTCGACTTGCATAGCATAATGTAACCTTCGTTAGCATAACTAAATCCGCAAGGGATTTGCTATCTACTACTTTCTAACCACCATAATCATTGTAACAAGGGTTGTTTTTCATAACATAAACGAAATGTAAATAAGGTTTTGTATGCAACGGAACATACCTCGATCTTGTGAGCCTTCCGGTTTCTTAGTACTTGAACCTTCTTTCTTCACGCCTATATCAATACATCCATTCATTCATTTAGTACCCCAAATTTCATTCCATTATTTTCCAAATTACACATAATTGTTCTTTCAAGCATTTCATCAAACACTTAGTGTGCGTTACATTAATAAAGCATAATGTACAAATATTCAAAGCATACTTTACCAATTCATCTTGTATGTCATTACTAATCAACCTAGTTCTTGCAATTCTTTATTCTACATCAATTTATCTAACATTCAAGTCTTTTAAACAAGATCATATATCAAGATAACATGAAATCATAATCATTATGATCTTCCTAATCATAACACAATTTCACCAAGTGGGTTTTCACTACAACCTTTCATGCATCCTAAAATCAAACATGTTTCTAGTTCTAGAAAGCAATTCTAACTCAGATTTCCCATATTTGATACAAGAACTCGAGATTGGGTTGAACCCCTCTTTCTACAAATCATAATTTCAGAAAATTAAACTTACCACTTCACTAACTAGGGTTAGATTTTCGAAAAGAGGGCTCATGCACTGGATTATCTTGTGAATTAGGCTTCAATTGCTTGATTTCTAGAGATTAGGGTTTCTCCCTTTTTGCCCTGTTCTTGTTCGATCGTTCCCCAGACACACTCACTGTGTTTGGGGTTTTATTTTATTTTTAATAGATTAAGTTCAATCACCTTTGCACTTTACCCCCTTCACTTAGTTGCTAATTACAACTCTAATCTTTAAAATACATTTAACTATCATCTTGTCATAAACCCTTAATTATGTTAAGTTTATTAGTTAACCTCACTTATTTTATTGTGTTATCGTTTTTGGGGCGTTACAATTCGTTCACTGAATTTCCTTAACTCAAAAGATGCGGTCAACATTTAACCCGCATCTTATACGATCTCCCTAAAAATTTCATATTTCCCTTCCCCGCCCAATTTCCCCTCCACAAAACCCCCAAAAATTCCCCACCCCCCTCCATATAACCTAATCTGAACTACCAATTCATCTTATACAGAGAGAGAAAGCTTTAAGCTTGATCCGTCAATCATCACCGGAGCCAATAACGGCAGACCTCGTGTCGGTAATTTTCATCTTTCAAACCCTAAATTAGGTGAACAGCTTCAGCACTTCATATTATCTTCTCTCTGAGGTCCAAAAGGAACGTATAAGTTTGCTTATTTTTAGGTTTTTGCTATGGTTTTATGTGTAATTATGATCTGTTTGATTGAAATTGAGATCGATCTTGTAGGATTTTGATAAAGTGTGGCCGATTTATGATTCGACTCAATCTCGTTATTTTCGGAACGTATTGTTGTGTTGTGTTGTGTTGTGTTTTGTTTTAGGGTTAATGAAGTTGATTTTTGGGGTTTTGTTTGTTGTTAGTTTGTGCAAAGTATTATAAGTGAGCTTGAATCGCAAGGGGCACTTCCAAGGAGTAATTTGAGGGATACGTTGCTGGTTGTGTGTTGTGGATCGAGGTTGGTTGGTTTGTTAGGATATTGCTTTTTTTTTTTACTATGTATGGGTTAGTTGTAAACTGAGATGCTTTTGGTTTGTGTTTAATTGAGATTACACAATGATAACTATTGGTGTTATAATGTTTATATGTTATTTATTCGAATTCATTTTGAAAGATTTTGTTTTTGGAGAAGGGGGAGGTGGAGGTGGATGAAGCTGATAGTCATGGTTTTGTTTCAAATGTACCCAGTTCGGTAAATTCGGTACTGGTTTGGTACCGGTACCCGGTACCATTGCCTAAATAGGGCTCAGTATTACAGGTGTGGAGTGACTTTTGTTTCAACTGTAGAATTCACAGTTTATTTTTTACCCCAATCGTGAGTCCTAACAGTCTTCGTGAAGTTCAATAGTTGTCCTTAATTCCTTACAATAATCAGAAATACTGTTAAAATGTTAGTATTAACATTATTTAAAGTTGTAGCTGAATAAAATCTTGTTGAGCTTGCCATTTGACCTTATCTAGCGGTCTTTCTTTACATGTACAACAACAATACGCTAAACTTTGGATGGGAACTCATGCCTCCGGTTTGTCAAATATGTCGGGGAAAAGGTGATCGCTCTCCGGAATTATGGACTCTTGTTGTTTGAGATTTTCTAATCCTAAGGATTTTAAGCAGCATATCATCTGCTTGACAAAATGTAAGTTGGCTTTGGTTTAATTTTCATACTCCTGTTATAAGTTTACATGCTTTATTAATGTTTTTCAGGTGTGAATGAAAGTAAATTAAATTGCTGTAAAATAGCAAACATAGTCAAGTAAAAAAAAAAAAACACCAAACTTGTGGTGTAAAAAACTACCCCCTCGGCCTTTTTTTTTATTTTTTTTTACGAATGTGTTTATAATACACACATCTAATTTTAAAAAAAAAAAATTGGTCAACGGCGCCCCGGATGGTGTGGTTCTCGCGGTTCTCATAACTCGGGGTGGTTCTCATTCTAGCGGTCCCCTATATAGTTTCATGCATTAAATCATGGTTCGGGAGACTTGTTACCTTATATGTTGGTAAGACATCGCTCAGTAGCGGTTCATTAATAAAAAGATTTTTGATGGTTGTTGCACTCAAAATCTGTTTGGTGGTGACTACACAAGTAACTCTTTTTTGATTAATAGGTCCGTTAAAATTTGGACATAGGTAAATATCTGTGTTTTGCTTCTTTTTTTTTTTTTTTTTTTTTGCCATTGAGTATAAGGATTCATCTGTTAATTACTTGAAGCATGACATGTGGTCTTTTATTCAAACAAATGATAGTTACGCCTTGCTATTTTCACAAGGTGAATGCTAAGGTAAAAGTCGTCAAAATCGAGCGTTACAAATTTTAACACCCCCGCGACCCGCTGCAGAGCGCAAACATTACCACTAGTATCTGTGTATAAAAACTCACTATTGTAGGAACGAGAGTGTGGTACAAGCAACGGTAGCAGTGCTGGGAGATTCTGCAGTTGCATCTGGTCCAAACGTGAAGATGTTTAGCGAAGATTTGGCCGTTTGTAGTGCATTTGCTGGTAATGATTGATATAGTGCACTAGAGCCGGGCATTTTTTATCGGATAGCCATGAAGCTCATGATTGATATATCGATAATAAGTAGGCATTTGATTATACTATGTGTAAGTGACATATTAAGTTATCAATTTGAATTTATGTTAATTTGAGATCATAAAATGATTATACTATGTGGAGCTATAATCCTTGCTCTTTTGTTTTGCAGTTGGTATACCTTCTGCTCTCGTTCGTGTTAGACTGTTGGTGACAGATCCAAACAAAGATAAAAGAAGCTACATATGTACACTTGCATATATTTTTAAGCTTCATCATTTTTATTAAGGTAAAACTATGTTTTGTTACGCAATTTCTACAGTTCAAGTCGCAAGTATGGATTGAGGACGTCGGTTTAAGTTCAAAGTATGAAGACATCGGTTCAGGAAGTTATTGTATATCACTTTCACCTTTAGAGTTGTATGTATTTGTGTTACTTTAAAACTTTTGTAATGTTGTGTTACTTTGAAACCTTTGTATTTTATATTTGGGTTATATTATATTGGTTCTAATTTAATTTTGTTTTTTGTATATTTTATTTTCAATATTAGATAATTTGTTAATAATGAGAATTTATTGGGAATTTTTAATGAAATTACCAAATATATATATATATATATATATATATATATATAAGTTTACCCAAAACGCCAAGAAATGCGGTTTTAGAACCGCATCTCTTGAACATACTAGGAAAAAGTAGTTTGTATTGTTAATATATCAAAAGATGCGGTTCTAGAACCGCATCTCTTAGACCCGCATTATTTGGCATATAGGCAAAAGATGCTTTGCCATAAGATGCGGGTCTAAACCCGCATCTTATAGCCAATTTAACCGCATCTTTTGATCAAATTTGTACTAGTGTAGGTTGATTAACATGGACCGTTTCTTCAACTTTTGGAGATATGCTAAGTGGGCTTTTGGGGTTTTCGGCTTAGGTTTTTACTTATTGTTTACCTATATAATGACATCTATTGGTCATTTGTAGGTTGAACATGCTAGGCTAATATCGACTTGCATCATACGATTCTAAGCAATTGTATGCAAGTTCAGTTTACACTCTATTAGTGTTCATTGTTCGATTTCTTTTTGTTTCTGAATCAGTTTTGATCTTGTGATTCTGCCACATAATCGAAACCTCGTTGATACCATATTCTAGTGATCGAGATCAGGGACTTACAACCTGGCTTGACTCGATTACAACCCCCTATATAGGATCCCATTGACTTTAAGGGGACATTAGTATTTATAATATAAGCTTCAGAGTTTGATCTAATATAGCAATAATTATATCGTAGACTAATGTTAAAAGTAATCTTTAAGCTTTGTAAATAGTAATCCAACTAATGTTCATCATCATTTTAATGGTGCTTGGGCTCACATGAATCTTATTTTTACTAAGATTTGTTTTGAGTCGTTAAAGTATGTCCAATGAAGTTATTTACCCTTAATAAGAATAGCTTAAGTCACCTACTGTTCCAAAGAAAAGCCAAATAAATAAGTATTTAACCCCTTCTTGGGTTCAAACTTGTGTATTTAGTCTTCGAATGATTTTGATTTATTGTCATCTACTTTGGCGTTCCTTATCACCGTTATCATCATATGTGAGGCGTGGGACAACATGGAAATAGTGAAGCAAATTCCATCCAAGTATCCATTATCACCTTCATGTATACAAAATAATTGAATATTTTCTATTAAATCAATAGAATATTCTTTGCTATAGTGTCTCACCTCTCGATCTATATTCAAAGTGGGTCATCCTGTTTGCCTCACTGAGCATCATCTTCTAGTATTTCTACTAACACAGTCCCGACCGTATCAAGTTCCGCCGGGATTATATTTTCTGATGATGAAGAGAGCGAATTTAGAGCGCCCATTTCTTAAAAATTAGTTGTGTTTGAATAGATGAAATAGTTGAGATGTGTTTAAAAATAATGAGTTGGACTGTTATTTATACAAAAAATTTAATGATTTAATTTAAACATGTAACCGTTGCAAACTAACGATTATAAAAATTAGCTGTTGAAATCAGATTCACGCGCGTCGAAGTCTCCATGCCAATCCAGCCACATCATAACCACGCCACCTTCGGCATGGTATTCCACTTTGTTAACCTGGGACACATCAGCCCACACCGTGATTTCCTCCCCACAATCGATAGTCTAATAAAAGAAGTGGAGGCGATGAATTGAAAGCTATTGATTCGAATGAAAAGCCAAGTCAATAGTTTTTAACCCCTTCTGGCGTTCAAGCTCATGTTTTTAGTCGTGCAATGATTTTGATTTATTGTCATAGACTTTGGTATTCATTATCACATTTATTGTCCTATGTAAGACAACATGGAATTAGTTAACCCAATTCCATCCACCTATTTCTTATCTCCTTGACGTAGACAAAACCAGGGGAGGGGGCATCTAAGAATCACTCATGTGAACATATGTATTCATATAAAAATATGGGAAAATAAACAAAAAATATACATATAATACTTTTAACATGCCTTTTGGTCTTTAAAATATCATAAAAAATTAAAAATAATACATATAGTTACATGTGTGCAGTTTTTATTTTTAATTCTTATTTTTGTTTTTTTGTTATCAATCCATAAAATAAACGAGCCGAAGCCAAACCGAGCTGATTCGTTTAAGTTCGAGCTTGAGCTCAACTTAGCTTGACTCGATTACAACCCCAATATAGGATCCCTTTGATTTTAAGAGGAACATTAGTGTATATAATGTAAGGTGCAGAGTTTAATCTAATACAACAATAATTATATTGTAGACTAACGTTAAAAGTAATCTTTAAGCTACGTCAATAGCAATCCAACTAATGTTCATCATTTAATGGTGCTTGGGCTGACATGAATCACATTTTTATGAAGATTTGTCCAATAAAGGTATTTACTCTTATTAAGAAAAAAAGTGGAGACGATGGCTTGAGTCACCTACTGTCCAATAAAGGTATTTACTCTTATTAAGAAAAAAAGTGGAGACGATGGCTTGAGTCACCTACTGTTCCAAAGAAAAGCCATAAAAATAAGTCTTTAACCTCTTCTTAGGTTCAAACTCATGTTTTTAGTCTTCAAATGATTTTGATTTATTGTCATATACTTTGGTATTTCTTATTCCCTTCATCATGGTATGTGAGACGGCATGAATACAGTGAAGCCAATTTCATCCACATATTTATTATCACCTTCACGTGGACAAAATATTTGAATATTTTCTATTAAAACAACGAATATTCTCTGCCATTAAGGCTCGCCTCACGATCTATATTCAAAGTGGGTCATCCTGTTCGCCTCACCGTGCTTTTGGCATCGTCTTCTTGTATTTCTACTAACACGGTACTAACCGCATCAAGGGACGCCGAGATTATATTTTCCATTGACGAAAAGAGCAAATTTAGGGTGTCTATATTATAAAAATAAATTGTGCTCAAATAGATTAAACAATTGAGATGTGTTAAAAATTTAATGATTTAATTTAAATACGTGACCGTTGCAGATCAATGGTTATACAAAATAGCAGTTGAAATCAGATCCACGCATGGAAGTCGACACGCCTAACCAGCCACACCGTGATTACGCCACCTCCGGCATGGTATTCCACGTCGTTAACCCAGCCCACGGTGTGATTTCCTCCCCACGTCTGATAGTTATAAATGATGCTCCTTTATTCATGTTTGATGCTCCTTTATCCATATTTGGAACCAAATAAAAATCTAACACAACTACAAGAGAGAATGGTTTGCTTGTATAGGACCTCAAATAAATCTAAAACAATAAGTTTACACTAATATTAATAGTTAGCATATTAATTTTATTTTAAGTGAGGGCCCTATTTTTTTTGGAGGCCCTAGGCCCAAGCATAGATTACTTGTACTATAGGTCCGGCCCTAAATAGTCTAATAAAAGCCAAGTCAATAAGTCTTTAACGCCATCTTGGGTTGTCGTCGAATGATTTTGATATATTGTCATCTTCTTTGGTATTCCTTATCACCTTTATCGCCGTATGTCACACGCATGGAAATAGTTGAGCCAATTCCATCCATGTATTTCTTATCTATATTTAGTACAAAATTACAAAAGATATTTAGTAAAAATACAAAAAATACAAGTTATATATAGTGGGAAAATAATAGAAAAATACCATACAATCCACTACAAAAAAATGAGTGCCAAATGTTTACTTTTCTGTCAGTCATTTCTCTTCGTCATCCTCATGCACTTTGCAACGTTTTCCAAACTCATCCACACGTCTGCAGCACAGAGCGGCACCACCGATCGTCTGGCACTGCTTGCCATCAAATCCATGATTAAAGGTGACCCACAAGGTCTCCTGACCTCATGGAACCATTCCAGCACTAATTTCTGCCAATGGCAAGGTGTTACATGCAGCCCTCGCCACCAAAGAGTCGCCCACTTGAACCTCTCATCTGGAGGCTTAATTGGTACGTTGTCTCCCTCCATCGGAAATCTAAGCTTTATCAGGGTCATTCAGCTTTTTAACAACTCGTTTTCCGGTGAAATTCCACCTGAAATTGGGCGTCTCTCACTACTACAAAAAAGAGCAATTGCCACCAAAATTTGCTACCGAAAAACGACCGTAGCAAAAAGATGTAAAATTGACGTAAATACATGGCAAAAATAATTTAATTAATAATTTACCCTAAATCTTCTCCAACCTTATAGGCACCCCCAATTCATCTCCGCCTAAATCTTCTACAACCCTAGCTCATCACACATACGCCACCAGACGCCTCCGATAATCTCCTCCAGACGCCACCAGACACCTCCAATTCATCCACGGGAATACGAACATCTGATTCATCATCACACATACTCCACCAGATGCCTCCGATCATCTCCTCCAGACGCATCCAATTCATCCACGGGAATACGATTCATCCGGTTCCGTTTTGCTTCAGGTATGATTATGATCGATTCTCTGTTTTCCTTATGATTTGTGTTTGTTTGATCGATCCTCTGTTTCGTCAGTCAGGATCTCATGATCGTACATCTATCAAGGTTGATCGATTCCACTACAGATTCTCGTGAACAATCGAATATCCATCAGTGTGATCGATTCCGTTTTACTTGTTCGATCGATTTCGTTTTGCTTCAGGTATGATTACGATCGATTCTCTGCTTTACTTATTATTTGTGTTTGTTTTGATCGATTCTCTGTTTCGCCAGTCAGCTCATGCTTCCGGACTGTTATGCTTTTCAATTATTCGTTGTTTAATCATATAATTTCGTGTTAAATACAATTACATACCTAAATTGATGCATATTCACTTTCATATTTTTGATTAGAAATTTGTGAAGTTATCTAGCATAGAAGAGCATGTTTTGGATATTTAGGGTTTCTTTTAGCTTGTGTAGTTTCAAATTAGAGGTTGCTGAATTTATTTATCATATATTAGTATAATTTAGATAATTAGGGCTTCTAGACATACAAGTATTCAGTTTATATGCCTAATTTGGTGTGTTTTCAACCTACATAGTTTCAATAAAAAGGTGCTGAACTTATCTATTAGCTTGTGTAGTTTCAAAGTATGATATTTATTTGATTATATCTTTGTTTTTTATGCATACATGATTATAATATGTGTAGTTAGTTATATGACTTGCTGAAATTTATTATCTTCAGTACAGCCAATTACCTTTACACTTGTTTATTGTGGAACAACTTTGAAGAACCTATCTGATGTCACTCATGGTTGAAAAACTCTTACCCAACGGATGCTTCAATGGTGGATCCGGTTGCCTCTTTGGAAAAGGTGTGTCAAGAGACTAATCTCAAATTTTAGTTTTAAGTTTTACATTGTTTTTATGTTGTTGTATGTCTTTTGGTCGATGCAATATTCTGAGACAGTTGTTGCGCGTGCTTCTATTTTGGCTACAGAAGTTGAGTGGCTCAACTCCATCAAAGCGGACTTAGTGGTAATTAATAGCATAGCGTGTTTATATATTTATAACCATTAAAGAGTCACTCGTGGAAATTGTTTTGCATAACAGATCACAGATGTTGTTGCGGTTGCATGTCGTGCAGCAGCTGATGCTGGCATACGCTCGGTTTATGTAGGGAATTTCAGGTAACTGTGAATGTCTAAAATGCCCTTTTAGCAGCACAAAATAATCTCAAGTAATGTGCATTGATGGTAAAAAAAGTAATTTCTAATTTAAAACTTACCGTTGCTCATGTTATTTGTCTATTTATTTTTCTTTAATTTCATTCCTCCAGTTGGGACTTCATTTATTCGGAATATGTGGTGACTGCTGGATATCATCATAAGTCAATAATTTCTCAGGTACTGTTTTTTGCTGTGTAATAAGTTATTGTTTCGATGTGTAAACTTATGTCGGGTCGATTTTGGGAATAATAGAATTTAATCTGTTGATGATTAAAACAGATAGCTGAGGACTATTCACATTGCGAACTCCTAATTCTTCTGCCTGGATATAGCCCGAGTAATTTTCCTACATTTTTTTTATTTAATGGGCTTGAATAGTCTTGTTATGTTTTAAATAATATATTTTTCGTTGAAAAATATCCTGTCCAGTGCCTGCTTTTAGGGACGTTATTGATGTGCTGTTGGTTGTAAGGAGACTGCATAAATCACACAAGGAGGTTTGTAACATAAAATTGTTTTTTCTACAACTATTTTAATTCGGTATTTTGATAATGTTTACACTTGCAGGTGAGGAGTGAAATGGGAATTAGTGAGGATGTGAAGCTAGTTATACTCAATTTTGGTGGACAATTAAGTTAATGGTTCATTTAAATGTCAAATACGTGCATTGTTATGGATCGGTTTTGGTATTTATCTTTATCTTTACAAATAATGCATTTTTTATGAAAATTTGCAGCCAGTAGGTAGGAAGTTAAAAGAGGAATATTTGCCTCCTGGTTGGCTCTGCCTGGTATGTTCTAATAAAGCTGCCAAAAGACGCGTATACCCCTGATGTCATGGCAGCATCTGATTGCATGATTGGTTAGCGACGGATGTTTATACTTTTAACAGATTTTAGTATAATAATAAGAAAATAAAGCTTTCTTGTCTCATTATCCGTATGATATTTCAGGAAAAATTGGATACGGAACTGTTAGTGAAGCCTTGGCATACAAGTTACCTATTGTATATATTCGCTGAGATAATTTCAATGAAGAACCATTTTTGAGAAATATGCTCGAGGTAAATGGTTAATTAGCTGGCTCGGGTTAAGGATCAACAGGTTCGGTTAATTCAACAATATACAAGCGCAAAGGTAATTGGCTGTATATACAACCTCCAAACCAGCATGCTTTGTATATTGTGATCATAATGGATTGATGCATATTTTCGTGGTAATTGAGAGTTATCTTGCAAGCCCAGGTTTAAAGAACAGTCTATTCTTGAAAGAAATCCCACCCTTATACAAACACACACTTTTAGTTTGGGTGTTTGGATTTGGATAATTTAGTTTGAGTTATAACTTATATGATGTTTTGATTTGGATATTTATTATGAGGACCATCGGATGTATAAATTTTTACATTTTAATGGAATGGCAACAAGATATAAATTGTTATGTTCTTATGAAATGGAATAGCCGAATGCAAATGGAATACCATAAATGGTAGCAAAACGGTGGTAAAATGTGATAAAACGGTAGCAAAAAGGTGGCAAAATAGCGGTAGCAAAATTGTGACAAAACAAAATGTGGTAGCAAAATGGTGACAAAAAGCGGTAGCAAAAAGGTGGCAACTACGTCTCTCTTACAACTCTTTCACCGGAAACATTCCAGCCACCATAATGAACTGCTCCAACCTCCAATTCCTTAAGTTGGGTTTCAATAATCTGGTCGGCAAGATCCCAAATGAAATCGGGCGTCTCTTTAGATTACAAGAACTATATCTTCATAACAACTCTTTCACGGGAAACATTCCATCCACCATAACGAATTGCTCCAACCTCCAAGTCCTTGACTTGGGTCTCAATAATCTGGTCGGCAAGATCCCTGATGGAATTGGTTCATTGTCCATACTAAGCTTCCTCTCCCTTCACGATAACATTCTACAAGGCGGGATTCCACCCTTCATCGCAAATCTTACATTGCTTGATACGCTTTCTCTCAGCAACTGTCAACTTGGTGGAAGCTTTCCCAAATTATTCCACGGGCTGACTAACCTGAGAAGACTTTCACTGGCTGGAAACAACCTTATTGGTACCTTTCTACCTTCTCTTTATAATTGTTCATCTTTAGAAGAACTGTGGCTCAACGATAATCAACTCACTGGTAGATTACCCAAAAATCTAGGTTCAATAATGCCTCATCTTGTAGTACTTCGTTTGTCAAACAATCATATCCAAGGAAATTTATTGTCTATCCCAGCAACACTTCTGTTTCTCGACTTAAGTTCCAATAATTTGTGGGGGGGATTACCTTCTCTCTCAAATGGTTCGTCTGCATATGTTTTGGAACTAGCAGATAATACTTTTGTGGGATCAGTACATAATTTGGTTTGTTCCAACGGTGTGAACAAGATCGAATATTTTAGTTTGGGATTTAATCAGTTGTCGGGTGTTATTCCAGAGTGTTGGGAGAAGTGGTCGAGCTTGAAAGTCTTACTCTTAAATGATAATAATTTGTCTGGTGAGATTCCAAGAACATTGGGCTCTGTACCTTTGTTGCAATTATTGAACATCCATGGGAACATGATTTCAGGAAGTTTACCTTCTTCCCTAATGAATCTGTCAAACTTAAAGATCCTTCAACTACAAAAAAATAATCTTGCAGGAATCATTCCATCATGGATTGGATTAAAACTCACTTTGTTGAAAATTCTCAACCTTAGATCAAACAAATTTTACGGAAATACTCCTAACCAGCTATGTTATCTTTCACATGTTCAAGTATTGGATCTCGCTCATAATAACCTCTCAGGAAATATTCCTAGATGCTTCAACAACTTTAGTGTGCTTACGGGCAAAGAAACTAATTTAGAGGTTCAATTTTCATTCAATTTTACCAATGGTATTTTTCTTGTTGGTGATTTATTGGTGATGAAGGGACGAGAAGACACTTATGGATCTATCCTAGGACTAGTCACGCTTTTGGACCTTTCAAGCAACAATTTGTCTGGGCAGATCCCTAGTGAGCTCACGACCCTCCACAAGTTAAAATCATTGAATTTATCAAGAAATCAATTGACAGGAAAGATCCCAAATAAGATAGGAGACATGAATTCACTTGAGTCTTTTGATTTATCAGTAAACTATCTTTCTGGGGAACTTCCTATGAGTTTGTCAGGGTTGAATTTCTTGAGTAGCTTTAATGTCTCCTACAACAATTTGACAGGAAGAATTCCAACAGGTACACAAATTCAAAGCTTCAATGAGTCCAGTTTCATTGGAAACAAACTTTGTGGAGCTCCACTAACTATTGATTGTGTACATGTTGACAAACCTGATACAACAAGCGACCAAAAAGAAGACGGTGGATCACACAAAGTAGATTGGGGGTTGATTATTAGCATAGCGCTTGGATTTATTATCGGGTTTTGGGGCATTGTGGTTTCATTAATGCTCAATAGATCATGGAGAATCACATATTTCCATCTCTTGAGGAAATTGATCAAGGTATAAGGTTTGTGATGTTATGCATAAGTATTATTGTGACATGTTTTCTAAGTGACCATAAAAAGCAGCTCCTGGGTCAATTGGTGTAGTTCCCCTGCAGTCTGCTTTTCATAAAGCTTATGTTTATTGTTGTGTTTCTGTTCGGTTCTCGTTGGGTTGTTTTGTTATGTCTTTCTTTGTGATTGTTAAACCAGCTTCCCGCTGATTCGTTTTCTAATAATAATATATCATCGTTCCAAAAAAAACTATGTACACTTTATAAATTTTCATACTCAAAGTTCAAGACAGGTCCATATAATATATAGATAAATCAAACAAATGTACATAAAACAATCCTAAAAAAATCAGGTTGCATCCAAAATTCTCACTCAAATGGTTAGATTGTTGATTTCCACTCCATGATTGCTGAAAGAAGCGTGTAATTAGGCGTTAAGCAGAGCCGGTTCAAGCTATTTGGAGGCCCTAAGCGGATGATACTTGCGGGGCCCTTTCGGTAGAAAAAAAAATACTAAATTGTGTAAAAACCAAAATGATTATTTCATCTGGACCCTAAATTTAAAGAGTTGGGCAACACATAAACAACTTAACATTGAGGCCTGATTATAAATTCTATTAGGGCCCAATCTTTTTGAAAATAATTAAACTACATTGGGTTTCTCTATTGGGCCTTGAAAAAAAAAACAAACAAAACACAAAATGTGAAAGTTTTAGCGCTAAAGTACAGAGGCATTGCATGTTATATTTGTCAAAGTCTACCTAATATCCAGACTATAAAACACATATCAAACTTTTTCAAAAAAAAGGAGGCCCCAAAAATGTGGAGGCCCTAGGCCCAGATCTTGGTTTAACATGCTATTGGGCCGGCTCTGGCGTTAAGCTCCTACTCGTCAATGGTAAATTAGTCATCGGGGAGCTATCACTCTCTTCAAGCCATTGCTCTATCGCCCTGAGATCGTACGTAACATCCTGGATCAAAACAACATTATATTATGAAAAACTAGTGTTGTTCGATAAAAACTGAAAGAAAGAATGTCACAATCTTACCTTGGCTATTGGGCATATGAAGTGGTTAGGAGGGGTGGGTCGCGTCATGGATGTGGATCTTTGAGCTGCATGTGCGACTACTTTTAGTCGTTCCAATACAGGAAGAACCTTGTTTTTCAAATATGGTCTATCTTTTCTTCGAAGCTCAGCGCAGTGTAAGATTAAATATATTATGTATTAATATTTAATCTATAGCCATTATAATTATTTACATTATATAGATCAAAATATATTATAACCTATTAAGTAATTAGTTGGTAATTGTTGATGGACCATATTACCCTTATTAACTAATTAGGTTTTCTCCCGGGTGCTTATATAAGGAGAATTATGTGGAGGTTAAGGGGTTACTCAGTTGCACAATTAGACACACCCCATTAGTCATAACATCATTATCGATCTCCTCTCCTAAGCCGATACCCCTTTTCGGTTTTCTAAGTCACCATCATCAGTCAGCACCCTAAGGAGGAACCAGATCACGATGACAAGCATGTCGAACTCCATTACTGGATTCTCCAACGCACTGTCTGCTGTAACAGGTATGTTTTAATGTTTTCCCTCATGTATAAACAGAACTGATCCAACATGTGGTATCAGAGCATATATTGATTAGTCGGTTCTGTTTTGTATCCGTAAATCTGGATTAAAACAGGAAAACAGGTTTTTAAAACCATAATAAAATTCGTTTTTCATCATCCGAAATCATTACTATTCGATTTCTGTCAACCGGAATGGCATCTCGGATGACATGGGCTCATTCTTATGTTACTGTTCCGAAATCTGAATGTTCAAAATATGTTTAAATGTGTAAAATAATTCCAGATTTCGGATGAAGTTTGAATAATTTTGTTTAGGGTTCATAATGTTCTTAGTTAAAATTCGAAATTTCCTTTATGTTTTGGAATGTGTTTTGAATTGTTGAATGTTTTCCTAATTTTGATCTTATTTTATCTAATAAGTTTTTTCGAAATCTGTTAATAAGGATAAACAGATTATGGTTTCGAAATTTTATGATAAAAATAGATCAATGTTATAAGAGGAAACTCTATCACAATTCCTAAGTTTTCGAATTTTCAATTATGTTATCACAATAAACAGCTATCAACAGTGGGCTCGAGACCATCAGATTACGACTAAAGACCTTCAGTCTCGACTCGAGACCGTAAGGTCTCGACTCGAAATCATCAGGTCCTTAAACCTTCACAACTCGAGACCATAAGGTCTCGACTCGAAATCATAAGGGCTCAAAAGTTTACAACTCGAGACAAAGGTCTCGACTCGAGACCATAAGTTCATCACTCGAGACAAAGGTCTCGACTCGAGACCATAAGGTCATAACTTGAAACAACAAGGTTGCGACTCGAGACCTCATAACTGACTCGAGATCTCATAACTCAGTCGAGACCTGACTCGAAACCTCATTATTTTTTTTTAAGCTGTTTAATGTGAAATAACTCAATTCGATCCGCGCTAACGGGTGGTTTGCTATTAAATAATTGGTTTTGTAATTACTTAGTTAATTAATAAGGATCAAATAATGTTTTACAAAACCAAAATGGCTTTACTTGAATGAGCTTCTGATGTATCATTTCTGGCCAAAGCTGACTTGATGCATCTACTTATCATCCAAGTATTACGAAAGCTATGTTGTGTGTGCATCATAAGCATGAATGTCTTAATTTCTGGCCAAAGCTGATTTAATTCATTCATAGATGGCATACTCAACAAGTGCATAACTAAAGTGATTGTCTCAATTTCTGGCCAAAGCTGATTTGTTACAACCACTTTGCACATATGCTTAAATGATTACACTTCTGGCCAAAGCTGTTTTGTCTTCGTTTAAGTAGAATTTTAGCTAAGTCTCTTATTTTGATGTTAGTAATAGACATATCACAACATCTTCACATAATGATCCTTAGATTAATGATCCTTTATTTTATTTTATGATCATTTTGTCTGCCTTATTTCTTAGTACCCATAATTTTACTCACTATAATTTTCTTCTATAAGTCTATATCTCATCCACTCTAATTCCTGAATCTAATATGTTTTGCTTAAAGTTTCTATAAGAATTAGCTCTTAAATTAAATCCTTGATTATCTCTTAAGACACAATAATCCTATTGCTCTCTTCTGATAAAGCACTACAGAAGAAAAGTAGAGCATGATGATTAGGATAAATCGAACATGATGTCTCTTATGATAATCAAGATCCCTCTAACATAATTGCTATCACTAAAGTTATTCCAGATTAAGTCTTTCCTAAGACTAATCTATTATATATGGAATAATCACAAGAATTCCTAATATGCATGCCTTCATTTAAAATTCTAAACTATAAGCTAAGTGGTATATGTGAATACATAATAATGTACAATACCATGACCCATAAAGTTAAGGGCTTACGCATGGAAATAAGTACATTTTCCAGTACATTACATACTAACATTTTCACTTGTACAATTTGATGCATTATAAATCAGCTATAACACTTAAAAGTACCAAAGTATAATGAGTGTGTTGATAAGCAACATATGTACAAAGAAATAAATGTTTGAAGCTGGAAAATAAGATGTTATTCACCTTACAACCACTAATAGTTTAAAAGAGGATTGTTCTAAGGTCCATAGACAAATTACAAGTGCTAATTCCAACTTTAAGGTTCTTCAAGGGAAAATCTCACTGCATAATTATGTCATTAGACTAGGCATAAGCAACGAGACTATCCATTATTCTAAAGAACAGTTGGATAAATTAATTAGATAGTCACTTACTAATGATATTTAAGTCTGATAATTTTTTAATATTCCAATTAACACATGATTAGTTGACTCTAGTTCCATACGTTTCCTTACCAGAACTCGACAAATAACTAACACGAGAGTTAGTGACAAAATTAAATGTTAAGGCTATAAGAACCATAATAAGCAGTCTTCTAACAACGTTTTTCGATACCTTATATATATTCTGAAGATTAGTCAGAATATGGTATCATAATTAAACAATGTTACGAAGGTTGTAAGGTTTGCATAGTCAACATAAAGTCATACTTACCTTAAACTCTCATTTTATTTGTTCTAAATATCTGGATAGAAACATTACTAAGATGAAACTAGATGATACCTTACTTTTTCACAACTTTTGTCATCATGTAAATGAGAATTTGACAAAAGAAAAATGAGACTTATAAATTTCATCCATTATAACCAAAATTCATGAGAAATCATGACATGGTTAATGAGGATGATTTTTTTATCTAATCTCATTCTAAGTGATTTTAAATCATGACGTTACAGCCCTAAATATTACTTGGCTTAAGGAATAAGTATGGGTCCATCATAAGTCATTCATTGACATTCGTGGAACTTATTCCAAATGGAATATTCAGACATAATTTATTTATCATTTGAAAGACTATCAACTTGTATCTAAATTTTGTTGCATATGGCTCACGGTCTTAGAAGAAATCTATTCATATACATACTTTATAAGATTTCTATTAAATATGTCCCGAAAGTTTCTTATGATATCTGGACATTAAAGAAATCAAATAAAGTCTAACGTATATATGATAGGTTCCCACGTCACGTACCTCATTGAAACTTCTCTTGTAGCATTTCTAGAGATATTAAAGATCAGTGGGAGCATTAAGTGTCTTAATAATAACTTGCAATAGTTGCAAGAGGTGGGGGAGTGAAAATTTTACATTACCTAAATTTGCACCTCTTGTACAAGACACCGCTCCATCACGACATTGTTCTATCAAAACTTATCTCCTTAAAATCTAATGCTACTCTTACAAAAGTTTCATTGTTGCTTAATTGTGGGCACACTTAGATTTCTTACCTAAAACTAGCATAATCCTCAATAAGAGAAATCACGACTAACGTCATTAACTTATTTCTCTATTAGAATTTGTTGGTCGTTACATATTGATCTTAAGCATGCTGAGTTCCTAAAGATTTCTAAGGGCAGTGGGAGCAGTCAAAGTCCTTATTATGACTTGCAAGGAATACAAGAGGCGGGGGGAAGAGTGTCATTAAATTTTACTCCAAATTTAACTCCGATTACACCTCTTGTACACCATACTGCACCAACTCTTACAAACTTAGAATCCTGAAAATGATAGCAACCTAACCAAGAGCTAATCCATAAAACTGAAACTTTTGAAACCCAATAATCAACTCAGGAGGTCATCTAGGTTTAAAAGCCTACTAACTTTGATGATTACATATCCTCCCTAACTGAAGTTGAAATGGATTTGGAAATGTTTACTGATCATATCTCTTCAAATTAAGCCATTAGTGTCAATTAATCTTTTAAATGGAATAAAACAGTTTTCTAGTAAAACTGATTTTATGTGTTCGTATAACGTTTGGGATTTGATTGAATTACCTAAGAGTGTTCATAAGAAAACCAAATCCTAATATAAGCGTTAAGACACTCAAAAGCATGATTGATTGTCAAAGGTTGTACTTAGGAAGAGATTAATTATTAAAGAATCCTAATATAAGCGTTAAGACACTCAAAAGCATGATTGATTGTCAAAGGTTGTACTTAGGAAGAGATTAATTATTAAGAAAACCAAATCCTAATATAAGCGTTAAGACACTCAAAAGCATGATTGATTGTCAAAGGTTGTACAAAGGGCTTATGCGTATTTTGATCATAACGATTAGGTTTTAAATTAAGGCTATAGTATGATTAATGGGGGTCCTGAGTCGCATAATGATTCAACGGCTGTATTTCTCTGCTATAGTACTTGTTTAAGGGTAAAATGAGTGTTAACTCCTGATCAGGCTTATCTAATACTCATAGTAAATGATTACTCGGCTAAGTGGGAGAATGTAAGATTAAATATATTATGTATTAATATTTAATCTATAGCCATTATAATCATTTACATTATATAGATCAAAATATATTATAACCTATTAAGTAATTAGTTGGTAATTTTTGATGGACCATATTACCCTTATTAACTAATTAGGTTTCCTCCTGGGTGCTTATATAAGGAGAATTATGTGGAGGTTAAGGGGTTACTCAGTTGCACAATTAGACACACCCCATTAGTCATAACATCATTATCGATCTCCTCTCCTAAGCCGATACCCCTTTTCGGTTTTCTAAGTCACCATCATCAGTCAGCACCCTAAGGAGGAACCAGATCACGATGACAAGCATGTCGAACTCCATTACTGGATTCTCCAACGCACTGTCTGCTGTAACAGGTATGTTTTAATGTTTTCCCTCATGTATAAACAGAACTGATCCAACACGCAGCTCAACCCCAAATGTGCTAACTCTTTCGCTTCATCAATCGGCCATTCGCCTGCATCTTGATCCAACACACTGGCTAACTCATCGTTTTCAAGAGCTGTTTCCACAACATGAGTAACTGCAATTGCCTGTCTTGCGGTCAACAGATGCAAAATCACCATACCAAGAGCGTATACATTGGATTTTGGAGATACTAATCCTGTTCATTGATACTCTGGATCAATATAACAACGGGTTCCCGTTAGACTCGTGTCTTTGTAAATGGTGGATGTGGAAGAGAAGTCCGATTGAAGCATTGTTGAGAGACCAACGTCCCATATTTTGCTCACGAGATTTTTATCAAGCAGTATATTTGCTGGTTTTAGGTCACGATGAACGATTGATTTTGGTTTGGCAATTTGAAGGAAGTTTAGAGCTGATGCTACTTCCCACGCAATACGGAACCGGTCGAACCACGGGAACGATGGTGTGTCATGCGAAATAATCGCTCGTCCAAACTCCCGTTTTCCATGTACTCATAGACCAAACAGCCACGATCCACACACACACCGATTAGAATCAGTAGCCGAGGATGTCGGCAGGGGCGGACCTAAGCCCAGCCCAAGGTGGGCGGGCGCACCCCCGGGAAAAAAAAATTTAGTGCTAAGTTCCGTCGAAAATCCCGTTCGCACCCCTGAGAATTTTTCGTCCGCACCCCATGGAATTTTCCGTCCGCACCCCTTGGAATTTTTCGTCCGCACCCCTTAGGTAAAAAGTGTTATCAACTTATATTTTAAAAATATTCTTTAGTAAACTCTTATTTTATAAAAAATACTACCTAAATTATATAACTTTTAATACCTAAATAACTAAACCCAAATACCCAATATATTTAACTAGCCCACTACTAAGTCTTAGCCCAATAAACAAACCCAACAAATCAACAATATTTCAAACTAAAATAAAATAAACAAACCCAAAACCCTTACATATTCTATCCTGCTCTCTTTATTGTCCTTGCACGCCAGCGATCAGAACATCAACAACGACAACAGTGAACAGTCAGCAGCCACCATACCACCGCCGATCAAACACGGGTAAGTTTCTTTGTTATTTTTGATAATTTTTTGTTGATATTATCCACCTCTAGCAGCCTATTATAGCCGCATACTAACCATAGTAGACATGTGCTTCGTTTTGTTTTCATTATGTTATGGTGGGTTATATTTTGTTAGTGATGATATTTTGCCTTTTTTTATAGCCGCATACCACAGTATGTTTGGCTTTTTTTTAGTGAAGAACGTTTGGCTTTTTTTATTGTGTATATGCTGTTTAGATGATTTTTAGGGTGATTTATATTATGATATTTAGGGCTTGAATAGTAGATACATTATGTAATATGTTATGGAGCTATGAACTTATAGATCAATTTGTTTGTGATAGCTGATGGGAACAATGAGCAGCGACATTATGGCGCGATTTCTCAAGAGGAAAGTTGATACGTCTTCCGGATTCGTTGATGTGGATACTTGCGTAATCGGATTGACGATGAGAATTTAAGTGATGGTTGTATATGTTATATAGAGAAAGTGTTGCTTAAAAAAGTAGGTTTAGATGATGTTTTGGATAGATTTCAAAAAAAGAAAACCCGTAGGACGACGTTTTAATTAAGTTTGTAACAAGGTTTGACGTGTTTTTGATGATTATATAAATTTAGTTCTTTTGTTTTACATGACCCGAACCGACCAAACACGAACCGATTTTTTATTTATATACCTTGGGGCCTAAAATTTTTAAAAATGTTCCGCACCCCCATGGAAAAATTCCTGGGTCCGCCACTGGATGTCGGATTCTGCTCAATAGTGAGCACAATTTCGTAACTGAAGACTTCCCTTTTTTTATACTTGTCTTTAATTTGAATTTTTCCTTGAATATTAAAGGAACCATCATGTGATTTCATGATTTAGTCATGCAGTAATATATCATTTTTTCTCGAGAATTCTATCTCTATTATTTTTGTGTCTCCGCTTTGCATCAAGAAATCCCAAAAATCAAAGTCTACAAAATGGACTTGAATGTATGACAAATTCTGCAGATAAGAGCATATAAACGTATACATCCCGCGAAGGTGCCTGAGTTTAAAAGTCTACAAAATGTATGACAAAGTCTACAAAATGGACTTGAATTTAATGTTTGAGTTCAAAAGTCAAGAGGAAAAAAAATGGTAGTTCAACTCTCAGTTTTTCCAGCTCATCTGCTATGGATTCGGTTGGATAAAGTGTTCTTCTGATGTATGAAAATGGTTTACAATAGCTGACCCATGATTAGTTGTAATACCAAATAGATAACACAACTGACACTATATTTGTGAAACAGAGGAAACCAATTCTCCCTCCACACATATTTTAGACACAACAGTCAAATGGGTTGAAAGCCGCACAAAGTCTATGTTTAACGCATACAACCTCCATAAATCAATGTTATTTAAAGCTTTAGGTTATTGCATAAAATTGTTTCTAGATCATACTTAACAGATGTATAGTTTATAAATTTTATTAAAAAAACAAAAAACTTTCTGACAGTAAAGGCAGCTTGACACATATTAAAATGACATAAACCGAACCCGTGTTGGCCCAATACCTGACCCGGTCAACCTGCCAATTTTCCAAATACACGAAACACCATCCTCTGTCGCTAGTGAAGCTCGTTCGCGTCCGACATCGACTACATTCCTCTGTCGGTTCGACACGAAGAACAACTTTCAAGTGACATCGATACGATACTACATGCAGGGGCGGACCCAAGCCCACCCCAAGGTGGGCGGGCGCACCCCCGGGGAAAAAAAATAGGGCTAAATTCCGTCGAAAATTCCGTCCGCACCCCTTGGAATTTTCGACCGCACCCTTTGAAATTTTTCGTCCGCACCCCTTAGGTAAAAAGTGTTATCAATTTATATTTTAAATTTTTTTAGTAAACTCTTATTTTTTTTTAAAATATACTACCTAAATTATATAACTTTTAATACCTAACCAACTAAACCCAAATACCCATACATTTACCCACTTATAATTCCTAACTAGCTAGCCCACTAAGTATTAGCCCATTAACCAAACCCAACAATATTTCAAACTATAATAAAATAATTAAAGCCCAAAACCTTTAGAAATTATATCCCGCTCTCTCTCTCTCTTGCGTCCCTGCACTGCCGACGAACAACATCACCCAGCGACAACAGTCCAGCAGCCGGCGACCACCATAATCAGTCACCATACCACCGTCGTTCGACACCAAATCTAACCGGAATCCGAACACGGGTAAGTTTCTTTGTTATTTTGATGATTTTGGTTGATATTATAGGAGAAAAAAGGGTAATAAAGTTGTTAAATAGGTTTGAAATTTTGTGTGTTTTGACGTTGTTTATGGTTGTTTAGATGATTTTTAGGGTGATTATGTTGTTTATATATTTTTAGGGTGATTACATCTTACGTTATGATTTCTAGAGCTTGAATAGTTGAAAATTAAAATTGAAACATTATGTTATGGAGCGATGAACTTATGTTATATAGAGAAAGAATTGCTTAAGAAAATAGCTTTAGATGATGTTTTGGATAGATTTCAAAAAAATGAAAACCCGTAGGGCGTCGACGTTTTAATTATGTTTGTAACAAGGTTTGACATGTTTTTGATGATTATATAAATTTAGTTTGATGTTCGTTTGTTTTACATGACCCGACCCGATACGAACCGAATTTTTTACTTATATACCTAGGGGCCTAAAATTTTTAAAAATGTTCCACACCCCCATGGAAAAATTCCTGGGTCCGCCACTGACTACATGCTATGTGGAATGGATTTATTATGAGATACAAGACATATAATTGTGAAATCCCATCTAAAGGCACGAAGATATGAAGATTGTCGATTATGACGTGCCTTGTTTGGAAGTCCATGCTAACTGTCGATAGAAACAACGTGTTATGGACTGTCGATTGGTTAGTTAGGATCCGCAGTGACATTGTCGTTTTGGACATGTCACTGTCGAATGGCATATGGTGTGTCGATAGGTCTCATGTTGTGTTAGTATAAATACATGTTCCGTGTCACTTGTAACGGTGAGCTTGAATGAGCTAGAGAGAGAGAGAGAGAGTTATCGGAGTGCTTCTTATATGCCTGTATTTTGTATCGAAACTCTGTCCGATTGAATACACGAACCCGTTAATCATTATATCTTTGTTATTCATTACGTTCTCTCGCTCGGTTTATAGTGTAGCTTGGATTCCGCACTTGTTACACCATCCGAAACAAGAAATCACATTGTTCGAGATCCGATTTCGGGACCTATACTACACCTTTATCATATAAAAATGATTAATATTGTATAAATATGTTTGTAAAAAAAATCGTATTTTTTATTTATTTAAACAAGAATACTTATTTTTTATAAAACTTTGCTAAGACGATTAATATTGAATAAAATGTTTGTAAAAAAAAACACTTATGTATATGCCCCATATAGGCCCATACGAGGCATGTACGGGCCCAGAGTCTTATTCAAGACCTATACGAGGGGTCATATACGCGTATAGGAGCAGCTAGACCAGCACTGACAGTCAAACACTGATTTTGATACAATCCTATATGCCATGTACACGTGGCATGTGTGTATGCAAATAGGTACCAAGAGTGTGCCAATAGTTTCAGCCTTTTTAATTTTTTATTTGTTGATCTTTTTTCTTAAATTTTGAACGGTTATCTTACAAATGAAGAAAGGTAAAGTGTTGTCTTTTTACTTTAAGTCTGATATCTATAAGAAGGTTTTACTTTGAGTCTGATATCTATAAGAAGGTTTAATAATTAAATATAGTTTGCACTCACGAAATTATTATGTTGTATTTATCTTGACTGAAAAGTTTAGAATACATTAGTTCTTCTAGTAATTAATTTAGCTTGGTTTAATAACTATAAATCCCGATTGCACATCTGTTTTACCTTTTCTGCATTGCTAATTATTAGATTAGTTTTCTAATTCCTGAAATTGAGAGGGTAATGAAAATCAAATTATACATTGTTTAGTAATTTTATTTTATTTTTCTATATAATATAAGGGATTAATAAACCTTAAACCGTGAAATCAAACCGGAATCAAACTGTTAGTAACGTTTTGGCTTGGTTCGGTTTTAAGTTTTAACGGTTCAGTTTCTACTATTGATATTAAAAAATCGTTACTAATGGTTTGACTTACCATTTAACTCAAAAACCGTTAAAATCGGAGCTTAAACACCCCTACTATATTAACAAAGAGTTGCTAGACTTGGACATCTTTAAACAATGTGCAAGGAAAGTCAAGTCAACAAGAAATATTTACCCTTATTTGGAAAAAGGTGGAGACGACATTTTGAGACCCACTGTTCCCCACAAGAAAAGGCAAGTCAACAAGTCTTTGGTTTTAACCTTTATCGCCTTATGTGAGACTCATGGAAATTGTGAAGCCAGTTACATCATTTCTTATCACTTTAACGTATAGAAAGTTATTCACTATTTTCTATTTATTCATTGAATATTTTCGATCTAATAATTGATCGAACAAACAGTAGTACATGTATGTTTCCACACCCATCCACAAGGATCCAACAGTGGAATGTACCACCAGTGGAATGTACCACCAGTGATCCATCATGATTCTCTACAATTTGTTTATCGCCTCATCAGCCACAATATTGTCATTTATGAAAAATGAGTAAAATGCACGGATAGTCCCTGTGGATTGGTGAAATTTCATCTTTAGTCCCAAACTTTTCGGAATTTACACTCTTTGTCCCTATGGATTGACAAGTTATTAATCGGAGAGTCCCTAAAGCGGATGTATGTTAGTTTTTCTGGTTAAGTCCAAGGCAAATGAGAAAACTACCCTTATTATTTAAATATAATACTTAAAACACAAAAAGGAAATACAATTAATATTTATAATTTGCGTGGGAGCCACTTTTTTAATTGAAATACACAACACCCCACCACACACCTTCTTCATCTTCATCTTCCCACCGTCATCTCCACCGCCCGTATCATCTCCGGCAACGACCACACCACAAGCACCACTACCCACGTCAAGTTGTCGTCTCCACGTAAGGTCGTCGGAAAAACAAATCGAATCTAAAACCTGCACCTGTAACAACCTGAAAGTTGAATCCGAACCACGTGAAGGTTACCAACTGGTCTGATTTGCCCTGATTTTGAATGTTTCAGTTTCGTTTTGGCCTGATTTTGCTCCGATCCAGGTTTGATTTGGCCTGATTTTGTTTACACATTAGCTGAGTATCCACATTCGTTTACGTTATTTAGGTGTTCAAGATTTGTAGTTAATTTAGGGGTGGTGTTCAAATTGAGCATGTGGGTTTTGGTTTTGTTGTGAAAAGATTAAATCTTTGTGGGTGACTTGATGATATCCATGGTTCTACTGCAGATTTGGGTTGTTTTAGGAGGTGGTAGTTGATTTTAGGGTTGTGTTGGTGGAGAAAGGGTGATGATGGAGGGTGGTGGTCGCAAGAGGTGGTGGCAAGTGGCGGTTTCAATAGGTGGTGGGCGGTGGTGGTTTTAGGATGAAGTAGAAGTGGAAGGTGGGTCCCACTTTTTTTTATATCTTTTATTGATTTAATTATCTTTTTTTTTATTACTAAGGGCAATTTTGTTATTTCACACCCACTTAACTGAGAAAACTAACCTCCATCCTCTTTGGAGACTATCCGAGTAATAACTTGTCAAACCACAGGGACTAAGAGTGTAATTTTGAAAAGTTGGGGACTAAAGGTGAAATTTTACCAAACCACAGGGACTATCCATGCATTTTACTCTAATGTGACAACTTTTTAAAGCATACAAAGTTGAGACCAAACGCCCCCCCCCCCTGCAAATTCAAACAAGATGGCACACTAGACAGTAGAGATGTCCAAATCACTTGGTACTCGCTCGACGCTCGCTCAAACATTTAATACTTGAAAAAATGCTCGTTCGAATTTTGGCTCGGTTTGTAAACAAGCCGATCAGCTCGGCTTGGTTTGTAAACGAGCCAAGCACGCACAAAGATTTGCTTGGTTCGGCTGGGCTCGTAACCAGTACTAATTCTAGTCTCTTTGATTGTCATGCATCTTTAGAGCTTTGGAATGATAGAAACAAACAGTTAATTGGCCCGTCCGGTCCTACTTGAGAAGTAAAGGGATTACTTACATAGAAGCTCAACTTGACCGGTAGGGTTTGAGGAGGGTAAATTGTAGACAACCTTAGCACTACCATGTAGAAATAGAGAAGCTGCTTTCGGTAAGAGTCCCGGCTCCATAGTAGTTTTTCATTAAGCCTTGGACATAAGACACATAACACACAGCAATCAGGACAAAGGCCTATTAGTGCATGTACCATTTTATCTTCGGCTATCAGCGGCACCACATGATGCATGAGTAATCGTCGGTCGTTTTTATTTATTTTTAGGACATTAGTAAAATAACATTAAAATTAGTGCAACTTCACATTTGCCCCCTCAGGACCCACACATATATACATTATATACGCACACTGCAAGCGGAGCCTATGGAGATATTAATAACCAAAACACTAATTAATGCTAGGCCCTAGACTAACCGATGGATGACACGATTTCAAGAGAAGTTACCTATCTATTTCGTGGAATATTTCAGTCATTGGAGTTAAATAGGGCATGTTACCAATTTTTGGGCGATGAACATGTCCTACAATGTCACAAGCGTTATTAAAACGAAGGGTACGAATTGAAAAAAAAAACAATGAATGAAATGATGACTCAGATTGTAATTTTGTATATTCTCCTACTAGGTTATAACCCCGTGCATTACACGGGTTGAATAAATAAGTTTTATATATTAAATAATAAAACAATATATCTTTAAAAACCTCCTTTATAGTACGGGTTGAATAAATATATATTAAATAATAAAAAGTTATATCTATAAGAACCATATGTATTGTACGGGTTAAATAAATGTAATTTTAGAATAAATTATAAGTGTTGCCTTTATGTTTGTTCCAAATTTCAGGCGCTGTCATTTACCTTTAAAATTGATGAGTTTTGTCCTTAACGTTTCAAATCCTGCACGTTATGTCCTTTGACCCTAACCAAGTTATTTTTTTCTGTTAAATCAAATGTCACAAGGGTAATTTGGTCCATTTATTAAAAATTGTTAAACAAATAAAACAAAAAATATATATATAGTTATATACACATATAACTCTTAACTCTCTTTCTCTTCTTCCCTCTCTCTCTATGCCGCCACCACCAGCCCCTCAACCTCCTGCCACCACCAGCCATTCCACCTCTTGCCACCACCCTCCATCGCCTTCCACCACCATCAATCATAGTGCCACCGTCGCCATTCAAACTTGAGAAAGAAGAGGAGATAAAGAGTTCTGAGAGAGAAAGATGGGATCGGATGAGATATCTGACCTCTTTTCCGGTCGTTCTGATCATCTTCGGCGACGAAAGATTTGAGATTTGTGATAACAACGATGGTTGGAGGGTGTTATTTGTGGTGACAACAATTTGACCAGGTGCTAGTGATGTTGCCGGCGGCGGTGGTGGCACTGCGGCGGTGCCGGGGTAGCTACAGCGATGATTTACCAGCCCATGCTTGTTGATTTTCGATCTACAACAGATTATTACAGGTATTGAAGTTGTTTGTTGTAGGTTATGAAAAGGGGGTGAAATTAGGTTGAAGATGAAGTTTGGTATTGAAGTTGTTTGTTACAGGTATGAAGTCTATGTTACGGAGACAAACAGAGAAGATTTGAAGGCGCTCTGAAGGTGTTTTGATGTTGTTGTTTGAAGGTTGATTTTGAGGATTAATTGCTGCTGAAGTTTGTGATTCGACTGGCTGAATTGATTGGCCAAAATGGGGTTTGATTTAGGGTTTTTGGTTGATCAATAAGGAATTCACCAGTCTCTCTAAGCTTCTTCTCTACATCTCCTTCCGTCGTACCAATCGCATTTCACAGATCCATTGATGGTAACATACTTGAATTTCAATTGAAGTTGTGCATACAGTAAGTGTTCTAACACTGAATTTAGGGATTTTTTGTTTGTTCAGATGATTTGGGGATTTTTTGTTTGTTCAGGGATTTGGGGATTTTTTGTTGAATCTGGTTTGGGCGATGTAATTGATGCTAATGTTGGAGACGGTGAAGTGGTGATGGTGGGTCAGGCGATGGTGGAGATAGTGGGTGGTCGGCAGCAAGTGAGGGTGGGAGGTGGTGGTGGTCGGCGGCTGTCGCAACCCCCGACGCCTATCCCCGGGAGCGGGCGGCCGCGAGCTCAGATTCGGTGGTATCGGTGTTTATCAGTTTTGGCAGTGGAAATTTTCATCAGGACCGTTGTTAGGAAATATTTTATCAGAGTAAAACCACCTTATTTTATAATAATAAACATATGGGAAAAACCTAAGTTTTTGTTACAATCCATTTATAGGAATAAATCCTATTTTATTGAAATAAAGCATCTTCTTTTATTTAGGTAACTTTTATAGCCATTTTTCTAAGCCTTCAATGTTTTCCAGCTAGCCTTTATGGGCTTCACACTAAGTTACCTGAAACACGTGTTTAAAACATTTTATCAGCAAGAAATACTGGTGAGTGAATCCAGTTTAATCAAAATAGTTTTATTATTTCACAGTATTGAGAGCGATCACAATGTTTATATCTACACAATTTACTCATTCAGTATTGTCAATCCTGACTGGTGGGTCATATTACTCATTGGCTATCTCATTGTCCAATGGTAACGTCTTCCACATTTTGTATACAAAACCCCAACATACCGACAGTAATTGAAGAATTACAAGACTAAATCACTGCTAATTATACTTTAAAACAATTAAGGTTTTGTAAAAACAGTTTACACAAAAAAGTTTACAAAAAGAGGATAAACTCACATTGCCACTTTAGGTATTTTCCTTGTGACTTCCTAGTTATAATCTATAAATTAAACAATGCACACGCGTTAGTATAATAACCCATTTTTACATTAGTTATACCCTCCCCGAGACAGAAACTCCAACGACTTCGTCGGGCAGAGCCACAACAGCCATTACGGAGCACTAGATCAATCGGGCAGCGTATCTAATACGTAACCAGGGGTTAAAATACTTACAACGAGGCAGGGCTTCTCTAATTAGGGGGTATTATGGCCGTATATTAATTCTACTATTCAGAAATTGAGAGAGAAAGATTGAATTGTGAGCGACTGAAAATGAAAGCTGATGCTCCCAATTTATAGGAGCTGATCCAGGTTTTCTCGCGGCCCGCGTAGGATTCATCAAAGGGCATCGCGGCCCGCGACGTAGGCTGGGTAGGCCCTAGCTAGGCCCGGTCACTTATCTAGCTTCGACACGCGTTTTGACACGTGGCATCTCCGGGTGCGGCCTGATCTCCTAGCTGTCGTGGCCCGCGTAAGACGAAGAGCAAGTCTTCGCGGCTCGTCAGAGATTACAGAATTTTGTTTTTATTTTATTTTTATGAAATTAAAGGTATATAGGGCCAAATCTCGTATACTGGGTGTATTTTAGGACATTTTAGGGACATTCTAAATATATTAGAGGTGTCGGAAATATTTTAGGAGGGTTGTTATATCCTCCCCACCTTGTTTTATAACTCGTCCTCGAGGTCTACTGGAACAAGTGTGAGTATTTCCTCTGCATCTCTGACTCGAGCTCCCAAGTATACTCTAGTCCTCTCTTGGAATCCCATTTCACTTTGACTAGAACTAGTCTCTTGTGTTTGAGATTCTTGACTTTCCTGTCTTCAATCTGTAGAGGTCTCTCTACAAACTTAAGTTTCTCATTTACCTCTATGTCCTTAAGAGGTACTATAATTGATTCATCTTCTAAGCACTTTTTGAGATTACATACATAAAATACGACATGTATTCCTGCTATTTCCTCTGGTAGTTGTAGCTGATAAGCTACTGGTCCTATTCTTCTAATAATCTCAAAAGGTCCAACATACCTGGGAGTTAGCTTTCCTCTTTTGATGAATTTACTACTCCTTTCCATGGAGAAACTTTTAACAATACCTTGTCTCCTACTTGAAATTCTGACGGTTTTCTCCTGTTATTAGCATAACTCTTTTGTCGATCGCGTGCTGGTTTTAGTCCTTCCTTAACTTGAATAATCTTGTCTGTTGTCTCTTGTACTATCTCTGGTCCAGACAATTGTTTTTCTCCAATTTCTGTCCAACAGAATGGAGTTTGGCACTTTCGTCCATAAAGTGCTTCAAATGGTGCAGCATTAATACTGGGATGATAGCTGTTATTGTAGGAAAATTCTATCAATGATAGATGATCATCCCAATTTTTCTCCTAAATCAATTTCACAAGCTCTAAGCATATCTTCCATTGTCTGAATTGTCCTTTCGCTTTGTCCATCCGTTTGAGGATGATAAGTGGTGCTTAGATTTAACTTGGTTCCTATTGCTTTTAGAAAACTTGTCCAAAAATGAGAAGTAAAACAACTATCTCTATTAGAAACAATAGATAAATGAATTCCATGTAAAGAAACAATTTCATTTACATACAGCTTGGCTAGTTGTTCCATACTAAATGTTTATTTCATTGGTAAGAAATGAGCAGACTTGGTTAATCTATCTACAATCATCCAGATTGTATCATTACCTTTTTGTGTCTTGGGTAAATTGCTAACAAAGTCCATTGTTATGAATTCCCATTTCCATACAGGCATTTCCAATGGCTGTAATAAACCTGAGGGTTTCTGATGTTCAGCTTTAACTTGTGAACAAGTTAAACATTTAGAAACATAGGCTGCTATATCATTTTTCATTCTGTTGGTGCATTCATCTGTCGTCTTCGTCTTATGTTGAGTCTCGGGTTCGTTGCAATGCTGAACAAATGTGATGTCATCATATATGATGATGACATCATATATGTGACATCATCATTGACATCATCTAATGACATCATCGTTGCAATATGGACATATGAAGACAAATATGTTGTAACCGTTTGAGAGTCAAAATTAGAATTGTTTGAAAGTGATCGTTTGAGGTGTCACGTTTGAAGGGTTCCGTTTGAAATAATTATGTCATTTTCAAACGGAAGGGTGTTCCCTATAAATAGCCTTCAAACGAGTTCATTTGTAATGTTCTAGATTCCGACGCCGAGGTGCTGTCGAGGTGTCTCCAGTCTTGTAAACGTTCAGAGATTAATAAACGAGACAATTAATAGTGAATACAAGCTAAACGAAGACCGAATCAATGAATTCCGCCTCTGATTCAGTCTGAGCACTCTTCTGATCGACTCGTTAGGTCGTTTCACGATCCTACAAGTGGTATCAGAGCTCAGGAGGAAGAGTTCTTACCGTTTAGCTCGTTTTCGCTGGAATATTCTATCTTCTATACCTTCTTTTCAAAACTGAACAAGTTTTCATGGATAAAATCGGCTAAAATTTTCACAAAATGTGCGTAATGGTGTTTTAACAAACCCTTGAGAATATCGGACCTAAACTCGAAGTAAAAGTGGTAAAAAAAGGACTGAAATATGGGTTCTGTTTGAACGAAGCATAGGTGTTCCGTTTGAAAACTGTCTGAACGTTTGAAATCTGCTCACATTATGTTTGAAAATGGTGTAGTTTCAAACGTGACAGGTCTATTACGTTTGAAATTTGTGTTCCGTTTGAACATATCGTTTGAAATTGTACCTGAAAGTGAAACATAACCTGACCGTTTGAAATTCAACTTATCGTTTGAAACATCTGTTTGAAAAGTGTTTCAGTTTTCACGTGTTTGTACTTTGAAAAGTGTGAACCGATTAAAAGTGCATCGATTGTGTGATACTTTAATCGAAGTGATCAGTTGGTTGGGAATAGGAATCACATGTGTTCGTGACAGTTTACATTAAAGAATTCAAGTTTTTGTCGGCTCAATTATCTTACACATTGTCAGCTCATCGCATATTTCAAACAATTGTCTGCCATACTTCTTGATATCTACATAGTGGATTTTTAGGTCCAATCAACGTGTATTGTTACTTGAAATTGTCGGATAAGTGGATAAGTGCTGGATAATCAAATCATTTGTAATTTGTGAGCCCATGTGAACATGTCATAGGCCCAATCACTAATCAATTGATAAAGTTGTTGTCAGGGGCATGTGATAAAATTAAAGGCTCATGTGACATTGTTTTTACCAATCAAAATTGAAAATTGTATTTTTAAAAGATGTTGGCTTAGTGATTTTGAGCGGCCCAATCAGAAATATCTTAGCATTAATTGTTGAACAAATTTTCGACCCAATCTTTGTGTAGTGTAGTCCACTTCATACTTGAAAAATTGAAAGTGTGTTGTTAAGTGAAATTTGTCAGATTGGTTTGAAAAATGGACAAGATGTTTGATGAGATGGAAAATCATGATCTAGAAAGATTAAATGATTGGTACATGGGGTTTTTGGACGATAGTTATAGAAATGTGAAAAAGGATGTTTGGGTTAAAAGGTTTACATATTTTGCATGTTTGAAAAATGAAACATTGGAAAATTTAGAGAACCGATATGGAGTCTTACTTGGTTACTTAAAAAATCATGAGAAATTTCCATCAGATGCTGAAAAAATAGAAAAGTTTGCAGATGCATTACCTATTGAATGGAGTGAATTTTTGAAAAAGTTTAGAAAGGATTCAAATTTTTCAAAATTACATCTAAAAAGATTCATCAGCATACTTAAAACTCATGAATTTGAAAACGGAAAGAAAAAGAAAGAAATGATAAAGGTTTTAGAAAATCATTTGGTGGATATGGGATTAGATGTAATTGATGAGACGAACAAAAGGATTGTTGAATGTATTAGAGCAAAATATGTGATGAAATATGATATCAAGAGAGGTTGTTATATTGATGAGAATGCAAATTGTCTTGATTTCGTTAAAATCTTTTGTGCAGGTACATTTAGGGCAAAGGAAGAGCAAGCTCCAAAGAATGAAGAATCTGTGAAGAATGAATCTTCAAGTTCTGCATCAGTGTGCTCTAAATGTGATAAACTTGAAGCTGACAATTACAAACTCGTGAAAGATGCGGAAAGTTTGGCATTGGAGATCAAGAAGTTGAACAATGAAAAGCAAGCTAATGATAAGCAGATTCTTATTTTGAAAGAAAATTGTGGGAGGGTGAAATCAGAAAATGACAAACTGTTAAGTGATTTGAACAGTTTGGCATTTGAAAACAAGATGTTGAAAGAGAAAGAGAAAAGTTTTGAAAAAGAAAAATCAAGAATTGAAAAAGATTTTCAAAATCAAATAAAAATTCTTGAAGATGGAAGAGATTTGTTTAGCAAAAACAACATCGAAAAGCAAAAAATGATAAATTCCCATCTTCAGAAAATTATCAAACTTGAAAAGGAAGGTGAATGTGCTCGAAAGAAAATCAAAGAGTTAGAAGAAAAGGAGTTGAATTCAGAAAATGAAGATTTCTGGATAAAGCTCGAGAACAAGAATATGAAAGCAAATGAGACAAAATTTCAAGAACAGATAAATGTTTTGGAAAATGAAAAGTCTGTTCTTGAAAACATGAAGAAGGAAAATGAAAAATCAATCAAGTCTCATCTTGATAAAATATCTCAGCTTGAAAACGAAGCTGAGAATTCAAGAAACAAAATTGATGAACTTGAAAAGAAATTGAAAGGTTTTGTGACTTCATCTGAGTCTTTGAATTATCCCTGTCCAAAATCGATCAATTCCGTTCCAATAAGTGACGATGTCACAAACTTTGACAAAGTCAAAGTTGAAGATTGTGATGAGAAATCTGATGATAAAAATAAAAAATTCGAAAAACAAAAATTGTTTTTGAAATTAAAAGAAAAGTTTCAAGAAACTGTTCCACAATCAACTGAAAAGGGAGAATGCTCTCTAAGCAAAAACCTTTGAAGAAGAAAGTGGAACAAAAACAAAAAGAGAAAATTTTGAAAAATGTTCAAAAAGATAATAAAAGCTCATCAGATCGATCATCCAATCGCAATGAAAAATTACAAAAATCGAAAAATGAAAACTCTAAAATTGTTGGTAATAAGTGGTGCAGGTCGGATCACAATGCTCAAAAGCCAAATCCAGCAAACAAGAGGAGGAAAGATTATTACCAAGCCAAACAGTGCTTTGATCTAAATGTTTGGACTGAAAATGGTGATTGGTACGATAACAGAGTGTGTTACCGATGCGGTTATCAAGGACACATTGCTGTTAACTGCCAGAGTTGGAGGTTTGAGTCAAGAAGATGCTTTAACTGTAACATCATTGGCCACATTGCTAGAGATTGTTCAATGAGATCAATGAGAAGATCGAGGGCTGAATCTCAGAAGCAGGTTAAGAAACCAGTCAATGTCAAGCCCAAAGAACAGAAGGTTCAAGAACCTAAAGTTCAAGAAAAGAAAGTGAAGCTTTCTCAGGGGCAAAAAGACAGACTGAGTAAGAAGAGAAAGAAGGCGAGAGAGTATCTCGAGAAGATCTTGTCCTCGGGTTCATCTGTTGGTAAAAATAAGAGTTCTGATGAATCGTCTTCCTCGATTGCAAAGTCAAGCAAAACGGATTCATCAGATACAAATCTGAGGACGAAAGAGGAAAAGAAGAAAAAGAAAGTGGAGAATTTATTTCCTGGTGATAAATTTGTTTCTCCGGAAACAAAGGAGCCAGTTGTTGGCGATGAATCTGACTCTTCAAAGTCAGACAAGCCAAGTTCAGGCGATGAATCTGGTGTGGTAAAGCCAGAGGAGCCATGTGTTGAGGTAAAAAGTGGTGATTCCGGTTTGACAATGAATGATGAAAATTTTCCATCATTGTCAAATGGAATTTCAAAAGCACCCAAGGACCGTCAGGCTTGGGTGAATCTGTTTAAATGAAAAACCTGACTTGCCGGAGTTCCCAGGTTGGTAAGCGTGGAACATGAATCGGCACATTTCTTGAGAAATTCACGAAAGTGATATTTCGACTTACAAGTGGTAAATCATGGACATTAAGTTGTACTTGATTTTCTACAAGTGGTTGTGTTGAAAAATCGATAAATGTTAAATCTTACAAGTGGTTGAGAAAACAAGGTGATGAATGATCCCCAAATTTGAGAATAGACACACAAAACTAATTTTCCGGAAAAACCATTTTGATTAAAACAAACTTAAGTGTTTTGAAATCACTATGGGAAAATAGTTTTGTTGTGAGGGGGAGTTCTGATTGTTCAAGCCAAGTGAATGGAGAATTGAAGTGATTCTCATCATGTTGTCATGTTTTCTTGTACAGCTTGTTTTCAAATTTTCCCAGAAAATCAAAATTGAGACATATTTTGATTTTAGGGGGAGTAAAAATTTTAAAAAAATTTGAAAATTTGAAAATGTCAAAAAACATTGAAAAATGAAAAAATGAGTTTTGTTGCATAAAAGAGGAAATGATAGTAGATCAGTTAGACTGTCACAGCATGCTAAAGAAATGGAAAGATATAATGTGATAAACGATCTCACTAAAGATGTGACGGTAGGCTCAGCTAGACTAGTAGATTTGCGATAACGATACAAACCTAAAATGAAAAAGCCTAGTTCTAGTGGGAAACATGATTGAAAGCATAGTACTTAGTTTTGTCCTTCTTGACTGTGTGCCTACTCAGTAATCGCTGATTGTCGAAAGACATAAAACTGGTTAAGTTTGTGAATTTTCACAACTTTGCTGAAAAGTCGCTGTGATTGTGCATTTTATTTTGCAAAGATTTCAACTTGTTTTATTTCTTTATTTTGTTTAAGCATCGGACATCCTCTGCGTATACGTGAGTATCGACCTGGATGTTGTTGCCTAAACGTTCTGCTTTATTTTCTTTGGTGTTTCGTTTAAGCTTTGGACCTCCTCTGCGTATACGGAAGTATCGACCTGGTGGTTAAAGCCTAAACAACTTCAACTTGTTTTATTTTTCTTATTTTGTTTAAACATTGGACTTTCTCTGCGTATACGGAAGTATCGACCTGATTGTTAATGTTTAAACATTCTGTTTTGTTTTCGCACAAATCACAGTTGATAAAAGTTTAAAGGCATTGCTTGAGTTAGTGTATTGCATGATGAGGGGATATGCTGAGATCGTGGGGTCCATAAGAATTTAGTGCTATCTAAATATACCTTAACGTATCGGTAAGCATTTCGAAAGTTTTTAGTTTGAGCTTAAGTGGACAACAATATCGTCAATCTATGTGAATCGTTTAGAGCTTAAAATGAAATCAAGCTTAATGGTGTTGGTGATATGTCTCATAAACTGATATGATCCTCTTACACAAACTCACAAAAAATATTGTTTGTATATATTTCTTTACTGCATTCCTTTGTTATCAAAAAAGTCAAAAAGATTTTCGACAACTGATGTTGGAAAGCTGATATTTAAAATTTCAAGTGCTGAACATGATGAACAGGGTTGGGAGTGTGTGTTTAAAAGAAGAAACTGATTTTAAGAAAGGAAAAAGTTTGATTAGTTAATCGAGATCACTAATTTGAACTTGATGTAACTATTACTAGTAAGTTTTTCTTATTGATTTAAGTAAAAACTTATGTTGTGATGAGAAAATGTGTGCAGCAAATGAGCTGATCAGAGATAAAGCCAGGGATTGATCTCAAGGTGATAGCTAATTCCATATGGCGATCCCATCATGACGAGAGGGGGAGTCTGACGAGGTTAGAGCCAAAGAGAAGATCCTGGTATATGCTAAGAAAGAAAAGAGACTGATTAAGACTAAAGATGAAAAGACTCGACACTTAAGACTCGTCAACATCTGAGGGGGAGTCTGTTGGTGTATTCATCTGTCGTCTTCGTCTTATGTTGAGTCTCGGGTTCGTTGCAATGCTGAACAAATGTGATGTCATCATATATGATGATGACATCATATATGTGACATCATCATTGAGATCATCTAATGACATCATCGTTGCAATATGGACATATGAAGACAAATATGTTGTAACCGTTTGAGAGTCAAAATTAGAATTGTTTGAAAGTGATCGTTTGAGGTGTCACGTTTGAAGGGTTCCGTTTGAAATAATTATGTCATTTTCAAACGGAAGGGTGTTCCCTATAAATAGCCTTCAAACGAGTTCATTTGTAATGTTCCAGATTCCGACGCCGAGGTGCTGTCGAGGTGTCTCCAGTCTTGTAAACGTTCAGAGATTAATAAACGAGACAATTAATAGTGAATACAAGCTAAACGAAGACCGAATCAATGAATTCCGCCTCTGATTCGGTCTGAGCACTCTTCTGATCGACTCGTTAGGTCGTTTCACGATCCTACACATTCCTATCCACCAAAAATTCTTTCTTAAATCTTGATACATCTTATCACTTCCAGGATGTATGGTATACTTAGACTTATGGGCTTCGTCTAATATTCGGTGGCGTAGGTTTCATTGTTTAGGTATCCAAACCCTTTTCTTATGGAATCTCCAAATTCCATCTATTCCTTGATCTAATTCCTTAATCATTCCTTTTAATTTCTCAATATCATCCTTGATTACTGATTCTTGTACTTCTCTAATTCGTTCATTTAAATCTATCTATAGATTTAATTTAAGAGAACGTATTCTTCTTGGTTTTTCATGATACTTTTGACTTAAAGCATCAGCTACTACATTAGCTTTTCCAGCATGGTATTGGATATTACAATCGTAATCTCTAAGAAATTCCATCCATCTTCTCTACCTCATATTTAACTCTTTTTACCCAAAAATGTATCTTAAACTCTTATGATCGGTGAAGACAACAAATTTATTTCCATATAAATAGTGTCTCCAAATCTTAAGGGCAAAAATTATGGATCCAAATTCTAAATCATGAGTTGTATAGTTCTCTTCATGATTCTTAAGTTGTCTAAAGGCATAGGTTATAACCTTCTGGGGTTGCATTAACACACATCCATAACCTAACTTAGAAGCGTCACAATAGACTTCCAAGTCTTTGGTTCCTTCTGGTAACGCTAGTATGGGTATGTTGGTTAATCTTTGCATAAGGATTCTAAAGGCTTCTTCTTATTTTGGTCCCCATTCAAACTTAATGGATTTACAGGTTAACTTCGTTAATGGAATTGCTATTCTAGAAAAATATCAAATAAACCGTCTATAATAACCTGCCAGTCCTAGAAAACTTCTCACCTCCGTTAGTGATGCAGGGACTTTCTATTTAGTAATCGCCTCGATCTTTGTAGGATCCACATGAATTCCTTCATGATTAACTAAATGTCCAAGAAATTACACTTCTTCTAACCAGAATTCACATTTTAAAAATTTAGCATAAAGCTTTTCTTTTCTCAGCAAATTTAGAAGTGTATGCAGATGCGCTGCATGTTCCCCTTTACTCTTAGAGTAAATGAGAATATCATCTATAAAAAAAATTATGAATTTATCCAAATATGGTTTACATATTCGGTTCATTATGTCCATAAATGCGGCTGGGGCATTGTTTAAACCAAATGGCATGACTGTAAATTCATAATTATCATACCTTGTCCTAAAAGCAGTCTTAGGAATGTCCTCTTCATGTATCTTCAATTGAGGATATCCTGAGCGTAAATCGATCTTTGAAAGGAATCGAGCTCCTTGCAATAGATCAAACAGATCATCGATTCTCGGTAATAGGTACCGATTCTTAATCGTGACTTTGTTTAATTCTCAGTAATCAATGCACATACGCATTGATTCGTCCTTCTTCTTGACAAACAAGATTGGTGCTCCCCACTGATGATGAATTTGGCTGTATGAATCCTTTGTCCAAAAGTTCGTCTAGCTGTTTCTTCAATTCTTGCATCTCTGCTGGTGCCAATCGGTAAGGTGCCTTGGCAATCGGTGCTGTTCCTGGTAACAGGTGAATTCTAAATTCAACTTCCCTGTCTGGTGGTAATCCAGGTAACTCTTCTGGAAAAAATCTGAGAACTGAGATATTACGGGGATATCTTTCAATTCTTTTCCTTTAGTTTTGATGATTATGGAAATCATATATACTAACGATCCCTTCCTTGCATAACTTGCAGTTAGTGAGCCCGAAAGGCATCACTAATCATATATACAGATCCATGAATGCTGCTGGTGCATTAGTGAGCCCGAAAGGCATCACTAAGAACTCATAGTGGCCGTAGCGCGTTCTGAGTGTAGTCTTGTGCACGTCTTCATCTCTGAACTTCAACTGGTGATATCATGATCTTAGATCAATCTTTGAAAAGTAACTTGCTCCTTGAAGCTGATCGAATAGATCATCGATCCTGGGTAACGGATATCTATTCTTAATTGTAACCTTATTCAGCTCTCGATAGTCAATGCACAGACGCATTGACCCATCCTTCTTCTTCACAAAAAGAATCGGTGCTCCCCAAGGGGACGAGCTAGGTCGAATAAATCCCTTTTCTAACAATTCATCCAACTGAGTCCTCAACTCTTTCATTTCTGTCGGTGCCATGGTGCTCTTGCAACAGGTGCTGCTCCAGGAATGATATCGATTCTGAAATTCTACTTGCCTATCTGGTGGTAAACCAGGTAGTTCTTCAGGAAAAACTTCTGGATATTCAGAAATAACGGGGATGTCTTCAATCTTTGGTTTTGGTTCATCAATGGTCACCTGTGCCATACACAACCTCTCTTCATACACTTCGATGCTTTAAGCATAGACACTTGCTTAGGCAATCCATACTGAGTATCTCCTTGAATCGTAAGTGGCTCACCATAAGGAGTCTTGATAACTACTTGCTTTTTATCGCATATAATTTGGGTTTGGTTATGAGATAACCAATCCATGCCTATCACTATGTCAAATCCTACCAATTTCAATGGAAGCAAGGACAACGGAAAAGAGTGATTCCTAATGGATATAAAACATCCATCTAGAAATGTTGTGGCAGTTTCTATGGTACCATCGGCCAATTCTACTTCATATTTTATGCTTAGAGTTTTAACAGGCAGATTTAATAATTTACAAAACTTATTGTCTACAAAAGAATTGTCTGCACCTGAATCAAACAATACTCTAGCAAAAACATCATTGATAAGAAAGGTATCTGTTATCACATTGTCGTTCTGAATGGCCTCCTAAGCATTCATCTGAAAGACCCGAGCATTGGTCTTTTTAGCCTCCTCAGGCTTCTTTGCATATTTTGGGCAGTTAGTCTTTATATGCCCCTTCTCGTTACAGTTGTAACAAGTTGCATCCTTCATCCTCTTGCAATCCAAGGTCTTATGTTCCTTGGACTTGCAGATCCCACACCCAATAGGCTTTGACTGCGACTGCGATATTGACTCGAGTCTACATTTCCCAAAATGATATTTTCGGCAGGTTTTACATTTGGGTTTTTCACCCGACTGCTGGTTGTCCCTCTTGAACTTGGAACTCCTCCTACGATCTGAGTTCCCTTTTCGCTTCTTGTTGGAGCGATGAGAATTCTCATCCTCCCTTTTCCTCTTTCCATCCTCAGAAGCTTTGACAGTCTTGCTCCGGATGGCATCAAGTGTGAGAGCTAGAGACAGATCTACCACTAATCTGAATGTGGTAGGTCTAGATGCCTTCACATTTGCCTTGATTTCGGGAGCTAAACCTCCAATAAAACGAGCTATGCGTTTTGGTTCCGGTGTGACCAAGTAAGGAACCAATCAGGACATGGTATTGAAACTTGTAAGGTATGTTTGACAGTCTAAATTCTTCATGACCAAGGTCAAGAAGTCAGTTTCAATCCTTTCCACCTCATGCTGGGGACATAAAGTATCCTTGATTAACGCAACAAACTGATCCTAAGACATGTTATACAACATGATCTTTCCTGTAGCTTGGATTAAGGACCTCCACCAAGCTAATGCTTCACCTTTAAAAGATTGTGAAACAAACTTCACAATGTCCTGTTCTGCACAACCACTAATATCAACTACTGTATCCATCTCATCGAGCCAAGTCATACAATCGATGGCTCCTTTCTCCCCTGTGAAGTCTCTAGGCTTGTAGGAGATGAAATATTTATAAGAGCAGGTCTTAGCATGTGGCTCTTGACTGAGCACAATCTGCTTAGATGGAATACTCTTCTGGTTTGATGAATGATGAGAATCGTCCTTCTTCGACTCGTGTGTTATAGAAGGGGGCTTACTATGAGCCACGGATTGAGTCTTAGTGCGAGTACCACTTGATTCATTAAACTGTCTGTCTAGGGCTCGAGTAACAGCATTATCTATCAATGCTTGAAGATCAGCACCAGTTACATTTATTCTGGTGGTATCATTTCTCTCCCTGGTGTGACTGTTAACCTCTTATGATTCAGCCGTGTAGCTTGGTTGCTACATAAAAATTTTGACAATAATTTATTCAGAAGTCTTATTATGGAATTGTCATTTTGACAATTCATTAACCATGGTAAATATAAACCATATTGGTTATCTTTTTAGTCATATATTTAGTTAGGGCTTTCATTATAATTTATCCCTAGTTATAACTCATTAAGGATATTAGAGTGGCACAAAAGGCCTAGTCACAAGGACAGTTTTAAAATTATAAGCCATAATCTTATAAGATCGAGGCATTAAGGTTTGAACATAGTTCATTACCTTTTCTTGACAGGGAGTCGTAGACTACAACTGTCTTTTGTCTTAATCGACAATTATTATGGCCCGTAGGCACTTCATCACTAATGGATGTTTAATATATGATCATCTTAATTGAAGATTTGAACCCCTGATTTCTAAATCATTAGGCTAGATAAGGAATCTGGAAGAATCCAATATAAGGATGACAAGTGTGATTTTATCGCATCACTGTTGTCAGGAGTGTTAACATGTTTTTAGATGTTAACAAGGATTTGAATCTTTTAGATAGCTTTTACCATCATGGCCACATCTAAAATGACATATAGGCTAGGTTATACCTCTTAAGATTCCTTTTAATACATACTGGCAGATCAATTACAAAAAGGAATGATATTTTGATTATTTCATATAATATATTTATACATATGATGATAAATGAAACTTAAATAAAACATTCCAATAAATTTAAATGAAGTACATAGATGCCTTAAATGGGACTTTTAAATAAATAACATTGTCCACATAGGGACTAAGACAAGAAATACAAGTCCTCGCAGGGATTGAAAACATAAATAAATGTCCACGCTGGGACTTAATTGAAATTTAAAAATTACAAAACAAATAAATAAGGAATTTCAATAATCCCTCTTCTTCTTCTTCTTCCCCTTTATTAGGTTTGCCAAACCCTTAAGTAGACCCCGGTGGCTTCTACGCTCCTCCTGAACCTCTCGTTCCACCTGGTTCAACCTCTGAAGGATTTCCTGCTGCTGCGGTGGTTGGATCTGTGGCGGCTGCTGATGCGGAGGTTGAGGAGGTGGTGGGTATTGATACCCATATGCTTGGTACCCAGATTGGTATGAAGTTGCGAAAGGTCCTTCAGGGTGAAGAGCATTGTAGTTGGCTGCCTCGAGGTACGGGTCGACGGCAGCGGCATTGTAGTAGTTGTAGCTAGGATAAGCTGGCTGCTCAAAAGGGTTATACGCCGCTGCACTGGTGTAAGAAGGAATTGGGTTATCATAACCCATGTGCGGCAGTGGTGCGACTAGGGCAGAGTCGATTTCTGAAAATGGGTTTGAGGGCCCGCCCATTTGCGGGTCTTCATACAGTGGCGGGTAGTATCTGCCATTGGAGTGTTGAGGGGTGCTGAAATGGAAATCCCCTTCTCGCACGGACATCCGTGCACCTGTTCTTCTTCGCCTCGGTGGTTCTGGAAGCAGCTGTTGCACTGGCGGCGGCGGTGGCGGTGGCGTGACCGCTCGGAAATGCGAATCCTTAGAGGGATCCTGCTGCTGTTGTGGAGGTGGGTTGAAAGGGAGAGTGTACTCCTAGTTATATGTGGCCCACCTTTCAGCAAAACTGTCTGGGCCCCTGTATGGCGAACCATGAAATGATGATCCGTCAGAAATCTCTATGGGATGCGTCGGCGTCCCAGATGGTGGTTTGGCAGGATCCGGATCTTCGTCCACATCCATGTCTTGAACACCGAAAAAATGATCTTCTGGTCCTAATGGGTTATAACCCATTAGTTCTTCACTCATGTTTGCTGGGTTGAACCGGCTCTGGAAGTACGGGGTCGGGTCCTGAAAGGCACGATGTGAACCCGAACGCTACAACCGGATGAAGGAATGGTGTGAGTGATCGGACTCGTTGTCTTGATGGAGCCCGAATGGATCTTCATATGATGGTGAGGAGCTGAGCGAGACAGAACGCCTCGCAGGCTCAAGGTAGGTCCTCCAGTCTTCCCGAGGACTCGATCCGATTGATGCAGACGGTGTACGCCTGTGAGATGGCCCAGCTTCGTGGTCATTTCTTCCTACCATTGGGGCCTTGCCTCTTCCACCTCTTCCTCTTATACGTGGCGGCATTTTTTCTTGTTCCTGTCAAAACAAACAAAAGAAACCAACAAGAAAAAAAACAATAAGATTAGGATTAGTCCTAAGTGATTAGCCTAGACTCGGAAGTCAAGGAATGTGCAAACTGTGTCATTGAGATTAAACACAAAAGGCTAGTGTTTAATTCACTCAATGTTGGCTCTGATACCAACCTGTCACACCCCGATATTTCCACGTATTACCGGTGGGCCCGGTGGGGAGTATCGTGACGTAGATGATATCATCATGGTCAATAATCACAGTTTAAATGCACAGCGGAAGTCTAAAAGTAAAATATACAAACCGATTCGAAAGTACAATAAAATATTATACAACGGAATGTAGATGGATCCACAGGCGGATCAAAACAAAAGAAATATTGTTCAACAGACTTAAAGTGATAAAAGCTTGCAAGACTCTTTATTTAATCATTCAGGAGTTTCTAGCCCATTACGCGTAGTACCTCCACTTAACCTTTTTGGAAAATACGTCAGTTTACACTGGTAAATACAATTAACTGACTCTTTTGAAAAATGTTTATAAAATTTGATTTGGATGCACAAGGCACAAAAATCTTTTATAACTTGGGACAATTATTTTAAATATAATCTTGTATACAATTTTACATGTTTTTCGTCCATTCAGGACCCGGTTAGAAGAGCTGGTTAAGATTAATAGACACACCACTTGGTATAATACCCACAAGAAGTTTCCTTACGAGTGGGGTACCTTTTTACATATGCAACTGTCAGGTGTATGCCTACACCCCGTGCTTAAATCGTGGCCATTTCTAATGAATGAGTCGAGGATATCCAGGACATGGTCATTAACCCCCCCAAAGGCATTGCATCAAACAAAACAGATTAAAACGAGTTATGTAAATGTATTAATCACAATCCAATTTAAATAACTACATACCCGACCAAGCGGTATTATTATAATACCGTATCCCAAGCCTGTATAAGGGAAAATAAGTTAAAAGTATTTACCTGAGCTAAAATATAATTTTAATCCCAGCCGTATATCAAATCAACAAGTACAAGTATCTTTTACTGGGCTCCTTAATCTGGAACGAAGGTTTTAATAACCTATTAGATTCCTAACGGGTCTTATTTAAGTCTTAACTTAGACCGGTTAGTTTGTAATGAAAGGTTTACGGTTCAAAACGCAAGATTAAGCGAAGACCGGATTAGAATGTGATTTAGACCTGACAAGTTTGAAGACTTGTATAAAATGGGTAAACTAAATACATTATGGATTTTGAAGTAAAAATGATAAGGTTTAACCCGTTTCGGCTAATTTATGCAAACTAGTTACATAAACCGCACCGAACGCGTATATGCATAACGGGTAACCGAATGAGTCATGAACATGTTCCATAAGTTATTATGCTTAAAATATGTTTTGATATCAGTAGGATATCTTCCATTACGCCCAAAACGAATTTAAAACCAATTTATGCCCCGTAGGGGTATTTTGGTCATTTTAAAGTTTATAAAAGAGTTACAATAGAAATATGAGGTTTTGGTATAAAATAATCAGTAAAATATTTATTTTTAATAAGTTATATCAGTAAGATATCATATATATGTGAAATTTATCATTTATGGCCAAACTATGCACCATAGGGGCATTTTGGTTATTTCACATATGCTATAAAGGTCAAATTTGAAAATCTGAGTTCAAAACTTTTACTTACTGTTAAAGTATAAAAATTTATCCATAACATCAGTAGGTAATGAGTCTTAGGTGCCAAATATGGTATTAAACCATACTATGCGCCTAAATCGCATAAAAGTCGGTATTTGACGATATTCGGGTTGATTAAGGAAATCTGAGATTTTGATCAGCCTTTACTGTTTAGAATAACTTATTTAATATATAAAATCAGTAGAAAAAGGTTTGATATGTAAAGGATGTGTAAAACTCATTTTATTAGCAAAAAGGGCATTATTGTCAATTACCGAGTCTATGCAAGAACTCTATGTTATGATCAGTTTAAAATTTAATAAAAATCGTCAAAAATCCCTAAATATTATATTACATCAGTGGGTAGAAAGTTTGGTGTCAAAATTTGGGTTTAAATGTGATTTATACTAAAAATGCTATTTAATTAATAAAAAGCTTTCATTTTACGATATTGTGCATAACTCTTATTTTAGACCATAAAATGATGTCAAACTTTTAGGACATACTTAATTATTAGTAATAAAGGTTTTTGTCCACTAACAGTTTCAAAAATCTCGTTTTATTGGTAAAAGGGCATAATGGTCCATTTTAAGCATTTAACGGAAACATGCATGTGAATCTGATTTCTAAGGAACTATATAGTATAATCTCAGAGGGTTATACTAACATGTAATATGGTCCTAAAGGAACCCTAGGTCATATCTAAAACAAGCTAAATCGGGTCAGAACTGAAAGTTAAAGCAAAAGTCTACTTTTGCGACTTTCGGTTGCGAACCGAGCCTAAACTCAGAATTGTCGGGTTGAACATGCCTAAACATGTTCTTATATTATTTACCAAGTTATTTTAATGTTAAAACATGTTCCACAACTTCTACATTATCAGTTATGAATTAATTTATAAAAACTGACCCGTTTGACTTTTTATTAATAAGTTTGACCCGACAATTGACCAAGTTAGATTGATAATCAGTAGGTGGCCTTTTAAGGGTTTATTACCTACATAATTACCAACTCATAGCCACTTTCAATTCGAATAATGGCTGGACCATTAGTGATTAATCAGTAAGTCAAAGCTTAATTACGATAGCTTTGACTTTTGGTCATTAAACACATAAAACTTGAACTAGAGAAGCTAAGAATGCTTACAAGGACTCTTAGTACGAGATTAGAACTAAGGAAAGCTTCCTAGAGCTCCAAGGGACTTCAGGGAATGAGTTGTGAAATAAAATTTCAAATGTGCAAATGAACAAGTGAAGAACAAGTGCCTTATATAGGAAAATGCAAGCTCAAAGATCAAACCATTTGCCCCTATGTTGTTACCAGATGTTCCCAGGTGTCCCTAGTGCATGAAAAACCATTTGCTCAGGTCCTGCTATCAAAAACAACCATGCAAAGACGGTGGAACTGGCTGAACCTGCAGCTGTGCAGGTCTGGTGTTGCTGGCAATGCTCTCGCGGACCGCGTAAGACTCATAAGGAGTCTACGCGGGCCGCGACAATGGGAGAATCCGGTAAAAACTTTTTAAACTTTGCATTTTCAGTCCCTGGTCCATTTTAAGTTTATTTAACTTTCATTTATTGCACTTAGGACCCCCATAGTTAACTATTAAGGGTCTTGGGTCATTATATAACTCCGTTAAGCTCCCGGTTAGTTGCGAAATCACTCGAAATGTCTCGTTTTCATCGAAACTCCAAGAAATTAATATCCAATATTTTTTAGGGAAAAATATATAATCATTACAGTGTTTTTGGGGTCGTTGAAAGGTCACTCAGAGGTAACATTTAACATGTTGACACTTTTAACCCCTATGCTTCGTAGAATCCTTAATTTAAGCACAAACGACTTTTTACGTTCGTCAATTTATTCATTAAAGAATACGAACGTCGTGTGAGGTCAATCAGAGGCACAAGAATGGCATGTTGACACTTAGGATCCTTTTACTTACGTATTTACATAGTTTGACAATTTTAGTCCCTCAGAAACAATTCCTTACACGTTTAAAGTCCATGACACGTGTCTTTATTATATTGGACATGATTTTGCGAGGTGTTACATCTAGCTCAACCTGGTTTGAGTCATTACAAACCCCCCTAAATAGAACCTCTTTAATTTTGAACATTAGTATTTACAATATACCCTTCAGAATTTAATCTAATATATCAATAATTATATTGTAGACTAACAATAAAATTAAAATTAAAAGTAATCTTTAAACTATGTAAATAGTAATCCAACTAATTTTATATATATTAATAGAAAGTTGTGATGAATAGTAATTGAAAATTTTTAAATATTTATTTTTATTTTTAGTAATATTTATCTATTATTTATTTTATTTTTTTAATAATATATAGTATTTGAAAATTCTTAGGTATTTGTTTATTATATTTGGCATTTAATATTTTATACATTTGTTTTTATTTTTAATAGTATTTTATCTATTATTTATTTGATTTTCAATAATAAATGGTAATTAATAATTCTCACGTAATTGTTTCATTATTTTTCATTAGTAGTATTATATTTAGCATTTAATTTGCTTTTTTATTATAATAACTTACGTTCGTTAACTTTTACAAAAAATTCTAAATCTGCATTTATGTTTATTTAGTTTTTTTAACATTCCAAGTTATTTGCTCGCGCATTGTGATGGTACGTTAGCACGGATGTTGGATGGGTATCGATTTGGTTCGTTACAGTACCGGTATGTTCATACAGTCGGATAGAAATCAACATGTGTTTTAAATTGACCGAAACAATAAAAAGGTAGCCGGTACCGACGCCGATGTTGTTCAAACGGTATCGATCGGTTCAAATTATGACGGTACTGGTACCGATATTCAATTATCGTCACAGACAAAGTTGTATAATGATTTTTTTGAAACCGGAAACCATAAATATGAATACAAATAACAACGGTACCGTTATTGTTTGGTACAATACGCTAGCGATTCGATGTTAGTTTGTAACACCCCAAAAACGGGTTTGGTAACCAAACCACGTTAATATTAATGACGGGTAAAATACCATTAGCGGTGAAAATTTACCCGGTAAATATTAGGATTTAAATAAACAAATCTAATATTAATTAAAAAGAGGATAAATACTTTGAGAAAACAAAGTATATAAAAGGCTTGAGTTAACGAGACTTAAAATAAAATGGGTTATGACTTCCCGAACACATTAAATTAACTAGGAATAATTAACCTAGTTAGTAATATGTGATTAAGTGACAAAGAGTGAGTTATAGCTTCAAGTGATAAGAAAACAAAACATGAGGGACTAATAATGCTAAGGATGAAACTTGGTTTATTAAAACTAAAAATAAAACACAACACACACTTGGTGAGTGTGTGTGTGTGTGTGTGCATATGGGGGCGACCAGGAGAACAAAAGAAAGCGGGTGAACCCTAGTTCTACATATCTTCAAAATTGAATATCAATTCAAGACCCAAATCGATGCATGATCATGAATAAACGATCACCAAGTCATGGGGATCACAATGTATGTTGAATTTTGTTATTTCGTGATACTTTGAAATTATGATGAACAATTAAAATCGAAATTCTGGAATGAATGATGAATCTATGAACGTTGTTGTGATGAAATTCATGTTTAGAAACAAACCCTAGTTGAAAACTTCAAGAATTAGTGTTAAAAACTAGGGATTTGGTGATTACCCATATATGTGCTAAGTGGGTTTTAGGACAAGAAGATGAACACTTGAATTAGGATGTTAAATTGATGAATATTGATGTTATGATACAAGTGCTAGGTGTAGTTCATGAACGCTAGACATGGAGGTTGAATTTTGATATTAACCTTGGTAAAAAAAAATAACTAGTTATGAACTAGTTGGTAAATGTGTAAAAGTATGCCCATTAGGTGTTTGATAAAATGCCTAAATGAACGCTAAAATGTTGAAATTTCGGGTGAAACGTATATTTGAATAATGTGACAGATTATGCAAAGTAGGAACCAATAAGGGTTCAAAGCATAAAGTTAATTTAGACTTAATTGTGTAAATCATGTAGTCAAAAGTAGTTAACTTTTGATAAATTGAAATAACAAATGATGAAGTCGAATAGTAGTTTTGACATGGTAATAAGTACGGTGGAATAGTCGTGATTGTTAAAGACTAATCTAACCACCTTGTAAATGATGACGATAGTTTGACGCTTAACGAGCTAGGTGGTGGCTTGGGAAAAGAAGCGGGTCAAACGGATAGAGTCCGCGGAAAAAGAGCATGACCGGATGCAAGGTAAGTAAAGCTTACACCCATTTGTAGTATACGTATTTATTTTATAGGCGATAAATACGACAATGGGTTTTTGTTCGAATTATGGGTTCCGACACGAAACAAAATGAGTCGGAACGAATAAAAACCTTTAAAACCATGTTTAATGGTAAAAGAGGCAAAATGGTAATTTGGTCATAAAGTAACATAAATAAAATGCGTTTCAGAGTGGCTACTTTATAAGTAAGCCTAAATGAATAAAAAGGGTCAAATGGTAAGGTTGATGCCATTTGACAAACGTTGACTATTAAGTACTTGTCAAGTCTTATGCTTACATGGTAAAAATGGTTTATGAATTAACAATGCTATGAATTAGCATACTATGGAGGCAAGGTATTGAAACGAGTCAATAGGTCGACCCGAGCCAGGTACGTATAAATATAATTGTGGTTAAACGTACGTTCTTGGTCAAATAAGTAGCGAAAGTCCTTCGTCGTAAATGGGGGACTAAATTTGACCAAAAACCCTTGATGGGAAAACCGGACCAACGACCATTAGAGGTTGTAATGGAATTGGATTTGTGATTATGAAATCCGTAGATTTGAATAAAATTTATAGGCATACACATTTGTGGGTCAAATGCCTAAAAATGGTCATTTGCGTAAAATGACTAGTTGAAGGGTAAAATTTGGGTAAAGGGGTTCATTATGCTAAATCCACCACAAAAATAGTTGTGGTGGATTATAATTAGTTATTTAGATATGAGAATGCGAAGTGTGAAGGGGGAAAAGCGAGTTGATTATTAAATGCATAAACCCCCCCTCCCCCCCTAAACGGGTCAAAATGGAATTCAGTGCATTGCTTGTGTATTAGGCGCATAATTCATAATAAAATTCCGAACCCGAGCAAAGGATTTTGGGTTAAATACATTGGTGTATATATTTTGTTGTTTAAAAATCAAGTTGGTGGATTTAAATACAAACGGGTCAAAATGTTGATTTTGAATAATAAGCCGATTGCTTAAAAATTTGGAATTTTATTAGTTTGAATGTTAAATTTTAACTCCATGTGATGGAGAATTAAATTACGAACGCGTAGGAAAAAGAATCGCGTAAAACGGACTAGTAGATTGAAAGTTATGAAGTTTTTAAGTTGAGATTTGGCCATAAAGTATAGCTGGGCATCTGCAGCTAGCAATAAACTAAACAGTCTATCGAAATTAAGGTGTTGTGTTGCGCGACCACGATCCGGCATAACTGTCGCGTAGCGCGACCACAGTCGCGGCCCGCGAAGGATGTCACTTAAGTCTCTCGCGGCCGCGAGAGAGATGATTGCTGAAAATTTTGTTTTCGTTTGTTGTTTGACCCGTATAACTTGTTTAAACTCGTTATTTTACTATCAAAACTAACTTTTTAGTTGGTTTTGATCATAGGTATATGTTGAGGGCTCCCGGATGAAGATCAAGCTCAACGAAGAACCGAACACGATGCAGTTGCTGGCTTCCGCATAGGGTTTCGTTGTTATATTTAAACGACGAATTTTTATCAAACAAAATGTAACGCATTAACAATTAGTAAAGTTTTAATTAACCTATATTTTCATTATAAATGTAATCTTAATTACATGTTTATTTTCGTATATTATACGAAAACAGTAAAATAATAGTAAGGGTGTTACAAGTTGGTAATCAGAGCTCATGGTTAAAGAGTAAAGTGTGTTCGGTTCGAGGCTTGATCGCAAATCCGGTAAGTACAAGTATGTTAATGGTTTAGTATGATTAAAGTGTTGTGAACAACACATAGGGTTATTGTGTAATACACGTTACCCCAATGAAAATGATAGGTATAGTTAACAAAATCACGTGCGTTGACACGCACAGTAAAAATCCTTGTATTACAATACGGGCGTTTATTAATGTCGAAATTACTAACTTTTGTAAATGTTTAGTTGAAGGACACTCGCATCTGAAGATGATGAGAGTTGAACGAATTGTGGATGGGATGGTGGAACGGTCCGAGGTATCACAAGCAGAGCGTACTCATTAAGGACCTAAATCGCGTGACGATCACGAATAAAGTTAACGACAAGATAAGCCCGTTTGGGCAAGCATTACCAGGTGCACGCTTTTAAATTTAATCGCACAAGTAGTAATATGCAACGAACACGTAGGGAATGACGGTTGCATATATCTGATAAAACCTGAATAGGATATCTATTCAGGATGATGTTTCCAAGAGAAGTTTAATAGAAACATGTGTTATTCACAATGATGAATAACAAAGAAATAATAGGATTAGTTCATATGGAAACTTGGACGGGGGGTAATTATCCAAGTGGAAAACTCTCAATATAATGCTAATGAGAAAAGTAGCGATCGCATTAACGAATGTGATTATATAATAGTTCGATAGAAAAGAAAAATATTTTATATGTTCAAATGTAAAACTTGTAAAACTGATGATTGTTGTTTTGCAATTAAATAAAGTTTTACTAAATAAAATCAGAGATATGAAATAAATAGAGGCGTTACTTACATAGGGTGTGATGTGAAAACTATAAAAAAGGTCATGTGTATCATGTGTTGATCGCTTACTCTGGCCAAGAAAGTAGTGGCATATGATACCATGAACTTCTTGTAGCGGACACATTTACGTCCGATGTAGTAAGGACGGGGTGAATGAGACAAATTAAAAAGGGACCCAAATGAGTCAAATAAGTAAAATGTTTGATAGTAAACGTAAACGCAAGTCGGATGACGGAAGCGTATTACGCTAGAATAACGAGCCCGAGAGAAGGGACAAAGATTAAAGTAAATGAAAATACGAACCAACTAATGTGAATGCTAAGACATAGGGAATAAAGTTTGACTGTTATAAGTGATGAAATTCACACAGACAAGTCAAAAGGGAAGAATAAAGAATAAAGGACTTGACTGAATAAAAACGATGAATTTCGCTAAGACGACCAAATAAATTAAAGTGACGTCTAAAACCATATAAGAATGGTTACTTGATGACGACTTCGGTAAAGGTACCCGATAGATGGGTAGGATTTTGAAAGTATGCGTAAATCAAGAGACGGGAACGCGAAATAGAAAGTCAAAGAACTCGGATTAAGAGTCATGACTAAAAGACGATGAGAATTTGCAAACAAAAATTTTGATAACTACGTTAAACTATTTTAAAGTTGAACAGGTCGAATAAAGAATGAAGTTTGACGTTCATGAGTAATGAAATCACACACGAATAAGTCAAACGAGATAAATAAAGTATAAAAGCTTGGTAGTGCAAGTAAGCGCAAACCGAATAATGGAAGCTCAAAATATTAATGAACCTATATGATGGGTCGTAAAGGAATGTAGATAGGAAAAACGAAAACTAGCAAAACAAGAATGTTAAAAACACTAAGATAAAGAACTCGGGTAACGGGTCGTAAAGAAGTATAGGTAAGAACCGAGTAACGGTAAGCGTAGGACAAACGGACATGTAAATGATGCTAGAAGTCATAAAGTCGGAAAGATAATTCGAAGGAAAACAAATGTAGCCTTAGACTACGGTCAAGGTCAAATAAAATCTAAAAAGCAAAAGTAAATGACTCTAAACATAAAAAGGGGTGCTTTTACGCCATATACATATATAAACATATATACATTTGAAAAAAAAAACCCCGAATAAAGTATGATCTACGGGATCATCATAACCTACGGGGTTATAAGTAATGTTAAGGTCTACGGGACCAAAAAGACCTTTGGGTCACGAATAGAAAGAAACGAATTATAGGGTCTCACCTTAAAAAGGTGGAAATCTAAAGAGAGTCTACGGGACTAAGTGAAGGAACCTACGTGTTATTTGGGTAAAGCGTGGAAAACTGGTTACAGTTCTCCATGTAAAATAATAACGGTCATGAATAAAACTTAGACAGAAATTCCTAGACACGAGAGAAAAAGACGTAAGATAGAGAAAACGTAAACAAAAAAATTAGTTTTTAGTCAAAAGCGGCGTTCTAACAAACATAAGTAGTATGAGGGGATTTAGAAAAATCTTAAACACACATAAGGCCGGAGATGGCAAAATAGTATACCCGGATGACAGTGTATGAAGTGACGGCGACTAATTAGTCTAGCCGGTAAAACTAATCAAAGTTAAGAAAATGTCCTGACAAATACAAAGCGCTTGTTAATATAAGACAAGCGCGGGATAAACATGTTAACAGACTGATGAAACGAAGTGATCAAGTGACGACTCGGTTAAAAACGTGCAAAGGATAAGAAATGAGAGGGGAAAGCCTCGGTTAGTGAGGACTTACACGTAAAAGACACCGAAGGAATAAATATAATAAAAACGAAACTAAGTTCGTTTAGTATAAAATTAAAAGAACTACGTAAATAAGGTTTCGGGGACGAAACCTCTTTAAGGGGGGTAGACTTGTAACACCCCAAAAATGGGTTTGGTAACCAAACCACGTTAATATTAATGATGGGTAAAATACCGTTAGTGGTGAAAATTTACCCGGTAAATATTATGATTTAAATAAACAAATCTAATATTAATTAAAAAGAGGATAAATACTTTGAAAAAACAAAGTATATAAAAGGCCAGAGTTAACGGGACTTAAAATAAAATGGGTTATGACTTCCCGAACCCATCAAATTAACTAGGAATAATTATCCTAGTTAGTAATATGTGATTAAGAGACAAAGAGTGAGTTATAGCTTCAAGTGATAAGAAAACAAAACATGAGGGACTAATAATGCTAAGGATGAAACTTGGTTTATTAAAACTAAAAATAAAACACAACACACACTTGGTGAGTGTGTGTGTGTTTGTGTTTGCATATGCGTATGGGGGCAACTAGGAGAACAAAAGAAAGGGGGTGAACCCTAGTTCTACATATCTTCAAAACTAAAGATCAATTCAAGACCCAAATCGATGCATGAACATGAATAAACGATCACCAAGTCATGGGGATCACAAGGTATGTTGAATTTTGTTATTTCGTGATACTTTAAAATTATGATGCAATCAAAATCGAAATTCTGGAATGAATGATGAATCTATGAACGTTGTTGTGATGAAATTCATGTTTAGAAACAAACCCTAGTTGAAAACTTGATGAATTAGTGTTAAAAACTAGGGATTTGATGATTACCCATATGTGTGCTAAGTGGGTTTTAGGACAAGAAGATGAACACTTGAATTAGGATGTTAAATTAATGAATATTGATGTTATGATACAAGTGCTAGGTGTAGTTCATGAACACTAGACATGGAGGTTGAATATTGATATTAACCTTGGTAAAAAAATAACTAGTTATGAACTAGTTGGTAAATGTGTAAAAGTATGCCCATTAGGTGTTTAATAAAATGCCTAAATGAACGCTAAAATGTTGAAATTTCGGGTGAAACGCATATTTGAATAATATGACAAATTATGCGAAGTTGGAACCAATAAGGGTTCAAAGCATAAAGTTAATTTAGACTTAATTGTGTAAATCATGTGATCAAAAGTTGTTAACTTTTGAAAAATTGAAATAACAAATGATGAAGTCGAATAGTAGTTTTGACATAGTAATAAGTACGGTGGAATAGTCGTGATTGTTAAAGACTAATCTAACCACCTTGTAAATGATGACGATAGTTCGACGCTTAACGAGCTAGGTGGTGGCTTGGGAAAAGAAGCGGGTCAAACGGATAGAGTCCGCGGAAAAAGAGCATGACCGGATGCAAGGTAAGTAAAGCTTACACCCATTTGTAGTATACGTATTTATTTTATAGGCGATAAATACGACAATGGGTTTTTGTTCGAATTATGGGTTCCAACACAAAACAAAATGAGTCGGAATGAATAAAAACGTTTAAAACCATGTTTAATGGTAAAAGAGGCATAATGGTAATTTGGTCATAAAGTGACATAAATAAAATGCGTTTCAGAGTGGCTACTTTATAAGTAAGCCTAAATGAATAAAAAGGGTCAACTGGTAAGGATGATGCCATTTGACAAACGTTGACTATTAAGTACTTGTCAAGTCTTATGCTTACAGGGTAAAAATGGTTTGTGAATTAACAATGCTATGAATTAGCATATTTTGGAGGCAAGGTATTGAAACGAGTCAATAGGTCGACCCGAGCCAGATACGTATAAATATGATTGTGGTTAAACATACGTTCTTGGTCAAATAAGTAGCGAAAGTCCTTCGTCATAAATGGGGGACTAAATTTGACCAGAAAGCCCTTGATGGTAAAACCGGACCAACGACCAGAGGTTGTTTAGGAATTGGATTTGTGATTATGAAATCCGTAGATTTGAATAAAATTTATAGGCATACACATTTTTGGGTCAAATGCCTAAAAATGGTCATTTGCGTAAAATGACTAGTTGAAGGGTAAAATTTGGGTAAAGGGGTTCATTATGCTAAATCCACCACAAAAATAGTTGTGGTGGATTATAAGTAGTTATTTAGATATGAGAATGCGAAGTGTGAAGGGGGAAAAGCGAGTTGATGATTAAATGCATAACCCCCCCCCCCCTAAACGGGTCAAAATGGAATTAAGTGCATTGCTTGTGTACTAGACGCATAATTCATAATAAAATTCCAAACCCGAGCAAAAGATTTTGGGTTAAATACATTGGTGTATATATTTTGTTGTTTAAAAATCAAGTTGGTGGATTTAAATACAAACGGGTCAAAATGTTGATTTTGAATAATAAGCCGATTGCTTAAAAATTTGGAATTTTATTAGTTTGAATGTTCAATTTTAACTCCATGTGATGGAGAATTAAATTACGAGCGCGTAGGAAAAAGAATCGCGTAAAACAGACTAGTAGATTGAAAGTTATGTAGTTTTTAGGTTGAGATTTGGCCAAAAAGTATAGCTGGGCATCTGCAGCTAGCAATAAACCAAATAGTCTGTCGAAATTAAGGTGTCGCGTCGCGCGACCACGATCCGGCATAACTGTCGCGTAGTATGACCACAGTCGCGGCCCGCGAAGGATGTCACTTAAGTCTGTCGCGGCCGCGAGAGACATGATTGCTGAAAATGTTGTTTTTGTTTGTTGTTTGACCCGTATAACTTGTTTAAACTCGTTATTTTACTATCAAAACTAACTTTTTAGTTGGTTTTGATAATAGGTATATGTTGAGGGCTCCCGGATGAAGATCAAGCTCAACGAAAAACCGAACACGATGCAGTTGCAGGCTTCCGCATAGGGTTTCGTTGTTATATTTAAACGACGAATTTTTATCAAACAAAATGTAACGAATTAACAATTAGAAAATTTTTAATTAACCTGTATTTTCATTATAAATGTAATCATAATTACATGTTCATTTTCGTATATTATACGAAAACAGTAAAGTAATAGTAAGGGTGTTACATAGTTTATCGAAAGAAAAAAACAATAAAAATAAATACTAATACCGAACTTACGTTGTTTGTTCAGTTTTGGTTTTGCTCACTATGGTAGCGACAAGATATTTGTTATCAAACAAAAAAAAAATTAATACATACCGGCAACGAAGTTGTTCAATCCGGTACGGTATGGTAGTGATACGATCTTAATTTATCGAAAGCTAAAATAATAAAAATCCACACCGGTACCGATACCAATACAAATGTTGTTCAATCGGGTTCTGTTCGGATTTGTACAATAGCAACGCAAACCAACCGAACCAATATCAACTAAACAACATCTGTGTTGATATCGATAATTGTTTTTATTGTTTTCGATTGATGTAAGGTTTTCTTTTTCGTTTACTATAGCAAGTGTCGGTACCGTAACGAACCAAACAGATACCAACCGAATTCCCACTGCGAAGCACTAGGAAAAAATCACTAGTGTTCATTATTTTGATGATGCTTGGGTTGACATGTATCTCATTTTTACTAAGATTTGTTTTGAATCTTTAAACTATTTCCAATTAACTTATATTATTTATTTTATAAATTAATATATAATTTGCTTATTTTTCATAATTTCATAAAAAATAATTATTTTATTTTTTACCATATATTTAATATATCAATTAAACATTATATAAATTAATGGGTTGGTTCAGGCTCGCAAGGCGGCTCAAGCTCGATAAATGAAGCTCGGGCTCAGACGCATTAACTAATCAAGCTTATTTTTTGGCTCACGCTCTACTCGAGCTCATGTAAGCTTGGCTCGTTTCGGGCATTTTTCGATCCAAGTCGAGCAGCTCGGCTCGTTTACACCGCTAAGAGTTTCTTCAAGGGGTATTTGAAGGCTCAAATGTTAATCAAGTTAAAAGTATGACCTATGGATTATTATGCTCCGGATATTTAGTTTCTGATGGTTCAAGTTCATGGCGTTTGAAGTTTCCTACAAAAAGTTATGGTATTTTTTGGTAACCGTCATGAGTCACGACACTGTTTAAAGCTATAGTTATTGTTTTATCAACTTAATATGATATGATTCTTCTTCCACTACTGCAATATTTCCGGATAAAAGAAAACGGGCTTGTTTAACAGAAATGAATGTAAACTTCATAATTTTGACTAATCTAGCAATAACTATGTTGTAGGCTAAAGTTAACAGTAATCTTTAAACTAACATTGGTCATTTTGATGGTGCTTCGTGTGACATGAATCTTATTTTTACAAGAGTTGTGTGGAATCTTTACACTATGTCCAAGGAAGTAATTCATCTTTAATAAAATGGGGAATTGGACTGCAATAATCCCAACTAGACGTCATTGGCCATTGTCAGTCCAACCTTTGAATATTCCCCATGCCAGTCACACATTTCACTTATTTGTCCTCCACTGGTACTCAGTTAAAAAAACTTAACGGAGTTAAGTTTTTTTTTTCTGAGTTACAAGCTGACGTTTTAGGGCTTTTGATTAGAACGAGGATACGAGTCGAATGATGTAAAACTTACATTGAAATTGTGCTCCAAGCGACGAAAAAGTGCTTCAATTCAGGTGTTTAGATTTCCAATTAACAAAAATCAAGTCGTTTGGAGCATTGTTTCGAGGTAAGTTTTACATCAATAGACTCTTATCCTCGTTCTCATCAAAAGCCCTAATACGTCAGTTTGTAATTCGGAAAAAAACTTAACACCGTTAAGTTTTTTTAACTGAGTACCGGTGGAGGAAAAATAGGTGAAAGGTGTTATTAGCATGGGGAATATTCAAAGGTGCGACTGTTAATGGCCAATGACGTGTAGTTAGGATTATACCAGGCCAATTCCCCTAATAAAATTTAAGTGGAGACAATGGTTTGAAAGTATAGAAAATATTCAATCTTTTTTGTATAGGTGATTGGAACTAGTTTGAGAGCTATTATTAAAAAAAAAAGACAAGTCAACAAGACTTTAACCCCTTCTTGGGTTGAATCTCATGCTTTTATTTGTCAGATAATTGATGATTTATTGTCTTCACTTTTGTATTCCTTATATCACCTTTATCGTCGTATGGCACACGGCGTGGAAATAATGAAGCCAGTTCCATTATTGAATATATTCTATTTTGTTATGAATGCATCATAATGTGGTGACTCTCCACATATGTAACCATCATCTATTGATTACCTTTGTATTAAGGTTAAGCCTCTATAAATAGAGGTTTTATGTATTTAGTATGACACACTCAATGAATAAGAATTCTCTCATTTTCTATACTTCTCGTTCTCTCTATATTCTCTATATGATCCTTTACATATTAGATGTTGCTATTAGGCCGTTGTTTCACAACACGTTATCAGCACGATTCGCTCACATTCTCATCTCCAACAACATCACTCATGTCACAATACCATCGTTCTAATCAAGAACATAGTTGCATGGACACTTGGTTAAAGCACAAACTACACGATTGGATGTTTGACAAATCAGTCACCAAGTTAAAACTGTTATGGTGACTGCAGAATTGATCGAATAAGATGGCTAAAGAACCCAGAAGCCATGGCGTCAGAGACTCGCAAGAACAACGATTACGACAACAACAAATTTCTTTTGATTTTACGATTAAAGAACAAAAACATGTTGCAGCCTCACCTTAGTTTGACAAACGAACAAATCCGTCATTTTCAATCGACCGTTGAATTACAACAATCAGGTAACCAACCGAACCATATTTTAGAATTTATGAGTGTTAGATTACATATGTATGTTATGTTTTATTTTGTTCCGGCGACTAAGTTTGTTGATCGGAAAATTGAGCAACGTCGATGATGCCTGATGGGGTCTTCGCTTGCGTATAACGCGTCGCCGGAAATAATGAACGCTCTTAATGGTGGTCGTTGAACGAATACTCCGTATTTATTTCCTTATTAAAATATCGGTTTTCCAAATAATATCAATCAAACACATTTAATATATTAAACTTCACGCATTGTTTTGTGAGGGTGTATTTATTGTCGGTTATTATATATAGATAAATATATAACAGGAACCATATCTTGTTACCTTTCAAAAAAAAAAGGAACCATATATTGTTGTGAGTTAGGTTGACTTAGTCAATGTTAACGTGTATGTTATTCATTTTTTTAGTAAATTCCTAAACTAACTTATTTTCAAAACATTGCTTAAATCTACTAATATTGATTTTTCAATACCAAGTTTAATAAAGATATATATGTTATACATGGTTAACGACAGTATCTATTGATATAATTATAGTATCACAAGGTTTATCATTGTTTATTATTTACGATAGTTACTATGTATATATAGCAAGTTGCTTCTTACTTAACTTAACAAACGCTTATCACATTGAAACTGTTAACGAAAATGATATCAAATACCTAACATACTATATATGAAAAAATATGTTTGGCCAACTAGAGTATATTGCACTAAATAGATTACACAACAGTGAATGTAGTGAGTAGCAAGAATTTACTAGAAAAATATATGTTCACCATATGACATGCTTATTTTGAATAGTTGTTGCATATGCAAGAGTTGTAGGAATTTTAATAATGATTAAAATATAGATTTGTAAGATACGTTATGTATAGATTGCTACTAGATGAGATTAAACTGGACTAAAAAAAAGAAAAAGAAAATTGAGAACCAATAATGATCTTGAACAAAAATTTGGCAACAATGTTTATAATTCATTTGTTCTTCTGTTTATAATTCATTTGTTCTTCTGTTGACCTATATGTCTGTAAGTCTAAAATTTGTTTGTCTGGTTATGTGTATATTTGTTTGGTTGTTTTTATATGGGTCGAATCTAATGTCTCGGTTAAGTAGCCGTAATCCATAGTAACTAAATGAAAGTTTAAATATTGTATAAAATTTATACATTTGCTTGTAACTGGTGAACATGGGCATTAATAATATATCATAAAGTTTGTTATAATTAGTTTTATAATGCAATATAATGTTTATTATATAATTTAACTTTATGGTATCATATATATATATATATATATATATATATATATATATATATATATATATATATATATATATAGGGAAAGGTTATCATACAAAAACCCTTATCGTACATCAAGTACGCGACGGGCGTAACCGTCCGATCAGGCACTAATCACGCATGGGACACAAAATAACGCATGGGATCCTTTTTTTTTGACCTAATCATGCATTGGAACACTTATTACGCATGTTCATTTTGTCAAACCTTGCTAATAATAACGCATGGAACATAATTACGCAAGTTCTATAGTTTGTCGCGTACGATAACGTAGGATAAGCCTTTTTGTACATTATACTTATTCTATATATATATATATATATATACACACATTCCATATGTTATCATATAAATAGTATTGAATAGAAAAAAAATTAAAGTTGTGGTTTTCTATCACTCTCATGAAAGAGTATAACTTAGATATGATACACAAAGTGTTATACTTATTGAATCTCATTATTAATTTATAAAAAGGTCATAAGATTTTAGACTGATAAATCGTACATGACTCAGACATATTAGTAAAAGTTATGTGAAGAGTAGATTATAAAAGAAAATATGGTTAAAACAATTTCCATTTATCTTACCTCAATTTGCTCATGAATAGCAATATTGTCAAATGTCTAAAGATATGTAGTGACTTTATATCCATATGTCCGAGAGAATAATAAAAAAAAAAATCTTGGGACTTTTCTAGTTTTACTCCATTCCCTGAAGTGAATGTGACTATATATTGACCATTGGAATGGTAATGATCATGGACGAGATTGAAAATTTATAATGAGATCGACCATCAGAAATGCAACGATAATCATGTTAATAATGAGATGGACCACCAAAAGTGGTAAACTAGGAATTATTATCTCGTATCCTATGTTTTATATTACATTAGTGCAAGTAATAAATATACGATCATAAACCAGAAGTTTATAGATCATGATTATTTACTTTATTGGCATGACTGGTTAGACCACACCAAGTCAATGATGATGTGAAATATAATGAAGAACTAGAAGATTCTTCAAGCTGATAATTAGCATGTAATGTTTGCTCTCAAGGGAAATTTTATATTTGCCAAATAAGGGAGGGTGTATCCCTAAATATTCTGGAAGTGATTAAAGGATATGGATATCCTAACATGATACCATTTAGTGTTTTAAATCGATGCATCGTCTAAATGGTTATCAAATCCACAACCTAAAGCTTGTGTGATTATGGCTTAGCTAATGTGATAGCAAGCATATTAATCCAGATTAGTATATTTATTTGATAATAGTGAATTTGATTCCCAAGTTATTAATGATCATTGGAATAAGTGTTATTGTTGAGATGACTACTAAACGTCTACTATTGGTTACAAAGCCAATGATCACGAGAGGAGCAAAAGTTCATTTAGGTACATGTAATTTTCTATATAGTACCATCAATTCACATCAAGCCAATAAGTTATAGTTCTCCCCATATAGTTGGTTTTTGGTCAGGAACCAAAGATGTCTCATCAAAGATTTTGGTTGTGCGAGATATATTGAACTCATCCACCACACCGCACAAAGATGGGACTTATAAAAAGTTTGAGAATATGTTGGGTATAAATAATCGTCTATGATTAAATACTTAAAGCTATTAGTGAGAAAAATTCATTTATGGCTTATTGGTTTTCACTTTAGTGAATGAATGTTCCCAACATTAGGGGGAGATAACAAGCAGTTGGAAAGTGAAAAGTGGAATGAATTATCATGTCATCTTGATCCTTAGATTATAAACGGTGAACCAGAAGTTCAAAGGATAATTCATTTACCAATATTAAAGAACAAATTACCAGACAAGTTTACTGACCTAAATAGAGTGACTAAGTAAGTCACATAATCAACTGCTTATGCTCCAGTTATATTTGTGTCCCAAGAGGACAACCACATATTTTTGTAATGAGTCTATTGCACGCCTAAAGCGTGGTAGACTAGTTTATTCCAATAATAAAATTCCTCGAAAATTGGAGCAAGTAATTAAGATGGTCAAGTCGAGGTTATAGTAATAAGATCTCCTGAAGAGACAATAGACATGATGGTTCAAGAAGAACCTCAGGTACCTGAAAATAAAGAGATCTCGATAAGTTGTATCATGTCTAAGATATGTATGGAGTGGAAATAAAAATCGACGTCGTTATACTTTTGTATATAATGTAGCGCTTAAAATGATTAAATGATAAGGATCAAGATTTAAGATCTGCCTATGAATGAATATTAAGAAATGATTGGCCAAAATAGAAAGACGCAAATAAGGCAGAGTTTAGTTCTCTAATGAAATGGAAAGTTTCTGGACCAACAGTCCATACAACTGAAGTTGTAAAATATGTTGGATACAAAAGTGTCTTTTACGCGAATCATGTGAAAATCAAATTAAGTGATATAAGTCAAAATTGGTGGCACAAGAATTTTCACAAAGACCTATGATTGATTATCAGAAAACGTATTCTCCAGTGGTGGATGCATTGACCTTCCAATATCTTATTAGTCTGGTAATATATAAAAGAGAATTGACATGCGTCATAGGAAAGTTATGTATCACTTGATACTAAGTCATATAAAATAAGTTCTCGAGAATATTATGATTATTATATAAATTCAGATCTGAATACATTTACATGTTGTATATGTTATTGAATTGAATATAATTGGAACCCCCCATGAGTATCCTAAAGCATTTGAGTGCTTAAGAGGTTAATTGAAACACCTTATGGATGTAATTATAGTGCACCAATACTCTAATAAACATACATAGAAAATATATATCTGGTTATTATGGCATCTCAATGTACACAGTGTACAAACATGGTACAATATGAATTTTGGAGATAAAAACAATTGTTCTTGATATTTTTGCATATGATATAGATATCTATGTGTTAAAAGGGCAAGTTTATATAGCAAAACTTCTAAGAGTGAAAGCACATGCATATTTGGATAAGATGGAAAGAATTCCCTCATGGATTGATAATGCTAGAAGCATTAGTGATGTCAAAACCTCAAGAACGTATTATATGAAGTTGACGAAATATGTATGGACTAAATAGTCGAAATGAGTGTTGTACAACTCGAGTTATTCGCATAAAGAGGGATATAAGTTTGATTAAATTAGCCATGTTCTATGAACATTCTACTTTTAAAAGTTCACTATAATCGCAATTTACAGTAATGATGTCAAGGCATCATCGAGAGAAATTGTCGAGCTTTTAGAGGGAGAATTTTTGAATGACCTTGGCACGGTCTAGTTATGACTCGAACTACAGTTCGAGTATATAAGTAATTATATTTTACTAATCCCTCAAGTACATCTAGAAGATGATGTTTGGATATTTTAGTATGGACATAGTTGAACCTTAAAGTATGTTAAAGGTTGTTAAGTCATTTGTTATAAGAAATGCTATTATCATCTCCTACAAAAGTAGAGATTCTCATTGTAGAAGTACCATCGTTAAATGCATAAGTGCACTAATATGTTTTGCTAGCTATGTATGGTTGTAATATCTTTCACTTGAGCTTATTGTCATGATATAACATTTGTCAAGCGAAGAGACATTGGAATGAGTTCAAAGAAATATTTCAGGTATAAACGATATTTGATTATATTTTACTAACCCATCAAAACAAGTTTGGTTAGTCTTGTAGATGCAGGAATATTACAAAAACTGTCGTGCACATTAAGGGATCGAGCGACAAATCATTGGCTACAAAAGCTTTGTTCGACTTTCAAGGAAGATGGACACACGTCACTTAAATGATACATGTTAAAATGAGGGGGAGACTTATTCAAGTTGCACTCTTTTTCCCTTGACTAAGTTTTGTCCCATTGGGTTTTCTTAGTAAGGTTTTTAATGAGGCAACATACCTGATCCAGAAGTATTAGGGGGAGACAATACGCGCTGCACTCTTTTTCCCTTAGCTGAGGTTTTGTCCCATTGGGTTTTCCTAGCAAGGTTTTTAACGAGGCTGCATCACCTGGCGTATTAAAAGAATAGTAGACTATTATATTTCATCATGTGGATAGTCAAGGGGGAGTGTTATGAATGCATCATAATGTGGTGACTCTCCACATATGTAACCATCATCTATTGATTACCTTTGTATTAAGGTTAAGCCTCTATAAATAGAGGTTTTATGTATTTAGTATGCCTTTACATATTAGATGTTGCTATTAGGCCGTTGTTTCACAACATATTTATCCATTGATATTCACTAATAATTGATTGGTTAAACAGTAGGAGAATATATCTATATCTATCTATACTATGTAATACACAAGCATCTAATCCAACTTAACAATAAATGAAAAAAAAACAAAGTAAAATGTTACATCAAAGTTCATTTTTTTTCCAAAATCATATATTGATAATTTTGTGTGTTAATTCATTACATTATTTGTATTTAAGCTGTATAATACATGTGTTTATTCAATCTTGCAATGTACGAGTTTTTAAAGATGTAACTTTTTTATTACTTAGTATATACAATTATATTTATTTAGCCCGTGTAACATACGGGGTTCTAACATAGTATATATATATGGGGTAAGATCAAATAAAAAGTTTATTTTGCTTGAGTAGGATGAAAAAAAATCTTAATGATTCATTTTCCAAATCAATGGTTAAGATGAAAGTGTAGGAGAAAGGAGGAGTGCAAGCGTATCTTGAGAAAATCCTATTTATGGATTTTCTCTCTCCATATGCAAGGCAAATGCATATTCCACCCCTAATTTTTGAAACGTTCATAACTTTTTTATACGACATTATTTATTCTTAAAAATTTCACCGTAAAATCAAGCGTCTTTTTATCTTTAATTTGAGTACCATATTGCTATATAAAATATGACGACTAAAAAAACCCACTAAAATGTGTTGTATTTCTATGTTGTATAACATTTTTTTTTGCTGAATTTTTGTACTATATTTTTGTGCTAAATTTTTTGTGCTGAATTTTTTTATCTTAATTTTTTTTCTCAATTTTTTGTGCTGGATTTTTTTGTACTACATTGTTTTGCTGAATTTTTCCGTGCTATATTTTTTTGTACTAGATTTTTTTATGCTATAATTTTTTGTACTAAATTTTTTGTGCTATATTTTTTTGTACTAGATTTTTTTGTTGCATGTTTAAAAAATAAAAAGGGTGCCACATGTCATTTTCACTCTAATTTATAAGGACCAAAATGTCCTTTATACCTACTTATTAGGAGTGCCACATGTCATCATCACAATCCTTCTTAGGCTACTTAGGCAAAATCCATTTTTAGTGGATCCTTCCCCAGATATATATATATATATATATATATATATATATATAAACGGGATCACCAGAAAACAGTTGGAAGTGTGAAAACGGTGAGAACGGATCCGTGTCGAACACGTGGCAGGGGCACTAAATGATATGCAGGGGCACGATTATCATTGTCCATGTTCCCCTCAATAAATGGTGTTATAATTCCGTTTCAAACAAAATTCCAAAAATTTCGTATTAGCAGTTCCCTCCTCTCCAAGCTTCTGAGATCTATGGTGTCACACCCCGATATTTTATCCACAAACCGGTGGGCCCGGTGGGGAGTATTGTGACGTAGTTGATATCATCATAGTCAAATATTACACAGTTTATAGCACAGCGGAAGTCTTGGTAGAAATTACTATTACAAACCGAAAGTGTAAAGTAGGAATAAAATAATATATAGACGGTTGTAAAGAAAGGATCCACAGGCGGATCATAATATAATACAAAACTTGTTCAACAGACTTAAGGCATTACGAACTTGCAAGATTCTCTAATTAATGCGCAGAAGCTCCCAGCCAATTACGAGTAGTACATGTCACTTAGCCTTTTTGAAAATACGTCAGTTTACACTGGTAAATACACATTTACCGACTCTTTTGAAAAAAATTATGAAAATTGATTTAAATGCACAAGACACAAATATTCTTTTATAACTTGGGACAATTATATAAAAATAATCTTGTATCAGATTCACATGTTTGTCATACGTTCAGGGCCCGAGATAGAAGCCGAGACATGATTAATAGACACACCACTAATATAAACCCATAAGGAGTTATCCTCACTTGTGGTTATATCTTTTTACATACGCAACTGTCAGGTGTATGCCTACACCCCGTGTTTAAGTCGTGGCCATTTTCAAATGAAATGAGCCGAGGATATCCAGGACACGGTCGTATTAACCCCCAAAAGTTTATATATCAAACAAAACAGATTAAAACGGGTTATGTCAATGAATTAACCACTATTCGATTAATGATTCCATACCCGACCAAGTGGTAATATATTTTACCATACCCCAAGCCCGTATAAGGGAAAATAAGTTAAAAGTTTTTACCTGAGCTTTAAATGCAAGATTTGTCTACTCAGCCGTATAATCTAATCAAACTAGTGCAAGTAGCTTTTACCGGGGCTCCTAATCTAGAACGAAGGTTTTATTAACCTATCAGATTACTAACGGGTCTTATTCATGTTGTAAACTTAGACCGGTTAGTTTAAAGATGGATTTACGGTACGAAACGCTAGATTAAGCGATGACCAGATTGGAATGTAATTTAGACCCAACAAGTATGGAGACTTGTATATTATGGGTAAACTAAATAAATTATGGAATTTGAAGTTAAAATGATAAGGTTTAACTCATTTCGGTAAACTTACGTAAACTAGTTATGTAAGCCTAACCGTACGCATATAAGCGATAACGAGTAACCGGGTAAGTCGTGAACAATTTCCATATGCCTATATATTTTAAACAAGTTATAATATCAGTAGGATATCAACTTGTATGCCCGTTAAGGTTTAAAAATGAAACTATGCCTCATAAGGGCGTTTTGATCATTTTACGATGTATAAAAGAAACTTGTGTACAATCTGATGTTACGACCATAAACATTCTTTGAAAATACTTTATTTATGATATAATATCAGTAGGATATCAAACATATGTGTGTTTTATAGTTTAAAACCATACTATGCTCCGTAGGGGCATTTTGGTAATTTCACACATAGTTTTGAAGGCTAATTTGGGAATCTGATTCTATACCATATACCTATTGTAAAGATATTTAAAACGATTTATATAATCAGTAGGTAACAAGTCTTGATTGGTAGTTATGGTTTAACACCATACTACGCGCCGAAAAGGCGTTAAAATCGCTAAATGACAATATTTGCGATCTTTTAGGAAAACTGATGTTATGATCAGGTTTATATGACCAAAATATGTTACTTAATATAACATATCAGTAAATAAAAGGTTTTGTATGAAAATTACGCTTTTAAACCATTTTAGATGCAAAAAGGGCATTATCGTCATTTAAGAACGTAATTCAAGAACGTATGCGTAAACTCAGTTGGTAAACTGAATAAACATCCCAAATTATCCTAATTATGATATTACATCAGTAGGCAATGAGTTTGTTATGAAGGATTATGCTTAAAACCGATCTATGCGCCTAAAGGGCATTTTGGTCAATTTAAAGCATAAATTACGATATTTCACGAAAACCCAGTTTATGATCAGGTACGTAACATCAAAATATGTTTAACATGTTAACATATCAGTACCTAAGTTTTTTGCAAGCTTATTGGTGTCTAAAACCGTATTTTTCGCTAAAAAGGGCATAATGGTCAAAGTATAGCATATTAACGGAACATGCGCAAAGACTTAGATTTCTAGTATGATCGGGTAATATAACCTTATGGGGTTATGTTACATTATATTACGATCATAACGGAACATAAAATCAGTAATAAACTAATCTAATTCGGTTCATAATCGAAAGTCAACGTAGAAGTCAAACTTCACGACTTTCGGTTGCGAACCGACCCTAAAACTGGAAATGACGAGCCGAACATGTTTACACATGTTCTAATAATTATTACCAAGTTATTTAAATGATAAAATGTATTTTAGAATACTTCTAAACGTATATCGCAATTATTTCAAAAACTGGCTCGTTGACTTTTTAAAACAATATTTTGTGGACTCGTCAATCGACCAAATATCATGCCCAACGACGTGTTGAAATGTGTTTTAAACCCTAATGAAGTCAAACGTTGACTGTTAGGGACTAATTTTGCGAAAAATAAAAAACTTTGAATGTGGAAGGATTGAAAGTGTTAACATGCTTAAACTAAGCCTCTGAATAACAAAACACGGTATTTATAATTATAATTGAGCCACTTTTTGATCGAAAGGAACCGTTTGCATAATTATTTAAAAGTTTGCGCGACGAAGGGTTAAAAGCGTCAACATGTTAATTCTTACCTCTGAGTGACCTTTTAACAAACCGAGAGCTTCATGATATTTGATTATACTCTTGGGAGTGCCTAATATTGGCCATCTAAGGCTTTTATGCCGATAAGTGATGTTACGCGCAAGTTTGCAAGTTAGAGGGGTTAAAAGCGTCAACATGTTTAATTATACCTCTGAATGACCTTTTAACAAACCCGAAGCATCGCTATGTTCGATAATACTCTAGGGAATGCCCAATATGGATAACATAGGGCTTTGACGCAATAAAACGATAATATGCGCAAGTTTGCGCGTTAAAGGGACCAAAAGCGTCAACTTCTAAAATTGCACCTTAGAATGATCATTTAAGCTAACTAGAAACTCCGCGATGTTCGTTCATATTCTCGAAAGTATTTAATACTGGCCATATAAGACTTTTATGCCGTTTCGCGATAATGCGCGCGATTTCGCAAAAGGGGTTGAAAGCATCAACGCGCAAAACTACACTTTAGGTTGATCTTTTAGAAGAACCGAAAACTCCGTTAAGCTCAGTCATACCCTCGGATGTGCCTAATATGAGCCGTTTAAGGCTTTGATGCCATTAGATGATAATACGCACACCTTTGTGCGACAAAGGGACTAAAAGCGACGACAAGTGAAACCATGCCTTTGAGAGGCCTTTTGAAAGAAACAGTAACTTCGTAATAATCAGTTAAACTCATGAATGTGCCTAAGGATGACCATTAGAGGTTTTGTACCTTGTATTAACATATTATGAGAAATTAGAAATTTAGGTGCCAAAAGTGTCAATATAGTAAAAGAAGCTCAAAAGTAATGAGGGGGCTGTTTTTGACAGGAGATGAAACTGGTGCCTGACTAAGCCTGCTTCGTGGACTGCCAGGCTGCATATCAGCAGAACATATCGCTTTTAAATCGTCGGTTCGCTTGATACTCGATCATCATTCCTAATTAAAATAACTAAAACAATTGAAGGACCAAATCTGCCAATCAGCTAAAGCTGATTTCTTGGTGGCTTAGCTGACCCTTGTCACGGGTCATGACCCAAGCCTGGGCCTGCTCTCACGGGCCAGCAAGCTGCATATCAGCAGCAACATAATAGTATTAATGTTATCCGTTATTACATTTCAAGATCTCCAAGACATTAGAAGCTGAATAAAGAAGTCAGGGGCCAAACCTGTAATTCTGCCAAAGCTGTATCTGGACCCGGGCTACCCTCACGGGCCGCAACAGAATTGGGCCAGAGCCTACGCGGGCCATGAAGACTGCAAAACCTGCAGATTGTTTTCTATGTTGCTGGGGTTTCCTTCTTGTTTCTCCACAAAACCATAAATCAATCCTATGGGCATGTTATACGGATTTTACAACTGGTTTTACACTTGTAATGATCTCAAAATGATCCTAGACACATGGCATCATCCAAAAAAATCTAAAAATCTATAAATAGGCCACGGTATTCACTTGAACAACTTGCATCATTTTTCATTCTTCCTATCTCTCTCAAATATGGAGGATCCTAAACATTTTGGAACCCCCTCTGAGTTATATTCAGTCCCTAGGACCATATGTAAGTGTCCTTTCGTGACTAGTCTATTTTATTTGGCTTAAAAAGCCAAAAAGTCAAGCGTTTACGGTAAACGCTTTGACTTTTAGCTAGACCATAAACGGTCAAGCCATTGTTCGCAACGAACATGGCTACGTGATCGTAATAAGGTAAGAGTTAAACCCTCAAAAGGGCACCTCCTAAGAATCATGTTTGCTTGGTCAATTGACGAGTGAACGTAATATTGTTTTAAAAAGTCAACGGGTTAGTTTTCGAAATAATTGCGATATGATTTTAGAAATGTTCTAAAATACGTTTCATCACTTAAACAACTTGGTAATAATTATTAGAACATGTGTAAACATGTTCGGCTCGTCAATTCCAGTTTTAGGGTCGGTTCGCAACCGAAAGACGCGAAGTTTGACTTCTGCGTTGACTTTCGATTATGAACCGAATTAAATAAGTTTGCTATTGATTTTAGGTTCCGTTATAATCATAATTTAATGTAGCATAACCCTATTAGGTTATATTACACGGTCATACTAGAAATGTGAGTTATTTGCTTGTTTCCGTTATTATGCTTAATTTTGACTATTATGCCCTTATAGCTTAAAAATGAGATTTTTGAATATATGGTCATATAAATAACTTATTTACTGATATATAAACATGTCTAAGTTAATTTGATATTATTTTCTGGTCTCAAAATGATGTTATGCAAGATATCGTAAAATATAACTTTTTATTAATTAAATTACGCTTTTGTGCATAAATCATGTTTAAACCTAAATTTTGGCACCAAACTCATTACCTACTGTTATGATATTAATTTTTAGGGATTTTTAGAATATTGGGTCAGATTATAAACTGACCAAATCATTGAGTTCTCGTATAAATTCGATAAATGACGATAATGCCCTTTTTGTTAATAAAATGAGATTTACATATGATTAACACGCCAAACCTTTTCCTACTGATTTTATACGAATAAAAACAATATTTTAAACATTCAAGGCAGGTCAAAATCTCAGAATTTCATAAACATCGCAAATATCGTCAATTGTCGACTTTTACGCTAATTAGGTGCATAGTATGGTTTAAAACCATAGTTAGCACCCAAGACTTGTTACCTACTGAAATTATAAATAATTTTTAATATTTTTACAGTAGGTATAAGTCATGAACTCAGACTTCCAATCTTGTCCCTAAAGGCATATGTGAAATGACCAAAATACTCTTTTGGGGCATAGTTTGGCCATAAATGGTAAACCACACATATGTATGATATCTTACTGATTTAACATCATAAAATAAATGTTTTTACAGAATATTTTAGACCAGAACATCAGTTTACTATTAAACCTCTTTTATAAATATCAAAATGCCCTTACGGGACTTAATTTAGTTTAAAAATCTTTTTGGGCATAATTGTTGATATCCTACTGATATCATAACATATTTAAAGCATGATAACTCATGGAACTTGTACATAACTCATCCGGTTACCCGTTATGCATATACGCGTTCGGTACGGTTTATGTAAACTAGTTTGCATAAATTAGCTGAAACAGGTCAAACCTTATCATTTTTACTTCAAAATCCAGAATGTATTTAGTTTACCCATATTATACAAGCCTTCATACTTGTTGGGTCTAAATTACATTTTATTCCGGTCATCGCTTAATCTAGCGTATCGTACCGTTTCTAATACTTTAAGTTAGCAGGTCTAGGTCTATGACCTAAATAAGACCCGTTAGCATTCTAAATTGGTTATTTATACCATCATTCCAGACTAGAGCCTTCCGGTAAATTGTACCTACGCTTACTTAATTGAATACGGCTGAGCTATTATAAATCTTGTAATTTAAGACAGGATCTAGCTCAGGTAAATACTTTTAACTTATTTTCCCATATACGGGCTTGGGATACGGTAAAATATTACCGCTTGGTCGGGTGTAGAAACTCTTTAATCGAAAATGGTTAAATTGCATAATCCGGTTTTAATCACTGTTGCTTGATAACAAATAACATTTGGGGTTAACGACCGTGTCCTGGATATCCTCGACTCATTTAAAAATCGTAAATGGCCACAACTTAAGCACGAGGTGTAGGCATACACCTGACTGATGCGTATGTAAAAGATATACTCACTTGCTGGGGTGACCCGCCGTGGGTTTATATTTGTGGTGTGTCGGTTAATCTTGTTCGGCTTTTATACCGGCCCTAAATGTTGGACAAACATGTAAATCTGATACAAGAATTATTATTAATATAATTTTCCCAAGTTATAAAAGAATATTTGTGCCTTGTGCACCTAAACCTATTTTCATAAATGTTTTCAAATGTGTCGGTTGATTGTATTTACCAGTGAAAACTGACGTATTTTCAAAAGTCTAAGTGACAGGTATAAATACATAAATAGGCTGGAAGCTGCTCGGGATTGTTAGACGAGGAACTTGCAACTCCTTCGCATAAGCCATTAGTCTGATAAACTTCTTTTGTTTTAATCATCCGCCTGTGGATTATTACAAGCTTGTCTGTACTTAATACTTTTATATTTTTAGACATTTGGGTTTGTAATAATATTTTTATTCCAAGACTTCCGCTGTGCTATTATGTGTATGTTTGACCATGACGATACCAATCTTACGTCACGATACTCCCCACCGGGCCCACCGGGCTGAGCTGTAAATATCGGGCTGTGACAGGTTGGTATCAGAGCCAACGTTTGAGAGAATTAAACACTAGCCTTTAGTGTTTAATCTCAAATGACACAGTAGCATATTCCTTAGACCTTCTGAGTCTAGACTTAACATAGGAATGCTCTCATCCCTATTAACTAAACATTGTTTTCGATTTTAAGTATTTTGAACATGTCGCCAAGCAAAGAAGCCGTTGATGGAGATTCTTCCCGTCCGAAGCCAAGAAATGTCAAGCTTCGTACCACGGCTAGGATAAGCGTGCGACCAGTTGGCGGAAAGACCTTTATGGACCTATTCCCAAAACCAAACCTATTTAAACTCTTAACCAGACTTCGGAGTCCATACCAGAAGGTCCCTGAGGCTCCTATATTGAAGATGATAAATGTTGATGCTATTAATCCCTATTTCCTACCTTCGAGTATTGGAATTCCAGACTTGGACTATACCAGTTAAAAACCTAATCCGTGATCCATGACATTTTCTTTAACTATTAAATCCTTGGATTCTATTTCTGCAATGGATTCTGATTTGAAATGTTTACTTTATTCACTGAGATCTTCAGTATCACTACCGCATACGGTAAACACAGAAGAGAAACCATCGGAATGAAGCAGGGAAGGCATTAGAAGACCCTTATTCAATTATATTTCATTTTCCTTAAGACCCTGTATGGGTATTTGATTATTATAGTCCTTTTATGGACGTGTTATTTCATTAAAAATCTCTTGGGGATATGCTATTCAAAATAGTCCCTTGTGGACACGAGATATCATTATAGTCCCTTTGTAGACATGACATTTCATTATAGTCCCTTCATGGGCAAACTGTTTCAATATAGTCCCTATACGGACTTATAATATTTTGAAGTCCCTATACGGACTTATAATATTTTAATAGTCCCCAAACGGACTTATAATTTTCTTTTAGTCCTCTGTGAACAAATAAGATACTAAAAGTCCCGATTAAGGCACTGTTGTAAATTTCCTAATGATTTATGGGAAGCTTTGAAAATTTATATAGGTATTCATTTCGTCCTTTATCAAACAATAGTATAAATTTTATTCGAACATTATCGATCTGCTAAATATTTTCAAAAGATCGTCTTAATGGTATAACCTAGCTAATATGTCAATACAGACATACTATGATGGTAAAACCCTCTTAAGACAATTAATCCTTGTTAACATCTAAGAACATGTTAACACTCCAGGCAGTGTGACTTGAGAAACCACACCAGCCATCAAGGTAATTGGACTATGTCCAAGCCTTAAAGCCTATATGATCAAATTAGATCATGACAAGTATCATCAATGTGATGATCAAAATATAAACATCCATTAGTGATGAAGTGCCTATGGGCTATACTTGTTGTCCAATAAGACAACGACAGTTGTGGTCTACGACCCCTGTCTAAAAATGTTGGACTATGTTCAAGCCTCATAGTCTATATGATCAATGCGATCATGACTAATATCATCTGATCATCGATATCATTTAACATCCATTAGTGATGAAGTGGAAGAATTAAGAGCCAATCATTTTGAAGATAGGCTTGCACAGCTAGCTCATCGTCTTAGGAGCTCCGAGTATTATTATTTAAGAAAGACGGTTCAATGCGCGTATGCATTTGTTACCGCAACCTTAACTAGGTAACGATTAAGAGTTACTATCAGCTGCCCAGGATCGTCGATTTGTTCGACTAACTATAAGAGTAGCTATTCTTTAAGATTGATTTACGTAATAATCAGAGTGACTACCTCACCCTAATTAAGTTCTCTTACGACCAATAGTTGTTATATAAGCGTCAGAATTACTCCTTTTGAGGTATTGTATAAATGGAATGTCAAACTTCCGTTTGTTGGACAGAAGTTTGGTAAGTCAAATCATCAAGACCTGAAATTACCTGGAAACAACGGATAGGATCATACGAATCCGTGATCGTCTGAAAGATGCCAGTAACCGACAGAAAATCAATTTTGATGAGAGTCGCAGACCTCTTAAGTTCTCAATAAGGAACAAAATTCAACAGAAAGTACCATCCTAGAAAGATGTGCTGCATTTTTTATGTAACGGGCAAATTAAGCTCTAGATATATAAGACAATTTGAGAAAAATCAAATATGTCAAGATCGGTAGCCTATAAACTAAAACTTACCTAAGGAGCTTGTTGGAATTTAAAAGGTGTCCCACACTTGTGATTTCAGGATATGGCTAGTCGTTAAGTCAATAGCATTATCACATAATGATATGCAGATTAATGAAAACTTATGGTTTGTTAAGAAACCAGTATCGATTAAGGATCGACAAATTAAGAAGCTCCAAAGAGAAAGCATGTATCTATTATATAGGTCAATTTGGAGGGCCATAGAGGCCCCTAATATCTTGCGGAGGTTAAGTCCATTATATGATAGAAAATGCTCCCACTTGTTTCGGTAAATCTCGAGGTCGAGATTTCTTTTAAGGGGGTGAGGATGTAACACCTCGTAAAATCATGCCCAACAATGTGTTGACACGTGTATTAAACCCTAATGAAGTCAAACGTTGACTGTTAGGGACTAATTTTGCGAAAATAAAAAAACTTTGAATGTGGAAGGACTGAAAGTGTTAACATGCTTAAACTAAGCCTCTGAATAACAAAACACAGTATTTATAATTATAATTGAGCCACTTGTTGATCGAAAGGAACCGTTTGCATAATTATTTAAAAGTTTGCGCGACGAAGGGCTAAAGGCGTCAACATGTTAATTCTTACCTCTGAGTGACCTTTTAACAAACCGAGAGCTTCATGATATTTTATTATACTCTTAGGAGTGCCTAATATTGGCCATCTAAGGCTTTTATGCCGATAAGTGATGTTACGCGCAAGTTTGCAAGTTAGAGGGGTTAAAAGCGTCAACATGTTTAATTATACCCCCGAATGACCTTTTAACAAACCTGAAGCATCGTGATGTTCGATAATACTCTAGGGAATGCCCAATATGGATAACATAGGGCTTTGACGCAATAAAACGATAATGCGAGCAAGTTTGCGCGTTAAAGGGACCAAAAGCGTCAACTTCTAAAACTGCACCATAGAATGATCATTTAAGTGAACTAGAAACTCCGCGATGTTCCTTCATACTCTCGGAAGTATTTAATACTGGCCATATAAGACTTTTATGCGGTTTTGCGATAATGCGTGCGATTTCGCAAATTAAGGGGTTAAAAGCGTCAACGCGCAAAACTACACTTTAGGGTGATCTTTTAGAAGAACCAGAAACTCCGTTAAGCTCAGTCATACCCCCGGATGTGCCTAATATGAGCCGTTTAAGGCTTTGATACCTTTAGATGATAATACACACACCGTTGTGCGACAAAGGGACTAAAAGCGACGACAAGTGAAACCATGCCTTTGAGAGGGCTTTTGAAAGAAATAGAAACTTCTTAATAATCAGTAAAACTCCTGAATGTGCCTAAGGATGACCGTTAGAGGTTTTGTACCTTGTATTTACATATTATGAGAAATTAGAAATTTAGGTGCCAAAAGTGTCAATATAGTAAAAGAAGGTCAAAAGTAATGATGGGGCTGTTTTTGACAAGAGATGAAACTAGTGCCTGACTAAGCCTGCCTTCGTGGACTGCCAGGCTACATATCTGAAGATAAAATCGCTTTTAAATCATCGGTTCGCTTAATACTCGATCATCATTCCTAATTAAAATAACTAAAACAATTGAAGGACCAAATATGCCAATCAGCTAAAGCTGATTTCTTGGTGGCTTGGCTGACCCTTTTCACAGGTCGTGACCCAATCCTGGGCCTGCTTTCACGAGCCAACAAGTTGCATACCAGCCGCAACATAATAGTATTAATGTTATCCGTTATTACATTTCAAGATCTCCAAGACATTTGAAGCTGAATAAAGACCCGGGCTGCCCTCACGGGCCGCGATAGAATTGGGCCAGAGCCTACGCGGGCTACGAAGACTGCAAAACCTGCAGATTGTTTTCTTTGTTGTTGGGTTTTCCTTCTTGTTTCTCCACAAAACCATTAATCAATCCTATGGGCATGTTATACTGATTTTACAACTGGTTTTGCACTTGTAATGATCTCAAAATGATCCTAGACACATGGCATCATCCAAACAAATCTATAAATCCATAAATAGGCCAAGGTATTTACGTGAACAACTTGCATCATTTTTCATTCTTCCTATCTCTCTCAAATATGGAGGATCCTAAACATTTTGGAACCCCCTCTGAGTTATATTCAGTCCCTAGGACCATATGTAAGTGTCCTTTCGTGACTAGTCTATTTTATTTGGCTTAAAAAGCCGAAAAGTCAAGCGTTTACGGTAAACGCTTTGACTTTTAGCTAGACCATAAACGGTCAAGCCATTGTTCGCAACGAACATGGCTACGTGATCGTAATAAGGTAAGAGTTAAACCCTCAAAAGGGCACCTCCTAAGAATCATGTTTGCTTGGTCAATTGACGAGTGAACGTAATATTGTTTTAAAAAGTCAACGGGTTAGTTTTCGAAATAATTGCGATATGATTTTAGAAATGTTCTAAAATACGTTTCATCACTTAAACAACTTGGTAATAATTATTAGAACATGTGTAAACATGTTCGGCTCGTCAATTCCAGTTTTAGGGTCGGTTCGCAACCGAAAGACGCGAAGTTTGACTTCTGCGTTGACTTTCGATTATGAACCGAATTAAATAAGTTTGCTATTGATTTTAGGTTCCGTTATAATCGTAATTTAATGTAGCATAACCCTATTAGGTTATATTACACGGTCATACTAGAAATCTGAGTTATTTGCTTGTTTCCGTTATTATGCTTAATTTTGACTATTATGCCCTTATAGCTTAAAAATGAGATTTTTGAATATATGGTCATATAAATAACTTATTTACTGATATATAAACATGTCTAAGTTAATTTGACATTATTTTATGGTCTCAAAACGATGTTATGCAAGATATCGTAAAATTGAACTTTTTATTAATTAAATTACGCTTTTGTGCATAAATCATGTTTAAACCTAAATTTTGGCACCAAACTCATTACCTACTGTTATGATATTATTTTTAGGGATTTTTTGAATATTGGGTCAGATTATAAACTGAACAAATCATTGAGTTCTTGTATAAATTCGATAAATGACGATAATGCCCTTTTTGTTAATAAAATAAGATTTACATATGATTAACATGCCAAACCTTTTCCAACTGATTTTATATGAAAAATAAAATATTTTAAACATTCTAGGCAGATCAAAATCTCAGAATTTCATAAACATCGCAAATATCGTCAATTGTCGACTTTTACGCTAATTAGGTGCATAGTATGGTTTAAAACCATATTTAGCACCCAAGACTTGTTACCTACTGAAATTATAAATAATTTTTAATTTTTTACAGTAGGTATAAGTCATGAACTCAGACTTCCAATTTTGTCCCTAAAGGCATATGTGAAATGACCAAAATACCCTTTCGGGGCATAGTTTGGCCATAAATGGTAAACCAGGAATTTGTATGATATCTTACTGATTTAACATCATAAAATAAATGTTTTTACATAATGTTTTAGACCAGAACATCAGTTTACTATTAAACCTCTTTTAAAAATATCAAAATGACCAAAATGCCCTTACGGGACTTAATTTAGTTTAAAAATCTTTTTGGGCATAATTGTCGATACTATACTGATATCGTAACATATTTAAAGAATGATAACTCATGGAACTTGTACATAACTCATCCGGTTACCCGTTATGCATATACGCGTTCGGTACGGTTTATGTAACTAGTTTGCATAAATTAGCCGAAACGGGTCAAACCTTATCATTTTTACTTCAAAATCCAGAATGTATTTAGTTTACCCATATTATACAAGCTTTCATACTTGTTGGGTCTAAATTACATTTTATTCCGGTCATCGCTTAATCTAGCGTATCGTACCGTTTCTAATACTTTAAGTTAGCAGGTCTAGGTCTATGACCTAAATAAGACCCGTTAGCATTCTAAATTGGTTATTTATACCATCTTTCCAGACTAGAGCCTTCCGGTAAATTGTACCTACGCTTACTTAATTGAATACGGCTGAGCAATTATAAATCTTGCAATTTCAGACAGGAGCTAGCTCAGGTAAATACTTTTAACTTATTTTCCCTTATACGGTCTTGGGATACGGTAAAATATTACCGCTTGGTCGGGTGTAGAAACTCTTTAATCGAAAATGGTTAAATTGCATAATCCCATTTTAATCAATGTTGCTTGATAACAAATAACATTGGGGGTTAACGACCGTGTCCTGGATATCCTCGACTCATTTAAAAATCGTAAATGGCCACGACTTAAGCACGGGGTGTAGGCATACACACCTGACTGATGTGTATGTAAAAGATATACTCACTTGCTTGGGTGACCCGCCGTGGGTTTATATTTATGGTATGTCGGTTAATCTTGTTCGGCTTTTATACCGGCCCTAAATGTTGGACAAACATGTAAATCTGATACAAGAATTATTATTATTATAATTTTCCCAAGTTATAAAAGAATATTTGTGCCTTGTGCACCTAAACCAATTTTCATAAATGTTTTCAAATGTGTCGGTTGATTGTATTTACTAGTGAAAACTGACGTATTTTCAAAAGCCTAAGTGACAGGTATAAATACGTAAATAGGCTGGAAGCTGCTCGGGATTGTTAGACGAGGAACTTGCAACTCCTTCGCATAAGCCATTAGTCTGATAAACTTCTTTTGTTTTAATGATCCCTCTGTGGATTATTACAAGCTTGTCTGTACTTAATACTTTTATATTTTCAGACATTTGGGTTTGTAATAATATTTTTATTCCAAGACTTCCGCTGTGCTATTCTGTGTATGTTTCACCATGACGATACCAATCTTACGTCACGATACTCCCCACCGGGCCCACCGGGCTGAGCTGTAAATATCGAGGTGTGACACCAAGCAAACGTGATTCTTAGGAGGTTCCATTTTGAGGGATTATCACCTACCTAATTACGATCACGTAGCCATGTTCGTTGCGATCAATGGCTCGACCGTTTATGGTCTAACTAAAAGTCAAAGCGTTTATCGTAAACGGTTGACTTTTTGGATTTAAAAGCCAACTAAAAGAACTAATCATGAAAGGAACACTTACAACTGGTCCTATGGACTGAATAGAACTCAGAGGATGCTCCCAATCAACTTAGGAACTTCCAGATTTGAGTTAGAGAAAGAAAGAATGGAAATGGTGCAAGTGTTCATGAAAAATCAAGGCCTATTTATAGATTTTAGATTTGTTTGGATGATTGCCATGTGTCTAGGGGTTTCTTAGGATCATTACAAGTGTTCTAACAGGTGTTAAAACAATTAACAAGCCCCTAGATTCGTTTTAGTGTTTTAGAATGGCTTGGAGTGGGCTGCAAGTCATAAAAAACGAAGCTGGCCAGACCTGGGCGTAGGCTACGCTGCAGGGGGCGTAGGCTACGACCTGCCCAGATCACACACACATAACAAGTTTCAAACTTTGTCATTTCAGGCCCCTTGACTTCCATACTTGCATGTTTTGTTATAATTAGTACAAAAACCTTCCTTGGCCAATATTAGGCATACCCAAGAGTATGACCAAGCATCATAAAGCTCTCGGTTCGTTAAAAGGTCACTCAGAGGTAAGAATTAACATTTTGACACTTTTAACCCTTTTAACTCGCAAACTTGCGCGTATTATCATTTAACGGCATAAAAGCCTTACATAGCCAATATTAGGCATTCCCGCGAGTATGATTGAACATCATAAAGCTTCGGGTTTGTTAAAAGGTCACTCAGAGGTAAGAATTAACATGTTGACGCTTTTAACCCTTCATCGCTCAAACTTTCAAACAATTACGCAACTTTCAAATGATTATGCAAACGGCTCCTCTCGTCCAACAAGTGGCTCATTTGAGAACACGGACACCGTATAAGGTCACTCATTGGCATAGTTTCAGCATGTTGACACTTTTAGTCCCTACACATTCAAAGTTTTTGTTTTTGACAAAATTAGTCCCTCATAGTCAAGTTTCTATGACCCTTTTGGTTTGTGTGTTGTATGTAGGAACGTAGTAGTGTGGTACGCTAGTTTGCCTTTTTTTTCAAGTTTCTAATAAAGATGAACTCAAGTGTTTGATTGATGAATGAATGAGCTAAGTCCTTGAAGAAGTGTTACACGTAAATGGGAAATAATGAAATTATGGTGTGTGATACTTAGGCATGAAGTTGATTCGAAATCAAGGGAAGATAGGGTTTGTGATGTTTTTTATACAAAAAAAATGAATGATAATAATAATAATAATAATAATAACAATAATAATAACAATAATAATAACAATAATAATAATAATAATAAACCTTCAAGTAACTAAATTTGTGCATGTAAGTATAATCATGTAGTACAATTCATTGCATGTTATAACCGGCGAATAAGCATAGGTCCTTTGGCATGGTTAGCCCTTTAAGTTGTTTGATAGAGTACGCTTTTCAAGTTAAAAAGATAGAAATACCCATTTGAGGGTAATATGTCATATGCTTGTCAATACATGTTTCACACTTTTACCCACATCCTTCCATTACTGTGAGAATTTGAGCCTATTCGAGTACTTTCATATATATCATGCTCTTTTCTTTGTAGAGGGCTACCCAAAATTGTGCATTATGTTAGAACTAATGCAGTTATACATTCCAAGACCTTGAACTGAGATTTGTGCAAAAGTGAGATAGGCGTTAGGATATCCCTTTTTGATTAAAACCATTTCATTTGATTAACCCACCTTAAATTATACATTAGATCACCAATTTGAGCCTAGTCCTTTTCCTTGTTAAAACCCACAAATATTCATCCAATTTGCCATTAAGCCATTTCTAGTTTCTCTTTTAACCTTTTTGATGAAATCCGGGTCAAATTTGATAGTTTTTTAGTCTATTGTCATATCGATCCCAAAAAAGAATAAAGTGAGTAATGTATGCACGGGTCAAAATAACCCGAGTTATGTTAGGCCTTAGTTATTTGTGTTATGTTTGCAGGATCCGGATTTCTTCACCTTTTAGCCATTTTTCGAATAATAATTCCAAACCATTCACCCAAGCCAACCCATGAAGCCATCTTGATTTGCATTTAATCTTTTGTTAATAGGTGGCGGTTTGATTTCAGTACTAGCATATGATATTAATGTTGCAATTGTGGGTTAAGCGTTTCAGAAAAAAAATACAGGTACCATTTTTACTAGTCCACTAAATACATTGTGAGGAGTGGAAACCTTAGATGGTGGTAATTCATAACAAGACCCAACACACATATATATAGGAGTGGTGGATTCGTACGAAGTTGATAGTTACGAACGGCCTCGGTTCGTACGAACCGGCCCTTCGTACGAATTGGCTAAGTTCTTCCCTTCGTACGAACCGGCTGCAATATTCATGAACTTTATGTTTTCTTCTGTTCAGCATCAGTCTTGTATCATTTGTTTAAGCTACGATACGTGATTGACGGAAGTGATAGACATAATGCACTCACAGCTTGCTTGGTTGTAAACTCTTGATTGTTGTCAGTCTTGTGGGTTAGGTATGCCTTATGACCTTAGCTTGCATTGGTGAAAAATATGTGTGTATCTAAAGTCGATCATTACCCAAGTGTTACATTGAAAGTTACTTAAAGGTTGCATCTCATAAAAATGTACAATATCTATCAAACCTATTCTAAATTCATTGGAGAGACAAAGTGTTTTAGGATTGCAAACCAGTCTGATCCCATTGTAATTTTCTTTTTCAGGACAAAAAAGATTTAAGTTAGGGAATTTTATTATCTTTTACAATCTAGTGGTTGGTGTAAGACTTCAATCTATTGTAAAACATAATAAAAACTTGAAATTGGATTTGTGTTTGATTTGAGAAACTTATATTAAACTATAAGTTGTAAAATTCAATAAAGTGAACAATGAGCACAACCAAGAATCAAGTTTGATAGCACAATTAGTAATTTGAGTTTGTAAATCCGGTTTGGAAGATTGTATAGATATAACCTTGTGAAATCATATGTTAATTGAGTATTGAAAGACCTATACTTGTGTACCTAAGCTTACTATGATAAAACACCGATGTAATTAGATTATCACAAAATGATCACCATCAAATACAAACATGTTAACATAACCTTCAATCATATATCTTGACATTCAACGATTAAACACCAATTAACTCAAAATACATGAAGTGATTCTAGAAAACAATGTTTGAGAACAATCAACATATGAAATAACACTTATAAAACCTAGCAAATGTCACAGATCTCTAACACAAACCATGAATTCATGTCCAACATAGATAAACAACTCAAATTGAACTAAATCGCACACAAACCCTAGCCCTTGGTTGTGATCACAAGGGTTTTAGCCACACATGATCATGCTTGATGAAGATATGTTGCGATTTCTGTAGCAATTGGAGAAATTTTAATGTTAGAACACTTTGTCACACATAATATTCACTTGGAACCTACGGAAATAAACTTGACAAAGTAACTTCTTTCCAAATGGTATTTATGATGGAAACACAATTTAACATGCTAAAAAGTCACACATTGAAAACATACATCAACCAATAGAGGTATTGGTTACTAAAACACCTAATTAATGCCAGGGCCCTAGACTAACTGATGGATGACATGAAATGAATTCAAGAGAAGTTACTCATCTATTTCGTCAGTCATTAGACTTAAATTGTGTATGTTGCATGTTGTTGGGCGTTGCGCATGTCCTACAATGTCACAGTCCTCATTAAAACAATGAGTAATAATTGAAGAGAAAATCAATGAATGAAATGATAGCTCAAACAATGAATTAATCAATCCCATTTAAAAAGGACGTGGTTAGTTTGTAGTCGTCTAATTTGTCAAAAAAAAACGTAAATTATCATGCCCTACAAAAAGCAACTTAGGTTGCGTTTAACAAACTAACTCATCCCTTCGTCGGAAGGCACCATTTCACTGAAAACATATACTTCGTCGGAAACCACTGTCCACCCCGACCACCGTTCACCACCCACCACCATCCATCACCACCACCACCGTCCACCGCCCGCCACCGTCCATCACCACCACCACCACCGTTCACCACCCACCACCGTCCATCACAACAACCACCGTCTACAGCCACCACCAACGTCCACCACCACCACCCACCGTCCACATCCACCACCCACCACCACCGTCCATCACCACCGTCCAGCACCACCACCGTCCATACACCACCACTAGTTTATTTTAAAAGTCTACATATGTTAAAAACAAATAGTATTCTTCTTACAGACTGCAAATGTTTAGTCCACCTCTTTTTCTAGATGTTTGCAGATGTGGTACACAGACTCAGAGATTTTACATCTTAAAAAACAAAGAACACCTAACTAATGTCAGGGCGCTAGACTAACTGATGGATGACATGAATTCAAGAGAAGTTACTCTTCTACTTTGTGGAATATTTCAATCATTGGGTTAAATTGGGCATGTTACCAATTGGTGGGCGTTCAACATGTCCTACTATGTCACAATCATTATAAAAACAAAGAGTAATTGTATATTGACATTGAGCAAAAGAACAATGAATGAAATGATAACTCGTATGTTCCCCTATTAATACATCCCAATGAAAAAGTGATGTGGTTCTTTTTACCCTCTCAAGTCAAAAGTTTTTTGTAGTCTATTTCAGCAAAATATGTGGTTATTCATGTTTTGAATATACGTTATTTCAATAATTTGTAATTGCAACAATTGTCATGTGAATTGGTTACATAATTACCTTTAACGGATGAATAGTCTATATTTTTTTATTTTGAACGGCCAACAAATCAATCCCGAGCACTCTCGGGGCACCCACTGGACAAACGGAGTACTCCGAGGGTAACCCGAGTAGTCCGCCACCAATTCCGGGGAAAACCCGTAACCCACCCGCCCGTAGGCACGACGGTAAATTACCGGTAAAACCCGTTTAGCTCAAGGATCGAACCCAGGTTTCCCTGGGTCTCCTATCACTGCCCACCAGTACCTCACTCTTTTTTTGTACCAAATAGGAATTGAACTTGAGTCTTCAAAGAAGAACTCAAGTCCTCCTACCACTTGAGCTAGAGGTCATTGGCAGATGAATAGTCTATATAATTAAAAAAATGCAATCGGCCAAATTAACAGATGAATAGTTATATGGGTCAGGATATACTAGGAAGTTTATTTGGGTAGGAAGACTAGTAAGTAATCTTGACCATCTATTTATTAATCAAGGGCTAAGATTAAATGAGTGAAATTGAAGAAAAAAAAAAGAGGCTCGTGGGTTTGTGTAGGGGCATTCTAGTCAATCCAAGACAATAGTTTATCTCTCCTCCAATTCCCCTCCATCTTTTAAATGTTAATAACTCTTTCACACGACATTGTTTTTTTATAAAAATTGCACTAAAAAACGAGTGTTTTTTATATTTAAAACGAGTATACTATTGTTATATTTTCGAAAACCAGTTGCGTAAAACACAATAACAAAAAGCGTAAAAAATGACTTTTTCCTAAAACGCAATGGACAAAAAACACAAAAGAAATGTGTTATTTCTAAAAAGCAATAGCTAAAAAACACAAAGAAATTTTTTTTTTTTGTAAAACGCAATGGACTAAAAACACAAAGAAATGTATTTTTTTTTCTAAAACGCAATGGCCTAAGAACACAAAGAAATATCTTATTTTATCTTAATTCTAAAACGTAATGGCCAGAAAACACAAAGAAATGTTTTTTTTTCTAAAACACAATGGCCTAAAAACACAAAAGAAAGTGTTCTTTCTAAAACGCAATGGACAAAAAACACAAAACAATTATTTTTTTCTAAAACACAATGGACTAAAAACACAAAAGAAAGTGTTTTTTTTTTCTAAAACGCAATAGACTAAAAACAAATAAAAATATGTTTTTACCTAAAACGCAATAGACTAAAAATACTTCAAAATGTGTTTTTCTAAAACGCATTGGAACAAAAAACACATAAAAATGTGTTTTCCTAAAACACAATAGACAAAAACACAAAAGAAACTGTTTTTTTTTTTTTTCTAAAACGCAATAGACTAAAAAGTAAAAACACATAAAATGTGTTTTATCTAAAACACAATGGACTAAAAACACGATAAAATGTGTTATTTCTAAAAGGCAATGGACTGAAAATATAAAAAAAATGTTTTTCATTCCATAGTAAAATGCACTGACTCAATTCAAAAACACAGATCGTAAAAATGTAATTCAAAATTTTCTTACATAGATCGAAGCCGATTTCTTCAGATTTCTTCAACGATTGACTAAATTTGAATGCTAGAAACACTTATGAGCGATCGAATGGAACGAATTGAGTGATTCACTTCAAAATCATGGGGAAAAAAGGAGATATTGTATGAAATTAAACTGAGTTTCTTTCAAAAAAGTTGAAAAACACGTTGATTGAGTGTTTGAATCATTGATTGGTGACGGAAATCACACTATAGTGTAGTGATTATTGAGATAGAAAGTGAAGAAATGTTAAAGATAGTGGGTTTTGAAGAGAGTGAAGAAGGAAGAAAATTGGATAAAATTGACTAAAATATCCTTCCCTTTTTTTTAAATTTTGTCAAATGTCATAATTCTATTGCTTCCTATCCTTTATAGCCAAAATAAACTTCCTATTTGATCCTCCCCTAATTATATAATTAAAAAATGAAATCAGTCAAATTATGGATTTGGTTCCTACACTTTAAAATTTGTGGATATTATCTCCAAATTATGGATTTGGACCAACTTTATTTATTGTAAGAGTTAATTGCCAAAATCGTCCCTGAGGTTTGGGCAGGTTTGCCATTTTTGTCCAAAATGACATTTTTGTACTAAATTGTCTCCAACGTTTGTAACTTTTTGCCATTTTCATCCAAACCACTAACTTAGTTTTATTTTTTTTTATTTTTTTTTGTTAAGTTGATGATATTTGGATGAAACTGGCAAATATAAAACTACAGGGACGATTTTGGCAATTTACTCAAACTCTTTTAAATTTCTTTTATTTAATTAATTTTGTTACATATATAATAAAAAAGAATATAAATACAATTTTTATATGAAAAAAATAATATCTTTGTCACAAAATTTTTATAAATTATCATCCAACCACTAACTGAGTTAATTTTTTTCTACTAAGGCGAAGGATGTTTATAAACTAAGACATAAATTAATTTATAATTTTTTATATAGATCAGTTTTATAAAAATAAAATCTACTTAAACCTCTAAATTTTATAAAACTTAAATGCTGGTGACCTTATTGAAAAAGGTCAAATAAAAAAATCTTATTATATGTACCAAGTTTGTAATTCATCTTCTACTCTTTTAAATTCGCTCCTAAGGAAAAATTTAAGCTAGTGCCCCCTCCCCTCTATCAAATAACGTACCGTTACCAAACCTTAAAACTACCCACCAAATTGTAATTATAATGCTATGAACCAAAAGTTTCTTTACTCAAGCCACTCAGAATAAGTATTAGTTAGTTACCCTCATAATCTTAATTAAATAAATATTTTTTTTCTACCAACATATTTCCTAGGTGCTCAACACATTTAAAAAACATGTAACGTTTTACAATTTTTTTTCTATCTCTACAACTAATAAATACTAAAAGTTGTAATCGATTGTTATGTGTTACACACTAATGACGTTTTCTCTTTATAAAACGGATTTATATAAAGAAGCTGTAAGTTAATTTCTGTCTTAATTTAAAAAATTTAAAACATTATTCACCTTAACAGACTAAATAAACTGAGTTATTGATTTGGATGAAAACTTATAAAAATTATGTGACAGAACTATTAGTTTTTTCTAAAAACTCCATGTATATTCTTTTTTTATTATATATGTAACAAAAATAAATAAATAAAAGAAATTAAAAAGGGTTTGAGTAAATTACCAAAATCGTCCCTGTGGTTTTATATTTGGCAGTTTCATCCAAATATCCTCAACTTAACAGAAAAATAAACTAAGTTAGTGGTTTGAATGAAAATGACAAAAAGTTATAAACCTTGGGGGCAATTTGGTACAAAAGTGTGTTATTTTGGACGAAAATGGCAAACGTGCCCAAACCTTAGGGACGATTTTGACAATTAACTCTTATTGTAATTTATTTTAAACTAAATACACGTGTTATTTTAAAACAATAAAACTATTGGCTTTCACGATCATTTTTTTTTTAAATTGGTCGCTCAATTTGTGGATCACTGAGTATAATTTAGTTCTACTTTTATTTTTCATATTTTCTTTTTTTACAAAATATGAATTAAAAAAAATATTATTTCTATTTCAAATTTAAAAAGTTTATAAAGTAAATCAACCAAATTATTTCACTCAAACTTTAATGGTTGGAATGCAATCACTCACACAATCACCATACCTATGGAAAGAAAGTTCAAAGCCTTTACTTGGTCAAACTGGTGGACTGTTGACACCCTGTCTATAATTTAGTTATAAATGATGCTCTTTTATTCATGTTTGATGCTCCTTTATCCATGTTTGGAACCAAACAAAAATCTAACACAACTACAAGAGAGAATGGTTTGTGTGTTGCATGTAGGAACGTAGTAGTGTGGTACGCTAGTTTGCATTTTTTTTCAAGTTTCTAATAAAGATGAACTCAAGCGTTTGATTGATGAATGAATGAGTTAAGTCCTTGAAGAAGTGTTACACGTAAATGGGAAATGATGAAATTATGGTGTGTGATACTTAGGCATGAAGTTGATTCGAAATCAAGGGAAGATAGGGTTTGTGATGTTTTTTATAAAAAAAATGAATGATAATAATAATAATAATAATAATAATAATAATAACAATAACAATAACAATAACAATAATAATAATAATAATAATAATAATAAACCTTCAAGTAACTAAATTTGTGCATGTAAGTATAATCATGTAGTAAAATTCATTGCATGTTATAACCGGCGAATAAGCATAGGTCCTTTGGCATGGTTAGCCCTTTAAGTTGTTTGATAGAGTACGCTTTTCAAGTTAAAAAGATAGAAATACCCATTTGAGGGTAATATGTCATATGCTTGTCAATACATGTTTCACACTTTTACCCACATCCTTCCATTTCTGTGAGAATTTGAACCTATTCGAGTACTTTCATATATATCATGCTCTTTTCTTTCTAGAGGGCTACCCAAAATTGTGCATTATGTTAGAACTAATGCAGTTATACATTCCAAGACCTTGAACTGAGATTTGTGCAAAAGTGAGATAGGCGTTAGGATATCCCTTTTTGATTAAAACCATTTCATTTGATTAACCCACCTTAAATTGTCCATTAGATCACCAATTTGAGCGTAACAACCCTCGTAAAACCAACGCCCTTATAATAATTCAGACACCCTGTTATATGTTAAAATATTCTTATATGTCTTATATTACATCCAGTATGTAAAAACCGAGCCCGAAATGCGTTATAGTTTATAAAAATAAAATAAAAATCTGAATTCTGAGCTGAGGCGGGCCGCGTAGGATCCCACCTCAAGCTCACGCGGGCCGTATCAAGACTGGACTTTGACTCCGCTGATTTGTTTAGTTCAAGCGGGCCGCGTAAGAGTCTTGGTTAGTTGACGCGGGCCGCGGGAGCTCATTAAACGCGGATACATCCTGAGCTGACGCGTGTCGTCATCGTGTCAAGCCTAGTGATGATCCGGATAAGCTATGTGTTGACCGTGTGTTTGATGCAGGCTGCGTAAGGCTTCGCCTTACCTTACGCGGGCCGCCTGGAAGTCAGAATCCAGCACTATATATAGAACTCATCAGTTTACGTTTTTCGTCGCTCACATTTCAATCTCAAATCACAATTTCTGTAGAAAAGTTATAATACACGGGTATTATACCCCTAATTAGCGAGGTTCTGCTCCGTTGTAAGTATTATAACCCCAGTTTCGTAATAGTTACGCTGCCCGATTGATTTAGGGTTCCGTAACAACTGTCGTGGTTCTGCCCGACGTAGTTGTTGGAATGTCGTCTCGGGGAGGGTGTTATTAATATTTTCAAAGGGTTATGATACTAACCAATGTACATTTGTATAAATTATAGATTATACCCAGGAAACCCTTACGAGAAGCCTAAGACAGCAATGTGAGTTTATCCTCTTTTTGTTAACCTTTTTGTAATATTTTACAAAACCTTAAATGTTTTACAATATGATTAAGCGGTGATTGAGTCTTTGTAGTTCTTCAATTACTGCCGGTATTATGGGGTTTTGTATACAAAATTTACTACGAGGAGTAGTAAGTCTGAATGACAGTGCATTACCATTGGACGACGAGTTAGCCAATGGGTAATTTGACCATAGCCATAGACCCGGTCGAGTGGCAAATACTGAATGAGTAATTGTGTAGAAATAAACAATGTGATCGCTCTCAATACTGTTTTAATTGATAAAATGTTTATTGATTAAACTGGGATTCACTCACCAGTATTTCCGACTGACAAATGTTTTTAAAACGCGTTACAGGTAACACAATGTGAACAGCCAATTAATGAAAGCCAGCTGGAGAGCACTGAAGGCTTAGGAAAATGTGGCTATAAAAGTTACCTAATAAACGATGTTTTAAATTCAATAAAATAGGGTTTGTCCCTATAAATGTATTGTAATAAGAAACTTGGGTTTTGCCCATGTTATTATTAATATTAAATGTGGTGGTTTTACTCTGATAAACATTTCCTAACTACGGTCCTGATGTAAATTCCGTTGCAAGATTTAACAACCTGATACCACCAAACTCTGCGATCGCGTCCGCCCGTTCCCGGGGATCAGGGATCGGGGGTTCCGACAGGAGGTGGTATCAGAGCCTAGCCACTGGTCTGAGCCAAAGAAGTGTTCTGCTGACACTTAAAATTCTATATTTTGTGTTAGGAAATAAATTACGGAAATACGTGCATAACTGTATTTATTTGTTATGTGTTATTTGACTATTTGTTAGTTTTCAGTATGAGTGATCAAGGACCATCAGACGTGAATCGTCAGTTATCTGATTCACCTAGGAGTGAAGGTACATCATCACAGCCTGCCCTTTCGGGGTATTCTGCTGATCAGGAAGACGAAATATTTGCCTTTAGAGCCAAGTCGGAGGAACCATTTCCTAATAAGAAACGAGGATGGTTCAGTAAAGAAGCTTTTGCTCGTAGGAAGAGAATGCGAAAATTGCAACAGCAAAGGGCTTTAGCAGCAATTAAGCGAGAGACAGATGCTCATACTCAAGATATGCTAAATAGACGCCTAGCTAATTTCCATATCCTAGCTACAACTGCTGCTGACCCAAGTCTAGAACAATTAGTAGCCCCACAACCACAAAACCCAGAACAACCCATGGAAATAGAAAATCCGGAGAACCAAGTAGAGATGCATGAATTTAACCCTGACGAAATTCCTAGGGTACCTGTACCAAATCCCCTAGACCCAAATTATGACCCATGGTGGGACGAGAATAGGGACTATGTGCAACGTTACTCTATTCCTGAAGATACACCTATAGGAGCCTATTCAGGTATGGGCCCTTCAGATCCCTATTACCATGATAACTACATTAGGGGAATCTTGGAAGATCCTTACCAATTTCAGGCACTTTTACCTCCATATCAGGAACCCGCACCCCAGATTCCAAACCCAGTCCTAGAACCTGCACCCCCAATGAGTGCAGAAAACGTCCAAGAACTTAGGACTTTTGGGGAAGAAATTTTAGAAAGCAGTGAGAGGATGCGTCAGGTAGGAGAGCGTCTCGTATGGAAATACGATGAGCGCAATATGGATTTTTGGATGAATCCATATCCATGAATGTTAGAATGGAAGAAGCAGTAGTAATAATCTAATAAAATAAAATAAAATATGTGTGTACGGATGCATATTACTATTTTATTTCTGTTGGTATTGTAATTTTTATTTCTGTACTAGTGTGTAATAGACGCATAAGTATATGAAAAGAGTATAGTAGCAATGATCTACGTTTTTGGCTAGATTGTGTGTTATGTGAGTAACTATATTAAAATATTAATTATGATATTAATATGGGATAAATGTTTAAAATTCAGATAGCCGACGAAGAAAATCAAGGAAATCTGAATAACGATAACCAGAGTAACATTAACGTGGTTAATGATAATCCGAGCATCAATAACAATGGAAACCAAGTGGATAATAGTGCTATCCAACACATAGTGGCACAGGGAATTATAGATGCAATGCCATTTATTCTTCAAACTGTTATAGATGCTGATAATAAGAGTAAACATAGCAGTAAGCGACCCGTTGAACCAGAAAACAGTGTGAACAATGGACCGATACTTCAAATGCCTATTCCCAAAAAGAGAAGAACCATGCCTTATGGTTGTTCTTATAAAGAATTTTGGTCTTGTAAACCAATGGAATTCTCGGGCAATGAAGGGGCCATTGCAACCTTACGTTGGATAGAGAAGACTGAGGCAGTCTTAAGGATAAGCAAATGTGCTGAAGAAGATAGAATATTGTTTGCTTCTAATCTGTTTAAGAATGCAGCACTAGAATGGTGGAACACTATCCTCCAAACAAAAGGAAGTGACAGAACCTATAATATGGAATGGGAAGAGTTTAAGGACAAGGTAGAAAGGAAATTCTGCCCATCCAATGAAAAAGAATAGATAGCAAACAAATTCTTAAACCTTAGGATGACTGGTGTGGATAGCAAGGGGTATACAAAGTTATTCTTCGAATATGCTAGAATAGTGCCAACTCTTGCTTCACCAGAACCAGTGTTAATTTCCCGTTATATCTGGGGATTAATCGGAGAAATTAGACACGTAGTCAAGGCAGCTAGACCTCAAACAATAGAAGAAGCTGTAGAACTAGCAAATACCTTGACTGATGAATTAGTCCGTACCAGAGAAGAGGATCAAAAGAGAAACCTAACCCAGAAGTTGACTCAAGAATTTCGTTCTGGAAATTCTAACCGTGGGAAAAATATAGGTTCTACCTCTGCACCCTACTGTAGGTATTGCAAAAGAAAGCATTCAGGGAGATGCTCCATATACTGTAACTTTTGCAAAATGTCAGGACACAAGGAAGAAAACTGCAGGAATAAAGCTAACAGCAGGGTATGTTACAATTGCGGAGAACAAGGTCATATCAAGCTGAATTGCCCAAAATTAGCTCCAGCTCCAGATAACAAGAATACTAAAAATGCTAGAGCATTTGTTCTGACTGCAGAAGAAGCCAAAATGATTCCAGATGTTATAGCTGGTACGTTTTTAGTTAATGATGTTTTTGCTAAAGTATTATTTGACTCTGGTGCAAACCAAAGTTTTATTAATACATCGTTTTGCAAATTTCTAAATCAGTCATTAACTAAACTACCACTAGAATGTGTAGTAAAGACAGCTAATGGAAAAACCGTTAGAATTTCTGAAATCTTGCAGGGAGCAAGAATAGAAATTTTAAATCAGAAATTTATAGCAAACCTATATCCCATGAATCTGGCAGGATTTGATGTTGTTTTAGGAATGGATTGGTTAATAGCCAATAAAGCTAGTATTTTATGTGATCAAAAGTTAATCCAAGTAAATTCACCAAAAGGTAAAACGATCACAATTAAAGGAAATAAGTCCTCTAAATCCACTAAATTCATCTCTGTGATGAAAACTGCAAGTTGTATAAGAAAAGGTTCTATAGTGTATTTGATTTCTATAATCACTAACACTAAAGGAAAAGATTTAAAAGATATTCCAGTAGTATCTCAGTTTTCAGATGTCTTTCCAGAAGAATTGCCAGGACTACCTCCGGACAGAGAAGTTGAATTCAGAATCCATTTAATACCAGGAACATCACCGATTGCCAAAGCACCTTATCGTTTGGCACCTGCTGAAATGCAAGAATTGAAGAAACAATTAGATGAATTGTTGGAAAAAGGATTTATTCAGCCAAGTTCGTCGCCATGGGGAGCACCGATATTATTCGTTAAAAAGAAGGACGGATCAATGCGGATGTGCATTGATTACCGTGAATTAAACAAGGTCACGATTAAGAATCGGTATCCATTACCAAGAATCGATGATCTGTTTGATCAACTGCAAGGAGCTCGATTTTTCTCTAAAATCGATTTAAGGTCAGGATATCATCAATTAAAGGTACAGGAAGAGGATATTCCTAAAACTGCATTTAGAACAAGGTATGGTCATTATGAATTTACTGTCATGCCATTTGGTTTAACCAATGCCCCAGCTGCATTTATGGACATGATGAACCGAATATGTAAGCCATATTTGGAAAAATTCATAATTGTATTCGTAGATGATATTCTAATTTACTCTAAGAGTAAAGAGGATCATGCAAGACATTTCCACGCACTTTTAAGTTTGTTAAGAAAAGAAAAGCTTTATGCTAAGTTTTCAAAGTGCGAATTTTGGTTAGAACAGGTACAATTCCTTGGACACCTAGTCAATCATGAAGGAATTCATGTAGATCCAACAAAAATCGAGGCAATTACTAAATGGAAAACCCCTGAATCACTAACTGAGGTTAGAAGTTTCTTAGGATTGGCCGGTTATTATAGAAAATTTATTAAAGATTTCTCTAGAATAGCCATTCCCTTAACTAAGTTAACCTGTAAATCTGTTAAGTTTGAATGGGGATTAAAACAAGAAGAAGCCTTTAGAATTCTTAAGCAAAGATTAACCCATACACCTATACTAGCATTACCAGAAGGAACTGAAGACTTTGTAGTCTATTGTGATGCTTCTAGATTAGGTTATGGATGTGTATTGATGCAACGCCAAAAGGTTATAGCTTACGCATCTAGACAACTTAAGAATCATGAAGAAAATTATTCAACCCATGATTTAGAATTAGGAGCTATAATTTTTGCTCTTAAGATTTGGAGACATTATCTTTATGGTAGTAAGTTTACCATATTAACCGATCATAAGTGCTTAAGATATGTTTTCAGGCAGAAAGAGTTAAATATGAGACAAAGACGTTGGATGGAATTTCTTAGTGATTATGAATGTGATATTCAGTATCATGAAGGAAAAGCAAATGTAGTAGCAGATGCTTTAAGTCGAAAGTATCACGAAAAGACAAAAAGGGTACGTTCTCTTAAATTAAATCTGCAAGCAGATTTAAATGATCAGATAAGAGAAGCACAAAAATCAGTAATCAAGGAAGATACTGAAAAATTGAAAGGTATGCTGAAAGAATTAAAACAAGGAACAGATGGAATTTGGAGATTCCATGAAAAGAGAATGTGGATACCTAAATTTGGAAATTTACGTCATCGTATACTAGAAGAAGCCCATAAATCTAAGTATACAATGCATCCAGGAAATGATAAAATGTACCAGGATTTAAGGAAAAATTTCTGGTGGATAGGAATGAAAAAGGACATAGCAGTCTATGTTTATAAATGTTTGACCTGTTCACAAGTTAAAGCTGAACATCAGAAACCCTCAGGTTTGTTACAACAATTAGAAATGCCAGTTTGGAAATGGGAATTAATAACAATGGATTTTGTTACTAAATTACCCAAAACTAGGAAAGGAAATGATACAATCTGGGTGATTGTAGATAGACTAACTAAGTCAGCTCATTTTCTACCAATGAAGGAAACAATTAGTATGGAACAATTATCTAAATTGTATGTAAATGAAATTGTTTCTTTACATGGTATTCCATTATCAATTGTTTCTGATAGGGATAGCCGCTTTACATCTCATTTCTGGTCAAGTTTTCAAAAAGCTATGGGAACTAAGTTAAAATTAAGTACGGCATATCATCCACAAACAGATGGACAAAGTGAAAGGACAATTAAGACAATGGAAGACATGCTTAGAGCTTGTGTAATTAACTTTGGAGGTAATTGGGACGATCACTTACCTTTAATAGAATTTTCTTATAATAATAGCTATCACACAAGTATCAATGTTGCACCATTCGAAGCACTTTATGGACGAAAGTGTCGAACCCCAGTCTGTTGGGCAGAAATTGGGGAAAAGCAGCTATCTGGACCTGAGATAGTGCAAGAAACAACCGATAAGATTATTCAAGTCAAGGAACGACTGAAAGCAGCACGTGATCGACAAAAGAGTTATGCTAATAACCGACGCAAGCCATTGGAATTTCAAGTAGGAGATAAAGTATTATTGAAAGTCTCTCCTTGGAAAGGAGTAGTAAGATTCATCAAACGGGGAAAGCTAAGTCCCAGGTATGTTGGACCTTTTGAGATTATTAGAAGAATAGGACCTGTAGCCTATCAGCTACAGTTGCCAGAGGAAATGGCAGGAATACATGATGTGTTTCATGTATCAAATCTCAAAAAGTGTTTAGCTGATGAATCATTGATAGTATCTCTTAAGGATATAGAGGTAAATGAACAACTCAAGTTTGTAGAAAGGCCTCTACAAATTGAAGACAGAAAAATCAAAAATCTCAAACACAAGAGACTAGTTCTAGTCAAAGTGAAGTGGGACTCCAAAAAAGGACATGAGTACACGTGGGAGCTCGAGTCAGAAATGCAAAAGAAATATCCTCATTTATTCTAGTAGATCTCGAGGACGAGTTCTAAATAAGGTGGGGAGAATGTAACAACCCTCGGTAAAACCAACGCCCTTATAATAATTCAGACACCCTGTTATATGTTAAAATATTCTTATATGTCTTATATTACATCCCGTATGTGAAAACCGAGCCCGAAATACGTTATAGTTTATAAAAATAAAATAAAAATCTGAATTCTGAGCTGAGGCGGGCCGCGTAGGATCCCACCTCAAGCTCACGCGGGCCGTATCAAGACTGGACTTTGACTCCGCTGATTTTTTTAGTTCAAGCGGGCCGCATAAGAGTCTTGGTTAGCTGACGCGGGCCGCGAGAGCTCATCAAACGCGGATACATCCTGAGCTGACACGTGTCGTCATCGTATCAAGCCTAGTGATGATCCGGATAAGCTATGTGTTGACCGTGTGTTTGACGCGGGCCGCGTAAGGCTTCGCCTTACCTTACGCGGGCCGCCTGGAAGTCAGAATCCAGCACTATATATAGAACTCATCAGTTTAGGTTTTTCGTCGCTCACATTTCAATCTCAAATCACAATTTCTGTAGAAAAGTTATAATACACGGGTATTATACCCCTAATTAGCGAGGTTCTACTCCGTTGTAAGTATTATAACCCCAGTTTTGTAATAGTTACGCTGCCCGATTGATTTAGGGTTCCGTAACAACTGTCGTGGTTTTGCCCGACGTAGTTGTTGGAATGCCGTCTCGGGGAGGGTGTTATTAATATTTTCAAAGGGTTATAATACTAACCAATGTACATTTGTATAAAATATAGATTATACCCAGGAAACCCTTACGAGAAGCCTAAGACAGCAATGTGAGTTTATCCTCTTTTTGTTAACCTTTTTGTAATATTTTACAAAACCTTAAATGTTTTACAATATGATTAAGCGGTGATTGAGTCTTTGTAGTTCTTCAATTACTGCCGGTATTATGGGGTTTTGTATACAAAATTTACTACAAGTAGTAGTAAGTCTGAATGACAGTGCATTACCATTGGACGACGAGTTAGCCAATGGGTAATTTGACCATAGCCATAGATCCGGTCGAGTGGCAAATACTGAATGAGTAATTGTGTAGAAATAAACAATGTGATCGCTCTCAATACTGTTTTAATTGATAAAATGTTTCTTGATTAATTTGGGATTCACTCACCAGTATTTCCGACTGACAAATGTTTTTAAAACGCGTTACAGGTAACACAATGTGAACAGCCAATTAATGAAAGCCAGCTGGAGAGCACTAAAGGCTTGGGAAAATGTGGCTATAAAAGTTACCCAATAAACGATGTTTTAAATTCAATAAAATAGGGTTTGTCCCTATAAATGTATTGTAATAAGAAACTTGGGTTTTGCCCATGTTATTATTAATATCAAATGTGGTGGTTTTACTCTGATAAACATTTCCTAACTACGGTCCTGATGTAAATTCCGCTGCAAGATTTAACAACCTGATACCACCAAACTCTGCGATCGCGTCCGCCCGTTCCCGGGGATCAGGGATCGGGGGTTGCAACATTGAGCCTAGTCCTTTTCCTTGTTAAAACCCACAAATATTCATCCAATTTGCCATTAAGCCATTTCTAGTTTTTCTTTTAATCTTTTTGATGAAATCCGGGTCAAATTTGATAGTTTGTTTAGTCTATTGTCATATCGATCCCAAAAAAGAATAAAGTGAGTAATGTATGCATGGGTCAAAATAATCCGAGTTATGTTAGGTCTTAGTTATTTGTGTTATGTTTGTAGGATCCGAATTTCTTCACCTTTTAGCCATTTTTCGAATAATAATTCCAAACCATTCACCCAAGCCAACCCATGAAGCCCTCTTGATTTGCATTTAATCTTTTGTTAATAGGTGGCGGTTTGATTTCAGTACTAGCATATGATATTAATGTTGCAATTGTGGGTTAAGCGTTTCAGAAAAAAAAATACATGTACCATTTTTACTAGTCCACTAAATAACCCGAGGGGAGTGACACATTGTGAGGAGTGGAAACCTTAGATGGTGGTAATTCATAACAAGACCGAACACACATATATATAGGAGTGGTGGATTCGTACGAAGTTGATAGTTACGAACGGCCTCGGTTCGTACGAACCGGCCCTTCGTACGAATTGGCTAAGTTCTTCCCTTCGTATGAACCGGCTGCAATATTCATGAACTTTATGTTTTCTTCTGTTCAGCACCAGTCTTGTATCATTTGTTTAAGCTACGATACGTGATTGACGGAAGTGATAGACATAATACACTCACAGCTTGCTTGGTTGTAAACTCTTGATTGTTGTCAGTCTTGTGGGTTAGGTATGCCTTATGACCTTAGCTTGCATTGGTGAAAAATATGTGTGTATCTAAATTCGATCATTACTCAAGTGTTACATTCAAAGTTACTTAAAGGTTGCTGTAACACCTCGTAAAATCACGTCCAATGATGTATTGACACGTGTAATAAACCCTAATAAAGTCCAATGTTGAATTTAAGGGACTAATTTTTCGAAAAATCAAAAAACTTTGATAATAAAAGGACTGGAAGTGTTAGCATACCTAAAATAAGTTTCCAAACAACCTCTCACGATTATTATATTCACAAATGAGCCACTTGTCAATCGAGTGTAGCCGTTTGCGCAATTAATTGGAAGTTTGCGCAATAAAGGGTTAAAAGTGTCAACATGTTAATTCTTACCTCTGAGTGACCATTTAACAAATCGGGAGCTTCATGATATTTGATTATACTCTCAGGAATGCCAAACATTGGTCGTTTAAGGTTTTTATGCCTATAAGTAAAGTTACGCGCAACTTTGCAAGTTAGAGGGACCAAAAGTGTCAATATGTTTAATTATACCTCTGAATGACCTTTTAGCGAACCCGAAGCATCGTGATGATTAATAATACTTTCAAGAATGTCTAATATGGATTAGATGAGGCTTCAATGCTATTAAATGATGAAATGCGCAAGTTTCCGCAATAGAGGGACCTAAAGCGTCAACTTTTGAATCTACGCCATTCGGTGACCATTTAAGAAAACGGGAGCGTAGTAATATTTAAATATATGCTTGGTAATGATTATTATGGGCCATGGAAGGCTTAGATATCATTAAACGGCATTTCGCGCCACTTTGCGCAATTAAGGGACTAATTACGTCAAACTGTAAAAGGAGGTCAAATCGTATGGTAACGGACCTTCCGGAATATCTCCATAAGTTAAACATACCCTATTTATCCTTTATATAGCTTAGATATAGGTTTAGAGGTGTTTGGTGCGCAAAAATAAACTTTTATGTCATTCAGAGACCAAAAGTGTCAAAAAGGGCACAAGTTTGCACGTTCGCGCATATCTCACATTCTGAATATCCCCGGACACCCAAAAATTTATGTAAGCACTAAAATATTTTATTTTAGTGATCGCCTTAATAAAATTCCATTCGTCGCGTAATTTGGATCGTTTTTAGCGTCCGTTCGTGTTTCGTCGTAATTAGACGCACAACGTGACCGTACGGCCAAACGAACCGACATCCGACATGTTTTTGAACATATTTCATGTCCTCTATGTTTAATCATCCTAGTGGAGCCTTAAAATGAGGTTAACGGGCCTTGAACGTGCTTAAAATAACCTTATTTGCTCACAGGGACTGATTCTGTAAATTCAGAAAGTTGTTTTGCTGACCTGGGACATGCAGGCGGGTCGCGTAAGCCTGCTGAGTAACCTACGCGGGCCGCGTGGCCTTATCAGATACAGAAACAGCTGGTAACAGCATGTTTCTTGCTGGAAATGGTTCTAGATGGTTTCCAATACCCCTAAATTCGATACTAGGGGCTTCACATAGTATGTTAAAACCGGTCTACACTTGGCATGATCTGATCTTAACTCCCCGACACTTGTCGCGATCTCGTGAGGTCCCAAAAACTATAAATAGGAGATGAGTTCATTTGTTTTTCTCACACTTCTCCTTCAAATCTGATACACTCTCTGAATTGTGAGGATCTTGAACTCTTTTTGAGAACCTCCTTGAGTCCTTTGGACTCTTGTAAGTAATCCCTTCATGCTTAGTTTATTTAATTAGCGTTTTAAACCGGAAAGTCAAGCATTTTTTATAAATGCTTTTGACTTTTAAACGGTTGAACCATGGTTCGTAACGAACATGGCTACGTGACCGTAATTAGGTAGGTGATTAACCCTCAAGAGGGCACCTCCTAATTACCACGTTTACTTAGTTTAATTGTCGGGTCAAATAAAGGTCAAACGGGTTAGTTTTAAATGAAATACATAACTATTAATATAAAAGCTATAAAAATCAGTTTTCTCACTTTAATAACTTGGTAAATATTAGTTGAACATGCGTAATCATGATTCAACCCGACAATTCTAAGTATAGGCTCGGTTCGGAATCGAAAGTCGCAAAAGTTGACTTTTGCTTTGACTTTCAGTTCTGACCCGATTTAACTTAGTTTAGATATGCCTTAGGATTCCATTAGGACCATATTATAAGTTAGTATAACCCTCCAAGGTTATACAACTTGGTTCCATAGAAATCCTAGTTCATGCATGTTTCCTTTAAAATGCCTAAATGTTGACCGTTATGCCCTATTGACCTTAAAACGACATTTTTTAAAATGTGAAAGGATAGAAACCTTCACTACTGAATTATAAACTTGTCCCTAAAATTTGACATCAGTTTGAGGTCTAGATTAGGAGTTATGCTCATTAGCGTAAATTGAAAGCTTTATGATTAATTAAACGGCGTAATTAGCGTATAGCCTAGTTAAACCCAATTTTTGATACCAAAATTTTTACCTACTGATATAAAATAATATTTTGGGATTTTTAAAGATTTTTATTTATTTTTAGGCTGAGCATAACATAGGGTTCTAGCTATGATTCGGTAATTGCCGGTTTTGCCCTTTTAGGCTATAAAATGAGTTTTACAAATCCTTTTGACCCCAAACCTTTTTCTACTGATTTAATATAATAAATAGAGTATTTTGAGCCTTCTGGAATTATAAAAATATCAGCTTTCTTTTGAAAACCCGGAAATGGCTCCAAATCGCCTTTTTAAGCGTTTTTAACGCATAGTATATACTAAAACCATATTAAACATATACGGTTGATACCTACTGATATTTTTAGTATATTTTTATATGTTAACAGTAAGTAAAAGTTTTTAAATTCAGGTTTCCAGTTTTGACCTTTTAAGCCTAAGTGAAATTACCAAAATACCCCTAAGGTGCATAGTTTGGTTTTAAATGATAAATTTCACATATAGGTCATACCCTACCGATATAACTTATTAAGTTAAGTATTTTTACAGATTTTATCAGACCTAAACCTCAGATTTATATTTAACCTCTCTTATAACCTTTAAAATGACCAAAATACCCCTACGGGGCATAAATTGGTTTTAAATTCGTTTTGGGCATAATGGAAGGTATCCTACTGATATCACAACACATTTAAGGCATATTAACTTAGGAAACCTGTTCATGACTCTTATGGTTACTCGTTACGCATTCTTCGCGTTCGGATCGGCTTATATAACTAGTTTGCATAAATTAGCCGAAACGAGTCAAACCTTATCATTTTTATCTCAAAATCCAGAATGTGTTTAGTTTACCCTTATTATACAAGTATACAAGCTTGTCGGGTCTAAACCGGTCATCGCTTAATCGTGCGTTTTGAACCGTATCTTCTTTTAAAAAACTAACCGGTCTAAGCATAAGCTTAATTAAGACCCGTTAGGAATCTAATAGGTTATTAAAAACCTTCGTTCCAGATATAGGAGCCCAGTAAAAGCTATCTGTACTTGCTGATTTGATACGGCTGGGATTGAATTTATATTTAGCTCAGGTAAATACTTTTAACTTATTTTCCCTATAAGGGCTTGGGGTACGGTGTATAAAATACCGCTTGGTCCGGCATTGAATCTTTAATCGAATAGAGGTTAAATCATTGATATGCTATGTTTTGAATGTGTTTTGTTTGCTTAAAGCCTTTAGGGGGTTAATGACCATGTCCCGGATATCCTTGGCATCATCTTACGAAATGGCCACGACCTGAGCACGGGGTGTAGGCGTACACCTTTCAGTGCATAACTCGATAATGTGGTGTGTCTATTAATCTTTAACCCGGTCTACGGATCGGGCTACTGAACGCATAAGTAACATATAAATCCCTTACAAGATTATATTACATAATTATCCCAAGTTATAAAATGTTTTGTGCCACGTGCATTCAAATCAATTTTCAACCTTTTTAAAATGAGTCAGTTAAATTGTATTTACCAGTGTAAACTGACGTATTTTCCAAAAGGTTAAGTGCAGGTACTACTCGTACTAGGCTGGATGTCTTCTAGCATCCGCAATAAGTCTCGCAAGCTTGGATGACAATAAAACTGTTGAACAATATCTTCTTTTATTTTGATCCGCCTGTGGATCTGTTTCAACTATTCATGATATTTAATATTACATTTTATTAAAGTTGAAATGAATCAATCTTTGCTTCCGCTGTGCATTTATATATTGTGTTGTTTGTCTATGATGATATCAACTACGTCACTATACTCCCCACCGGGCCCACCGGTGACACGTGGAAATTCGGGGTGTGACAGGTTGGTATCAGAGCCAACATTGAGTGAATTAAACACTAGTCTTTTGTGTTTAATCTCAATGAGACAATAGCACATTCTTTGACCTTCTGAGTCTAGACTTAACATAGGAATACTCTCGTCTCTATTCGGAGGTTTATTACTTTCGATTATATATTTTAATGTGTCGCCAAGCAAGAAGCTATAATGGAGATTCTCCTCATTTGAAGCCTAGGAAAGGCCGAGCTTCGTGTTGCGACTAGGATTAACGTACAACCAAGGAGAAGCATTCAGAAATGAAATGAAGAAGAAACTCCTTTTGCTGAAGATCGTTTCCTTAAAAGTCTTTATAACGATATTTATCTTTTAGTCCCTTTGAGGACAACATTATTCATTTTCAAGTCCCATTTAGGGCAACCATATACTTGTTTAAATTTTAAGGGAACGATTATATTTAAAATATTATTCCTATATTATAAGATCTACCATTATAATAAAATGGCAAAATCTAAAAAGGACAAGACCTAGCCTCGTGTCATTATTAAGACCCGGCCAAGATGGCAGTTCCTCAATTTAGGTTTGGATCCTTATTAACATCCCGAGTTAGGATTGTTCTGCGTTAATTATAAAAAAGGAATCTTAAAGGTAAACCTAGCCTATATGACGAGGCCAAGATGGTAGGACCTATTCAAGAGATTCGCATCCTTGTTAACATCTGTAACATATTAACTTTTCTGGCAGACGTGATTCGATAAAGTCACATAAGTCATCCTTATACTGGATTCTCCTGAAATCCTTTCTTATTTGTGATTTAAACATCCATTAGGGATATAATGCCTACGGGCCATAATTAACGTCATCTGAGACTAAAGACAGTCGTAGCCTACAACTCCCTGTCAAGAAAAGGCGTGAACACGTTCAAGCCTAAATACCTTGATTCTACAAAAATCATGGTTTATAATTTAAAGTTGCCCTTGTGACTTGACTTCTTGTGCTATAGTTATATTTTAATTAAATCCAGGATAATTATGATAAAAACCCTGAATAAAAATAAATATCATTCCTTTCCTGCTAGTATAAATATTAAAAGAGAATCTTAAGAGGTTGACCTAGCTTGAATGTCATTGAAGACCTAGCTAAGATGGTAAAACCTGTTTAAAAGAGATTCAGATCCTTATTAACACTTGAAAACGTGTTAACACTCCCGACAACAGTGATGCGATAAAATCACGCTTGTCATCTTTATATTAGGAACTTCCAAACCCCTTAATTAGCATTAATGATCAAGAGGAATCATGGCTATTAAACGTCGAACATGATGAACACATCAAAACATCCATTGGGATGAATACCTTCGGGCAAAGATGTATACATGAAAAAGATAGTTTCGTTTCATAACTTCTTATCAAGGCAATGAACTATGTTTTCCGACCAAAAGAATCATTGATTATGTTTTAAAACTTCCCTAGTGACAAGAAATCTATGCCATCAAAAAGTCCTTTGGAACAAGCCCTTGTGCTATATATATAAAATGTCAGTACGACATTGACAGTCGTGACTTTTGTCCCCTGTCTAATAAATATGAAGGATTATATTCCGTTTAAACGCTAAAGATGGTTTATTTAAAAACCTAGGCAAAACATAATCAAATAAATTAAATACTATATATTGGTCTATATGGTTGATTTGCACCATGGCTATTCAAACATCAAATTCGACAATTCGCTATATAATTAAACCAATTTATTACTACTTGGTTTGTAGCCTTCAAAGCTTCACCATGGCTGACCCCTCTGAAGCTCACAATTGTCTAGTTGATCAGAATGATGATGCAAGACTGAACTTAACAAGCACCGAGTTATAGGCTATGATAGATACAGCCGTAAACAACGCTGTGGACCGTGTGTTGAAGGATCATAAGCGAAAGTGCGATGATACCCCGAATAAATGTTGTAAAAAGGGTAAGACCGGTTCAAGCTATAACCAGTCCAAACCAAAGGATGCAAAACCCGAATGTAAAACCTGCGGAAAGAAGCATTTCGGAAAATGTTTCTATGATCAGACTAGGGGATGTGTCATCTGTAAGGAGACGGATCACAAGACCCATAAATGCAAGGATTTGAAGGACAAATAGCAGACCGGTAAAAAGACCAGATGCAGAACCTGTAGGAAATACCACCTCGGGAAATGCAGATATGAATCTCAGCCTCTACCCTGCGGAATCTGCAAGTCCAAGGAACATAAGACCTTGGATTGCAAGAGAATGGGGGATGCAACCTGCTATGGTTGCAATGAAATAGGGCACATCAAGACAAATTGCCCAAATAAAACCAAGAAGCCCGAGGAGTCTAAGAAGACCGAAGATGGAAGCTCTCAAGTGGATGCTCAAGAGGCTATCCAGGATGACAATGTCACAACAGGTACTTTCTTTATCAATAACGCTCATGCTAGAGTATTATTTGATCCAGGTTCAGATAAGTCTTTCATAGACAATAGATTTTGTAAATCATTAAATCTGCCTGTTAAAACTCTAAGCGTTAAGAATAAAGTAGAATTGACCGATAGTACCTCAGAGACTGCTCCAGCAATATTAGATGGATGTTTATATCCATTAGGAATCATTCTTTTCTGATGTCCTTGTTTCCATTTAAGTAATAAGGGACTCGACATAGTGATAGGAATGAATTGGTCGTCCTAGAAGTCAAGCCTATATTGAGAAAGATAAGAGGCAAGTAGTTATCAAGACTCCTTATGGGGAGCCTTTGACAATTCAAGGAAACACTAGGTATGGGTTACCTAAGCACTTATTTGAAATTGGTATTTAACAACAAATCTTCGAGTATGGAAAACTCAGAAGAAACAAACAATAGTCGCGATGCTAGAAATGCGACAAATATTAATGGTGTATCAAGTGTGAACCTCAATGTTAATGGAATTAATCTCCAAAACTGAAATTAACACAGTTGTTAGAAAGGTTATGAGAAAGGTCATGAGAAGATTCAAGTAGCCGAATGTTGTTTGCTCTAAAACACATGTCGCTACTCATGATAAGAACTTTATTCATACTTCATATGCGAAGAATAACCCAAATAAAATCATATGTGGCAAGGAGCCCCATTCTTTTTAGGATATACTTAAAAGTACTTCGTTTCTTGGAAGTCAAGAGACTTCAATGGTAAAAAAAAAAGGGGGCCATCGATTGCAGGAAATTGTTGAATGAAGTAGAAACCATTAGGTGTATCAGCAATTATGCTGGGAAGGACACAGTGAGGTATACATCACAGTCATTCGATGGCAACACCCTTGATTAGTGAGGACATTAATGAAGTCCTCAAGAAGGATTCTCTTATACATTATGGGATGGTCCAAGTTTTAAGGACCTTATAAAAAAAACCTATTATTCGCTTCACAAAATGGAAAAAAAAAAGATGGAATAAGAATTTTCTGACTCTCACCATAAAAGTCCTAGACTGTCGACAGTATATGACAAATTATAATTCATTGGCTGAGATAGTACCCTTTTCCCTTTACCCAAAAACCTAAGCTTAATGCGATAATTTTTGGTGGTTAGCATCGGCAATAAGAGGACACATTAAGGTTTCAAAGCCTGCTTATTATAAATCCATTATGGATCTACCTCAGTTACTCACGTGATATAGATTAAGAAATAACCAGTCAAAGCTGAGACTGCCCTAAAATTTGTCGAAGATTTCGCAGCTAAGTTTAAAAGGATTAAGAATGGAGGCGTTTAACCCTCCTGGTGAAGGATTAGAGGCAGCTCACATAAATGACACCAGATAAATCCCTTATTGTAATTTTATTACTAGGAAATTACGTTTGGTTTCAGGTGCTGCTAAGTCTTCCATAAGACCATAAGTTTAGCAAACTTTTAGAAACTCTCTCGTAAGAACCCCAGATATTAAGTGTAAGGTAAAACTTACAGGAAAAAATCATAAGAACCATTTCTTTTGTTCCTGTCAGAAACCTTCAGTCGTAGAATTTTCAGAAGTATCCTCTATCTAAGAGGAAGTGCGTCAGCATACGTAGTAGATATCTCTTTGATCTCTATCGATTGCGAATACCAGACAGTATGATAAAAGCACCATATGAGGATTGATGTATCTTAATAAGTTCCATAGATTGCTTCCATGCCTGATCAGTATGGAGGTTTAATGCATGGAACCGCAAGGATATTCTAATGGTCATATGGTACTAAAGTCAACTAATAGTATTCAAAGAAGATATCCAAAATGGAATTGTCCAAATAAATGTTCCTGATTAAAGAATTCGTGGACTCGTAACAAAAATGTGTTACCTATCTGACACAAACTACGATAGATGAATTGGAGTCTGAGATATGGAAAATCTCTGTAACCTCCTTGTATCTTGATTATCTTCTCCTAAGATTACCCTGTTTACCCCTGAGAGGCAGGTAGAGTTAAGATTTATATCCCATTTAGGGCTGTATTATTATAAAATCTCCAAGACGGCTAGTACCATCATTGGAAGAATTAAAACCCTGATTAAATAAGTTTTGAAATAAAGAATTCATATAGCCTAACCCTATATTCTAAGAATCCGCTTTTGTTAATTAAGAAAGACGGTTCATTTTTCTTAGGCTTTGATTACCGCAACCCAAGTTGGGCAACAATTAAGATTTTCCACCAGCTGCCCAGGATCGTCGATTTGTTCGACTAACGGAAAGGATTAGCTAATTCCTTAAGATTAGTTTTAAGCAATGGTTGGAATAACCATCTCACCGTAAATTAAGCTGTTCTATAATAGTTGATATATAAGTATCAAGGCTGCTCTTTTGGAGACCTTGTATAGAGGGAATGCTAAACATCTATTAGTAGACAAAAGATTGGTAAGTCCAATTATCAGGATCTGAAAGTTGCCTTGACGAGTAAGATCAAACAAACCCATAATCATCAGTAAGATGCCAGTATTCGGCAGAAAATCAAGGATTTATGAAAGTAACAACCCTCCTAAGTTCTTGTTAAGGAACAAGGTTCAACAAAAGATATCACCCTGAATGGGTGTACCAGTTTGTTAAATTATCAGGCTAGTTAAGCTCTGAATATATAGAATCATTCGAAGGAAATCGAATGTATCAAGATCAAATAGCTTATAAGCTAAAACCTATTTAAGGAGCTTGGCGGAGCATATAATGCATTGTACACTAATGGATTGAGGATGTATTTCACCAATAAGTCAAGGAGCATTATCATATATTGATATGCAGATCTATGATATGATGAGCAACCTATATCGATTAAGGATCGATAGGTTAAGAAGCTCCAAAAGGATACATGTACCAAATATAAAGGTCACTTTGGGAGCTTGGAGAGACTCCAGATATGCTATAGGAGTTGAGTCCATTATGCGACAAAAAAAAAGTACTTCCAGCTTCTTAGCAAATCTCAAGGTCGAGATTTATTTTAAGGGGGTGAGGATGTAACGCCTCATAAAATCACGTCCAATGATGTATTGACACGTGTAATAAACCCTAATAAAGTCCAATGTTGAATTTAAGGGACTAATTTTTCGAAAAAACGAAAAACTTTGATAATAAAAGGACTGGAAGTGTTAGCATACCTAAAATAAGTTTCCAAACAACCTCTCACGATGATTATATTCACAAATGAGCCACTTGTCAATCGAGTGTAGCCGTTTGCGCAATTAATTGGAAGTTTGCGCAATAAAGGGTTAAAAGTGTCAACATGTTAATTCTTACCTCTGAGTGACCATTTAACAAACCGGGAGCTTCATGATATTTGATTATACTCTCAGGAATGCCAAACATTGGTCGTTTAAGGTTTTTATGCCTATAAGTAAAGTTACGCGCAACTTTGCAAGTTAGAGGGACTAAAAGTGTCAATATGTTTAATTATACCTCTGAATGACCTTTTAGCGAAGCTGAAGCATCGTGATGATTAATAATACTTTCAAGAATGTCTAATATGGATTAGATGAGGCTTCAATGCTATTAAATGATGAAATGCGCAAGTTTGCGCAATAGAGGGACCTAAAGCGTCAACTTTTGAATCTACGCCATTCGGTGACCATTTAAGCAAATGGGAGCGTATTAATATTTAAATATATGCTTGGTAATGATTATTATGGGCCATGGAAGGCTTAGATATCATTAAACGGCATTTCGCGCCACTTTGCGCAATTAAGGGACTAATTACGTCAAACTGTAAAAGGAGGTCAAATCGTATGGTAACGGACCTTCCGGAATATTTCCATAAGTTAAACATACCCTATTTATCCTTTATATATCTTAGATATAGGTTTAGAGGTGTTTGGTGCGCAAAAATAAACTTTTATGTCATTCAGGGACTAAAAGTGTCAAAAAGGGCACAAGTTTGCACTTTCGCGCATATCTCACATTCTGAATATCCCCGGACACCCAAAAATTTATGTAAGCACTAAAATATTTTATTTTAGTGATCACCTTAATAAAATTCCATTCGTCGCGTAATTTGGATCGTTTTTAGCGTTCGTTCGTGTTTCGTAGTAATTAGACGCACAACGTGACCGTACGGCCAAACGAACCGACATCCGACATGTTTTTGAACATATTTCATGTCCTATAGATTTAATCATCCTAGTGGAGCCTTAAAATGAGGTTAACGGGCCTTGAACGTGCTTAAAATAACCTTATATGCTCACAGGGACTGATTCTGTAAATTCAGAAAGTTGTTTTGCTAACCTGGGACATGCAGCCGGGCCGCGTAAGCCTGCTGAGTAACCTACGCGGGCCGCGTGGCCTGATCAGATACAGCAACAGCTGGTAACAGCCTGTTTCTTGCTGGAAATGGTTCTAGATGGTTTCCAATACCCCTAAATTCGATACTAGGGGCTGCACATAGTATGTTAAAACCGGTCTACACTTGGCATGATCTGATCTTAACTCCCCGACACTTGTCGCGATCTCGTGAGGTCCCGAAAACTATAAATAGGAGATGAGTTCATTTGTTTTTCTCACACATCTCCTTCAAATCTGATACACTCTCTGAATTGTGAGGATCTTGAACTCTTTTTGAGAACCTCCTTGAGTCCTTTGGACTCTTGTAAGTAATCCCTTCATGCTTAGTTTATTTAATTAGCGTTTTAAACCGAAAAGTCAAGCATTTTTTATAAACGCTTTTGACTTTTAAACGGTTGAACCATGGTTCGTAACGAACATGGCTACGTGACCGTAATTAGGTAAGTGATTAACCCTCAAGAGGGCACCTCCTAATTACCACGTTTACTTAGTTTAATTGTCGGGTCAAATAAAGGTCAAACGGGTTAGTTTTAAATGAAATACATAACAATTAATATAAAAGCTATAAAATCAGTTTTCTCACTTTAATAACTTGGTAAATATTAGTTGAACATGCCTAAGCTTGATTCAACCCGACAATTCTAAGTATAGGCTCGGTTCGGAACCGAAAGTCGCAAAAGTTGACTTTTTCTTTGACTTTCAGTTCTGACCCGATTTAGCTTAATTTAGATATGCCTTAGGATTCCATTAGGACCATATTATAAGTTAGTATAACCCTCCAAGGTTATACAACTTGGTTCCATAGAAATCCTAGTTCATGCATGTTTCCTTTAAAATGCCTAAATGTTGACCGTTATGCCCTATTGACCTTAAAACGACATTTTTGAAAATGTGAAAGGATAGAAACCTTCACTACTGAATTATAAACTTGTCCCTAAAATTTGACATCAGTTTGAGGTCTAGATTAGGAGTTATGCTCATTAGCGTAAATTGAAAGCTTTATGATTAATTAAACGGCATAATTAGCGTATAGCCTAGTTAAACCCAATTTTTGATACCAAAATTTTTACCTACTGATATAAAATAATATTTTGGGATTTTTAAAGATTTTTATTTATTTTTAGGCTGAGCATAACATAGGGTTCTAGCTATGATTCGGTAATTGCCCGTTTTGCCCTTTTAGGCTATAAAATGAGTTTTACAAATCCTTTTGACCCCAAACCTTTTTCTACTGATTTAATATAATAAATAGAGTATTTTGAGCCTTCTGGAATTATAAAAATATCAGCTTTTTTTTTAAAACCCGGAAATGGCTCCAAATCGCCTTTTTAAGCGTTTTTAACGCATAGTATATACTAAAACCATATTAAACATATAAGGTTGATACCTACTGATATTTTTAGTATATTTTTATATGTTAACAGTAAGTAAAAGTTTTTAAACTCAGGTTTCCAGTTTTGACCTTTTAAGCCTAAGTGAAATTACCAAAATACCCCTAAGGTGCATAGTTTGGTTTTAAATGATAAATTTCACATATAGGTCATACCCTACCGATATAACTTATTAAGTTAAGTATTTTTACAGATTTTATCAGACCTAAACCTCAGATTTATATTTAACCTCTCTTATAACCTTTAAAATGACCAAAATACCCCTACGGGGCATAAATTGGTTTTAAATTCGTTTTGGGCATAATGGAAGGTATCCTACTGATATCACAACACATTTAAGGCATATTAACTTAGGAAACCTGTTCATGACTCTTATGGTTACTCGTTACGCATTCTTCGCGTTCGGATCGGCTTATGTAACTAGTTTGCATAAATTAGCCGAAACGAGTCAAACCTTATCATTTTTATCTCAAAATCCAGAATGTCTTTAGTTTACCCTTATTATACAAGTATACAAGCTTGTCAGGTCTAAACCACATTCTAAACCGGTCATCGCTTAATCGTGCGTTTTGAACCGTATCTTCTTTTAAAAAACTAACCGGTCTAAGCATAAGCTTAATTAAGACCCGTTAGGAATCTAATAGGTTATTAAAAACCTTCATTCCAGATATAGGAGCCCAGTAAAAGCTATCTGTACTTGCTGATTTGATACGGCTGGGATTGAATTTATATTTAGCTCAGGTAAATACTTTTAACTTATTTTCCCTATAAGGGCTTGGGGTACGGTATATAAAATACCGCTTGGTCCGGCATTGAATCTTTAATCGAATAGAGGATAAATCATTGATATGCTATGTTTTGAATGTGTTTTGTTTGCTTAAAGCCTTTGGGGGTTTAATGACCATGTCCCGGATATCATTGGCATCATCTTACGAAATGGCCACGACCTGAGCACGGGGTGTAGGCGTACACCTTTCAGTGCATAACTCAATAATGTGGTGTGTCTATTAATCTTTAACCCGGTCTACGGATCGGGCTACTGAACGCATAAGTAACATATAAATCCCTTACAAGATTATATTACATAATTATCCCAAGTTATAAAATGTTTTGTGCCACGTGCATTCAAATCAATTTTCAACCTTTTTAAAATGAGTCAGTTAAATTGTATTTACCAGTGTAAACTGATGTATTTTCCAAAAGGTTAAGTGCAGGAACTACTCGTACTAGGCTGGCTGTCTTCTAGCATCCGCAATAAGTCTCGCAAGCTTGGATGACAATAAAACTGTTGAACAATATCTTCTTTTATTTTGATCCGCCTGTGGATCTGTTTCAACTATTCGTGATATTTAATATTACATTTTATTAAAGTTGAAATGAATCTATCTTTGCTTCCGCTGTGCATTTATATATTGTGTTGTTTGTCTATGATGATATCAACTACGTCACTATACTCCCCACCGGTCCCACCGGTGACACGTGGAAATTCGGGGTGTGACAGTTGCATCTCATAAAAATGTACAATATCTATCAAACCTATTCTAAATTCATTGGAGAGACAAAGTGTTTTGGGATTGCAAACCAGTCTGATCCCATTGTAATTTTCTTTTTCGGGACAAAAAAGATTTAAGTTAGGGAATTTTATTATCTTTTACAATCTAGTGGTTGGTGTAAGACTTCAATCTATTTTAAAACATAATAAAAACTTGAAATTGGATTTGTGTTTGATTTGAGAAACTTATATTAAACTATAAGTTGTAAAATTCAATAAAGTGAACAATGAGCACAACCAAGAATCAAGTTTGATAGCACAATTAGTAATTTGAGTTTGTAAATCTGGTTTGGAAGATTGTATAGATATAACCTTGTGAAATCATATGTTAATTGAGTATTGAAAGACCTATACTTGTGTATCTAAGCTTACTATGATAAAACACAGATGTAATTAGATTATCACAAAATGATCACCATCAAATACAAACATGTTAACATAACCTTCAATCATATATCTTGACATGCAACGATTAAACACCAATTAACTCAAAATATATGAAGTGATTCTAGAAAACAATGTTTGAGAACAATCAACATATGAAATAACACTTATAAAACCAAGTAAATGTCACAGATCTCTAACACAAACCATGAATTCATGTCCAACATAGATAAACAACTCAAATTGAACTAAATCGCACACAAACCCTAGCCCTTGGTTGTGATCACAAGGGTTTTGCCACACATGATCATGCTTGATGAAGATATGTTGCGATTTCTGTAGCAATTGGAGAAATTTTAATGTTAGAACACTTTGTCACACATAATCTTCACTTGGAACCTACGGAAATAAACTTGACAAAGTAACTTCTTTCCAAATGGTATTTATGATGGAAACACAATTTAACATGCTAAAAAGTCACACATTGAAAACATACATCAACCAATAGAGGTATTGGTTACTAAAACACCTAATTAATGCCAGGGCGCTAGACTAACTGATGGATGACATGAAATGAATTCAAGAGAAGTTACTCATCTATTTCGTCAGTCATTAGGGTTAAATTGTGCATGTTGCATGTTGTTGGGCGTTGCGCATGTCCTAGAATGTCACAGTCCTCATTAAAACAATGAGTAATAATTGAAGAAAAAATCAATGAATGAAATGATAGCTCAAACAATGAATTAATCAATCCCATTTAAAAAGGACGTGGTTAGTTTGTAGTCGTCTAATTTGTCAAAAAAAAAAACATAAATTATCATACCCTACAAAAAGCAACTTAGGTTGCGTTTAACAAACTAACGCATCCCTTCGTCGGAAGGCACCATTTCACTGAAAACATATACTTCGTCAGAAACCACTGTCCACCCCCACCACCCACCACCATCCATCACCACCACCACCGTCCACCACCCACCATTGTATGTCCGTTCATCACAACAACCACCATCTACCGCCACCACCAACGTCCACCACCACCACCACCCACCGTCCACATCCACCACCCACCACCACCGTCCATACACCACCACTAGTTTATTTTAAAAGTCTACATATGTTAAAAACAAATAGTATTCTTCTTACAGACTGCAAATGTTTAGTCCACCTCTTTTTCTAGATGTTTGCAGATGTGGTACACAGACTCAGAGATTTTACATCTTAAAAAACAAAGAACACCTAACTAATGTCAGGGCGCTAGACTAAGTGATGGATGACATGAATTCAAGAGAAGTTACTCTTCTACTTTGTGGAATATTTCAATCATTGGGTTAAATTGGGCATGTTACCAATTGGTGGGCGTTCAACATGTCCTACTATGTCACAATCATTATAAAAACAAAGAGTAATTGTATATTGACATTGAGCAAAAGAACAATGAATGAAATGATAACTCGTATGTTCCCCTATTAATACATCCCAATGAAAAAGTGATGTGGTTCTTTTTACCCTCTCAAGTCAAAAGTTTTTTGTAGTCTATTTCAGCAAATATGTGGTTATTCATGTTTTGAATATACGTTATTTCAATAATTTGTAATTGCAACAATTGTCATGTCAATTGGTTACATAATTACCTTTAACGGATGAATAGTCTATATTTTTTTTTTATTTTGAACGGCCAACAAATCAATCCCGAGCACTCTCGGGGCACCCACTGGACAAACGGAGTACTCCGAGGGTAACCCGAGTAGTCCGCCACCAATTCCGGGGAAAACCCGGTAACCCACCCGTCCGTAGGCACGACGGTAAATTACCGGTAAAACTCGTTTAGCTCAAGGATCGAACCCAGGTTTCCCTGGGTCTCCTATCACTGCCCATCAGTACCTCACTCTTTTTTTGCACCAAATAGGAATTGAACTTGAGTCTTCAAAGAAGAACTCAAGTCCTCCTACCACTTGAGCTAGAGGTCATTGGCAGATGAATAGTCTATATAATTAAAAAAATGCAATCGGCCAAATTAACAGATGAATAGTTATATGGGTCAGGATATACTAGGAAGTTTATTTGGGTAGGAAGACTAGTAAGTAATCTTGACCATCTATTTATTAATCAAGGGCTAAGATTAAATGAGTGAAATTGAAGAAAAGAAAAAGAGGCTCGTGGGTTTGTGTAGGGGCATTCTAGTCAATCCAAGACAATAGTTTATCTCTCCTCCAATTCCCCTCCATCTTTTAAACGTTAATAACTCTTTCATACGACATTGTTTTTTTTTATAAAAATTGCACAAAAAAAAACGAGCGTTTTTTTATATTTAAAACGAGTATATTATTGCTATATTTTTGAAAACCCAGTTGCGTAAAACACAATGAACAAAAAGCGTAAAAAATGACTTTTTCCTAAAACGCAATGGACAAAAAACACAAAAGAAATGTGTTATTTCTAAAAAGCAATAGCTGAAAAACACAAAGAAATGTTTTTTTTTTTTTTTTTTTTTTTTTGTAAAACGCAATGGACTAAAAACATAAAGAAATGTATTTTTTTTTTCTAAAACGCAATGGCCTAAAAACACAAAGAAATATCTTATTTTATCTTATTTCTAAAACGCAATGGCCAGAAAACACAAAGAAATGTTTTTTTTCTTTCTAAAACACAATGGCCTAAAAACACAAAACAAAGTGTTTTTTTCTAAAACGCAATGAACAAAAAACACAAAACAATTATTTTTTTCTAAAACACAATGGACTAAAAACACAAAAGAAAGTGTTTTTTATTTCTAAAACGCAATGGACTAAAAACAAATAAAAATATGTTTTTACCTAAAACGCAATGGACTAAAAATACTTCAAAATGTGTTTTTCTAAAACGCATTGGAACAAAAAACACATAAAAATGTGTTTTCCTAAAACACAATAGACAAAAACACAAAAGAAACTGTTTTTTTTTTCTAAAACGCAATAGACTAAAAAGTAAAAACACATAAAATGTGTTTTATCTAAAACACAATGGACTAAAAACACGATAAAATGTGTTATTTCTAAAAGGCAATGGACTGAAAATATAAAAAATGTTTTTCATTCCATTGTAAAATGCACTGACTCAATTAAAAAACACAGATCGTAAAAATGCAATTCAAAATTTTCTTACATAGATCGAAGCCGATTTCTTCAGATTTCTTCAACGATTGACGAAATTTGAATGCTAGAAACACTTATGAGCGATCGAATGGAACGAATTGAGTGATTCACGTCAAAATCACAAGAAAAAAAGGAGATATTGTATGAAATTAAACTGAGTTTCTTTCAAAAAAGTTGAAAAACACGTTGATTGAGTGTTTGAATCATTGATTGGTGACGGAAATCACACTATAGTGTAGTGATTATTGAGATAGAAAGTGAAGAAATGTTAAAGATAGTGGGTTTTGAAGAGAGTGAAGAAGGAAGAAAATTGGATAAAATTGACTAAAATATCCTTCCATTTTTTTTAAATTTTGTCAAATGTCATAATTCTATTGCTTCCTATCCTTTATAGCCAAAATAAACTTCCTATTTGATCCTCCCCTAATTATATAATTAAACAATGAAATCAGTCAAATTATGGATTTGGTTCCTACACTTTAAAATTTGTGGATATAATCTCCAAATTATGGATTTGGACCAACTTTATTTATTGTAAGAGTTAATTGCCAAAATCGTCCCTGAGGTTTGGGCAGGTTTGCCATTTTCGTTTAAAATGACATTTTTGTACTAAATTGCCTCCAACGTTTGTAACTTTTTGCCATTTTCATCCAAACCACTAACTTAGGTTTTTTTTTTTTTGTTAAGTTGATGATATTTGGATGAAACTGGCAAATATAAAACTACAGGGACGATTTTGGCAATTTACTCAAACTCTTTTAAATTTCTTTTATTTAATTAATTTTGTTACATATATAATAAAAAAGAATATAAATGCAATTTTTATATGAAAAAAATAATAGCTTTGTCACAAAATTTTTATAAATTTTCATCCAACCACTAACTGAGTTAATTTTTTTCTACTAAGGCGAAGGATGTTTATAAACTAAGACATAAATTAATTTATAATTTTTTATATAGATCAGTTTTATAAAAATAAAATCTACTTAAACCTCTAAATTTTATAAAACTAAAATGCTGGTAACCTTATTGAAAAAGGTCAAATAAAAAAATCTTATTATATGTACCAAGTTTGTAATTCATCTTCTACTCGTTTAAATTCGCTCCTAAGGAAAAATAGAAACTAGTGCCCCCTCCCCTCTATCAAATAACGTACCGTTACCAAACCTTAAAATTACCCACCAAATTGTAATTATAATGCTATGAACCAAAAGTTTCTTTACTCAAGCCACTCAGAATAAGTATTAGTTAGTTACCCTCATAATCTTAATTAAATAAATATTTTATTTCTACCAACATATTTCCTAGGTGCTCAACACATTTAAAAAACATGTAACGTTTTACAATTTTTTTATATCTCTACAACTAATAAATACTAAATGTTGTAATCGATTGTTATGTGTTGCATACTAATGACGTTTTCTCTGTATAAAACTGATTTATATAAAGAAGCTGTAAATTAATTTCTGTCTTAATTTAAAAAAATTAAAACATTATTCACCTTAACAGACAAAATAAACTGAGTTATTGATTTGGATGAAAACTTATAAAAATTATGTGACAAAACTATTATTTTTTTTCTAAAAACTCCATGTATATTCTTTTTTTTATTATATGTGTAACAAAAATAAATAAATAAAAGAAATTAAAAAGGGTTTGAGTAAATTGCCAAAATCGTCCCCGTGGTTTTATATTTGGCAGTTTCATCCAAATATCCTCAACTTAACAGAAAAATAAACTAAGTTAGTGGTTTGAATGAAAATGACAAAAAGTTATAAACCTTGGGGGCAATTTGGTACAAAAGTGTCATTTTGGACGAAAATGGCAAACGTGCCCAAACCTCAGGGACGATTTTGGCAATTAACTCTTATTGTAATTTATTTTAAACTAAATACACGTGTTATTTTAAAACAATAAAACTATTGGCTTTCACGATCATTTTTTTTTAAATTGGTCGCTCGATTTGTGGATCACTGATTATAATTTAGTTCTACTTTTATTTTTCATATTTTCTTTTTTTACAAAATATGAATTAAAAAAATATTATTTCTATTTCAAATTTAAAAAGTTTATAAAGTAAATCAACCAAATTATTTCACTCAAACTTTAATGGTTGGAATGCAATCACTCACACAATCACCATACCTATGGAAAGAAAGTTCAAAGCCTTTACTTGGTCAAACTGGTGGACTGTTGACACCATGTCTATAATTAGTTATAAATGATGCTCCTTTATTCATGTTTGATGCTCCTTTATCTATATTTGGAACCAAACAAAAATCTAACACAACTACAAAAAAGAAAGTGGTTTGCTTGTATAGGACCTCAAATAAATCTAAAACAATAAGTTTACACTAATATTAATAGTTAGCATATTAATTTTATTTTAAGTGAGGGCCTTATTTTTTTTGGAGGCCCTAGGCTCAAGCTTAAATTACTTGTACCATAGGTCCGGCCCTGAATAGTCTAATAAAAGCCAAGTCAATAAGTCTTTAACGCCATCTTGGGTTGTTGTCGAATGATTTTGATATATTGTCATCTATATTGGTATTCGTTATCACCTTTATCGTCGTATGTCACACGCATGGAAATAGTTGAGCCAATTCCATCCATGTATTTCTTATCTATATTTAGTACAAAAATTACAAAAGATATTTAGTAAAAATACAAAAAATACAAGTTATATATAGTGGCAAAATAATAGAAAAATACCATACAATCCACTACAAAAAAATGAGTGCCAAATGTTTACTTTTCTCTCAGTCATTTCTCTTCGTCATCCTCATGCACTTTGCAACGTTTTCCAAACTCATCTACACGTCTGCAGCACAGAGCGGCACCACCGGTGATCGTCTGGCACTGCTTTCCATCAAATCCATGATTAAAGGTGACCCACAAGGTCTCTTGACCTCATGGAACCATTCCAGCACTAATTTCTGCCAATGGCAAGGTGTTACTTGCAGCCCTCGCCACCAAAGAGTCACCCACTTGGACCTCTCAGATGGAGGCTTGATTGGTACGTTGTCTCCCTCCATCGGAAATCTAAGCTTTCTCAGGGTCATTCGGGTTTTTAACAACTCATTTTCGGGTGAAATTCCACCTGAAATTGGTCGTCTCTTTAGATTACGACAACTACGTCTCTCTTACAACTCTTTCACGGGAAACATTCCAGCCACCATAATGAACTGCTCCAACCTCCAATTCCTTAAGTTGGGTTTCAATAATCTGGTCGGCAAGATCCCAAATGAAATCGGGCGACTCTTTAGATTACAAGAACTATATCTTTATAACAACTCTTTCACTGGAAACATTCCGGCCACCATAACGAATTGCTCCAACCTCCAACTTCTTACCATGGGTAAGAATAATCTGGTCGGCAAGATCCCAAATGAAATCGGGCGTCTCTTTAGATTACAAGAACTATATCTTTATAACAACTCTTTCACTGGAAACATTCCGGCCACCATAACGAATTGCTCCAACCTCCAAGTCCTTAGCTTGGGTCGCAATAATCTGGTCGGGAAGATCCCAGATGGGATTGGTTCATTGTCCATGCTAAGCTTCCTCTCCCTTCACGATAACATTCTACAAGGCGGAATTCCAAATGAAATCGGGCGTCTCTTTAGATTACAAGAACTATATCTTTATAGCAACTCTTTCATGGGAAACATTCCGGCCACCATAACGAATTGCTCCAACCTCCAAGTCCTTAGCTTGGGTCGCAATAATCTGGTCGGGAAGATCCCAGATGGGATTGGTTCATTGTCCATGCTTAGCTTCCTTGCCCTTCAATACAACATTCTACAAGGCGGAATTCCAAATGAAATCGGGGGTCTCTTTAGATTACAAAAACTATATCTTCATAACAACTCTTTCACGGGAAACATTCCAGATGGGATTGGTTCATTGTCCATGCTAACAACTCTATATCTTCGTAACAACTTTTTCACTGGAAATTTATTGTCCATCCCTCCTACACTTCATTCGCTCAGCTTAAGTTTTAATAAATTTGGGGGGAAATTACCTTCTCTCACAAATGGTTCGGCTTTAATAGTTTTGGACCTAGCAAGTAACTATTTTGTTGGATCACTACATAATTTGGTTTGTTCCAACGGGGTGAACACGATGGAGTTGGTTGGTTTGGGAAATAATCAGTTGTCGGGTGTTATTCCGGAGTGTTGGGAGAAGTGGTCGAGCTTGAAAGTCTTATACTTAAATGATAATAATTTGTCTGGTGAGATTCCAAGAACATTGGGCTCTATACCTTTGTTGCAATTATTGAACATGGGTGGGAACATGATTTCAGGAAGCTTACCTTCTTCCCTAATGAATCTGTCATACTTAAAGATCCTTCGACTTGGAAGAAACAATCTTGCAGGAATCATTCCACCATGGATTGGAATAAAACTCACTATGTTGAAAATTCTCAATCTTAGATCCAACAATTTTTACGGAAATACTCCTAACCAGCTATGTTATCTTTCACATGTTCAAGTATTGGATCTCGCTCATAATAACCTCTCAGGAAATATTCCTAGATGCTTCAACAACTTTAGTGTGCTTTCGGGCAAAGAAACTAATTTAGAGGTTCAATTTTCATTCAATTTTGAAAATGGTACTTTTATTGTTTATGATTTGTTGGTGATGAAGGGACGAGAAGACGCTTATGGATCTATCCTAGGACTAGTCACGCTTTTGGACCTTTCGAGCAACAATTTTTCTGGGCAGATCCCTAGTGAGCTCACGACCCTCCACAAGTTAAAATCATTGAACTTATCAAGAAATCAATTGACAGGAAAGATCCCAAATAAGATAGGAGACATGAAATCACTTGAGTCTTTTGATTTATCAGTAAACAATCTTTCTGGGGAACTTCCTATGAGTTTGTCAGCGTTGAATTTCTTGGGTACCTTTAACGTGTCCTACAACAATTTGATAGGAAGAGTTCCAACGGGTACACAAATTCAAAGCTTCAATGAGTCCAGTTTCATTGGAAACAAACTTTGTGGAGCTCCACTAATTAATGATTGTGTACATGTTGACAAACCTGATACAACAAGCGACCAAAAAGAAGACAGTGGATCACAAAAAGTAGATTGGGGGTTGATTATTTGCATAGCGCTTGGATTTATTATTGGGTTTTGGGTCTTTGTGATTTCATTAATGCTCAATAGATCATGGAGAATCACATATTTCCGTCTCTTGAGGAAATTGATCAAGGTATAAGGTTTATGATGTTATGCATTAGTATTATTGTGATATGTTTTCTAAGTGACCATAAAAAGCAGCTCCTGGGTCAATTGGTGTAGTTCCCCTGCAGTCTGCTTTTCATAAAGCTTATGTTTATTGTTGTGTTACTATATCGGTGATTCGGTTCTCGTTGGGTTGTTTTGTATGTCTTTCTTTGTGATTGTTAAACCAGCTTCCCGCTGGTTCGATTTCTAATAATAATATATCATCGTTCCCAAAAAAACTATGTACACTTTATAAATTTTCATACTCAAAGTTCAAGACAGGTCCATATAATATATAGATAAATCAAACAAATGTACATAAAAAAATCAGGTTGCATCCAAAATTCCCACTCAAATGGTTAGGTTGTTGATTTCCACTCCATGATTGCCGAAAGAAGCGTATAATTAGGCGTTAAGATCCTACTCGTCAATGGTAAATTAGTCATCGGGGAGCTATCACTCTCTTCAAGCCATTGCTCTATCGCCCTGCGATCGTACGTGTAGCCATCAGAAGCAACACATGGATCAACCATAACATCCTGGATCAAAACATCATTATATTATGAAAAACTAGTGTTGTTCGACAAAAACTGAAAGAATGTCACAATCTTACCTTGCGTATTGGGCATATGAAGTGGTTAGGAGGGATGAATCGCGTCATGGATGTGGATCTTTTGAGCTGCATCTGCGACTACTTTTAGTCGTTCCAATACAGGAAGAACCTTGTTTTTCAAATCTGGTCTATCTTTTCTTCGAAGCTCAGCGCAGCTCAACCCCAAATATGCTAACTCTTTCGCTTCATCAATCGGCCATTCGCCTGCATCTTGATCCAACACACTGGCTAACTCATCATTTTCAAGAGCTGTTGAGTAACTGCAATTGCCGGCCTTGAGGTCAGAAGCTGCAAGATCACCATACCAAGAGTGTATACATCGGATTTTGGAGACACTAATCCTGTTCGTTGATACTCTGGATCAATATAACAAAGAGTTCCCGCTGGACTCGTGTCTTTGTAAATGGTGGGTGTGGAAGAGAAGTCTGAATGAAGCATTGTTGAGAGACCAACGTCGCCTATTTTGCTCACGAGATTTTTATCAAGCAGTATATTTGCTGGTTTTAGGTCACGATGAACGATGGATTTCGGTTTTGCATTATGAAGGAAGTTTAGAGCTGATGCTATTTCCCACACGATACGGAACCGGTCGAACCACGGGATAGGTGGTGTGTCGTTTTTGCAAATTAATCGCTCGTCCAAATTCCCGTTTTCCATGTACTCGTAGACCAAACAGCCATGATCCACACACACACCGATTAGAATCAGCAGACGAGGATGCCGGATTCTGCTTAGTAGTTCAAGCTGCAAAATCAAATTCAATTATTCATAAATGGTAAGGATGTGATCCAAGAGTGAGCACGAGTTCGTCACTGAAGACTTCCCTTTTTTATATTTGTCTTTAATTTCATTTATCTTGACGGTTTGAAATTCCAAAAATTGGGCATACATGCCATATTTTGAATTTTTCCTTAAATATCAAAGGAACCATCATGTAATTACATGATTTAGTCAGGCAGTAATCCCAAAAATCAAAGTCTACAAAATGGACTTGAATGTATGACAAATTCTGTAGATAAGAGCATATAAACGTATATGGTTTGAATTTAATGTTTGACTTCAAAAGTCAAGAGGAAAAAACATGGTAGTTACCTTTCGAAATGCATCAAGGGTCTCGCTTTGCGCAATTGCTTACATCCCGCGAAGGTATCAAAATTAACAGGCCGGCCCAAACTGCATTAACCGGTCAAACTGAACCGTTTTTGACGGGTTGGGTAGCCGGTTTAAATGATGCTTTTCTAAACCTTCGTCATCCGTTAGACCCGAAATTTCCGCCCAGAACTGTTTTTGTATGTAGTCTATCCCCTTAGTTCATCTAGTGCATTCCATGCTCTGTACTGTTATATATCATCCTCCATTTACACTTGAAGCTCTTTCTTAACCGACACACACCCATGCACTATACTGTTATACATCTTCTTCCCACACGATTCTCTTTCAGGGTTATATTCTTCCTTATTTCCTCCAAAACAAACATGTTGATAAACGGATACGCATTCGTCGTCCCATTTTCGACAGTCGCTAACTGAATCTGCCCAAGAGAGATATGAGAACTATACAGAGGCTGAATCACCTCTTCTTATATAAACCTTTTATACCCCTACATTGAAACATTCATCTTACCCAAATCTTTGGTCTTTACCTACAGTCGATTCGAACTTTTCCGGTAAGCTAAGCATTTTATCGAGCACCTCGTTGACACGCGCAGTAAACGACATTACATCAAACCCTACATAACATCCTTAAGCCCGTAAAATTGCTTGCATATATCCTCGTGAATGTTAAACATGATAAACAATTCATTAACCCGCTACTTTGTTTTCAGCCAAAATTTACACATCTGGGTCAATGTTGCCAGGTCTACTCCTGACCCATTTGCCCATTGGGTATTTTTTTAAATTCAAAAGTTACCCATTCTGACCCCTTAACTATAAAACATAATTCAAATTAACCAATACTTTGTTTTTAGCACCCAAATCAGCCCAAATTTACACCTTTGGGTCAATATTGCCAGCCTCAAGGCCTGTCAATGGATGGATATGGATTAGATCATGATCCGATCCATTAATGATCCAACTTAAATGGATCATGATTCGATCCATGATCCAACATAATGGATCGTGATCCGATCCATATCCAAATAATTTTAAATGGATGGATCACTATCAGGATCGATCCATAAAATACTATAATAAAAAACCTCTAAAAATAAAAAAAAATCACAAAAAAATTCTAAAAATTCTAAAAAAATCCAAAAAAAATCAAAAAATTCTTAAAAATAAAAAAATATTCAAAATAAAAAAATTCAAAAAAATCTAAAAAAATAAAAAAATTCTAAAAACAATCTTGGACCTGGTCCGCAACTGTCCAGAACAGCAACAATCCAACCATGATTTACCTACCTAATAACCAATACAATCACCGCCTTTTACCAAAATTCTTATCAAAGTTCTTTAAACTAGAAAAAGTAGATCAAAGATTCTAATCAAATTTCACCATGACCATGAGACATGAGTAAAAACCGGATGCAGAATCTTTTTGTGATCAACAATAAGATTCTTGATGAACAAGCAACTGCCAAAAACTTGTGCAATTCCCTCATGGAACATGCCACTTGTTTTTACAAACAACCAAATTCATCAAGGAAAACAGTAACTAAAAGTTCAAAAGAAAAAAAAAAACAAGCAAACTCATGAACACAGCATAGGGAGATATATCATGTGAATTGGGTCTTTTTCTTCTTCTTTGATGCCAAGTCACTTGGAACGATTTCTATTGACATTCTCTTTGTCCTACAGAAAAAAGATCACATTTTATATCAGAAAATATTGTAAGAATCAGAAGTTGTGAGAAAACAAGCACAAGGTAGAAAACATATACCTCTTAGAAAGCTCCTGTATCTCGTTACTCTCTTCTTTGCCATCACCAACAGCATCTAACAATAAGCACAATGACCACAGTTAAGTATATTCAAATTGCTTGCAACCAAATACTGTATAGAACACATACTAATGGTCAAATTTAAAGTTATTAGGAGGTCAAATTGGGTGATGGTTTATCCCTACACCAATTCCATTACTGCATTACATATAAAGATTCTTCTGAAACAAAAAGGTGGAAGTATGACACAGGTAAAGCAAAATGATGAAGATGACAAAAAAAAGTTTAAAAATCATCAATTTGTTCACCCAGTAGTCAGCAACTCATCAGATCAAATGATTTACTACCAAAATCGTAAAAAAAAAAAAAAAAAAAAAAAAAACTAAACTTTCTCACACAGACATAACATCGAACACCTTATCTACACTTTCTAATAATCTTTATCTACACCCAGATATCAGAAATTCACAGCACAAGTATAATAAACAAAAGAAAAAACAAATCAAAAGTGACAAATCATCTTACGACTGTTGAATAAGTCTAACAGCGATTACGAACAGAAACAAAACGAAACCCTAGAAATTGAAATTGAGAGATTAAGAGTTCACCTGAAGTACTTTTGCTTGATTTGTGTGTTGATCAGTGAATGAATTGAAGTTTATTTGTTGATGATTTGTAAGCAGATGAACAGGAAGAGCGAGTGTTAACCAGAGGAGAGAGATAGTTGTGCGATCGAAGAAAGAGAGGGAGAATGTGATGAGAGAGAGAGAGTATGGTCCAAGTGCGATGGATCGAATGGGTAACTAAGAGGCCTGTCATTCAAACGTTTCAATTCATGGATCAATCTATATAATTAATTGGATAAATGAATCAATCCATTAGCGTTTTAAGAGTGGTTAAAGACCTTAGAGTGGCAAACAAAAAAAACAATCAATCAGAGTGCGCCATGTCAATTAGTCAAAATTGTTTAAACTTTGCTGAAAAGTGTTGACAATGGTTTAAACACTTGCTGAGTGGCAAACTTTTTTTTTTATTTTCTGTTTTTTTTTTTAATTTAAGATAAAATGAAAAAAAACATCAAACTTTTATAAATACAAATAAAAAGCATTACATTTTAAATAAAATCTAACTTAAAAAAAAACTAAAAATCACAAGGCCATCCATATTTTTTTTGCGATCTCACGTTTTCTAGCGAGTGTGATTTCCAACATCGCAGGGTGAACATTGTCGGTAGGCAGATTAAACGTCTCCAAGTCCTTGTCGAACATTGTTTGTCACAACGCCTCACGTTGCTCATCCGCCAAGGTCAAGTATTTTTCTTCCCGTATACGTTTAATTTCCATTATCTCTTTTTTCATGGTCTTGTACTCTTCGAATTTGTGTGTTATATCTCTTGGATCTTCGTTTCTTGAAGACGGCCCTTTGTCCTTTCTCGCCTTTCTCGTTTGTCGTCTTGGCGATGGATCCTCGTTTATGTCGGGAATACCGAATCCGCTCCAGATTTCGACATTCGGTGTATCCGCTCTATAATTTCCCGAATCCGAAGACTTTCTTTTTTGACTCGAGCCGGAGCTTTCTTCACCCAACAAAGGCACCGACGACCACTTTTGATTTGTTCTAACAATCTCCCAAGCCGCAATATGACCAAAATCAATTTTTTCTTTGCTTTTGTAATCCTTTAGCGCTTGCTTCATTACAAAAGAATCGTCACTCCCGCTAGGCCGTAAACGATCCTAAAATAATAAATTATCAACAACTTCATCCAAATATTTCGTTAAAAAATAAACCGTATTAAAAAAAATAAAGTATACCGCTTGATGATATAGACCGTTGAATGTGTTCAATTTTGTTTGCATCGTGATCCATTTTGATCAAACTTGGTGGTGGGTTCGGTTACTTCCTCCGACCGTTTCATTGAAGTGGTGTAGAACTTTCTTCCAAAACCCATCCGCCTTTTGTTGATTGTCTTTCTTTTTATTCAAAGTGCAATGAACAAAAGCCATTGCCAACGCCTCTTCTTGTCTAGGCGTCCAAGTTTCCCGTTTCGCTTTTCCTTTTGTTTCCGGTGTGGCTTCAACCGCAACATCTTCATCCTCATCTAAATCTTGTTCTTGGGTTTCTGGCACGAACTCCTCATTGGAGTCATCTTGTACGTCTCTCGGTGATTGTGACCTTGGGGTTTGAAAAGGTCTCGGTGATTGTGAGCTTGGGGTTTGAAAAGCAAACGGGTCAAAAGAATTTTGGGCTTCTAGGGAGTATTCATAATAACCGGGTCGAGTCATCGTCGGACCGTGTTGCATCCAATTTTGGAGGGGTTGGGTATCATAACCAAATGGTTGATGCATGGGTTGGTTAAAATAAAATGGAGGTTGGGTTTGATTCACGAACACAAGGTGGGGATGAAACGGGACACTAGAACCACCCGAACCACGTTTATCTTGAGCCCTCAACTTCGAACCGGACCCTACCATTTTTTTCTTGCCTTCACATTTGTTTGAGCCTTCCATTTTTTTGAAAATATTTGTAAAAATGAGAGTGAAAGGTTATGAAAATGGATGAGAAAATGGATTTGGTGAAAATGGATTTGAAAGAGTTAATTTATAAAAGGTAAAAATGATTTTTTTGTTTTTTTTAAACCAACGGCATTATAGCCGTTTGAACTTTGGTCCCCGCGTCGGCATGCACTCCCCGATCCACTTGATGTTCGGCAACGGCAAAGGGTTGGCGGAGGTATTTGCCGCGCGGCAACCCGCTTTGCCGCACTCTTTGCCGCACCCACTCCTAACACCCTTAGACTAATTAATGGATTAGCGGATTTTTTTATGATCCAATAACTGATTTAAATGGATCGGATATTGGGATCAATATCCAATCCAATTGACAGGCCTATTGCCAGGTCTACTCCTCATCATTCTTGAAGCATACAATTAAAACACTCAAAATTCGCATTCATCAAAGATCTAAAAGAAGAAAATAGCTAATTAAAACTCTCACAACAAACAAAAACCGGCTCATAATCATGAACATACCTTGTGGGAGACTGCCACGCGGATTCCATCGATGGATGAATAACGAGGAATGATCAGTCGGTGGCGGACTTATAGTACAAATAGGGGTAGCACGGGCTACCCCTCAACCCCGTTTCCGTAGTGTAAAAATACCCCTTAACTCAATTTCCATAGTGTAAAAATACCTCTCAACTCCGTTTCTGTTATATGATACCCCTAACTTTTTGAGCTAGTTCCGCCACCAGATCAGTAATGGGGTGTTTGACCTAATAAAACGTGGACACATCATGAAAGTATTTTTTTTTTCAACAGTTAGGCCGGCCAGGGGCCGACCTAGGTGATGGGGTGGGTGGACGAGCGCAACTCTCAACAACCCATCACTCACAACCCTTCAACGCGTGAAGAAGTTGAGTGGCGGTGGTATGCTTTTGTTTTTTTCACGAGTGATAATATTCCATCACGTGCAAAACTCTATCCACCCCGCCTGCCCTTACCTACAATAAATTTATTTACTTATTGTTTTAGTTACCAAAACCTTATCTTTTCTCAAATTAGCCACATAAAATCTAACATTTTTTATTTTATTTTTATAAACCAAAAAGAAAATATAAATAATCATAAATTTTATATTCAAATACCTTTTTCGCATGTTTTTATTAGATATGTTAAATAATTTGAGTTTTATTTATTCTAGAGTTAAATGCTTGGTTGGTCCCTGTGGTTTTCAAAAATTTCAGACTTGATCCTAGTGGTTTACTAATTACACGCTTGGTCCCAAAAGTTGTCAAAAATGCACTCGGTTGGTCCCCAGCCCTAACATCAGTTAAATTTCTCAGTTAACTATGTGTGAAATGACTATATTTTCAATTGCAGATGTTCATTGTTTGAAGATGTTCATTGTTTGAATTTTGTTAAATTCTGGATATAAACATGTACCTGTTCATTGTTTGAAGATGTTCATAATGTTCAAATTTTATATATATTTTTTATTTCTTTTAATTGTTCAAGGGTAATATAGTCATTTCATACATAGTTAACTGAGAAATTTAACTGATGTTAGGGTTGGGGACCAACCGAGTGCATTTTTGACAACTTTTGGGACCAAGCGTGTAATTAGTAAACCACTAGGACCAAGTCTGAAATTTTTGAAAACCACAAGGACCAACCAAGTATTTAACTCTTTATTCTATACTTCTTTTAGTTTTAGAATAGTTAAAGTTTATCTAGTTCTTTTTATTTAATTTATAATTCAATTGTAACTAGTTTTTCCCTCCGCGCTTCGCGGCGGGAGTGTGGTCATGTTTTTCCTACGCAACGCAATAGACTTTTGGTCATTATTAGGTAATGTCACTCACTATAGCCACGCAACTTTTTTTTATAAAAATCAATATTGAAACGTTTATAAAAAAAAGTCTTCAACTCAAATCAGTTGTTAAACATGTTAGTTATTTATATGTTTTAAATATAAGTAGACGAAACGTCCTTATGGTGTTTTCACAAAAAGAATTATACAATTTCCGCTAATGTTTTAATGGAATGTTCATAAACTGAAAAATTTATATACTTATTATTTCCTTGACGCATTTATTTACCTTCAAATATATATAAAAAAAATAATGAAGTACATAATATAAATAAAATTAAATGACATGGCTATCTAGTGACCATGTCTATAGTCTTGAAACTGAAAAGACAACACAAACAAATGGAAAACAGGTTTTGACGGTGTACCTATCTACACACCATTTTGTCTATTTACACACCAAAAAGGTGTTTTTTGTCCTTATATGCACACCCTGCAGTGTCGAACTGTGGCCAAAACGCGGCGTTTTGGTCCGGTTAACCAGACAAAGACTGACGGGTGTCTGACGGGTCTGTTGACCGGACCAAAAAGCCGAGCTTTGGCCGCGTTTTGGTCCTATCAACCAGACAAAAGACTGACACCCGGTCTGGTTGACAGGACCAAAACGCGGCAAAAGCTCGGCGTTTTGGTCCGGTCAACAGACCCGTCAGACACCCATCAGTCTTTGTCTGGTTAACCTGACCAAAACGCCGTATTTTGGCCACAGTTCGACACTGCAAGGTGTGCATATAAGGACAAAAAATACCTTTTAGAATCGCTCTTCCAAACTCCCGTTTTCCATGCACTCGTAGACCAAACAGCCATGATCCACACACACACCGATTAGAATCAGCAGACGAGGATGCCGGATTCTGCTCAATAGTTTAAGCTGCAAAATCAAATTCAATTATTCATAAATGGTAAGGATGTGATCCAAGAGTGAGTACGATTTCGTCACTGAAGACTTCCCTTTTTTTTTAAATTTGTCTTTAATTTCATTTATCTTGACGGTTTGTAATTTCAAGTCATGGAGATTACAAGAATATGAAAACACATTTATAAATGAAAAGAGGCAGAAGTATACCTGAATTTCCAAAGCAATTTCTGAAGGTGCATCTGCTATGGATTCGGTTGGATAAAGTGTTCCTCTGATGTATGAAAATGGTTTACAATAGCTGACCCATGTTTCACAGTATATTTGTGAAACAGAGGAAACCAATTCTCCCTCTACACATATTTTCGACACAACAGTCAAACGGGTTGAAAGCCGCCCAAAGTCGATGTTTAAAGCATACAACCTCCATAAATCACTGTTATTTAAAGCTTTAGGTTATCGCATAAAATTGTTTCTAGATCATACTTAACAACTGTATAGTTTATAAATCTTTATTAAAAAAGAACAAAAAACTTTCTGACAGTAAAGGCAGTTTGACACATACTAAAATGACATAAACCAAACCCGTGTTGGCCCGATGCCTGACCCGGTCAACCTGCCAATTTTCCAAATACGCTAAACACTATCCTCTACACGGATCAATGGCCAGGATATCATTATGGTGGGAGGGGCTGAACCCGCATCAACCCCTTCACCTCCAAATCAACTGTCGACACCTCATCTCCCCCAAGGTGTACCCGCCGGAACTCACTCTCCCCACAAGCTGTTCTGAACCGTGACACAACCTGACCCGACCCGATTGTTTTTCTACTGTAATGAATCTATTAGTTAATCTCTTATCTGGTTTAAAAAAAAACACATAGTAAGTTCTTGGTTCATAAAAATATTGCGTATAAGAAATAATTGATTAATATGTAATGCTTTAGGGTAATATTATGTACCATTGTTTTCAAATCATACTAAATGAATGTATTGTTTATAAATCTGTTTGTGAAAAACAATAAAACAATTTATGAGGGCTAAGGCAACCTTACTAGTACTTAAAACGACACGTTTCAACCACACCCGTGTTGGCCCGATACCCGACCCGCTCAACCTGCCAATTTTCCTCATACACTAATCGCATCCCCTGAAGGGCTGGTTCTATGGCCAATATATCATTAGAAATGTCATTTTTCTCTCCAGAAAGTGCATTTAACTATCATTTTAGGAACATATGATGTGTTGATACAGAGATTAAGAAGCAGACCTGGTGCATAAGGAAAAGGAATTTGAGGGACATTATAAACTCCTGTACAGAAGTATATATCAATGAAATTAACACCTATAGGTAGCCTTGTTCTTCAGCAGCATGTACAAGTAGGAATATGTCTAATATCATATACAAAAACACAGAAAAAACATGTGGTGAGATTAAAAAAAACCTCAAGCTCATAAACCCTAATGACTATTACCATTGTTCGGATTATAAAACATTAAAAGTTTTGTGAACAAGTGAAATAGGTGGATGGAAAAGGGGATCACAAATTCACAATTACCTGAAAGGTGTCTTTTCCCACAGAATCGAACACAACATCAACTCCTTAACCATCTCAGCAACATGGGTAATAAAATCCTCTTCTTTGTAGATAATAACATGATGACATCCATCTTCATGCAAAGCCTTCTATTTGGTTGATACAGTTCCAATGACATTGGCACCAAGCATATTTGCCCACTGGCATAACACAGAACCAACCCCGCCTGCTGCTGCATGAACCAACACCTTGTGTCCTTGTTCTACCTGTATTAACACTTGCTGCTTTCAGGTAAAATTAAATACAGACCCACATTGATTACACTGCGATTCGGTTGGATAAAGTGCTCTTCTGATGTATGAAGATGGTTTACATTAGCTGACCCATGTAAATGTTCTTAGATTAGTTGTAATACGAAATAGATAAAACAACTGATAGCATATTTGTAGAACAGAGGAAACCAATTCTCCCTCTATGCATATTTTAGACCCAACAATTAAAGCAGGACAACATGTCAAACAAAAAAAAAACTTAGTTAAAACATAACGAGTCAAACGGGTTGAAAGCCACCCAAAGTATATTTTTAACGCATACAACCTCCTTAAATCACTGTTATTTAAAGCTTTAGGTTACTGCATACAATTGTTTACAGATCACTTCACGGTGTAGTACTAATGATTTGCCGGTTTACTGTTCAGTTTATCGTTTGAAACTTGAAACCAGTTGTCTAAGCTAAACAGACCATTTTGCATTTATGGTTAGACTTAAGGGCCAAAATGGTTAGTTATAGAGACCATGGGGGCAGATATGTTAAAAATTCTTATTTTGGGCTAATATAGTAAAAGTGATATAACCACAGGGGCCAAAAACGTAATTTACTCTTTTAGAAATATAAAGTTATCTACCTATATCATACTCATCAACAATCTTATCATTTGTTTAAAGAATTTAATACAAAATTCTGCTTTTTTTTTAAAAGTAACTTTTTTTTCAGAAATCCGAACAGCAAAACCGTGAAAACCGCCCAGTTCACCCAAACTGTATGTATACAGAGACACCAGTTTTGAGATATGGTTATATTTCATCAAAAATTATAGTCAGAAACAAGAAATTTGTTAAAATTTAGGCAATCAAGCGACAGATCTATCAATATATTATAAAATATCACAAAAATTGTAATCATAACATCACAAAAAAGAGAGAAATATTTACAACGACTGTGTGGAGTAATTCCTGCTCGATTGCAGAATCATCATCACTACTGTGACTGTACAAAATGAAAATCACAAACAAATACAGATCTACTACAAACACTCAAATTGGAAGTAGAAAATGTACCTTTTAGGCAACACAAGAGTTCGTCTCCTCTGAACCGGTGGTTTTGGGGTGAATTTCGGCTGTAAAATTGAATAATATTATAAGATAGATTTCGATACAGATCTGATATTAAAATACTGAATGAATGATGAAAGAATGTGAGAAATTAGTCGACCGAGATCTGTAAACGGCGTCGGAGAAGAGCTAGGGTTTGAGTTGAAGATGAAAAAGAAAAGAAAAGTAAATAAAGTTACTGAAGAGGGTTCGAACTTGAGCATGTTTGAGCAGAAAAACATTGTGGTTATTTTTTGTGATAGTGTATTTTGGCCCTCTCAAGTCAAAAGTTTCTTTTGTGATAGTGTATTTTGGCCTCTCAAGTCAAAAGCTTCTTTTGTGATAGTCTATTTTGGCCCTCTCAAGTCAAAAGTTTTTTTTGTGATAGTCTATTTTGACTAGTCAAAAGTTTCTTTTGTGATAGTGTTAGCAAATATGTGGTAATTCATGTTTTGAATATTTCTAAGTTATTTCATTAACACAATATAATTGTAACTTTTGTAGACTACGGGGTGTGTGGCGTGGGTTAGGGCGGCGGAATGCATTTAACGCTGGCTAGACCACACCCGGCTAGCGTTGGCCGTGGCGTTGCCCTGCTGGCGTGGGGATTGAGTCTGGCATTGCTTGCTGTTAAACCAAACATTTCTTACTCATTTTTACCATCTATAAATTCAAAAACCATTATCAAACTCCAAAAAAATATATAAAATGGATTCTTCAAGTTCAAGTGATTCGTATGATAAATTTGTTTTGTCATCCTCATCCGACGACAGGGCAGAATTATTATTATCAGCAGTGTCGATGGTAGAACATGTTTTGACATTTCCTAGATTCGACTCCAAGAAGATGAAGATGATTGATTTTTTTGGTGATGTAATGTATTATTTTATTGTAGTTATTTAACATAAATAAAATGTGTTTTTAAAATTATTTATGAAATTCTATGATTAATATAAAAAAAGAAATTTAGGAGCTACTTGGCACCCTAACGCCACCTAGCCACGCCCCTTCCACACCCCACTTTTTTGGGTGTGGCCTGGTGAAGCCCACACCTAACACGTGTCGAGCAATACCTCCAATCCAAGCCCTTCCACACTCCATAGTCTCATATCAATTGGTTGCACGATTACTTTTTAAGGGACGAATGGCTTATATAATTAAGAAAATAGTGCAATCGGCCAAATTATGGATTTGGTTTCTACGCTTTAAATTTATTGATATAGTCTCCAAGTATGATATTTGGTTTCATTTGTGGTTCTAATGATACTAATATCCTAGTAATTTACTTAGTGGACCTACTTTATTTAAATTTAATTATTTATAACTACTAGTTGTGTTATTATATAACCATGAAGCTATTTGTTTTCATCGTCATTATTTTACCTTGGTCGTTTGGTTTGGAGATTATTGATTATAATTTGGTTGTACTTTTTAATTTTATAAATTTTATTTATTTTGAAGCTTACACACAAAATATCTTCTTCTCTTTTTATCCTTTGACATATATTACCTCTGGCCTTGCATTATTTGAATTATGTTCACCAAGTAACGGGCCTTTACATGGCCAAGAATAAAGTTGCACTCAATGAACAACCATGGAGCCTTCTATTTTAAATACCTTGACTAAATGCATCAACCTTTTGATGAGAAATCTATCCTACTAATTTGCTCACATCCATGTCTAAGATCCACTTTCCACCAAATGGGCCTTCATTTCTTATCCTAGCTACTTGTGACAACAAGCACTTCACAAGAATCATCAAACTCTATATATGCTATCCTATTAAAAGTTCTGTTATATCAAACCTCTAGAATCAATCATCAACCCATCTTAACGACAAGGATTATTTTTAGCCTATATTGCTCTCCTAAAATGTTCATTTGTTAGGCTTTTACTACTTGTGGGTGAAGCATTTCTTGACCCATCCACTACAACGAACCTTCTTCTCCACATCAAGCTATTATGCATATATGTAAAATAGTAAAATACATCACCATCACCTTCTTACCACGAGACCTGTTTATTTTTTTTCTTTATTCGCCGGTCCCCATTAGAAATTCAACTACCCGGTCACCAACAAACCAAATCATTAGCTACCAAAATGAATTTTTCCATATCTCAAAATGATCTGGTTGATCTCTTTGAATTACCCAAATGCTCTGGAAATACGAAGACGAAAAATAATATGTAATGATTGGAAATACGAAGATGAGAATGAAATCAACCAAATGAACTAGATCGGTGGAATCACAGTATAAACTGATCGAGAATATGAAGATGAGACAGAAACCAAGATTATCAGATTGAACAAGCCTAATGATCTGATTGATTTCTTCGTGTTTTTCCAAATCAGATTTTGGAGAAGGAATGATTTTAGAGAACAGAAACTGTTTCAATTACGAATTTGTAGGAAACCAGTTATTATGATATGCATAATTGATTTGATGAATATATTGTGATGTAATTTTACGATCTGATGTTTAGATCGCATGATTGTAGGAGTTATATATATTTGGTAACTGATTAAGATAACTCAAAAATGGAAACTGTATTAAATTTAAATAAAAAATAATGTTTAATGTCAAATGACAATCATACCCTTCTAATTTTTAAACAAGATCAATGGCCAGGGTGAGTTCGTTCACAAATAGGGAAAGGTTCACAAATGAACCTAACCCTGTCCAATTAACTTATATTAATTAAAATTATTTATTTTAAAAATTAATACATAATTTAGTTATTTTTCATAATTTCATAAAAATAATTATTTTTATTTTTAACTATATATATTTAATATATTAATTAAACATTATATAAATTAATGGGTTCATTTAGGCTCGCCATTGAAAAAATGAAGCGAGAACAAAACGCCAATGCATCTAAACAATGAAAACGTGAAAAACACACAAAGAAAATAGAATTATAAATATTACTTGTTAGAACGACGCGTGGCGTCAAACAAAATCACATCACCAAACGATTGCATTGATCATCACACCAAAAAAGTCCCTTCAAACGATTCTCATCATCTGTGAAGTAATCGTACGAGAAATCAGGCTCGGACTGTTTATTTCATGCAAATGTCGCACAACCATCTCAGCGTCGTATTCCCCTATAAACAAGTTAATTTGCCTCTTGTAGTTCTTAAAATCAACTTTACTTGCACCCACGTCTTCAAAACCACCAAAATAAGTCTTCATAACATTAAACGCCTTAACCGGTCTCAAATTCAAGTTAGACATGCTATGTATAACATGCTTCTGGAGCTGAGTGAGGTGTCGTTCAGACGGAAGAAAATGCTTATCTGGTTGTTCAACAAAATCATGGTTGTGCTCCTCAACAAACGTATAGACCTTACATGATCCAGCCTCAAATATTACACATAATTGTGCTCCACAACCAGTCCTCTTTGAAAAGTTGGATCACACGATCCTTTCCTTTTGATTCGGATCCAAAGTATCAACCTTCTTGTCCTTAATATGCGTTTCTCCTTTGGCTTTTATCTTTTCAGACCCTTTCCTGACAAAAAAACCACAAGCCGTCGCATACCTAACATACAATGAATAACAATCATAGAGGCTTGGGAATATCATATCTATTTTTGGCTTTATCTCTTCACTAACGTCGGGAATGATCAATGGAAAACCAGTTTTTGGGCAAAACCTTTCATTCGAAGAAACACACTCGTCTGAAAAAACACAGTGAGAACGAATTAAGAAAATGTCATTGGGGGAATATTTAACAGAAAATGTCTCCATAAAACATATTGATGAAAACGCCATTAATTGAATAATAAACAATAGGAATAACTTATGTTACTCTCTTAATAAAACATATTAATGAATACGCCATAATGAAAACATCATTAGTTGAATAATAAACAATATGAAGAACTGATGTTACTGTCTTCCTAAAACATGTTAATGAAAACGCCATAAGTTGAATAATTAACAAATAGTAAGAACTGATGTTTACAAATTAACGTCAATATTCACAACTAATCAGATATACGTAACCATGTGTAAAACGCCATTGATTGTAAACAATAAGCATATATTATATCCCAAACGACAATTAACATTAATAATGAAAACGCCAAATATTGAATATAGGAAGAATGCCATTGAAACATAAACATCATTTTCAAATATCACTTTGAAAAAAAAAACGCCATTGAAACAAGCATGGAGAACAAAACGCCATATATGTTGCATGATTTGCTAGAACACATATGAAAACGCCATCAAATATTACTTTGTAGAACGGAATCCACGTTAGACGCCATAGATCTCAGAAGCCTGGAGAGGAGGTAACTGCTAATACGAATTTTTTGGAATTTTGTTTGAAACGGAAATATAACGCCATTTATTGAGGGGAACATGGACAATGACAATCGTGCCCCTGCATATCATTTAGTGCCCCCTGCCACGTGTTCGACCAGTATCCGTTCTCACCGTTTTCACACTTTCAATTGCTTTCACCTGATCCCGTTATATATATATATAGGGTGGGGTTCTAGAATGAACACTAGCGTATTTGCGAACTGAGTGAACAAATCTTGGCCATTGATTTACACACGTGGATGACTAGGATTTCATCATCAAATCGTAAGATACACTAGTGTATTTCATCATCAAATTTTGGCCATTGATCTACACACATGTATGGCCAGGATTAGTTCGCTCAGTTCGCAAACTACACTAATGTTCACTCTTGAACCTAATCCTATATATATATATATATATATATATACTATACTATATATATATATACTAGTAGGGTGCCCGCGCGATGCGGCGGTGGCGACACTTTGGATTGCGGCACTCGTTGCTGGTAGTTTTCTTATTTGTATATGATAACATTATTGTGGTGGATATATGTCATAAGTGTTACACATGGGAGCCTAACACATATAATGTCTTGCAATGTTCGATCAACTGCCTCTATCGCCTGACGTTTCGCCATCGATGCCTCATCCCATATAATTACCTTGGAGGACCTAATTAGTTGACTTATAATTCCTAAAATTTTGGGTCATAGTTTACTATTTATCTACTAAATATCGTACATTAGTATTAAATAAATATCGTAAATTAGTATTAAATAATTACTAAAATTTTGGGATATAGTTTACTATCTATCTACTGATATCGTAAATTAGTATTAAATAATTCCTAAATATTTGGAACATAGTTTATCTTCTATCTACTAAATATCAAAGTTTTGTTTTGTTATAAAAATTAATAATAAATAAAGTATAGAAAAACTGTTTTAAACATGTAAAGATTCGTTTGTTAATAAAAAATACTAAACAAATGACAAAAGTATATTAGTTCAATCGAGATGTAAATTATAAGTGCAATAAAATAACACAAAACATAAACTTCAAATATAAAATAAACTTTATTATTCACGGGATAGTCTAGATCAAACAAAAACAACTGAAAATGAAAAAAAACATAAAAACACTTGATATATTTCATCTAATTTCTCTTCTTTTTTGATCCGTTTTTTCTTGTTTGTGCTCGAATCAGCAGTATCATCTAATTCGTCTTCTTTCTCATCGTCCTCAGAATCATCTAAATTTATAAACTCGACCCATTTCCATTCAGAGAGTCTCTTAGATCTTTTCTTTTGATTCTCATACTTCCGATCCTTAAAAAACAAAAATTTAATAAAAAAGTTAAAAAATGATTAAATAAATTTTATAAAAAAACAAATATTGAATAAAAAAAATTTAAAAAAGATTAAATAAATTTTAAAATTACCTCTTTACTAAATTGACGTTGAAGATTAGACTTGTATGGACTGAACATTGCATCATAAGAAATAATTTCAACACTATTATCACCATCATCCTACAATAAAACACCAAATAATAACATAACGAACTTGTTAATATGAAAGATTATAAGCGAAAATATTACTTAAAAACTAACAAAAGCTTACTGGGGTGTTTAAATTGGTGTGTTGAATCTGAAAAATCAAATAGTATTCACATAAAAGTAAATAAAAGAAAACAATTATTCATTATTGCGATATAACAAAACTTATCGTAGAACCGACCTTAGATTTTTCAATATCGCATGCTTGTTTTTTCGCATCAAGTGAATTCAGAACTGGCTCCATATTTTAAATCTGTTTAGCAATAGAAATGTAGAATTGTGAGTGTTTGCTATGTATTTACAGTAGTCCATTAGGGTTTAGTTTTAGATTGGTCATCCATTTATTTAGGAAGTTTGTTGTGAGTTTTAAGTTTTTAAAATAAGATGCACATATCCTGTTTAGTTTGTTGTGGCATGTTTAATAGGAAGTTTGTTGTGAGTTTTATCTATACTATATTAAACATGTCACAACAAACTGACTCTGTACAAGTAAAATTAGGGAATATTTTAGTTTATTAATGTCGTTCAAAACAAAAAACTTGGGTAAAAAAACAAATGTTAATGCACGGTAGCTAGGTAATGGTCAAAGCTGGCTTGGGTAAAAAACAAATGTTGGCTTTAATCAATTGTACATTTACTCATCGTCTATTTGTACTTTATGAACGCACGGCGAAACTAAAAAAGACAACTATCGAAACGTTTAAAAAAATGTGCCGATCGTCATGGTACCTTCGGATTTTTTAAAACATTATGGGTTGTAAGATATCGCAGGAATACATTAAAGAATTAAAGAGGGGGGAGTGTAACTAATTACCCATAATTATGTTAAATGTCAAGGATTTAAATGTAATAGATTGAGGGACTAAAAAATAATTATGGTTTAAAAGACCACTTTACCCTCATTCTAGGGGTTTATTTATAAATAATGGGGGAAGAAGTTCTTAACTTTTGGGAATCCTTCCTCCATGTATTATAATATAGTATAGATTACTTGACGATTACATGAAACATATCGAGATACGAGTTAGTATGTGTACATGAAAGTTAATTCTGAATGGATTTATTACTTGTGTTTATGTGTTACATACATAATGTATAAGAATATATATTAAATAAAATTTATATATAACAATCACCAACGGATCATCGCGTCAAACCTATTTCAAATAATAACATCTCATCATGTCTAGTGAGTTGGGAAAACCCTTGCAAGACATACATACGATATAGACAATAAGGTGTCCTATATGTGTTAGGTTGGTCTTACTTGCTTTCTTTTGGGCTTTGTAGCTTTTACACACGGATTTCGCGATGAGTAATCACGGCCCCTCTTTTACTGTTTACTAAATTTGGGGGAAAAGCATACGGTTTTATACGAAATGATTTACACTTGCATGTTAGTTGATTCTAGTTGTACCTATTATATGAATACGAGTATTATGATTATCGATTGTTTCGAGAGCTCATGAAAGCCCTCGTGTTTAATGAATTGTAACCCTTAGCTATGGACTTAACCAAGGAATATCACGAATAGTCCTATAGGGTTGACGCCCCACCTTTGGTTAGTAGCACTAACCTGGTTAAGACAAAGGTGTTCGAAATTTCCGAAACGATTATATTGTATTGGGATACGATAGTACAGGCATTCCCAGTCAAGATTTGGTTATAGGCTTATATTGTTACATTGGTCATAGTCCTTGCTAGACTTTGATTTGGTCATTCACGAATAACACTTTTTTCATGCAAACGGTTTTCAAAACATTGTTTATGTTTTATTTACTTATCGATCTAAATCGTGTTCCTCACCAACATTATGTTGGCAATTGTTAGTATGCTTGTATGACTATTAGCTGTGAAAACCTTTCATGTTACATCGCCAATGATTCCACCTTTGCGGTGTATGACAAGCGATACTTGTTTTTATATACGTTTTCAGTTGTTTGTTTTGATGTACAAGTTATTGTAAGTTTTGACGCCGCTAAGTCTTGATACAAATGTAAGGACGGTGTTGTGTTTAGGTGGTCCCCCACTAAACGAACCAACCTAGTTTCGATTTCATTTCTTTTATACGGTATAAATTCGATTTAATTTACTTTTTATCCAACCACAATGCTTATATAGGTTATATTGAGTTATATCGGATACGTCAAAACATGTGTTTTCATATGGTTGTCGCATTACATAACACTTGCACTAATGCCATTTAATATTTGCGATGTACCTGCGCCGTAACACGCACACGCCTTATTACTAATTCTATATAATCTAACAATAAAAATATCATAGACTAACATTAATGGTAATTTTAAAACTCGTCAAAAGGTAATCCAACTAATGTTTCATCATTTTAATGGTGCTTCAAATGACATGAATATCATTTTAGGGGTGTTCACGGCTTGGTTTGAAACTGTGAAACCATCCAAACTGGTCATAGATTTGGTTTCACCGTCCAAACCAGCTATCAGTTTGGTTTCACGATCGCTTTTTTTCTTAACCTTAAGTCGGTCAGATTAAAAAAGTTCAAAACATAGTGAACGATCTGGTTAACAGTTTATACCCAAAACTGGCGATTTCGGTCGACCGGTTTAAAAAAATTCAAACCGCAGTGAACGCGTGGGTTTACAGTTTATAACCAAAACCGACCATAAAAACCGAAATGGTTCGTAAAATTAGTATATATTTGTATTTTTTAAAAACTGTTTATTTTTCATATATTTAACTATTTATATTTCTATTATATATTATGTTTAATTAAATTAAATTGGGTCTTAATTTTTAATAGAAATGTAATTGGAGCCCAAATATTAAACCTATCTAAAAGTTATTCTAACCTATTTCCTCTTTATAATTTAGCAAAAAGTTTTATGTGAGTAGGTTTCACTATTCAATTTTAAGTGTTTTGATTGTCTATTGGAGTTTCTAGGCCAATGGGTGGATGTCATTTGGCATCCACTATTTTTTTTTTATATTTATACTTACAAGTGTTAAACTATGTGTACAAGCCTCTATTGCATATAAACATTTATGTTATCTTCCGTTTGACTATTTCTAAAATATAAAATATTCTCTTAAAGTAATAATATAAGTACCATATAACCCTTATGGTTTACTTTTAGTTTTAATAAACCCTAGTAGTATTATTTTATAATTCATCAAAAATTTTATGTGAGTAGGTTTCACTATTCAATTTTGAGTGTTTTGATTGGCTGTTAAAGTTTGTAGGCCAATGGCTGTTAGATTTTAAATTTCTTTCGTATGACGTCTTAATAAAAATTGCACCATAAAAATGAGCGTTTTTTTAATCTTTAAATCGCCTATACTATTGCTAATTGAATCACCCAGATCGTAAAGTGCGATTCAAAAACTCAGGTCGTAAAACGCAATTCACAGTGGTAAAACCCAGATCATAAAACGCAATTCAAAAACCCAGGTTGTAAATGCAATTCAGAAAATGTAACATCTGTCAAATTGGATTCCCAAAATCCGACCCGTTTTGAAATTTTGGATCATAATCCTTGAAACTCGGAAAATTTTCGCGAATTAAATAACCGTCGAAAGATTTTCTTTTAAAATTTTAATATAATTATCAATATGGTTATTTATTTATTAGTTTAGTAAATTGAATTAATTAAATTTACAAATAAAAATTTTATTCTTTTTATTTTTATAAAAATAACCTAGTTGTTAGGTTTCAAAGTTAGTTTGAGTTGATATAAGTTATATAACTTAACCAAGTTAGACTTTCTAGTTAACTAAGTCTTTAATAGTTAAGGCGTTAATTGGTAACATTTTTCCTTCACACCAAAAATTAAAAATAAAAACAAGCCCGCGGGTTTCGAACAGGGTACGCTAGCTCACCAAGTAACAGCCAAACCACTCCGCCAAAGCCTTCATATTGTTCGAACTTCATACCTCCTAAAACTTACATCGGCGATAATTTCGTTTAATTCTCTTTTGAAACCGCCGAAACAACCCACAGCAAACAATTAGCTGTTCCTTTCCTTTCTTGCTCGCTGATTAAAATCCGTGTTTCCATCTTGTTATCAATCACGAATCTACACCAAAGTCATGACTTCATCACCTCTACGTAACCCCCTATATATACCACCACAAACATGTTTCGACACATCGATATCCCTCAAACAACCCTCATCACTCGCCACACGAACCCCTGCATCCTCTCGCTTAGCTTGCAGTCGCTGGAGACTCGGAGTTGGCGACCGGAAGAGCCCATTTACACAACCTGTTTCGGACACCTCTCCCACGATATTCAGCCGCACTCTATCTCCCTCACCCTCCTCCATTGTTCGTTCAACAAGCACGTCGCCGGAGTTCGAAGGCGACGGAACAGAGACACTACGGCCATCGCACCGCGTTTCGTTTCGGTATATATTTCCTTATTCCGTATGTTTTCTGTTGATATAATTTCGTTCGATTCAATTGTTTAAGGGATAATGGGTTTGCTGCTGGCCAAGCTGCGTTGAAAGCGGAATCAAGCAAAGTCGCTAAACACGAGAAGGCTTGTTTAGAGAATCAACATGTGTTTATCCCTTTCGCTTTTGATACATTTGGTTCCCTAGCCCCAGAGGCTGTGGAATTTCTAAACAGGGTCCAACAGGTTGTGAATAGTAATCTCTCAACCTTTAAGGGTCGTTTCATCTTTAGTAGGATTGGTTTTGCAATTCAAAAGGGGGTTGCGGCGCAGCTTGTTGCCCGTTTACCTGCCACTTGTTTGTAATTTGCTAATTTGGAATAATATTACATATAAAACGAAAAAAATAAATAAATAAAAATTTGGTTCAGCAGTGAAAAAAAAAAAAAATTGTTTAACCTGTTGGTGTAATACCTTCATAACAATCTGCGTTTTTCTCTTGTTCACTCAATAAACGTTACAATCGGAGTATCGCCGGAGTTCCTCAACATCACCGGTTCGAAGAAGTCGTCGGAGGATCGCAACGGAACTCTCGCTTGATCGTTTTGGTATCTTCTTTTAATTCTATCGATCCTTTTTATTTATTTATATATGTGATTAGAAACAATAAATAACGAATGCAAAGAACCATTTACAAATCAACTGAAATTCGGATAATTAGTTACAGTTTGTTGAGTTTTATAAATGAAGATGACAACACCAAACTGGGGATAAGACTAGTGGTTGAGGACCCGTTTTTGAATCGGATGAACCCAAGTTCGATCCGGGTTAGAGCTCTTTTTGCCGATTTTTGAGCAATTTTATTCAGCTTTTTTTTTTTTTTTTTTTTTTTTTTTTTTGACAAGTCAGTGACATCCCAAAATGATATATATTTTTTTCTTTTTAATTTAATTTCTTTTCTGTTTCTTTTTATTATTCAGTAAACACAAAATGAAACAATTTCATTTAAGTTATTCCTTTTGAACTACACTTATACATTAGCCAATTTCATTAAAATCTTTTATTATATATATCAACGGGTTATAATGTTTAAACAAAAGTTGAACCCAGATCACGTAATTTGAGAACCTAGAACGTGAAACGCAATTCAAAAACCCAAATCGTAAAACGCAATGATTGACGAAATTCTTAAGATTTCTTACGCATATTGAAGCCGATTTCTTAGGATTTCTTTAACGATTGGCGAAATTTGAATGCTAGAAACACTAACGATCGAATGAGTTGATTGATTCGCTTAAAAAGCACGAGGAAAAATATGAGAAAATTGTGTGAAATTGAACTAAGTTTCTTCAAAAAAAAAAGTTGAAGAACACGTTGATTTAGTGTTTAAATCATTGAAATGATGATAAACAACATCCCCAGTTTTGAAATCACACACCCCTGACCCAATGGCTGTCACCACATCTACTACCTCCGTCCCTGCAAATCACACTTTAACATGTATCAACTTCATATATCTTTAGGAGAATGTTCAACTTCTTACAGGTCATTTTTAAAGAGTAAAGTGATAATCGTTTCACGTGTTCATAAACATCCCAAACCACCAAACTGCCGAAACTGAAGAAAGTCAACCGGTTTGAAGTACGTACGGTCTGGTTCATGGTATAGTTCTAACGATTTGCTAGTTAACGGTTCGGTTTATTGTTTGAAAGTTGAAACCGGTTGTCTAAGCTAAACAGACCATTTTGCATTTATTATTTATAAAAACGGACGCCATGTTGTTTGAACAATATCGATCAGTTCAAATTATCACGGTACTGTTACTGATATTCAATTATCGTCACACACAAAGTTGTATAAATAATTTTTATTGAAACTGAAACCATAAAATGAATACAGATAACAACAGTATCGATGTTGTTTGGTACGATACGCTAGCGATTCAATGTTAGTTTATCAAAAGAAAAAACAATAAAAATAATTACCTATCCCGAACTTACGTTGTTCGTTCGGTTCACTACGGCAGCGACAAGAATGGCAACCAGGAAAATTAAGTATTTCTAAATACTTAATTGGCTTAAATCAGTGGCTCTGATACCACCTTTTTCTGTCACGGCCCCCGGCCCAGTGTGACCCGGTCCAGAAGCCGCAGGACAGAAAACCCGTGGTATTTGTATTTAGTCTGGCAGGGGAAATATTAACAAGATCGTTTAAACTTGAAAATACCCAATTATTTTATTTCACAATTTGGGACAAATCCCATAATTTATAATAAAGGGAATTTCACTAGGAAATTCCTTGTTTTACAAAACATGTTTATTTACTTTATTGAGCCACCTCTTCAAGCTTTTTAGTGCTACCTAGCACTTTTCCTTGATTCACAGTAAGTCACCTGAAACATGTTTAAAAAGATTTTTATCAGCGGGGAAATACTGGCGAGTCATTCAATTTGCACAAAAGACACATTGTTATAAATTTACAGCATTAAGGGTTTTATTATTTGCCCCTATCATATAATTATCTGGTTCAGCTGTCACTCGACCGAATCTATGACTGTGGACATATCACTAATTAGGCTCGCCCACCTAAAGTGATAAATCGTTAGTAGTAATGTGCACAAAACCCCCACATACTGCCAGTAATTAAAGATTGGCAAATACTTAATCACTGCAAAGTATAACTGGAAAACATTTAGGGTTTTGTAAAGCAATTTGATAAAAAGAGAATGACTCACATTGCAAGTTTAGTTGGACAGAACTTTGCCTACTGATTTAGCCTTGTGACCTAATTAAATAACAATGCACACGAAACTAGGTCAGTAACTTAATACAACTTTTTACGATAACTCACGAAATCAAAACCCTCACGACGAATGACAAAGTATAGCCCGGATTCGGGCAGCACTTAAACATCCATCGGATCGGTTTCAATCGATCGGACATTGTATCGTAGCAGTGATCGAGTTATTACCCTGTTGTCGCAGCAGAGATTTGTGCTTGTGTGTGTTTTTGAACTAAACAGTGAATAACTTGACGTATGAAACGAATTTGATCGTCGTAACAACAGCGTCATGCAAGTGCCAAACCCCTGGACTTTATACTGAAAAATGGTCTCCCCCGCGTGGCGCGCCAGACCCACCTGGTCCTGGTGCGTGGCGCGACGGGTACTCTTTTAGGGTAGGGTAGCCTAGGTGAGTCAACAGTTCGACGAAATTCGAATGTTACAGCGAGTTATAAGGATAATTATCAATTAGGGGATACCCCCCTTGAGTTTTAGGGGGCCCTGATCCTAGTTTCGATTGTTCTGAAAAATTTAGGGGTCATGCAATATTACTTGGGGGGTCTTAATTAGGGTTTCCTAATGAACATTAATAAAATAAGAAATAATAATTTTGGCGAGAGTTGTTACACGTACGGTCTGGTTCATGGTATAGGTCTAACGATTTGCTAGTTAACGGTTCGGTTTATTCTTTGAAAGTTGAAACCGGTTGTCTAAGCTAAACAGACCATTTTGCATTTATTATTTATATTTTTTTTTATTTTAGAAATATAAAGTTATCTACCTATATCATACTCATCAACAATCTTATCATTTGTTTAAAGAATTTAATACAAAATTCTGCTCTTTTAAAAATTAACCTTTTTTTTTTCAGAAATCCGAACAGCAAAACCATGAAAACCGCCCAGTTCGCCTAAACTGTATATATTCAGAGACACCAGTTTTGAGACATGGTTATATTTCATATAAATTTCTAGTCAGAAACAAGAAATTTGTTAAAATTTAGACAATCAAGCGACAGATCTATCAATATATTATAAAATATCACAAAAATTGTAATCACAACACCACAAAAAAGAGAGAAATAATTACAACGAGTGTGTGGAGTAATTCCTGCTAGATCGCAAACACTCAAATTGGAAGTAGCAAACCTACCTTTTAGGCAAGACAAGAGTTCGTCTCCTCTGAACCGGTGGTTTGGGGATGAATTTTGGCTGTAAAATTGAATAATATTATAAGATAGATTTCGATACAAATCTGATATTAAAATACTGAATGATGAAAGAATGTGAGAAATTAGAAATTAGTCGACGGAAATGACGTCGGAGAAGAGCTAGCGTTTGAGTTGAAGATGAAAAAGAAAAAGAAAAAGAAAAGAAAAGTAAATAAAGTTCCTGAGAAGATTCGAACCTGAGCATTTTGTGAAGAAAAACATTATGGTTATTGCCCTTTCAAATCAATCTAAGTCAAAAGTTTCTTTTGTGATAGTCTTTCTTTTGTTTTGAACGGTCAACAAAAAATTTATTCACCATCTAACAAGGGGGAGTTCTTTCCTTGCTAGGTGTAGTTTGAAAAGTTATTTACCAAAATGGGTACTTTGAAAACTATTTACTAAAATATGTGTTTTTTTTTTGAAAAACTTGTTTCTCTCTCCAAATCTAATTCAATAATTAATCATAAAATAAAAATTGTTCTTAAATTTTTTTCTTTTCAGTGATTAATTATAAAATAATAATTGTTGTTAGTTTTTTCAGTGATGTTTTATGCTCAAATATATTTTTTTTTATTTTTCTTTCTATTATGATGAATATACATTACGTTAAAAAGTAAAATCTGATTTATTTAATTTGCCTTTTATTTTAGTAACATTAAAAAACTAATTAACCCTTTACTCTAAATATTAACTCTATGAACGTGTTATTTTCTCGACATTTTGGTATTTATATTTTTGAAAGTTGGGTTGCATTTAGAATAGAGTGTTTTTTTCTTATCGGAATCTCGGTTTTGTTTGGTGCCTTTATGCATCAAACCAATGTCGACACGGTAGTAAATTAAATGGTAGTTCTGTATCACATTCTATACAACATTTTATTAATAATTTTGTATATATGAAAGTAAGTTGAGCTTTAATTCATATAGGTTAATTTACAATATTATTTTATGAACTCAAAATTAGGCATCTAAGAAATATTCAGAGTAATTTAATACATCATATTGTACTATTCTACTTAATGTATTTTCATTAAAAGAAAACACAGATGTAAAAGTTAAAAAAGGCATAAAAACGGTATACAAAAGAAAACACTGTGTGGAGTAATTCCTGCTCTATTGCAAACACTCAAATTGGAAGTAGCAAACGTACCTTTTAGGCAAGACAAGAGTTCGTCTCCTCTGAACCGGTGGTTTGGAGATGAATTTTGGCTGTAAAATTGAATAATATTATAAGATAGATTTCGATACAGATCTGATATTAAAATACTGAATGATGAAAGAATGTGACAAATTAGTCGACGGAGATCTATAAACGACGTCGGAGAAGAGCTAGGGTTTGAGTTGAAGATGAAAAAGAAAAGAAAAGTAAATAAAGTTCCTGAAGAAGAAGAGGGATTCGAACTTGAGCAATGTTTGAGCAGAAAAACATTGTGGTTATTTTTCTTTTGTGATAGTCTATTTTGGCCCTCTCAAGTCAAAAGTTTCTTTTGTGATAGTCTATTTTGGCCAATCAAAAGTTTCTTTTGTGATAGTGTATTCGGCGCCAATGATCTCTAGATCAAGTGGTGGAGGGCTTGCATTTTTCTTGAGAGATGCAGGTTTGACTCTCTCTTGGTGCAGAGTGAGGCACTGGTGGGCAATGATAGGAGACCCAGGGAAACCTAGGTTAGATCCTTGTGCCAAACGGGTTTTACCGGTAATTTCACCGTCGTGCCTACGGGCGGGTGGGTTACCGGGTTTTCCCCGGAATTGGTGGTGGACTCGGGTTACTCTCTGAGTACTCCGTTTGTCCAGTGGGTGTCCCGAGAGTGCTCGGGATTGAGTTTGTTGGCCGCTAAAAAAAAAAGATAGTGTATTAGACAAATATGTGGTAATTCATGTTTTGATTATTTCTAAGTTATTTCACTAATACAATATAATTGCAACATTTGTCAGACTATGGGTGTGTGGCGTGGGGATTGAGTCTAGCGTGGGGCGGGGGGCTGGGGTGACGTGACTGGCTTTGATTGACTAATATTTAATGACCGTTTAGCTATTAGGCATAGCCGTTAGCCAATGGCTACTTAAAAAAATCTTTTAATTATTTTCTATATAAACTAAACATTTCTTACTCATTTTTACCATCTAAATATTCAAAAAACCACTATCAAACTCCAAAATATATATATATATATAAAATGGATTCTTCAAGTTCAAGTGATTCGTATGATAAATTTGTTTTATCATCCTCATCCGACGACGGGACGGAATTATTATTATCAGCAAGGTCGATGGTAGAACATGTTTCGACACTTCCTAGATTCGACTACAATGAAGATGAAGATGATTGATTTTTTTTGGTGATGTAATTTATTTTTTTATTTTAGTTATTTAATATAAATAGAATGTGTTTTTAAAATTATTTACTAAATTATATGATTAATATAAAAAAAAGAAATTTAGGTGCTACATGGCACTCCAACGCCACCTAGCCACGTCCCTTCCACACCTCATTGTTTTGGGTGTGGACGAATGGCTTATATAATTAAGAGAAGAGTGCAATCGGTCAAATTATGGATTTGGTTCCTAAGCTTTAAAATTTATTGATATAGTCTCCAAAGTATGATGTTTGGTTTCATTTGTGGTTCTAATGATAGTAGTAATATCCTAGTAATTTACTTAGTGGACCTACATTATTTAAATTTAATTATTTATAACTACTACATGTGTTATTATAAAACCATGAAGGTATTTGTTTTTATCGTCGTTATTTTTAAATTGGTCGTTTGGTTTGAACATTTTACGAGTCGAGCTCAAACTTAACTTTTCAGCATCATAGAATAAACCAACTGAGCCGAGCTAGGCCGTTTAAGTTCGAGGTCTAGCTCAACCTGGTTTGAGTCGATTACAAACCCCCTAAATAGAACCTTTTTAATTTTAAAAGGAACATTAGTATTTACAATATACCCTTCAGAATTTAATCTAATATAGCAATAATTATGATGTTGACTAACATTTATATATATATGAAAAGCAAATCATCATGAATAGTAAATTTAATTTAATTAATTTATTAAAAGCAAGTCATCATTGCCAATGATCCCGAGATCAAGTATTAGAGGGTTTGCATTTCTTTTGAGAGATGCAGGTTCGACTCCCACTCGGTGCAGAGTGAGGCACTGGTGGGCAATGATAGGAGACCGAGGGAAACCTGGGTTGGATCCTTAAGCCAAACGGGTTTTACCGGTAATTTCACCGTCGTGCCTATGGGCGGGTGGGTTACCGGGTTTTCACCGGAATTGGTGGTGGACTCGGGTTACTCTCGGAGTACTCCATTTGTCTAATGGATGCCCCGAGAGTGCTCAGGATTGAGTTTGTTGGCCGTTCAAAAAAAAAAGCCATCATTAATAGTAAATTTAATTACTTTATTATTTAAACATATGAAAAGCAAGTCATTTATACATTTACTAGGTTAGAACCTCGTGTATTACACGGGTTGAATAAATGTAATTTTATATACTAAATTAAAACAGTTATTCTTTAAAAATCTCGTTTGTTACACGAGTTGAACAAATGTAATTTTATATATTAAATAATAAAAAATTATATCTCTAAGAACCCCATGTATTGTACTGAATAAATGTAATTTTATATATCAAATAATAAAAATTCGTGTATTGTACGGGTTGAATAAATCTAATTATATATACTAAATAATAAAAAAATTATATCTTTAAAAACATTGTGTATTACACGGGTTAAATAAATGTAATTTTGTAACCTTGTATACCGCAAGCGAGGCGAATATATACTAAATAATAAAAAAAGTTATATCTTTAAAAACACCATGTATTGCATGGGTTAAATAAATGTAATTTTGTATAGTAAATAATATGCTATTGGATTCATTTAAAAAATCATAAATTTGGTTCGGTTTAATTCGAATCAAATCACAAACTTGGTTAAGTTTAATTCGAATTGATTAGAACCCCAATTTGAATAATCAAAAACAGAATTATATTATTAGCTTCTCTTCCTAATTAGTGTTTTTTTTTAAAGTTTGATCTAATGTCTAATAAGTTCATTTGTATATTTTGTTTGTACTTTAAATTTTTTATATGAGCGTATTATTGTTTTTTTAAGTTTAAGATTATTGTTTTGTGTTATTATTTAAAAAATATCTTTAATTTATAACTTAAATTTGAAGATAATATATTATTAGAAAAAATAGAATGATTCTATCCGACATTCAAAGTAAGATAAGATTTAATATTAATTGATTATTTATTATTTAATTAATTGATATAAGATAAGTATGAAAAGGCAGGAAATTACAAATGTAGACGCTTTCAATGAATGACACGTGTCACTTATTAGTTTCTTTTATTATAGTAGATAGATTATACATATGAAAAGCAAGTCATCATGAACAGTAAATTTAATTACTTTATTATTTAAACATGTGAAAAGCAAGTTATCATGAATTGTAAATTTAATTACTTTATTAAAAGCAAGTCATCATTAATTATTTAATTTAGTTACTTTATTAAAGCAAGTCATCATAAATAGTAAATTTAATTACTTTATTATTATTAACGATAAACAATTAAATAAATACATATTTTATTAATTATTTATATGTTATTTTTACCGAGATACTTATATATAAATAAGTAATAATAATAATAAATATATTAATAGAAAGTTTTGATGAATAGTAATCAATAAGTTTTAAAAATATTATTTTTATTTTTCAGTAGTATTTTATCTATTATTCATTTGATTTTTCGGTAATAAATAATAATAATTGATAATTCTTACGTGTTTGTTTCATTATTTTATAGTGGTACTATATTTAGCATTTAATTTGTTTTTTTATAATAACTTTTGTTCGTTAAATTTTTTAAAAAAATGTAATCTGCATTTACGTTTATTTATTTTTTTTACATTGCAAGTTATTTGCCCGCATATTGTGATGGTCCGTTACCCCGGGCATTGGATCGGTATCGATTCTGTTCGTTACTGTACTGGTATGTTCATGCACTCGGTATCGAAATCAACATATGTTTTACATCGTCTGAAACGATAAAAACGGACGCCATGTTGTTTGAACAATATCGATCAGTTCAAATTATCACGGTATTGTTACTGATATTCAATTATTGTCACACACAAAGTTGTATAAATAATTTTTATTGAAACTGAAACCATAAAATGAATACAGATAACAACAGTATCGATGTTGTTTGGTATGATACGCTAGCGATTCAATGTTAGTTTATCAAAAGAAAAAACAATAAAAATAATTACCTATCCCGAACTTACGTTGTTCGTTCGGTTCACTACGGCAGCGACAAGATATATGTTATCAAACAAGAAACCATAAAGTAATACATATCGGTGCCAATGTTGTTCAGTTCAGTACGATATGGTAGCGATACGTTTTTAGTCTATCTAAAGCAAAGACAATAAAAATAAATACCGGTACCGATAGAAATGTTGTTTAGTCGGTTTCGGTTTGGATTTGTACCATAGCGACACAATAGTCGTTTTCGATAAAGTTTATATGGCAATTTTGAAAAAAAAAACTTAGAACGGAAACCAACCGAACCCATATCAACTGAACAACATCGGTACCAGTATCGATATTTGTTTCTTTTTTGTTTTCAATTGATGTAAGATTCTCTTTCGTTTACTATAGCAAGTGTCGGTACCGTACCGTAACGAACCGAACAGATACCAACCGAATTTCTGCCGCGAAATACGTGTAAAATCACTAGTTAAAATTAAAAGGAACTTTAAACCATGTCAATAGTAATCCAACTAATGTTCATTATTTTGATGGTGCTTGGGTTAGCATGAATCTCATTTTTACTAAGATTTGTTTTCTCTCTTTGAATTATGTCCAATTAACTTATATTAATTATAATTATTTATTTTATAAATTAATATATAATTTAGTTATTTTTCAAAATTTCATGAAAAGTAATTATTTTTATTTTTAACTATATATTTAATATATTAATTAAACATTATATAAATTAATGGGTTCGTTCAGGCTCGCAAGCCGGCTCAAGCTCGATAAGTGAAGCTCGGGCTCAGACGCGTTAACTAATCAAGCTTATTTTTTGGCTCACGCTCTACTCGAGCTCATGTAAGCTCGGCTCGTTTCAGGCATTTTTCGAGTCAAGTCGAGCAGCTCGGCTCGTTTACACCGCTAAGAGTTTCTTCAAGGGGTATTTGAAGGCTCAAATGTTAATCAAGTTAAAAGTGTGACCTATTGATTATTAAGCTCCGGATATTTAGTTTCTGATGGTTCAAGTTTCATGGCGTTTGAAGTTTCCTACAAAAAGTTATGGTATTTTTTAGTAACCGTCTTGAGTCACGACACTGTTTAAAGCTATAGTTATTGTTTTATCAACTTAATATGATATGATTATTCTTCCACTACTGCAATTTTTCAGGATAAAAGAAAACGGGCTTGTTTAACAGAAATGAATGTAAACTTCATAATTTTGACTAATCTAGCAATAACTATGTGGTAGGCTAAAGTTAACAGTAATCTTTAAACTATCAAACTAACATTGGTCATTTTGATGGTGCTTCATGTGACATGAATCTTATTTTTACAAGAGTTGTGTGGAATCTTTACACTATGTCCAAGGAAGTAATTCATCTTTAATAAAATGGGGAATTGGACTGTAATAATTCCAACTAGACGTCATTGGCCATTGTCAGTCCAACCTTTGAATATTCCCCGTACCAGTCACACATTTCACTTATTTTTCCTCAACTGGTCCTCAGTTAAAAAAATTTAACGGAGTTAAGTTTTTTTTTTCTGAATTACAAGATGACGTTTTAGGGCTTTTGATTAGAACGAGGATACGAGTTGAATGATGTAAAATTTACATTGAAATTGTGCTCCAAGCGACGAAAAAGTGCTTCAATTCGGGTGTTTAGATTTCCAATTAACAAAAATCAAGTCGTTTGGAGCACCATTTCGAGGTAAGTTTTACATCAATAGACCGTATCCTCGTTTTGATCAAAAGCCCTAATACGTCAGTTTGTAATTCAGAAAAAAAAACTTAACTCCATTAAGTTTTTTTAACTAAGGACCGGTGGAAGAAAAATAGGTGAAAGGTGTGAGTAGCATGGGGAATATTCAAAGGTGCGACTGTCTATGGCCAATGACGTGTAGTTAGGATTATTATAGACCAACTCCCCTAATAAAATTTAAGTGGAGACAATGGTTTGAGAGTATAGAAAATATTCAAATCTTTTTTGTCTAGGTGAATGGAACTAGTTTGAGAGCTACTATTAAAAGAAAAAGACAAGTCAACAAGACTTAAACCCCTTCTTGGGTTGAATCTCATGCTTTTGTTTGTCGGATAATTGATGATTTATTGTCTTCACTTTTGTATTCGTTATATCACCTTTATCGTCGTATGGCACACGGCGTGGAAATAATGAAGCCAGTTCCATTATTGAATATAAAAAAAATGGTAGGTGCACGGTACCATTAACCGCGGAAGGGTTCTCCCTTCCCAGGCTAGCCACCCGCAAAGCCGCCTGGCGGTGAGTCTCCCACCCGAGTTGACACAGGCTGATGTGAGGATCGAACCTGCGTCCCCACGGGAATATAGGAGCCGGTGGCCACTGGACTGACACCCAATGGTTTCCATTATTGAATATATTCTATTTATCCATTGATATTCACTAATAATTGATTGGATAAACAGTAGGAGGATATATATATATAGAGAGAGAGAGAAACGAGATCACAAGAAAACAGTTGGAAGTGTAAAAACGGTGAGAACGGATCCTTGTCGAACACGTGGCAGGGGCGCTAAATGATATGCAGGGGCACGATTGTCATTGTCCACGTTCCCCTCAATAAATGGTGTTATAATTCCGTTTCAAACAAAATTCCAAAAATTTCGTATTAGCAGTTACTTCCTCTCCAAGCTTCTGAGATCTATGGCGTCTAACGTGAATTTCATTCTACAAAGTAATATTTGATGGCGTTTTCATATGTGTTCCAGCAAATCATGCAACAGATATGGTGTTTTGTTCTTTATGTTTGTTTCAATGGCGTTTTTTTTTTCAAAGTAGTATGTGAAAATGACGTTTATGTTTCAATGGTCGTTCTTCCTATATTCAATATTTGGTGTTCTCATTAGTAATTTTAATTGTCGTTTGGGATCTAATATATGCTTATTGTTTATGATCAATGGCGTTTTACACTTGGTTATGTATATCTGATTAGTTGTAAATATTGGCGTTAATTTGTAAACATCAGTTCTTACTATTTGTTAATTATTCAACTTATGGTGTTTTCATTAACATGTTTCAGGAAGACAATAACATCAGTTCTTCATATTGTTTATTATTCAACTAACGGCCTTTTCATTAATATGTTTTATTAAGAAAGTAACATCAGTTATTCCTATTGTTTATTATTCAATTAATGGCGTTTTCATCGATAATGTTTTAAGGATACATTTTCTATGTTAAATATTCCCCAAAGGCGTTTTTCTTAATTCGTTCTCACTGTGTTTTTTTCAGACGAGGGTGTTTCTTCGAATGAAAGGTTTTGCCCGAAAATTGATTTTCCATTGATCATTCCTGACGCTAGTGAAGAGATAAAGCCAAAAATATACATGATATTCCCAAGCCTCGATGATTGTTATTCATTGTATGTTAGGTATGCGACGGCTTGTGGTTTTTCTGTCAGGAAAGGGACTGAAAAGATAAACGCCAAAGGAGAAACACATATTAAGTATTGCATGGGTACGAGATCTGGGGTATATAAGGACAAGAAGGTTGATACGTTGGACCCGAATCAAAAGGAAAGGACTGTGCGATCCAACTTTTCAAAGAGGACTGGTTGTGGAGCACAATTATGTGTAATATTTGAGGCTGGATCATTGAAGGTCTATAAGTTTGTTGAGGAGCACAACCATTATTTTGTTGAATAGCCTGATAAGCATTTTCTTCGGTCTGAAGGACACCTCACTCAGCTCCAGAAGCATGTTATACATAGCATGTCTAAGTTGAATTTGGGACCGGTTAAGTCGTTTAATGTTATGAAGACTTGTTTGGCGATTTTGAAGACGGGTGCAAGTAAAGTTGATTTTAAGAACTACAAGAGGTAAATTAACTTGTTTATTGGAGAATACGACGCTGAGATGGTTGTGAGATATTTGCATGAAAAAAACAGTCCCATCCTAATTTCTCGTACGATTACTTCACATACGATGAGAATTGTTTGAAGGGACCTGGGATGATCATCTACCATTAATAGAATTTTCCTATAATAATAGTTATCATACTAGCATTAATGCTGCACCATTTGAAGCACTTTATGGACGAAAGTGCCGAACTCCAGTCTGTTGGGCAGAAATTGGAGAAAAACAACCATCTGGACCAGAGATAGTGCAAGAAACAACAGATAAAATAATTCAAGTCAAGGAAAGACTAAAAGCAGCACGAGATCGTCAAAAGAGTTATGCAGATAACAGACGATAACCTTTAGAATTTCAAGTAGGAGATAAGATATTGTTAAAAGTCTCTCCATGGAAAGGAGTAGTCAGATTCGTTAAAAGAGGAAAGCTAAGCCCCAGGTTTGTTGGACCTTTTGAGATTATTAGAAAAATAGGACCTGTAGCTTTTCAGCTACAACTGCCAGAGGAGATGGCAGGAATACATGATGTGTTTCATGTGTGTAATCTCAAAAAGTGCTTAGCAGACGAATCATTAATAATACCTCTTAAGGACATAGAGTTAAATGAGAAACTTAAATTTGTAGAGAAACCCATTCAGATTGAAGATAGAAAGATCAAGAATCTTAAACACAAGAGATTAGTTCTGGTCAAAGTAAAATGAGATTCCAAGAGAGGACCAGAATACACTTGGGAGCTCGAATCAAAGATGCAAAGGAAATATCCACACCTCTTCCAGTAGACCTCGAGGACGAGATCTAAAACAAGGTGGGGAGGATATAACAACCCTCCTAGAACCCTTAACGTAACCCTAAACGTTCCTTATATACCCCGTATACAAGAAACGAGCCCGAAATACCTTAATATTTATAAAAATCAAAGAAAACAAAATCTGGAAGTCGCTCGCGGGGCGCAACCCCCTTAGCTACATCTGTCGCGGGCCGCGACTGGCTTGGATTGCTGGACAAGGCATTGTGCCACGTGTCCGGTTACGTTGCAAGCCTACACCTTTGAATCGACAAGGCTAGGGCCTAATGTACCCTTGTTGCGGGTCGCGAAAGAACAAGAGGAAGGCCTCGCGGGCCGCGAGCCGACCTTCGACAGGCCTATAAATAGAGGCCGATGCCTCATTTGATTTTCGTTCTAATTCTGATATTCTCTCTCAACTTCTGTTAGTATAAATACATGGGTATTGTACCCCTATAAAGCGAAGCTCTGCCTCGTTGTAAGTATTATAACCCTATTTGTTACCCTACACGATTGATCTAGGGCTCCGTAACGCATGTCAAGGCTCTGCCTGACTCAGTCGTTGGAGTTCTGTCTCGTGTTACACCTGATTGATCCAGGACTCCCTAATGCATGTCAAGGCTCTTCCTGACTCAGTCATTTGAGTTCTGTCTCGAGTTGTACGGTTAATATGATTTGGGTTATTTTACTAACATGTGTGCATTGTTTAATTTTAAAAGATAATAACCAGGAGATACACCAGGAAGCTTTTGTTTTACCTAAGTAAAAATGTGAGTACATTCTCTTTTTGTCACTTTTTTAAATATACTCTTGTGAGTCAAAATGTTTTACCAAAACCTCAAATGTTTTAAATTACACTTAACAGTAATTGAGTATTTGTGATTCTATAATTACTGCCGGTATGTTGGGGTTTTGTATACATTACTTGAAAGACGTTACCATTGGACAAAGAGTTAACTAATGAGTAATATGACCCACAAGTCAGGTGTTGACAGTACTGAATGAGTAATTGAGTAGATATAAACAAATGTAATTGCGGATGCCCTAAATACTGTAAAGTTGTGAAACTGTTTTGATTAAACTAGGATGCACTCGCCAGTATTTCTTGCAGATCAAATCTTTTTAAAACGCGTTTCAGGTAACAAAATGTGAAAGCCAATAGAAGCCAGACGGAGAGCATTGAAGGCTTGGAAAAGTGGCTATAAAAGTTACCTAAATAAAAAAGGAGTTTTTGTTTTCAATAATTAGGGTTTATCCCTACAAATGTATTGTCAAATGAACTTGGGTTTTATCCCAATTATTACTATAAAAAGTTTGGTATTTAACTCTGATAAAAATATTTCCTAACTACGGTCCTGATGTATTCCGCTGCCAAATTAAATAAACACCAATACCACCAGCTCTGCCTGGGCAGGGGTCGGGGGCTGCGACAGTTATGTACCTTCCAGTTAATAAAAAATACTTTATTCTCTATAATTAGTTGCAAAAACGCCAAATGGAAAAACAAACAAACATCTAGAACTATAATAATTGCCTTTAATCACATGTTATGCACAAAAAGTGAAAAATGTAAAAAAACAGTAAAAAATATATAAAAAAATATAAAACGCCAAATGGCGATATTGTGTGTTCTTACTTGCTCAAAAATTTCATAGGAAAAAATAGAAAATATAAAAAACGCCAAACTACTCTCCACTTGCTCTCGAAGACCGTGTCGATTTTCTTTTAATTACGGCCTTCTTGCATGTCGATGCGTAGTGTCCGAAAGCTTTACAGTTCTTACACTGTCTTTCTTTCGCCCCGGGCTTCCCTTTTGTTTTTGTTTTTTCAATTGCTCCCTTCTGTTTGGATTTCAAACACTTACGAGATCCAGAACCTTTCGACTTATACCCAACAGGGACTCTTATCGGATTCTTGTCGTTTTGATATTGCCCTGTTATCTCTGCAAATCTATCCCTAGTACTAGGAGGAGGAGCAACAATCTGCATATCTTGAACATTCTTCATATAAGATTGAACATGATCCTTGTATAAGAATAATTCTTCTTTATTACCAGATAAACAAACGGTTCAAAGTATACTCCATTGCAAAAATAATTTCTCGCATCATACTTTGCACATCGGGATCAAGCTCGGTCATAAAATCACGACTCATTGAGTAATCTGAAGAGCAATTTGGCCAAGTCTCTTTACGCCATCTATTCAAAATGTACTGTTTTGGAAATTTCCAAATATCCAAACTTCTCAAAACATAAAATATATGTCTACATAGCAAACCAAACTGCTCAAAACGCCTGCATGAGCAAGTGCTGGTGTAATCAGACTTACGGTACATTACCTGAAAAAACACCCCAAAAGACTGTATGTTAGGGATGAACAAATCAGACCCGGTACCGGTACCGAATTTACCGGACCGGGTACTTTTTCGTTACCGATTCGGTACCGACTTTTGACATTTTCGGTACCGGTCCGGTACGGTACTAGTTCGGTACCGGTATTTACTGGTTTTTACCCTCAAATACCGGTACCGAACCGTATCGGTTATATTCGTTACCGGTACCGGTACCTACTTTTAGGGATTTTCGGTACCGGTTCTTTCGGTACCGGACGGTACCGAGCTCATCCCTACTGTATGTATAAAACGCCATGTAAACAATGTCTGTATAAAACACCATCAAACAACAAACACAAAAACTTCAGGCAGAAAAAATAAGTGTTTAAAAATTTAATAAACGCCATACTCAGAAAACGCTAGATAAAATACGCGAAAAACGCCATTGTTTACCTCGAATAAGGATGTACAAGACGGCTAGAAATCATTTATGTAGAACTTAACAAACCCATCGGGCTGCTCTTCATAACGTTGATTTAAACAATCCCCAATCCCGATTAGCGCAACTTGAATGTTCCAAAAAATATTTTTTGTGTATATCTCAGCAGCTTGCCTCTCCAACACTTTATAATTACTTTTCAACTAGGGGCGTTTGTATCGAGATTCATGTTCACTTTTCCGGTGCGTGTGACGCTGTGCTTCTATTGCAGTTTCGTAATAAGTCATGAACTCAACAAGAGTAGATTTTGCATTACACACTTGACCAAAAAAATGGTTCTCACTTTCCGACCTCGATGCCGTACGCATAAGGCCCGACAGTTCCTCCATTCTATAGTATGCAGGGATCCAAGAATCCCTAAGTGTAAAAATATTAGAAAGCCAGTCATTATCATCTAAATTGAACTCTTCAATAACCTCTTCCCATCCTGATTCAAACTTTTCGGGTGTAAGAATATCCATCCAAACAACACCACAAATACGTTTTTTGAAATTGGTGGAATTGCATAGCCTAACACCAACCTATATAAAACACGAAAACGCCATGGAATAAATACATTACAAACAAAAAACTAACATAAAAACAATTATGAATGGCAAAACGCCATATATCTTTAGAGAAAGTTTATGCATCACGTGATACATGCATAACCGATGCCTCGTTTCAACAAATACAATAGAAATAGCCTTCTTCATTGCTGGATCTTGGTCAGTTACAACAAATTTTGGTTGAGCACTGACAGCTTTTAGAAAAACTCTAAACAACCATATATACATATCAACAGTTTCTTATGCCAATAATGCAACACCAAATGTAACATTGCAGTGGTGATTTTCTATACCAGTAAACGGTACAAACACCATAGAGTATCTGAATACAAAAACACCATTGAAAAAATGAAACGAGAACAAAACGCCAGTGCATCTAAATAGTGAAAACGCCAAAACACACAGAAAAAAATAGAATTATAAATATTACTTGTTGGAATGATACGTGGCGTCAAACGGAATCACATCACCAAACACGTGGTAATTACGTTTGTATTGATCATCACACCAAAAAAGTCCCTTCGAACGATTCTCATTATCTGTGAAGTAATCGTACGAGAAATTAGGCTGGGACTGTTTTTGTTTTTCATGCAAATGTCTCACAACCATCTCAGCATCGTATTCTGTAGGATCGTTTTGCGACCTATATGAGTCGTTCAGAGTCAAATCTAAGTCGTTTGAAAGGCGGAAACAGTCAAACAACTGAGAATCAGTGATAGAAAGGTGTAGAAACAGAGATTTATACTTAAAACAGGGTTTTCATTGATATTCAACTTGATTACACGGTGAGAATTGGGCAGCACTTCGTTACACGTCTCACTATTTCGTACCAAATGAAAAACCCAAGTGCCATATATATAGGCAACACTATTTCGCACGAAATGACCAAAACTCATTTTGTGCGAAATGACTTTCAAACATAAAATTACATTTTTCACCCCTATACAAACTACTTTGACATGACCCAGACTGTAGACGTAGGCTATAGACATCGTCACCAACAAACTCCCCCTTGGATATTGCCGGAGTCTTCAGTCAGGTATTCAGCGCTATCTTTACAGGGACTTGAACTTTTCTTCCCTTGGCTTAGGCTTTCTCAGTAACATCTTCCTAAGCTTTTCATTCTCTTCAACTTTTCGCTTTTCCTCTGCAGCCATTCTCTGCACAACAGTATGCCTTATCATATTATCTCTTTCTTCTCGTGCCTTTCTTTCCTTCTCAGCCTTCTCAGCCTTCCGAGCTTCTTTCTTCTCAATCTTTCTCCACTTTGTTGACCATGCATTCTCAGAGTTAATCCCTTTCTGAAAACATATAGTTACAACCTTCTGAAATTGCATTGTCTGGTCTCTGTCTTCAGCTTTAAACCCAATCTTGTTAACAAACAAACACTCTATGTCTTTTGCTGAGCAATTAACCAACCACAAAGGATCACACACAAAGATGTATCTGATTTCATTTTCAACTTTGTAGGTGATCACAGCCTCAGTTGTCAGACAGTTGTACACCCAATACAAGAACCCTGTATGGAAATCCTGCTCCATTTTTGGTACTGGAATATTCTTTATCACTTTTGGCTTCTTTATCTTCAGGATTGTCTCTTCAGTACCTGTTTCAGGATCCACTCTCTTCACTTTCTTTGGATAATGAGGTTTCCAGTGCTTGAAGTCTTTGAATGCTTCATACTTCATTAAACCCCAAATAGGCACATCATGTTTTCTGATAGGATAGTTCAAAGTTCTAACTTTTGACAATTCTTCAACATCCCACCATGGTAGAGACATGATATCCTGAATATACTCAAAATACTGTACCCCATATTCTCTTCTGATTGCATACACTTTCACTTGTGGCAAGAATCCCCAGCTGATAATGTCACCAAGAGAAATTTCTCGGTCTCTCTTATAAAACTTCAGTGGACGTTTGAATTTTCTTTTAGTACTCTTTCTAAACCATTTCTTCCTTTCTTCACGACTTTCATCTTTTGTCGTCCCATCAAAATTCTTGTTTTTCAAACATTCTTCAACTTTCCTTCTCAATTCATCAATGTTCTCTTGACTGAAAAATTCAACCAGTGTTGGAAAGTTTGAAGTATCAACATTCGCAGACGATTCTTCATCACTACAGTCTTCAACCTCAACCCTATCATAATTATCAGCTTCCTCCACATACTTATACTGATACTCGGACTGTTGATTGATGTCGAACTGATTGAGTTCCTCTTCAAAATCAAACTTGAAGGCATTCTCATCAATATGTGTCATTTTCATGATTTCATCCAAAGTGTAAGTATGCCTGATTTCACCTTCCTCTACCTCAGGTTCAAGACGAAGAATTAATCTTTCACTTTCATCAACATTTTGATCATCAACATGCTCCCCCTCACCTTCAGCATTTTCTGGCTCTTCATTTGCATCATCTTGAAGATAATCATCAACATTTTCTTCTTGAGATGCTTCAGAAACTTTGATCCCAGAAGTACCCTGATCATCATCATCATTACCATCGTCATCATCATGACTGCTTGCAGAATAAACATCATCTGCATCATCTATCACATCATCATCATCATCTTCGTCATCTTCATCATCTTCATCATCTTCATTTATATCATCAATTTCAACATCAACATCAAATACACCAGAACCTGACGAAATTGGCAGAACAGATGATATTGGTTCTTCTATAGGTTCAGACACAACCATTGCCTTTTTCGTCACATCATCAACTTTTTCACCTTCAAGACCTTTACCCTTGTCTTTCATTTGAGCTTCTAAATCAGCTTTACGTTTAGCTCTGACTTCTTCAAGCTGAATCTCCTCAAATCTTTGTTCAACAGGCTTTCCAAGCAAATCTTCTAACACTTTCTTTAACATGTAATCTTCATGTTCTCTTCGAGCATAGTTTGCCTCCAACTCTTTATTTTTCAATTTAAAATACTTATTCTGCTCATCTCTGCGAGCCTTTTCCTCCTCTAACTCAGCAATACGAACTTTCAGAATATCAATGTCTGCTTGATCTGCTTCAACTCTGTTCTTTAAAGATGAATTTTCAGCTTCAACGGTCTTGACACGCTTTTCAAGCTTCTTCTCACGATCTACCAACTTTTTATTTTCAACTAACATCTCATCCACTTTCTTTTGTAACTTTTTTACAACATCATCAGTTACAAAATTAAAATCTCCAATGTCTTCAAGAGGAATATTCTCTGGAATGTGAGGAAAATTTTTGAAACCAGAAGATCCAGGAGTTGATTGTACTTAGGGTTGTGAAGATGGTGGTGTTTGGAAAATTTGTTGTGAAGTAATTTGAATTTGTTGTGGTGGTGATTGTGGTGGTTGTTGTGGTGGTGATTGATGTGGTGATTGAAGTGGTGTAGGTTGTCTCGGTGGTGATTGATGTGGTGATTGAGGTGGTGATGGTTCAGGTGGTGGTGATGGTGGTTGACTTGGTTCCTGGTGATGTGGTGATTGAGGTGGTGATGGCCCAGTGGGTTTGTTGGTCCAATTAAATCAGTAGGTATAAAAGTGTTGTCGGCCAGTGATTTCAAATACTAATAAAGTGCATGTGAAATTGAACCATATTTGTCATTTGAAAGGTTTGACATCACATTGGGTCACAATTCGATTCAAGAGATTTTATTTGTTCAAAGGTTTAAAGTGCAACGAATCGAGTGACAATCCGAACGGTTTACCACCCGATCCTAATTAGTTCTATTTGTCTGTGTTTCAGGTGATTTGTCAAGCATCGGATACCCGCCCGAGCGAATCCTCACCTGATTTGTTGTCGCCTGATTTTTGCCACTCAATCGGATATTCATCTGATTCAGTTGTTTTGATAAAAAAAACATGGATGTGTTTGATAGTTTTACAGCTATCAGGGGAGAATCAACAAAAGAGTTGGTTGAAAGGTATTGTCAGTTGTATGTAGAGATGAAACGTTTGAGCATTACCAAAAGAGATGATGAATGGGTTGACAAGTTGGCAAATGCTATACCGCGTGATGAGTGGGGCACATATTTGTTGGCCTGGAAAAATAGCTTGGAATATTTTGGCTTTAATTTGGTCACGTTCATCCAGAAGATTGAAGCTCAAGAGATTGAACTCCAAAAGATTAGAAAATTGAAGTCTGATTCAGGAGAGAAGAATCATAAAGTAGCAACTACTGAAGAAAAAGTCAAATCTGAAGAAAATGTTCAAGTGGTAGAGAAGCAAGTTGACGAAATTTCAGCTATCAAGGTTGAGAAGAAAGCTGAAGCTAAAAAGATGTCCGAGAAGTGCTTAAACTGTGATAAATCTGAATCAGAAAATGTCAAACTTCTAAAAGATGTAGAGAGTTTGACATTAGAAAACAAAATTTTAAAAGAAAATGAAAAAGAAGTTCAAAATAAAATAAAAATTTTAGAAAATGAAAAATTAAAAATTGAAAAAGACTTTGAAAATGTATTTTGGATAAAATTGGAAAATAAAGTTTTAAAAGAAAAAGAAATGGAATTTCAAAACCAAATAAAGATTTTAGAAAATGAAAAATCTGTTTTAGATAAAAATAAAATTGAAAATGAAAATGCAATAAATTCTCATCTTGAGAAAATCACTCAACTTGAAAATGAAGTTGAGTGTGCTAACAATAAAATCAATGATTTAGAAAAGAAATTGAAAGGTTTTGTGACTTCATCAGTATTACTAGATCATTTATGTCCAAAACCGATCAATGAAATTCAATAAGTGACAATGTCACAAATTATGACAAAGTCATAATTGAGGATTGTGATGATAAATCTGATGATGAAAATGATAAAAAGAAAATATTTTTGAAATTAAAAGAAAAATTTCAAGAAACTGTTTTACAATCTACTGAAAGAGGTGAATGCTCAACGCAAAAACCTTTTAAGAAGAATGTAGAACAAAAACAAAACCAAAATTCAAAAAAATTTCAAAACAACAATAAAAGATCATTAGTTCAATCATCCAATCATTATAAAAAACCACAAAAAGTTGAAAATCAAAACTCACAAAAAGTTGGTAATAAGTGGTGCAGGTTCGACCACAGTGCTCAAACGTCAAATCAAGCTTACAGGAGAAGTCAAGGTTATCACAAGGCCAAACAGTGTTATGATCTAAATGTTTGGATTGATAATGGAGAATGGTATGATAACAGAGTGTGTTACAAATATGGTTTTCAAGGACACTATGCTGTTAATTGCCAGAGTCAGAGATTTGAGACAAGAAGATGCTATGAATGTCAAATCAAAGGTCATATTGCCAGAGATTGCCCAATGAGATCAAAGAAAAGATCGAGGGCTGAATCTCAGAGAATGGTAAAGAAAACAGTCAAAATCGAAGAAAAGCCCAAAGAACAGAAAGTGAAATTGTCACAGGGAAGAAAGACAGAATGAGGAAGAAAAGGAAGAAAGCAAGGGAGTATCTTGAAAAGATTTTGTCCTCGGGTACAACTGTTGATTCAGATAAAAGTTCTGATGAATCGATTTGCTCAACAAAAAATGGTCAGTCAAGCAAAACGAATTCATCAGATACAAATCTGAGGACAAAAGAGAGGATAAAGAAAGAAAAATTGACTCATCAAACTGATAAAAAATCAAAGAAAGTTAATTTTTCAGATAAAATCTTTATCAAAGTTTTTGAGTATAAAAGAAACTGTGAAAGGTCGTTCATGTCACAGGTTGATGAATTTGGAAAACCTAAATCCTGTGAGGATTGGGTTCCAATAATGGATGGCGATGAATTTGTTTCTTCGGAAGCAAAGGAGTCATGTTTTGGTGATGAATCTGACTCGTCAAAGTCAGAAGAGCCAACAGTTGATCAAAAAGGAGAAAATTCAGTTCCGCCAATGGATGATGTCAACTTTCCACCATTGCAGACTGAAAATTTTAAACAAAAAGTTAGTAAAGTGAAAATTTCGAATCAATTCTATTCTGAAAAGAAAGAATTCGATGTCGAAAAGGCTTTTAATAGCAAAGTAAAACATATCTTTGGAAAGATGGTCGATGGTAGGGCCAAAGGGGTGAAAGAATTTTATGAATCAATGAGGATAACTGACACCCCAAGTGAAAATAACTCGGATACACCCAAGGCTGGTCAGGCTTGGGTGCCTGCATTCTTTGCTTGAAATTCTGCCTTGCCGGAGCTCCCAAGTTGGTAATCGTGGAGTAGGAATCGGCATCTTTCTTGAGAAATTCACATCTGTGATATTTCGTTTTACAAGTGGTTAATCAAGGACATTAAGTTGTACTTGATTTAACTTTCTTACAAGTGGTATTGTTTTTTTTTTTTTTGTGAAAAACCGAAAGTGTTAAAGTTTTTACAAGTGGATTGTGAAAGGACAATGTGATGAAAACCCCATGTTTGTGAAACGACAAACAAAACTAATTTTCTGGAAAAACCATTTTGATTAAAACAAACTTAAGTGTTTTGAAATCATAATGGGAAAATAGTTTGTTGTCAGGGGGAGTTCTGATTGTTTAAGCCAAGTGGATGGCGAATTGAGGCAATTCTCATCAGTTTGTCATTTTACTTTGTACAGTTTATTGCTTTTAAATTTTCCCAGAAAATCAAAATTGAAACATATTTTGATTTTAGGGGGAGTAGAAAATTTATTTCAGAAATTTTGAAAATTTGAAAAATCTAAAAACATGATAAAATCTAAAATTCAAAAACATCGGAAAATCAAAAAGAGTTTTGTGAAAAAAGAGGAAATGATAATACATCAGTGGACTATCAGTGCACGCTAGAGAAATGTGAAGTGTTATAAAGTTTTAAACAGTCTCACTAGGGATGTGTCGATAGGCTCAGCTAAGACTAGTAGTTTTGCGAAAACGATACAAACATAAAGAAAAAAAGCCTAAGTCTGGTGGGAAACACGGTCAAACGCATAGTACTTAGTTTTGTCCTTCTTGACTGTGTGCCTGCTCGGTAATTGCTGATTGTCGAAAGACATAAAACCGGTTAAGTTTGTGAGCTTTCACAACTTTGTTGAAAAGTCACTGTGATTTTGTGTTTTCTTTTACAAAAATTTAAACTTGTTTGATTTCTTTATTTTGATTAAGCATTGGACATCCTCTGCGTATACGTGAGTATCGAACTGGATGTTAATGCCTAATCGTTTTGCTTTAGTTTCTTTGGTGTTTCGTTTAAGCTTTGGATCACCTCTATGTATACGGGAGTATCGAACCGATGGTTAAAGCCTAAACACTTTCAACTTGTTTTATTTTTTCTTATTTTACTTAAACATTGGACGATCTCTGCGTATACGTGAGTATCGACCTGATCGTTAATGTCTAAGTGTTCTGAGTTATTTTTGCACAAATCACTGTTGATGAAAGTTTAAAAGCGTTATTCGGGTCAGTGCATTACATGATGAGGGGATATGCTTAGAGTGTGGGGCCCATAGGACTTTAGTGCTATCTAATGTACTCTAATCATATCAGTAAGCATTACGAACATCTTAGAAGAGTTTAAGTGGACCACAATATCGATGATCTAGGGTGAATTGTTTAAAAAACTTTAAGTGGTAATTTTTAGATCAATGGTGCAGCTGATTTGTCTCATTAAACTGATATGATCCTCTTATGCAAACTCACAAAAAATATTGTCTGTAAATATTTCTTTACTGTTTTACATTAAAAACAAAACCCAAAAAGAATGTGCTTTTAGCATAAAATTTTGAAAAATCCAAAAAGATTTTCGACAACTGATGTTGGAGAGATGATATTCAAAATTCTAAGTGCTAAACAGGAAGAACAGAAGTTTGGGAAAGTTTGTTGGAAATGTGAATTGTTTTTAAAATGACTAAATGGCTCATTAATTTGAAACCAATTTAATCATTTTAAATACAAGTGGTAAGCATAAAGTTAAATCTTAATGTTGGTTAGAGTTTGTGCAGATCCCCGTGTCGAAGTCTGTGCAGAGTTAAAACCAGGTTTCCGATACAAAACCTGTGAAAGTGCTATATCAGATTACGATCCCGGAACAACTTAAGGGGGAGTCTTTTAGCAAAGGTGAGATTGAAGAGTGAAAGAGCCAGATTCAGATTATGGAAGAATAGCCGATAATGGTGAGAAAAGAGAAAGAGAGAATTTGAAGAATGCTTCAGCGTCAAATACTTTGGAAATGGTATGAAAGAGAAAGTTTGAAGGATGCTTCAGCGTCAAATATTTTGGAGAAAGTAAGAAGACTGATCAAGACTGAAGTTTTGACGTACTGACGTCTCATACTGAAGACTCCGTCAACATCCAAGGGGGAGACTGTTAGTGCTTATGTCTGTTGACTTCGTCTTGTATCGAGTCTTGTAATAGAAATGATAGATCTAGGATACGTAGTTCGAGGAAAATGGGAAATTGGATGAAAAAGTCATTTCACACGAAATAGCCATTTCGTGCGAAATACCCATTTCGTGCGAAATAGCAAGTGACCATTCGTGCGAAATAGCAAGTGCCCATTTCGTGCGAAATAGCAAGTGACTGTTTCGTGCGAAATAGCAAATGACTGTTTCGTGCGAAATGACTTGGCTATAAATACTAGGTCTGATCATTTCATTAGTAACTTCGAATTTTGGTAGCGAAGCTCTGCCGGAGTGTCTCTAGCTTGTATATCTTTGTCAAATCAATACAAGAGACTTGTAAAGTGATTCCAAGTGCAATACAAGCTGAAGAAAGATCAAATCATTGAATTCCGCCTCTGATTTGATCCGAGAACTCTTCTGAACGACTCGTTTGGTCGTGCAAAACGATCCTACATATTCCTCTATAAACAAGTTAATTTGTCTCTTGTAGTTCTTAAAATCAACTTTACTTGCACCCACGTCTTCAAAATCATCAAAAACAAGTCTTCATAACATTAAACGCCTTAACCGGTCCCAAATTCAACTTAGACATGCTATGTATAACATGCTTTTGGAGCTGAGTGAGGTGTCGTTCAGACAGAAGAAAATGCTTATCAGGCTGTTCAACAAAATCATGGTTGTGATCCTCAACAAACGTATTACAACAACCCTTCTAAAACCTCTTAATTTAATCCTAAACGTTCTAAAATATACCCTGTATGCAAGAAATGAGCCTAGAATAACCTAATATTAATAAAAATCAAACAAAAACAAATCTCTGAGTTGCTCGCTGGCCGCGACCCATTTCTTTCGGTCTGTCGCAGGCCGCGACCCAGTGACACCAGGCGGCACCGTGTAGCGCCACGTGTCCCTTGCATGTTGTACCTACACCGTTGATTCACCATAGCTAGATCCTACCCTACTGCTTTCGCGGGCCGCGAGAAAGATAGAGGGGGCTTCACGGGCCGCGAGCCGCCTCTCGTCAGGCCTATAAATAGAGGCCGATGCCTCATTTCTCAATCGTTCAAATTTCTTTCTTTTCTCTGATCACTAGTAGGCTAAAACTCTCAGGAAATAATACCCCTATAAAGCGAAGCTCTGCCTCGTTGTAAGTATTATAACCCCAATTTGTTACCCTACACGATTGATCTAGGGCTCCTTAACGCATCTCAAGGCTCTGCCTGACTCAGTCGTTGGAGTTCGGTCTCGTGTTACACTCGATTGATCTAGGACTCCGTAATGCATGTCAAGGCTCTGCCTAAGTCAGTCATTGGAGTTTTGTCTCCAATTGTACGGTTAATGTGATTTGGGTTATTTTACTAACAAGTGTGCATTGTTTAATTTTAATAGATAATAACCAGGAGATTCACCAGGAATCTTTAGTTTTACCTAAATAAACAAAGTGAGTACATCTTGCTTTTTGTCACCCTTTTGTAAATCTTTTTATGAATCATTGTCCAAACATTTTACAAAACCCTAAATGTTTATAAAGATACTTACAGCGATTAAGTATTTGTAATTCTACAATTATCATCAGTATGTGGGGTTTTGTATACATTACTTGAAACTCATTACTATTGCAAATAGTAGCATGGCCACAAGCACGAGGGACAATGGTTGCCCAGTAACAATACTGTGTTGATTAATTGGATAGATGCGAGCATTGTAAATCTTAATACTGTAAAGATTATAAAACTGTTTTGATTAAACTGGGATGCACTCGCCAGTATTTATTGCTGATAAAACCTTTTTAAAACGCGTTTCAGGTAACTTAATGTGAAGCTAATAGAAGCCAGCTGGAGAGCACTGAAGGCTTAAAGTTGTGCCTATAAAAGTTACCAAATAAGAAACGGAGTTTATGTTTTCAATAATTAAGGTTTATCCCTACAAATGTATTGTCAAATGAACTTGCGTTTTATCCCATTTATTATTATAAAAGTTTGGTGTTTAACTCTGATAAAAATATTTCCTAACTACGGTCCTGATGTATGAATTCCGTTGCCATATTGATAAACACTGATACCATCTGACTGGTTCCCGGCACCCGCTCCCGGGGCAGGGGTCGGGGCTGCGACACGTATAGACCTTCCATGATCCAACCTCAAATATTTCACATAATTGTGCTCCACAACCAATCCATTTTGAAAAGTTGGATCGCACAATCCTTTCCTTTTAATTCGGGTCCAACGTATCAACCTTCTTGTCCTTATATACCCCAGATCTCGTACACATGAAAAACTTAATATGTGTTTCTCCTTTGGCGTTTATCTTTTCAGTCCCTTTCCTAACAGAAAAACCACAAGCCGTCGCATACCTAATGTCACACCCCTATTTTCCACGTGTCACCGGTGGGCCCGGTGGGGAGTATCGTGACGTAGTTGATATCATCATAGACAAACAACACAATATAATAATGCACAGCGGAAGCAAAAGATAGATTCATTTCAACTTTTTAAATAAAATGTAATAATAAGTATCACGAGTAGTTGAAACGGATCCACAGGCGGATCGAAATAAAATAGGATAATTGTTCAACAGTTTATTTGTCGTCCAAGCTGCGAGACCTATAGTGGACGCTCTAGAAGCCTGCCAGCCTATTACGTGTAGTACCTGCACTTAATCTTTTGGGAAAAATACGTCAGTTTACACTGGTAAATACAATTCGACTGACTCATTTTGAAAAGGTTGAAAATTGATTTAAATGCACAAGGCACAACACATTTTTATTAACTTGGGTCAATTATTTAATATTATAATCATGTGAACGAATTACATGTTACTTGTGCGTTCAGTAGCCCGGATCTAGTCCGGGTTAAAGATCAATAGACACACCACATAAGCGAGTTATACACTGACGGGTGCACGCCTACACCCCGTGCTCTGGTCGTGGCCATCTCGTAAGATGATGCCAAGGATATCCGGGACATGGTCATTAACCCCCCAAAGGCTTTAAGTGAACAAGACTGTTTAAACGAGCCGAACAAATTATTCAAACTAAACACCCAAGGGTGTAGGATTTAACGCTCGATCAAGCGGTATTTTATATACCGTAACCCAAGCCCGTATAGGGAAAATAAGTCAAAAAGTATTTACCTGAATAAGTATCAATCACAATCAAGAAAAATGCAAGTATCTTTTACTGGTGCTCCTAATCTGGAACAAAGGTTTATAATAACCTATTAGATTTCTAACGGGTCTTTATTTAAGCCTAAGCCTAGACCGGTTAGTTTTAAATAACGATAGGGTTCACGCACGATTAAGCGAAGACCGGGTGGAATGTGAATTTGACCCGACAAGTTTGAAGACTTGCATAATATGGGTTTACTAAACACATTCTGGATTTTGAGACAAAAATGATAATGTTTGACCCGTTTCGGTCAATTTATGTAAACTAGTTACATAAACCGAACCGAACGCGAAAAGTGCGTTACGGGCGACCAAGAGAGTCATATGCAAGTTCCCTGAGGTAATATGCTCTAAATATGTTATAATATCAGTAAGTTATTTTCTATTTTGCCCGGAACGGATTTAAAATCAATTTATGCCTTATAAGGGCATTTCGGTCATTTAAAGAGGTTGTAAAAGAGTTTATTCGTAAATCTGAGTTATGGGTCTGATTAATACAGAAAATATACTTAACTTATTATGTTATAACAGTGTGATATGACCCGTATGTAAAACTTATCATTTAAAATCAAACTATGCACCCTAGGGGTATTTTGGTAATTTCACAAGGGCTAAAAATGCCAAAACTGGAAATCTGAGTTTATAACATTGTACTTACTGTTTTTATATGAAAATATGCTATTCACATCAGTAGGTATAAGTCTTATATGCTTGACATGGTTATAGTATATACTATGCGTTAAAAATGCCTAAAAAGGCGATTTAGAGCCGTTTCCGGGTTTGTAAAAGAAAGCTGAGATTTTTATACTTCCAGAAGGTTCAACATACTTTATTTAATAAATAAAATCAGTAGGAAGTGGTTTGGGGTCAATCGGATTTATAAAACTCGTTTTATGGCCAAAAGGGCAATTTCGGTATTTACCGAAGTTAACTTAAAGACCTATGATACGATCAGCCAAAAATTAAATAAAAATCTTTAAAAATCTCAAAATATTATATAACATCAGTGTATAAAAAGTTTGATACCAAAAAGTGGGTTAAAATAGGCTTTGCGCTAATTGCGCTATTTATTTAACATAAAGCTTGTGATTTACGATATCGAGCATATCTCCTAAACCAGGCCACAAACTGATATGAAATTTTCGGTGCATGTTTATAAATCAGTAACAAATGATTTTATTCTTTCACTTTTTCAAAAATCACGTTTTATATTAAAAAGGGCAAAATAGTCAACTTTAAGCATAAACCGGTAACATGCATATGAATCGGTTAATCATGGAATCAATTTGTAAAATTCCAGAGAGTTAAACATATATGAAAGTTGGTCTAAAATTTGCTCTAGTGCAGATCTTAACATGCATGTACGGATCAGAACCGATAGTCAAAGAAAAAGTCCATTTATGAGACTTTCGGTTCCGATTCGGGTGTAACACAGAAAATTGTCGAGTTGATCAAGTTGAAACATGTTCTTACATTATTTATAAAGTTATTTTGATGATCAAACAGGTTGCATGTAGCCTACATTGTTAATCAAGCTTATTTTTGCAAAAACTCATTCTGTTGACTTTTTACGAAAAGGTTTGACTCGACAATCGACATGCTTAGAGTGTAAATCTGAAAATACCCTTTTAGGGGTTTGTTACACTCATAAACACCAACGTATGGGTACTTTCAATTTGAGAAAATACTGAGCATATCTCGTTTAATCATAAAGTCAAACTAGTTTTACGATAAGTTTGACTTTTAGTGAATACACTAAGTTAGAACGGATTAGAGGATGATATGAACACTTACAATGATCCTAGACAAGCTTAGAGGTCACTATGAAGCAGCCTTGGCGTCCAGAAAGATCCAGGAGAGTTCTTGTGAAGTTTGAAAATGCAAGTGTTCTTGAGTTTGCAACAATGGTGAACTTTAATAGCAAGTTGGATCAGATTAATGGCTGAATCAGAGTGTTTCTGATGTTATAACAGGTGTTCCTCTGTCCAAAAGTTGCATGTAAGTCGATTGGTCAGTCCTATAATCGAGTACAGCTGGAATCCACTCGCAAACAGGTCAGAACTGGCAGCTGCCAGTTGTTTTCGTCGCTGGGCAGTCGCTCGCGTGGCGCGAGCCCCTCCTCGCGTGGCGCGACCAAGTGGCGACCAGCTTTATAAGTTTCAGCCAATTTACAAATCAGTCCCTGAACTCATGATACGTGTTTATTCCTATTTATCTTGCACACAAGACCCTAAATTCTGATTTTTTGGAACCTAGGGACTTTTATAAACTTGACAAAGTCCTCGGTTCACTTTGCGCTTACCCGAAAAGTCACGAAATTCACGATTACGTATTTAACCTTTGGTATACGGTTTTAATCATAACTTTCTCATACGTTCACGAAACTTCATGAAATTTTTATCACATACTCTTGTAAGTATATTTTATCATTACAAAGTTTCGGGTTTGCCAAAAGATCACTCAGAGGTATAAATTCAACATGTTGACACGTTTAGCCCCTGTAGTTTGTAATTTCTCACTTTCTATCATTCTTCGCTTCGTATGATCCATGATTTACCCGTTTTAGATTATAAACACCATGTAGGGTTATTGTAAGACTTATTTATCAATCGTTGACACTTTGAACCCTTGAATTTACATAGTTTCACCGTTTGTCAACTTTAGTCCCTCTAAAGTTTGTTTTCACATATTCAAAGCTTATGACACGTGTCACCACATTATTGGACGTAAATTTTTGAGGTGTTACATCCTCACCCCCTTAAAAGAAATCTCGACCTCGAGATTTACTGAAACAAATGAGGGTATTTTTCTTTCATCGTGGATTCTACCTCCCATGTGTATTCGGGACCTCTACGGGCATCCCATTTGACCTTAACAATAGGTATGTGCTTCCTTCGAAGCTTCTTTACCTTTCGGTCTTCAATCGATAACGGCTTTTCCACAAATTTCAAGCTTTCATCTATATGTACATCCGTATACGGTATAACCGGTGGTCCATCAGCGGAACACTTCTTCAAATTACAGATGTGAAACACATTATGGATAGCACTAAGTTCTTCGGGCAAGTTTAACTTATAAGCAACTGACCCGACACGTTCGATAATCTCGAAAGGTCCTATGTATCTCGGGCTTAGTTTGCCTTTCTTACCAAATCGCATCACCCCCTTCCAGGGTGATACCTTAAGCAACACTTTTTCACCTACTTCGAAGTGAAAATCTTTACGTTGTGGATCCGCATAAATTTTCTGCCTATCCCTGGCAGCTCTCAATCGATCGCGAATCTGGACAATCCTGTCCGTTGTCTCAAAAACAATTTCTGGTCCTGATAGTTGGACATCTCCAACTTCTGCCCAACAAATAGGCGATCTACACTTTCTACCGTATAAGGCCTCAAAAGGCGCAACTTTTATGCTGGTGTGGTAGCTATTGTTGTAGGAGAATTCAATTAGGGGTAGGTTCTTGTCCCAACTACCACCTAAGTCGATCGCACATGCACGTAGCATGTCTTCCAACGTTTGAATAGTACGCTCGCTCTGACCGTCGGTCTGTGGATGATAAGCCGTACTAAAATTTAAACGTGTGCCCAATGATTGTTGGAAACTTTTCCAAAAATGTGACGTGTATCTAGTATCTCTATCAGAGATGATAGACACAGGTATTCCATGCAAAGCCACAATCTTGTCAACATATAACTGGGCTAACATATCTGAGCTGTAGGTTTCCTTGATGGGTAGGAAGTGTGCTGACTTCGTCAGTCTATCTACTATGACCCATATAGTATCATTTCCCTTTCTCGTCTTTGGCAACTTGGTGATGAAATCCATCGTCACCATCTCCCACTTCCATACGGGAATTTCAGGTTGTTGTAGCAAACCTGACGGTTTCTGATGCTCAGCTTTGACTTGCGCACAAGTCAAACATTTAGCTACATAAGCAGCTACAGACTTTTTCAAACCAATCCACCAGTAATTTGCTTTTAAATCCTGATACATCTTGTCAGCTCCAGGATGAACGGAATATTTGGAACTGTGGGCTTCCTGGAGGATAACATCCCGAAGTCCTCCAAAAATTGGAACCCATATTCTTCCATTTAGTCTAAGCATTCCGTCCTTGTCATGGGATAACTGCTCCTCAGTTACTCCCAGATTTTCTTCAGGATAATTCGCTTCCAGCACAGCTTCCTTCTGTGCAGCTAATATCCTTTGGTTCAAATCATTCTTGATTTCAATGCGCTTGGCATTGATTCTTATTGGTTTAACTCTTTCCTTCCTACTCAAAGCGTCAGCAACTACATTCGCCTTGCCTGGATGGTACTTTATTTCACAATCATAATCATTTAGAGTCTCCATCCAGCGTATTTGCCTCATGTTTAGGTCCTTCTGATTAAACAAATGTTGAAGGCTCTTATGATCGGAATAAATCACACACTTGGTACCATATAAGTAATGTCTCCAGAGTTTTAATGCAAATACAACGGCACCCAGTTCCAAGTCATGGGTGGTGTAGTTCTTCTCGTGAATCTTTAGCTGTCTTGAAGCGTAGGCAATGACTTTTCCTTTCTGCATGAGCACACAGCCCATACCAGTGTGCGACGCATCACAATACACCACAAATTCATCTATTCCATCGGGCAGTGTTAGTACTGGTGCATTGCTCAACTTGTTCTTCATAATATCGAAGGATTCCTGCTGTTTAGGGCCCCAATCAAACTTAACCTTCTTGCGTGTCAATGAAGTAAGGGGCGCAGCAGTCCTTGAAAAGTTTTCGATGAATCGCCTATAGTATCCAGCTAAACCCAGGAAGCTGCGAATCTCGGTAGGTGTCTTCGGCTCTTGCCAATTCATCACTGCTTCTACCTTAGCGGGATCCACTTGGATACCACGCTCGCTTACCACATGTCCAAGGAATTGGACTTCTCGAAGCCAAAATTCGCACTTCGAGAATTTGGCATAGAGCTTCTCTTGATGTAAAAGCTTGAGAATACAACGAAGGTGTTTCTCGTGGTTAGCCTTGTTCTTTGAGTAGATGAGGATGTCGTCAATAAAGACTATGACGAATTTATCCAGATAAGGCTTGCAGACGCGATTCATGAGATCCATGAATGCGGCTGGTGCGTTGGTGAGCCCAAAAGGCATCACTAGGAACTCGTAATGTCCATAACGAGTCCTAAACGCTGTCTTGTGTACATCTTCATCCTTGACTTTCAATTGATGATAGCCTGACCTTAAGTCGATCTTTGAGAAGTAGCTTGCCCCTTGTAACTGATCGAACAGATCGTCGATCCTGGGCAAAGGATACCTATTCTTGATGGTGACTTTATTGAGCTCACGATAATCGATGCACAGACGCATCGATCCATCCTTCTTCTTAACAAACAAAATAGGCGCTCCCCAGGGAGACGAGCTAGGTCGAATGAAACCTTTTGCTAACTGATCGTCTAACTGCGTTCTTAACTCCTTCATCTCCGTTGGAGCCAACCTATATGGTGCTCTTGCCACTGGTGCTGCACCCGGAATGATGTCGATTCGGAATTCCACTTGTCTGTCTGGTGGTAAACCAGGTAGTTCTTCCGGGAAAACTTCGGGGTATTCCGAAATGACAGGGATGTCTTCAATTTTCGGCTTAGGCTCATCAACAGTAACTTGCGCCATATAAATGACACAACCCTTCTGCATACATCTGGATGCCTTGAGCATGGACACTTGCTCAGGCAATCCATGCTGGGTATCTCCTTGGATAGTTAGTGACTCACCAGACGGAGTTCTAACTACCACTTGTTTTCTATTGCACACAATCTGGGCTTGGTTGTGTGATAACCAATCCATGCCTATCACTATGTCGAAACCAGCTAGTTTAAAGGGAAGTAAGGATAATGGAAACGAGTGATTCCTAATGGATATAACACATCCATCTAGAACAGTCGAGGCGGTTTCTATGGTTCCATCAGCTAACTCCACTTCATACTTCACACTTAAGGGTTTTACAGGCAATTTCAACAAGTCACAAAACTTATTATCTACAAATGATTTATCTGCTCCAGAATCAAACAGGACTCTAGCAAAAATATCATTTACAAGAAACGTACCAGTAATCACGTTATCGTCCTGGATAGCCTCTTTAGCGTCCATCCTGAAGACCCTTGCATTGGTCTTCTTCCCGTCTTCGGCTTTCTTGGCATACTTTGGGCAGTTAGGCTTAATGTGCCCTTTCTCGTTGCAGCCGAAACATGTCGCGTCCTTTAGATTCTTACATTCCGAAGTCTTGTGATTGGTGGATTTGCAAATTCCACAGGGTCGCGGGCGAGATTGGGAGTTCTGCTCCAACCGACACTTCCCGAAGTGTCTCCTCTTGCAAGTTTTGCATTTGGGTTTATCCCCCGATTGTTGCCCATCTTTCTTCGATCCCGACCCTTTCCTGTGGTCGTCATTCCCTCTGTGTCTCTTCTCTGACCTTCGTGAGGTGTCATCCTCACGCTTTCTCTTGTTCTCGGCCTCTTTGTTCCTCAGCGATCTTAGTCGGACCGCGTCCATTGTGAGGGACAAAGAGAGGTCAGTTACTGACCTGAAAGTCGTTGGCCGAGAGGCCTTCACACTTGCCTTTATTGCGGGTTCTAACCCCCGATAAAACGAGCGATTCTCCTTGGTTCAGGGGTTACAAGATATGGAACCAATCGAGACATCGTGTTGAAGCTCGTTAAGTAGGCTTGGCAGTCCAGGTTTGTCATCACCAATGATACAAAATCGGACTCTATCTTCTCCACCTCATGCTGTGGACAGAAATTTTCCTTAATAAGAGCAACAAATTGCTCCCAGGTCATGTTATACAATTGTACCTTTCCGGTGGCCTGGATCAGTGATCTCCACCATGCTAGGGCTTCACCCTTAAAGGACTGGGATACGAACTTCACAATATCCCTTTCCGCACATCCACTTATGTCTACCACTGTATCAATCTCATCCAACCAGGTTATGCAGTCGACCGCTCCTTTTTCCCCAGTAAAGTCTCGGGGCTTACATGAGACAAAGTACTTGTATGTGCATCCTCTAGTATGAGGCGCATCATTGTTCACTACCTTCTTATGGGGAACACTGTTTTGGTTAGATGAATGTCGCTCATCATCGTTTTTCTTGGGTTCCTCTTTCTTAGGTATAACCTTCATAGAGGGTGGCTTACTATGAGCTTCTGATTGGACCTTGGGTTTTGACTTGGGATGAGTTGTAGATCGGGTCCTACTGTGGGTCCCGTTCGATTCACTGTATTGCCTATTCAGTGCTTCGACAACAGCCTCATTTACTAATGCTTTCAATTCGGCACCAGTTACAAGTATCTTCGTGTTATCAGTGTCATTTACTGGATGACTATTCATTTCTTCGGACTTAGTCATGCAGTCTTAATTGCTACATAAAATAAGGACAAAGTCTATTTAGAAATCTAGCCAGTATTATCGTTCTTGACGATTTATTAACCATGGTAATTAAAAGCCATATTAGTTAATTTGTTAAGTAGTTTCATTTAGGACTTTTTATCAATAATTTTTATCCTAAAATGAAATATATATATTGGCACAATAGGCCTTTTCACGTAGACAACTTCTAAATTATAATTTAGATTTTTATAGGATTAAAGTTTGAATAATCAAAACAAATCAATCCTTTCTTTGGCAGGGAGTCTATAAGCTACGGCTGCCTTTCTGTTTTATATGACATTCATTATGACCCGTAGGCATTATGTCACTTTCAATTATATATAAAAATATGAATTGGATAATTTATTAAAAGGGTGACACGCGTGATTTTACGAATCACTCTAGTCAAGAATGTTAACATATTTTCAGATGTTAACAGAGATTTGAATCTTTTAAACAGGTTCTACCATCTTGGCTAAATTTATAATAACATAACAGCTAGGTTTTACCCTTTTAAGATTCTTATTATTAAAATGGTGAATTACAATAATAATTGCTATTTTCCATTTATTCTTTTATTATATTTATGCATATAATTTAAAAATGAAAAGCTGAAATTACCATTCTAATTTAAAATTAACGAGTACAAAATTGCCCTAAACGGGACTTTTCATAAATATCATGCCCACGCAGGGGCTAAACAAATAACAAACCCTCGCAGGGGTCGAAATAAAAGATATGCCCACGCAGGGGCGGAACAGAAGAAAAATTACCCACGCAGGGGTAGAGTACATAAAGATATGTCCACACAGGGACATGACTATCACTAAAATAAACAAAGGATTTAGAAATCCTTCTTGCTCTTACCCTTGAGCAAGTTTACCACCTTCTGAATCATTCCCCGGTTACGCCTCTGATTATTCTCCAACTCCTGCCGAAATTCTTGACGCACCCCTTGAATCTCCTGTATGATATCCTGAACTTGGGGTGGCGACATTGTCGGCGCCTGAGGTGGTTGCTGGTAGTATGACGGCTGAGGAGGCTGGTAAATCGGAGGTTGGGGCGGTTGCGGCTGCTGATACTGTGGAGGTTGAAGAGGCTGCGACTGTTGATACCCATATGATGGATACCCATAGGTCGAGGGTCTTGTAGCCCAGGGACCTCCATAGGAACCTCCCTGTTGGGGAACGTTGAAGCTTGAGGCCAACCAGTAGGGATCCTCAGAAAAATTGTAGCCGGTGGGGAACTGCTGCTCGAAGGGGTTGAATGCTGCAGCATTAGTGTAAGCGGGGATTGGTTCTCCAAAACCCTGTGGTGGCTGTGGCTGTGGCTGTGGCTGTGGCTGTGGCTGTGGCGCGACTGGCGCCATTGCTACTTCAGAGACGGGGTTTGAAGATTCACCCATCTCTGTTTCTTCATGAACCGGTGAGTACCGGCTGCTGCTTGACTGTGGAGGGGTGCGGATACGCACTCCTCCTCGCGAGGACATCCTCGCGTTCGTTCCTCTCCTTCGCCTCGGAGGCGAGGGAGGATGAGTCGGGGGTGGTGGTGGCGGTGGAGTAACCGCCACAAATCGAGAATCCGTAGATGGATTCTGCTGCTGCTCTGGCTGCTGCTCTGGCTGCTGCTGGTGGTGCAGGGGAGAGCTGTGGTAGGACGGGTGCAGAGGGGAGTGATGGGAAGACTGTTGAAGAGGAGAGTTATGATAACTGGGGGTAAACACCCAGTCATACTGTTTGAACATCTCCTCATAACTATCGGGACCATTGTATGGTGATCCCATGAAAGGTGACCCATCCGAAATCTCGATGGGGTGGTTTGGTGTGCCGGATGGTGGCATGGATGGATCGGTATCCTCATCGACCTCCATCTCATTGCCACCCGAGAAGTGGTCCTCGGGTCCAAGTGGGTTAAAACCCACTGGTTCTTGCAGGTAATCGTCAGGGTTGTACAGCCCCTGAATGGTGGGTGATGTGTTGTCAAAGGGTGACTGGCGTCCAAGAGGAATGTAGGACTGCTGCGAGTGATGGGGCTCATTCTCTGAATGAGGCCCAAATGAATGGGGAATGGATGGTGTGGAGGCTGGTTCAGTGAAGGACCTCCATAGATTTTGGGCATCTGTGTTATGAGAGCCCGAAGGTGTTCGCCGGTGCGAAGGCCCGGCTTCGTGATCATTTGGAGCTGCGTATCCTCCTCGTCCCCCTCGTCCTCTCATTCTTGGCGGCATGTTTAACTACCTGTCAAAAACAAACAAGTGATACAACAAAAATATAATTAAGACAAGGTTAGAAAATTTTAAACAAAAATTTGGAAATTTCCTAAGTTCTTTGTCTAGACTCGAGAATCGAGGATTGTGCAATTGTGTAACTGAGATTAAACACAAAAGGCTAGTGTTTAATTCACTCAGAGTTGGCTCTGATACCAACCTGTCACACCCCTATTTTCCACGTGTCACCGGTGGGCCCGGTGGGGAGTATCGTGACGTAGTTGATATCATCATAGACAAACAACACAATATAATAATGCACAGCGGAAGCAACAGATAGATTCATTTCAACTTTTTAAATAAAATGTAATAATAAGTATCACGAGTAGTTGAAACGGATCCACAGGCGGATCGAAATAAAATAGGATAATTGTTCAACAGTTTATTTGTCGTCCAAGCTGCGAGACCTATAGTGGACGCTCTAGAAGCCTGCCAGCCTATTACGTGTAGTACCTGCACTTAATCTTTTGGGAAAAATACGTCAGTTTACACTGGTAAATACAATTCGACTGACTCATTTTGAAAAGGTTGAAAATTGATTTAAATGCACAAGGCACAACACATTTTTATTAACTTGGGTCAATTATTTAATATTATAATCATGTGAACGAATTACATGTTACTTGTGCGTTCAGTAGCCCGGATCTAGTCCGGGTTAAAGATCAATAGACACACCACATAAGCGAGTTATACACTGACGGGTGCACGCCTACACCCCGTGCTCTGGTCGTGGCCATCTCGTAAGATGATGCCAAGGATATCCGGGACATGGTCATTAACCCCCCAAAGGCTTTAAGTGAACAAGACTGTTTAAACGAGCCGAACAAATTATTCAAACTAAACACCCAAGGGTGTAGGATTTAACGCTCGATCAAGCGGTATTTTATATACCGTAACCCAAGCCCGTATAGGGAAAATAAGTCAAAAAGTATTTACCTGAATAAGTATCAATCACAATCAAGAAAAATGCAAGTATCTTTTACTGGTGCTCCTAATCTGGAACAAAGGTTTATAATAACCTATTAGATTTCTAACGGGTCTTTATTTAAGCCTAAGCCTAGACCGGTTAGTTTTAAATAACGATAGGGTTCACGCACGATTAAGCGAAGACCGGGTGGAATGTGAATTTGACCCGACAAGTTTGAAGACTTGCATAATATGGGTTTACTAAACACATTCTGGATTTTGAGACAAAAATGATAATGTTTGACCCGTTTCGGTCAATTTATGTAAACTAGTTACATAAACCGAACCGAACGCGAAAAGTGCGTTACGGGCGACCAAGAGAGTCATATGCAAGTTCCCTGAGGTAGTATGCTCTAAATATGTTATAATATCAGTAAGTTATTTTCTATTTTGCCCGGAACGGATTTAAAATCAATTTATGCCTTATAAGGGCATTTCGGTCATTTAAAGAGGTTGTAAAAGAGTTTATTCGTAAATCTGAGTTATGGGTCTGATTAATACAGAAAATATACTTAACTTATTATGTTATAACAGTGTGATATGACCCGTATGTAAAACTTATCATTTAAAATCAAACTATGCACCCTAGGGGTATTTTGGTAATTTCACAAGGGCTAAAAATGCCAAAACTGGAAATCTGAGTTTATAACATTGTACTTACTGTTTTTATATGAAAATATGCTATTCACATCAGTAGGTATAAGTCTTATATGCTTGACATGGTTATAGTATATACTATGCGTTAAAAATGCCTAAAAAGGCGATTTAGAGCCGTTTCCGGGTTTGTAAAAGAAAGCTGAGATTTTTATACTTCCAGAAGGTTCAACATACTTTATTTAATAAATAAAATCAGTAGGAAGTGGTTTGGGGTCAATCGGATTTATAAAACTCGTTTTATGGCCAAAAGGGCAATTTCGGTATTTACCGAAGTTAACTTAAAGACCTATGATACGATCAGCCAAAAATTAAATAAAAATCTTTAAAAATCTCAAAATATTATATAACATCAGTGTATAAAAAGTTTGATACCAAAAAGTGGGTTAAAATAGGCTTTGCGCTAATTGCGCTATTTATTTAACATAAAGCTTGTGATTTACGATATCGAGCATATCTCCTAAACCAGGCCACAAACTGATATGAAATTTTCGGTGCATGTTTATAAATCAGTAACAAATGATTTTATTCTTTCACTTTTTCAAAAATCACGTTTTATATTAAAAAGGGCAAAATAGTCAACTTTAAGCATAAACCGGTAACATGCATATGAATCGGTTAATCATGGAATCAATTTGTAAAATTCCAGAGAGTTAAACATATATGAAAGTTGGTCTAAAATTTGCTCTAGTGCAGATCTTAACATGCATGTACGGATCAGAACCGATAGTCAAAGAAAAAGTCCATTTATGAGACTTTCGGTTCCGATTCGGGTGTAACACAGAAAATTGTCGAGTTGATCAAGTTGAAACATGTTCTTACATTATTTATAAAGTTATTTTGATGATCAAACAGGTTGCATGTAGCCTACATTGTTAATCAAGCTTATTTTTGCAAAAACTCATTCTGTTGACTTTTTACGAAAAGGTTTGACTCGACAATCGACATGCTTAGAGTGTAAATCTGAAAATACCCTTTTAGGGGTTTGTTACACTCATAAACACCAACGTATGGGTACTTTCAATTTGAGAAAATACTGAGCATATCTCGTTTAATCATAAAGTCAAACTAGTTTTACGATAAGTTTGACTTTTAGTGAATACACTAAGTTAGAACGGATTAGAGGATGATATGAACACTTACAATGATCCTAGACAAGCTTAGAGGTCACTATGAAGCAGCCTTGGCGTCCAGAAAGATCCAGGAGAGTTCTTGTGAAGTTTGAAAATGCAAGTGTTCTTGAGTTTGCAACAATGGTGAACTTTAATAGCAAGTTGGATCAGATTAATGGCTGAATCAGAGTGTTTCTGATGTTATAACAGGTGTTCCTCTGTCCAAAAGTTGCATGTAAGTCGATTGGTCAGTCCTATAATCGAGTACAGCTGGAATCCACTCGCAAACAGGTCAGAACTGGCAGCTGCCAGTTGTTTTCGTCGCTGGGCAGTCGCTCGCGTGGCGCGAGCCCCTCCTCGCGTGGCGCGACCAAGTGGCGACCAGCTTTATAAGTTTCAGCCAATTTACAAATCAGTCCCTGAACTCATGATACGTGTTTATTCCTATTTATCTTGCACACAAGACCCTAAATTCTGATTTTTTGGAACCTAGGGACTTTTATAAACTTGACAAAGTCCTCGGTTCACTTTGCGCTTACCCGAAAAGTCACGAAATTCACGATTACGTATTTAACCTTTCGTATACGGTTTTAATCATAACTTTCTCATACGTTTACGAAACTTCATGAAATTTTTATCACATACTCTTGTGAGTATATTTTATCATTACAAAGTTTCGGGTTTGCCAAAAGATCACTCAGATGTATAAATTCAACATGTTGACACGTTTAGCCCCTGTAGTTTGTAATTTCTCACTTTCTATCATTCTTCGCTTCGTATGATCCATGATTTACCCGTTTTAGATTATAAACACCATGTAGGGTTATTGTAAGACTTATTTATCAATCGTTGACACTTTGAACCCTTGAATTTACATAGTTTCACCGTTTGTCAACTTTAGTCCCTCTAAAGTTTGTTTTCACATATTCAAAGCTTATGACACGTGTCACCACATTATTGGACGTAAATTTTGGAGGTGTTACACCTAACATACAATGATTAACATTCATCGAGGATTGAGAATATCGTATCTAATTTTGGCTTTATCTCTTCACTGACATCGGGAATAATCAATGGAAAACCAGTTTTCGGGGCAAAACCTTTCATTCGAAGAAACAACCTCGTCTGAAAAAAAACACAATGAGAACGAATTAAGAAAAACGCCATTGGGGGAATATTTAACATAGAAAATGTCTCCTTAAAACATTATCGATGGAAAAGCCATTAGTTGAATAATAAACAATAGGAATAACTGAGGTTACTTTCTTAATAAAACATATTAATGAAAACGTCATAATGAAAACGCAATTAGTTGAATAATAAACAATATGAAGAACTAATGTTACTGTCTTCCTAAAACATGTTAATTAAAACGCCATAAGTTGAATAATTAACAAATAGTAAGAATTGATGTTTGCAAATTAACGCCAATATTCACAACTAATCAGATATACGTAAACAGGTGTAAAACGTCATTGATCGTAAACAATAAGCATATATTAGATCCCAAACGACAATTAACATTAATAATGAAAACGCCAAATATTGAATATAGGAAGAACGCCATTGAAACATAAACACCATATTCAAATATTACTTTGAAAAAAAAACGCCATTGAAACAAGTATAAAGAACAAAACGCATATCTGTTGCATCATTTGATGGAACACATACGAAAACGCCATAAAATATTACTTTGTAGAACGGAATCCACGTTAGACGCCATAGATCTCGAAAGCTTGGAGAGGAGGTAACTGCTAATACGAAATTTTTGGAATTTTATTTGAAACGGAATTATAACGCCGTTTATTGAGGGGAACGTGGACAATGACAATCGTGCCCATGCATTTTATTGAGCGCCCCCTGCCACGTGTTCGACCAGGATCCGTTCTCACCGTTTTCACACTTCCAACCGTTTTCTCCTGATCTCGTTTATATATATATATATATATATATATAGGGGGAGGTTCATTTGAGAAGAAAATTAAATTAAGAAGAAAAAGAACAAAGGGTACAATTATAAAACATTAAATAGTTTTCTCTCATCTTATTTATTATTATTATCTTTAACTAATTAATAAGTCATCCTCCACGCTAAAATTTTTGCATACACACATAAAAAATTATCCTACACGTTTTGAAATTTATCCTACACATATTGAAATTTATCCTACGCAACTCGTAATTCATCTTATACACCTCGTAATTTATCCTACACTTTAAATTAATTTTTTTCTTCTTTGAAATAATATATTTATTGAAAATAAGTTACAAATTTATTATAGTTAGCTATTAAAAAGGAAGACTAGCAATAAATTTATCCAACACATATTGAAACTCGTAATTCATCTTACACACCTCGTAATTTATCCTACACTTTAAATTAATTTTTTTCTTCTTTGAAATAATATATTTTTTGAAAATAAGTTACCAATTATTATAGCTAGCTATTAAAAAGGAAGATTACCCATAAATGATCTATCTAATTTTACCAATATACCCTTATACTAATATTAAATAGAAAAATTAAATAAAGTAAAATGAAGGATTTTTATTGGTTGAAATTTCTTCTTTTTTATTCTTACAAAAAAATTCTTCTCATTTGAACCCATATATATATATATATATGAGAAAAATCTGTTAGGAACCACCCTTTATTGCAAGAAACGCGAGAACCAATGTGAACACAACCAAAAATACCTAAAAATAGCTAAAAAACACACAAAATTTTTTTTTAATATTTTTTCATAAAAATATCGCTATATTTCGCAAAAAAAAAAAATTAGCTACTAAAAGTAGCGATTTAAATGTAAAAAATATTAATTTTTTTGTGAGTTTTTTTGAATTTTTTTTAGGTTTTTTTGGGGTTTAGTTTTTAGCATTTTAGCTTGGGTAGGGGGTTTAGGTTTTTGGGGGGTGGGGAGGGATTTATGTTTTTTTTAGGTTTTTTGGTATGTTCACATTGGTTCTCATGGTTCTCACAATAAAGGTGATTCTCAAATGAACCTTACCCTATATATATATATATATATATATATATATATATATAGGGTGGGGTTCTTCTACAAAGTGTGTTTTTCCTACAAAGTGTAGGAAGTGTTTTGTGCCATTCGATGAGTGGTTTTAATGGTTGAGATTAGATGAGTCGCATTTTTGTAATATATGTATTTTAATTAATGATTGATTTAATTAATGGATGGCATTTTGGTAATTAAGCATGTTTTAAATAAAGAAACAACCATCATTAATTCTTTCTTGCATAACTCTCCTCACATTCTCTCTCATCATTAAATAAAATCCCCTAAAATCATGGATGGAGTTGAAGATTAAAGATTTGATTGTGTTTAAAAGCTAAAATATACTAAATTGGATTTTGATTTGTTTCTTTTATTTAGTTACGAGAATCAGAGTTCAAATTTTTTTAAAAAGTATTGTGTTTTATATTAGTGATAAAACACACTATGAATAAAAATTTTATGGAACCAGAAACTGATAAAATACACTGTGAAAAAACATGTGAAGAAAAACACACTGCGAAGAAACTGTGAAGAAAAAGACACAGATAAAACACATTGTGACGAAAATGTGAAGAAAAACACACTATGAAGAACACAGTGAATAAATACATATTGATAAAACACAAGGCCAATAAATACAAATACACGTCCTTCATGAAACATAAACTACTAAAACATAATTTGAGTAAACCTATAACTCATAAAACACAACGTCAAGAAATTGTTCAAGATCGATAAACTTATGTGTTACATGTGAAGAAACCATAAAACACAACGTCAAGAATACATGTACATGCAAAATGATAGCTTAATCAACTACTTGGATGCCGAACATCTAAAACCGGATGCATTATCCATTACCACAATCAATCATTACATTAGACATCGACATTTTTTATTTGTAATAGCAAAAAAAAATCATCTCAAGGATAAGAGAGTGATGCGTTTTGATTTCTACGTAAATTGTAAATTGTAACGGATACAAATCCATGAATAATATCACACCCCCAAAATACCACCTAGGGGATGTCCCTGATAGGCGTGTGACGTACCAACAACGAGCCACTAATTACATTGAACCCATACAAGTTTCTAAATAAAATCCTCCATTGTTGAAAAATACCATTAACAAGTTTAAATAAAAACCAACATGTTCAGCGGAAGCAAATAGTAAACCAAAGTTAAACTGTTTCAAAACCAACATATGATATCAATAGTTCAATCACATGAATCCCTCCAGTCGACCCATGACCACTCCAGCTACTCCAGACAGCAAGTTCCAAATCCAAGACATCTAACGACCTGCGAGCATGCAACAAGTGTATCAGACAACGCTGGTGAGTTCATAGTTTTACGAAAACGTTGGTTACCAAGTGTTTAGTTTAATCCATTGAATTTAATGTTGATAATATCCCGAATACAAGACGGCTCCTGATTTACATTGCCCTTTCTCCAATGCTCCTATCAAAGCATTGGTCATGACTAGGTCATTAGTTCACACCCGTCCTCTCAGGTACGGGGTGAGGGTGCCAAACCTAAGTAGCGCTACTAACTAATACCTTGTTACCTCTCAGATAACCAAACAACACGGAGGGACTTTAATGGTGATAGGATGAGTATATTATCCAACATTCCAGATTTACCCAAAAGACATATTCTTCTCAGGAATACCCATGATTTACCCAAAACCGATCCCTCTCAGGGATACCCAAATACTGTCCCAACCACCGGGACGCATGCTCAAGAGAGATGAACTCACCTTAGAGTGCTCGGTTTGATAATGTACTTCTAATGTTAAATAAATGTTAGGTCCGTTACTCGCGACCTAAGGTATAATGTCATAATAGTGAGTATACGAGTAGGGTTTTGCAATACCTTAATGTCTAAACAACCCGATGTCTAAGGTAATACTTTTTGGCAGGCAGTAACACACAACACACAGTTATTTATTCTTACGCTATGTTCGAGATAATAGACTCACAACCAACTTGTATTACATAAAATAATTCATCTAATTACTATTGATTTAACATACATATATATAATAGTCTAATACTTTAAACTATCTGTTCATTTAATTCAACACATGATATGTTACATATGCTAACTTAATTCACACACATACATATTAAATTAATTTAAAACAACTATCATACTCAATCAATTATTTCAATTACCATATACAGTGAAGTAATTCAATGACAACATATGCGGCCCACTACCAAAGTCACAATATGCTATCCAAACAAAAACATGCGACCCAATCGAGCAAGTGTGATATCATTACCCCCAATTACATGTAAGGCCCAATCCCTACACTTGACCCAAGTGATGATGTGTTTAACTGTTGTTACCCGGCCCAGGAGTTATGCTCCATATCCCTTCGAGGTTCACGTAATACTACAGCCTCAATGACGCCCTAAGATGGCTTCTATATATCAATACAACATATATCAATTTAATTGACCACTCAACTTGTTTCAATAATCTGCTAATTAGCCATGTGTTTATCCGAGAGTATGGCCCAATAACCTACCCCGCCCAATTACTCACAAAGGCCCAAATCAATTTGTATGAAAACAGTTCCCTTAATGGTCCAGAACAACTTGCATGTTATCGTTTTAATTTCGCGATTAACCTTATTTTTTCTACTCGATTTCAGTTTAATCACAATTGCATATGTGATAACAATCCAATATAATCTATCATGAACCATAAATCTACAAAGTCATCACATCTGATTCAAAAGCATGGCACCTTAGATAGGTTATCATATATCATTAACATCACTTATCTAACATTCAATTACAAAGACTATCATTGATTCACATAGATAGTTTATCAATTGTTCTAGCGTATCAACTTCCGTGTCACGTAGTTATCATTCTCATAAAATAAGACTATCATACAGCCTCCTAATGCAAGCACTATCAAGACAAAGTTCACATGTAATCAAGATCATCGATTGCCTAACACGTGTTCCCTAATTTACACGTAGACTATAACATCCTGTTGAAGATTTACACAAGCATAACATTATCATACATATACAATTCGTCAATCAAGATTTCGCACAAACAAGATTACCAAACAAAGATTAACATAACATAGATTCACTAACCAATAGATTGATGTCTCGAGAGGGGGGGGGGGGGGGGTACCGTCTGCCGTCGCACAAACAAGTGGGGAATAAGGTTTTGTTATGTTGTAAATTATGAGATATAGGGATGTCACGTGCATCTAGTTATAGTGCCAAATAACACAAGTGGGCCGGTAGTAATGTTACGTATAAGAGTTGGACCAAGATCAAAGTCAACAAAAAGTGAGAACATACAAGTGTGTAATGGGCTCAGGTGACCCGTGCTGTGGGACGATGCATTGTCGGGTTTTAAAGTGTGAAAATGCGACTCAGAAGATGTGCGGCCCAAAATGCCAATACATTAATTAACAAGTTATCGTACAAATAAGTTTAACGGAGCTATACGAACAGAACGTTTAACGCAAGGAAGAGGGATAATGAGAAATTAAGATCACAAGATTCAACGTTACTAACCTTGAGAGTTCGGGTTGTCACAAATAAGATATAGGGTTTCCTTAAAAGTCTCATTTTATTGTTCTAGATTTATCTTTTCCAAAAATAACTTATTTAGTGAATTACTATTATACCCTTTTGTTAAAATTCTCTACATGACACATGTCATAACCATATCACTTCCTACACTTTGTAGAAAAATATGACTTTGTAGCCAACCCCTTCCCTATATAAATATATATACATACATATATATATATATATATATATATATATATATATATACACACATATATATATACATACATATATATATATACACTTGATGATTAAATGAAACATATCCAGATACGAGTTAATATGTGTACATGAAAGTGAATTCTAAATGGATTGATTACTTGTGTTTATGTGTAACATACGTAATATATAAGAATATATATTTAATAAAATTTATATATAACAATCACCAACGGATCGAGTCAAACCTATTTCAAATAATAACATCTCATCATGTCTAGTGAGTTGGGTAAACAGTTGCAAGACATACATACGATATAGACAATAAGGTGTCCTATATGTGTTAGGTTCGTCGTACTTGTTTTCTTTTGGGCTTTTGTGTCGCTAGCTTTTACACACGGATTTCGAGATGAGTAATCACGACCCCTCTTTTACTGTTTACTAAATTGGGGGGGGGGGGGACAAGCATACGGTTTTACTATATGATTTACACTTGCATGTTAGTTTATTCTAGTTGTACCTATTATATGAATACGAGTATTATGATTATCGATTGTTTCGAGAGCTCAGGAAAGCCCTTGTGTTTAATGAACTGTAACCCTTAGCTATGGGCTTAGCCATGGAATATCGCGAATAGTCCTATAGGGTTGACGCCCCACCTTTGGTTAGTAGCGCTAACCCGGTTAAGACAAAGGTGTTCGAAATTTCCGAAATGATTATATTGTATTGGGATACGATAGGAAGAGGCATTCTTAGTCAAGATTCGGTTATAAGCTCATATTGTGACATTGGTCATAGTCCTTGCTAGACTTTGATTTGGTCATTCACGAATAACACTTTTTCATGCAAACGGTTTTCAAAACATTGTTTATGTTTTATTTACTTATCGATCTAAACCGTGTTCCTTACCAACATTATTTTGGCGATTGTTAGTATGCCTGTATAACTGTTAGCTGTAAAACCTTTCATGTTACATCGCCAGTGACTCTGCCTTTTGCAGTGTGTAACAAGCGATACTTATTTTTATGTACGTTTTCAGTTGGTCTATGTTTTGACGTACAAGTTATTGTACGTTTTGACGCCGCTAAGTCTTGATACAAATGTAAGGGCGGTGTGGTGTTTAGGTGGTCCCCCACTAAACGAACCAACCTGGTTTCGATTTCATTTCTTTTGTATGGTATAAATTCGATTTACTTTACTTTTTATCCAACCGCAATGCTTATATAGGTTATATTGAGTTATATCGGATACATCAAAACATGTGTTTTCATATGGTTGTCGCATTATATAACGCTTGCACTAATTCCATTTAATATTTGAGATGTACCAGCGCTGCGACACGCGCAGGCCCTATTACTAGTTCTATCTAATCTAACAATAAATATATCATAGACTAACATTAATGGTAATTTTAGAAACTATGTCAAAAGGTCATCCAACTAATGTTTCATCGTTTTAATGGTGCTTCGAATGACATGAATATCATTTTAGGGGCGTTCACGGCTTGGTTTAAAACTGTGAAACCATCGAAACTGGTCATAGGTTTGGTTTCACCGTCCAAACCAGCTGTCGGTTTGGTTTCACGATCGGTTTTTTTCTTAACCTTAAGTCGGTCAGATTAAAAAAAGTTCAAAACATAGTGAACGATGTGGTTTACAGTTTATACCCAAAATTGGGGATTTCGGTCGGTCGGTTTAAAAAATTTCAAACCGTAGTGAACGCGTGGGTTTACAGTTTATAACCAAAACCGACCATAAAAAACCAAACTGGATCGTAAAATTAAATTATATTGTTATTTTTTTAAAAACTGTTTATTTTTCATATATTTAACTATTTATATTTGTATTTTATATTATGTTTAATTTAATTAAATCATATCTTAATTTTTAGTAGAAATGTAATTGGAGCCCACATATTAAACCTATCTAACATTTATTCTAACCTATTTCCTCTTTATAATTTACCAAAAATTGTATGTGAATAGCTTTCACTATTCAATTTTGAGTGTATTGATTGACTATTGGAGTTTGTAGGCCAATGGGTGGATGTCATTTGGCATCCACTATTTTTTTTATAGAGTAAATTACGATTTTGGCCCTTGTGGTTATATAACTTTTACCCTTTTAGCCCAATTTTTTTTAACATCCGAGCCCCCGACGTCTTTTTTTCTAACTCTTTTGGCTCGTAACGTCTTTTTTCCTAACCCTTTTGGCCCCTAACATTTAATGGATGGGGTTAGAGGGGACAAAAGGGTTAGAAAAAAAAAAACGTTTGGGGCTTAGATGTTAAAAAAATCTTTTTTGGACTAAAAGGTTAAAAGTGATATAACCACAGGGGCCAAAATCGTAATTTACTTTTTTTTATATTTATACTTACAAGTCTTAAAGCTATGTGTACAATCCTCTATTGCATATAAACATTTATGTTATCTTTCGTTTGACTATTTATAAATTATAAAATATTCCCTTAAAGTATTAGTATAAGTACCATTTAACCCTTAAGGTTTACTTTTAGTTTTAATAAACCCTAGTAGTATTATTTTATAATTTATCAAAATTTTTATGTGAGTAGGTTTCACTATTCAATTTTGAGTGTTTTGATTGGATGATAGAGTTTGCAGGCCAATTGGTGGATGCCATTTGGCATCCACTATTTTATTTTTTAATTTTTTTTGTATTTATACTTACAAGTCTAAAAGCTATGTGTACAAGCCTCTATTGCATATAAACATTTATGTTATCTTCCATTTGACTATTTTTAAAATATAAAATATTCCCTTAAAGTATTAGTAAAAGTACCATATAACCCTTATGGTTTACTTTTAGTTTTAATAAACACTAGTAGTATTATTTTATAATTTATCAAAAATTTTATGTGAGTAGGTTTCACTATTCAATTTTGATTGTTTTGATTGGCTGTTAGAGTTTGTAGGCCAATGGCTATTAGAGTTAATAACTCTTTCATATGACGTTTTTATAAAAACTGCACCATAAAAACGAGCGTTTTTTATCTTTAAAAAGATTATACTATTGGTAATTGGATCACCCAGATCGTAAAGTGCGATTCAAAAACTCAGGTCGTAAAAGCAATTCACAATGGTAAAACCCAGATCGTAAAACCCAGATTGTAAAACACAATTCACAATAATAAAACCCAGATCGTAAAAAGCAATGTTAAAACTCATGTCGTAAAACGCAATTTGATAAAACCTCAGATCGTAAAACGCAATTGTTGAACCCAGGTCGTCAAACGCAATTCACAGTGGTAAAACCCAGATAATAAAACTAAATTAAAAAACCCAGGTTGTAAACGCAATTCACGAAGGTAAAACCCAGATCGTAAAACGTAATTCGAAAACCCAGAACGTGAAACGCAATTCAAAAACCCAGATTGTAAAACGCAATGATTGACGAAATTCTTAAGATTTCTTACACAGATTGAAGCCGATTTCTTAGGATTTCTTCAACAGTTGGCGAAATTTGAATGCTAGTGTCACACCCCGATATTTCCACGTATTACCGGTGGGCCCGGTGGGGAGTATCGTGACGTAGTTGATATCATTATAGTCAAATATTCACAGTTAATGCACAGCGGAAGTCTTGAAAGTAAAATATTAACACAAACCGAAACACAAAGTATAATGAAATATTATACAAGCGGTTGTAAGTGGATCCACAGGCGGATCTAAGACATAAAGTAAAATATTGTTCGACAGACTTTAAGTATTAAGAGCTTGCAAGACTCTTTAACTAATACTTAGGAGCTTCCAGTCCATTTCGCGCAGTACCTGTACTTAATCTTTTTGAAAAATACGTCAGTTTACACTTGTAAATACAATTAACCGACTCTTTTGAAAACATTTATAAAAATTTGATTTGAAATGCACAAGGCACAATTATTATTTTATAACTTGAGACAATTATATATAAAATAATATTGTATACAGATTTATATGTTTGTCGTACGTTCAGGGCCCGGTTAGAAGAGCCGAGACAAGATTAATAGACACACCACTAGTATAAGCCCACAAGAAGTTTCCTCACGAGTGAGATACTGTTTTACATACGCAACTGTCACGTGTATGCCTACACCACGTGCTTAAGTCGTGGCCATTTCAAATGAATAAGCCGAAGATACCAGGACACGGTCATATTAACCCCCAAAGGCTTTGTATCAAACAAAACAGATTAAAACGGGTTATCTCAATGATTTAACCACTAATCGATTAAACATTCAATACCCGACCAAGCGGTAATAATTTACCGTATCCCAAGCCCGTATAAGGGAAAATAAGTTAAAAGTATTTACCTGAGCTAAAAATGTAAATTATACTCAGTCGTATATTCTAATCAGCAAGTGCAGATAGCTTTTACTGGGCTCCTAATCTGGAACGAAGGTTTTAATAACCTATTAGATTCCTAACGGGTCTTATTTAAGTTGTAACTTAGACCGGTTAGTTTTAAAGAAACGTTTACGGTACAAAACTCACGATTAAGCGATGACCGGATTGGAATGTGATTTAGACCCAACAAGTATGGAGACCTGTATAAAATGGGTAAACTAAATACATTCTGGATTTTGAAGTAAAAATGATAAGGTTTGACCCGTTTCGGCTAATTTATGCAAAATAGTTACATAAACCGTACCGAATGCGTATATGCTTAAGGGGTAACCGGATGAATCATGTACAAGCTTCACAGGTTAATCTGCTTTAAATATGATCTGATATTAGTAGGATATCTACAATTATGCCCAAAACGAATTTAAAACCAATTTAAGCCCCGAAAGGGTAATTTGGTCATTTTAAAGTTTATAGAAGAGGTTTAAGAGCAAACTGAGGTTCTGGTCTAAAATATTCAGTAAAAATATTTATTTTATCAAGTAAAATCAGTAAGATGTCATACATATGTGAGGTTTATCTTTTATGGCCAAACTATGCACCGTAGGGACATTTTGGTCATTTCATATATGCTTTTAAGGTCAAATTTGGAAATCTGAGTTCAAGACTTATACTTACTGTTAAAGTATAAAAATTTATTTTTAAAATCAGTAGGTAACAAGTCTTAGGCGTTAAATATGGTTTTAAACCATACTATTCGCCTAATTAGCGTAAAAGTCGGTATTTGACGATATTTAAGATGTTTAACATATGACATCAGTAGGAAAAGGTTTGGTGTTCAAATCACTTGTTAAACTCATTTTATTAATGAAAAGGGCATTATCGTCAATTACTGAATTCATGCTAGAACTCTACGTTATGGTCAGTATAAAATTTGGCAAAAATTTCCAAAAATCCCTAAATATTATATCATAACAATGGGTAGCAAGTTTGGTGCCAAAAATTGGGTTTAAATATGATTTATGCTAAAAATGCCATTTAATTAACAAAAAGTTTTGTTTTACGATATCTTGCATAACTTTTATTTGAGACAAGAAACGGATGTCAAATTTTTATGACCTACTTATAAATCAGTAATAAAGCTTTTTGTCCTCTCACATTTTCAAAAATCTCGTTTTTATAACATAAGGGCATAATGGTCAATTTTTAAGCATTTAACGGAAACATGCAAATGATCTCTGATTTCTAAGGGACCATGTAGTATGACCACAGAGGGTTATACTAACATATAATATGGTCACAAAGGAATCCTAAGGCATAATTAAACTAAGCTAATTCGGGTCAGAACTGAAAGTCAAAGCAAAAGTCTACTTTTGCGACTTTCGGTTGCGAACCGAGCCTAATACTCAGAATTGTCGGGTTCAACATGCCTAAACATGTTCTTATATTATTTACCAAGTTATTTAAGTGATAAAACATATTTTATATCTTTTACATTATCAGTTATGAATTATTTTATAAAAACTGACTCGTTTGACTTTTCTGTTTAGTACTTTGACCCGACAATTGACTGAGATAACGTGATAATTAGAAGGTGCCATTTTAAGGGTTTATCACCAACATAATTACCAACACATAGCCACTTTCAATTCGAATAATGGCTGGACCGTTAGTGATTAATCACCAAGTCAAAGTATAATTACGATATCTTTGACTTTCGGTCATTAAGCTAATAAAACCTTAATTACAGAAGCTAAGAACACTTACGAAGGTCCTTAGTACGAAGTTTAAATTTAAGAAAACTTCCTAGATGACCGGGATGCTCCAGAGATCAAGTGTAAATGAAAATTTGAAGTGTGCAAGTTCAAGAACTAAAACATGGCCCTTTATATAGGAAATTTGGGTGTTCTAAGATCATTGCAGCTGTTATGGGAGGTCATCAGATGTTAACAAGTGTCCCCATGGCAGTAAAAACCACTTGCACAGTCCCTGGTATCGAAAAACTAGCATGCAATGGTGGTGGAAGGGCTGCAACATGCAGCTATGCAGTGTTCTGTCGCTGGTGACTCAATCGCGGCCCCCGTAGACATTAGAGGAAGTCTACGGGGCCCGCGAGGACCGTAAAAACTTTCCCAGCTTTGCAATTTCAATCCTTGGTCCATATTTAGTTTAAATAACTTTCTTTTATTGCAGTATTAACCCCCATAGTTAACTCTTAAGTGTCTTGGGTCATGAAACAACATTGTTAAGCTCCCAGTTAGTTACGAGATCACCCGAAAGGTCTTAATTTCATACGTTGACGCTTTTAATCCCTATATCTTGGTATTTACCGCTTTAAGCATTCATTTGCATCGAAACTCAATGAAATCAATATCCGACATCCGTGAGAATATAATGAAATATTACAATGCTTCGGGATTGTTAAAAGGTCACTCAGAGGTAATATTTAACATGTTGACATGTTTAACCCCTGTGCTTTGTAAATTCAAAATTTTAAGCACAAACGGCTTCTTGCGTCAGATATTATATTCAACCAAGAATACGAACATCGCGTAAGGTCAATCAGAGGCACAAGTTTGGCATGTTGACACTTTTGATCCTTCCACATACATCTTTACACTGATTGACAACTTTAGTCCCTCCAAGTTATCTTTTTACCATGATCAGTGCGTATGACACGTGTCATCACTCTAATGGACATGATTTTGCAAGGTGTTACAGCTAGAAACACTAACGATCGAATGAGTTGATTGATTCACTTAAAAACACGAGGAAAAAATTGAGAAAATTGTGTGAAATTGAAATAGGTTTCTTCAAAAAAGTTGAAGAACACGTTGAATCGTACGCTCACTTTGCCCATCCGTCTGAGAATGATAAGCAGTGCTAAAATTTAAACGAGTGCCTAGAGATTGCTGAAAGCTTTTCCAAAAATGAGATGTGTATATAGTATCCCTATCAGGAATAATAGACACTGGCACTCCGTGGAGAGATACTATCTCATCCACTTACAGCTGAGCTAGCTTATCGAAGCTGTGCGTTTCTTTACTAGGCAAGAAGTGGGCTGACTCGGTCAGCCTGTCGACTATAACCCATATCGTATCATTCCCATGTTTCGTCCTTGGTAACTTGGTGATAAAATCCATAGTTACCATTTCCCACTTCCATGTGGGAAGTTCAGGCTGTTGTAGTAATCCTAACGGCTTTTGATGCTTGGCTTTAACCTATGCACACGTCAGGCATTTAGCCACATAAGTGGCTATAGATTTCTTTAAACCTATCCACCAGTAATTTGCCTTCAGATCCTGGTACATCTTATCACTGCCTGGATGAACTGAATATTTTGAACTATGAGCTTCTTGGAGGATTACATCTCTAAGTCCTCCATGGATTGGGACCCAGATTCAACCATCTAATCTAAGGATTCCATCCTTGCCATACGACAATTGATCAGCAGTTACACCTAACTTTTCATTCGGAAAGTTAGTTTCCAAAACGGCTTCTTTCTGAGCAGCTAACAGCCTTTCATTCAAGTTGTTTCTCAATTCGATGCTTTTAGCGTTGATCCTTATTGGTTTAATCATTTCCTTCCTGCTCAAGGCATCGGCGACCACATTTGCCTTGCCAAGATGGTAGCGTATTTCACAATCATAGTCGTTTAATGTTTCCATCCAACGATGCTGCCTCATATTGAGATCTTTTTGGTTAAACAAGTGTTGAAGGCTTTTATGATCTGAATAGATTACACACTTGGTTCCATATAGGTAATGCCTCCAAATTTTTAGTGCAGATACAACGGCACCCAATTCTAAATCATGGGTGGTGTAGTTCTTTTCATGCACTTTCAATTGACGTGAAGCATAGGCAATAACCTTGCCTCTCTGCATAAGCACACAACCCATACATGTGTGTGATGCATCGCAATAGACAACAAACTCTTCTATCCCTTCTAGCAATGTCAACACAGGTGCATTGCTTAATTTCTGCTTGAGGATCTCAAAAGATTCTTGTTGCTTGGGACCCAGTCAAACCTTGCGAGTTAACGACGTTAGAGGTGCAGCAATCCTAGAAAAGTTTTCAATGAAACATCTGTAGTATCCTGCTAGACCCAAGAAGCTGCGAATCTCTGTAGGTGTTTTTGGTGCTTGCCAATTCATAATCGCTTCAATCTTAGCGGGATCCACCTGGATACCACGCTCACTTACTACATGTCCAAGAAATTGGACTTCACGGAGCCAAAATTCACATTTAGAGAACTTTGCGTAGAGCTTCTCCTGTTGCAGAAGTCTAAGAATACATCGAAGATGTTTTTCATGATCGACTTGACTCTTTAAATATATAAGTATGTCATCAATGAAGACAATGACAAACTTGTCTAGATACGGCTTGCAAACGCGATTCATGAGATCCATGAATGTTGCAAGTGCATTAGTGAGCCCGAAAGGCATCAGCAAGAACTTGTAATGGCCATATCTCATTCTGGACGCGGTCTTGTGTACATCTTTGGTCCTGACCTTCAACTGATGATATCCTGACCTCAAATCGATCTTTGAAAAGTAACTTGCCCCTTGAAGTTGATCGAACAGATCGTCGATCCTGGGTAATGGATATCGGTTCTTGATTGTAACTTTGTTCAGCTCACGATAACCAATTCATAGACTCATTGATCCATCCTTCTTCTTCACAAAAAGAATCGGCGCTCCCCAAGGGGACGAGCTAGGTCGAATAAAACCCTTCTCCAATAAATCATCCAACTGTGTTCTTAATTCTTTCATCTCGGTTGGTGCCAAATGATAAGGAGCTCGTGCTACAGGGGCTGCTCTTGGAATAATATCAATTCTGAATTCCACTTGTCTGTCTGGAGGTAAACCAGGTAGTTCTTCAGGAAACACGTCTGAGTATTCCGAGATAACAGCAATATCTTCAATCTTGGGCTTTGGCTCATCTATAGTCACTTGTGCCATGTAGATGACACAACCTTTCTTTAAACACTTTGATTCCTTAAGCATAGACACTTGCTTAGGTAATCCATACTGCGTATATCCTTGAATAGTAAGTGGCTCACCATAAGGAGTTTTGATAACCACTTGCTTCTTATCACATACAATTTGGGCTTGGTTTAAAGATAACCAATCCATGCCTATCACTATATCAAATCCTGCCAATTTCAATGGAAGCAAGGACAGTGGAAAAGAATGATTCCTAATGGATATGAAACATCCATCTAAAATTGTTGAAGCAGTCTCTATGGTACCATCGGCCAATTCCACCTCGTATTTTATATTTAGAGTTTTAACAGGCAGATTTAACAGTTTACAAAATTTATTGTCTACAAAAGACTTATCTGCACCAGTATCAAATAAAACTCTAGCATATACATCATTGATGAGGAAAGTACCTGTTATAACATTATCGTTCTGAACCGCCTCCTGAGCATTCATCTGGAAGACCCGAGCATTGGTCTTCTTGGCCGCTTCAGGCTTCTTTAGATTTTTCGGGCAGTTGGTCCTTATGTGTCCCTTCTCGTTGAAACCGTAACAGGTTGCATCCTTCATTTTCTTGCAATCTAAATTTCTATGCTCTTTTGACTTACAAATCCCACAAACTTTAGGCTTTGTCTGCGATTGCAATTGCGATTCGAGTCTACACTTCCCAAAATGGTGCTTCTGGCAGGTTTTACACTTAGGCTTCTCACCTGACTGCTGGGAGTCCTTCTTAGACCCAGAACTCTTCCTATGCTCAAAGTTACCTTTTCTTTTCTTATCAGAGCGACGTGAGCTCTCATCATCCCGTTTCCTCTTTCCCTCTTCAGAAGTCTTAACAGACTTATTTCTGACTGCATCGATTGTGAGAGATAGAGACAGATCCACCACGGACCTGTATGTCGTAGTTCTGGAAGCTTTCACATTACCCTTGATTTCTGGAGCCAGGCCTCCAATAAAACGTGCTATGCGCTTTGGTTCCGGTGTGACCAAATAAGGAACCAATCGGGACATGGTGTTAAAACTTGTAACATACGCCTGACAATCCAAATTCTTCATGACCAGAGTCAAGAAGTCAGTCTCAATTTTCTCTACCTCATGTTGAGGACAGAAGTTTTCCTTGATCAGTAAACAAATTGTTCCCAAGACAAGTTATACAGTGGAATCTTCCCTATGGCCTGGATTAACGACCTCCACCAAGCCAAAGCTTCCCCTTTAAATGATTGTGAAACAAACTTCACAATATCCTGTTCCGCACAACCACTGATATCAACCACAGTATCCATCTCATCAAGCTATGTCATACAGTCAATGGCTCCTTTTTCTCCTATGAAGTCCCTTGGCTTGCAAGAGATGAAGTATTTGTAAGAACAATTCTTTGTGTGTGGTTCCTGATTTAGCACAATTTGTTTAGATGGGATACTCTTCTGATTCGATGAGTGACGGGAATTATCCATATTTGACTCATTTGTTTTAGAAGGGGGCCTACTATGAGCCACAGATTGAGTCTTTGTGCGAGTATTACTCGGTTCCTTGAACTGTCTGTCAATGGCTCTAGTAACAGCATTGTCTATCAATGCTTGTAGGTCTGCACCAGGTACATTTATTCTAGTGTTATCATTCCTCTCCCTTGGATGATTGTTGACCTCTTCTGATTCAGACATACTGAAGCTTGATTGCTATAAAACAATTGACAATAATTTGTTCAGAGGTTTATTATAGAATCATCATTTTTGATGATTCTTTAACCAAGGTAATTATAAACCATATTGGTTAATTTGTTAATTTAATTTATCTAAATTTTTATTATAGTTAATCCCAGTTATAAACTATTATGGATATTAAGGTGGCACAAAATGGCCTAGTCACAAGGACTGTTTTAAGCCATGATATTATAGGATCGAGGTATTAAGGTTTGAACATAGTTCATCACCCTTCTTGACAGGTAATCATAAACTACACTGTCATTTGTCTCAAAGAACAATAAATATGGCTCGTATGTACTTCATCTCTAATGGATATTTATAATATGATCATCTCAATTGATGATATAAGCCATGACTTCATAATCATTAGGCTAGGTGAGGAATTGGAAGAATCCAATGTAAAGATGACTGGTGTGATTTTATCGAATCACATTTGCCAGGAGTGCTAACATGTTTTCAGATGTTAACAAGGATTTATTATCTTAAAAAGGATTTACCATCATGGCCATGTCTTGAAGTGACATATAGGCTAGGTTTTACCTTTAAGATTTATTTAATAGCGGATCAATTATAAATTGGAATGATATTTTGATTTGTTTCATATAGTATATGCATATAAATAATGACAAATAAATTTTTAAAATGAAACATTCAATAAATAACTTGTCCACACTGGGACTAAAATAAGAAATACAAGTCCACACAGGGACCAAATACATAAATAAAATGTCCACGCAGGGACTTAATTGAAATAAAATTACAAAACAATAAATAAGGATTTTTAATAATCCTTTTTCTTCTTCCCCTTAATAAGGTTTGCCAAACCCTTTAGTAGACAGCGGCGGCTCCTACGCTCTTCGTCTACCCTTTGTTCCACCTCGTACAACCTCAGAAGGATTTCTTGCTGCTGCGGTGGTTGAATTTGTGGTGGCTGCGGCTGCTGAGGTTGAGGAGGCGGAGGGTATTGATAACAATATGCAGGGTACCCAGTTGGGTACGTAGCTGGAAAGGGTCCAGGGTAGAGAGCATTGTAGTTTGCTGCCTCGATATACAGGTCAATGGCAGGGGCATTGTTGTAATTATAACCTGGGTAAGCTGGCTGCTCAAACGGGTTATACCCAGCTGCACGTGGGTATGATGGAATTGGGTTTTCAAAACCCATGGGCGGTGGTGCTGGTGCGACTGGTGCAGAGTCGACTTTAGAAATTGCATTTGAAGGCCCACCCATTTGCGGGTCTTCATAGAGCGACGAGTAGTTGCTGTTGCTGGAGTGTTGGGAGTGCTGAAGTGAAAACCCCCACGCACGGACATCCGTGCAGTTCTTCGTCGCCTCGATGGTTCTGGAAGCGGTGGCTGCTCTGGCGCTGGTGGTGGCGGCGGCGTGACCGCCTGAAAATGTGGGTCATCTGAAGGGACCTGCTGGTGTGGTGGTGAGTTGCGGTGAGGGGGAGTATACTCCCACTTGTATGAAGCCCACCTTTCGGCCCAGATATCAGGGCCCCTGTAAGGCGAACCATGAAAGGATGATCCGCTAGAAATTTCAATGGGATGTGTCGGCGTCCCAGATGGTGGCATCTCAGGATCTGGATCTTCGTCCATATCCATGTTTTGGTACTCCGGAAAATGATCAGCAGGTCCCAAAGGGTTTTACCCTCTGGTTCTTCTATCTGGTTCATCAGGTTGAACCAGCTTTGAAAATAAGGTGTTGGGTTCTGGAAGGAATGGTGTGAACCCGATCGCTGCAGAGGAATGTAAGAATGGTGAGAGTCGTTGGGCTCGTCCTCCTGCTGCGGCCCAAAGGAATGATGATAAGACGGCGAGGAGTTGAGTGAGACAAAGCGTCTCGCAGGCTCAAGGTATGTCCTCTAGTCTTCGTGAGGACTTGATCCGAATGATGCGGATGGCGTACGCCGGTGAGATGGTCCGGCTTCATGATCGTTCCTTGTTAAGATCGGTGCTTTTCCTCGTCCTCCACGTCCTCTCACTCTAGGTGGCATGTTTACTTGTAATCCTGTCAAAATAAAAAAAACAGAACAAAAACAATTTAAGATTAGGATTAGTCCTAAGTCGTTTGCCTAGACTCGGAAGTCAAGGAATGTGCAACTGTTTCATTGAGATTAAATACAAAAGGCTAGTGTTTAATTCACTCAATGTTGGCTCTGATACCAACCTGTCACACCCCGATATTTCCAGGTATTACCGGTGGGCCCGGTGGGGAGTATCGTGACGTAGTTGATATCATCATAGTCAAATATTCACAGTTAATGCACAGCGGAAGTCTTGAAAGTAAAATATTAATACAAACCGAAACACAAAGTATAATGAAATATTATACAAGCGGTTGTAAGTGGATCCACAGGCGGATCTAAGACATAAAGTAAAATGTTGTTCGATAGACTTTAAGCATTAAGAGCTTGCAAGACTCTTTAACTAATACTCAGGAGCTTCCAGCCCATTTCGCGTAGTACCTGCACTTAATCTTTTTGAAAAATACGTTAGTTTACACTGGTAAATACAATTAACCGACTCTTTTGAAAATATTTATAAAAATTTGATTTGAAATGCACAATGCACAATTATTATTTTATAACTTGGGACAATTATATATAAAATAATCTTGTATACAGATTTATATGTTTTTCGTACGTTCAGGGCCCGGTTAGAAGAGCCGAGACAATATTAATAGACACACTACTAGTATAAGCCCACAAGAAGTTTCCTCACAAGTGAGATACCGTTTTACATACGCAACTGTCAGGTGTATGCCTACACCCCGTGCTTAAGTCGTGGCCATTTCAAATGAATGAGTCAAGGATACCAGGACACGGTCATATTAACCCCCAAAGGCTTTGTATCAAACTAAACAGATTAAAATGGGTTATCTCAATGATTTAACCACTAATCAATTAAACATTCCAAACCTGACCAAGCGGTAATAATTTACCGTATTCCAAGCCCGTATAAGGGAAAATAAGTTAAAAGTATTTACCTGAGCTAAAAAAGTAAATTATACTTAGTCGTATATTCTAATCAGCAAGTGCAGATAGCTTTTACTGGGCTCCGAATCTGGAACGAAGGTTTTAATAACCTATTAGATTCCTAACGGGTCTTATTTAAGTTGTAACTTAGACCGGTTAGTTTTAAAGAAAGGTTTACGGTACAAAACGCACGATTAAGCGATGACCGGATTTGAATGTGATTTAGACCCAACAAGTATGGAGACTTGTATAAAATGGGTAAACCAAATAAATTCTGGATTTTGAAGTAAAATGATAAGGTTTGACCCGTTTAGGCTAATTTATGCAAACTAGTTACATAAACCGTACCGAACGCGTATATGCTTAACGGGTAATCAAATGAGTCATGTACAAGCTTCACAAGTTAATATGCTTTAAATATGATATGATATCAGTAGGATATCTACAATTATGCCCAAAATGAATTTAAAACCAATTTAAGCCCCGAAAGGGTAATTTGGTCATTTTAAAGTTTATAGAAGAGGTTTAATAGCAAACTGAGGTTCTAGTTTAAAATATTCAGTAAAAATATTTATTTTATCAAGTTACATCAGTAAGATGTCATACATATGTGAGGTTTATCTTTTATGGCCAAACTATGCACCGTAGGGGCATTTTGGTCATTTCACGTATGCTTTTAAGGTCAAATTTGGAAATCTGAGTTCAAGACTTATACTTACTGTTAAAGTATAAAAATTTATTTTTAAAATCAGTAGGTAACAAGTCTTAGGCGTTAAATATGGTTTTAAACCATACTATGCGTCTAATTAGCGTAAAAGTCGGTATTTGACGATATTTAAGATGTTTATAAAATTTTGAAGTTTTGATCAGTCTTTAATGTTAAAAATATTTTATTTAACATATGACATCAGTAGGAAAAGGTTTGGTGTTCAAATCACTTGTTAAACTCATTTTATTAATGAAAAGGGCATTATCGTCAATTACCGAATTCATGCTAGAACTCTACGTTATGGTCAGTATAAAATTTGGCAAAAATTTCCAAAAATCCCTAAATATTATATCATAACAGTGGGTAGAAAGTCTGGTACCAAAAATTGGGTTTAAATATGATTTATGCTAAAAATGCCATTTAATTAACAAAAAGTTTTGTTTTACGATATCTTGCATAACTTTTATTTGAGACCAGAAACGGATGTCAAATTTTTATGACATAGTTATAAATCAGTAACAAAGCTTTTTGTCTTCTCACATTTTCAAAAATCTCATTTTTATAACATAAGGGCATAATGGTCAATTTTTAAGCATTTAACTGAAACATGCAAATGATCTCTGATTTCTAAGGGACCATGTAGTATGACCATAGAGGGTTATACTAACATATAATATGGTCACAAAGGAACCCTAAGGCATAATTAAACTAAGCTAATTCGGGTCAGAACTGAAAGTCAAAGCAAAAGTCTACTTTTGCGACTTTCGGTTGCGAACCGAGCCTAATACTCAAAATTGTCGGGTTGAACATGCCTAAACATGTTCTTATATTATTTACCAAGTTATTTAAGTGATAAAACATATTTATTTTATATCTTCTACATTATCAGTTATGAATTATTTTATAAAAACTGACTCGTTTGACTTTTCTATTAAGTACTTTGACCCGACAATTGACTGGGATAACGTGATAATTAGAAGGTGCCCTTTTAAGGGTTTATCACCTACATAATTACCAACACATAGCCACTTTCAATTTGAATAATGGCTGGACCGTTAGTGATTAATCACCAAGTCAAAGTATAATTACGATATCTTTGACTTTCGGTCATTAAGCTAATAAAACCTTAATTACAGAAGCTAAGAACACTTACAAAGGTCCTTAGTACGAAGTTTAAACTTGAGAAAGCTTCCTAGATGACCAGGATGCTCCAGAGATCAAGTGTGAATGAAAATTTGAAGTGTGCAAGTTCAAGAACTAAAACATGGCCCTTTATATAGGAAATTTGGGTGTTCTAAGATCACTGCAGCTGTTATGGGAGGTCATCAGATGTTAACAAGTGTCCCCATGGCAGTAAAAACCACTTTCACATTCCCTGGTATCGAAAAACTAGCATGCAATGGCGGTGGAAGGGCTGCAACATGCAGCTGTGCAGAGTTCTGTCGCTGGTGACTCGGTCGCGGCCCGCGTGGACATTAGAGGAAGTCTACGCGGCCCGCGAGGACCTGTTATTCCGGTAAAAACTTTCCCAGCTTTGCAATTTCAGTCCCTAGTCCATATTTAGTTTAAATAACTTTCATTTATTGCAGTATTAACCCCCATAGTTAACTCTTAAGTGTCTTGGGTCATGAAACAACATTGTTAAGCTCCCGGTTAGTTACGAAATCACCTGAAAGGTCTTAATTTCATACGTTGATGCTTTTAATCCCTATATCTTGGTATTTACAGCTTTAAGCATTTATTTGCATCGAAACTCAACGAAATCAATATCCGACATCCGTGAGAATATAATAAAATATTACAATGCTTCGGGATTGTTAAAAGGTCACTCAGAGGTAATATTTAATATGTTGACACGTTTAACCCCTGTGCTTTGTAAATTCTAAATTTTAAGCACAAACGGCTTCTTGCGTCAGATATTATATTCAACCAAGAATCCGAACATCGCGTAAGGTCAATCAGAGGCACAAGTTTGGCATGTTGACACTTTTGATCCTTCCACATACATCTTTACACTGATTGACATCTTTAGTCCCTCCAAGTTATCTTTTTACAATGATCAGTGCTTGTGACACGTGTCATCACTCTAATGGACATGATTTTGCGAGGTGTTACAGCTAGAAACACTAACGATCGAATGAGTTGATTGATTCGCTTAAAAACACGAGGAAAAAAATGAGAAAATTGTGTGAAATTGAAATTGGTTTCTTCAAAAAAGTTGAAGAACACGTTGATTTAGTGTTTAAATCATTGATTGATGAAAAAAATCGCAATATAATGTAGTGATTATAGAGAGAGAAAGTAAAGAAAAGGTTGTAGATGATTTTTGAAGATGGTGGGTTTTGAATATGTAGAGAAAGAGAAAGACAGAAGATGATCTATGATTGCCTAAAATGCCTCTTCCTGTAGTTTTTGTTATTTAGCACATGTCCTATTATTGTTTCCTACACTTCTTACCCAAACCAATCTTCATTTGATGCTCTCCTTTTATCTTGATTGAAACTTTAGAATAAATTAGTACTTCTAGTTATTAATATATCTTGCTTTAATAACTAAATCCCGATTGCACACCTATTTTACCTTTTTTTGCATTGCTAATTGTTAGATTAGTTTTCTAATTCCTGAAATTGAGAGAGTAAGGAAAATCAAATTATACAATGTTTAGTAATTTTATTTTTCATTTTATCTTATATATTATATATAATTTTTTATACAGTGTTCCCATTTATTTTTCATTTTTCAATGTTAGTAACTTTTTGGCTTGGTTCGGTTTTAAGTCTCAACGGTCCAGTTTCTATTTTTGATAATAAAAAATTGTTACTAACGGTTTAATTCACGATATAACTTAAAAAGCATTAAAACCAGACCATGAACACCCCTACTCATTTTAACAAAAGTTGTTAAATTTATGTGAGTGAGTTAGTTATGTTATAAGGAATAGTTATGAGTAGTTTTAAGTGCTTATGAGTGAGAGAGAGAATACATTACTGTTCATCTCTAAATATATGGGAACACTATGCACCCCCTTTATAATTTTTTTAATATTTTTTAAAGTGATTGTGAGTGGATGAGAGCGAAAATGTAATGATAAAGGTATAAAAATAATATTTAATTAAAAATGAGAGAGAAAAAATAGTGATTTTTATTGTAATTACATGGATGGATGAGGATAAAGAATTGATTGTGAATGCTATTAGTCATCTTTAAACTATGTGCAAGGAGGTTATTCATGGTGTTATGATTGTGACTAGTTGGTGCATATGGCTTGCTATCTCGAATCTTAATGTTTGTCCGGAGGTGATTATTCAAAATATTAAGTCTCTCGGGTTTTTATGGTATAGGAATCAGTCTACAAATAGGTCGTTAAGTTGAGAAAATTGGTGTAAATTTGATTTGATGTAGTTTACTATTTCAGCCTCCCTCTTTGGATTTGATGGCGTTGTGAATAATATTTACCTTTTTTTTTTAATGTGCAAGGAAAGTCTAAGTCAACAGGTGTAGACCATAATTTGAGAGCTACTATTCCCCAAGGAAAAGCCAAGTCAACAAGTCTTTGGTTAGTACCTTTATCGCGTGAGACGCATGGACAAAGTTACTGACAAAGTTCCACGTATTTCTTATCACCTTAACATAGACAAGTTACTGACAAAGTTCCTTTATCACGCACTAAACTTTAGTGGTTGGAAGGTAACAATCACCATGCCCATTGAAAAGAAAGTTCCAAGCTTTTTCTTGGTCAAGTTGACTACTGACACTCTTCTTCTGTATAAGTATATGGTTGCAAAAACATAGAAAGATACCACAAAATTCATTACCAAAAATGAGTGCCAAATGGTTGCTGTTTTTGCGATCATTTCTCTTCGCCATCCTGACACACCTTGCAGCATTTTCCACACCCATTCACAAGGCACCAGCACTGAACGGCACCAACGTTGATCGTCTAGCATTGCTTGCTATTAAATCCATGATTAAAGGTGACCCACAAGGTCTCTTGACCTCATGGAACCATTCCAGCGCTGATTTCTGCCAATGGCAAGGTGTTACATGTAGCCTTCACCACCAAAGAGTCACCCACTTGAACCTCTCACATGGACGCTTAATTGGTACGCTGTCTCCTTCCATCGGAAATCTAAGCTTTATCAGGGTCATTCAGTTTTCTTACAACTCATTTTCCGGAGAAATTCCACCTGAAATTGGTCGTCTTTTTAGATTACAAGACCTACGTCTTCGTAACAACTTTTTCACGGGAAACATTCCGGCCACCTTAATGAATTGCTCAAACCTCCAAGTCATTAACTTGGGTAACAATAGTCTGGTCGGCAAGATCCCAAATGAAATCGGGCGTCTCTTTAGATTACAAACACTAGATCTTTATTACAACTCTTTCACGGGAAACATTCCATCCACCATAACGAATTGCTCCAACCTCCAAGAACTTGACTTGGAGCTCAATAATCTGGTCGGCAAGATCCCAGATGGGATTGGTTCATTGTCCAACCTCCAAAAACTTGACTTGGAGCTCAATAATCTGGTTGGAAATATATTGTCCATCCCTCGTACAGTTCATTGGCTCGACTTAAGTGTTAATAATTTTGGGGGGAAATTACCTTCTCTCACAAACAGTTCGTCTTTATTATATCTGGACCTATCAAATAACTATTTTGTGGGATCATTACATAATTTGGTTTGTTCCAATGGTGTGAAGAAGACCGAATTTTTTCATTTGGGAAATAATCAGTTATCGGGTGTTATTCCAGAGTGTTGGGAGAAGTGGTCGAGCTTGGTACACTTATGGTTAAGTGATAATTATTTGTCAGGTGAGATTCCAAGAACATTGGGGTCTATACCTTTGTTGCAATTTGTAGGCATAAGTCGGAACAAGATTTCAGGAGGATTACCTTCTTCCCTATTGAATTTGTCATACTTAAAGGTCCTTGACCTTGGAAGAAATAATCTTGCGGGAATCATTCCACCATGGATTGGAATAAAACTCACTATGTTGAAAATTCTCAATCTTAGATCCAACAATTTTTACGGAAATACTCCTGACCAGCTCTGTTATCTTTCACAAGTTCAAGTGTTGGATCTCGCTCATAATAACCTCTCAGGAAATATTCCAAGATGCTTCAACAATTTTAGTGTGCTTTCCGGCATAGAAACTAATTTAGACATTCATGTATCATTCTACGTTGATGATGTTTTGGTTACGATTTATGATTTATTGGTGATGAAGGGACACGAAGCCGCTTATGGATCTTTTCTAGGGCTAGTCATGCTTTTGGACCTTTCGAGCAACAAGTTTTCCGGGCAGATCCCTAGTGAGCTTACGACCCTCCACAAGTTAAAATCATTGAATTTATCAAGAAATCAATTGACAGGAGAGATCCCGAATAAGATAGGAGACATGAAATCACTTGAATCTTTGGATTTATCGGTAAACAATCTTTCTGGGGAACTTCCTATGAGTTTGTCAGAGTTGACTTTCTTGGGTACCTTTAACGTGTCCTACAACAATTTGATAGGAAGAGTTCCAACAGGTACTCATATTCAGAGCTTCAATGAGTCCAGCTTCATTGGAAACAAACTTTGTGGAGTTCCACTAACTAATGATTGTGTACATGTTGACAAACCTCATACAACAAGCGACCAAAAAGAAGACGGTGGATCACACAAAGTAGATTGGGGGTTGATTATTAGCATAGTGCTTGGATTTATTACTGGGTTTTGGGTCATTGTGGTTTCATTAATGCTCAATCGATCATGGAGGATAACATATTTCCGTCTCTTGAGGAAATTGATCAAGGTATAAGGTTTATTATGTTATGCATTAGTATCATTGTGATATGTTTTGTCAAGTGATCATTAAAAAGCAGCTCCTGTAGTCCCCCTGGGAGGCTGGGAGTCTGCTTTTCATAATACTTATGTTCATTGCCGTTGTGTTTTTGTTCGGTTCTTGTAGGGTTGTTTTGCTATGTATTTCTTTGTTATTTTTAAACCAGCCTCTCACTGGCCTTTTCTCTATTAACATATTGTCGTTCCCAAAAAAAAAAAAAAGAAAAAAAAACTATGTACACTTTATAAATTTGCGTACTCAAAGTTCATGAAAGGTCCCAAATAACATATAGATAAATCAAACAAATGTACATAAAACAATCCTATCCAAAAATTCTCACACGAAGCTTGGGAAATACTCAGGATTTTGGAGATACTAATCCTTTTTGTTGATACTCACTGGACTCGTGTCTTTGTAAATGGTGGATGTGGAAGAGAAGTCCGATTGAAGCATTATTGAGAGACCAACATCCCCGATTTTGCTCACGAGATTTTTATCAAGCAGTATATTTGCTGGTTTTTGGTCACGATGAACGATTGATCTCGGTTTCGCGTTACGAAGGAAATTTAGAGCTGATGCTACTTCCCACGTGATACGGAACCGGTTGAACCACAGGATCAATGGTGTATCGTTTTTGCGAAATAATCTCTTGTCCGAACTCCCATTTTCCATCTACTTGTAAACCAAACAACCATGATCGACATGCACACACCGATTAGAATCAACAGATGAGGATGCCGGATCCGGCTCAATACTTCAAGCTGCAAAATCAAGTTTTATTATTAGGAAATGATAAGGAGCTGATCGAAAATCTAGAAGACTCTCGTACCCGAATTCCATAGATTAGGATTCCGATTTTGTCACTAAAGACTTTCCCTATTTTTTAGCCTTTTGAATTCTATAATTTTTAGTGGAACTTGTAAATCACTAATTGACTTGACTTACGCGTATATTTATCTCTTTGACTTGATTTGCGCGTCTATTTATGTCTTTAACTTCCGTATTTTTTTGACAATGCATTTCCCTATAAAAGGGCCGCAATGTGCATGTTTTAATCATTTTGAATATATCAGCAGCAACCGTTTGATGAAAGCTCGATTTATATACGGTTCCATTCCCTCTGGTTCCAACTTTTATGTTTTAATCTTTTGAGTTTGATGGATTCCTTAAGTTGCAGTTTTTGAACATCAGTTAGTCAGCTGACACAAAAGCAGTATGCTTTAGTTCAAGATTGACTTGACTGTTAGTCAAATGGGCTAGATTTCATTTTCAAAAACTAAAAATCTTGTGATCACCAAATGAACATTCAAAAACTAAGAAATATAAAAAGACTTGAATCTGTGATGATTTCGGCAGATAACCACTTATAAAGTATATAGTTTGACTTCAAAAGTCAAGAGGAAAAAAGAAAATTGCAGTTACCTTTCTAGATGCATCAAGTGTCTTGCTTTATGCAATTGCCTCAACCCTCGAATGTGGCGCGTTTAACTCTCAGTTTCTCCAGCTCAAAGTTAATACTATTATCCTGCAAAGAAGTAGCAGAGCCTTGGTCTGTCCACTCTGTCATACATACCAACAGCACTATCAAATTATCAAAACAAATTTCAATTTTGACTTTTGACGTCAAACCTATAAATCTTTGAAATTAAAATTGATATGGAGTTTGGTTCATATTGAACACCATAACTTTTCTGTTCGTGATACTTGTGCCGGTCTTTAATGGGCCACAAATCTTTCTGAAATCAGTTGAAAAGTTCAAATGGAATCTCGAAGAAGAAAATCAGTCTCTTAAACTTGAAAAGTCAAAGGGTACCTGTTTGGGAGCTTGGGGCAAGACTTGAATCACTATCAATTGTCTCAGAATCAGAAGCCCTGAGTGAAGATAATTCCGTTTTGAAATAACATAAACCGTACAAAAGCTCCGAATGCTTCACAGATTCTTGACGACAAATCCTGTTTCTTAGTAGAACACCAAGAAACAATTATAAGATTAACAAGTAAACATATGAATAAAAAAAAGGTACCCCTTGAGAACATTTACTTAAGAATGGGTCAATTTAGGTGTTTTTATCTCAAAACGGGTCAGATATAAAAAGTTTAGCTAAAAGGTAACAAAACAAGCTGCTCCTCTGTATAGGTTCACATCACAACCCCGAAATGATGATAAACAACATCCCCAGTTTTGAAATCACACACCCCTGGCCCAATGGCTGCCACCACACCTACTACCACCGTCCCTGCAAATCACACTTTAACATATATCAACTTCATATATCTTTTGGAGAATGCTCATTTTTAAAGAGTAAAGTGATAATCGTATCACGTGTTCATAAACATCCCAAACCACGAAACTGCCGAAACCGAAGAAAGTCAACCGGTTTGAAGTACGTAAGGTCCGGTTCACGGTATAGTTCTAACGATTTGCTAGTTAACGGTTCGGTTTATCGTTTGAAAGTTGAAACCGGTTGTCTAAAGCTGAACAGACCATTTTGCATTTATTATTTATACTTTTTATTTTAGGAACATAAAGTTATCTATCTATATCATACTCATCAACAATCTTATCATTTGTTTAAAGAATTTAATACAAAATTCTGCTCTTTTAAAAATTTAAATTTTTTTTTTCAGAAAACCGAACAGCAAAACCGTGAAAACCGCCCAGTTCACCTAAACTGTATGTATTCAGAGACACCAGTTTTGAGACATGGTTATATTTCATCTAAATTTCTAGTCAGAAACAAAAAATTTGTTAAAATTTAGGCAATCAAGCGACAGATCTATCAATATATTATAAAATATCAAAAAAAAAAAAAGAGAGAAATATTTACAACGACTGTGTGGAGTAATTCCTGCTCGATTGCAGAATCATCATCACTACTGTGACTGTACAAAATGAAAATCACAAACAAATACAGATCTACTACAAACACTCAAATTGGAAGTAGCAAACGTACCTTTTAGGCAAGACAAGAGTTCGTCTCCTCTGAACCGGTGGTTTGGTGATGAATCTTGGCTGTAAAATTGAATAACATTATAAGATAGAATGCGATACAGATCTGATATTAAAATACTGAATGATGAAAGAATGTGAGAAATTAGTCGACGGAGATCTGTAAACGGCGTCGGAAAAGAGCAAGGGTTTGAGTTGAAGATGAAAAAGAAAAGAAAAGTAAATAAAGTTCATGAAGAAGAGGGATTCGAACCTGAGCATGTATGATAAGAAAAACATTGTGGTTATTTTTACCCTCTCAAGTCAAAAGTTACTTTTTGTGATAGTCTATTTTGACCCTCTCAAGTTAAAAATTTCTTTTGTGATAGTCTATTTGGCAAATATATGGTAATTCATGTTTTGAATATCAGTTATTTCACTAATACAATATAATTGCAACTTTTGTCAGACTACAGGGTGTGAGTTGGGGTGACGAAATACATTAACGCTGGCTAGACCACACCTGGCTAGTGTTGGCCATGGTGTTGCCCCGCTGACGTGGGGATTCAGCCTGCCGGGGGGGGGGGGGGGGGGGGGCGGGGGTGACATGGTTGGATTTGATTGGCTAGTATTTGATGACCGTTGGGCTAGCCGTTAGGCATAGCCGTTGGCCAACTGCTATTTAAAAAAAAAATCTTTTAATTATTTTCTATATAAACTAAACATTTCTTACTCGTTTTTACCATCTAAAAATTCAAAAACCACTATCAAACTCCAAAAAATATATAAAATGGATTCTTCAAGTTTAAGCAATTCGTATGATAAACTTGTTTGGTGATTCTCATCCGACGACGGGGTGGAATTATTAGGGTTATTGGATTTTAATAATCCGAAGTTTCACCTGTTGGCCACTAATAATCCCAACTTCAAAAATTCCCTGTAATAATCCCAACTTGTAAGATTTTGGCCCCCAATAATCCTTTGCTAACTGGGTTAGTTTTTGTCATTTATAGACCTGGCAAACGGGTTGGGTCGGGTTGGGTCATGGGTCAAAATAGGTCAATTAAAAAATGGGTTGTTTTGGTTCGGGTCAAAACGGGTTCGGGTTGGAACGGGTTCGGGTCAGAACGGGTTTCGGGTCGGGTCGGGTCGGGTTGGATAAAAAAAATGTTTTTTTTAAGTGATTGTACATCAAGGGGCAATTTTGTCGGGTTAAAACGGGTCCGGGTTGGTAACCTTCGAATAATGTACCTACTTTGTACAACCCGTTGCTCTATGTACAATCAGAAGTTTCATCTCTTTTACATACTATCCTTTTCATCAAGTAAACCTATCAAAGTTTCTTTATCCCTTGCATACACCAGCCTCCTTACAGACCCTAAGTTTCACCAATTTTGACCTAGATGTACATGAGGCGCCGCTTCAAAGCTCAAACCCTAAGGCGCTTTCCAGATCGCCTTGCCATGTGCGCACTTCGCGCCTCAAGCACACTTTTAAAACCAAGTTCCTACTTCCTGCTATTACCAGATTTAGTAGGATATTCTAAATTCCCTAACTTGTGTACTAACGGACACTAAGAAACCTTTGTGTTCAGTGATTGGATTACCATTCATGGGGTGCTGACTTCAGCTTTGTCATCTGCTTCAGTGTAGACACCAAAGAGGAAGCAAGTGTTCAGTTGCAAAATATCCAAGTAAAAAGTAGCTCAGTAATACAGTTCCTACTCATGAAGAACATAAAAAACCACAATCCGTTTTGAAGTTTAATCATAGTAGCAGATAATGCAACAAATACACTTGATCAACAAATACACATCAACATTCCTGTTAAACCTAAAAAAACTTCAATCACATATGTATCAGTCGAACACATAAAGTTTTTGAAACATTTAGAAAGAAAAAGAAAAAAAACAATCAGCCATTTAAATCATCAAATTTTCTTTGAACAATGACCATATATTCAATCAGTCATTTAAATCATCATCATAAGAGAAAGAAATTACAGCTTCAACATCAAACTAATAAAACATCGATCACAGATTTACAAATTAAACACAGTTTCTGAAACATTTACAACAAAAAAACGCTATTCATCTATCAATTTCCAAAACAACTCCACAAAATCAAACAAATTCACAACAAAATTTAAAACATTTACACAGACACACATCAAATCCATCAACTACCCTGCTCATGAAGGATGATGATACCTTCACCGGAAAAGATGCCGTCTCTGATGAAGATCCCGTCGTTGATGAAGATGCCGGCGGAGGGTGGGGGTTTGTGGCGGAGGAGACAACAGAGACGCGGAGACGGTGGCGGGTTTGTGGCGGAGGCCGGAGAGGATGAAGATGCCGTCGCTGAATCGCTGATGATGATGATCACTGAAGTTCAAGCTCTAAGAAAAAACCCTAGGACAGTAAGCTTTCCTAACCCGTGTAGTATTTCTTCTAAACCCAGTAACCCGTTCCTTTTTACTTCTAAACCCAAATTGACCCGTAAACATACTTCCCCTTTTTAAAATTTGACCCAGTTGGACCCATTAATTTTTACAAGGAAACCCAAATTGATCCATAGTAATTAATAAAAGACCCAAAGTGACCCAATTATATGCATTCGGGTCAGAATTGCCTCCCCTAGTTTTTGCTGACGTGGACGCTAATGTGTAAAAAAATAAGCTGATTCATTATGTGGATATTGATATGAAAAAAAATATTTTTTTAATTATATATATACATACACAGACAATCACCATCATCACCACCACTCCACTACCTCACTACCACCACAACCACCCAACTCCCACCGCACAACCACCATCTTCAACCCCCTCCGACCACCCAGCTCCCACCGCACAACCACCATCTTCAATCCCCTCCGACCACCACCTACCATCCATTCCCACAATCCTTCAATCTGCAATGAAATCAGAACCTCTACAACAACAACAATGGAATTAACCCTATTTCCGCTCCACCACATCGACATCCGCTCTACCATATCGAGCTCTGCTCCAACAACAACAATGGAATTAACCCTATTCCCACGGTTTTGGATCCTTCATCGGTGACGGTTAGGTCAAGTTTGAGAACCGCCGATACGGGGGTGGTTGTCGGTCAGGTGACGAAGGTGGGGATGAATCTGAGATGGCGATGGTAGGTGGTGGCGGAAATGGCAGTGGTGGTGGGCGGAGATGACGGTGGTGTTGGTGGAGATGGCAGTGGTGGTGGATGAAGTGGAGGTGGTGATGGTGGTGGGTGGAGGTGGTCGGAGGTGATGGTGGTGGGTAATGGTGGTAGATGATGGTGGTGGCTGGAGGAGATGGTGGTGGCAGTGGAGGTGGTGATGGTGCCACATAAGCAACCAAGTCAACAGATAACAAAGTTGTGTCCATGTCATCAGCCACCTCAGCAAAAAACTAACTGGGTTATAACCCAATGAGCAAAGGATCATTGGGGGCTAAAATCTTACAAGTTAGGATTATTACTGGGAATTTTTGAAGTTGAGATTATTAGTGGCCAACGGGTAAAACTTCGGATTATTAAAATTCAATAACCCGAATTATTATTATCAGCAGTGTCGATGGTAGAACATGTTTAGACACTTCCTAGATTCGACTCCAATGAAGAAGAAGATGAAGATAATTGATTTTTTTATGATGTAATGTATTTTTTATTGTAGTTATTTAATATAAATAAAATGTGTTCTTAAAATTATTTAGTATATTCTATGATTAATATAAAAAAAATAGGTGCTACATGGCACCCCAACGCCGCCTAGCCACGACCCTTCCACACCCCCACTTTTTTGAGTGTGGACTGGTGGAGCCCACACCTGTCACGTGTCAAGTAATGCCACAAAGCAAACCCCCACACCCCATAGTCTCATGTCAATTGGTTGCATGATTACTTTTTTCAACAGACGAATGGCTTATATAATTAAGAAAATAGTGCAATTGATCAAATTATGAATTTCGTTCCGACGCTTTAAAATTTATGGATATAGTCTCCAAGTATGATGTTTGGTTTCATTTATGGTTCTAATGATAGTAATATCCTAGTAATTTACTTAGTGGAGCTACTTTATTTAAATTTAATTATTTACTAGGTTAGAGCCCGCGAGCTTCGTGGGTAGGAAAATTTAATTTTAATTAATAGATTTATGTCGTAAAACACAAAAATATGTTTTTACAAATGTTTTATTGAATTATGTATTATGAAAGACATAACATAAGACGCAAAACCAACAACAAATTTTATGAATATTTGAATAAATGGTTCACTCCATTCCATCTATCATCATTAAGGCACACTAAAACTACTCTAGATTTTTTCAATTATCATCATCTTCTTATTAGGAAAATAAGTAAAGGACGGTTTAAAAGGATACAGTGACACTTTTGCGGATTAAAAGTTTCTTCACAAGTGTTATCTATATGTAAGTGTAGTTTTCTTCAACCTCTTATTCCTCGACTGTGGGCGACATCCGGAGCATTTTGAGCTTATGTAAAATTGTCATTCTTAGTTTTGAAGCTCAATTTACATTCCATCTTTAAATGAAATAGTTCCTGCATTCGCCGACGGAATACTTTAGTTAGTTCAATACAGTAAGAAAAAGAAAAATTATAACACGGATGCGTGTCAAACCTTCACAAGAAATAAATGCAAATTTCATACTTCTTTTGCCACGAACATACATCTAGCCTTATGACCGTATCATCTAACATATTAAATTCTCACTCACTTGTTGATAAATCTCCAATAGTAACTAACAAAAAATTACATTGCCTTCCATTTTCAACATGAATTCTTGTTTTTTAAGAATTCTTAACTTGAAAATTTAATACAATTCATATACCACTAATTAATAATAATTTAACATTATAATAGATTTTTTTTTACTTATAGTAATTACATTCTTTTCCATAGTTAGATCTTTTAGTTTTTTTTTAAACTTACTATTAGTACATCTATGAGGATGGTTTTAGGTGATTACTTGACCCACGTACTAAAACTTATTATCTGAATACAAAATGAATAACCATCCACAATTCTACGTAAGTTAGTTCGGGAGGATACTAACCGGTTGAACCAGTCTAACCCATGATCAAATGAGACGGTATAGTTACTAATTCTGCAGTAAAAACCATGAGCTAGAAAATTCATTGTTCTGCTATCATGCACATAAAACATATCAAATTGAAGGGCTCTTATGCAATAGAAAATGTTAGATCATTTCCTGCCTTTTCTTATAAGGGGGTGCGCAAAGCATACAAAAGGGCACTGACGGATTTAGCATATGATTAGGGGTACCCCTCAACTTTCTTGGCGAAGTACATTTTAGTGCATTTAATTCCTTCCCCATTTTATGAATCGGCTACCCATGAACAAATTTTTTTAGCCTATGCTACCCCTCAAATTTTCTTTTAAATCCGCCACTGCAAAAGGGGTATCTTTAGCATCATCCAGATTCAGTCCCATAAAGTGTGTTTCCTTGTGGGTTGGTTTGGGTGCTTTCATCCATATTAATTTCCTTCTTGTACTTGTAAACAATTAATACCCTTTGTGTTATAAAATACACCATTTATTGTTCAGGAAATATTTGCTATACAACTGTGTGTTACACCTTAATCATGCATATTTATAACTTACCGTTGCATATTTACGTGCTCGTATGTAGAGGAGCATACGCGCTAGCGCATGTGTGCTCCCTCGTAACTAAAGGAGCGGGCGCGTGTGGCGACTTACGTGCTCGCTTGTATGAAGTAAGGGAGCATGCGCGCTTGGCGACTTACGTGCTCATAAATAGAGGAGCATGCGTGCAAAACGCATGTGTGCTCGCTCGTATGTAAAGGAGTAGGCGCGTATGGCGACTTACGTGCTCGCTTGTATGAAGTAAGGGAGCATGCGCGCTAGGCGACTTACGTGCTCATAAATAGAGGAGCATGCGTGCAAAACGCATGTGTGCTCGCTCGTATGTAAAGGAGTAGGCGCGTATGGCGACTTACGGAGCTTGGGGTAAGATTTGAAGAATTGGTGACAGAGCTTGAATCACTACTTTTACTGTCATCTTTACTGGATCCAATGGGTCCAGAATCAGCAGCCCTGACTGAAGATAATATCCCTTTTGAAATAACATAAACCGTACAAAAATTTAATTATTCAAAAATGATAAGGGGTTGACCCTGTTAGCACTCAGCAGACTCTGTTAGTCAAATAGGCTAGATTTCATTTTGGAAAACTGAACTTCAAATGTGCAGATAAGCATAGTATATAATTTGAATTCAAAGTTTGACTTCATAGTCAACTCTCAGATGGGGGGTTTGCGACAGAACATGATGCTCGTTACACCCTCTGTTGAATCGTTGTTGACATTAGAAGCTTTTGAAGAGCCAAAACATATGTGCTATATACCCCCTAAATAAAGTTGAAGTCTGGAACATCGTCCAAAATCTGATTTTGATTCCGATTCAGATAATAATTGAGGTGGGTTTGAATTAGGAATTTGAAATTTGAAATTGGGGGTTTTTTATTTTTGGGGTTTGAAATTGGGGAGAGGGTGTGAGCTATGTTGTGCTGGTCGGGTGGTGGTGGTGGATGGTTGTAAGGGGTGGGTGGTGGTGGTGTCGGCTGGTTGGGAGTGGTGATTGAGAGAAAGAGGAGATGTGAGTGTTTGTTTTTTTAAATTTGTTTTAGTTTTATTTATTAAGTTATTTCTAAAGTAACTAATAAAAAGACAAAAATACTCTTGAGTGATCATATTTAACAGAAAAAATTAACTGAGTTAGGCTTAAAGGACATAACGTGCAACATTTCAAAACATAATGTATAAAACTCGTCAATTTTAAAGACAAATGACACCGCCTGACAAAGGGATATAAAGATAAAGGACAAAATTTGAAATTCACTCTAATTTGAATTTAGCTTCAAAATTTTTACCATTCAAATAGCTCGTTTCAATTAACTCAACTAATTCGAAATTAAATTCACTGAACACCCCTAGTCTTATGGTTGTCAAATGTATATTGGTTGGATCATCTAGATGTAATATGAGTGACGTAGACCCTTTAGCCAAGCAACTGGCAGGCTTCAGGTTGAATTCTTATTCCAACATGGGTGATCAAAGAGTGTAAATATATAGGTTCCCATGGCACTCACAAAATGATGATAAACAACATCCCCAATTTTCAAATCACACCCCCCTGTCCCAATGGCTGTCACCACACCTACTGCCTCTGTCCCTGCAAATCATACTTTATGTATCAATTTCATATATCTTTTGGAGAATGTTCAAGTTCTTACAGGTCGTTTTTAAAGAGTAAAGTGATAATCCTATCACATGTTCATAAACAGCCCAAACCACCAAACTGCTTAAACCGAAGAAAGTCAACCGGTTTGAAGTATGTACGGTCCCGTTCACGGTATAGTTCAAACGATTTGCTAGTTAACGGTTCGGTTTATCGTTTGAAAGTTGAAACCGGTTGTCTAAGCTGAACAGATATTTTTTATTTTAGAAATATAAAGTTATCTACCTATATCATACACATCAACAATCTTATCATTTGTTTAAAGAATTTAATACAAAATTCTGCTCTTTTAAAAATTAACTTTTTTTTTTTCAGAAATCCGAACAGCAAAACCGTGAAAACCGCCCAGTTCACCTAAACTGTATGTATTCAGAGACACCAGCTTTGAGACATGGTTATATTTCATCTAAATTTCCAGTCAGAAACAAGAAATTTATTAAAATTTAGGCAATCAAGCGACAGATCTATCAATATATTATAAAATATCACAAAAATTGTAATCATAACACTAGAAAAAAAAAGAGAGAAATATTTACAACGACTGTGTGGAGTAATTCCTGCTCGATTGCAGAATCATCATCAGTACTGTGACTCTACAAAAGGAAAATCACAAAAAAATACAGATCTACTACAAACACTCAAATTGGAAGTAGAAAAGGTACCTTTTAGGCAAGGCAAGAGTTCGTCTCCTCTGAACCGGTGGTTTGGGGGTGAATTTCGGCTGTAAAATTGAATAATATTATAAGATAGATTTCGATACAGATCTGATATTAAAATACTGAATGAATGATGAAACAATGTGAGAAATTAGTCGACGGAGATCTGTAAACGACGTCGGAGAAGAGCTAGGGTTTGAGTTGAAGATGAAAAAGAAAAGAAAATAATAAAGTTCCAGAAGAAAAGGGATTCGAACCTGAGCATGTTTGAGCAGAAAAACATTGTGGTTATCTTTACTCTCTCAAGTCAAAAAATTTTTTGGAGTTAAATGTTTGGTTGGTCCTTGTGTTTGTGAAAATTGCAGACTTAATCCCAAGGGTTTATTAATTACACTCTTGGTCCCAGTAGTTGTAATTTTTGAACTCGGGTGGTCCTTAACACTAACCTTTGTTAAATTTTCCAGTTAAGTCTTTGTGAAATGAGTAAATTGTCCCTAAACAATTAAAAAAAAGATGGGTCCACCCTTCGTCTTCTCCTCTCCCGTCTCTCTCTCTCTCTATAACCCACCACCACCACCATCTCCACCTTCAACCCACCACCAACACCTCGCACCGGAAAATATATGAAATTGCCCTGAAATTAATTAAAACATAAACGGGTAAAACTTTATTTACCATCGCTGCCATCTCCTTCGATGCTGTCGTACAACGTGGCAGTGGCTGGAAGCCAATGTGAGCTAGTAACATGTTTCACCTTCGCACCGCAGATCTCCGAGCATGAAAACACCACCGTCGCAAACCACCACAACACAATGCGGGTCAAATTCGATGTAACAAACATCATTGTGAAACAAAAACCAGCAACCATGCCGGAGAAAATGTCCGGCCGGTGATGGAGAACACAAGGAACAGTTAAGAAGCAAATTATAGAGACAAAGAGAGTGCCGACAGTGGGTTAACACAGTTAGAGTTCCACAGTGTCGGAACTACTGGGATATTACACCGGTATATAACACGGGTTGTAAATCGGGATGGCAATTGTGTCCTGGTTGATTTTGGGTATTTACGGTCGTGCGATTGTCTTTTAGATGGGGGCCAACGGCAGATAAGGCGTCAAATCTGGACTGTTCAGTGTTGGTGGTGTCGGCAATTGTGTCGGTCAGGTGTTGGTGGTGGGTTGAAGGTGGAGGAGATGGTGGTGGTGATGGTGGGTTATAGAGAGAGACGGGGGAGAAGAAGATGAAGGGTGGCCCCTCTTGTTTTTTTTTTTTTTTTTTTTGTAATTGTTTAGGGATAATTTAGTGATTTCACAAAGATTTAACTGAAAAATTTAACAAAGGTTAGTGTTAAGGACTACCCGAGTTCAAAAATTACAGCCACCGGGATCAAGTGTGTAATTAGTAAACCCTTGGGAACAAGTCTACAATTTTTACAAACCACAGGGACCAACCAAGCATTCAACTCCTTTTTTTTTGTGATAGTCTATTTTGGTCCTTTCAAGTCAACCTTCTCAAGTAAAAGTTTCTTGTGTGATGGTCTGTTTTAGCTCTTTCAAGTCAAAACTTTCTTTTGTGATAGTTTATTTTGGCCCTCTCAAGTTAAAAGTTTCTTTTATGATAGTCTTTTTGGCAAATATGTGGTAATTCATGTTTTGAATATTTCTAATTTATTTCAATAATACAATATAATTGCAACTTTTTGTCGGAGTACAGGGTGTGGGGAGGGTGTTGGGGTGGCGGAATGCATTAACGCTGGCTAGACCACACTCGAGTAGCGTTGGTCATGGCGTTGCCCCGTTGGCGTGGGGATTGAGCCTGGCGTGGGGCGGGGGACTGGGGTGATATGGCTGACTTTGATCGGCTAGTATTAAAGCAGGACAACATGTCAAACAAAAAAAAACTTAGTTAAAACATAACGAGTCAAACGGGTTGAAAGCCGCCCAAAGTTTATTTTTAACGTATACAGCCTCCTTAAATCACTGTTGTTTAAAGCTTTAGGTTACTACATACCAGATCATACTTAACAAATCTATATCTATAATATTTTTTTAAGAGAACTGGGTTTTCTACTATTTTCGTAATTTTTCCATAGGTACAAATCTTGAAGCACCATATACAAATGAAGCAAGACATTTTAGAGGGGGGAAACTTGGACATTGTCCAAAGTTTTAAAACACTTTGAGGACAATTTAGACATTTGATCCTTGAAATCCATGAAGGAATTAAATAAAAGTTTTAATAATTGAAGTGTTCTTAAATAAAATTAAATTGATAAAATAAATATTCACATAATGATAATAAAAAAAAGAATTCAAAGAGTTGTCTACATTGTTTCCTATTGAATTTTAGCAAAGAGGGGCCAAACTTGAACATTGGCGAAAATTTTAAGACGCCTAAAGGTCATTTTAGGGATTTCATCTATGGAATTCAGCTTCCCTAGCTAAACCAAACGCCTCAAACCTCCGACCGATCATTTCAAAGGTCATGCTTTATTTCCCCATTTATCACCCACTCCTTCCGATTCTGCCCCCTTTCAATGAAGTTTCAATGACGTCTTCAAAGAGGTTTCAATGCCGAGAGCGAATTAAAGATTAGTGATTCAGTTGATGATTCTAATGTTTCAATCGATTGCAATTGGTTCGCCCCTGAGTAACTGGAGATTAATGATTCAATTGATGAGAGCAAACCGTGAAAACCGCCCAGTTCACCTAAACTGTATGTATTCAGAGACACTAGTTTTGAGACATGGTTATATTTCATCTAAATTTCTAGTCAGAAATAAGAAATTTGTTAAAATTTAGGCTATCAAGCCATAGATCTATCAATATATTATAAAATATCACAAAAATTGGAAGTAGCAAACGTACCTTTTAGGCAAGACAAGAGTTCGTCTCCTCTGAACCGGTGGTTTGGGGTGAATTTCGGCTGTAAAATTGAATAATATTATAAGATAGATTTCGATACAGATCTGATATTAAAATACTGAATGATGAAAGAATGTGAGAAATTAGTCGACGGAGATCTGTAAACGACGTCGAAGAAGAGCTAGGGTTTGAGTTGAATATGAAAAAGAAAAGCAAATAAAGTCCCTGAAGAGAGGGATTCGAACCTGTGCATTTTGAGAAGAAAAACGTTGTGGTTATTTTTACCCTCTCAACTCAAAAGTTACTTTTTATGATAGTTTATTTTGACCCTCTCAAGTTAAAAGTTTCTTTTTGTGATAATCTATTTGGCAAATATATGGTAATTCATGTTTTGAATATTAGTTATTTCACTAATACAATATAATTGCAACTTTTGTTAGACTACAGGTGTGAGTTAGGGGTGACGGAATACATTTAACGCTGGCTAGATCACACCTGAAGAGTGTTGGTCATGGCGTGGGGACTCAGCCTGGCGGGGGGCTGGGGTGACATGGCTGGATTTGATTGGCTAGTATTTGATGACCGTTGGGCTAGCCGTTAGGCATACCCGTTGGCTAACGACTATTTAAAAAAAATCTTTTAATTATTTTCTTTTTAAGCCAAACATTTCTTACTCATTTTTACCATCTAAAAATTTAAAAACCACTATCAAACTCCAAATATATATATATATATATATATATATATATATATATATATATAATGGATTCTTCAAGTTCAAGCGATTCGTATGATAAATTTGTTTTGTCATCCTCATCCGATGACAAGGCGGAATTATTATTATCAGCAGTGTCAATGGTAGAACATGTTTCGATAATTCCTAGATTCGACTCCAATGAAGATAATTGATTTTTTTTTTGGTGATGTAACGTATTTTTTATTGTAGTTATTTAATATAAATAAAATGTGTTTTTAAAATTATTCACTAAATTCTATGATTAATATAAATAAAAAGAAATTTAGGTGCTACATGGCATCACAACACCGCCTAGCCACGCACCTTCCACACCCCACTTTTTTGTGTGTAGACTGGTGGAGCCCACACCTGTCACGTGTGGAGCAATGCCCCCAACCTAAATCTCTCCACACCCCATACTCTCATGTCAATTGGTTGCATGATTACTTTTTAAGGGACGAATGGCGTATATAATTAAGAAAAGAGTGCAATCTGTCAAATTATGGATTTGGTTCCTAAGCTTTAAAATTTATTGATATAGTTTCCAAGTATGATGTTTGGTTTCATTTGTGGTTCTAATGATAGTAATATCCTAGTAATTTACTTAGTGGACCTACTTTATTTAAATTTAGAGTAAACTGCAATTTTATCACCTGGGGTTTGATGCGATTGGCAACCTTACCCCTACCACGAAATTTTTGTTGTATTACCCCTCAACTATTGAAAAACGCTGCAATTTTACCCCCTTGAAACGTGAAAAGACTTTTTTGCCCCTGATAAGTGTTTTGGTAAAAAATTACCGAAGCAATTAAGTGATCAAATTAGTTAAGTGAGGTAGTATGCTAGAAATGTGTGTTGAAAATATACTAGCTAAGTTATTTGATAAAAACAGTTTGAAGATACGGCTCAGGATATAGAGATGTATCTATGATCAAACAATAAGCGGAAATGTAAAGGGTGACACATGATGTACGAGGAAAGCCCTTGATCAATCTAGATCGCCGGCACAAAACCTCGGGAGCTGACAATCGCAGCTGCCTTGTTCTTCTATTACTTCAAATATCAGGATACAGTGCAAGATATGATGCAGATCAACTAGGTGTTACAATGCAATTCGAGTACAAGTGTTTGTGTGTAGTGATTGTTTGTAACAGGAGGGAAAAAGTGTGCGTAAGAGTGTGTGCCTTAATCTGATCCGATCAATCTATTTATAGTAAAAGAAAATTAACTAAATATCCTATTATTCCGGTATTCGGCAGATATTCCCCATACGAACGTTGCAGTCCTGGTCTTCCGGGTTCAACGTCTACAAGCTAACTGATTTGCCCGAGTCTCGAGGGGAAGAAGTCCCTTGTTACAATAATCTGCACGTGAGCTAATTGGTTAGTACCAGGATATCGTATCAGGATGTTACCAATATCCTGATCCGGTATCCTGATCACAAATAAACAATCAAAGCCAGAATATTAGTGAGGATATATAAGCAAAAATTCACCCATAACAATTGTCCCCAAATATATATGTTGGTATACCAATCCAACGGATATATTTTAAAACCTTATCTCATAAACCGAGGCAATTAAAACGAAATGACGATTGAGGTGACATTGTGCAACTTCCAATCCGACATTTACTCTTTACCCCCAACACTCAGCCTTTATTTAGCCGACTTATCCCGTATCATTATCACCATATTTCAAGTGATTTCTTAGGTACTTTCCTTCTCTCTTCTTTTCCTTTGTCTTCCTTCATCAAAATTTTTCATGGCTAGTAGAACGAGATCACATACAGGCGACTCGACTCCATCCTTTGAAGCCCAAAACCTTCTTAAAGAACCTGAAAAAGAAGTTTGCTCGTTTGACAATACTGACATCGCCTCCCTGCAAGCTTCTGGTGCCTTCCCCGTTGGTACAATCATTCGCCCTTTCGACAGGGAGATCGGATCGGATTTTTCTTCCAACGAATGGGTCTGCTTCCTGGATTACCCTTTTTCTATTGGACTCCGATATCCTTTTCTGGCCTTTATATCCCGTTTCTTTGAGCTTACCGGTCTCAGCTATGCCCAAACCATGCCTATGGTTTGGCGGGTGCTAGTGACCTTGGACCAAATCAGATCCCGTTTTACCCCTGATCTCTGTGTTGAAGATCTCCCGATGGCCTATCGCCTTCGCTCTCATCGCAACAGTCGTTTTCTCCTTTTCTCTACCTCCAAAAATCCTCTTATTCTTAGAGCCACGAAAAATGAGGAGAAATGGAAACAAAAGTTCTTTTTTGTAAAAAGGGATTCTATTATTGGAGGTTTTGACCTTCCGGTGAAGTGGTTGACTTCTGGTAGGATTTAGGGTTTTAGGAATATCCCCAATCGTATCCTGAAGTTACATCTTGAACTGACATCTTTATCTTTTGTGCAGCAAATTTCAAAGAACTAGCCCCTCCAAGCGCCGAGTCTAAACATAGGATTAAAAGCATTTACCAACTTCCAAAGAGTGAGAGAACTTTTTCCCTATCATCTGCAAGCTCAAGCTAGAGATCCAGCTCTGAGATGTCTGGTAAGTATACCAGTACGAAATGTATGTATTAGTTTAAAAATACTCAAGAGTTAAATGTTTCTTCCCTTTATACAGCACCAGTTAAAGCTCCAGAGGTCTTTGATCTCGACGAATTGGACAACTATCCCGCTCCCATTTTGGTGAACAAGGAACCAAGCCCCAAGGCCATAGCGGTTCAAAAGCTATTGCTACTCCCAAGCTTCCTCCAGCCACCAGGACTCGTGCTGCCAGTGCCCGAAAGAGAAAAGAAACGGATTCCCCAGCTACCTCCGAGACTTTTCCTTACGAGAACCATGGATTTAATGAAGCCAGTGGGTTCATGACTTCATTCCTTAATCAGGTAAAAACTCTCATCTGATATCCTGAACATGTATGTTAAGCATTATCCTGCACATCCTATATATGTTGATACCTGTATCTTTGACTGTAGGGCCTGGAACGTCTCATGCACTTGTATGAAGAAGCCCGCGGGCTTAACAAGATGCTGGAGGTCAAGCTCAAGAAATCTGAAGTCACCATCGCTGACCAAGGGACGATCGCCGCTGCCAAGTCTCAGCATTATGAAGATAAATTCAAGGCGATGACCCAAGAACACCAAGCTGCCCTTCACAAAGCCAATGAGGATGCTCAAGCCAAGCTGGATGCTGCTCATTTTCAATACCAACAGGATATTAGTTCCTATCGGGATGGCCTCAAAGGATCCGTTGTTGTTCCCTTCTCCAAGCCAGGTTAAGGATGGCCTATGAGGCCAAAGCCTTGGGATTCGAATACCCTTCCTGGAATGTCAAGGCTTGGGAAGCGAAATTACAGGATCTTGGAGGCAATCCTGTGGAACATCCTGTAAAGCATGCTAGTGAGGAGCCTTCTAAGGCGGCAAAGGAGGCGACCAATGCTGGTGGTGATGCTGAGAAGAATCCTGAGGGTGATGCTGGTGCAGGCGCTGGGGAAGATGTTGCTGGTCAAGAGGGTGCTGCTCTTTAAGCAGCGAAGTGGGCGATGATGGATATACGTGCCAAGGCCAGAGCCCACTTTTTTAGATTTGATCGTTGTGGTTTGTTGAACAATTTACTTTCCAGTCTTTGAACAATTTATATTTCCTGCACTAGAACAATATGATGGCCAAAGGTGAATGGGTCCTGGGTTTCAGGATGAAGTCCTTGGTCATCAATTAGTATAACCTATTTTGAACAATATAACAGTTGGAGGCGGATGGGTCTCGGTTTGAGACGAAATCTTCAACTATTAAGTAAATAAGGTAAGGAACTAATCGTGCTTTTGGTGGATGGGCCTCGGTTTGAGGTGAAACCAAAAGCACAAATTTTGACATGTTAATAATATAACCTCCATTTGACTTACTTGCTGTTGCCTTTTAATTTTTTGTCATGCATTACTTAGTTTAAATTTTAGCTTTCCAAAACCAATGTAATTATTTCCTGAGACAAACAGGGTTTTTATAACTCAAAACAATTCACATAAAGTTTTCAAAGGAAAAAGGTAGTTTACTTAGAATTAATAAACCTTGTTTTGATAATAGATGTTTGTTATGAACACAATTTTGATTTTAGACCCAGGTATTATATCCCAAATATTCCAATCAAATATCCTGAAACATATCCCGAAAACACATTTTGAGAATATATCCTAATCAGGATATATAAGCCTTTCCCGAACACAGTTTCAAAAGTTCAAACAACTTATGTAACGTTCACAAAGGAAAGATCATACCAGGAATAGAGTGTAACCCTATTGTCGAACTCCAATACTTTTGCCACTTTTCGTACTTAGATGTCCCCAGTCCAAAATGCTTAGTACACTAGGTCCGAATTTGATTCTTTTGAGCTCTACACAATCGCCTTAGGAGGAATGTCCCCTGTGCATGAAGTCTTTGAACACTTAGAAAATTTTTGAATTCAAGTTCCAACTGTTTGGACAGTTCTTGTGTTACTGGGGTAAAACCCAAAAATATACTAGAGATAAATCCTTAGTATCCTGGGGAAAATCCCATATTTTCATGCGCTACAGGCGGGAGTGTATAAACTCCAAGACTTAGAAAGGTGAAAACCTTTAAACCTTAGAGAGTATGAAAATACCCTTTCGCGAGAGAGGGTGATCAATCCTCATATACCTTGAGGATCCAGGATATAGCCAACAGTGACGAAATTGTCAGCCACTTTTACATGAACTGGTGCCGCCACCTTGAACTTTCCCTGGATAACTTGCGCTCCAAGCGGGGTGTTTAAACCCAATTCGTGAGAAAGGTGAATACCTTTAAACCTGTGAAGGGATCAGAATCCCTTAAACGTGAGAGAGGGTGCCAATCCTCTAATTTTTCAAAATATCCTGAGTGTGTATCCTAGAGCTGTATCCTGAAGCATACTGCAAAACAACTGTAAACTAAGGTGGGTGTTAGCTTGGCTGTCACGGCCCCCGTCCCGGTTTAACCCGGTCCAGGAGCCGCGAGACAGAAACCCGTGGTATTTATTATTTGAGTTGACAGCGGAAGATTTTAGCAGGATCTTTTAAACTTGAAATGCCCGATTATTTTATTTCATAATTCGGGATAAACCCCGTAATTTACAATAGAGGAATTTCACAAGGAAATTCCCTGGTTTACAAAACATGTTTATTTATGAGCTACTACTTCAAGCTTGTTAGTGCTCCATAACACTTTTCCTTGGTTCACAGTAGTCACCTGAAACATGTTTTAAAAATATATTGTCAGCGGGGAAATACTGGTGAATCATTCATTTTGCACAAAATGACACTTAGTTATAAATTACAGCATAAGAGCGATTACAATGGCTTTTATCTTATTTTTATATGGCGCCGTGTCACCTCCTGGTGACGATGGTCATGCCACTATTGGGTCCTTTCACCCAAGTAGTGACGATTATCACTGCTAGGTTGATGAACCTAACCCGTGAGAAATTAGTAATGTGCAAAATACCCCACTAGCCAGTGATTCAAGATAACAACGACTTAATCCCTGTAATTATAACTGTTGAAAATATTTGGAGTATTGTAAAATAATGTTGATAAAAAGAGAATGACTCCCATTGCAGATTTAACGGGCAGAGTTTAGCCTACTGATAAGCCTGATAACCTAATTTAAACAACAATGCACACGAAATAGGTCAGTAACTAATACAACATTTACGATAACTCACGAGATTAAAACCCTCACGACGAATGACAAAGTGCAATACTTAAAAATCCATCGAATTCACGACGAATGACAAAGTATAACCCAAATTTTGAGCAACACTTAAACATCCATCGGATAGTTTCAATCGATCGGACATTGAATCGTAGCAGCGATCGAGTTAATACCCTGTATCGTAGCAGCGCCTCACTACGGTGATTGTGATTTTCGATTTTTAAGCAGTATTCTTTGTGTTTTTAATTGAAATTTTGACACAGATGAACTGCTTGTGAACTGATCAATTTATAGCAGATTTTAGGGTTTTACGCAGCCCGCGTAAACCCATGCTTAACACTTACGCGGCCCGCGAGGGCCATCTAGACCTGCCACGTGTGCGACGCGTGTCCCGGAACGCTTATCCGGTTAACTGGACTTTGATGCGGCCTGCGTAAGGCTAAGCTTACCTTTACGCGGCCCACCTGAAATTTGATTTTCTTGTTTTCTTGGGTTTTCATGCACGTTAAGGTTTCAGGGGTCCGGGTTTTCACTTACGGGTTGTTTTGGGACATTTTTGAAGGTCCTTACATCCTTCCCACCTTATTTAGAATCTCATCCTCGAGATTTATTGAAATAAGTGAGGATACTTTCGCTTTATTTCAGATTCCAGCTCCCAAGTGTATTCGGGTCCGCTTTTCGAATCCCAATTGACCTTGACCAGCACTAACCGCTTGTGCTTGAGAAACTTGACCTTTCTGTCTTCTATTTGAAGCGGTTTCTCTACGAACTTTAATTTTTCATTCACTTCTACGTCTTGAAGAGGTACTACCAGTGACTCGTCAGACAGACACTTCTTGAGGTTGGATACATGAAATACGTCATGTACCCCAGCTAATTCTTCTAGTAGTTGTAAGCGATAGGCAACTAGCCCTATTCGCTGTATTACTGGAAATGGTCATACGTACCTTGGACTTAGCTTTCCTTTCTTACCGAACCGAACTATTCCTTTCCAAGGAGAGACCTTCAAGAGTACCTGGTCTCCCGCTTGAAATTCCAATGGCTTGCGTCGGTTGTCTGCATAACTCTTCTGGCGATCTCGAGTTGTCTTTAGTCTTTCCTTGATTTGAGTGATCTTGTCGGTAGTTTCTTGCACGATCTCAGGACCTGATAATTGGCTTTCTCATATTTCTGCCCAGCAAACTGGAGTTCTGCACTTTCGTCCATACAGTGCTTCGAATGGGGCAGCTTCAATGCTTGCATGATAACTATTATTATAGGAGAATTCAATTAAGGGTAGGTGGTCATCCCAGTTTCCACCAAAATCTATCACACATGCCCTAAGCATGTCTTCCAGAGTTTGAATCATCCTTTCACTTTGTCCATCCGTTTGAGGATGATATGTAGTACTTAAATTTAGTAGGGTTCCCATTGCTTCCTGGAAACTTGTCCAGAAGTGGGAAGTGAAACGACTATCCCTATCCGATACAATGGAGAGTGGAACTCCATGTAAGGATACTACTTTATCTACATACAACTTTGATAACCTTTCCATGCTAAAGGTTTCTTTCATGGGTAGAAAATGAGCTGATTTTGTTAATCGATCCACAATTACCCAAATCGCATCATTACCTTTTCTGGTTTTGGGTAACTTAGTAACAAAGTCCATTGTTATGAGCTCCCATTTCCATACAGGCATTTGTAATTGTTGAAGTAACCCTGAAGGTTTCTGGTGTTCTGCCTTAACTTGTGAACAAGTAAGACACTTAGAAACATATCTAGGTATGTCCTTTTTCATTCCTATCCACCAGAAATTATTTCTTAAGTCTTGGTACATTTTATTGTTACCGAGATGCATGGTATACCTAGATTTATGGGCTTCCTCTAAAATCTTATCTCTTAATTCTTCTTGCTTCGGTACACAAATTCTTTTCTTATGGAATCTCCAAATTCCATCACTTCCTTGCTCTAATTATTTTATCCTTCCCTTCATTCCTTCAGCATCGTCCTTGATTGCTGTTTCTTGAACATTCTTCAGTTGTTCCATTAAGTCTAGTTGTAAACTTAATCTAAGAGCACGAACCCATTTTTGCTTTTCATGATACTTACGACTTAAGGCATCAACAACTACATTTTCCTTTCCTTCGTGATATTGAATATTACAGTCGTAATCGCTTAGGATTTCCATTCACCTTCTTTGTCTCATGTTTGATTCTTTTTGCTCAAATATGTACCTTAAACTCTTGTGATCTGTATAAACTATAAACTTACATCCATACAGATAATGTCTCCAAATCTTAAGGGCAAACACTACGCCAAAATAGGGATACAACCACACACAAAAAGTGTGACTATATGTCTTTTGCCACACATATTTTTTTTATGTCAAGTGTGACCAAAGCTCGAGTCATCGTAGGTATCATACGGCCACACACACTTTTTAGTGGCCGTAGAACTTAAAAGTGTGGCTAAAAAGTACCAACCTTTTTTTGTTAAAATCTAGTAGTTCCTCCATTAAGTGTGGCTAAAAGGTTGCAACAGCCACATGAATTTATTTTAAGTGTGACTGTTTCTATTGTATAGTCACATATATTTACTAAAAATTATATTTTAGCCACATTAATTAAACAAAAGTGTGGCAAAAGGGTTTTTGTAATCAAACATTTTGTCTATTAAGTATGGCTAAAAGGTAGTAATGGTCACATGAATTTCTTGTAAGTGTAGCCGATTCTATTATTTAGTCACATGAGTTTATTGTACAGGTGGCCAAAAACTTCTACTAGTCACACAAAACACTTTTGTAATTTTAAATGTGGCAATTGTATAACCTTTGGTCACATGAAGTTGTTGTAAGTGTGACCATTCCAATTATAGAGTCACTATAAACTTGTATTAGACACATCAATTAAAACAAACTGTGGCAAAAAGCTTGTTGTAACTAACCAAATGGTCCATTAAGTGTGGCTAAATGATATTAGTGGCCACACAAATTTAATGTAAGTGTGGTTATTTTTATTATATAGTCACATGAATTTACTGTAAGTGTGGTTGTTTCTATCATAAAAGTCAGTTTTTGGTTTCGTTTTAAAAGATTGAAAACTAAAATCAGACAATTAGCATTCACCCTTCACATCATCTTACATAACAAGTTAAATCAAGTCAATTCACCAACTAAAATACATTTTAACAAAATAATCCACAATAATAACAATAGCACTAGAAGAAGGAACATAACTACTAAGTTGGAACTGCACAGTAAACAAGTGTTTAGTCAACCGGAAACAACCGAGTCACCTCTATGCCGGTTGTTCCGACCCTGAACCAGCCGCTGGTGGTGTAGCCGGTACTGTGCTTGTGGACCCGTTGTCAGCCGGTGGTGGCACACCCCATCTGCCATCAGATTCAAGCGGCTCCAAAACATGAACGGTTCCATCAGAAAGCCCTAATGCAAATTGATTTGGTTCTTGTGGATGAGCCGCAATCACCATGGGGTGCACGTTAAGGTTACTGACAATACATGAGTTTTTGTCAAACATCAAAAATCAAGATTTCTTTCTCAAAAGAACCAAACTGACATATATGTTTCGGTTATTAACTTATAACTTATTATACCTTGTAAGATACGCAAAGGGGTTAATCTTGCATCGAAGGCGAAGGTGAGAAGCGGTGAACACGCAAACGGTTGCATCGAAGAAACTTGCGTATATCAGTTCACTATCGCATGAAAAGGTCGCATGCGATATCAGGGCTGAATTTTCACGTTGAATCCAGTGAAAAACAAAAGATCAATTTAGTATCTTACCACACTGTTCATTTATCATATATTATAAAGAAAATGAATAAAAAAATTACCTGTTTTACGCATTCTAGTTTTGTTGTTTCATAGATGGCGAGTTGAGTCTCGTGAACAAGAAGAAAATGGGTCTGATCATGATGAAACTGCACACGTGTGTTGGATTGTGGTGACGGTGTTCTCCCTGGTGGGAGTTGAACGTATCGTGTCTTTTGTTTTTCCCATCCATCCGAACTCCATACACAAATCTATTAGATAAACAAAAATATCATAAATGTACATGAGTTTAAACAATCGAAAATGGAAACGAATTTTTCATGAACTTTACTAACCTGAGCATTAGCGCCAGATGAGACAAGCACATATAGCACATGAGAAAAGGCAAGACCAGATATACGTTTGTCCTTTAAGCTTGCTTTTAACCTTCACAACAAAAATGGTATTCGTAATATAAATCGAATTGTTGAGGCGAAAATTCAACAAAAAAGTCAAAATCTAAGAGGACTGTTGGTCTGTCTGACCTCAAATGTCAAACAATAAGAAAACGTCACCTTGAATGTCATCATATTGAACAAGGATATCTTTCCTCCAGATGCAGACATAACATACGAATCGTGTTTAGACAAAGCAAAGCACGCAACGGATTCTTCAGGGTTAGCCTCCGCCACATCATTCGTCATCAAAAACCCACTTGAAGGTTGCCATAATTGCGGTGAAACGCCAGCTGTCGCCTGCAGTAAAAAACCCACATATAAAATCTATCGCGCTAAAACTTTTGGTTTAAAAATATTTTAATCACTATTCACCTTGCCACTTGAATTACGCTCATTACAAACGTTCGAAGTAACCGAAGTTCGAAGTAACCGAAGTCCATCAGAATTTAACATCTACCTTTGCAGCTTCAGGAGTTCTTGAGGCAGAACCATCAAACGAAAGATTTTCAAACGTTCGAAGTAACCGAAGTCCATCAGAATTTGCTAAAATTTTTATACCGTTATCTTGAGCAGAAACAGCCAAAAGAGCACCGTCTTTGTTAAAACGGATTCGTGGGCTTGCCTAATTAAGAACAATGATTGGTTGTAAGCAAGTTAAACAGTTTTGATTCTGTTTTTTGTTATGAAATGAAGGTATTACTGGAAGACCTACATCAGCATCAACACTTGTCAAAAGCTGAACGTTATCCATATCCCAATATTTAATTAAAAGCTCATCACCAGCTGCTAAAAATCTGTTTTTTTGTTGTATCAAACTGTATGACACCTAAAGATCGTTTACGGAAACCAAGATACGTTCGTTTAACCGCCCCTTCACTCTCGTTCCATTCGACAATGTGTGATTCCCCGTCTTTGCTTGTCCCACATGAGAAAAGCCTGAAATGATTCCAAAACGTTAAAACTCGAAAAGTCGTCAAAAAAAACCTTTAAGAACAGCGAGAACGTGTTGATGAACCTTGTTACGTCAGCACTGTATGACATCGTAGTGCACCAACGACTGGGTGCTTCATAATCGACACGTGATCCCATGTTATCGTATAACCATGCTTTTATCTTTCCATCAAGAGCCGTTGAAAATATAAACAGAATATTCTCTTTATAGTGAGGGCATACAGAGTAAACCGGAGCTTCATGGCCTTTAAAAGTGTACTTTTTTTACACCATTTGTTGCATCCCAAACCTATTAGTAGAATCAAAAAATGTTTATTATCATAATAAAAAAATTATTGGTTATAAATTGATGAGACGTTATATAAAACAAACCTTGATTGTTTTGTCATCCCCACAAGTTATCACACAAAGTTGCTTGTTTGGATTAGAGAATGCAAGATCGTTTGCTCCACCCACATGAGCATCAATCTTCAAACAAACAAAACAAATTAAACATGTGTCATTTTAACATTTTAATAATTTATACATGTTTCAGAAAGAAACTAAGTGTACCTCTACGTTTTGTCTCATGTCATCGCCTCCATGATATGAATATATTTGTACAATGTGCCTTGAATATGCAACTCCTGTACGTATAATAATAAATTAGTATACTTGATTATTTATCAAATATTACGTTATTTGGACTTACCGAACAGTGAACCATCCGGACTCCAGATTACACGGTTCACCGAGATAGCTGGATCTTTTACTAGAGCAGCCTGCATTCATGTAAAAAGATTAATTACTTTCATATGTGATTATGAAATTCAAGTCGAATATTTTGTTACATACTTGAAAAGGCATTGAACATGCACTAAGATTCCAAACTTTGAAATTTTTTAGAACTAGCTTTTCGCGTGAGCCTACTTCCCATAATCCGATATCTCCCACATTTGTTCCAACTGAAATATACAAAAAAAAAAAAAAGTCAACATCCTAACTTCAGGTCATGAAAAACGCTACGAAAAGACCTAACATATGATATACCTAAGAGTAATGTTTGTTGTAACCGTCGTATGAATCAGAAAAAAAATCACTAAGTTTAATTTCGAAAGGCGAGATCGATAACTGCAATTTCAGAAGAGATTATCAACTGTCATGCGAGTTTATACTAACTTCAACCTCGATATTAGCTGTAATTGTAGTAGGAATCAGATTGAAAACCAACACTTCATGTGACTTAAACGTTTGAAAATCACCAGGTTTAATTTCGTGAATCAAGAGTGATAACTGCAATTGAAGTAGCGTTGTTTGAATCAGATAAAAAACTAACACATGTATGTGAGTTTAGCGTTCGATAATCACTAGGTTCGATTTCGAAAGGCGAAAAGTAATAACTACAATTGAAGAACAGATTCTCAACTGTCAAACTAGTTTCGACTAACTTCAACCTCGCTATCAGTTATAATCGCTGTATAAATCAAATCAAAACCTAATTCAAAGTTACATATTCATCCATCAAACTCTGGTTCCAACTATCATACTTGTAATCTCTGTATTAATCATATCAAAACCTAACACATCATGTGAATTTAGCGTTTGAAATCACTAGGTTTTGATTTCAAAATTCGAGAGTTATAAAAACTGAAATTGAAATATAGATTATGAAATTGAAGATACCTGTGAGCTGTTGTGGCAGTAGTGGAAGCTGAAGGTATCTTCGCCATTGACGAAAGCGAAAGCTCTGGTTGTTCCACGATAGTTTGTTTGGAAGAAGAAAAGAAGTTTCTCCTTATTAGCTTTTTTTACAAAAAAAAAAAAAAAAAAAAAAAAATCATTTTAAAAAGTTATTTTGGGTTTGCCAAACAAATTTAGGGAAGAAAATAGATGGAGAGGAATACCAAAAATTTTGGGGGAGTTTGAAATTTGGAAGCGGAATTGGGTTGGAGGGAGTTTTTAGGTGTGGAAATGTTAGGAGGGAAACCATTTTCTAATTCTACAATTTTAACAAACTATTAGGTTTTTCATGCTTCGTGACGTTTTTCGCCGACATTGGTTCGGTTCATTATAGCACTGATAACATACGAATATATGTGCGAATACAACTTAATTTTGGACTAACTTTATACAAATTATGATAGTAGCAACTGACAATGATTTTACCAGTACTGTGTTATCCAAATATTAATTAATAGATAATAAACGAGTCGAGCCCGAATCGAGCTTGAGCTTGAGAAAATATAAACGAGCTCGAGCCTGAGCTCTCATAAGTTAATCGCGCTCGGGCGCGGCTCGGCTCGTTTGCACCCCTAGAGTAAAATAAAATTATTATTTATATTAATTAAACACTGATTACTATTTACACTAAAAAAACTTGCCGTTCAAAAAAAAACTTTATTAAAATGACTTTATCAACATTTAACGCTGACTTGAAGAAAATGCCAAATCATTGAGACAGTGATTTAATATAAGATTATAGATAGGAGATCATATCTCTAAAGTGTATTAAGCTATTAATTCATTGGGGTACCTTGGATACGTAGGAAATACATAACTTAAAAATTATAAATAAAATTTATTATAATGCTTAATCGTTTAGAGGCAAATGTCTGAATCATTAAGTGTTGAACTAGTAAGAAGTCCGAACCATTGTCCATTGTGATCCATTAAGTCCCAATATGGTCTATTGATATATTTTGATCTACTATCGTTCATTGTGATCCATGAAGGCCCAATATGGTCCATTAACACATTTATGATCTAGTATTGTTCATCATTATCCATTAAGGCCCAATTTTCTCCATTAAGACATGTATGATCTATTATTGTTCATTGTGGTCCATTAAGATATGTATGATCTAACATTGTCCATTGTGATCCATTAAGGCCCAATATGGTCCATTAAAATATTTTGATCTACGATTATTCATTGTGATCCATTAAGACCCAATATGGTCCATTTACACGTGTATGATCTACTATAGTCCATTATGATGCATTAAGGTCCAATATGGTCCATTAAAACATGTATGATCTACTATTGTTCATCGTGATTCATTTAGGCCCAATATAGTCCATTAAGATATGTATGATCCACAATTGGCCATTGTGATCCATTTTGGCCCAATATGGCCCATTAACACATATATGATCTACTATTGTTCATCGTGATCCATTAAGGCCCAATTTGGTCCATTAACACATAGGATCCACTATTTGTCATTGTGATCCATTAAGACCCAATATGCTCCATTAACACATGTATGATCTACTATAATTCATCGAGATCCATTAAGACATGTATAATCTAATATTCTCCACTATGATCCATTAAGGCCCAATCTAGTTCATTAGAAATATTTGATTCACTATTGTCCATATCCATTAAGGCCTAATATGGTACATCAACACATATATGATTAGGGATACGCTCGGTACCTGTACCGAAAATGTTCGATACGGTACAGGTACCAAGATGGTATGAGTATTTGAAAGTAAAATTCCGTAAAATACCGGTAGCATATCGAACTAAAACTACTCGTACTGAAAACACCAAAAAGTGGGTACTGAATCGGTACCGAAAACAATTTTGTAGGGGAAATTCGGTACGGGTACTAATATGCATATTAACGTATTATTTAGAAGAGAATGAGTAATAAAAAAGTTGGTTTAAAATACATAATATCTAATAATAGTTTGAATTTTTAAATACGTAGTAAGATTTTTTTTGTTTTTTTAATACTAAATAATTTAATTTTTTAAATGAGAATATTATTTGAGAGGGAAGTTTTAGTATGAGATATTCTGGGGGGAAATTTTAGTATGAAATATTTTGGGGAATTTTTAGGATGAAATATTTTAGGGGGAAGTTTAAATTTTAGGATGAAATATTTTGGGGGGAATTTTTAAAGATGTTGTAAGTTTAACATTTGGTTATACTTTTTTTTCCGTGACATTTGATACCATTTCGTCACACATAATAAACAAAGTGATTATGGTGTGACGAATATCTATGTAAAGCCACATGAAATTTTGTAATTTTAAGTGTGGCTATTGTCTATCTTTGGTCATACAAAATAATATACGTGGTCATTTGTATTAGCTTTTAACAACGTTTTCAGACATGTAATGTGGTCGTAGATCATATTTGGCCACACTTTTCTAGTGTGACTGTTTTTTCTTAACGTATGGCTAAAGGTCTTGGATATATCTGTTTTTAGTCACATGAAACAAATATTGTGGCTGTAGATCATATTTGGTCACACGTTGCTAGTGTGGCTAATAAAAGTCATTGTTTCTTTCTTAAAGTGTGGCTAAATGTTTTGAATACACGTGTTATTGGTCACATGAAAACAAATATTGTGGTCGTAGATCACATTTGGCCACACTTTGCTAGCGTGGCTAATAATTGTCACAATTTTTTTCTTAAAGTGTGGCTAAAAGTGTCAAATACATGTACTTTTGGTCACATGAAACAAAAATATGTGGCTATAGATCACCTTTGCCCACACATTTTCGAGTTGTGGCTAATACATGTCACATAATTTTCTAAAAGTGTGGCTAAATGTTCTGAACTGGTATACAATTGCCACACTAATAATATAATGTGTGGCTAAAAGTGTTTTAAAATGTTATAAATGACCTTTAGCCACACAATTTTTCAAATGTGTGACTGGGCGGTTTTGTCAAAAGTGTGGCCGTAGCCTACTTTTGACGTAGTGAAAAATTATGGCTCCTAGCTCTAAGTCATGAGTCGTATAGTTTTCTTCGTGCTTCTTCAGTTGTCTTGAGGCATACACAATTACCTTTTTGCGTTGCATCAGCATACATCCTAATCCTAGCTTAGAAGCATCACAGTATACTTCAAAATCTTCAGTCCCTTCTGGTAAGGCAAGAATTGGGGCGTTTGTTAATCTTTGCTTTAAAACCTTAAAGGCTTCTTCTTGCTTACGTCCCCATTCAAACTTAACCACTTTACAGGTTAGCTTAGTTAATGGTATAACTATTTTAGAAAAATCCTTCATAAAGCGCCTATAGTATCCAGCTAAACCTAAAAAGCTTCTAATTTCCATAGCTGATTGCGGAACCTTCCATTTGGTGATTGCTTCTATTTTGGAGGGATCTACGTGAATACCTTCGTGATTCACCATATGTCCTAAAAATTGCACCTCATGTAGCCAAAATTACACTTTGAGAATTTGGCGTAAAGCTTTTCTTTTCTTAACAAAGTTAAGAGTGCAAGTAGGTGCTTACAATGTTCGTCCTGACTTTTGGAATAAATAAGTATATCGTCGATGAAGACAATTACAAATTTATCCAAGTACGGTTTACATATTCTATTCATCATGTCCATGAATGCTGCAGGTGCATTCGTTAGTCCGAAGGGCATGACTGTAAACTCGTAATGACCATACCTAGTTCTGAAAGCAGTTTTAGGTATGTCTTCTTCTTGCACTTTCAACTAATGGTATCAGGAGCATAAGTCTATCTTAGAAAAGTATCTAGCTCCCTGGAGTTGATAAAAAAGATCATCAATCCTAGGTAATGGGTATCGATTATTAATTGTAACCTTATTCAATTCTCTATAATCAATACACATTCTCATTGACCCATCTTTCTTTCTCACAAACAACACTGGTGCTCCCCATGGGGATGAACTAGGTTGTATAAATCCTTTGCTTAGTAATTCATCTAACTGCTTTTTCAGTTCTAACATCTCGGTGGGAGCTAACCGATAAGGTTCTTTGGCTATTGGTGTAGTTCCAGGAATTAGATGAATCCTAAATTCTACTTCCCTATTGGGTGGTAATCCCGGGAGTTCTTCTGGGAATACATCTGGGTATTGTGCTACTACTGGAATTTCCTTAAGTTCCTTACCTTTCGTGTTAATGATTACTGAAATCATATACACTACTTCTTGTTTTCTTGAATAACCGGCCAACTTCATTACTGAAATGAATTTTAGTGGCTTTTGTGGCTTATCTCCTATAATCACAACTAATTCTCCTGCGGGTGTGTGAATTTCTACATCATTTTTATCACAAAGGATTCGAGCATGGTTGGCTACTAACTAATCCATTCCTAACACAACATCGAATCCAACTAAATTCATAGGTAACAGGTTTGCAGAAAATTTATGGCCTAAGAGTTCTATCTTTCCTTCTCGCAAAACCTTATCCATGTTAACAGAATTCCCATCTGCCGTTTCGACTGTAAAAATCTGCCTAAGGTTGGTTAAGGGTAAGTTAAGAGCTTGGCAGAATGAAGTATTTATAAAACTTTGGTCTGTACCAGAGTCAAATAATACTTTTGCATAAACGTTGTGATCTAGGAACGTACCAGCTATCACATCTGGAATGAGTTCTGCTTCTTGAGTGGTCAGCTGGAATGCTCTTGCATTCTTCTTGGTAGTTCCGTCTGCCGTCTTGGCTTTGTTGTCTGCGGGTTTAACCAATTTACGACATTCTGGTCGGAAATGCCCGGCTTCTCCACAGTTATAGCAAACCTTTGTTTTCTTTCTGCAATCTTCTTCACGATGTCCTACAACTTTGCAGAAGTTGCAGGTTTCATTACATTTTCCAAAATGTTTCTTTCTGCAGTTCCTGCAGAAAGGCGGAGTGGAAGGTGATCCAGTTCCCTTTCGCTTGAAATTGCTATTATTACCCACACGAAATCCTTGGGTAATCTTTTGGGCCCCTTCCTTCTTTCGGGTTTCTTCTCTTGTGCGTACCAACACATCCGTCAAAGTGTTGGCTAATTCCACCACATCGTCAATGGTGCGAGGTCTCGCAGCTTTAACGATATCTCGGATTTCACCAATCAATCCCCAAATATAGCGGGAAATAAGTACCGGCTCTGGAGAAGCCAGGGTTGGTACCACTCTAGCATATTCGAAGAATGTCGAAGTATACCCTCGATAGTAACTTGTTCAGTGATCGAAGCCGCCAACTGGGCTTGAGTTAGGTTAGCGCGTCCACTCATGATCTTGACATCAAGGAGAACATGAGTGAGAGAGGTTCGCGAATAGTGCGATGACAGAAGAGTGTGAGCATATAAGCGTTCTCAAGCAGTAACGAAGAGTAAACAATGTAATCTAAGCATACCACGAGCAAAGTTCTATGTAATTCTAGCATGTAGGCAATAAACATAAACCTTATTACCTAGGATGTCGAGTCTTGCACGTGGAGCGAGGCGTCGTTGTGGATCGTTGAGAGCACTGTTCTGGTTATAGTCTAGTTTTAACAAAAATCGTTTTCCCCTTATTAAAACCAAGTTCTCTATAACCAATGGCTCTGATACCAATCTGTCACACCCCCAAAATCCACACGCGGAGTATCACCGCTTGGAGGCGTGACTGACCAGGATCAAGCCACCAATCATATTGAACATGTAAATAGTAAGTGTAAATCAACCAAACAATATGAAAGGTGTTCCAAAAACCAAAGTATAGTATCAATGTTTAGCGGAAGCATAAAAGTAAACCCAATCATAAGTATAAGTACGAAATGTCATAATGTTTAACAAACATTCACGATCCATGTCCACAACGACCGCGCCTCCCGTGCAAGCTCCATATGTACCTAAGGTCCTGCAAGGCATGCAGCAGAGAGTCAACAACTAGTTGAGCGAGTTCACAGATAACAGTTCAGTAATAGTATAGCGTGAGTAGTAGTATGTTCGTTCGTTACGTCATGTATCGTATTAGTTTCCATCGCGGCCTCCCAGGCAGGTATGTGAAGATATTAGGGGATGTTTTTCCCAAGTATTCTAGACTAGGTTTATTTGTATCGCGGCCTCCCAGGAAGGTGTGCAAAGATTTGTAAATTTAGTTCGCGGCCTTCCTATGGCAGGTGTGCGAAGTCAGTCATAATATCGCGGCCAACCCTTGGCAGGTGTGCGAAGATCAGTTCAATAAGTGTTACTAGTCTAGTCGTATCTTATCGTTAGGTTCTACCGTCTGAGTATACACAATAATTCATCAAATCCCATTCCCACCCGGGAACCCCATGCCTTGGCTGTATGAACTCACCTTAGTTTGCTCGGTATGCTAAGTATGTGCTCAAAGTAAGTCAATCACGCCCTAGGGTATGCACGTGTACATGATCAGTTTATATCCAAGTTGTTCATGTATGTGTATAATCACAGTAGTACTAAACATGTATACAAGTCGTGCGTATCACTTAACAGCAGTTAATCTATCCAGTTAACTTCTAACAGAATTAAGTCAGGTTACTGTGCAGTTTACTCTTTAGGCGAAACACAGATTGGCGAATCATATACTGGCGAAACACATGTTGACGAAACACATTCTGTTTCGTCAATTTGTGATTCGTCACAAGCATCAGTTACGTCGAGCAGTTACGTCATTCAACAGTTACGCAATATCACAGAAAAACCCTAATCAGCTGTCACCACATCATCGATCATACAGTAAACACACGGCACAGAAAATCATTATGAATCAATCGTAGCCCTATCCTAACAATCTATCTTCCAAAACATCTATCATGGTCGACAACTGTCCATCACCTCAAAAGGTGATTGGACCAATTAGTTTGGGTAGGTTTGACTAATTATTAAGTTGAAATATGTATCACAAACACAAAACTTTATGCAGCCTTAACCGATTAACATGTGTGCGGCCTACCACTAGCAAAGCTTAGTCACATGTGTGCGGCCCAATGGAGACTTATTCTCATCCCTAATATTATCAGTAGGCATTTGACCAGAATTATTATATCCTCTTCTCTATTGTCGGCCATTAAATCATATTCTAATACCAAAAGGTTGCATCAAGTTATCATGTGACTTATGAGAGATCAATATACATTTATTGTTTGCATGTGATTTTTCAATCTAACTGGAAACAACAGTTGTCGTCATTCAGCCATCATTCAACATCAACAATCATTATAAAAATATCAAGATTATCAGTATTAACATCGAACATAAGTCATATATATCACACAACAGATCATTCAATCATAACTGTTAACTCATGATATCAATATCATACAATCGTATATCAATCACGAATTATAAATCGATTAGCCGAGAAAACATATAGTACCGATTAGGTTGAGAGAGAGAGATGACGTCTGAGGTAGATGATCGAATTCCTGATGCCGTCGAGATGTGCCAGGGAGGTGTCTAGGGTTTCTGAGTGCTTAAATGTGTGACGGTGAAACAGATTTCCTTATATATCGTTACGTAACAGATTTGGGCCCAAATTGGGCTTCGCGTAACAACTGGGCCAGCGAAACAAGCCCGTTTCGTCGATGGTGAAAATGATGAAATAAAACTCCTGTTTCGTCGAGAGGTTATTGGCGAAACAAAACCTGTTTCGTCGACTTGTGTGAGGTGTACAAGTTTAACTGTTATACTATCCAACACATCAATATACATAATCCAACATGTACAGTAAAAAATGCAAACAGACCAAAAAGTCAACAGTCAACGTGCATTAAATGCGAAAACGGAAATCTCGGAAACTCGAGTTGTCACATTATCCCCAACTTGAAAGAAATTTCGTCCCGAAATTTAGCATGTAGTTACTGAGGAAGCTAGTGGTGTGACGTTGTTTACCTGTATTGTATCGCGGCTCCCCGAGCAAGTTTGCGAAAAATTACTGGTTTTCTTGGGGTGTCACATCATCCCCTCGTTGATTTGGAATTTCGTCCCGAAATTCTGTATTGGTAGCTTCAGCCTCAGTAGTAGTTGCATTGGTTCCGAATAACTGGGGATATTTGAGTTCCATTTGATCTTCACGCTCCCAGGTGAACTCTGGGCCGCGACGGGAGTTCCAACGAACTCGTATAAGAGGGATTCTCGTGTTCTTGAGGACCTTAACATCCCAGTCCGTGATTTCAACAGGTTCCTCGACGAAGTGCAACCGCTCGTCGATAGTGAGTTCCTTCAAGGGAACTATGTGGGTCTCATCTGACGTACACTTCTTCAGATTCGACACGTGAAAGACGTTGTGAACTGCACTGAGTTCAGCTGGTAAGTTCAATCTGTAGGCTACCCTGCCTATCTTCTCAATAACTTCGAAAGGTCCGACGTATCGTGGATTAAGTTTGCCGCGTTTGCCAAAACGAACCACACCCTTCCAGGGTGAAACTTTGAGTAGCGCTCGATCCCCAACCTGGAATTCGAGTAGTTTTCTATCTTTATCGGCGTATGCTTTCTGACGGTCATGAGCTGCCGCCATGCGTTGTCATATTTGAGCAATCTTTTCAGTAGTATCAACTACCATTTCTGGACCTGTGATTTGACTATCTCCCACCTCTGCCCAACAGAGAGGTGACCGGCATTTACGCCCGTACAATGCCTCGAATGGTGCAGCTTTAATGCTGGTGTGGTAGCTGTTGTTGTACGAAAATTCCACAAGTGGCAGATGTTTTTCCCAACCATTGCCAAAGTCGATTACGCACGCCCGAAGCATGTCTTCTAGAGTTTGAATGGTGCGCTCAGACTGCCCATCCGTCTGAGGGTGATAAGCTGTGCTCATGCCTAAACGAGAACCAAAAGATTTGTGCATTGCTTGCCATAGTTCTGAAGTAAATCGTGCGTCACGATCAGAGATGATGGAGGTGGGCACCCCGTGCCTCGAGACCACTTCTTTTAAGTAGATGTCTGCTAAGGTAGAGAACCTGTCTGTTTCTTTAATGGCCAAGCAGTGAGCAGACTTTGTGAGTCGATCCACGATCACCTAAATAGTATCATTTCCGCGCTGAGATCTAGGTAAGCCAGTAACAAAATCCATGGAAATTTGTTCCCATTTCCATTGTGGTATTTCAGGTTGTTGGAGTGGTCCTGACGGTTTCTGATATCCTGCCTTGACCCTCGCACAAGTCAAGCATTTGCTAACGTATGTGGCTATGTGGGCCTTCATGCTAGGCCACCAGTATGTGGTTTTGATATCGTGGTACATTTTATCCGAACCTGGATGTACCGAGTAGCGAGATTTATGAGCTTCATCCATTACAAGCTCGCGTAGGTTACCATAGAGTGGGACCCAAATGCGTCCTGTGACGTAGTAAGCACCATCTTCCTTCTGTTCTAAGCGTTGCCTTGAGCCACGTAGGGCTTCAGCCCTGACGTTTTCTGGTTTCAATGCTTCTACCTGAGCATTTCGTATCTGGGAAGGAAGACTGGACTGTATTGTGAGTTGTAAAGCTCGCACGCGCTTAGGCGTGGTGTCCTTTCGGCTGAGGGCGTCAGCCACAACATTGGCTTTGCCTGGATGGTACCTGATTGAGCATTCGTAGTCGTTTAGCAGTTCGACCCATCGTCGTTGTCGCATATTCAGTTCCTTCTGTTTGAATATATGTTCGAGGCTTCTGTGGTCAGTGTAGAAAGCACATTTGGTACCGTACAAGTAGTGTCGCCATATCTTAAGTGCAAAAACAACCGCTCCCAGCTCTAAATCGTGTGTAGTGTAATTCCGTTCGTGAACCTTAAGTTGGCGCGAAGCATAAGCAATGACTTTATCCCTTTGCATCAATACACATCCAAGACCTTGGATAGATGCGTCGCAGTAGACTACAAAATCATCCGTGCCTTCTGGCAATGAGAGGATAGGTGCACTACAAAGCCTATCCTTTAAGTGCTGAAACGCTGTTTCCTGTGCATTACCCCAACGATAAACAACCCCCTTCTGCGTCAGTAGTGTAAGTGGCTGAGCAATCTTTGAGAAATCTTTGATGAACCTTCTGTAATAACCCGCCAAACCCAAAAATTGGCGTATTTCTGTTGGTGTGCGAGGTGCAGGCCAGTTCTTGATCGAATCCACCTTGGATGAATCGACATGAATCCCATCCTTGTTTACCACGTGGCCTAAGAAGTGGACTTCACGAAGTCAGAAGTCGCATTTTGAAAACTTAGCGTATAGTTGTTCCGTTCGAAGAAGTTCCAAAATAAGTCGTAAGTGATGCTCGTGTTCCTCCTGACTCTTCGAGTAGATCAGGATGTCGTCGATGAAAACAATGACGAACTTGTCGAGATAAGGCTTACACACCCTGTCCATAAGATCCATGAAAACCGCAAGCGCGTTCGTTAGCCCGAATGGCATGACCAAAAATTCGTAGTGACCGTAGCGCGTTCTAAATGCTGTTTTGGAGACGTCCTCATCCCGGACTCTCAGTTGATGATACCCCGACCTTAGATCAATCTTCGAGTAATAGCTCGACCCTTGCAACTGGTCGAATAAATCGTCGATGCGTGGAAGAGGATAGCGATTCTTCACAGTCACCTTGTTCAGTTCACGGTAGTCTATACACATGCGGAAGGTACCGTCTTTCTTCTTTACGAATAGTACTGGAGCTCCCCAAGGCGAAGAGCTAGGACGTATGAAACCATTTTCCAAGGGTTCTTGCAGTTGCTTAGACAGTTCTTCCAGTTCTGTTGGAGCTAAGCGATAAGGTGCTCGAGCTATAGGTGTTGCCCCTGGAGCGAGCTCGATCTGAAATTCGTCCTGACGATGAGGCGGTAACCCAGGTAACTCTTCAGGAAACACCTGAGGAAAGTCATGTACAACCGGAATATCCTCTAACTTCTTCTCTTTCGTCGTTGTATCAGTAACGAGTGCTAATACAGCTGCGTTTCCCTTTCGCAAACACTTATGTGCCTTCAAGAAGGAGATGATGCCACTCACGACACCACTCTTGTCGCCTTGAACTTCGAGAGATTCTTTGCCAAAACGGGGAATGCGAATGATCTTCTCTTTGCATAGGATCTCTGCTTGCTGTTGGGATAACCAATCCATCCCAATGACGTTGTCAAAACCATCACAACGTTGGGGTCATTCCTAGCATCATCCTGACCAATCACGAACACTCGACCCCTGGCACCATTGTCGTCGTTATTACCCCCGTTGTTGTCTCCACTATTGTTCCCGTTTTCCTTGGTTGTGGTTCTGATTCTGGTTCTGGCTCAACTGTGGACAGTGTCTCTTGAAGTGACCTTCAGCACCACGCTGATAGCATCCCTTGTTACCCTGCTGTTGCTGCTGATTCTGTGGAGCTTGTGGCTGCTGCTTTCGGTTCTGGTTTGCAGGACGTGAGCTTCTACAATCCTTAGCTTCATGACCCATTTTGAAACACCTTTGACAACGACTCCTGTTGCACTGACCACTGTGGTGCCTGTTGCATCTGTTGCACTTTGGGTGGTTTCCCCGATATCCACCCTACCCTTGACTACCAGAGGATTGCTGACCAGGACTCTGGTAGTCATCGATCTTTCGCTGCTGTGCCTGGGACTGAACCGAAGTCGAACCCTTGCTAGAGGTTCCATCCCGTTTTCGCTTGTTGTCACCGGGAATAGCAGAAGTAGTAGTAGTAGCACCAATGCGTTTAGGCAGCTTGTTCTGTTCCACTGCCTGGTCTGTGAGACGATGGGCAAGACAAGTAACATCCTGAATAGTAGCAAGTTTAGCATAAGTCACATGACTTTTAATCTCTGGTACTAAGCATTTGAGGTACAACTCAATGCGCTTGATAGGAGGATCCACCATAGTTGGACATAACACTACCAGTTCGTTGGATCGTTTCGTGTACGCTTCTATCTCTGACCCCGTCATCTTCAAGTTAAAGAACTCCACTTCCAGCTTGTGGACGTCTTCACGACTATAGTATCCACGTTTGATCAGTTCCTTGAAATCATTCCATGGGGTGGCATTAGCAGCCGCCAGCCCCAGCATCTGAACTTGCGCGTTCCACCAAGTTAACGCAGTGCCTTCGAGAGTATCAGTGGCATATTTCACCTTACGAGCCTCGGGTCATTCACACACTCGAAGACCGATTCGAGTTCCTCGAACAAATGGAGGAGTCCAACAGCTCCTTCAGTGTCGCTGAAAGTAGTAGGACGACAGTCCATAAAAGTCTTGTAGGTGCATGCAGGTGACTGAGCGTGTTGACTTGTCGTGTGCGTAAGAGTAATAAAAAATTAAGCACCAATGTTGAGTTACGAGAGTAGGATCTAATGATCCTAGAGTAAGTGGTGATGGCAGGTTACACCCCCTGCCTGGGCAGCTGCGAGTGCTGCAGTAACTTGTTCAGTGATCGAAGCCGCCAACTGGGCTTGAGTTAGGTTAGCGCGTCCACTCATGATCTTGACATCAAGGAGAACATGAGTGAGAGAGGTTCGCGAATAGTGCGATGACAGAAGAGTGTGAGCATATAAGCGTTCTCAAGCAGTAACGAAGAGTAAACAATGTAATCTAAGCATACCACGAGCAAAGTTCTATGTAATTCTAGCATGTAGGCAATAAACATAAACCTTATTACCTAGGATGTCGAGTCTTGCACGTGGAGCGAGGCGTCGTTGTGGATCGTTGAGAGCACTGTTCTGGTTATAGTCTAGTTTTAACAAAAATCGTTTTCCCCTTATTAAAACCAAGTTCTCTATAACCAATGGCTCTGATACCAATCTGTCACACCCCCAAAATCCACACGCGGAGTATCACCGCTTGGAGGCGTGACTGACCAGGATCAAGCCACCAATCATATTGAACATGTAAATAGTAAGTGTAAATCAACCAAACAATATGAAAGGTGTTCCAAAAACCAAAGTATAGTATCAATGTTTAGCGGAAGCATAAAAGTAAACCCAATCATAAGTATAAGTACGAAATGTCATAATGTTTAACAAACATTCACGATCCATGTCCACAACGACCGCGCCTCCCGTGCAAGCTCCATATGTACCTAAGGTCCTGCAAGGCATGCAGCAGAGAGTCAACAACTAGTTGAGCGAGTTCACAGATAACAGTTCAGTAATAGTATAGCGTGAGTAGTAGTATGTTCGTTCGTTACGTCATGTATCGTATTAGTTTCCATCGCGGCCTCCCAGGCAGGTATGTGAAGATATTAGGGGATGTTTTTCCCAAGTATTCTAGACTAGGTTTATTTGTATCGCGGCCTCCCAGGAAGGTGTGCAAAGATTTGTAAATTTAGTTCGCGGCCTTCCTATGGCAGGTGTGCGAAGTCAGTCATAATATCGCGGCCAACCCTTGGCAGGTGTGCGAAGATCAGTTCAATAAGTGTTACTAGTCTAGTCGTATCTTATCGTTAGGTTCTACCGTCTGAGTATACACAATAATTCATCAAATCCCATTCCCACCCGGGAACCCCATGCCTTGGCTGTATGAACTCACCTTGGTTTGCTCGGTATGCTAAGTATGTGCTCAAAGTAAGTCAATCACGCCCTAGGGTATGCACGTGTACATGATCAGTTTATATCCAAGTTGTTCATGTATGTGTATAATCACAGTAGTACTAAACATGTATACAAGTCGTGCGTATCACTTAACAGCAGTTAATCTATCCAGTTAACTTCTAACAGAATTAAGTCAGGTTACTGTGCAGTTTACTCTTTAGGCGAAACACAGATTGGCGAATCATATACTGGCGAAACACATGTTGACGAAACACATTCTGTTTCGTCAATTTGTGATTCGTCACAAGCATCAGTTACGTCGAGCAGTTACGTCATTCAACAGTTACGCAATATCACAGAAAAACCCTAATCAGCTGTCACCACATCATCGATCATACAGTAAACACACGGCACAGAAAATCATTATGAATCAATCGTAGCCCTATCCTAACAATCTATCTTCCAAAACATCTATCATGGTCGACAACTGTCCATCACCTCAAAAGGTGATTGGACCAATTAGTTTGGGTAGGTTTGACTAATTATTAAGTTGAAATATGTATCACAAACACAAAACTTTATGCAGCCTTAACCGATTAACATGTGTGCGGCCTACCACTAGCAAAGCTTAGTCACATGTGTGCGGCCTACCACTAGCAAAGCTTAGTCACATGTGTGCGGCCTAATGGAGACTTATTCTCATCCCTAATATTATCAGTAGGCATTTGACCAGAATTATTATATCCTCTTCTCTATTGTCGGCCATTAAATCATATTCTAATACCAAAAGGTTGCATCAAGTTATCATGTGACTTATGAGAGATCAATATACATTTATTGTTTGCATGTGATTTTTCAATCTAACTGGAAACAACAGTTGTCGTCATTCAGCCATCATTCAACATCAACAATCATTATAAAAATATCAAGATTATCAGTATTAACATCGAACATAAGTCATATATATCACACAACAGATCATTCAATCATAACTGTTAACTCATGATATCAATATCATACAATCGTATATCAATCACGAATTATAAATCGATTAGCCGAGAAAACATATAGTACCGATTAGGTTGAGAGAGAGAGATGACGTCTGAGGTAGATGATCGAATTCCTGATGCCGTCGAGATGTGCCAGGGAGGTGTCTAGGGTTTCTGAGTGCTTAAATGTGTGACGGTGAAACAGATTTCCTTATATATCGTTACGTAACAGATTTGGGCCCAAATTGGGCTTCGCGTAACAACTGGGCCAGCGAAACAAGCCCGTTTCGTCGATGGTGAAAATGATGAAATAAAACTCCTGTTTCGTCGAGAGGTTATTGGCGAAACAAAACCTGTTTCGTCGACTTGTGTGAGGTGTACAAGTTTAACTGTTATACTATCCAACACATCAATATACATAATCCAACATGTACAGTAAAAAAATGCAAACAGACCAAAAAGTCAACAGTCAACGTGCATTAAATGCGAAAACGGAAATCTCGGAAACTCGAGTTGTCACAACTGGAAGTTGGGTTTCGGCAGGATAAGGGAAAAGGTTTTCATTGATAGGCCTAAGGATATCACAGCTTGCCAGTATGCGATCAAATTCTTCCTGCAATGGCAATTCTTCGGCTTGCCTAGAACTTTCCCCAATCTCGATCCCTTTTCCTTTGTCCATGGGATTCTCTATCTTGACAACTTTCCTAGTTGCTGGTTTCTTCCTGCGTACACGCCTCCAGCCTATGAATCTTCTTCTTTTCTTAGGATTTGATTTCTCCAGAGGTGGAGCTTGGAACTCCATAGGTTCCTCAATATCGGGCAAATAACCAGTAAAGTCTCTGGAAACTTCCACTTTCACAGGATAGAGATTGAGATTCTGAAGAGCTTCAGATAACTCATTCATGCTGTTTAGCATATATGCAAAATGCACACAAAATGCTAAGTTAAAATTTTATGATAAAAAAAAAAATTCTTAGATGAATATTTAGTACAACTATTCAAATATTATTGCACACAGTGTGACTTTTATATATATATATATATATATATATATATATATATATATATATATATATATCTAATACAAGTTACAACTGACAGTCAAAATATACTAGGGGTTGTGCGTTCATAATTTATTGTATTTTCTCTTACTAAATTGTTTATCTAATGGGCAAAGTTTCTAACTTTTAGGTGATATGAGTGCTAGTACTGGATCAGGGTGTTGGCAGTATGACTTAATTAAAAGTTAACATTTACTGCTGCAGTGGCTAACATGTAGAGATCTACCCATTTTTCATCTAATTCATCTTCCCATGGTGGGTTGATGCTCATTTCCTGAGTTTCCTTATTAATCATCACTTCTTTTGGTTGTGACTTCTTTATTTTCTCTTAACTTTTTCTAATAATCCAACTTCTTTTATTAGAGGTAAGTGGTTTCTCAAACTGTGCCTTACGAATAAATATTCCTTCCTCAGTATCTCAGGGTATCTTGAGGATGAAGTTCCCTTATCTTTTGGTGAACTATCTAATTGACGATAGATGTCCGAAATTCTTTGCTTACCCATACTGTAGACTAACAAATAAATAATAATCACAGAATGGCAATTAGTAATATTAAGTATTTCTAAATACTTAATTTGGCTTAAATCAATGGCTTTGATACCACCTTTTTCTGTCACGGCCCCCGTCCCGGTTTGACCCGGTCCAGGAGCCGCGAGACAGAAACCCGTGGTATTTATTATTTGAGTTGACAGCGGAAGATTTTAGCAGGATCTTTTAAACTTGAAATGCCCGATTATTTTATTTCATAATTCGGGATAAACCCCGTAATTTACAATAGAGGAATTTCACAAGGAAATTCCCTGGTTTACAAAACATGTTTATTTATGAGCCACTACTTCAAGCTTGTTAGTGCTCCGTAGCACTTTTCCTTGGTTCACAGTAGTCACCTGAAACATGTTTTAAAAATATTTTGTCAGCGGGGAAATACTGGTGAATCATTCATTTTGCACAAAACGACACTTAGTTATAAATTACAGCATAAGAGCGATTACAATGGCTTTTATCTTAGCGCCGTGTCACCTCCTGGTGAAGATGGTCATGCCACTATTGGGTCCTTTCACCCAAGTAGTGACGATTATCACTGTTAGGTTGATGAACCTAACCCGTGAGAAATTAGTAATGTGCACAATACCCCACTAGCCAGTGATTCAAGATAACCACGACTTAATCCCTGTAATTATAACTGTTGAAAATATTTGGAGTATTGTAAAATAATGTTGATAAAAAGAGAATGACTCACATTGCAGATTTAACGGGCAGAGTTTAGCCAACTGATAAGCCTGATAACCTAATTTAAACAACAATGCACACGAATTAGGTCAGTAACTAATACAGCATTTACGATAACTCACGAGATTAAAACCCTCACGACGAATGACAAAGTGCAATACTTAAACATCCATTGAATTCACGACGAATGACAAAGTATAACCCAAATTTTGAGCAACACTTAAACATCCATCGGATAGTTTCAATCGATCGGACATTGAATCGTAGCAGCGATCGAGTTAATACCCTGTACCGTAGCAGCGCCTCACTACGGTGATTGTGATTTTCGATTTTTGAGTAATATTTTTTGTGTTTTTGATTGAAATTTCGACACAGATGAACTGCTCGTGAACTGATCAATTTATAGCAGATTTCAGGGTTTTACGTGGCCCGCGTAAACCCATGCTTAACACTTACACGGCCCGCGAGGGCCATTTATTCGTAGATTAAGGCTAGCGTGTCACACCTAGACCTGCCACGTGTGCGACGCGTGTCCCTGAATGCTTATCCGGTCAACTGGACTTTGACGCGGCCCGCGTAAGGCTAAGCTTACCTTTACGCGGCACGCCTGAAATTTGATTTTCTTGTTTTCTTGGGTTTTCATGCACGTTAAGGTTTCAAGGGTCCGGGTTTTCACTTACGGGTTGTTTTGGGACCTTTTTGAAGGTCCTTACATTGGCTAATACCCCTCCGATGCTTAAGTCAGTAATGGGTTCAAAACAATAAACAATATTTGATGTGTGCAAAATGCAACATATAAATTACATCAATTATGGCATAAAACGAACCTTTTTTTAGTACTAATGTTGGAAAAAGTGTGTTTTTGTCTTCCTTTTGTATTTTCAGGATTAAATGAGCTCAAATTAACAAAAGAAGCAAAAAGACAGCAAAATCTAACATAAATACAAGAAAGGGAACAAACGTGACATGCCCGACCCCACGATAGCATCTTCCCAAGCAAAACAATAAGACAGAAGACTGAACACGCCCCGTGCTCAGTAAGCAGGGGGCATGCCCAAGTGTAAGCATAAAAGACAAAGTTGTAGAAGCTTCCATCGCCCACCACGGGGCCGTGCTCAGCGGACACGGGGTCGTGGTCAACTATAAGATTCGCAGAATCCAGCCAAATCTTGATAGTACAGATATGCTTCTGCACACGGGGTCGTGCCCAGCGGACACGGGGCCGTGGTCAACTAATAAAGACAGAGAGCAATTAATGAAGAAAGAGAAGGATGTGGACACGGGGCCTTGCCCACTGGACACGGGGCCGTGCCCGAGCTTCTATTCAGCCTATAAATAGGAGTGTTTGGCTTAAGCTCAAACCATCCCTTGGCATACCACCTCTCTCACACTTCACCCACCACCCACCACCACCATAACACCATCATCCACCACCATCATCCATTGTCCATCATAGAGTGTGTGAGTCGTCTCGGGATCCAAGATTGATCGTAAGAGTTCTTGACAATCAAGGCCATGTTTGCCTAAGTCTATTACATCACTTGGTGAAGACAAAGTGTCTAGTGTAATACTTTTTATTTTTAATCTTTTCGCACTTTTTAAATGGTTATGTATTAATGACTTTAATAACTAGTTTCTTATGTTGAAGGTGATTCTTCCTTATCGTTTGTCCGTGGTGTCTTGGCATTATTTTATTGTCTATATAAAATAAAAGATTTTCACCATTCATATCTCCACGGTATATATGGAGGTGTGTTGGCTACCTGGTCGGGGGTTAAGGGAACGGTTTGGTAAGAGTCTTGCCATTGTTCAGTGTATAGATCCTGCAAAGGACCTGGGTCAAATTTAGTAGGACCTCCTTCAATACTTAACGGTATTGGATGGCGGGGGTCCAAACTCTTTGATCCCCTCATAAGTTAAACTACTATTAATATTTTAACCCGGCTACTTAGGACTGTATCCCTGCTGACTCAGACTACTTAGCCGAGGGTAACGTCACCTTCAAAAGAGGGGCCTACCACATTATGCATTAATAACTTAATTAATTATTTTTCAATAATCCGACCCTTTAGGATTGTATCCTTGCTGACTCAAACTACTGGGTTGAGGGTAACGTCACCTCCAAAAGAGGGGCCTACTACAATAACTAAGATAATCTCTTAAATAGTGCAAAAGTGCGGAAATAATCAAAGGTTACACTAAACACGAGTCGGAACCAAGTGATTCATCTTGTCTGTCTGTTTTTCTTTTATTTTTATTTTCAGCATTTTTGTTAGTTTTTATTTTTCTTAGTTTAAAACATTTTTCTAAACTTTGATTTGATTAGACGTTGAGGATAAACCGGTACTAAAAGCTCTTGTGTCCTTGGACGACCTCGGTATCTTACCAACACTATACTACGCTCATGATGGGTGCACTTGCCCATATGTGTGTTTAGTGTTTGTAAATATCATGGTTTATAAATTTAAAACTTGGCTAAAAAGTGTTAAAAAGGGCTTAACATATACATTAAAAACTAATAACACTCACGCACATCAAGTTTTTGGCGCCGTTGCCGGGGACACAAGGATTTTAAGAAAGTTAGGAATCAACGGCCTAATCGTTTTTCTTATTTTTCTATTTTTTTAGGATTTTTTTTAGTTTTTCAGTGTCTGTAGAGCTCCGCACGGGCTGTGCCTGGTCGGATACGTGCCGTGCCCAGCATTATCACTGGCAGTTTTTATTTTCCAAGTTACAGAGAGCTGAGCAGGGGGTCGTGTCGGTGCAACACGGGGCCGTGTCCAACTCCCAGTAACAGGGATCCGGAAAACAATCACTGTACCTCAGACCACGGGCCGTGTTCTCTGAGCACGGGGCCGTGGTGAACCTTCTGACCAACATTCTTTTCTGTTTTTTTCTGCAAGACTCGGAACCCAGGCGCCACATTTGAACTTCCTACGTAGTGTATGAGCTCCAGTTCTAGTAGAGACATAAAAGAACCTCTAGAAGAACCCGAACGCTTTCTCAGAAAAAGACTTAAAGCTAAAAATCAAGAGAAAGTTTCGGGGGACCCACTTCCAATGGCGGATCAACATACCCTCATGGATTACCTACGGCCCACCGTAGGTAACCTCGGCGCCGCTATCAATGCACCGAATGTCGAAGCCAATAACTTCGAACTTCGACCGCATTTGATACAAATGCTTCAAAACTCCGCAACCTTTCATGGGCTTGCGGACGAGGATCCCCATCTACATATTACTAATTTCATAGAAATATGTGATACCTTTCGGATCAATGGAGCATCAAACGACGCCATCTGCCTTCGAATGTTTCCATTTTCACTAAAAGACCGAGCTAAGGCTTGGCTCAACACACTCCCAGTTGGCTCGGTAAACACCTGGGATGAACTAGCCCAAAAGTTTCTATATAAATATTTCCCTCCTGCTAAAACAGCTAAATTAATGACTGAAATTAACACATATTCACAAGAGGATGGGGAATCCTTATATGAAACTTGGGAAAGGTTCAAGGAGCTACTAAGAAAGTGTCCTCATCACGGTCTTGCGGTATGGCAACAAGTATCCACTTTCTAAAGACAAACACTTGATTCTAGCTCCGGGGGACTTCTAGGTAATCGTCGCCCAAATGAAATATACAACCAAATTGAGGAAATTGCTCAAACCAATTTTCAGTGGCACACTCCCCGAGGTAATAAATCTATTGCCCCGGGCGCCCTTAAAGTTGATGAAAGCACTTCTTTACAAGCCCAAATCGAAGCCTTTCTTCAAAAATCAAAAAGTTAGAAATGACAAAAACGGCTTCGGTTATGGCTTGTGAGGGGTGTGGTGGACCACATGAAAATTGGAGTTGTATGAAAGAAGTAGATGATCAAACAGAAATGGTAAACTACATTGATAATAGACCTAGGCCGTCGGGTCCACCAACAGGTACCTACAACCAAGGATGGCGTAACCACCCTAACCTTGGTTGGAGAGAACCCGGCAATAGTAGTAACCAAGAAAACCAACGAACTAACTTTCAACAACCACAAAACTTTTCTCAACAACAAGGTGGACGAGAAAGGCTTGAAGATACTGTATCTCGCCTCATCTCTGACACCGAAAAGAAAAACTCGGATCGATTTCAGCAATTGGAATCGAATTTTAGAAATCAACAAGCTAGCATTCAAAACATTGAAAAACAATTAAATTAAATAGCTCAAAATTTCTCCGAGAGACCACAAGGCGCATTACCAAGCAATACCGAAACCAACCCAAAGGCGCAAGTACATCTCATCACGTTGAGAAACCGAACCGTGGGTCCCGAGGATGCTCCATTACCACCGGTTGAAATAAGTCAGCTCAGCCAAAGCACGACTCCACCCGCGCCCCAACCAGAAAAGGCTTCTCCACCAAATCAAGAGCCCACCAAGACTCCTCCGGTTCCATACCCCAGTTGGTTAAATCGTCAAAAGACCGATGATCAATTCTCAAAGTTCGAAAATTTACTAAAACAATTGCATGTTAATATTCCTTTTATTGAGGTCCTAACCCAAATGCCTAAATATGAAAAATTTATGAGGGACTTCCTCACTCACAAAAGGAAAATTGAATCATTGCAATTAGTTAACTTAGGCGAAGAATGCTCCGCCTTAGTACTCAACAAACTCCCACAAAAGAAAATTGATCCCGGAAGCTTCACGATTCCTTGCTCGATTGGGGAATCCCCCATTTGTAATGCATTAGCCGATCTTGGGGCTAGCATTAACCTCATGCCCACATCGATGTTCAAACGACTCGGCCTAGGAACAACGAGCCCTACAAAGATGAGCATATAACTCGCCGACAGATCCATCAAATTTCCACAAGGTGTCGCTGAAAATCTATTGGTCAAAGTTGACAATTTCGTTTTCCCGACCGACTTTGTCATCCTAGACATGGAGGAAGACACCGATGTCCCTCTCATCCTCGGGAGGCCATTTCTAGCCACCGCCCAATCAGTGGTGGATATGAATGACGGAACACTAACATTGAAGTTTGGGGACAAGGAAGTGAAGTTTGAATGTGGAAAGAGAGTAGAGGACGAAGACCCGGTCAACTACATGAAGGTCATAGACTCAAGCTTGGATGACGCTCTCCAACGGTGTAGCATGGGATGCAAAACATCCCACTTGGGTAACATATGACCAGGCTTTGGGTCTAGCCAAGGACCCTTATAAATGTGGCACACCACGGAGGCATTCCGCGGAACTATCCTTAGTTTAGTTTAGATTAATCTTTATGTTTTCTAGTTAGTTTTAATTTTCAGGAATAAAACACACTCGGAGATGACAAAGGATACAAGGGAAACTTGAACCAGCACCCCATGCAGGAAAACAGGGCCATCCGACAATTTTCTTCATTAACAGTAAGCTCAGCACGGGCTGTGCCCGCCCAACACGGCCCCGTGCTGCACAGTCTGCAGAAATGACCCAGTTCAGGTAAACTGGACACATGCCGTGTTCACCCAACACGCCCCCGTGTCCAGGCCTCTGTTTCTTTTGTTTAATTCTTGTTACTGGCACTTGAACACGGGGCCGTGCCCGGACAAGACGGGGCCGTGTCCAGCGCCCAGTAACACAAATTTTTGCTTTTTCACACCTTTTTACACATTCAATCAACCTAAAAACTTATTTTTGGGACACATTGAGGACATTGTGTAATTTAAGTGTGGGGGGGATGCTAAAACCTTGAATCATGCAAGTCCTAATAACAAGCCTTACACAAAACTCTATTGGAACCGCTAATCACCCCAATTTGTTTTCAAAAATTTTCATTTTTTTTACTTGTCTAGGTTTAATTTGGGAATTTCAAAATTCTAAAAAGGTTATATTTTTACAAATTTACAACCGATAGCGTCGTGATAAAAAGAACCAACATAAGAAAATTATGAAAAGGCATGACAAGCTTAGTTAAAATTTAATTATATATACTTGATCACATAAAAAACCATTCCCACAAAAGTGAGTTTTGAGCCTTTATTGAGCATACAAATACATATCATTAAACTAAATGCTTATTTTTCGTTTCTTGTGTGAATAGCCGCTTGGTTCTTACAACTCTAGAACTTGCCACGACGATACATTCCCGGTCCTTACCAACTCAAACCCGAGTAAGTAAATGATGGAGGCATTAAGACTAACCATTTTTATTTCTACACCATTATTTTTTCTTTTTTTTTTACCACCTACCCAAAATCCCCCTAGTTAACCCTTTTTGAGCCTAAACCTTTTCATTTCATAACCCAAACCAAACACCCTTTAACCCACCAAAACCTTTTTATTTTTAACCCTTTGTTTTAGTAACAAGTTCGGTTTTTCGTTTGACTTTGAAAAAAAATGTTTTGTTGATGAAGCAAAAGAAATAAACAAACAAGTTCATCAAAAATAACTTTGTTTGAATAATAGCTTCATCAAAATAAAAATAAAAAAAAATTTGCAAAAATAAAAAGTCTTTCGAAAACCGACGCTTGTTACGCTTTTTCGCCCTTTTCTACTAACCACTAACTCAACCACCTACCTTTAACCCAAGCCTAACCCTTCACCCAAAAAGTCCTCTTGATATTTACAAAGGTATATAGTTAAAATAGAGGAGGATTGATTGCTTGGCAAGCCTATGGTAGGAGTAAGTTCCATGCCGCTCTCGAGTGATTCACTAAAATACATCTTCGGCCGAGTATTGAGTGATCCCCCGTGAGGTATGTGAACTTGTATATAAAGAGAATTTTAAAGAGGCATGTTATGCCCTAATAAGTAATTTATCTTATGAAAAGTTTTAAATAAATCATGATGAATAGGATTGTAAATAAATAAAAATAAAACTAAATAAAGAATCTTGGAAATCCCGACACTCTATGACAAGCCCAAAAACCTTCTTTTCTACCCATTCCATTTGGGAGTGTAAAACCATATTATAAAGAGTTTTGCTTGAGGACAAGCAAAGATTCAAGTGTGGGGGTATTTGATGTGTGCAAAATGCAACATATAAATTGCATCAATTGTGGCATAAAACTAACCCTTTTTAGTACTAATGTTGGAAAAAGTGTGCTTTTGTCTTCCTTTTGTATTTTCAGGATTAAATGAGCTCAAATTAACAAAAGAAGCAAAAAGACAGCAAAATCTAACATAAATACAATAAAGGGAACAAACGTGACATGCCCGACCCCACGACAGCATCTTCCTAAGCAAAACAAGAAGACATAAGACTGAACACGCCCCGTGCTCAGTAAGCACGGGGGTGTGCCCAAGTGTCAGCATAAAAGACAAAGTTGTAGAAGCTTCCATCGCCCACCACGTGGCCGTTCTAAGCGGACACGGGGTCGTGGTCAACTATAAGATTCGCAGAATCCAGGCAAATCTTGATAGTACATATATGCTTCTGCACACGGGGTCGTGCCCAGCGGACACGGGGCCGTGGTCAACTAATAAAGACAAAGAGCAATTAATGAAGAAAGAGAAGGTTGTGGACACGGGGCCGTGCCAACTGGACCCGGGGCTGTGCCCGAGCTTTTGTTCAGCCTATAAATAGGAGTGCTTGGCTTAAGCTCAAACCATCCCTTGGCACACCACCTCTCTCACACTTCACCCACCACCCACCACCACCATAACACCATAATCCACCACCATCCACCACCATCATCCATTGTCCATCATAGAGTGTGTGAGTCGTCTCGGGATCCAAGATTGATCGTAAGAGTTCTTGACAATCAAGGCCATGTTTGCCTAAGTCTCTTACATCACTTGGTGAAGACAAAGTGTCTAGTGTAATACTTTTTATTTTTAATCTTTTCGCACTTTTTTAATGGTTATGTATTAATGACTTTAATAACTAGTTTCTTATGTTGAAGGTGATTCTTCCTTATCGTTTGTCCGTGGTGTCTTGGCATTATTTTACTGTCTATATAAAATAAAATATTTTCACCATTCATATCTCCACGGTCTATATGGAGGTATGTTGGCTACCTGGTCGGGGGTTAAGGGAACGGTTTGGTAAGAGTCTTGCCATTGTTCAGTGTATAGATCCTGCAAAGGACATGGGTCAAATTTAGTAGGACCTCCTTCAATACTTAACGGTATTGGATGGCGGGGGTCTAAACTCTTTGATCCCCTCATAAGTTAAACTACTATTAATATTTTAACCTGGCTACTTAGGACTGTATCCCTGCTGACTCAGACTACTTAGCCGAGGGTAACGTCACCTTCAAAAGAGGGGCCTACCACATTATGCATTAATAACTTAATTAATTATCTTTCAATAATCCAACCCTTTAGGATTGTATCCTTGCTGACTCAAACTACTGGGTTGAGGGTAACGTCACCTCCAAAAGAGGGGCCTACTACAATAACTAAGATAATCTCTTAAATAGTGCAAACGTGCGGAAATAATCAAAGGTTACACTAAACACGAGTCGGAACCAAGTGATTCATCTTGTCTATCTGTTTTTCTTTTATTTTTATTTTCAGCATTTTAGTTAGTTTTTATTTTTCTTAGTTTAAAACATTTTTCTAAACTTTTGATTTGATTAGACGTTGAGGATAAACCGGTACTAAAAGCTCTTGTGTCCTTGGACGACCTCGGTATCTTACCAACACTATACTACGCTCACGATGGGTGCACTTGCCCATATGTGTGTTTAGTGTTAGTAAATATCGTGTTTTATAAATTTAAAACTTGGCTAAAGTGTTAAAAAGGGCTTAACATATACATTAAAAACTAATAACACTCACGCACATCAATATTAAAACATATTAAAAGAGGTAGAATCCATACCATCCTGAGTTAAACTTTAAATCCCAGACTCACTTGAAATAGAGCTTTAGGTGTATAGCATTCCAGGATCTTGGTAGCATATCCCCCTCCATATTCTTGAGTCGGTATGCTATTTTTCCTGATTCTGATTCAATCTCATAGGGTCCTTCCCACTTCGGAGCCAACTTTCCATCAGCAGGATTAGTAGTATTCTTAAAAGCCTTTTTCAATACCCAATCTCCAACCTGGAACCTTCTAGTCCTTATATTCTTGTTATATGCTTTAGATATCCTCTGTTGATATGCTGCCATCCTTAGCCTTTGTTATGGGTAAAATTCTGAGCCCATATCCTGGGAAATATCTTGAGTTATATCTTGATTGTATGATATCTGCTCATATCCGGGATGCTCATTCAGGATATTGGTAACATCCTGAATGGTATCCTCAGGATTACTAACGGGTTGTGTGCAGGAGTACGCGTCCAGATGGAGCAACGTTCACGAAGACCCTTTCTCCGGGAGACTCGGTCCAAGTCGTTCAAATGAAGACGTTGAAGCCGCATTACTCGGTCTACAACGTTCACAATGGAATATTCGGAGCATCCCATATTTGTAGGAATTTTTGTTTGTATTTCGTTACTATAAATAGGTGGGTATATCAGATCGAATAGGACATCACAGCTACACTCACTACACTCTCACACTTGTTCTCTCGCAATTTTTACTTTCACACAAAACATTGTAACACTTAGCGATCTGGTCAATATCCTGCACTGTATCCTGACGTTTGAAGCAATAAGAAGAACTAGGCAGCTGCGATTGTCAGCTCCCGAGATTTTATGCCGGTGATCTAGATTAATCAAGGGCTTTCCTCGTACATCTCGTGTCATTTGCTTTACTTTTTGCTCATAGTTTGATCGTCGATACAGCTCAATATCCTGAGCCGTATCCTGAAACCTGTTTTCACAAACAATATAACCAGCATATTTCCAACTCACTTTTTAGCACACTACCTCACTTAACTAATTTGATCACTAAATTGCTTCGGTAATTTTTGACCAAAACAATTTGGCGCCCACCGTGGGGCAAGTGGTGCTATCTTTACTAAAAATCTTTGTAAAATCGATAATCGGTCTTCTATTTTCAAAACTTTCTGCCACATTATCCACAATGGCCCAAAGATCAAACATGAGCTCCTCCATTGTATCTGCTACAACTTCTACTACTACTGGTTCGGTGCTTCCACCACCTCCTCCAAGGATGCCAGTTTCTTCACAACCTCAGGATATTATCCCTACTCGGAGTGTTAGGGGTATGCTCCCGTTTTAGCCTCTAATGATGAAATTCTTACTTTATTCGGAAATGTGCAGGAACAAATGAGGAAGCAACAGGAAACTAACCAAATGCTCTTAAGAGAAATACAACTCTTAAAAGCTGGCTCGAGCAGATCCGCTGAGGATATTGTTACTCCTTTACAACCCAGAACTTTGAACTTCAGTTCGGCTGTGTATACTGAGGATAATAGGGGGAATATTGTGCCCAGTCATTCCCAGAATCATACTCCTGAAATACCCTCCTCGATCAGGATGTCAACTGTGAGGAGCTCAGGATATGTTTCAGGATATGGCCAAAATCCTCAGACTGGTAACGTGTCAAACAATAATATTCATGCTACTAACAATAGTGGATCTTTGCAGGATGCAGGTATGACGTCAACATTTACTAGGGAACTTTAGAAATTGAAGGACATGATATCCAGTGTACCTGGAGTGGTCCAGCCAATTCCGGAAGTGTCCCAAGACAACCACAGGATATCTCGTTTCGCATATCCTATCTGTGATGCTGAGATCCCGTAAAGATTTCAAACCCCCAACATGAAGCTCTATGATGGGACTACGGATCCTGAAGAGCATATTGCCCAGTATAGGGAAAGAATGGAGATTAATCCTATCCCTCCGGAGCTCAAGGAAGCATGCTTATGCAAGGGATTTTCTACCTTAACAGGATCGGCCTTGAAATGGCTCTTAAATGTTCCTCCGCATTCGATTACATCTTTTGCTCACTTAGTGAATTTATTTAATAGTCAGTTTTCTTGTAGTCGGAGTTTTGAAAAACTAACAAGTGATCTCTACAGGATAACTCAAGGACCTCAGGAATCCCTAAGGGATTATGTGAACAAATTCAGCAGGGAATCCTTGGATATCCCGCACCTTCATGTTTCCACAGCGGTCCAAGTATTCAAGATGGGACTACAAAAGGATTCCCAATTTTATCAGGATCTTGTGATGAATCCTTGCAGGAATTTGGACGAGGCTCGAAACAGAGCCTTAAGATATATCAGGCTGGAGGATGATAAGAAAATGCAAGAAAGGATGAACTTATCCACTACCTACGAGTCAACCAATAGGAAGTCAGAATCCTCATTTAAACCATATCGCTCTAAGCCATATGGTAGAAATGACAACAAGAGAGTGAATGCTGTTGAAGATGAGGATCCTGAAGAATATCCTGAATTATCCGAATATTGCTTTTTCTGTTAACATTCCTGAATTAATGTATGCTATGCAGGGTTTAGGAGACAAAGCTAGGTGGCCTCGAAAGAATCAACAAAAAACTGATTGGAAGGATAAATCCAAATGGTGTGCCTTCCACGAAGATTTTGGTCATGTGACTGAGGATTGCCTTGCTCTAAGAAAAGAAATAAATTATCTTCTGAGTAAAGGATATCTGAAGGATCTCCTAGGAAAAAAGAAGAATAAGGGTCAGGATACTGAGAAGGATCCTGAACGAGCGGCATCACCTCCTGCGGATGCCAAGATAATCAACTTTATTTCAGGAGGATCTGACATTTGCGGGACTTCGTATTCTGCAGCCAAGAGGCATGCAAAAGAGGCTAAAACTGAAAGGGGAGACAAACCAGCCAGGATGACCACCCTGACAACTGACAAAGTGATCACTTTCGATTGTGATGACAGGGATACTGTCCAGGATCCTCACCATGATGCTCTTGTAATAACATTATATGTGGTTAACCATTTTGTACGCAGGATATTGGTGGATAATGGCAGCTCCGTCAACATAATCCAACTAGAGACTCTGAAAAGAATGAATGTATCCCCAATGGATATCACATCGAAATCCACCGTGCTTGTTGGGTTCAGTGGATAGGCTAGGAACACAGTGGGAGAAATAAAGTTACCAGTATATGTTGAAGGGGTCAACTTGATACAACGTTTCTGCGTGATGGACTCCCTATCCTGCTATAATATCATACTGGGCAGGCCATGGATCCATGATATGAAGGCTGTGCCATCAACTTATCATCAATGCATCAAGATCCCTACCCATTGGGGGGTTGTCAAGATTGACAGTGATCAGCAGGAGGCAAAAGAATGTGACTCATCCTCAATGAAATCCTCAACCAAGCCTAGTATAGCATAGCAATTAAAGTTGTGGGCCCAGGATATCGTGGAGGCTTCGGAGCAGGATATGAAGAAAATTATCCTGGATGAGGATAATCCTGATATCTCGGTGCTTGTGGGAACCAATATCCCTCAGGATATTGAAGAACAATTAACTAACTTTTTGAAGTGCAGGATGTCAACATTTGCGTGGAAGCATGAGGATATGACAGGTATATCCAAAGACATTATCACTCACAAGCTTGGAATTGACAGGTCGTTCAAGCCTGTACAGCAAAAGAGAAGGAAGTTCGCTCCTGAACGAAATACAGAGAAGTCAAATTTCCCAAGTGGCTAGCAAATGTGGCCGTGGTTCAAAAGAAGAATGGGAAATGGAGAGTTTGTGTAGATTACACAGACTTGAACAAGGCTTGTCCCAAAGACCCATTTCCTCTTCCTCATATTGATGCAATGGTGGATGCTACCGCCGGGCATGAGATGTTAACCTTCATGGATGCATCCTTAGGATTTCAGCAGATTCAAATGGAGCCTTCGGACCAAGAGGATACTGCCTTCATGACACCAACATGTATTTATTGTTATACTGCTATGCCTTTCGGTTTAAAAAATGCAGGTGCGACATACCAGAGATTGGTGAACATGATGTTCAAAGATAAGCTGGGGGACACAATGGAGGTATACATCGATGATATGGTGGTAAAATCTAAAAAGGCTGAGGATCACCTCCAGGATATTGAGGGAGCATTTGATATCCTGGATCAATATAACATGAAGCTAAATCCTGCTAAGTGCCATTTCGGAGTGGGGGCAGGAAAGTTTCTAGGATATATGGTGACCAAAAGAGGAATAGAGGAGCCCGGAGCAGATTAAAGCTATCTTGGATATCAAATCACCCTCAAACATGAAGGATGTTCAACGGTTAACAGGACGAGTTGCAGCATTGAACAGATTTATCTCAAGATCCTCGGAGAAATGCAAAGAGTTTTATGATATCCTGAAGAAGAACAAGAAGTTCGAATGGGGGTGAGAAGCATGAAGCAGCCCTGCAGGATTTGAAGCAATATCTTTCAATTGCACCCCTATTGATGAAGCCTGAGAATGGTGAACCACTGTCCCTATACCTCGCAGTATCAGGGGATGCTGTAAGTGCCGTCCTTGTAAAGGATCATGAAGGTCAGCAATATCCTGTTTATTATGTTAGTAAGAGTTTGTTAGATGCAGAAACTAGATGTTCTCATTTAGAAAAGTTGATATTAGCACTAGTTATGGCATCAACAAAGCTTAGACATTACTTTGAAACACACAGAATTCATGTTAAGACAAATTATCCTGTTAAGAATGTGCTTAGGAAACCTGAGATGTCAGGCAGGATGGCCAAGTGGTCGGTAAAGTTAAGTGCTTACGACTTAGTATACGAACCTAGAAATGCCATAAAATCACAAGCTCTAGCTGACTTTGTGGCTGATTTCAGTAGTGACATTCAGGATGAGGTAGACCTAGAAGTGCAACAATTAGGAGAATCCTCAGGATCCTGGACATTGTACACTGATGGAGCATCTAACGTTAGAGGAGTAGGATTGGGAATACTACTAAAATCGCCACAGGGGGACATATTACCCCATGCTATTAGGTGTGAATTCCCTGCTACCAATAACGAAGCAAAATATGAGGTTTTAATTGCAGGATTAGAACTAGCTAAAAATATGAATATCAAAAATTTGCAAGTATATGTTGACTCCTTGTTAATTAATAATCATTTTAATGGATCCTATGTAGTTAAAGGTGAGAAGTTAATCGAATACCTCGATATTCTCAAAAAATTAGCAGGATATTTCGATGTTTTTACACTTGAACATGTACCAAGGGAAGATAATGCTGAAGCAGATGCCTTAGCAAATTTGGGGTCATCGGTCAGGATACCAGAAGGAACCCAAATACCAATATTGCATATCTTGTATCCTGCAACGAATCCTCAGGATAAAGAAGTAGTAAGTATCCAAGATCCTGTTGCTGAATATCCTGAGGAGGATCCTAAATCCTAGACGGCTCCAATCATAAGATATCTCAAAGAAGGACACATCCCTAGAGACAAAAATCCTTAGGCATTTAGGATGAAGGTATCACAATTCACCATTATAATTAATATTTTGTATAAGAAATCTCTTGCAGGACTATATCTAAGGTGCTTGGAGGATCCCGAAACTAAAGAAGTACTTCAGGATATACATGATGGGGATTGTGGTAACCATACTGGGGGCATGTCATTATTCTCAAAGGTGTTGAGAACATGATACTATTGGCCAACGATGAGGAAAGATGCTACAGAATATGCTCGAAGATGTGATGCATGTCAAAGGCACAGTAACATACTACACCAACCAGCTGAACCACTATATCCTATAGTATCCCCTTGGCCGTTCATGAAATAGGGGATGGACATAGTAGGGAAATTACCAAAAGCTCCAGGAGGAAAAGTTTTTATGTTGGCAATGACTGATTATTTCTCTAAGTGGGTGGAGGCTGAAGCATTTGTTCAAGTCAGAGACCAAGAAGTAGTATCCTTCATAAAGAGGAATATCCTGACCAGATTTGGAGTACCAGCCGAAATAATCTGTGACAATGGTTTTTAGTTTATAAGCAAGAGAACTACTGACTTTTGCAAGAGTTGGGGAATCAAGATGATCACATCCACCCCGGTACATCCTCAAGCAAATGGACAAGCTGAGTCCTCAAACAAGATAATTGTTAACAACTTGAAGAAGAGATTAGGAGCCAAAAAAGGAAGATGGGCAGAAGAACTACCCTTTGTTTTGTGGGCCGATAGAACAACGGTAAAGAATGCAACTGGCCAGACACCATTCTCCTTGGTATTCGGAGCAGAAGCAGTGATCCCAACGGAGATGGTGATACCTACTGCGAGATCTATCCTGCAGGATCCTGAGCAGAATCCTGAAGCTTTGTGCCAGGATTTGGACACCATAGACGAGACAAGAGATGCAGCAAGACTAAGGATGGCAGCATATCAACAAAGGATATCCAAAGCATACGACAAGAATATAAGGACTAGGAGGGTTCAGAGTTGGAGATTGGGTGTTAAGAAAGGCTTTTCAAAATACCACTAATCCTGTCGATGGAAAACTGGCTCCGAAATGGGAAGGACCATATGAGGTTTAATCAGAATCAGGAAAAGGAGCATACCGACTCAGGAGCATGAAAGGGGAAATGCTACCAAGATCCTGGAATGCTATACACTTAAAGCTCTATTTCAAGTAAGAATAGAATTTAATTTCTATCCCAGAATGGTATGTGTTCTATCTCTCTTAAATATATTTGAATTCGTTTATTATCTTGAACCCAATACTGACTTAGGCATCGGAGGGGTGTTAGCCAAGCTAACACCCACCTTAGTTTAAGGTTGTTTTGCAGAATATGTGTCAGGATATAGCTTCAGGATATACGCTCAGGATATTTCGGAAAATTAGAGGATTGGCCCCCTCTCTCATGTTTAAGGGATCCTGATCCCTTCACAGGTTTAAAGGTATTCAACTTTCTTTCGAGTTGGGTTTGAACACCCAGCCTGGAGCGCAAGTCATCTGGGGATAGTTCAAGGTAACGGGACCAGTTCATGTAAAAGTGGCTGACAATTTCGTTACTATTGGCTATATCCTGGATTCTAAAGGTATATGAGGATTGATCACCCTCTCTCACGAAAGGGTATTTTCATACCCTCTAAGGTTTAAAGGTTTTCACCTTTCTAAGACTTGGAGTTTATACACTCTCGCCTGTAGCGCATGAAAATCAGGGTTTATCCCCAGGATATGAGGGTTTATCCCCAGTATATTAAGGGTCTATCCCCAGCATATTAAGGGTTAATGCCCAGGATGTCAAGGGTTTACCCCTGGATATTCAGGATCTATTCAGTAAAGCTAAAGTATGACTGTATCTACACTCCTATGTTAAACACAGGGGACATATATCATACAATTTAAAGGATGGATCCAAGTTTGTAAGTGTGCACTGGGGACATTCCTATGGTGGAAAATTGGAACTGATTCCTTAGGGAATTCCTGGTATGATCTCTCCTTTTTATTTGGATAACTTACAGATTGTGTGTCAGTATCCTGATCAGGATATCTTTCAGGATACATTTACAATGTGTTCCCAAGAATGTTCAAACGAAATTATTTTTACAGGTAAAATTCATGTAGTGAAAATATAACAACAGAAATAAAGCCAGAAAAGGGGTTATGTTATTAACGTACCAAAAGTTGTGCTCTTGGTTTCACCTCAAACCAAGGACCATCCACTAAGAGCATAATTAGTTCCTTTCATATTTACCATATTTATTTAACAGTTGAAGGTTTTGTCTCAAACCGAGACCCATCCGCCTCCAACTGTTATATTGTTCAAAGAGCAAAATATGCTAACGGTGATGACCAAGGGCTTCGTCCTAAAACTCAGGATCCCTCCACCTTTGGTCATCATATTGTTCAAGTGCAGAAAAGTAAAAAGCAAGAAAAGTAAATTGTTTTCAGTTACAAGCCAACGATCAGATTTAAAAAAATGGGCTCCGGCCTTGGCACGTACATCCATCATCGCCCACCCGAATGCCCTCACACAGCGGCATCCTCTCCAACCTTCTCTGCCTTCTCAGCCTCAGCATCCTGAGCAGTATCCTCACCAGCATCCATCCCAGCATCTTTCTTATCTCCAGCCTTGTCTGCCACCTCTGCCGACTTAGAGGATTCACCAGCTTCAGAAGGAAGGGGCACAACCTTGCCTCCAAGCTCCTTCAGCTTTGCCACCCAGGATTCGACCGGCCAGGATGGGCACTCAAGGCCTGTTTCCTTAGCCTCATAGGCCATCTTAATACGAGCTTGTAGTAGGGAGACGATGGCAGAACCTTTGATTCCTTCCCGAAAAGAAACCATGGCCTGTTCATGTTCCATTTGGACAGTGGCCAGCTTGATTTCAGCATCCTGGGTCACTTTCTTCAGCTTGTCCTCATAGTGTCGGGTCTTTACTTCAGCAATGGCACCTTGGTCGACAACAGTAGTTTCAAGCTGTTTAATCCTGGCTTCATAGAGTGCAGCAGTACCACAGGCATCGTTGTAAAGGTGAAGCAGATGCTGGAGGCCCTGTAAGTAAACAATTTAGGAATAAATCAATATTCGCTAACCTGGATATCCTGTCAGGATATTCTATCAGGATATATGTGCAGGATATAGGGTCAGGATATTACCTTATTAAGGAAGGATGTCATCGGTTCCAAGGAATCAGTGAAGCTGAGCTCATCATAAGAAAATCCTTCGGAGCCTGGAGCACTAACTTCGGAGTTCTTCCTTTTTTTTTGCGGTGGAAGCACGAGTCCTCGGATTAGCCTTGGGAGCCGGGAGCGGCTTAGAGCTGGTGGCAACAGGGGTCTCTTTCTTGACCATGACTGGAGTGGGGGAACTGTCAAGCTCATCAAGATCAAGGAAGACTGGAACTTTGCTGGAATCTGCATACAGGGAGTAAAAATTTCTCCTAGGTAAATCAAATGAAAATATGTATGCAGGATATCGTGCAGGATCCTTACCAGACATGTTTGCACTGGAAAGAGGGCTTGGAGATGGTGGAGACGGGCTAAAACTTCTTTCAGCCTCGGGAAGGAGTCTGATAGCGTCAATCCTCTTCTGTGAATCTGCAAGGGGAGGTGCAAGCTTCCTAAAATCAGCTGCATACAAAACAGTAAAAAGAAAGTTGATCAGTTCAGGATATGGAACAGGATAAGAGGCAGGATCATCCTTAAACCCTAAGTCCTACCCTTTTTCAACCACTTCACCGGATATTCCGTTCCACCAGGGATTGAGTCTCTTTTTACATAGAAGAACTTGGATTGCCATTTCTCCTCGTTCCTGGTGGCACGAAGTATCAACGGCTCGCCGGAGGTGGAGTAAAACAAAAATCTACAGGATCCGTGGCATCTAAGCCGGTAAGCTAGGGGGAGGTCATGAACAGAAAGATCAGGAATGTGATTCTTCTTGATCTGGTCAAGAACGGACAAAACCCGCCAAAGCATCGGCATTGTTTGGCTAAAAGAGATTTTTGTAATGTTGAAAAACTCGGTGATAAAGTCTGGAAAGGGGAACCGTAACCCTAAGGTGAAAGGAAAGGCACTAAAGCACAACCATTCGTCGGAAACCATGTCCGACCGGATTTCCCGGTCAAGCGGCCGGAATACCGTCCCTTCCGGGAAGATACCGGAGGATTTGAGGGCCGACAAATGGGCGCTGTCAAAGGTACATATTTCTTTCTCCAGATCCTGGAGAAGATTTTGTTGTATGAATGTGGGGGCGGAGTGGTCGGAACTCGATCTTGTTTGCCTTGTCATATTCTTGCCGGAATGCTGAACCGAAAGAGAGAAGAAGATGGAAAAGAGAGAGAGGTTTTTACCTTTTTTCACTTCGGTCAAGAATAAATGGGATAAGGATGAGAAGTTATGGGGTGGTGATGAGTAAATATAGGCTGAGCAGTTGCAAACGGTCACATCATGGGTCTAATCTCTTAAATTGCCTCGGTCTCCGGAAAAAATATAACCGTTAGTGCCAGGATACTAAATGGTAACATTTTTTGGGGACAATTGTTATGGGTAAAATTCTGAGCCCATATCCTGGGAAATATCTTGAGTTATATCTTGATTGTATGATATCTGCTCATATCTGGGATGCTCATTCAGGATATTGGTAACATCCTGAATGGTATCCTCAGGATTACTAACGGGTTGTGTGCAGGAGTACGCGTCCAGATGGAGTAACATTCACGAAGACCCTTTCTCCTGGAGACTCGGTCCAAGTCGTTCAAATGAAGACGTTGAAGCCGCATTACTCGGTCTACAACGTTCGCAATGGAATATTCGGAGCATCCCATATTTGTAGGAATTTTTGTTTGTATTTCGTTACTATAAATAGGTGGGTATATCAGATCGAATAGGACATCACAGCTACACTCACTACACTCTCACACTTGTTCTCTCGCAATTTTTACTTTCACACAAAGCATTGTAACACTTAGCGATCTGGTCAATATCATGCACTGTATCCTGACGTTTGAAGCAATAAGAAGAACTAGGCAGCTGCGATTTTTAGCTCCCGAGGTTTTATGCCGGCGATCTAGATTGATCAAGGGCTTTCCTCGTACATCTCGTGTCATTTGCTTTACTTTTTGCTCATAGTTTGATCGTCGATACAGCTCAATATCCTGAGCCGTATCCTGAAACCTGTTTTCACAAACAATATAACTAGCATATTTCCAACTCACTTTTTAGCACACTACCTCACTTAACTAATTTGATCACTAAATTGCTTCGGCAATTTTTGACCAAAACAGCCTTGTTGCGTCTCTTGTTTCATCAATAGTATCCAATTCCTGGCTGTTAGGGGAGGATTTCTTAACGACCTGTGATCCTTAAGTGTTATCCTATTTGGTGATCCTTACTTCTGTGACAATTAGTGATCCTCAGAAGTACTTCAGGATCAGGATCATGGATCATCCTAAGGATCCTTATACTAATGATTGTTCACTTTGAATTCGGTATTGTTTTGCAGGAGTACCGGATTGGACTTGGTCATGGCGATATTCCTGGAGAATATTCTCTTCAATTCTGCACGTGCTGGACCATTTGTGAACGTTATGGAGAACGTGGGGAGAAGGCACGAAATGCGGACAGTTAGTTTAGCTAGATATTTTCTAATTTAAAGGGGGTAGCGAGCTAATTTTTAGAACACTTGGCTATTTTTGGCTACACACACTCGTACAACTGCACTCACCAGCTCTCGGCAAAATACTTAGCATTTTTCATACATTTCTACACAATACACTATAGTGATCCTTGTACCTAGCTCGCTATCATCCGAAGTTGTAAAAAGATTATTGTTTAACTTGAGTTGGTGATCGGTAGTTTCCATCACCCGAGGTTTTTTATGCCGGAGATCATTCATTGATCAAGGGCTTTTTCCTCATATAAATCTTTGTGTCTCTTGTGCAATTCATTTCTGAGTGATCCTCATTGTTGTTTACCAATTCAAGCATCATACCCCGTAACAGAGAGTTTGGTTGTATTATCCTCGTCTGATTTTTGACCAAAATAGTTTGGCGCCCACCGTGGGGCAATTGGTGCTTCATTCCTAAGAAATTATCATTTTTGTGATCATTTCGGTTCGTTACATCCGAGCAGATGGCTTCATCATCAAAGAACACCTCCAGTGCGATGTCGACAGTCAATTCATCCCAGGGCATTCCACCTTTGCCTCCACTGTTAGGGGAGGATTTTCTAACAATTAGTGATCCTTATTCGTTATCCTAATTAATGATCCTTACTTCTGTGACAGATAGTGATCCTCAGAAGAGCTTCAGGATCATGATCATGGATCACTTTAAGGATCCTCGTACTGACGATTGTTTATTTGTGTTTTGTATTACTTCGCAGGAGTAACAAGCTTGACTTGGTCTTGGCAACGGTACTAAGGAATATTCCACGGGCATTTCGCACACGATTGACCAAAAATGGACGTTGTGGAGAACGTGGGAGCTTGGCACAAAAGTCGGATAGTTAGTTATTGTAGTTAACTTCTATTTTAAAAGGGGTAACGAGCTAGAATTAGAAGACTTAGCCATTTTCAGCTACACACACTCTCATATACTCGCACACTTAAAGCTCTCGACGAACATTCATTAGTTTTCACTCACTTTTACACATTTCACGATAGTGATCCTTGTACCTAGCTCGTTACTATCCGGAGTTGTAAACATTTATTCATTTATTTGAGCTTGGTGATCGGTAGTTTCCATCACCCGGGGTTTTTTGTGCCGGAGATCAACTCTTGATCAAGGGATTTTTCCCCGTATAAATCCTTGTGTCATTTGTGCAATTTACATTATAGTGATCCTTGTCATTGTTCTACATTATTAGCATCATACCCCGTAACAGAGAGTTTGGTTGCAATATCCTCATCAGATTTTTTGACCAAAACAGTTTGGCGCCCACCGTGGGGCAATTGGTGCTTCATCCTTAGAAAAATTCGCATTTCTGTGTTCATTTCAGTTCACTACAACCAAGCAAATGGCTTCCTCAGCGAAGAATGCTTCAAATTTGATGCCCTCATTCACTTCTTCACAAGGCGTTCCCCCTTTGCCTCCACCACCTTCTGGATCCCAGAAGAATGCTGAGAATGCTGCGAAGAAACCAACTCCCATTTTCTCAAAACCTCCAACTTCTTCTGCTTCTTACACTCCCACTACTAGTGACATGTTTACTTTGATTTTGCAGATGAAGGATTAGATACGACAACAGGATAAGACCAATGAAAGGATTCTCAAAGAAATCGGAGATCTCAAGAAGCAAAAGAAAACGGCAGAGGATCATTCCCCACTGGTGCCAAAATCTTTGAATTTTGATACTCCGGTGATTACTTCTCAGCCATCAGTGGTTCCAGATGTTCAATATGTGGGTGGACCAAAAGGAGTGCACTATGGAACAACAACAGTGACCCAGGCATCAGGTTCATATTTCCAGCCAGCTGGATCCTATCCTCAGCATATGGGATCCCTCACGAATTCAGGAGGATATTCAGGAGCGCAGCAGGTTCAAGGATCCTCCTTTGTTCCAGGATCATCCCAGGTTCAAGGATCCTCCTTTGTTCCAGGATCATCCCAGGTTCAAGGATCCTCCTTTGTTCCAGGATCGTCCCAGTTTCAGGGACCCTTCCAGATGCCAGGATCCTTGAGGAGTTTGCAAACAGGAAGTTCAGATGTCCATCAGGGAGATTTTATTCCAATGCAGACCAATGCTTCTTCTGGTCCGTCAATCATTCCAGAGCCCCAACAATATGGATTAACATCCAATCTTCCTAATCTGAATCCAATGGGAGGTAACACTTTTAATAATTCTTATACTACTAACCATGGTCTTATACAGGATCCAGGTATCAATCATGCCATGGCTAGAGAATTGCAAAAGCTAAAGGATATGATATCAAGTGTTCCAGGAGTGGTCAAACCTATCCCAGAGATTGCAGATGGGAGCCACAAGATATCTCGCTTTGCACCACCAATCTGTGATGCTGAGATACCCAAGAGGTTCCATGTGCCAACAATGAAGCTGTATGATGGTTCGACGGATCCTGAAGAACACATAGCACAATACAGGGAGAGGATGAAGATCAATCCAATCCCAGAAAGGTTAAAGGAAGTATGCCTGTGCAAGGGATTCGGATCCACTCTTACTGGATCAGCTCTCAAATGGCTGCTAAGTCTTCCCCCTACTCTATTACCTCATTTGCTAATCTAGTTAACTTGTTTAATAATCAGTTTTCTTGTAGTAGAAAATTTGAACGATTAACTAGCGATCTATATAGGATAACCCAGGGTCATAATGAATCGTTAAGGGATTACATTACCAAATTCAGTAAAGAATCCTTAGACATTCCCAACTTAGATATAGCCACGGCTGTTGAGGCCTTTAAAATGGGATTGCTTAGGGATTCATCGTTCTATGATGATCTCGTTATGACACCATGCAGGAACTTAGATGAGGTAAGAACCCGAGCACTTAGGTTCATTCGGCTAGAGGATGACAAGTGGATCCAGGAGAGGTTAGCAGGATCCTCAATGCAGGATAAGAAAGGATCCTCATTCAGGAACAACAAGTTCAGATCCTACAACAGATCTGATAACCAGAACGTGCATTTTGTTGATCAAGAAGAGGATGATGAGGATTATCCTCCAATTTCTGAATATTGTTTTTCTGTTGATAACAATGAACTAATCCTTGCGATGCAGAATCTAGGTGATAAAGCTAGATGGCCCAGAAAAAATGATAGGCCAGCTGCAACTAAGGATAAATCAAAGTGGTGTGTATACCATGAAGATTTTGGGCATCTCACAGAAGAATGCATTGCACTAAGAAAGGAAATTGGATACTTGTTGAGCAAGGGGCATCTAAAAGAATTGTTGGGAAGAAAAAAGTCAAGGACTCAGGATCCTGAAAGGATCCCTGAGAAGGCTCCAGCCCCTCCAGTAGATGCACAAGTAATAAACTTTATTTCTAGAGGATCAGACATTTGTGGGACATCCTTCTCAGCAGCTAAAAGGCATGCAAAGGAAACTAAAATGGATAATGGAGAAAGACCTGTTCGAACATCAAGTGTCTCCGAAGGAAAAGTCATAACCTTTGATGAGGATGATCGTGTTGATATCCAGGATCCTCATCACGATGGTTTAGTTATTACTCTTTTCATTTCTAACCATTTTGTCTGCAGGATCCTTATAGACGGAGGAAGTTCAGTGAACATTATCCAGCTTGATGTTCTAAAGAAGATGGGTATCCCTGAATCAGATATCATACCAAGATCCTCCGTGCTCGTGGGATTTAGTGGCGAAACTAAGAATACCCTGGAGGACATTAAACTCCCAATATACATTGAAGGCCTACACTCTTATCAAAAATTTTGTGTTATTGACTGTTTATCTTGTTGTAATGTTATTCTTGGCAGGCCTTAGATACACGATATGAAGGCAGCCCCATCTACCTACCACCAATGTGTGAAGCTCCCTAGTCCTTGGGGAATAGTGAAGATTGATAGTGATCAGCAGGAGGCTAAGAATTGCTACACTTCATCGATGAAACCAGCCTCGAAGTCAAGGGAGCAATAGCAATCAAGGTATCCTCCAAGGGATGTCTTGGAGGCAAGAGAGCAGGATGTGGTAGAAATCCTCATGGATCCTGATGATCCTGAATCCAAAATCTACATCGGATCAGGGATCCTTGGCGATATGAAGGAAGACCTCGTATCCTTCCTCAAAAGGAGAAAGACTACCTTTTCATGGAAACACGAAGTCATGACTGGTATATCCAAAGATGTAATCACTCACAAACTCGGCATTGACAGGTCCTTCAAACCAATCCATCAAAGGATAAGAAAGTTTGCACCGGAAAGGAATGCCATTATCCAGGAAGAGGTAGAGAAATTGCTCCGGGCAGGTATGATTAGAGAGGTCAAGTATCCAAGATGGTTGGCCAATGTGGTTGTTGTTCAAAAGAAAAACGGAGAGTGGAGGGTATGTGTCGATTTTACCGATTTAAATAAGGCATGTCCCAAGGATCCTTTCCCATTACCCCACATTGACTCCATGGTGGGTGCAACTGCGGGTCATGAACTGTTAACTTTTATGGATGCTTCATCTGGATTCCAACAAATCCAAATGGAACCATCCGACCAAGAGGATACAACCTTCATGACTCCAACTGGTATATACTGCTATATTGCTATGCCGTTCGGACTAAGAAATGCAGGTGCAACATATCAAAGGCTGGTGAATATGATGTTCAAGGATCAGATTGGACAAACTATGGAGGTTTACATAGATGATATGGTGGTAAAATCCATAAAAGCTGAGGATCACCTAAGGGACTTGGAGGAAGCATTCGATATCCTTGACAAATATAACATGAAACTTAATCCTTCAAAATGTCACTTTGGTGTTAAAGCAGGTAAATTCTTAGGATATATGGTGACAAAGAGAGGCATTGAAGCTAGCCCGGAACAAATCAAGGCAATAGTGAACATCAAATCTCCGGCCAATGCCAAGGATGTTCATAGGCTAACAGGCAGGATAGCAGCTTTGAACAGATTTATATCCAAATCCTCAGAGAAGTGCAAAGAATTCTATGATATCCTAAGGAAGAACAAGAAATTTGAGTGGACTGAGAAGCATGAAAATGCTTTAAGAGCCCTCAAAGATTACCTATCCTCAGCCCCGACCTTGATGAAACCCGAAAAAGGCGATGTGCTATCCTTGTATCTTGCAGTATCCTCAAAAGCAGTAAGTGCGGTCCTTGTTAAGGATCATGAAGGTACACAACATCCTGTCTATTATGTAAGTAAAAGTTTACTTGATGCCGAATCCAGGTATTTACACCTTGAAAAGCTTATTCTTGCATTAATTATGGTATCAACTAAGTTAAGACATTATTTTGAAACTCATGTTATCATTGTTAAAACTAATTTTCCAATTAAGAATGTCCTCAGGAAACCAGAGATGTCAGGAAGGATGGCTAAGTGGGCAGTGAAGCTAAGTGCATATGATATAAGATATGAGCCTAGGACAGCCATCAAATCCCAAGCATTAGCTGACTTTGTGGCTGATTTCAGTAGTGATTTACAAAAAGAAGCTGAGTTAGAAGTCCAGCAGCTAGAAGAGACCAAGGATCCTTGGATACTCTATACTGATGGATCCTCAAATGTTAAAGGCATAGGGCTTGGAATACTACTAAAATCGCCACAGGGGGACATAATACCCCACTCTATAGATTGTGAGTTCCAAACCACTAACAATGAGGCTGAATATGAAGCCTTAATTGCTAGTTTGCAAATTGCAAAGCACATGGGGATCAGGTATCTTGAGGTACATGTAGATTCATTGTTAATTACAAACCACTTTAATGGATCCTATGCTGTTAAAGGTGAAAAGCTAACCAAATATTCAGAGATAGTCAAAAGTTTGGCACTCTCTTTTGTTTCCTTTAGTTTGACGCAGGTACCAAGGGAAGAAAATACAGAGGCTGATGCATTGGCTAACTTAGGATCATCCTTGAAGATCCCGGAGGATATCAAGATCCCTATTATCCATATCCTGACCCCGGCTATCGAGGATCATGCGGCTATGGAGATAGGAAATGATTCTGCAATTATCCCTAGTGAGGATACTCGATCCCATTCAGGATCAGGATCATGGATCTCACCAATTATGAGATACTTACAACATGGAGAGATTCCTACAGGAGAAAACCCTAGGGCTTTCAAATCTAAGGTATCTCAATTCACAATTTTAAATAGTATGTTGTATAGACGATCTCTTGCAGGACCATACCTGAGATGCATTGAGGATCCTGAAATCCAAGAAGTTTTAAAAGACTTCCATGAAGGAGATTGTGGAAACCACACTGGGGGCAGGGCATTATTCTCAAGGATCCTGAGGACAGGATACTACTGGCCAACCATGAAGAGAGATGCTGTGGAGTATGCTAAGAGATGTGATCCTTGTCAGAGGCACAACAATATCCTTCATCAACCAGCTGAATTATTGCATCCTATATCCTCCTTTTGGCCATTTATGAGATGGGGTATGGATATAGTTGGTAAGCTCCCTAAGGCACCTGGTGGAAAAGTGTTCATGCTAGCTATGACTGATTACTTCTCCAAGTGGATAGAGGCTGAAGCTTTTGCCCAAGTAAGAGAAAAGGAAGTTATATCCTTCATTAAAAGAAATATTATAACTAGATTTGGAATTCCTTCTGAGATTATATGTGATAATGGTTTCCAATTTATTGGGGGCAGAACCACTAACTTTTGTGACAGCTGGGGGATTAAGATGATAACATCAACACCAGTCCACCCACAAGCTAATGGTCAAGCAGAATCATCCAACAAGATCATCATCAACAATTTGAAGAAGAAGCTTGGATCTAAGAAAGGGAAATGGGCAGAAGAACTACCCTATGTGCTTTGGGCTGATAGGACAACCCCTAAGAATGCTACTGGTCAAACGCCATTCTCTTTGGTATTTGGGGCAGAATCAGTGATCCCAACAGAAATGGTGGTTCCAACTGCTAGAACAAGTACCCGTGATCCTGAGGAGAATGATGAGAACTTGGCTCAAGACCTGGATACTATTGAAGAAAACAGGGATATGGCTAGGATAAGGATGGCCAGTTATCAACAAAGAATGGCTGGTGCTTACAACAAAAATGTCAGGATCAGGAGGTTTCAAGTTGGAGATATGGTATTAAGGAAAGCATTTCAGAATACCACCAATCCTGCTGATGGAAAATTGGCTCCAAAATGGGAAGGCCCTTATTTGATTGAAGCTGAAGCAGGAAATGAGGCATATAGATTGCTAACCATGGAAGGTGATTTGCTACCAAGAGCTTGGAATGCTGTCCACTTGAAGAAATATTTTATGTGAGCAGGATCCTCATGGCACAGATGATCCTCACGATAGGGGTATCCTTAAAGGATCCTTAAAGTATAAGTGATCCTTACTTAGGTAATATCCTAAACTTGAACTATTTCATTTCTTTATTTTCTCATATAAGGATAAGGATCATGTGTCCTTTATCCATCTCTCACGTGAGTTTAAGTTTTGAAAGTTCAGGTATCCTTAGCATAACATTGGTTATCGGCAGAAGCAATCCGTTCCTTGGGTTTAACCCCAGTTATTTGGGCTTAACCCCAGTTCCGCCTGTAGCGCATGATGATCCTGGTATAGTTCAAGGCAGTGGGACCAGTACTCGTTTAGGGGCTGATAATTCCATTGTACTGGCTATGCCTAGGATCCTACATATAATGGTAGACGTACCATACATCCGTTCCTAAGGTTTCTAACGTTTTCACGTTAGCTAAGGTTTCTAACGTTTTCACGTTAGCTAAGGTTTTGGCATTTTCATGTCACTAAGTTTGGATAGTCGCCAGTTAGGGCCATACTCCAGTTTACATACGATCCTTGGGCTTGTCCCCAGTTATCCTTGGGCTTGTCCTGTAACACCTGTGCCTCCACGGCCATCAAACAAATACCAAACCAATGAAATATTATATTTCATACTTGGGATTTGTAAAAATATGTGTATCATTTGCACATATCAATTTTTGTTCAATTCCAAACTCTAAATCACTTTCTGGAAGGTTATACGCGCACCGACGCGTAAATATAACCAGTTTAATGCAACGAACACTCCGGAATAGTGAAATAGGCTTAACATACCTTAAATAACCTTTACATAACTTAGAAATAAGTTTTGAAGGCTTTGGTATGGCAAAATCAAGTTAAATCGCTTACAGGGACTAAAGGCGTCAAAAAGTGCACAAGTTTGCACTTTCGCGCATAACTTACGTTCTGAATACATCCGGACATCCAAAAATTTATGTAAGCACTAAAATATTTAATTTTAGTGTTTGGCATAAGAAAAATCCATTCGTTTCATCATTTGGATCGTTTTTCGCGCTTATGCACATTCCGTCGTAATTAAGCGAACATCGCGTTCGTACGGCTAAACGAACCGACATCCGAGATATTCTTGAGCACAATTTAAGTTCCCTATACTTTAACTTCATTTTAGAGCTTTGAAATGGGGTTAACGGGGCTTAAACGTGTCAAAAATGCATCAAAAACCAAGTTTAGGGGCTGCAGGGACCAAAACTGTAAATCTGCCAAAGTTGTTACCTTACGGACCTCAACATTGGCAGCTTTGAGGTCCGTAAAGCAGTCTGCAGACCAGATTCAATGTTTTAATCAGCTGTTTGCAGCTGTTTAATCCTCCTCCACATGTTCCCAATTGTCTAGTCAGATGATAAGGATCACTTTTAGCCACCATGAGTTTCCGACAAGTGTACGCCTTGGATCATGGCACGTTTTCCATGAAACGATCCTAACGGTTCGGGTATTCCTATAAATACCCAACCCATTCCATTGCAAAACTTACAAGAACTTTGATTTGAGAAACTCTAAGTTGAAACTATTGTTTCATACCTGAGATTTTTGAATCGAGGTTAGCATTCGGGGACCCTTCGTAAGTATTCTTTCGTTCTTTTCCTTATTTTATTGCTTTTCGAGTCAGAAAGTCAAACTTTGTTTGACTTTCAGCGTTGACCAGTAATGGTCAATGCGAAGTTCGTTTGAACTTCGCAACGTGAGTGTAATCACGTTGGTCATAGTCCCTTGGGACTATGCCCACTGATTACCACGTTGTCTAGGGTCGTAAGGTAGGCGATCTAATAAATCGCCTATACCTTCGAACTCGACCCATTTGGTCGATCATTAGGATCAGAACAAATACATTAGGTGACCATAGTAGGTAGGGAATAACCTTCCGAGGTTATACCCTATGGTCACATCGTTTAAGTAGTTGTATGATAGGTAGTTTATATGCCTTAGGTAAATTACCAGAATACCCTTTTCATGTATAATTGGTAATTAAGCATATGTAACCTAAACTTTTGTCACATAACTGATTATGTAACATGTTTAGGCATATAACACTTGTCATAGGACTAGTTAGGCGGTCCGAACGCGTTTCACGCAAACGACGCGTTAAAGTAGCATAAGCTACCTAAACGGGTCGTAATGGGTCGTAAACAATTAGGTTAAGTTTCAGTTAGTATGTAGGCTTTGTTAAACCATATGACACGAGTCTCTATACTCGTTTGGTTTACGAACCCGCATTCTATCCGATCTTCCGATTTAGGTCCGGTTTATTAACATAGTTACCTATATTAGGTGCCGTTTGATTTCCGTGATCTCTAGCAATTGTTTGGTTGTCACTCAAGGACTACTGAGCAATCTCAAGTGAGTACATAGACCCCTCTTTTACTGTTTTCCAAACATTTTGGGGTGGAACACATGTGCCTACTTGTTACTTTCATGCTTTCATGTTTTCACATCATATACATGCTATGTTCAATAGTACACTTATAGTACATTGTTTTACATGATTTCATTGTTTTTATGCTATGTATGTCCATTGCGTGCATACTTAGTACATCGTTTTACATGTACATTTTATGCTATGTATGTCCATTTAGTTCATACTTAGTACATCATTTCACATCACATCACATGCTATGTATGTTCATTTATTGCATACTTAGTACATCGTTTTCATCACATGCTTACATTTTGTTATGACATTTGGGTTGTTTACAATGGAACAATACATTCATTAACATTAGCTACGCCGTTCGTTAGTAGGTAGTGGTACCATAGGAATTGACAACTCCCGTTCCGGACATCCCAGGGAAAAGGGATGAAAGGAATGACCGAATTCGATATACATAAGCACAGATAGACCTTTAAGTGGTTTAAGGGTTTATCGCCTCAGTCTCAAGGCTTGGATGTATGCATTATAACAATACCGTATAGATGTTCGTATCAGTATAGCATGCATTTACACAAAACATAGCTTTGATTTAAACCAAGTTTTACTTCAATACTATGTTCTTGTGCATATGGTTTAGTGATATTTATCACTAGCCATACAGATCAGTTTGGTTACACATTACATGATTTACATTGATCATGCATTTACACAAAACATAACGTTGATTTAAACCAAGTTTTACTTCAATACTTTGTTTTTGTGCATTTCACCTATGGTTTAGTTGATGCGTTTTCACTAGCCATACATATCATTTAGGTTACACATTACATGATTTACATTGATCATGCATTTTGACATATTATTCAATACATTTGACAAATTCATTTATACATGGACAATTTACATTGGTAGTTTGTTTGATTAAGTGATTAAGTAACAATGCGTGTGGAATATGATACAAGCATGGTGGATACGCCGCTGGTACTTCCTATATATAAGTGTTTGTATGGTATTACATATTGTAGCGTTATTTGAATCATTTCAGTTTGAGAAATAGAACATTTTATACAAGTAACATACTTTTCACAAGACATTTATTTACAAACAACTTATTTTATACAAACTCATTTTTACATGGTTATTCATTTAATCATGCATTATTTCTCTTATTTATACATATCATCTGATCTTATCGTTTTTTTCAAATGATTTACAAAACAAAGCAAATTACAAGGTTCATGACTAAACATTTTCTCAAACATAAGTCATGAAACCTATTTTCACAAAACCTATGTATCTCACAGGCATTTTTATGCTGACGTACCTATTTTCACATGTGTTTTTCAGGAGCTGTTGCATAAGATGATCAAGATACACATAGGCAGACTTGGGCTTTAGTGACCATAAAAGATGCAAGACTAGTTAATTATGTTGTATTTCTTTGTTTGTTAAGACATTGTAACACTTTTAATCAATAAAACGAAACTTAAATTTCCATGGTTGTGAAACATTAATTCTGTTACAACACTCCCCGATGTTTCCGCCACGTTTTGTATGTTCTACGTGGTCGGGGTGTGACAGAAAAGATGGTATCAGAGCCCATGGTTATAGGGAATTAGGTTATTAGTAATACTTTGACCTAGTCTATAACCTTCTTAGGACCTTAACGCGAGTTTACTTGCGTTTAGTCATAAAACAATATTGTCACCTATCCTTAGGCGACGACCACAACAAGAACATAAAATTCAAAACCGCTTTGAAAACTAATCATCTGTTCTAAGATGATTGATTACTAGGTTTTGAACCCTCTATTGTAAGGTTTTGAACTCTCTATTATATGGATTTGGACCCCTTTGAATTTTCAAAATCTCGTCAAGGTTTTGGGTTTTAGATAATGTGAACACGTGCAAACTGGAAGGGTGAATGCCTGTATTCTGGGTTTTCTGTCTAGGCAAGCACTTCGTATACATCTCATCAGACGCGAGACCAGTTGTGCTTACCTGGGAATTCTTGGGATGAGTGTTCACTTATAGGCGAGCATGTCTTCGCGATACATTATTTTTGACCCATTTACTTTGATTAGTCACCATCTCATTTGTTTGCCTTAGGTAACAAACAAATGATCACAATTTTCATTCGTTACCATTCTGTATTGATTACCCAATAACCTTTCACTTGCTTCTTCCTCTGTCTTTCGTCTTCTTCTAGAATGTCTATTCCTCTCAGCACTGGTCAAATGCCCGAGCGAACAGCCAAATTTGTCCAGCAAATTGGCGAAGTGATTCAGAGGACTGTGGATTTAGGCATTGCCATGGCTCGTCTCAACAATGAAGCCTCTCGTCTCGACAATGAAGCCACTCAAGAGCCACTGAAGGAAGCAGAAGTCAAGACTGCACCAAAGTCAAGGAAGCGTAAGGCTTCAAGGAAACCCGCAGCGGTTACACCTAATCAAGCGGGACCTAGCCAAGTTGCAAGGCCACCAGTTAGGAAGCCGTACTTAGGAACTGCTCCTAGGTGCAAGCGATGTAATGGTCATCATTCAAACCTCTTACCCTGCTTCAAATGTACCTACTGTGGACGGCGGGGACATTTGATCAACACATGCCGCTTTGCTATCCAGAACAAAGCTGTTGCAAATCTTACTGCTACCCAACTCCAAGTCAACCCTACTCAAGCTCGTTTTCCGCTTGGTACTTGCTACAACTGTGGCGATACGAGCCATTTCAGGAACAACTGCCCGAAGATAGTCAGTGCAAATCCAACTCTTGGATGAGCATTCGGCTGAACAAAGGATGTTGCTGTCTTATGCCTTTGTTTCTTTTGTTTTCGTGTATTGTGAAACAATATGTCTTGTTCATAAATAAAAGTTGTTGATCACAATTCTGATATACAAGTATAATAACAAGTGTTTATGGCATTTCCCTATAATACCTGCATTAAGGAACTATGTTCCTTACAAACTACTCATGTGATTCTCTCTTACAAGAAATCGCTCATAATTTCCTCGAAAGTTCTAAGTACTCGTTTCATTCTAAGAAACGAAGTACATGAAATAAAGTGAAACTATGAGTAATCGTGCTTTTTGCACATCAGTACCTTTGAATCCTTGGTTGGATAACTAAGGATATTTTCAAATCTCATACCCATTACATTTTGATTTTTCAACATACACAGTACTAGTATTTCAAAACAATCTTCATAATCTCAAAACATTTCATATAGTTTGAAAACAATTTTTCTTGATGCATTGTCTATGTTATTTCAAAAACATTGGCCATGTTATCAAAACCAACCTTTCAAATTTCAAAATATTTCATATAGTCTGAAGACAATATTAACACAATACATTTTCTTATCAAGTGCATGATTTCGAAAAGCATCATTCAAGTCTTTCAAAAAAAAACCTTATACATAATTTCAAAAATTCATCTCGCATGATTTTAAAACATTTTTTTTTACCTAATACACCTATTTTATGATTTCAAAAAGTATTATATATAAGGTTTCAAAAACGTTAAACACATTTTTTTTTTCTTAAAGGAACCCCATGCACAGTTTTCAAAAATATTTTCCTCGTACATTGACTTAACTTTCAAATTTCGCTTCATATGTCGCCTTGGCATATCTGGCATCTCAACTTTGTAAAGCATTTCAACTTCATGTTTTGACATAAGCACGTCCAGTGCAAGGTTTCAAAACATCTTCAACTTCTAAAATCCATATGGGATCTTTTTATCTTCACAATTAGATCCTTGTGGATGATCATCATTCAAATCAGAGTCCTTAATTGGATTCTTTATATGCCTAAATTCGAACATTTCGGTTCCTTAAAAATCGAAATCGAATTTTTCTTTTAAAAATCTTTCTATCTTTATAGTTAGATTCTTGAAAATGTTTAAAGTACCAAATGAAATCCACAAGATGGATTCCTAGTGTGCTTTAAATACATGTACTCTGTTAGCAGAACAAACTTCTAGTTAAACAATTTTGTGGTTATGTGACTATGTGTTTATTCATCTCATGTTTTCTTTTATGCATTTTTGTGTTTTTAATACTCTGGATATTCGTTATCCAAATCCTCGCAGGATCTTTCATATCTTCATATGAGAGATTCGTAGCAGGATATTCAAAAGGTACTACCTTCAATCCTTAATGGGCTTCTATGTAATAGTTAAGACCCTTGGATTATATAGTACTGCTCCATGATTCATAAGAGACCCTTTAGTGGTCTAATCAAAAAGATTGATTCACAATTTGGTTAAAGAACGACATCTAGTGATGTAGCTGGACAGACTCCTTGATAGTCTATTTAGATCATTTATTGATTTAGTCAAAAGGACTCTATGGCGGTCTAGTCACACTCATCACAGGATTGTTCAGTTGGTTTTCCCCTACACATTATAAAATAGACTGTGTGAACTGTGCAAGGAATTGTCTGATTATGGACGCGTACATAATTATGAAATTTAGTGCACAGAAACCCAGTAAGATTTATTATGTGTAAGAACCGATAGTGACAACAATAATGAAATGAGAACGATGTAATGGAGGTACGGTGGACGCACCAATGACGCTTCATATACTTGTATATAAGTATCCCTCTTACATTGCAATCATGATGTTATTAAGGTTACTAGAAGTTCAAGAACCCTAACCAATGTTGTCCGATCTTTTCAACTTCATGCTTTCAAGCTCTCACAAGTTTCCTCTAAATAAATTTCGGGACGAAATTTCCTAAAGTAGGGGAGACTGTAACACCTGTGCCTCCACGGCCATCAAACAAATACCAAACCAATGAAATATTATATTTCATACTTGGGATTTGTAAAAATATGTGTATCATTTGCACATATCAATTTTTGTTCAATTCCAAACTCTAAATCACTTTCTGGAAGGTTATACGCGCACCGACGCGTAAATATAACCAGTTTAATGCAACGAACACTCCGGAATAGTGAAATAGGCTTAACATACCTTAAATAACCTTTACATAACTTAGAAATAAGTTTTGAAGGCTTTGGTATGGCAAAATCAAGTTAAATCGCTTACAGGGACTAAAGGCGTCAAAAAGTGCACAAGTTTGCACTTTCGCGCATAACTTACGTTCTGAATACATCCGGACATCCAAAAATTTATGTAAGCACTAAAATATTTTATTTTAGTGTTTGGCATAAGAAAAATCCATTCGTTTCATCATTTGGATCGTTTTTCGCGCTTATGCACATTCCGTCGTAATTAAGCGAACATCGCGTTCGTACGGCTAAACGAACCGACATCCGATATATTCTTGAGCAAAATTTAAGTTCCCTATACTTTAACTTCATTTTTGAGCTTTGAAATGGGGTTAACGGGGCTTAAACGTGTCAAAAATGCATCAAAAACCAAGTTTAGGGGCTGCAGGGACCAAAACTGTAAATCTGCCAAAGTTGTTACCTTACGGACCTCAACATTGGCAGCTTTGAGGTCCGTAAAGCAGTCTGCAGACCAGATTTAATGTTTTAATCAGCTGTTTGCAGCTGTTTAATCCTCCTCCACATGTTCCCAATTGTCTAGTCAGATGATAAGGATCACTTTTAGCCACCATGAGTTTCCGACAAGTGTACGCCTTGGATCATGGCACGTTTTCCATGAAACGATCCTAACGGTTCGGGTATTCCTATAAATACCCAACCCATTCCATTGCAAAACTTACAAGAACTTTGATTTGAGAAACTCTAAGTTGAAACTATTGTTTCATACCTGAGATTTTTGAATCGAGGTTAGCATTCGGGGACCCTTCGTAAGTATTCTTTCGTTCTTTTCCTTATTTTATTGCTTTTCAAGTCAGAAAGTCAAACTTTGTTTGACTTTCAGCGTTGACCAGTAATGGTCAATGCGAAGTTCGTTTGAACTTCGCAACGTGAGTGTAATCACGTTGGTCATAGTCCCTTGGGACTATGCCCACTGATTACCACGTTGTCTAGGGTCGTAAGGTAGGCGATCTAATAAATCGCCTATACCTTCGAACTCGACCCATTTGGTCGATCATTAGGATCAGAACAAATACATTAGGTGACCATAGTAGGTAGGGAATAACCTTCCGAGGTTATACCCTATGGTCACATCGTTTAAGTAGTTGTATGATAGGTAGTTTATATGCCTTAGGTAAATTACCAGAATACCCTTTTCATGTATAATTGGTAATTAAGCATATGTAACCTAAACTTTTGTCACATAACTGATTATGTAACATGTTTAGGCATATAACACTTGTCATAGGACTAGTTAGGCGGTCCGAACGCGTTTCACGCAAACGACGCGTTAAAGTAGCATAAGCTACCTAAACGGGTCGTAATGGGTCGTAAACAATTAGGTTAAGTTTCAGTTAGTATGTAGGCTTTGTTAAACCATATGACACGAGTCTCTATACTCGTTTGGTTTACGAACCCGCATTCTATCCGATCTTCCGATTTAGGTCCGGTTTATTAACATAGTTACCTATATTAGGTGCCGTTTGATTTCCGTGATCTCTAGCAATTGTTTGGTTGTCACTCAAGGACTACTGAGCAATCTCAAGTGAGTACATAGACCCCTCTTTTACTGTTTTCCAAACATTTTGGGGTGGAACACATATGCCTACTTGTTACATTCATGCTTTCATGTTTTCACATCATATACATGCTATGTTCAATAGTACACTTATAGTACATTGTTTTACATGATTTCATTGTTTTTATGCTATGTATGTCCATTGCGTGCATACTTAGTACATCGTTTTACATGTACATTTTATGCTATGTATGTCCATTTAGTTCATACTTAATACATCATTTCACATCACATCACATGCTATGTATGTTCATTTATTGCATACTTAGTACATCATTTTCATCACATGCTTACATTTTGTTATGACATTTGGGTTGTTTACAATGGAACAATACATTCATTAACATTAGCTACGCCGTTCGTTAGTAGGTAGTGGTACCATAGGAATTGACAACTCCCGTTCCGGACATCCCAGGGAAAAGGGATGAAAGGAATGACCGAATTCGATATACATAAGCACAGATAGACCTTTAAGTGGTTTAAGGGTTTATCGCCTCAGTCTCAAGGCTTGGATGTATGCATTATAACAATACCATATAGATGTTCGTATCAGTATAGCATGCATTTACACAAAACATAGCTTTGATTTAAACCAATTTTTACTTCAATACTATGTCCTTGTGCATATGGTTTAGTGATATTTATCACTAGCCATACAGATCAGTTTGGTTACACATTACATGATTTACATTGATCATGCATTTACACAAAACATAACGTTGATTTAAACCAAGTTTTACTTCAATACTTTGTTTTTGTGCATTTCACCTATGGTTTAGTTGATGCGTTTTCACTAGCCATACATATCATTTAGGTTACACATTACATGATTTACATTGATCATGCATTTTGACATATTATTCAATACATTTGACAAATTCATTTATACATGGACAATTTACATTGGTAGTTTGTTTGATTAAGTGATTAAGTAACAATGCGTGTGGAATATGATACAAGCATGGTGGATACGCCGCTGGTACTTCCTATATATAAGTGTTTGTATGGTATTACATATTGTAGCGTTATTTGAATCATTTCAGTTTGAGACATAGAACATTTTATACAAGTAACATACTTTTCACAAGACATTTATTTACAAACAACTTATTTTATACAAACTCATTTTTACATGGTTATTCATTTAATCATGCATTATTTTCTTATTTATACATATCATCTGATCTTATCGTTTTTTTCAAATGATTTACAAAACAAAGCAAATTACAAGGTTCATGACAAAACATTTTCTCAAACATAAGTCATGAAACCTATTTTCACAAAACCTATGTATCTCACAGGCATTTTTATGCTGACGTACATATTTCCACATGTGTTTTCCAGGAGCTGTTGCATAAGATGATCAAGATACACATAGGCAGACTTGGGCTTTAGTGACCATAAAAGATGCAAGACTAGTTAATTATGTTGTATTTCTTTGTTTGTTTGTTAAGACATTGTAACACTTTTAATCAATAAAACGAAACTTAAATTTCCATGGTTGTGAAACATTAATTCTGTTACAACACTCCCCGATGTTTCCGCCACGTTTTGTATGTTCTACGTGGTCGGGGTGTGACATGTCCCCAGTTATCCTTGGGCTTGTCCCCAGTTGCTAACTCTTATCTTATATTGGCTTAGTCCCAAGTTATGATCTATTTCAGGTCCTTGAAGATAAGCAACTAGGGATCCTTGATCCTTACTTCTCTCTAAGGTTTATCTTACAGTTATCCTTATTATGGTTAGGATCCTAACTTGGATCCTCAGGTATGATCCTTAACTATTTTTAATTCTATTCATTATTTATTTGAATAACCCTTAAAGTTTGACAACTAGACTTGTGATCCTTAAAATATATTGCTTTTTGGGATTCCTTAACTATAGGATATTTGATCGTGGATCATGTCCTAAACATTTTCAATCTGACTTGTTCAAAATTGTTTATTCAATAAATGTGCATCAAAACAAAGGAGAATTAGAGAAACAAAAGGATAACAATACAAGATAAGCGACAAAAGGTTAAGATTTTATTTATTAACAAAAGACTAACCCTTAAAAGGTTGTCAAAATTACCTACCCGAGCATCTACCAGCAAAACGTGGCCCGTCCGATGGGGTAGGTAAAGGGTGTCCATGATAATAAGTTCAAAGATAGTGCAGGAATATAAAGGCGGCAGGATTACAATGGCTTCATCCCCCAAACAGAGGATCCCTCCACCAATTGCAATCCTACCTATTGTCCAAAGGATCATACATGATCCTTAATCCTAAGAACTATTGTTCAAGTACAAACCATCAAATTGTTCGACATCACAACCACAAAAAGCTACTACCAAATTTAAAAATTGGGCTCCGGCTGCGTCTAAGAATGTCCATCATCGCCCAATCATGCAGCCTAAACCTTCGTTGCATTACCACCTCCAGCTCCACTTGTTTCACCACCTTCACCCTTGCCTCCAGCTTCAATCGTCAGGATCTCTACAACCTCCTCAGCCTCTTCATCGTCCAGTTCGGCCAGCCTTGCCTTCCATCCTTCAACATCCCAGGTGCTCTTGTCAAAAGCAGGATCCTGAGCTTCCAAGGCCATTTGCAGCTTGGTCTTGTACATTGTTATGGCGGCAGAGACTTTGGCGTCTTCGGTGATCTCACGTTTCTCATAGTCAACATTGATCAGCACCTTGGCCGTCTCCTGTTTAGCATCCCGGACTTCCTTCTGAAGATCAGCAATTGCAAGGTCCTTAAGCACTGCAACCTTCTGGAGGTCGGCAATCTTGATCCTGATCCTCAACATGGCCAACATAATCCTCAATCTCAGAGAATTTCTGCAAAAGGGATAAAAGATAAGGTCAGGACTAAGTGATCCTCAAATCAGCAGGATATATCAGCAGGATATGTCAACAGGATATACGAGCAGAGACAGTGATCCTTACCTCATTAAAGTACTCGAGGAATTGATGGCGGATCAGAGGCAGACCCTGCAGATCCTCAGCTTCAGAGGCTTTTCTCTTCTTGATTGCCTTTCCTTTGAGGGGTGCCTTGGGGACCGAAGCTGTCGGACTGGTAGGAGCTTTTCTCTTGGAGGATCTGACAGTAGTGAGATCAGTGACATTGAACTTTGAAGCAGACTTGGTGGATTTTCCAGCACCTACACAACCAAAACAAGATAAGTATCTTCACTTAATTTATATTTCAATATTTATTTAAATTTTAAACAAGGATACTTACTTGACATCGTGACAGAGCCTGAGGATACCTCATGTGAATCTTGGGTTGTTGTCTTGAAAGATCTTGTTTCAGGATCAAGTTTCTTGAAAGCAAGGAGCCTCTCTTTAGCAGCAGGGGACAATCTGAGGTGAGAGACGGTGATAGCTGCATGACAAGAAAGCAAAAATATAAGTGATCCTTACATCAAAAGAAAGTTTCTGGTGATCCTTCTCAGGATCCTCCACCCTACCATGGGTAGCCCATTTCTTGGGTAGATCCTTTCCATCCTCAATAGAATCTCTCTTGATAAAAAAGAAACGCCGTTTCCAATTAGCATCGTTCTTGGTGGCTTTGAAGATCGGGTGTTCCTCACCGGGTTTACGTTTAAACAAATAGCGATGAGAACCAAAGGTAGTAAGATCATACAGCTCTCCCATCTCTGACATTCCTAGGTCTATTCCTTCCTGCTCGATGATCCTTTCAAGGGTGTATAAAACCCTCCAAATCATCGGCATGGCTTGAATATAAGAGACGCCGGTTAGGGAATAGAAAGATTGGGTGAAGGCTGGGAAAGGATATGTATAGCCTATGGTGAACGGAGTTATGATCACTCAGGGCATTGGGGTCAAAAGGTCTAAACTAGGTGTTCGCCGGGAAGCAGTGGCGGATCCTATCGATCTGTGCATCATTGAAACAGCAGCGTTCTTTAATGGAATCTTCGATGATCCCCTGGCTTTTCGGAGGGCTGTTCTTCGGGTGATCCTTGGCTGGTGAATTCCGGAGCAACATCTTTGATGGAATGATGGAAAGGAATGAAAACAGAGCAAGAGAGGGAAGAAGATGAAGAGAGAGTACCTGATTATCTTCGGAATGCAGTTTCAAAGGGAGTCTCTCTGAAAATTTAAATGCATTTGATCCTATCTCTATCTCCTATTTATAATCATGATCGTGCAGGGTTGTCACTTCTGTGACGTCATGGTTGCAACGGATAGTTCAACAATAACGGCTATATTTACGATAGTTAGTTGCGGATAAGATCAGGAAAATATAACTCGCTCAATTTACATATCACTCCTTATATTTTGGGGGCAATTGTTAGGGGAGGATTTTCTAACAATTAGTGATCCTTATTCGTTATCCTAATTAATGATCCTTACTTCTGTGACAGATAGTGATCCTCAGAAGAGCTTCAGGATCAGGATCATGGATCACTTTAAGGATCCTCGTACTGACGATTGTTTATTTGTGTTTTGTATTACTTCGCAGGAGTAACAAGCTTGACTTGGTCTTGGCAACGGTACTAAGGAATATTCCACGGGCATTTCGCACACGATTGACCAAAAATGGACGTTGTGGAGAACGTGGGAGCTTGGCACAAAAGTCGGATAGTTAGTTATTGTAGTTAACTTCTATTTTAAAAGGGGTAACGAGCTAGAATTAGAAGACTTAGCCAGTTTCAGCTACACACACTCTCATATACTCGCACACTTAAAGCTCTCGACGAACATTCATTAGTTTTCACTCACTTTTACACATTTCACGATAGTGATCCTTGTACCTAGCTCGTTACTATCCGGAGTTGTAAACATTTATTCATTTATTTGAGCTTGGTGATCGGTAGTTTCCATCACCCGGGGTTTTTTGTGCCGGAGATCAACTCTTGATCAAGGGCTTTTTCCCCGTATAAATCCTTGTGTCATTTGTGCAATTTACATTATAGTGATCCTTGTCATTGTTCTACATTATTAGCATCATACCCCGTAACAGAGAGTTTGGTTGCAATATCCTCATCAGATTTTTTGACCAAAACATCCACCACCTTCTGGACCTCAGAAAAATGCCGAGAAGAAACCAACTCCCATTTTCTCAAAACCTCCAACTTCTTCTGCTTCTTATACTCCCACTACTAGTGACTTGTTTACTCTGATTTTGCAGATGAAGGATCATATACAGCAGCAGGATAAGACCAATGAAAGGATTCTTAGAGAAATTGGAGACATCAAGAAACAGAAGAGATCGGCAGAGGATCACTCCCCACTGATGCCCAGATCTTTGAATTTCAATACTCCAGTTATAACTTCCCAGCCTTCAGTGGTTCCAGACGTTCAATATGTGGGAGGACCAAAGGGAGTGCATTATGGATCATCAGCAATGACTCAGGCTTCAGGGTCATACTTCCAACCAGCAGGATCCCATCCTCAGCATATAGGATCCTTCGTAAGCTCAGGAGGATACTCAGGAGCGCAGCAGATTCAAGGGTTCTGGCCGTTTCAAGGATCCTCCCAGGGTCAAGGATCCTCTCAGTTTCAAGGATCCTCCCAGGTTCAAGGATCCTCCTATGTTCCAGGATCCTCCCAGGTTCAAGGATCCTCTCAGTTTCAAGGATCCTCCCAAGGTCAAGGATCTTCCTACATCCCAGGATCCTCGCAGGTTCAAGGATCCTCTCAGTTTCATGGATCCTTCCAGATTCCGGGATCCTTAAGGAGTTTGCAATCAGGGAGTTCCGATATCCATCAGGGAGATTTTATTCCAATGCAGACCATTGCTTCTACTGGTCCATCAGTCATTCCAGAGCCCCAACAATATGGATTCACATCCGCTCTTCCTAATTTGAACCCAATGGGAGGTAACACTTTCAATAGTTCTTATACCACTAACCATGGCCTTATGCAGGATACAGGTATCAATCATGCCATGGCCAGAGAATTGCAAAAGTTAAAGGATATGATATCAAGTGTACCGGGAGTGGTCAAGCCTATCCCGGAGATTGAAGATGGGAGCCACAAGATATCTCGTTTTGCACCACCAATATGTGATGCTGAGATACCCAAGAGGTTCCACGTGCCTACCATGAAGTTGTATGACGGTTCAACAGATCCTGAAGAACACATAGCACAGTACAGGGAAAGGATGGAAATCAATCCCATCCCAGGAAGATTAAAGGAAGCATGTCTATGCAAGGGATTTGGATCCACCCTTACTGGATCGGCTCTTAAATGGCTGCTAAGTCTTCCCCCTTACTCTATTACCTCGTTTGCTAATCTAGTTAACCTATTTAATAACCAGTTTTCTTGTAGTAGGAAATTTGAGCGTTTAACTAGTGATATGTATAGGATAACCCAAGGTCATAATGAATCATTAAGGGATTATATCACTGAATTTAGTAAAGAATCCTTAGATATTCCTAACCTGGATATAGCTACGGCTGTTGAAGCCTTTAAAATGGGATTCTTAGGAATTCATTATTCTATGATGATCTTGTTATGACACCATGCAGGAATCTAGATGAGGTAAGACCCCGGGCCCTTAGGTTCATCCGGCTAGAGGATGACAAAAGGATCCAGGAGCGGTTAGCAGGATCCTCAAAGCAAGAGAAACAAGGATCCTCATTCAAGAACAACAAGTTCAGATCCTATAACAAATCTGATAACCAGAATGTGCACGCTGTTGAACAAGAAGAGGATGATGAGGATTATCCTCCAATTTCTGAATATTGTTTTTCTATTGATAACAATGAACTAATCCTTGCGATGCAGAATTTAGGTGATAAGGCTAGATGGCCCAGGAAAAATGACAGACCAACTGCAACCAAAGATAAGTCAAAGTGGTGTGCATATCATGAAGATTTTGGGCATCTCACAGAAGAATGCATCGCACTGAGAAAAGAAATTGGATACTTGTTGAGCAAGGGGCATTTGAAAGAATTATTGGGTAGAAAGAAGTCAAGGACTCAGGATCTTGAAAGGATCCCAGAGAAAGCTCCAGCCCCTCCAGCAGATGCACAAGTGATAAACTTTATTTCTGGAGGATCAGACATTTGTGGAACATCCTTCTCTCCAGCTAAAAGACATGCAAAGGAAACCAACATGGATAATGGAGATAGACCCATTCGAACATCCAGTGTCTCCGAAGGAAAAGTTATAACTTTTGATGAGGATGATCGTGTTGACATTCAGGATCCTCATCACGATGGTTTGGTTATCACTCTTTTTATTTCTAACCATTTTGTTCGCAGGATCCTTATAGATGGAGGAAGCTCTGTGAACATTATCCAGCTTGATGTCCTCAAGAAGATGAATATTCCTGAATCTGATATCATACCAAGATCCTCTGTGCTCGTGGGATTCAGTGGCGAGACTAAGAATACTCTGGGGGACATTAAACTCCCAATCTATATCGAAGGCCTACATTCTTACCAAAAATTCTGTGTTATTGACTGTTTATCTTGTTGTAATGTTATCCTTGGCAGGCCTTGGATACATGACATGAAGGCAATCCCATCCACTTATCATCAATGTGTGAAGCTTCCTAGTCCTTGGGGAATAGTGAAGATTGATAGTGATCAGCAAGAAGCTAAGAACTGCTACACCTCATCAATGAAACCAGCCTCAAAGTCAAGGGAGCAATAGCAATTAAAGCATCCTCCAAGGGATGTCCTGGAGGCAAGAGAGCAGGATATAGTAGAAATCCTTATGGATCATGATGATCCTGACTTTAAAGTTTATATAGGATCAGGGATCCTTGGCGAAATGAAGGAAGACCTCATATCCTTTCTCAAAAGGAGAAAGACTACCTTTGCATGGAAACACGAAGACATGACAGGTATATCTAAAGATATAATCACTCACAAACTTGGCATTGATAGGTCCTTCAAACCAATCCATCAAAAAAGGAGAAAATTTGCACCAGAAAGAAATGCCATTATCCAGGAGGAGGTAGAGAAATTACTCCGAGTAGGTATGATTAGAGAGGTCAAGTATCCAAGATGGTTGGCCAATGTGGTCGTTGTTCAAAAGAAAAACGGAAAGTGGAGGGTATGTGTCGATTTCACTGATTTAAATAAGGCATGTCCCAAGGATCCTTTCCCATTACCCCACATTGACTCCATGGTGGATGCAACTGCAGGTCATGAACTGTTAACTTTTATGGATGCTTCATCTGGATTTCAACAAATTCAGATGGAACCATCCGATCAAGAGGATACAGCCTTTATGACTCCAACTGGTATATACTGTTATATTGCTATGTCGTTTGGATTAAGAAATGCAGGTGCAACTTTTCAAAGAGTAGTGAATATGATGTTCTAGGATCAGATTGGACAAACTATGGAAGTTTACATAGACGATATGGTGGTAAAATCCAAAAAGGCTGAGGATCACCTAAGGGACTTGGAGGAAGCATTCAATATCCTTGACAAATATAACATGAAGCTTAATCCTTCAAAATGTCACTTTGGTGTTAAAGCAGGTAAATTCTTAGGATATATGGTGACAAAGAGAGGCATTGAAGCCAGTCCAGAACAAATCAAAGCTATAGTGAACATCAAGTCCCCTGCCAGTGCTAAGGATGTTCAGAGGTTAACAGGCAGGATTGCAGCTTTAAACAGATTCATATCCAAATCCTCATAAAAGTGCAAGGAATTCTATGATATCCTAAGGAAGAACAAGAAATTCGAGTGGACTGAGAAGCATGAAAGTGCCCTAAGAGCTCTTAAGGATTACCTATCCTCGGCCCCGGCCTTGATGAAACCAGAAAAAGGAGATGTGTTATCCTTATATCTTGCGGTATCCTCAAAACCAGTAAGTGCCGTCCTTGTTAAGGATCACGAAGGTACACAACATCCTGTCTATTATGTAAGTAAGAGTTTACTTGATGCTGAATCCAGGTATTCACACTTAGAAAAACTTATCCTTGCATTAATTATGGCATCTACTAAATTGAGACATTATTTTGAAACTCATGCCATTATTGTCAAAACTAATTTTCCAATTAAGAATGTTCTCAGGAAACCTGAATTGTCAGGAAGGATGGCTAAGTGGGCAGTGAAGCTTAGTGCATATGATATAAGATATGAGCCCAGGACAGCCATTAAATCCCAAGCATTAGCTGACTTTGTGACAGATTTCAGTAGTGATTTGCAAAAGGAAGCTGAATTAGAAGTCCAGAAGCTAGAGGAGACCAAGGATCCTTGGATACTCTATACTGATGGATCCTCAAATGTCAAAGGAACAGGGCTTGGAATACTACTAAAATCGCCACAGGGGGACATAATACCCCACTCTATAGCTTGTGAGTTCCAAACTACTAACAATGAGGCTGAATATGAAGCCTTGATAGCGGGTTTGCAAATTGCTAAGCATATGAGGATCAAGTATCTTGAGGAACATGTAGATTCTTTGTTAATCACTAATCACTTTAATGGATCCTATGATGTTAAAGGTGAAAAACTAACCAAATATTTGGAGATAGTCAAAGAATTGGCACTCTCTTTTGTTTCCTTTAGTTTGACACAGGTACCAAGGGAAGAAAATGCAGAAGCTGATGCATTGGCTAATCTAGGATCATCTTTGAAGATCCCGGAGGATATAAGTATCCCAATTATCCATATCCTGGCTCCTGCCATCGAGGATCACGTGGCTATGGAAATAGGAGAGGATTCCACAATTATCCCTAGTGAGGATACTCAATCTCATTCAGGATCATGGATCCTCCCAATCATGAGATACTTACAACATGGAGAGATTCCTACAGGAGAAAACCCTAGGGCTTTCAAAATTAAGGTATCTCAATTCACAATTTTAAATAATATGTTGTATAAACGATCTCTTGCAGGACCATACTTAAGATGCATTGAGGATCCTGAAATCCAAGAAGTTTTAAAAGACTTCCATGAAGGAAATTGTGGAAACCACACTGGGGGCAGGGCATTATTCTCAAGGATCCTGAGGACAGGATACTATTGGCCAACTATGAAGAGAGATGCTGTGGAGTACTCTAAGAAATGTGATCCTTGTCAGAGACACAGCAATATCCTTCATCAACCAGCTAAATTTTTGCATCCTATATCCTCCTCTTGGCCATTTATGAGATGGGGTATGGATATAGTTGGTAAGCTCCCTAAGGCACCTGGTGGAAAAGTGTTCATGCTTGCAATGACTGATTACTTCTCCAAGTGGATAGAGGCTGAAGCTTTTGCCCAAGTCAGAGAAAAGGAAGTTATATCCTTCATTAAAAGAAATATTATAACTAGATTTGGTATTCCTTCTGAAATTATATGTGATAATGGTTCCCAATTCATTGGGGGCAGAACTACTAACTTTTGTGACAGCTGGGGGATTAAGATGATAACATCAACACCAGTCCACCCACAAGCTAATGGTAAGGCAAAATCATCCAATAAGATCATCATCAACAATTTGAAGAAGAAGCTTGGATCCAAGAAAGGGAAATGGGCAGAAGAACTACCTTATGTGCTTTGGGCTGATAGGACAACTCCTAAGAATGCTATAGGCCAAACTCCATTCTCTTTGGTATATGGGGAAGAATCAGTGATCCCTACAGAAATGGTGGTTCCAACTGCTAGAACAAGTACTCATGATCCTGAGGAAAATGATGAGAACTTGGTTCAAGACCTGGATACTATAGAAGAAATCAGGGATTTGCAAGGATAAGGATGGCCAGTTATCAGCAAAGGATGGCTGGTGCTTACAACAAAAATGTCAGAATCAGGAAGTTCCAAATTGGTGATATGGTGTTGAGGAAAGCATTTCAAAATACAACCAATCCTGCTGATGGAAAGTTGGCACCAAAGTGGGAAGGACCTTACTTGATTGAAGCTGAGGCAGGAAAGGGGGCATATCGATTGCTAACAATGGAAGGTGATTTGTTACCTAGAGCCTGGAATGCTGTCCATTTGAAGAAATACTTCATGTGATAAGGATCCGTGATCCTCACATGATATGTATCCTTGAAGGATCCTTAAAGCACAGATGATCCTCATTATGTATCCTTGTATCCTTTATCCCCCCTTTTCACGTGATTCTGAGTTTTGAAGGATCAGGTACTCTTAGCAAAAGGACGGTTATTCACAAAAGCAACCAATTACTTGGGTTTGACCCCACTTATTTGGGCTTGACCCCAGTTCCGCCAGTAGCGCACGATGATCCTGGTATAGTTCATGGCAGTGGGACCAGTACTCGTTTTAGGGGCTGATAATTCCATTGTACTGGCTATACCTAGGATCCTACGTATAATGGTAGACGTACCATACATCCGTTCCTAAGGTTTCTAACGTCTTCACGTTAGCTAAGGTTTTGACATTTTCATGTCACTAAGTTTGGATAGTCGCCAGTAAGGGCCATACTCCAGTTTACACAAGTTATCCTTGGGCTTGTCCCCAGTTATCCTTGGGCTTGTCCCCAGTTATCCTTGGGCTTATCCCCAGTTACTAACTTGTCTTTTATATTGGCTTAGTCCTAAGTTATGTTCTATTTCAGGTTTTCGAAGTTAGACAACTAAGGATCCTTGATCCTTACTTCTTACTAAGGTTTGTCTTATGGTTATCCTGGTTATAGTGTTAAGGGTTAGGATCCTAACTTGGATCCCCAGGTATGATCCTTAACTATTTTGATTTTATTCATTGTTTATTTGAATAACCCTTGTACTTTGACAACTGAACTCATGATCCTTAAAATATATCACTTTTTGGAATTTTTCAACTATAGGATATTTGATCCTGGATCATATCCTAAATTTTTTTTATCTAATTTGTTCAACTTTTCTTATTAAGACAAGTGTATGTCGAAATAATTGAAAATTAAAAGGACAAACAAGGATAACAACACAAGATAAGCCAAAAAAGATTAAAGTTATTTTATTAACAAAAATTTAACCATCGAAGGTTGTCAAAATTGCCAACCCACGTTTCTACCAGCAAAACGTGGCCCGTCCACATGGGTTGGCAACGGGTGTCCATTGTTTATGCGGTTATAGCAAGTGCAGGAATTCAAAGGCGGCAGGATCACAATGGCTTCATCCCCCAAACAGAGGATCCCTCCACCATTTGTAATCCTACCTATTATCCAAAGGATCCTAGATCCTTAATCCTAAAACTATTGTTCAAATACAAACCAACCATTGTTTAACAAAAACCACCATCAAACCTAAAAACAAAAAAATGGGCTCCGGCTATGTCTAGAAGTGTCCATCATTGCCCATTGCTGCAGCCTACACCTTCGCTGCATCACCATCTCCAGCTCCACTAGCTTCACCACCATGATCCTTGCCACTGCCTCCAGCCTCGATCGTCAGGATCTCCTCAGCTTCCTCCTCGTCATCCAGCTCGGCCAGCCTTGCCTTCCAACCTTCCATATCCCAGTTGCTCCTGTCGAAGTCGGGATCCTGAGCTTCCAAGGCCATCTGTAATTTGGTCTTGTACATCGCTATGGCAGCAGAGACTTTAGCATCTTGGGTGATCTCATGCTTTTCGTAATCAGCATTGATCGGAACCTTGGCCGTTTCAGCTTTGGCATTTTGGAGGTCCTTTTGGAGCTCAGCAATCTTAAGATCCTTGAGCACTGCGACTTGTTGGAGGTCAGCAATCTTCTTGTCCTGCTCCTCGACATGCCCAACGTAGTCTTCAATCTCAGCAAATTTCTGCAAAGAAGATAAAGAACAGTTCAAGAACGGGTGATCCTCAAATAAGCTGGATACCTAAAGCAGGGATAAGGATCCTTGCATCGTTGAAGTATTCAAGGAACTGGTGGCGGATCAGGGGCAGACCTTGCAGATCCTCAGCTTCAGAGGCTTTTCTTTTCTTGCCACCCCTTCCTTTAACGGGTGCCTTGGGGATCGAAGCAGTTGGGCTGGCAGGAAGCTTCTTCTTGGAGGATCGTACAGTGTCAAGCTCAGTGACACTAAACCTGGAGGCAGATTTTGAAGCTTTTCCAGCACCTGCACATTCAAATCAAGATAAGTATCCTTATCCTATTTCTATTTAACTATTTATTTAAATCTTTAACTATACAAAAAACAGGATACTTACTTGACATGGTGACTGAGCCTGAGGATACCTCTTGAGAATCCTGGGTGGTTGTCTTGAATGATCTTGTTTCAGGATCGAGTCTTCTAAAAGCAGCAAGCCTTTCCTTGGTAGCAGGAGACGGTCTGAGGTGCGAAACAGTGATAGCTGCATAACATAAAACAAAAGGGGGATTAGTGATCTTATCACAAGAACAGGATTATCCGGTGATCCTTCTCAGGATCCTCTGTCCTACCATGGGTGGACCACTTCCTGGGTAGATCCTTTCCGTTTGGGATAGAGTCTCTTCTGACAAAGAAAAAGCGTCGTTTCCAGTTTGTATCGTTCTTGGTGGCTTTAAGAATAGGGTGTTCTTCACCAGGTTTTTGTTTAAACAAATATCGGTGGGATCCAAACGTTGTGAGATCATACATCTCAGCCAACTCCGACATTCCTAGGTCAATCCATTCCTGCTCGATGATCCTTTCAAGAGTATATAAGACCCTCCAGATCATCGGCATAGCTTGGATGTAGGAGATGCCGGTAAGGGAGAAAAAGGATTGGGTAAAGGCTGGAAAAGGATAGGTGTATCCTATGGTGAATGGGGTAACAGGAAAGGCAATCCAAGTTTCAGAGATATAGTCGCTCAAAGCAGTGGGATCAAAGGATTTGATAACGGTGTTCACCGGGAAACAATAGCGAATTTTATCAATTTGTGGATCGGTGAAACAACAGCGTTCTTTTTCGGAATCTTTGATGATCCCTTGGCTCTTTAAGGGGCTGTTTTTCTTGTGATCCTTGTTCGGTGAGTTTCGGAGCATCATTTTTGACGAGATGATGGTAAAGAAAGAAAATCAGAGTAAGAGAAGGAAGAAGAGGAAAAGAGAATACCTGAATAAGTCTTCTGATGAGGATTTAAAGATGAAACGCTCGGATTTAAATGCCCTCTCGCTCTTATCTCTAACTGCCATTTATAATGATGATTTTGCAGGATAAGTCACCTCAGTGACGTCAGGATTCCAACGGCTAGTTCGATCTTAACGGCTATATATCCGTTAGTTTGTTACGGATAAGATCGACAAAATACAACTCGTTTATTTACAATATTACTCCTTATATTTTGGGGGCAATTGTTAGGGGAGGATTTCTTAACGACCTGTGATCCTTAAGTGTTATCCTATTTGGTGATCCTTACTTCTGTGACAATTAGTGATCCTCAGAAGTACTTCAGGATCAGGATCATGGATCATCCTAAGGATCCTTATACTAATGATTGTTCACTTTGAATTCGGTATTGTTTTGCAGGAGTACCGGATTGGACTTGGTCATGGCGATATTCCTGGAGAATATTCTCTTCAATTCTGCACGTGCTGGACCATTTGTGAACGTTATGGAGAACGTGGGGAGAAGGCACGAAATGCAGACAGTTAGTTTAGCTAGATATTTTCTAATTTAAAGGGGGTAGCGAGCTAATTTTTAGAACACTTGGCTATTTTTGGCTACACACACTCGTACAACTGCACTCACCAGCTCTCGGCAAAATACTTAGCATTTTTCATACATTTCTACACAATACACTATAGTGATCCTTGTACCTATCTCGCTATCATCCGAAGTTGTAAAAAGATTATTGTTTAATTTGAGTTGGTGATCGGTAGTTTCCATCACCCGAGGTTTTTTATGCCGGAGATCATTCATTGATCAAGGGCTTTTTCCTCGTATAAATCTTTGTGTCTCTTGTGCAATTCATTTCTGAGTGATCCTCATTGTTGTTTACCAATTCAAGCATCATACCCCGTAACAGAGAGTTTGGTTGTATTATCCTCGTCTGATTTTTGACCAAAACACTGGCATAGGACTTCAATATTCTGCTCAGGATCCCCGAGGTTGGATCTTGCTATAGGTATGACCATTTCTGTCAGGATCACCGCTTCTGCTCCAAATACCAAGGAAAACGGGGTTTGGCCAGTTGCACTTTTCACCGTTGTTCTATCAGCCCATAAAACAAAGGGTAGTTCTTCTGCCCATCTTCCTTTTTTAGCTCCTAGTCTCTTTTTCAGGTTGTTAACAATTATCTTGTTTGAGGATTCTGCTTGTCCATTTGCTTGAGGATGTACCGGTGTGGATGTAATCATTTTGATTCCCCAACTCTTGCAAAAGTCAGTAGTCCTTTTTTGTCCATTTACTTATAAACTGAGATCCATTGTCACAAATTATCTCAGCTGGTACTCCAAACCTAGTCAGGATATTCCTTTTTATGAAGGATACCACTTCTTAATCTCTAACTTGAACAAATGCTTCAGCTTCGACCCACTTAGAGAAATAATCAGTCATTGCCAACATGAAGACCTTTCTTCCTGGAGCCTTTGGCAATTTTCCTACTATATCCATTCCCCACTTCATGAATGGCCAAGGGGAAGCTATAGGATAAAGTGGCTCAGCCGGCTGATGTAATATATTACTGTGTCTTTGACATGCATCACATCTTCGAGCGTATTCTGCAGCATCTTTTCTCATCGTCGGCCAATAATATCCTGTTCTTAATACATTTGAGAAGAACGACCTGCCCCCAGTATGGTTACCACAATCCCCTTCATGTATATCCTGAAGCACTTCTTTGGTTTCGGGATCCTCCAAGCACCTCAGATATGGTCCTGCAAGAGATTTCTTATACAAAACATTATTTACAATAGTGAATCGTGATACCTTTATTCTGAAGGCCTTAGGATTCTCATCCTTTGGGATGTGTCCTTCTTTGAGATATCTCATAATTGGAGCCGTCCAGGACTTAGGATCCTCCTCAGGATGTTCATCATCAGGATCCCGAACACTTACTACTTCCTTATCCTAAGGATCCGTCGCATGATACAGGATATGTAATATTGGTATTCGGGTCCCTTCCGGTATCCTGACTAATGATCCCAGATTTGCCAAGGCATCAGCTTCAGCATTATCCTCTCTTGGTACCTGTTCAAGTGTAAAAATATCAAAATATCCTGCTAATTTTTTGATAATTTCGAGATACTCGATTAACTTCTCCCCTTTAACTGCATAGGTTCCATTAAAATGGTTAGTGATTAACAAGGAATCAACAAATACTTGTAAACTCTTGATATTTATGCTCTTAGCCAATTCTAATCCGGCAATTAAAGCTTCATATTCTGCTTCATTATTAGTGGCAGGAAACTCACAACTAATAGGCTGGGGTAATATGTCCCCCTGTGGCGATTTTAGTAGTATACCCAAACCTACACCTCTTACATTAGATGCACCATCCGTATATAACGTCCAGGATTCTAAGTTTTCTCCTAGCTGTTGTACTTCTAGGTCTACTTCATTTTGAATATCACTACTGAAATCAGCCATAAAGTCATCTAAAGCCTGAGACTTTATGGCATTTCTAAGTTCATACACTAGATTATATGCACTTAATTTCACTGACCACTTAGCCATCCTACCTGACATCTCTGGTTTCCTAAGCACGTTTTTTACAGGATAATTGGTTTTAACATGAATCCTATGTGTTTCAAAATAATGTCTAAGTTTTGTTGACGCCATAACTAGGGCTAATATCAATTTCTCTAATTGAGAATACCTAGTTTCAGCATCTAATAAACTCTTACTAACATAATAAATAGGATACTGCTGACCTTCATGATCCTTTACGAGGACAGCACTTACTGCATTACCCGACACTGCAAGATACAGGGATAATGGTTCACCATCCTCAGGCTTCATCAATAGAGGTGCGGTTGAAAGATACCGCTTCAAATCCTGCAAGGCTGCTTCATGCTTTGCTCCCCATTCAAACTTCTTATCCTTCTTCAGGATATCATAAAATTCCTTGCATTTTTCCGAGGATCTTGAAATAAATCTGTTTAATGCTGCTACTCGCCCTGTTAACCGTTGAACATCCTTCATATTTGAAGGTGATTTGATATTCAGGATAGCTTTAATCTGCTCCGGGCTTGCCTCTATCCCTCTTTTCGTCACCATGTGTCCTAGAAACTTTCCTGCCCCCACTCCAAAATGGCATTTAGCAGGATTTAATTTCATGTTGTACTGGTCCAGGATATCAAACGCTCCCTTAATATCCTGGATGTGATCCTCAGCCTTCTTGGATTTTACTACCATATCATCGATGTACACCTCCATGGTGTCCCCCAGCTTTTCTTTGAACATCATGTTCACCAATCTTTGATATGTTGCACCTACATTTTTCAAACCAAAGGGCATAGCAGTGTAACAATATATACCTGTTGGTGTCATGAAGGCAGTATCCTCCTGGTCTGAAGGTTCCATTTGGATCTCCTAGAATCCTGAGGATGCATCCATGAAGGTTAACATCTCATGGCCGGCAGTAGCATCCACCATTGAGTCAATATGAGGAAGAGGAAATGGGTCTTTGGGACAAGATTTGTTTAAGTCTGTGTAATCTACACAAACTCTCCATTTCCCATTTTTCTTTTGCACCACGACTACATTTTCCAGCCATTTAGGAAACTCCACTTCCCTAATCATCTTGCTCCTTAGTAGTCTTTCAACTTCCTCTTGGATAATCACATTTCGCTCCGGAGCAAATTTCCTTCTCTTTTGTTGGACAGGCTTGAATGACTTGTCGATACCTAGCTTATGAGTTATAATATCCTTGGAAATACCTGTCATATCCTCATTTAAAAAAATTAGTCAATCGATCTTAATATCCTGAGGGATATTGGTTCCCACGAGCACCGAGATATCCGGATTATCCTAATCCAGGATAATTTTCTTCACATCCTGTTCTGAAGCCTCCATGATATTCTGGCCTCGCATCTTTAATTGCTATGCTGCACTAGGTTTTGTTGAGGATTTCATTGAAGAAGAATAACACTCCTTTGCTTCCTGTTGATCACTTTCCACCTTGACAACTCCCCAAGGAGTAGGGATCTTGATACATTGATGGTAGGTTGACGGAACAACTTTCATATCATGGATCCAAGGCCTACCTAATATAATATTATAGCAGGATAGGGAGTCCATGACACAAAAGCGCTGCATTGAGTTGATCCCTTGAATATACACGGGCAACTTTATCTCTCCTACAGTATTCCTAGCTTCTCCACTGAAACCAACGAGCACAGAGGACTTCGAAGTGATATCCATTAGGGATACATTCATCCTCTTCAACGTTTCCAGCTGGATTATGTTGACTGAGCTGCCATTATCCACCAATATCCTGCGCACAAAATGGTTAGCAACATATAACGTTATTACTAGAGCATCATGATGAGGATCCTGGACAGTATCCCGGTCATCATTATCGAACGTGATCACTTTGTCAGTCGTGAGGGTTGACATCCTGGTTGGCTTATATCCCCTCTCTGCTTTGGCTTCCTTTGCGTGTCTTTTCGCCGCAGAATATGATGTACCGCAGATGTCGGATCCTCCTGAAATAAAGTTAATTATTTTTGCATTCGCAGGAGGTGACGCTGCACGTTCAGGATCCTTGTCAGGATCCTGGCCCTTATTCTTCTTTCTTCCCAAGAGGTCCTTCAGATATCCCTTACTCAAGAGATAGCTTATTTCTTTTCTTAAAGCAATGCAATCCTCAGTAACATGTCCGAAATCCTCGTGGAAGGCACACCATTTGGACTTGTCCTTCCAATCAGCCTTTTGTTGATTCTTTCGGGGCCATCTTGCTTTGTCTCCTAAACCCTGCATAGCATACATCAGTTCAGGTATGTTAACAGAAAAACAATATTCAGACAACTCAGGATACTCCTCAGGATCCTCGTCTTCAACAGCATTCACTTTTTTGCTATCATTTCTGCCATATGGCTTTGAGCGATATGGTTTATACGAGGACTCCGATTTCCTGTTGGTTGACTCATAGGTCATGGATGAATTCATCCTCTCTTGCATCTTTTTATCATCCTCCAGCCGAATGTATCTTAAAGCCCTGTTACGAGCTTCGTCCAGATTCCTGCAGGGATTCATTACAAGATCCTGATAAAATTGAGAATCCTTTCGCAACCCCATCTTGAAGGCTTGCACGGCCGTTGCAACATCTAGATGTGGGATATCCAATGATTCCCGACTAAACTTGTTCACATAATCCCTCAAGGATTCCTGAGGTCCTTGAGTTATCTTGTAAAGGTCACTGGTTAGTTTCTCAAAACTCCGGCTGCAAGAAAATTGACTATTAAATAAATTAACTAAATGAGCAAATCAAGTAATTGAGTGAGGAGGAACGTTTAAGAGCCATTTTAAGGCTGATCCTGTTAAGGTAGAACCAAAACCCTTGCACAAGCATGCTTCTTTGAGATCTGGAGGGATAGGTTTGATTTCCATCCTTTCCCTATACTGGGCAATATGCTCCTCAGGATCCGTAGTTTCGTAATAGAGTTTCATGTTGGGGGTTTGAAATCTTTTTGGGATTTCAGCATCACAAATGGGGTACGCAAACCGGGTTATCCTGTGGCTGTCCTGAGACACTTCAGGAATTGGCTGAACCACCCCAGGTACACTAGGTATCATGTCCTTCAGTTTTTGAAGCTCCCTAGAAAATGCTGATGTCATACCTGCATCCTGCAAAGATCCAACACCATTAGTAGCAAGAGTATTATTGTTATTAGATACATTACCAGCTTGGGGATTCTGGCCATATCCTGAAGCATATCCTGAGCTTCTCACAGTTGATACTCTTACTGAAGAAGGTATCTCAGGAGTATGATTCTGGGAATGGCTAGGCACAATATTCCCCGGTTATCCTCAGTATAAACTGCAGAACTGAAGTTCAAAGCCCTGGGTTGCAAGGGAGTGACAGTATCTTCAGCAGGCCTACTTGGGCCGAATTTCAAGAGTTGTATCTCTCTCATCAGCATCTGGTTAGTTTCCTACTGCTGCCTCATCTGTTCCTGTACACTACCAAACAAATTTAGAATTTGTTCATTAGAAGCCAAAACAGGACCAGATCCCTGGATATTGCGAGCGAGGATAACATCCCGAGCCACATGACTTTCAGTTCCCTGTGAAGAGGCTTGCATTCTCAGAGGAGGTGGTGGAAGCACCGAACCAATTGTTGTAGAGGTTGTAGCAGACACGGTGGAAGAGCTCATGTTTGATCTCGAGGCCATTGAAAATAGTGTAGCAAAAAGTTTTGAAAATAGAAAACCAAGTAACGATTTTGCAAAAGCTTTTAGTAGAAATAGCACCACTTGCCCCACGGTGGGCGCCAAATTGTTTTGGTAAAAAATTACCGAAGCAATTAAGTGATCAAATTAGTTAAGTGAGGTAGTGTGCTAGAAATGTGTGTTGAAAATATTCTAGTTAAGTTATTTGATAAAAACAGTTTGAGGATACGGCTCAGGATATAGAGTTGTATCTATGATCAAACAATGAGCGAAAATGTAAAGGGTGACACAGGATGTACGAGGAAAGCCCTTGATCAATCTAGATCGCCGGCACAAAACCTCAGGAGCTGACAATCGCAGCTGCCTTGTTCTTCTATTACTTCAAATATCAGGATACAGTGCAAGATATGATGCGGATCAACTAGGTGTTACAATGCAATGCAATGCAATTCGAGTACAAGTGTTTGTGTGTAGTGATTGTTTGCAACAGGAGAGAAAAAGTGTGCGTAAGAGTGTGTGCCTTAATTTGATCTGATCAATCTATTTATAGTAAAAGAAAATTAACTAAATATCCTATTATTCCGGGATTCGGCGGATATTCCCCATACGAACGTTGCGGTCCTTGTCTTCCGGGTTCAACGTCTACAAGCTAACTGATTTGCCAGAGTCTCGAGGGGAAGAAGTCCACCTGACCGTTATAGACTTGTTACAATAATCTGCACGTGAGCTAATTGGTTAGTACCAGGATATCATATCAAGATGTTACCAATATCCTAATCCGGTATCCTGATCACAAATAAACAATCAAAGCCAGAATATTAGTCATGATATATAAGCAGAAATTCACCCATAACAATAATAATAAGAAAATAGAAGTAAATAACACATTTACACCCTGTGGTTTACCTTCACAAATATGTTTACACCCTGTTTATTATAGTGTCTTCTCCGGCGATGTTCCGACCACCAGAGCACTTAACTCCGCGCGATAGTAGTTCTGGATTGACACTTTTTATATACTACATACATACATAATAGGGAAACTCACCAATTTCACCTTTTTACCCTTTCTCTCTCGATAATCCGGCCACCGGTGTTGGAATTCCGGTTTAACCTCTCTTTTGAAGCAATAAAGAAAGCTTCTGGTTTCCTTGATAAGGAACTTTATACGAGTGGTTTCAGCAGGAAAAAACAAGATGATATCAAAAAAGTATGAAGCATTGTTCTAAATTAAATGCATCGGATATCCAAAATTTCAATACTTTATGTTCGTTGACCAAACCGGCGAGCACCCCCTTTCTGTTATATACCCCCCCCCCCCACACCCACCTTTCATCTTCTTCATTCACTCATATATATTTCATCTCAAGTATATACACCTGAATCCAGTTTTCATGTTCACATGAATGCATCCATACCACAAAATATGTCCTGTTTGCTCCCTCAATTCAAGTGCTTGGCGGATTCTTTCTCCATCCAATTCAAAACCCATAATTTTCATCATCATTCAAACCTCCGTAAGATCACATATCTTCTTTCTCTTCTTTTATTTAGTATGTTAGATAGTAGATACCCACATCTGATTCATCAATCTGAGCCTGTTATCTGTTGGAAGTTTTGTTTTTGATCCAGCATTCTTGTTTTTTTCTGGATTCAATTTGTTAGGATTCTGTTCTAGTTAGTTTTTCACCCTCACTCTGCAAAAATGCCCAATTTCCAATTATGGAACTCTTTTGAACATTATGGACATAGAGAGAGATAACGGGAGTGAGAGGAACAACCAAGGCGAAGCCGACATCAAACTCAGGCGAAGAGTGACGGCAACGTCGCCACTGGGACAACAGTGGTGCTTTTGGTTCGACATGTTTCTGTTTGAGCTGGTGAGTATGTGGATTCACCAGAAGTTTTTGAGGCTTCTCCGATGGTCGGAATATCGTCGGAGTGTCGGAATACGCTTCTCCAGTGGTTTGAATATCGCCGGAGAAGACACTTTAATAAAACAGGGTTTAAATGTGTCGTCTTAGGTAAAGCACAGGGGGTAATATTGAAGTTTACTATATAAATATAGGTAAGATTACAAAAATACCCTTTTGGTAAGGTTACAGTTTTATCCCTCATGGGGTAATATTGCAACGTTTTTCAATAGTTGAGGGGTAAGACAACAAAAATTTCGTGGTAGGGGGTAAGGTTGCCAATCGCATCAAACCCTAGGGGGTAAAATTGCAGTTTACTCTTAATTTAATTATTATAAAACCATGAAGCTATTTGTTTTCATCGTCATTTATTTACATTGGTCGTTTGGTTTGGAGATTATTGATTATAATTTGGTTGTACTTTTTAATTTCATAAATTTTATTTATTTTGAAGCTTACTCGGAAAAAACCTTGGTTGTAAATGAGTTGGCTTGGCTCGGCTCAATTTGTAAACGAACCGAGCCCGAGCTAGGCCTGGCTTGACTCGTGAGCCGGCTCGATTTATTTTATTTTATATAGATTAATCTTGATTTTAAATGTATTAAAAAATATGTGAGATGGTTTGAGTGTCAACATTTTATGTTTAACTAAACAATAACATATATAAATATGGGAAAATAAACAAAAATTATACATATAGTACTTTTAATATGCTTTTCGGTCTTTAAAATATTGGAAAAATAAAAATAATACATATAAAATTATATGTGTAATTGTTATTTTTAATTTTTGTTTTTTTATGTTATCAATATTTGTAAAAAGAAACAAGAAATTTAGAATAAACGAGCCAGTTCGATTTTTGCTCGAGCTGGCTTGAACATTTTACGAGTCGAGCTCAAGCTCAACTTTTCAGCATGATAGAATAAACCAACTGAGCCGAGTTAGGCCGTTTAAGTTCGAGGTCTAGCTCAACCTGGTTTGAGTCGATTACAAACCCCCTAAATAAAACCTCTTTAATTTTAAAGGGAACATTACTATTTACATTATACCCTTGAGAATTTAATCTAATATAGCAATAATTATATTGTAGATTAACGCAGCTCGACCCAGCCAGAGGCTCTGTCCCTTGGACCCCGCCAGGGGCTGTCGCCCCTTGGACCCTGCTCCCCGGGCCGCTGCCCCCGGACCCCCTCCAAGATCATAAAACACAATGACTAAATTTAAAAACCCAGATCGTAAAAATGCAATTCAAATTTTTCTTAAATAGATCGAAGCTGATTTCTTCAGATTTCTTCACCGATTGACGAAATTTGAATGTTACAAACACTTATCAACGATCGAATCAAACGAATCGAGTGATTCACTTCAAAATCACAGGGAAAAAATGATATATTGTATGAAATTAAACTGGGTTTCTTCAAAAAAGATTGAAGAACACGTTGATTGGGTGTTTGAATCATTGATTGGTGACGAAAATCGCACTATAATGTAGTGATTATTGAGATAGAAAGTGAAGAAAAGGTTGAAGATGGTGGGTTTTGAAAATGGTGGGTTTTGAAGTTACTGGGGGAGAAGAAGGAAGAAGATTGGGTACGATTGACTAAAATACCCTTCCTCTTTATTTTAAATTTTGTCACATGTCATAATCCTATTGCTTCATATCATTCCTAGCCAAAATAAGCTTTCTATTTGATCATCTCCCAAATAAGTGATATCTATATATTGGTTATTAATTAATATTAATATTAAAAAAAATTATTAAACAAATATAAATAAAATTTATGAGGTTGAAAGAGAGAATGTCATGTGACATTATTTGGAGTCTTTTATTATAACTTAGATTAGATTAGATACGAAATAGATAAAACAACTGATAGTATATTTGTAGAATAGAGGAAACCCCAATTCTCCTAGTAATATCCAAGTAATTTACTTAGTGGACCTACTTTACTTGAATTTAATTATTTATAACTACTACATGTGTTATTATAAAACCATGAAGCTATTTGTTTTCATCGTCAATTTTTTTTACATTGGTCGTTTGGTTTGGAGATTATTGATTATAATTTGGTTGTACTTTTTAATTTCATAAATTTTATTTATTTTGAAGCTTACTCGGAAAAAACCTTGGTTGTAAATGAGTTGGCTCGGCTCGGCTCAATTTGTAAACGAGCCGAACCCGAGCTAGGCCTGGCTCGGCTCGTGAGCAATGGCGGATGCAGAATGTTATTCTAATAGGTTCCTTTGGTAAATTCTCTTTAATTCTCACTAGTTTTTTTTTCTAAATTCTAACTAATTTTTTCTAAATTCTGCAAAGTTCTCATTAATTTTTTCCGTTTTTTTCCAAACGCACTGGGTTCCTGGGAACCCACAAATATGGGCTGGATCCGCCCCTGCTCGTGAGCCGGCTCGATTTATTTTATTTTATATAGATTAATATTGATTTTAAATGTATTAAAAATATGTGAGATGAGTTAAGTGTTAACATTTTAAGTTTAACTAAACAATAACATATATATAAATACAGGAAAATAAACAAAAATTATACATATAGTACTTTTAATATGCCTTTCGGTCTTTAAAATATTGGAAAAATAAAAATAATATATATAGATTATATGTGTAATTTTTATTTTATTTTTGTTTTTTATGTTTTCAATATTTGTAAAAAATTATAATTAACGTGCCAGTTCGATTTTGGCTCGAGCTGGCTTGAACATTTTACAAGTCGAACTCAAGCTCAACTTTTCAGTATGATTGAATAAACCAACTGAGTCGAGCTAGGCCGTTTAAGTTCGAGGTCTAGCTCAACCTGGTTTGAGTCGATTACAACCCCCCTAAATAGAACCTCTTTAATTTTGAACATTAGTATTTACAATATACCCTTCAGAATTTAATCTAATATAGCAATAATTATATTGTAGACTAACAATACAAATAAAATTAAAAGTAATCTTTAAACTATGTCAATAGTAATCCAACTAATGTTCATTATTTTGATGATGCTTGGGCTCACATGAATCTCATTTTTACTAAGATTTGTTTTCAATCTTTAAACTATGTCCAATTAACTTATTTTATTTACAATTATTTATTTTATAAATTAATATATAATAATTTAGTTATTTTTCATAATTTCATAAAACTAATTATTTTTATTTTTAACTATATATTTAATATATCAATTAAACATTATATAAATTAATGGGTTCGTTCAGGTTCGCAAGCCGGCTCAAGCTCGATAAGTGAAGTTCGGGCTCAGACGCGTTAACTAATCAAGCTTATTTTTTGGCTCACGCTCTACTCGAGCTCATGTAAGCTCGGCTCGTTTCGGGCATTTTTCGAGCCAAGTCGAGCAGCTCGGCTCGTTTACACCGCTAAGAGTTTCTTCAAGGGGTATTTGAAGGCTCAAATGTTAATCAAGTTAAAAGTATGACCTATGGATTATTATGCTTCGGATATTTAGTTTCTGATGGTTCATGTTTCATGGCGTTTGAAGTTTCCTAGAAAAAGTTATGGTAGTTTTTAGTAACCGTCATGAGTCACGACAATGTTTAAAGCTATAGTTATTGTTTTATCAACTTAATATGATATGATTATTCACATTCCACTACTGCAATTTTGCAGGATAAAAGAAAACGGGCTTGTTTAATAGAAATTAATGTAAACTTCATAATTTTAACTAATCTAGCAATAACTATGTTGTAGGCTAAAGTTAACAGCAATCTTTAAACTATCAAACTAACATTGATCATTTTGATGGCGCCTCGTGTGACATGAATCTTATTTTTACAAGAGTTGTGTGGAATCTTTACACTATGTCCAAGGAAGTAATTCATTTTTTATAAAATGGGGAATTGGACTTTAATAATCCCAACTAGACATCATTAGTTATTGCCAGTCCCACCTTTGAATATTCCCCATTCCAGTCCCACCTTTCACTTATTTTTCCTCTACTGGTCCTCGGTTAAAAAAACTTAACAAAAAAACTTAACGGAGTTAAGTTTTTTTTTTTTTCTGAATTACAAGCTGACGTTTTAGGGCTTTTGATCAGAACGAGTATATGAGTCGAATGATGTAAAACTTACCTTGAAATTGTGCTCCAAGCGATGAAAACGGTGCTTTAATTCGGGTATTTAAATTTTCAATTAACAAAAATCAACTTGTTTGGAGCACCGTTTCGAGGTAAGTTTTGCATCTATAGACTCGTATTCTCGTTCTGATCAAAACTCCTAATATGACAGTTTGTAATTCAGAAAAAAAAAACTTAACGGTTTTTTTTTAATTGAGGACCGGTGGAGGAAAAATAGGTGAAATGTGAGACTGGCATGAGGAATATTCAAAGGTGGGACTGACAATAGCCAATGATGTGTCGTTAGGATTATTATAGACTAATTCCCCTAATAAAATTTAAGTGGAGACAATGATTTGAGAGTATAGAAAATATTCTTTTTTTTGTCTAGGTGAATGGAACTAGTATGAGAACTACTGTTAAAAAGAAGGAAATTCAACAAGACTTTAATCCCTTCTTGGGTTGAATCTCACCCTTTTATATGTCGGATAATTGATAATTTATTGTCATTCACTTTTGTATTCTTTATATCACCTTTATCGGCATGTGTCACACGGCGTGGAAATAATGAAGCTAGTTCCATTCACCTTAGACAAAATGATTGAATATATTCTATTTATATACTTTTAGTAAAAAAATATAGTATTTGTAAAAAAAAAAAAAAAAAACCTTTGTTTTTAAAATACTTCTACAAGTGTTTATAAGGAGAAGCGCCAATTCCCTACTTTTTTAGTGTTCTCCAATAAACCTCACTATATATATATATATATATATATATATATATATATAGGGTGAGGTTCCTCTACAAAGTGTGTTTTTTCTACAAAGTGTAGGAAGTATTTTGTGCCATTGGATGTGTTTGATCAATGGTTGAGATTAGTTGGGTGGCATTTTTGTAATATTTGTTTTTTAATTATTGATTCATTTAATGGGTGAGGGGCATTGTAGTCATTAATCGTGTTTTAAATAAAGAAACTACCATTAGTTCCTTTATTCTAGCCATTTCTTCATTAATTAACCACCTATCTCTAAAATCATGGATCTAGACATCCAAACTAAAGAAGATTCATTCCATCATGATTCAAGAACTTTCAAACAATGGAGAACAATAACATTATCATCTATTCCAAAAGATGTTCATACATTTTTTTTTTGTGATCTAATCAGTTTATATTAGTGTGTTATACGGAATGCAAGCTTTTATAATGGTGTGTTATACATAATCTAAGTTGTTTATATTGGTGTGTTATACTGGAGACCGAAGTTGTTTATACTGGTGTGTAATACGGAATCTAAGTTGTTTGTACTAGTGTGTTATACTGGCGATCAAAATTGTTTATATTGGTGTGTTATACGGAATCTAAGTTGTTTATAATAGTGTGTTATACTGGCGATCGAAGTTGTTTATACTGGTGTGTTATACGGAATCTAAGTTGTTTATACTGGTGTGTTATACTGAATGTAAGTTGTTTATACTAGTGTGTTATACATAATGTAAGTTATTTATATTGGTGTATTATACATAATCTAAATTATTTATACCAGTGTGTTATACGGAAATGTAAGTTGTTTACAGTTGTAACTGATAAAACACAACGTGAATAAACTAATAACTGATAAAACACAACGTCAAGAATTTATTCATGAGTGATCGCATGTCATGTTAATTTGTTCTGTATAGGTTCTTTGTATTATAAGTAACTGACAATTTTGAATTTTTAAAAGACATGTTGTTTCCTTAAAAATCTCCTTATTTTGTTTAAGAAATAAATCTTCCATAAATAAGTTAATTATTCAATTACCTTTATGCCCTTTAATATAAAATCTTTAAATGCCACATGTCACCCTTAGAACACTTCCTAGACTTTGTATGAAAAATGAACTTTGTAGCAAACTCCCACCATATATATATATATATATATGTATATATATATACTAGTCAGTTACCCGCGCGATGCAGCGGGAGTGACGATTTACAATAGGATACTCGTTTACCGTTAGTTTATCCGTCGTCTTGTGATATATTGTATAGTACTTAAGTTAGTTTTCTTATTCGTGATCTTCTACAAGAATAGTACAAAACAAGGAAGTAGATGTAATTAAAAACAAGAAGAGTTCAAAACAGATTTCGACACATAAAAAAAATGTTAGACGCTTACAGGTGCTTTAAAATAGTAATTAAAAAGTAATTTCTGGAAGCAAATAAGGCACAAAATCTACTAACTTACCTTCGTTTTGATACGGATGCGATTAATTAATCACGCAACACTTCCTGGTAGACAACATTTGATGTGTAAACTCCGCGTTGTTTGAATTCTTTGGCGAGATGTACCAACACCTTCGTACTTTGTCTTGAAATCCCTCTTGATAACGCGACATAAAGTTGTCCATGTGAAAATACAGAATCCGGTAGATAAATACCAACGTTCGGAATTGTTTGACCTTGAGCTTTATTAATCGTCATGGAAAAGCTAAGTCGAATTGGAAATTGTTTTCTTTTCAGCTTGAATGGGAACATGTCATCTTGAGAAAGGGTTAGAGGGATTCTTGGCAAAAAAAACTCTTTTTCCGGCATGTTGACCGACTGCAATTTCCGCATCAATAACATTTCGCATGAAACCCTTACATATCAACCGCGTGCCATTACACAGGCCATGTGATGGATCGATATTACGTAACAATATTATTGGGCATCCAATTTTTAAACGAAGCTTATGAGGCGGCAAACCACTAACATTTAGCGAGTTTAAGAACTCGACCGGATAGAAGTTGCGCTGATCGTCTTCAGCTTCATCAAAACTGTAATAAACTTTTTCCTCCCCTTGAAAAATTTCAATCATTTGATTATTAATCTCGTCAACACTATCATTTTTAGTGGACAATATTGCTCTAGAGATTATATAATCTGAAGAATATACATTATCTTCAATTGATGGAAAGATGGCATGGATTAATTCTTTTATAACGTTTTCTCTGTTGTTGCACTGAATTGTCATGTCATCGGGTATGCGGATATAGTTTCCTTCGATTGGTTCTTCAGTTCCATCGCCGACTCTTAAAAGAAATTTAGAAAACCATGGATCTTTCAGCGCTCTCATATTTATGGTCAACCGCATCTTCTTAGTCAAAGACCAAAGAGGTGACATTCGTACGCTGGAGTCTACAATCTGTGCTCGAGTGCCACGTTTAATAACCGGCAACACCTGTCTGAAGTCACCTCCCATAACCATTATCTTTCCACCAAATGGGAGACTAACACCTATAATGTCTTGGAATGTACGATCGACTGCCTCTATCGCTTGTCGTTTAGCCATCGATGCTTCATCCCATATGATTATTTTGGCAGACCGAATCAGTTTAGCGGCCCCACTCTGTTTTTTGATATTGCACATTGAATTATTTTCAAGATTAAGAGGAATCTTGAATCTCGAGTGAGCCGTTCTACCTCCTGGCATATTATTAGCCGCTGCACCTAATGAAGTTGTTGCGAGAGCAATAAGACCACGTGACCGAATTTCAGCAAGCAAGGCAATGTACAAAAATGTTTTTCCAGTTCCACCTGGACCATCAATAAAGAACACGCCTGGAAGATCATTATCAACATGCATCATGATCTCATCAAACACGTTTTTTTGGTCCGGATTAAGTGAATCTTTGGCACTCAAGTGTTCAGGTTCCAAAACAATCCCATACTCTTCTTGTAACTCACGATAACCTGCATCTTGTAAGTTAACATCGTCTGTTATCTTAGGAAGGTCGAACTCATTGAAATTTTTACCCATGGATTGTACCAAGACACTAATTTCGGTAAGAACCATATTTTGATCTCGTTCTATACTTTGACAGTGTAACCGATGATCTTCAGACAGTGAATCAAAGTGGTCATTCCATAACTTTCGAATATCTCCAGGTTGGCAAAAAATCATTATGGTCGCAAATAACCTTCTAAGAGCATTGGGAAACTGAAACGTAGAGGCTTCTTCGAGACATTGTGATAGATATTCATCGTCTTCTATTAAGCCTAACACAAGAGCTGCTTTCCGAAATGTCGCACACCGTTGACCATTAACTGTGCAAAGATGTTTAAAAGAAGTAGGCCCTCTGACATTTGACAAAAGTAGGCATAAGTAGTACCTTTCTCCTTCGGCTGGATTAGCGGAAACGATACGACCTCTTTGTTTTTTACCGAAACGACGACTCCAACGGCGTGTGCTTCCATTCCACGTAAAGTGTTTTGGAAAATCTTTTTACAAATGTACCCTTGTTGTTTCATCGTTTCTATTTATCTCAAAAAATGTTGTTAGCATGGTTCTCTTATCCCTTTCCCTATCAACAATATTAGGCATTAAGTCATCATCTCTAAATCTAATCATCTGATTATTTGGGAGATGAAGTTGTAAGGCTAGAACAGCAGGAAAGATTTGAGAAAGAGAGAAGGAAAAAATGCGCCACATAGCCTCTGGGGGCGATATGTAGCGTGCATCTTGAAATCTTTTTATCTCGTTAATAACAACCCCTGGCTCACTTTGATCGACTTGAATAACCTGTTTTTCATTGAACCCTATCCAAACACTGTATAAATATTAAACAGATCAGACTCAAATAGCGAACAAAAACGTATGAAAATACAGATTTAGACTTCATATACCGTTCAGCTCGTCGACGTTGTTAGGGTTTCGCTCCACGACCTCTTGCTTCTGCTGTAACTCCTGCTCGCCTGCTCGGATAAGGTAAATCTTGAATGTCTTATATTTACACATTGGTCAATATATGATTAGTGATTACAAAATCTCAATAAAATATTTTACTGAATCTTTTTAGTTGGTAATGAACTAATAATATTTATTTTCTATTAAAAAACCATTAATATGATTGCTCAAGTCAATAAACATAACTCTTGTCGCAAACATAAAGTTAACCAAATCCAAACACATATGTAGAAGTTATAAACAGATCAGACTCAAATAATAAACAAAAAACATTATATGTGGTTTATAACGATACCTAGAGGTCAACCCCAGTGGATCTTGAGTCGAATAGAGAGAAAATCATCGATTCGGTGTCATTGAACCCTGTCCAAACACTGTATAAATATTAAACAGATCAGACTCAAATATAGCGAACAAAAAACGTATGAAAAAACAGATTTAGACTTCATATACCGTTCAGCTCGTCGATGTTGTTAGGGTTTCGCTCCACGACCTCTTGCTTCTGCTGCAACTCCTGCTCGCCTGCTCGGATAAGGTAAATCTTGAATGTCTTATATTTACACATTGGTCAATATATGATTAGTGATTACAAAATCTCAATAAAAATATTTTACTGAATCTTTTTAGTTGGTAATGAACTAATAATATTTATTTTCTATTAAAAAAACAGAAATTGACAATTGACAATTGACATTTTCAGTCAGCATGTTTGACTTTTACAATGTCAATTGTCAATTTCTGTTTTCTTATTCCAATTATTTGCAAAACTTTGAAAAAAAGTTTTCTTTAGCAGTAATTAGCAGGTACAGATTGGGAAAAAGAGCATAAAATTAATTAAAGTAGAAGCTAGAAATCAAGTAAAAACCCTCTCATTTAGGCACCAATAACTCGAATTGCTTTGAGAGCAGCCTCTTCAGCAGGCCTTCACATCAACATCTCCAGAGTAATATCCGTGAACCTACATGTTGAAACACATACAAGGACAACAATCATGTTAACTCATCAAAACCATCCAAATTCGGATAGAATCAATTGACAAAAGTACCAGTTATCAAAGTGAATAACTGAATGTCATGAACAGTTTACCTTTATCAATTTCCCAAAGTCAACAACATCCTCAGGTCTGGGCAATTAGAATCAGTTAGACCTGTTTAATAAAAAATAGATCCTTTGAGCCATTTAATAAAACTGACCCACGTTACTTGTTTAATAACACTCGGGATTATGCCTCCGACAACCTCCCAACCAATACCAGCAATCTCTGGGGTTCAGCCTAGCAAATCTCTTTGTACCTGAACTCACATCCAATTCCCAAAAAACACAATTATCAACCCAGTTATTTTCAAGAATAGAAACCATCATATGTGGATTAGAAAGAAAGTAGAAAGACAAACTAACCTTGACCGCTGTTTGGTCTTCAACAGCACCATTGAATACCCTAGACGAACAAATTCGGTATTCAATATCTATTTAACAACAAAAAAGACGAACAAATAGAAGATTATTATACAAATAGAAGAACTGTGTTGGTTTTGTATGAACAGGAAGGTCATCAACTCTCTCCGGCAAACAACCAACATGATGCTCACAAAAACAGTAATTTTCACCAAAAATATATACTCTCTCCGTAGATCCATTCACAAAACATTAAGAAAAACACAAAACCAACACAGATCTGACAAAGATGTTTAAAAAAAACTTAAAAGATCTAAAATTTAACAAACAAAAACGATAGATAGGGTAAAAAACGGTACCATTAAGGCTGAATCTGAAGGTTCTTGAACCAAGCCGCAGTGTTCTCTCTTTCACCTATTCATCAGTCTTCATCTTCAACTGTATTCACATTTCTAGAAAACAAAAACCCTAATCAATACAAAAATATATACTCTCTCTGTAGATCCATTCACAAAACATTAAGAAAAACACAAAACATACACAGATCTGAAAGTACTATAACAGAACTGACAAAGATGTTTATCCGTAGATCCATTCACAAAACATTAAGAAAAACACAAAACAAACACAGATCTAAAAGTACTATAACAGAACTGACAAAGATGTTTAAAAAAACTTAAAAGATCTAAAATTTAACAAACAAAAACGATAGATAGGGTAAAAAACGGTACCACTAACCGACTGTTGGAGTGGAGAAGGGGAGAAGAAGGTGATGGCGACGACCGGTTCCATGGATGAGCGGTGGAGGAGCGGTTACCCGGATCTAGGGTTTGTAGAGAGGTGGAGCGGCAGGATGGATAAAATGAAATTTGTGGTTTAGAATAAGTGATAGAATGTTTTTATTGGATCCATCAAAGTAAAACGGGTCAAGTTGATCCGGGTAAAGATCCAAGCGGGTATCAGCATGTGTTGAAAAGGTTTTCAACACCTTTGTGCTTAATATGTTGTACAATTGGGTTCAAAGGCTTGTAAAGTAGCAAATGACCATTTCTATCCTTCCTATATGCTTTATAAAGTAGTATAGATATATATATATATAGGAGAAGTATCCGTTAGAAACCGCCCTTTATTACGAGAACCGCGAGAACCAATGTGAACAGAACCAAAAAATACCTAAAAAAAAATCTAAAAAGCACCCAAAAAAAAAATTTACAATTTTTTTTGGAAAAATCGCTATATTTTGTCAATAATAAAAAAAACTTCAAAAAAAAAAAATCGAGTAACAGTTATCCATGCACATGTGCATTTGTATGGTTTCTTTGACAAATTTCGTAATTCATTACAAATATCAGACAATTGCACTTTTATTTACACTACCATGTATAATACACTAATTTTTACATTAACAATAATAGAAATGCACATGTGCATCTATATGTATGAACTTATTATAACATTAACAGCACTAGAAATGCACATGTGCATCTATATATATGAACATGTTATAATATGTTTTAGTACACCACTTTGAATACACATTCTCTTTCATCTATCATACCATCCATACTACACTACCATTACCTCCTACCATCCGTAATACAATACCATTGCTTTTTACCATCCATAATACAATATTATTACCAATATTTCACTTTATTATATGTACATCAACACCCTTTTATACCATCCAAACAACGTATTACATCATAAAGTGACAAATATAATCAAACCATCGACCACTAGATATAACTAACGAAAACACATATATATGGGCCTACTTAATCATTTAAAATCACAAACTTTTTGTAACAAAACACCTTATTTCATGTGGATACATATACATTTTTTTTAACGACTAACCCAAGACCTCCCCATTTCCAACCTTGGTGTTTTAAAAACTTTGCCTTTGCCAATGGACCACCACCCCATTGGTTGATACATATGGATGCACATGTGCGTTTCTAATATTGGTAATGTAAACAGTAGTTTATTACATATGGTTGTGTAAATGAAAGTGTATTTTTCTACTACTGGTAATATATTATGGAATTTGTCCAAGAAATGATACAAATGCACATATGCATCCATAACTGTTATTCGAAAAGAAAAAGAAAAAAAACGTTTTTTTTTTTTGTGACAAAATATATCGATTTTTATGAGAAAAATATTAAAAAAATTGTGAGTTTTTTGGATTTTTTAGGTATTTTTTTGTGTTCACATTGGTTCTTGCGGTTCTCGCAATAAGGGTGGTTCTAAAATGAACCTTACCCTATATATACATACATATATACATACATATATATATACATATATATATATATGTGTGTGTGCTAATTATATATTATCATGAAAATATAATAATTAGTAAAAAAAAAACACAATATATAAAAGAGAAAAATACCACAATTCATTAAATTTTATGGATGCCAAATGGTTACTTTATCTCCATACTCCACCACACGTTGACGACAACACTCGCAACGACTTGAACCTCTCACTCGGAGGCTGAAGTGGTACTAAAAAGAGTTGTCAAGTTGCTAGTTTACGCATTAATTTACAAAGAAAAAAAGAAGAGTGATTCTACACAATAAATTACTAAAGTTATAAAATTTATCAACTAAAACGATTACACATTCTTTAACTTTAATGGTGGGAAACAGGTATGCAATCACAAGAATAAAAATCAGCATGCCAAATGAACAGAAACTTATTGATTGGTCAGGCGTATAATCCACGTTTTCATAAGTATATATAGTTGCATAAGATTGTGAACATACCACACTTGATTCAACGAATCACTACCAAAAATGAGCGCTAAATGGCCCCTTTTCATTCGGCCAGTTCTCTTGGCCGTTGTGGTGCAATTTGCAACCTTTTCTACACTAACCAACACGGCAGCTGCACGGAACGGCACCACCGCCGACCTTCTTGCATTGCTTGCCATCAAATCCATGATTAAAGATGACCCACAAGGTCTCTTGACCTCATGGAACCATTCCAGCACTAATTTCTGCCAATGGCAAGGTGTTACATGCAGCCTTCACCACCAAAGAGTCACCCAATTGGACCTCTCAGATGGAGGCTTGATTGGTACGTTGTCTCCTTCCATCGGAAATCTAAGCTTTATCAGGGTCATTCAGCTTTTTAACAACTCATTTTCAAGTGAAATTCCACCTGACATTGGGCGTCTCTTTAGATTACGACAACTACGTCTCGTTTACAACTCTTTCACGGGAAACATTCCAGCCACCATACTGAACTGCTCCAACCTCCAAGTCCTTAAGTTGGGTTTCAATAATCTGGTTGGCAAGATCCCAAATGAAATCGGGCGTCTCTTTAGATTACAAGAACTATATCTTTATAACAACTCTTTCACGGGAAACATTCCATCCACCATAAAAAATTGCTCCAATCCAAGTCCTTGACTTGGGTCTCAATAATCTGGTCGGCAAGATCCCAGATGAGATTGGTTCATTGTCCATGCTAACCCTCCTCTCCCTTGAGAGCAACATTCTACAAGGCGGGATTCCAAATGAAATCGGGCGTCTCTTTAGATTACAAACACTAGATCTTTATAACAACTCTTTCACGGGAAACATTCCGGCCACCATAACGAATTGCTCCAACCTCCAAGTCCTTAACTTGGGTCTCAATAATCTGGTCGGCAAGATCCCAGATGGGATTGGTTCATTGTCCATGCTAAGGTACCTCTCCCTTCACGATAACATTCTACAAGGCAGAATTCCACCTGAAATTTGGCGTGTCTTTAGATTACAAACACTATCTCTTTATAACAACTTTTTCACTGGAAATTTATTGTCCATCCCTCCTACACTTCATATGCTCGACTTAAGTTTGAATAACTTTGGGGGGAAATTACCTTCTCTCACAAATGGTTCGGCTTTAAAACTTTTGGACCTATCAGGAAACTATTTTGTTGGATCATTACATAACTTGGTTTGTTCCAACAGGGTGAACACGATCGAGTTTGTTAGTTTGGGATATAATCAGTTGTCGGGTGTTATTCCGGAGTGTTGGGAGAAGTGGTCGAGCTTAAAAGTCTTAAGCTTAAATGATAATAATTTGTCTGGTGAGATTCCAAGAGCATTGGGCTCTGTACCATTGTTGCAATTATTGGGCATGAGTGGGAACATGATTTCAGGAAGCTTACCTTCTTCCCTAATGAATCTGTCATACTTAAAGATCCTTCACCTTCAAAATAATAATCTTGCAGGAATCATTCCACCATGGATTGGAATAAAACTTACTATGTTGAAAATTCTCAATCTTAGATCCAACAATTTTTACGGAAATACTCCTAACCAGCTATGTTATCTTTCACATGTTCAAGTATTGGATCTCGCTCATAATAACCTCTCAGGAAATATTCCTAGATGCTTCAACAACTTTAGTGTGCTTTCGGGCAAAGAAACTAATTTAGAGGTTCAGTTTTCATTCATTTTTGACAATGTTATTTCTACTGTTCTTGATTTATTGGTGATGAAGGGACGAGAAGACACTTATGGATCTATCCTAGGACTAGTCACGCTTTTGGACCTTTCAAGCAACAATTTGTCTGGGCAGATCCCTAGTGAGCTCACGACCCTCCACAAGTTAAAATCATTGAATTTATCAAGAAATCAATTGACAGGAAAGATCCCAAATAAGATAGGAGACATGAATTCACTTGAGTCTTTTGATTTATCAGTAAACTATCTTTCTGGGGAACTTCCTATGAGTTTGTCAGGGTTGAATTTCTTGAGTAGCTTTAATGTGTCCTACAACAATTTGACAGGAAGAATTCCAACAGGTACACAAATTCAAAGCTTCAATGAGTCCAGTTTCATTGGAAACAAACTTTGTGGAGCTCCACTAACTAACGATTGTGTACATGTTGACAAACCTGATACAACAAGCGACCAAAAAGAAGACGGTGAATCACACAAAGTAGATTGGGGGTTGATTATTAGCATAGCGCTTGGATTTATTATCGGGTTTTGGGGCATTGTGGTTTCATTAATGCTCAATAGATCATGGAGAATCACATATTTCCGTCTCTTGAGGAAATTGTTGGAAATCAGGTCCTTGATCAAATACACAAAAGCACGAGATTGAACGAACTGGTTCGACTCTTTTATAAATTTATCAATGAAAAGCACACTAATTACAATGACCCTAACCATCTATTTATACTAAACTTATTCTAGTCCTAACCCGACTCAAACTCTATTAATAAATAAACAAACTAGATAAACCTATCTAATAAACCTTGATGCCCAAGAAAACAAACTAGATAACAATTAGGAAAACTAAATAAAATAAACTAAAACACTTAGCACCCTCTAACTTTTGAGTTATGACAAGATTAGTCCCAATAATCACCCCCCTAATCTTGTCAATAACTTTCTTCAGAATAGAGCCGGTTCATCATCCTCATATCGGGTCAAGTTCACCTCTTCATCTTTCAACTTCGGACACTCGTTGTTATAATGACCATATTCTCCGCACTTATAACATTTCACGTGACTTTTATCCCGGAACCGCTCATTACCATCTCGACCTCTCCCGGACCCACGGCCTCTTCCCCGGCCACGCCCAAAGTCTTCTCGGCTCGAGCTTCCATTGCCACAATGCTTGCACCCGTGCGGTTTTTCATGTCTAGCCAACAACAACCCACCTTGAATGTCCTCCGTTTTCTCGTTGGCTTTTAAACGCTCCTCATACGCTTTCAACCTACCAACAGCTTCGTCGAATAACATGGTCTCTAGGTCGAAACATTGTTCAATAGACGCAACAATTTGGAAAAATGGTTTGGGCATGGAATCAAGCAACCGTTTCACCAAGTCAACTTCTTCGAGTTCATAGCCAAGGCCTCTTACCTTCGATGCTAACCCGCTCAGTTTCTCCACGAACTCATCAACCGTTTCGCCTTCCTTCATTCGCGAACTCTCAAGCTGCCTTCTTAATGTTGCCAGGCGAGCCACTCTCACCCGATCTACACCCAAGTACCGTGTCTTCAGTCCATCCCACACTTGCTTGGGATCGGTGTAACTAGCCATCTGCAAAACCATCTCCTCGGGAATAACTTGAAACAAGAAAGCCAACGCGTGTTTCGATTTTTCCTGATTTGGCTCTTCACCTAAGGCCCTTTCTTTGACGGTCTCCCATAAACCGTGAGCATCCATTATCGCCTTCACTTTGACCGCCCATATAGAATAGTTTGTTGCCGTCAAAACCGGATACTGGTACGTGATCGAACCACCTGCTTTCACCGGTACTAACGCCATTTTTTCTTCCTTTGACAGCTCCGACTCCTTTTCCGATCAAACCCGTTCAAGAGATCTATTCACCCGATCAAGAAAACAAGCAACCGCGCTTATACCGTTTTCTTTAACCCGCTAAACGAACAAATCCAAAACCAACTGTTTTGACGGATCTTTCACGTTCGTTTTTTACGCACCTCCGTCGGTTAGACTCTTATTACGAACAGGATGATCAAGAGTTGAAGCTGCTTTCGTGACACTTCAACTTTCGATCACAGCAAGATCACAGCCCCTTTTCTTTCTTGAATGGCACAAAAGCAATAAATAACAAAAGGACAAAATAAGCCCCCCAAAATTTTGTGTTATCTTTACGCAGGTCCAAAGAAAAAAATAATTGTTTTCTCTTGCCTTCGGTTGACGAACAACAGCAAAACAACCTTTGCTTTGCGATTAAATAAATGACCACCAACTAGCTCTGATACCAATTGTTGGAAATCAGGTCCTTGATCAAATACACAAAAGCACGAGATTGAACGAACTGGTTCGACTCTTTTATAAATTTATCAATGAAAAGCACACTAATTACAATGACCCTAACCATCTATTTATACTAAACTTATTCTAGTCCTAACCCGACTCAAACTCTATTAATAAATAAACAAACTAGATAAACCTATCTAATAAACCTTGATGCCCAAGAAAACAAACTAGATAACAATTAGGAAAACTAAATAAAATAAACTAAAACACTTAGCACCCTCTAACTTTTGAGTTATGACAAGATTAGTCCCAATAGAAATTGATCAATGTATAAGGTTTATGATGTTATGCATAAGTATTATTGTGATATGTTTTCTAAGTGACCATAAAAAGCAGCTCCTGTGTCAATTGGTGTAGTTCCCCTGCAGTCTGCTTTTCGTAAAGCTTATGTTTATTGTTGTGTTTCTGTTCGGTTCTCGTTGGGTTGTTTTGTTATGTCTTTCTTTGTGGTTGTTAAATCAGCTCCCCGCTGGTTCGTTTTCTAATAATAATATATCATCGTTCCAATAAAAACTATGTACACTTTATAAATTTTCATACTCAAAGTTCAAGACAGGTCCATATAATATATAGATAAATCAAACAAATGTACATAAAACAATCCTAAAAAAATCAGGTTTCATCCAAAATTCTCACTCAAATGGTTAGGTTGTTGATTTCCACTCCATGATTGCTGAAAGAAGCGTGTAATTAGGCGTTAAGCTCCTACTCGTCAACGGTAAATTAGTCATTGGGGAGCTATCACTCTCTTCAAGCCATTGCTCTATCGCCCTGCGATCGTACGTGTAGCCATCAGCAGCAACACATGGATCAACCATAACATCCTGGATCAAAACATCATTATATTATGAAAAACTAGTGTTGTTCGATAAAAACTGAAAGAAAGAATGTCACAATCTTACCTTGCGTATTGGGCATATGAAGTGGTTAGGAGGGGTGGGTCGCGTCATGGATGTGGATCTTTGAGCTGCATCTGCAACTGCTTTTAGTCGTTCCAATAGAGGAAGAACCATGTTTTTCAAATCTGGTCTATCCTTTCTTCGAAGCCCAGAACAGCACAACCCCAAATATGCTAACTCCTGTTGGATAATCTTGATGGGTTTACATTTTGGGCCAGCAGTGTTTTTAGTTTAATTGGGTCAGTTGGAGTCTTAGTTTAATGAGTAAAATAATAATGGGTCAAATAATAATGGGTGATAGCCCAATCTGAAATTTGCACGTGAATTTGAATTAGTATGCAGGTTTAGAGTTCACTTTTGAATGTGTCAGTTTGTTTGTCCGGGTATCAGGGAGAATTGGTATCTTTAGGTTGATTATTTCTTTTATCCGTTGGAGTATGTACTGCCTATAAATGGTTTTCTTTATTAGTGAATAAAATAATCACTGCAACTTTCTCTTCTTTTCTTTATTGCATCTCTTATATTCATTGTTCATATTATCTTCTGAAAGTTATTCGTGAGTTGTGAGTGACAGTCTAAAGGCTTGATAACCAACATTTGGTATCAGAGCTTCGGCTCATACCAGGGATCGAGAAGGGTTCTTCGTGAACCGTAGAGAGAGTCGAACAAGGCATTGTGTGAGCCATGTTCATGTGAAGAAGAAGAAGACACCAAATCTGTGTGGAGGTGTTTGGCTGTGTGCTTCAACAAGTTGAATAGAATAGATCTGTGTGATCTTGGAGGATTCTGTGTGAATCGGGAAAAATAGATCTGTGTGATCTTGGGGAATTCTGTGTGAATCAAGAACAATAGATCTGTGTGATCGGAAGTTTCAACTTGCTGTGTGTGGGTTGTGTGTTTAGTGAAGAAAAAAAGAGAGATCTGTGTGATCAAAGAGAAGTAAAAAAAAAAAAAAAAAATTTCTGTGTGAATTGAAAATTGAGGAGTGTTTGTTTTTGTGGTTGAAAAGTCAAACAAAATTCTAGTGGAGAATTATTGTACGAGAGAAAAAAAAAAAAAAAAAAAAGAGAAACATTATTTGTTTTATTTTCTCTTTTATTTTTCAGGTTTGAGTATTGAAAATGGCGGATGAGAAAACAAGTGGAGGCAATGCGATTGTACCGATGAGTAGCCAAGGTAGTAGCATATCGTTGCAGTGCCCGAAATTGACGGACACAAATTACACTTCGTGGGCGATTTTAGTTGAAACAATCCTGCGGGCGAACGGTCTTTGGGAGGCGATAGATCCGGTCACTGGAGCTACTGTGGAAGACAAGAAAAATTACACAACTAAAGCTATAATTTTTCAGTCTTTACCGGAGGATGTTTTGCTTCTGGTCGCAAAACACAAGTATGCAAAGGATGTGTGGGATTCAATCAAGGTTCGTTATCTAGGGGCTGATAGAGTTCAGAAAGCTAGACTATCGATTTTAAGAAGCGATTTGGAAAAGCTAAAAATGAAGGAGAGTGAGACACTAGACGAGTATGCGGGAAAGATAAGCGGGATTGAAGCGAAGTTCAAGAACTTAGGATCAACTCTTGAAGACGCAACTATGGTAAGAAAGTTGTTAAATTCCGTTCCTAAGAAATATATGCAGATCGTGGCGTCTATTGAGCAGTACTCGGATGTTGATACGATGCCGTTTGAAGAGGCGGTCGGGCGATTGAAGACGTATGAAGAAAGGCTTAAATCCCATGATGATGAAGATGATCAAGGCCATTTATTGCTTACAAAGGAAGATTGGGAAGAAAGAAGTAGACGGGGTGATTTTGATCAACCCGGACAAGGACGTGGTCGTGGACAAGGTAGAGGTCGCGGTTATGGTAGAGGTCGAGGTGGTCGGTTCCAAAGCAATGAAGACCGAAAGGATCAAGGTTGGTATAGAGACAAGCGAAATATCAAATGCTATAATTGTCAAGAATACGGGCATTATGCGAGTGAGTGTTCTAAGAAGGAAACAAAAGAAGAAGCGGCGAATTTGATTCGAGACGACGATGAACCGGCATTACTTTGAAGAAACGGATGGACATCAAGATTATGGGGGTGATTGTTGGATAATCTTGATGGGTTTACATTTTGGGCCAGCAGTGTTTTTAGTTTAATTGGGTCAGTTGGAGTCTTAGTTTAATGAGTAAAATAATAATGGGTCAAATAATAATGGGTGATAGCCCAATCTGAAATTTGCACGTGAATTTGAATTAGTATGCAGGTTTAGAGTTCACTTTTGAATGTGTCAGTTTGTTTGTCCGGGTATTAGGGAGAATTGGTATCTTTAGGTTGATTATTTCTTTTATCCGTTGGAGTATGTACTGCCTATAAATGGTTTTCTTTATTAGTGAATAAAATAATCACTGCAACTTTCTCTTCTTTTCTTTATTGCATCTCTTATATTCATTGTTCATATTATCTTCTGAAAGTTATTCGTGAGTTGTGAGTGACAGTCTAAAGGCTTGATAACCAACAACTCCCGGTTTCCATGTACTCGTAGACCAAACAGCCATGATCCACAAACACACCAATTAGAATCAGCAGACGAGGATGCCGGATTCTGCTCCATAGTTCAAGACGGTTTCTAATTCCAAAAATGGGGTATGCATGCCATATTTTTGAATTTTTCCTTAAAAATTGGGCATACATGCTATTATTTTTGTGTTTCCGCTTTGCATTAAGAAATCCCAAAAATCAAAGTCTACAAAATGGACTTGAATGTATGACAAATTCTGCAGATAAGAGCATATAAACGTATATGATTTGAATTTAATGTTTGACTTCAAAAGTCAAGAGGAAAAAAAATGGTAGTTACCTTTCGAGATGCATCAAGGGTATCGCTTTGCGCAATTACATACATCCCGTGAAGGTGCCTGAGTTCAACTCTCGGTTTTTCCAGCTCAATGTTAATACAATTATCCTGCAATAAGAAAATTTTCAAGTCATGGAGATTACAAGAATATGAAAACACATTTATAAATGAAAAGAGACAGAAGTATACCTGAATATCCAATGCAATTTCTGAAGGTACATCTGCTATGGATTCGGTTGGATAAAGTGTTCTTCTGATGTATGAAAATAGTTTACAATAGCTGACCCATGATTAGTTGTAATACCAAATAGATAACACAACTGACAGTATATTTGTGAAACAGAGGAAATCAATTCTCCCTCTACACATATTTTAGACACAACAGTCAAACGGGTTGAAAGCCGCCCAAAGTCTATGTTTAACCCATACAACCTCCATAAATCACTGTTATTTAAAGCATTAGGTTATAGCATAAAATTGTTTCTAGATCATACTTAACAAATGTATAGTTTATAAATCTTTATTAAAAAAGAACGAAAAACTTTCTGAAAGTAAAGGCAGCTTGACACATACTAAAATGACATAAACCGAACCCGTGTTGGCCCGATACCTGACTCGGTCAACCTGCCAATTTTCCAAATACACTAAGAGTATGGGGTATGGGGTATGGGGTGTGGGTTGGGTACGAACGCCCACGTCACCACCCCGGGTGGGCTTGGGTTTCGGCGTGGCCCGTTTGGCGTGGGATTCAGCCTGGGCGTTGGGCGGGGCAACCCACATGACATGGCGGAACCTCATTGGCCAAGAGCACTAGCCATGGCGGAACCTCATTATGATGTGGCTTGGCCACGCCACCCCAGCCACGCCTAACGCCCCACCATATCCCTTTGAAATTGGCTATTGGTCTTGGGTGCCCCATACTCCACGTGTCGTACCATGCCCCCAACCCACGCCCCACCATACCCACGGTCTAAACACCATCCTCTACACGGATCAATGGCCAGGATATCATTATGGTGGTAGGGGCGGAACCCGCATCAACCCCTTCACCACCAAATCAACCGTCGGCACCTCATTTCCCCCAGGTGTATCTGCCAGAACTCACTCTCCCCACAATCTGTTCTGCACCATGACACAACCTGACCCGGCCGATTGTTTTGCCACTGTAAAACATAAAACATGATTCAAAATTTTTTTTTAGCACCCAAATCAGCCCAAATTTACACATTTGGGTCAATATTGTCAGGTCTACTACTCATCATTCTTGAAGCATACTATTAAAACTCTCAAAATTCGCATGCATTAAAGATCTAAAAGAAGAAAATAGCTAATTAAAACTCTCACAACAAACAAAAACTAGCTCATAAGGCCATCCGTAGTCATAAAGCCCCTTGTGGGGCGTTATGCGACACGTGTCGTGCCACGTCACACGGGGGCTTTATGGGGCGTTATATCACTAGAGTCCGAAGTCATAAAGTCCCTACCCATCATTACCTATTTAATAATTTTCAATTTTATTAATTAATATAAAAAAGCTTGCTTGTTTGTGATTGGTCAAAAGTTTGAAAGGAACCAGAATAACGCCGCTATTATCATCGCGCCATTCAAAAAATTTTGGCCATAGCGCCCTGTGTTTCGGTGTTCTTGGGCGTTTTCCGGCGCCATCTCCGGGCATAGCGCCCCACTACGGATCACCTAATCATGAACATACCTTGTGGGAGACTGTCTCGGGGATTCCAACGATGGATGAATAACGAGGAGTGATCAGTAATGGGGTGTTTGACCTAATAAAACGTGGAGACATTATGAAAGTATTCTTTTTCAATAGTTAGGCCGGTCAGGGAGGACCTAGGTGATGGGTGGGTCGGCGGGCGCGTCCTTTTGAAAAAAAATTAGTGTATTTTGTAGGCAAACATCCCAATCGCACCACTTAAAAGTTTGGTTAAACTACTCGTTCGCACACCCAGACAATAATCCATAGTGTATTTTATAGGCAAACATCCCGATCGCACCCCTTAAAAGTTTGGTTAAACCACTCGTTCGCACACCCAGACAATAATCCATGGGTCCGCCACTGAGGCCCGCCCTGTAACATCCCATTTTCTAAATATAAAAAAAAATTGAATTTATTTTTAAAGTGGTTAAATGAGAATTTAAGTTACGAGTTGTTTAAAAGAATGTTTAAAAAAAAAACTTTGTTTAGACCCTAGTGTATGGTGGGGCGTAGGTTGGAGGCATGGTGCGACACGTAAAGTATGGGGCACCCAAAACTAAAAGTCAATTTCAAAGGGGTATGGTGGGGCGTGGCTGGGGTGGCGTGGAAAAAAAAAACAATTTCAAAGGGCTAGTGCTCTTGACCAACGAGGTTCCGCCATGTCATGTTCGTAGCCCCGCCCAAGGGGTCACGCCAAAACCCAAGTCCACCCGGTGTGGTGATATGGACGTTTGTACCTAACCCACGCCCCAACCCCCGGCTCATACCCCATAGTCTTAGGGATTTGAGACAAAGAAACGATCAGTTATTAATCACAAAAAAATATATGCACATATTATTATATATTAAATTACATCACTAAGCTACAATAAATTTATTTATTTATTGTTTTAGTTACTAAAACCTTTTCTTTTCTCAATTTAGCCACGTAAAATCTAACTTATTTTATTTTATTTTTATAAACCGAAAAGGAAATATAAATAATTATAAATTTTATGCTCAAATACCATTTTTGCATGTTTTTATTAGATATGTTAAATAATTTGTGTTTTATTTATTCTATACTTATTTTAGTTTTAGTTTCAGAATAGTAAAGTTTATCTGGTTCTTTTTATTTAATTTATAAATATTGTAATAAACTTGGATAGGCCACGGCTTTACTCGAGTTTAATTCATGACGTAACTTTTTCGTGATTGGAGAATATAACGTCGCATGTGTTTTTATCTACATCTCAATGCTTTTACTCGAGTTTAATTTAAATGTAACGTATCACCGCAACGCGTGGGATATTTTACTAGTTATGTATGAATATATGAAGTTATGATATATATAATTAATGTAAACTAGTGAAATTCCCCGCGCTACGCGGCGGGGAATTCAAACGTTATCGATTTGTTCCGTTTTGTAACGGGACTAATACGGTACATAACTAGCATGACAAAAACAATATCCACATAAAAAAATACATTACGTCTAGTAAGGTTCAATCTGCGCTAGGGATGAGCACGGTACTCGTTCGGTAACGAAACGATACCGATACCGAATACACCGGTACTCAAAAACGGGGAAAAATGGTACCGGTACCGAATACACCGGTTCGGTTCGTAACTTGTTTTTGCTTTTTCTATAACACATCAGTTAGTATATATTTATATTTGGTTACCTAATACATTAGTTTTGTTAATTTGTACAAATATAAATACAAAATTCAAAGTTAAACGAAAGAAGAGAAGTTTATATGTGTCAAACTCGAGACCGCTTTCCCTTTGACAACCATTTGTAAACCAACTGTGGTATTGTAATACCATGAACTGCCTTTAATAAAAACCAGTGGTAATAATGGTTTTAACAATGCATACCCTCACACAGAGAGAGTGCTGAGGAAATCCGGTGGCTTTCCGCCACCGGCAACGGCAAACTTCCAGCCGGTCAAGGCGATTGCGACGGCGGTTCACAGTGGTGGTTTCAACAAAGTAATCGGCAACGATGTTACAGGGATCGGTCCTCCGGAGGTCCAATCCAAGTGCGTAGACGAAAATGGGAGGTGCCTTTACGCGGATCTAACAAATCGTTGACATGCAAGGCGGTGGTCATTAGGGTTCAACCGTAACCTCTGCACCACACCGCAACGCGAAAGCATCGTATGGAGACGCCGATGGTGACGATGTTATGTGGTGGTCCTCGATCGAAGGTGGCCTAGGGCAGTTTTAGGAGTTAATGTCGGCGGCGATTTTGAATTTTGAGGTGGTTCCGGTTGGGCAAGCAGGAGATTAACACGAGAACGCTACACGTGGTAGGATATCGTTTTGTCTATGAGTAACCATCAAGTCCATTTAGCGTCGGCGCTATTTTGTACTTCAGTCTTTGAAAATGTTATAGACTAGTAAGATTTCCAGCGCTACGCTGCGGGTTTCAGTCGAGATTTATTTTGGTTCAGTATAACAACCGATAGAAATATGCTCAAAAAAAGAATATTGACACATGTTTTACATCAACCGAAAACCAAATAAATTTAAAATTGGACAGCGGGACAGACTGATTTCAAACGAATTGTATACGGAAACGTAAACGTTATCTTAAATATAACTTTAATGAAAAAGAAACCTAAAACTAAAACATTGAACATAAAGAAAAGTAAATATATAAAATAATAAAGTCAAGAAAAAAAAAATTAAAACAAAAAAAGCCAATAGGATGAAAGCGCCATTTGCACAACTTGCTAATTGTAATTTACGTCAAAACCTAGACCAACTGAAACATACATGACTCGAATTTAGGAAAATTAGTGTTTTTAAGTTAAATAAATGAAGCAGCACGTTGTGGCGGCATCGAAACGTAAAATGACTCGGATTTATATCGCCTAATGAAAACGTATTATATTTGACCCGACTCGTTTCCGAACAAAATCTATGTCAGAACGTAGACCAACTAAAAACATACGCAAAAATAATCACGAAAACGTATTATCTTTGACCCAAATCATTTTTAAGAAAAAATAAATTTACGTCAAAACGTAAACAAATTTGAATTTATATCGGCACACACATAAAAACAAACACGTAAAACTGAATTACAAAGTCTTTAAAATGTTAAGGGATTGCAAGTGTCAATGCTAAAAAATATAAAGTAAAACTATAAAAATAAAAAAATAAAAGAAAAAGGCAAAAAAAGTCAAAAAAACAAGGGAAAATAAAAAATAAAATAGTGTTCATCAAAGTTTGTAATTGTTATTTAAATGAAAAATAAAAAAATAAAACACTTTTCATCAAAGTTTGTAATTGTTATGTAGAATAGTATTGTTATGTAGATAATAATACATAAAGATAACTAGAAAAAATAAAATATAAACGTAAGTAAATAAATAAATATGATAATTTTGGTGTGTACGTGACTACTACGTGGATGGATGTATGTGTATGTGAATGCTTTCAACAAAAGCAACAAATAGAATGTGGTATATGCATGTGGATAGGTTGGGAAGAAAACACCAAATATTGAAATCTAGCCACGTTTAATGCCACGTCTTCTCTTCGATTTACAAAAATAACCATAGAGATTGTGGTGTGCACATATAATGTATATATGTGTGGACGTTCGGGGGGCAAAAGTGAAAGGATACAAACTTTAACGTTATTTTACTAATTTCATGAAAATAATGTTAAAACGACAGATGGTTAATGATGCATCATGTGGTGACGTTGATAGCTGAAAGACACGGGGTACATGCACCAATCAGTCTCTGTCCCGATTGATTGAATGTTATGTGTCTTAGGTCCAAGGCTTGATACAAAACTACAATCAAGCCGGGGGTCTCACTGGAAGCAGGCTCTCTATTCCTAACGGGTAGAGGTAAGGTTGTCTACATCTACCCTCCTCAGACCCTACCTTAACTTTGCTATCGGTGGGATTTACTGAATATGATGATGATGATGATGATGATCTTATTTAATCTAGCCTTCCTGTCTTTTAACGAAGAAAAGTGTGGTGTTTCTCATCTGAGTTTATATAAATAGTGAAAAACGAAATAGATATAAATTAGTGGTGGTGATAGTAGCATATTACGTTGACTATGGTATACGATTGCTATTGTAGATTAGTTTGTGGTGTTTTTGGCGGCTGTATACGGTTGGCTATGTACGCTAAAATCGGTGGTGTTAGCCACAGTAACGAAGCTTGAGAAATCTCGTTCGGTAAGCGTTCGTGAACAGTTATGAATAGGTTTATTCCTTAATGAACGAACTCGAACAAGGCCTTATTTGTATTCGTTTGTTTCGTTTACAGCCCTAAGTCGTTCTTGTGAGAGATTATTGAAAATCTATAGTAAATCTTTTAAGTGATTTAATACATTTGTATTAGTGTCATAAACATGTGGTAAATAAGTTAAATTACTTATTTACATGTCATTCTTCAAGATAATAGTCTTTTAACTAGTAGGTTTCTATTAGGATTAGTCAGTAGGTACTTAGGTAGTAAGAGTTGGTGATGCAAACGTTCCATGGATATCAATGCATAGTTGTAGTATATTTTAGAGTTAATTACTATTTTCGTCCCTAAGGTTTGTCAAAAATAACGGTTTCAGTAGGTTTCTAAAAAATCTAAATTACTATTTTAGAGTTAATTACAAATTGTAGTATCTTTTAACTAGTAGGTTTCTATTAGGATTAGTCAGTAATTACTATTTTAGAGTTAATTACAAATTGTAATAAAAAAATTCTAAAAAATCTAAAAATCAAAAAATTCCAAAAAATTCAAAAAAATCAAAAAAATTCCAAAAAATCTAAAAATAAAAAATATTTTAAAAAATCATAAAAATTCCAAAAAAATTCTAAAAAATCCAAAATGTATCATTAAATGTTTCGAACCCGAACCGTTTCGAGCTGAACCGTTTCGACGCGAACCGTTTCGAGCCGAACCGTTTCGACACGAATCGTTTCGACCCGTACCGTTTCGACGCGAACCGTTTCGACCCGTACCGTTTCGAGCTGAACTGTTTCGACGCGAACCATTTCGACGCTAACCGTTTCGACCCGTACCGTTTCGAGCCGAACCGTGTAACCGTTTCGACCCGTACCGTTTCGACGCGAACCGTTTCGATCCGTACCGTTTCGACGCGAACCGTTTCGATCCGTACCGTTTCGACCCGAACCGGTTAGCGTCGAAACGGTTCGGCTCGAAACGGTACGGGTCGAAACGGTTCGCGTAGAAACGGTTCGCGTCGAAACGGTTCGCGTCGAAACGGTTCGCTTCGAAACGGTACGGGTCGAAACGGTTCGCGTCGAAACGGTTCGGCTCGAAACGGTACGGGTCGAAACGGTTCGCGTCGAAACGGTACGGGTCGAAACGGTACGGGTCGAAACGGTTCGCGTCGAAACGGTTCGGCTCGAAACGGTACGGGTCGAAACGGTTCGCGTCGAAACGGTTCGGCTCGAAACGGTACGGGTCGAAACAGTTAGCGTCGAAACGGTTCGCGTCGAAACGGTTCAGCTCGAAACGGTACGGGTCGAAACGGTTCGCGTCGAAACGGTTCGCGTCGAAACGGTACGGGTCGAAACGGTTCGCGTCGAAACGGTTCGGGTTCGAAACATTTAATGAAACATTTTGGATTTTTTAGAATTTTTTTGGATTTTTTAGAATTTTTATGATTTTTTAAAATATTTTTGATTTTTAGATTTTTTTGAATTTTTGGAATTTTTTTGATTTTTTGGAATTTTTTTGATTTTTAGATTTTTTTGAATTTTTTTATTACAATTTGTTAAGTTAGCAGGGGTAATTTCGTAATTTCACCCAAAAGTTAACAAAATAAATGGATGGAGTTAAGTTAGTGGACTGAAATGGTTATCAAAATGAAACTAATGGACTGAAATCGCAATTTTTAAACTAATGGACTGAAACCGTTATTTATTTTTGACAAACTTTAGGGACGAAAATAGTAATTAACTCTATATTTTAAGATATACTCCAATTTATAATCCAAACTATTCTATTTATTGTTTGCATCCTAATTCTTTTCTTTTTTGTTAGCATATGGGCTTCTAATGTTGGGCTAGTCTTTTGCATATGGGCTGCTTCAGGTGGGTTGTGTGGACTTCAAATAAGCCCAAACCCAATGCAATACATTTGCCTTCTATTTGGGCTGAGCAATGACCATCTCAAAAATTGCATCGAAAATGAAATTTTATTCCAAGGAGAGAATTAACTTTATTCTTTTGTTTTAACATTATATTTCTTTTACTAGGTTATAGACACGCGTACTACACAGGTTGAATAACGACAATATCTTACGTAAACCCGTGTAACATACGATATTATAAGCGCAGATAAACGTATATAGTTTGAATTCAATGTTTGATTTCAAAAGTCAAGAGGAAAAAATGGCAGTTACATTTCTAGATGCATCATGGGTCTCGCTTTGCGCAATTGCATACATCCCGCGAATGTGCTTGAGTTCAACTCTTAGTTTTTCGGCTCAAAGTTAATACTATTATCCTGCAATGACGAGTTTTTCAATTCAAAGTGGGTCATTCTGTTTGCCTCACCGAGCACCATCTTCTAGCATTGGTGGACCCAAGATTTTTTTTAGTGGGGTCCATTTTTTTCGGTGTTCAAAATTTTCATAACAGAACGTTAAAATTTTCGGGTCAATCCTCGTTCAGGTTGGGTTATAGCGAGGTTTGAACTAGATTTAAAAAAACAGGAAAAACAAGCTATACAAGGATTGAACCCATGACCTCTTGTTGGTAAAGAGAGGGATTTACCACTACACCAGGTTGCTTTTTCTTTCTATGGTGTCCATCTAATTGTATTTATGGGGTACTTATACAATTTAATATACCAAATCTACTAATTTTTTTAAAAACATTGGGGTCCGGGGACCCGACCCACTCTATGTGGGTCCGCCCCTGTCTTCTAGTATTTCTACTAACAAGGTCCTGACCATATCAAGTTCCGTCGGGATTATATTTTCTAATGATAAAGAGAGCGAATTTAGAGCGCCCATTTCTTAAAAATTAGTTGCGTATAGTTTAGTATTCCTTATCACATTTATTATCCTATGTAAGATAGCATGGAAATAGTTAACCCAATCCCATTGAATTAGTTAACCCAATTCCATCCACCTATTTCTTATCTCCTTGATGTAGACAAAACCAGGGGAGGAGGCATCTAAGAATCACTCATGTGAACAAATGTATTCATATAAAAATATGGGAAAATAAACAAAAAATATACATATAACACTTTTAACATGTCTTTTGGTCTTTAAAATATCATAAAAAATTAAAAATAATACATATAGTTACATGTGCAGTTTTTATTTTTAATTCTTATTTTTCTTTTTATCTTATCAATCCAAAAAATAAACGAACCGAAGTCAAGCCGAGCTGATTCGTTTAAGTTCGAGCTTGAGCTCAACTTATCTTGACTCGATTACAACCCCAATATAGGATCCCTTTGACATTAAGAGGAACATTAGTGTTTATAATGTAAGGTGCAAAGTTTAATCTAATACAACAATAATTATATTGTAGACTAACATTAAAAGTAATCTTTAAGCTAGGTCAATAGCAATCCAACTAATGTTCATTATTTAATGGTGCTTGGCTGACATGAATCACATTTTTACGAAGATTTGTTTTGACTCTTTAAAGTATGTCCAATAAAGTTATTTACTCTTATTAAGAAAAAAGGGAAATTGGATTTAAATAATCCGAACTTTCACCCGTTGGCCAATAACACTCCGAACTTTCAGTTTGGCCAGCAGCACTCTCAACTTTCATCCTATTTTCCCAAAACACTCCCAAACTAACATATCACTAACCAAGTTAGTTTTTAAGTTTTATTTATTACACAAACAGTCACTGTAGTTATAATTTACTAGTTTTAAGTTTTATTTATTACACAAACAGTCCCTGTAGTTATAAAAAAAAATCATAAAAATTCTAAAAAAATCATAAAAATTCTAAAAAATATCAAAAAAATTCAAAAAAAATCATAAAAAACCGTTTCGACCCGTACCGTTTCGACGCGAACTGTTTCGACGCGTACCGTTTCGACCCGGACCGTTTCGACCCATACCGTTTCGACGCGAACCGTTTCGACGCGTACCGTTTCGACCCGTACCATTTTCGACCCGTACCGTTTCAACGGTACGCGTCGAAACGGTCCGGGTCGAAACGGTACGGTTCGAAACGGTCCGGGTGGAAACGGTACGGGTCGAAACGGTCCGGGTCGAAACGGTACGCGTCGAAACAGTTCGCGTCGAAACGGTACGGGTCGAAACGGTTTTTTTATGATTTTTTTAGAATTTTTTTGATATTTTTTAGAATTTTTATGATTTTTTTATTTTTTTAGATTTTTTTAGAATTTTTTTGATTTTTTTTGAATTTTTATGATTTTTTTGAATTTTTTTGAATTTTTTGAATTTTTAGATTTTTTTTTTATTTTTATGATTTTTTTTTATAACTACAGGGACTGTTTGTGTAATAAATAAAACTTAAAACTAGTAAATTATAACTACAGGGACTGTTTGTGTAATAAATAAAACTTAAAAACTAACTTGGTTAGTGATATGTTAGTTTGGGAGTGTTTTGGGAAAATAGGATGAAAGTTGAGAGTGCTGCTGGCCAAACTGAAAGTTCGGAGTGTTATTGGCCAACAGGTGAAAGTTCGGATTATTTAAATCCAATTTCCCAAGAAAAAAAGTGGAGACGATGGCTTGAGTCACCTACTATTCCAAAGAAAAGCCATAAAAATAAGTCTTTAACCTCTTCTTAGGTTCAAACTCATGTTTTTAGTCTTCAAATGATTTTGATTTATTGTCATATATTTTGGTATTTCTTATTCCCTTCATCATCGTATGTGAGACGGCATGAATACAGTGAAGCCAATTTCATCCACATATTTATTATCACCTTCATGTGGACAAAATATTTGAATATTTTCTATTAAAACAACGAATATTCTCTGCCATTAAGGCTCGCCTCACGATCTATATGTTGGGTCTCAGTGGTGTCAATTTTACTTTTATCAAAAACAGGTTTGACATATTTTATTAACTAAACTATATAATTAATAAATACGCAGCGGAATAAATATAAATAATCAACACCAAAAAGTGAACCGAACAGGATCATGGTTACAAACATGGAAATACGATATGTAAAATAATTAATCTACCGATGAGAAAAATTATACCCTTGTGGTTAATAATTAACCGTGTGAGACACCAAGGTACAACGAACGGGTGCTAGACACGAACACGAACACGAACAAAGAGCGAGGCGTCTCGTGGCGGCACCGAAATGATGGTGGCGGCACTGATTGAAGCAAGCAGATCCAAGTTCAAAAAGTTGAAACTTTCAAGAACAAAAAAAATCGACAATTCAATCTGCCTTTTTTGGAGGGCTTTAAAAGATTCCAAAATTTTGAAAGTATTCAATGCTGTTGCCTGTGTTTATATTGTGAACTAGCTTTTACATATATTCATATGTGAATATATGAATTCACACATCCATATATTTTGTATACACACATATGTATTCACACATATATATTAAATATATTGATTTAATAATTACCCGGGTACCAAATCTAATATATGTAGTACTGGTTCAAGACGCGATAAAGCCCAAGAATAACAGAATAAACGTTATACATATTATTTATAAGTGGAGAGTTCAAATGAGAAGAAAAAAGAAGAAATTATAATCAATAAGAATGCTTCATTTTAGTTCATTTAATATAAGTATTTATTGTTACTATAAGGGTAATATGGTAAACCTACAAAGATCATTAATTAGTAGTATTTCTTCTTTAATAGCTAACAAAATTAAAATTTGTAACTTATCTTCAAAATATATATTTTTCAAAAAAATAAAATAAAATAATTTAGAGTGTAGGATAAATTTATGATAAATTACGGGTTGTGTAGGATAAATTTCAACATGTGTAGGGTAAATTTCGAAAGGTGTAGGGTAACTTTTGATGTGTGTAGTCAAAAAACATTAGTGTGAATGATGATAGTTTTTATGACTAATTAATTAGTCAAAGATGATAATAAATGAAATAAATGAAAAAATATTTAATGTTTTACAATTATACCCTTTGTTCTTTTTCTTCTCAATTAAATTTTATTCTCAAATGAACCTTCCCCTTATTTATAATTAGTATAAATAATAAGTCCGTTTATTTCGTTAATTGTTCGTGATTACCAGTTAATCGAGTTAAGTGGATTTCGTGTTCGTTGCCCAAGGTGTAACTCTTACGGGTCATAGCTCGGTTAGTAGCATTGACTTATGGAACACGTACATATAAATCCAACAATCTCCCACTTGGACGAGTTTCGATAAAATCCTCAACGCAGACAGTCAGCGGCGCTCTAGCTGCACATGGCTGCCCCCAACAAGGTATGACACTTTAAAGTCATTAACCAAAACAACTTGCCATTAGTAACAACTTACTAATGCAAGACAATAGACTTATGGTAATTGTTGTCATTCATCCTTTCTGTAAAAGACATAAATTGAATCAATGAGAATTGGATTATGTTCATTCTCATATGGCGTTCAATTATTATTGTTCTCGATCAAGAGTCAAAGTGGTCCGAACATACACACAGTAAGTTTGGGTAAGGCCATACACTTCACCAGTTTGAATCAACGAGGGCGCCACAATGTCTAACTGTTACATATCATGTAAGAGTACAGAATCCCTTATCGACTACATACAACTCCCACTGAACTTCAGAACTATTCTCAATTAAAGCCTTTATGACTGGCAGTTACGCGACAACGGTTGACAGTAAACAAAGAATAATCCTTGGTAAACGGAAGTTCAAATATGTACCTCAGGTCAGAGGATACTAAATGAGTATACCTAAATCAAATACATCTTATGACTAAGATCCATGAAGATAATTTGATGCGAGTTACATCCAACGTCATTCATAATGAGGTCTGTGAGTTTGGAAGTCAACTCCATGAGTCCAAAGTCAGAATAGTCTTAATTCAGAGTCGTTCCCACGAGTCTGACCGACTACGGATAATTTAGAATACAAGATTCATGGATTAAACGTATTAAAATCGAACACAGTTGTAAGATTCAAACTTTGCATTTAGTCAGTAAATCAAAGGTGAATTCAAAAGGTACAACTGTTTGAATGTTCATACAACCAAATACTAAATCAAAACAAATGGTTATCCAATCTAAGACCGATAGCTTTTCCTGAGTCATCGGTTTAGAGAACGGGTCTGCTAGGTTTTGATCTGTGTCTATTTTGCTTATTAAAATGTCTCCTCGTTCCAGTATCTCCCGTATATAGTGGAACTTTCTTAGAATGTGCTTAACCCTGTGATCTAGGCTCCTTGGTTTGAGCAATGGTTCTTGTGTTATCACAGAACACCTAGATTGGTTTATGAATTCTTGAAACCACATCGAGGTCGCTGATGAACTACTTCATCCAAGCAGATTCTCCCGCAGCATCTGATGCAACTATACATTCGGATTCGGTGGCTGAATCCCCCATTATACTCTGTTTGTGTAACACCCCGAAAATATAAATCCTTATATTAAAATTCTAATGAAATAACAAACAAGAATTTACCAACTAGGAACTTAACCTAGTTAAATTCAAGTCTTGAAATAATTCATAACATGGTTAAAATACTTAAACTTAAGGGAAAATCATAGTTAAGGGTTTAAACTTGTCAAAAGTGAAAGATAATTACTAATAGTAACAAAACCAAACCAAACACACAAAAATTTGTGTGTCTGGTCGATCAAGAGAAAGGGGGCGACACAGGGGATTCTCCAACCCTAGCTTCACACCAAAATCTACTAAATTGAATCCTCAAATCTGTATCAAATCGAATTCTAAACATAAATTAGTGATCACCTCGTCATAGGGATCAAAAGGTATGTATAATTTTGATATTTTGATTCACCATAAATTCTAGGTTAATGGTGAATAACTGAAATTGAACCTAGATATGTCATGCATGAATGAATCTTGAAGTAATATGTTGTTTAGGATTAAACCCTAGATGATAATTTGTGAAAATCATTGCATGTTACTTGAAGAAATTACAATCACCATTGTAGGTGATTTATGATATTGTAAAGACTAGACAAGTACTAGGATTATGAATTTTAATCTAGAGAAAAGCTGAATGGTATGAGGAAATTCAGTAATTTGAATGTTTAAATGAGTACAAATTGCTTAATTAAAGTGAAATTAGATGTTAAATTGCAAGCCATGAACTTAGTAATGATTGTAGAAAAATCTGACTCGTTAGGTGTTCGTTGAAATGCCTAACTGAGGATTTAAATGTTAGAATAGGAGGAAAACGCAGATTTAGTCATGACTCATAATGATGCGATTATGGTCATGAAAAGAGTTCTAAACAAGTTGTAAAACTGAATTTTCTAGGCAAAGAGTCCGGATCATCAAGCGGACAAGCCGGAGGGAATTCACGGGGGAAAGGCGTGCTCTAGAGGTACGAAATTTATCATTTCGTTATATTATACATAATTGTTAGATTTATGTAGACATTTTGAACATGATGATCAAGATTACTAATATGTCACGAATATGACTAGTATCTTGAACAAGTGATAAACATGGTTTCTTGCATACCCTGAATGGTGCTTAATTCAGCACTCAAACGGGTCAAAACAAGCTTGTAGACTATTCCGTAGTTATTCTCTTGAGAGAATAGTCAAGTATTATCATAAGTAAAAATGTTGGATATGGGTAACTAACTTAGTCATTTAATAATTTTGTGTGAAATTAAGTTGTTTCGACATAAGAAAAGAATCAGCCAAACTGAAATCAGAACAAGAAAAACCGGTTCAGCGTGCACCGTAAATTACGGTGATACTGTAATTTACGGTGGCCAGTAATTTTTTACGATGGGATTCTACTGTGTTACGGTAAGTCACAATTGTCCATAATCCACCGTAACTTACGGTGAGTTACGGTGGAGCCCAATTTTTTTAAAATTTGATTTTCTTGAATACGCTTTCGGACATGGTTTGGACACGTAAATTCCAAGAATCATAATACTAATGTTTGTCTAAAATGTTCAGTTTTTCAGGTATTCAAGTGGAAGGATGATGATCAAGCATAAGTACCCGAACCGAACACTCCAACTAACGCTTCCGCATTTGATCTTTTGTTTTAAAACTATGTAAACAATTGTAGTTTCTGTCTTGAATATGGTTTCGTAGGATCAATATATGAATGTTGTGTCTAGATAAACCTTTCAAATCTTGTAAATTTTTGTAAACTCCAAATTTTGGCATGAAATGCAAGGTATTACATTATTAATTCTAGTAGTATAAACTGGGTCTTACAAGTTGGTAATCAGAGCTCAAGGTTGTCAAGAAGTGTTCGGTTCAAGCTTGATCAAGCATCCGGTAAGAGTTAATCGTTTAAGTAGAAATTAGAGAATATAGAAATAAATCATGAACAAATATGCATGAAAAGAGTGTGTAAGCTCACTCAAATACAAGAAATGCATGTAACAAGAATAATTAAATCAAGTTATGAACTTGATTGAATTGAAACAAGAATAATTAAATCAAGTTATGAACTTGATCGAATTGAAAAAAGAATAATTAAATCAAGTTATGAACTTGATTGAATTGAAACAAGAATAATTAAATCAAGTTATGAACTTGATTGAATTGAAACAAGAATGATTAAATCAAGTTATGAACTTGATTAAATCAAAACAAGTAAAGCATGTGTCATAAATGGAATGTTTAACAACCTATGTAAACATTTCAGAAATAGAGATGGCTGATGGAGGTAATGATAATGCGGTGCCAAGAGTCACCGAACAAATGAGGGAAGTGATTGCCGAAGAGGTTGGAAAGGCGATCGAAAACAGTTTGTCGGGCTTTATTGATAAAATTCAAAACACAGTTTTATCAATAGTAGAAGAGAGAATCAAGAAATTGGAAGATGATTCAAATTCAGCAAAGGAAAAGCATGGTGGACGAAAGCCTTGTTCATACAAGGAATTCATGGCCTGTAAACCACCAATATATAATGGGGAGGTTGATCCAATTGTGTGCCAACGATGGCTAAGTGATATTGAAGGAGTATTCGAGAGAACTCATTGTGATGAAAATGACTACGTAGCTTATGGTACGGGTCAATTAAGAGGTCAAGCGAAAGACTGGTGGGATAACAAAAAGAAGGAGATTGGAAGTGAAGCGGCTAAGGCCATGACATGGGAGGAGTTTAAAACGTCGTTTCTTAAACACCATAGTCCCAAAGCGGTCATAAATAGAATCAAGGAAGAGTTCATGCAACTCAGACACAAGGGTGAATCCATAGACAAGATCACGGGGATGTTTATTGACAAGATAAAGTTCTGTGATGATTTGGTGACAAATGAAGAACAAAAGGTCTATTACTACCATAACATGCTAAGTGCGGAGTATAGAGAGTTCATAACCCCTTCAAAATACGAGACCCTTACCGAGATTGTCAATGCTGCTCGGGAAAGGGAGATCGAACTGAAAAAGAGCATAGAACGGGGTGAACGAAGGGCACAAGATGTGAATCCAAGCCCTACTAAGAAGGCACGAACAAACGAAAGCGCAAAGAAATCTGATACGAAAGGTGGGTCGCCAAGTTGCATAATCTGCGGATAAAGGCGAATGCCGTTACAAGGATAATCCTTGTCCCATATGCAAGAAAACGGGACATATGGCTATATCGTGCCCGGAGAAAGTGACGGTTTGTTACAATTGTTATCGAACGGGTCACAAGAAGTCGGAATGCCCGGAACTGGTTGGAAAGAAGGATGGGCAGGAACCGAAAGGTGAAGCCCCGAAAGCAAAGGCAAGATCTTTTCAACTAACCGCTGCAGAAGCAAAGGTTGAACCTGACGTGGTCTCAGGTATATTTGCTGTAAATTCAATTCCCGCACACGTGCTATTTGATACGGGTGCGAATAAATCCTTTGTTTCATATGGATTTATTCGACATCCTTCATTTGTTCTAACAAAATTACCTGTGCCCTTAGAAGTAGAGATAGGTAATAACAAGAGCTTTATTGTTTGTGATGTATGTAAAAACTGTAAACTGAGCATTGACGACGAAGAATATTTGATAAACCTAATCCCGATGTCAATGGGAGAATTTCAAGTAGTCGTTGGGATGGATTGGTTATCTCAATACCATGCAAAGATCGTGTGTTTTCGTAAAGAGATAAAACTAACATCTCCGAGCGGGAAACACGTCACCATTTATGGCGAAAAAGGAGGCAACCCTATAGTATGCTCAATGTTGAAAGCTCACAAGCTTATGAAGCGAGGATGCAAGGCATTCATAATATACGCTAATGAGCCCGAAAAAGAATCACGAAAGATTGGAGAGGTACCGGTAGTACGAGATTATGAAGATGTGTTTCCGGAGGATTTACCGGGGATACCGCCGGAACGGGAAGTAGAGTTCGGGATCGAATTGATTCCGGGCGCAAAACCCGTAGCAAAAGCCCCGTACCGACTCGTACCGTCAGAATTACAAGAGCTGATGTCCCAAATTCAAGACCTGCTTGACAAGGGATTCATAAGGCCGAGTGTGTCTCCTTGGGGCACACCGGTATTGTTCGTGAGAAAGAAAGACGGGAGCATGCGCATGTGTATCGATTACCGGGAGTTAAACAAACTCACGGTAAAGAACCCATACCCGCTCCCGAGAATAGATGATTTATTCGATCAACTACAAGGTGCGAATTGGTTTTCAAAAATTGACCTTAGATCGGGGTATCACCAACTAAAGGTTAAAGAAGAAGATGTGCCGAAGACGGCTTTCCGCACGAGATACGGACATTACGAATTCCTCGTGATGTCATTTGGACTAACAAACGCACCCGCGGCTTTCATGGACCTCATGAACCGGGTTTGCAAGCCAATGTTGGATAAGTCGGTCATCGTGTTTATCGATGATATCTTGGTGTATTCGAAAAGTGAAGCTGAACACGCACACCACTTACAAGAAGTGTTAGAAACACTTAGACGAGAGAAGTTGTATGCAAAATTCTCTAAATGTGCCTTTTGGTTACGAGAGGTACAATTTCTTGGCCACGTCATAAGTGCCGACGGAGTATTGGTGGATCCGTCAAAGATAGAGGCTGTGTCAAAATGGAATCTTCCGAAGAACCCTTCGGAAATTAGAAGCTTTTTGGGGCTTGCGGGATATTATAGGAGATTCATTCAAGATTTCTCTAAGATTGCGTCACCGCTAACAAAGCTAACACAGAAGAAAGAAAAGTTCATTTGGGGTGCTGATCAAGAGAAAGCGTTTCAAACGTTAAAAGAAAAGTTAACTCAAGCTCCGGTATTGACATTGCCGGACGGAGTCGAAGACATGGTGGTTTATTCGGATGCTTCATTATCGGGGCTCGGTTGCGTGTTGATGCAACGGGGCAAGGTAATAGCCTATGCCTCGAGACAATTGAAGATACACGAGAAGAAATATCCCACGCACGATCTCGAGTTGGCAGCGGTGGTATTTGCATTAAAAATATGGAGGCATTACTTGTATGGGGTAAAGTGCACCATATTCACCGACCACAAGAGCTTGAAATACTTCTTTGATCAGAAGGAGTTAAATATGCCACAAAGGCGATGGCTGGAAATGGTGAAAGACTACGATTGTGAGATACATTATCACCCCGGAAAGGCAAATGTGGTAGCGGACGCTCTAAGCAGAAAAGCGAACTATGTCCCAATACGAGTGAGGTCGATGCAACTCGTGGTGACCTCGGGTATACTTGAACGTATTCGAGAGGCACAGTTAGAAGCAGTAAAAGAAGAAAATTGGAAGAAAGAAAGAATAATCGGTCAATTGAAAGATTTATCGGAAGGGAATCACGGGTTGAAGACTCGATCCGGAAGGATATGGGTCCCACATACTTGTGGAGTGAAGGCGCTTCTACTTAATGAAGCTCATAAATCCCGTTATTCAATTCATCCGGGTGCGACCAAGATGTACAATGATTTGAAACAAAATTATTGGTGGCCCGGAATGAAGAGGGACGTGGCGAAGTATGTGGAAAAATGCTTGACATGTTTACAAGTCAAGGCGGAGCACCAGAAACCATACGGCAAACTCCAACCGTTAGAAATTCCGGTTTGGAAATGGGAACATATTACAATGGACCTGTTAACCAAGTTGCCTAAGACGAATCGTGGTTTTGATGCCATATGGGTAGTGGTGGATAGATTGACGAAAAGTGCTCACTTCATTCCGATTCGTGAGACTTATACGTCAGAAAAGATGTCAGAAGTTTATACCAATGAAATCATAGCACGTCATGGGGTGCCGGTGTCCATCGTGTCTGATAGAGATACCCGGTTTACTTCAAATTTTTGGCGAGATTTCCAAGAGCAAATGGGGACCAAATTGTTCATTAGCACTGCGTACCATCCTCAAACGGATGGACAAAGTGAAAGAACGATACAAACATTGGGGGACATGCTACGGGCGTGTATAATCGACTTTGGAGGCAGTTGGGATGTTCCCCTACCGTTAGTCGAGTTTTCGTATAACAACAGTTACCAATCTAGTATTAAGATGGCACCATACGAAATGCTTTATGGTAGGAAGTGTCGAACCCCGGTATGTTGGGGTGAAGTGGGACCACGTGAACTCGCCCACCAAGATATAGTACGAGCCACAAATGAAAAGATCTATATAGTTCGGGCACATCTGAAAGCGGCTCAAGACAAGCAAAAGGCGTATGCTGATAAAAGGAAAAGGCCAATCGAATTTCAAGCTGGTGACATGGAAATGCTAAAAGTTTCCCCATGGAAGGGCGTTATTAGATTCAGAAAAAGGGGGAAGCTAAGCCCAAGGTTTATTGGGCCGTTTAAAATTATCGGGAAAGTTGGCAAGGTAGCTTACCGTCTTGAATTACCAGAGGAGTTAAGTGGAATTCATAGCACGTTTCATGTATCACAATTAAGAAAGTGCCTAGCAGACAAAACGACCTATATCCATTACGATGATATCGAAGTGGATAATAGTCTAAATTATGCGGTGAGACAGGTGGAGATTTTAGATAGAAAGGTCAAACATTTACGAAATAAATAAATTGACCAAGTTAAAGTCAAATGGGAGCATAGGAAAGGTTCGGACACTACGTGGGAGTCCGAAGAAGAGATGCGACGTCTTCACCCTACTTTAGTTGGTACGTAATTCGGTTTCGGGGACGAAACCCTTTTAAGGGGGGTGAACTTGTAACACCCCGAAAATATAAATCCTTATATTAAAATTCTAATGAAATAACAAACAAGAATTTACCAACAAGGAACTTAACCTAGTTAAATTCAAGTCTTGAAATAATTTATAACATGGTTAAAATACTTAAACTTAAGGGAAAATCATAGTTAAGGGTTTAAACTTGTCAAAAGTGAAAGATAATTACTAATAGTAACAAAACCAAACCAAACACACAAAAATTTGTGTGTCTGGTCGATCAAGAGAAAGGGGGCGACACAGGGGATTCTCCAACCCTAGCTTCACACCAAAATCTACTAAATTGAAGCCTCAAATCTGTTTCAAATCGAATTCTAAACATAAATTAGTGATCACCTCGTCATAGGGATCAAAAGGTATGTATAATTTTGATATTTTGATTCACCATAAATTCTAGGTTAATGGTGAATAACTGAAATTGAACCTAGATATGTCATGCATGAATGAATCTTGAAGTAATATGTTGTTTAGGATTAAACCCTAGATGATAATTTGTGAAAATCATTGCATGTTACTTGAAGAAATTACAATCACCATTGTAGGTGATTTATGATATTGTAAAGACTAGACAAGTACTAGGATTATGAATTTTAATCTAGAGAAAAGCTGAATGGTATGAGGAAATTCAGTAATTTGAATGTTTAAATGAGTACAAATTGCTTAATTAAAGTGAAATTAGATGTTAAATTGCAAGTCATGAACTTAGTAATGATTGTAGAAAAATCTGACTCGTTAGGTGTTCGTTGAAATGCCTAACTGAGGATTTAAATGTTAGAATAGGAAGAAAACGCAGATTTAGTCATGACTCATAATGATGCGATTATGGTCATGAAAAGAGTTCTAAACAAGTTGTAAAACTGAATTTTCTAGGCAAAGAGTCCGGATCATTAAGCGGACAAGCCGGAGGGAATTCACGGGGGAAAGGCGTGCTCTAGAGGTACGAAATTTATTATTTCGTTATATTATACATAATTGTTAGATTTATGTAGACATTTTAAACATGATGATCAAGATTACTAATATGTCACGAATATGACTAGTATCTTGAACAAGTGATAAACATGGTTTCTTGCATACCCTGAATGGTGCTTAATTCAGCACTCAAACGGGTCAAAACAAGCTTGTAGACTATTCCGTAGTTATTCTCTTGAGAGAATAGTCAAGTATTATCATAAGTAAAAATATTGGATATGGGTAACTAACTTAGTCATTTAATAATTTTGTGTGAAATTAAGTTGTTTCGACATAAGAAAAGAATCAGCCAAACTGAAATCAGAACAAGAAAAACTGGTTCAGCGTGCACCGTAAATTACGGTGATACCGTAATTTACGGTGGCCAGTAATTTGTTACGATGGGATTCTACTGTGTTACGGTAGGTCACAATTGTCCATAATCCACCGTAACTTACGGTGTCACCGTAAGTTACGGTGGAGCCCAATTTTTTTAAAATTTGATTTTCTTGAATACGCTTTCGGACATGGTTTGGACACGTAAATTCCAAGAATCATAATACTAATGTTTGTCTAAAATGTTCAGTTTTTCAGGTATTCAAGTAGAAGGATGATGATCAAGCATAAGTACCCGAACCGAACACTCCAACTAACGCTTCCGCATTTGATCTTTTGTTTTAAAACTATGTAAACAATTGTAGTTTCTGTCTTGAATATGGTTTCGTAGGATCAATATATGAATGTTGTGTCTAGATAAACCTTTCAAATCTTGTAAATTTTTGTAAACTCCAAATTTTGGCATGAAATGCAAGGTATTACATTATTAATTCTAGTAGTATAAACTGGGTCTTACAGTTTGGAGCTTTTCCAATAGACAGCTCCTCCATTGAGAGTGAATACGAATCTTAATTGTGAGCGAGAATCATCTCGATCACTTTGGAAGCCAGCATCAGTGTACACCTTACAGTGAGCTCCTCTTCCACTCCTCCAAACACCAAGAACATATCTTTGGTTCTTCTTAAGTACATCAGAATGTTCTTTACTGCAGTCTAATGGGCAATGCCTGGACTGTGCTGAAAACGACTGGTCGTGCTTAAAGCATACGAGATGTTAAGTCTAGTACATAGCATACATGATTGAACCAATCGCTAAAGAATATGGAACTACTTCCATTTGCTTAACTTCAATGTCCGTTCAAGGAGATTGCGATTTGTTCAACACGGTTTCTTTAGTCAAAGGAACACCTCCATTCTTGGAGTTTTCCATCTTAAAGCGTGTCATCATTTTGTGTATGTACGTTCTTTGACTTAGCCCTAGAAGCCGCTTAGATCTATCTCTATAGATCTTCATTCCCAGAATGTAAGCAGTTTCTCCAAGATCTTTCATTGCGAAGCAAGATCCCAAATAGTGTTTAACTTCATTAAGCATAAGGATGTTTATTTGCAATGATTAGTATATCATCCACATACAGGATGAGGAATGATATGGTGCTCCCACTAACCTTTCTGTAAACACAAGCCTCATCTTCATTCTTGACAAAACCAAACTCTTTGATCTTCTAGTCAAAATGAAGATTCCAGCTACGAGATGCTTGCTTGAGTCCATAAATGGACTTATTAGGTTTGCTGTCACACCCCTTTCTGCGGCGGAAGCACGAGGTGTGATCATGAAAGGTTCTCATTGCATACGAAAGGTAAACATGCTATATGCTCGTAAAAACATTAAATACCATAATTTGAAAACATAAGTTTAGCGTTTACATCGCTAAGTCGCATAAAACATTGTCTTAAAAAGTTTACAACTTTATTTAAAGATAAACATAAGCGACATCCACAAGCATAAGCGAGACCGCGCGCACATCCATCCTAGTTACCTGAAATACATGTGAGTTTTGGAAAAAACATCAACATAATGTTGGTGTGAATTCATGCAGTTTTGTATTTCACGTTTGTATACTTTGTATGAAAACATAGTTTGTGAATAAATCAAGTTTTCATATATAAATCCAGTTTCATGTGTACACCACGTACTCATGTATAATTCAATTTCTTCTTGAGTACCCCACGTACTCAAGTATAATTCAATTTCTTCTTGAGTACCCCACGTACTCAAGTATAATTCCCATTTTCTTGAGTACCCCACGTACTTCAAGTATAATTCAATCTTTTCTTGAGTACCCCACGTACTCAAGTATTCATCAATTTTTAGTATGGTATGGCTTTTATGTAAATAAAGTATTCCTGTAAGTATCAGGATTGTTAATGGGTTGCAAAGCCATTAACATGTGACACGACATAGGAAGTCACCAAACCTTAGGCATTTAATTGGTATATTCTGAGACACAAAAGCACTACTCGATTCTCGCCCTCGCCGAGAGTGTGGCTGCCCGGCACCCGTTAGATCTAACCTTTTGTTCTGCGGTCTAGGTATATTGTTGATTAATGGTGCTTATGTACCCTATTCGTGACACGATTTCTCGTATCATTTCTCATAACGCATCCTACTTGGTTCTCGTCCTCACCAAGTGCGTTTCTCATATTCTTATATTTCGTCACACTTGGTTCTCGTTCTCACCAAGTGTACTTCTTGTATTCTTATATTTCGTCACACTTGGTTCTCGTTCTCACCAAGTGTACTTCTTGTATTTATATCATACCAATTATAAATATTGTACAGTTGTACATGTATTTCAGCCCCAAGTTATAAAAACTTAAAACAGTTAAAGAGAAAAGGGGGAGCATGAACTCACAACTTTGCGTTCCTTGCGTCGTAAACTTCACCGGACTTGCTTAATTAACGTCGTAACCTATACGCGTTTTCTTAACGTTAGTCACTAGACTTGCGTCGCACAAGTACAGTCACTTTCTTTTGTATTGGTATTGTTGTGTTAAAAATATTTTATATTTTTAACTAAGTATCTTACTTATATTATTTTTTTTCTAAAATTAATATAAGTATCTTGTGTTTTGCACTTTGCACCCGAATTATGTATCTTGTATGTTGTATGTGTATTTCTATGTTTATACTCCTCACGAGTATTTAGTGTATTTTTAAGTCTTAATACACTAGCACGTATAACACATACTATATACACTTAGCACAAAAGTTGGTGATAAAATAATATATATTTTTCTCTCAAAAATATACATACTTGTATCCATTTTTAATCTTGAAGAAATCCTCATTTCTTATCACCAAAAATTAGGGAAACCTTGATAATACTCTTAAATACATTTTTAGGGAATAAGTTTCTCAAAAACTTATATTTTTTTCTAAGTGTCAAAATTTATAAAAAAAAAATTTGACAGAGTTTCCCCTAAAAATGAAGGTTTCCCATGTTTTCAAAACATGTGTTTATTTTCTTTTAAATCGTCAACAATCATCAACAACAATTATCAACAATAATCATCAACAACAATCACTAATTTCTCCATTTCATGAACTTGAATATTTACAAAAATGTGTAGTAACTTACTAGCTCAGTTAGTAGGTCTTGTTATCTTTAAAAATAAGTTTAATTTCTTAAAAACTTTATTTTTAAAGAATATGAAGTTTCACAACTTCTAGTCGGTTTTTAAGAAAATTATTTCTTTGCTAAGACTTTTGTTACACAAGTGTCCACACACTTGTTTGTTCACAAAAACACCTCTAGTTCATGAAAGATCCGGTTTTAAAACATGGTTTCGTCTTACAGTTGGTTCTTCGAAAATACCACTTGTAGATCTTTTGATCTACTAGTTTAGAACCCCATTTCATAAGAAAAATTGTTTTTACACAAGTTCATGTTTGTGAGTGAAAGGGTTCGTCATCTAGTTTATATATATATTTTTTACACTAAACATAGTGCTAGTTCTTGTTCCACGAACGTGACCTAGCGTGGTTAGATGACGATCTGTTCCCCTACTAGCATCCAACAATAGTAAATAACCATAACAAAACAAGTTCCATAAGTTTTACACCAATATTTACTCATTAACCACTTTGTTCATTATTTTTAGTAGACTTTAAACTTTGATCTCTAGTGTTTATGATTTTTACCCGTTAAATATCTTATTAACCACTTTAGACAAGATCAATAGGGTGTTTAGAGTCACTTACTACTAGCTCGAGGCTAGGGAAGAAACTAGACGAAAAATAGGTGGTTAATGGCGTTGTGGTGAGGTCCTTGCGATTCCGTATGCACCGAGCCTCTTCGTATAAGCTCTAACACACTTGTAAGAATATAAAATGGCTTGCTTGAAATTTGAGAGTGGGTGGATGTGGGATGTTGTTCTCTGCCGTGAGTAGCCAAGGAGGGAAAGAGAACAATTTTTGTTTGTTTAAGTGTCTTGCAAATGAATGAAAGGGTGGGTCTTGCATGTAATATATAACCCAACTTCATTAACCTTTAGGTAGAGTGTCATCTAGATATGAGACAAATGAATAGAATAATCAAAATTGTGTAAGGGTGTCCCCTTGGGAGGGAACCGATCGGATCCTATGGGGGGTGGGTTCGGTTTGATTTTAATTGATAAGTAACTAGGTTAGTCACATGTTTATTTAGAACTTTAAGTAGGTTATTAGTGTTATGTAATATAACGGGTGTTAGTGTATTCGGGGACCCTAACTAGCTCAAAAAAAAAAGAAAAATAATGTCAATGACAATATTTTTATGTTCCGGGTATAGTTCGGTTGTTCGGTTGGATATTAATCCGTTAAAGTGCTAAATTACACTTTTTAGTACCCTTTAAGTACCTTTTTGTATCCCTTTTAATTCCCAACACTTAGGGAAATATTCTGGATAATAAAATGACATTTCTGCATAATATTCATATGTTTAAATGCTGAAATATTGCTGAATTATATAAATTTTGCACTTAAAGTGCGTTTCGGGTGCTTTTTAGTGCTTATTTTTGCTTTCGCAATGTCTATAAATTAAACCCTTATATGCACTATTGGGTTTTAATGTACTTTTGTCGTCGGACCTACACCTAGGCCTCAATTCTAATGTCTGACTGCTTTCTGCAGTTCTGTTGACACAGTGTGTCTTACCGGTGAGTTTACTATTATTTCTGACGCAACGCTCTCGCTTATGCATAAGGCAATATTTTTGTAGTATACAACGTGCATGAATTCACTTGTTTAGTATGTGTTCAGACATTGCTGACAATTAAGCACATAATTGCAGTCATTAAATAATGATTAAGGTGTACGGGAATTACCGGTTTGGTGCCAGTTGTCACAGTCTCCCCCCGTTAAAAGAATTTCGTCCCGAAATTCAGGCTGAACTAACTCTCGCAGGAGTCTTCTTGAATAGGTGGGGATACTTTTCTTTGAACTGGTCTTCATGTTCCCATGTGTACTCGGGTCCGTGCTTAGAGCTCCAACGTACTTTGACAAGTTTCACACTGCTCCTCCTGGTCTTGTTGACTTTCCAGTCGGTAACCTCAACGGGTTGTTCTGTAAATCGGAGGGCTTCATCAATATGCACTTCATCCATCGGGATGATCACGTTTTCTTGTGTTGGACTCTTCTTCAGGTTGGATACATGAAACGTATCATGTACTCCATTAAGTTCTTCCGGTAACTCCAACTTGTGTGCCACGGTACCAATTCTTTTCAATATTCTGAATGGTCCGATGTATCGTGGATTCAGCTTTCCACGCTTTCCAAATCTGACTACACCCTTCCATGGTGAGACTTTTAACAACACCTTGTCTCCCACCTTGAATTCTACTGATTTTCTTTTCGGATCAGCGTAGCTCTTTTGTCGATCTCGAGCCGCCTTAATGCGCTCTCGGATCTGCGCAATCTTGTCGGTTGTCTCTTGTACAAGTTCAGGACCAACCATACGTTTATCTCCGGTATCTGCCCAACATAAGGGCGATCGGCACTTGCGGCCATACAGGGCTTCGAACGGCGCGGCTTTTATGCTCGTATGATAACTGTTATTGTAGGAAAACTCAACTAAAGGTAGATGAGTATCCCAGTTGCCGCCTAAATCCATGACACATGCGCGAAACATATCTTCTAACGTTTGTATAGTCCGTTCGCTCTGGCCGTCTGTTTGTGGATGGAATGCCGTGCTTAGATCTAACTGAGATCCAAAGGCTTCCTGAAATGATTGCCAGATTCTTGAGACAAAGCGTCCATCTCTGTCTGAAATGATTGAGATTGGCACTCCATGTCGTGCCACAATTTCTCTTAAGTATATTTCAGCAAGCTTTCCAGTGCTGTCTTTTTCTCGGAACGGAAGGAAGTGCGCAGACTTCGTTAATCGATCAACTATTACCCATATCATATCGTGCCCTCTCGGGGTCCTGGGTAATTTTGTTATGAAGTCCATCGAGATTTTTTCCCACTTCCACACGGGAATCTCTGGTTGTTGTAGTAGGCCAGACGGTTTCTGATATTCTGCCTTAACCTTGGCACAGGTTAGGCATTTTCCAACATAAACAGCAACGTCGCTTTTGAGTCTCGGCCACCAATAGTATTCTTTCAAGTCTTGATACATTTTGTCCGATCCTGGATGGATCGAATATCTCGATTTGTGGGCTTCATTAAGGATGACTTCTCGTATGCCACCATAGAGTGGAACCCAAATACGCTTCTTGAAGTATAAGGCTCCCTCTTCGTTTGGCACCATGTATTTCAGCATACCCCGTAGGTATTCAGCTTTACGGTTCTCTCCATTAAGAGCTTCTTGTTGTGAATCGCGAATGCGTGCAGTGAGGTTCGTTCGAATGGTCATTTCCAATGCTCGAACCCTTAGGGTCTTAACCCTTTCTTTTCGGCTCAACGCGTCCGCTACAACGTTTGCCTTTCCAGGATGGTACTTAATCTCACAGTCATAATCGTTCAGCAGCTCGACCCAACGTCGCTGGCGCATATTCAATTCCTTCTGATCAAATATGTGTTGTAAGCTTTTGTGATCTGTGAAAATTGTACATCGAGTACCATATAAATAATGTCGCCAAATCTTCAAGGCGAATACCACTGCACCTAGTTCCAAGTCATGCGTGGTGTAATTTCTCTCGTGAACCTTCAGTTTTCTTGAAGCATAAGCGATGACTTTTTGGCGTTGCATGAGCACGCAACCCAAGCCTTGTCGTGAGGCGTCGCAGTATACCACGAAGTCTTCAGTGCCTTCGGGTAATGATAGTATCGGTGCATCGCAGAGCTTGTTCTTAAGTAGCTGAAAGGCTTCTTCCTGTTTGTGACCCCAGTCGTATTTCATGTCTTTCTGTGTAAGGGTTGTTAGCGGTTGAGCTATCTTTGAGAAATTCTCAATGAATCGCCGATAGTAGCCCGCTAAGCCCAAAAATTGTTGAACTTCAGTTGGGGTCCTGGGAGCTTCCCAGTTCTTTATTGCTTCTATCTTGGACGGGTCTACATGAATGACCTTCTCATTCACGACGTGACCAAGAAATTGTACTTCGCGAATCCAGAATTCGCATTTCGAGAACTTTGCATAAAGCTTCTCTTTCTTCAGTAGTTCCAAGATGGTTCTGAGATGTTGCTCGTGTTCTTCTTTCGTTCGCGAGTAAATCAGGATATCATCGATAAATACAATCACGAATTTATCGAGATATGGTTTGCATACGCGGTTCATCAGATCCATAAAGACCGCTGGTGCATTCGTCAGCCCAAACGACATCACAAGAAATTCGTAGTGCCCATATCGCGTTCTGAATGCAGTCTTTGGTACGCTTTCCTCTTGGATTCTCAGCTGATGGTATCCAGATCGAAGGTCGGTCTTGGAATAGTAGCTTGATCCTTGCAGTTGATCAAATAAGTCATCAATCCTTGGTAGCGGGTACCGATTCTTGATAGTGAGCTTGTTCAGTTCCCTGTAATCGATACACATCCGCAGTGTTCCATCCTTCTTCTTTACGAATAATACTGGAGCTCCCCAGGGTGAGAAGCTTGGCCTTATGAATCCTTTATCCAACAACTCCTGGAGCTGTGTAGATAATTCTTGCATTTCGGATGGTGCAAGTCGATAGGGTGCCTTGGCTACAGGAGCAACTCCCGGAACCAAGTCTATACGGAATTCGACTTGTCGTTGCGGAGGTAGTCCTGGCAGATCTTCAGGGAACACATCAGGAAATTCCTTCACCACAGGAATGTCTTCGAGTTTTGGCTCCACAGCCTTCTTGTCTATAACGTGTGCTAGGAAAGCGACACATCCTTTCCTCAAGCACTTCTGTGCCTTCATACAACTGATGATTCGAAGAGGTGCGTCTCGTTTTTCTCCATGCACGATGAGAGTTTCACCATTCGCTAAAGGGATGCGAATGATTTTCTCATGACAAATAACTTCAGCTTTGTTCTTGGACAACCAGTCCATCCCGACTACTACATCGAAGCTACCCAATTGAATAGGTAGGAGGTTGTAGGACCGAGTTTCGTGACCGAAACCGTGATTCGTGTGAGATCGGTTCAAGACGGGAGAGATTAGAGATGATAAACAAACAACTTTGTATTAATCCGGTAGTAAAACATTACAAATCGGCCCGATTAACAAGCTAACCGAACTAATACCAAAGAAGTATACATCCGGGGAGAGACCAAGTGGTGATCTCTCCCGGTGAGGACTTGAACCTCCTAAAAACTCCAAGTGTTGCAAATGGCAAGGGTTTTCTATTTATAGTCACACCCCTTGTCTTGCAAACACACACGGTCAACCGAATAACCCTCTCGTTTGACCACTTCAAACGAGCGGGTCTATACACGTTTGATAGACCGTTTCACTAACTATTACAAATTCAGCGTAAAATAAAACTAATCTATTCGACAAGCATCGGACACAAAATCTGCATCAACAAATTCCCCCTTGTCCGTTGCTTTCGAATGCTGAAAATGCAACTGCAATCGATCTTCAGTCAAGTATTCATCTTCTCTGTGTTAACAAATTCCCCCTTGACCGATGATCCAGGTAAGTAGTGTCTTGACGCTCCTTGTAAAATATTTCCCCCTTAAAGTACGCGTATCCGTGTTGGGTGTTGTGCAATTTCTTCAATTGACCGATCTTCCGCTGATCTTCCAATACTCCAACCGGCATTTGATAAGGGTTCCAATCTTTAAGAACTGCATCAAGTCTTGATCTTGTCATAAGAACTCTGTTTCATACAAGCATACTACATTGATAGAGATTTCTGGTGAACTGTCTTCTGTAAACCGTCTTTGTGGAATCGACCAAGTAATGCACTTTAATCTTCAGCATCAACACTCAGGAAAGTCAGCTAGACCAAGTGTATCCCTTGCAAGCTCAACCAGCATGCTTAGTTGAACTACATCCAGATCTCATTGTCTCGCCTTTGTGAAGTTGACCACGTAATGCACTACGGATCTTCAGCATCAGTACTCAGGAAGTCAGCTAGACCAAGTACATCGTTTGCAAACTCAACGAATTGAGTTACCCCCAGATCCCTGTAAAATCCCAAAGAAACATCAAACCCAAAACCGAATCCTGCAGGTCTTCAGTCTTGAACTATCAGCTTTCATAAAGATTCCCCAGGACTTCAGTGAACAGCGCTTTTGTAACTACTGTAGACTTTAGAAACCTGTATTTTTCCGTGCAAAACCCTTCACGCTGGCTGGAGAATTAATTAAAATCCTCAAATATGTGTATGTGCAAAACATTCCACGCCGAACCGTTTGTATCACCAGAAAATCACAAACTCTACCACCTGTGATTGCGTTTAGAAATTTACCGAAGAAATTCAACATACGAAATTTTTATTCCCCCTATTTCTTTGGTAAGATTTCTAAACCTTAACAGATTCTCTCCACTTCAAAGAAACTGTCGTCAAATGTTCACCAATTCCCTCCACTGAGCGGAACTGTCGTCAATCTTCATTGAATGTTCTCGGTTCCGAAAAATCACGAAAACGACTTTCTTCTTTGCATATTCTAGTTGAATAAGAACGTCCCCTAGTACCCCGTAGGATCCGACTTGTATCCCTCCAAAGACTTTGTGAACTCGTTAGGACCGGTATTGACATTCTAGGTTCATTCATTCGTTACCAAATGCGAGAATATGACAATAAACAAAAAGATTTCTTCGTTGCATATTCTAGTTGATAAAGAAATTTCGCCTAGTACCCCGTAGGATCCGACTTGTATCCCTCCAAAGACTTTGTGAACTCGTTAGGACCGGTATTGACGTTCCAGGTTCATACGTTCGTTTTCAAATGCGAGAATATGACAATAAACAAAATGCTTTTGAACATTTACGAATAACCCATAACAATCATAAATATTGACGTGCGGAAGTGAACATACCGTTCTGTTTTTGGCCCATAGTAGTCAAGTCACCAAATTTGACGTTTGCATCGGTAACCGTGACTACCCCACATTTAACAAAAATATCATCATCTGTTTTCATCATCCTAAAGTGATTCCGTGCGCTCCCGAACCCGTACGAATTTTGGCGTTGAAAAATAGATAAACTTTGCGAACACCCGACACCATTTTGGAACTCACGTAAAATTCTTGGCCCATGTAGTGATCGTGTAGTCCCGGCCAACTAGTTGTTTAAAAATTTACGACCCTGCCCACTCCACTTGAAAAAGGTCCACTTAAATTTAAAAGTTCTTGGCGCAAATAAAATGCTTTAACACCCGGCCTAAACCTCGTACATTTGTGGTCCAACAGAAGTTTAACACATATGCTATGTCTTCATGTGGGATCAAAAAGAAAATCATAATCTTTAAAATTTGAATTTGCATTTGTGAGTGACCCGTAGATATATTCATCTATTTTCTTCTTGTGAATATATTTGTGCCATAATATAGCCCAATTATAAAAAAACTGGACATATAATACAGCATTCCAATATTCCACTAAACAAGTTTCAGGCCCCACCATGTGCAGCTTAGAAATAATTATGGATCAAATAATTAGGCCCAACATACTCACCAGTCCAGCCCAATAAAAAAATGACCCAGCATAAAGACCTAGCTGCTTTTTCCCAGCCGACATCATCATCATCTGCTGAGTTCTTCTTCCTCTTCGATACCCAGCAACAAACAAACAATCAGCAGCATTCATCTTCTTTATCCTTTTTTTTTTAATTTTTTTTTTGTTTAACATGATCCTTCAACCTCATCGATACACATACACATCCATACAATCAGAAAGTTACTCTCTTCTCATCGGTGCACAGACCCTTCTTCTTCTTCGATACATCTGGTATCTCTCGAGGATCATCTTTCGAAGGATCGAAGGATCATCTTTCGAAACACACATCCATACTTTCGAAGGACCATCTTTCGAAACACACATCCATACTTTCGAAGGATCATCTTTCGAAACACACATCCATACCCCCATCTACGATATCCTTCGAGGATCATCTTTCGAAGGATCATCTACGAAGGATTATCTTTCGAAGTTGTTGAGGGTTCCCACAAAATATCTGGTATCTTTCGATCCAGATCTGGATCCTTCGACCCAGATCTGGATTAAGCAGCCGCCAAGAACATCTCAAGAACACAGCGACTGTTCTTATGCAGATCTGACAAAAACTTTGTATATTTGATTTTTGATGATGATAACTTGATTATATAGGTGAAAAACATAAAACCGAACACTTGTTTCCGCACAGATCTGAATATTCGGGTCCAGATCTGAGTTTTTCTCATTTTCACCCAACTTTTCTTCTTGAACAAAAATCACTAAAATCACAGATCTAGAGCACATGTGACTTAGTAAACGGTTAGATTTACTAAATCGGGCACCATGGCTCTTATACCAATTGTAGGACCGAGTTTCGTGACCGAAACCGTGATTCGTGTGAGATCGGTTCAAGACGGGAGAGATTAGAGATGATAAACAAAAAACTTTGTATTAATCCGGTAGTAAAACATTACAAATCGGCCCGATTAACAAGCTAACCGAACTAATACCAAAGAAGTATACATCCGGGGAGAGACCAAGTGGTGATCTCTCCCGGTGAGGACTTGAACCTCCTAAAAACTCCAAGTGTTGCAAATGGCAAGGGTTTTCTATTTATAGTCACACCCCTTGTCTTGCAAACACACACGGTCAACCGAATAACCCTCTCGTTTGACCACTTCAAACGAGCGGGTCTATACACGTTCGATAGACCGTTTCACTAACTATTACAAATTCAGCGTAAAATAAAACTAATCTATTCGACAAGCATCGGACACAAAATCTGCATCAACAGAGGTCGATGCTAAATCTTCGTTCACCAAGTTCTAGTGTGCAGCCTCTAACAACTTCGCCCGATTCAACAAGTTTACCATTGGCTAGTTCTATGGAATAATGAATTTCTAATCTACTAGATTCTATTCCGAGTATGCGTTTAAATTCCACAGACATGAAGCTATAATCGGCGCCAGTGTCAAATAATATGGATGCAAAGTGATTGTTAATGAGAAACGTACCGGTGACCACGTTAGGGTCCTCGCGTGCGTTCTTTGCTCCAATCACAAATGCTCTAGCCGGAGCATTGTTTCCCTCTGGGCAGTTCTTCATGAAATGATCATTGCTTCCACACTTGAAGCATCCTTGGTTCTGCCCTTTCCCGTTACCATTCTTGTTACCAGCACCGTTCCCATTTCGGTTCTTTCCTTTTCCCCAACAGTCTTCTGTTTGATGACCCAATTTACCACATTTGTCGCACCTTGGAATGCGACAAGCTCCATCATGGTGATACTTACATTTTTGGCATCTAGGCATGGGACCTTGGTATGCTTTGGTTGCATGGGTTTTCGCCTCCTGAGACGGGTTAGCGTCACGCTTCTTGTTGTTGAAACCCTTATTGTTACGAGTTGCTTGCTTCAGGTTTGCATGTTTTCTTTTCTTGTCGCCGGACGACTCAGCATGCGTCTCGGTCTTCTCTGTTGGGTTCAATGATAACTTCTTCATACGAACACAATCTTCAGTTAGGCTGATAGCCAGAGTTACAGCCTCGGTGATTGTTTGTGGTTTGGCCGACGTCACCATGCCACGAAACTCTGGGGCCAGTCCCTAAATGTAGCGTTCAACACGCTTAAATTCCGGAGTCACCATGTAGGGTAGCACTCTTGACAGATCGTGGAACCTTCGAGTGTAACCATTGATGTCAGCACCTTCCATAGTCAAGTGCCAGAACTCCATTTCTAGCCTTTGGAGTTCCGCACGAGAGCAGTACTTCTCTCTCATTCTTTCCTTCAGTTCCTCCCAAGTTAGGCCATAAGCGGCATCATCACCCAAAGTTTGGGCTTGCAGGTTCCACCAAGTCAGAGCTTCATCGACAAACAACCCAGTAGCAAAAGTGACTTGTTGATCCGCGGTACACTTGCTCATGCGGATAGTAGCTTCAGTCTTCTCCGTCCAGCGCACAAATGCTACTGCACCTCCTGTGCCGTCATAGTTCATCGGCTTGCAGTCGAGGAACTGCTTGAAAGTGCAGCCTGGAATTTATTCAACCAATTCACATGTGAGCAATCGAAGAATTAATGAAACAAGGACCGTTCATAAATTTCTTCATGCTTAGCAAAACGTCTAAGGTTACCTTGAGCTGCATTGCCTCCAGATGAATCTCCGTTCCCATTACGTCTAGCGTTGCTTGGGCCACCACTGTCTTGAGTACGGTTCGCCTCGTATTGGGCGATAGCAGCGGAGATCCTTTCTTCCAGTAGAGCGTTCAGCTCTTCAGCCGTTCTTGGCAGTGGGGGAGGAGGAGGTTGATCATCATTGCGAGCATTCACAGCTTTCCTGGGTGCCATGTTCTGACAGAACATTACACAACAGGGTTAGACATTTGTTTGATATCGTCACACTAGACAGTAGTATCATATATATTCACAAGTATATATACCACATAAGTGACATCAAACAATTATTACTTTAGCAGAGTACTTAGTAGGCTTGCACTGAGGGAATCTATACGTGACAAGACTTGTTGTGATTTCTGTGCACTGAATTCCATAATTATGTATGCATCCATAATTACGTAACTCCTTGCACAGTCCGCACAGTTCGTTTCATCCTCGTATTTCTTCCTTCAGATGGGCCATCGCTTTCAGATAAAGTCACGTATACTTGTGACATTCTACTTCTAGTACATGCTAATTATCACACATAATTGCAAGTAATTTCTAGCCAACGACATGTGCTACTCAAGTGCACTCTAAGTCTCGTAGTGTCTTTTCTAGACTCTGGTAAACAGTTTCAGGCAGTGGATGTCGCGGGACGTTTTATGCAATGAAAACTCTTTGAAAAATTGTTTTCGTGAAAGGATCCTAGAGATTGTAGACTAGACTCGAGAAGGAATCCTGGTTCACTACAACCGCTGCTCTGATACCAATCTGTCACACCCCTTTCTGCGGCGGAAGCACGAGGTGTGATCATGAAAGGTTCTCATTGCATACGAAAGGTAAACATGCTATATGCTCGTAAAAACATCAAATACCATAATTTGAAAACATAAGTTTAGCGTTTACATCGCTAAGTCGCATAAAACATTGTCTTAAAAAGTTTACAACTTTATTTAAAGATAAACATAAGCGACATCCACAAGCATAAGCGAGACCGCGCGCACATCCATCCTAGTTACCTAAAATACATGTGAGTTTTGGAAAAACATCAACATAATGTTGGTGTGAATTCATGCAGTTTTGTATTTCACGTTTGTATACTTTGTATGAAAACATAGTTTGTGAATAAATCAAGTTTTCATATATAAATCCAGTTTCATGTGTACACCACTTATTCATGTATAATTCAATTTCTTCTTGAGTACCCCACGTACTCAAGTATAATTCAATTTCTTCTTGAGTACCCCACGTACTCAAGTATAATTCCCATTTTCTTGAGTACCCCACGTACTTCAAGTATAATTCAATATTTTCTTGAGTACCCCACGTACTCAAGTATTCATCAATTTTTAGTATGGTATGACTTTTATGTAAATAAAGTATTCCTGTAAGTATCAGGATTGTTAATGGGTTGCAAAGCCATTAACATGTGACACGACATAGGAAGTCACCAAACCTTAGGCATTTAATTGGTATATTCTAAGACACAAAAGCACTACTCGATTCTCGCCCTCACCGAGAGTGTGGCTGCCCGACACCCGTTAGATCTAACCTTTTGTTCTGCGGTCTAGGTATATTGTTGATTAATGGTGCTTATGTACCCTATTCGTGACACGATTTCTCGTATCATTTCTCATAACGCATCCTACTTGGTTCTCGTCCTCACCAAGTGCGTTTCTCATATTCTTATATTTCGTCACACTTGGTTCTCGTTCTCACCAAGTGTACTTCTTGTATTCTTATATTTCGTCACACTTGGTTCTCGTTCTCACCAAGTGTACTTCTTGTATTTATATCATACCAATTATAAATATTGTACATTTGTACATGTATTTCACCCCCGAAGTTATAAAAACTGAAAACAGTTAAAGAGAAAAGGGGGAGCATGAACTCACAACTTTGCGTTCCTTGCGTCGTAAACTTCACCGGACTTGCTTAATTAACGTCGTAACCTATACACGTTTTCTTAACGTTAGTCACTAGACCTGCGTCGCACAAGTACAGTAACTTTCTTTTGTATTGGTATTGTTGTGTTAAAAATATTTTATATTTTTAACTAAGTATCTTACTTATATTATTTTTTTCTAAAATTAATATAAGTATCTCGTGTTTTGCACTTTGCACCCGATTTATGTATCTTGTATGTTGTATGTGTATTTCTATGTTTATACTCCTCACGAGTATTTAGTGTATTTTTAAGTCTTAATACACTAGCACGTATAACACATACTATATACACTTAGCACAAAGGTTGGTGATAAAATAATATATATTTTTCTCTCAAAAATATACATACTTGTATCCATTTTTATTCTTGAAGAAATCCTCATTTCTTATCACCAAAAATTAGGGAAACCTTGGTAATACTCTTAAATACATTTTTAGGGAATAAGTTTCTCAAAAACTTATATTTTTTTCTAAGTGTCAAAATTTATAAAAAAAATTTGACAGAGTTTCCCCTAAAAATGAAGGTTTCCCATGTTTTCAAAACATGTGTTTATTTTCTTTTAAATCGTCAACAATCATCAACAACAATTATCAACAATAATCATCAACAACAATCACTAATTTCTCCATTTCATGAACTTGAATATTTACAAAAATGTGTAGTAACTTACTAGCTCAGTTAGTAGGTCTTGTTATCTTTAAAAATAAGTTTAATTTCTTAAAAACTTTATTTTTAAAGAATATGAAGTTTCACAACTTCTAGTCGGTTTTTACGAAAATTATTTCTTTGCTAAGACTTTTGTTACACAAGTGTCCACACACTTGTTTGTTCACAAAAACACCTCTAGTTCATGAAAGATCCGGTTTTAAAACATGGTTTCGTCTTACAGTTGGTTCTTCGAAAATACCACTTGTAGATCTTTTGATCTACTAGTTTAGAACCCCATTTCATAAGGAAAATTGTTTTTACACAAGTTCATGTTTGTGAGTGAAAGGGTTCGTCATCTAGTTTATATATATTTTTTTTTACACTAAACATAGTGCTAGTTCATGTTCCACGAACGTGACCTAGCATGGTTAGATGACGATCCGTTCCCCTACTAGCATCCAACAATAGTAAATAACCATAACAAAACAAGTTCCATAAGTTTTACACCAATATTTACTCATTAACCACTTTGTTCATTATTTTTAGTAGACTTTAAACTTTGATCTCTAGTGTTTATGATTTTTACCCGTTAAATATCTTATTAACCACTTTAGACAAGATCAATAGGGTGTTTAGAGTCACTTACTACTAGCTCGAGGCTAGGGAAGAAACTAGACGAAAAATAGGTGGTTAATGGCGTTGTGGTGAGGTCCTTGCGATTCCGTTTGCACCGAGCCTCTTCGTATAAGCTCTAACACACTTGTAAGAATATAAAATGGCTTGCTTGAAATTTGAGAGTGGGTGGATGTGGGATGTTGTTCTCTGCCGTGAGTAGCCAAGGAGGGAAAGAGAACAATTTTTTTTTTGTTTAAGTGTCTTGCAAATGAATGAAAGGGTGGGTCTTGCATGTAATATATAACCCAACTTCATTAACCTTTAGGTAGAGTGTCATCTAGATATGAGACAAATGAATAGAATAATCAAAATTGTGTAAGGGTGTCCCCTTGGGAGGGAACCGATCGGATCCTATGGGGGGTGGGTTCGGTTTGATTTTAATTGATAAGTAACTAGGTTAGTCACATGTTTATTTAGAACTTTAAGTAGGTTATTAGTGTTATGTAATATAGCGGGTGTTAGTGTATTCGGGGACCCTAACTAGCTAAAAAAAAAGAAAAATAATGTCAATGACAATATTTTTATGTTCCGGGTATAGTTCGGTTGTTCGGTTGGATATTAATCCGTTAAAGTGCTAAATTACACTTTTTAGTACCCTTTAAGCACCTTTTTGTATCCCTTTTAATTCCCAACACTTAGGGAAATATTCTGGATAATAAAATGACATTTCTGCATAATATTCATATGTCTAAATGCTGAAATATTGCTGAATTATATAAATTTTGCACTTAAAGTGCGTTTCGGGTGCTTTTTAGTGCTTATTTTTGCTTTCGCAATGTCTATAAATTAAACCCTTATATGTACTATTGGGTTTTAATGTACTTTTGTCGTCGGACCTACACCTAGGCCTCAATTCTAATGTCTGACTGCTTTCTGCAGTTCTGTTGACACAGTGTGTCTTACCGGTGAGTTTACTATTATTTCTGACGCAACGCTCTCGCTTATGCATAAGGCAATATTTTTGTAGTATACAACGTGCATGAATTCACTTGTTTAGTATGTGTTCAGACATTGCTGACAATTAAGCACATAATTGCAGTCATTAAATAATGATTAAGGTGTACGGGAATTACCGGTTTGGTGCCAGTTGTCACATTTGCACACCTCGGTTGGATATTTAGGATCGACGAAACCTTCAGGCCGAATCTTATAGACATTTTCAGAGAGATGTCTTTTGACATCCATTTGCCATATTTTGTAATCACAGTACGCAATTATGGCAAGCAATATCCTGATTGATTTAATCATAACAACGGGCGAGAAGGTCTCATCATAGTCAATACTTTGAGTTTGAGTGAAACCCTTCGCAACTAGCCGTGCTTTATAGGTGTGTATATTTCCATGCATATCGGTTTTTTTTTCTTGAAAATCCATTTGCTCCCTACTGCCCGAGATTCGGGGGGTAGCTCAACCAAGTCCCAGACTTGATTATCACGCATAGATTGCATCTCAGCGTTCATAGCTTCTAGCCATTTCGCAGATTCAAGATCTGAGATAGCAGATTTGTAGTTAGTAGGTTCGTCATTAGACTCATTTACTACCAAGACTTGAGCACCTTTGTTGGTGCATTCATCTGTCGTCTTCGTCTTATGTCGAGTCTCGAGTTCGTTGCGGATTTGTACAAGCATGAGGTCATCATTATTGATGATGACATCACATAGATGACATCATCATATGCATCATCACATAGAATTCACAAGATGACAAAATGGATTACTTGAAACAAGTTTTATGGTTGACCGTTTGAAGTTGTAACATTTAGATTGAGTTATCCGTTTGAATGTTGTATCGTTTGAAGGGTTCCATTTGAAAGTATTGTATCACTTTCAAACGGAAGGGTCCTACCCTATAAATAGCCTTCAAACGAGTTCATTTGTAAGGTTCTAGTTTCCGACGCCGAGGTGCTGTCGAGGTGTCTCCAGTCTTGTAAACGTTCAGAGATTAATAAACGAGACAATTAATAGTGAATCCAAGCTAAACGAAGACCGAATCAATGAATTCCGCCTCTGATTCGGTCTGAGCACTCTTCTGATTGACTCGTTAGGTCGTTTCACGATCCTACAAGTGGTATCAGAGCTCAGGAGGAAGAGTTCTTACTGTTTAGCTCGTTTTCGCTGGAATATTCTATCTTCTACACCTTCTTTTCAAAACTGAACAAGTTTTCACGGATAAAATCGGCTAAAATTTTCACAAAATGTGCGTAATGATGTTTTAACAAACCCTTGAGAATATCGGACCTAAACTCGAAGTAATAGTGGTAAAAATGGACTGAAAATACCGTTCCGTTTGAACGAAGCATAGGTGTTCTGTTTGAAAATTGCCATCCCGTTTGAAAATGCATACCCTTCTGTTTGAAATTTGATCCTATCGTTTGAAAACAGGACTGTTACGTTTGAAACTTGTGTTCCGTTTGAACATACCGTTTGAAACATAACCTGAACGTTTGAAACATAACCTTCCCGTTTGACACATAACCTAATCGTTTGAAATTCAACATGACCGTTTGAAACATTTGTTTGAAAAGTGTGAACCGATTAAAAGTACATCGAGTTGCGTGAATTAACGTGTTTTTGTGTCAGACCATTGATCTTTGGGAAAAGAATTTAAGTATTTTGATAATCGCATGTGATCATTAATGTAGCATGTGAATTGATATCAGTCAAAGCATAAGTCATCATTCCACGTGTACTAATTGGTCAAATCAGCAAATGATATTTGTTATTGTCGGCTAAGTGGAAGTGTGTCAAGCCCACGTGATCCATCAGATTGTTTGTGAAATTCTTGGTTTAAATAATCCGCATGTGCATATCACTTTGATCAAGACTTGCGACCCAATCAAAACAGCTTTTAAAAATGAGATTGTCAGCCCATGTCTTAAGATTAGTGTTGCATGTGAGGTTTTAATTTCGATACATTCAAACTGAATTGATTCTAGTTGTTGTCGGTTAGTGGATTAATAGGTCCAATCGTTGAGGGGTGTTGTCTGATTGTTTGCATGTGCTAAGTGTTTGTCGAAAAAAATTAAGTGCCCAATCAGATTTAATGCAAACTTGAAGTTGTCAGTCATTGTTTGCAACTCATGTGTTGTGTGCGCCCCATGTGAAAACAATTATTTGTCAGACCCATTTATATGCGGCCCAATCATAATATTTGATCAAGACTTAAAGTGATTGGCCCAAGCTTAAATAGTTTGAACATTTGACACCGAAACATGGAAACTGAAGAAGATATTGCATTGTATTACTATGGATCTCAACAAGAGAGTTATAATGTGATTAAAGAAGAACCAGTTTTTGAAGAATCAATTTCAAAAGAATCAGTTTCAGTAAAAATGGATTCAGAAACTGATCAAGATAAGGTTGAAAATAATTTGGAAGTTGTTTCGGAGAAAGTACCAGTGTTTGATAACTCATCAGATGAAGAGAGTGATGATGACAGTAAAGAAATTAGTCAACTTGAATTTTATAGAATTTTGATGGCACCTGATTTGTTTAATATTCTTGTTGCAGCAAAAATGGAGTTACTCAAAACAAAACGAGCTGCAAAAATGAAGGATCTAAATGTAGAAAATGTGGAAGAAAATGTTCAAGTGGTGAAAGAACAGGTTGAAGAGATTCCAGCTCTCAAGACTGAGAAGAAAGCTGAAGTTGAAAAGATGCCTGGGAAATGCTTAGAATGTGATCAATCTAGAGCAGAAAATGTCCAACTCTTAAAACAAGCAGAGAGTTTGACATTGGAAAACAAGATTTTGAAAGAAAAAGAAAAAGAATTTGAAAGCAAAAAGAAATCTTCAGAAGATGAAGATTTCTGGATAAAGCTTGAAAACAAGAATTTGAAAGCAAATGAAACAAAATTTCAAGAACAGTTAAAAGTTTTGGAAAATGAAAAATCTGTTCTTGAAAACCTTAAAATTGAAAACGAAAAAACAATCAAGTCTCATCTTAAACGAATTTCTCAGCTTGAAAACGAAGCTGAGAATTCAAGAAACAAGATTGACGAACTTGAAAGGAAATTGAAAGGTTTTGTGACTTCCTCAGATAGTTTGAATTTTCCTTGTCCAAAACCGTTCAATTCAGTTTCAATAAGTGACAATGTCACAAACTTTGACAAAGTCAAAGTTGAAGATTGTGATGAAAAATCTGATGATGAAAATAAAAAATTCGAAAAACAAAAATTGTTTTTGAAATTAAAAGAAAAGTTTCAAGAAACTGTTCCACAATCAACTGAAAAGGGAGAATGCTCTAAGAAAAACCTTTGAAGAAGAAAGTGGAACAAAAACAAAAAGAGAAAATTTTGAAAAATGTACAAAAAGAGAATAACAGCTCATCAGATCGATCATCCAATCGCAATCAAAAACCACAAAAAGTAAAAAATGAAAACTAAAAAATTGTTGGTAATAAGTGGTGCAGGTCGGACCACAGTGCTCAAAAGTCAAATCAAGCAAACAAGAGGAGCAAGGATTATCACCAAGCCAAACAGTGCTTTGATCTGAATGTTTGGACTGAAAATGGTGATTGGTACGATAACAGAGTGTGTTACCGATGTGGTTATCAAGGACACATTGCTGTTAACTGCCAAGGTTGGAGTTATGAGACGAGGAGATGTTTTAATTGCAATATCATTGGCCACATTGCTAGAGATTGCTCAATGAGATCAATGAGAAGATCGAGGGCTGAATCTCAAAAGCAGGTGAAGAAACCAGTCAATGTCAAGCCCAAAGAACAGAAGGTTCAAGAACTTAAAGTTCAAGAAACGAAAGTGAAGCTTTCACAGGGGCAGAAAGACAGACTGAGGAAAAAGAGGAAGAAGGCGAGAGAGTATCTGGAGAAGATTTTGTCCTCAGGTTCATCTGTTGGTAAAAATAAGAGTTCTGATGAATCGCTTTCCTCGACTGCAATGTCAAGCAAGACGAGTTCATCAGATACAAATCTAAGGACGAAAGAAGAAAAGAAGAAGAAGAAAATGGTCGGCGATGAATCTGACATGTTGAAGTCAGACAAGCCACCTTCAGGCGATGAATCTGGCTCCTCAAAGTCAGACAAGCCACATTCAGGCAATGATTCTGGTATGGTAAAGCCAGAAGAGCCAGTTGTTGAGGTAAAAACTGAGAATTCTAGTCTAACAATGGATGATGCAAATTTTCCACCATTGTTGAACAAGAATTCAAAATCACCCAAGGACCGTCAGGCTTGGGTGAATCTGTTTAAATAGAAAAACCTGACTTGCCGGAGTTCCCAGGTTGGTAAGTGTGGAACATGAATCGGCACATTTCTTGAGAAATTCACGAAAGTGATATTTCGACTTACAAGTGGTAAATCAGGGACATTAAGTTGTACTTGATTTTCTACATGTGACTGTGTTGTTAAAATCGATAAATGTTAAATCTTACAAGTGGTTAAAAGAACAAAGTGATGGATGAAACCCCGAATTTGTGAAAAGACACACAAAACTTATTTTCCGGAAAAACCATTTTGATTAAAACAAACTTAAGTGTTTTGAAATCACAATGGGAAAATGTTTTGTTGTGAGGGGGAGTTCTGATTGTTCATGCCAAGTGAATGGAGAATTGAAGTGATTCTCATCATGTTGTCACATTTCTTGTATAGTTGGTTTTCAAATTTTCCTAGAAAATCAAAATTGAGACATATTTTGATTTTAGGGGGAGTAAAATTTTTAAAAAATTAGAAAATTTGAAAATGTAAAAAAAACATTGAAAAATGAAAAAATGAGTTTTGTTGCATAAAAGAGGAAATGATAGTAGATCAGTTAGACTCTCACAGCATGCTAAAGAAATGGAAAGATATAATGTGATAAACGATCTCACTAAAGATGTGACGGTAGGCTCAGCTAGACTAGTAGATTTGCGATAACGATACAAACTTAAATGAAAAAGCCTAGTTCTAGTGGGAAACATGGTCGAAAGCATAGTACTTAGTTTTGTCCTTCTTGATTGTGTGCCTACTCAGTAATCGCTGATTGTCGAAAGACATAAAACTGGTTAAGTTTGTGAATTTTCACAACTTTGCTGAAAAGTCGCTGTGATTGTGCATTTTATTTTGCAAAGATTTAAACTTGTTTTATTTCTTTATTTTGTTTAAGCATCGGACATCCTCTGTGTATACGTGAGTATCGACCTGGATGTTGTTGCCTAAACGTTCTGCTTTATTTTCTTTGGTGTTTCGTTTAAGCTTTGGATCACCTCTGCGTATACGGGAGTATCGACCTGGTGGTTAAAGCCTAAACAACTTCAACTTGTTTTATTTTTCTTATTTTGTTTAAACATTGGACTTTCTCTGCGTATACGGAAGTATCGACCTGATTGTTAATGTTTAAACATTCTGCTTTGTTTTCGCACAAATCACAGTTGATAAAGTTTAAAGGCATTACTTGAGTTAGTGTATTACATGATGAGGGGGTATGCTGAGATCGTGGGGTCCATAAGAGTTTAGTGCTATATTAATATACCTTAACGTATCGGTAAGCATTTCGAAAGTTTTTAGATTGAGCTTAAGAGGACAAACAATATCGTCAATCAACGTGAATCGTTTAGAACTGAAAATGTTTAAAGCTTAACGGTGCTAGTGATTGGTCACAAAAACTGATATGATCCTCTTACGAAGCTCACAAAAATATTGTTTGTAAATATTTCTTTACTGTATTTCTTTGTTCTATTCAAAAATCCAAAAAGATTTTAAGTGTGTTTTAGCATAAATTTTGAAAAATTCAAAAAGATTTTCGACAACTGATGTTGGAAAGCTGATATTCAAAATTTCAAGTGCTGAACATGATGAACTGGTTTGGGAATGTGTGTGCTGAATTGAAGAAATTTTGTTTTGAGAAAGAAAAGTTTGATTAGTTAATCGAGATCATTAATTTGAACTTGATGTAACTATTACTAGTAAGTTTTTCTTATTGATTTAAGTAAAAAACTTATGTGTTTTGATGAGAAAATGTGTGTAGGAAATGAGTAATCAGAGATAAAGCCAGGAATTGATATCTAGGTGATAGCTAATTCCAGACAGCGATCCCATCATGATGAGAGGGGGAGTCTGACAAGGTTAGAGCCAAAGAGAAGATCCTGGTATATGCAAAGAAAGAAAAGAGACAGATAAAGACTGAAGATGCAAAGACTCGACACTTAAGACTCGTCAACATCTGAGGGGGAGTCTGTTGGTGCATTCATCTGTCGTCTTCGTCTTATGTCGAGTCTCGAGTTCGTTGCGGATTTGTACAAGCATGAGGTCATCATTATTGATGATGACATCACATAGATGACATCATCATATGCATCATCACATAGAATTCACAAGATGACAAAATGGATTACTTGAAACAAGTTTTATGGTTGACCGTTTGAAGTTGTAACATTTAGATTGAGTTATCCGTTTGAATGTTGTATCGTTTGAAGGGTTCCATTTGAAAGTATTGTATCACTTTCAAACGGAAGGGTCCTACCCTATAAATAGCCTTCAAACGAGTTCATTTGTAAGGTTCTAGTTTCCGACGCCGAGGTGCTGTCGAGGTGTCTCCAGTCTTGTAAACGTTCAGAGATTAATAAACGAGACAATTAATAGTGATTCCAAGCTAAACGAAGACCGAATCAATGAATTCCGCCTCTGATTCGGTCTGAGCACTCTTCTGATCGACTCGTTAGGTCGTTTCACGATCCTACAACCTTCGAGATGCCAAAGGTATCTGTTAGGTTCTTTACGAGTCCTGCTACTTCTGCGAACGCCTGTGTTCATGTCTGATTCATCAGCAACAATTTCTTGTTGTTCAGACGTTCCGACTTCATCAGCGGTTGTTGTTGGTTCTCAATTTCTTCAAGATCAACCACATTATTTCCAGTTCCTCGATTAAGAAGTTCTTCCTCGAGAAAGTGCCCCTTCCTTTTGATGGAAATAACATTTGCATCAGGATGGTAGAAAAAATATCCGCTTCTTTTATAGTATCCGACGAAAACAACCTTTTCGCCTCGAGGATCGAGCTTATCATCAGCATCACAAGTGATGTATGCATCACATCCCCATACTTTTAGGTATTCCAAATCGGGTTTACGCTCATGCCATATCTCATATGGCGGTTTTGTTTACCTTTCAGTCGGAGCTAAATGTACAATGCGGGAAGCGGATATAAGAGCTTGTCCCAAAAGGAGTGAGGCAAGTTAGTTCTACACATCATCGATCGAACCATATCAAGTAGAGTTGGATTTCATCTTTCACTCACGCCATTAAGTTGGGGTGTGCAAGGTGGAGAGAGTTGTGAAACTATTCCACACTCTTTTAGATGATTGAGAAATTCAAAGCTGAGATATTTGCCACATCGATCTGATCGAAGTACTTTTATCTTTCTATCAAGCTGGTTTTAGTCATGGTTTCTAGACATGGTTCTGAAAGGGCCATATACATCATGTGAATGAGTTCTAGAAAACAACTGATCCGTTCACTAACTTCGGTGAAGGGGTGCTTTGTGAGTTTGCTAGCTAAGCAAGATTCGCAATCATCAAAGGAGTACTGTCTAGTGGATTCAAGAATCCCCTTGGACTGGAGCCATTTTATGCGTGCCTTACTTATGTGGCCAAGTCTGCAATGCCATAAATATATTTCATTTATGCCAGCTTTGTTACGCTTAGAAAGATGATATATGTTACTACTTGTTTGAACATCAATCTCATAAATACCATTTCGAGGTTTAGCCTCAAAATAAAAGACATCATTCAAGTAGGCTATAACAGAAGAACCATTTAAAACGTACTTGAATTGAATCCTTGTTCAAACAGTGAAGAGACTGAAATAATGTTTTTGGTCAAACCAGATGCATATAAACAGTTATTTAAAGTAACTACAAGGCCAGGGGAACATGAAAAACAAAATGTTCCAGTTGCAAGAACTGGAACCCTCTTTCTATTACCAACTATGAGTTCCAGGTAGCCTTATTTCAGTTTCTTCCACTTTTCAGGTTCTTGTAAGACATTAACGATGTGGTAACCACATCCGGTATCAAATACCCATGTGTTGCTAGAAACAGTGAAAAGTTTGATAACATAAATAAGAATATCGGAAGAAGTGACAGTGTTGTTGGCCTTGTTCATATTCAGCTTGGCTAGATTCTGTGGGCAGTTTCCCTTCCAGTGCCCATTTGGTTGCATTCAAAGCACTGCCGCTCCTAGGAGGGTGTGGTTTTGCAACATGCTTGTTGTTAGTGGCATTTATGTTAGCAACAACAATTTTTCTCTTGCCTTTGCTCTTATGTTTCCTTTTCTTGTTATTGGGCTTCTTAACACCACCAGACTTGACCATTAAAACTTGGTTGGTTTTATGTAATAACCAAGTTTGTTCATTTGGTCAATGTATCCTTTCATCTTGAGTACACGAGTACTGATACATGATCCTTCCAGCATTTTACAGCTTATGCGCTGTTTCATGGTGTCATACCGCTCCTGTCGGGCTTGTTTCCGGAACATGCCTTTCAGTTGCTTAGATCATGTCATAAGCATCCTTATCTTCCATGTTCTTCTGAAGTTCAAGAGACATGGTGGCTTTCATAAGGCAGGCTACCTCAATGGCATCCTCGTTATGTTTCTCCAGTGCTCTGCGAGTAGTAATAGAATTACTTTCATGCTCGGTAGGGACTGGGCCATCTAAGATATACAGCTTTTCCTCCATCTTGAGAACTATTCTCAGATTGCGGTGCCATTCGAGAAGGTTGGTGTTATTCAAAATTTTATTTCTTTTCAGGTATAGACTTGAAAATGAAGGAGTTGTTTTTATTAGACATATGTTATATATAAGCAAGGTGATATTAATTAGTATTTTCGATGTATATTTCCTTATTTAATTAATGACCCATTACAGTAATTAGAACAAGGAATGAGAATCTGGCTAGGTCAGTATTAAAGACAGTTGTGGCATACACTTTAGTAAGTGACTAGGCAGACTGACAACGAGTGTCAATTGTGAGAATTGCACAACTCTCGGGTATGAGGCCGTTAAGACAACTCTTGTCTTATGCATTGATACGTTTAGCCTCATCTATGCCGACTTTTACTTTCAAGACAGCTGGAGCATGTGATGAGAAAAGAAAAAGTAATAGTCGTCCTAAAAGAAGGTACTTGTGGAAGGGCCGGATGTGTCAACGAAACCCTTGCACCTTGGAAGGATAAGCTAGACATCAAGTGCGGTGCTGTGGCTCCAAACACTGATGGTTCGCATTACGTTCCAAGTGTAGCTTGTGATAGGATGGTATAGACTATTGATTTTAATTATGGATTAATTTTAATATTTACCAAATAGGGTCGCAAGAGCCAATTTTAGTATATATTTTAGTCGTGACATTTTGATGAACCATTTCATCTCTCAGGACACTTAATTTTAAATAACCTATTAAAACTAAGTTTGTCGCGACTTAGAATAACCAATTTTAAGTTAATAGAAAACTACTAAGTTAATAGTTTTGAAAATAAAAACTAGTTTAATTTGCAAAACTTAATTGGTTATTATTTGTTTCAAAAACAACCTTTGTTTTATAACAAAAACTTTAACAAGTTGTAAAAACAATTTAGAACTTGTTTTAATGTGATTGTTTTTAATATTTTAAAATCATGTTGGTATTTGGGTTGGTTATGTTATAGCAAATTATAAGATAAAAAGCAACCACAATAGCAAAATAAATATGTAAATCTATATGGCCAAAAATTGGTTGATCTTGCTAGAGCCTTATAACAAGGATGGACTTGAGTGCATTTTGTTGTCTTGAGCAACTCCCACTAACTCCAAGACTCCTTTTGGCATTCGGTTTTCTTCGGGTCTTCGTATCAACAATATTTAACAAGTAAATATAACAAAGAAAAAAAACTATCTATTACAACTTTGAACCACACGACGGGCCAAATCAATAAACTAATTATTACAACTTTCACTACTACAAAAACAGGCATCAGCTACGGAGTTTTGCTACGGAAAAAAGTGGTGGCAGATTTTGCTATGACTTAGCTACGGATTAGCTACGAACACATTTTGCTACGAATTAGCTACCGGTTAGCTACGAACTTCCGTCGCAAATGAATTTCGTAGCAAAACTCGTAGCAAATCCGTAGCAAAAGTGACAAAATTAATATAAATCAAATAACGTAGCAAAACCGGTAGCAAAATCCGTAGCAAATCCGTGGGCAATTTTGCTACGGAAAAAATGGTGGCAAATTTTGTTACGAGTTTGCTACGGATTAGCTACGAGCATATTTTGCTACGAATTAGCTACGAATTAGCTACGAAATTCCGTCGCAAATGAATTTCGTAGCAAAACTGTAACACCCCGAAAATTTGCGTCCTATAATGTGTTGACACGTGTCATAGGTTTGAACATGTGAAAGAATGTTCTTGAAGGACTAAAGTTGACAAACAGTGAAACTATGTAAGTATAAGGGTTCAAAGTGTCAACAATGAATAATTATACTTCACAATAACCCTACATGATGTTTATAACCTTAAACGAATGGATCATGGATCATACGAAGCGAATTGTGAAAGAAAGTGGGAGATTACAAACTACAGGGGTTAAATGTGTCAACATGTTAAAGATATACCTCTGAGTGACCTTTTGACAAACCCGAAGCTTTGTAAATGTAAATTATGCTCACTAGAATGCACGATATAAATTTCATAAAGTTTCGTTATCGTATGAGAAAGTTGTGATCAAATTCGTGTGCGAGGGGTTAAAGCGTAAACGTTGAAATTTATGACTTTTCGGGTAACCATAAAGTTACCCAAGGACTTAACAAAGTTTGGTTATGTCTTAAGGTCCTTAAAAGTCAAGTTAGAGGGCTCAAAGTGCAAGAAGTCATGTTAAGATCAAGTGTAGAAGGATCAGGGACTAAAAGCGTCAAAAAGTGCATAAGTTTGCATTTTCGCGCATAACATACGTTCTGAATACATCCGGACATCCAAAAATTTATGTAAGCATGACTATATTATGCTTTAGTGTTTGGCTTGCCAAAAATCCATTCGTCGCGTCATTTGGATCGTTTTTCACGCATGTGCGCATTCCGTCGTAATTAACCGAACAACGCGATCGTACGGCCAAACGAACCGGCATCCGACATATTTTTGAACACATTTTAAGTTCCCTATACTTTAACTCCATTTTAGAGCTTTGAAATGGGGTTAACGGGCCTTAAACGTGTCAAAAATGGGCTTATTGCACTGCAGGGACCAAAACTGTAATTCTGCCAAACTTAAGCTTACGGACCTCAACACTAAGGACCTTACGGTCCGTAAGCTATCTTCTGCAGATCAGAAGCTTCTGAACAGCCTGTTTTCAGCTGTTAACCACTTCCTAATCCCTTGCCAAGTGTTGATACCTTATGGTTAGTGGCAATTTAGGCACCACAACTTCCCAACAAGTGTACGGCCTTGATCGTGCCCTCTTCTCCAAGAAACGATCCTAACGGTGGTGCATATCCTATAAATACCCACCATAATCAACTTCAAAAACCCACAAATCTGATCATTGTGCTCTAAGTTGGAACCTTCGTTTCATACCTGAGCTGTTTTGATCTAGATTAGCATTCGGGGACCCTTCGTAAGTATTCTTTCGTTCTTTTATCGCTTTTCGAGTCCGAAAGTCAAACTTTGTTTGACTTTCTGCATTGACCAGTTCATGGTCGATGCGAAGTTCGTTTGAACTTCATAACGTGAGCGTGATCACGATGGTTATAGTCCCTAGTGACTATACCTACTGATTACCACGTTATCTAGGCTCAGTGACGAGCCGTAGTTTCGACCAGAATACGTATTCTTGCGTATTTTGTAACCAAACTACTTATGGGTATCAAAACCGTTTGTTTGATACCAAATTTGTTTTCTAACTTAGTTAAGCATGTTTTAACATGCTTAGCTCGTCACTTTTAGTTTAGTGCTTAAATAGGGTCGTGAAGGTAAGCGATCTAAACAATCGCTTATACTTCCAAACCCGACCCGTTTGGTCGATCATTAGGATCCGACCAAACACATTAAGTGACCTTATGGTCACATCGTTCGAGTAGTTGTATGACAGGTAGTATATATGCCTTAGGTAAATGACCAAAATACCCCTACGGGGCTTAAATTGAGATTAAACTCGTTTTGGGCATAATGGAAGGTATCCTACTGATATCACAACATATTTAAGGCATATTAACTTAGGAAACCTGTTCGCGACCTATTCGGTTACCCGTTACGCGTTATTCGCGTTCGGATCGGTTTATATAACTAGTTTATATAAGTTAGCCGAAACGGGTCAAACCTTATCGGTTTTATCTCAAAATCTAGAATGTGAATAATGAACCCATATTAAACAAGTCTTCAAACTTGTCGGGTCAGAATCACATTCTATCCGGTCTTCGCTTAATCGTGCGTACGAACCATATCTATAAGACTAATCGGTCTAAGCTTAGACTTAATTAAAGACCCGTTAGCATTCTAATTAATTATTTATACCATCATTCCAGACTAGAGCTTTCCGGTAAATTGTACCTACGCTTACTTAAGTGACTACGGCTGAGTTATTAGATTCTTGCTATTTAAAACAGGAGCTAGCTCAGGTAAATACTTTTAACTTATTTTCCCTATACGGGCTTGGGGTACGGTATATAAAATACCGCTTGGTCGGGACGTTGAATCTTTGATTGAATGTATGATAATGAAAGTATTGAGACGTCTCGTTTAACATTGTTTTGTTTACTTAAAGCCTTTGGGGGGTTAATGACCGTTGTCCCGGATATCCCTGGCATCATTCTACGAATGGCCACGACCTCAGCACCCGGCGTAGGCATACGCCGTTGGTGTCTCATAATTATAGTGGTGTGTCTATTAATCTTTAACCCGGCTCGATCCGGGCTACTGAACGCATAAGGAACATGTAAATCCATACAAGTATTATATATTTAAATAATTATCCCAAGTTATAAAATATTATTTGTGCCATGTGCATTCAAAACAATCATTTTCTTAAACCCTTTTTAAAATGAGTCAGTTGATTGTATTTACCAGTGTAAACTGACGTATTTTCAAAAAAAAGGCTAAGTGCAGGTACTAATTGGAATTGGCTGGCTACTCCTTGCATCAATAAAGAGTCTCGCAAGCTTAGATGCCTAAAGTCTGTTGAACCATGTTATTTTATTTGCAATCCGCCTGTGGATCCTTTACTTCCGTTGTAATACTTTGATGTTACACTATTACGGATTGTAATATATTTATCCTTTTGCTTCCGCTGTGCATTTATATATTGTGTTGTTTGACTATGATGTTGCCAACCACGTCACGTTACTCCTCTACCGGGCCCACCGGTAACACGTGGAAATTTGGGGTGTGACAGGTTGGTATCAGAGCCAACATTGAGTGAATTAAACACTATCTTTTTGTGTTTAATCTCAATGACACATTAGCACATACCTTGACCTTCTGAGTCTAGACTTAACATAGGAATACTCTCAATCCTCATCTGGAAATTTTTCTTCCAAAACTTTATATATTGGATACGTCGCCAAGCGAAGAAGCCATAATAGGAATCCTCCACACCTGAAGCCTTATATTGCTAACCTTCGTACAGCGGCTAGGATGAAACGTGCAACCAAGGAGAAAGCATTCAGGAATTGAATAAAGAAGAAACTCCTTTGCTAAAGATCATTTCCTCAATAGTCCTTATAAGGACGTATTTATCTTTTCAGTCCCTTAGAGGACAACATTATTCCTTTCAAGTCCCGCTTAGGGCAACTCTGTACTTTTATTTTTAAAATAATGGATTTTTCCAATTTGCGTATTTAGTCTATTGATTTAGAAATCATAGCTTATATCATCCTATAAGATGATCATATTATAACCATCCCTTAGAAGGGAAGTGCCTACGGGCTATAACGTATTGTCCATCTGAGACACTGACATTGTGATCTTTAAGATTCCTTGTCTATGGTGGTGAGCTCTGCTCAAGCCTATTAGCCTAAATGATCAATGTGATCATGACTAATATGTCTCTGACATTGTGATCTTTATGATTCCTTGTCTATGGTGGTGAGCTATGCTCAAGCCTATTAGTCTATATGATCAATGTGATCATGACTAATATCATCAATATGATGATCATATTATCGACATCCTTAGTGATGAAGTGCTTACTGGCTATACTTTATAATATTGTCACTACAACAATGTCAGTAGTAAATCTTAGGGTTCTTGTCTAAGGCAGTGGGCTATGCCCAAGCCTCATAGTCAATATGATCAATATTATCATGACTACTATCACCAGTGTGATGATTATTATTTTCTTAAAACATCGTTTTGTAATGTCAATTGATTTGCTTACTCGCCATATCGTATCGTCAATTATGAAAATGACAGTAGTAGTCTTCGACTCTCTGTCTAGTAAAGGTAATGAAATATGTTCAACCCTTAATGCCTCGATTCTCTGAAATCATGGCTTATAAATGAAACTCGTCTAAGTGACTAAGCCTTTTGTACTATTACTAGATTATAATTTAGGATTAATAGTGAAAATCCTGAATAAGATAAATATCATTCTCTTCCCGTCAGTTTAATATTAAAAGAGAATCTTAAAAGGTTTGACCTAGACTGAATGTTATTGTAGACCTTGCTAAGATGGTAAAACCTGGTTAAATAGAGATTCAGATCATTATTAACACTTTAAAATGTGTTGACACTCCCGACAACAGTGATATGATAAAATCACACTTGTCATCCCTATATTAAGATTTTTCCATATCTCTTAGCCAGTGTAAGTGATCAATAGGAATCATGACTGGTAAACGTCGAGCATGATGTACGCATCAAAACATCCATTTGGGATGTGTACCTATGGGAAAAGGTGTATATATGAAAAGATAGTTATAATTTCATAAAGTCTTGTCAAGACAATGAATTATGGAATTTTCCGATCCAAAGGAATCATCGATTATGTTTAAGATTTTTCCCTAATGACAAGGCCCCTGTGCCATCAAGAGTCCTTGGGAACAAGCTCTTGTGCTATATAAAATGTCAATACGACATTGACAGACGTGATTTATGTCCCCTGTCTAATAAATATGAAGGATTATATTCCGCTTAAATGCCAAAGATGGTTATTTAAACTTAGGCAAAACATAATCAAATAAATTAAATTCTATCTATTGGCCTATATGGTTTAATTACGCCATGGCTATTTATTCATCAAATTCGACAATTCGCCATATACTTAAAGCAAATTACTACTTCTTGGTTTGTAGCCTCAAAGCTTCACCATGGCTGACTCCTCTGAAGCTCACAATCGCCTAGTTGATCAGAATGATGATGTAAGACTGAACATAACGAGCACCGAGTTAAAGGCTGTGTTAAATACAGCCATAAATAACGCTGTAGATCGTGTACTGAAGGATCACAAGCGAAAGGGCAATAATACCCCAATGCAAATTTGTAAAAAGGGTAAGACCGGTTTAAACTATAACCAGTCCAAGCCAAAGGAGGCTAAACCCGAATGTAAGATTTGCGGGAAGAAGAGGCATTTCAGTAAATGTATATATGAACAGATCAGGGGATGTGGTATCTGTAAAGAGAGGAATCACAAGACCCATGAATGCAAAGGATTGAAAAACAACCGACAATCAGGTGAAAAACCCAGATGTAAGATCTGCAGGAAGCAACATGTTGGAAAATGCACAATCGACCCACGTACTAATTTATGTGGAATTTGCAAAACCAAGGGTCACAAGGCCTTGGATTGCAAGAAATTGGAAGATGCGACCTGTCATGGTTGTGGCAAAAAGGGCCATATCAGTACTAATTGCCCTACGGCTGCCAAGGGAAAAGCAGTTAAGTCTGGAACTAACAAGGGTAATCAGCGAACAGAGGGAAAGCCAAGGTGCTCGACTTGCCAAAAACGCCACTTTGGAAAATGCAGGCTTGAGACCCAGTCTCGATCAGGATCACCTGCATGTGGGTTATGCAAGTCTAAAGACCACAAGACGATAGAGTGCAAGAAGATAAAGAATGCAACATGCTTCAACTGCCATGATAAGGGGCACATTAAGACCAACTGCCCTAAGTACGCTAAAAAGTCTGAGGAAGGCAAGAAGACCAATGCGAGGGTCTTCGGAATGGATGCAAGGGAAGCCGTTCAGGATGACAACGTTAGCACAGGTACCTTTCTTGTAAATGATGTATAAGCTAGAGTACTTTTTATACAGGTTCAGATAGGTCTCTTGTAGACAATAGATATTGTAAATCTTTAAATCTGCCTGTTAACAACTCTAAGCGTTAAGTATAAAGTAAAAAAAAAAAAAAAAAAATTTTGGTCGATAATACCTCCGAGACTATTGCAGCAATATTAAATGGATATTTAATATCCATTAGGAATTACTCTTCTCCGCTGTCCTTGTTGCGTTAATAAGAGGACTTTATATAGTAATAGGAAAGGTTTGGTTGCCTTAAAAATCAAGCCCATATTGTGAGTGTTAAGAAGTAATTAATTATCAAGACTCCGTATGAGACCACTCTCATAATTACACGTATTCGTACGAGTAATTAATATTAAACATAAAAAAAAAATAAAAAAATAAAAAAAAAAAATGGTGGAACTGGCCGTCCCCGGAATCGAACCTGGGTCTAGGCCGGCCGCACCCTTTCGCGCGCCTAGCCAACTGAGCTAGGTGCCTAGTTTGTGAAACTTCCATTATTTATTAGATATAAGCACTTGTACAATAAACTTCCTTATCATTTATCAATGATAATTTCTACTAAGTGTCCTGTTTTTAATACAGGCAATAATAAACCTTCATGAACCATAACTTAGCAAATTCTTATCATCGACAAGGTATAACCTACCAAGGAAACCATAGTAACCAATTCTTATAATATCAGCAAGGAATCCTTCCGAAAATCTTAGACCACTCTTTCTTCGCATAGAGTACGGCAACATATGTTATTTTAATTATTGTCTCATTGTTTTTATCGCCTGCGAATGCCAAACTATGTTTGATAAAAGCATCATATGAGGATCGGGTATCTTAATAAATTCCATAGATTGCTTCCATGCCTGATCAGTATGGAGGTTTAATACATGGGACCACAAAGATATTCCGATAGTCATAGAGTACTAAAGTCAACTAACGGTATTCAAAGGAAATGTCCAGAATGGAATTGTCTAAGTAAGTGTTCCCGATAAAGGAATTCTTGGACTCCTAACATAAATGTGTCACCTAAGCGACACAAACAATGGTGGATGAAGTGGAGCCTGAGATCTGTAAAAATCTCTGTAACCTCCTTATATCTTGTTTACCTTCTCCTAAGATTACCCTGTTTACCCCTGAGAGGCAGGTAGGGTTAAGTTTCATATCCCATTTAAGGCTGTATTATTATGAAATCCCCAAGACAATTAGTACCATATTGGCAGAATCGAAAACCCTGGTTAAGTAAGTTTTAACGATATAGATTCATATAGCCTAACTCGATACTCCGAGAGTTTGATATTGTTAGATAAGAAAGACGGTTCATTTTGCTTATGCATACATTACCGCAATCCTAATTAGACAACGATTAAGAATTTGCCATCAGCTAACCAGGATCGTCGAATTGTTCGACTAACGACAAGGATTAGCTATTCCTTAATATTAGTTAAGTACTGGTTCGAATAACCATTTCACCTTAAAATAAGCTTTTCTATAATAATTGATATGTAAGTATTAAGGCTACTCCTTTGGAGACCTTGTATAGATGGAATGTTAAATGTCTAGTGTTAGATAGAGAATTGGTAAGTCCAATTAATAAGATCTGAAAGTTGCCTGGGGGACAACAAATAAGATCATACAAATCCATAATCGATTGTAGGTTGCCAGTATACGGCAGGAAGTCAAGGAGTTATGAAAATAGCAAACTTTCTAAGTTCTTGTTAAGGAAAATGGTTTAACAAAAGATATCACCCAGGAGGGGTGTACCAAATTTGCTAAATTAGCAGGCTAGTTAAGCTCTGAATATATGTAAATCATTCGAAGGAAATCGAATGTATCAAGATCAAGTAGCTTGTAAGCTAAAACCTACTTAAGGAATTTGACGGAGCTCGAAATACATTGCACACTAGTGATTGGAGGATGTGTTCCTACAACAAGTCAAGAAGCTCCAAAAAGGATACATACGCCTAAAATGAGGGCCACTTTGGGAGCTTGGAAAGACTCCAGATATGCTATAAAAGTTAAGTCCCTTATGCGACAAAGAGTACTTCCAGCATTCTAACAAATCTCGAGGTCGAGATTTCTTTTAAGGGGGTGAGGATGTAACACCCCGAAAATTTGCGTCCTATAATGTGTTGACACGTGTCATAGGTTTGAACATGTGAAAGAATGTTCTTGAAGGACTAAAGTTGACAAACAGTGAAACTATGTAAGTATAAGGGTTCAAAGTGTCAACAATGAATAATTATACTTCACAATAACCCTACATGATGTTTATAACCTTAAACGAATGGATCATGGATCATACGAAGCGAATTGTGAAAGAAAGTGGGAGATTACAAACTACAGGGGTTAAATGTGTCAACATGTTAAAGATATACCTCTGAGTGACCTTTTGACAAACCCGAAGCTTTGTAAATGTAAATTATGCTCACTAGAATGCACGATATAAATTTCATAAAGTTCCGTTATCGTATGAGAAAGTTGTGATCAAATTCGTGTGCGAGGGGTTAAAGCGTAAACGTTGAAATTTATGACTTTTCGGGTAACCATAAAGTTACCCAAGGACTTAACAAAGTTTGGTTATGTCTTAAGGTCCTTAAAAGTCAAGTTAGAGGGCTCAAAGTGCAAGAAGTCATGTTAAGATCAAGTGTAGAAGGATCAGGGACTAAAAGCGTCAAAAAGTGCATAAGTTTGCATTTTCGCGCATAACATACGTTCTGAATACATCCGGACATCCAAAAATTTATGTAAGCATGACTATATTATGCTTTAGTGTTTGGTTTGCCAAAAATCCATTCGTCGCGTCATTTGGATCGTTTTTCACGCATGTGCGCATTCCGTCGTAATTAACCGAACAACGCGATCGTACGGCCAAACGAACCGGCATCCGACATATTTTTGAACACATTTTAAGTTCCCTATACTTTAACTCCATTTTAGAGCTTTGAAATGGGGTTAACGGGCCTTAAACGTGTCAAAAATGGGCTTATTGCACTGCAGGGACCAAAACTGTAATTCTGCCAAACTTAAGCTTACGGACCTCAACACTAAGGACCTTACGGTCCGTAAGCTATCTTCTGCAGATCAGAAGCTTCTGAACAGCCTGTTTTCAGCTGTTAACCACTTCCTAATCCCTTGCCAAGTGTTGATACCTTATGGTTAGTGGCAATTTAGGCACCACAACTTCCCAACAAGTGTACGGCCTTGATCGTGCCCTCTTCTCCAAGAAACGATCCTAACGGTGGTGCATATCCTATAAATACCCACCATAATCAACTTCAAAAACCCACAAATCTGATCATTGTGCTCTAAGTTGGAACCTTCGTTTCATACCTGAGCTGTTTTGATCTAGATTAGCATTCGGGGACCCTTCGTAAGTATTCTTTCGTTCTTTTATCGCTTTTCGAGTCCGAAAGTCAAACTTTGTTTGACTTTCTGCATTGACCAGTTCATGGTCGATGCGAAGTTCGTTTGAACTTCATAACGTGAGCGTGATCACGATGGTTATAGTCCCTAGTGACTATACCTACTGATTACCACGTTATCTAGGCTCAGTGACGAGCCGTAGTTTCGACCAGAATACGTATTCTTGCGTATTTTGTAACCAAACTACTTATGGGTATCAAAACCGTTTGTTTGATACCAAATTTGTTTTCTAACTTAGTTAAGCATGTTTTAACATGCTTAGCTCGTCACTTTTAGTTTAGTGCTTAAATAGGGTCGTGAAGGTAAGCGATCTAAACAATCGCTTATACTTCCAAACCCGACCCGTTTGGTCGATCATTAGGATCCGACCAAACACATTAAGTGACCTTATGGTCACATCGTTCGAGTAGTTGTATGACAGGTAGTATATATGCCTTAGGTAAATGACCAAAATACCCCTACGGGGCTTAAATTGAGATTAAACTCGTTTTGGGCATAATGGAAGGTATCCTACTGATATCACAACATATTTAAGGCATATTAACTTAGGAAACCTGTTCGCGACCTATTCGGTTACCCGTTACGCGTTATTCGCGTTCGGATCGGTTTATATAACTAGTTTATATAAGTTAGCCGAAACGGGTCAAACCTTATCGGTTTTATCTCAAAATCTAGAATGTGAATAATGAACCCATATTAAACAAGTCTTCAAACTTGTCGGGTCAGAATCACATTCTATCCGGTCTTCGCTTAATCGTGCGTACGAACCATATCTATAAGACTAATCGGTCTAAGCTTAGACTTAATTAAAGACCCGTTAGCATTCTAATTAATTATTTATACCATCATTCCAGACTAGAGCTTTCCGGTAAATTGTACCTACGCTTACTTAAGTGACTACGGCTGAGTTATTAGATTCTTGCTATTTAAAACAGGAGCTAGCTCAGGTAAATACTTTTAACTTATTTTCCCTATACGGGCTTGGGGTACGGTATATAAAATACCGCTTGGTCGGGACGTTGAATCTTTGATTGAATGTATGATAATGAAAGTATTGAGACGTCTCGTTTAACATTGTTTTGTTTACTTAAAGCCTTTGGGGGGTTAATGACCGTTGTCCCGGATATCCCTGGCATCATTCTACGAATGGCCACGACCTCAGCACCCGGCGTAGGCATACGCCGTTGGTGTCTCATAATTATAGTGGTGTGTCTATTAATCTTTAACCCGGCTCGATCCGGGCTACTGAACGCATAAGGAACATGTAAATCCATACAAGTATTATATATTTAAATAATTATCCCAAGTTATAAAATATTATTTGTGCCATGTGCATTCAAAACAATCATTTTCTTAAACCCTTTTTAAAATGAGTCAGTTGATTGTATTTACCAGTGTAAACTGACGTATTTTCAAAAAAAAGGCTAAGTGCAGGTACTAATTGGAATTGGCTGGCTACTCCTTGCATCAATAAAGAGTCTCGCAAGCTTAGATGCCTAAAGTCTGTTGAACCATGTTATTTTATTTGCAATCCGCCTGTGGATCCTTTACTTCCGTTGTAATACTTTGATGTTACACTATTACGGATTGTAATATATTTATCCTTTTGCTTCCGCTGTGCATTTATATATTGTGTTGTTTGACTATGATGTTGCCAACCACGTCACGTTACTCCTCTACCGGGCCCACCGGTAACACGTGGAAATTTGGGGTGTGACAAAAACTCATAGCAAATCCGTAGCAAAATTGATGAAATTAATATAAATCAAATAACGTAGCAAAACCGGTAGCAAAATCCGTAGCAAAACCATGAAAATTTTGCTACGAGTTTGCTACGGATTAGCTACGAGCATATTTTGCTACGACGAATTAGCTACGAAATTCCGTCGCAAATGAATTTGGTAGCAAAACTCATAGCAAATCCGTAGCAAAATTGATGAAATTAATATAAATCATATAACGTAGCAAAACCGGTAGCAAAATCAGTAGCCTTTGTTGAACTATGCAGGTGAAAGAGTTCAGTTGAACTAACCCTTTGTTGATTAATCTGGCGCCCCGTGATAGTGTAAACTACGATTGCCCGTTATGATGTTGTGATCCACTAAGGCCACATATGACCTACGATTGCCCGTTTTGACCCATTAAGGTCTCATATGGTCCATTAAGACATATATGACCTACTGTTGCTCGTTGTGATCCATTAAGGCCAAGTATGGTCCATTAAGACAATATGACCTATTATTACTCGTTGTGTACCGTTAATGCTCAATGATGTCCATTAAGACATATATGATCTACTATTGTCTTTAGTGATCCATTAAGGCCCAATATGGTCCATGAAGGCAGATATACAATACTATTGCTCGTTGTGATCCAATAAGACCTAATATGGTCAACTGAGACATATATGATATACTGTTGCCCGTAGTAAACTAATAAGGCACAATATGGTACGTTAAGACGTACAATATCTAATATTACCCGCAGTAATCCATTAAGGCCCAATATGGTCCATTAAGACATATATGACTTACTATTGCCCCGTTGTGATCCATTAAGGCCGAATATGCTCCACTAAGACATATATTATCTACTATTGCCCGTTGTGGCCCATTAAGACTTAATATAGTCCGTTAAGACATATACGAACTACGATTACCCATCATAATCCATTAAGGCTCAATATGGTCCATTAAAACTATATATGACCTACTATTAAGGCTCACTCTTTGAAACCTACTTGAAAGCATCAGACACGTGTATTAACTCAAAAAAAAAACTGAAATATTTTGATATATTTAGTTTCGCTTTAGAATTTTAATGTTTGCAGTTGAAAACGGATCGAGAAACGGATTTAAAAACAACAAACGACACAGTTCACACGGTTTTAACGCAACCGACAAAAATGCGCGTCGAATATCGATTTCCGACGTAATTTGTAGCGACTTTGATCGTGATTGGCGAGCGAACGCGCAAATACGATTACCGACACTAAATTTACTAATATCCATTGCAACATCCATAGCAAAATACGTTGCAAATAAAAAAAAAATTAAAATTAATTAATAATAGTGGTAGCAAAATCCATAGCAAACTAACAAAATAAATATTTAAAAAACAATAAAAAAGACGCGTAAAAAACAATTAAGATTTCTTTGAGTTTGAAATTGAATTTCACCAAATAATGTCAGATTTTAGAAAGGATGGCCTGATTTTGAATTTGAGTTTTCAAGTCCCGCTCATCTAAACAAAAAGGATGGCCTGATTTTGATTTTGAGTTTTCAAATCCCGCTCATTTAACCATTTTAGGTCTATAAGCTTTGATGGGTTGTAAGTTATGCATAAAAAGTTATACAATTCTTAAATTTTCAACAACCTGACATTCTCTCTCTTATATCCTTTATATATAGTAATAGATATATATATAGGAGAATGATCCGTTAGAAACCACCCTTTTTGGTTGTGTTCACATTGTTATCGCAATAAAGGGTGGTTCCTAACGGATCATTCTCCTACATATATATTTTCGGGTGCTTTGAAATTCAGTCCTAGATAACTGCCCCCATTAATAAAAATGGCGCCATTTTATTGGTCACTAATATTTAGTCTCTAATATTAAGAGAACATATTAGAGACTAAAACTCGGTTCTTAATATTTCTAGTACTGAATTATCAGTTACAAAAGATACTAGGCACTTCATTTAATTATGACTTACGTTAGTTACTCTTTGTAGTCTCTAGTAAATAGGTAACATATTAGAGACTAAAAATCAGTAATTAATATTTCTAAAACAGATCGAATTAGCGATTGCCTTCGAAGTGTATTGTACATAAACAAATTTGGGATTGATTTTCAGTCTCTAATAATCGACACATATTTTCCAATTTTAAGGGAATATATTAGAGTCAATGGTCATGTATGGTCATTGGCGGTCAATAACATTAATGATGATCAATTAAAATCATTAATGGTCAATTAAGGTTGATGATGGTCATTAGTAGTCACTTAAGCTATAGGGTGTGGTCATGACCCTCATGATCACCATGACCCTCTATGTGAGTGTCATGTCACTAATCTCTAATCCACCATCCAAAACCACTACCCTAAGGGTGTGGTCATGACCACTAGCCCCTTATTTATTTTAATTTATCTTTGTCTTAAGAAAAAGGAAATGATTTCTTGGAAAATGGAAAGGAGGACCATGGTTTAATCCATGCAAACCATAGTTCTGGTGATGGGATAACACTACTAGAAAAGTGCCTACTTTGTGACAGCCAAATTTGTAGCAAATTTGTAGAAAATTGGTCTTACCTACAGATTTGCTACAAAAATTTTCGTGCATAATATGCCTGTCGAAAATCAGGTTAGCTACAAAATTCTGACAAAATTTCTCACAAATTTTCGACAAAAATTTATCGTCACAAGCATTGCCACAAAATACCTACAAGCCGGTTTTTTATGTTTTTCCTACAATTCTTCCACAATTATGCCTATTTTTGTATTTTATTTTATGATATTTTACTTTTAAAATTAATAACACTAATGATAAAAATTATCCATAATTACGAATAATTATTTTTATTTTGCGACAAAATTCCTACAAAATTATAAAACTTTCTCTTAACAGTTTGCTACAAATTTACTACAAATAAAAAAATATATTTCTATGATAATAAAAATAATATTTTTTATTAATAATGATGATATTAATGTTATTATATGTTTTTTTAGTTTCTGACAAAATACCGACAAATAAATTCTAATTTTTCCTACAAATTTTCGACAAATAATTTCTTATTTTTCTTACAAATTTTTGACAAATAGATTTTAAATTTTCCTACAAATTTCCAACAAATAAATTCTAATTTTCCTACAAATTTCCCACAAATATTTTTCTTTAAGTATATATTTTCCAACAACTTTTCGACAATACATTAATTTTCGGTTTCCTACGAATTTCCGACAAATAACAAAAAAAATATAAAAAAATAAATAAAAATCAGTTTTTTCAGCTAAAAATGTAGAAAATATCTAATACAATCTTGTTTACAAATTAACCACATATACAATAACATAAACTCAAGTTATTACATATTACAAAACTAACAATTTTTAACATATTGATCTAAATAGTACACAAAAAACTACCTTTAAGTACCCGGACAATCTAATTTTCTCATAACGCCTTTCAATTGTTTTTGCATTCGTTGCTCCCCTTATTCTCTTTCAACCCGCTAACGTAGCTTTCTTTCTTCACATTTGGTTTTCCAAATCTTGTCAATGCCTCCAAAGAAACTCTTCCTATGATTATGAATGATTCCACATATGGTCTATGTATCTGTCAATCAACAATACCAAACCTCATTTCTACTTAGTTCTAAATTATATATGGTAACGTGACATTATTAAATTGGGTAAAAGAGGAGATACCAAAGCGTTATTTACAGCGCGCAAGCAATCATTGGTCTTTAACATCAAAAGGATGACACAAGGCAGTTTATGCAGAAGCTCTGTTATTTGAGAAAAGTATTCAGAAGCATACATCTGCAAAACAAGGCATCAGTCAAGGTGCAAAAGCCAAAATGATTCAAGAAAATATTATGAAGGGTGGGTCACCTGAAGTTTAGAGTCATCACTGGCATTGCCTTGTATGGCAAGATGGTCAACGGCAGGATCAATAACCCTATTCCAAGGTCTCATTGTAAGAATCCCTGCAAATAATGCATACAGATCCTGTTGGAAGTTGCATTGATCCGCTTCACGTATGGCATCAGTTTGTCATGGTGATCTAATATAAAAAGTCGATTTGCTTTTAGTGCCTGTAATGCAAATTTTAAAAATATTTCAAGTTTACAACTATAAATACTTATTTCATGCTCGTTAGATTAATGAAATAATTTTTAAGAATGATACCTCATCCACTTCTAGACCATCCAGATGTTCCTCTATGTGAGGTGCTCTTATTGAACTATTTTGGTTACCATAGACATTGGCATCCAGCTTGCTAATTGGCGGAAAAACCTTCAAAATTTATGGATAAAAATTTGTCAGTTGAAACAATAATCAGTTAATCTTAATCTCCTGTTTTGCGGAAGTGTAACTCCACACGTATAACTTACTTTCAAAAGCTGAATAGAAACCGGGTTGACTCCAGCCAACATTTCTCTTGCAAATCAAAATATCCAAGCGTTTCTACAACGCAAAAATGAAGCATATTTTATTTGAGACATATGGATTACGTTTGTTTGTAGTTGATTTGGGACACTAGAATTGGTACCTTCAATGACTTGTGGTATTGAGTACTTAGCAAACCCCTCACCATCAGATCGTATAAGTTCTTTAAACATTTGTAAAGAAATGTTTTCTAGTAGTCCATCAAGTAATGGTCCTTGGGGAAGCTTGATTCCACCATTGTAAAGCTTCATGACATCTTCAAATGAGTCAAACTCATTTAGGGTGTCATCAGCTATAGCCTCAAACTCAGGGAGAAGGAATTTAAGGACTGATTCAACTCCATAAGCAAGAAAATCAGACTTCTTCAAGTGTCCAAACCTCTCATCTCTTGGGACATAAATCTTCATACTCTCAACAAGCGAAAGTCTGGTTTCAGTGTTAGGATCTGTCAAAAAAAAGACATCTTTTAACATATCTTTAACTTAACATGTGTAACCGCTATGCCTATACTTGAAAATATATAGCGAACCTGATTCGGTTGGCGGTCTGCTTGTTCTACCCCTACGCTTGTAGGGGTACTCAGATGACCCTCCAATAACCAGGCGTACTTTCTCCTCGTCATCTGGATCTCCCAAGTCGTTATACAAAGCAAAATCGTAAACCCTGTCCCATTTTTCAAGCATTCCAGTCCCATCTCCTCTCAAGATTACCATCTCTTCCTCTCTGTATGGGCGTAGTAACGCAGGAATCTCACTAGGAAGATATGCCTGCATCATGTTATAACATGACTTGTTTTCAAATATTCAAACTTGAATACCAATCTTTTTAAGAGTTATAGAAAATTAACTTTTTTTAACATATGTTTTAACCTTATTAGCCAAGAATATGCGATCATTGGTATAGCAAAGTTACAAAGGTGGGGTAATTTTAACCTTATTTAATTTAATATATACAACTAGTGGTTATATTTTAGTGTAACCATGCCAAATTGGTAAATTAAAAGAAATCTTATCAAAAGAGCTAGGTCTTCAACAATACGTTCTTTAATCTCTTCAACAATTGGTCAACAACATGTTCATAACTTAATAAAAAAAAATTCCCTTGGCATTAGAAATATCGGTATATCTTGCCCTAAAAATCAAATTCATCACATTAATTAACATTATTATACTATAGATCCAAAGTCCCACAGTACACAGAATACGAAACCCTTAACTGAGACAAAATTCAAAGCAACAACAACATTTTTTCTCATATATAAGACAAAAAAAACCATTAAATTAAATCAAATAAGACATAAATCACAGATGCATATAAACTTACAGTGAGATAAGGCAACTAATCAGCGAAAGAGAGAGGGCTTTGGGGGAAAATTCAGTGGTGATGGAGAGAGAGATATACCATGGTGGAGAGAGCCGATGATGGTGGTTCATCGTTGGGAAGGGTAATCTTGCTAGGTTGCGGTCGGCGTTGGTGGGCAGCCGCGGTGCGTGCGCAATGCAAGAAGGAACGACACAAAAAAAGTGATGGTATGGAGAGAAAGGGATTTGGGGGAGAAACTAAACCTAATGAAAATTGTGGAGGGAAGAAGAAAATATTGGGGGAACTAATGGAGGGAAGTTCAATTGAGTTTAGAAATTTTTGGAAGTTAAAAGTCTCTTTCAATCACCTGCAATTTTGCCACAAAATATCTAATAATAATTAGTGGGTTACACCCGCGCTTCGCAACGGGACGACATGATTTTTAACTTTTAAATAGCAAGCATTTGGTCGATATTGGTTCGGTTTATTACGGTATGACTCATAGGATATCTAGACATTTTTACATCGATTGTAACGAATATCAATATGGATACCGACGTTCGGTCGATATCGGCTTGTTTCGTTATCTATACAATTAGTTAACCAATATATATGAAGTATGTGATTTTTTTTGTTATGTGTATATGTTTCTTTTTTTTTTCAAAAAAAAATGTATCCTTATCTTAGTTCCTCTAAAAAAATTAAAATAAAACATATTCCACATTAACGTCAACTCAGCAGGGAGCTCCATTGTTAACTGTCTTGCAGTGAGATAAAGCTCATGTCATCACTGCTCAACTATTATTACTAGTAAGAATCCCCCGCGCTTCGCGGCGGGAGTTCGATTGGTACCGGTTCGTTTCATAAGGGTGCTGACACTCGTTATAGTAACTGAAAAGGAAAAACCTTACATTGATCGAAAACAATAGAAACGAATATCAGTATCGATACAGTATCAAACCGATACAGTCGGATTGGTACCAGTTCGTTTCATAAGGGTCCAGGTGCTTGTATTCTTTATTGCTTTCGGCCCATGTAAAACAATTGTTGATTTCTATGTATCGAACCGATACAGTAACAAAAGGTATGGTATGGTATGGTATGGTATAGTATCCTAAAGTATAGTATCGTAGTTTCGTATCGTATTGTATAGTATCGTATAGTATAGTGTGGTGCAGTATAGTGTAACATAGTGTCGTGTTGTATGGTATACTATGGTATATAGTAATATAGTGTCGTGTTGTATGATATATGATCGTATGGCATCGTACATTATGGTATATAGTAATATAGTGCAGGGTCGGCTTTATACGCTTGGTAACCTAGGCACGTGCCTAGGGCCACCAAAAAATAAGGGCCTCTAAGTGTTAAAAAAATTATATATACTATATGTATGTATTAGGCCCAAATAAATACGTTTATTATAAAACTTTTTTTTTGGAAAATGTTGATATATTAACGGTTAGAGCAAATTACAAATCATGGGTTGGTAGACGGGCAACAAGCTGCGCCGCCACCCCCTTTTGAATTGCAAATCCTACTCGGCTAAACACATAACTATGGCCTACAGACACTGTCGCATGCGCAAGTGCTGCCTTTTGAACCCGCTTCAAGAAACCGGACGCCACAGGGGCCAGACAACCAAAGGTATCGAACGCGAAAGGAATGAAGGCATGTTGATTATCTATGCAGGCCTGCTCGTGCTTGGATATTTTCCCCGCCTCAGCCTTCCGCGTCGCTTGCCCTGAAACAAAACCACTGCCCCTGAAACCGGCAAGTGGCGACACCCCCGTGAGATCAATGCAAGCATGCTTACCCCCGGACCATCCAAAAACCAGCACATCGGCTGGTCGAAGGGAAGACCTCCCCTCCTTCGGGTCCGTTAGGAAATTAACCGGAGCCTCTTTTTTAGCAGCGATACCAGCTCGCTTGAGAACGTCAAACAACACATCTCTAACCAGATCGTGTCTGTACTTGAAGCCAGGAAGCTCTTTGCAGTGAAGGGCATGTTCCCCGAAGCTATCAAGACACACCTTCCGACAAACAGGGCACGGTTCATCCTCAGGGTACAACGGTATCATCAAACGATATTTGAGGACAGACCGATATTCTACTGCCGACATACATTGCCCCAAGCCCTCGATCGGGATAACAGTAAGGAAATCTTGAGCGTGGGGGGCTCGTAAACAATCAAAAACAGCTTTTTGCCGAGGGGATAACCCGAAAACACCATCGATTTCCTTCACGGTTTTACCATAAAAAGCACTCGCCAAAATAGTTTGAGGTTCACGGGGGGCGGTGTCTTTATTAGCAAAACCGCCAAGGTCAACATCAGGAAGAACGGCTTGTAAACCATCCAACGCAGCCCTAAATTCCGAATCCAAATCACCCATACAACAAGCTCGCAGAATATGATCTTGAAGTTCCAAAGATTGCACTCTGGAGGCCACGAAGGCAAAAGACGAGTCCAAAATAAATATTGTTTGGCAACAAAGGTCAAGTTTCAAAACTCATTTCACCTTGATTTCCAACTTTTACAACACAACAACCATCGACCTAATCATCAATATTTAGCAGCCTAAAGTCCCTAAATACAGCCGCAATCATCATTCCCACTTCCCAGTCGCAAACCTTCTTTCAATTTCTAGGCTAGCGGCTATCACGAAACGAAAAAAGTAAGGGCAATCACCCATTGCGTCGGGATTGGAGGAGAGTTTATCGGCGAAATTAGGGCCCCTACTTCATAGTTCGCTTAGGGTCTCCAAAAACCTAGGAACGACCTTGTATAGTGTCGTGTTGTATGGTATAGGATCGTATGGCATTGTACAGTATGGTATATAGTAATGCAGTGTCGTGTTGTATGGTATAGGATCGTATGGCATTATACAATACGGTAGGGTAACGTATAGTATAGTGTAGTGGTACGGTACGGTACGTTACGGTATGGTATCGTATAGAGTATAGTATAGTGGTACGGTACGTTACGGTATGGTATCGTATGGTATCGTATCGTATAGTATAGTGTTGTGGCATGTTGTATAGTATAGTATAGTATAGTATAGTATAGGGTAGGGTAGGGTAGGGTAGGGTAGGGTAGGGTAGGGTAGGGTAGGGTAGGGTAGTATAGTATAGTATAGTATAGTATAGTATAGTATAGTATAGTATAGTATAGTATAGTATAGTATAGTATAGTATAGTATAGTATAGTATAGTATAGTATAGTATAGTATAGTATAGTATAGTATAGTATAGTATAGTATAGTATAGTATAGTATAGTATAGTATAGTATAGTATAGTATAGTATAGTATAGTATAGTATAGTATAGTATAGCATAGTATATAGTATAGTATAGTATAATGTTGTGTTGTATAGTATAGATCGTATCGCATCGCATCGTACAATATAGTATCGTATACAGTACAGTATAGTATAGTATACTATATCGTATAGTATGGTATGGTATGGTATAGTGTAGTGTTGTGTCGTGTCGTGTCGTGTTGTGTAGTATAGGATTGTATAGTACAGTATAGTGTCGTGTTGTGTAGTATAGTATTGTATCGCATTGTACAATAGTACAATATAGTACAACATAGTATTGTATAGTATAGTATAGTATAGGATTCTATAGTATAGTATAGGATTCTATGGTATCGTACAATATAGTATAGTATGGTATACTATTGTATAGTATCGTATATCATATAGTATGGCATGGTATATCAACATTTTATTTTTTAAAATTATATTTTTTTAGTAAGCCACTAGTGTTAGTTTGCTACAAATTTAAGACAAATTTAACATTTTTATTTTGTTAACATTTATAAATTACAAATAAATAACGGTTTTTGTAGGAAATATGTAGCAAGTGAGATTAGTTTGCTACAAATTTTTGACAAATTTAACATTTTATTTTTTAAAATTATTTATTTTTTCTAAATTTGATAAATAACAAATAAAGTAACATTTTTTTTGTAGGAAATCTGTGGTAAATGGTGTTAGTTTGCTACAAATTTACGACAAATTTAACATTTTTATTTTTAAAATTATTTATTTTGTTAATTTTAATAAATAAAAAAATAAATAATGGTTTTTGTAGGAAATCTGTAGCAAGTGGGATTCGTTTGCTACAAATTTTTGACAAATCTAACACTTTATTTTTTAAAATTATTTATTTTTCTAAAATTGATAAATAACAAATAAAGTAACTTTTTGTAGGAAATCTGTGGTAAATGGTGTTAGTTTGCTACAAATTTACGACAAATTTAACATTTTTATTTTTAAAATTATTTATTTTTTTAATTTTTTATAAATAAAAAATAAATAATGGTTTTGTAGGAAATCTGTAGCAAGTGGGATTAGTTTGCTACAAATTTTTGACAAATCTAACACTTTATTCTTTAAAATTATTTATTTTTCTAAAATTGATAAATAACAAATAAAGTAACTTTTTTGTAGGAAATCTGTGGTAAATGGTGTTTGTTTGCTACAAATTTACGACAAATTTAACATTTTTATTTTTAAAATTATTTATTTTTTTAACATTTATAAATAACAAATAAATAATGGTTTTTGTAGGAAATCTGTAGCAAGTGGGATTCGTTTGCTACAATTTTTTGACAAATCTAACACTTGATTTTTTAAAATTATTTATTTTTCTAAAATTGATAAATAACAAATAAAGTAATTTTTTTTGTAGGAAATCTGTGGTAAATGGTGTTAGTTTGCTACAAATTTACGACAAATTTAACATTTTTATTTTTAAAATTATTTATTTTTTAACATTTATAAATAACAAATACATAATGGTTTTTGTAGGAAATCTGAAGCAAGTGAGATTAGTTTCCTACAAATTTTTGACAAATCTAACACTTTATTTTTTAAAATTATTTATTTTTCTAAAATTGATAAATAACAAATAAAGTAACTTTTTTGTAGGAAATCTGTGGTAAATGGTGTTAGTTTGCTACAAATTTACGACAAATTTAACATTTTTATTTTTAAAATTATTTATTTTTTAACATTTAAAAATAACAAATAAATAATGGTTTTTGTAGGAAAGCTGTAGCAAGTGGCATTAGTTTGCTACAAATTTTTGACAAATCTAACACTTTATTTTTTAAAATTATTTATTTTTCTAAAATTGATAAATAACAAATAAAATAATTTTTTTGGTAGGAAATCTGTGGTAAATGGTGTTAGTTTGCTACAAATTTACGACAAATTTAATATTTTTATTTTTAAAATTATTTATTTTTTTAATATTTATAAATAACAAATAAATAATGGTTTTTGTAGGAAATCTGTAGCAAGTGGGATTAGTTTGCTACAAATTTTTGACAAATCTAACACTTTATTTTTTAAAATTATTTATTTTTCTAAAATTGATAAATAACAAATAAAATAACTTTTTTTTGTAGAAAATCTGTAGTAAATGGTGTTAGTTTGCTACAAATTTTTGACAAATTTGAGATTTGATTTTAAAATTATTTATTTTTCTAAAAATGAATAATTACAAATGAATTAAGTTTTTTTTGTAGGAAATCCGTAGCAACTAATTTCAATTTGCTACAGATTTCCGACTAATTTAAAAAAAAATTCTTTAAAATTATTTACTTTTCAAAAATTAACAAATGAAAAATAGATTAACTTTTTTTGTCGAAAATATGTAGCAAACGGTATCAATTTGTTACAACTTTCCTACAAATTTAGAAATTTTATTTTTTTAATTATTTATTTTTGTTGTGGTTTCAAATTATATAAACTTTTAGTTTAGTTTGTCTGAATTTTGTCGAAAAGCTAATAAATGTTGTGACAAAATTGCTACAAATGGTTTTTGTGTGGAAATTTTGTTGGAAAATTGTAGAAAAGTTTTGGGTTTTTTTAGGTTTTCTTTTTTGTTAGAAAACCGTACAAAATTTGTAACAAAATTTGAGTTGTGGGAAATTTGTGGGAAACTTTTGTAGGAAAATATATAGTTTTCTAGTAGTGTAACCACTATCAATAGGTCCTGGGTTCGATTCCCACAACCACAAGGGGGTTTTTCCCATTTTATTGGTTTTCCTCCTTAATTGGTGTATAGGCATTATGTCTAGTGGAGATGGATATAATCGGGTGGTTCCGCTGGTGGCACGATGATACTCCAGTGGTCCGTCAGTGATCCAAATTTGTCGTTCAAAAAAAAAAAAGAAAAAGAAACCATGGTGGATCAAGCTTGGGATGGTGTACCCTTTCATTCATGTTCCTAGGTGGCGAATCATGTCCCAATCATGACCCCACACCCTTTAGCTTTATGATAAATGATATCCATATAGGCTAATTGATTGTTAGTTATGGTCATTGTTGTTGGAATACTTTGAATGTATCCATCTTGCATGAAATGTCATCCAACTGCTCGCTGTATATTCCCCTACGCGAGCCAGAACTCCCAGCTGAAGGCGATGCCGTTTCAGATCTAGATTTTTTAGCACGCCTTCTTGAGGCATTTCTTCCATACTCAGGCCGGTTTGGGCTTGGCGAATCATCCAAAAGGTCCTCCAACTCTTCATCTCGTGCATCAGATTGGGCTTGGGACGAGACCCTTGACCTTTTGGAAGACGAGTTAGTCTCGCTACCAATGGCGAATCATCCAAAAGGTCCTCCAACTCTTCATCTCGTGCATCAATCACATGTAACACATAAGTTTCTAACCTATTAGTAAATAAAAGAACAAAATAAAATGTTATAACTTGTGTAATACACAAGTTTCTAACTTATAATAAATTTAAAAAAATAGAGTAAAATGTTATAAAAAAGTAGATAGTACATCAAGCTAATTTTTTAAAAACATGTATTAGCGACTGTGTGTGTTAAACGATTACATTATAAAAAAGTAGATAGTACATCAAGCTAATTTTTTTTTATTATTTCGTATATAAAGTTATATTTATACAGCCCGTGTAATACACCGAGTTCTAACCTAGTATTTATATATAATAGAATTTAAACAATGTTTTAATGAATAAGTATTTAGTGTTTATATAATAGATTTTTACTAAGATGGTTTAAAAAAATATCTGATTACGGAGACATATTTATTTAATTAATTAATTTTTTATGATTAGGTTATTTAATAATTATTTTTATTTAGATTTCCCTCCCTAAATTCCAAATTTTAGATTTATCTCTCTTTCTTAGAATTCACCATTGAAATTTTAGAATTCCCTCTCTTTCTCAAAATCATAATCGATTGTAAACACCCCTGAACCCTCGCCTCCTTCCCTACAACACCCCCTCACTTTCGCTCGTCTCCTCTCTCCCTCGGGCCTCGGTTAAACAGACTCTGGCCGACACCACACACACCCGAAATAAGCAGCTCTTACTCTCTCTCCACTCTCACTTATCTCTCTCTCTCTTAAACGAACGGCCGACCACAGTTCGAAGGAGACAGGGGCAGTGGAACAAACTGCACGACACCGGGGCAACCGGAAATGATGATGATGATGACGGAAGTGATGATGATGACTGACGTCGATGTTGATGGCCACGGCAACCGGAAATACCAGCGACGGAAGTGATGATGATGACTGACGTCGATGTTGATGGCCACGGCAACCGGAATACCAGCGACGGCGGCTATGGTGGTCCGACAGAAGACAGGGGCAGTGGAACAAACTGCATGACACCGGGGCATTCACCACAGTTCGAAGGAGTCATCGGAGGATCGCGACGGAACTCTCGCTTAATCGTTTCGGTATACCTTTTTCTCTTCTTCATATTCTCGATTAATCCCACTAAAACTCTTAACACTTTTCAAATAATCATAGCATCCTACAATTGAGTTATGAGAACACTATAACAGTGATGTCTAAATTTTTTTTTACTAGCGAAGAGATGAACTATATGACATGCTTTCAAATGAAATAGAAATTAAAAACCTTTACTAAACATATTGTGTAGTAGTGGTTATAATTCGATTAAACAGGGAAGTTACGGGTTCGACCCGGAGATCCCCTGGTTCTTTTTTTTTTGTTTTTTCCTCTGAGAGTTGTATACTTGTATATTCCTTCTTTTGTTCAACCCCACTGAAACACTTAACAGGTGCAAATAGTTATAACTTACAGTTGAGTTTTGAGAAACCATATCACTAAGTTGAGTTGGCTCTTTTATTATTGATAAAGACGATGATACCATTAACCGGTGTGTTTATGAAATAAAAATCAAGAGATTTCATATCTGTGGTTGTGGCTTAGTGGGTAATTGGCGTTTGGAATAAACGAGGGGACGCGGGTTCAGTTCAGAAGTGATTCGAGTTTCGATTCGGGTGCAAGTCCGGTCAGTTTTGGAGTGGGAGCTCCAACCAGTCACCGGAACAAACTGCACGACACCGGGGCATTCACCACAGTTCGAAGGAGTCATCGGAGGATCGCGACGGAACTCTCGCTTAATCGTTTCGGTATACCTTTTTTTTCTTCTTCATATTCTCGATTAATCCCACTAAAACTCTTAACACTTTTCAAATAATCATAGCATCCTACAATTGGGTTATGTGAACACTATAATAGTGATACTTTAGTAAAAAAAACTACATTTTTATGTGATAAAAGACTAATAGTAGGTTATGTATGTAAATATATCAGCTTATATTGAGTTAGGTTTGTTTGTAATGTGCTATAACAGCCCCCATTTAGATGTAATGAACTTCATATAATGTGTCATGTTATAAGGCGTGATAATGGATTTTAACGGGTCATGTTTGCTTTGGACGTTATAGGTGCAACGTTTGAAGGAAAAAATTGCGGAGTTGGAACAAGATAAGATAGAGAAGCATGCTGTGATGGAGAAAATCAAAGAAAGTGCGAGGTTGTACGCCGAAATGAACGAGAGAATTCAATTGCTTTCACAAAACCCGCCACCAACTTAGATATGTTGAACTTTATTGTATTTCTTTTGGATCTTTATCGTTGCTTTGGGTTAATTTAGATCTTTATTGTTGCGTTGGGACTTGGGATAACTTGGATCTTTATCATGTTACTTTGGTTATGTTTGAAACTTTGAGTTATTTTTCTATTTGGTTTCGAGTTTTTATCTTTGGTATAGTTTTTTTGTTTATTGAGATTTGATTATAATGTTTAGTGGCAAAAAGTAGTATACAATATAAAAAACGAAAATGCTTGGAAAATTTAAGACCAGATGTGTAGCTAAATCTCCTTCAAAAACCTTGCAAAGCCCATAGCTATACTCATAGCAAAATTGAAATGAAATTCGTATCTAAATTCGGTAACAAAATGAGTAGCAAAAGATAGCAAATTTCCGTAGCCAATCTCTAGCATATATGTAGCAAATTTCATAGCCAAATTGCAACAAATCCGTGGCAAAAATAGTAGCAAAGTCGTAGCAAATTGTCATCGACAAAGCGTAGCTAGCATCCATAGCGAAAAATCCTTCGTAGCTAATAATCCATAGCCAAAAAATGGTAGCAAAGTTCCGTAACTAAAAAACCGTAGCTAAAATCCATAGCAAAAAGACTCCGTAGCTAATAATCTGTAGCAAAAAAATGGTAGCAAAGTTTCGTAGCAAAAAAACCATAGCAAACTTTTTCGTAGCGAATCTGTAGCTAAAATAGCGACGGCACTTTTTGTAGCTAAACCCGTCGCAAATATAATTTTCCGTAGCAAAGTTCGTAGCAAATAAATTCGCGACGAGACTTGTAGCTACGGACCAAATCCGTAGCAAAATGGGTGTTAGCTACGGATTTGCTACGGATTTGACCGTAGCAAATACCTGTTTTTGTAGTAGTGTTTGAACCATCTCAGTGGCAAAAATAATAATTACAAAACCGAATAAAATATACAACCATAAAAATAAGGCCGGGCCAGATTTACATATTCCACAACAATCACAAAATATACCGGGCAATCTTTTGGTCAAGCAAAACAAATAAAATATTGACCAAAATTAAAATTGCCCTTAAAATTATTTAGATCAGAAACTTAAAAAAAAATTAAAGTTTGTGTTCTAATTCCGGTTAAAAGACCGGTACCGATTTGCATGTTGTAAGCGTGACTCTGATACCACTGTTGTCTTTCAGTGGTGTCAATTTTACTTTTATCAAAAACAGGTTTGACATATTTTATTAACTAAACTATATAATTAATAAATACGCAGCGGAATAAATATAAATAATCAACACCAAAAAGTGAACCGAACAGGAACATGGTTACAAACATGCAAATACGATATGTAAAATAATTAATCTACCGATGAGAAAAATTATACCCTTGTGGTTAATAATTAACTGTGTGAGACACCAAGGTACAACGAACGGGTTCTAGACAGTGGCGGATTTACACCTAGCAAGGGGGTTCCCGGGAACATGTTCGATCCGTAATTTATAGTGTTAACGTATATAGAATATTGTGAAGGAACCTCTTAGTAATTTGTAGAGGAACCTTATAAACAAATGTGTAGTGTGGTTCACTGGTTAATGTCCGCGCTGAGTAACTTGATGTCATAGGTTCGAGTCTTGATAAACCCGTTTTTTTGCGTTTTTTAATTCTTTTTTTTTAAGTGAAAAACAAATCAGGGACGATTTAGGGTTTAGTTCTTATTCTCCTTTTGCCCCTTTCCTTTTTACTCTGAAACCAAAACACACAGATATCATCTCCACTCCTCCACCATTATTGCTACCACTCATCCACCTTCTCCACCCTACAGCCACTCCCAGGAGCAGTCACGCAGCAGGCAGGCAGTCGCAACCTCTTCTCCACTCTCCAGCCACCATTATAAACTGTAAGTTATGTAGTTAATGCCTGTAATTGCTGATTTGTTGTTGGTTTGATCTAGTTAGGCTTTAATTTTACTTTAATTGATGCTGCAATTAAGTTATTAGGGTCACACATGGTAGTAATTGCTGATTTGATGTTGGTAGTAACTCAGAGTGTGTAATGAGCATGAATGAATTGGAAGAAGTGTGTATTGTTTCTTATGTTTAATTTTTACTTTTTTATGTTTTTTTTTTTTTTTTGAGAGAGAGTTAGTTAGGGCTGTAATATTACTTTACTAAATGCTGTAGTTGGTTTGTTAGGGTTGAACATGGTAGTAATTGCGGCCGGTTGTAATCTTTGAAACTTGTTTGATATTTAGGTAGTATGCAAAGGGGAATTTCAAGTGTTTTCCAAAGACAACCGTCAAATGTTGAATCATTATCTTCAAGTAGTAAACTATCGAGAATGTAATGTAACGTTTTCAAAAGATGAAACCTCGTAGGGAAGAACTTTAGGTATGCTTTTTATTTTATTCGTAAAGACTATCTTATTTATGTTTCGTGTTTTTAAATTTATCATGACCGTGTTTTTTTACATTATTGTATCGTATTTTTATCATGTTATGAACTTTACCCGACCCGAATCGTCGAACCGTTCCATATTTTTTTATGTTCGAACACTTGTAAAAGTGAACCTCTTAAAAAAAATTCCTGGATCCGCCACTGGTTCTAGACACGAACACGAACAAAGACCGAGGCGTCTCGTGGCGGCACCGAAATGATGGTGGCGGCACTGATTGAAGCAAGCAGATCCAAGTTCAAAAAGTTGAAACTTTCAAGAAAAAAAAATCGACAATTCAATCTGCCTTTTTTGGAGGGCTTTAAAAGATTCCAAAATTTTGTAAGTATTCAATGATGTTGCTGTTGCCTGTGTTTATATTGTGAACTAGCTTTTACATATATTCATATGTGAATATATGAATTCACACATCCATATATTTTGTATACACACATATGTATTCACACATATATATTAAATATATTGATTTAATAATTATCTGGGTACCAAATCTAATATATGTAGTACAGGTTCAATACGCGATAAAGCCCGAGAATAACAGAATAAACGTTATACATATTATTTATAATTAGTATAAATAATAAGTCCGTTTATTTCGTTAATTGTTCGTGATTACCAGTTAATCGAGTTAAGTGGATTTCGTGTTCGTTGCCCAAGGTGTAACTCTTACGGGTCATAGCTCGGTTAGTAGCATTGACTTATCGAACCCGTACATATAAATCCAACACTATATTCAAAGTGGGTCATCTTGTTCGCCTCACCGTGATTTTGGCATCATCTTCTTGTATTTCTACTAACACGGTACTAACCGCATCAAGGGACGCCAAGTTATATTTTCCAATGACGAAAAGAGCAAATTTAGGGTGTCCATATTATAAAAATAAATTGTGCTCAAATAGATGAAACAATTGATATGTGTTAAAAATTTAATGCTTTAATTTAAATACGTGACCGTTGCAGATCAGTGGTTATACAAAATAGCAGTTGAAATCAGATCCACGCATGGAAGTTGACACGCCTAACCAGCCACACCGTGATTACGCCACCTCTGGCATGGTATTCCACGTCGTTAACCCAGCCCACGCTGTGATTTCCTCCCCACGTCTGATAGTTATAAATGATGCTCCTTTATTCATGTTTGATGCTCCTTTACCCATGTTTGGAACCAAACAAAAATCTAACACAACTACAAGAGAGAATGGTTTGCTTGTATAGGACCTCTAATAAATCTAAAACAATAAGTTTACACTAATATTAATAGTTAGCATATTAATTTTATTTTAAGTGAGGGCCCTGTTTTTTTGGAGGCCCTAGGCCCAAGCATAGATTACTTGTACTATAGGTACGGCCCTGAATAGTCTAATGAAAGCCAAGTCAATAAGTCTTTAACGGCATCTTGGGTTGTCGTTGAATGATTTTAAAATATTGTCATCTACTTTCGGATTCTTTATCACCTTTATCGTCGTATGTTAGACGCATGGAAATAGTTGAGCCAATTCCATCCACGTAATTCTTATCTATATTTAGTACAAAATTACAAAAGATATTTATTGAAAATAAAAAAAAAATACAAGTTATATATAGTGGCAAAATAATAGAAAAATACCATACAATCCACTACAAAAAAATGAGTGCCAAAAGTTTACTTTTCTCTCAGTCATTTCTCTTCGTCATCCTCATGCACTTTGCAACGTTTTCCAAACTCATCCACACGTCTGCAGCACAGAGCGGCACCACCGGTGATCGTCTGGCACTGCTTGCCATCAAATCCATGATTAAAGGTGACCCACATGGTCTCTTGACCTCATGGAACCATTCCAGCACTGATTTTTGCCAATGGCAAGGTGTTACATGCAGCCTTCACCACCAAAGAGTCACCCACTTGAACCTCTCAAACGGAGGCTTGATTGGTACGTCGTCTCCCTCCATCGGAAATCTAAGCTTTCTAAGGGTCATTTGGTTTTCTAACAACTCATTTTCTGGTGAAATTCCACCTGAAATTGGTCGTCTCTTTAGATTACGACAACTACGTCTTCGTAACAACTCTTTCACGGGAAACATTCCGGCCACCTTAATGAATTGCTCAAACCTCCAAGTCCTTAACTTGGGAAACAATAATCTGATCGGCAAAATCCCAGATGCGATTGGTTCATTGTCCATGCTAAGCATCCTCGCCCTTCCCGGCAACATTCTACAAGGCGGAATTCCACCTGAAATCGGGCGTCTCTTTAGATTACAAGAACTATATCTTTTTAACAACTCTTTCACGGGGAACATTCCGGCCACCATAACGAATTGCTCCAACCTCCAAGTCCTTAACTTGGGTGATAATAATCTGGTCGGCCAGATCCCCGATGGGATTGGTTCATTGTCCATGCTAAGCTTCCTCGCCCTTCCCAGCAACATTCTACAAGGCGGAATTCCACCTGAAATCGGGGGTCTCTTTAGATTACAAGAACTATATCTTTTTAACAACTCTTTCACGGGAAACATTCCGGCCACCATAACGAATTGCTCCAACCTCCAAGTCCTTAGCTTGGGTAGCAATAATCTGGTCGGCAAGATCCCCGATGGGATTGGTTCATTGTCCATGCTAAGCTTCCTCTCCCTTCACAATAACATTCTACAAGGCGGAATTCCACCTGAAATTTGGCGTCTACAAGAACTATATCTTTCTAGCAACTCTTTCACTGGAAATTTATTGTCCATCCCTCCTACACTTCATACGCTCGACTTAAGTTTTAATAACTTTGGGGGGAAATTACCTTCTCTCACAAACGGTTCGGCTTTAACAATTTTGGGCCTATCAGATAACTATTTTGTTGGATCATTACATAATTTGGTTTGTTCCAACGGGGTGAACACGATCGAGTTGGTTGACTTGGGAAATAATCAGTTGTCGGCTGTTATTCCGGAGTGTTGGGAGAAGTGGTCTAGCTTGAAAGTCTTATACTTAAATGATAATAATTTGTCTGGTGAGATTCCAAGAACATTGGGCTCTGTACCTTTGTTGCAATTATTGACTATGCATGGGAACATGATTTCAGGAAGCTTACCTTCTTCCCTAATGAATCTGTCATACTTAAAGATCCTTGATCTTGGAAAAAATAATCTTGCAGGAATCATTCCACCATGGATTGGAATAAAACTCACTATGTTGAAAATTCTCAATCTTGGATCCAACAATTTTTATGGAAATACTCCTAACCAGCTATGTTATCTTTCACATGTTCAAGTATTGGATCTCGCTCATAACAACCTCTCAGGAAATATTCCTAGATGCTTCAACAACTTTAGTGTGCTTTCGGGCAAAGAAACTAATTTAGAGGTTCAATTTTCATTCAATTTTGGCAATGGTACTTCTATTTTTGTTGATTTATTGGTGATGAAGGGACGAGAAGACACTTATGGATCTATCCTAGGATTAGTCACGCTTTTGGACCTTTCGAGCAACAATTTGTCTGGGCAGATCCCTAGTGAGCTTACAACCCTCCACAAGTTAAAATCATTGAATTTATCAAGAAATCAATTGACAGGAGAGATCCCGAATAAGATTGGAGACATGAAATCACTAGAGTCTTTTGATTTATCAGTAAACAATCTTTCTGGGGAACTTCCTACGAGTTTGTCAGGGTTGAATTTCTTGAGTAGCTTTAACGTGTCCTACAACAATTTGACAGGAAGAATTCCAACAGGTACACAAATTCAAAGCTTCAGTGAGTCCAATTTCATTGGAAACAAACTTTGTGGAGCTCCACTAACTAATGATTGTGTTCATGCTGACAAACCTGATACAATAAGCGACCAAAAAGAAGATGGTGGATCACACAAAGTAGATTGGGGGTTGATTATTAGCATAGCGCTTGGATTTATTATTGGGTTTTGGGGCATTGTGCTTTCATTAATGCTCAATAGATCATGGAGAATCACATATTTCCATCTCTTGAGGAAATTGATCAAGGTATAAGGTTTATGATGTTATGCATAAGTATTATTGTGATATGTTTTCTAAGTGACCATAAAAAAGCAGCTCCTGGGTCACTTGGTGTAGTTCCCCTGCAGTCTGCTTTTCATAAAGCTTATGTTTATTGTTGTGTTTCTGTTCGGTTCTCGTAGGGTTGTTTTGTTATGTCTTTCTTTGTGATTGCTAAACCAGCTTCCCGCTGGTCCTTTTTCTAATAATAATATATCATCGTTCCAAAAAAAAACTATGTACACTTTATAAATTTTCATACTCAAAGTTCAAGACATGACCATATAAAATATAGATAAATCAAACAAATGTACACAAAACAATCCTAAAAAATCAGGTTGCTGAAAGAAGCGTGTAATTAGGTGTTAAGCTCCTACTCGTCAACGGTAAATTAGTCATTGGGGAGCTATCACTTTCTTCAAGCCATTGCTCTATCGCCCTGTGATCGTACGTGTAGCCATCAGCAGCAACACATGGATCAACCATAACATCCTGGATCAAAAAATCATTATATTATGAAAAACTAGTGTTGTTCGATAAAAACTGCAAGAAAGAATGTCACAATCTTACCTTGCGTATTGGGCATATGAAGTGGTTAGGAGGGGTGGGTCGCGTCATGGATGTGGATCTTTGAGCTGCATCTGCGACTACTTTTAGTCGTTCCAATACAGGAAGAACCTTGTTTTTCAAATCTGGTCTATCTTTTCTTCGAAGCTCAGCGCAGCTCAACCCCAAATGTGCTAACTCTTTCGCTTCATCAATCGGCCATTCGCCTGCATCTTGATCCAACACACTGCTTAACTCATCGTTTTCAAGAGCTGTTTCCACCACATGAGTAACTGCAATTGCTGGTCTTGCGGTCAGCAGCTGCAAAATCACCATACCAAGAGCGTATACATCGGATTTTGGAGATACTAATCCTGTTGGTTGATACTCTGGATCAATATAACAAACGGTTCCCGCTGGACTCGTGTCTTTGTAAATAGTGGATGTGGAAGAGAAGTCTGATTGAAGCATTGTTGAGAGACCAACGTCCCATATTTTGCTCACGAGATTTTTATCAAGCAGTATATTTGCTGGTTTTAGGTCATGATGAACAATTGATTTCGGTTTCGCGTTATGAAGGAAGTTTAGAGCTGATGCTACTTCCCACGCGGTACAGAACCAGTCGAATTATGGGATTGATGGTGTGTCATGCGAAATAATCGCTCGTCCAAATTCCCGTTTTCCATGTACTCATAGGCCAAACAGCCATGATCCACACACACACCGATTAGTTGGATATGTTCTTCTGATGTATGAAGATGGTTTACAATAGCTGACCCATGATTAGTTGTAATACCAAATAGATAACACAACTGACAGTATATTTGTGAAACAGAGGAAACCAATTCTCCCTCTACACATATTTTAGACACAACAGTCAAACGGGTTGAAAGCCGCCCAAAGTCTATGTTTAACACATACAACCTCCTTAAATCACTGTTATTTACAGCTATAAGTTATCGCATAAAATTGTTTCTAGATCATACTTAACAAATGTATAGTTTATAAATCTTTATTAAAAAAGAACAAAAAACTTTCTGACAGTAAAGAGGCAGCTTGACACATACTAAAATGACATAAACCGAACCCTTGTTGGCCCGATACCTGACCCGGTCAACCTGCCAATTTTCCAAATACACTAAACACCATCCACGGATCAATGGCCAGGATATCATTATGGTGGGAGGGGCGAACCCGCATCAACCCCTTCACCACCAAATCAACTATCGACACCTCATCTCCCCCAAGGTGTACCCGCCAGAACTCACTCTCCCCGCAATCTGTTCTGAACCATGTCACAACCTGACCCGACCCGATTGTTTTGCCACTGTAATGAATCTATTAATTAATCTCTTATCTGGTTTTAAAAAATAACACACAGTAAGTTCTTGGTTCAGAAAAAATATTGCGTTTACAAAATAGTTGATTAATATTATCCAAACCAACGCATATGGAATTTTGTATGTTCCAAATGGAAGTTGGCCGTTTTATCCAAACCGACCCGTATGGATTTTGTATTCAAATTGACCCGTGAGGAATTTTGTAGATTTTAAATAGCATTTTGAATGGAATTTTGTATCATCTTTATACCGCTCAATGAACATATCAATCGTATCCTTAAAAGCTACCAGATCAAGCAACAACGTCGTAATGTATCATCTTTATACCGCTCAATGAACATACCGGTAAGCTAAGCATTTTATCGAGCACCTCGTTGACACGCGGAGTAAACGACATTACATCAAACCCTACATAACATCCTTAAGCCCGTAAAATTGCTTGCATATATCCTCGTGAATGTTAAACATGATAAACATCAGTTGCGATTGCGAAGATGAGAAATTGCAGGCGATAGAGGTTAGAGTCGACTAGATCCAACAATAATACATCCTGACCCGTTCCTTAATTACGTCGGCCCATCCTCACCCATTGGCCCATTGGATATTTTTTAATAATTCAAAACTTACCCATTCTGACCCCTTAACTATAAAACATAATTCAAATTAACCCACTACTTTGAAAAAAATTAGTGTATTTTATAGGTAAACATCCCGATCGCACTCGTTAAAAGTTTGGTTAAACCATTAGTTCGCACGCCCAGACAATAATCCATGGGTCCGCCACTAAGACCCACCCTGTAACATCTCATTTTCTAAATATAAAAAATTGAATTTATTTTTAAAGTGGTTAAACGAGCATTTGGTTAAGTTATGACTTATGAGGTTTAAAAGTGTAGGTCCCTCGGAGGTTGAGGTTTAACCTATTCCTTGTTATGTCTAACACACTAGCGAGTGCGGAATCCAAGCTAGCATGCAAACCGAGATAGCACAAGCACAAACACAACACACAATCTTCAACGATTAACACCACTTGTATTAATGCGTATGAAAGGTTCGGTTACAATGCAATGTTTACAAATCAGTTTTGCAAACTCTCTCTAACTTTCGTGTGTGTGTGTTCTGGACAGAATGCTCTCACTATTGTCTATCTCCTTACCTGTCGAAGTGAACACAACACATGGGTATTTATACCCAACACAGCATGTCTGGTCGAAGGATCAGATAAGATGATCGAAGGATCATCTATCGACCATAAACCCATCGAAAGATCACATATACCACGAAGGATGGTATCCTTCGTGGTCTATCCTTCGTAGGTCATCTTTCGAGCTCATCGAAGGATCTAAACTATCCTTCGATGACACATCTTTCGACTCAAACAGCTTTCAACCATTTTTCTAACTGTTTGGCCAAGTCAAACCGGAGGATGGTTGACTTGGTCAAACTTACATCAATCTTACATCAAAGACATCGTTTCGTATCAAGACTAAATACAGACAAAGTACAGATACAAGTGCACCAACAAACTCCCCCTTGGCTGTAGCTTTGTCTCAAGCTTTGTCTCGATCTTAATTCTTGTAGATCCTTCGTGTCTTCAAGTCTTTGACGTCTTTTCAAGTCTTCAATGTCGGAGGATCTTTAAAGTCTTCACGTCTTTAAAGTCTTCAGGTAGGAAGTGTGTTGACAAACTCCCCCTTAACATAAGCTCCCCCTTGAGTTATGCTCGTGAAAGTCTTGATCTTTATGAAGTGAGATCCTTATGGTATTGATGATGGTCAGCGGCAACTCGATCATCTTCATCATTTGAGTGCCTTCACGTCGTGTCTTCATTCCGAAGCTTGTCATCGACCATGTTCTCCTTGCCTTTAGAATCTGCACATGCAAGAAATCTAAACGCGTAATGAGAACAACCGCCTGGAATATCATAAGCAAGCGACACACATGTGACCATTGTTCAAACAAACACCGTCCGACAGTTTGAAAGTTTTAACAAATTTTATCAATTTCAATTTTAACTTTCAACACTTGCAAATTTCGACCGTTTATGAAGATTCAGTCGTTTCGGTTGTCGTTCAGGTTTCAGGTAACGAAGACTCGAGCTCCAACATCGTACGATCGAAAATAAGATAGAAATAAAATCTTTTTGGATCTTATAAAGTTTAAATTAAAACACACCTAAAATCTTTTTGGTATTTTTTTTGAATATTTCAAATGTAAAGACTGAAAGCAGTAAATAAATATATACAAAGATGCAGAAATTTAAAGCAGTAAATAAATATTTACAGACATTCTTTTTGCGAGTTTCGAGGGTAAGAGAATCATATCAGTGTACGGTCATGCCAAAACGCTCTTGTTGTTCAATTAGTTAACATTAAGATAAGCATCCTATAACGATTATCGGTATTGTTGTCCACATAAGCTCAACTTATCAGATGTAATCATGGCGAGGGGATACGTTAAGGTATGATTTATACTTACCGACCGGTGTTCATCCACATCACGACACATTCCCGTATCAAGGTATGCACGAGGGTTCATCTTACCGGTGAGTATACCGATTATCATCTGTTTGACCGTATATGATGTGAGATTCTCACTTATTTTGATTTGAAAACAAGCCCTATGTGATATAATCACTTATTGATGAGGAACTTGATTTTCATATGCATGAGGGCACAGGAGCAAGTCCGTGAACAGGTCAGTACTTTCGTACAGCAGAGAGACGAACTTGACTCCCGGAAAGAATTTGTGATATATTATCACTTATTTTGTTTGGACATGTGATTGTTGATCACTTATTGAGGTCGTATGCAATATGTACACGTATGTATGGTATCATGGAAGATCTAGACTTGCGTCCCCGTTATTTTTCGGTAAAAGATACAACCATGATACCCAGATGATAAGCAGCATAAAGACCGAATATCTCAGAACCTCGGCAATCTCTGAAACGAAATTTCGGTACTAAGACCATATGCCAATGAGTGGTTCCCACCTGGTCTTCAGTCGATTTAAGTTTATATCACCCTGCACACTTTAAAATGATTGTGAGCCTACCGATACATCTTATATAGAGCTGCTTATCATTTTCATTTAAGATTTAAAGAGGTTTAGACAGACCACTGATGTACTATCATTTTCTCTTTTGCTCGCCAGGAAACTCATTTTTGTTTTTCTATTGTTTTTGTGTTTTTGAAATTTTTCAATGTTTTTGGATTTTTCAAATTTTGGATTTACTCCCCCTAAAATCAATAAACTAAGACAAATTTAAAACACAAAGGTATTTACAAAAATGATTTTCCGATGTTGGTTTTACTCTTGCTTGACCTTAATGCCGTTTACGAGTAATAAGTAGTCAAATCTTGATTTATCAAAAGCTTTGGTAAAAAGGTCGGCACGTTGGTCATCGGTGTGGACGCAAGCAACATCGATTAGCCTTTTCTCAAAGCAATCACGTATGAAGTGATACTTAATGTCGATGTGCTTAGTCTTTGAATGCTGCACAGGATTTTTAGTGATCTGTAAGGCAGCAGAATTATCAACGTAAATAGGAGTAGTTAGGAATTCAAAACCGTAGTCACGCATTTGTTGTTGAATCCATAGGACTTGGGAGCAACAACTTGAGGCAGCAATGTATTCAGCTTCGCATGTTGATGTAGCGACGCACATCTGCTTCTTGCACTGCCATGTGACTAGGCGATTTCCCAAAAACTGACATCCAGCCGTTGTGGATTTGCCGTCGATTTTGCATCCGCCAAAATCAGAATCACTGAATGCGATCAAGTCAAAGTTATTATCCCTAGGGTACCATAGACCGGTGTCAGGGTAACCCTTCAAATAACGAAAAATCCTTTTTACAGCTGCAAGATGTGAGGCCTTCGGGTTGACTTGATATCTGGCAAGCAGGCACGTTGGGTACATTATATCTGGTCTTGATGCTGTGAGGTACATAAGGGATCCAATCATCGCGCGGTAGTATGAGGGGCTCGTAGCTTCACCCTTCAAGTCTGGAGTAATTCCGTGATTTTGTGGCAATGGGGTACCGATGGGCGTTGCATCAGACATCTGGAACCGGCTCAAGATGTCACCAACATATTTAGTCTGATGGATGAATATCCCAGACTCGGTTTGTTGTACTTGTAGCCCCAAAAAGAAAGTCATTTCCCCCATAGCACTCATCTCGAATTTATCCTGCATTACACGCTCGAAATCCCTACACAAAACATCATTAGTAGAACCAAAAATAATATCATCAACATATACCTGTACCAGTAGAAGATCTCCATCTTGTTCTTTGATGAAAAGAGTACAGTCGATAAGACCTCTGCGAAATCCATTCTCCAGCAGATAATTAGATAAGGTTGCGTACCAAGCTCGTGGTGCTTGATGAAGACCATAGAGAGCTTTGTTGAGCAACCAAACCCGATCGGGATGGATAGGATCTTCAAAACCTGGAGGTTGTTCGACGTACACCTCTTCTTCTACCACACCATGTAAGAATGCACTTTTCACGTCCATCTGGTATACCTTGAAACCTTTGAATGAGGCATAAGCCAAAAAAATCCGAATTGCTTCTAGACGTGCAACAGGTGCATATACTTCGTTGTAGTCGATCCCTTCAATCTGACGAAAACCTTGAACGACCAGCCTTGCTTTGTTTCGAATAACAACCCCACGGTCATCCTTTTTGCATTTAAACACCCAACGGGTACCAATCTTCTTGTAACCAGCAGGTTTCTCTACGAGTTTCCAGACACCAAGCTTCTGGAATTGTTGCAGTTCTTCCTGCATTGCTTCAACCCATGAGCTATCTTTCAAAGCATCTTTCCAAGTTCTTGGCTCTTCCTGTGAGACATAACACGCGAAAGACCAATCATTTTGTTGACCTGATTCTCGGATAGTTGCATACAAGCCTGCATTGTTGTTGTTTCGCAACATGTTTCTTGTTTGAACGCCACTTTGAACATTTCCGATGATGTTTTGTTGAGGATGGGTATTGTGAATCCTTGTTTCTGGATTATCTTGAACTGGAATATTTGTACCCAGATTGTTGAGATTCAGATCAACAATCAATTCAAGTCCCGGAATTGACGAAGAGGATGATGCAGTAGCTTCAGCTGTTCTAGGGACATCCACTGGAGGAGTACCCTCTGAAATACCATGAACTGCTGTTGTTGGAGCTTCTTGATCTGCATCTAGAAATTCATCATCCTCTGAAGATTCGTTCAATTCGGAAGCATCGTGAAAATCCTCATTGTCGAGAGCATTATTGTTCACCGAAGATGGTTCTTGATTGACAAGAATTGGACGAACCAATGGTGAATCTGTTGCATTGTCACTCTCGAAAAACATCCTTGCTACAGCATTTTCTTCAACTGCTTCAACATTGATCGAATTGAAAAAGTCATCGTACTCGAACATCCAAGGCTGACCAGGACATTTGACTGGTAAAGTGTGCCTTTGTACTCTGACTTCAGACCATTCCTCGACCCTTTTAGTCTCTAGATTCCAGACTCTTAAGTTAGGGGTGGAATACCCAAGAAAGTATCCCTCAATTGCTCTTGTCCCAAACTTTCCATTAGGATCGATTATTGTGCATGGAGCTCCAAACGGTTCAAGATATGACAAATCTGGTTTCCGTTTGTTAATAAGCTCAAAGCAGGTCTTGTTGTGTCTTTTGACTGTAAGGACTCGGTTCAACGTGTAACATGCAGAGGACACAACTTCAGTCCAGAAAGGAATCGGCAACTGTGACTCTACCAACATTGTCCTAGCAGTCTCGATCAATGTGCGGTTCTTACGTTCAGCGACGCCATTCTGTTGAGGAGTATAAGCTGCACTAAATTCGTGAAGAATACCTTTTGAAGTGCAAAACTCCGCCATGGCGTGATTTTTAAATTCAGTACCATTGTCGCTACGTATCCGCCTAACCTTCAAGTTATACAGATTCTCAATCTGAATGATCAAATTTTTGATAATACCGAAGGTTTCACTCTTATGTGCCATGAACGCCACCCAAGAAAATCTTGAATAATCATCAGTTATCACGAGGTAATATTGATCATTCCTTATGCTTTTGTGCTTGACAGGACCGAACAAATCCATGTGCAAACGTTCAAGAGGAACGGCCACCGTGTTGACTTTCTTTGTAGGGTGTCGCTTCTTCGTTTGTTTTCCTTTTTGGCACGAGACACAGACGTCTTGAAGATGGAAATTTTTAAGAGGAACACCATTCACCAATTCATTTGACACCAAATGATTCATTTTGCGTAAGTGAATGTGACCCATTCGTCTGTGCCAAGAGATTGTGTCTTTTTCTGTGGCTTTGGAAACGAAACAAGTTGCTTGTGCAGACGTTGTGATAGCTTGGCTCATATCAAGGACATACAAATCATTTATCCTTGGAGCCGACAAGAGAATCCATTCTTTTGGAATTTTGAAGCCGGGTTTCAGCACGCAACATCCATTTGCATCAAAGTGTACTGAGAACTGCTTATCACAAATTTGAGAAACACTAAGAAGATTGTGGTCAAGTTGTTGCACAAAGTTGATCTTATCAAAGCTAACAACCCCGTTGGAAATCATTCCTTCACCTGTAATATATCCGCCTTTATCTCCAGCAAAAGCAACATAACCTCCTCTAATAGATTTGACGTCGTAGAGAAGCTTCATGTCGCCTGTCATGTGCCTGGATGCCCCACTATCAACAATCCAATGACTACTGATAGTTCCTCCTGAAACACCCTGCACATGAACTCACATAATTAGTTGGAGATGGGGACCCAAGCCATTGTGGTCTTGGGTCTTCCATTTTCATCAACAACAATAACCTCTATTCTTTGATGATTTGAAAATTGTGATGGTCCCCCTGATTCAATAACAGATTTTGGTTTCCAGGTCTGTTGAGTTTTACCAGCTTGATTGTTAGAAAATTTAACTTCATGATTGTTCGAAGTTTTTGAAAATTTGGAGTTTTCTGGTTTAACTGAAACAGATTGCTTTTGAACCACATCAGTTTTAATCGCCTTTTCAATTTTCTTGACCTATTGGCGTTTCTGTTTCTTTTCCCTTTCTCTTATGAGTCGGGGATCTTGTTTTACAGAAACAGATCGCCTTTGGTGATTGCGTTCACGGGGATCATCTTCTTTGGCTTTCAACTTATGAAGATAAGGGCAATTTCGAATGATATGCCCGATTGTACCACATTCAAAACATGATCTTCGTTCAACAAACCCCGAAGTATCATGTGATCGTCTTGCCGATGATGAACTTTGTGATCCCGAGGTACTAGGTTTTGAACTATTTTGTTCATTCCTTTTCATCACAGTTGCTTTCTTGACAAAATCTAAGTTAGATTGGTTTTCAAACATTGCAATTTTGTCCGTTCCCTTAGATTTCACAAAGTTCACATTCTTCTTCTTCTTCTGATTCGGCTTCTTTTGGCTTTGAGTCGGTGCTTTACCTTTAGATTTGGTATGATTTTGCTGTTTTTGCACTGTTGGTAATTTCTGATTGCCAAATTGTTTTCTAATTTCAGCCTTTGGGATAGGAGGGCACTGTGTTACTGTAACCCGTGACCCTTTCTTACCCAAAAACTTACTTGTTGAATTTTCAAAAACTTTACTGATTAAGGATTGATTTACGTTCTTAATTGGAAAGTCTTTGTCAGAATAAATTTTATTATCACCAACAAGAGTGTACAGCAAATCCACACTCTCCGACTCTTTCTCAGACGAGGACTCGATTGCAACAGTCTTAGCGGGTTTTGCAGGAGGATCACACAGAATATGATTCTCAAGAGGTATGTCCTCTTCTTTTATCACCGCATCAGACTTTGCTGAATCAGTATCATCGGATTCATCATCAGAAGAATCAGCATCCTCAATCACAACTGGAGGATCCTGATTCTGTTCAGCAGTTACAAATGTATCTGCTGACACATCTGAATCTGACGATACTTCTTTCTTGTATCCGAGTCCTGTTGCAAATTCCTCAACGTCCAAAGGAACAGATGGCTCAAAGTGAGTCCTATACTCCTCATCAGGCATGGCATCATAATTGTTTCTCACTGGTGGTGGACATTTCTTATAGCCTATGCATGTGACATCCCGTTTTTTCTTTCTGAACATCAATGATGTGATCCAACACATAGCTAGAGCTCAAATAACTGTCTAACTTAAGTCGGATCGCCTCACTTTCAGTTTTAACACAAGCCATTTCCTTTTGCATTATCTCAAGACGTGTGATATACAAATTAATATCAGTTTGTTTTCTGGAAACCATTTTTGTCAACTCTCTTTTATCTTTCTTTAACGTTTCAATCATTGACTTAAATTCCTTTTCATGGTTTTCATAAAACATGTTGGCTTCTGTGCACTTGGAAAGATCAACGGTCAACTTCTGGTTGTGAATGAATGTCACATCATATTTCTCTTGCAAAGCCTCGTGTTTGCTTTGCAATTCACACCACTTATCATTCAAAGAAACATGTTTGTCTTGCAAGTCAAACAAACTAGCTTGTAAAGCATCATGTTTGCCTTGCAACTCAGACATGTTTGCATCCAAATCAGCACATCTAACATGCAATCTATCACAATTATCACAGCTAACAGAAGTGAGTTCATCGACACATACCTGACTTGATGAACTGTCGACATTAGCCATAAAGGCTGAATGGAGAGAAGACGAAGAATAAGCAGCTTGATCCACCAAAATAGATCTTCTATCAGTTCCTGCTGCAACATCCTCCAAAAGCTCATCAATAATTGCATCGACTGACGCACTTGATGTTTCATCCACATGATCATCACCTGAGCTCGAGGATTCTTCATCCGAACTTCTGCTGTAACCAGAAGAGTCTTCATCTTCAGAAGAGTCACCACCATTGGCGGAAGATTCTCCACCACTAGTGTGATTAAGATCCTTGACAATCTCAGCAAAACACGCTGTTCCATCCGAAGTATCATTTCCCAATTGGATTGACCGATCACAGCCTTCATCTACTTGAACCACAAGTGCCTGGTTGGCATTAGATGGTCCTGCTTGACTCTGGTTGTTGACAGGCACCAATGTGCGAACATTGTTCCTGTTCTGGTTCTGCTGGTTGCCTTGATTTCTGAAGGGATTCTGGTTTCCATGCTGAGATGGTCTTGTACATTCCCTTTTAAAATGACCCCGTTCACCACAATTGAAACACTTAACAGCCTGTTTATCAAACCCATACTTGGTGTCTTTCTTGCTCTCCAAGCTGGTTCTGCCTGTTCTTTCCATGAAATCCTTTGCTCGCCTAACTGCACTAGCAAAGGCCCACTTAATGTCCATCATCTCCATCTCCTCTTTATCAATCTACTGCTAGTCTTCTTGTGTCAGATTAATATTACCAATCTGACCTTCCACTAATCCACAGTATGCGCTCACCACAGTGTTTAGCAGCTCCATGTGTTCCTTTGCTACTTCCACACTGACTTTAGAAAAGCTTGAGGTGTCGAGCCGTACTGTATTTGGCTTTGATTGTTGACCAGCAGATGATGTGCTTCCATAACAAGCTTGCTGTTGAGGAGGAAGTGGATTCCCGTACATGTCTGTTGGTACGGTAGACTGAGGAGGTAGTGGATTCCCATACATGTCTGTTGATCCGGTAGATCGAACTGGCAATGGATTTCCGAACATATCAGTTGGTCTGAGAGGTCGTTGGCTTTGTTGTTGCTGTTGAGGAACTGGTTCCAGCAGATTTCCATACATGTCTGTCTTTGGAGGGACTGGAACTTGGATAGTATTGCCATACATGTCAGTGCTAGTCACAAACGCTGTTTGAATTGGAGCATGCGAAGAGGGTTTCGTAGAAGTGCTAGAAGTTCCATAATACATTTCAGGATTTTGTGGCACTGGAACTCTTTTTGCCTTGAGAGTTTCTTCCTGATTCTTGTTTTCCAGGATTTGAACAAAGTCGTTGAAGCTTGTTGTAGCTAAAGTACCATTGTACTTCATGATTTCCAAGAAAGTATTCCACTGAGGTGGCAACGCATCTGCAAACCTTTTCACAATCTCTGCAGGAGTCGTAACAACCCCAAAATTTGTCAATTCAGTCAACAAATGATTAAATCGACTTGTCAAATCACCCAACGACTCATTCTCCATACAAGTAAAACCATCAAACTCTTTCTTTAGCAGTTCTTTTCTCAGTTGACGTGTCGCTTCATTTCCTACGCCCCTTGTTTTCAACGCGTCCCACAACCTCTTCGTTGTCTTGTAACTGACGAATTGATGATAAATATCTTTACTTAAGGCCTGAGTGAGAATGGCGTATGCCTTCTTTTCTAGATCATAGACCTTCTTCTGATCTTCCGTGAGATCTGCAAACGTAGCAGCAGATGATGCGGCAACTTCTATTGTTTGATCGAAATCTGTGATGAACCGCAGCCATAATTCTGTATTTTGACCAAGGACGTATGTATGAAATCTGTCAATCCATCCTGGATATTCATATAAGTGCATCAACTTTGGAGGCCGATTCAAACTTCCAGTTTCGCTCTCGCTTAAGAGAATGCTTTGAACACTTGGAGTTTGATTTGATACAAATGCCCATTGACCGGTAGAAATTGCATTAGCTTGAGAAGATACCGGTGCGGGAGACGGAGTACCAAAATACATGTCTGTATTTACCAGAGTATTCCATCTTGGATTCATTTTTGATCAAGAAAAATAAGAACCTGAAAATCACAAACTTGTTAAGCATAAACAGACTAAGGATCGAAAGATCAAAGCTTGTTCGAAGGATCAACAGTGTTCGAAAGATCACTGTTGAGTTTCGAACAAAGATTTCGAAAGATTCTCCAACCGAAGGATCCTTATCTTTCGAACAATGACTTCGAAAGATTCTCCAATCGAAGGATCCTTATCTTTCGAAAAAGAGCAGTAGACCGAAAGATGTATGTTTCGAAATGATTCCTTGGTTCGAAGGATGATGATCTATCGAACCTCCACTGATCGAAAGATGATCTTTCGACTTCGAAGGATATCTTTCGAACTGCTCTGACACAGTTGACAAAGAGTGACAGGTTGGTGAAAAAGTTGATGGGTTGGTGAAATCTTTCGGCAGAGGTATGGTCAGACCATGATTTTCTGCCAAAATCAGATTTTGAACAAATAAAATATTACCAAAAATCGAAAGACCAACCCAGAAACCGGTACCGGAGTGAGCCGGAAATTGGCCGGAAATGACCAAAACAACTTAAAAACAAGTTTTCAAGTTACCCAAACCGTCTTTTAACACACCCGGTAAGTTTAGACACGTTTTAACGTCAAGGAAAGCGAGAAAATCAGTTAAAAACGGATGCTAAAACAGTGAGTTTTATCCAAACACTCCAAAGACTTGTAAAAACCCGGTTTTTAACAAGGAAAAGAGCCACGGCTCTGATACCACTTGTAGGTCCCTCGGAGGTTGAGGTTTAACCTATTCCTTGTTATGTCTAACACACTAGCGAGTGCGGAATCCAAGCTAGCATGCAAACCGAGATAGCACAAGCACAAACACAACACACAATCTTCAACGATTAACACCACTTGTATTAATGCGTATGAAAGGTTCGGTTACAATGCAATGTTTACAAATCAGTTTTGCAAACTCTCTCTAACTTTCGTGTGTGTGTGTGTTCTGGACAGAATGCTCTCACTATTGTCTATCTCCTTACCTGTCGAAGTGAACACAACACATGGGTATTTATACCCAACACAGCATGTCTGGTCGAAGGATCAGATAAGATGATCGAAGGATCATCTATCGACCATAAACCCATCGAAAGATCACATATACCACGAAGGATGGTATCCTTCGTGGTCTATCCTTCGTAGGTCATCTTTCGAGCTCATCGAAGGATCTAAACTATCCTTCGATGACACATCTTTCGACCCAAACAGCTTTCAACCATTTTTCTAACTGTTTGGCCAAGTCAAACCGGAGGATGGTTGACTTGGTCAAACTTACATCAATCTTACATCAAAGACATCGTTTCGTATCAAGACTAAATACAGACAAAGTACAGACACAAGTGCACCAACAAAAAGAATGTTTAAAAATAACAAACTTTGTTTAGGGATTGAGACAAAGAAACAATCAGTTATTAATCACAAAAAAAAATATGCACATATTATTATATATATTATATTACATCATTAGCTACAATAAATTTATTTACTTATTGTTTTAGTTACCAAAACCTTTTCTTTTCTCAATTTAGCCACATAAAATCTAACATTTAATACTTTATTTTTATAAACTAAAAAGCAAATATAAATAATTATAAATTTTATACTCAAATACCTTTTTCGTATGTTTTTATTAGATATGTTTTATTTATTCTATACTTCTTTTAGTTTTAGAATAGTTAAAGTTTATCTGGTTCTTTTTATGTAATTTATAAATCAATTGTAATAACCTTGGATGGGCCACGGCTTTACTTGAGTTTAATTCATAACGTAACTTTTTCATGATTGGAGAATATACCGTCGAATCTATTTTTATCTACATCCCAATGCTTTTACTCGAGTTTAATTTATGACGTAACTTTTTCAGGATTTGCCAATATACCGTCACATGTATTATACTCGAGTTTAATTTACAATATAACGTACCGCCGCAACGCGCTAGATATTTTACTAGTTATGTATGAATATATAAAGTATGATATATATAATGTAAATACATAATGGATAACTAGAAAAAGTAAAATAGAAATGTAAGTAAATAAATATGATAATTTTGGTGTGTACGTGGATGGATATATGTGTTTGTGAATGCTTTCAACAAAAGCAACAAATAGATAGTGATGAATGTGGTATATGCACGTGGATAGGTTTGGAAGAAAACACCAAATATTAAAATCTAGCCTCGTTTAATGCCACGTCTTCTCTTCGATTTACAGAGATAACCATAGACAGCTTATTTAATCTAGCTTTCCCTTCTTTTAACAAAGAAAAATAAAATAAAAGAACAAGTGTGGTGTTTCTCATCTGAGTTTATATAAATAGTGAGAAACGAAAGAGGTATAAATTAGTGGTGGCGTTAGTAGCATATTACGTTGATTATGGTAGACGATTGCTATTGCCAATTAGTTTGTGGTGTTTTTGGCGGCTGTATACGGTTGGCTATGTACGGCTGAAATCGGTGGTGTTAGCCGAAATGACGAAGCTTTAGAAATCTCGTTCAGTAAGCGCTCGTGAACAGTTCATGAATATGCCTTTTTTTCTTAATGAATGAATACGAACAAGGCCTTATTTGTATTCGTTCGCTTCGTTTACAGCCGTAAGTGGTTCGTGTGATAGATTATTGAAAATCTATAGTAAATTTTAAAGGAAGAGTTCCAACAAGTACTCAAATTCAAAGCTTAGACGAATCCAACTTCTTTGGTAACAAACTTTGTGGAGCTCCACTAACTAGTGATTCTGTACTGATTGATGTATGTGATACAAGAGACCAAAACGAAGACGATGGATCACATGGACCAGATTGGGGGTTAGTTATTAGCATAGTGCTTGGATTTATTATAGGATTTTGGATCATTGTGGCTTCACTAATAGTCAACAAATCATGGAGGATTGTATATTTCCGTCTCTTGGGAAAATGGATCAAGGTATAGGTTTATGATGTGATGATGAAAATAAGGTTGTTAATAGGTTTCACTTATTTCTTTGAAAACTAAACATATCGTCTTAAATAAAATTATAAGCTTGTATTCAAGATGAGTATTCAATGTTGTCTTGCTCAAAATTAATAATTTTCTTAAGCATAATGATTCTACATAAGATATGTAAGAGTGTAATCATATTAGTGGGATTTCAGAACAATGACTATGTTTGGTTGCAAAACTAAAAGTCATTATTCATTAGTAAGATCCAAATCACAAAATTAAAAGTAACTAGAAATACCACCCGCCGCAACGCGGCGGGTGATTCCTTAGTTATATATCATATTAGATGAAAGGCAAATGTTTCTTACATGACCGTCAGCCACTGTGTTAAACATAGAAAAGAATAACTGAGCCGATCTATGACCCGTGCATTGCGACAGACCCATCAAACGGGGAAAATAGACGCGCTGTGATGGGCCTGTCAAACAGGATAAAGTAGATAAAAAAAGGTTGAACTCCACACGCACGTTGTGGCATGTTAACTCGGAAAATCTAGAACGAAACGTTAAACACAAATCTTGCAAAAGATGAAAAGTATAAGGGACCAAAGTTGCAAAAGATGAAAAACTTTAGGTTAAATATAAAAAAAAAATCAAAGCGGTTAAATCGCAAAAGATGGAAACTTTTGAATTAGAAGTGAAAAATCAAATTAATCAAAGGGGTTAAATTGTATAAGATGAAAACTTTGAATTAAAAGTGAAAAATCAAATTAATCAAATGGTTAAATTACCAAAGATTAAAACTTTAAACTTAATTATCAAATATTGAAACTTTAGGGTTAGAGTTAATTACATAGTTAGTCCCTGTGGTTTGCACAAAATAACATACTTAGGTACTAATAGTTTAAAATCACTTTCTAGGGTATTAACTTTTCATTTTGTAACGTTTGGGGTATTAACTTCTAGGGTATTAACATAGTTAGTCCATGTGGTTTCCACAAAATAACATACTTAGGTACTAATAGAATGTGATTTTAAACCTACAAATAATGTTAATAACTACAAACGTTACAAAATGAAAAGTTAATACCCTAGAATGTGATTTTAAACTATTAGTACCTAAATATGTTAATTTGTGCAAACAACAGTGACAACTTTGTAATTAACTCTTATGGTTAAAAAGGAAAATTTCATTTTTTTTTTTGAAAAACTCCCAAAACTAAAAGTACAACAACCTTAAGCTTATGTTGCTTATTTATAGGTTTTTAGTTACTCAATAGTAAGATACGTCAATAGTGACCAGTGGCCCTTCTTAGAAGCTATTCAAGCTAGATGGAACTATCAATGGTGAATTATCTTCCATTGATGTAGTTGTGTTAGTTTGTTCCCCTCTTTTGAGTATTTTGCTATCACTCGTGTCCAGGGGCGGACCCACGTTAAGCGGAACGGGTCCACGGAACCCAATCTTTTTATAAAAAGTAGTAGAAACCGTATATAAATTTTTCTATGGACCCCATAAAATAATTTAGTTGGACCCCATAACAATAAGAGTGAGCCTGGTGCATTGGTAAAACCCTTGTTTACACACAAAAGGTCTTGGGTTCAATACCTGTTTCTTTCGTTTTTTTGTGTTTTTTTTTAAACTTGACTTTAAAATTGGGTATTCTAATAGCTGAATGTGTAGTAAATGAATGTGTGGTAAATGAAACTTGTAGTTTAGTTATGATACTGTTTTCTATTATGTTTCTCGACCCGACCCGAACAACGACCGATCCAAAAATTTTGAACACCGGAAAAATGGGACCCCATTGTCCAAAAATCCTGGGTCCGCCACTGCTCGTGTCAATATGTAAACTTAATATGAATTTTCGTACTCAAAAGTTCATGACCGATCCATATTTCATATAAATAAATCAGACACATATACATAAAGCAATCCTAAAAAATTGTTGCATTAAAAAATTCTCACTCAAATGTTATGTTGTTGATTTCCACTTCATAATTGTGAAAAGAAGTGTGTAATTAGGCGTTAAGCTCCTACTCGTCAATGGTAAAATTGGTCATCGGGTAACTATCACACTCCGCAAACCATTGCTCTATTACCCTGCGATAAATCGTGTAGCCATTAGTAGCAAGACAAGGATAAACCATAACATCCTGTGTCAAAATATCAATATATTATCTACAAACTGTTTCTGTTTGATAAAACGGAAAGAAAAAATGTGACACTCTTACCTTGAGTATCGCGCATACACTACAAGAATAATACACTATTACCGGCGACACCTTTAGCGGCGACAGGTCATATGTCGCCGCTATTGGTCGATCCGCGTCACAGGCTCTCAAACCAAACCCCATCCGTTGATCAAAATCATGATCTGACGGTTGGGGATTTATATATCATTACCGGCGACAAGTATAGGTCAATAGCGGCGACAGCTAGTCTCCGCTAAAAGTGAATGTCAGAACTTTAATTCCTAGCCACACAAATCTTATCTCTGGTCAACTTCATTAAACTCATTACCGGCGACGATAGGCAATACCGGCGACATCTTGTCGCCGCTAATGGTTGAACGAGCCAAACACCCTATACAGCGCCAATTTCTCCCTCCTCTTTCATTTTTCCCCAAAAATACCTCCGAACACAGCTGCTCATTCGCGAAAATCGTCCAAATCGGTTAGTTTCACTTTGTTTTTGTTAGATTTCTTCTCTACATTTGTTATATAGATGTTATAGGCTTTAATTTTTGCTCTTTTTTGTGTATTTTTGTGTTTGTGGAAGAAATATCGGATCACCACCATCTCGAATCCTGTCACCACCATCTCGAATCCGGCACCACTTCGTCTCCTCGGTCTTCATCTCCTTGAAACTTGAAAAATACGGTTAGTTTTTTTTTTTTTTTTTTTTTTTAAGTTTAGAAATTGTATAATTTTTAGTTTAGGTATGTAAATTGTGTATGTTAGTATGTATGTTTGTATAATTTTTAGTATGTAAATAGTATAATTTTTAGTTTAAGTTGTATGTGGGTATGTAAGTGTATGAATGAATGTATGTATGTTTGTATAATTGTTAGTATGTTAATTGTATAATGTAGGTGTATTTGAAAAATGTGTATGTAAATTGTATAATGGTTAGTTTTTTTTTTTTAAAGTTTAGAAATTGTATAATTTTTAGTTTAGGTATGTAAATTGTGTATGTTAGTATGTATGTTTGTATAATTGTTTGTATGTAAATTGTATAATTTTTAGTTTAAGTTGTATGTGGGTATGTAAGTGTATGAATGAATGTATGTATGTTTGTATAATTGTTAGTATGTAAATTGTTAGTATGTAAATTGTACAATGTTAGTATGTAAATTGTAAATTGTTAGTATGTTTGTATAATTGTTGTATGTTAGTATGTTGGTGAAAAATGTGCATGTTAGTATGTATGTTTGTATAAAGTATGCAAATGTGTGTGTAAGGATGCAAATGTGTAGGTTTGAAAAAAATGTTAAAGTTTGATAATTTGTATATTTGTGTTTAGGTTTTAAAACATTTATATTTAAATTTGACAAATATATATTAGTTAGGAAATACCCTCTTTATATTAAAATCATCATTTAAAACATAAGGAGCTATGAAAATACCCGCCCGAAATATAAACCATTATGAAGAACATTACGAGCTTAAAAATCGTGTCTGATATTGAATTCATCATTTCAAACATAACGAGCTAAGAAAACACCCAATCGAAATTGAAATCATGATTTAAAACATAACGTTCCGCCCAAAATTTAAAACAATCATTAAGAACATAACAAGCTTAAAAAATTGTGCCCGTGTTTGAATTAATCATTTTAAACATAGCGAGCTTAGAAATACCCGCCCGAAATTGATTTAGAAATTAATTTCGGGTTGTCCCCGTTTATCTTGGGACTGCTTTTTGAATACTTTATCTCATTTAGGATGTGAATGTGTATTACATGATTGTTTGTTTAAGAAGGATTCGGTTATCATTTTCTCTTTGCTCCTCGGGTATATATATCATTACATATATACTTGGGAGCTAAGAGGAAATGCTGCCGAATTTTTCTTAAACAAACAATCATGTAATACACATTCACATATGAGATAAAGTGTTCAAAAAGTGGGTTTAGCAGCCTACCCTTGTCTTGTTAATCCTAAATTAGATTTTCTTTCAGTTGCATAATGCCTATCGATAAAAGTTGGATTGATTCCCCACGTCATTCACCTCAATACAAGCAAGGACTCGAGTCATTTATCGAGATGTGTGAAAGAGTGATAAAAAACCACGATGAAGTTAGATGTCCGTGTACCAAATGTAAAAATTCTGGCTTAAAAACTATGGCAGAAATGAAATACCATTTGCGTATTAACAGTTTTTGGAAGGAATACACGAAGTGGACCTATCACAGGGCCACGACTCCAATTGCAGAAGTAAACGATGTTGCGCCACAAGACGGTATGGTAAACGTTATTGAAGACATTAGGGGGGAGCGTATGGAAGAAGATACATACCTTAACCAAGAGAACTCGAATGGAGATAGTAGCGGTGTTGTTGATGATTTTGAAGACCTGGTAAAGGAAGCTGAAACAGAATTATATCCTGGTTGTACCAAGTTTTCTTCTATCGACTTTTTAGCAAAGCTTTTGAATATAAAGGATACGTACCATTTTCAAAATGAAGGAGTAGATCGACTCCTATCGTTGTTGCGAGAGTCAATGCCAGAAGGCAACAAGATTCCCCCTTCGTATTATGTAGCTAAGAAGACATTTAAGAAGATTGGTTTGGCATATGAGATGATAGATGTGTGCACAAATGATTGTGCTCTCTTTTGGAAAGAAAACGAGTCCTTGCAAAATTGTCCCGTTTGTAATGAGAGTCGATGGGTCGATAAAGACACAAAAGGCACGAAGGTGGCTCGTAAGGTGTTACGATACTTTCCTTTGACGCCTAGACTACGACGTTTGTATTGTTCAAGGCACACAGCGAAAGATATGATATGGCATAGTACCGGACGATCGGAAGATGGGATTATGCGTCATCCAGTTGATGGATCTGCATGGCAAGACTTTGATAAAAAGTACCCAAACTTCGCGATGGAGCCACGAAATGTTCGCTTAGGGCTTGCAGCTGACGGTTTTAATCCCTTTAGCAACGGTAGTGGATCCCCGACTCATAGCACGTGGCCGGTTATACTCACCACATATAATCTGCCTCCCTGGCTATGCATGCGAGAGTCCACATTCATGTTGACCTTGTTAATTCCTGGCCCTAAATCACCGGGGAAAGACATGGACGTTTTCCTTAGACCGTTAGTGGATGAGCTTAAGCAATTGTGGCAGACAGGTGTACGTACTAAAGACGCAGCAACAAACACATACTTCACAATGAAGCCGGCGTTGTTATGGACCATAAATGACTTTCCAGCCCGTAGTAGTCTATCAGGTTGGAGCGGACAAGGCTACATGGCATGCCCAACTTGTAACCAAGACACTCCTTCAATACGTGTAACTGGTAAATGTGCTTATGTTGGTCATCGCCGGTTCTTAGATGCCAACCATCCTTGGAGAAAAAGTCTCGACTTTAACGGGAGACCCGAGACACGAGACCCTCCGAGACAGTTTAGCCCAGCTGACATAGAAGCTCAACTCGGTCTTTTAATTAATCGTCTACCAGGCAAGCATCCAGATTTTGGAGGTGGGAGGTACACCCGGTTAGATTTCGAGTTGAACTGGTCCAAAAGAAGCATATTTTTTGACCTTGAGTATTGGTCTTCTCTGCAGCTGAAACATAACTTAGATGTAATGCATATAGAGAAAAATGTGTGCGACAGCTTGCTCGGTACTCTTCTAATGAACGATAAGAGCAAAGACACGCCAAATGCGCGGTCCGACTTGGAAAAACTAAACATTCGGCCGTCACAATGGCTGAAACAATCGGGTGGCAAGTTCTTAAGTCCCCACCCAAAGTACTCATTCAAGTCCGATGATCGAAAACTTTTTTGTCAGTTTATAAAAAATGTTAAATTACCAGATGGGTTTGGATCTAATATCAGTAAGAGGGTGACAGATAACAATGCTAACATTACCGGGTTGAAATCTCATGACTGTCATATCCTCATGCAACGTTTGATACCGATTGGGGTTAGAGGGCTTTTGACTAAAGATACATCTACACCAATAGTAGACCTTTGTATGTTCTTTAAGCAACTTTGCTCTAGAACACTATCGGTGGATGATATGAAGAAAGCAAAGGATGACATTGTTACCATCTTATGCAAGTTAGAGATGATCTATCCACCTGCGTTTTTTGACATTATGGTCCATTTACTTGTGCATTTACCTGATGAAGCGATTGCGGGAGGTCCAGTAGCTTTTAGATGGATGTATCCATTTGAAAGGTACATGAAAAAACTAAAGAACTATGTCAAAAACCCGGCAAGGCCTGAAGGTTGCATAGCTGAATGTTATGTGTTTGAAGAAGCTCTAACATTTTGTTCAATGTACCTTAAAGATGTTCAGACTAAGTTCAATCGCCCAGATAGAAACGATGATGTCGTTGTTGAAAAAAGAAGGTTATGGGTGTTTGAGTCCAAATGTCGTTATGTTGGCGCAAGAAAGGAGAAATATCTATCATTCATCGAAAAAAGCAAGATGGAATGGTTTGTCCTCGAAAACTGCGCAGAAGTTAGGGAGTACATGAAGTGAGTGCTTCTATCTTTAACATTTCATAATCTGTTCATTGGTATTTCTCATTCCTTTCTTATATTTGTCATCAATGTAGTGAATTCAAACATACACATCCCCATGATGATCTTAAAACCAAATTTCCGGGATGGTTTCTCCATAAGGTATAATACATATATAACATTCATTACTCTATACTTGCTAGGTAATACATATATAACAAACAATATTACTCTATATTTGTTAGGTCCATTCGATGAAAACACAAAATTCTCCAGAATTCCACCCGGAGTTGTATGTTCTTTCAATTTGTGCGAAAATGACTGCTTACACTTACACTGCTTGCATAGTCAACGGTGTTAGGTTTAAGACACTTGAACGTGATGCAAAATGCGCAACGCAAAACTCTGGGGTGGAAGTGGTTGGAGAGAACGGTGTGAAATTTTATGGCCAATTAGAAGAAATTATTGAGTTGCGTTATACAAATGATTATTCCACTGTCCTATTTCGGTGCAAGTGGTTTGATACTCAAAGGGGTGTAAACCATGACAATAATATCACCAGTATAAGCACTGAACATGAATGGGACAAAGACGATCAACTCATATTTGCTTCGCAATCCAAACAAGTGTTCTTCATCCAAGAAACGTCTCGAAACCAAAAAAATAAACATAGGTGGGTAGTGATAGACTGTCGTCGGGTCTATGCAAAAACCTAAAATTACCTATAGACAGGGTAAGTCAGGTATCGAATCCAGAGGAGCATGTGGTCAGTGTAATACCATTTAACTAATCTAAACTTACTTTATGAAATTTGCTAGTTTATCTATTTTTGTAATTTTTATGAATAAGTATTGTGAAAATGAGAAAACAATGATAGGAAAAACGTGGTCACTCCGGGATTCAGATTCTGTAATTCCTAATAACCTAGTTCTGATTTTTATTGGATGCTATTGATTGAATAGTAAATCTGTCACATCTACCAATTACCTATGCAGTTCAAAATCTTAATATTAATTGATCAGAGAAATATTAAAACAAACATTCATAGGAATCATTCAATCAACAAAAGCATAATTGGATTCAAAACATAATTATAACTCTGACTGCCACTCAGGATTTGTCTGTCACACAAATAATATAATCATGTAAATAGTCAGCTGTCACCCGACTACAAATCCAAATCTCAATACAAAACAGAAACTAGAATTAAAAGTGTCTAACAAGAATCATTCACCCGAAGTGTCCACAAGAGATTTAGCCGCTCATGATACTCGTCTGATCAAAAGCTTGGTCGAAGGTTGAAGACATGATCGGTTCGGTGGTTTGCGGATGATGAATGATGAGTGATGATTTTCGCCCAAAGTATAATAATGATTGCTCCTCCAAAAATCGATCCCCCCCAGTTGTTTTTTCGGCTGCCAATATTTCGTGTGTGATGATAATGATGTTGGGCTGATTTGGGCCCAACTCTATTAATGTTTGCTGCCAAACTTTTTTTAACAATGGAGAGAATTATCATTAATTAAAAGCTCCCAAACATGTGATGTGTGGCTGCCCATTGTCGAGCCCATATAATGAAGTCTCTCCTCCAATAGGGACCTTCCAATCACAACTCACGTGCCCTCCACTTCGATGATGAAGCCAGCCATTGACCATTAGGGTTTAAAACCCTTAAATCCCACAAAAGGCACAAGTCACGTGCCACTCCACCTTCCAGCCAACCGTAAGTCCCATGTGCATATCACTTTGTCCAAGAAATAAAAGACTCCAAAAAAACTCCTGTGTATGCGTGTATATATTAGATTGTCTCAAAAGTCTGCATGATGTTGAGATGATGTGATTGTTTGACATTAAAAATAATGTTCTCCTTGTTAGAATGTGTCAGCCGCCAAAAACCTCCACCATTCACGTGATGATATGATCATATTTATATATGGACAAATCACCTCCAAGCTCCAACTTGCTGCCTCCACATATTTATTTTCCTAGAAGTAATGATGATGTTGGCTCAATGTGAGTGTGTTCTCTTTAGAGCTTTCAACATTCCTTTTCAATTTCATTCAACCCTTTGTGCTTTTTGGCTATGATTCAGCTTTCAATTAATTGATTAACGGCCCCTAGAATTCATTCGTGTATTCCTCTTGCATCCAAGCTATCTTTTAGAAACGAAACATCTACCGAATTATATCTTTCGCATTGTTTATCATTCCTAGTAGTTTCGCTTCACCTCCAAGCGTCTTAACTTCACCGAATTAAGCGATTATCCTGTAAAATTACCAATACTCGTAATTATCACATTCACGATACATAAACGCTTAAAACACAATAACATACATAATATAATGCACTTTAAGGCATGAGTTTCACACTCACCATCAGGTAGTCGAAAATGTTAATCATCGAAGAATTTGGGATCGGCCATTAAGTGATGACCGCGTCAATAAGGTTCAAAATGTTGGCAAACGCTTAGAAGATAGTGACGTTGTTGACAACAACTCTTCATCTGACTGTCCACTTGTCATTGACTTGACCCAATACTTTCAAATTGGATCTTCTCATGTTACTGCGAGTGAGCCTTCAATTGAAGTTGATCCCCCAACGGCCACCGTCGATGAAGTGTTTGAAGTCGAGACTGATTCTGATGAGGTCGAGGCTGATTATGATGAGGATGATCCCGATTATGTGGAGTCTGACTAGAAGAAAAGTTATTGTAATTTATATTGATTTGTAATTGATAAACACTTGTTTGAAATATTTATTTGAATTTGAGTTACCGTTGTTGTACTTTCGCTTAATTTGTATTAGATACACATGCTGTAACATTTGTAACTTTATAGGGATTATGTTTTCGATATTGTTGATATTCGCTTATCTCATGGCTGATGTGGCCCCCTGGGGACATGGGGGTGACGGCGCTGGTGATCCACCGATTCCTCCTGGTGGGTTTCGTGGCACACACGAGACAGACGGTAAGTCTTTTACTAAATTATTTTGTAGTCCTTATATTTTTTATATTATAAATGTTGTTACTAATTATTTTTGTTTTATTTGCAGCGGTTCCCCCGAAGAGGGTTCGGGGGAAAGCAAAAAACGAGAAACTAAGGCGTCTGGTAAAAGCAGGGGGGCCTGTATCGCTTACGTTTGACAGGCATGTCACATATACCCCTGTTGGTAAAACAAGAGATATGTTTTCACGAGAGGCCGGCCTGTATATGTGGCGGTCCATCCCGTTCGATAAAATTGGATGGGATAACGTTGAACAACATTACAAGGATGCCCTCATGAACCACTTACGGGTAAATAAGTTATATGCATAAAATTTTATCAAATATTTAAAGCACATGCAAATCTAATTTATATATGATATTTTAACTTTTTTATTTAATTTGTAGGAAAATTTCAATTTTGATGAAGTGGAACGTGATATAGAGGCCAAAAACTTGACGGGTGGCATTAGGGCTATGCTTATGAAGCGGTACTCTGACCGCAAGCACGATGCTAAAAAATTATTTAAGAGCAAGGGAGGTTACAACGATCTTGAGAGTGCAAGGGCATTCCATCCCCCGGATATGCCCTATGATAACTGGTTGAGAGCCATCGAAGGTTTCCGGGAACAAAAATATATGAAAAAAAGCGAGGCCAACACACGAGTACGTCAGAAACAACAATTCCCATACCGTGGGGGGACATCGTCGTACGGTAGCACTGCCTATAAAAATGTAATGTTTTATGTATGTGTGCGTGTGTGTAAGCTTTTGTTTATTTATTGTCTAATCTAAGTTTAATGTTAAACAGGATATGGATTGGGTACCTACGTATGCTAAAACCCACACGGACAATCAAGGGAATTGGGTTGATCCAGTTGCTGAACAAAATTACGTAAGTATTTCTTTTAAGTATTATTTTCTATAACAAATATATATATATATACACATATATATTTAATCATCTTCGTAAAATACAGCGGAACATACAACAGGCCACAAGTGAATGGAGCGGTGAGGGTCCGCCAATTGCCCCGTATCAGGAAGCGTTGGGTGAGCGGCGAGGATGGTACCGCGGGATGGGGCCTAAACCTTCTTCCAACACGTCCTCGCACTCGTCATCTAACATGTCGTCTTCGCAAGGTCGGACGCAAGAACCCTTTTCCGAGGTAAACTACGCAATTTATAAAATGACAAACGAACGCATGTTTCCTTGTTAAATATATGTTGGTAGCGTTAATTAATATGCTAATATACGTTTTGCAATTTATTATTGTAGGATTTTGTTAACAACTTGTTTCAAACCCCGTCATTTTTGAACCAACTTAACAACTATCTTGCTTCACAAGGAAAAGGAAAAGGAAAGTCAAAAGACTACGATTCTGACAACTTATTCGATAATGAATCCGACGATGAACCCAACGATAACGATGAGTGAAGCTTGCGTCAATGGTGTTTGCTTGCGTTTGTTTTTAATTATATTACTTTAAACGTATGTACGACTTAAACGTAGTTTTTAATTATATTACCTTTAGTATATGTTGATTATGTTCATGGCGTTTGCTTGCGTTGTTTGAAAATAGGCAGGTTTTGTTTTTTCGGCCGTAAAACTGGCTGGGCAGCTGTATATACAGCTGCTGTATTAAAAAAAAAAACAGACTTTTAGCGGCGACAGGTGTCGCCGCTATTGCCTTTCAACCTTTACCGACGAATGCTCAATACCGGCGACACTTTTACCGGCGACATCTGTCGTCGCTAAAAGAGGACGATCAATACCGGCGACAGTAGTCAATACCGGCGACAACTGGTCAATAGCGGCCGAGAAATACCGGCGACGCAATACCGGCGACATGTCGCCGCTAAAGGTACCCTGTTCTTGTAGTGATATGAAGTATTTTGGAGGGGTGGGTGGGGTCATGGATGTGGATCTTTGAGCTGCATCAGCGAGTCGTTCCAATAGGTGAAGAACCCTTTTTTTCATCTCACTACGGGTCAAATTAAGAAGGTTCAGCTAAAAGATAACGAGTCAAACAGCTTGAAACTTTAAAGTCATCAAAGTCTAGAGATGCATACAACCACCTAAATATGTAATGCAATAGGGTAATATTATGTACCATTGTTTTCAAATCATGTTTATAAATCAGTTTATGATAAACAACAAAACAATTTCCGAGGACCAAAGCAACCTTACTAGTACTTAAAACGACACGTTTCAACCACACCCGTGTTGGCCCGATACCCGACCCGCTCAACCTGCCAATTTTCCTCATACACTAATCGCATCCCCTGAAGGGCTGGTTCTAATATATCATTAGAATTATCATTTTTCTCTCCAGAAAGTGCATTTAACTATCATTTTAGGAACATATGATGTGTTGATACAGAGATTAAGAAGCAGACCTGGTGTATAAGTAAAAAGAATTTGAGTTGAGGGACATTATAAACTCCCGTACGGAAGTATATATCTATGAAATTAACACCTACAGATAGCCTTGTTCTTCACTCTTATCTATCCTTTCGGATCCCCAATTTCAACCTCCCATTTCAGCACCTTTAAAAAAATGCATATTCTTTAACAGCATGTACAAGTAGGAATATGTTTAATATAATCTAACAAAAACACAGAAGAAACATGTGGTGAGATTAAAAAAACCTCAAGCTCATAAACCCTAATGGCTATTACCATTGTCCGGATTATAAAACATTAAAAGTTTTGTGAACATGCGAAATAGGTGGATGGAAAAGGGGATCACAAATTCACAGTTACCTGAAAGGTGTCTTTTCCCACAAAATCGAACACAACATCAACTCCTTCACCATCTCAGCAACACGGGTAATAATATCCTCTTCTTTGTAGATAATAACATGATGACATCCATCTTCATTAGCTTACAAAGCCTTCTATTTGGTTGATACAGTTCCAATGACAGTGGCACCAAGCATATTTGCCCACTGGCATAACACCTTGTGTCCTTGTTCTACCTGTATTAACACTTGCTGCTTTCAGGTAAAATTAAATAAAGACCCACTTTGATTACACTGCGATTCGGTTGGATAAAGTGCTCTTCTGATGTATGAAGATGTTTTACATTAGCTGACCCATGTAAATGTTCTTAGATTAGTTGTAATACGAAATAGATAAAACAACTGATAGTATATTTGTAGAACAGAGGAAACCAATTCTCCCTCTATGCGTATTTTAGACAACAATTAAAGCAGGACAACAAAAAAAACTTAGTTAAAACATAACGAGTCAAACGGGTTGAAAGCCGCCCAAAGTCTATTTTTAACGCATACAATCTCCTTAAATCACTGTTATTTAAAGCTTTAGGTTACTGCATACAATTGTTTCCAGATCCACTTCACGGTATAGGTATAGTACTAATGATTTGCCAAATATGTGGTAATTCATGTTTTGAATATTTCTAAATTATTTGCCAGTTTACTGTTCAGTTTATGGTTTGAAACTTGAAACCAGTTGTCTAAGCTGAACAGACCATTTTGCATTTATTATTTATATTTTTTATTTTAGAAATATAAAGTTATCTACCTATATCATACTCATCAACAATCTTATCATTTGTTTAAAGAATTTAATACAAAATTCTGCTTTTTTAAAAAGTAATTTTTTTTTTCAGAAATCCGAACAGCAAAACCATGAAAACCGCCCAGTTCACCTAAACTGTATGTATTCAGAGACACCAGTTTTGAGACATGGTTATATTTCATCTAAATTTCTAGTCAGAAACAAGAAATTTGTTAAAATTTAGGCAATCAAGCGACAGATCTATCAATATAGTATAAAATATCACAAAAATTGTAATCATAACACCACAAAAAAAAGAGAGAAATATTTACAATGACTGTGTGGAGTAATTCCTACTCGATTGCAGAATCATCATCACTACTGTGACTATACAAAATGAAAATCACAAACAAATACAGATCTACTACAAACACTCAAATTGGAAGTAGCAAACGTACATTTTAGGCAAGACAATAGTTCGTCTCCTCAGAACCGGTGGTTTGGGGGTGAATTTCGGCTGTAAAATTGAATAATATTATAAGATAGATTTCGATAGAGATCTGATATTAAAATACTGAATGATGAAAGAATGTGAGAAATTAGTCGACGGAGATCTATAAACGACGTCGGAGAAGAGCTAGGGTTTTAGTTGAAGATGAAAAAGAAAAGAAAGGTACATAAACTTTCTGAAGAAGATGGATTCGAACCTGAGCATGTTTGAGAAGAAAAACATTGTGGTTATTTTTGCCCAATGGGGTCAAAAGTTTCTTTTCTGATAGTCTATTTTGGCCTTTTCAAGTCAACCTTCTCAAGTCAAAAGTTTCTTTTGTGATGGTCTATTTTGGCATTCTAAAGTCAAAAGTTTCTTTTGTGATAGTCTATTTTTCCTTTTCAAGCCAACCTTCTCAAGTCAAAAGTTTCTTTCGTGATAATCAATTTTGGCGTCTCTTAAGTCAAAAGTTTCTTTTGTGATACTTTATTTGGCAAATATGTGGTAATTCATGTTTTGAATATTTTAAAGTTATTTCAATAATACAATGTAATTGCAACTTTTGTCAGAGTACAAGGTGTGGGGCGTGGGTTGGGGCGACAGAATGCATTTAACGTTGGTAGGGATGAGCATTTGGTACTGGGTACAGCTACCGAACTGGTACCGAACTGTACCGGGTATATTCGGTACCGGTACCGAACGGGTACCGTGCTCATCCCTAAACGTTGGTTAGACCACACCCGACTAGCGTTGGCCATGGCATCGCCCCGCCAGCGTGGGGATTGAGCCTAACATGGCTGGCTTTGATCGGCTAGTATTTAATGACCATTGGGCTAGTCGTTAGGCATAGCCGTTGGCCAACGGCTATTTAAAAAAAGTCTTCTAATTATTTTCTATATAAATCAAACATTTCTTACTCATTATTACCATCTAAAAATTCAAAAACCACTATCAAACTCCAAGAAAAAATATAAAATGGATTCTTGAAGTTCAAGCGATTCGTATGATAAATTTGTTTTGTCATCCTCATCTGACGACGGGGCGGAATTATTATTATTATCAGCAGTGTCGATGGTAAAACATGTTTCCCTAAATTCGACTCCGATGAAAATGAAGATCATTGATTTTTTTGGTGATGTAATGTATTTTTTTATTGTAGTTATTTAACATAAATAAAATGTGTTTATAAAATTATTTACTAAACTCTATGTGTAGGATCGCTTTCAGACCCGAACGAGTCGTTCAGAAGAGTTTATCTCGGTTTCAGAGGCGGAAACTAAGAAACTGAGTTCAATTCAGCAAGCAATACACTTTAAACTGTTGTTTCATTGATTTAGAAGACGTTTACAACCTGACAACACTTCGGCAGCACTTCGTTGCTCTGGCCGGAAAGTTACAAATGAATTAGACATAAGGGTATTTATAGTGAAGGACCCTTCCGTTTGAAAGTGACCCTTCCGTTTGAAAATGACATGACCATTTCAAACGGAACCCTTCAAACTTTCAGCTTCAAACTTTCAGCTTCAAACTTTCAGCTTCAAACTTTCAGCTTCAAACTTGTAAACCGAGACTCGATATAAGACGTAGACAACAGATGAATGCACCAACAGACTCCCCCTCAGATGTTGACGGAGTCTTCAGTGTCGAGTCTCTGCATCTTCAATCTTTATCAGTCTTCTCGAACTCTTTGAAGTATTTGACGTTGTAAGAATCCTCAAATCTTTCTCTTCTCTTTTCACCATCATCAACAAACTTTCACTAACAATCTCTATTAGGATGTCTTCAGACTCCCCCTTTCGCTATGCTGGGATCGCAGTCTGGCTTGTCAAAAACACAGAGTCTTCAGGTATCGGAACTTGACTCTCTATCATTCAAATAACCTGCACATGCTCTACCCAAAAATAAATTTTCTGATGACCTCTAGTAGAACAAATTTTAAAATGATTCAACACAGAAATATCATTTTCATTTCAAACATCTTCAAACAAATACTTTCCCAAACCTGTTCGTCACGCTTAGCACTCGGAATTTTGAAAATTAGCTCTCCAATATCAGTTGTAGAAAATCTTTTTGAATTTTTCAAAATTTATGCTAAAACACACTAAAATCTTTTTGGATTTTTTTATATAATGAAATGCAACGCAGAGAAGAAATATTTACAGACAATATTTTTGTGAGTTTGTGTAAGAGGATCATATCAGTTTTTGAGACAAATCACCAACACCATTAAGCTTTAATCATTTTACGTTCTAAACGATTCACTTAGATTGTCAGTATACTGGTCCACTTAAATTCTCACACAAAGTTCAACTGCTTCGAGATACGAGATTAATGTCTTAAGCACTTGAACTTATCCGTGTGTCCCACTACTTGAATATACTCCCGTATCCAGATCCCAATATTCAGTCTTACAGGTGAGTATACCACAGATGATATCTGTTAGGGGAATAAATTATAGTACGAGGGCCGTGAGAGCTCAGGTCGATCTTTCGATACGCAGAGAGATGACGGCTTCGACTTTTGGTGAGTCCCCTTTAGAGGATCTTTTGCATTACAACAGCAGCGACTATCAATTTTATTGTTTCATCAGCTTGCTTGCTGAGGGCGATGCTATGTTTCAAGCATTTGCAGAAAGCATTATCCGGGGACTAGGTCAGAAATTTCTTTCAGCAGAAGTCCCGGGATAATACCCCAGATATCACTGAGCATAAAGACCTAGTATCTCAGAATAAGGGACCTTTCAAACAAGATTTCAGGGGTTACCTATATATCCAAGTTTGTGTTAACCCACAGAACAAGCAAGTTTGAAATTTAGGTTTATATCTCGTCACAATCTACTAAATGTGCAAAAACCTACTAGCACATCATCAGTGAGACCGTTTATCACATTTTTACTTTCCAATTCTTTAGCATGCTGTGATCGTCCACTGATGTACTATCATTTCCTCTTTTATACAACAAAACTCTTTTTCATTTTATCATGTTTTTGTATTTTTCAAATTTTCAAATGTTTTTGGATTTTCTAAAATTCTTACTCCCCCTAAAATGCAAACACATTTTAGGAAATTTGAAAACAAACTGTACACAAACATGACAACTAATATCGAATTGCCTCAATTCGCCATCCACTTGGCATAAACAATCAGAACTCCCCCTCACAACAAACTATTTTCCCATTATGATTTCAAAACACTTAAGTTTGTTTTAATCAAATGGTTTTTCCGGAAAATAAGTTTTGTTGATTTTATCACTTGTATAATTGGGGATCAAATCATCACATTGTTTCAGATACAACTTAATGTCCCTGATTTACCACTTGTAAGATCAATCTAATCAAGCATTTTCAACCAATCATCATCTGTTGATTGAATTCTCAAGGTGCCGATTCCTACTCCTCGCTTACAAACCTGGGAGTTCCGGCAAGTCCTGCAAAAACTTCTCAAACATTTTATACAAACATGATAAAGAATAATGCCGATTCATGATCCACGATTACCAACTTGGAATCTCCGGCAAGTCCACAGACTCATTGTTCATAGTATGAACCATCCCAGTCACAAACTAAGGATGGTTCAGTTTTCTCCTTCTGCATCTTTTTCTCATAAAACTCCTTTCTTCCTTTGACCTTCCTGTCAATCATTTTACCAAAAATATAATGAACTTTGGAGTTAAAGACTTTCACAACATCGAAATCCTTTTTGTCATCATAAAATTGATTTGATATCTCAACTTTACCAATTTTCTTTTTATAATTTTCAGCCCGAAGTAATGGAAAATTTTCATCATTCACAGTCAGAACTGATTTTTCTCCTTTTACCTCAACCTGTGGCTCATCTGATTTTGTGGAATCAGATTCATCGCCAGAAGATAGCTCCTCTGATTTCGACCTATCAGAATCATCACTAGAGCTACCACCAGACCTTTTAACAATCCATTTCTGGTTGTCAGATTTAGCTCTCTTCTTGTAAAACTTGTTTGAACATTCACCAATTTCAAAAGTAGAATTTTTGAAAAGTTTGGTTCTGTCAATTAGTGGTTCAAACACAATTTTCTTGTCTTTCGAGTTACGAGAAACTCCCTGTTTTGACTGTATTGCCTTTGAACAATCGTTGGCAATATGTCCAACATTGTTGCATTTGAAACAGGTTCTCGTTTCTTTCATCTCTTCTTGCTTCTTTGCAATAAATTCTTTGTTCGATTGTCTCCAGAATTCTTTCTTTTCTTCTTCTTCTGATGAAGTACCTGAAACAAATGTCATCTTTGATTTAAAATCACGAACATATTTTTCATTTTTCTGTTTTTCTGTTGGAATAAATCCAAGACCTTTCTTTTTGAAATTACGGTTAGGATTTGGTTTCTTTTGAAAACCAGAACCAGAACTGTAACCTTTTTTCTTGTTTAATCTTTGTTGTACTCTTGAGGTGTAAGGTTTACCTTTAAGATTTAAATCTTTTATTTCAGAAATATTAATTTCTGTAAGTTTGAAAACCTTTTTTATCAATTCAGTTTTGACACCTCTTATTGGAAATTCCTCATCAGAATATAATTTGTCGGAATCATTCAAAGTATATAATTTGTCGGAATCATTCAAAGTATATAATTTGTCGGAATCATTCAAAGTATATAATTTGTCGGAATCATTCAAAGTATAATTTGTCGAACTCGAACTTTCAAAACCAGCCTTTGACTCTGACACTGACTTTGACTCTGAGTTTGACTCCAACTTTGACTCCTCAGTTTCATCTTTATCCAACACCTGATCGACGACTTTCTTTATTAACTCGGACTCATGATCAGTGTCAGATGATGTAAACACGACATCAATATTTTCTGGCAAATTGACTGACGACTCCGACTCCCACTGTAAATTTGTTGCTTTTTCGACTCTTTCCTGATTTGGATTCCTGGGCAAATATCCATTTTCTAACGGGGGTGGACACTTGTTGTAACTGACATCTTGTTTCTTACCAGAATCCTTCTTGTCAGTCTTTTTCTTTGAGTCACTCTTCTTCTTGTTCTTCTTTTCTGGAGTCTTTTCTTCAATCACTTTTCCATCATCCTTCTTTTCTTCAGTTACTTCATCCTCTTCAAATGCCTTCATTCCTTCAACAGTTGGATAGATCCTGTCAATGACATAAGAAGTACATGAGTAACTTTTCAGCAATCGGGTCACTCTTTCAGTCTCAATTCTTTGCAACTCCAACTTTTGTTCTAGCACAGCACACTTCTCAATGTAGTTATTCACCACTTTTTGCTTTGTCATAAAAGCACCCTGAAGTGTTTTCATCGCTGTTGCTTGTTCTTCACTTGTTTGATTGTATTGATTCATTGCTTTGTTCAGTACATCGTAAGATTCCTTCAAACTATTCAAGTTATAGATCAGTGTACTGTTTTGCTTCTTCACAGCTTCACAGTTTTCACACTTCACTGGAATCTTCTTTGCATCAACTTCTTCATTAACCTTGAACTTTGAAACTTCAACCTTTACTTTCCTTTTGATCACTGGAATTTCTTCGTCATCACTGCTCACGGGAGTCTTGACCTTTTTCTTCTTCTTTTTAACCTTTTCATCTTCACTGTCACTTTCAGCAATCAGTTTCATATCAGCTTCGAATTTTCTCTTCCAATATTCAGTATCATCATCACTGTCCTCTTCAACTCGAGCTACAAAAGCTGTGTGAGCTTTAACTTGATCAGGAATATAGTTATCCCAAGTAAAATTCTCCCAGCTAAAACCCTCAGGTAACTTTTCGTCATCTTGATCTATTATCAAGGCACTACCATTTACTCTCTTTAAAGAATCTTGATTCACTGCACAAGCTCTCTTTCCAGAGTCTTCAATAATTTGCATTCCATGTGCAGTTTGTGCTTGATGTTGATGTTGTTGAGACGGTTGTTGAGCAACTTGATGGTAGATGGCTTTTCGGTAGTAATCATTGTTGTTGTTAAAAGGATTATGAGCTCCACTTGCTTCGCGATTTTTGCACTCTCTCTTGAAGTGACCTTTCTCCCTGCAACGAAAACAAGTGACTTTAGATTTGTCAAAACCTAAAGTAGAAGTACCAGCCTCACGAAGATCATCTCTTCCAGTGATTTGCTTGAATTTCTCAGCTTTCCTCAACACGCTGGCCAAACACCATTTTATGTCCATCAGCTCCATCTCTTCAGCATCGATCTGGTCGTAATCTTCTTTTGTCAACATTGGATTCCCAATTCGACCTGCAACAAAACTACCATAAGATTCAAGAACAGTTCCCAATAAAGACATATGACTTTTTGCTAACTCTTCAGAAAATTCCTGATCATTTTCAATGTTCAACACAATGTTGCATTGAATCTTTTTGCCATTTCTTGTTGTTGACACATTTGGATCAAATGATGAAAATGATGTAAAACTTGTTTTGCTGTTTGATCCTGATGATGAACTTCCAGGAGAATTCTTAACATTGTAAGCAGTTTCTATTTTCGGAGATAGATTTGAAGACTTTTCATTCACTCCTGCTTTATAATACAACCCAATATCTTGTTCACCATTGAAATCTTTCATTCGAATAATCTTTCGTTGCTCCAATTCTTGATCAAGTTAAAGCTCTGGTACCACTTGTAGGATCGCTTTCAGACCCGAACGAGTCGTTCAGAAGAGTTTATCTCGGTTTCAGAGGCGGAAACTAAGAAACTGAGTTCAATTCAGCAAGCAATACACTTTAAACTGTTGTTTCATTGATTTAGAAGACGTTTACAACCTGACAACACTTCGGCAGCACTTCATTGCTCTATTTCTTGAGCTTCCAACTTCTCAATGAACTTGCTGAGTGTCAAATTGCTAAAACCTTTCTTGTTTCTAAGCATCATTAGATATGTTCCCCAAGTCTCGTATGGCAAAGCATCAGCAAGTTTTTCGATCAACTCTTCATTGTTTTTCTCAATACTCAATCTCTTCATGTTAGCAAGCAAATTGCAATATCTTTCGATAATCTCTCTTGTACTTTCATTCTTTAATCCGCGAAACAGATCAAATTCTTTCTTTAGAAGCGATTTCTTGCTTTTGACCATTTCTTCACTACCACGAAACTTTGACCTTAAAGCTTTCCAAATCGAGTAGGAAGTTCCATTATGTTGCAATAGAACCAAAATATCTTCTTTCACAGCTTGTTGCAATAAACTCAGCATCATTTTCTCATCTTTGTACTTCTTTCTAGCATCGGCAGTCAGATCTTTAATCGGAACCACTTCTTCATCATCATTCATCGGTCGAACATATTTTGTCTCGACACATTCCCAAGCATCTAAGTAGTTAGCTTGTACCCAATTCTCGAAACGACCTTCCCAACCCTTATATTCTTCGATGTTCATTAGTTTGGGCGGTTTTTGCATCGTTCCAGTTTCGTTTTCGAGCATTGTGTTTTGTGCAACAGTGATTGAGGAAACCGGAGTAGCAAATGCGTTGTAAAAATCTTCGTCCATGTTTCGATTTTTCAACTGAACTGTATCACCTTGTGAAAATACCTGACAAGTACCTGACAACACTGACAAACAAAATACAATCAGTTTAATAGTTTATCAATTAACTGAAACAAACTGGTACTCGAACTGATGACAATTTTGAGCGGACTGAATGTTGACGAACTGTATAGACTGAATGACCCGAATTGAATTCGATTGACCTGACCCTTGAAACTTTTGAACTCCAAACCGTACAAACTGGACTATTTCACGCGACTTGAACACACAAAACGACCTGACTGTTCAAACAAACTTGATCAATCCGTGCAGACAAGGATTTTCTTTTGTGAGAACTGACTGAAACCAAAATTCAAACCACGTGACCTGTTCTTTTTGATGCAAATTGACTGGTTTATAGTAAGACCTGGTGTTATTACACTTGGTAATGCAAACAATACTCAATTCAAATGCTTCATCATTTTACATATCCGACAATTTCATTTATCAACAAAAAAATGATTCTATATGACCGATTCTCAAAACAAATGGCATTCACATTATTAAATTTAATCTCACATGCAAAAGCTGATATTACAATATTTCATGCGATGACGTTTGACTGACAAATCAAAATCACATGCTATACTTTTCATTGGACCAAAACTATTGTAATCACATGCTAAACATATAACTTTCAATACTTGTTCGACCTATAGCACATATTTCAAAACAACATTGGTTACAACAACAATAAGCAGGCAACACTAATGTTTCATGCAAAACTCATTGGACCGCCAAATCCACTAAAACGACAAGTATTATATGTTTTGCTATTTGAATCGACAATTAAAACAAATCAACAACTTGTGAATGCTTTAATGTAACCTGACACAAGCATATGATTCCATTTCTCAATTAACTGTGACCTGACAACCTCATTTAATAATACACATAACTCGATGAACACATACTCAAACGGTAATCATTATTTTCAAACTGTCATGTTAATTCTCAAACGGTCATCATGTGCATTTTCAAACTTTCAAGTGCTGTTTCAAACGGACAAGAGCAGATTTCAAACGGTCACATGTATTCAAACGACAATCTCAAACGGTGACAACCTTCAAACGATAGAACATGTGTTCAAACGATGGAACACATTTCAAACGATGGGATGTTGATTTCAAACGATGGGAACTATTTTTCAAACGATGGATCTATGTTCAAACGATGGAAAGTCTTCTTCAAACGACGGGAGGATATTTCAAACGATAGGAACCCTATTTCGTTCAAACGGACACCCTTTTTTAAGCCATTTTACCACTTTTACGTCGAGTTTTAAGCTGAGACTCTCAAGGCTTTGTTAAAACATCATTAAACACACATTGTGAAAGTTTTAGCCAATTTCAACCGTGAAAACTTGTAATTTTCGAAAAAGAAAGGTGTAGAAGTAGAAAATGCAGCTGAATTGTATAGAACTCTTCCTCCTGTGCTCTGATACCACTTGTAGGATCGCTTTCAGACCCGAACGAGTCGTTCAGAAGAGGTTATCTCGGTTTCAGAGGCGGAAACTAAGAAACTGAGTTCAATTCAGCAAGCAATACACTTTAAACTGTTGTTTCATTGATTTAGAAGACGTTTACAACCTGACAACACTTCGGCAGCACTTCGTTGCTCTGGCCGGAAAGTTACAAATGAATTAGACATAAGGGTATTTATAGTGAAGGACCCTTCCGTTTGAAAGTGACCCTTCCGTTTGAAAATGACATGACCATTTCAAACGGAACCCTTCAAACTTTCAGCTTCAAACTTTCAGCTTCAAACTTGTAAACCGAGACTCGATATAAGACGTAGACAACAGATGAATGCACCAACACTATGATTAATATATAAAAAAGGGTAAATTACTTTTTAAGTCCCTGTGTTTTATAGGTTTTAACTAGTTGAGTACAAAAGCAAAAAGTTTAACGACCTGAGTCCCCATAAGCATTTTTTTAACCATCTGAGTCCAAATTTCTAACCCAGTTAGAATTTTATTGTTAAGTTTTGTTAAATGACCAAATTACCCCTATAAAACACATGGACTCAAAAAAAATAATATATAATCCCCCAATTAACACAAGTCGGTAAAATCGATTGATACCACTGATACCGCCTTACTATTGCAGATGAAATCGATTTTGTTTTGAACATAAGCCAGTATCCCCATCTCTACAATTCCCCATTTGTTACACCACCACCGCCCTCAGCCTTCTTCACCATCTCCGACGAAAAACGCCGTCGCACACCTCCGCCTTCAAATCACCCTCCACCTCCTAATCAGCCATCCTCCCCACTCCACCATCTTCAACTGCCTTCGACACCCAACACCGGCGACCGCCGTCGCCGGTTCACCCTTCTCCACCGTACACATCACCGTCGCCGGTTCTCACCGAAGACACACCTTTCATCTCCGCCGCCGGACATCGTTTTCAAACCGGCGTCTGTCAACCGGTGCTCCTCCGCTTCTAAACTCTGGTATGTCTCGATTATCTTTCGTTCTCTTCCTATTGACATCATGTAGCACCCTTCACTCTTGCCCCTGTGACAGCACCCAAACCACTGTCTCTTTACATTCTCAGTTGACCCATCCTTTCACCTTCTTTGGGTGTCATGAAAGGCTTGTTTTGCGACAGTTTGGGTGTCAGGAAAGGCTTGTGTTAATTGGGGGATTATATATTATTTTTCTTTTTGAGTCCCTGTGTTTTATAGGGGTAATTTGGTCATTTAATAAAACTTAACAACAAAATTCTAACTGGGTTAGAAATTTGGACTCAAATGGTTAAAGAAAATGCTTATGGGGACTCAGATCGTTAAACTTTTCACATTTCGCTTTTCGCTTTTGGACTCAACTAGTTAAAACATATAAAACACAGGGACTTAAAAAGTAATTTACCCAAAAAAAATTTAGGTGCTACATGGCACCCCAACGCCACCTAGCCACGCCCCTTCCACACCCCACTTTTTTGGGTGTGGACTGGTGGAGTCCACACCTGCCACGTGTCAAACAATACTCCCAACCCAAGCCCCTCCACATACATAGTCTCATGTCAATTGGTTGCATGATTACTTTTTAAGGGACGAATGGCTTATATAATTAAGAAAAGAGTGCAATCGTCAAATTATGGATTTGGTCCTAAGCTTTAAAATTTATTGATATAGTCTCCAAGTATGATGTTTGGTTTTATTTGTGGTTCTAATGATAGCAATATCCTAGTAATTTACTTAGTGGACCTACATTATTTAAATTTAATTATTTATAACTACTACATGTGTTAATTATAAAACCATGAAGCTATTTGTTTTCATCGTAATTATTTTACATTGGTCATTTGGTTTGGAGATTATTGATTATAATTTGGTTGTACGTTTTAATTTCATAAATTTTATTTATTTTGAAGCTTACTCGGAAAAAAACCTTGGTTGTAAATGAGTTGGCTTGGCTCGCCTCAATTTGTAAACGAGCTGAGCCAGAGCTAGGCCTGGCTCGGCTCGTGAGCCGGCTCGATTTATTTTATTTTATATAGATTTATCTTGATTTTAAATGTATTAAAAAATATGTGAAATGGGTTGAGTGTTAACAATTTAAGTTTAACTAAACAATAACATATATAATTATGGGAAAATAAACAAAAATTATACATATAGTACACTTAATATGCCTTTAGGTCTTTAACATTTGTAAAAAAAAAAATTAGAATTAACGAGCCAGCTCGAATTTGGCTTGAGCTGGCTTGAACATTTTACGAGTCGAGCTCAAGCTCAACATTTCAGCATCATAGAATAAACCAACTGAGCTGAGCTAGGCCGTTTAAGTTCGAGATCTAGCTCAACCTGGTTTGAATCGATTACAAACCCCTTAAATAGAACCTCTTTAAATTTAAAAGAAATATTAGTATTTACAATATACCATTCAGAAACATAGCAATAATTATGATGTAGACTAACATTTATATTTATACATATGAAAAGCAAGTCATCATGAATAGTAAATTTAATTTAATTACTTTATTAAAAGCAAGTCATCATTAATAGTAAATTTAATTACTTTATTATTTATTTATACATATGAAAAGCAAGTCATCATGATCATGAAGGGTATCATTCAATCACTTTAGGGTGTTTGAGTTACCGTCTAGACAATAATATCATGCCATGTCAAGTCTCCATTCTACTCGCCATTTTGCAGGTTTCCGGCGACGGTTTGCACTCTGTGGTTCCCTCGGACTCGGAACTGTGGTTGTGGTGGTGAATGGCGGTGGCAGTGGTGGTTGTGGTGGTGGCTGGAGGTGGCAGTGGTGGTTGTGGTGGTGGCTGGAGGTGGCAGAGGTGGCAGTCGTTGGAGAAGATGACCGGAGTTGCAGGTTTCCGGTGACGGAAGTAGTGGTGGTGTTATATATGAAAGGGATATTAAGTTGTGGTGGTGGCTGGAGGTGGCAGTGGTGGTTGTGGTGGTGAATGGCGGTGGCAGTGGTGGCAGGGGTAATATCACAGAGTGCACAAAACACATGGGATAATATGAAAGGGCATTATAGTCATTTCAAGTTATAGTCAACAGATTAGTCAACAAATTTGAGGCCGGGGGGTAAGGTTGCAACATAACAGCAAACAGTGGGGGGTAAAATTGCAATTATTTCCTTAGGGGGGGAGGGGGTAAGGGTGTCAATCACCCCTAACCACAGGGTGTAAAATTGCAGTTTACTCAATCCTTTTTAAACCCACAGTTTCGACAACTTTGTGACAAAAACTAGTTTTTTAATTTATTTTTTATTTTTATATTTTATTTATTTTTAATAACAATAAAAATAAAAGCACTAACAAAGAATAAATACTCCCACAAATTTGTCACAATTGGTTTTGGCAAATTTTCTACAACTTGGTCTGACAAATTTGCCACGACTCATTTGACTCATTTCGACGAATTTGCTACAAATTGTTTGGACAAAGTTTGCTACAATTTGTTTTTGTTTCAACAAATTTGCCACATTTTAAGAAATAAAAGTGATTAATATTGCTACAGAATTCCTACAAATTTACGAAAATTTATAAAAAAAAAATAAAATTGATAAAATAGCAAAATATTTAGAATAACCAAAACCTTTCTACATAAAAATTTCCAAATGATTCATAAAAACCTATTTAAATCATAAAATAAAAATACCAAGAAATCCTAATCAAAATTAAAAACTAATACGATCGTTAACATTTCAATGTATACAAAACGAAAGCTTTTTACTTCTATCCTAACTTTTTCATCATTTTTCCACCTTCAATTTCCATGTCGCATCTCTGGCCCGCTCTCGCTCTCGTTCGACCCGATCTTGTTCAAATTGTTTCAATCTGGCTTCTATGTTTTGTCGAGCCTCTCGTTCTTTTTCTTTTTCAAACCCCACTTGAAGTTTTTGGAGCTAAAAATAGAATAATTAATACATATTAACATAAAAACTGTAACCTATTAATGGACACATGTTAACTTAACGGGTCGATCTAAAAATTCTTTGCGATATCTAAAAGAACTTATTATGCTCTTTGTTCACACCCATGCATAAATCATATAAATACACAGATGGCCATAATCCGCATCCATGCATAAATCACATATATACACACACATGCCAGTGAGTGTTACTGATTATGGTGTTACCCCATTCATTTAGACCGAAACCCAAACCCAAATAACAACCTAATGATACAGTCAGTGTTCATTTTAAAAAAATCTTGACAAAGCTGAATGCCAACCCATATCTTTATTCGATTAGTTGGGTTTGGGTTATTCAGGATTCGGTTAAAAAAAAGGAATGATACTCAATCCAACTCAACCCATTCCATCTAGCGCTAAATATATCAGGTTCAACCCAAGCCCATATCCCATTGTGTCCTACAAGATGTTGACAAATTTCTATCTCGCTAACACTTCTTCAACAACAAGCTTTATTCCTTTAGGTGTATCGTGAAAGCGTAATTGAAAATAAAAGAACTTATTTAAAACCCACCTACACAAAAGATCCTAGCATTGTACACCAAATTAAAGCACCATACCAACAAATATCTTGGTTAATTGCAGTGAAGTCAAATAAAGGCTAACAAGGTGAACCAAAAAAATATTTGCAAGAAAAGTCCTAAAAACATATACAAATACAAACACACAGATATACATACACACACCGACACACGTATATATACACACATACATATAAAATCCTATACAAATCCTAACGCGTCGATCTTATAGTCTTTACAATATCTAAAATAACAATTATAAAACGATACCTCATGCGACTGCCAGGCCTCATCACCGTATAACCCACAAGATGTGGAAGATGGTGTTCGAGTAACCTCTCTTTATCCTGTTGTTGATGCATTTTTAGTGTCTGTGACTAGTCTTGTTTAATGATGTATTTTGTATGGTCTTTTATTAATTATTGAGTCTGTATGTTATGTTGACCAAGTCAGATATCCTCCTATCTACTTGTGTACAACTTGTTTGTCTCTTTTGATATGTAAAGTATAATGAACAATGCATGTTGCATTAAAGGGTAGTATGGTCATTACTATGTTTATGTGTTCTATCTGTTTACTGTCTGTATACAGGAAATAGATCAGCTGGTGCAGCTCTCGACGAAACAGGTCTGTTTCGTCGGAACACATCATGACGAAACAGACCAATGTCCTATACTTCTGTTTCGTTGAAGGTCATGACGAATCACACTTTGATTCGTCATGTAATGGGCTGTTTCAAGCCCAATGACTGGCCCATGTTCAGTTTCGCCGAACACTTTGTGTTTCGTCGATGTCTTGGCCCAGGGACTATATAAACATCATTCTGTTTCATTATGAACCAGAGATGAGATAATAACCATAGTAACAAAACTCTGCCGAAATTCTGTCTGAACTGTGTTTGTATCAGTTTGTAATCGGATCTCATCCCGTTAATCAATCGAGTGTGTTTCATTGATTAATCTGTTGTTATTATTGCTTTATATGTTTGATTTGGCATAGTTACGTGGATTCCGCACACGTAACCGTGTTTCTTATAAACAAGTGATTCGGTTCGTTATCGATCCTCAGATTTCGGGACCTACAAGTGGTATCAGAGCATTGGCTCTTATCCTTGTTTAAAATCAAACTTGTTCGGTTTTTATCAAGTATTTTGTGTGTGTTTTTCTGAAAATTTGTTCTTGAAAAATTATATATTCTGGAAAAATATTCATAAATCTGTTGTTTTATTGTTGTTTGCTAAAGATTTTTATCAAAAACCTAAGTTAGATTGTATGTTCATGCTTTAAACCGGGTTTTTAGTGAAAATCTAGTGTATTTTCGTGTTTCGGAAAATTATAGGTGATCGGAAAACTCATCGGAAAAATCATGTTCTTGAGTGTGTTCTTCATATCTTCATAAGTGTTCTTGTAACAAACTGAGAATTTGATCTGTTAAATTGTTAAAAACCAAGTGTTGCAACTTATAAAAATATAACTTGACTTTTGTGTAAAAAGTGATAAGTGGTTTCAGTAATAAGTCTGTTTCGTTGAAAATAGGTGTTACAAACATACCTTGTGTCAGTTCTAAATATCTTTGTGTCTGAGACTTATCCTTTGACTGATCAGTAAGATATTTTAAATATCTAAACCAGTTGTCTCTTACTCAGTTTCGACGAAACAAGTAGCCGACGAATCACATCTGTTTCGCCACAACATCTTTGACGAAACAAATTCTGTTTCGCCACAAAATCACATTTATCACAAGTCTGTTTCGTCATCATTCATTTAGACGAAACAAACATGTTTCTTGAAATCTGTTTCGTCGAGAACAGATCTGTTTTACACAGAGGACTTGTAAAAGCTTGCTTACTGTGTGTTTTCAAGAATTTGTGCAGGTACTATCATACATACATCAAATATGAGTTGTACTAGTCCATGGGATTGGAGTATGGACTCGAGACCACGTGAAGATCCGACCTCCGCAGCAGCGTGGGTAAAGAATGTTTTTGGTCAACCTACTATAAGTGCCGGACAATGGGCTTTGGCATCCAATCATAATCAAAACATTCAAAATCTTTTGCTTAGCGAGAGCGAAACGGGCAGCAACAATCGCCCACCAAAGTTGAATCATATGAACGAGTTTCCATCATGGAAAGGTCGTTTTCATACATATGTTCAAGGTCAAAGCACTGATCTTTGGAGGTGTTTCATTACTCCAATCAATAATGCTCTCGAAGTAGCAGCTTCAACGGCCGAAGGTTTTTCTAACATGCAGGAAAATGACAAGAAAGCCTATGAATTTGAGAAAAAGTCGTTTGCTGTTCTTACTCAAGCACTTCACAAAGATATTTATCATCAATTTTCTTATTGTAAGGACACGAAATCATTATGGGATTGTTTGGTAACAAGAGGAGAAGGAAATGCAGCTTCCAGAAAGACACGACATGATCTATTGAAGAAAGAGTTTGAATCATTTCAGTTCTTGGAAAATGAAACTCTAAATGATATGACTACACGTTTTTATCATTTGATTAGTGAAATGTTTGCTTATAGTGTTGTTGCAAGTGAAAAGGAAGTTTGTGCACGGTTTGCTGATTCTCTACCACCAAAGTGGAGTCCATACATTGAGCTTCTAAAGCATACAGGTATTCTAGATGCTGACACTATAACTATCTATGAATTCGTACAGAAGCTGGAACATAAGAATGATGAAGAAATCCGGAAAGCAAAACGCATTGCTGCTCCTCAAAATATCGAAATGTATTGTGGAGGAGGTTTTGACCCGTCAGCTAGTCTGCGGCAACCAAAGTTACAAACGGTGTTTGTATCAAATACAAACTCTTCTCCGTTTCCTTAACAAACTCAGGATTATTCTGGAGGAGGTTTTATTCCTTATATACCTCCAGTTTCTACTACTCAACCTCAGGCATATTCTGGAGGAGGTTTTATTCCATCCCTACCACAACCACAAGTCCAACCACAACAACAACAACAACAACAAGCTCATTATACCAACAATCCTCCAACCCCAAACCCTAACACAGTCAAAGTTGATACATCAAACCTCTCAAATGTTAGCATTGAAGTAGCAAAGGAACATATGGAACTTATTAATACCATGGTCAGTGCTTACTGCGGTTTGGTCGCAGGTCAAATTGGAAACATTAATTTGACCAACGAAGACTATCTACAAATCAACCGTGATGAAATGGAGTTGATGGATATAAAGTGGGCATTCGCAAGTGCTGTTAGAAGGGCGGAGGACTTTATGGTTCGAACAGGAAGAAGTTCTCTGGAAAGCAAACAAGATACAAAGTACGGTTTTGATAAAGAAGCAGTTACATGCTTCAATTGTGGCGAAAAGGGTCACTTCAAACGTGAGTGCACTCGACCAAGCAGACAAGGCAATCAGAACCCATTCCGTAATCAGACGAGTACTTCAAATGCTAATCAAGACAATCGTGGAAAAGGGATAGTGGCTGTAAACAACACCACTAACCAGAATCAGTCTGGACCATCAAACGAAAATCGTGCATTAACCGTACAAGCTGATGAAGGGTTTAATTGGTCTTTACAACTTGGGGAAAGTGATCAAGATAAAGGAGGAACAGCGTGTTATGCAAAGATAATCAATCACATCAAGCACGTTCATAAGGAAGAATTTTCTGAAAGTGACGACAGTTCTGGTAATACCGGGAGTTCTGACGAAGAAAGTTCTACTTCGAGTTCTGAATCTGATGTGAGCAAAGAAGCAAGTTCTAATCTTGATGACTTATTGAATGAAGCAGAAGAGTTGAAATGTCAGAAATCAGTTCTGATTAAGAAGGCTGAGGTAGTATCTAAAGAAATGGAGAAATTCTTTTCTGAAGACGGATCTTTTTCTTATCAGACTGCCTTTATGGCAAATGTCTCAGCTTCTACAAGTCAGGTAAAATCTGAAATTCTTATCAACTGTAGAGATTGTGAGTATATGAAAAATGAATTTGATAGAATAAAACTTGAATGTGATACGATTCATATTCACAATCAGAGTTTAGTTGTTGAAATGGCTAAATGCAAAGAAGCAAATATGGCTTTAGTTCGAAACGAAAAAGAATTTAAATCTATGATTGAAACTCTAAATAAAAATGTTTCCGAAGTGACAAAAACTGTTTATCATAAACAAGTTAGTATAAATGATTACATTAACATTGTTGAGGAAACCAAAAAGGAACTAGCCATTGCCAAATGTGAGCATGATGCAATCAAGCAAAAGTTGGAAAGTTACTCTAACTCCCGATTTGTGCTCGATCACATTATTGATGTTCAACAACTAAAGGGAAACAAGAAAGGTGTTGGGTATGAGAAGTGTCCGCCCCCTTTGAGACATAATTATGCTTATATGCCTGATGAAGAAGAAATGCCACGGTTTGAATCCAGTGTGCCTCTTAATTATGAGGAAGTTACTACTGGCCTAGGGTTCAAATCGGACAATTCTCTAAGTACAAATTCTGAGCAAAAAGATTCAACATCTACGAAACAAGGTCCTCCCACCATTGAGGATTATGAGTCGTCGGATGATGAACCTGAATCAGATGTGAGTAATCAGGATAAATCACTTGACAAACTTAAAGGAGTAGAAGTTCCAATTGAGAATCATATTCTGTGTGATCCTCCTACCCCTGATGTTCAACCTGTTGTTCAACAAGTGATAGATCCTGTGTCTATCGTTAAAAGTAAGATTGTGTTGTACACTTTGGTTGGTGATTCTAAAATCTATTCAGATAATGATTTTCCAATTAAAAATGTCAATCCATCATCGATTGATAATGTTTTTGAAAATAATACAAGTAAGTTTTTGGGAAAGTCGATTCCGGGAGTTATTGTGACTCAATGTAATCCAATTCCTAAGGCTGAAATCAAAAAGAAATTTGGAAATCAGAAATCACCTTCAAAGCAACAACCTATTGCTTCTAAGGGTAAACAATCAGATCAACGAGCTAAATTGCCAAATGTTTCTAAATCAAAATTTGAAACAAAAGGGGCTCGTTATCAGAAGAAAAACAGCAATGTCAAATTTGTGGAATCGAGGGGTACAGATAAAATTGAGACTTTTGCAAACAAGTCAAACACTGATTTTGTACAAGTCAAAATTTTAAAACGTGATAGTCAAAACAATTACACTCAACATTCAAACGGGTGTGATGAAAAAGCTAGTACCTCGGGTTATACAAGTTCGACATCTGATCGTCGATCCAGTTCTCCTAAGTTTGTTGAAAGGAGAACGTGTTTTAAATGTGGGGAGTTTGGGCACATCATCAAAGATTGTGCTAACACTCCGAAAGCGAAATTTGTTGAAAGAGCATCACCTGAATCGATTCACCCTCAATGTCGTCCTGTTTCACCTAAACATGATAAAAGAACTATTAAAGAACAGGAATCGAAACAACGATATCAAAATGTGAAGAAAATAGAAAAGGCTTTAAAATCTAAGGTCAATTATGTTCCAAGGGAATCAAGTTCACCTGTAAAACCAGAAATTTCAAAATTTGTTTACAAAACTCAATCTGGTAAACAAAAACAAACTTGGAAACCTAGGAAGGGTGAAAGTTCAGGGGGAGCTGTTCGTTTGGAAAACCATCAACAAATCGAGATCACTATTTGTGATGCTCAGGGACGACCCAAGACTACTTTGGCTTGGGTCCCCATCCTTAACTAATCATTGGATGATATGTGCAGGATGTTCCAGGAGGAATTATCAATAGTCATTGGATTGTTGATAGTGGGGCATCCAGGCACATAACGGGCGACTTACGGCTTCTATATGATGTGAGAAACATTAAAGGAGGCTATGTCGCTTTCGCTGGAGACAAAGGCGGTTACATCACTGGAGAGGGAATGATCTCCAATGGTGTTGTATGTTTCGATAAGATCAATTATGTTCATCAAATTGATCATAATCTTCTCAGTGTGTCGCAAATTTGCGATAAAAACTTCACCGTGCATTTCGATGATGCCGGTTGTTATGTGCTTAAACCTGGTTTCAAAATTCCTGATGAATGGATTCTCTTATCGGCTCCAAGAATCAATGATCTTTATGTTCTTGATATGAGTCAAGCGATTACGACTTCTGCACAAGTCACATGTTTTGTCTCGAAAGCCACGGAGAAGGAGTCTATATCTTGGCACAGAAGAATGGGACACATTCACTTGAGAAAAATGAACCATTTGGTGAAAAACAATCTTGTGAATGGCGTGCCCGTGAGAAGTTTTCATCTACAAGATATCTGTGTTTCGTGTCAGAAAGGGAAACAAACAAAGAAGTCTCACCCTTTGAAGAAAATCAACACTGTTGGCATGCCTCTCGAACGTCTTCATATGGACCTCTTTGGACCTATGAGACACAAGACAACGTTCGGAGATGTGTATTGTTTAGTAGTTACTGATGACTACTCTAGATTTTCTTGGGTAGCTTTTATGGCACACAAGAGTGATACCCCTGGCATCCTCAAGGATCTTCTTACAATGTTGGAAAATCTCTACTCGTTGAAAGTTAAGAGGATCAGAAGCGACAATGGAACTGAATTCAAAAACCGTGTTATGGATGAGTTTTGTACTTCTAAAGGAATTCTTCATGAATACAGTTCTCCTTACACTCCACAACAAAATGGTGTCGCGGAGAGGAAGAATCGGACAATAATTGAAACTGCAAGAACAATGTTGGTAGAGTCGGCGTTTCCTGTTCAGTTCTGGGCAGAGGCTGTGTCGACTGCTTGCTACACATTAAACCGAGTTCTTACGGTTAAGAGACATGGCAAGACTTGTTTCGAACTTCTACAGAAAAGGAAACCTGATCTTTCAATTCTAGAACCTTTTGGTGGTCCATGCACTATGATTGATTCGGATGGAAAGTTTGGCGCGAAAGCTATCGAGGGTTTCTTCCTTGGATATGCTACACCAAATTTTCGTGTTTGGAATCTGACTACCAAAAAGATTGAACTATGGAGTGAAGTAAGGGTTCAGAGATATACAAATCCTGTTAAAGCTCCAGGTGATCCTTGGATATTCGATTATGATGGGCTATTCAACTCCTTTGATCTGCCAATCTTTGATGAAGATTCCGCAGCTGCTAGAATGATATTTGATAGTGACAATGCTGCTGAGTCGTCATTAGTTAGACCTGTTGTTGTTAACTCACAAAGTTCTAATTCGTCTAACAACACAGTTCAAAATGAGGAAGTTGAAAATGCTACTGAATACAATGAGTCATCAGAAGAAGATGAAGAAAATCTGGATGCGACTGAAGGCACTAAATCTCCAGTTGTTCCAGTTCAGGGTACTTCTGTTGATACTCCTCATGTGCAAGTTGATGATACTGCTGAAGGAAATGCATCCACTTCTACGCATATTCCAGGTGTAGAGTTGGTTGTTGATCTTAATATTAACAATTTGGGTGTTAATGCTCGTGTTCCTGAAAATCCTGAAATGAGGATACACGATACCCATCCACAGCAGAATATCATAGGAGATGTCCAACAAGGTGTGCAGACACGTAATCAGCTGAGAAACAACCAGAGTGCTGGTTTTGTAGAGAATCTGGTCTACAAAATGATTGGTCTTTCGCGTGTTACGTTTCACAAGAAGAACCAAAATCTTGGAAGGAAGCTTTAAAAGATAATTCGTGGGTTGAAGTCATGCAGGACGAACTGCAGCAATTTCAAAAGCTTGGCGTTTGGAAGCTTGTTGAAAAACCGGAAAATTACAAGAAAATTGGGACACGATGGGTTTATAAATGCAAGAAAGACGACCGTGGAGTTGTTATTCGCAACAAAGCGAGACTGGTTGTTCAGGGTTTTCGTCAGATTGAAGGCATTGACTACAATGAAGTTTATGCACCTGTTGCACGTCTGGAAGCTATTCAAATCTTTTTAGCTTATGCTTCTTTCAAAGGATTCAAAGTTTACCAGATGGACGTTAAAAGTGCTTTTCTTCATGGTGTTGTTCAAGAAGAGGTGCATGTCGAACAACCTCCAGGTTTTGAAGATCCTATTCACCCCGATCGGGTTTGGTTGCTCAACAAAGCTCTTTATAGTCTACATCAAGCACCTAGGGCTTGGTACGCAACCTTATCAAACTATCTTCTGGAGAATGGATTTAGACGAGGTCTTATTGATTGCACACTTTTTATCAAAGAACAAGATGAAGATCTTCTGCTGGTGCAGGTATATGTTGATGATATAATATTTGGGTCTACTAATGACTCTTTGTGCAGGCAATTCGAAAGTGTTATGCAAGAAAAGTTCGAAATGAGCGCTATGGGAGAGATGAATTTCTTTTTGGGCCTTCAAGTTCAACAAACAGAGTCTGGGATATTCATCCATCAGACTAAATATGTTGGTGACATTTTGAGCCGATTCCAAATGTCAGATGCAACGCCCATTGGTACCCCACTTCCGCAGAATCACGGGATTACTCCGGATTTGAAGGGTGAAAGCATTAACTCCTCATACTATCGTGCCATAATCGGATCTCTCATGTATCTTACCGCTTCGAGGCCTGATATCATGTACCCAACATGCTTGCTAGCAAGATATCAAGCAAACCCGAAGGCCTCTCATCTGTCAGCTGTCAAAAGGATTTTACGCTATTTGAAGGGATGCCCAGACCTCGGTCTTTGGTACCCTAGGGATGATAGTTTTGAATTAATAGCATACAGTGATTCTGATTTCGGTGGTTGCAAAATCGATGGCAAATCGACAACAGCAGGATGTCAGTTCCTAGGAAATCGCCTGGTCACGTGGCAGTGCAAGAAGCAAACGTGTGTTGCTACATCAACATGTGAAGCAGAATACATTGCTGCCTCGAGTTGTTGCTCCCAAGTTCTTTGGATACAACAACAAATGCGCGACTACGGTTTAGAATTCCTATCTACCCGTATTTTTGTTGATAATAATGCTGCCTTACAGATCACTAGAAATCCTGTGCAACATTCTAAGACTAAACACATCGACATTAAATATCACTTTATCCGTGATTGTTTTGACAAGAGGTTAATCGATGTCGTTCATGTCCCCACTGATCACCAACGTGCCGACCTGTTTACAAAAGCTTTTGATAAATCACGTTTTGATTATCTACTTTTGGTCAATGGCATTAAGGTGATACCTGAGTAAACTTCTTTGGCTGATCGTTTTTGTAAATATTTTCTTTATAAACTTTGAAAATTCAAAAAGATTTTAGTTTTCGTAAACTTTGTGAATTTTAGGGGGAGATATTTCAAGAAAATACAAAAACATTTCAAAAGTTCAAAATCCAAAAAGATGTCTTTACTTTCTGTCGTTTTAGTTTGAAAAATTCAAAAACAATAGAAAAGCCAAAAATGAGTTTCTTGGATAAAGGAAAATGATGAAATTCATTGGTGTGGTCGGTCAATGTGCTCAAAATACAAAATAAAAAGAAAAATGATAAGTATCTCTACTAACGATGTATCGGTAGGCTCACAATCAGACTAAAATGTGCAGGATGATACAAACCTAACAGACTTCAAGTCAGGTGGGAACCATTCATTGGCATATGGTCTTAGTACCGAAATCTCGTTTGAGAGATTGCCGAGATCTGAAATATTCGGTCTTTATGCTGCTTATCATCTGGGTATCATGGTTGTATCAAACCGTAAAAATAACGGAGACGAAGTCTAAGATCTTCCATGATACTATACATACGTGTACATACTGCATTCGACCTCAATAAGTGATCAACAATCACATGTCCAAACAAAATAAGTGATAAATTATCACAGATTCTTTGCGGGAGTCAAGTTCGTCTCTCTGCTGTATGAAAGTACTGACCTGTTCACGGACTTGCTCCTGTGCCCTCATGCATCTGAAAATCAAGTTCCTCATCAATAAGTGATTCTATCACATAGGGCTTGTTTTCAATCAAAATAAGTGAGTTTCTCACATTTTTATACGGTCAAACAGATGATAATCGGTATACTCACCGGTAAGATGAATTCTCGTGCATACCTTGATACGGGAATGTGTCGTGAGTGGATTTACATCGACTTGTAAGTATAATTCTTACCGTTAATCGTATCTCTTAAATTATGATTACGTCTGATTAGTTTGAGCTTATGTGGACCACAATACCGATAATCGAGGTAGTATACTTATCCAGAGCTTTAAACAGAAAACAAAATCATGTTGACTAAGACCGTAAGCTGGTATGATTCCTTGTCCTTGAGATTCGCAAAAAGATTGCACTTGTACAGTTGTTTAGTGTTTTTAACAGTTTTCCGCATTTTCATTTAGTTTACCGTGCTTTAAATTTGTTTTTAGTATATTTGTGTAAAGTTCGTTTTTGATTAAGCCGAAGTTGTTGCTTGGTGTTTTCTACCGGAAGCCTAAAACCTTCTTCATAAAAACGTTCTTGCATTTGAAAATTCAAACAGAATGGAAATGTGTTCATAATCTGTTTAGACTGCAAAATCTTACCACTGTTTTGACTGCAAAATATTTCCAGCCTCTGTGTTTTTGAAAAATCTGTTGGTGAAACAGGATGGTCGACGAATCAAAAGAGTCGACGAATCAGACCAATGTCGGCGAATCAAATCTGTTTCGTCAAAACATACGACGAATCACATGAGCCCAAATCTGTTTCGTCATGGGCTAAAGTTTAGGCCCAAGTTCAAGCCCAAGTTTCTGTTTCGCCGGGCCCAATCCAGTTTCGTCGAGTTCTCTGATTCGTCGAGACAAGGCGGTGCATATAAAGGTCCCACTTGTTCACTTTTTCAAAACATCAAACTTTTCATCTTCTTCAAACAACCAAAGACCCATACCTACGGTTTCTCTCTCAAATCACTCAAAACATCAGTTTTTAATCAAAATCTTACAAACATCAAAGGTAGTAACATGTTCTGATTCACATTCCGGACACTTTGAACCGTCGGTTTTTCATCCGAAACCCTCAGAGACCCCTTTGAGACCTTGTTTTTCTTTGATAATATATGTGTTGTGTTGCATGTATTGTATTTTCCTTCTGTATCTGATAGATTTAGGTTTATAACGTTTGATTTGCTTTAATTTGAAAGTGGGTTTATATAACAAAAACAGGGGTTTGTATTTGATAAAGTTATTAACTGTTTTTACAAGGGTTTTTGTTCGGAAATCATTTATGGGTGTTTATAAATTGTTTGGGTATAAAGAATGTTGATTGAATGTGTTTGTGTTTAAATCTGATCTTTGTTTAAACCCAATACGGCGAAACTGAAAAACCCCCAATTCAACGAATCACTTTAACCCTAATTCCGGCGAATCAAACATACGACGAATCAGACGACGAATCAAAGATGACGAATCAGAAAAGGAACGAAATAGACTCGACGAATCAAAAAGTCGACGAATCAAACTAGTCAATGGTCAACCCTCTGTTTCGTCGTTCAAACTTCTGTTTCGTCGTTGATCTTCTGTTTCGTCGTACATGCCTTAGCAGTTTTCTGTTGTTGCTGTTTGTTCACAGTAGACATGTTAGATAGGTTATCTGTTATGAGGATACATGAAATTGTATCCATACATGTCTAAATGCAATGTTATATCAAATTTGACTTATTCTGGACATTTTCATGTACAAATGGCTCCTAAAGCACCGCAAGAAAAAGGAAAACGCAAGAAGGCGATAAAGAAAGAAAACAAAACTGAAGAGGAGATTATGTCAGAGAAACGTCATAATCAAGTTGCATATTTGGATCCGGAAGACAAGCTCACGGAATTTAAAGATATGACGAAGTGGATCAGGGAGTCACGTATCAATCATGCTGTTACATACTCGACGCCCGTTTACAAATCACTGATTAAAGCTTTCTGGGATTCTGCAAGCGTCGTCCAAATTGATGGAAAGGATATTATAAGAGGTCGTGTGAATGATCTGTATGTCGTTGTTACTCCGGAGATATTGAATGAAGTTCTTCAATTACAAGATCAACCGAATGCTCCATATTCAATTCCAATCATGTGTTCACGAGGCTGTTTGCTAAGGATGAAGTGTAAAGGAGATCTTTTCGTCAAACAAATCAACAAAGGTGATCTTCCATTACGATACAAGTTTTTATTGCATGTTCTTATTCAGTGTCTCAGCAATAGACGATCTGGATATGATATGGCTGGAGATGATCTCGTTGGTTTCATGATTGCTTTGGTGTTAAACAAACCGGTTAGCATCTCAAAGTATATTTTCAGCAACATGAAAGAGAATATGACAAGGACTGGTAGTAGAACAACCGGGAACAAGTTTTGGATGTATCCACGGTTTCTGCAAATGATTATGAATGTTCAACATCCAGACCTTCCTAAAGCTGAAAATGATCTTTTGAAAATAGAGGCGATGAATTTCAATTCTTTAAGGCTAATCAAGACTATGGCCGCCAAAAGATACAAAGAAAGTGTTCCTCCAAGGAAGCTTTTTGGCGCACTAGTGAATCCTGATTATGTTGCTCCAGCAAATGACAAATGGCGTCATGATGATAGCCAATCTGACAATGAAGAACCTGAGTTGGAAAGGCTAAGAATAGAGAAATTTGGTCCTGACCCAGTTGATTCAGATGAGTCTGGTAGTGATGATGATGAAAGTAGTGGTGAAAGTGATGAAGGTGGTGATGCAGGTGATGCAGGTGCTGTTGGTACATCAAGCAAAGGTGCTGTTTCTGGTACATCAACTAGTAGTTCGTCAGCAAGTGGTGATGATGGATCTGATTCTAGTTCTAGTGATCATATAGTTGAGCCTGGATACGAAATGTATATCGATATACGTGGAGTAAGAAGGTATAGAAAGATTAGAACTGAGGATGATCCAGAATATGTTCCAGAGGATCCTGAAGGTGAAAGAAGAACAAAAAGAAGAGCTGAGAAAGCTGTTGAAGTACAAAAGAATAAATCTAGGAGGTATTTGAGTACTTATACTCGGAAATCGGTGCCTCAAGAGTCTTCATCTATTCCTCAGGAGCCTGTACAACCTGTACCTCAGGAGCCTGTACAAGAAGCTCCTGTAGTTACTTCAGCTACAGAAACTCCAGTTGTTACATCAGCTACTGCTACTCCATCTGTTATTCCTCAGGCAGTTCCTGAAAGAACTATGGCTTCTGCAATCAGAGCAACCACTTCACAAATCAGTGCTGAACGTCATAGGACATTTTCCGGATTTTCTCAAAACGAAAAGATCACATACCTATTCTCTACACTTGAAGCAGCTGCTGATCGTCTTCAAAGGAAATCTCATTTCGGTAATCTCACGAAGCATGATCAACTTAAACAATCGGTGGAAATTAACAAATTGAAGTCAACCGTTGGTCAACAGTAAACAGTAATAGAGCGACAACAAACTGAAATTGATTTGCTTAAAGCTGAAAATGCTCGCTTGAAGGCTCTTGATGAAGAGAAAGAGAGAAGGCTTGCTATTCTGTGGGATTATCATTGTAAACAACAAGAGGTACTGAAGAAAAAGGATGATGATACGGAAGACCAAGGAAATCCTGATACTTCTGGTACATCACAGAAGCAGCCAACCGCACTTGCTTCTGAAGTTGTTGCAGTTCAAACTACAGTTGTCGAATCATCTCAGGGAACTTCTACTGGAAAAGTTCAACAGATAGAAGGTACTTCTTCTATAGTAAGCAGTGCTGATATTGCTCTACAGGCTATTCATCCATTTACGGGAGAGTTGCTTGAAGAAGGGGAGTTAATAGAAGATCTTTCTGAGGAGCAATTGAGTATTTTACAGTCTATGAGAGAAATTGATGATGCTGAGATAGACAAAATGTCTACTGAGACTGATACAACTAATGTTGAAGAGATTGATGAGATTGTGTTTGAAGGTGAAGCACCAAAATCAAAGTATGTTCGAGAAGATGGTACTGAATTTGCTTCGTTTGATGAAAATTGGATGAAGGAGAATATTGATGACATAGACGAGCACTTAAAGAATCGTAATTCGTCTGAAAAAGACACAGATGCATTTTCTGAATGGAGAAAACAGTTTTTATCTAAAGTCTCCAAGCCTGTACCTGAAAAAGCTCAAGTAGACTATTTGCAATTTGAAAAGGCAAAGCCAAGTGGAAGGATTCTATGTTGGATGTTTGTTCAAGATATTCACTGCATTGCTATTAAACGTGAATATGGAATTTTGTATTTCAATTCACTGCTGAGCATTCTTTCCTTGCCATTTTATGATGTCTCTGCGTTGACAAGGCTTGAGCTTATCAATCGATCAAAATACGATGGTGCTACTTTATTTGAGCAACTGGTGAAAGTAAACAAGAAGTCGGGCTGGAAGGATGAATCATATAAGCCACAATTTCCTGTTTATCAACCGATCAAGTTTACTCTTGATCCGGACACCAACACTTGCAGATACAAACTTGTGTACCAGCCTCCGAAGGTAGTAGATAAAATCCCATTGATGCCTATGAAGCAGGATTTTCTTGAAGACATGGCATTATGGTGCTACGACTCGGATACTCATGAAGCTGTAATTGTGTTTAGAGACAATCGTGCAAATTACCGGATGTTGGATCCGATGTGGATCGTCAACATGTCTGAGGCTGATATTAGCAGATTATATCGTCATGATATTTTCTATGAAGATCAAGATGCACGTCAAGCTTTAAAGTTTCAGCGAGTAGCGGGTTTTTGCTATTACAGGGGCATACATTCGGGCAGTTCGTGGTCTGAACAACACTGATGGAAGATTAGAAGACCGAAGACGAGTAACAGACAAGGGGGAGTTTGTTGATGCATTTTTAGTGTCTGTGACTAGTCTTGTTTAATGATGTATTTTGTATGGTCTTTTAGTAATTATCGAGTCTGTATGTTATGTTGACCAAGTCAGATATCCTCCTATCTACTTGTGTACAACTTGTTTGTCTCTTTTGATATGTAAAGTATAATGAACAATGCATGTTGCATTAAAGGGTAGTATGGTCATTACTATGTTTATGTGTTCTATCTGTTTACTGTCTGTATACAGGAAATAGATCAGCTGGTGCAGCTCTCGACGAAACAGGTCTGTTTCGTCGGAACACATCATGACGAAACAGACCAATCTCATATACTTCTGTTTCGTTGAAGGTCATGACGAATCACACTTTGATTCGTCATGTAATGGGCTATTTCAAGCCCAATGACTGGCCCATGTTCAGTTTCGCCGAACACTTTGTGTTTCGTCGATGTCTTGGCCCAGGGACTATATAAACATCATTCTGTTTCATTATGAACCAGAGATGAGATAATAACCATAGTAACAAAACTCTGCCGAAATTCTGTCTGAACTGTGTTTGTATCAGTTTGTAATCGGTTCTCATCCCGTTAATCAATCGAGTGTGTTTCATTGATTAATCCGTTGTTATTATTGCTTTATATGTTTGATTTGGCATAGTTACGTGGATTCCGCACACGTAACCGTGTTTCTTATAAACAAGTGATTCGGTTCGTTATCGATCCTCAGATTTCGGGACCTACACCTGTGGCAATGCTACTATTTGGATCCGCACCTCTCTTTGTTGCAAAAAACGACCGTACGGTGACTTGTTTACCTACATAGGTGTTGACAGAAAACTAAAGTTCATTACTTTTATTTATATAAAACTACATAAGTTTTATTTAACTAATGATATAATCGAAGCAAATCAATTATGCACACCGAGTTGAAAATTAAGGGAAAACTTACCATAAGTAAATGTTCACTACCATCTTCTATGATATCTCCTCTCTTATCTCTATAATTTTTTGTTTCTGTGCAAAAACTTCACGTCATAAATATAATCAATAATCCATAAAAATAAGTGGCACGTTCAGTTATCATACCTTGCGAAAGGAAGACGCCTTAGGGTCATAGAAGTGTAGGGTCCATGCTTTTGAAAAGCTTCCTATTTTGCTTCCTTTCACACCCGTTATATGTCATCACCCAAAAATAAAGGATTTTTTTAAGTAAACACTCACATCTTCGTGCATGTCAAAACAACTATAAAAAAAACTGATACGGGTCACAACATATATATTTCGAGAAGAAACAGTCCGAAATGGGTCAGTTCGCACTGGCCACAAATACCTGAAACTGAAACAACGAAAGTTTAGTGTTTTTTCAATACAATGATTAAAATTGTAGGAGCCACAAATGCAAAACGAACCAGACCAAAGCTAATCTTCTCATAACTTGCTTTTGCAAGAGAAGTATCATAGTAAAAGTAAGTTCGACTGTGATATTCTGATTGTTAGTGGACATAAGTTAATACAATTCAACTGAAACGTTTCCGATCCGATTTATTACGTTTAATTAGGAGTACATTTGAATCACTTGTTGAGTGATTTTTTTACTCAATCTTGAGCGGTCAACATTGCTATTTCTGTTTCCAGGGTATACTTATGGTTATTATTAATGAAGACCTCAACCAAATTTGACTAACATATAGGTTCTGAGGTGTTGTAGAGTGATATAATTGATTACTTTTAATTAACCTGGTGCAAAACTACCCTGCCTCTATATAAACTAAACTGGTTTTTACATTGAAATTAAAACAAGTTCGGTACCTGTAGTAAACAAACGCCACTGGAAACACTCTGAGCCTCACGATGGCCGGAAACCACCAACTCCGAGCGATTTAGACTGGTGAAGTCAAATCTTAGAGAGCGTTAAGAGTACTATCACGATTTAAAGACATAATTACTTACCAATTTAGAGCTTCGCCTGAAACCACCAGTAGTGGCCCTCCGAGCTGCTTACCGGTTTGATATGCCGCCTAAAACCATCGTTCTTCCGTCCTCCTCCTACGACAGTAACCGGAAAAAAAGGCGGTCAGCGAGAAAGGAACGTTTTTGGGGATGATATGAAGTATTACATTTCCATACATATTTTAAAAGAAATAAATGAAATGCATAAAAACCTATTTAAAATACATCCCGACCCTATCGACATGGCTGCCAAAGAACTGAAGAAGCTAGTAACTTGCCAACTCCAGCCAAATATCTTCAATAATTTACCTAGTTTTCACTAAAATTCAAAATCGAAACTATACAGAACATAATTTCTATTAAAAATTATTAACCTGCCATTTTTAAAACTGGTGCCAAGCTCTCCATCTCTATCTCCTGTAAAAGCTTACTTTCTAACTGGATCCTAGTATGGCAAATTTCTTGAGTATAGCAGACGAATGGCGCTGTGCTTCAATCCCTGACCCTTAAAAACTCCCTGTGGATATCGTGCCGGTGATGTCATCTGAGAGTTTAGAGGCCTCGTTATATAAAGATGAAGAACAGTAAGCCACGTCTCGGTCATCACATTGCTAGCTTAAGTCGAACTCCTTTGCCCTCGCCCCTCTCTGTTCTTGATAGCCTATACCTAAACACGTATCCTCACCACCAATAGCACCTAATAAAAACAGAACATGTGGTAGTTAGCACTGTTCGTTTCGTTTTGTTTTTAATAATTTGATAATGAAATAGCAAACCTTTCTTTCTTTAAATATAAGGAAATACATAATAAGTTTGAGAATCAAGGTACCACTTGTTTAACTTCAGAGTAAAAATGAGCGGCCGTTCCGAGGTACGTACAGTTCCGAAACACCCAATTCATCCCCAACCCACAATTTAGTCTCAAGACTAAGGCCATGTGTAGTAAATGTTTAACACATTTAAACCGATAAATAATCAAAATCTCGATGACCAATTAACAAAGCTACATATACGTACAAACATGTTGATCTCAAATTAAGAGCCCAACAATTTTAATGGTTCCAAGATTTGTGAAGCAAAAATTCTACTTCTGTAAAACAATTTAAATGAATCAAGAATGAAAGAAGATACAAGTGAAAAGGATTACCCTCTCTATGTCTAGTTCAACACCAATCTCCTTCCCTTTGCTCTTTTCGATTGACATTTTCCTCCAACGAACACAAATGGCTACAAAAATGTTAGAAATCAGTCACACGAACATAAATTTCTATGTGATTTCGTAAAATCAAAGCATCAATTGCAGATTCTGACAATAAAATACAATTAATTAATTAAGATTGAATTTATCAACAAGAGACTCACCTTGAATCGCTTTCTGTTGTTTCTAGGGTTTCAATTCGAACAAATCAACAAATGAATCGCATACTTGGGGAGGCAACTGCTGTCAATCGAGGATTTGGGGGGAACGAAGAAGTGTCTAGCCCGCCAAAGGTTTTGATAACCTTTATGCTTTACTATAAGTTCAACCGTCGGATTGTGCGATGATCGAACGGCCAATTATCTGTTTTAAAGGTTGGACACGGATTGAAGTGCGATGTTTCATATAAAACTTGATTTAGTTAGGGTATAGGGAGTGGTTACCTATTTGGAACTCGTAAACTTATCATTCATCCAATCAGACAGTGTCACGTTAATTCATCTAAATTGTTTACCTAATGCTCAAAAACGTTGGCAGTGGTTTACCTAATGGGATTTAAGTAAACTATTAAAAAAAGAAAAAAAAATGTGTGATTGGTTGAGAAGAAATGGAGCCCACCACACACACATCTCTCTCCCCCTTCCCTTTCTCTTCTCCAATCGGTAAAGCTTCACCGAAGATGCCCCCCCCCCCCAATCGGTAAAGTTGGCTCGGTAAAACGTTGGCGGTGGAGTGGGATTCGGTACCGACCACTTTACCGATCCCACTCCCTTCACCCTTATATTCAGTAAAACAAAACATGGAACATCTATCCATATAAATTTTAGTTATATAAAAAACAAAAAATATATATTTTATTTTAATTTCTCAAAAACAAAAACATAATTTTAGTTATAGAATTAAAAATCTTGTATTCTATAAAACGACATGACGTTTATATACAGGGTAATTACAAAAACATCGATTAACCTCACTCCAAAAGGCTGTCAAAACCCAACTCCAAAAATCTTAACCTCACTATTTATCAATCAATTGTCCAAATATCTTAACCCCACTACACATCTATAGTCTCGTTTAATACCACACGTGTTAACCAGCTTTCGACAAGACCCGAATGTTAATTGAGTTTGACCGACCACCACTACCAGCGCATCCCTATGTATGCATTTATAAATAGATGCATACGTACACATAGACATACGTACCCATGATACATCATATAAGTACCCTAAATTAGTATATATATATATATATATTGATATAATTGTGCTTTTAATTCCGTGTAGCACCCAAATAATAAATAAGCCCTAGTTGCATCACAGTGGACGCAGGTCTTCCGACTGAACCACCTTAAATCTGCGTGTTCATTTAATGCTTTCGTGTGTGTTCAATCCACACACAGGAACATGCACACGCACAAGCACATCCATATGCACAAGCACATCCACATCCACGTACACGTACACATACACATACATATACACATACACGTACACGTACACATATACGTACACACGTACAAATATACAATACGGACACGTAATCATTACCCCGAAAATGGTGTAACATCGAATCCTTCTTACTTTGAATGGAATAGTCGCCCGCCTCATTTTTTATTAAATGCATACAATGTTGAGAATGTTACGGATCCGACACCGGTAGAAGCGTTTGGCCGGTCACTAGTTGTGGTTTCACGGCTGTGGTAAAAAAAATCGAGGTTGTGATGGTATTTGGTGGTAGATTTGTTTGTTCCGACAAACAAAACGGTGGTTAAATGGGTCAACAGGCAATCAACGAATCAAAGGCAGTCTTTGATGGCCAAACAAAGCAATCTGGCGAATGTTGAGTCTATCATCGTCTGAGGGGATCCATAGTTTATGTGACGAAAGAAGCGTTTTTTTAATACATAATGATACACATACAAATATACCCAAACATACCCACACACACATATACAAATGAAAACGTTTTTTTTATTTATCAACGATAATAGAAAAAGACTAATTTAAATTAATATTTATTATACAACTTAATTATTATAAATTAAAGACCAAACGAGAAAATCTATTATAACTGCAAAATCAATTTTATTAATAATGCTAATTATATTGATAGTAATAACTATTATTTTTCTCTCTCATAACAATAATAATAATAATAGTTCTTAAAAAAGATAAAATAGAAATAAAAAAATTATATAAATTTGCCCTGCCGGGATGACTTGTCCTCCCTATAGGTTGAAAGAGTGGTGGGAACTTTGGAAGCGGAGTGGAAAATTTTGGAATTATACGAAACATTTTACTTTTTTAATTTTTTTTTTACTAAAATTAAAGTAGATTTTTTTTTGTTGGAAAGCTATTGCAAACAAGGTCAATTTGCTACAAATTTATGGCAAATGAAACATTTTATTTTTTTCAAATTATTTACTTTACTAAAATTAAGAAATAACAAATAAAATATTTTTTTGTCGGATAATTGTAGCAAACAGGGTTAATTTGCTACAATTTTTCTACAAGTGAAGCATTTTTCTTTTTTAAATTATTTACTTTACAAAAATTAAGACACAACAAATAAAATAACTTTTATACCGGAAAACTATAGCAAACATGGTCAATTTGCTACAAATTTTCGACAAACGAAACATTTTACTTTTTATAAATTACTTAGGTGCTGTTTGTTTTTGCAGACAAAAACTGTCTGCCGTCTGATTTCCGCTGATTTTATGTCTGCAACTGAAGATGTTGTCTAAAGGTCTACAAGCTGAAAATATAATACTGTTTGTAGTGGTGCACAAAAAACCCGAACCCGGACCCGAAAATAAAACCTGGAACCGGGTATTATAAAACCCGGGTTTTTTATACCCGAACCTACCCATAGGGTAGGGGTTGGGTATGCATTTCTGTTATAAAACCCGAACCCGGAACCGAGTTTTTTTATACCCGTTTTCAACCCGGGTTTTACGAGTACCCGGAACCGGGTTTTTTCAATACCCGGTCCGGGTTTCCCAATACCTTGATCAGATTTTTTCGTTTTTTTTTTTTTAGTTTTGTACCTTGGTAACGGCTTTGTAACCGTTAGAAAGTGTATTATGATCATTTGTTTGGTTTACATTGTATCTCTATACCCTATAAAAGGGGTCTTTGATTACGAACAATAAACGAAGACGATCAAGTTATTCGAAGCTATCTATGTTCATCATCTTATTCGATCCGGTTCAATGATTATTTAGGTGTCATGTATTTCTATGTTTTATGAAATAAAAAGGTTTTGCATTTTATATTTCTATGATTTATCCAAAAAAATAATACCCGAGGCATACCCGAACCCAACCCAATCCATACCCGACCCTACCCGAACCCGAAAATAGTGTATTATAATACCCGGGTATTAGAAAACCCGACCCGAACCTGGGTATGTAGGGTATACATTTTTTATATAAAACCTGGACCCGGACCCGGACCCGACCCGGGTATTGTCAATACCCGATTTTGTAGAACACGATCGTACCCGAACCCGGTTCTATACTCGGAACCGGGTATTCAGAAAACCCGATTTGTGCACCACTAACTGTTTGTTTTATAAACTGGATATCATCTGTATAACATAAAAAAAAAACCATATTACAATTTGTGCTTAATATATTCCAGTTACTTGTGATTTATGGTTTTTAAACGTATTATATACGGTCTCATATCCTTCCTTGGTCATGGACTGATTACTTAGCCCACTTGCAGAGCATCTGAGCCCACTAGGGTATTGCTCTAAACCACCCGAGGCAATAAATGTAGATTAACCTATAGGTTTTTATGTAAGTATTTACTTTCATATATTTCTTATATAAAATGATTAATATCTGTTTAGAAAGATAGAATATTGGCAATTGAATACAAATGTTTGATTTCTTTACAAGGAAAGCTATTGAATGTTGAGGTTTGATACCTGCTCTAGTGGGAACTTTTACATAAACTGAGATAAATGCTCGGATAGTCCTTGTGGTTTGGTGAAATTTCACTTTTGGTCCCCAACTTCCTAAAATTACAGTTATAGCCCCTACCTTTTGCATAATTGTTTCTCAGATAGTCCTTAACGTTGATTAGGGCTGACAAATCATGTCATAGCAGGTCTTTGACGACGCAAACAACACATGTTCTAAACATCCACACGACTCGTTTAACTACTTTATATCAATGCTTGTAACAAAGTTATATGTTTTATGTATCAAAAAGAGAAATGATAGATTCTAACCTTTCTAATTTTAACTATTATTAAAAAAAGTGAAAAATCACTTGATTTACTTTTGAGTAAACAATTCTATAATCGTTTGTTATACAGGTTACCCTCTACCCAACATCACTTTCCACTGTCCCCCAAACCCAACCACGGCAGCCCTACAACCACCCACAGATTAACGCCACCAGCAACCGCATTCACGCCACCTGCAACTCCGACGCCGACCCTTCACCGTCGATTCCACGACCAGAACCCGATTCTACAACCACAACCTAGCTTCGGTGAGTACACCCCTTAGTTATTTCATAGGTGAATGTGTAGTTGAATTTGAAGCTGTTGGATTGTGAAATTATTGAGTTAGGTTAGATTTTGAATTTAAATGTACTGAATCTCCATACGTGTATTTGGAATGAATACATTTGGAGTGCCCTAAATTTCAAAATCTTTATGATGAAGATTTCTGTTATTTTAAAGTGCCCTGTTTTTCTTTGCATACGGATCAGCTTTAAAGTGCCCCCTTATCTGCATATAATTACTGTCTGCAGTTTCAACACACTACTGGAATTGTTCACTTCTTTAAGCATATTTTTTATTTATTTATTTGGATGAAACTAAATTCTTCAAGTGCCATTCTGCTGTGAAGCGTGGAGATATTGTTGGTATCGTCGGGTTTCAGTTTGTATACTTTTATTTGGAGTAAATCTTTTCATTGTCACTTTACTTCGTTCGGATTGTCATTATATTTCTTGAGCATCCCACTTGATGTTTGATGGTTTATTTGGGAGTAAATCTTTTATTTGGGTTGAAATGGGTCTGGCTGCTTTGAATCAAAACACTTTTTGTTTAGATTCTCAACTTTTGTAAATAATTAGTATGTTTTATATGATTACAAAAGGCAATGAAGACGACATCGATGAGGGGGAAGAATGATGATATTGCCTTGTACATTATGTTTTAGACTTATAACTTAGTTTGACAAAGAAACTTGTTATCTTTTAAACTTGATGTTTTTTGTATGTTTTATTTTAGGTATCATATTTGTGTTATGTTTGTTTGAGACTTGACATGTATATTTATAATTCAGTTTTGGGAAATACTGGAAACCCTAGCTATTGAAACTGAAAGGCTCTCCTGCAGATCTTGTTAATAAACCCTGAATCAGTTGTTCATCACATCCTGTCTTTTCTTAATAAACCCAAAGGCTCTCCTGCAGATCTTGTTAGAATGAGTGTACTCTCTAAGACAATGTGTAGTGGTTACCCCCCATCACCTCCCATGATGTTGGGTTATGCGACACGTTGCGTTTGTGTAAGAGATGGGGGTTACATCACATGGGTGTGTAGTGGGGTTATACCCTTCAATTATATATATATGTGTAGATATATATATATGTGTGAGAGAAAAACAAATGGTTTTAGGGGTATGGCGCCGTGAAAATTTTCACAGGGGAAGCAAGTTGGAGGGGTATGGCGCCCCTCGGGGAAGTGTATGAAGGCGCCATAGGGCACTATGTGGTGAGGGGGCACTACATCAGGCCCGACTACGGGTGTACTAAGAACTGGTTTCACCTAATTGCTTCTTTCCCGATATTGGATTTCTATATAGAAGATAATGATATACATCAAGAAATTTTGTTCAAGTATGTTGAGTACACCACCTCTAGATTTTGCCATCTAAATCTCACTACACACAGGCTCTCGCTCACTGCAGTTATCCGGAATCCTGCAGAGATTGATATCGTAAATAGATCCCTTGGATTACTTTTTAGGAATAGCGTCAAGGAGTTCATGATTAACGATTCGGGTTTGTTTCCTTTATCTATTTATTACTTTGTTGTTGAGAATCATAGTTATCGATAGCGAACGCACTTTGTAGCGAAGCGACCATGTCTTGCAATTTGTTAAGTAGCGACTCCATAGCGTGATTATAACGGATTCCGACCTGAGGCGGATCTATAGCTAATTAGGGGATTCCCAGGAAACTGTTCGATTCGTAATTTATAATGTTTAGTTAAATAGAAAATTCTGAAGGATTTAATATTTTGTAGTTGAACCTTATGATCAAACGTATTGACTGGTAAACTGAATCAGCGCGTGCTTCTTAAACTTGAGATCCCGAGTTCGAGTCAGTTATGTCCCTATTTTCCAATTTTTTTGCCAAATAACAATCACTGATTCATCATTCATGCCTTTCGCCCTTTCCTCTTTACCATTACAGAACACCACACCACACACCGCCACTATCCTCTCGTCTCTAGCCACCACACGCCGTCACACAGCCGCTCGCCAGAGCCACTTCAGCCTCCACACGCAGCCCCTTCTATCACTCAGACAATTTCATAACGTTCGTTTAAACTTTAAACCCTATAAGTCATCTATCTTTCATTCTTAATTGATTTATTTTGTTGTCATGTCACCACATTCAAATGTTCAATATCTATATGGGTTATTTTTTCTTCTGCTCTCTATGCACCTCGTTTCTTTGTCTATTCTGTACTGATAGGTTTTAGGGGGCACGCCAACTGTTTGATGAAATGCTTTAGCCAGTTTGCTGTTTGATGAAATGCTTTTTATTCAGCTTAATACCTGTGATGTACAATTCATTATGTTTTGTCGCATAAAGCTGCTCTTAAGATGTTTTTATATGTTTATGACATTGCAAGTTTACGACTATTCGTTAATGAATTTATATGTTTGATTTGGGACAGAAGGTTTGAAACTGGTTTTGAGTCTTCTTTGTTTCTCGTTTTGTTTTGCGTAGAAGTTTCATCACTTTTTGACTTTAATATAATGCAGTTTTATGGTTTGTAACAAAAGGTAGGCGTAAAAGATTGGTATGGAAAAACAAGAGGAAAATTCCAGTGATTTTGTTAGTTGCATGTTGATTATCAGCCTCAATTAGATGTACAGGTATGTGAGTTATGATTTAGGGTAAATTACACTTTTCGTCCTTTATGTTTGTATTGGATTGCAACGGAAACCCTTTAACTTTAATAATTACAGTCATTGTCCTTTCTTTGTTAAAACCATTACACCCTAGGTCCTTTGACACTAACCTAGTTAAAATTTTCAGTTAAGTATAACATGTAACTTGCACATAAGGGTAAATTAGTAATTTTACTAATATATTTAACAAATAAAACAATAAACATACTACTCAAAAATAGAAAAATACAAATTATCTGAATATCTCTCTGTCAACCATAACACTTGCAATAAATCCCACCTTCATCCCTGATGTTGTCTTAGATTCAACACCTTTTGGGTCAAGCTCATAAGCCAGACATCTTCAAGAATGTAAATGAGATTCAACACTTTTTTGAGCATTAACACAACCACCTTCCTGTCATCTTCTAGAAAAATATCCCATCCATGGTTCATATATGAGATTAGCTAAGCCCCTTTCTTGAATTACATCTTTTTCCCTTTTTTTCAAGTCTGGTTAGGTAAGCCCTTTCACATGGTTCAATTAATTAGCTGTGATTAGGGCTTCAAATCAGAGATTAGGGCCTCAGATCTAAAGTGATAAACATAATCGAAGTCGGTAATTGTGGTGGTGTGTAGTGGTGTGGATTCAGATCTGCAAGTTTTAAACAAAATCGAAGTCAGTAATGGTGGTGGTGGTAGTGGCGCCGGTAATGGTGGTGGTGTGTAGTGGCTTCGGTAATGGTGGTGGTGGTGGTGGTGTGTAACGGCGACGGTAATGGTGGTGTGTAGTGGCAACGTAATGGTGGTGGTGTGGTGGGTTAGGTTGGTGGTGGTGTGTGGAGGATGGTGTTTTTAGATTCAGAGAGAGAGGGAGAGAAGGGAAGGGGCTGCTGGCATTTTAGATTTAGAGAAAATGTTTTTGGTAGTGTGCTTTGGTTGGGGTTTCAACTGCAGATCAGAGCATTTGTCCCTAAGGTGAAGAGACATTGGACTAGTCCTTATGTTCTTCCTTCATAGCATTGGTCCCTAAGGTGAAAGGATCGACTAGACTAGAAGATTTTAGACCTATAAATTTGGTTGGTGTGGTGGTTAAAATTGTTTCAAAATTGTTGGCTAATAGAATGAAAGGAATAATGAATTCTATTATTTCGGAGAACCAATCGGCGTTCATTAAGAAGAGGTCGATATTGGATGGGCCTCTCATGGTCAACGAATATTTGGCTTGGATGCGTAAAACGAAGAAGCAAGGTATGATTTTCAAAATTGATTTCGAAAAGGCTTATGGTAATATAAGTTGGGGCTTTTTGGATTCAATCATGGTTAACATGCATTTTCCCGAGAAATGGAGGAGATGGGTTATGGGCTTAGTTGCGTCGGCTAAGTCTTCGGTCCTTGTAAATGGCGCCCCTACGTTCGAGTTTAAATACTCTAAAGGGATTCGACAAGGCGACCCTATTTCACCCTTTTTGTTTCTCATTGGAATGGAAGCATTGACGGTGATGATAAAAAAGGCTGTAGAAGAAGGGATTTTTAAAGGCTTTAAAGCTCCAAACGGTGGTCCAAATGTCTCTTGTTTGTTATTTGCCGATGACTCGCTTATCATTGGGGAGTGGTCCGAATCGAATGCAGCTAATTTGCTAAGATTGTTGAGATGTTTTAACATCGTGTCGGGTCTCAACATTAACTACCACAAGTCTAGTCTCATCGGGGTAGGGGTCAATGATTCGGAAACGGGCTCCATGGCGTATAAAATGAATTGTAGAATGGGCAAAGCTCATTTTCTTTATCTCGGGCTAATGGTTGGGGCAAATATGAATCGTATAAATAGTTGGCAACCGGTGATAGAAGCGTTTGATTCTCGATTAGCGAATTGGAAAGCTTCTTCGTTATCGTTGGGGGGAAGGCTTACAATTCTTAAATCGGTTCTCGAAAGTTTACCGACTTTTTACTTTTCATTGTACAAAGCGCCGGCCAAGGTTATCGAGATTTTGGAAGCTAAAAGAAGGGATTTTTTTTGGGGTCGTTCGGTGAACACTAAACGTACCTGTTGGGTCGCTTGGGTAAACATTACTAAGGATAAAAAGGATGGAGGATTGGGTCTCTGTCCGCTAAAGGTCTCTAATATTGCTATGTTGATGAAGTGGTGGTGGAAATATAGAGTGCAAGATAAAGATTTATGGAGAAGGTTCATCGATGCTATACACACGACCCCGAGAACTTGGCCCTGCGGTTCCATACAACAAGAAAATTTCAGGAACTTGGGGAGTTATAGCAAAGCTGGAAAATTATACATTAACTTTTAATATCGAGTTGGGAAAAGCTATCAAAGCAAAAGTGGGAAACGGTGAAAAAGTTAGATTTTGGACAGATCCGTGGCTTTTAAACGAGCCCTTAAGGCTTGCCTTTCCAGCTTTATATACTCTCGAGAAGGAAAAAAGGATGCATAATTGCTGATAGGTGTCATCGTTCGGGCCAGGAATACAGGTTCAGCTGGAAGTGGAAGTCGAGAATCGGGCCAGGGGAACCGCAAGCTGAGTTCGCAAACTTATTGGGGCTGATTAACAATTATCAATTTGGTGGAGGTGAGGATGAGTGGAGCTGGAATGTTGAAGGGGAGGCTGAATTCTCTGTTCATGAGATTAAGAAAAGGCTGATGGTGGAAGATTTCAACAGCTCAAGCAGAGGTCATGTGTGGAATAATTGGGCTCCAAGCAAAGTTAATATTTTTCTATGGAGGCTCCTTCGGGATAGACTCCCCACGGCTAAAAATCGATTTGATAGGGGTATAACGCAACAGCTAGAAGATTGCAAGTTATGTGGCGGAACGACGGAAACGGCAACTCATTTGTTTTCTTTTTGTCACACTGCTAGTTCGGTTTGGCATAGGATCGGAGTGTGGTGTCGCATCCCTCATATCACGTTCTCAGCAATTCAGGATTATATGAATATCCATAATCATGCTAATGGTTCGGAGCAAAGAAGGAAAGCGATAAACTTGGTCGTGATGGCGTCCCTTTGGTGCATTTGGTTAGCAAGGAATAAAGCGATCTTTGAAAACGAAGAAGTGAAGCCGGAGAAGATCCTAGGCGATATCAAGGCCATCAGTTATGTGTGGATTAAAAATCGATCAAAAAATTGTAATGTGGATTGGAATCGTTGGATGTTATTTGACTTGTAATTGTTGTTTTGGCCCGTTCCTAGCGGCTTGCTAGGGGGCGTTTTTTATGAAATTTGCCGTTCAAAAAAAAAAAAAAACTGCAGAACAGAGATGTGGATTTGGTTGGGGAAGAAAGGGTCTAGTGAGAGTGTGTGTTAAGAGAGAGATCTGGTCATAAAAATATATATATTTTTGTTTTTTTATTAAACTATTTTAAGAGTTAATTGCTCGGATGGTCCCTGTGGTTTCCAGTTTTTTCACGTTTAGTCCCCATCGTTTGAAAATAGCAGGTATGCTCCCTATGGTTTGTCATTTTGTTACTCGGATAGTCCCTGAGTAGATGTCAGTTAGTTTGGAAATAGCATGTATGCTCCCTATGGTTTGTCATTTTGTTACTCGGATAGTCCCCTAAGTAAAGGTCAGGGGACTATCAGAGTAACAAAATGACAAACCATAGGGAGCATACATGCTATTTTCAAAAGGTGGGGACTAAACGCGAAAAAACGTGAAACCACAGGGACCATCCGAGCAATTAACTCCTATTTTTATTTAAACTGGTAAAAAGACTAAACTACCCTTATGTGATAGGACTTAACTGGAAATTTTAATCAGGTTAGTGCCAAATGACCTAAAGTGTAGTGGTTTTAACAAAGAAAAGACTGTGACTGTAATTATTAAAGTTAAAAGGTACCCGTTGCAATTCAATACAAACATAAAGGACGAAAAGTGTAATTTACCCTATGATTTATAAAACCCTGACCGTTGATCAGTCGTATGGATAAATCGGAAAGTCCAAATTACGATGAAACTATGGAATTACTAGTTGTTTTATAATCTTAACAGATTATGTGTGAAATCTCTGTAGGATTGTATGACTTTATGTTGAACCATATATGGTAGTATAAATTTGAGGTAGAAATATTTCTATATATATTGCAAAGATATGTAAGTATTAGCAAGTTCGATGATTATTGATAATTGAAGTCCGTTGTTTGGAACCTGATATGTTGGAAAAAGGGGTTCCTTAGAATCTTTATGGTTGTAATTTAAAATGTTTAATTGTATGCCCATGTTTGTTATAATACCTCAATCAAACAAGTAGTAAAGTTCATGTATAAAACAGTAGTAACTGCTAAGATGTATGTTGAAACTTAATAATTTAATGTGATTCGTGGTTAACTTAGTAGAAAGCTCAAGTTTGTGTTTATAAGGTTCCCAATATGATTAAAAGAACTTGGTTTCAGTTATGGTATGATCGTTTGATGTGAAAATTAGTTGTAAAGTTAATGATCTAAAATAGTAAAGCTGATGGAAAGGAAATCTAGTTGTTGACATGTTTTGTATATGGTTTATTTGGGGTGTGTTTTATATGGTTTGAAAGCCCCTTGAGTCTACTTTCTACAGATTTTTTAGTATGAAAGAAAATACAAACGTTAGATGCATGAAAACAGCAAAAGAAAATAGCCCTGCAAAATGTAATAGGGATGACGACTATATTTTTAGAATGTAACAAAAGTATATATTAAAAATTTTAAAATTTATATATTTTTAGTGTAAAATATATATAATTTTACATACCGACAATGGGGTGTTTGGATGTGCTAATCCACGTCTTCGCTAAGGCCTCCTCCTCGATCCTTGTCCACGGTTTTGCCTTCGCCTTCGTTTTGGTTCGGGTTTGAGTTTGGCTTCGGGATGGGGTTGTTCGGGTTGTAGGATCCATGGCAAAAGTACAATAATGTTTATAAAAAGTAGAAGAGTTTTATAAAAAGTTGAAGAAAAGTTGAGAGAGAGATTTGGTTGAAGTGGGTAAGAAATGGGGTGTTTTGGTTGTATTTATATGTAAAGTTAATATTTTTTTTTGGTTTTTTAAAATTCTGCCCGTTGGTTTATATTTAAAAAGGAATTTGAATTTTTTACAACGGTCGCATCCCAGCGTTAACATTTTTGTCATTTTGTGCGCGTCTTCAGCGGCTCCCCTTGGACGATTGAGACGACGACGGCTAGGCGGAAATGGTGTTGAGGCTCGTCGCCACCCCAGGACGACCCGGGACGAGCCCCACACCGAGTGGTCTTAGGCTGGAGGGTGTGGTATAAAGCCCCTATGTGCTTTATCACGCCATCTCAGCACCACGTCATGTCCACGTCACACAGGGGGCTTTAGGGCCTCTTCCTTTAACTTGCAGAGTGTGGTACAAAGCCCCCATCATCATTACCTAATTATTTTTTTTAATTTAAATTTAAACATTATTTAATTTTGATATATTAATTTATAACTCATAATTTAAATAATAAAAATAAAATGCCATAATTTAAATAAAAAAAATACAATGTCGTATTTTAAATAAAAAATATAAAGTCACTCGTCGTCTTCGTCGTCTCCTCCTTGTTTACTCCGGATAAATATTGTCTGTAAGATAGTACCCATACAATAAATAAAAAATAACATCACAAAAAATTTCAAGAGAATCACGACACATTCTAGACGACATCCTTAAATGTTCATCTCACGCATCACTCGCTGTGTCGTACGCTAGTTGCTTAATTGCTGCAATACACTTTTGTATTCCAGAGAAACCAACTTTGTTCTCTCTGTGTGAAAAAAAGGGAATTCGCCCGTAAGATCATTAGAAATTTTTAGGAAAAGACGACGCCTCATACGAAACCTACGCGTAAACTGGACATCATCGTACAACGGATTTTCACAAAAATAATCTTGCATTAAACGTTCATGAGCACCTAACCGATCTCGTTCAAGAGCCGGTTGTTTGGTACGCGATGTAGAGGATTGGGCTTCTTCACAAAAATAATCTTGCACTAAACTGGACATCATCGTACAACGGATTTTCACAAAAATAATCTTGCATTAAACGTTCATGAGCACCTAACCGATCTCGTTCAAGAGCCGATTGTCTGGTACGCGATGTAGAGGATTGAGCTTCTTCTCGCAAATAATTAATCGTCTCCTGCGTAATTGCGATAATCATATCGTCAAGAACACCGTCGGATGAAGAGCTTGACGAATCGGATGACATTCTTAAAAATGATTGGGTAGAATTTATGTGTTTTTTTTTTTGTGATTGGTGTGTGTTTTAGTTTGTGATTGGTGTGTGTTTTAGTTTGGGATAGGTTTGTGTATATATATATATATATATATATAGGATTAGGTTCAAGAGTGAACACTAATATAGTTTGCGAATTGAGCGAACTAATCCTGGCCATACATGTGTGTAGATCAATGGCCAGGATTTGATAATGAAATACACTAGTGTATTTTACGATTTGATGATGAAATCCTAGCCATCCACGTGTGTAAATCAATGGCCAAGGTTTGTTCACTCAGTTCGCAAATACCATATATATATATATATATATATAGGGAGAAGATGATGCGAGAACCACCTCTTATTGCGAGAACCGCGAGAACCAATGTGAACACAACCAAAAATGCCTAAAAATAGCTAAAAATCACACAATTTTTTTTAATATTTTTTATATAAAAATCGCTACTTTTCGAATAAAAAAAAAAATTAAATTTTTTTTTGGCCACTAAAAGTAGCGATTTGAGCATAAAAATATTAAAAAAAAAAATTTTAGATTTTTTTTAGATTTTTTTTAGGTTTTTTGGGGGTTTAGTTTTTAGCATTTTAGCTTGGGGAGTGGGGGGTTTAGGATTTTGGGTGGTGGGGGAGGGGGGTTTAGGTTTTTAGGGGGGGGGGGGGGGGTTAGGTTTTTTTTTAGGTTTTTTTGGGGGTTTTAGTTTTTAGCATTTAGCTTTGGGGGGGGGGGGGTGGTTAGGTTTTTTTTTTTTTTTTTTTTGGGGGGGGGGGGGGGAGTTAGGTTTTTTTAGGTTTTTTTTTAACTATTTTAGGTTGTGTTCACATTGGTTTTCGCGGTTCTCACAATAAGGGTGGTTCTCGCATGAGCCCCTCCCTATATATATATATATATATAGGGATTAAAAAAACTTTTTTTTTTTAAATCAGAATGTTGGCCAACGGTCATTTTGACCAACTCCCATCGATCAACTCAAAAAACCATGGTTAGCGTGCTGGCGAGAGATGGATGGCGCCCCCCTTTGAAATCGACGGTGTTGAGGATGGCGCCCTGAGGGCGCTATAGAGGGCGAGGTGGCGGGGTGGCGTTAAGCCACACCCACCGGCCTTAGGGTTTTTTTTTAATAATCTCCTTTAATTTCTCTTCACTCCCGTCCAAAAAGGTCCCTTCTCACGTAACACACCCTCCAATATTCTCTAAAAAGTCCTCCCAGCAATGATTATGTTGGCCCCTTGTCTTTTTTTTTTTTTTGAAAGATGAACTTCATATGATGATGAGTGTTCACACCCATCTCATCGACGAGCCCTCATCCACCACATACCCAGACTATGTTGTCTTAATCGGGTCCACGCTGGTGTAGTGGGGATTTTTAGTGGCTCTCGCCCGGAAACCGTACCGCCTCCCCACAAGTTTCCTTGCTGGAGAAACGGCCGGATGAAAACCTGGGCAGCTCAGGCTCGAACTTGCGCCCCTTATGGCTTACAAGCTCTTACCATCATTGCCTGGCCCACTGAGCTACACGCCCCAGTTTGGCCCCTTGTCTTTACTTTAGGTTTTTTCAACCCTTTCTAATTCTTCAACAACAAATCACGTGTGCGGCCAATGATTCTCACCGTAGGCTACGATTTTAAGACGTAAGCTACGCTTTGTAGCTTCTGACTTCCTATTTAACTTTATTTCAACTTTCAGCAAATGACAAACAACCCCTTATACTTCATTACTTTCACATCTCTCGCACTTCTAATGTATTTCTAAAGCTGGTCCTTTGACGGCCAATAGAAAATAGTTAGAATTATTAAAATCCATTAGTCCTTAAAATTACTCTTATTGAATGACTATTTTGTACTGCTTTAGTGAAGACATAAATGCATGTTTAGCAGCATTGTATAATGGGTGCATAACATTGGTTTAGATGCCTAGTTTGTGATCTCTGCTCCAGAAGGCCATCTCGGTAGGATTATGCTTTTGACCTGATGCTATCACTTATGGCAGCAAACTGATACGGATGAACGCAGGGCCGACCCTAGGGGTGGGCGAGTCGCACTTCGGCCGAGGCCCGTTTTTCCCGAGGGCACTAAATAAATTTTGTATATATTATACACTAGGTTATCACCCGGGATTGCTTCCCGGGCTGGAGAAAGTTATTAACATACTTATTATTTATGAGCAATACATACTTAAAATGATACAAAATGTATGACATGTTAATGGAATCAAAAAATCAACAGTTTTGCATTATAAGCTTCCAAAGACTTCTTTATAGACGACATTAGAATTCTTATTTGTTGGTTTTCCATCGGCGTCGAATATCAATATTTTAACCCCTTCTCTGGTCTTGACCCTTGATAATGCAACGTACAACTGACCATGAGTGAACACAGGATCTTTCAAATACAGGCCAACTTTTTGTGACAACCGTCAAATTTGCATGCATTTGTACAATTAATTAATATTGATTTGTGCTTAATGACTGTGCTTAATTACAACTGACGACTTAAACTACTTTCTGATTTCTGTATCATACATGTGCATCACATTTCATACTGTCACTCAATTTATTACATACATACTTTAGTGACATACATGATGCACCAAGCACAGTTAGCACAGTTAGCAGATAACTCGGAAACATGCTGACAGTGTCAGTACATAGACAGACAATATTTTGAGACCCCGTAAGGGCCAGAGACAAGGTACTACACTAGTATGGAGTGTAGGGAAGTATGGACCATAAAACTGCGTCACTAGGTGATAGTTTAAGTGTCAGAAAGTGCCTAGAACCCACTCAAAGTGCAGAATTCTGCATTAATTAACAAAAATCAGCATTGTAACATGCTAGTAACATGCAAAAATAAGGCATAATGGTCTTGTATGCTTTCCTAAGTGTCGGGAATTAATAGTGTTGCAAAAAGTTACATAAAGGACACTATACGGTATAACTTAGCACTTTAACGGAACGATATCTAACCGAACAACCGGACATTACCCGGAACACCAAAATATTGCTAAAGGCATTGTTTTACTTTTTCTGAGCTAGTTATGGCTCCCGAACACCCTAACATATTATAAAATGCATCTTACACATGGAACACTAGACTTACACTTAACACCCCACTAATTACTTACCTTATCATTTCTAAACTACACTTAACCCCCCCCCCCCCCCACTTGGTAATCGGCCCCAATGTGGCCCACACTCAAGATTTTATCCAATCTTCTCTAAATCCTCCAAAATCTCTTCTTGGAATTGATGTGGTTATGTATGTACTTGGAGGGACAATAGGACCAATGGACAATGGAGTTAGAGGGTTATAAGTAACTATCTTCTTCACATTATCACAACACTTCATCTCTCACTCTCTCCCTCTCTCCCTCTACACCTCTCGGCCGTGACCTCCCCCACCACCACCATTATTTTGTTTCAAGCTTCATCCATTCCAAGTGTGATACAAGGTGCTAGAAGGTCACTAACGAAGCTCGGTGCTCACGGAACTTGAAGGACCTCGTTCGTTTGCTTTTATCCACCACACCTTCAACATTGTTCTTCCCTAGCTTGAAGCTAGTAGTAAGATCTTTATTAACCTTTATTACTTCTATTTTTGATGGATAAAAGAGGCAACATGATGTAAATCACTAAAACACTAAAAGACTTGAACTTGAATCTTGAAATATGATGAAGTATTGTTAAAATGATGTTGTTTTGTATATGTTGATGATTGCTTGTTGATTTCTTGGTAATATGATGATTGATCATCATATAAAACTTGTTAGGTTATGATTAAAAAACATGATTTAACAAGTTAGGAGATGATTATGGGTTTACATAAAATGATCATCTTCTTATTTAGACATGAACTTGATAATGAAATGATTCCTTGAAATATAGTAAACAAAGTGAGTTGATAATCATGTGAATCCAAGATTTACAAATGATTTTTGTAAGCAAACCAAGTTCAAAATGCGATTTTTGAAAGATCATGACTTTTACTTACACCTACACTATTTTGACGATAAAACAAGTGTAGAGAGGCTAGTATGACAAGAAGGTTTAATAAATAAACGATTTTGTAAAACATGTTTACAAGTTGTAAACATATAGAATTTCCGAAAATAAAGTTTACCAAGAAGTAAATATATTCTGGAGGGTAACTAAGGCTACTAAACACTTTACCAAGTTACTACGCGTTTTTGTGAAAGATCAAGTTTATGTTATTATGTAAAGTGTATTGTTTTTACACTTGGTAAGTATAATATTGTTTAGAGTTGATTATTGATTGTTTGAATGATTTTTGAAAAGAAAATGATATGCTAAATAACATGGACACCTCCATTTTCAAAGGGAACTATGGCAAAATTTCCTAAAAATACAAACACTTAGAAAATATTTTCTAAACAAGTGTTTACAAGTATGTTTTAAACTATGTTTGCCAATATAAACTTTGACATAAATTTTTGTAACAAAGATACAAGTATTGGAGGTTGATTTTTGTAAATAAAAATGGATAAATATATATTTAGAATATATATTTTATACTAAAAACACTTGTGCGAATATTTGTTTACTATGTGGAATAGTTATATTATTTTAGGGTAAAATAATATAACTTACAAATACCAAGAATTTACAACTCCAAAATAATACCAAAAACCACAAGGAATAGATATACAAGTTACACACTTGATATTGTGAAACCGAACTCAATAGCGTAACTTATGAAATATTCCAGAAAATACCATTACAAATATTATTTTGGATACAAAAAGTGAAAATATGAATTTTGTAAATATTACTAAGTTATGTCATATTTTCAACAAGAAGGAAATATATTATTTTTGGTAGATAAAAATATATTTTCCTAGTATATTTAGAAGATGTATGATTTTTGGGAAAAATATATATTTTCTTGGAATACATTATTTTTGACAAAATAAGTTTATTTAAATTTTCTAAGTGAGACTTGAAAATATATTGTTTTGAAAATATATATTGGGAATATATTGGCATATTTTTATTGGGAATGATACACCGGAATACGGCGCCAAAACATGGCAAGATATACCAATGCAAGAATACGAATACACAAGTATGAGATACTCCCATCCTTGGGAAGGAAATACGAATAACAATACTTGAGAAGTATTATTACAAAAATATTGAAGACACTTTAAAACGTAACTCAAAAGCACTAATCAATACTAAGACAAGGCACGACCCGCTCGTCTAACAGACCGTAGTACGCATGTAGGTAGTCGTGCGTTCTAGAGGAAGCTTCGAGTTACATTGGATACGAAGACGCAAAACAGTGAGTTCATGTCCCCCTTTTCTTTTAACTGTTTTCAGTTTTACTTACTTCGAGGGTGAAATACATGTTACAATTATTACGAACGCTTTATACATGGTATGGTTAGCTAAGGAGGGTTACTACTAGATCATGTGAGTGGTGGGTACAACACTTAAGGCCATTAATCCTCGTCGTAGGACCGAGGGACATGAGTGATAGATCTATTTGGGTGTAGCGAGCCCCACCCCTGAGTCCGCTGAGTGGACCATGAGGTGACTATGTCTTACTGACGAAATCTGCTAGGTTTGAAGTCTTCCTGCATCACTTCACACGTATCAATGGCCTTGCAAACCATTCGTGATCTCTTTTTCCTTATTGCTACATACCAGGGACTTACATACATACTTACAACGTTTCAAAGGTTTATACATACACACAAACAAACACATGAACTCGCTTAACTTTTGTTGATGTTTTTCAAACTACATGTATTTGTAGGATCGTTTTGCGACCTATATGAGTCGATCAGAGTCAACACAAAGTTGTTTGAAAGGCGGAAACAATCAAACAACCTAGAATCAGTGATAGAAAAGTGTAGAAATAGAGTATGATACTTAAAACAAGCTTCTCATTGATATTTGACTTGATTACACGGTGAAAATTGGACAGCACTTCGTTACACCTTGTCTAATTTCGTACCAAATGAGAAGCATGACACCCATATATATAGGCATCTAATTTCGCACGAAATAGCATTATGCTATTTCGTATGAAATAACACTATGTAATTTCGTGCGAAATAGCAACATGCTATTTCGTGCGAAATTACTACAAAACAACATAAAATTACATTTTGACCCCTATACAAGCTACCGATATGACCTAGACTTTAGACTTAGGCTATAGACATTATGCACTAACAAACTCCCTCTTGGATATTGCCGAAGTCTTCAGTCTGGTCTTCAGTACTTTTCTTCACAGCGACATAAAATTCTCTTCCCTTGGCTTAGGCTTTCTTCTCAAAGCACTTTTCAGCTTCTCGTTCTCTTTCTCAGCTTGTAGCTTTTCTTCAGCTTGTAACCTCATAAATTTACCTCTTTTCTCTTCTTGTTTCTTTCTTTCGTTCTCAGCTTTAGCGCTTCCTCTTTCTCAATCTCTCTCCACTTAGTCGACCATTTATTCTCAGCATTAATTCCTTTCTGGAAACAAATAGATACAACCTTCTGAAATTGCATCGCCTGCTCTTTGTCTTCAGCTTTATAACAGATCTTGTTAATGAACAAACATTCAATGTCTTTAGCTGAGCAGTTAACCAACCATAGTGGATCATACAAGTGGATATGTCTAACTTCATTTTCCACCTTGTATGTGATTATAGCTTCCGTAGACAAGCAGCTGTACACCCAACACATAAACCCTTTGTAAAACTCTTGCTCCATCTTTGGCAAAGGAATGTTTTTGATTACTCTGGGTTTCTTTATCTGCAATATGGTTTCTTCATTTCCAGTCACTGGATTTGTCTGCCTCACTTTCTTTGGATAATGCGGCTTCCAGTGTTTGAATTCTTTGTAAGCTTCAAATTTGATTAAACCCCAAGCAGGCACATCATTCTTTCTAACAGGATAATCCAAAGTTCTAACTTTTGCAAGCTCTTCAACATCCCACCAGGGTAACGACATGATATCCTGAATATATTCAAAATACTGCACTCCAAATTCTCTTCTGACTGCATACACATTCACTTGTGGCAAGAATCCCCAGCTGATTATGTCACCAAGTGATACTTCTCTATCTCTCTTATAAAACTTGAGCGGACGTTTGAATTTTCTATCTGTACACTTTTTAAACCACTTCTTGCGTTCTTCGCGCTGTGCATCTTTCACTGTACCATCAAAGTTCTTATCTTTCAGACATTCTGCAACTTTCCTCCTCAACTCATCTACATTCTCTTGACTGAAAAACTCAACCAGCGTTGGAAAATTTGATGTATCAACATTTGCATTTTCTTCATCGCTGCAATCTTCAACCTCAACTTTATCATAATTATCTGCCTCTTCTACATACTTGTATTGATACCCTGGCTGTTGATTGATATCAAAAGCATTCAACTCTTCTTTAAAGTCAAACTTGAAGTTAGGATCATCAATACATGTCATCTCAATAATGTCAGCCATGGTGTACGTATGTCTGATTTCTCCTTCCTCAATTTCAGGTTTAAGACGCAATATCAACTTTTCTCTTTTATCAACATTCTGATCATCAACGTTCTCCCCCTCTCCTGGAGCATCCTCAGGCTCTTCATTCATATCATCATGAAGATAATCATCGACATTCTCTTCATTAGACGCCTCTGTAACTTTAATGCCTGTACCACCTTGACTGTTGTCATCATCATCATTATCACTATGACTACTAGCAGAGAATACATCATCTGCATCATCTATTTTCTCTTCATCAACATCAACATCATCCTCTTCATCATCATCCTCCTCGATATCTTCCTCATCATTAATAACATCATCAATTAACACATCCTCTTCAAAAATAGCAGAAACTGCAGAAATAGGACGAGGATTCTGAATTGGTGATTCAGGTACAGTTGAAGGAACAATTGATCTTTCAGAAACTTCACTAACACCTTCAACACCTTTACCCTTGTTTTTCATTTCAGCATCAATTTCAGCCTGACGTCGAGCTCTAACCTCTTCAACTTCAATCTCTTCAAATCTCTGCTCAACAGACTTTACAAGCAAATTTTCTAACACTTTATTCATCATATATACCTCGTGTTCTTTCATAGCTTTAGCAGCTTCCAATTCTTTGTTCTTTAACTCGAAGTACTTGTTCTGCTCATCTCTGCGTGCTTTCTCTTCTTCCAATTCTGCAACTTTAACTTTCAGAATATCAATCTCAGCTTGATCAGACTCAACTCTTTGCAACAATGAAGAGTTTTCAGCTTCGACTGTCTTTACACGCTTTTCTAGTTTCTTCTCACGATCTAGCAACTTTCTGTTTTCAACCAATACTTCTTCTACCTTCTTCTCCAACCTTTTCACTTGTTCATCATTCACAAAACTAAAATCACCAATCTCTTCAAGAGTAATACCCTCCGGAACATTTGGAAAAGTTTTGAAACCAGAAGAACCAGGTGTAGTATGGACAGGTGGTTGAGTGGATGGTGGTGTTTGAAAGATTTGCTGAGATGTAACAACAGGTTGTTGTTCATGTGGAGGTGTAGCAATATGAATATGTGGTGGTGATAGATGTGGTGGTGGTGGTTGATGTGGTGGTGATTGAATTGGTGATGTTTGATGTTATGGTTCAGGTGGTGGTGTAGGTGGTTTACTAGGTTCTTTGATTGGTTTCTTCTTCAACAAAATTTTCAACCTTGAAGCTGCCTTCGGAGTTACAACTCTCTTTCTTGCAGATTGCTTCTTCCTTCCACCAGATGATGGAGGTGTTTGAGATTCTACAACATGCTCAGGAGATGGATTGTATAACTCATCATCTTTATCCTCTCTCCTCTTTCTCTTTAATTGTTTCTCTTTATCAATCTCAACTCTAATTCTCTTCGCACGTTCTGTTTCATCAATTTATTCTTCAGACGAGCTAGATGAGCTTTTATCTACATCATCACCTTCTTCATCTACTGACCCGTTACCATATCTACTACTGACTGTAGTTATGTTTATGTGCCCTGCGTCAATGTCTATCATCATTGACTAGTGCCCAAGTCCATTAGTCCACACCCGTCCTCTGCGGCACGGTGTGAGGCTTGTCAAACCTAATAGCGCTATTTAACTAATGACCCGTTCGCCATTGGCCCGGCGATTAAGTCGATATAAAATGAGGGACTTAATGATAGAGTTTTGTCTAGTGTCATTCAATGTTGTCACCCTTCACATAAGAGGGTGGGAGTACGTGTCCTACCCAAGGAGAACATGCAGGTTTCAATGTTGTCACCCTTCACCTAAGAGGGTGGGAGTACGTATTCTACCCAACGAGAATACGCATGTTTCCTTATTAAACGTTAACCCATTCCCAAACCAACGGGAATCCCATGCCTTGTAGAAAGTGTGAACTCACCTTAGATTAGCTCGGCAGATTAAATTAAGTGTATGAAATCTAGAGCTACCGACCATGCCCTATATAAAGGAATATGAACCGTATCCTTCTCATTGATCAATATCAAATATATAATACAAGGGAATACCAATAATTATGGATACAAGATAATTACAAATATTTACTAACAATAGTTCCTATAATCACGATTGCTATTACACCCCCGCAGTCGAAGCGGGTGGTGACCGTATACTGAGACTGGCACGAAAATCTTCAAATAAAATCCTTGGTAACCCTTTGGTGAAAATATCGGCAATCTGATATCGAGACGGCTCATGAAGAATGCGAACATGACCCCGCTGAACTTGTTCGCGGACGAAATGGATATCCAACTCAATGTGCTTCGTGCGCTGGTGTTGAACCGGATTGCCAGAGAGATAAATGGCACTGACATTATCACAGTAAACCATGGTAGCTCGCGTGAGAGGCAGAGAGAGTTCGAGTAGCAGGTTACGAAGCCAACAAATTTCAGCAACGACATTGGCTACCCCACGATATTCAGCTTCGGCACTAGAACGAGAGACAGTCATCTGGCGTTTAGAGGACCAGGAAATCAAATTATCACCAAAGTAAACGCAATAACCACTCGTAGAACGTCGGGTGTCAGGGCACCCAGCCCAATCAGCATCAGTATATGCCACTAGGGAAGTAGAAGGAGATGGGCCGAGAGTGAGACCAAAAGACGAGGTGCCCTTAATATACCGTATGATCCGCTTTAAAGCATTCCAGTGATCTACACAAGGGGCGTGCATATGCATGCAAATCTGCTGAACCGCATATGTGATGTCTGGTCTAGTGAAGGTAAGATACTGAAGATCCCCTGCTAAACTGCGGTACAGAGTAGGATCATGAAACGGGTCACTGGATGAGTTACTGAGTTTAGCATTTGTGTCAACTGGGGTAGCAACCGAATTGCAAGATTGCATCCCAGCACGAGTGATAATATCGGTAGCATACGACTGCTGAGACAAGAACATGGTGTTCTTGTTCCGAGAAACAGAGATGCCCAAGAAATAACTGAGAGGACCAAGGTCTTTCATGGCAAATTCAGCTGCAAGGCTGGCCAGAAGACGATGACGAAGAGCGTCAGAGGAGGTGACAAGAAGAATATCATCAACATATAATAGTAAATAAGCCGTGTCAGGCCCCTGTTTGTAAGTGAAAAGTGATGCATCGCATCGGCTGTTATGAAACCCCATGGTGAGAACATAATCTGTGAAGCGTTGGTACCATGCGCGAGGTGCCTGTTTCAACCCGTACAAAGATTTGCGCAAGAGGCAAACATAGTCAGGAAATTTTTTATCACGAAAACCCATAGGCTGATGCATGTAGACTGTCTCGTTTAAGTTCCCGTGTAAAAATGCATTCGTGACATCCAGTTGATGCACGACCCAACCCTTAGATAAAGCGAGCGACAGAACAGTCCGGATGGTCCCTGGTTTAACTACAGGGCTGAACGTCTCTGATGTGGGTTAAAATACACATATTTGTCCCGTGTAGAGTGTATAATTTTTGTATAAGTTTTATTTGTTTTTATTTATTTTTAGTGCTATATTATATTATTTGGTGTTTTGGCAGGTCCGGGTGCAAATGGAGCAAAAACAAGTAATATGAAAATGACCAGCCAGTTGGACAGAGTGGTGTGCCAGGGACCGAATTAAAATTGCCGCTATTTTTCTTGAGTGAGCTGAGTACGCTATCTCTATGTTATAAGATGGGCAATAATTCATATATATTAGACGCGATCATATATAAAAGAATCATCAGTGGACCAACCTCAATGAAGCGAACAGAAATAAAATCTAAAAGGATAGCTAGCCATATTTTATATACATTGCAAATTTGCAATACCTATTGTTGAGCATATATTATTTATTTAAATGGGCTGATGACAAAAAGTAATTGAAGTCTTGAGCTGGGCCACACAAAACACAATGAGACGTCAATTTGGAAGATGTATGGGCCGAAAAAGGGTATCAGCCCATCAGTTTGTGTGAATTTGGACTATGGGGCATACGGCAATTATAATTCGAGAGGAAGCAGCCATAATTTGGAGAGATATCATATACGAAAGAGTTTGACGGCAGTTTTGGGGTGGAGTTCGATCAAGAAGTAGAAAAGAAAAAAAAGAGATTGGTTCAAGGGTTCAAGCCGCGATCAAGATTCACGTCCGGGTTTGCGATTTATTAGTGTTCAGTTTTTAATAACTCTATGTTTTTAAACTTGATTACTATGGATTGTTTATTATTCAAGACTTGTTTCTTTTTTGTGGTAATGATTCTTGACTAAACTTTTATGCCACTTAGACTTGATGAATGGATTAGTATAAAGTTTTTACCGGTTTTGTTAATTGCATGATTGTTATGGGTTGATTGTGATATGTAAGAGGTTTGATTTAATGATTTGATGTGTATGCGTGCTTTGATTTGGTTTATTGTTATCATTTGCTTCGTATGATTCTTAGTGGCGGTCTATATCACAACATAGAGTCATATTAGGGTTTAGGGTTTCGGTGAGTGTCTATATCACGTTAGAAAACCTTCACTCTTTAGGGAGAATTGCGCGATAACCCCTAGAAGTAATTGGTAATAATTTGCTAAGTCTGAGTGTTCTACTAGTCCTAATACCTGGGAAGTGAGGGGCTATTGGTAGGTCTTACCCGACGAATTGCTTTAGATAGGCCTTGGGAAAGGTTATGTCTTGGTTTACCTGTCGGTCTTATTAGTCTATCAAGTCAAATTAATTACTTCAAACTACCCTAGATCTAGGATTGGGAAAGAATAGGTCAACATTAGGGTACTTACACAATAATTAGACAACTGGGAAGGCGTCTAATAACCGGTAGAATTAACGGCCTAGGTAGTGCCACAGGTTTCTCCTTGAGAAGGGTCGAGGGGCCTCGATGGTGCTTAATAGGTTTAGTATTTTAAGATCCCGGTTCCATAATTCATGCATTTAACTTAATTGGTAATCTCTTAAAAACAATCCAGGATTCTTGTCTAGGTGGTCTCGCTCTCCATATAAGAAAAGCCCTTAGTCTTCATTCGTATTTAGTCTAGCTTTAGTTTAATTTAGTAGTTTAATATAGATTTCCTTAGTTTTCCGTAACCCCCCCCCAACCAATTAAACAGTTAGAGTCTGTGTCAGTCTAGGTCTAGATAGAGTCTAGTTTACGTGATTTAGAGAGTCTCGTGGGTTCGACACTCGGACTTACTGTAGCTATACTGCATTGATCGGTACACTTGCCGGTTGCGTGGTTTAGTTTTAGATCGAGTCTAAGTTTATAAATTTAAAGCTTAGAGTGTCTAGATTAGGTTAATTTTAGTAGTTTTTATTTAACCACTTTTAGCACATCAGTCTCCCCACAATCGATACCCACCTGTTGTGACCTACCATCACATACGAGTCTGGATTTATAGCGTTCCAAAGTACCGTCAGACCTGTATTTATGCTTAAACAACCACATACTCCGTACAATATTCATGTTTGGCGAACGCGGTACTAACTCCCATGTACCGTTTCTAATTAATGCACTATATTCAGTAGACATGGCAGAGTACCATACCGGGTCTCGTAAGGCATCAGTAGGGGTCTTGGGAATGGGTCGTATGGGGGGTGGGTCAGAGGTTACAAGCAGGTTAAAAGGTAGTTTAGGTTTATGTATTCCGCTCATGGAACGGGTGTGGATGGTATGAGAAGGTAGGCTCGTGGGTGGGGCAGGCAGGTGAGTATGTGAGGTAGGATGGATCGATGGGTTGGGTTGGGTGGCCGAGAGGGTCGGGTGAGGTTGTTGTGCTGATTGGGCCGTGGAGGGATGGTGGGGTTGGGGAGGTGTCGAGTGGGCTGGGGTTGGTGATGTATGTGTAGGTGGGTGGGAGGTAGATGGGCCGGTGGGTAGGATCGGTGGGCCGGAAGTAGGTTGAGGTGGGCTGGGCGAGGTGGCGGTGGGGTGAGTGGGAGTGATATGTGGGCAGAGGTGATGAGGAAAAGGCTCGGTTAAAAAATCATAAACCGGTGCAAGGCCGATGGTTTAGTGGAAAGGAAAGGTCGTTTCGTCAAAGGCAACATGACGTGATATAAATATTTGGTTAGTTGAGAGGTCGAAACAACGGTAGCCGCGATGGGTTGGCGGGTAGCCAAGGAACACGCACGGTCGAGAGCGGTGTTCGAGCTTATGAATGGTGGTGGATGGTGTGAGCGGGTAGCAGAGGCACCTGAATACCCGGAGATGATGATAAGTGGGTGTGGTTTGGTATAGGATTTCAGTGGGGGTCTTGTTTTGGGTTTGTGTACATGGTAGGATGTTTAATAAATAGGTGGCGGTTTCGAGGGCAAAGTGCCAAAAGTAGGTGGGAAGGTGGGCATGTGCCAGTAGGGTTCGAACCATGTTGTTGATGGTGCGAATTTGACGTTCGGCCTTACCGTTTTGGGATGAGGTGTAGGGACAGGAAAGACGGTAAAGAATGCCATTGTTGGTGAAAAAATTTTGGAAGGTTGAATTAACATATTCACGGCCGTTGTCACATTGGAAGGTTTTAATGGTTGATTCAAATTGAGTTTTAATTATAGAGGCAAAGTGGGAGAAACAGGAGAAGACTTGTGATTTATTAGTGATTGGGTAAGTCCACAAGAAATTAGTAAAATCATCCAAAAATAATACGTAATATTTATGGCCAGTGGAGCTGATGATTGGAGATGTCCAAACATCGCTATGAATAATATCAAAGGGTTTAAGAGTCATATTATTGGAAGCAAAAAATGGCAAACGTACACTTTTACCAAAAACACAAGACTGGTATACATGGTTCTTAAATTTATCAAAAGAAATTAAACTAGAAGTTTTTAATTTATGCAAAGACGGTTGTCCCAGGTGACCAAGTCGGTGATGCCAGAGTTGTGAAGAGATAGCAGCCAAAGTAGTGGGTTGAGTGGAAGATAACCCGAGCACCAGAGGGTAGAGATCACCGCTGCTGTTGCACCGAAGAAGCGGGGTCTTGGTCTTGAGGTCCTTCACAAGAAAACCAAACGGGTCAAATTCCACAGAAACAGAGTTGTCCGTAGTGAACCTATGGACTGAAATAAGGTTTTTAACAAGTTTGGGTGAATAAAGCACATCTTTAAGGATAAAGGGCGGAAATGGTTTGGGTAGGTATTTGGTGCCATGGCCAAGAACTGGTATGGTATCGCCATTGCCTACAAGAATATTATTTGAAATGCACGAATTAGAAAAAAGTATGAAAGTCACCTTGTTCGTTAGACATGTTTGAGGTGGCGCCCGTGTCCATGTACTTAGTCAAATCCGGTTGCTGCAGAGACATAGTATAGAGAGCATGTTCAATGTCAGTGGGGTTGTAGGCAGTGTGGGCTTGATGTGGGCGTGGGCCTAGCAGGCCGAGCTGCTGTGTTTGATCAGTGGGGTGTGAGGACCGGTTGGTGGATGGGTATGGGCATGGTGGGGCAGGCCAATAAGGTGGCGGGGCGGATGGGTTGTAAGCTGGGTTTTGGGCCGATGGGTTATAGGGTGGAGTGGGCCAGTAGGAATGCCATGGGTAGTAGGGTTGGTTTGGGTAATAGGGAGCCTGGTTGAAGCGACCTCGGCCATAGGAGCCTCGGCCTCGGCCTCGGCGGCCTGAGCGGCCTCGGCCACGGGTAGGCTCAGATGGAATACGAGAGTAGTCTGAGTTGGCGGAGCGTGTGGTTTGAGCGGTTAGGGCGGTCGAGGCGGTCTTGGAGGCTAACAAAGCTTGTTCGTTTTTACGGGTTTCAACTTGGATAAGTTGTGAACGGGCGTTGTAGAAAGATGGTAAAGGTCGTTGTTGGGTGAGGATAGTGCCAATGCCTTCATATTGTTCGTTAAGACTGGCAATAAGTTGGAGAACCAACTGCTCACCGGTTACCGGGGCATCGACATTAGCGAGTTGATCGGCTAAGGTTTTGAGGGCTTGACAATAGGATGAGATATTGGGAAATCCATCCAACCGGGTGTTTGAAAATTTCTGCATAAGGTAGATGGCTCGCGAGGCCTTATTATCATGAAATAATTCCTCGATGGCCACCCATGCATCGTGTGCGGTTGAAGTTTTGTCTATGATGGTGTGAAGGAGGTCGTTAGAAATCGTACTGTAGAGCCATTGTAAAACAATGGCGTCCAAGCGATTCCATGCGGCAGTGGCGGAGGAGGATTGGGCTTAAGGTGGTCGTCAACAAGGTATGTACGACAGTGGTGGCAGGGTGGATTTCGGATTTGATGGTAATGGGAGAGGTGTTGTTTGAATTAGAGGTGTTGTTGAGGGGTTGACCATCTTCGCCAGCCATGAGGAAGCAAAGGGAGGCTGTCGATGAAAGAAAAGAAAGAAGAAAGATGGATGGCGGCAGTAGGGTTTAGAAGAGAACCTGGTCTCTTGATACCATAAAGGAATATGAACCGTATCCTTCTCATTGATCAATATCAAATATATAATACAAGGGAATACCAATAATTATAGATACAAGATAATTACAAATATTTACTAACAATAGTTCCTATAATCACGATTGCTATTACTATAATAGTCACTATGGTATATTAGACTTTGTTTAGACATTGCACGAAAGTCCTACACATGTCTAGCAACTAGCACACAAACAAGCAATCACATAACACGTCTATCATATGATTCCATAACCATGTTCACAACCTTTCTACGATATTATATACGCTATTTATACAACTATCAAACAAGCATGGATACTAAAAGTAGCAAGTTGGTTCTTATCCTTTCATGCTTTACTATATAGAAAAATCACTGAAAATAGGTTGTTTTGGGTGACCCGTTTAACCTGTTTACAAGTCTTCAAAAATTATGATTTTTTTATGTGAGGTACATCTCGGAGGGGTAGGCCTTGTGTTAAAATTTCAAGGTTTAACTCTTCACCAATAATTCATCAAAATTCATTTACTAAGCTGCAATCAGATTCGTCACTTCTGACTGCTGCTTACGGAAAAATTCATTTAAAATTCCTCGTTTATCCGATTGACGAAATTCCAGTTGGAGATTTTTGTAATCAGCTGGAAGTACTTACAGTAAAAATTTCAAATCATAACTCAATTCCTATATTGAGTTATGACATTCGTAATGGGCTGCAAATTCTGACAGAAAACGCAGTCTGAACCTTCAATACGGAAAATTTCATAAAACATTCAATTTTCGTCGAAAAAAATGCAATTCCAGTGCGGTTTGAAAGATATTTCCTGGAAGCACATCATAGGTTTAGAAATTGCACGTTTTTGTTAAGTTTGGACCCTGTTACAGCCTATACAAGTCGGCTGTAAATTCTGATCAGATTCTGTTTGAATTCGGCTTTCAATTAAAACATGTTTATGACACTATAAACCCTATTTTCAGCAATCAAAACCCCAACAACACCACATACACGAATTTAGCATCAAGTTTCATCATCAACATCAAACATAATCAAAACCCTAGCATGCATACATGATCATTAAGTTACTATACTATCAAGAATCATTACATAAACATCAAAATACATGTTTTTTTAGCAAACCCTAACACGTATAAGATCATGTTTTCATGCACCAAGAATCAAAGCAAGATCAAGATTTCAAATCACACACATGTAAATGCAATATAACAACCAAGATGTGATTACCAGAAGCAAGCAAAGAGCCTAGAGACAGAGAAGAAGATCAAACAAGCAAGGTTAGGGTTCTTGGTTTTCTTGAAGTCGCCTAGAGTGAGAGAGAGGGAGAATACGTACGTGAATGGGAGGGGCGGCCTAGGGTTGGATTTGACTTTATTATTATTATTTTTTTTAAAAACAACTTACAATAAATGCATAATTGGTTCCTCAAGTTTCTCAATTCAAAGCTTGGGCAGAAAGTTATCACAATAACTTTGTAGAATGACATTCAGGTCCTTCGTTTTGCAAAGTTAACCAAATTAACTCCGTATTTTTGTTTGTGTGCTACTAACTTGTGCGTTTATAAATTGTAATTAACAGAAAAAGGGTTAACGGCGTTAACCTGAAAGTACAGGATGTCACATTATCCCCATGTTGAAAGAATTTTCGTCCAAAAAATTGAGTAAGCAATCACCGAAGAAGTTAGTTCTGTTGAGCGTTTTCGTGAGCTGTAACATTAAGCTTTCTACCCGTCCAGATCCTTCAAAATCAAGTGTCGTAGCTGACATAATTGCAAGATGTATGTCTAAAATCCAAGGATTGAACCTTGATGAAGAGTTTAATATAGCACGACCGAAGCATTAAAACCCTAAAACAGAGAAGAAACCATACCTTCATGATGAAGAGTTCGTAGTGATGGAGAAATCGCGATGGCATAGAAGATCAGACATCGTCAAAGAAGATGAGATGCATGATTAGGTTTGATTTTGGAAGGGGGAATAAAAGAAAATGGGTGGAGTTAATCACCTGCAACTTAACAGTCGCTTACCGAAAGAGAAAGGTAGTGAATAGAGCATTGAAGAACGACGATTGATGTTCAACAACCGAGATGAGTTAGAGCAGGGGTGAAATCCCTAGGATGACCCTAGAGAGTCTTAAAACTTTAGAAAATGCACAAGCTTACCCCCTCTAAAATAGTTTAGTTCTCTTGTACATGTTGCTTTAAAATGTGTACACAATGTAGAATTGCCAAAATGGTAAAAATCCTAGTTCTCTTAATAAGGTAGTATAGACATAAAATGGGATGTTATTTGGTTAATATCCATATAAAAAGATAGAATATTGGCAATTGAATACAAATGTTTGATTTCTTTACAAGGAAAGCTATTGAATGTTGAGGTTTGATACTGCTCTAGTGGGAACTTTTACATAAATTGAGATAAATGCTTGGATAGACCTTGTAGTTTGGTGAAATTTCACTTATAGTTCCTAACTTTCTAAAATTACAGTTATAGCCCCTATCTTTTGCATAATTGTTTCTCAAATAGTCCTTAACGTGGATTAGGGCTGGAAAATCATGTTATAGCAGGTTTAGCAGGTCTTTGACGACGCGAACAACACAAGTTCTAAACATCCATACGAATCGTTTAACTACTTTATATCAATGTGTCTGTAACACAGTTGTATGTTTTATTTACCAAAAAGAGAATTGATGGATCTTAACCTTCTAATTTTAACTATTATTAAAAAAGTGAAAAATCACTGGGTTTACTTTTTAGTAAACAAGTCTAATCGTTTTTTATACATGTTACCCATTATCAGCCCTAACGTGGATGAGGTTAGTTTTTTGTGTTAAATGACCTGAAATGACCAAATGCTAGGATATAGTCCTTGTGGTTTGATGAAATGACTAATGGCTAATTCTACTAGGGGGTGTTTGGCCTGGCTTTTTTTAACAAAGCTTATAGCTTTTTTAGTTTTTTTTTTTACAAAATAAGCTTAACTAGGTGTTTGGTTTAGCTTTTTAAGCTTATGCTTATTAGCTTATATAAGTTAATTTGAAGGAACTTATTTGAAGATGGTTTTTTAGCTTATTTGAAGAATGATAGAAAGTAAGTTATAAGCTAATCTAAACACTTAAAAATAGCTTATCAAATGATAGAAAATAAGCTATAAACTAGTTTAAAATATGGATATTGGATTTTAATAATCCTAAGTTTCACCTGTTGGCCGATAATAATCCCAACTTTAAAAATTTCCTCCAATAATCCCAACTTGTAAAAGTTTGGCCGCCATTGATCCTTTTCTAATATAGGTGCACTTAAATCAATTAAGTAGTCTCTAGGTGTAATGAAATCTATTGAGGATACCAAATTCTTATATGTTTGAAAAGGATCAATGGTGGCCAAACTTTTACAAGTTGGGATTATTAGAGGGAATTTTTAAAGTTGAGATTATTATCGGCCAACAGGTGAAACTTAAGATTATTAAAATTCAATAACCTTTTAAAATATAAGCTTTTAAGGAAAAAAAATAAAAGCAAGGCAAACACCCCTAGACGGGATTGTTTCCACTGTCCCCCAAACCCAACCACGGCATCTCTACAACCACCCACCGATTGACGCCACCAGCAACCGCATTCACGCCACCTGCAACTCCGACGCCGACCCTTCACCGTTGATTCCACGACCAGAACCTAGCTTCGGTGAGTACACCCCCTAGTTATTTCATAGGTGAATGTGTAGTTGAATTTGAAACTGTTGGATTGTGAAATTATTGAGTTAGGTTAGATTTTGAATTTAAATGTATTGAATCTCCATACGTCTATTTGGAATGAACACATTTGGAGATTTCAAAATCTTTATGAACATTGTATGAAGATTTCTGTTATTTTATAGTTGAATGTGTAGTTGATTTAGGTGTCATTTGTTCCATACGAATCACCTTTAAAGTGCCCCCTTATCTGCATACAATTACTGTCTGCAGTTTCAACACACTACTGAAATTATTCACTTCTTTAAGCATCTTTATTTATTTATTTATTTGGATGAAGCTAAATTCTTCAAGTGCCATTCTCCTGTGAAGCGTCGAGATATTGTTGGTATCGTCGGGTTTCAGTTTATATTATATTGTTTGGAGTAAATCTTTTCATTGTCGCTTTACTTCGTTGGGATTGTCATTATATTTCTTGAGCATCCCACTTGATGTTTGATGCTTTATTTGGAGTAAATCTTTTGTTTGGGTTGAAATGGGCCTGGCTGCTTTGAATCAAAACACTTTTTGTTTAGATTCTCAACTTTTGTAAATAATTAGTATGTTTTATTTTATATGATTACAAAAGGCAATGAAGACAACGTCGATGAGGGGGAAGAATGATGATATTGCCTTGTACATTATGTTTTAGACTTATAACTTAGTTTGACAAAGAAACTTGTTATGTTTTAAACTTGATGTTTTTTGTATGTTTTATTTTAGATATCGTATTTGTGTTATGTTTCTTTGAGACTTGACATGTATAGTTTTGGGAAATACTGGAAACCCTAGCTATTGAAACTGAAATTTTGACTTTAAACACTCTGTTTTTTATTTTTTTACTTTTTCTTTTTGTTGAGATGGATCGGATTTCAGAGCTTCCTGAATCAATTGTTCATCACATCCTCTCTTTTCTTAATAAACCCAAAGGCTCTCTTGCAGATCTTGTTAGAATGAGTGTACCCTCTAAGAACTGGTTTCACCTAATCGCTTCTTTCCCGATATTGGATTTCTATAGAGAAAATAATGATATACTTCGAGAAAGTTTGTTCAAGTATGTTGAGTACGCCACCTCTAGATTTTGCCATCTAAATCTCACTGCACACAGGCTCTCGCTCACTGCAGCTATCTGGAATCCTGTAGAGGTTGATATCGTAAATAGATCCCTTGGATTACTTTTTAGGAATGGCGTCAAGGAGTTCATGATTAACTTATCGGATTTTCAGAATTTCCTATGCAGCCAAAGTACCGTTTGCCTAACACACTCTTATCTGTTGCCATGTTACAATCTTTGACCATATCTGAGTGTGATTAGCCTTCTTGCTTGATGTTTCATGATGCTCTCAAGTTTACGTCTTTGTTTCGTTTGAAACTCAATAACGTTCGTATAGACGATGAAGTGATCAAGCATTTCGCCATTAGTTGCCCTCTTCTACAAGTATTTGAACTTGGCTGGTGTCATGGTTTCAAAAGATTTTGTGTGTATAGGCATCAGAACCTTGAAATGTTTCGATTTCCATTGAAACTCCAGTTGAGATAATAGATATTGAAGCTCCAAATCTATCAACTCTTTCAATATTGGATGTTTTTGAAAGAGGTGCACCGCAGCAAATAAACGTGACTTCATGCAAAAAACTAACGTCATTGTCTTACGTTGGCATCCCTTACCAAAGTCTATCGGTTTTACAGGCTTGTTATCGAACTTTCCCTTCCTTACAAAATTGATTTTGGTTACCAATTATAGATGCAATACCGTCAAGTTGTCAAGTCATTCCTTGAGGACATTGGTGCTGACTTCAAACTGTGATTTGGATGAAACTGAGTTGAGTACCCCCGATTTGGGTTTGTTTGTTTACTCTCGGATGTTTTGTATCCCTGGTATGAGATAATGAATTCACCCCATTTGAAAGCTTGTATGCGATGCTCCCTCACTGGCTCTATAGATGCTCTTTGATTCCAGAAGTTGAGGCTCTTTTTGAACAAGAAAAATGGTTTCAAAGCTTTCAACTTGTATATTCACACGATTCGGGTTTGTTTCCTTGATCTATGTATTCCTTTAAATGATTTTGAAGAACAAAGTGATCTTGTCAAGGTGACTGAATTTCAACACTGTTTGTTAACTTCTGTTGCAGTTAAGTAGATGTGTTATCTTTTTTCTATGTGTTTTTTTTTCTTCGGATTACATACGAGAAGCTAATTGAACTAGAAGGCCATGCCGATATTCTGATTGTCTCGCCTTCTTCGAAAGCCCAAAAGCGCTTTAGGGGTTTGATGAAATTGCCAATGTCATTATCTCGTGAAGAAAAAGCAGTCAGCTTCATAAAGGAAGAAGGTCAACTTTTTTATCTGCTATTTTTGTAGTCACATTCTTTACCTAACTTGTTAACATCCAAACAGTTGTTCAAGACAGTCAAAGGTTTGCGTGATTGGAGATTTCATGAGTCTTATCAGTTGATGAAGATATGAAAGTTGTTAGTAAAGATTAGAGTTCCTGGCAAAAACTAGTCAAAACTGAATTTCATAAATGTTCTGCTTTTTAATATTTACATCCGTATTGATTGATGGTAAAAACTAGTCAAAACTGAATTTCATAAATGTTCTGCTTTTTAATATTTACATACGTATTGATTGACGGCAAAAACAAGTCAAAACTGAATATCTTCGTTCTCAAAATATGGGTTTGTAGATTTCTCAAATTTTCGTTCTTCTTGTCGATTAGGTTCCTCTCTGCATGCTTCTCATGAATGACGTGTGTAATGTAAATTAAATTCAGTTTACTGTTTTTAGAACTTTGATTGATTGATTTTTCTTTCTTTTCTTTTTTTTTTTTTTTTTTTGATGATTTTGTGTGAGGGTATTTGATAGAAAAATGTATGTGTTCACTTTGACTGCTTGATTAGAGAAGGATTGTTAGGATTTTTTATGGTATTTGTGGAACTGAAGCAAATTGGGTTGTGATATTAGGATGATTGCCAAGTGTTCCATGATTTGCTTAAGTGATGGTTGATTTTTTTTATACTGTTTTGGTTTTAGCAATTTGATGTCTTGAACGAGGAATTAATGGTGTTGAAATCAGCAAATCAGCCGGTACATGAAGAGTTCAGTAGTCGAACAATTAGGGCTACTGATCTCACTCAATTGAATTTGTTCGATTATAGATTCCACTATAGATTTATAGTAATCACACATTCACACGATTGCATGTTTGCATTATGTTGAACAAATTGATGAAACGAGGGCAAAAGAAACCCATGAAATCCGATACTGATGGTTACGGTAATGTTTCGGGTACAAATCGGAATTTTGAAATTGTATCGAGTTCAAATGTTGTAGTAAATCAGTCTAATAAATTGGGACTGGGAGGAGCGGCAGGGGCTATTGAGCCGCTGCCGATATTTCTAGATGTTTCGTTGTCAGAAAGACAGCATTTGTTTGTTAGAAAGTGTCAGGTTTGCTGTGTCCAGTCTGATTTTTCGGATACGTTGAGAATGGTTAGGGAGAAGGAGATTAAGAGGTTGAATCTGTTGAGCTTGTGGATTATGTGCAGTCGAGATCGGGGAATATTGCGGAGGGTAATCAGGAGGAAATGGTTTGGATGATTTCGGTCAATGTGTTTAGGTGTTTTCTTACTAGCTCTCATGAACATACAGGGTCGGAAAACGTTGAAGCGGATGAAGAGGAGCCGCATTTGCAGCTTGTTTATGACATTGCAAGTTTGCGACTATTCGTTTATCAATTTATATGTTTGATTTGGGACAGAAGGTTTGAAACTGGTTTCGAGTCTTCTTTGTTTCTTGTAATTTGTTAGTGTAGTTGTTCAGTTTTGTGATAAAATAGTTTTGTTTTGCGTAGAAGTCTCATCACTTTTTGACTTTCATATAATGCAGTTTTATGGTAAAAGATTGGTATGGAAAAACAAGAGGAAAATTCCAGTGATTTTGTTAGTTGCATGTTGATTATTATCAGCCCCAATTAGATGTACATGTATGTGAGTTATGATTTATAAAACCATAACCGTTGATCAGTCGTATACTCGTATGGATAAATAGGAAAGTCCAAATTACGATGAAACTATGGAATTACTAGTTGTTTTATAATCTTAAGACTGGAGGGAGGGTATGGAGAGCCTCATCCCCAAGGGGATGGGCCGCTACGTCACCGTCATGTAAGCGGGGCCTAAAGGGGATGGACCTAGGGGTGGGGGATGAACCCCTTTATATATCTATACTATATAATAAAAGAAACCAACTTTGGGACACTTGTCATCATATTAGGCCATGTCTTATGGATAATTATTATTTAAGTTTAATCTATTTTTATTAATTATAAATAACCCTCCTACGAAATATTATTTAGTTTAATATCTTATGGATAATTATTATTTAATTTAATCTCTTCTAAATAATTATAGATAACTCTTCTACTAAATATTATTTTGTTTAATGTCTTCTATTTAACTATAGATAATTATTATTTAATTAAATTTTTTTTTTTGAACGGCCAACAAACTCAATCCCGAGCACTCTCGGGGCACCCACTGGACAAACGGAGTACTCCGAGAGTAACCCGAGTCCACCACCAATTCCGGGGAAAACCCGATAACCCACCCGCCCGTAGGCACGACGGTGAAATTACCGGTAAAACCCGTTTGGCTCAAGGATCCAACCCAGGTTTCCCTGGGTCTCCTATCATTGCCCACCAGTGCCTCACTCGCACCAAGTGAGAGTCGAACCTGCATCTCTCAAGAGAAATGCAAGTCCTCCACCACTTGATCTAGAGATCATTGGCTATTTAATTTAAATTTAATCTATACTTCTCATTTATAATATTGTTTAACTTTGGAACACTTGTTATCATATTAGGCCATGTCTTATGGATAATTATTATTTAAGTTTAATCTATTTTTATTAATTATAAATAACCCTCCTACGAAACATTATTTAGTTTAATATCTTATGGATAATTATTATTTAATTTAATCTCTTCTAAATAATTATAGATAACTCTTCTACTAAATATTATTTTGTTTAATATCTTCTATTTAACTATAGATAATTATTATTTAATTTAAATTTAATCTATACTTTTCATTTATAATATTGTTTGATCATTTAGATTTATTTTGTACTTCTGTAAATGAATTATCGATTGCTTGATAATTGTTATTATTTTATACTTTTTGTTCTATTATTATTTATTAGTATTTTTGTTAGTGTACGTTTGATCATCTAGATTTATATGTGAATTGAATTGTTAGCCTTTTTGTTCTATTATTATAGATTTATTTATTTTATAACTAGGTTATAAACTCTTCTACTAAATATTATTTTGTTTAATCTCTTCTACTTAACTATAGATAATTATTATTTAATTTAACTTTAATCTATACTTCTCATTTATAATATTATTTATTTGATTTTCTATATCATATGACAAACACATACTTTTTATTTGTAATATACAAATTTACTCTTATTCTTTTCGATTACCAAATAAACAAAAATTAATATTAAATCTTATTCTACTTTAAATGTCGAATAAAATACTTCTATTTTTCTAATAAAATATTATCCTTAAATTTAAATTGTTAATTTAAGATATTTTTAAATAACCAAATTATTTATCACTAAAATCAAACTTTGTATTAATATATTATTTATTTTTATTTCATTATTAAAAAAATTATTATATCTATTTTATTACATAATTTTAAACAAGTTGTATATAATTTCAATATTACTTTATATATAAAATTATATTTATTATGGGCTTTTCAAATATAATTTATATTTTATCACTCAAATGGCTGTTTATTTGCTTCTTGAATAACATGTTTGACCACTGTATTTTCTTTTCAATAATTATCTCCACAATCACCATATTTATCGTGTACCGAGTATACCCATTAGTTTTTTAAATATAATTTTCTTATTTTTTTGGTATATAAAATCATCTTTATTCAAGCCGTGTAAAACACGAGGGTTTTAAAAATATAACTTTTTTATTATTTGGTAAAAAATATTACATTTATTCAACCCATGTAAGATATAACTTTTTTTATTATTTGATGTATAAAATTATATTTATTCAACCCGTACAATATGGTTCTTATAGATATAACTTTTTTATTATTTAATATATAAAGTTATATTTATTCAACCCGTGCATTAAATGAAGTTTTTAAAGATATATTGTTTTATTATTTAGTATATAAAATTTATTTATTCAACCCGTGTAATACACGGGGTTATAAGCTAGTATACATATATGTGTGTGTGTGTGTATGTATAGTTGTGTGTGTGAGGAGAGAGAACACAGGCCCGTCAAGCACGTCGTTGGGGAGCCGGAGTCGCCGGGACGCGCCTATGGGGGGCGGTGTGGGGGTGCGGCGCCGGGCCCCGCCGGGCCTAAGCCGGCCCCCATACCCTCCGGTCTAACAGATCATGTGTGAAATCTTTGTAGGATTGTATGACTTTATGTTGAACCATATATGGTAGTATAACTTTGAGGTAGAAATATTTCTATATATATTGCAAAGAAATAGTAAAGCTGATGGAAAGGAAATTTAGTTGCTGACATGTTTTCTAAAATCGTATAAAGTCACGTGTTGTTTGGGGTGTATTTTTTATGGTTTGAAAGCCCATTGAGTCTGCTTTCTATAGATTTTTTAGTATGAAAGAAAATACAAACGTTAGATGCTTGAAAACAGCAAAAGAAAATAGCCCTGCAAATTTTTACATATTTCCCCCTCATAAGCCGGCTTATTACATATTTATCAAAACATAAAATTCAATTATATATTTCAGTTTCCTAACTCATATATATTACATATTTCTCATTTTCATTAAAATTAGGAATAATGGATTTTAATAATCTCAACTATTGCCCATTGGCCGGCAACTGTCCAAACTTCAAAAATTCCACTGGCGGTCTCATCTTTTCATATGTTGGTCTTCAATGGACCCTGACTAACAGAACGCTTACGCCGTTAGTCTCCAAGCTCCGGAAAAACGTTTTTGGCCGGAAAACTCCATTTTGACCGGAAAACTCAACCTTTAGGAACCTTTTCAAGTAAAAAGCCCCAATTATTAAGGTCGCCGGAAAAACTTCTTTTTTCGCCGGAAAACTTCTTTTTGACCGGAAAACTCAACTTTTTAGCCGTCATTCCAAACCTGTTTGTAACCATAGATCGGACCTTTAGGAACCTTTTTCCGGCCAAAAAATGTTTTTTCGGCGATCGGAGACTAACGGCGTTAGGGTTCTGTTAGTTGATGACTGTCGTGAACGTTAATCAAAAACCTATTTAACCTAATAGATAGGGCAAGTAGGGTATCGAACCAGATGAGTATTGTGAAAAGCGTTATGAATTAAGTAATGATTAGCTACTTGCAAAAAAATATAAACTTGGTTGTTTGAGAATTTGATTAAACTAAGAAATACTAAATTGGGTTGTAAACAGTAGGAGAAAACAATGGTTCCTCCGGATTTTAGATTCAAAGCAACGTTAATTATGTGTTTAATCGTGACAATCACATAGACATGATTGTTTAATTCAATTAATTAGTTGTGGTCATTCAAAGACTACTTACTTTGATTGCATAACAATGAAATGTTATCAGATGAACAACAACCGATTGAAATTACCAAACCTAATCTCTATCAAATATATCTCGATTACTAGAACTCTCGGGAATTGAATGAATCAGAATTAACATTTAAATAAAATCAATCCATTACAATTAATTAATCAATTCCAAAAGTAAAAAACAACGAATGCTTAGATTACTGTGTTCACAAATCAGTTTAAACACATAAAAAAAAACATTGACTTACAAGAATCCTCCATCCGGAGAAAACCACTAGAGAATTAGCAACTCATTACGGTTGATTGATCTTCAATGGCTTGGGTAATAATTAAAATCATCATCTTGATTATAATATAATAAAAATAATGATTTCCAAATTGATGAACACAAAGCCTCAAAAAATCGTTCACAGGTAAGTGTGTTATGATGATGATGTTTGTGTCACTTCAACAGTTGCTTAAGTTTCCCCCTCTTCACGTGTATTGCTCCTCTCAATTTCTAGATGTATGATGATTTGATGTTGATGGCAGGCAATTAATTCCCCCCACCCCAAAAGTCTCGCAGCCTGTGTGTGTAAAACATGTTAGGATATTTGGTATGGGTGAGGCTTATCCTTAGGGTGAGGGGGGTACCCTCGGTGACCCCGAGCGGGGACCAACTTTCCCGAGCGGGAATGTACTGCAATCGAAGAGGGGACTCAAATCGGGGAGGAGAGAGGAGGTGAAATCGGGGCTTGTTCACCGAAGAAGGAGAGAGGAGGTGGTGGGGCCACTCTCATTTTCAACCAATCATTTATTTATTTTTTTTTAATAAAAAAACAAGTCACCTAATAGGGGAGTGCCGCCATCAAATTGGGGTGTGAGGGGAGTTTAAGAGGGGAGTTGACGTGGCATAACCTGATTGGGTGTCCGTAAGAGAGGGGACTCCCCTAAGAGGGGAGTGCCTTCCTCACCCTTAGGCTATTGGGTATGGGAAACGTGAAAGGCCCGTCCCCCCCCCCCCCCCCTTTAGCTTCGTCGAACACCGCCCCCAAGGGGCCTGGCTCGGCTTTGGCGTCGGAAAACAGACGGGCAAGACGGTGCAGAAAGGTGAATGGGGTGGGCCCCCATCTGACTTCTTCCTCTCTCTCCTTGGCTGCATGTGTGAAGGTGGTGGGCCATATGGGTTTTTTTATTAATTGTTTCTCTCTCTCTGTTTGAGTATATATTATTTTTTTTATTAAGGTGGGTAGTCTCCCCACACCCTTGGGTAGTCACCAAAGAGACTATTCTCCTCCCGTGATTACGTGGCGCCTACGTGGCGGGTAGTCCTTTGGAGACTATCCTCCCCCATACCCAATGGTCTTAGAGGATGACCCTTCACCTTAGCGCCATGTCATAGTCCTTGGAGAATGCCCTTCAAGGATGACATCAAGGAAATGGAGGATGAGCCTACCCCACCAAATTGATTTATTTATTTTTTTAAATTCATCTACTTTTTTAACATTTATTAAATAAAATATATAAAAATAAAATCATTAATATTAAAAACCAAACATTACATAATATTAAAAACCAAACATTACATAAGTTAAAAAAAACATAACCTAAAAAAATAAAAATCCTAATAACTACCCCACTTTTTCATGATCTTTTCTTGCATTTTTTTAAAAACCGCTCGCTTTTCTTCGGGACAATTGCTATATCGGTTGTCATTATCTCCCATTCTTTTAATTCGTTCTTTTCTTGCTTCAACCGAACCCGTTCTTCCAACTCGCGTTCCTTTGCTTTTGCCTTTTGGGCCGTGACGTCGTGTACGCTTTGAACTGGGCCATAAACTCATCCATTTTGGAACCGCCCCCGTTGCGGCTTATTATTTTTTTTTTTTTTGCAGCCGCCTCCTTTTTTGTTTTGTCCCTGCCCGGGGGACGTTCCTCCTCTCGAACCGCGTACTCTTCTTCGTCAAATTCGGGCTCGTCGTTTATATTAATTTGATATCGTGCATCCGAGCCCCCCTCACTAAAATACCGGTCTCCGAGGTTTTTTGTCATTTAGCCATTGCAACCTCATTTGGAACCGGCACCCACTTGTTATTGGTTCGTAAAACATGCCAATGCCGCTTTCCAAAACCCATCATTTGGTTGGTACCTATATTTTTAGAATGTAACAAAAGTATATATTAAAAAAATTTAAAATTTATATATTTTTAGTGTAAAATATATATCATTTTACATACCAACAATGGGGTGTTTGGATGTGCTAATCCACGCCTTAGCTAAGGCCTCCTCCTCGATCCTTGTCTACGGTTTTGCCTTCGCCTTCGTTTTGGTTCGGGTTTGGGTTTGGCTTCAGGATGGGGTTGTTCGGGTTATATGAATCCATGGCAAAAGTAGAAGAATGTTTATAAAAAGTAGAAGAGTTTTATAAAAAGTTGAGAGATTTGGTTGAAGTGGGTAAAAAATGGAGTGTTTTGGTTGTATTTATAGGTAAAGTTAATAATTTTTTTGGTTTTTAAAATTCTGCCCGTTGGTTTATATTTAAAAATGAATTTGAATTTTTTTTCAACGGTCGCATCCCAACGTTAACATTTTTGTCATTTTGTGCGCATCTTCAGCGGCTCCCCTTTGACGATTGAGACGACGACGGCTAGGCGGAAATGATGTTGAGGCTCGTCGCTGCCCTAGGACGACCCAAGACGAGCCCCACATCGAGTGGTCTTAGGGTTTTTTTAATAATCTCCTTTAATTTCTCTTCCCACCCGTCCAAAAAGGTCCCTTCTCATGTAACACACCCTCCAATATTCTCCAAAAAGTCCTCCCAGCAATGATCATGTTGGCCCCTTCTCTTTACTCTAGGTTTTTTCAACCCTTTTTTTTCAACCCTTTCTAATTCTTCAATAACAAATCACGTGTGCGGCCAATGATTCTCACCGTAGGCTACGATTTCAAAGCTTAAGCTACGCTTTGTAGCTTCTAACTTCCTATTTAACTTTATATCAACTTTCAGCAAATGACAAACAGCCCCCTATACTTCATTACTTTCACATCTCTCGCACTTCTAAGGTATTTCTAAAGTTGGGACCTTTGACGGCCAACAAACAATAGTTAAAATTATTAAAATCCATTATTCCTTAAAATTACTGTTATTGAATGACTATTTTATACTGCTTTAGTGAAGACATAAATGCATGTTTTGTAGCATTGGTTCAAGGGTTCAAGCCGCGATCAAGATTCACGTCCGGGTTTGCGATTTATTAGTGTTCAGTTTTTAATAACTCTATGTTTTTAAACTTGATTACTATGGATTGTTTATTATTCAAGACTTGTTTCTTTTTTGTGGTAATGATTCTTGACTAAACTTTTATGCCACTTAGACTTGATGAATGGATTAGTATAAAGTTTTTACCGGTTTTGTTAATTGCATGATTGTTATGGGTTGATTGTGATATGTAAGAGGTTTGATTTAATGATTTGATGTGTATGCGTGCTTTGATTTGGTTTATTGTTATCATTTGCTTCGTATGATTCTTAGTGGCGGTCTATATCACAACATAGAGTCATATTAGGGTTTAGGGTTTCGGTGAGTGTCTATATCACGTTAGAAAACCTTCACTCTTTAGGGAGAATTGCGCGATAACCCCTAGAAGTAATTGGTAATAATTTGCTAAGTCTGAGTGTTCTACTAGTCCTAATACCTGGGAAGTGAGGGGCTATTGGTAGGTCTTACCCGACGAATTGCTTTAGATAGGCCTTGGGAAAGGTTATGTCTTGGTTTACCTGTCGGTCTTATTAGTCTATCAAGTCAAATTAATTACTTCAAACTACCCTAGATCTAGGATTGGGAAAGAATAGGTCAACATTAGGGTACTTACACAATAATTAGACAACTGGGAAGGCGTCTAATAACCGGTAGAATTAACGGCCTAGGTAGTGCCACAGGTTTCTCCTTGAGAAGGGTCGAGGGGCCTCGATGGTGCTTAATAGGTTTAGTATTTTAAGATCCCGGTTCCATAATTCATGCATTTAACTTAATTGGTAATCTCTTAAAAACAATCCAGGATTCTTGTCTAGGTGGTCTCGCTCTCCATATAAGAAAAGCCCTTAGTCTTCATTCGTATTTAGTCTAGCTTTAGTTTAATTTAGTAGTTTAATATAGATTTCCTTAGTTTTCCGTAACCCCCCCCCCCAACCAATTAAACAGTTAGAGTCTGTGTCAGTCTAGGTCTAGATAGAGTCTAGTTTACGTGATTTAGAGAGTCTCGTGGGTTCGACACTCGGACTTACTGTAGCTATACTGCATTGATCGGTACACTTGCCGGTTGCGTGGTTTAGTTTTAGATCGAGTCTAAGTTTATAAATTTAAAGCTTAGAGTGTCTAGATTAGGTTAATTTTAGTAGTTTTTATTTAACCACTTTTAGCACATCAGTCTCCCCACAATCGATACCCACCTGTTGTGACCTACCATCACATACGAGTCTGGATTTATAGCGTTCCAAAGTACCGTCAGACCTGTATTTATGCTTAAACAACCACATACTCCGTACAATATTCATGTTTGGCGAACGCGGTACTAACTCCCATGTACCGTTTCTAATTAATGCACTATATTCAGTAGACATGGCAGAGTACCATACCGGGTCTCGTAAGGCATCAGTAGGGGTCTTGGGAATGGGTCGTATGGGGGGTGGGTCAGAGGTTACAAGCAGGTTAAAAGGTAGTTTAGGTTTATGTATTCCGCTCATGGAACGGGTGTGGATGGTATGAGAAGGTAGGCTCGTGGGTGGGGCAGGCAGGTGAGTATGTGAGGTAGGATGGATCGATGGGTTGGGTTGGGTGGCCGAGAGGGTCGGGTGAGGTTGTTGTGCTGATTGGGCCGTGGAGGGATGGTGGGGTTGGGGAGGTGTCGAGTGGGCTGGGGTTGGTGATGTATGTGTAGGTGGGTGGGAGGTAGATGGGCCGGTGGGTAGGATCGGTGGGCCGGAAGTAGGTTGAGGTGGGCTGGGCGAGGTGGCGGTGGGGTGAGTGGGAGTGATATGTGGGCAGAGGTGATGAGGAAAAGGCTCGGTTAAAAAATCATAAACCGGTGCAAGGCCGATGGTTTAGTGGAAAGGAAAGGTCGTTTCGTCAAAGGCAACATGACGTGATATAAATATTTGGTTAGTTGAGAGGTCGAAACAACGGTAGCCGCGATGGGTTGGCGGGTAGCCAAGGAACACGCACGGTCGAGAGCGGTGTTCGAGCTTATGAATGGTGGTGGATGGTGTGAGCGGGTAGCAGAGGCACCTGAATACCCGGAGATGATGATAAGTGGGTGTGGTTTGGTATAGGATTTCAGTGGGGGTCTTGTTTTGGGTTTGTGTACATGGTAGGATGTTTAATAAATAGGTGGCGGTTTCGAGGGCAAAGTGCCAAAAGTAGGTGGGAAGGTGGGCATGTGCCAGTAGGGTTCGAACCATGTTGTTGATGGTGCGAATTTGACGTTCGGCCTTACCGTTTTGGGATGAGGTGTAGGGACAGGAAAGACGGTAAAGAATGCCATTGTTGGTGAAAAAATTTTGGAAGGTTGAATTAACATATTCACGGCCGTTGTCACATTGGAAGGTTTTAATGGTTGATTCAAATTGAGTTTTAATTATAGAGGCAAAGTGGGAGAAACAGGAGAAGACTTGTGATTTATTAGTGATTGGGTAAGTCCACAAGAAATTAGTAAAATCATCCAAAAATAATACGTAATATTTATGGCCAGTGGAGCTGATGATTGGAGATGTCCAAACATCGCTATGAATAATATCAAAGGGTTTAAGAGTCATATTATTGGAAGCAAAAAATGGCAAACGTACACTTTTACCAAAAACACAAGACTGGTATACATGGTTCTTAAATTTATCAAAAGAAATTAAACTAGAAGTTTTTAATTTATGCAAAGATGGTTGTCCCAGGTGACCAAGTCGGTGATGCCAGAGTTGTGAAGAGATAGCAGCCAAAGTAGTGGGTTGAGTGGAAGATAACCCGAGCACCAGAGGGTAGAGATCACCGCTGCTGTTGCACCGAAGAAGCGGGGTCTTGGTCTTGAGGTCCTTCACAAGAAAACCAAACGGGTCAAATTCCACAGAAACAGAGTTGTCCGTAGTGAACCTATGGACTGAAATAAGGTTTTTAACAAGTTTGGGTGAATAAAGCACATCTTTAAGGATAAAGGGCGGAAATGGTTTGGGTAGGTATTTGGTGCCATGGCCAAGAACTGGTATGGTATCGCCATTGCCTACAAGAATATTATTTGAAATGCACGAATTAGAAAAAAGTATGAAAGTCACCTTGTTCGTTAGACATGTTTGAGGTGGCGCCCGTGTCCATGTACTTAGTCAAATCCGGTTGCTGCAGAGACATAGTATAGAGAGCATGTTCAATGTCAGTGGGGTTGTAGGCAGTGTGGGCTTGATGTGGGCGTGGGCCTAGCAGGCCGAGCTGCTGTGTTTGATCAGTGGGGTGTGAGGACCGGTTGGTGGATGGGTATGGGCATGGTGGGGCAGGCCAATAAGGTGGCGGGGCGGATGGGTTGTAAGCTGGGTTTTGGGCCGATGGGTTATAGGGTGGAGTGGGCCAGTAGGAATGCCATGGGTAGTAGGGTTGGTTTGGGTAATAGGGAGCCTGGTTGAAGCGACCTCGGCCATAGGAGCCTCGGCCTCGGCCTCGGCGGCCTGAGCGGCCTCGGCCACGGGTAGGCTCAGATGGAATACGAGAGTAGTCTGAGTTGGCGGAGCGTGTGGTTTGAGCGGTTAGGGCGGTCGAGGCGGTCTTGGAGGCTAACAAAGCTTGTTCGTTTTTACGGGTTTCAACTTGGATAAGTTGTGAACGGGCGTTGTAGAAAGATGGTAAAGGTCGTTGTTGGGTGAGGATAGTGCCAATGCCTTCATATTGTTCGTTAAGACTGGCAATAAGTTGGAGAACCAACTGCTCACCGGTTACCGGGGCATCGACATTAGCGAGTTGATCGGCTAAGGTTTTGAGGGCTTGACAATAGGATGAGATATTGGGAAATCCATCCAACCGGGTGTTTGAAAATTTCTGCATAAGGTAGATGGCTCGCGAGGCCTTATTATCATGAAATAATTCCTCGATGGCCACCCATGCATCGTGTGCGGTTGAAGTTTTGTCTATGATGGTGTGAAGGAGGTCGTTAGAAATCGTACTGTAGAGCCATTGTAAAACAATGGCGTCCAAGCGATTCCATGCGGCAGTGGCGGAGGAGGATTGGGCTTAAGGTGGTCGTCAACAAGGTATGTACGACAGTGGAGGGTAAAGAGAGTTGCCCAAGAAGAATATTGGTTGGATTCAATCTCAAGGATGAAAGGGATGAAGGTTTTAATATTTGTGACAGTGGTGGCAGGGTGGATTTCGGATTTGATGGTAATGGGAGAGGTGTTGTTTGAATTAGAGGTGTTGTTGAGGGGTTGACCATCTTCGCCAGCCATGAGGAAGCAAAGGGAGGCTGTCGATGAAAGAAAAGAAAGAAGAAAGATGGATGGCGGCAGTAGGGTTTAGAAGAGAACCTGGTCTCTTGATACCATAAAGGAATATGAACCGTATCCTTCTCATTGATCAATATCAAATATATAATACAAGGGAATACCAATAATTATAGATACAAGATAATTACAAATATTTACTAACAATAGTTCCTATAATCACGATTGCTATTACTATAATAGTCACTATGGTATATTAGACTTTGTTTAGACATTGCACGAAAGTCCTACACATGTCTAGCAACTAGCACACAAACAAGCAATCACATAACACGTCTATCATATGATTCCATAACCATGTTCACAACCTTTCTACGATATTATATACGCTATTTATACAACTATCAAACAAGCATGGATACTAAAAGTAGCAAGTTGGTTCTTATCCTTTCATGCTTTACTATATAGAAAAATCACTGAAAATAGGTTGTTTTGGGTGACCCGTTTAACCTGTTTACAAGTCTTCAAAAATTATGATTTTTTTATGTGAGGTACATCTCGGAGGGGTAGGCCTTGTGTTAAAATTTCAAGGTTTAACTCTTCACCAATAATTCATCAAAATTCATTTACTAAGCTGCAATCAGATTCGTCACTTCTGACTGCTGCTTACGGAAAAATTCATTTAAAATTCCTCGTTTATCCGATTGACGAAATTCCAGTTGGAGATTTTTGTAATCAGCTGGAAGTACTTACAGTAAAAATTTCAAATCATAACTCAATTCCTATATTGAGTTATGACATTCGTAATGGGCTGCAAATTCTGACAGAAAACGCAGTCTGAACCTTCAATACGGAAAATTTCATAAAACATTCAATTTTCGTCGAAAAAAATGCAATTCCAGTGCGGTTTGAAAGATATTTCCTGGAAGCACATCATAGGTTTAGAAATTGCACGTTTTTGTTAAGTTTGGACCCTGTTACAGCCTATACAAGTCGGCTGTAAATTCTGATCAGATTCTGTTTGAATTCGGCTTTCAATTAAAACATGTTTATGACACTATAAACCCTATTTTCAGCAATCAAAACCCCAACAACACCACATACACGAATTTAGCATCAAGTTTCATCATCAACATCAAACATAATCAAAACCCTAGCATGCATACATGATCATTAAGTTACTATACTATCAAGAATCATTACATAAACATCAAAATACATGTTTTTTTAGCAAACCCTAACACGTATAAGATCATGTTTTCATGCACCAAGAATCAAAGCAAGATCAAGATTTCAAATCACACACATGTAAATGCAATATAACAACCAAGATGTGATTACCAGAAGCAAGCAAAGAGCCTAGAGACAGAGAAGAAGATCAAACAAGCAAGGTTAGGGTTCTTGGTTTTCTTGAAGTCGCCTAGAGTGAGAGAGAGGGAGAATACGTACGTGAATGGGAGGGGCGGCCTAGGGTTGGATTTGACTTTATTATTATTATTTTTTTTAAAAACAACTTACAATAAATGCATAATTGGTTCCTCAAGTTTCTCAATTCAAAGCTTGGGCAGAAAGTTATCACAATAACTTTGTAGAATGACATTCAGGTCCTTCGTTTTGCAAAGTTAACCAAATTAACTCCGTATTTTTGTTTGTGTGCTACTAACTTGTGCGTTTATAAATTGTAATTAACAGAAAAAGGGTTAACGGCGTTAACCTGAAAGTACAGGATGTCACATTATCCCCATGTTGAAAGAATTTTCGTCCAAAAAATTGAGTAAGCAATCACCGAAGAAGTTAGTTCTGTTGAGCGTTTTCGTGAGCTGTAACATTAAGCTTTCTACCCGTCCAGATCCTTCAAAATCAAGTGTCGTAGCTGACATAATTGCAAGATGTATGTCTAAAATCCAAGGATTGAACCTTGATGAAGAGTTTAATATAGCACGACCGAAGCATTAAAACCCTAAAACAGAGAAGAAACCATACCTTCATGATGAAGAGTTCGTAGTGATGGAGAAATCGCGATGGCATAGAAGATCAGACATCGTCAAAGAAGATGAGATGCATGATTAGGTTTGATTTTGGAAGGGGGAATAAAAGAAAATGGGTGGAGTTAATCACCTGCAACTTAACAGTCGCTTACCGAAAGAGAAAGGTAGTGAATAGAGCATTGAAGAACGACGATTGATGTTCAACAACCGAGATGAGTTAGAGCAGGGGTGAAATCCCTAGGATGACCCTAGAGAGTCTTAAAACTTTAGAAAATGCACAAGCTTACCCCCTCTAAAATAGTTTAGTTCTCTTGTACATGTTGCTTTAAAATGTGTACACAATGTAGAATTGCCAAAATGGTAAAAATCCTAGTTCTCTTAATAAGGTAGTATAGACATAAAATGGGATGTTATTTGGTTAATATCCATATAAAAAGATAGAATATTGGCAATTGAATACAAATGTTTGATTTCTTTACAAGGAAAGCTATTGAATGTTGAGGTTTGATACTGCTCTAGTGGGAACTTTTACATAAATTGAGATAAATGCTTGGATAGACCTTGTAGTTTGGTGAAATTTCACTTATAGTTCCTAACTTTCTAAAATTACAGTTATAGCCCCTATCTTTTGCATAATTGTTTCTCAAATAGTCCTTAACGTGGATTAGGGCTGGAAAATCATGTTATAGCAGGTTTAGCAGGTCTTTGACGACGCGAACAACACAAGTTCTAAACATCCATACGAATCGTTTAACTACTTTATATCAATGTGTCTGTAACACAGTTGTATGTTTTATTTACCAAAAAGAGAATTGATGGATCTTAACCTTCTAATTTTAACTATTATTAAAAAAGTGAAAAATCACTGGGTTTACTTTTTAGTAAACAAGTCTAATCGTTTTTTATACATGTTACCCATTATCAGCCCTAACGTGGATGAGGTTAGTTTTTTGTGTTAAATGACCTGAAATGACCAAATGCTAGGATATAGTCCTTGTGGTTTGATGAAATGACTAATGGCTAATTCTACTAGGGGGTGTTTGGCCTGGCTTTTTTTAACAAAGCTTATAGCTTTTTTAGTTTTTTTTTTTACAAAATAAGCTTAACTAGGTGTTTGGTTTAGCTTTTTAAGCTTATGCTTATTAGCTTATATAAGTTAATTTGAAGGAACTTATTTGAAGATGGTTTTTTAGCTTATTTGAAGAATGATAGAAAGTAAGTTATAAGCTAATCTAAACACTTAAAAATAGCTTATCAAATGATAGAAAATAAGCTATAAACTAGTTTAAAATATGGATATTGGATTTTAATAATCCTAAGTTTCACCTGTTGGCCGATAATAATCCCAACTTTAAAAATTTCCTCCAATAATCCCAACTTGTAAAAGTTTGGCCGCCATTGATCCTTTTCTAATATAGGTGCACTTAAATCAATTAAGTAGTCTCTAGGTGTAATGAAATCTATTGAGGATACCAAATTCTTATATGTTTGAAAAGGATCAATGGTGGCCAAACTTTTACAAGTTGGGATTATTAGAGGGAATTTTTAAAGTTGAGATTATTATCGGCCAACAGGTGAAACTTAAGATTATCAAAATTCAATAACCTTTTAAAATATAAGCTTTTAAGGAAAAAAAATAAAAGCAAGGCAAACACCCCTAGACGGGATTGTTTCCACTGTCCCCCAAACCCAACCACGGCATCTCTACAACCACCCACCGATTGACGCCACCAGCAACCGCATTCACGCCACCTGCAACTCCGACGCCGACCCTTCACCGTTGATTCCACGACCAGAACCTAGCTTCGGTGAGTACACCCCCTAGTTATTTCATAGGTGAATGTGTAGTTGAATTTGAAACTGTTGGATTGTGAAATTATTGAGTTAGGTTAGATTTTGAATTTAAATGTATTGAATCTCCATACGTCTATTTGGAATGAACACATTTGGAGATTTCAAAATCTTTATGAACATTGTATGAAGATTTCTGTTATTTTATAGTTGAATGTGTAGTTGATTTAGGTGTCATTTGTTCCATACGAATCACCTTTAAAGTGCCCCCTTATCTGCATACAATTACTGTCTGCAGTTTCAACACACTACTGAAATTATTCACTTCTTTAAGCATCTTTATTTATTTATTTATTTGGATGAAGCTAAATTCTTCAAGTGCCATTCTCCTGTGAAGCGTCGAGATATTGTTGGTATCGTCGGGTTTCAGTTTATATTATATTGTTTGGAGTAAATCTTTTCATTGTCGCTTTACTTCGTTGGGATTGTCATTATATTTCTTGAGCATCCCACTTGATGTTTGATGCTTTATTTGGAGTAAATCTTTTGTTTGGGTTGAAATGGGCCTGGCTGCTTTGAATCAAAACACTTTTTGTTTAGATTCTCAACTTTTGTAAATAATTAGTATGTTTTATTTTATATGATTACAAAAGGCAATGAAGACAACGTCGATGAGGGGGAAGAATGATGATATTGCCTTGTACATTATGTTTTAGACTTATAACTTAGTTTGACAAAGAAACTTGTTATGTTTTAAACTTGATGTTTTTTGTATGTTTTATTTTAGATATCGTATTTGTGTTATGTTTCTTTGAGACTTGACATGTATAGTTTTGGGAAATACTGGAAACCCTAGCTATTGAAACTGAAATTTTGACTTTAAACACTCTGTTTTTTATTTTTTTACTTTTTCTTTTTGTTGAGATGGATCGGATTTCAGAGCTTCCTGAATCAATTGTTCATCACATCCTCTCTTTTCTTAATAAACCCAAAGGCTCTCTTGCAGATCTTGTTAGAATGAGTGTACCCTCTAAGAACTGGTTTCACCTAATCGCTTCTTTCCCGATATTGGATTTCTATAGAGAAAATAATGATATACTTCGAGAAAGTTTGTTCAAGTATGTTGAGTACGCCACCTCTAGATTTTGCCATCTAAATCTCACTGCACACAGGCTCTCGCTCACTGCAGCTATCTGGAATCCTGTAGAGGTTGATATCGTAAATAGATCCCTTGGATTACTTTTTAGGAATGGCGTCAAGGAGTTCATGATTAACTTATCGGATTTTCAGAATTTCCTATGCAGCCAAAGTACCGTTTGCCTAACACACTCTTATCTGTTGCCATGTTACAATCTTTGACCATATCTGAGTGTGATTAGCCTTCTTGCTTGATGTTTCATGATGCTCTCAAGTTTACGTCTTTGTTTCGTTTGAAACTCAATAACGTTCGTATAGACGATGAAGTGATCAAGCATTTCGCCATTAGTTGCCCTCTTCTACAAGTATTTGAACTTGGCTGGTGTCATGGTTTCAAAAGATTTTGTGTGTATAGGCATCAGAACCTTGAAATGTTTCGATTTCCATTGAAACTCCAGTTGAGATAATAGATATTGAAGCTCCAAATCTATCAACTCTTTCAATATTGGATGTTTTTGAAAGAGGTGCACCGCAGCAAATAAACGTGACTTCATGCAAAAAACTAACGTCATTGTCTTACGTTGGCATCCCTTACCAAAGTCTATCGGTTTTACAGGCTTGTTATCGAACTTTCCCTTCCTTACAAAATTGATTTTGGTTACCAATTATAGATGCAATACCGTCAAGTTGTCAAGTCATTCCTTGAGGACATTGGTGCTGACTTCAAACTGTGATTTGGATGAAACTGAGTTGAGTACCCCCGATTTGGGTTTGTTTGTTTACTCTCGGATGTTTTGTATCCCTGGTATGAGATAATGAATTCACCCCATTTGAAAGCTTGTATGCGATGCTCCCTCACTGGCTCTATAGATGCTCTTTGATTCCAGAAGTTGAGGCTCTTTTTGAACAAGAAAAATGGTTTCAAAGCTTTCAACTTGTATATTCACACGATTCGGGTTTGTTTCCTTGATCTATGTATTCCTTTAAATGATTTTGAAGAACAAAGTGATCTTGTCAAGGTGACTGAATTTCAACACTGTTTGTTAACTTCTGTTGCAGTTAAGTAGATGTGTTATCTTTTTTCTATGTGTTTTTTTTTCTTCGGATTACATACGAGAAGCTAATTGAACTAGAAGGCCATGCCGATATTCTGATTGTCTCGCCTTCTTCGAAAGCCCAAAAGCGCTTTAGGGGTTTGATGAAATTGCCAATGTCATTATCTCGTGAAGAAAAAGCAGTCAGCTTCATAAAGGAAGAAGGTCAACTTTTTTATCTGCTATTTTTGTAGTCACATTCTTTACCTAACTTGTTAACATCCAAACAGTTGTTCAAGACAGTCAAAGGTTTGCGTGATTGGAGATTTCATGAGTCTTATCAGTTGATGAAGATATGAAAGTTGTTAGTAAAGATTAGAGTTCCTGGCAAAAACTAGTCAAAACTGAATTTCATAAATGTTCTGCTTTTTAATATTTACATCCGTATTGATTGATGGTAAAAACTAGTCAAAACTGAATTTCATAAATGTTCTGCTTTTTAATATTTACATACGTATTGATTGACGGCAAAAACAAGTCAAAACTGAATATCTTCGTTCTCAAAATATGGGTTTGTAGATTTCTCAAATTTTCGTTCTTCTTGTCGATTAGGTTCCTCTCTGCATGCTTCTCATGAATGACGTGTGTAATGTAAATTAAATTCAGTTTACTGTTTTTAGAACTTTGATTGATTGATTTTTCTTTCTTTTCTTTTTTTTTTTTTTTTTTTGATGATTTTGTGTGAGGGTATTTGATAGAAAAATGTATGTGTTCACTTTGACTGCTTGATTAGAGAAGGATTGTTAGGATTTTTTATGGTATTTGTGGAACTGAAGCAAATTGGGTTGTGATATTAGGATGATTGCCAAGTGTTCCATGATTTGCTTAAGTGATGGTTGATTTTTTTTATACTGTTTTGGTTTTAGCAATTTGATGTCTTGAACGAGGAATTAATGGTGTTGAAATCAGCAAATCAGCCGGTACATGAAGAGTTCAGTAGTCGAACAATTAGGGCTACTGATCTCACTCAATTGAATTTGTTCGATTATAGATTCCACTATAGATTTATAGTAATCACACATTCACACGATTGCATGTTTGCATTATGTTGAACAAATTGATGAAACGAGGGCAAAAGAAACCCATGAAATCCGATACTGATGGTTACGGTAATGTTTCGGGTACAAATCGGAATTTTGAAATTGTATCGAGTTCAAATGTTGTAGTAAATCAGTCTAATAAATTGGGACTGGGAGGAGCGGCAGGGGCTATTGAGCCGCTGCCGATATTTCTAGATGTTTCGTTGTCAGAAAGACAGCATTTGTTTGTTAGAAAGTGTCAGGTTTGCTGTGTCCAGTCTGATTTTTCGGATACGTTGAGAATGGTTAGGGAGAAGGAGATTAAGAGGTTGAATCTGTTGAGCTTGTGGATTATGTGCAGTCGAGATCGGGGAATATTGCGGAGGGTAATCAGGAGGAAATGGTTTGGATGATTTCGGTCAATGTGTTTAGGTGTTTTCTTACTAGCTCTCATGAACATACAGGGTCGGAAAACGTTGAAGCGGATGAAGAGGAGCCGCATTTGCAGCTTGTTTATGACATTGCAAGTTTGCGACTATTCGTTTATCAATTTATATGTTTGATTTGGGACAGAAGGTTTGAAACTGGTTTCGAGTCTTCTTTGTTTCTTGTAATTTGTTAGTGTAGTTGTTCAGTTTTGTGATAAAATAGTTTTGTTTTGCGTAGAAGTCTCATCACTTTTTGACTTTCATATAATGCAGTTTTATGGTAAAAGATTGGTATGGAAAAACAAGAGGAAAATTCCAGTGATTTTGTTAGTTGCATGTTGATTATTATCAGCCCCAATTAGATGTACATGTATGTGAGTTATGATTTATAAAACCATAACCGTTGATCAGTCGTATACTCGTATGGATAAATAGGAAAGTCCAAATTACGATGAAACTATGGAATTACTAGTTGTTTTATAATCTTAAGACTGGAGGGAGGGTATGGAGAGCCTCATCCCCAAGGGGATGGGCCGCTACGTCACCGTCATGTAAGCGGGGCCTAAAGGGGATGGACCTAGGGGTGGGGGATGAACCCCTTTATATATCTATACTATATAATAAAAGAAACCAACTTTGGGACACTTGTCATCATATTAGGCCATGTCTTATGGATAATTATTATTTAAGTTTAATCTATTTTTATTAATTATAAATAACCCTCCTACGAAATATTATTTAGTTTAATATCTTATGGATAATTATTATTTAATTTAATCTCTTCTAAATAATTATAGATAACTCTTCTACTAAATATTATTTTGTTTAATGTCTTCTATTTAACTATAGATAATTATTATTTAATTAAATTTTTTTTTTTGAACGGCCAACAAACTCAATCCCGAGCACTCTCGGGGCACCCACTGGACAAACGGAGTACTCCGAGAGTAACCCGAGTCCACCACCAATTCCGGGGAAAACCCGATAACCCACCCGCCCGTAGGCACGACGGTGAAATTACCGGTAAAACCCGTTTGGCTCAAGGATCCAACCCAGGTTTCCCTGGGTCTCCTATCATTGCCCACCAGTGCCTCACTCGCACCAAGTGAGAGTCGAACCTGCATCTCTCAAGAGAAATGCAAGTCCTCCACCACTTGATCTAGAGATCATTGGCTATTTAATTTAAATTTAATCTATACTTCTCATTTATAATATTGTTTAACTTTGGAACACTTGTTATCATATTAGGCCATGTCTTATGGATAATTATTATTTAAGTTTAATCTATTTTTATTAATTATAAATAACCCTCCTACGAAACATTATTTAGTTTAATATCTTATGGATAATTATTATTTAATTTAATCTCTTCTAAATAATTATAGATAACTCTTCTACTAAATATTATTTTGTTTAATATCTTCTATTTAACTATAGATAATTATTATTTAATTTAAATTTAATCTATACTTTTCATTTATAATATTGTTTGATCATTTAGATTTATTTTGTACTTCTGTAAATGAATTATCGATTGCTTGATAATTGTTATTATTTTATACTTTTTGTTCTATTATTATTTATTAGTATTTTTGTTAGTGTACGTTTGATCATCTAGATTTATATGTGAATTGAATTGTTAGCCTTTTTGTTCTATTATTATAGATTTATTTATTTTATAACTAGGTTATAAACTCTTCTACTAAATATTATTTTGTTTAATCTCTTCTACTTAACTATAGATAATTATTATTTAATTTAACTTTAATCTATACTTCTCATTTATAATATTATTTATTTGATTTTCTATATCATATGACAAACACATACTTTTTATTTGTAATATACAAATTTACTCTTATTCTTTTCGATTACCAAATAAACAAAAATTAATATTAAATCTTATTCTACTTTAAATGTCGAATAAAATACTTCTATTTTTCTAATAAAATATTATCCTTAAATTTAAATTGTTAATTTAAGATATTTTTAAATAACCAAATTATTTATCACTAAAATCAAACTTTGTATTAATATATTATTTATTTTTATTTCATTATTAAAAAAATTATTATATCTATTTTATTACATAATTTTAAACAAGTTGTATATAATTTCAATATTACTTTATATATAAAATTATATTTATTATGGGCTTTTCAAATATAATTTATATTTTATCACTCAAATGGCTGTTTATTTGCTTCTTGAATAACATGTTTGACCACTGTATTTTCTTTTCAATAATTATCTCCACAATCACCATATTTATCGTGTACCGAGTATACCCATTAGTTTTTTAAATATAATTTTCTTATTTTTTTGGTATATAAAATCATCTTTATTCAAGCCGTGTAAAACACGAGGGTTTTAAAAATATAACTTTTTTTATTATTTGGTAAAAAATATTACATTTATTCAACCCATGTAAGATATAACTTTTTTTATTATTTGATGTATAAAATTATATTTATTCAACCCGTACAATATGGTTCTTATAGATATAACTTTTTTATTATTTAATATATAAAGTTATATTTATTCAACCCGTGCATTAAATGAAGTTTTTAAAGATATATTGTTTTATTATTTAGTATATAAAATTTATTTATTCAACCCGTGTAATACACGGGGTTATAAGCTAGTATACATATATGTGTGTGTGTGTGTATGTATAGTTGTGTGTGTGAGGAGAGAGAACACAGGCCCGTCAAGCACGTCGTTGGGGAGCCGGAGTCGCCGGGACGCGCCTATGGGGGGCGGTGTGGGGGTGCGGCGCCGGGCCCCGCCGGGCCTAAGCCGGCCCCCATACCCTCCGGTCTAACAGATCATGTGTGAAATCTTTGTAGGATTGTATGACTTTATGTTGAACCATATATGGTAGTATAACTTTGAGGTAGAAATATTTCTATATATATTGCAAAGAAATAGTAAAGCTGATGGAAAGGAAATTTAGTTGCTGACATGTTTTCTAAAATCGTATAAAGTCACGTGTTGTTTGGGGTGTATTTTTTATGGTTTGAAAGCCCATTGAGTCTGCTTTCTATAGATTTTTTAGTATGAAAGAAAATACAAACGTTAGATGCTTGAAAACAGCAAAAGAAAATAGCCCTGCAAATTTTTACATATTTCCCCCTCATAAGCCGGCTTATTACATATTTATCAAAACATAAAATTCAATTATATATTTCAGTTTCCTAACTCATATATATTACATATTTCTCATTTTCATTAAAATTAGGAATAATGGATTTTAATAATCTCAACTATTACCCATTGGCCGGCAACTGTCCAAACTTCAAAAATTCCACTGGCGGTCTCATCTTTTCATATGTTGGTCTTCAATGGACCCTGACTAACAGAACGCTTACGCCGTTAGTCTCCAAGCTCCGGAAAAACGTTTTTGGCCGGAAAACTCCATTTTGACCGGAAAACTCAACCTTTAGGAACCTTTTCTAGTAAAAAGCCCCAATTATTAAGGTCGCCGGAAAAACTTCTTTTTTCGCCGGAAAACTTCTTTTTGACCGGAAAACTCAACTTTTTAGCCGTCATTCCAAACCTGTTTGTAACCATAGATCGGACCTTTAGGAACCTTTTTCCGGCCAAAAAATGTTTTTTCGGCGATCGGAGACTAACGGCGTTAGGGTTCTGTTAGTTGATGACTGTCGTGAACGTTAATCAAAAACCTATTTAACCTAATAGATAGGGTAAGTAGGGTATCGAACCAGATGAGTATTGTGAAAAGCGTTATGAATTAAGTAATGATTAGCTACTTGCAAAAAAATATAAACTTGGTTGTTTGAGAATTTGATTAAACTAAGAAATACTAAATTGGGTTGTAAACAGTAGGAGAAAACAATGGTTCCTCCGGATTTTAGATTCAAAGCAACGTTAATTATGTGTTTAATCGTGACAATCACATAGACATGATTGTTTAATTCAATTAATTAGTTGTGGTCATTCAAAGACTACTTACTTTGATTGCATAACAATGAAATGTTATCAGATGAACAACAACCGATTGAAATTACCAAACCTAATCTCTATCAAATATATCTCGATTACTAGAACTCTCGGGAATTGAATGAATCAGAATTAACATTTAAATAAAATCAATCCATTACAATTAATTAATCAATTCCAAAAGTAAAAAACAACGAATGCTTAGATTACTGTGTTCACAAATCAGTTTAAACACATAAAAAAAAACATTGACTTACAAGAATCCTCCATCCGGAGAAAACCACTAGAGAATTAGCAACTCATTACGGTTGATTGATCTTCAATGGCTTGGGTAATAATTAAAATCATCATCTTGATTATAATATAATAAAAATAATGATTTCCAAATTGATGAACACAAAGCCTCAAAAAATCGTTCACAGGTAAGTGTGTTATGATGATGATGTTTGTGTCACTTCAACAGTTGCTTAAGTTTCCCCCTCTTCACGTGTATTGCTCCTCTCAATTTCTAGATGTATGATGATTTGATGTTGATGGCAGGCAATTAATTCCCCCCACCCCAAAAGTCTCGCAGCCTGTGTGTGTAAAACATGTTAGGATATTTGGTATGGGTGAGGCTTATCCTTAGGGTGAGGGGGGTACCCTCGGTGACCCCGAGCGGGGACCAACTTTCCCGAGCGGGAATGTGCTGCAATCGAAGAGGGGACTCAAATCGGGGAGGAGAGAGGAGGTGAAATCGGGGCTTGTTCACCGAAGAAGGAGAGAGGAGGTGGTGGGGCCACTCTCATTTTCAACCAATCATTTATTTATTTTTTTTTAATAAAAAAACAAGTCACCTAATAGGGGAGTGCCGCCATCAAATTGGGGTGTGAGGGGAGTTTAAGAGGGGAGTTGACGTGGCATAACCTGATTGGGTGTCCGTAAGAGAGGGGACTCCCCTAAGAGGGGAGTGCCTTCCTCACCCTTAGGCTATTGGGTATGGGAAACGTGAAAGGCCCGTCCCCCCCCCCCCCCCCCTTTAGCTTCGTCGAACACCGCCCCCAAGGGGCCTGGCTCGGCTTTGGCGTCGGAAAACAGACGGGCAAGACGGTGCAGAAAGGTGAATGGGGTGGGCCCCCATCTGACTTCTTCCTCTCTCTCCTTGGCTGCATGTGTGAAGGTGGTGGGCCATATGGGTTTTTTTATTAATTGTTTCTCTCTCTCTGTTTGAGTATATATTATTTTTTTTATTAAGGTGGGTAGTCTCCCCACACCCTTGGGTAGTCACCAAAGAGACTATTCTCCTCCCGTGATTACGTGGCGCCTACGTGGCGGGTAGTCCTTTGGAGACTATCCTCCCCCATACCCAATGGTCTTAGAGGATGACCCTTCACCTTAGCGCCATGTCATAGTCCTTGGAGAATGCCCTTCAAGGATGACATCAAGGAAATGGAGGATGAGCCTACCCCACCAAATTGATTTATTTATTTTTTTAAATTCATCTACTTTTTTAACATTTATTAAATAAAATATATAAAAATAAAATCATTAATATTAAAAACCAAACATTACATAATATTAAAAACCAAACATTACATAAGTTAAAAAAAACATAACCTAAAAAAATAAAAATCCTAATAACTACCCCACTTTTTCATGATCTTTTCTTGCATTTTTTTAAAAACCGCTCGCTTTTCTTCGGGACAATTGCTATATCGGTTGTCATTATCTCCCATTCTTTTAATTCGTTCTTTTCTTGCTTCAACCGAACCCGTTCTTCCAACTCGCGTTCCTTTGCTTTTGCCTTTTGGGCCGTGACGTCGTGTACGCTTTGAACTGGGCCATAAACTCATCCATTTTGGAACCGCCCCCGTTGCGGCTTATTATTTTTTTTTTTTTTGCAGCCGCCTCCTTTTTTGTTTTGTCCCTGCCCGGGGGACGTTCCTCCTCTCGAACCGCGTACTCTTCTTCGTCAAATTCGGGCTCGTCGTTTATATTAATTTGATATCGTGCATCCGAGCCCCCCTCACTAAAATACCGGTCTCCGAGGTTTTTTGTCATTTAGCCATTGCAACCTCATTTGGAACCGGCACCCACTTGTTATTGGTTCGTAAAACATGCCAATGCCGCTTTCCAAAACCCATCATTTGGTTGGTACCTATATTTTTAGAATGTAACAAAAGTATATATTAAAAAAATTTAAAATTTATATATTTTTAGTGTAAAATATATATCATTTTACATACCAACAATGGGGTGTTTGGATGTGCTAATCCACGCCTTAGCTAAGGCCTCCTCCTCGATCCTTGTCTACGGTTTTGCCTTCGCCTTCGTTTTGGTTCGGGTTTGGGTTTGGCTTCAGGATGGGGTTGTTCGGGTTATATGAATCCATGGCAAAAGTAGAAGAATGTTTATAAAAAGTAGAAGAGTTTTATAAAAAGTTGAGAGATTTGGTTGAAGTGGGTAAAAAATGGAGTGTTTTGGTTGTATTTATAGGTAAAGTTAATAATTTTTTTGGTTTTTAAAATTCTGCCCGTTGGTTTATATTTAAAAATGAATTTGAATTTTTTTTCAACGGTCGCATCCCAACGTTAACATTTTTGTCATTTTGTGCGCATCTTCAGCGGCTCCCCTTTGACGATTGAGACGACGACGGCTAGGCGGAAATGATGTTGAGGCTCGTCGCTGCCCTAGGACGACCCAAGACGAGCCCCACATCGAGTGGTCTTAGGGTTTTTTTAATAATCTCCTTTAATTTCTCTTCCCACCCGTCCAAAAAGGTCCCTTCTCATGTAACACACCCTCCAATATTCTCCAAAAAGTCCTCCCAGCAATGATCATGTTGGCCCCTTCTCTTTACTCTAGGTTTTTTCAACCCTTTTTTTTCAACCCTTTCTAATTCTTCAATAACAAATCACGTGTGCGGCCAATGATTCTCACCGTAGGCTACGATTTCAAAGCTTAAGCTACGCTTTGTAGCTTCTAACTTCCTATTTAACTTTATATCAACTTTCAGCAAATGACAAACAGCCCCCTATACTTCATTACTTTCACATCTCTCGCACTTCTAAGGTATTTCTAAAGTTGGGACCTTTGACGGCCAACAAACAATAGTTAAAATTATTAAAATCCATTATTCCTTAAAATTACTGTTATTGAATGACTATTTTATACTGCTTTAGTGAAGACATAAATGCATGTTTTGTAGCATTGTATAATGAGTGGATAACATTGGTTGAGATGCCTAGTTTGTGATCTCTGCTCCAGAAGGCCATCTCGGTAGGCTTATGCTTTTGACCTGATGCTATCACTTATGGCAGCAAACTGATACGGATGAACGCAGGGCCGGCCTAGGGGTGGGCGAGTCGCACTCCGGCCGAGGCTCGTTTTTCCCGAGGGCACTAAATAAATTTTATATATATTATACATTAGGAACTACAAAAAATTAACAGTTCAGTTGGTTGCCAATTCCCTTCCCAAAACCTCTTTTCGTCAGGAACCCAAGTTCGAATTTAGGGATTGTCCTTGTTTTTTTTTATTTGGTTCTTTCTTTACCTTTGACCAACTCCCTTTCCCCTCCACTTGTTGCTTCTCCTCGGAGCATCATCATCACCATCCTCTTCCTTGTGTGTTACGTTTGAAAAGAGTTGTATAGACTAGACATAGAAAGTCTTCGGCTGTGAACCTCTCATATTCAATTATTCAATTATTTTTAGATATGTTTGAAAGCAAGAATATATGTTGTTGCTTTTTCTTTAATTTTAAACTGACCACCTAACTATAAAATAAAATTATGTCTTTCTTAAATGTAAAAAAAAATCAATTTAGTTTGACTCTTCAAATAAATATATTATTAAGTTAAACTAGTCCGGTTCCATGGACTTCACCATTTTATTTAACTAGAAGTGACCCGTCGCGCTTCGCGGCGGGGACACACAATTTTTGAATGAAATTTAAATGGAAATGTAGATGAAACACTAAAAATAACAAGTGTAATGAGAGCGACAATTTTAGAATGGTGATCGGGTTGAAAGTTTATGAAGAACTATTTCTTTCTACTCTCCATTCCCTTTAGCAATTATCACTCCACGGTTAATTAATTATTTCTCACGTTATGGTTTTTTTTTCTACACCTTCACATTTGGACTTAGAATGTATAAATGTATCTTATAAGTTATGAAGGGTGGAGATACAATAGGAAGTTAATTTGGCTAGGAAGGCTAGGAAGTGATCTTGACCATCCATTTAGTTATTCAAGGGCTAAGATTAAATCAGGGAAATTGAAAAGAAGAAAAGAGGCGCGTGAGTTTGTTTAGGGGCATTCTAGTCAATCAAAGCCAATAGTTTATCTCTCCTTCAATCCCCCCCCCCATTTTTTAAACGTTAATAACTCTTTCATACGACATTATTTTTTTTATAAAAATTGCACCAAAAAAACGAGCGTTTTTTTATCTTTAAAACGAGTATACTATTGCTATATTTAAAAAAAAAAATTTAAAACCCAGTTGCGTAAAACGCAATAGAAAAACCCCCAGTTACGTAAAACGCAATGAAAAAAAAAAACCTAAAAAATGACATTTTTCTAAACCGCAATGCATCAAAAACACAAAGAAATGACTTATTTGTAAAACGCAATGCACCAAAAACACAAAGAAATGTCTTATTTGTAAAACGCAATGGCCAGAAAACTCAAAAGAAAATGTACTTTATAAAACGCAATGGACTAAAAACCCATAAAAATGTGTTTTACCTAAAACGCAATGCACCAAAAACACATAAAAATGTGTTTTACCTAAAAAGCAATGCACCAAAAACACAAAGAAATGTCTTATTTGTAAAACGCAATGGCCAGAAAACACTTAAAAATTACTCATTCTAAAACGCAATGGACTGAAAACACCTAAAAATGTCTGGGAACTGTCTGTGACTGTGTTTTACCTAAAACGCAATGACTAAAAACACTTAAAAATGTGTTTTTTTCTAAAACGCAATAGCTAGAAAACACATAAAACTCTCTTATTTCTAAGACGAAATGGACACATAAAACTGTCTGGGAACTGTCTGTGTGAACTGTCTGAATTGTCTACGAATTACTGTCTTCGAAATGAGCTAATTTCTGGAAAATTAATTTTTCTGATGCATTTTTAGTACAACAGAAAAAAAAATTTCCGAGCTGAGGGGCTCTGCCCCTTGGACCCCGCCAGGGGCTGCGTCCCCTGGGACCCCGCTACCAGGGACGCGGCCCCCGGACCCTCCGCCAAGATCGTAAAACGCAATGACTAAATCAAAAACCCAGATCGTAAAAATGAAATTAAAGAATTTCTTACCTGGATCGAAGTGATTTCTTCAACAATTGACGAATTTTGAATGATTGAAACACTTATCAGCGCTCGAATCGAACGGATCGAGTGATTATCTTCAAAATCACCGGAAAAATGAGATTTTGTATGAAATTAAACTGGGTTTTCTTCAAAAAGCTGAAGAACACGTTGATCGGGTGTTTGAATCATTGATTGGTGATGAAAATCGCACTATAATGTAGTGATTATTGAGATAGAAAGTGAAGAAATGGTTGAAGATGGTGGGTTTTGAAAATGGTGGGTTTTGAAGTTACTGGGTTTTGAAAAGGAAGAAGAAAGGGCTGGATTGACTAAAATACCCTTTTTCTTTATTTTAAATATTGCCACATGTCATCCTCTTATTGCTTCCTATCCTTCCTAGCGAAATTAATCTTCCTATTTGATCTTTTCCCAAGTTATGAAATGTATTATTATTATTATTATTATTATTATTATTATTATTATTATTATTATTATTATTATTATTAATTGTTGAGAAAGTGCATTTATTGCATTTAATTGGAAGTTTATTTATAACTAGATTTTTTACCCGCCGCGCGTTGCGGCGGCGTAACAACGCATTGTCGTGGATCCGTGCGACGTAATTAACTCGATTGTGATTTAGCTTTTATCATACAGTCTCTGACTCTACACACGTACTTCATCGGATTTCAAATATATGTCATGATTGTATATGGTATCACTATCTTTTGATACAGATTGGTCATCAAATCACAAACTTTAGCTGTCATCTAAAGATCCTCACCCCACCACCTTTTGGTTGTATGAACTATCTCCTCTTTTTTTATTCAAATTGCTACGTGATACACACACCTTCAAAGGGTTGGAAGATACTTTTGACACCACCGGTTTGTGATTCCCAACTCATCTGAACCATAATTGGAATGGTTTTGTGGCATGAAGAGCGACAATGCAATCTTTCCAACCATTGAGAATGCAAGAGCTGAAAAATACTTGTGAACTAAATTGCCCTTTGTAACATCTTCTGTCATTTGAAGGTATTTGGCTGCACATCGAGCAGCTACGATATTGTAGGCGCTTAGAGTGATCGTGATTCCGTAGCAGAACTTTACACATAACTCAAAAGCATCATTGACTCCATGAATATCCGCGAGTTTGATCATTTGAAGTTGTGAGTATTCAGTCTTCAGAATAGTCTTTCTGCAACTGGTAGAAGTGGAACCTGAAAGTGGAAAAACAGAGTGAAAACATAGAATCAAACAATTAACATGATACCAAAGAACATAACTTGCAATCAACAAACATGATATAACAAACCTGGCCTATGGCAACAGCTTAAACCTCCTTTTCAACCCTGTCAGTTCTTTTCTTAAGTTCCTGTTGTCCACAGAGCAGAAGATGCCTCTTCAAGGCATCTATTCTACATAAGACAAAAACATGTCAGTCAATATTAAGCAAATAGTTAGTAGGAATTTAGCGGCAGATTACATCAATTTACAAAAAAAAAAAAAAGTATAGAACCAGTCACATTAAGCATTTGACACCCAACCAGGTTAACATAACTAATTCCTAGACCACAAATAGTTGGAAAAAATCAAAATTATTTACTAAGTTAGCTGGCATATGAATTAGAATTGAAAAAAGAGAAATCACATTATAAAGTAGGGGTGTCATACTTCATAAACAATTGAAACCAACTGAACCGGTAGCTAAAGGCTCAAACGCCATACACTCACGAATCTCATCAACATGCATTTTAAATCCTAACTTTATTTGGAAATACACTCTAATATCACAAGAGAAAATGGCCAAATAAATGTCGTTTATAAAGTCAAAATTTAACACTGTGTAAATATGCGGTATATACGTGGTTGCACGTACCGTGTATAATTTAAATGGAAAAACTGCTACATTAATCCGCAAATGCAAGGAAGAATATGAACAACTTAAACCAAAGGCGTAAAAAAGCAACCTGCAATGTAAAAAAGTGATGAGAATCAAGTTTGCGATTTGCAATGTATAAAAATTATAAGAATCAGTGCATGTGCTTTAACAATGGATGGTGTGTTATTTCAAATTGGTTTGACCTATTCAAACTATTTGGTTGATTGTTCAAATTACATGTCAGGATTAGGCCTGGCAAAATTGACCCACACACCTAGTTTTAGGTTAAGAAGGACCATTATGTTGGGTTATGTTGTGCATCAAAAAAAAGTATGAAAGGGTTGTCATGGATCAAATTTCGTAGGATAGAAGACTCCCACGGGTCAGGATGGGTTGTGGGAAAACAACTTATGGGTCAGGATGAGTACTGCCAATTGCTTATGACTGCCCACACTTGTCACCACCGGAACCATCCCCAACACCGTAACCAGCACCAACCATCACCTCCGCGACAACCACCATCAACCGAAGCCACCACCTTAGCTACCATCAACCAACGCCACCACCTTAGCTACCATCAACCAACGCCACCACCTAATGCCACCGCCACCGTCAACCATCGCAGCCACCGTTAACCATTGCAACCACCACAACCATCGCCACCACCGCAGCCACTATCAACCATATCCGCCACAACCACACCAACCATCTCTGCCGCCGCAATCACCAAAAATCAACGCCACCAAAACTATCATAAGTTGTGGACACAAAACACTACACAAATCCACATCTGTGGCCGTCCCGTTTGAACCTGTCAATAGAAACTGAGTAGTCCGTTTGGCTTGTTATCGAGTTCCAACCATTTCTACAACTCTATTACGCCAAAACCATCCGGATCACCACCATTGTTGGCAGGTACGGCTGTCCTTGTTCCACTCGATTATCTCAACTGTTTGGGTCACCGAATCTGCCGTTTACCCTCGCCCCTAAATTGTGGTTTCATTAGCCAAAGATAAGAAAAAATTGAAATCACAACTTTTACAGTGATTCATCAGCCAGAAGCAACTTGACAAAAATTACTTTTGACTTTATTTAGATAAAACCAATATTGTTCGACCTCTTTACTTTGACATCAACAAAATTATAAGAGCCCTAACTTGAAAACAACATACTTTTAAATACATATCTTTCCTGATTAATTCATCATTTTCATCACGTTAACTGCACCATTCATCATGCAAAGAAATACTCAATAAATCGAAAACTTTTGAACAAAAAAACTTACCAATTATCCTATTCATGGCTAGATGCGAAACGCAACCAATATTCATGATATTTAACTTGTGTTGGGGAATTACCGTCGGAGGTTGACCTGTTCTTCATTTGAAGGCTAATCCGGCCAGAATAGGCTTCTGCATCAAAACCGTCTCTGAGAATGAGAAGTTAACCATTAACATAATCCTCTCGATTTTAAACACAACGATGCTTGTGATAAATTTGAAACAAAACCAAAATTAATAGGGTTCGAAAAAATTACCAGGAAGAACTAACAAACCCTAATCGTTTGTTCACCATCCGTGCTTCAATTATCGTATAACCTAAGAAAACGAAACCCTAAACACCCAAGTTAAGAAGTCGTTTTTGATGGGAGAGAAAATGAGATATCAAGAGGAAGACACCATACATCAGTTGATAGGATTCGAATTTTACCCGGATGAATTGACGAACCCTAATCGTTTCCAGCTCTGTACTCATTCTTCAATCTGAAATCAACGACCTGGTACTCTCGATTGACTAAATCTTCACAGAAAATGGGTACTGCCGTCGTGACAGTGAGGGTTCGCCGGAGGGGAGTCTCTTTCCTTGGTAGGGAGACGTTTTGTGAGATGGGATGATCTGTGTGGGTTTACCCTAAAGAATCAATTGACTGTGGGACGCGTGTTTAGGGCGGTGATGCATTATCCACCGCCCAGGCTGGCCAATAAAAAATCAACTTTCCAAAAGTGATAAAATCAAACGCAACAGCACATGTTACAACACCTATTGCACATAATTGTTGCTAATTTATATTATATAAATATATTAATGTATCATAAGCTTTGAGGTAAATTACAATGGCGCCCTCCTCAAATAAAGTTAAATTACCTTATTGCCCATCTAATATGCATTATATAGTAGTATAGATATAGATAATGTGAAATATGAATTATGAATTCATTCTTATTTTTTTATAATCTTTAAAGATTATAATATAATATATACCTATGGTGAGGATATACTAGAAAGTTTATTTGGGTAGGAAGGATAGGAAGTAATACTGACCATCTATTAACTAATCATGGGCTAACATTAAACGAGTGAGATTGAACAAAAAGAAGAAGTCGCATGACTTAATTTGAGGGTATTCTAGTTTATTAAGTCAATAGCTTCTCTCTCCTCCAATTCCCCCCATTTTTAAAACATTAATATAACTTTTTCATAAGACATTATTTTTTTATAAAAATTGCACCATAAAAACGAGCGTTTTTTATCTTTAAAACGAGCACACACTATTGCTATACTTTTGAAAAAAAAATTTGGATAACCCAGATGCCTAAAACGCAATAGACAAAAAACATTAAAAATGATTTTTTTTCTCTAAAACACAATAGACTAAAAACACAAAATAAAGTGTTCCTTCTAAAATGCAATGGACAAAAAACATAAAAGAAATTTTTTTTTTCTAAAACGCAATAGACTAAAAACACAAAAGAAAGTGTTACTTCTAAAACGCAATGGACTAAAAACACAAAAGAAATTATTTTTTTTTCTTTCTAAAACGCAATGGACCAAAAAACACATAAAAATGTGTGTTTCCTAAAACGCAATAGACAAAAAGCACAAAAGAAAGTACTTTTTTTTTCTAAAACGCAATAGACTAAAAACACATAAAAATGTGTTTTACCCGAAACGCAATGGACTAAAAACATTTCAAAATGTGTTTTTCTAAAACGCATTGGCCTGTAATTTCTAGTTTTCTTATTGTAAATTGTTAGACTTTGGAAAATGAATGAAATGAAAAAGATAATAAAAAGAAGAGTAAAATCAATTTACATTATATGTATTTATTAGCTAGAGAATTACTTTTAGATTTTGACGTCCAAAAATATATCAGGGTGCATAGTTCAAGTTGGGTGCTTGGTAGCCTCTTAATGATTCCATTAAGAAGCTAGCTATCTCTAAATCAGTTAGCATTAAGTGTGTTTGGTTCACGAACAGAATACCACTGAATCAGTTAGTTAGCCTCTAACCCATTAAGTTTCAAAATAATGTTGAATGAATTTTTTACCCTTACACGCACCACGTCCTTGACCTACCACCACCAACTAATTAGGCGGAGCCAAGTCAGTCCTCTTACTAGTTCAGAGTCTCTTATATAATCAGACCTCCTAATGGCTCAACAGTTATTGGTGTAGAGCTTGCAATCAGCCACTTAATATTTCAAAACAGTAGCTCTGCCAAGAAGAATAGTCAATCTCTGCTATGAGCCTATGCAGGAACCAATACCAACTACATAATTAGAACAAAAATGTACAGAAGAGTAAGCTAGGGATTTTCACATCATTTTTATGCATATGACATTATCTTTACGGGATAGTAGCCCCTTGCAAATCTATACTATATTATAATACATGAGGGAAGGATTCCCAAAAGTTAAGAACTTCTTCCCCTATTATTTATAAATAAACCCCTAGAATGAGGGTAAAGTGGTCTTTTAAACCATAATTATTTTTTAGTCCCTCAATCTATTATATTTAAATACTTGACATTTAACATAATTATGGGTAATTAGTTACACTTCCCCCCCTCTTTAATTCTTTAATGTATTCCTGCGATATCTTACAACCCGTAATGTTTTAAAAAAATCCGAAGGTACCATGACGATCGGCACATTTTTTTAAACGTTTCGATAGTTGTCTTTTTTAGTTTCGCCGTGCGTTCATAAAGTACAAATAGCTGATGCGTAAATGTACAATTGATTAAAGCCAACATTTGTTTTTTACCCAAGCCAGCTTTGACCATTACCTAGCTACCGTGCATTAACATTTGTTTTTTACCCAAGTTTTTTGTTTTGAACGGCATTAATAAACTAAAATATTCCCTAATTTTACTTGTACAGAGTCAGTTTGTTGTGGCATGTTTAATATAGTATAGATAAAACTCACAACAAACTTCCTATTAAACATGCCACAACAAACTAAACAGGATATGTGCATCTTATTTTAAAAACTTAAAACTCACAACAAACTTCCTAAATAAATGGATGACCAATCTAAAACTAAACCCTAATGGACTACTATAAATACTTAGCAAACACTCACAATTCTACATTTCTATTGCTAAACAGATTTAAAATATGGAGCCAGTTCTGAATTCACTTGACGCGAAAAAACAAGCATGCGATATTGAAAAATCTAAGGTCGGTTCTATGATAAGTTTTGTTATATCCCAATAATGAATAATTGTTTTCTTTTATTTACTTTTATGTGAATACTAACTTATTTGATTTTTCAGATTCAACACATCAATTTAAACACCCCAGTTGTCGAACAAGCTTTTGTTAGTTTTTAAGTAATATTTTCGCTTATAATCTTTCATATTAACAAGTTCGTTATGTTATTATTTGGTGTTTTATTGTAGGATGATGGTGATAATAGTGTTGAAATTATTTCTTATGGTGCAATGTTCAGTCCATACAAGTCTAATCTTCAACGTCAATTTAGTAAAGTGGTAATTTTAAAATTTATTTAATCTTTTTTAAATTTTTTTATTCAATATTTGTTCTTTTTATAAAATTTATTTAATCATTTTTTTAACTTTTTTTATTAAATTTTTGTTTTTTAAGGATCGGAAGTATGAGAATCAAAAGAAAAGATCTAAGAGACTCTCTGAATGGAAATGGGTCAAGGTTATAAATTTAGATGATTCCGAGGACGATGAGAAAGAAGATGAATTAGATGATACTGCTGACTTGAGCACAAACAAGAAAAACGGATCAAAAAAGATGAGAAATTAGATGGAATATATCAAGTGTTTTTATGTTTTTTTCATTTTCAGTTGTTTTTGTTTGATCTAGACTATCCCATGAATAATAAAGTTTATTTTATATATGAAGTTTATGTTTTGTGTTATTTTATTGCAGTTATAATTTACATCTCGATTGAACTAATATACTTTAGTACTTAATCATGTTCGTATTATATAATTTACATTTTCGTACTAGATCATTTCCAAAGAGATAAATTCGATTACCAAGAATGGCCAAAACATGAAAACTACCTCTTGGTTTGGAGTAAATTCAAGATTGTATTTACAAAGCACACTAAACTTATTCAATTTAACAGTCATGTTCCACGAGGATTTCGTATATATCCATTAGTGCCTTCTATAAAAAAAACTGTTGGACGACACGAGATATGAAAAAATAATTATATAATATTATAGATTTTTCGAATAATTTGTATTTCTTAAATAAAAAGATAAAGTTAATAAAGATATAAACTTTTACATCCTATTTTTTTATAAAAATTGTTTTATAAAAATATATTTTTTAAATATTTATAAAAATGAAATTTAACATTAGTTAAAGGTGTTTAAAACGTACCTTCAAGTCACCTACTATTTTTTACTTTTTACTTTTTCAAAAACGAAAATTTTAAAATTAAAGTTTATTGGATGAGTATGATGTGGATATTTAAAAAAGTTATGGACTTTAAATAATAAAATTATAAACTTTATCATTTCACCAACAAAATAAACTTACTTTATAACGATAACAACTTATCTTTTATTTTTTGTCATTTGTTTAGTATTTTTTATTAACAAACGAATCTTTACATGTTTAAAACAGTTTTTCTATACTTTATTTATTATTAATTTTTATAACAAAACAAAACTTTGATATTTAGTAGATAGAAGATAAACTATGTTCCAAAATTTTAGGAATTATTTAATACTAATTTACGATATTAGTAGATATATAGTAAACTATATCCCAAAATTTTAGGAATTATTTAATACTAATTTACGATATTTAGTAGATAAATAGTAAACTATGTCCCAAAATTTTAGGAATTATAAGTCAACTAATTAGGTCCTCCAAGTTAATTATATGGGATGAGGCATCGATGGCGAAACGTCAGGCGATAGAGGCAGTTGATCGAACATTGCAAGACATTATAGGTGTTAGGCTCCCATGTGTAACACTTATGACATATATCCACCACAATAATGTTATCATATACAAATAAGAAAACTACCAGCAACAAGTGCCGCAATCCAAAGTGTTGCCCCCGCCGCATCGCGCGGGCACCCTACTTGTGTTAAAAAATATCTCAAGAGTTCTAAGATGTATTCATTTGTCCTTAAGCTTTAAGGTGAACTTTAACAAAAGCAAGTTATTTAGTAATGGCATTGAGGCAGAAATGTTAGATAATATGGCCACGTCATAAAATTGTCAAGCGAATGAGTTCCATCTCACATTTCCATGGGAGCCAATATGAACTGTTATAAGTTTTGGAAATAGATGCTCGATGAATTTGAATCCAAACTAACTGTTTGGATATCTGATACTCTTTCTTTTGGTGGAAGAATTACACTTTCGAAAACAGTTTTAGGAAGTCTCCCATGGTATACATTTCTCTATTTAAAGCACCATTGATTGTAACTGAAGAACTAGAACGCACGTAAAAGATTCTAATGTGGGGGGGGGGGGGGGGGGGGGAGGTGGAAAGCGTGAAAGAAAAGATATGTTGCGTTCCTTGGGATAAAGTTTTGCTCCAAAAGCCATGGGAGGACTTGTGGTGGGAAGCCTTAAATCATCAAAGTAAGCGTTAGTTGCCAAATGGTGGTGGAGGTCTAAGTCTGATAATTTATACCTATGGGTAAAAGTAATTAGATCCATTCACTGTAGGACAAGAACCTAGAAGGAGTTCCTTGTGAAATTTAGTATAGCTGGTGCATGGAATAAATGTCATAAAATGGGGTTGAAGCTATCGAGTTATTCAATCAAACATAGCACTACTGGAAAACTTGGCAGATGCGACCAAAATTTGCGACCACGGTAAGGCGGTCGCAAAGTTAGAAACCGGTTTGTGACCGAAATCAAAACGGTCGAAAAATTAAAGACCAATCCAGATTCGGTCGCAAAACGGTCACATATTTTGTAACCGCAATTTTACAGTCGCAAAATAGTTGAATAGTGGTCGGATAAAGGTCGCAAATACAAGAAATACATAAAAAAAGCAAAAGTTGTGACCATCTAAAGCGGTTGCAAATACGAGAAATGTAAACAAAAAACAAAAGTTGCGACTACCTAGAGCGGTCACAAATACGAGAATATCTAACGTACAAAATTATACACAAAACACTAAAAAACTATCACAAGGTGCAAATTGTATACCTATATTGTATACCTATATTAATTTCAAACATAACTGAGAAACAGTGTTTTAACGGTAACAACAATAACGGCGTCAAATTATTTCACTTGACTTTCCGGTTTACAACTACAGCCTCACTTATTGATTGCTAAACACAACAGAGAGAAATATCTAGAGAGAGAGAGATAGAGAGTAGGGTGACGGAAGAAGACCCAGCCATAGCCTCCGGTGGCATCCGCATTACCTCCTAATCCACCAGCAACCCCAAACGACTCGCAGGTGTTGTGTTGTGACTTGTGATTGGATCATCAGGCCCACTTCCGTCAACAGATCTGCAACAAATATACGACAAAAAAAGGGGGATCAGAATGATTCTATGGCCGTGGATTTGGGTCTTCTAGAGAGAGAGAGAAACATCAAGGCTTTTAAAGAGTAGAGAATCGGAAAAAAAGATGTTGGAAGTTGGTGAATGATTTTGGTGGTGACTATGATGTGCTGTCGTGGTTATGGTATGGCAATGGTGTTGTATTTGTATGGTGGTGGTGTGGGGAAGAAGAGTGGCTGAGAGAGGTTAAAAATCTTGGATGTAGTACAAAGTGCAGTACATGTTTTAATACTAAAACAAAGTATTACATAAATATAAACTAACATTAATGTCGACAAAGATGAGTAACCGGAATTTGTTGATGACTTGAATTATCAAACACATGTGAATTAAGTTTTCCTGTTATAAATAATAATGCATTTATTTACAAATAAATTATATTAAATCAAGTTTACTTATACAGTTATACTATTAATTTTTATTATTTAATTTCAACTTAAATACATAATTTTATATTTGATTACTATTGGTCAAGCCTTGAGTTTTCTCTATTCGATTACTATAAAAAGTGAGGCTAACATAAGGAATCAAAGTGATACCAACTAAATTTCCGCCAATGAATAGTAATATTTTTTTGTTTTTTTATTAATTGCGTTTTTTGCTTTTTCTTTCATAGTAACTTTATGGGTTTTTTAATTTGTAATAAAGTTTTGATTTTGATAAATTTGCAACAAAAGTTAAATAAGTTTACTTTTTTTCTTAGTTTTTATTTTACGTTTCTTTTTTTTTTTTTGAATTTGTTGTCGTTTGCTTGCTGCTTACTACGGTATTTGGTGGTCACATTTAGTCTCTCGAGTTTTTATATCCTCTTGACTTTCTAATACGTGCCACTATAAATTCGACTTCGTCTACTTATTACGTCATGTGAGTCACTTGGTATTATAACTTCGTGTTTTTTACGTTTTTTTTTCCGGTTTTGATTGTTGTTCGGTTGTTGCTTAGCACGATTTTATGTCACCAGCCCCACAAGGTTGGTTGCACGGTTTTACGCCACGCCTCGCAATGCAGGGACTTGATACTAGTTTATAATTAACTAGGTTAGAACCCCGTGTATCACACGAGGTGAATAAATGTAATTTTATATATTAAATCATTAAAAGTTATATCTTTATGAACCCCGTATATTGTACGGGTTAAATAAATGTAATTTTATATATCAAAAAAGTTATATCTTTGAAAACCATGTGTATTACACAGATTAAATAAATGTAATTTTTGTATACTAAATACTAAAATCGTCGTATCTTTAAAAAACCCGTGTATAATCGGGTTGAATAAATCTACCAAATAATAAAAAATTACATCCTTAAAAACCCCCGTATATTACACGTGTTGAATAGATCTAAAAAATAGTTATATCTTTAAAAACCATGTCTATACACAGATTAAATAAATGTAATTTTGTATATTAAAAGCGTCATATCTTTAAAAAACCCATGTATAGTCGGGTTGAAAAATCTACCAAATTAAAAAAAAATTATATCCTTAAAAAACCATGTGTATTACACGTGTTGAATAAATCTAATTTTACATAGCAAATGATAAAAAAAATTATATATCTTTAAAAACTTCGTATATTACACGGGTTATATAAATGTAACTTTGTATAGTAAATAATAAAAAAAATATATTTATATAGTAAATAATAAAAAATTTATATTTTTAAAAACCCCGCGTTTTACATGAGTTGAATAAATATAATTTTGTATACCAAATAATAAAAAAAATGTTTTAATAAATTAGGTTAACATTTAATATTAATTTATTATTTATATATTTAATATAAGATAAGTAGGAAAGAGATGTATTTGTTTTAAAAATATATTACATTAACAATTTAGATTTGAGGATAGTATTTTATTAAAGTACGATAAGATTTACTATTAATTTATTATTTATTTATTTAATTAATATAAGATAAATATATATATATTTGAGGATACATTCAATGAATGACACGTGTCCAAAATTTGGTTTCTTTTATTATAGTAGATAGATTTGAAAAATATTAATTTCGAAAAACAATAATAAATTGAATAACATAGAATAAATAAAATATAAAAAGTTACTGAAATTACGAAACGGATAATTGAAATGCACAATTTTAATCCAATATATACAAAATAAAGGGTACAAACGCCGTTCCATCTTAACTTCACGATTTCAATAAACCCTAAAAACCCCTTCGTCTTCACCTCCGCTCATGATTCGATTACTCTGCTCGTTGATTCTGGTACAAATTCCGCTACTGATTCGATTACTCTGCTCGTCTAGCTCGTTGATACAAATTTGTTGATTCATGATGAGCTTAATTGATAACTCTAATGCGTTGATTTTTCTCTCTGGTTGATACAGATTCGTTGATTTTGTCAGAGACAATCGTTCATTGATCAAGGTACTCATCTCTCTAATTCTACTTAATCGATGATTTCAGATCTGTGTGTGTTAAATGTATGTATGTTTCTGATTCGAGCCCTTCAAAAGCTATATTGCTCATAATATTGGAGAATCTGTTCTATCACACGAATTATGATAGTAAAATTACTGTTATTAGTTCGTAATCTAATTAATCTCTATGAAGTTGAAATATTTATACGATTAAGCTCTGATTGTTTATAAAAACTACGAACATTTGTTGTTATATTACCGAATTTATCATACCTAAGGAATTTTTGTTACAAGCGGATTAATTATGCTAATTTTCAGTGTACTAGCTGTAAATTTGGTCTACTAATGAGTTGAATCATTGCTAATTTTCTAGCTGGTGATTATAATTGTTTGAAGGATGCTATTTTGTTCGCTTATTAGAGATAAGATTGACGTATGATATCAAAATTACAGTGACGATATTGTTCAATGATTGCAAAGTTTGTTAGTTGTAATATTTTGTATATAAGCATAGCAAATATGAATGTGAATTTGGATCATGGAAGGATGGATTGGATTCAAAACTTGTAGAGTTGAATCAATGTTGTTAATATTAGCACCATATCTTATTTAGATACTTTGTATTTTTGTAATAGATAACGATTGTAAATTAGGAATCTTTATCTTTTCCTAATTAGGTGCTAGGTTAGGGTTATGTTTCTTCCCTATATAAAGGGCCCTCATGTATTGTTTCTGATCATCAATAATACGAAACCATAAACACTTTTATGGTATCAGAGCCTCGGTTCTGAAACCCTAAATTTTGTTTTTTTTTCAGTCGACAACTACATCAGAGCCTCGGTTCTGAACCCTGAATCCGATACCCCTGAATCAGATACCCCTGAATCCCCTCGGTTCTGAATTCGATACCCCTGAATCCGATACCCCTGAATCCGATACCCCTGAATCCGATACCCCTGAATCAGATACCCCTGACTCCCCAATCGCTATGCCTAAATCCGATACCCCTGAATCCTCTGATTCATCACCGAAACAAACCCCACTCCATCCAGCCTATTCTGTCACGAATATACAAACCAAAATTCGTACTTTAGATGGTGTGAAGGTTACTTATTCCTCATGGATTAAGTTATTCAAACTGCACGTTGTTGCATACAAGGTATCGAACCACATTGATGGAACTAAAGCCCCGGAGAAAACTGATCCCACCTTCGACGCATGGAAAGAACTCGACGCATTGGTGCTCCAATGGATATATAGCACCATATCTGACGACTTGTTAGTCCGGGTTCTGGAAACCGACTCCACTGCTCAGGACGCATGGATTAAGCTGGAAAAGATCTTCCTCAGCAACAAGAAAGCCCGGGCCGCCACTTTAGAAACCAAATTTGTCAACTTGACTCTTGCCGCGTGTTCTTCCATCGATGATTATTGTCAAAAATTGAAGGAGCTGGCTAATCAACTTGAAGATGTTGATCAGCCAATCACAGAGTCTCGACTCGTCCTTCAGTTAGTTCGCGGCCTGCCTCAAGAATTTGACACTACAGCCTCGCTTATCAACTCTAATAATGCCGATTGGGACCTCGCAAGATCTATGCTCGCTGATGAAGTCATCCGCATCGAAGGTCGTCAGAACTCCGCATCCTCTGTCATGGTTCCTGCAGCCGCTTCTAATCAGGTTTCTCACACCAGTTATGGTCCAAATTCCCAGCCGCTGCCTACTTATAATACCTCATCTCCTTCCAATAACCGGGGACGAGGGCGCGGCCGTAACCAATGGAACCGCAACGGTCGAGGTGGCCGCGGCCGTGGATCTGGTCGCAGTCAAAACTCTCCAGCATGGTCCAATCAGCCGCCTAGTTATCCCACATGGGCTTGGTGGAATGTTCCTTCATGCCCCTACCCAACGCAACCAGCCTGGTATCCCAATTAGCCCACTTTTGGACCATCCGCACCGCCTCCTTCAGGCCCAAATCAGCCCACAACAGGCCCACCAGCCCCTCAGACTTTTTTCGCACCTACAGGCCCACAACAGGCCCACCAGGCCCCTCCTACAGGCTTCGATGCATTAAACCCGGCTGATCTCCAGGCTGCCTTCTCAGCCATGCAACTCAATTAGCAACATCAGGATCCCGGGGTCATGGACACTGGCGCAGGCTCTCATGTCACCTTGAACTCAGGTATGATCTCTATTCCCAACTCGTTTCCAGTAAACACTAAAATTCTTGTTGGTAATGGGCAATGCCTTCCAATACATGGGTCTGGCACTGGCTTTTACAAAATCCATAACCGTACCTACATCCTACCAAATATCCTTTATAGCCCATCCGTCATTAAAACCCTAATTTCCGTTAGACGTTTCCCCCGTGATAATAATGTCTCTATTGAATTTGACCCTTTTGGTTTCTCTGTGAAGGATCTCAAAACTGGACGCAGCCTTTCCCGCCACAATAGCACGGGGGACGTTTATCCAATCACACCACCACAACTTCCGCCACAAGCCTGTTTCATCACCACCACCTCTCTACCCTGGCATGATCGACTTGGGCATCCTGGCACTCAAGTCTTAGACATTCTTAGTCGCAAATTTAATTTTTTATGCAATAAAGACACGTCTTCTAGTTTTTGTAATTCATGCCATTTATCTAATAGTAAACGTTTGCCTTTTTATACGTCCAGTTCTTTTACTTTTTCACCCTTTGATATTATTCATTGTGACTTGTGGACCTCACCGGTTGTTAGCCAAACCGGGTACAAATATTACATGGTCCTCATTGATAACTTTTCACATTTTGTGTGGGTTTACCCATTAAAATATAAATCTGAGACCTTCCCTACTTTTGTTAAATTTCATCGTCTCATCCTTACCCAATTCAATCGTCACATCAAAACATTCCAATGCGATTTGGGCGGTGAATTTGATAATAACATGTTTAAACAATTTGCCCAACAACATGGACTCCTATTCAGGTTCTCTTGTCCACAAACCTCTTCCCAAAACGGCCGGGCAGAACGGATGATTCGACGACTAAACGATATCATCCGTTCCCTCCTAATCCATGCCCACTTACCACCCACATTCTGGGTTGAAGCTCTTCACACTGCCACTTACCTCCACAATATCCTGCCTACCAAACGACTTAATTTCTTCACCCCTACATTCACTCTTTACCTCCGACACCCAACCTATGACCACCTTAGGGTGTTCGGTTGTGCGTGTTACCCCAATACTTCCGCCACCCAGCCACATAAATTACATCCCCGTGCTATTCGATGTATTTTCTTGGGTTACCCGCCCGACTTTCGTGGCTACCGGTGTCTAGATCCTACCACGGGCAAGGTCCATATTTCCCGACATGTCACTTTTGATGAACAAACCTTCCCCTATACCATACCCGCCCCCTCGAACATCTATTCTTTTTTAGACGACCCATTACCACCCATGTTTCAATTCGGGTCTACCCCTAGGCCTAAACCTAACATTACGGCCCCATATACCTTTACCTATTCTCGTCGTCCCCGGCCCAACCCTACCCAGCCTCAACCTTTAACCCAAACCATCCCACCTCAGCCCACAGCTTCACAGCCTGCCCACTCCATCCCCGACCCACCTCCACTAAATCCTAACACATCTACACCAGCCCCGACGCCTACACCTCGAACCAATACTCACCCGATGTCTACTCGGTCCAAAACCGGGTCTATGAAACCACCCATTTACCCGACTCTTCTGACCACCTCTATCTCCCCAATCCCCACCACTTATTCGAAAGCTTTTGCCGACCCTAATTGGGTGCATGCCATGCAAACAGAATTTAATGCTTTACAGGAAAACGACACTTGGGAATTGGTTCCCCGTCCGGCTGACAGACCGGTTATTAGATGTATGTGGCTTTTTCGCCACAAATTTAAAGCAGATGGGTCATTGGAACGTTACAAAGCAAGACTGGTCGTTAATGGAAAATCACAGACAGTGGGGGTCGATTGTGATGATACGTTCAGCCCGGTAGTTAAACCGGCCACTATCAGAACTGTTCTTTCTCTGGCAGTCTCCCGTTCATGGCCTATTCATCAGCTGGACGTCAAAAATGCTTTTCTTCATGGTCACTTGAACGAGACAGTCTTTATGCATCAGCCTACGGGGTTCGTTGATACCCGTCACCCTACTTTTGTTTGCCGATTGAAGAAATCTTTATATGGCCTTAAACAGGCACCACGGGCATGGTACACCCGTTTTGCCTCGTATATTTTGCAGCATGGTTTTCGCAACAGTGCTTGTGATAACTCATTATTTATTTATACCTAGGGTGCCGACACGGCTTATTTGCTTTTGTACGTAGACGACATCGTTCTCACTGCGTCTAGTACTACTCTTTTAAATAATATTATTCAGGTTCTGTCACGAGAATTTGCTATGTCGGATTTGGGTGCTTTGCATTATTTTCTTGGAGTCAAAGTTACACGGCACCAACATGGCTTGTTTTTATCTCAATCGCAATATGCGAAGGATATTCTGGCACGGGCATCTATGACTGCATGCAAGCCTTGTACTACACCGGTGGATTTATCCACCAAACTTAGTGCTACAGAGGGTCCACTGTTTGATGATCCTACTTTATATCGAAGCCTAGCAGGTGCATTACAATACCTCACGTTCACTCGTCCTGATATTTCGTATGCGGTGCAGTAAGTGTGCTTATTTATGCATGAGCCTCGGGAGGCTCACTTTGCTTTCATGAAGCGTATTTTTCGTTATCTCCAGGGAACTTTGGAGTATGATCTTCGAATTGTTAAAAGCTCGTCGCACGAATTAATTGCCTATTCGGATGCTGATTGGGGTGGCTGCCCGGATTCTCGACGTTCTACAAGTGGCTATTGCACTTTTTTGGGTGATAATTTAATTTCTTGGTCTTCTAAAAGACAGGCGACGATTTCCCGTTCTAGTGCTGAGGCTGAATATCGTGGGGTCGCTAATGCCGTTGCCGAATCCACTTGGTTACGCAATTTGTTGTGTGAGTTACATGTTCCCTTACAGAAAGCTACGGTTGTTTATTGTGATAATGTTTCAGCGGTCTACTTATCCGATAATCCAGTACAACACCAACGAACCAAGCATATCGAAATTGATATTCATTTTGTTCGAGAGAAGGTTCGTGTTGGTCATATACGGGTTCTTCATGTTCCTGCTGCACTTCAGTATGCTGATATCTTCACAAAGGGCCTTCCTAGGGAATTATTTCAGTCTTTTCGGTCCAGTTTAAGCGTTTGTACTCCGCCCGCTCAAACTGCGGGGGAATATTAGCACCATATCTTATTTAGATACTTTGTATTTTTGTAATAGATAACGATTGTAAATTAGGAATCTTTATCTTTTCCTAATTAGGTGCTAGGTTAGGGTTATGTTTCTTCCCTATATAAAGGGCCCTCATGTATTGTTTCTGATCATCAATAATACGAAACCATAAACACTTTTAGTTAAAAGGCGGGCTTTCAAGTTGCAGTGCACAAGGTACTCTAGGGTGCTCTTCTGCACCTTGTGCGCTTTTGACAACTTGACTTCTCATTAGAGTTGGTAGTCATCTGGATGTTTTTATACCAAAATCAAGTATACCTATATCAAACTTCTGTATTTTATGATATTGCTAATTAAGAGCTGAAAATCTGAATGTATCTCATTATCTCCAATTTGAAATTTAGTTGGAAACATTTATGAGCTTCATATATACACAATGTAGAATATCAACTTTTTATTTTGCAGATATGGTACCATAACGTTCCTCACACTAAGCTGACAGAGCTTAAGGGACACCAAGACTGGGTTAAAGTTGACGGTGAATTCCTAACATTCTTCCCTGGTGGTAGAACTCAGTTTATGCATGGTGCCCTCCATTACATTGATTTCATAAAAGAAGTATTGCTCCTAACCACCTTCATAATGTTAGATTATGTGCTTCATATCTGGTTCTTTTCTTTTGTGACTTTGACTAACTTGTAGTGTCAAGCCATCAAAAAACCAAGTTAAAAGAAGTTATAATTGTTTTAATACCATTGTGCAATTTAGGGTTTTTAAGTGGCATAGTAGAACTTCAATTAAAGCAGCTGTCAAGACCACTTAGCTCTAGCAACAACAACTGGTGTTACACAAGCCACACATATCCTTTTTTAAGTTTTCTAATTTTGATCACTAATTACGTTATATGACTTTTTAAGACTTTAGGCATATTGCTGCTGCAGTTCATTTGTTCTGCAATCAAAGTTTGAAGCAAGGAAATGTACATTTGCATCAAATGCTACTAAAACATGGACTGGTACATCTCTATTTCATGCTTCACTTGACCAGTTTGACATATGTGAGTCATATGCTGTTTTGTTCTGAAGAAGTTGGATGTTTGAGGAGGTTGTTATGTGAATCAGATTTGACAAAGAGTGATATTTGTCACATTTGTGTAGAAATCTTAATAGAATAATATAACATATATTATGTAGTTCATTTGGTCAGCACATATGGCCAAGCAATTCTAACAGCCCATGCGTATGGCATGACACAGAGCGTCCGCCTCAACGCGCGGGTTGCCACTAGTTCCATATATAACTAGCATGCATCTTACTACGATGACATGTAAGTTTAATACCATTTAATATATATGTTCAGTTCACATTTCATTCATATGATGTTTCTTTACGTGGATACGCATTGGGTGTGGTATACCAACTCAATTTATATGTCTCATGTGTACCTTTTGGAATGCAGGCACGAGATTTTGACAACTAATATTCTTGTTCAGGTTCCACTTTTTGGATTATTTTTTTTTAACATTCTTGTTCTTTGATTGAAACAAACTATTGTTGTCTAATTTACCATTTAATTTTTTTTTTTTTTTACTTGTTAATGCATAGGGAAACTCGGCACGTAGCTGCTATGGGCTTTTACTTGAATGATTGAAACAAGAAGATGGTAGAATAATGTATGTTGAACAAAATGCATCAGTTATATAAATATGAAAGTGAGAATGTTCACATTTTTGTTGTTTAAAACACGATCGTTATTAGCATGGTTTGTTTAATTTTTTAAATTTGATGAATGCTTCAATATTTAACTTTTTTTTACATTATTAGCATGTTTAAAATAGCAGGTCTAAAAATGGGCAAAAAAAAAAAAAAGCAAATATAGTTATAACATTTTTCCGACCACAAATTAGGTCGCAAAACGGTCGCAACATGGCAATTGCGATCGCTTTGCGACTGTAAATGCGGTCGCAAAAACCTTTTTTTCCTAGTAGTGTAGTAATTTTAAGGCCGAAGTGCATTATGACAGTTATTTTCCTTTTTGGTTGTATAGATGGTTCAATGGATCTTAGAGATTGCATTTTCTCCATCTTTGTAATCGAACCATTCAAGAATTGTTGATGCTAAAAAAATTTGTTTTGTACATAAGGGCCATATTTCTTGTTAGACCACTCGTTATAGAATAACGCCCCCCGCCTGCGTGGCTCCTTTTGGCGTGATGCGGCTTTAAACCCCGCCCAAATGGGGTGTGAATTACTGGGAAGGGGGGATGGTGGAATTTTGGTGGCTACCACAAAGAAACGGTCTTAACAATTAAATGTATTTTTTTTTCCATATTTTATATGTATAATTTTTACATGGATGGAACTGGCTTAACTATTTCCTTTTTTTTTCATCTCTAAGTAGCGCTCATGAACACATGTATTCATATGGAAAAATATACAAAAATTATACATATAATACTTTTAACATGCCTTTTGGTCTTTAAAATATCAGAAAAATAATACATATGTTCTCAATCCATAAAATAAATGAGCCAGGCTCGAGCCAAGCCGAGCTGACTCGTTTAAGTTTGAGCTCGAGCTCAACCTGGCTTGACTCGATTACAACCCCCTTATAAGATCCCTTTGACTTTAAGACGAACTTTGGTATATATAATGTAAGCTGCAGAATTTAATCTAATATAGCAACAATTATATTGTAGACTAACATTAAAAGTAATCTTTAAGTTATGTCAAAATTAATCCAACTAATGTTCATCATTTTAATGGTGCTTGTATGGCACGAATCTCATTTTTACTAAGATTTGTTTTGACTCTTTAAACTATGTTCAATGAAGTTATTCACTCTTAATAATAAAAAAGTGGAGACGATGGCTTGACCATGTTCCAAAGAAAAGCCAACATAAATAATTCTTTAACGCCTTCTGTGAAAGCACTGGATCGATGACGAACATCAACATTGCACTTGATTCATGACGTGAAACCAATAAATAGAAAGATGTAGAAGATGAAACCCTTTATTATTGATTCATTTATCACAGATTACATAAACCGAAAGAGTATACATTATCTACAAGCTGGTTTAGATCACTAAAATCTAAACCTAGCTTTCTCTCACTAACACATCGTCACTCTCTCTCTAGAATGTGCACACACTGTTGAGGAATTACTTGGGTTTTGTGAGAGTTGCACAAAGCTTTTCACAGAGATTTTGCCTTGTACAGAGATGGTCACTGAGATGCCCTAATCCACCCTATACAACACATATATATAGGCTAGGGCAAAGTCTAGTCCGAATATACATAAATTCGGACAATCTCATAAGTTCCGACAAAACTCAAGCCACAAATTCGGACCCCTTGAAACACATACATGTCCGAATTTAATCAATAACTTTGACTTGGCCTTTGACTTTGTTGAACAGAACTGATAAAGCACAGTTACCAGCAAGAGCTGCACTTACAGACTCCCCCTTAACTGTTGCTATTAGTTCTGTCTGGCATCAATAATCTTCGGTCACCGGAAACTGCATTTACACCTTCTTGGGTTCAAACTCATGTTTTTAGTCTTCAAATGATTTTGATTTATTGTCATCTACTTTGGTATTTCTTTGAACATTCACATTGGAGACTATTCATGAATTTTATATAATATAGAGTAAAAATTAGAGAAAACAACAAAAACACTGCTATATTAGAATTTCTATAATAGAAAAAGACTTATAGAAAGCAAAGTACAACCTCTTTATTTAGAGGCCCATATCAGCCCTCTATATTCTTATTGCGAGTGTGTAGGAAAAAGAAAAAAATAATACATTAAGTGTTTGTGAGTAGAGATAGAGAGTTGAATGTGAGATCGAGCCTCCAATGTGAATGCTCTTATCACCTTCGTCATCGTATGTTAGACGACATGGAAATGGTGAAGCCAATTCCATCCACATATTTATTATCACCTTCATGTAGACAAATAATTAAATGCTTTCTATTAAATGAGCGAATATTCTCTGCTATTGTAGCTCACCTCACGATCAATATTCAAAGTGGGTCATCCTATTCGCCTCACCTAGCTTTCGCATCATCTTCTAGTATTCTACTACCACGGTAACTGTATCAAGTAACACCGAGATTATATTTTCCGATGATGAAAAGAGCAAATTTAGGGTGTCCATTTAATAAAAATAAGTTGTGTTTGAATAAATGAAACAGTTAACATGTGTTCAATAAGATTTAGTTGGAGTGTTATTTATATTAAAAATTTAATGATTTAATTTAAATATGTGACAGTTGCAAATTGACGTGTTGAAATCAGATCCATGCATGGAAGTCGACACGAATATCCAGCCACACCGTGATCACGCCACCTTCGGCGTGGTATTCCACGTCGTTAACCCGCGACACATCAGCGCATAGTGTGATTTCCTCCCATTGCCCAATAGTCTTTAATGCCATCTTGGGTTCAATCTCATGTTTTTAGTCGTCGAATGATTTTGATATATTGTCATCTACTTTGGTATTCCTTATCTCCTTTATCTTTATGTCAGAAGGCGAAGGCATGGAAATAGTTAAGCCAATTCCATCCACGTATTTCTTATTCATATTTAATAAAAATAATACCGAAAATATTTAGTAAAAACAAATATACAAGTATATATAGTGGCAAATTAATAGAAAAATACTATATAATTCACTACAAAAAAAAATGTGTGACAAATGGTTACTTTTCTCTCGGCCATCTCCCTTCGTCATCCTCATGCATTTTTGCAATGTTTTCCCCAGTCATCCACACGTCTACGGCACAGAACGGCACCGTCGATGATTGTCTAGCATTGCTTGTCATCAAATCAATGATTATAGGTGAGCCGTTTTTAAAACGTAATAACTCTTTCATATGACGTCTTTATAAAAATTGCACTATAAAACAAGCGTTTTTTATCTTTAAAACGACTATACTGTTGCTAATTGGATCACCCAGTGTCACACCCCAACCGATGGCGGAATCATCGGGGCGCGGCACTGAGCGAAACAGATTGTTCAAGAGAAATCCATAACAACTATTATTACCGAATATTTAGCATTACGTCCCATACCGTAACATATTAAGCAAACAAGTTATTACAGACCAAATATCTCAAAAACAAAGTAATTGTTCCGACAACTCAGATTTCAAATTATTGTTCGTTTCTAGACTCTTCCAAGTCTTGATTCACATAGCAGACAGTGAAGCATCCTAAACACCTGTCACATACGTTAAAATAGAGGTCAATACACATAGTGCAAATATGAGCATACAAGTTTAATAGCATAATAGATAGAGAAAGCGATTTACGCATAACCAACATGTAGTACGTTAAAAGTGAAAGCACGTAAGTTATCGACAAAGATCCTATCAATACCAATGACTGCGAGTTGTAGAGTGCGCAACACATGTTCACCACTGGGAACACGTGAAGGAAGATCCTTAACAACCCATGAATAAACAGGTGCTGAGTCCAAACAATAGTACTATCGTTGCTAAGGCAGGTAGACAGCAATCAATGTGTTAACATAACAAACAGGCATTTAGCGAGTCACGTATAACATGCGAGAGCGGTTAGCGTATAAAAAGTGTTTGCGTTATGTGTTGTTGTGATTTGATATAGATAACGTACGTAACGCCCAAAAGTGCTTCGAGTATACTCACAGATGGTGCTTAATAAATAAACACTCTTTTGGATTGATGGGAGCGCTTGGAGAGATTAGCCTGAGTCGTGAACAGTAGCATAAGCGAAGGGCGGTTTGTTAAACGATGCAATTGAATTAAGTGACGAAAGGTCATCCGGTCGGATGACAATCCATGCGGATGGTCATTCGATCGGATGACGATCCGATCGGATGGTCATCCGATCGGATGGCCATTCAGTCGGATTGTCATTCGTTAGGGATGGATGTGTTTGTGTATGATGTGACTTTGAAGTTTTCGTTGTAGCATTAAGGGTTTCTACAATTCAGGTCATCCGGTCGGATGGTCATCCGAACGAATAGCCATTCCATGGAACTGACCTTCTTTATAAAATTGATTAAGTGTTTGAGAGGGTTACAAGTCACTCGAGCGGATTGCCATTCGATCGGATGGCCATTCGCTTGGTAACCTGTTCGTTTCGAAAATTTGTTAAGTTAGAAAGTTTTGCGATTTGATCGAGACGACATGACAATGTGTTAAACAACAGGAACTCCATCAAGCCCAAGTTATCCGGTCGGACGGGAATCACCCCAATCTGACCAGTCAACTGTTCTTGACAGTTGTTCATGTTCGACCCGAAATCGGTTGTCTCTTTGATAGGCATTAGATCCTAGACCAGCACTTCCTTAGAAAATGAGTAGAAGGCCTGAGTAAGCTTCGATTCTATCGGTTTTGAGTGCATTGAGTGTAAAAGAGTAGAAAGAAAGTTATGAACACATCTTTCAATCCTTTTAATCTTGAAAATGTTTAGATCTTAGATGACATTTGTGTTAAATCATGTTGAAATCCTTTAGATCCGAGTTGCTCTTGGTGGAATGAAGCCAAATCTTGAAGTTCATAAGAACTCCATGACGACATCACCCTAGAACATCTCAAATCCGGCGATTTCATGGTTAAAAGTGAAGATTTAATGGTGAAAATGATGGAGAAATGCATAGAGGTGATAGATGTACAAGATTTGAGTTGAAAACTTACAAGAATCGGGAGAAATCGAGAGAAAAGAGGGCTTGAGCGTGCTGGTCGGACGAGAGGGCTGTCACATCAATGAATGTTGATGTGACAGGGGTATTTATAGAGTTTCCGAAAGAGGAAAGTGCGCACAAGTGACGGATCGGATGGCAGCCCGATCGGATGGTCATCCGTACGGATGACCATTCGATCGAAGGTTGCCGCGAGTTGGTTTTCGTTGTTTCGTTTTGCGTGCTGAGCGTTACGATGCGTTACGAGTAAGCGATGCGATAGTATTAACCAGTAGTTACACAAATAACCTAACTATCATACAATCATAAACCTAAACAAACCATTCTGCGTTTCGTGTTGCGATTGAGATTGCGATGTGATAGAGTTGCGATTGCATTTTCGATTACCACCTTTAAACATAAATATAAACACACACATATAACACATAAATAGCCCACACACGTAAAACAATATCCAGAACCTGTAAGTCATTGTGATTCGAGTTGCGATGCGATAGCGATGAGATTGGCGTTAAGTAGAATTAGCGTGTAGTTAACTTTATCGCATTGTTACTTCACATAATACAACTGACAAGTTCAAAATCAAATAACGATTAATCGAGGTTTGAGAGTACGAGCAATAATTAAGCAAGAAAAGACAAACTTAAATAACAATCTTTTCTTCCTTTGACTTGTACTTTGACTTCGAAAGTCGGGTTGTTACAGCCTCCCCTACTTTATGGAATTTCATCCTGAAATTAAGGCGCAGGCGTATCGATTAGATGCGAATACTTAGTCTTCATATCACTTTCGAGTTCCCAGGTGAACTGGGCGCCGCGTTTGCCTTCCCAGCGAACCTTCACAATGGGAATGCGTGAGCGTCGAAGTTTCTTGGTTTCTCGATCCATGATCTCCACTGGTGTCTCCACGAAGTGTAATGTTTCGTTCACTTGCAAGTCCTCAAGGGGGACATGCAAATTCTCGTCGGTAAGACACTTTTTGAGATTCGAAACATGGAAAGTCGGGTGTACATTGCTGAGCTCTTCCGGTAGTTCGAGGCGATAGGCCACTTTGCCAATCCTTTCCAGGATTTTAAAGGGTCCAACGTATCGAGGTGCGAGCTTTCCTTTCTTGCCAAATTGGACCACACCCTTCCAAGGGGATACATTTAGGAGTACATGATCGCCAACGTCAAATTGAAGGGGCTTGCAGCGTCTATCGGCGTAACTCTTTTGACGACTCCGAGCTTTCAACAGATTTTCTCAGATCTGGAGGATCTTGTCAGTCGTTTCTTGCAACAGCTCAGGACCGGTAATTTGCGCGTCTTCGATTTCGTGCCATACAATAGGCGATCGACATTTTCTTCCGTACAATGCCTCAAATGGTGCCATCTGAATGCTAGAGTGATAACTGTTATTATACGAGAATTCGACCAAAGGTAAATGCGCGTCCCAATTACCACCGAAATCGATAACACACCACCAAAGCATGTCCTCCAGGGTGCGAATCGTTCAGTCTGACCGTCAGTTTGGGGATGAAAAGCGGTACTTAGATTAAGAGTAGTACCGAGAGCGGATTGGAAAGTTTCCCAAAGGCGCGAGGTGAATCGGCCATCGCGGTCAGAAATGATATCACGAGGTGTCCCATGGTGACAGATAACTTCATCGGTGTAGATTCGTGCTAATCGTTCCACCTTAAAGTCTTCCCGTATAGGCAGAAAATGGGCAGATTTAGTAAGACGACCGACGATAACCCAGATACTATCGTGACCTGATGGAGTGCGCGGAAGCTTAGTAATAAAATCCATAGCGATGCTTTCCCACTTCCACATAGGAATCTCCGGTTGCTCGAGTAGACCAGAGGGAGGGTCTCTGATGTTCAGCCTTGACCTTAGAGCAGGTTAGGCATTTAGAAACGTACACAGCGATGCCCTTAGTTGTCGGCCCCTGGATGAATCGAATATCGGGACTTGTGAGCTTCGTTCATTAAAATATCCCTAAGGTTGTTGCGACTAGGGATCCAAATGCGGTTGCGATAGTGAAAAATGCCGTTGGATTTGTTGACAAGTTGAGATTCAACTCCACACGTCTTCACTTCCGCTCGCATGGTGTTTTCATTGAAGACAGAGTGTTGGGCGTCACGAATTAGAGCTTCGAGATGGTGCTGCGCTTGGACATTACGGATACTATGTAAATAGCTCCGTCGACTAAGGGCATCAGCCACGACGTTTGCTTTGCCCGGATGGTAACGGATCTCACAGTCGTACTCGACCCATTGGCGTTGGCGCATGTTCAGTTCTTTTTGCCCAAAGATGTGTTGTAAGCTCTTGTGGTCGGTGAAGACCGTACACTTGGTACCGTATAGGTAGTGTCGCCAAATCTTTAGTGCAAAAACAACTACGCCAAGCTTGAGATCGTGAGTCATGTAGTTCTTCTCATGAACCTTGAGCTGTCGAGAGGCGTAGGCGATAACCTTGTCCTGTTGCATCAGGACACAACCAAGAGCAAGGTTCTAGGCGTTGTAGTGGACGACAAAGTCGTCATTTCCATCGGGCAACGTAAGAATAGGAGCGTTGCAAAGCATGCTCTTCAAAGTCTGAAAGGCTTCCTCTTGTTCAGTTCCCCAAACAAAAGCCTTGTCCTTGTGCGTGAGAGCAATGAGAGGGACAACGATCTTAGAGAAATCGGCGATGAATCGGTGGTAGTAACCAGCCAACCTAAGAAAAGAACGAACTTCAGATGGGTTCTTTGGCGTAACCCAGCTCTTAACTGCTTCGATCTTCGCAGGATCGACGTGAATACCTTGACTATTCATGATGTGACCAAGGAATTGAACCTCCTCTAACCAAAATTCGCACTTGGAGAACTTGGCATAAAGGTGATTTCCTTGAAGAAGTTCAAGAACTAAACGTAGATGATGCGAGTGCTAAGCTTTTGACTTCGAATAGATAAGGATATCATCGATAAACACGATGATGAAGCGATCAAGAAAGGGTTTACACACACGATTCATTAGGACCATAAAGACTGCTGGTGTGTTGGTAAGTCCGAAGGGCATAACAACAAACTCGTAATGCCCGTAACGAGAGCGAAAAGCGGTTTTCGGAATGTCTTCCTCCAGAATTCGCAGTTGATGATAACCAGAGCGTAGATCGATTTTAGAGAAGCAGGTAGCGCCTTGCAATTGGTCAAACAAATCATCAATACGAGGCAAGGGATAACGATTCTTGATAGTAAGCTTATTCAATTCCCTATAGTCGATGCACATCCGGAATGATCCGTCCTTCTTTTTAACAAAAAGAACAGGCGCGCCCCAAGGAGAGGTGCTAGGGCGAATGAAGCCTTTATCAAGTAATTCCTGGAGTTGACTCGAAAGTTCCCGCATTTTTGACGGGGCAAGTCGATAAGGAGATTTAGCAACAGGATTTGCTCCAGGAATGAGGTCAATTTGGAAAACGATATCACGACTCGGAGGTAAACCAGGTAAGTCATCAGGGAAAACGTTGGGAAATTCACAAATGACGGGAACGTCTTTTACTCCTTTCTTTTCCTCCTCCGCTACTACAATGTGCGCCAAGAAAGATTTGTATTCCTTGCGGAGATACTTGCCCGCTTGTGTGCATGACATGAGTTTGAGTTCTTTCGAAGGTAATTCACCATAAACACACAATTGATCACCATTAGCGAGAAGAAAGCAAATCATTTTATCGAAGCACACGACTTCAGCATGATTTTCCCGAAGGAAATCCATGCCTATTATGATGTCAAAACTTCCGAGCTGAATCGGAATGAGATCAATCGGAAAGATGATGCGTGTGAAGTGTTATATATATTAGGTGTATATTTTAAGCCCCTTTAACACTTATTTTAGCCAAGTTTTAAATTTATAAAACACGATATTTTACTAACACTAAACACACATATGGGCAAGTGCACCCATCGTGAGCGTAGTATAGCGTTGGTAAGATACCGAGGTCATCCAAGGACACAAGAGCTTTTAGTACCGGTTTATCCTCGGCGTCTAATCAAAATAAAAAGTTTAGAAAAATGTTTTGAACTAAGAAAATTAAAAACTAACTAAAATGCTGAAAAATAAAATAAAAATAAAAACAGATAGACAAGATGAATCACTTGGTTCCGACTCGTATCTAGTATAACCTTTGATTATTTCCGCACTTTTGCACATAATTAAGAGATTATCTTAGTTATTGTAGTAGGCCCCTCTTTTGAAGGTGACGTTACCCTCACCCCAGTAGTTTGAGTCAGCAGGGATACAATCCTAAAAGGGTGGATTATTGGAAGATAATGAATTAAGTTATTAATGCAAATTATGGTAGGCCCCGCTTTTGGCGGTGACGTTACCCTCGACTAAGTAGTCTGAGTCAGCAGGGATACAGTCCTAAATAGCCGGGTTATAGTATTAATAGTAGTTAACTTATGAGGGGATCAAAGAGTTTGGACCCCCGCCATCCAATACCGTTAAGTATTGAAGGAGGTCCTACTAAATTTGACCCAGGTCCATTGCAGGACCTCTAAACGCTGAACAATGGCAAGACCTTTACCAAACCGTTCCCTTAACCCCCGACCAGGTAGGCAACATATCTCCATATAGACCGTGGAGATATGAATGGTGAAAATCTTTTATTTTATATAGACAGTAAAATAATGCCAAGACACCACGGACAAACGATAAGGAAAGATCACCTTCAACATAAGCAACTAGTTATTAAAGTCATTAATACAAAACCAAATAAAAAGTGCAAAAGATTAGAAATAAAAAGTATTATACTAGACACTTTGTCTTCACCAAGTGATGTAAGAGACTTAGGCAAACATGGCCTTGATTGTCAAGAACTCTTACGATCAATCTTGGATCCCGAGACGACTCACACACTCTACGATGGACAATGGATGATGGTGGTGGATGATGGTGTTATGGTGGTGGTGGGTGGTGGATGAAGTGTGAGAGAGGTGGTGTGCCAAGGGATGAGTTGAAATGAAACCAAGCACTCCTATTTATAGGCTGGACACGCCCCCGTGCCTGTCTGACACTCTCTCTCTTCTTTAATTGTAATTCGCAATTACAATTAATGCGCATACTGTACTTTCGCCACGCCCCCGTGCTCACTGGACACGGCCCCGTGGTGGGCAATAGAAGCTTCTATAGGTTTGTCTTTTCTGCTGCTTCTTGGGCACGGCCCTGTGCTGGCTGAGCACGGGGCGTGTTCAGTCTTCTGCCTTCTCTATTTTGCTTGGGAAGATGCCGTTGAGGGGTCGGGCAGTCCACTTATGTTCCTTTTCTTGTAATTATGTTAGATTTAGCTGTCTTTTTTCTTCTTTTGTGATCCTGAAAATACAAAAGGAAGACAAAAACACTCTTTTTCCAACATTAGTACTTAAAAAGGGTTAGTTTTATGCCTCATTTGATGTAATTTATATGTTGCATTTTACACACATCAAAAGACGTGATTGTTGAGTTCAAGCGTACAATCACGAAGCACAGAATTAACTGAGACAGTTCTTCCAGTGGCGATTTCGACGTCAAATTTCGTCGGGAGACTAGCGCGTTTACGGTTAAGGAGTTTCTCGAATTCTAACGACACAAAACAGTTATCTGCTCCAGTATCAAATAAACACGAAGCATATATACCATTTACGAGGAACGTACCATTAACCATGTTGTTCTCTGTTTGAGCTTGACGGACGTTGATGTTGAAAGTGCGTCCGCGCGGTGCTTGTTGTTGTTGCTGCTGAGGCTGCTACTGTTGATGCTGTTGCTGTTACGGCTGCTGCTGGGACTCTTGCTTCACTACCCTGTTTGGGAAAACATTTACGAAATGGATGGGATCACCACACGCATAGCATGCTCTTACGTTAGCTGCGGGGACAGGAGCTGCTTGTTGACCCTATGGAGCAGGAAGGAGAGCTTGTGGTGCAGGAGCTTGAGCTTGAACCTGAGCGGGGGCTTGGCGAGGACCAGTACGACAGTTAGCAAAAAAGTGACCGTACAGGTTGCAGTGAGCCCAAAATCTGCAGGTAATTCCAACCGGGTGATGATAGGTACAAGTAGGGCAGAGCGGGTGAGGAACAGTATATGCACGCTTGGCCGGTGGTGCATTGGTCACCGGTGCCGCTACTTGGCGGTTCTGCGGTTGCGGTTGAGCAGGAATAGCTTGGAGTGGAGCGGCGGTTGTGACAGCACAGTTTTTGTTGTTGTTGTTGCCCTTGCGTTTGCGGCGTGAAGACTTCGAACCCTGAGATGCTGAGGTTTCGGTAGCAGGAGCGGGAGTAGCAGTTGCTAGGTGAAGATTCTTGGTGGCTTTATCAAAGTTCCCAGCCCGAACTCGCTTGTCATTAATCTCGGCAGCGAGCAGGAAGGTTTCCTCAATGGTTGTCGTCTTCGCGGCTTGCATGAAGTCAGCCACAGAGTCTGGTAGAGCACGGATATATTTCTTGATGATTATATCCGGTGTAGTGACATGGCCGGGACAAATGATACTCAGCTGCTTAAAGCGTGCAGTCAGACCAATGTTGTCGCCACCCTCTTGCTTGATGTGCCAAAATTCGTCCTCCAGCTTCTGAAGCTCGTGGGGAGGGCAGAACTCCTTCATCATGATGTCCTTCAACTCATCCCATGTAAGCCCATAGGCTGCATCATTCCCTCGTTTGTTTATTTCGGCAGTCCATCAATCCAGATCCCTGGATTGGAAAACGCCGGTGGCGTTAACAGTGCGTAGGTTATCAGGACTGCCACTTTGGCGCATGGTGACTTCAATAGAATCGAACCATTGAAACATGACAGTAGGCCCGTCTTTTCCGGTGAATTCTTTGGGTCCGCAGGCTTTAAACTGCTTGAAACTAAAAGTCGCTCTTGGCGAGTCGGTCCTAGATTCCTCTGAAGACTTGCTAGCATTTTCGTTCAGCTCACTGACTATTTGCGGGATGACCTTAGCCATCTGCTTTGCGACTAGAGTAGCGATACATTTGTCCTCATGGTTTCGGCGTTCGGTTCGGGAATGGTGCGATCCAAATGACGACATTGTCTGCAATAGACATCGCCACAGGATTCAAACAAGATTCGATTAATCCTAGCATAGTCTAGCGTACTCATCCAAAGCTACTTTATATAAAGCTCAGTAACACGTCTAATCACATAGTCGCGTAGGCATAGAAGCACTTAGTCTCAGAAACACGTTAACACAAAAGCACACGATCACATGTCATCCCATACTAACATGTGGCCCGTGTAAGCACATAAGCAAGTAGGCACGTAGTCCACATAAGCACATAATCCATGTAAGACATCCTCAACTATATTTTGCACGTATTCACCTACATATTTTGCACGCATTCACCTATCCTTCAAGTTGCGATCGAGAGTTGCGAGTGCGAGTAGCGATTGCAAGTAACGTAGCAAGTAGTAGGGCGAGTACCAGTGATTTGTTAGCGATTTGAGATCGATGTGCAGTGCGATCGTGTGTGTCGATCAAAGCGAAGAGTGAAAAGTGTAAAGTTACCAGAAATCAAAGCATATAAACCACATAAAACCACGTAAAAACACATAAAAATCACAGAGTCGGCGGTTGCGATTCTCAGAATCGAAACACATAAACACATAAAATAAGCGGTTGCGAATCTGAAATCGAGAGATAGATTATCTTGGCGTGTATAGACGTCGACTACCCAAAGTGGTTCGACTATTCACAAGGACTTCGAGCTCACGCTTTGGCCTAATAGACTGTGCTCCTTTCACCGGCTTGCAGTGAACGACACTCATCCTTTTGATTAATACGTGAATTGAGTCATTGGAGTCCGTCGAGACTTTGGTGAGAGTTTTGTAAAACCAAAATAGAGGGAGAGGAACAGGTCATCAAGATTCGGGTTTCACCACTAGCTTAACGTCAGTATTCCTGTTTGTATAGTGAGGAATCTGCATCGAAGTATGGATTTCACTCCTGATTCACACAAATCCTCGTGTTTAATAGTAGAAATCATGCGTCGTGCGAGTGATTTAATCAAGAGTTTATGGTTTTCACACCTAATCTCGACCAAATCATTTGACAGTGCTGTACTAGCCTTAGGAAAGGCTAAAACGGCTTGACAATCTTAGGTAAGATTGTCTAGCATTTGGAGATTGAGCTAGAATACTTTGTATGAAGTGCACAACTCGAGCAATGTGACCCACTTCATCCGAGATGTTTCACTCGAGCGAAGCAGCTCACTTTGTGCGAGTTGTCCGAATTCATACTCGTATTCTGAGTTTTGCATAAACGAAAGAGTTCAGATAAATAGAGGTCGCATTGGGTACTTAGACTATAGTCTAGGTCAATTCTAAGACAACAACCCGGACTAGGTTGTGTCTTTCCTAGTTCCCTATAGTTATGGCTCTGATACCAATCTGTCACACCCCAACCGATGGCGGAATCATCGAGGCGCGGTGCTGAGCGAAACAGATTGTTCATAAGAAATCCATACCAACTATTATTACCGAATATTTAGCGTTACGTCCCATACCGTAACATATTAAGCAAACAAGTTATGTCACACCCCGATATTTCCACACATTACCGGTGGGCCCAGTGGGGGTATCGTGACGTAGTTGATATCATCATGGTCAAACATACACAAAATAGCACAGCGGAAGTCTTGGAATACAAAATATTATTACAAACTCAAATGTCTGAAAATATAAAAGTATTTATTATAGACGAGTCTGTAATATCAAATCCACAGGAGGATCATTAAAAAAGTATAAAATGAAGCTTAGCAGACTTTATGGCATCTTTAAGGATTTGCAAGATCCTCTTTTTCGACACCGAGCAACTCCCATCCTATTACGAGTAGTACCTGCCACTTAGCCTTTGGAAAATACGTCAGTTTTCACTGGTAAATACAATTAACTGACTCATTTGAAAAGAATTTATGAAAATTTATTTAAGTGCACAAGGCACAAAACATTTATAACTTGGGACAATCATTTGTATATAATCTTGTATACAGTTTTACTTATTTGTCATCCATCAGGGTCGGTTTGTAGGGCCGGACTAGATTAACTGACACGCCACAAGTATAATGCCCACAGGCTATCATCCTTTAAGTGGATTACCAGTTTCGGTATAATGCCCACAAGGATGATACCTCTGAGTGGATTACCAGTTTTTACGTAATGCATCTGCCAGGTGTACGCCTACACCCCGTGCTTAGCTCGTGGCCATTTCGTAAAATGATGCCAAGGATATCCGGGACATGGTCATTTAACCCCCAAAGGCCATACACCAAATAATACATATTAAACGGGTCATGCAAATACATTAATCACAGTCCGATTTAAATGATTACACATACCCGACCAAGCGGTACTTTTATAGTACCGTATCCCAAGCCCGTATAGGGAAAATAAGTTAAGAGTATTTACCTGAGCTAATACTTGATTCACAGCAAAATAACTCAGTCGTATCCAATCTGTCTAAATGCAGGTAGCTTTTACCGGGTGGCTCTAGTCTGGAGTGATGGTAATATATAGCCAATTTAGAATGCTAATGGTCTTTATTTAAGTCGTAGACTTAGACCGGCTAGCTTAAAATATCAAGAACGGTACGACACGCTAGATTAAGCGATGACCGGAATAGAATGTGATTTAGACCCGGAAAGTTTGGATACTTGTGTATTATGGGTAAACCAAACACATTCCAGATTTCGAGATAAAAATGATAAGGTTAAACCCGTTTCGGCTAACTTACGTAAACTAGTTACATAAGCCGATCCGAACGCGCGAATGCGTAACGAGCAACCAAATGAACCATATACAAGTCCCATATGTTATTATGCTTAGAATATGTTAATACATCAGTAGGATGTTAACATATATGCCCAAAAAGTATTTAAAACCAAATTAAGTCCCGTAGGGGCATTTTGGTCATTTTATCCTTTATAAAAGAGGTTTTAAAACAAACCGAGGTTCTGGTCCTTGGTAATCAGTAAAAATGTTTATTTTATCACATTACATCAGTAAGATATCATACATATGTGAGGTTTACCATTCATGGCCAACTATGCCCCGAAAGGGTATTTTGGTCATTTCACATATGCTTTTACGGACATCTTTGGAAGTCTGAGTTCACGACTTATACCTACTGTAATAATATTTAAAATTTTAATTATAAATCAGTAGGTAACAAGTCTTAGATGCTAAATATGGTTTGAGAACCATACTATGCACCTAAGTAGCATAAAATCGCTAATTGACGATAATTAAAGGGTTTTATGGAAAATCTGAGATTTTGATCAGTTTTGAATGCCCAAAATAATTTATTTAATATATGAAATCAGTAGGAAAAGGTTTGGCATTCAAACCATTTGTAAATCTCATTTTATGCTTGAAAAGGGTATTATCGTCCTTTACCGAATAATACGAGAACTCTATGATATGATCAGTTTATAATCTGATCAATAATTCCAATAATCCTTAAAAATAATATCTTAACAGTAGGTAACGAGTTTTGGTTCAAAATTTAAGTTTAAACATGCCTTATGCAAGATATCGCAATTTACTTAATTAAAAGCTTCTAATCACGATATCGAGCATAACTCCTATTTGGGACCAAGAACTGATGTCAAATTTTCAGGACAAGCTTGTATATCAATAACAAAAGTTTTTGTCCTCTCACATTTCTATAAATCTCATTCAAATGTCAAAAGGGCAAAATGGGCGTTTATAAGCATAATAACGGAAACTAGTGTATAAATCCAACTACTAAGGACCAGGTAATATAACCTTAGGGGGTTATACTATAACATAATACGGTCCTAATAGAAGCTTAAAACATGGAAGAATCAAGCTTAATCGGGTCAGAACTGAAAAGTCAAAGCAAAGTCAAGCTTTTGCGACTTTCGGTTATCAACTGACCTTAGGCCGTTAATTGTCGGGTTAGGACAGGTTAAACATGTTCTAATATTAATTACTAAGTCATTAGAATGCTAGAATATAATTTAGAACCTCTGGTTTATTAATTTGCATCATTCTTATAATTTCTGTCCAGTTTGACTTTTTGTCAAACTACTTTGACCCGACAATTGACCAGTCAAACGAGAGAATTAGAAGGTGCCCTTTTAAGGGTTAATCACCTACACTAAGGTGGTTCTATAACCACTTTCAATTTGATCAGTGGTTAAGCCGCATGTAATTAAAATGAAAGTCAAACTAAATTTACTAAAAGTTTGACTTTAGAGTAATTAAGCTAATTAAGATGACTAAAGAAGAAATTAGAAGCTTACTTAAGGTCCTAGCAAACTTCTCTACACTTGGAAATCCTCTTCTAGCTGATGGAAGCTCCAGAGCAAGTCCCACAAGTGAAATGTTGCAAATGTGTGTCTAGAACACAAGAGTAGGCTTCCTTATATAGCAATTTAAATGATCATGGATCACTTCCAGGTGTAATGGGACATCCTAGGATCATCCCAAGTGGCCTAGCTAGTGTTATTAACCGACTTACAGCTCCCTAGGTTGAAAATTTCGAAGTTAAGGCGGTGGAATGGGCTAGAACAGCCAGCTGTGGGTTTTTCTGCATCTGGTACTTGCTTGCGCACCGTTACACTCTCAGTGTTGAGGTGCGCAAGGACCTGGTCAGCACATGCACATTTTCATTTTTGACAGTTTTGGCCCCCGCACTTCCAAACTTTATTTTTACCTTGATTTCTTGCACTTTGGGCCCTCTAAATTGAATTCTAAGGACTTCAAGACTTATACCAACATTGTTAAGTCCTTGGCTAACTTTTGATTACCCGAAAAGTCATAGATTTCAACGTTGACGCTTTTAACCCCTCGTATACGAATATTGCCATAACTTTCTCATACGATAGCAAAACTTGGTGATATTTTTATCACGCATTCTAGTGAGCATAATTAATCATTACAAAGCTTCGGGTTTGCTAAAAGGTCACTCAGAGGTATACTTTAAACATGTTGACGCTTTTAGCCCCTCTAATCCGCAAACTTGCGCGTAACTTCACTTATTGGCATAAAAGCCTTTAATAGCCAATATTAGGCATTCCCAAGAACATGATTAAACATAATGAAGCTCTCGGTTTGTTAAAAGGTCACTCAGAGGTAAGAATTAACATGTTGACACTTTTAACCCTTCGACGCGCAAACTTCCACATAATTACGCATACGGCTCCTCTCGTCCAACAAGTGGCTCGTTTGAGAATACGGACACCGTATAAGGTTACTCAGAGGCCTAGTTTAGGCATGTTGATGCTTTCAGTCCTTCTAAAATCAAGGTTTTTGATTTTTACGAATTTAGTCCCTCATAGTCAACGTTTGACTTTATTAGGGCTCATTACCCGTGTCACCACACCATTGGACACGATTTTACGAGGTGTTACATCCTCACCACCTTAAAAGAAATCTCGACCCCGAGATTTGCTCAAAAAGATGGAAGTACTTTCTGTCGTGTAGTGGACTTAACTTCCGTAGTAATTTAGGGATCTTTATGGGTATCCCAATTAACCTATTCAATAGGTATATGCTTCCTATCAGATTTTCTTAACCTGTCGATCCTTGATCGATATAGGTCTTTCAATAAACCTCAGGATTTCATCGATCTATATGTCCTTACAAGACATTGCTAGCGATTCACCGGCTAGGCATATTCTTAAATTAGCAATGTGGAACACGTTATGAATTCCACTAAGATCCTTAGGCAAATTTAGCTTATAAGCTATACTGCTAACACATTCGATGATCTCGAATGATTTCATATATTCAGGGCTTAACTTGCCCTTTATTCCGAAGCGTATGGTACCCAACCATGTTGATATTTTCAATAGAGTCTTGTTCCCCACTTGGAACTTTAAGAGATTTGCACCTCTTGTTCGCATTGCTCTTCTGCCGATTACTGGCAATTTTCAAACAATTACGGATTCATATTATCGTATCCGTCGTCCTTAAGACAAATCTCAGATCCTGATAATTTGGGATTTCCCAATTTCCTGCCCAACAATTGGGCGTTGGCTATTTCTCCCAAACAAGGTCTCCAGAGGAGCAACCTTGATGCTTATATAATGCTATTGGTTATAGAAGAACTTATTCAGGGTGAGATAGTTATTCTAACTACTATCCGATTCAATCTTAAGGAATCAACTATCCTCATGGTTAGTCGAACAAGTCGACGATCCTGGGCAACTAATAACGATTCTTAATCGTTTCTTAGTTAGGTTGTAGTAATAAATGCACAAGGTATTGCATTGTGCCTTCCTTTATCAACAATAATAGTCAGAGCTCCTAGAAAATGAGCTAGGCTGTATAAGCCTTTCTTCCTAACTTATCTGTTTAGCCCTTAGTTCTTCCATATCCGTTGATGTTAACCGATATAGAGCTTCTGTAAAAATACAGCTCTTAATAGGATGTAAACCCTAATTCCATCTTGCCTCTCAAGAGGTGAAACAGGGTAGTTCTACTGAGAAGATATCAAATTATCCAAATATGATTGAGGTAGCTCAATCTTTAACCTTGGTCCACTTACCGCCGCTTGTGCCATGCAAATGACACATCTGTTTTACGAGTGCACAGATGCCTTAAGTAGAGACGCCTACTTAGACATTTCTATTATGGATATCTTCTTTGAATACCATTAGCTGACTTTAGTACTATATGACTATTGGTATATCTTAGTGGTCCCATGCATTAAACTTCCATACTGATCAGGCATAGACATAATCTATGGGAGGTACTGGGATACGCCAATCCTCATATGGCATTTTTGTCAAGCATAGTTGGCACTCGCAGTTGATAGAAATCAATGAGGAAAGAAAATAGTTAAAATAACATATATTATCGTACTCTATTCAAAGAAAGAGTACTCTTAGATTATTCAGAAAGATCATTGTCGATAATAGAAGAATCGGTCTCTCAGATTTCATTGGTAAGTTCTACCTGACTAAGAATCTTGAGTTCTTATGCATTTTATCAAGGTTTTGCTAAGCTTATGGTCTATGAAAGACTCATTATTGCCTGTATTAAAACAGGACACTTAGCAGAGATTATATTTGGTACATAATAAGGAATGTACTTGATGACATCATGTACTGCCTCTTGGCATTCATCAGGTGAGTTCAGGTATTTCTTTTCTTAGCCTTTCCAGACTTAGCTGCACCTTCTTTGGCAGCTATATGGCATCTAATCCTGATGTGACCTTACTCACCATAGTCGTAACAGACTGTTATGCCACATGTCCCTACATTCATGGGACTAATGAGCAGTTCCTTTGCATACTGCTTTGGTCTTTATCCTATTCGACACTGTCCCTAGTGTCTTTTATAGCAAGTCTTACATACAGACTTCTTACTGAACTTATGTTGGTTCATAATAAGCCCGTAATTGCTCTTTTCCTTAGATTTATGGGAGTTATCCTCCTCCCTTGGTTCATCCTTCACATTCGAAGTGTACAAAACTGTTTTCATGAGCAATTGAGATTTTGTATGAAATTTAGAACAAGAAGCATTCGGCTCTTTGGACTGCTTCATGACCTTTTCCATGGCCTTTCAAACTGCTGCATCAATCCCAGCTTGGAGATTAACTTCATTAATATTGAGGTTTACATTTGTAGCATTATTAGCTTTTGTCGCATTAATAGCATTGCGACTGCTATCCACCTCATTCGAGTTTGCCATACTCGAAACTTGGTACTAACCACCACGTTAATCAATTGTTAGTCATCATCCTGATGACCCGACATAGATCAGCCACGGCATCCATAAACCGTATAGACTATTATTTTCCAAACATTCCTAATGAATGTTATTTAAATGTATATCCATTACATTTAGCCTAGGTCACAAAAGGACCATTAATGGCACTTAAGGTTTGGAACGAGTCATATAGTACTAAAAAATACGATGATACCTCTAACCAAAAAAAATAGGATACTTGATACTACTAAAATCCTACTTTTTTATAAGCCAAAACATATTACAACCCAAAAACTTGTAGAATAATTAAGCCTGAATGATAAAATAAGCCAAAATTAACAATAATAGAATTGAAAGGAGGCCCTAAATATAATTGATAAAGTTAGCCCAAGACCCAAAAACAATATTATAATTGAATAAGTGTTCTTGCTCGTCTTATGGTGGAAACCGGAACACATAGTTCTTGTCCTTTGGTTTATCGGCTAATGAAGCTAACTGTGGTTTTACTGGTTGCAACAGCAACCATTGAAAGATGTTTTTCTAAATTGAAGTTTGTCAAAACGGATTTACGCAATCGAATGGTCCCGGAATATTTGAACAATGCAATGATTTGTGCGATCAAAAAAGAAGCTTTTGATAAAGTAAAAGACGACGATCTGATAGAACGATTTCAAGCTATGAAAAAAAAGACAAATATATTAGAGATTTTTTTATTTATTGATTATCGTTTTTTTATTATTGTATGATTGCACAGTAAAAAATGGGATACCCCTAAATTAGTGAGCTGGCTCCGCCACTGCCCTTAGGCCTTAACGAATTTGGGTATTGGAAGGTCTAAACCTAATGACAATGGGCTAATAACTATTATAAACCTTAAAAATAGTTTTGTAAGTGGGCCTATGTTGGTGTTTGTATGGGTATACTCTATTAATTTTTTTACATATGCATATCATATATTTTTTTTAAAATAGTGTGCCCTGCTAAATATTGGACCCTGGTACTAAATAAGAGTGCTACTAAATAAGAGTGCCAAATGGTTGCTTTTCTTGCAAACATTTCTCTTCGCCATCCTGATGCACTTTGCAGCATTTTTTCACACCCATCCACAAGGGCACTAATCGGCACCACATGTGATACGTCATCGTTCCCTACAATATGCTTATCGGCTCATTAGCCACAACCACAGCCGCATCATCCGCCACATTGTCATTTATGAAAAATATTATGATATGAAATGTGGCTGCTTTTTAAGGCATACAAAGTTGAGACTAAATGTTGTCATTATCTCTCTTTGCAAATTTAAACCAGATGGCACACTAGACAGCCGGGATGTCCAAATCGCCCCTTGCTTGCTCGACGCTAGCTTAGATATTTAATACTTGAAAAATGCTCGTTCGTTTTTTGGCTCGGTTTGTAAACAAGCCGATCGACTCGGGTCGGTTTATAAACGAACCAAACACGCGCAAAGGTCTACTAGGTTAGGCTCGGTTTGCGACCAGCACTAGTTCTAGTCTTCTTGATTGTCATGCATCTTTAGAGCATTGGAACACTAGAAACAAAAAGTTGGCATGTCCAACTTGACAAGTAAAGGGATTAATTACATACCAGCTGACGAGGTGTGAACCGGATCGGCTAACCCGACCCGGTCATTATCTATTATTTTATTATAAATAACTAATTACACGTGTTTATTCTAGAAGGTTCCATTCTGAATGTATAAACTACGTAACCAAATCCCCAACTTTTTGGGATGATCATGCAAATCCCTAACTTATCGGAGCCCATCCTAAGGTAAGGGAAACCCTAATGATATACTATAAATAGAGGTAAATATCAAAGGTATGCATCATCTTGTTTTCGTTAACCCTCTCTCTCTCTCTCTATACTTATACTTTCTCCTAAACCGAGACTTATTCTCACGCCGGAGGGTGGTTACAGGAATAACCCCATTCCTGTAACGAGTCTTAACGGTGTTCTATTTTGCAGCTAGCAGTTCGGATCGCCTGGAGTTGAAGTCACAGTTGGATACTACCGAAGAGGTTAGTGTTTCGTCATTGGCGCCATCCGTGGGACCATTCGGTAACAACAAGACTGAACCCAATGGCAAGCGATCAGAACATGGCACTAACACCGAGTCAAGCAATGATAACTACCAATCCATTGTTGGAGGCGAACCCTGTTTCCACCATGCCAGCCTCACTTGCTGTGACCAGGTCTCTCGACTTGGAGTTTGAAGCTGAAGGACCGCCACCAGGTTTTGCAGGCACTTCTGCCGTCTCTACCGGAACGACGGCCCGTTGCAGCTTCGGTCGGTAGAACCAACTGCGACAGACGCCAATGTCTTTACTCCGGCGTCAACCACGAGTGCAGAGACTATACGTCATAGCATTACGCCGGTTCGTGGTTTTATGTTAGCGATTTGAGATCGATGTGCAGTGCGATCATGTGGGTCGATCAAAGCGAAGAGTGAAAAGTGTAAAGTTACCAGAAATCAAAGCATATAAACCACATAAAACCACGTAAAAACACATAAAAATCACAGAGTTGGCGGTTGCGATTCTCAGAATCGAAACACATAAACACATAAAATAAGCGGTTGCGAGTCTAAAATCGAGAGATAGATTGTCTTGGCGTGTATAGACGTCGACTACCCAAAGTGGTTCGACTATATTCACAAGGACTTCGAGCTCACGCTTTGGCCTAATAGACTGTGCTCCTTTCACCGGCTTGCGGTGAACGGCACTCATCCTTTTGGTTAATACGTGAATTGAGTCATTGGAGTCCGTCGAGACTTTGGTGAGAGTTTTGTAAAACCAAAATAGAGGGAGAGGAACAGGTCATCAAGATTCGGGTTTCACCACTAGCTTAACGACAGTATTCCTGTTTATATAGTGAGGAATCTGCGTCGAAGTATGGATTTCACTCCTGATTCACACAAATCCTCGTGTTTAATAGTAGAAATCATGCGTCGTGCGAGTGATTTAATCGAGAGTTTACGGTTTTCACACCTAATCTCGACCAAATCATTTGGCAGTGCTGTACTAGCCTTAGGAAAGGCTAAAACGGCTTGACAATCTTAGGAAAAATTGTCTAGCATGTGGAGATTGAGCTGGAATACTTTGTACGAAGTGCACAACTCGAGCAATGTGACCCACTTCATCCGAGATGTTTCACTCGAGCGAAGCAGCTCACTTTGTGCGAGTTGTCCGAATTCATACTCGTATTCCGAGTTTTGCATAAACGAAAGAGTTCAGATAAATAGAGGTCGCATTGGGTACTTAGACTATAGTCTAGGTCAATTCTAAGACAACAACCCGGACTAGGTTGTGTCTTTCCTAGTTCCCTATAGTTATGGCTCTGATACCAATCTGTCACACCCCAACCGATGGCGGAATCATCGAGGCGCGGTGCTGAGCGAAACAGATTGTTCATGAGAAATCCATACCAACTATTATTACCGAATATTTAGCGTTACGTCCCATACCGTAACATATTAAGCAAACAAGTTATTACAGACCAAATATCTCAAAAACAAAGTAATTGTTCCAACAACTCAGATTTCAAATTATCGTTCGTTTCTAGACTCTTCCTAGTCTTAATTCACATAGTAGATAGCGAAGCATCCTAAACACCTGTCACATACGTTAAAATAGAGGTCAATACACATAGTGTAAAGGTGAGCATACAAGTTTAATAGCATAATAGATAGAGAAAGCGATTTACGCATAACCAGCATGTAGTACGTTAAAAGTGAAAGCACGTAAGTTATCGACAAAGATCCTATCAATACCAATGACTGCGAGTTGTAGAGTGCGCAACACATGTTCACCACTGCGAACACGTGAAGTATGATCCTTAACAACCCCTAAATAAACAGGTGCTGATCGGATGGCCATTCGGTCGGATTGTCATTCGTTAGGGATGGATGTGTTTATGTATGATGTGACTTTAAAGTTTTCATTGCAGCATTTTATAAAAAGAGAAGGGTTTCTACAATTCAGGTCATCCGGTCAGATGGTCATCCGAACGGATGGCCATTCATTGGAACTGATCTTCTTTATAAAATTGATTTAGTGTTTGAGAGGGTCACAAGTCACTCGAGCGGATTTCCAGTCGATCGGATGGCTATCCGATCGGATGGCCATTCGCTTGGTAACCTGTTCGTTTTGAAAATTTGTTAAGTTAGAAAGTTTTGTGATTTGATCGAGACGACATGACAACGTGTTAAACAACAGGAACTCCATTAAGCCCAAGTTATCTGGTCGGACGGGAATCACGCTAATCTGACCAGTCAGCTGTTCTTGACGGTTGTTCGTGTTTGACCCGAAATCGGTTGTCTCTTTGATAGGCATCAGTTCCTAGACCGGCACTTCACTAGAAAATGAGTAGAAGGCCTGAGTAAGCTCCGATTCTATCGGTTTTGAGTGCATTGAGTGTAAAAGAGTTGAAAGAAAGTTAGGAAAACATCTTTCAATCCTTTTAATCTTGAAAATGTTTAGATCTTAGATGAAATTTGTGTTAAATCATGTTGAAATCCTTTAGATCCGAGTTGTTCTTGGTGGAATGAAGCCAAATCTTGAAGTTCATAAGAACTCCATGATGACATCACCCTAGAACACCTCAAATTCAGCGATTTCATGGTTAAAAGTGAAGATTTAATGATGAAAATGATGGAGAAATGCGTAGAGATGATAGATGATAAAGATTTGAGTTGAAAACTTACAAGAATTGGGAGAAATCGAGCGAAAAGAGGGCTTGAGCGTGCTGGTGGGATGAGAGGGCTGTCACATCAAGAATGTTGATGTGACAGGGATATTTATAGAGTTTCCAAAAAAGGAAAGTGTGCACAAGTGACGGATCGGGCTATGGCCATCCGATAGGATGGTCATCCGTACGGATGACCATTCGATTGAATGGTCATTCGATCGAAGGTTGCCGCGAGTTGGTTTTCGATGTTTCGTTTTGCGTGTTGAGCGTTGCGAGTAAGCGATGCGATAGTATTAATTAGTAGTTACACAAATAACCTAACTATCATACAGTCATAAACCTAAACAAACCATTCTGCGTTTCGTGTTGCGATTGAGATTGCGATGTGATAGAGTTGCGATTGCTTTTTCGATTACCACCTTTAAACATAAATATAAACACACACATGTAACACATAAATAGCACACACACGTAAAACAATATCCAAAACCTGTAATTCACTGCGATTCGAGTTGCGTTGCGATAGCGATGAGATTAGCGTTAAGTAGAATTAGCGTGTAGTTAACTTTATCGCATTGTTACTTCACATAATACAACTAACAAGTGCAAAATAAAATATCGATTAATCGAGGTTTGAGAGTACGAGCAATAAATAAGCAAGAAAAGACAAACTTAATTAGGAATCTTTTCTTCCTTTGACTTTGACTTCGAAAAGTAGGGTTGTTACAGCCAGATCGTAAAGTGCGATTCAAAAAACTCAGGTCGTAAAACGCAATTCACAATAGTAAAACCCAGATCATAAAACGCAATTCAAAACCCAAGTCGTAAAACGCAATTCAAAACCCAAGTCGTAAAACGTAATTCACAATGGTAAAACACAGATCGTAAAACGCAATTCACAATAATAAAACCCAGATCGTAAAACACAATGTTAAAACTCAGGTCGTAAAGCGCAATTCACAATGATAAAACCTCATATCGTAAAACGCAATTGTTGAACCCATGTCGTAAAACGCAATTCAAAGTGGTAAAACCCAGATCATAAAACGCAATTCAAAAACCCAGGTTGTAAACGCAATTCACAAAGGTAAAACCCAGATCGTAAAACGTAATTCGAAATCCAGAACATGAAACGCAATTCAAAAACCCAGATCGTAAAACACAATGATTGATGAAATTCTTCAGATTTCTTACACAGATTGAAGCCGATTTCTTAGGAGTGCTCCAACGATTGGCGAAATTTGAATGCTAAACACTAACGATCGAATGAATTGATTGATTCGCTTAAAAACACGAGGAAAAATGAGAAAATTGTGTGAAATTGAACTAGGTTTCTTCAAAAAAAGTTGAAGAACACGCTGATTTAGCGTTTAAATCATTGATTGATGAAGAAAATCGCAATATAACGTAGTGATTATAGAGAGAGAAAGTAAAGAAAAGGTTGAAAACGATGGATTTTGGAAGATGGTGGGTTTTGAATATGCAAAGAAAGAGAAAGACAGAAGATGAGCTAAGATTGACTAAAATGTCCCTTTCTATGTTTTTTTTGTTATTTGTCACATGTCCTTCTATTATTGTTTCCAACACTTTTTACCCAAACCAATCTTCTTATTTGATCATCTCCCTTTATCCTGATTGAATACTTTAGAATAAATTAGTACTTCTAGTTATTAAGATATCTTGGTTTAATAACTAAATCCCGATTGCACACCTTTTTTTACCTTTTTTGCATTGCTAACTCTTAGATTAGTTTTCTAATTCCTAAAATTGAGAGGGTAAGGAAAATCGAATTATACATTGTTTAGTAATTTTATTTTCATTATATATATATATATATATATTATATATATAATTTTTTATACATTGTTCCCATTTATTTTTCATTTTTCAATGTTAGTAACTTTTTGGCTTGATTAGGTTTTAAGTCTCAACGGTCCAGTTTCTATTTTTGATAATTAAAAATCGTTACTAACGGTTTGATTCACGATATAACTTAAAAACCGTTAAAACCAGACTGTGAACACCCCTACTCATTTTAACAAAAGTTGTTAGAGCATTCACAATGGATTTCTTAAATTTATGCGAGTGAGTTAGTTATATTATAAGGAATGGTTGTGAGTGGTTTTGAGTGGTTGTGAGTGAAGGAGAGAGAAAATGTTATTGTTCATCTGTCAATATATGGGAACACTGTGCATCCCTTATAATTTTTTAATATTTTTTAAATTAGTTGTGAGTGAATGAGAGAGAAAATATAATGATAAAGATATAAAAGAAATATTATTTAATTGAAATGAGGGAGAAAAAATATTGACTTTTATTGTAATTATGATAAAGAAATGAGTGTGAATGCTATTAGGGTATACGGTGTGGTGCGGAAAAGGGAAGTGGCAAAGTGGTTTGCCGCGCGGCAACACCGCCGCCAACCCCTTTGCCGCGTCGGTTTGGTTAGTCACGCGGTGACATATTGCCACTCGGGAACATGAGAGAGAGGGTAGTGTGAGAGAGAGGGTAGCGTGGGGTGTGGTCCATTCCAATCTCAACCAATCACATTTTTCCTTTTTTTATAAAAAAATAGTTTACCACTTCATCAAGTGTCTAACAAAAAATAGTTTACCACTTCATCAAGTGTCTAACAATTGCCAACACTTTTGAACATAGTTTACCACTTTGACATGGCACACTCTTATTGGATGATTTTTTAGTTTGCTACTCTCAAATGTTTAATTACTCCTTACACCCTTAGGCATCTTTATAAACTATGTGCAACGAACAGGTGTGGACATACCATTCAGCAGGAAAAAAGCCAAGTCAACGAGTCTTTGGTTATTACCTTTATCGCGTGAGACAAATGGAAATTGTGAAGCCAAGTGAACAGGTGTAGACAAAGTTAGTGACTATTTTCTATTTATTCATTGAATATATATTCTCGATCTAATAACTGATTGAATAAACAATAGAAGGTGACATATATGTTAGTTATTTTATTATCAATTTATCATGAAGAAATAGAACGAATAAAAAACACAAAATATGTTCGTATATATAATCGCAAAAAGATTAGAATAATACCACATAATCAAGTACCAAACAGGACCGGACCTAAGAATTTATGTACCCTGTTTGAGCTCGAAAAAACATGCGCTTAGGCAAGGGCGGAAACACAGTGTTAGGAGCCGTAGTGATTTTTTTCCGGTTTTATACAAAGGATGCCCCTAAAAAATACGATGATACCTCTAACCAAAAAAATAGGATACTTGATACTACTAAAATCCTACTTTTTTATAAGCCATAACATATTACAACCCAAAAACTTGTAGAATAATTAAGCCTGAATGATAAAATAAGCCAAAATTAACAGTAATAGAATTGAAAGGAGGCCCTAAATATAATTGATAAAGTTAGCCCAAGACCCAAAAACAATATTATAATTGAATAAGTGTTCTTGCTTGTCTTATGGTGGAAACCGGAACACATAGTTCTTGTCCTTTTGGTTTATCGGCTAATGAAGCTAACTGTGGTTTTACTGGTTGCAACCGCAACCATTGAAAGATGTTTTTCTAAATTGAAGTTTGTCAAAACGGATTTACGCAATCGAATAGTCCCGGAATATTTGAACAATGCAATGATTTGTGCGATCAAAAAAGAAGCTTTTGATAAAGTAAAAGACGACGATCTGATAGAACGATTTCAAGCTATGAAAAAAAAGACAAATATATTAGAGATTTTTTTTATTTATTGATTATCGTTTTTTTATTATTGTTTGATTGCACAGTAAAAAATGGGATACCCCTAAATTAGTGGGCTAGCTCCGCCACTGCCCTTAGGCCTTAACGAATTTGGGTATTGGAAGGTCTAAACCTAATGACAATGGGCTAATAACTATTATAAACCTTAAAAATAGTTTTGTAAGTGGGCCTATCTTGGTGTTTGTATGGGTATACTCTATTAATTTTTTTACATATGCATATCATATTTTTTTAAAATAGCGTGCCCTGCTAAATATTGGACCCTGGCGTATAGTTCTCCCCGCCCACCCTTAGAGATGGCCATGCTACTAAATATGAGTGCCAAATGGTTGCTTTTCTTGCAAACATTTCTCTTCGCCATCCTGATGCACTTTGCAGCATTTTTTCACACCCATCCACAAGGGCACTAATCGGCACCACATGTGATACGTCATCGTTCCCTACAATCTGCTTATCGACTCATCAGCCACAACCACAGCCGCATCATCCGCCACATTTTCATTTATGAAAAATATTATGATATGAAATGTGGCTGCTTTTTAAGGCATACAAAGTTGAGACTAAATGTTGTAATTATCTCTCTTTGCAAATTTAAACCACATGGCATACTAGACAGTCGGGAGGTCCAAATCGCCCCTTGCTTGCTCGACGCTAGCTTAGATATTTAATACTTGAAAAATGCTCGTTCGTATTTTGGCTCGGTTTGTAAACAAGCCGATCGAATCGGGTCGGTTTATAAACGAACCAAACACGTGCAAAGGTCTACTAGGTTAGGCTCGGTTTGCGACCAGAACTAGTTCTAGTCTTCTTGATTGTCATGCATCTTTAGAGCATTGGAACACTAGAAACAAAAAGTTGGCATGTCCAACTTGACAAGTAAAGGGATTAATTACATACCAGCTGACGAGGTATGAACCGGATCGGCTAACCCGACCCGGTCATTATCTATTATTTTATTATAAATAACTAATTACACGTGTTTATTCTAGAAGGTTCCATTCTGAATGGATAAACTACGTAACCAAATCCCCAACTTTTTGGGAAGATCATGCAAATCCCTAACTTATCGGAGCCCATCCTAAGGTAAGGGAAACCCTATTGATAAACTATAAATAGAGGTAAACATCTAAGGTATGCATCATCTTGCTTTCGTTAATCCTCTCTCTCTCTTTCTCTATACTTATACTTTCTCCCAAACCGAGACTTATTCTCACGCCGGAGGGTGGTTACAGCAATAACCCCATTCCTGTAACGAGTCCTAACGGTGTTCTGTTTTGCAGCTAGCAGTTCGGATCACCTGGAGTTGAAGTCATAGTTGGATACTACCGAAGAGGTTAGTGTTTCTTCATTGGGGCCATCCGTGGGACCATTCGGTAACAACAAGACTGAACCCAATGGTAAGCGATCAGAATATGGCAGTAACACCGAGTCAAGCAATGATAACTACCAATCCATTGTTGGAGGCGAACCCTGTTTCCACCATGCCAGCCTCACTTGCTGTGACCAGGTCTCTCGACTTGGAGTTTGAAGCTGAAGGACCGCCACCAGGTTTTGCAGGCACTTCTGCCGTCTCTTCCGGAACGACGGCGGCAGACCTTTTCTCATATTCCCCGTTGCAGCTTCGGTCGGTAGAACCAACTGTGACAGACGCCAATGGCTTTACTCTGGCGTCAACCACGAGTGCAGAGACTATACGTTATAGCATTACGCCGTTTATCACATCTGCAAGCCCAAGTACCGTCATACCACAGGTAAGCATGCCTCAGTACTATCAGCCATCAGCAACACACGCCTTGTCACCGTTGTACTCAGCAGCGTTAACGGCGGCGTTGTCCACACCCCCACATCAACCAGTAGCTATGCCTGCAGGAATTATGAATGCCCCAGTCACACCAGGGAATCAAGCTTATTTCCCAGGATACTATTACACTCCTCTATATGGGTATTTGCCCCGATACAACATTCCAACATATACTCCCCAGGGAGCAGCGCAAGGCTATACTCAACAATCGCCATGCGCGACTTATATGCCACCTTGGTGGATTTTTCCAGCATCACAGCCGGTTTATAGTCAGACCCCGCCAATAGCGGAACCCGCCTATGACAGAGGAAACGCGTCCAGGCCTCCTTTTTCTCCAGGCGGAGGCACTAGCCCTTCACTGAACATCACATCGACTCAACCCCCTGTTACCCAGGGTACCAGCCAGAGTCGGGTAACTCCTCCAATACAACCTGTCAATGTAGAAGAAGACGAACTTACTAGGCCTTACAAACCAGGGGACGTTACTTTTAAGTCCAAGTTCACTAGAAGAATAGCAGAAGCTCCTATTAAGGAAAAACCCAAGATGCCTCAAACTGTGGGCAAGTACGATGGTCTAGGAGATCCTGACGACCATCTCAATCTATTCAAAAGCGCTGGGGAAGTAGCCTCGTGGCCCATGCCCCTCTGGTGCAAGATGTTTGTCCAAACACTGGTAGGTGCGGCCCGGGTCTGGTGGGATAGTTTACCCATCGGGGGAATTGACAGTTTCGAGGGCCTAGAGGTCAAGTTCATATTACAATTTAGTCAATAGAGAAGGCACACAAAAGACCGAAACGAACTCCTCCACATTCGCCGGCGGGACAATGAAACAGTAGAAAGTTTCATCGTTAGATTCAACAAAGAAAGCCTGGCAATCCCAGGTGTCACGAACGATCTAGCGTGTGGTGCGTTCCTACAAGGGGTAAATGATGATGAGCTATTAAGAACACTCCACGGGAGGGATGGTGTACCTCCCACCATAGACGAGATCCTAAGGATAGCCAAGGTGTACGTCACACAGGAGAAAGCTGTTGCAACACTCCCGGGCATTAAACCCGTTGCACAGGGTAAACGCATGATGTATAAGAATTTATACATCTTTTAAACGTCAAATACGGCCCGTTTATGCGTAAAGTCTTTGTATTTTCATTGATTTTGGTACTCATTTGGGTTGTTTGTGAAAATGCAGGTCCGGGCTTCGGCCCGGTGTTGAAACGGAGGCTTTTGGAGCAAAATGGAGCGAAAATGATGCATTCCAGCAAACTGCCAGATATGGCACTACCGTGCCGTACACTGGCACGACCGTGCCAGACCATCCGACATCAGCACTCTCAGCCAGCACTAGCAATCAGCACCAGCACCATCAAAATCAAGGCGAGCACGACCGTGCCAATCACTGGCACGACCGTGCCAGATTAATTTCAGCCCCAGATCAGCTTGTTTCCAAGGTCGATTCAATCATGGCCGAGCACTATCGGCTCGCACGATCAGACCATCTCCGAGCATGGTCGTGCCACCTCGGGAACTTTTGAGCGCGATCTTTCCCAAAATGGAAGCATACTTGGTCAACATTCAAGAAAGTGGCTCTGACACTTGCCAAGCACGACCGTGCCAAAAGGTGGCATGGTAGTGCCAAACGCCCAGAGTTTAAATACGAGTTCCTAGCTCATTTGCAAGGGAGTTGGAGCATTTTGGTGACTTTTTCTCTCAAGAATCTGGTCTTGGAAGCTTATTGGAGCCAAGAGGGAGCCTTGAAGAGGACTTAATCACTTGAAGACCTACTCAAACATCATTTTAATCTTGTCTTTAACTTGGTTAGCTTACTACATCATGCACAATTTATGTTTATTTGCACTTGATTTGGTTGCCATGAGCCTTATGGGCTAAACATTTGAGTTGTCTAAACTTTGTTGAAGCTAATGAATATGTGATAACATGGAAATAGATGTGATGATTGTTCTTGTTGATCTTCATGTTGGTATTTAATCTTGTTCTTGGAGTTCATGTGTATGCTTAAAGTTCTTGTTCTTGAATGTTTGCTCATAAGTATTTACATGTTGTGTTGGAAAGCCCACGTAAAGATTATGATTATTGAATCTTGTTAACTTGTTAGAATGATTCATAGCATGAAACTAGGAATGGTGATTGCTAATGTGATTGAATGATGATTTGAGGATATGTGTGAATTCTTGCATCTAGATTTGGAAAGATCATGAGTATGTTTATATGGATTCTATAGTTTGTGTTCTTGTTAGTTTGATGATTTAGGCCAAAATTGTTAGCTAGCATGACCATGCTTGTGATTCATATCAAGAACATGATGATAGTGCCAACTACTTAAAACCAAGTTAGGGTGATTAGTTTGTTCTTCATATTAGTTTTCCCTAATTTGTAGAGTTAGGAGTTTTGACAAACAAATAACTCATTATTAAAGATTAACATCAACTTAGCAAGTGAGCTTAAAAGAATAATTTTTGGGTGATTAGAATGTTAATTCATTTTTAGTTTTCCTAAAAAGTATAGACTAGGAAGCCTTGATTGGGGACTTAGTTAATTTTAGAGTTTGCATCATCACAACCTCCTTCCCCTTTGTTGTCACATGTGAGTTAGTGGATACTTAGTTTAGGCAACCCTTTCTCAGATATTGTTCTTTGTTAGAATTTTTAGTAGTTTATTTATTTGCATGCTAAGTTAGAAAAATCAACCCAATCATTTGAAAAGGCTTTAAAGTAGCAAAAGTTTAGTATCGAGACACCGCATCCACGGATTGATATCCGGTACTTACCGATTAGCTATATTACCACCCGACGGGTACACTTGCCATTTTGTGTGTGTAGTTAGTTTCTAGGTGAAAAACCATTTTTAAAACTAAATTTGTGTGAAGAAAAACTCAATTAAAAATATATTTAATTCACGCACATCAAGTTTTTGGCGCCGTTGCCGGGGATGCGGTCTTCTTGAAAACGATTCGAGTTGCTTATTTAGCCATTGTGAAAAGTGTCAAAAGTTTTTGTCTACTTGTTTTATTTGCCTTTGCTTGACTATTTGAAAAAAAAATGATTATTTGCTAGTTGTTTTTTTTTTTGTATATATTTTGTGCATTGTGCTCCTCCTTATTCCCTACAGGTCGTGCATGTCCTCAACCCCCGCTGCTGATATCGTTGAGACTTCAACGGAGCCGGAGCGTGATCTTCACCGGAGGCTGGGAGAGCGGTTTCGCGTGGTAGCCGAGACAATTGAGGCAGACGATGACACCTTCTACGAGGTTCGAGTAGACATGGTGGACGCAGAAGAGAATAGGATCTTGAATGAAATTGGAAAACCGTCACTTCATGGTTTACCTGCGAGCATCAATGCACCGACAATTGACAATAATAATTTCGAGATCAAGGATGGCACCATATCGATGTTGCAGAATGCGATGCAGTTTTATGGCAAGGATCATGAGGATCCTAGTGTTCACATTGCGGGTTTCTAGAGGTTTGTGCCACGTTCAAGATTCGGGATGCATCACCGGATGCTATCCGCCTTCGGCTCTTTCCGTTTTCTTTACGGGATGGAGCCAAGGAGTGGCTTCTTTCACTTCCAGCTGGATCTATCACTACATGGAATCAATTAGCTGAGAAGTTCCTTCAGAAATATTTCCTTCCAGAGAAAACTGTTCGGTTGAGAACCAAGATTCTGAACTTTCGTTAGGACGAGGACGAGTCCCTTTACGAGGCATGGGAGCGTTTCAAAGTGCTTATGAGAAAGGTCCCACATCACGGGTTGCCCAAGTGGCAACACTGTCAGATCTTCTACCATGGTTTGGACAGTCAGGGACAGATGATGGTTGATACATACTCGGGTGGAGATATCGGCACTAAAAATGCCACCAAGGCATTCGAGATTCTGGAAAAATGTGCCGCGAAAAATCGAACGCAACAGCCACCAAGAGGTAAGAGTTCTCGGAAGGGGGTTCATTATGTGGACGACTACACAGCCATGACAGCACGTATGGATGTCTTATCTTCGAAATTTGATCGAGTGATGGAAATGCACTCGAGAGGTTCTTCGAGTGGGGGAGCATATCATGTAGGTGATTTTCAGACGGGAGAGATGTCACACGAGCATGTTGATTTTATGGGAAACCAATACCGTCCTCAAAATAATCCCTATAGCAATACTTATAATCCGGGGTGGAAGAATCACCGAAATTTCAGTTGGAGGCTCGATGCTTCAAATCTGCATCCACCCGGATTTGCTCCACGTCCCCCAGCTCCAGCTCATGGAGCATATGGTCCATCTCGACCTCAGCAGGGACCTTCATCTAGCGAGCCTAGTGTGCATGATATGCTTAGTCAGATCTTAGCCTGTCAAAACACTCAAAAGGCCGAGAATGAGAAGCGTTTTAAGGAGTATGACGGTCGTTTCACGAGGCACGAGAATGAGTTGAGAAGCCAAAAGGCTTCCATGCAGACCATTGAGAACCAAGTTGGCCAGATTGCCAAGATGTTGTCTGAGAGACAACAGGGGGGCCTTCCGAGCAACACAGAGCCTAATCCAAATGCTACTGCAAAGGCCATCACGTTGAGAAGCGGCAAGACCGCTCAGCCCATCCCTCCGGCTGTTCCAGCAAAGCCGGCTGATGATGAGGTTGACGAGGAGATTGAGTGTGAGTCTCCGGGTGAGGTGCAAGAGAGGCGAGTCCCAGCAAGTACCGCACGACCCAAGGAGCCAGTGAGAGAGTATTTCCCTCCCATTCCATATCCGGGGAGGTTGAAGAAGCAGAAAATGGAAGAACACTATGGTTAATTCCTCGAGATTTTAAGCAACTTCATATAAATTTACCATTTGTCGAGGCACTTGCTCAAATGCCTAAGTATACCAAGTTTCTGAAGGATATCCTATCCAACAAAAAGAAACTTGAGGAGCTTTCGCAGGTGACCTTGAATGAAGAGTGTTCAGCGGTTCTTCAGAACAAACTACCGAAGAAAATGAATGATCCTGGGAGTTTCACTATCCCGTGTTTGATTGGTAGTTTATCGGTCAGCAATGCTTTAGCTGATCTTGGAGCTAGTATAAACCTCATGCCATATGCGGTTTTTGCTAAGCTAGACTTGGGAGAGCCCAAGCTGACTCGTATAAGCATTCAGCTAGCCGACCGTTCAGTGAAGTATCCTCGAGGCATAGTTGAGAATATGCTGGTGAAAATCGACAAGTTTGCCTTTCCTGTCGATTTCGTGATTCTAGACATGGATGAGGACAAAAATGTTCCACTTATCTTAGGTCGCCCATTCCTAGCCACTGCGAGAGGCTTGATTCATGTCTGCACCGGTAGACTTACTCTTAGGGTTGATGATGAGGAGGTTACCTTTGACATTGGGAAATCCATGCAACACTCGCAAAGTCAGGATGATACACTCTACTTCATTGAGACTATCGACACATACGTGAGTGATCATCTTCGTGATACATTTGAGGAGGATGTTGTGGACACATAGCTACTAGGAGGGGAGGATTTTAGTTCACCTAGGGTGGACCGATTAGTCGAGGAGGTGACCTGTCTGATAGGTCACGCGTCTCCCCCGTGTCCCGAGGTTTTTGAGGTTGTTGATCGCGTTGCTGAGCCTAAAGCACGCCCTTCTATTGAGGATCCACCTTCGGTTGAGCTTAAGGAGCTTCCAGATCATTTGGAGTATGCTTTCCTGAAGGGTGAGACTCATCTGCCCGTTATCATTTCTGTCGAATTGTCGAAGGAAGAGAAGGATCGATTGCTTGAAGTTCTGAAGCAGCACAAGAAGGCGATTGCTTGGAAGATTATGGATATAAAAGGGATCAATCCATCCTTTTGTAACCATAAGATCTTGATGGAGGAGGACTTTAAACCTGTAGTGCAGCATCAGAGGCGTTTAAACCCCAACATGCAGGAGGTTGTGAAGAAAGAGGTCATCAAACTACTTGATGCAGGTTTGATATATCCGATCTCTGATTCACCATGGGTTAGCCCTGTACAGGTAGTCCCGAAGAAAGGAGGCATGACAGTGGTGACCAATGAGAAAAACGAGTTGATTCCTACTCGTACTGTCACCGGATGGAGAGTTTGCATTGACTACCGCAAACTCAATGATGCCACGAGGAAGGATCACTTCCCACTTCCTTTCATTGATCAGATGTTGGAGAGGTTATCGGGCAGGATGTACTACTGCTTCCTTGATGGTTTTTCGGGTTATTTTCAAATTCCCATCTCTCCTGAGGATCAGGAGAAGACGACATTCACATGTCCTTATGGCACATTCGCCTACAGGCGGATGCCCTTTGGACTGTGCAATGCCCCGGCCACATTTCAAAGGTGTATGGTGGCCATTTTTCACGACATGATCGAGGACTCCATGGAGGTTTTCATGGATGATTTTTCTGTGTTTGGAAGTTCTTTTGATCAGTGTCTCGGGAATCTGAAAAAGATGTTGGCTAGATGTGAAGAGGCCAACCTTATGTTGAATTGGGAGAAATGCCACTTCATGGTGAAGGAGGGCATTGGGCTTGGGCACAAGATTTCACAGGCGGGGCTCGAGGTTGACCGAGCCAAAGTCGAGACTATTTCAAAGCTCCCGCCTCCCACATCAGTGAAATCTATTAGGAGTTTTCTAGGTCATGCAGGTTTTTACCGGCGATTCATAAAGGACTTTTCCAAAATTGCCCATCCCATGACTCAGCTCCTCGAGAATGAGGCCCAGTTTGTTTTCTCCGATGAATGCCTTCGGGCATTCGAGTTGTTGAAGGAGAAGTTGGTGAATGCCCCGATCATGGTCGCTCCCGACTAGGAGCTGCCATTTGAGTTGATGTGTGATGCGAGTGACTTCGCAGTCGGGGCTGTCTTGGGTCAAAGGAAAGAAAAACACTTTCACCTGATTTACTATGCGAGCAAGACCTTGAATGACGCTCAGGAGCACTATACGACGACAGAGAAAGAGCTCCTAGCTGTGGTCTTTGCCTTCGATAAGTTTCGGTCATATCTTGTCCTTTCCAAAACCATTGTGTACACGGATCATGCAGCCCTTCGGTATCTTTTTAGCAAGCAGGATGCTAAACCGAGACTGATACGTTGGATTTTGTTGCTGCAAGAGTTTGATATTGAAATCCGTGATAAAAAGGGGGCTGAAAAGTTGGCAGCCGATCATTTGTCTCGACTTGAGCATTCCGAGGTAAAGGAATCTCGTGGGCCTAACATCAATGACAATTTCCCCCACGAGTTCCTCATGAGGATCGAGACTAGTGATGATTCCCCATGGTTTGCTGACTTTGCAAACTACCTAGCTAGTGGCATCCTGATCAAGGGGATGACCCATCAGCAGAAGCGAAAGTTCTTTGCGGATGTCAAGCACTACTTTTGGGATGACCCTTATTTGTTTAGGGTAGGAGCGGTCGGATGATCTGGCGATGCGTGCATGGTGACGAGGCGAGGGATATTTTACGCCACTATCACGAAGGACCCACGGGAGGCCACCACGGAGCGAACAACACGGCGAGGAAAGTGTTTGACGCCGGATTCTTTTGGCCGACTATTTTCCGTGATGCCCACGAGTGGGTGAGGTCCTGTGATGCTTGCCAGAGGGCGAGCAACATTTCTGCACGCCATGAGATGCCACAAAACGGCATCCAAGTTTGTGAGGTTTTTGACGTATGGGGGTTAGACTTCATGGGCCCTTTTCCGACCTCTTTTGGGAACCGCTACATCCTAGTCGCTGTTGATTACGTTTCAAAGTGGGCTGAAGCACAATCTTTGCCCACTAACGATGCTAGGGTAGTGATGAGGTTTTTGAAAAAGTTGTTTGCTCGCTTCGGTGCCCCGAAAGCGTTGATTAGTGAGCGTGAGACGCATTTCTGTAATGCTCAGCTTGAGAAGGCATTGTTCCGATATGGTGTGCAACATCGATTCTCTACACCATATCATCCGCAGACGAGCGGACAGGTCGAGGTTACTAATCGGGGTATCAAGTGGATTCTGGAGAAGACGGTTAATTCTGGCCGTAAAGATTGGTCCGAGAAATTGGATGATGCATTGTGGGCTTTCCGGACTGCCTACAAGACTCCTATAGGCACCACACCGTTTAAATTGGTCTATGGGAAGTCTTGTCATTTGCCTGTTGAACTCGAGCACAAAGCATACTGGGCTTTGAAGACAGTTAATCTTGACATGGCTGTTGCGAGTGAGAACAGGTTTGTGCAGATTCATGAGATTGAGGAGCTTAGGCACGATGCGTATGAAAGCTCCAAGCTGTTCAAGGAACGTACTAAGACGCTTCATGATGCCCGCTTGAAGGACAAGAAAGAATTCCGAGTGGGTGATCGTGTGTTGTACAACTCACGTCTTAAGTTGTTTCCTGGTAAGCTTAAATCTCGGTGGTCGGGTCCCTACACTGTACGGTCAGTGTTTCCTTACGGGACCGTAGAGATAGGCCATGAGGATGGCCGGTTGTTTAAAGTCAATGGGCATAGGTTAAAGGCTTATGTTGGAGGGCCCGTTGACCCGAGTGAGGAGGTTGTTACCCTCCACCCCAAGAACAAATGAATTCGGGGTGGTGAGTCTAGCTGAAGACTCGTAAATAAACTTAGCATGTTTGTGTGTTTATTATTTTCGTTATTATTTTTGTGTGCGGTTGTCTTTTTCTTTTCAGGTTGCGGTTCGTTCTGGTCGCGAGGGATGTTAGAGCTTGTTGCCGGCTCTCAGGTATGTTAGTTCGGTTCTTTTTCTTGGTAGGAGATGCTTCGTGAGTGCCCCGGGTTCAAGGTGTTTGTCTACATATAATTCTATTTTCAAAAAAAATAAAAAAAATAAAAAAAATAAAAAAATAAAAATAAATAAATAAGTAAATAGAAATAAAAATAAAAATAAAATAATAATAATAATAATAATAAAATAAAATAATAATCATAATCATAATAAAAAATTTTCGAAAATTAGCACTACCTACAGTCAATCTGGCACCACCAGACTTTGAACGTGTCAGCTCCTTTTTGCTGGTTAATAATAGAACCTTTAATAAAACCGACCACCACTCTTCATATTCTTCATAAACCCACCTTCTTCCTCCTTTGAACCCACTCCAAGCACTCACGAATCCTCTGCATCTCCTAGCTTCCTCCAAGAATTCTTTCATCCCAACAATCATTCCAAGTACGGATCTCTCCTTCTCTTGTTAGTTTGTAGAGTTTTTGTTGTTATCTTCTTCATGTTCTTTGTAGAGTTTTTGTTGTTTCTTTAGGTTTTTAGGGCTTGGTCTAAATCACCCGATTCAAGCCCGTTTTTCGTGTTTTTTGTGTTGATTTGAACCAAAATGGACTGATCTATAAAACCCCAAAGCAAATCTGTAAAAAAATTCGAGTTTTTGGGCTGTTTTGAGTGAGTCGCAAATCTGGGTTCCGTTCCGCACGATCGTGCTACGAGGAAGCATGGTCGTGATCTTCATAACTTCGTTCGGATCTTCATAATTTAACCCAGATTTCCGACAAGCACGAGGGTGCCGCCTGGCGGCACGGTCTTGCCCTTCATAACATCCTTCAAAGTTGCCCAGAAATTCATAACGGGTTGTCAGACCTTCATAATTTTTCCGAAAATTCAATCGGCACGAGGGTGCCGGATGTCGGCACGGTCGTGCCGCACTCGTAATCGCTTAAAAATGTTTCCGGAGATCGGTCCAGCACGATGGTGCCACTTGGTCGCACGACCGTGCTTCTCTAAAATTTTGGTTCATATCCGAGCCGTTTACGGCCGAGCACGATGGTGCCTTGGGATCGCACGGTCGTGCTCCTGGGGAATAAAAACCCAGACTTCATAAAATTCCCAGAAAACTTCATAAAATCACTGATTTGCAGGTCTCGCACGGTAGTGCCATATGGTAGCACGACCGTGCCATGTTGTCCGGTCCCGAAATTTGTCTGTTTGTTTTGGCTGCTGATTAATCTTGTTTCAATTTTGCAGACGGATCACCCTTACTTGCAGTTCTCCAACAATGCCAGGGAAGGGTATTGTATCCCGAAGGTGGAGAGGTTGTGGGCTCGACGACACCTAATTGAGCCCATGAGGAGATTACAAAGGGTTGATTTAGACTTGCTCGGACAGACCGAGCGGTTTGATGATCTCTTAACACCTCCTTGGTCCCACCTTTTTGAGATAGCAGAGCCGCAGTATATAGAGTTGGTGATCGAATTTTTCGCATCGTTCCGTTTCACTTTTCCATGCCCAGATGTTTATGCTAAGAATGTTGGTGTAAAGTTTCAATTGGGAAGGAAATGGCATCACCAATCGATCAGCCGATTCGCTGTGGTGTTGGGGTTGTATACGGAAGATGAGATAGATTCAGAGTTATTTCATGGGAGTTTACAAGATTGGGAGCCAGACACAGACAGGGCCGCCTTTTGGAATCAAATTACTGTCCCGGGTCGACTTTGGGATCCTCGAAAAGCCAAAGCTACATGGATCCTTGACCCGCTTCACCGGGTCATAGAGCGCTTCATATTTCACGTCATTGGAGGTCGGGGTGATAGCACAAGAAACATCACCACCCGCGACCTTTTCCTCCTTTACTGCATCGTCTCCGGCTCGCATTGCAACTTAGCCGTCAGCGTTGCAGAGTCGATTTTTCGGGGTGTCGGTTTGACACCCACATCGCGCATCTGCAGAGGGGCCTTTGCTACAAAACTTGCCAAATACTATCGGGTTTCTTTAAACAATTTGACCGAAGCCTGTGACTATGGCCTTCTCGACCTGCAGCAGCTAAACTCAATGCACCTGATTCGGAAAGTAAACGGGGTCCCAAAGCTGGTGAACAAATTCGATAGGATTTGGGACCCGTTACCTGTTGATGCTGAGGCGGATGATGACGATGAGGGTGGTGATGGTGATCATGACGTGCACATGCACGATATTCCAGTTCAGGGACAGGAGGGGGCCGCTGGAGGAGCGGGCCCCCAATTGCAGATTGGACAGGGGTTTGATAGTCCGAACTGGGAGAACGTGTATGGTGGATTTGGTGGTGGAGGTTATGAGCATGGTCCTTACGAGCCATCAGGGATAGATCTGTGGAGGCGCATGGACGGGCTGGAATTAGGCCAGCAAGAGGTGAGGCGAGATGTCGATCTGTTACGCGCGGAGCAACACAGGCAGGGTAACTTCTTGGAAGAGATGTATGACCAGACCCGATGCAGCATGGATTGGTTGTTTGGTTCGCAGCAGCACATCACGAACTCAATCAACCATCCATACACACAGCCGCCGCCGCATTTTTCGCGTAGATCCAGATTTGATGGCAGGAGCGACGCCGGTCCTTCGGGATACGGCGAAAGGTTTTAGTTCCGCTTTCCATCTCGTATTTTTATCATCATTTCGTGTTTGAGGGGTGTGCCATTTTCCGTCGTACGTACACCCCTCCGTCGTAGATGTTAGTTTTTATTGTTTTAGTAGTGGTTAAATTAATAAACAAAAGGCAAGGGAAAAATGGGTTGGGTAATATTCTTGTGAATTTGATCTTGGTTGCTAAATGTGCAGTGTTGGTTCGAACTCTTTTGAATAAAAGATGAGATGTTGGCTTGGTGGATGGCTTGGCAGTTCGTTGTGGATGCTCCTTTTTACTTCATATTGCTCCGATTCTAGCCTTTTTGTTTCAGGGGAGTTTTCGTGTTCCTACCTTCCTTTATTTGTATTGAATTCACATTTCCATTGCTGATTCAATTTTTTGTTGTACATCAAGGGCGGTGTACAATTCAAGTGTGGGGAGGTGGTCTATCGCTTGAGCTTTGTTGTCATATATATATATATATATATATATATAAAATAATAATAATAATAATAAAAGAAATAAAATAAATAAATAAATAAATAAATAAATAAGAATAATAATAATGATGCAAAGCTCTCTTTTAACAACTTTTGTGGCATATTAATCAAATCAACATAAGTATCGAAATAAGCACCAAAATTTTTGATAAATAAATAAGGGTAAACGCAAAAAAGGGGGTTCGCTCGTGTAAGGAAAACCGTCAAGTAAGATGTTTTTTGTATAAAATTGAGCATGAGAAATCAAGCGATTGACCTACTTGTTTGCCTTGCATATTTACCCAATATGCCCGTTTCCGTGAGTTATTTTTGAGCCTTATAGCTTTAGGATTATTTTTGCTCATGTTTTTGCGGGCAAAGATTGAGTGAGCCGGATAACTTTTGCGATTTAGAACTTGTGTTAGGTATGCATTTCGAGGCCACAAAGCAAGAATTCAAGCATAGAAGTGATTGAGGTATTAGGAAACCTTTTTATTTTAGCCATTTTTATTCACCTCCCTACCCAAATCATTCCCCTAGTTAAACCAATTTGAGCCTTTCCCGTTCGTTTCTTTTAAACCACCAAAATATTAACCACTTAGCCAAATTAGCCTTTTATATTTTGAACCCATTTTTGGTTGGAAACCCGGTTCGGTTGATGATTAACTTGTAGCTTTGTATAGTTTCTTCTTCGTTGTTATGTACCCTCATGATCAAGAGTTTTTATCTAAGTAGACGTACTTAGTTCTCTCCAAAGCATGAGTTGTTAAGAAAAAAAAAACCAAAGAAATATAGATGAAAAAGCCTTATCAATCGGCTTTGTTAGAGCAATTTTGGGAGTGAAAAGCAATACTTGTCGGTTAGCTCTCGGTTAGTTACTATTTAGTGGTATAGTTCTATCTTCTTTTATTTCAAGTTAGTCGAGCCGTCGGGTTACAACCGTTTTAGCCACTTTTAAAAATCCACTTCCACACCCTTAACCCAAGCCAAGTTACAACCCAAAACAAGACCTCATGATTTATGCTTTATTTTTGCCGAGTGATTAGAATTGATCCTTCCACAAGCTTATGATATCGCATGGTTATCGTCTTGGCATCCAGTGTTCTAAACATACTCCACATATTGTATGTGCACCTATATTTAGCCGAGTGTGTGAACATTTGTGAGGATGCTTGGTGAACTTGTAAGGATTTCTAAGATGGACCATTACTCATAAACTTATTTTACTTATTTCTTTTCGGTTCTTTCTTTATATCGAGCACTCCTTGATTGTTTTGACCCGATTTATTTGTTTGTGCTTATGAAATGCTAGTTGAGATGATTGCCATTTAGAGAGTTTCGTTGATTTTAGTTTGCTTGAGGACAAGCAAAGTTCAAGTGTGGGGATGTTTGATGTATAAGAATTTATACATCTTTTAAACGTCAAATACGGCCCGTTTATGTGTAAACTCTTTGTATTTTCATTGATTTTGGTACTCATTTGGGTTGTTTGTGAAAATACAGGTCCGGGCTTCGGCCCGGTGTTGAAACGGAGGCTTTTGGAGCAAAATGGAGCGAAAATGATGCATTCCAGCAAACTGCCAGATATGGCACTACCGTGCCATACACTGGCACGACCGTGCCAGACCATCCGACATCAGCACTCTCAGCCAGCACTAGCAATCAGCACCAGCACCATCAAAATCAAGGCGAGCACGACCGTGCCAATCACTGGCACGACCGTGCCAGATTAATTTCAGCCCCAGATCAGCTTGTTTCTGAGATCGATTCAATCATAGCCGAGCACTATCGGCTCCCACGACCAGACCATCTCCGAGCATGGTCGTGCCACCTCGGGAACTTTTGAGCGCGATCTTTCCCAAAATGGAAGCATACTTGGTCAACATTCAAGAAAGTGGCTCTGACACTTGCCAAGCACGACCGTGCCAAAAGGTGGCATGGTAGTGCCAAACGCCCAGAGTTTAAATACGAGTTCCTAGCTCATTTGCAAGGGAGTTGGAGCATTTTGGTGACTTTTTCTCTCAAGAATCTGGTCTTGGAAGCTTGTTGGAGCCAAGAGGGAGCCTTGAAGAGGACTTAATCACTTGAAGACCTACTCAAACATCATTTTATTCTTGTCTTTAACTTGGTTAGCTTACTACATCATGAACAATTTATGTTTATTTGCACTTGATTTGGTTGCCATGAGCCTTATGGGCTAAACATTTGAGTTGTCTAAACTTTGTTGAAGCTAATGAATATGTGATAACATGGAAATAGATGTGATGATTGTTCTTGTTGATCTTCATTTTGGTATTTAATCTTGTTCTTGGAGTTCATGTGTATGCTTAAAGTTCTTGTTCTTGAATGTTTACTCATAAGTATTTACATGTTGTGTTGGAAAGCCCATGTAAAGATTATGATTATTGAATCTTGTTAACTTGTTAGTATGATTCATAGCATGAAACTAGGAATGGTGATTGCTAATGTGATTGAATGATGATTTGAGCATATGTGTGAATTCTTGCATCTAGATTTGGAAATATCATGAGTATGTTTATATGGATTCTATAGTTTGTGTTCTTGTTAGTTTGATGATTTAGGCCAAAATTGTTAGCTAGCATGACCATGCTTGTGATTCATATCAAGAACATGATGATAATGCCAACTACTTAAAACCAAGTTAGGGTGATTAGTTTGTTCTTCATATTAGTTTTCCCTAATTTGTAGAGTTAGGAGTTTTGACAAACAAATAACTCATTATTAAAGATTAACATCAACTTAGCAAGTGAGCTTAAAAGAACAATTTTTGGGTGATTAGAATGTTAATTCATTTTTAGTTTTCCTAAAAAGTATAGACTAGGAAGCCTTGATTGGGGACTTAGTTAATTTTAGAGTTTGCATCATCACAACCTCCTTCCCCTTTGTTGTCACATGTGAGTTAGTGGATACTTAGTTTAGGCAACCCTTTCTTAGATATTGTTCTTTGTTAGAATTTTTAGTAGTTTATTTATTTGCATGCTAAGTTAGAAAAATCAACCTAATCATTTGAAAAGGCTTTAAAGTAGCAAAAGTTTAGTATCGAGACACCGCATCCACGGATTGATATCCGGTTCTTACCGATTAGCTATATTACCACCCGACGGGTACACTTGCCCTTTTGTGTGTGTAGTTAGTTCCTAGGTGAAAAACCATTTTTAAAACTAAATTTGTGTGAAGAAAAACTCAATTAAAAATATATTTAATTCACGCACATCAACGCAGCATGGCCCCGGATCGAAAAGCAGCGGTAATCAAAGAAGTACGAAAACTGGTTGAAGCTGGAATTCTCAGAGAAACAAAGTATCACACATGGGTATCAAACCCTGTGAAGGTCAAGAAACCAGACGACACATGGCAAATGTGCATCGACTTCAAAGATCTAAATAAAGCATGCCCCAAAGATGCATACCCACTGCCCGAGATGGAATTTAAGGTTGATTCTCTGGTCCCTTATAGGTACAAGTGCTTCTTAGACGCCTATAAGGGTTATCACCAGATCAAAATGTCCAGGGAAGATGAAGAAAAAATGGCGTTTCATACTGATGTGGGCATCTTTTGTTATACCAAAATGCCTTTCAGTCTGCAAAACGCCGGAGCCACTTATCAGCAGCTCATGGACAAGGCTTTCGAAAAACAAATCGGCAGAAACTTGGAAGTTTACGTCGACGATTTGGTAATCAAGAGCAGGGAAGAAAAACAAATGCTTAAAGACATTGAGGAAACTTTCCAAAATCTCAGAGAATACAATATTAAGCTAAACCCCAAGAAATGTTCATTTGGGTTAGAGGAAGGCAAGTTCTTGGGAGTGATGGTCACCCGGGACGGCTTTAAAGCTAACCCAGAAAAGGTAGCCACCATAACGCGGATGCCCTCTCCCAGGACTTTGAAAGAAGCACAAGCACTAAATGGGCGTCTAGTGGCTATAAACAGGTTCTGGAAGCTAACTATCCTAATGAAAAGTTAGGAGTAACTGAAGAACAGTTATCCTATGGCAAGGACGGAATTCTGAGGTTGAATGGACGAATATGGGTTCCAGTTTATGGAGGACTTCGAGAGGTTATCCTCCAGGAAGCCCACAGTTCTAAATATTCTATTCATCCTGGAGCTGACAAGATGTACCAGGATCTGAAAGCAAACTTTTGGTGGATAGGCTTGAAGAAGTCTATAGTTGCCTATGTAGCTAAATGTTTGACGTGTGCGCAAGTCAAAGCTGAACACCAGAAGCCGTCAGGTTTGCTACAACAGCCTGAACTTCCCATGTGGAAGTGGGAAATGGTGACAATGGATTTCATCACCAAGTTGCCAAAGACAAAGAAAGGAAATGATACTATATGGGTGATAGTAGATAGACTGACTAAGTCAGCACATTTTCTACCCATTAAGGAGACATATAGCTCCGATATGTTAGCCCAATTGTACGTAGATAAGATTGTATCTCTGCATGGCGTACCAGTGTCTATTATCTCTGACAAAGATACTAGATACACATCACATTTTTGGAAAAGTTTCCAACAATCTTTGGGCACGCGCTTAAATTTTAGTATGGCTTACCATCCTCAGACGGATGGGCAGAGTGAGCGTACAATCCAAACTTTGGAAGACATGCTTCGAGCATGTGTGATTGACTTAGGTAGTAGTTGGGATAACCACCTGCCATTAGTCGAGTTCTCCTTTAACAATAGCTATCATACCAGCATTAAGGCTGCGCCTTTCGAGGCCTTGTGCGGTAGAAAGTGCAGAACTCCCGTTTGTTGGGCGGAAATTGGAGATGTCCAACTAACAGGACCTGAAATAGTCTTTGAAACAACGGACAAGATTGTCCAGATTCGTGATCGCCTGAAAGCTGCCAGAGATAGGCAGAAAAGCTACGCCGATTTAAAGCGTAAACCTCTGAAATTCGAGGTGGGTGACAAAGTGTTGCTTAAAGTATCACCCTGGAAGGGAGTGATGCGGTTTGGTAAGAAAGGTAAATTAAGCCCAAGGTACATAGGACCATTCAAGATCATCGAATGTGTCGGATCAGTTGCTTATAAGTTAAAATTACCTGAAGAGCTCAGTGGTATTCATAATGTATTCCACATCTGCAATCTGAAGAAGTGTCTAGCTGATGAATCACTAGTCATACCACATACAGATGTGCACATAGAAGAGAGCTTGAAGTTTGTTGAAAAACCTGTGTCGATCGAGGATCGACAGGTTAAGAAGCTTCGAAGGAAGCATGTACCGATCGTAAAAGTTAAATGGGATGCCCGTAGAGGTCCCGAGTACACGTGGGAGGTAGAGTCCACAATGAAAGAAAAGTACCCTTATTTATTTCAGTAAATCTTGAGGTCGAGATTTCTTTTAAGGGGGTGAGGATGTAACACCTCGAAAAAAATTCATGTCCAATAATGTATTGACACGTGTCATAAGCGTTGAACGTGTGAAAGAATACTCTAGAGGGACTAAAGTTGACAGACAAGGAAAATATGTGAATATAAGGGTTCAAAATGTCAACAATGGATAAATATACTTTACAATAACCCTACATGATGTCTATACCCTTAAACGAATGAATCATGGATCATACGAAGCTAATCGTGAAAAAAAGTGAGAGATTACAAACTACAGGGGTTAAATGTGTCAACATGTTTAAGTTATACCTCTGAGTGACCTTTTAGCAAACCCGAAGCCTTGTAACGATTAATTATGCTCACTAGAATGCATGATAAAAATTTCACCAAGTTTCGTTATCGTATGAGAAAGTTATGATAAAATTCGTGTGCGAGGGGTTAAAAGTGTCAACGTTGAAATTTATGACTTTTCGGGTAATCAAAAGTTAACCAAGGACTTAACAAAGTTGGTATAAGTCTTGAAGCCCTTAGAATTTAATTTATAGGGCTCAAATTGCAAAACAAGAAGTTAAAACAACTTTTAGGAGGACCGGGGGCCAAAAATGCAATAATCAAAAATTTGTTAACCTGAAGCCAGGCCTCAGGTGGGGCGCGTAAGACTTGCCCAAGGTCTTACGCGGGGCGCCTCAGCCTCCCAGATATAGAAAACGCTGACAGGTGTCTGTCCATCCACGTTAACCGACTTATTTCGATTGTTTTGCATACCATGGGCTGTCCCAACTGGTATTTAGAGTGTAGGGACACTTGGGATGCATCCAAGATCAATTATAGACTTGCATGGCATAATCTAGTGGGATTAAACCCACTATATAAAGGTCCATTATTTGCAACTTTTGATCATACATTCACAACTCCACTTCTGCTGATTTCTGGAGCACAAGAGCCTTGCCCAAGGATCACTAATCGTGCATAGGACTTTGGTAAGTATCCTTAACCTTCCTTAATCGTGTTTTGCTTAGTTAATTAGCTTAAAGTCAAACCATCGTAATTAAGGTTTGACTTATCGATTAATCGCTAATGGTCCAGTGATTAGTCAAACTTAAGGTAGTTATAAGTTGGTAATTATGAGGGCAATAAACCCTTAAAAGGGCACCCTCTGATTCCCGCTCTAACTAGATCATTTGTCGGGTCAAAGTAGATTATAAAAAGTCAACAGAATCTTAATTTTTGAATTAACACATAATTAGCAATGTAGAAGATGTGTAACCTATTTTATCACTCATATAACTTGGTAACTAGTATAAGAGCTGGTCTAGGCTTGTTTGATCCGATAATTTTCTGTTTAGGCTCGGTTCGGAACCGAAAATCGCAAAACTTTGACTTTTGCTTTGACTTCAGTTCTGACCCGATTTAGATGGGTTTAGAAATGCCTTAGAGCTTCCTTAGGACCAGGCTACATGATGGTATAACCCTCTGTGATTGGTTCGTTGATTGTCCGATTCGTTTACACGTTTCCGTTAATTGCTTAATGTTGACCATAATGCCCTTTTGACCATAAAACAAGAATTTTGGAAATGTGAAAGGACAAAAATCTTTGTTACTGATTTATAAACATGTCCCTAAATTTTCACATCAGTTTGAAGTCTAGATTAGGAGTTATGCTCAATGGCGTAATTAGAACACTTTTTATTAATTAAACGGCGTCGTTAGCGTAAAGCATATCTAAACCCAATTTTTGACACCAAACCTTTTACCCACTGATGTAATATGATATTTTGGGATTTTTGAAGATTTTTAATTATTCTTAAACTGATCATAACTTAAGGTTATTGCTTTGATTCGGTAAATACCGATTATACCCTTTTTGTTCATAAAATGAGTTCTACATAGTATTTTGACACCAATTCAATTGCTACTGATTTTATATAATAAATGAAGTATTTTGAACTTGTAAAACTGATCAGAAAACTCAGATTTCCTGTTATAACCTGGAAATCGCTTAAAACGGCTTTTTACGCGTATTAAATACATAGTATGGGTTTAAAACCATTTTGTCATATAAGACTTATCACCAACTGATATAACCTATTAAATTAAGTTGTTTTACTGATTAATTCAGACCCGAGTCTCAGAATTTTAATTAATCTCTTTTATAATCTTTAAAATGACCAAAATACCCCTACGAGGCTTAATTTGAGATTAAACCCGTTTTGCGCATAATGGAAGATATCCTACTGATATCACAACATATTTAAGGCATATTAACTTAGGAAACCTGTTTAGGACTCTTATGGTTACCCGTTACGTTCTTGCGCGTTCGGTCCGGTTTATGTAACTAGTTTGCATAAATTAGCCGAAACGGGTCAAATCTTATCATTTTTATCTCAAAATCCAGAATGTGTTTAGTATACCCATATTATACAAGTCTTCAAACTTGTCGGGTCTAAATCACATTCTATTCCGGTCTTCGCTTAATCATGCGTTCGAACAGTATCTTCCTTTAAAACTAACCGGTCTAAGTTTAGGCTTAATTAAAGACCCGTTAGGATTCTAATAGGTTATTATAAACCTTCGTTCCAGAATAGGAGACCCGGTAAAAGCTACGTGCACTTGCTTGTTGTGATTATTACTTGCAAAGGTAAATATTTTTAACTTATTTTCCCTATACGGGCTTGGGGTACGGTATATAAAATACTGTTTGGTCGGGCATTGAATCTTTAATTATATGAAGGTTAAACCATTGAGATGTCCCATTTGAAAATGTTTTGTTTGCTTAAAGCCTTTGGGGGGTTAATGGCCATGTCCCGGATATCCTTGGCATCATTTTACGAAATGGCCACGACCTAAGCACGGGGTGTAAGCGTACACCCGTCAGTGCCTAAATAAATAATGTGGTGTGTCTATTGATCTTTAACCCGGTCTAAATATTGGGCTACTGAACGCATAAGGAGCATGTAATTCTTTTACAAGATTATATTCAAATAACTATCCCAAGTTATAAAAAGTTTGTGCCATGTGCATTCAAATCAATTTTATTAAACCTTTTCAAAATGAGTCAGTCAATTGTATTTACCAGTGTAAACTGACGTATTTTATCAAAAAGGTTAAGTGCAGGTACTACTCGAAATAGGCTGGCCTTCTCCTAGCATCCAAAATAAGTCTCGCAAGCTTGGATGACATAAAACTGTTGAACAATGTTTCCTTTTATTTTGATCCACCTGTGGATTATTTTCAACTATTTGTGATACTAATCATTACAATATTATTGGTTGAAATGAATCTATCTTTTGCTTCCGCTGTGCATTTAAATATTGTGTTATTTGACTATAATGATATCAACTACGTCACGATACTCCCCTACCGGGCCCGCCGGTAAAACGTGGAAATATCGAGGTGTGACAGGTTGGTATCAGAGCCAACATTGAGTGAATTAAACACTATCCTTTTGTGTTTAATCTCAATGACACAATGCACAATCCTAAATTTTCGAGTCTAGACAAAGAACTTAGGACTAATCCAAATTGTTTTAAATTCTAACTTTGTCCTTTATATTTCTTTGTTGTATCTTTCATTTGTTTTTGACAGGAAATATGCCACCGAGATTCAGAAGAGGAGGACGAGGTAAGGGGCCAATCCATGCCCCCAACAACCACGAAGCCGGGCCTTCGCACCGGCAAACTCCTTCTGCCACTAGGAGTGCCGACCCTCAAGGAAACTGGAGGACTTATGTGGAGCCCGCTAGACGATCTATCTCGTATAGCTCAACGCCTCCTTATCGCCACTCCTTTGGGCCATAATCAGAGGACGATCCCGAGGACACACGCCACTCCTTTTTGCCATTACAGCGGTCCCTTTCGCACCACTCCTTTGGTGACCCCACTCCTGTCTTTCAGGGCCGGTTTAACCTGGCAAACTACATTCAAGAACCAGTGGGTTTTAACCCATTGGGGCCCGAGGATCATTTTTCCGGCGATCAGGCCATGGATATAGATGAGGACACAGATCCTGTTGAACCACCTTCTGGGACACCTACGCATCCCATTAAGATTTCAGATGGGTCATCCTTCCATGGATCACCCTACCATGGTCCTGACAGCTACCAATCAAGGTTCAACCAATATGAATGGTATCTTACACCCTCTCACCATTCATCGCCTCACGAGCAGCAGCAGCAGCAGCAGGATCCCTTCAAGGATTCGCGTTTCGTGGCAGTCACGCCACCGCCACCACCGCCGCCAGTTCATCAAGCACCTCCAGAACCACCAAGGCGCAGAAGAACAGGCGCACGAATGTCCGTGCGTGAAAGGGGTTTTCACTTTTGCACCCCCAACACTCAAGTGGCAGTCACTATCCGCCACTGCATGAAGACCCACAAATGGGTGGGCCTTCAAACCCAGTTTTAGAGGTGAATTCTGCACCTGTTGCGCCGCCACCATCGGGTTTTGGTAACCCGATTCCTACATATACTGGTCCAACGGCGTACAATCCGTTTGAGCAGCCGGCTCACACAAACTATAACTATGCTGAAGCCGACCCATACCTTGTGGCAGCAAACTACAACGCCCTTCATCCTGAAGGACCATATGGAGCCCCTTGGGAGTGGGATACCCAACTCATGGATATCAAGTACCTGCTCGACCCCCGTTTCAGCACCAGCCACAGCCACCACGATTTTCCCCACTGGAGTAGGAGGAAATCCTCCAAAGACTAAGCAGGGTGGAATGAGACTTTCAGGAAGAACGTAGGAACAACCGGGGATTCCTCAAAGGCCTAGCAAGCTTGTTGAAAGGAAAGAAAAAGATGGATCACTAAATCCCTGTATGTATTGTTGTATTTCCTATTTCAATCAAGTCCCTGCGTGGACATTTATCTATGTATTTAGTCCCTGCGTGGACTTATCTTTTAGTCCCTGCGTGGACATTTAGCTATGTATTTAGTCCCTGCGTGGACTTGTCTTTTAGTCCCTGCGTGGACATCTATTCTAGTAATTAGTCCCTGCGTGGACTTGTATTTCAGTTTAGCCCCTGCGTGGGCAAGTTGTTCTGTTAAAAGTCCCGTTTAGGGAAATGTGTACTCCTTTAATGTTTAATGGAATGTTAAGTTTAAAAATTTCATTTTGTCATTTATATGCATAAATATATTATACATGAAATAAATAAATCAAAAATCATTCCTTTTAAAAATAATCAGCCTATTAAATATTAAATGAGAATCTTAAAGGTATAACCTAGCCTGCATGTCATTACAAGACTTGGCCAAGATGGTAAGACCTGTTTAAAAGATTCAAATCCTTGTTAACATATGAAAACATGTTAACACTCCTGGCAGACGTGATTCGTTAAAATCACACTCATCATTCTTATAATTGGATTCTTCAAAAGATTCCTATCCTAAATTAATGATATATAAATCATGAGTTTAAATCATCAATTAAGATGATCACGTATTAAACATCCATTAGTAATATAGTGCCTACGGGCCATGCTCATTGTCATATGAGACAAAAGACAGTAGTAGTCTACGACTCCCTGTCAGAGAAAGGTAATGAACTATATTCAAACCTTAATGCCTTGATTCTCTAAAATCATGGTTTATGATTTAAAAATGTCCTCGTGACTAGGCCTTTTGTGCCACTAATAATACTGTTATTGTTTTATAATTATGATAAATTATAATAGAAATCCTAAATAAATGTGAGTAACGAATTAACCAAATATGGTATACGTTTACTCTGGTTAATGAATTGCCATAAAAGACAATTTCATAATAAACTCCCAAATAAATTATTGTCAATATCTTATGTAACAGTTCAAGATACATGGCTGACTCGGATGAGATCAACAATCGGCCAAGGGAGAATCACGACGCCACCAGGTTCAATGTGACTGGTGCAGAGCTCCAAGCATTAATTGACAATGCTGTTACAAAAGCCTTGGATAGGCAGTATAGTGAGTCGAGCGGTACACGAAGCAGAGCCCAATCAGTACCCCATTCCAAGCCTAAGACTCATTCAGAGGCTCACAGCAAGCCACCTTCCAAGAAGGAAGAGCCAAAGAAAGACGATGATGATCGTCACTCTTCAAACCAGCAAAGTGTCCCATCAAAGAAGATCGAGCTTAGCAGGAACCACGTGGTAAGTCCTGCGCATATAAGTACTTCGTCTCATGCAAACCCAGAGACTTTACTGGGGAGAAAGGAGCGGTTGACTGCATGACATGGTTGGATGAAATGGATACCGTGGTTGATATCAGCGGATGCGCTAATAAGGATGTGGTAAAGTTTGTATCTCAGTCGTTCAAATGTGAGGCACTATCCTGGTGGAGATCTTTGATCCAAGCTACAGGAAAAATCCCATTGTACAATCTGTCATGGGATCAGTTTATGACATTGATTAAAGAAAACTACTGCCCTCAGCATGAGGTAGAAAAGATTGAATCTGATTTCTTATCCTTGGTTATGAAGAACCTGGATTGTCAGGCCTACCTTACCAGTTTCAATACAATGTCAAGGTTGGTTCCTTACCTGGTGACGCCGGAACCCAAGAGAATAGCTCGTTTCATCGGGGGTTTAGCCCCAGAAATCAAGGCCAGTGTGAAGGCCTCTAGACCAGCTACTTTTCGGTCTGCAGCTGATATATCATTGTCCCTTACTTTGGACGCGGTCAGACAGAAATCGCTAAGGATCACCGACGCAGAAAAGAGGAAGCGTGAGGATGATAACTCACGACGATCGGATAAGAGACATAGGGGAAACAATGACCACAAAAAGAGTTCTGGATCTAAGAAAAAGGGTCATCAGTCGGGTGATAAGCCCAAATGTGAAATCTGTAAGAAGCACCATTTCGGGAAGTGCAGACTCGAGGCGAAATCCCAATCGCAGCCAAGGGCATGTGGGATTTGAAAGTCTACTGAGCACAAGACCTTGGACTGTAAGAAAATCAAGGATGCCACATGCTATAGCTGTAATGAAAAAGGGCATATCAAGTCCAACTGCCCGAAACTTGCAAAGAAGACTGAGGAGGGGAAAAAGACCAATGCAAGGGTCTTCAGGATGGATGCAAAGGAAGCCGTCCAGGACGACAATGTGATCACAGGTACCTTCCTCATAAATGATGTTTATGCGAGAGTGCTATTTGATTCAGGAGCTGATAAATCATTTGTAGATAATAAGTTTTGTAAGTTTCTGAATTTACCTGTTAAAACCCTAAGTGTGAAGTATGAGGTGGAATTAGCAGATGGCACCTTAGAAACCGCCTCAACCGTATTAGATGGATGTTTCATATCCATTAAGGACCATTTTTTTCCTTTGTCCCTACTTCCTTTGAAGTTAGCCGGTTTCGACATAGTTTTAGGCATGGACTCGTTATCTCATAACCAGGCCCAGATTATCTGCAATAAGAAGCAATGGCAAAATATTTGGCTAAAACAAAGGAGCTCATAGCTTCCTTTGATAAGGTCACGCTTAATCACGTCCACAGGGGAAAAAACCAAATAGCAGACGCTTTGAGCAAACTTGCTACTTCGGGCATGGAAAGAGAAGTAAAGGTGGAGACGCTGCAGATGCCCTCTATTGAACCCCGGGAAGTCTCCGCCATGACAGCAAGAGAACCCGTTTGGTATACTCCAATACTAAAGTTCCTAACAAAAGGTGAACTACCCTCCGCCAGGGGTGAAGCCCAAAAGATCCAAACCAAGGCATTGCAATACGAAGTCAACAAGGGCGTCCTCTACAGGAAATCATATTTGGGACCACTACTGCGGTGTGTATCCCCAGCAGAGGCAAAATATCTTATCCAAGAGATACACTCAGGCATATGTAGCATCTACGCGGGACCCCGAGCAGTTGTGGCAAAAATACACAGCGCTGGGTACTATTGGCCCTGGATGCATGAAGATGCGATACAGGAACTCAGTGCCAAAAATTTGCCCCTCAAACACTCCGTCCCAAGAACAACCTAATCCCAGTCACAGCGGCATGGCCTTTCCAGAAATGGGTGGTTGACATCGTGGGGCCATTTCTGTTGGCCCCCGGGAAGCTAAAATACCTTATCGTGGCAATTGACTATTTCACTAAGTGGGTTGAAGCCAAACCTCTGGCCAAAATAACCTCTGAAAACGCAAAAAAGTTCCTCTGGGAGCACATCGTGTGTCGATTCGGACTGCCGCTATATTTGGTAAGTGATAATGGAACGCAGTTCACAGATAGGGTCATGCAAGAATGGTGTGTAGAACTTCAGATTCAACAAATCTTCACATCTGTAGCACATCCCCATGGAAACGGCCAGGTGGAGCGAGCAAATCGGAGTTTGTTGGATGGTATAAAAAGGAGACTAGGTTACGAAGGAAGCTCCTGGGTGGAAGAACTGCCAACTGTCCTCTGGGCACATTGAACAATGCCCAAGACAAGTAACAATGAAACCCTCTTCAGCCTAACCTATGGCACGGAAGCAATGATACCCGCGGAAGTTGGTCTGCCCTCGCTACGGCGTCTTACTACTAATGACGATAATGACAGGCTCCTCAGGGAAGGCCTGGATATGCTCGAAGAGAGGCGTGAGGCAGTTGCCATCAACGAGGCAAAGTATAAGGAGACTCTGGAAAAATACTATAATCAGCGCGTGGCTCAGTACGCTTTCAAGGAGGGCGAGTACGTCATGCGTGACAATGAGGCCAGTAGAGCGGAACCCATAGGCAAATTGGGACCCAACTGGGAAGGCCCCTACATCATCCAAGAAGACCTGGGCAAGGGGGCCTACCACCTATCAAGGCTAGATGGTACACCGGTTCCACGTAGCTGGAACACGGCTCAACTGGAAAAATGTTATATGTAATATCTTGCCCCTAACGGCAGGTGTGATTGTTTCCCTTTTTTGCAAATAAGTGTAATCCATCTCCGATGATGTCTCTTTTTAAGTATTGAATTATTAAAAGTTTTTCCTTCTCATTAATATATCTCATTACTTACATGCACAATAAACATTCACCATCGCATCCATATTGCACTTTACGGTATAAACAATTACCATCGCATCTAAACTGCACATAATGGTAAAAAAACATCCTTAACACGAAATATTTTTCACATATAAGTTAAAGGGTCAAAACTATACAGCGCTAAGAGTGGGTATCTTGGTAATAGATACATTAACCACTACGCAAAGATAGGTATTTTGGTAATAAGTACATACAACTATCTTGCAACAAAACCAAGTACTTGTCCCTGTTGCTAAATACCAACATACGGGAACAAAAAAACGAACATGTTCAAAAATATCTACTTCTTGGAAAGCATTGCCCTCACCTCTGCAGGGGTATGCAGTGCCACACCATAGTATTCCAATGGGTGAGGATCAACGATCAAGTCATCAACGTCCTCCTCATTCACCGGAAGAGTCACCACATCTCGATCATCAACAGCATTTGCACAGGAACGACTACGATGACGACGTCCATACACTTGTCTTCATCGTTGAACATGATCAGGAGGAAGGGTTTCCACCAAATTATCAGCTGATAATAAAGTCACACCTGTGTTAGCCGGAGGAGGATCCTCATGTATGACACTCTTGCAGGACCGGCTGATCCGGGGTAAGACATTATCAGAGGCCACTCCTCTCCCTCTGATCATATCCTCCGTGACCGGAATTGGGAGACGAGCTAAACCGTCGGCCGCGTCTAGTCGTTGGAAAATATCGGAAAGTCGCTGTTTATAGCACCTCCGATTCATCTTTGCAAATTACCAAATTTGGAAAAAAGAACTTAATTTATACAAGTTTAAAAGGCTTGACAGTGATGATGATAGCAAAATTAATGAAAAGTCATCATTACGAGTCAAATCGCCACATTTTAGGAAAGTGGCGGCATCATTCATCATGATATTAGCATTAAATGTCTGACAAAAAGTCAGGCACTTGCACATAACCCAAGCAAAAAAGTGTTTATACAAAATATTCAAGGAACAGCGTACATAACAAGCCAAATAAAACGCTCGTTCCTCACCAGACTCTTCTGCTGGATCCAACATTAGGCATAAGGAATCCACGCCATCTTCATTCACCTTCTCTATCAGGTCGGCATACAAGGGCAGCGGATCATTGCACGCCGCTTCAAGAGCATTTGCCATATCTCCCTGCAGTTTCCTTCTCTTTGCATGGAACGCAGGGGTAATCTTATCTGATTGTTGGCACTCAAAATAACCCTTGTAAACGCCATCATGATGACCCGACTGATAAGCAGCTGCAGATAGGCGATCCAACAATGCCGTAAAAGACTCCGACTGGCGCAGGTATTCAAATGCCCCAACCAGGCCATTGGTTATCAGCCAATTCCTGTCACCTCGCAATTCAGCTAGTTGGCTAGTCAAGCTATCCACCTCAGCGTTTGACTGTTCCAATGCACGTTCCAACTCCCTAAGGCGTGCCTGATGAGTGGCCGAAGACTCAACCAGTTTGCCGAACCTCCCTAAGCCGTGCCTCCCGCTCCTCCAATTCAACTTGCCTAGCCTGGTCCTTGGCATTAGATGACTCTAACTCTACAGTTAGAGCTTGGTACTGCTCCTGAACCTGAGAAACGAAATCAGTATCAATACGGAACTTTTCCATTTTAGCAGACATCTCAGACTTCACCTTCTGAGCCTCAGTAACAACCTTACGTTCCAGCTCCTCTTGAACATTTTTAGCATAAGCAAGGACCCAGTCCTTCTCCGCCATGTCTCAGGCCCACAGTATCCGCTCCTCGGCAAGATGGCCAGTTACCCACTTCAAGTCATCTTCCGCCTTATTTTTCTCCGACATAAACCTGCTCTCTCTCAGACCGACAGCTTGTAATTGACTCTCTAGGCGATACTTCTCGTCTTTCAGCTCTTGAATAGTGGCCTGCGCCTGGTGGAGCTCATTGTTATCATGCATCCACCGGCGCCGGATCTCTGCTAACCTCTGTGGCTGACCAACGGAGTCCACCATTGTGGCATTCATCAAGTTTTCATTGTTTAACCCCTCAATATAGGCTGCCTCGGCCGGAGGGTATGCCCGCTCAACCCAGTGCTGAATCACTGGCGGAAAAATCAACCTTGACGACTCCGCTATTTTCCATCTAGGCTGATAGCGCTTATCCTGCACGTTAGTATCCCAATTAATGGTAGGAAGATAAAGATCATTGCCCAAACGAGCACCATCATCAGCAATTCCGCTGCCTGACCCTCCAGCATCGCTCATAGCGGTATCTCTGGTTGCCTCGTGAGCAGCGGATACTGTAGGTATCTCTTTTTCAGACGCAGAAAAAACGCTAACCGGAGAGTCGAACAGGGTTGTGGGAACCACACTGGTAGGCAACGGCGTCGACACCGAGCTAGTGGTCACCGTCACAGCAGCAGCAGGCATAGGCGGCGGCATGGAGCAACTGACAGTAGCGGCAGCACTTGCCTGAGATATGAGCTCTGAAAGGCTTGGCCTGCTCGTAGCGGAAGGCATGGTTTCCACAGATGACAAGGGGACATAAGATACACCCCCAAATTGAACTCCTGAAGCAGAACCTGTGTTAGGTCAGACGTTTAGCAAAATGAAACGTGAAATCCACAACAACACTCGCAAGCAAAGTTACTCACCATGGGGCATGGCATAGGCGGCTTGAATAGCCTCAAAAGCACATAGGGCAGGAACAATTTTGCGTTTCTTCGATACGCGGGTCGGACTCACCATCTCGACAGTAGCAGATGAACCAGACACATCCCCGGCAGGTGTAGAAACACCCACAGTAACAGCGAAAGTAGCGGCCCCCGTGGCTGTATACTTCCTACCAGTGACTTTCACCCAGATTGGTTTCTTCACCTCTAAGGCGGTGGCACACCTCCTCCGCTGGGGGGGAGGCTGAGAAATATAAGCAGCCAGGTCAGCCGGCACTGCAGGCAGCAAAAACTGCTCCATATGAATCTTCAGCACATCAGGCTCGTGTTCGCCAATCACGCGGTCCGCGGGACTCAACGCTGCATTCCGTGGAGGATCCACAAAATCAAACAAACTCCACTTACCTGTGACATTTACATATGTTAAGTCACACACAAGGACCAGGAAAAATTCAAGACCAAAAAACCACATACCTTCATCACCCATCTGGAAAGAAGGATACAATCTGATATCACGCCACAAGAGGCTCATCCCCGCCATCACTAAAGCTCCCTCCGGGATCACCATGCACTCGGAAGGATGTTCACATAATCTTTTAAAAGGGGCATTTTGAACATAGGCATCTTTTGGGGGACCATCATCTTTAACTTTGTCCTTGGGTCCCATCTCACTCCATTGCATCTCCCCAGGGATAACACTGGCATCGATATAGAAGAACTTCTTCTTCCAGTATTTATCTGCGGAGCTGGTAGGAATGACCCTCAAATTGGATACATCGGTGTCTCGCCTATTGAAGTTAAAGAAGGGAGATTTCCATACAAGGATGAAAAAAGCCCTAAAAACAATAAGTTCAGGAATATGCTCTAGGGCAATACAGGCAAACTCAAACTGTCGGAGTTTCACCAACCCCAACGGATGCAGTTGGAAATATGGATGGGATAATGGTCAAGGACCAACTTGCAGAACTTGGTAATAGGCAATCGAAAGTTGCAAAACTTGAAAAAATCGCTAACAGAGTGATTTTACCTTTCTTTAATGGAAATGCCGTGTCTGCTTTCGACGGCAACACCGGATTCCACTCTGCCCTAATACCATAATCTTGAAGAAGATTATTGAACGAAGTCTGCCCCCATTTGATGTACAGGGCATCGGAGCTTGTTGGGGCAGATGAAGAGGTTTCGCCGGTTTTTGAGGCCATTTTTTCAATTCAAGAAATTGAAAGAGGTGGTTGTGAACAAAGAAGGAAATGGAACTCAAAACCCTAAACGGGAACTCTATTTACACGTGTTTATTCTAGAAGGTTCCATTCTAAATGGATAAACTATGTAACCAAATCCCCAACTTTTTGGGAAGATCATGCAAATACCTAACTTATCGGAGCCCATCCTAAGGTAAGGGAAACCCTAATGGTAAGCTATAAATAGAGGTAAACATCTAAGGTATGCATCATCTTGCTTTCGTTAACCCTCTCTCTCTCTATACTTATACTTTCTCCCAAACCGAGATTTATTCTCACGCCGGAGGGTGATTACAGGAATAACCCCATTCCCGTAATGAGTCCTAACGGTGTTCTGTTTTGCAGCTAGCAGTTCGGATCGCCAGGAGTTGAAGTCATAGTTAGATACTACCGAAGAGGTTAGTGTTTCTTCACCAGCTCAACTTCTAATAGAGATATTTTACATCACCATCATACTCAGTAAATCCCATTAACAAAGCTAAGATGGGTTTGAGAAGGGTAAGATGTAGACAACCTTACCTCTACCATGTAGAAATAGAGAAATTACTTTCGGTGAGACTCCTGGCTCCATAGTAGTTTTCCATCAAGCCTTAGACATAAGACACATAGCACTCAGCAATCAGGACAAAGGGCGATTAGTGCATGTATCATTTTGTCTTCGGCTATCAGTAGCACCATTAATCGTCAGTCACTTTTATTTATTTTCACGACATTAGTAAAATGATGTTAAAATTAGTGCAATTTCACATTTATCCCTCAGGACCCACACATATATACATTATATGCGCACGCCGCAAGCAGGGTGTATAAAGATATTATACTATATCTTAAAGAAGAAAGTCGGTGGATACAATGCCACCGACGTGAATTACAACTTTGCCATTCGTTTAAAATTCCATAATTGCCCTTTTTTTCTAATCCAGGTCCACCATCACTGTCTTCACACACCGTTAGTTTCGCCGGATAACTTTCCAGCTTCACCCAACCACCGTCTTCGTGCGCCGCGTAGCATCAGAATCCACAACAACTATGAAACCCACGTCATCCCTAACATGACGGGAATGTTGTTAAACGCCGGAAAAAAGATTTTGTAGCTCGAAAATCGGAAAGGAGGTTGGAAGCTTATGGTTAAACTCTAGCGAACACAAATCGGGTCTAGGATACCACATGCAACGCTAGATCGAGACTTCGTTCACTTTAAAACGCCAGAAATAGGGTACCCAATGGCTGATGTAAATCCAGATGCTGCTATCGTCCACCGTTTAGCTGATATTTGGTTCGCCGGAGATCGTGGTTGTAAAAACGGAACGCACCGGAGCCGCCGCATCCGCCTCCAGAAACGACGGCGTCACCATCATCGCCGTCTACCTTGACGGTGAACCACCGTGGAGGTCCGTCTTCGTATTTTGCCTTTTTATGGACTGAGAATAAGAATGAGTTTTGGACAAATAACTATAAGATGAGAAAGAGTGAGGGACTGTGGAGGATTGGAGATAGTGGTGATGTAATGACGTGTGAATAGGGTGGAGGGGTGTTTTAAGTCTTTTCCTACTTCATTTGTTATCATATGTTATATATTTTAATTAATTAAATGGAATAAGCTTATTCCATTACATCGAATAACTGTTTTTTAATATGTAATTTAACTTTTTGAAATATAATAAAATGATGTGTGTAAAATGCAACATATAAATTACATCAAATGAGGCATAAAACTAACCCTTTTTAGTACTAATATTGGAAAAAGAGTGTTTTTGTCTTCCTTTTGTATTTTCAGGATTAAATGAGCTCAAAAACGCAAAAGAAGCAAAAAGACAGCTAAATCCAACATAAATACAAGAAAAGGAACAACAGTGGACTGCCCGAACCCTCAACGGCACCTTCCAAAGCAAAATAGAGGAAACAGAAGGCTGAACACGCCCCGTGCTCAGCCAGCACGGGGCCGTGCCCAAGAAGCAGCAGAAAAGACAAACTTATAGAAGCTTCTATTGCCCATCACGGGGCCGTGCTCAGCGGACACGGGGGCGTGTCGAAAGTACAGCAGGCGCATTTATTGTAATTGCGAATTACAATTAATGAGGAGAGAGAGTGTCAGACGGGCACGGGGCCGTGTCCAGCGGACACGGGGGCGTGCCCAGCCCTCTGTTCAGCCTATAAATAGGAGTGCTTGGATTCATTTCATCTCATCCCTTGGCACACCACCTCTCTCACACTTCATCCACCACCCACCACCATCACAACACCATCATCCACCACCATCATCCATTGTCCATCATAGAGTGTGTGAGTCGTCTCGGGATCCAAGATTGATCGTAAGAGTTCTTGACAATCAAGGCCATGTTTGCCTAAGTCTCTTACATCACTTGGTGAAGACAAAGTGTCTAGTATAATACTTTTTATTTCTAATCTTTTGCACTTTTTATTTGGTTTTGTATTAATGACTTTAATAACTAGTTACTTATGTTGAAGGTGATCTTTCCTTATCGTTTGTCCGTGGTGTCTTGGCATTATTTTACTGTCTATATAAAATAAAGGATTTTCACCATTCATATCTCCACGGTCTATATGGAGGTATGTTGGCTACCTGGTAGGGGGTTAAGGGAACGGTTTGGTAAAGGTCTTGCCATTGTTCAGCGTTTAGAGGTCCTGCAATGGACCTGGGTCAAATTTAGTAGGACCTCCTTCAATACTTCACGGTATTGGATGGCGGGGGTCCAAACTCTTTGATCCCCTCATAAGTTAACTACTATTAATACTATAACCCAGCTATTTAGGACTGTATCCCTGCTGACTCAGACTACTTAGTCGAGGGTAACGTCACCGCCAAAAGCGGGGCCTACCACAATACTGCATTAATAACTTAATTCATTACTGGGGTGAGGGTAACGTCACCTTCAAAAGAGGGGCCTACTACAATAACTAAGATAATCTCTTAATTATGTGCAAAAGTGCGGAAATAATCAAAGGTTATACTAGATACGAGTCGGAACCAAGTGATTCATCTTGTCTATCTGTTTTTATTTTTATTTTTATTTTCAGCATTTTAGTTAGTTTTATTTTTCTTAGTTTAAAACATTTTTCTAAATTTTTGTTTTGGTTAGACGTTGAGGATAAACCGGTATTAAAAGCTCTTGTGTCCTTGGACGACCTCGGTATCTTACCAACGCTATACTACGCTCAACGATGGGTGCACTTGCCCATATGTGTGTTTAGTGTTAGTAAAATATCGTGTTTTATAAATTTAAAACTTGGCAAAAATAAGTGTTAAAAAGGGCTTAAAATATACACCTAATATATATAACACTTCGCACGCATCATAAAACCTTAATATATGTATATTTCATCTTCTAATTTCTTAGTAGACTACACTTTTTAGGAGAATGTAATCATCAATAATGTGTTAAGTGTGTTCAATTCACCTTATTTAATTTTACTGGTCACTATTCTCTAAAGCCATAATAACTATTATAATTTTTTCAATTTTTAGAATTTATTCATTTAATAACAACACAAATAGTCTTATGAGTAGCTTGAATTATTTATAATAACTACTACTTTCACTTTGCAAATACCAATGCATTGTGTTTTACGAAATGCCTTTGTCATTGTGTTTTACACTTCATGTTTACCTTTATGTCTTACTCTTTTTTTTTTTTTGTAATTGTGTTTTATGCATTATGTTTTACACTTTTTTTTAATTGTCTATTACATATTACGTTTTACAAATCGTGTATCCTTACTACATGTTTCCACCCGTCGCGTGCCGCCGCAACGCGCGGCGGGCAAAAATACTAGTTGATAACCAAAACACTAATTAATGCTAGGGCCCTAGACTAACTGATGGATGACATGAATTCAAGAGAAGTTACCCATCTATTTCATGGAATATTTCAGTCATTGGAGTTAAATTGGGCATGTTACCAATTTTTGGGCGATGAACATGTCCTACTATGTTACAATCATTATTAAAAGAAAGGGTAAGAATTGAAAAAATAAAAATAAAAACAATGAATGAAATGATGACTCAAATTGTAATTTTGTATATTCTCCTAAAGTCAAAAGTTTCTTTTGTAGTCGTCAATTTTGGCAAATATGTGGTTATTCATGCCTTCAACATTTCTAAGTTATTTCACTAAGTAATTGCAACGGTTGTCATGTCAATTGGTTGCATAATTACTTTTTTGATGGTCATAGCTTATATAATTAAAAAAAAAAGAGTGCAATCGGTCAAATTATGAATTTGGTTTCTATTTAAAACTCTTGTCGTGCCTAGAATTCTCAATGGGAACTCCTTCTGCTAAGGTCGTGTATGGAGGTTGCTAAGTTACTTTTTGGGTTGCAAACTTGTCAACCCTATTTGATGGAGGATGCGGTATCTCGGTTCGATGATAGCATCCGGTAGGCTATAGAAGACATAGTCGTGAGTGGCGGCCCCTTCTTTGGTGACCTCCAGTGGTGTCTGTCATCTCTACTAATGTGTCTAGGTGGTTTGGGCCTCCTCTCAGCTCGAGATGTTGGAGCTTATGTCCTTGTGACGTCTAGAGCTCAGTCTTGGGAACTACAAGATCATATCCTTCGAAACAATAGGGTCGCCAGGTTTGACCCGGACTATTAGCAGGCGCTCGAACGCTAAAATGTCTCTCTCCCAGACTTAGATATTGGTGATTTCGCTAATAAGAACACCGCCCCCTCGAAGCCACAAAAAAACTTTGGCAAATGCTATGTTTAGCAAAATCGCTCGAAGTCTGGAAGAAGTTTTTGATTTGTTATCCTGCTAGAAAGCGGTGTTTGAGTGCCTGAAGGGTCCCCATGCGCAGGATTTTTTGACCGTTATCCCGATTGAGTGGTTTGGACAATGCATGTCTGCAGTAAAATACAGAGCTATTCTCAAATATCGGTTGGTGATCCCTATGTACCCAGAAGACGAAACCTGCCCGATATGCCGTAAAGTTTGTATGGATAAATACGGGGAGCACGCAGTTCATTGTAAAGAGCTCCTTGCGTTCAAATATCAGCATGATTGGGTGCGAGATGTTTTGTGGGACATCCTAAGAAGAGCTGAGATTTCTGCTAAGAAAGAGACCCTGTGAATTTCCTCACGGACCCTATGGAAGGGAGATCTACTCTGCGACCAGCAGATCTGCTAGTCTTTGGCTGGGCTGGGGGAAACATGCTTGTGTGGACCTCACGGGTGTTTCCACTTTGGTTGGTTTAAGGGAAAACGGGTTTGTAGCTGGACAAGAAGCAAGAAAGACGGAATCAAAGAAAGTGGATAAGTATGCTAAAGTTTGCACAGAGAACCAGTATGTCTTTGTCCCTATTTTCTTTGATACATTTGGCTCCCCAGCGCCAGAAGCTATCCACTTCTTGACCAGGGTCCAACGGGTCATCCACAACAATTGTTCAAGCCTAGGGGGGCAGGGGTTTGTCTTTGGAAGGTTAGGGTTTGCAATTCAGAAAGCGGTGGTGGCGCAGCTTGTTGCCCGTCTACCTTCTGTTTTGATGTAACTTTACAAGTTCTTTTGGTGAAATAAGATCTATATTAGTTTATAAAAAATTAAAATTTATGGATATAGTCTCAACATGATGTTTGGTTTCATTTATGTTTCTAACAATAGGACTATCCTGTGTAATTTACGCAGTGGACCAACTTTATTTTAATGCAATTATTTATAAACTAGTAAACGCGTTATTAGAAAGAGTTACGTTCACGCACAAAGAACTTTATCGTACAAAACGTACGAAAGACATGAAAAAAAAACGCGGTGACATTTTCGTAATTATTTACTCGTAGGGAAATTCTCAAAATTACTCTACAAATGATCTTGTAGGGTAATTTTGTAAAATGATCTTGTAGGGTAATTATCAAAATTACTGTACGAGTGTATCAAAATTACTCTACAAGTTTTTAAAACAACATAAAATTCAAAATTACCCTACAAAATCAAAGTTACCCCTACAAGATCATTTTTAGAGTAATTATGATACTCTACAAAAGATTAAATTACCCAAATAGATCATTTTACAAAATTATCTTACAAGATCATTTGTAGGGTAATTTTGATAATAATTCTCTACGAGTAAATAATTACGAAAAATGCCACCACGTTTTTTAAGCTTTTCACCGTATTCGTACGTTTTGTATGATAAAAATATTTGTATTTAATCTCTAGTGTTATTAGAAAACCATAAAACTATATATATATAATTTTATTTTTCATTTTATCTTATATATTATATATAATTTTTATACAGTGTTCCCATTTATTTTTCATTTTTCAATGTTAGTAACTTTTTGGCTTGGTCGGTTTTAAGTCTCAACGGTCCAGTTTCTATTTTTGATAATAAAAAATTGTTACTAACGGTTTGATTCACGTTATAACTTAAAAAGCATTAAAACCAGACCTTGAACACCCCTACTCATTTTAACAAAAGTTGTTAAATTTATGTGAGTGAGTTAGTTATGTTATAAGCAGTAGTTATGAGTGGTTTTGAGTGCTTATGAGTGAGAGAGATAATACATTATTGTTCATCTGTAAATATATGGGAACACTATGCACCCCACTTATAATTTTTTTAATATTTTTTTAAAGTGATTTGTGAGTGGATGAGAGCAAAAATGTAATGATAAAGGTATAAAAAATATTATTTAATTAAGAATGAGAGAGAAAAAATAGTGATTTTTATTGTAATTACATGGATGGATGGATGGATGGATGGATGAGGATAAAGAATTGATTCTGGATGTTATTAGTCATCTTTAAACCATGTGCAAGGAGGTTATTCAAGGTGTTATGGTTGTCACTAGTTGGTGTATGTGGCTTGCTAGGAATAACAAGCACTTCTCGAATCTCAATGTTTGTCCGGAGGTGATTATTCAAAATATTAAGTCTCTCGAGTTTTATGGTATAGGAACCGGTCTATTAATAGGTCGTTAAGTTGGGAAAGTTGGTGTAAATTTGATTTGATGTAGTTTTCTGTTTCAGCCTCCCTTTTCGGGTTTGGCGTTGAGAATAATATTTACCTTTATCACGTGAGACGCATAATTTGAGTGCTACTGCTTTAAAAAAAAAAAAATGAGTGCTACTATTCCCCAGGAAAAGCCAAGTCAACAAGTCTTTGGTTATTACCTTTATCGCGTGAGACACATGGAAATTGTTAACCCATTGAAAAAGTTACTGACAAAGTTCCTTTATGGCGCACTAAACTTTGTTAACCCATTGAAAAGAAAGTTCCAGGCTTTTTCTTGGTCAATTTTACTATTGACACTCCTCTTCTGTATAAGTATATGGTCGCAACAACACAAAATTCATTTTCAAAAATGAGTGCCAAATGGTTGCTTTTCTTGCAATCATTTCTCTTCGCCATCATGACACACCTTGCAGCATTTTCCACACCCATTCACAAGGCACCACCAGCACTGAACGGCACCAACGTTGATCGTCTAGCATTGCTTGCTATTAAATCCATGATTAAAGGTGACCCTCAAGGTCTCTTGACCTCATGGAACCAATCCAGCACTGATTTCTGCCAATGGCAAGGCGTTACATGCAGCCCTCGCCACCAAAGAGTCACCCACTTGAACCTCTCACATGGAGGCTTGATTGGTACGTTGTCTCCTTCCATCGGAAATCTAAGCTTTCTCAGGGTCATTCAGCTTTCTAACAACTCATTTTCCGGTGAAATTCCACCTGAAATTGGGCATCTCTTTAGATTACGACTACCACGTCTTTCTTACAACTCTTTCACGGGAAACATTCCAGCCACCATAATGAACTGCTCCAACCTCCAATTCCTTAAGTTAGATTTCAATAATATGGTCGGCAAGATCCCAAATGAAATCGGGCGTCTCTTTAGATTACAAACACTAGATCTTTTTAACAACTATTTCACGGGAAACATTCCATCCACCATAACGAATTGCTCCAACCTCCAAGACCTTAACTTGGCTGTAAATAATTTTTGGGGAATTTTACCTTCTCTCACAAACGGTTCATCTTCAATATCATTGGAACTATCAAAAAATAATTTTGTGGGATCATTACATAATTTGGTTTGTTCCAACAGTGTGAACAAGATCAAATATGTTGGTTTGGGATATAATATGTTGTCGGGTGTTATTCCAGATTGTTGGGAGAAGTGGTCGAGCTTGGTATTTTTATTTTTAAAGGCTAATGATTTGTCCGGTGAGATTCCAAGAACATTGGGGTCTGTACCTTCATTACAAATTTTAGACATAAGTTTGAACAAGCTTTCAGGAAGATTACCTTCTTCCCTAATAAATTTGTCATGCTTAAAGGTCCTTCAACTTAAAAAAAATAATCTTGCAGGAATCATTCCACCATGGTTTGGAATAAAACTCTCTATGTTGAAAATTCTCAATCTTAGATCCAACAATTTTTATGGAAATATTCCTGACCAGCTCTGTTATCTTTCACATATTCGAATCTTGGATCTCGCTCATAATAATCTCTCAGGAAATATTCCTAGATGCTTCAACAACTTTAGTGTGCTTTCGGGCAAAGAAACTAATTTAGACGTTCAAGTATCAATCAATTTTGACAATGGTATTTATATTGTTTATGATTTATTGGTGATGAAGGGACGAGAAGACGCTTATGGATCTATCCTAGGACTAGTCACGCTTTTGGACCTTTCGAGCAACAATTTTTCTGGGCAGATCCCTAGTGAGCTCACGACCCTCCACAAGTTAAAATCATTGAATTTATCAAGAAATCAATTGTCAGGAAAGATCCCAAATAAGATAGGAGACATGAAATCACTTGAATCTTTTGATTTATCAGTAAACTATCTTTCTGGGGAACTTCCTATGAGTTTGTCAGGGTTGAATTTCTTGAGTAGCTTTAATGTGTCCTACAACAATTTGAAAGGAAGAATTCCAACAGGTACACAAATTCAAAGCTTCAATGAGTCCAGTTTCATTGGAAACAAACTTTGTGGAGCTCCACTAACCAATGATTGTGTTCATGTTGACAAACCTGATACAACAAACGACCAAAAAGAAGACGGTGGATCACACAAAGTAGATTGGGGGTTGATTATTAGCATAGTGCTTGGATTTATTATTGGGTTTTGGGGCATTGTGGTTTCATTAATGCTCAACAGATCCTGGAGAACCACATATTTCCATCTCTTGAGGAAATTGATCAAGGTATAAGGTTTATGATGTTATGCATAAGTATTATTGTGATATGTTTTCTAAGTGACCATAAAAAAGCAGCTCCTGGGTCACTTGGTGTAGTTCCCCTGCAGTCTGCTTTTCATAAAGCTTATGTTTATTTTTGTGTTTCTGTTCGGTTCTCGTAGGGTTGTTTTGTTATGTCTTTCTTTGTGATTGTTAAACCAGCTTCCCGCTGCTCCTTTATCTAATAATCATATATCATCGTGCCAATAAAAAGTGATGTACACTTTATAAATTTGCATACTCAAAGTTCAAGACAGGTACATATAACATATAGATAAATCAAACTAATGTACATAAAACAATCCTAATAAAATCAGGTTGCATCAAAAAATTCCCACTCAAATGGTTTTGTTGTTGATTTCCACTCCATGATTGCCATCAAAAAATTCCCAATCAAATGGTTTTGTTGTTGATTTCCACTCCATGATTGCCGAAAGAAGCATGTAATTAGGCATTCGGCTCCTACTAATTAGTCGTCGGTGAGCTATCACTTTCCTCAAACCATTGCTCTATCACCCTGAGATCGTATGTATCAACCATAACATCCTGTATCAAACCATCATTATATTATCAGAGACTGGTGCTGTTTCCACCACATGGGTCACTGCAATTGCTGGTCTTGCAGTCAGCAGCTGCAAAATCACCATACCAAGAGCAGATACATCGGATTTTGGAGAAACTAATCCTGTTCGTTGATATTCTGGATCGATGTAACAAAGGTTTCCCGCTGGACTCGTGTCATTGTAAATGGTGGATGTGGAAGAGAAGTCTGATTGAAGCATTGTTGAGAGGCCAACGTCCCCGATTTTGCTCTGGATATTTTTATCAAGCAGTATATTTGCTGGATTTAGGGCACTATGAATGATTGATTTCGTTTTCGCGTTATGAAGTTTAGAGTTGATGCTACTTCCCATGCTGGTGTGTTGTTTTTGCGATTATGAAATAATCGTTCGTCCAAACTACCGTTTCCCCATGTACCCAATAGACCAAACAACCATGATCCACACATACACCGATTAAAATCAGCGGATGAAGATGCCGGATTCTACTCAATACTTCAAGCTACAGAATCAAATTTTATTATTAGGAAATGATAAGGAGCTGATCGAAAATCTAGAAGACTCTCGTACCCGAATTCCATAGATTAGGATTCCGATTTTGTCACTAAAGACTTTCCCTATTTTTTAGCCTTTTGAATTCTATAATTTTTGGTGGAACTTGTAAATCACTAATTGACTTGACTTACGCGTATATTTATGTCTTTGACTTGATTTGCGCGTCTATTTATGTCTTTAACTTCCGTATTTTTTTGACGACTTGTAATTTCCAAATTTTAACAATGCATTTCCCTATAAACGGGCCGCAATGTGCATGTTTTAATCATTTTGAATATATCAGCAGCAACCATTTGATGAAAGCTTGATTTATATACGGTTCCATTCCCTCAGGTTCCAACTTTTATGTTTTAATCTTTTGAGTTTGATGGATTCCTTAAGTTGCAGTTTTTGAACATCAGTCAGTCAGCTGACACAAAAGCAGTATGCTTTAGTTCAAGATTGACTTGACTGTTAGTCAAATGGACTAGATTTCATTTTCAAAAACTAAAAATCTTGTGATAACCAAATGGACTTGAATTTGTGATGATTTCTGTAGATAACCACTTATAAAGTATACAGTTTGACTTCAAAACTCAAGAGGAAAAAAGAAAATTGCAGTTACCTTTCTAGATGCATCAAGTGTTGCTTTATGCAATTGCATCAACCCGCAAATGTGCCTGCGTTTAACTCTCAGTTTCTCCAGCTCAAAGTTAATACTATTATCCTGCAAAGAAGTAGCAGAGCCTTGGTCTGTCCATTCTGTCATACATACCAATAGCACTATCAAATTATCAAAACAAATTTCAATTTTGACTTTTGACGTCAAACCTATAAATCTTCGAAACTAAAATTGATATGGAGTTTGGTTCATATTGAACACCATAACTTTTCTGTTCGTGATACTTGTGCCGGGTCTTTAATGGGCCACAAATCTTTCTGAATCAGTTGAAGAGTTCAAATGGAATCTCAAAGAAGAAAGGGTAAATTACACTTTTCGTCCTTTATGTTTGTATCGGATTACAATGGATGACATTTAACTTTAATAATTACAGTCACAGTCCTTTATTTGGAAAACTCATTATACCCTACGTCCTTTAGCACCAACCAGATTAAAATTATCAGTTAAATCTATTCACATGAGGGTAGTTTTGTAATTTTAGCTATTTACTTAAAAATATATTTAAAAAAAGGAAAAAAAACAAGAAATTTTATTTATATTTATGAACTCTCTCCCTGAACTTACATTCCCTGAACTCTCTCCCTCTTTACAACTCTCTGTAACCTAGCTCTCACCACCACCATGCCTGCTGCCAACCACCGCCACTACAACCACCACCACCATCGCAACCAGCTACAACAACGCACCACACCCTCCCCTCTCTCACCTACACAACGAGATGCGTCAGATGAAGATCTGCGACAACGAAGATCTGCAACAATCGAAGATCTGCAAAATCGAAGATCTGCAACAACGCACCTCACCACCTCTTTCAACGAGAGTAAAATTATTTCAATTCGTTTCTCTCACGGATCTAGGGCTCCGTTTATCCCCAAATCGTCAAATCAGTTCATGTGGTTTCATATCTGCAGCCTCTGTTGTTCTAATTAGACGAAAACGACATTACATCATTTTTTTGTATAATCATATCTGCAGCCTATGTTGTTCCGTTTATCCGCAAATCGTCAAATCAGTTCATGCTGTTTCATATCAGTTCATGTCGTTTCATGGCTAGGTTCAGGCTAAATTTTTTGGGTTACATGTGCTTTTCTTTTAGTCGGGAGATGGTTTTAGATAGGTTTCAGGTGGCCGGAATTGATGGCGGTGGTAGCCGGAAATGATGTGGTGGTGACCAGTTGTAATTATATATTATTTTCTTTAAATGTTTTCTAAAATAATAAGAAAAAAAGACAATAATACCCTCATGTGGAAGGCATGTGATCTAATTTAACGTTAAAAACAAACCTGGTTAGTGTTAAAGGACCTAGGGTGTAATGAGCTTTACATAAAGGAAGAAAAGTGTACTTTGGGAGTTTTTATCTCAAAACGGGTCAAATATAAAAATTTTAGCTAAAAGATAACAGAACAAGCTGATCCTCTGTATAGGTTCACATCACACCCCCGAAATGATGATAAACAACATCCCCAGTTTTGAAATCACACACCCCTGTCCCAATGGCTGTCACCATACTACTGCCTCCGTCCCTGCAAATAACACTTTAACATGTATCAACTTCATATATCTTCTTACAGGTCATTTTTAAAGAGGAAAGTGATAATCGTATCACGTGTTCAAAATTCTGCTCTTTTAAAAATTAACTTTTTTTTTTCATAAAACCGAACAGTAAAACCGTGAACCGCCCGTTTCACCTAAACTGTACGTATTCAGGGACGCAAGTTTTGAGACATGGTGATAATTCATCTCAAATTATAGTCAGAAACAAGAAAATCATCACTACTGTCACTGCACAAAACGAAAATCACAAATACAGATCTACTACAAACACTCAAATTGGAAGTAGAAAACGTACCTTTTAGACAACACAAGAGTTCCTCTCCTCTGAACCGGTGGTTTGGGGGTGAATTTCGGCTGTAAAATTGAATAATATTACAAGATAGATTTCGATACTGAATGATGAAAGAATGTGAGAAATTAGTCGACGGAGATCTGTAAACGACGTCGGAGAAGAGCTAGGGTTTGAGTTGAAGATGAAAAAGAAAAGAAAAGTAAATAAACATTTTTGAAAAGGAGAACATTGTGTTTATTTTAACCTTCTAAAGTCAAAAGTTTTCTTTTATGTTCGTCTATTTTTGCAAATATTCATGTTTTGAATATTTCTAAGTCGTTTCACTTATATTATACTAGGTTATAACCAGGGAACTTGCCGGGTAGAAAAATTTAATTTGTATTAATCAAGTTAATTATATTGTTTTCACTTAATTCAATAAAGCTCAGATGTGTGCGATTGTCTATCTTTAACAATTGGAAAAATCATATACAAAAATGTCTCATCTATTCTTGTATGTTAGGATTCTAAGCAAAAAAAAAATTATGCAAAGGCTTAGGGGTCAGGGGCGGACCTACTAAGGGGAGAGTAGGTGGGCGAGCGCACGCCCTGAAAAAAAATTAGCGTATTTTATTGGGCAAAATCCCTTGAAAATATGGTTAACCCCTAAGAGTTGAAAAGTTGGTAAACAAATAGTACTCACAAAAACACACACACCCCTAATCTTTCAAGCTTTGCTTGATTATATTTGGCGATAGATGCATGCATAAAAATACCAAGACAAACCACAATCAAGAAACACGCGACACCAGAGAACAGTATCTCCTTGACTCTATTGATCTTGTCTAAAAAGTAGCTCAAAGTTGTACTTACCACACCATGAAAAAGATCAACATCATGATCCCTAAGAACTCTTGGAACATGTTTTTCTTACTTGTTTATGTAGAGAAGAAGATAACACCTATAAACAACTGACACTTCCTTTTCCCATATATTGTCACCTAGTTATGCTCGGCATACCTGAAACAGAATTAACCTGGCTAAGGACCAGCATCCTCAGCCACACCTCCACGTTCCACCAAACACCCATGCCACCATACAATTCAAAAAGATATGGTCACTCATTTCCATGGACAGGTCACACGCCACACCGAATATTTTGAATACAGATACCTTAGTCAATCAAAGCCTCCTTTGAAGCTAAGTTACCATTTTCCGCTCTCCGGCTAAGTTGTTCGCCTTCAAAGAAGCCCCAAACAAACTGCTCAATACCATCAGGCTAGGCTGGTTACCTCGCGCCATGATCCCCAACCGTATGTTTTTCAGTGAAAACTCCACCCAAAATTATTACTCCAGGTCCGTTTATACTTGGCATCAGCAATCACCGTGCCCCGCAACACATTCATGAGCATCTTGGTCTAAGTCCATAATTACTTACCAATTTAGAGCTTCGCCTGAAACCACCAGTAGCGGCCCTCCGAGCTGCTTACCGGTTTGATATGCCGCCTAAAACCATCGTTCTTCCGTCCTCCTCCTACGACAGTAACCGGAAAAAAAGGCGGTCAGCGAGAAAGGAACGTTTTTGGGGATGATATGAAGTATTACATTTCCATACATATTTTAAAAGAAATAAATGAAATCATAAAAACCTACTTAAAATACATCCAGACCCTATCGACATGGCTGCCAAAGAACCGAAGAAGCTAGTAACTTCCCAACTCCAGCCAAATATCTTCAATAATTTACATAGTTTTCACTAAAATTCAAAATCGAAACTATACAGAACATAATTTCTATTAAAAATTATTAACCTGCCATTTTTAAAACTGGTGCCAAGCTCTCCATCTCTATCTCCTGTAAAAGCTTACTTTCTAACTGGATCCTAGTATGGCAAATTTCTTGAGTATAGCAGACGAATGGCGCTGTGCTTCAATCCCTGACCCTTAAAAACTCCCTGTGGATATCGTGCCGGTGATGTCATCTGAGAGTTTAGAGGCCTCGTTATATAAAGATGAAGAACAGTAAGCCACGTCTCGGTCATCACATTGCTAGCTTAAGTCGAACTCCTTTGCCCTCGCCCCTCTCTGTTCTTGATAGCCTATACCTAAACACGTATCCTCACCACCAATAGCACCTAATAAAAACAGAACATGTGGTAGTTAGCACTGTTCGTTTCGTTTTGGTTTTAATAATTTGATAATGAAATAGCAAACCTTTCTTTCTTTAAATATAAGGAAATACATAATAAGTTTGAGAATCAAGGTACCACTTGTTTAACTTCAGAGTAAAAATGAGTGGCCGTTCCGAGGTACGTACAGTTCCGAAACACCCAATTCATCCCCAACCCACAATTTAGTCTCAAGACTAAGGCCATGTGTAGTAAATGTTTAACACATTTAAACCGAGAAATAATCAATCTCGATGACCAATTAACAAAGCTACATATACAAACATGTTGATCTCAAATTAAGAGCCCAACAATTTTAAGGGTTCCAAGATTTGTGAACCAAAAATTCTACTTCTGTAAAACAATTTAAATGAATCAAGAATGAAAGAAGATACAAGTGAAAAGGATTACCCTCTCTATGTCTAGTTCAACACCAATCTCCTTCCCTTTGCTCTTTTCGCTTGACATTTTCCTCCAACGAACACAAATGGCTACAAAAATGTTTGAAATCAGTCACACGAACATAAATTTCTATGTGATTTTGTAAAATCAAAGCATCAATTGCAGATTCTGACAATAAAATACAATTAATTAATTAAGATTGAATTTTATCAACGAGAGACTCACCTTGAATCGCTTTCTGTTGTTTCTAGGGTTTCAATTCGAACAGTACCGCCAAAATCAACAAATGAATCGCATACTTGGGGAGGCAACTGGTGTCAATCGAGGATTTGGGGAGGCAACTGGTGTGTGATTTGGGGGGAACCAAGAAGTGTCTAGCCCGCCAAAGGTTTTGATAACCTTTATGCTTTAACCGTCGGATTGTGCGATGATCGAACGGCCAATGATCTGTTTTAAAGGTTGGACACGGATTGAAGGGCGATGTTTCATATAAAACTTGATTTAGTTAGGGTATAGGGAGTGGTTACCTATTTGGAACAGGTAAACTTACCATTCACTCAATCAGACAGTGTCACGTTAATTCATTTAAATTGTTTACCTAATGCTCAAAAACGTTGGCAGTAGTTTACCTAATGGGGTTTAGGTAAACTATTAAAAAAAAGGAAAAAATGTGTGATTGGTTGAGAAGGAATGGAGCCCACCACACACCCATCTCTCTCCCCCTTCCCTTCCTCTCCCCCAATCGGTAAAGCTTCACCGAAAATCCCCCCCCCCCAATCGGTAAAGTTGGCTCGGTAAAACGTTGGCGGTGGAGTGGGATTCGGTACCGATCACTTTACCGATCCCACTCCCTTCACCCTTATATTCAGTAAAACAAAACATGGAACATCTATCCATATAAATTTTAGTTATATAATTAAAAAACAAAAAAAATATATATTTTATTTTAATTTCTCAGAAACAAAAACATAATTTTAGTTATAGAATTAAAAATATTGTATTCTATAGAACGACATGACGTTTATATACAGGGTAATTACAAAAACATCGATTAACCTCACTTCAAAAGGCTGTCGAAACCCAACTCCAAAAATCTTAACCTCACTATTTATCAATCAATTGTCCATAGATCTTAACCCCACTACACATCTATAGTCTCGTTTAATACCACACGTGTTAACCAGCTTTCGACAAGACCCGAATGTTAATTGAGTTTGACCGACCACCACTACCAGCGTTGCATCCCTACGTATGCATTTATACATAGATGCATACGTACACATAGACATACGTACCCATGATACATCACATAAGTACCCTAAATTAGTATATATATATTGATATAATTGTGCTTGTAATTTCGTGTAGCACCCAAATAATAAATAAGCCCTAGTTGCATCACAGTGGACGGAGGTCTTCCGACTGAACCACCTTAAATCTGCGTGTTCATTTAATGCTTTCGTGTGTGTTCAATCCACGCACAGGAACATGCACACGCACAAGCACATCCACATGCACAACCACATCCACATGCACGTACACGTACACATATACGTACACACGTACAAATATACAATACGGACACGTAATCATTACCCCGAAAATGGTGTAACATCGAACCCTTGTTACTTTGAATGGAATAGTCGCCCGCCTCATTTTTTATTAAATGCATACAATGTTGAGAATGTTACGGATCCGACACCGGTAGAAGCGTTTGGCCGGTCACTAGTTGTGGTTTCACGGATCTGGTAAAAGAATCGAGGTTGTGATGGTCTTTGGTGGTAGATTTGTTTGTTCCGACAAACAAAACAGTGGTTAAATGGGTCAACAGGCAATCAACGAATCAAAGGCAGTCTTTGATGGCCAAACAAAGCAATCTGGCGAATGTTGAGTCTATCATCGTCCGAGGGGATCCATAGTTTATGTGACGAAAGAAGCGTTTTTTTAATACATAATGATACACATACACATATACCCAAACATACCCACACACACATATACAAATGAAAATGTTTTTTTATTTATCAACGATAATAGAAAAAGACTAATTTAAATTAATATTTATTATACAACTTAATTATTATAAATTAAAGACCAAACCATAAATCTATTATAACTGCAAAATCAATTTTATTAATAATGCTAATTATATTGATAGTAATAACTATTATTTTTCTCTCTGATAACAATAACAATAATAATAATAATAATAATAATAATAATAATAATAATAATAATAATAATAGGTCTTAAAAAAGATAAAATAGAAATAAAAAAATTATATAAATTTGCCCTGCCGGGATGACTTGTCCTCCCAAAGGTTGAAAGAGTGTTGGGAATTTTGGAAGCGGAGTGGAAAATTTTGGAATTATACGAAACATTTTACCTTTTTAATTTTTTTTATTTTACTAAAATTAAAGTAGAATTTTTTTGTTGGAAAGCTATTGCAAACACGGTCAATTTGCTACAAATATTCTGGCAAATGAAACATTTTATTTTTTTTCAAATTATTTACTTTACTAAAATTAAGAAATAACAAATAAAATAATTTTTTTGTCGGATAATTGTAGCAAATAGGGTTAATTTGCTACAATTTTTCTACAAGTGAAGCATTTTTCTTTTTTAAATTATTTACTTTACAAAAATTAAGACACAACAAATAAAATAACTTTTATGCCGGAAAACTATAGCAAACATGGTCAATTTGCTACAAATTTTCGACAAACGAAACATTTTACTTTTTATAAATTACTTAGGTGTTGTTTGTTTTTGCAGACAAAAACTGTCTGCAGTCTGATTTCAGCTGATTTTATGTCTGCAACTGAAGATGTTGTCTAAAGGTCTGCAAGCTGAAAATATAATACTGCTTGTTTTATAAACTGGATATTATCTGTATAACATAAAAAAAAACCATAATACAATTTGTGCTCAATATATTCCAGTTACTTGTGATTTATGGTTTTTAAACGTATTATATACGGTCTCATATCCTTCCTTGGTCATGGACTGATTACTTAGCCCACTTGCAGAGCATCTAAGCCCACTAGGGTATTGCTCTAAATCACCAGAGGCAATAAATGTAGAGTAACCTATAGGTTTATATGTAAGTATTTACTTTCATATATTTCTTATATAAAATGATTAATATCCGTTTAGAAAGATAGAATATTGGCAATTGAATACAAATGTTTGATTTTGTTACAAGGAAAGCTATTGAATGTTGAGGTTTGATACCTGCTCTAGTGGGAACTTTTACATAAACTGAGATAAATGCTCGGATAGTCCTTGTGGTTTGGTGAAATTTCACTTATGGTCTCCAACTTCCTAAAATTACAGTTATAGCCCCTACCTTTTGCATAATTGTTTCTCAGATAGTCCTTAACGTTGATTAGGGCTGACAAATCATGTCATAGCAGGTCTTTGACGATGCGAACAACACAAGTTCTAAATGTCACACCCCAACCGATGGCGGAATCATCGGGGCGCGACACTGAGCGAAACAGATTGTCCAGAAGTTTCAGTAACAATTATCAATACTATTCAATTTAAATAATACGTCCCATACCGTATCTCAAACAGCAAAATAATTATTACAGACATAAATCCAGGCAAATATTCTGTTCTGACAACTCAGATTTAAATAGACAGCAATTGTTTATCTGCTTCTAGAGACCCCTGATTCGTTATCTACAGAAAACTATTTGTTGGGCTCTAAAGCTGTATTCTAGCTTCAAATTCCTACCACATGTGCATCCTAAGCACCTGTCACATACGTTAAAATAAAGTCAATACATAAAATGTAAAGGTGAGCATACAAGTTTGATAATAGCATATAGAGTTCGAATTCGTTTACGCATAACCAACACGTACACATAGTGAAATGAAGCACGTTAGTTATCGACACAGATCCATCAATACCAATGACTGCGGGTTGACTGCCCGAGGCAGTTCGCAATACATGATTACCACCGTAATCCATGCAAGTAAAAGATCCTTAACAACCCCCGTGTGAACGGGTGCTGAGTCCAAACTATAGTACTATCGTTGCTAAGGCAGGTAGACAGCATTCCATGTGTAAACATAACAAACAAGCATTCATAAGCCACGCATAACATGCATTAACGGTTAGCGTTCAAATAGCATTGAGTAGTGTGATTTATTGTAGTTTGAATATTCGTAACGTATGTAACACCCAAGAGTGCTTAAAGCAAAAAGGGATCGAGTATACTCACAGCGATTAATGGATTGAAGGGAGCGCTTAGCGAGTAAGGTTAGCCTGAATAGATTCGGTAGCATAACGATAAGTGAAACGTAAAACGGAAAACAAGTGTTGGAGAGTCGGACAGCTGGTCGATCGGACGGTAGTTCGATCGGACAGCTGACCGTTCGGTTGACAGTCCGTTCGGCCCGCCGTCCGGTCGGTCGGTAAGCCGATCGGATGGATGTTCGAGTGGATTGTTTCTTCCTATAAGAAGTATGTGTTTGTGTATGATGGCTTGACTTTTAAAGTTTTCGTTGTAGTATTTGAAAATTTTGAAGTATCTTTACCTTTCAGGTCGGTCGATCGAACGGTCGTTCGATCGGCCGGCTATCCGATCGGTTAGGTACTTCAGTAAATAGGTTCTCTGTAGGATGTCACCTGATCAGACGGCTGTTCGACCGGGTGGCACTCCAAACGCGTTGAACATGTTGAAAATCGACTAAGTATTGAAGCATAGTATCTCATGATCCGAAGAGTAATCCAATCGGACAGTAGTCCGATCGAACAACAGTTCGTTCAATACTCTCTTCAATGAATTACTCAAATGTGGGACCATGTGCTAGCCGATCGGCTGGTCTGGTCGATCGGCTGACTGTCCGATCTGCTGGCTGTCCGTTCGGACAGCAGTCCGATCGGTCAGCATCCTGACCTGGTCGGCCTATTCGTCTAACACTTGGCTGTTCTGGTTTGTTTGTCGTTATATCGAGGTATCTTGACAACGAGTCGAACCGTAGAACCCTCGTTCTTATTTGTTTCCCCTGCTCGGGCAGGAATCACTATTCGAAACGGAGTTTAACGTTTAACCCGTAACCGGTTAACCTCGTAGGTAGAATCGGAACCTTGAGCCATACAACCTCCGAAGTGATTTGTAAATCGGCACAAGCCCCGTTTCTATCGGTTGGAAGGCATTGAGTGTAAAAGAGTTGAAAGAAAGTTGGAAAACCATCTTTCAATCCTTTTTCACCATGTATATGTTTAGATCTACTAAAGATATTCGTTTGTTTATGTGGAAATCGGTTAGATCCAAGCTATTCTTGGTGGATTGAGGCCAAATCATGAAGTTCTTCAAGAACCCATGATGACATCATCCTAGAACACTTGATTCTTGATGATTTCATGGTTAAAAGTTAAGATTTGAAAGATAGAAAGGTGTAGGAGTGTGTATAGATCAGGAAAGTACAAGATTTAAGACGAAAACTTACTGGAATCGAGAGGAATCTGCGAAAAGGTGAGCTGAGCGTGCTGGTCGGTCAGAGGTTTCCAAAAGTGGAAAGAATGACAATGACAGGGGTATTTATAGGATGCCAAAAGGGGTAAGTGCTAGCCGATCGGCCAGGCAGCTCGATCGGACAGCAGTCCGTTCGGCTGGCTATTCGATCGGCTGGGAGCCTGATCGATCAGTCGCACTTTTCGAGTGTTTCGCGTGACGAGTTTTGATATTCCGATTTCAATTACGAGCGGTACGATACGATAGGGTTTCCTAGTCAAATTACTTTCAGTCCCAAACACTCATATCTCGCATAATCTATTTTCCACCAATTATCACAGTTTGTTCACGATTCGAGTTCAATTGCATTTCGAGTTAGATTTCGAGTTTTGATTGAGTTCGCTTGATTACCACAACATAAATAAACATGCACAGGTAACACGTAAGGTACACACACACACGTATAATAACAAGTAAAAATACGTAGCTCGAGTTGCGATTTGATGTCGATTTGATTAGCATAGCTTGATTATTGATTAGTTAACTTTATCGCATTGTTACTTCCTATAATTCACAGTCGTAGATCGATTGAATAGCGATTAACACACATTGATTATTGTCATTAACAACACTTACTCCACATAATACGAATCAAACAAAGAAATTTCTACAAGTCAAGTTGCGCGAAATCGGTCGTTGACTTTGACCTTGAATTTGACTTTGACTTGTGAAAACATGGGGTGTTACACTAAACATCCACACGACTCATTTAACTACTTTATATCAATGCCTGTAACAAAGTTATATGATTTATGTATCAAATAGAGAAATGATAGATTCTAGCCTTCTAATTTTAACTATTATTAAAAAAAGCGAAAAATCACTTGATTTACTTTTTAGTAAACAATTCTAATCGTTTGTTAGGCCGTGGGGTATGGTGGGGCGGGGGTTGGGGCATTAGTTGACACGTGGCTTGGGGGGCAGACATGGGCTAACCCACATTCAACATGGTATGGTGGGGCGGGGTTTGGGGCGGGGGTTTGGCGGGCTTCGCTGGGCTATTTGAATATTATTTAAAACAAAAAAAATATTTTTTTAATATTTTTAAATAAAGAAATTTACAAAAAAAAGTTCCTAACTTTTATATTTGTTTTTTCTCTTCTCTCATCGCCAAGATTAGTTGTAACTCTTCACCCTCTAGGTGATCAATGGGTTGGGATAGAAATTTCAAATCATCCAGTTTTTTGTTTCTAGGCATCTCTAGTGGCATCTCTAGCTTCTTTGCTCCTTCGTATTTCGGCCCTTTGTTGTTGGAATATGTTGAATGTATCCAACTTGCCTGAAATGTCATCCAACTGCTCGCTCTATATTCCCCTACGCGAGCCCGAACTCCCAGCTGAAGGCGATGCCGTACCAGATCTTGATTTTTGAACATGCCTTCTTGCGGCATTTCTTCCATACCCAGGCCGGTTTGGGCTTGGCGAATCATCTAAAAGGTCCTCGAACTCTTGATCTCGTGCATCAGATTGGGCTTGGGACGAGGCCCTTGACCTTTTGGAAGACGAGTTAGTTTCGCTACCAATGGGGATATTCGCCCACTTTGGATGGAACTTACAAATCTCCCAACAATGCATGAAACGGAAGTCGGTCCCCACATTTGATTTGAATGTGACCACTGCATTTGTCAAAATGTCGGCTTCGGTTTCACCACTTTTTGGGTTTTGCTTTGCTTTATTTAAAAAACCACTATATTTTGTAACTTGGGTGCTTATCTCGCTCCACTTCGAGGATAAGCTATCGTTTTCACGATAAGCCTCCCTTCCCATTTCTTCATGGAATACTCTACTAACCGCTTCTCACAGGGCGGTTCTATGTTGAGAATTTCCTATTTTAATAAAAACAAAATTTAATATATTACAAAGTTATATAAAAAATAACCATTAATAAAAACAAAGTTTAAGAATACCTAAAGTTGAATGTTGAGATTTTTGACACCAAGCCCTCGCCAATGCAACTTCTTCAGCAACGACCCATTTTTGTTGTTTTCGTTTGACGGTTTCAACTGCTTTATCCGCCTTGGTTTTTTCTTATGACTTCTCTTTTTGATGGGTTTCGATGCGGAAGGAGCATCGTCGGGTGGTTGAGTTTCGGGGACGGTTTCGGTTTGTGAAAGGTCGATGGAGTTTGGTGAAAGGTTGATGGCCGATTGTGTAAACGGGGTAGGTATCGAATCATCGGTATGTGGGAAGTTAGTAAACAAACGATTCCCAATATACGATGCATAACTCGCTTCTTGGGGCATAGAAGAGTGTATGGAAAATGGACGAGGCATTGGACGATTGGGTGGTGGGCTATGATTCTTTTCTTGGAATGCATACGGGTTGTTCGGGTCAAAAGGACGGTTATAAGGATGCATTTTTTCGTTGGGCGTTTTCCCCCAACCCACGCCCCAACCCAAGCCCCATACCCCTAGCCTTATACAGGTTACCCTCTGCCCAACATCACTTTCCACTGTCCCCCAAACCCAACCACGGCATCCCTACAACCACCCACCGATTGATGCCACCAGCAACCGCATTCACGCCACCTGCAACTCCGACTCCGACCCTTCACCGTCGATTCCACGACCAGAACCCGATTCTACAACCACAACCTAGCTTCGGTGAGTACACCCCTTAGTTATTTCATAGGTGAATGTGTAGTTGAATTTGAAACTGTTGGATTGTGAAATTATTGAGTTAGGTTAGATTTTGAATTTAAATGTATTGAATCTCCGGACGTGTATTTGGAATGAATACATTTGGAGTGCCCTAAATTTCAAAATCTTTATGAACATTGTATGAAGATTTCTTTAAAGTGCCCTGTTTTTCTTTGCATACGGATCACCTTTAAAGTGCCCTGTTTTTTACATACGGATTACCTTTAAAGTGCCCCTTATCTGCATACAATTACTGTCTGCAGAATCACCTTTAAAGTGCCCTGTTTTTCTTTGCATACGGATCACCTTTAAAGTGCCCTGTTTTTTACATACGGATTACCTTTAAAGTGCCCCCTTATCTGCATACAATTACTATCTGCAGTTTCAACACACTACTGAAATTATTCACTTCTTTAAGCATATATATTTTTTTATATTTATTTTGACTTTTAACACTATTTTTTGTAGAGATGGATCGGATTTCAGAGCTTCCTGAATCAGTTGTTCATCACATCCTCTCTTTTCTTAATAAACCCAAAGGCTCTCCTGCAGATCTTGTTAGAATGAGTGTACTCTCTAAGACAATGTGCAGTGGTCACCCCCCATCACCTCCCATGATGTGGGGTTATGCGACACGTGGCGTTTGTGTAAGAGATGGGGGTTACATCACATGGGTGTGTAGTGGGGTTATACCCTTCAATTATACATATATGTGTATGTATATATATGTGTGTGAGAGAAAAACAAATGGTTTTAGGGGTATGGCGCTGTGAAAGTTTTTGCAGGGGAAGCAAGTTGGAGGGGTATGCGCCCCTCGGGGTGGTGTACGAAGGCGCCATAGGGCGCTATGTGGTGAGGGGGCGCTACATCAGGCCCGACTACAGGTGGACTAAGAACTGGTTTCACCTAATCGCTTCTTTCCCGATATTGGATTTCTATATAGAAGATAATGATATACATCAAGAAATTTTGTTCAAGTATGTTGAGTACGCCACCTCTAGATTTTGCCATCTAAATCTCACTGCACACAGGCTCTCGCTCAATGCAGCTATCCGGAATCTTGCAGAGGTTGATATCGTAAATAGATCCCTTGGATTTCTTTTTAGGAATGGTGTCAAGGAGTTCATGATTAACGATTCGGGTTTGTTTCCTTTATCTATGTATTACTTTGTTGTTGAGAATCATAGTTATCGATAGCGAACGCACTTTGTAGCGAAGCGACCATGTCTTGCAATTTGTTAAGTAGCGACTCCATAGCGTGATTATAGTGGATTCCGACCGGAGGTGGATCTATAGCTAGTTAGGGGGGTCCCAGGAAACTGTTCCATTTGTAATTTATAGTGTTTAGTTAAATAGAAAATTCTAAAGGAACACTTTAATATTTTGTAGTTGAACCTTTTGATCAAATGTATTGACTGGTAAACTGAATCAGCGCGTGCTTCTTAAACTTGAGATCCAGAGTTCGAGTCAGTTATGTCCCTATTTTCCAAGTTTTTTGCCAAATAACAATCACTGATTCATCATTCATGCCTTTCGCCCTTTCCTCTTTACCATTACAGAACACCACACCACACACCGCTACTATCCTCTCGTCTCTAGCCACCACACGCCGTCACACAGCCGCTCGCCGGAGCCACTTCAGCCTCCACACGCAGCCCCTTCTATCACTCAGACAATCTCATCAGGTTCGTTTAAACTTTAAACCCTATAAGTAATCTATCTGGCATTCTTAATTGATTTATTTTGTTGTCATGTCACCACATTCAAATGTTCAATATCTATATGGTTTTTTTTCTTCTTCTGCTCTCTATGCACCTCGTTTCTTTGTCTATTCTGTACTGATAGGTTTTAGGGGGCACACCAACTGTTTGATGAAATGCTTTGTATTCAGCTTAATACCTGTGATGTACAATTCATTATGTTTTGTTGAATAAAGCTGCTCTTAAGATGTCTTTATATGTTTATGACATTGCAAGTTTACAACTATTCGTTAATGAATTTATATGTTTGATTTGGGACAGAAGGTTTGAAACTGGTTTTGAGTCTTCTTTGTTTCTCGTTTTGTTTTACGTAGAAGTTTCATCACTTTTTGACTTTCATATAATGCAGTTTTATGGTATATAACAAAAGGTAGGCGTAAAAGATTGGTATGGAAAAACAAGAGGAAAATTCCAGTGATTTTGTTAGTTGCATGTTGATTATTATCAGCCCCAATTAGATGTACATGTATGTGAGTTATGATTTATAAAACCCTAACCGTTGATCAGTCGTATGGATAAATAGGAAAGTCCAAATTACGATGAAACTATGGAATTACTAGTAGTTTTATAATCTTAACAGATTATGTGTGAAATCTCTGTATGACTTGATGTTGAACCATATATGGTAGTATAAATTTGAGGTAGAAATATTTCTATATATATTGCAAAGAACCATTGTTTGGAACCTGATATGTTGGAAGAAAAGGGGTTCCTTGGAATCTTTATGGTTGTAATTTAAAAGGTTTAATTGTATGCCCATAAGGTGTTTGTTATAATACCTCAATCAAACAAGTAGTAAAGTTCAGTAGTAACTACTAAGATGTATGTTGAAACTTTATAATTTAATGTGATTGGTGGTTAACTTAGTAGAAAGCTCAAGTTTGTGTTTATAAGGTGCCCAATATGACTAAAACAACTTGGTTTCAGTTATGGTATAACCGTTGGATGTGAAAATTAGTTGTGAAGTTAATGATCTAAAATAGTAAAGCTGATGGAAAGGATATCTAGTTGTTGACATGTTTTCTAAAATCGTATAAAATCACGTGTCTGTTTGGGGTGTATTTTATATGGTTTGATAGCCCCTTGAGTCTTCTTTCTACAGATTTTTTAGTATGAAAGAAAATACAAACGTTAGATGCATGAAAACAACAAAAGAAAATAGCCCTACAAAATGTAATATGGATTTTTACATATTTCCCCCTCATAAGATGGCTTATTACATATTTACCCAAACATAAAATTCAATTATATATTTTAGTTTCCTAACCCATATATATTACATATTTCTAATTTTCATTAAAATTAGTAATAATAGATTTTAATAATCACAACTATTGCCCATTGGCCGACAACGGTCCCAACTTCAAAAATTCCCACTGGCGGTCTCATCTTTTCAAATATTGGCCTTCAATGGACTGTGACTAACATAACGCTAACGGCGTTAGTCTCCGGTTGCCGGAAAAACGTTTTTTACCGGAAAACTTCATTTTGACCGGAAAACTCAACCTTTTCATCTCGAACCTCTTTGTAACCTTATTACGCACCTTTAGGAACCTTTTCTAGTAAAAAGGCCCAATTATTAAGGTCACAAAAAAAACTCATTTTTCGCCGGAAAACTTCTTTTAACTCAACTTTTTAGCCGGAAAACTCAAAGTTTTCATTCCAAACCTGTTTGTAACCATAAATCGGACCTTTAGGAACCTTTTTTGACCAAAAACGTTTTTCCGACAACCGGAGACTAACAGCTTTAGGGTTCTGTTAGTCAGGGTCCATTGAAGACCATTATGTGAAAAGATAGGACCGCCAGTTAGAATTTTTAAAGTTGGGACCGTTGTCGGCCAACGGACAATAGTTGAGATTATTAAAATCCATTATTCCTTAAAATTACTCTTATTGAATGACTATTTTATACTGCTTTAGTGAATACATAAATGCATGCTTAGCAGCATTGTATAATAGGTGGATAACATTGGTTGAGGTGCCTAGTTTGTGATCTCTACTCCAGAAGGCCATCTTGGTAGAATTATGCTTTTGACCTGATGCTATCACTTATGGCAGCAAACTAAGACGGATGAATGCAGGGCCGGCCCTAGGGATGGGCGAGCCGCACCCCGGCCAAGGCCCTTTATCCCAAGGGCACTAAATAAATTTTGTATATATTAGGAACTACAAAAAAATGAACAGTTCAGTTGCCAGTTCAGTTGGTTGCCAATTCCCTTCCCGAAACCTTTTTTCGTCAGGTACCCAAGTTCAAATTTAGTGAGTATTTGATTTTTTATTTGGTTCTTTCTTTACCTTTGACCAACTCCCTTTCCCCTCCACTTGTTGCTTCTCCTCGGAGCATCATCATCACCATCCGCTTCCTTGTGTGTTACGTTTGAAAAAATAGACTAGAGATAGAAAGTCTTGGGCTGTGAACCTTTTATATTCAATTATTTTTAGATATGTTTGAAAGCAAGAATATATGTTGTTGCTTTTTCTTTAATTTCAAACTGACCACCTAACTATAAAATAAAATGATGTCTTTCTTCAATTTAAATAAAATCAATTTAGTTTGACACTTCAAATAAATATATCATTAAGTTAAAATAGTCTGGTTCCATGGACTTCACCATTTTATTTAACTAGAAGTGACCCGTCGCGCTTCGCGGCGGGGACACACAATTTTGAATGAAATTTAAATGGAAATGTAGATAAAACACTAAAAATAACAAGTGTGATGAGGGTGACAATTTTAGAATGGTGATCGGGTTGAAAGTTTATGAAGAACTCTTTCTTTCTACTTTCCATTCCGTTTAGCAATTATCACTCCACGATGAATTAATTATGTCTCATACACACCTTAACATTTTTTTCCTACACATTCACATTTGGACTTAGAATGTATAAATGTATCTTATAAATTATGAAATGTATTATTATTATTATTATTATTATTATTATTATTATTATTATTATTATTATTATTAATTGTTGAGAAAGTGCATTTATTGCATTTAATTGGAAGTTTATTAAATAATCTAGGGTTAATTACACAGATGGACCATGTGGTTTATAGCTAATTTCATCTTTGACTACTAACTTTTTTTAACAGGTTCAGGTTTCATTGTTTCAATTTTGTAATGCCTTTAGGTACCAACACCAAACTTAGTTAATTTTTCTGTTAATTCTCAATATAATGACTAAAATACTCTTTCATTTTCAAAGGACCATTTATGTTATTACTCTATTTTAATTCCAAGGCCCATTTATGTTATTATTATTATTATTGTTATTATTATTTTATTATTATTATTATTATTATTTTTATTATTAATCTATTTAAAAGAAAACAAACTTGTTATTGTAATACCCGAATTTTTAATACAAAATATATTAATAGTTAAATAGGGTAAAGATCAAATAGGAAGTTAATTTTCTCTAGGAAGGATAGGAAGCCATAGGATTATGACATGTGGCAAATTTTAAAATAAAGAGAAAGGGTATTTTAGTCAATCCAACTCCTTCTTCTTCCTTTTTCAAAACCCAGTAAATTCAAAAACCCATCATTTTCAAAACCCACAATCTTCAACTATTTCTTCACTTTCTATCTCAATAATCACTACATTATAGTGCGATTTTCATCACAAATCAATGATTCAGAACCCGATCAACGTGTTCTTCAGCTTTTTTTGAAGAAAGCCCAGTTTAATTTCATAAAAAAATCTCGTTTTTTCCGGTGATTTTGGAGAGAATCACTCGATTCGTTCGATTCGAGCGTTGATAAGTGTTTCTATCATTCAAATTCCGTCAATTGATGAAGAAATCGGCTTCGATCCATGTAAGAAATTCTTTAATTTCATTTTCATGATCTGGGTTTTTGATTTAGTCATTGCGTTTTACGATCTTTGCGAGGGTCCGGGGGCGGCAGCCCCCGGTAGCGGGGTCCCAGGGGCGGCAGCCCCTGGCGGGGTCCAAGGGGCAGAGCCCCTGGCTGGGGTTGAGCTGTACTAAAAACGCATCAGAAAAATTAATTTTCCAGAAATTGGCTCATTTCAAAGACAGTAATTCGTAGACAATTCAGACAGTTCACAAACAGTTCAGAAACAGTTTTATGTGTCCATTGCGTTTTACAAATAAGAGACTTTAGAAACAGTCCAAATAAGAGAGTTTCAGAAACAGTCCAAATAAGTGAGTTTCAGAAACAGTTTAGAAATAAGAGAGTTTTATGTGGTTTCTGGCTATTGCGTTTTAGAAAAAACACATTTTTAAGTGTTTTTAGTCATTGTGTTTTAGGTAAAACACATTTTTTAGGTGTTTTCAGTCCATTGCGTTTTAGAATGAGTCATTTTTAAGTGTTTTCTGGCCATTGCGTTTTACATATAAGACATTTCTTTGTGTTTTTGGTGCATTGCGTTTTAGGTAAAACACTTTTTTATGTGTTTTCAGTCCATTGCGTTTTAGAAAACAGACATTTTAAGTGTATTCTGCCCATTGCGTTTTACAAATAAGTCATTTTTTTGTGTTTTTGGTGCATTGCATTTTAGGTAAAACACATTTTTATGTGTTTTCTGGCCATTGCGTTTTACAAAAAAGTCATTTCTTTGTGTTTTTTGTGCATTGCGTTTTAGAAAAATGTCATTTTTTAGGGTTTTTTTTTCATTGCGTTTTACGATACTGGGGTTTTTTCTATTGCGTTTTACGCAACTGGGTTTTAATTTTTTTTTTCAAAATATAGCAATAGTATACTCGTTTTAAAGATAAAAAAACGCTCGTTTTTTTGGTGCAATTTTTATAAAAAAATAATGTCGTATGAAAGAGTTATTAACGTTTAAAAAATTGGGGGGAATTGGAGGAGAGAGAAACTATTGGCTTGGATTGACTAGATTGCCCCTGAAAAAAGTCACGCGCCTCTTTTTTTACTTTCAATTTCCCTGATTTAATCTTAGCCCTTGATTAAGTAAATGGATGGTCAAGATCACTTCCTAGCCTTCCTAGCCAAATAAACTTCCTATTATATCTCCACCCTAGTTAAATATTCCAAAGTTTCATTATAAATAGTTAATGTATTTAAATAAAAACTATATAAAATCTAATCTAACTACTATAATAAAAGAAACCAACTTTTGGACACATGTCATGCATTGAAGGTATCCTCAAATTTATACTTATCTTATATTAACTAAATAAATAAATAATAAATTAACATTAAATCTTATTATACTTTAATAAAATATTATCCTCAAATCTAAATTGTTAATTTAATATATTTTTAAAACAAATACATCTCTTTCCTACTTATCTTATATTAAATATATAAATATAATGAATTAATATTAAATATTTTCCTAATTTATTAAAAATATAAGTTTTTTTAGTATTTGGTATACAAAATTATATTTATTCAACTCGTGTAAAATGCGGGGTTTTGAAAAATATAATTTTTTTATTATTTTTCTATACAAAGTTACATTTATATAACCCGTGTAATACACCAAGGTTTTTAAGATATATAACTTTTTATCATTTGCTATGTAAAATTAGATTTATTCAACACGTGTAATACACGGGGTTTTAAAGGATATAATTTTTTTTATTATTTGGTAGATTTTCAACCCGACTATACACAGGTCTTTTAAAGATACGACGTTTTTAGTATTTAATATACAAAATTACGTTTATTTAAAATGTGTAATACACATGGTTTTTAAAGATATAACTCTTTTTTAGATCTATTCAACACGTGTAACATACGGGGCTTTTAAAGATGTAATTTTTTTTATTTTTTGGTAGATTTATTCAACCAGATTATACACGGTACGACGTTTTTAGTATTTAGTATACAAAATTATATTTAATTAATCTGTGTAATACACATGGTTTTTAAAGATATAATTTTTTTCATTATTTGATATTTAAAATTACATTTATTGAACCCACGAGCCTCATAAAAATATAACTTTGTATTATTTAATATATAAAAGTACATTTATTTAACCCGTGTAATACACGGGGTTCTAACCTAGTAATATATACATAAAGTCAAAAGTTTCATTATAAATAATGTATTTAAATAAAAATATATAAAATAATATATACATAAAGAGATTATATATAAACGAATTTAAACAAAAACTATAAAATAATATATATATATATATATATATGGTTAGGTTAACGTACAAATGCCCTTATCGTACATTACGTACGCTCCAATCTTAGGCGTCAGATCATCTTCCGGCATTGAAATCACATGTTATTTTTTTGTAACAATTTCGCATGTTGTTTTTTTAACATGTGATTGCATCAAAATTACCACATGCGAAATTGTTACAAAAAAACAACATGCTATTTTAACAAAATTATCACATGCGAAATTGTTACAAAAAACCAACATGCGATTTCATCAAAATTTATCACATGCGAAATTGTAACAAAAAAACATGCGATTTTCAAATGCCGGAAGATGATCTGACGGCTGAGATTGTAGCGTACGTAATGTACGATAAGGGCATTTGTACAGAACACTTTCTCTCTATATATATATATAAAGCCATTATATATAAACGAAATATTATTAGATTTTAAAATCGTTGGTTCTGATAGAAAAATCAAAACTTGTCCAATAGTTTAGGGATGAATATTTAATGTTTAATTAAGAAAAAAAGGGTTGGTTTTAAAGCTTTGTAATACACATCACAATTCATATGTATATCTGTAGAAACAATTTACATGCATCTAACGTTCTTAAATCGTATTTTCCGGCGAAGTCTCAGTTTTCCGACTAGTCTAGCAAAGAAGATGAGGTACTTTAAATGCTCTATTTTCGGTATTCTACACAACTTAACTGCTTCCACATTTTAGTCCATCAAAGTTGATAAATTCCAAGTATTTAAAATAATTAATTATTTCTATACTTTGTTGAACTAAATTAACCGGTAAGATATATATAGGTTTTATTCTTTTTCAGAAACATTAAATTTCTACTTTGATAATACTAAATAAGAAAATATTATCGACTGTGAAATGTTTATTAAAGTTTAAATAAAAACTATTATCTATAATACTATATTAAGAGAACTAGGATTTTTACCCTTTTGGTAATTTTACCTTGTGTACACATCTTTAAGCAACATGTACAAATGAGCCAAGCTATTTTAGAGAGGGTAAACTTGCTCATTCTCGAAAAATTTAAGACACTTTAGGGGCATTTTAGGGATTTTGACACATGTGTAACCTATAATATTAAGATAATATTAAGATGACATATGAAGAGTCTAAGGTAATTAATTAAATTTATTATAATTTGCACGAAGTAAGAGTTGAGATCATGTTTTTTTTTCAATTAATAAGAGGAACTTTTCGTAATTTCCTACATATACAAAACCCAAATGGGGGAATAGTGCCTGGCACTAGGGGTGTGCACGGTTCGGTTCGGTTTTTGGGTAAAATCAAAACCGAAACCGAAATGTCGGTTTTTGGGTTTTAAAAACCGTTCGGTTTCGGTTTTTTTCGGTTTCGGTTTTTCGGTTTTTACGTCGGTTCGGTTCGGTTTTTCGGTTATTTCGGTTTTTGGAACAAAATTATGTAAGATTCAAAAAATAAAAAGTATAATTTATATTATAACAATCTTTTTATATGTTTATATTTAAGTTATTATAGTTCACCTCTTTAATTAGTATTGTTTACATAAACCTAACCTTCTAATATATTTTTATGTTTCTTCAAAGTTTTATTAAATTTAATTTTTATATTAAATTTTGTTATATCTTATAGGTAATAATAAATCATTTCAGTTATAATGTTTTTATTATAAACAATTTACATTCAAGAATAAATTAACATTTTCTACTAGCATTGGGTTAAACACTTAAACAATTTAAACTTAAACATAAAAATATATGGATTGTAACTTATCGGTTCGGTTCGGTTTTTCTCGGTTATTGAAAACGTTTATCCGAAAACCGAACCGAAATTTTCGGTTATTAAAAATCCGAAAACCGAACCTTCGGTTTTTGTTTCGGTTCGGTTTTTTCGGTTCGGTTTTTTCGGTTATTCGGTTACGGTTTGGTTATTTCGGTTTTCTTGCTCACCCCTACCTGGCACTCCCTCATTGGACCAACATGTTTAATGTTTTATACCCATTTTAAAATTATGTTTATGTCCCCAACTCAAAATAAAATTATGTTTTTGCCCCAGCTCAAAATAAAATTACGCTTTTTGTCCTCATCTCAAAATTACGATCTTGCCCTCAATTCAAAATTACGACTTTGTCTGGCACTCTCCCATTGGACCAACCAGTTTATTATTTTATATCCATTCTAAAATCATGTTTTTGTCCCTCTCTAAAATTACGGTTTTGCCCCCAGCTCAAAATAAAACTACGCTTTTGCCCTCAGCTGAAAATTACGATTTTTCCCTCCATTCAAAATAAAATTGTGGTTTTGCCCTCAGCTCAGAATTACCTTTTCGCCACCAGTTCAAAATAAAATTTTGTTTTTGCCCTGACTTAAAAATTACGATTTTGCCCTCTGTTCAAAAATGTGATTTTTCCCCATTTAAAAATTGTGATTTCGCCCTCAATTCAAAATTACGTTTTTTACCCAGTTCAAAATAAAATTATGTTTTTGCCCCCAGCTCAAAATTATGAATTTTCCCTCAGTTAAAAATAAAATTGTGCTTTTGCCTCAAGTTTAAAATTATGATTGTGCCCTTAGTTCAAATTTATATTACGTTGTTACCCCAAGTTAAAAATTACGAATTTACCCCTGTGAAAATTTACAATTTTGCCCCAGGTTCAAATTTACATTACTGCCATTACTTTAGCTTTTGTCAAATTACGATTTTACCCCAGTTAATAAATACAACTTTCTCTCAGTTTAAAATTACAATATTATCATTGTTTTAGTTTTTTTTTTATCAAAACTATAAAAGTGTTTTGTTTTAATTGGTTAACTCGATTTAATTGTTTTCCGTGTCAATGAGCTGACTAACACTCGCTCATTATTCGGTCATCGCTCCGCAACGCGGGCGGAGCACCAACTAGTTTGCATACAATATTAAGATGACATACCAAGAGTCAAAGAAGAAATCCCAATTATTTTACACTTTCCCCCTTCTCCCCTTTATTGGCCAATCACTACCAGCATACGAAGTTCATTCCCTTTATAATTGAACGCTTCATTTACCCAACTCTTATCAATTAAACCTATTGAATGCCCTGATTAACCATCTTGAATGCTAGAATCAACCACCATTCAATTTCCCTTCACCCCCTTAATTGTGCCTCTTTGTTTTCCATTTGTGCAGAGATTACATCACCTTATATAATCCAACTCCAGTTGCATCAATTTCTCAAACAAAATCAAACCCTAACGTTATGTTGACAGCGAAACCTTAATGAAAATCACATCGTTTTGAAATTAAGTTATTTATTCGGATGTTGGGTGAAGATGATAAAAAATCTTCCTTGGATTACACGGTCTGTGATTCGAGTTCAAGGCTGATTCCAAAGGGGTTATGAATAATGCACTGATTGTGTCGCATATTTGGAGCCTGATTACTCATAGAGAATCGTTATGGGTAAAGTGGATCCACTCGTACCGCTTGCGTAATAAAAGTTTTTGGGATATTCCCTTGAAGAGTAATGTTTCTTGGAGCTGGCGAAAGATGCTTCAAATAAGACCCAGGATCCGAGACTATGTTTGGACGACTGTAGGAAATGGTATGAAAACAATGGCTTGGTTTGACAAATGGGACGACATTTGTCCACTTAATTCATTTATCACGCCGAGATTGATTGCAAAAGGGGGGGTTCAACATGGAATCTAAGTTAGCGGACATTAATGCAAATGGAGAATGGAGATGGCCGCCGGAGTGGGTGAACCGGTTTCCTATGCTGCAAAATGTTCGTGATATTGTGCTTGTCCCTCACCGTCAAGATAATATTGTATAGAAAACGAGACAAGGAAGTATTATGGATTTTAGCACGTCGACGGCATGGAATGATATGCGACAGGCTCAACTTGATGTTCAATGGACAAGTGTGGTTTGGTTTCCGCAAGCTATCCCGAGACATTGTTAACAAGAAATTGAAGACACAAGACATAATGAGAAGTTGGAACTCTACAGCCAATGCTAATTTCAATCTCTTATGTTGTTCTTTATGTACTTCCGGGCCTGATTCACTTGATCACTTGTTTTTTGAATGTAACTATGCGGCTCAGGTTTGGGATGGGGTTATGGATCATGCAGGTATGACTGTGATTCAGAATCATTGGGATGACATCTTTCATTATCTGGTGGGTATCGCTAATTCCAAAACAAGTAGCCATGTTATCGCTAAACTTGTAGTGAGTGCATCGGCCTACTTTGTGTGGGAAAAGCGGAACAGAAGACTTTTTACTACTAGAAAGAGGAGTAAGGATCAACTTGTTGAGGTGATTTTAAGCACTGTAAGGATGAAGCTTACTACGATGCGGTTCAAGAATTCAATTCATACGGATAGGGTTCTTCAACAATGGATGCTGTAGGTCCCGTTTTTCTCGGTGGATCCGATACGAAAACCTATCCTTGTTTATAACAAACACGGTAACGGGTGCGGAATCCCCGTGACGGTGCAAACCAAACACAGTGTAAAACACACGCGTAACCAAAGATTCAATATATATTGATTAGGGATGAGTACAACCATAAACATATACAAACAATGTTTACAGACTCTCACTAAGTCTCACAGCTCTCTCATACTCATCAGTTTCACACAGAAACTATGAGGGGTATTTATAGGCATACAAGACACAGACCATGACGAAACATAAAATGAACCCAGCGAAACCGCACAAGTGACGAAACCTTAGAGTTTCGTCACTCTCATTTTGAAATCCATTGAGTTTCGTCGTATGAAGATTTGTCCCAAATTCAAGTCAAAGCCCAAAACAGTTTCGGCCCAGATGAATGTTTCGTAAGAATAATTCAAATTTCAATGGCTATGACATCATCATGACATCACAATGATGATGTGTCATCGGGACTTGATTTGCGGCGCTCCGTGCTTCGCGTGTCGAACTCTGGGGCGCACGACGGAGGAATGTCGTGACGTCAGGCTTGAGCCGAACCTAACCGAGTCGAACCGAACCTAACCGAGTCGAGTCGCGTCCACATAAAGTGTACCAACAAACTCCCCCTTGGACGCTACTCGTGATGGTTCGTCTTCCATGTCTTTCATGTCGGAGGATCTTCAAAGTCTTCAAATGTCGTAAGAAGAAAGTGTATCAACAAACTCCCCATTGCATTTAGGAAGTGCGTTAACAAACTCCCCCTTAGAATGAACTCTCCATTGAGTCATGCTTATGAATCTTTTGATCATCAATACTTCAAATCCTTGTGGTGTTGATGAAGGGTCAGCGACAACTCGATCATTTTTATCTTTTGAGTGCCTTCACTTCGTGTCTTCATTCCAAAGCTTGTCATCGAACATGTTCTCCTCACCTTTAGCATCTGCACACGCAAGAAATCTAAACGCATAATGAGAACAACCGCTTGGAATATAGTTAACATTTAAACAACTGACACATATGTGACCATATTTCAATCAACTACCGACCGACAACAGTTTGAAAGTTTAAAAATTGTTCAGTTTTAATCATTTAACTTTCAAAACCTGTTAACTTCGACAGTTTATGAAGATGCAATTGTTTTCCGGCTTACAATTAGGATTTTGGGTAGGATAGACTCGAGTTCCAACATCGATCAATCAAAAATAAACTAGAAGCAAAATCTTTTTGGATTTTATAAAGTTTATATTAAAACACACCTAAAATCTTTTTTGAATTTTTCATTTTTCAAATGTAAAGACGGAAAACAATAAATAAATATATACAGAGATACATAAACTAAAAGCAGTAAACAAATATTTACAGACATTCTTTTTGCGAGTTTCGAGGGTAAGAGAATCATATCAGTGTACGGTCACGCCAAAACGATCTTGTTGTTCAATTAGTTAACATTTAGATAAGCATCCTATAACAATTATCGGTATTGTTGTCCACATAAGCTCAACTTATCAGATGTAATCATGGCGAGGGGATACGATTAGTGTATGATTTATACTTACCGACCGGTGTTCATCCACACACGACACATTCCCGTATCAAGGCATGCACGAGAGTTCATCTTACCGGTGAGTATATCGTTTATCATCTGTTTGACCGTATAAAAGATGTGAGAAACTCACTTATTTTGATTTGAAAACAAGCCCTATGTGATAGAATCACTTATTGATGAGGAACTTGATTTTCATATGCATGAGGGCACAGGAGCAAGTCCGTGAACAGGTCAGTACTTTCGTACAGCAAAGATACGAACTTGACTCCCGGATAATGTGATATATTATCACTTATTTGATTGGACATGTGATTGTTGATCACTTATTGAGGTCGAATGCAATATGTACACGTATGTATGGTATCATGGAAGACCTAGACTTCGTCTCCGTTATTTTTCGGTAAAAGATACAACCATGATACCCAAATGATAAAACAACATAAAGACCGAATATCTCAGAACCTCGGCAATCAATCAAACAAAATTTCGGTACCAAGACCATATGCCAATGAGTGGTTCCCACCTGGTCTTCAGTCGATTTAGGTTTATATCCCCTGCACATTTTAAAATGATTGTGAGCCTACCGATACATCTTATATAGAGCTGCTTATCGTTTTTCATTTTACGTTTAGTTCGAAGAGGTTTCGACAGACCACTGATTTACTACCATTTTCTCTTTTTCTCGCCAGGAAACTCATTTTTGTTTTTCTATTGTTTTTGGGGTTTTGAGATTTTTTTATGTTTTTTAATTTTCAAATTTTGGATTTACTCCCCCTAAAATCAACAAACTATGATAAATTTAAAAGACACAAAGATATTTACAAAAAGGATTTCCCGATGTCGATTAACTCATGTTTTACCTCAATGCCGTTTACCAAAAATAATTTTAATCAGAATTGATTTATCGAATTTTGGAAAAATCAGTTGGCACGTTGCTAAGCGGTGTGGACCATGACAACATTGACGAGTTTCATAGTGAAACAATCACGTGTGAGGTGATATTCGAGATCAACGTGTCAGGTCAAAGAGTGCTGTTCGAGATGATAATTATTCATAAAGCAGCTTAAATATCGACAAGTATAGGAGAGATTAGAAATTCAAAACCGTATTCTGCAACTGCCTCGTGCATTGCAAGGAATCTGAGTGCTCTCCCAAACTGGATATCCACCCGGTGTGAATTTCAAAGTCGATTTTGTAGCTACTGAAAAATCTCTTCACAACAACAAGATCATAAACCTTTGGGTCCGGCTGGTCTTCCATATTGCACCAGCGAAGGTCTTTGACTTTCTCTTGGAGAAGAAGTGTGCGGTTGTTCAATCCACGCCAAGGCATCCGCACACCCGGTTGGTTTGTTCAACATTTTGATTTTGAACATCAGACGTGCTGCAGGTGCGTACATTTTGATTGAATCCATCCTGGGGACCCGATCAAAGCCTTGAACAATCACACTTTTGGAATGATTTGCATTTTCTCGAAGTTATCAATTTCTTTCAACAGACAACTCTGTTTCCCTTTTCTTCTTCTCTCCATCAAAGGCAACAATATCTTTTGTCGCCGATCTTGTGCATGAACATTCCACTATCAATAATCCTACGACTATCGAAAGTTCCTCCTGGAACATCCTGCACACTCACTCAGAGATTAGATGGAGAGGGGGACCCAAGCCTTAACAGACTTAGGTCGCCCATGTTCATCGACATAAGTTATCTCAACTTCTCGATGATCTAGAACTGATGATGGTCCCCCTGAAACTTTATCCGTTTTAGGTCTCCAAGCTTGTTTCCGTTTACCAGATTGTGTATTATGTACAATTTCTGGTTTTAATGGTTGTGACAAACTAGGTTTCCTTTTAACAGATTTTACTTCAGTTTTTAAAGCCTTTTCGATCACCTTCACATTTTTACGTCGTTGTTTTGTTTCTTGTTCTTTAATAGTGTGTTTATCATGTTTTGGAGAAACATGACAACGTTGTGAGTGACCTTGTTCAGAGGGGGCTCTTTCAACAAAATTTGGTTTGGGCGAGTTTGTGCAGTCTTTAATGATGTGCCCAAACTTCCCACATTTGAAACAAGTTCTCCTTTCAACAAACTTAGGAGAATCTGATCGACGACCTGATGTAGAAGTTGTAGACCCAGAGGTACTAGCTTCACACCCATTTGTGCGTTGAGTGTAATTGTTATCACTATTACGTTTCAAAATGTTGACTTTTTGAACAAAATCGGTATTTGTCTTATTTTCAAAAGTCTCCACTTTATCGGTACCTTTGGAGGCCACAAACTTAACGTCTTTTGCTTTCTTCTTGTAACGAGCTCCTTTGGTCTAAACCTTCGGTTGTGAATCTTTAGAATTTTGAGCTCGCTGTTGTTGCTGTTTACCCTTAAAAGCGACAGGTTGTTGCTTAGTCGGTAACTTTTGGTTTCCAAATTGTTTCCTCACTTCTGCTTTTGGAATAGGATCACACTGAGTTACTGAAACTCTCGGGATCGCTTTTCCCAAAAACTTAGTTGTATTATCTTCAAACACTTTATCAATCAAGGATTGATTGACGCTTTTGATTGGAAAATCTTTGTCTGAATAAATTTTACTATCACCGACCAAAGTATACAACACGTTATCACTTTTAATGGTAGACACTGTCTCAGTGATGGGATCTATCTCTTGTTTAGCACCAGTTGATTGCACAGCAGGAGTAGGAGAATCACACAGAATGTGATTCTCAAAAGGCACTTCTACTCCTTTTCTATCGTCAAGAGATTTATCCTCATCACTCACATCTGATTCATCATCCGAAGAATCATAGTCCTCAATGGTTGGAGACTTTGATTTGAAGCACATGATGACTTTTCCTTGCTATCAGATGAGCCCTCCGATGAATTGTCCGTTTGGAACCCTAAGCCAGTTGTAACTTCCTCATAATCAAGAGGTACAGTTGGCTCAAAACGCGACATTTCCTCCTCATCGGGCATTCTGGTATAGTTGTGTCTCAAAGGAGGCGGACACGACTTATACCCAGCGCCTTTAACATTAACCTTTAGTTGTTGAACGTCAATGATGTGATGAAGCACATATCGGGAGTTTGAGTAACTCTCCAATTTGAGCTTGATCGCTTCATGCTCGCATTTGGCAATGGCTAGCTCCTTTTTGGTTTCCTCAACGATGTTAATGTAATCGTTAATACTAATTTGTTTATGATAAACAGTTTTGGTCAATTCGGAAACACTTTTCTTTAAGGTTTCAATTATAGATTTAAAATCCTTTTCGTTTCTAGCTAAAGCCATATTTGCCTCTTTGCACTTTGACAGTTCAATTGTGACAACCCGAATCTCTAAGGTTGGCGTTATTTTAAACTCCACAATCTTTGGCGCTGGATTACACGTGTACATCACTAGATATTTATGTGTGCATATTAACTGCACACGAAGTCGTTAAACGTGTTACATGTATTAAACGTGTTATGTGTATTAATCGTGTTATACATGTGTTGAATTACTTATGTCGCATTGGCGTGTTTGTACGTACGTGGAAGAGTAAATAATGTAGTGTCGCCTAGTCTCTCGCTTGGGCCGAACTAGAATCTAGTTATACACTTGGGCCGCGACACACTTCTTTTCATGCCGCGAGGCATGTATTAGATCACACATTGAACCTCCAGCTTATTCTTTGAACCCATCGGGCCACACATGTTGATTAAGCCCAAACCCATTTTGGGATTCGTATACAAGAGAGATAGGAGGGGGGCATGTAAACGGTAATTTGGAATTCGAACAAACCCTAGCACACCCTCACTTCTCTTACGGACTGATGGTAACCCAGCTTTCATCGGAGCTCTCATTCTCGTGAAGTATCATCTCTCTTTCTCATGCTTGTAATCGGTAAGTAGGTTTAATCGGTTTTTTTTATTGTGACTGGACTCGTGAGTTTAAGTGATTGATTGGGATATCACCATGAAGTTGAGAATATATATGTGTGCATGAAATCAATATGTGTTCATGATCAATGTTAGATAACAGTGGTGGTATTGGTCCAATAGGATTGAGGGCACATGGCTCATGTGGTGATCTAATCAAACTATGTCTGATGTGCATGTGGAAAATAGTCAAGATTGTCGGCCATCAAATAAAAGGTCCAATCATATATAGAGGGGTCATTAAAATATCAAAATATTATTAACTTGTGCGACGATGATGATGATTTGATGAATATATGAATTGAAGTTCATGCTATAAATGATAAACAACCTGTAATAGTCGAATGTTTTGTTGTTTGATGAAACTGTGGGTTGCGTGATCATTGATGTAGTGATAAGATGTCATGGTAAAGCTATTATTAACTGAGGTTTGGATCAATGTTAGTGTTAGGTTTATATGGTCATGTTTAAATTGGGTAACTATGTGATGGATCAATCGGAATTGTGATGCTTATGTTAGGCCGATTACATGTTAACAGTTTGTGGGATATATAATGATAAGTGTGTTTGAATAACAAAAGTGAACTATATGCTAAATGGTGTTTGCAAATTAGTACAGTGATTATGTGAGGATGTAACAGATAGGGTTCGAAATCGCAAATAAACAAGTTAGGACATGTAATATTAGGTTAACTTTTGAAGTATTTGGCATGTAGTTAGAATTGAAAATTATCTTGGATATGTGTTTGTTGTAATCAGTAACTGTTGTTACAAATTGTGGTACTTGAAATTCCGTTATAAACATAGTCATATGTGTGGCAAGGAATAATGGATCAACGGATGGGTGAATAAAGATGTAAAACTGGATTGAATGAATTATGTGATGTAAGTGGTGATCGGCATAAAATGTTAAACAACTTAGGTTACAATCTCTTGCGTACGTCGAGTTAAATGTTTGAGTTAAACGGAACCGGCGTATAATATGAATTTATAATATGGGTATGTGTTGGTATGAATACTTGCTACAACTTACGTGATAGTATGAACTATGCTTGATACGACTTGTATGATGTGCACGTATGATTGTGATTTACGTGAATATGAAACTTATTATCACTGGTGATCCTAATAGGATTTGATTGACAACTGTAAACAAGAAACTAGTCTTACCGAGCAACTCTAAGGTGAGTTCACTACATTCGAGCATGCGTCCCAGTGGTTGGGGACAGTCAGTGGTCTGGGTAATAACGGGTATATTGGTTAATATTCTCACCTATCATTTTTGTAAGTCCCTTATTATGTTACCTGGAGGGTAACGGGTATTAGTTGGTAGCGCTACTTAGGTTTGGCACCCTCACACCGCTCCTAGATAGGACGGATGTGAACTAATGACCCAGTCGGGCCCAGTACTAGATAGGAGTACGTGGGAAGGGCAGTCATGTACATCAGGAGCCGTCTTGTTCGGAATTGAGATATTAACAATATTACCTGCATTGGTTATTGAACTGTTTTACATACAACTGGTAACAAACGTTTTCTAAAACTGTGAACTCGCCAGCTTTGTCTGTTACACTTGTTACATGCTCGTAGGTCGTTAGGTACTTGGGAACAGGAACTTGCTGGCTGGTGGGCGTGAGTGGTCATGGTTGCATTGATGGGTTTATTTATCAAACATTTATTTACTATGGTTGTTTGGAAATTATTTACATTATGTTACGATAACGCTTCCGCTGAACTTGATGGTTTTTGAATTACTTATGTTTGGATTTTATTACTATTAAATGATGAAACTTTATTTTAAACTTATGGATTCAATGTAATTGGTGGCTCATTACTAGTGGTCGCACGCCTAACATGGACACTCCCTAGGTGGTAATTTGAGGGTGTGACAGTTTGGTATCAGAGACACTGGTTATAGTGAACTTGGTTTTAAAAATGTTTTTATAAAGCCAGACTATAACCGAGCAGTTCTAAATACACGAATATGACCATGACACTCAGCTCCAGACCGCAAGGTTCGTCTCTCGTATACTCATTGTACTGCATAACTAGTGAACACTTACATATGAATATTGCATGTGATTGCACGTTTAGCACAACAGAATGAATTCATGAATTGCTTGCATGTATTATGTGATAGATAGGGTGGTATTTCCCCTAAACATTCATGAGTTACGTTTCGTGATGCTTTTTGTTTGCTATTTGAGTTTGAGGAACCATTTGACATGAGTTAGGAGGAGCTGAGATGAGCATGCAAATCACAATATTATTGTGGGTGCACACATAATAATAATGTGGGGTGCATGCGAGTCCCAGTGAGGCTTAACAAGTGAAAAAGGGGTTCCGTTCCGTTATTTGATCGATGTGAAATACAACAGTCTATAGGAGTCGTGGTAGTGATTATCTCCTACTTGAACGTAATATTTTCACTCCTCTCTGAATTCTTTCGAATCTCGATGCTATCGAGCATTACCTGAACACCCATCTGAACGCCTAGCAAACTGGATAGAATGTTAGGTGCTTGTACGGACATCCCTGAGTTGGATGTCGCAGCGTCGAATGTTTGGTCGATACCCTTTTCACTCCTCTTCTTTGGTTGGAACTCAGTATATTGGCGCCTTAGATCCCGAAGTGCGATCACTTCTGTAACACTCTAGCAACATATCGTGTATTACCCTAGTCGACTTGCAAGAACAATGGATAAGAGGATAAGAGTAGTATCTCACCGACCTCCGTATTAGAACGGCCCTGGCTACCGGCAACGAACACCAGCAAATTGACTTTAATCGAACCCTTAACCCTAGTCAGCAACCTATGAGAGTCAACTCCTACGAGTCAATCGGGACATGAACGATGACAATTGACTATGGAGTGGAATGTGTAATTGCTAGCACAATGGGTGGTGCCTTAGGACGTGGCACGGAATGTGAACTGATGAACTATATTGGCGACAGGTCGCAGGACTCCGTTTCAAACAACGACATTAGAGGCAACAGTCACGGCGACAACCAGGTACTTGCAAATCATAACTTTCAGTATGGAAATGGAGGTGACTATAACCAGGATTGGCCGTTGTTAAGTCAAACCGTCAACAACCCAGGGAGCAATGACAGTTTTGGTAATTTTGGGTAGCATTAGTAACAACACTGGATGTGGTACTCGTGAAGGGCATCTAGGATTGGCGTGGGCGACGCCAGAAATATAACAACATAGTGGCCTACACGTTCTTAATAACTAATCGCTTTGTCACTGTTTTGCTCAATCCTGATGCTTCTTGAAACCAAACCTGTTGTGGAAACAACTGATGGCAAGTCAAATGAAAGCTCATATGTCCGTTGGGATGTAAACTCGACCTGGTGGGACAAGTGTTCGACGTAAACCTTCTTTCTGCTATCCTCGATAGTTTGATGCAGTAGTTAGTATGGATTGGTTATCCATACATCGCACAGATATACCCTGCGAGAAGAAAGCTTTGCGTACCCCTCTCCCTAGTGGAGAATCGTCATTTGTTCCAAGTGTCAGAGTTGTGTGAAGGTTAGCATTATATCAGCAATGGAAACCCAGAAGTGCCCACGGAAGGATTACCCCGCTATGCTAGCACTCGTTACTGATGATAAGGCTAAGGAAAAGAGGATCGAGGATCCATCAATTGTTCGTGACCTCTCCCTATGTGCTACCAGAAGAACTTTCAGGCTTACCTCCGTATCGTCAGGTGGAACATCAGATCGGTATCATGTCAGAAGCAACCCTTAGTACTGGTACTCCTTATTGTCTCACATTAGGAAGGTTGCAGGAACTACCTAATCAACTTCAGGAACTGTTGGATAGGAGTTTGGCGGACCTAGTTTTCACTCCGGGGAGCCCCATTTATATCCGTAAAGATAAGCCTTTTCGTATGCATACTAATTATCGAGAACCCAACAAAGTGGTGGTCAAGAACCGTTTGCCTCGACTATGTATTGACAACCTGTCGACCGATTGCGAGAGTCAAGCTCCCATTCGGGGATTAGCTATCGAACGAACTATCATCAGGAGGGAGTCCAAGGGGAAAATGCCCTTAGAACGGCATATTGAACGCAATGCGGCCATTGCAACTTTGTACACCATGATCATTGAGATAATCAACACACCAGTAGCTTATTGGACCACAAGAATCGACCGTGTTTATTGAGGACATTTTGGACCATTTTCAGGAGGAAGGAACAACATGGGCGGCGTATGTATCTTATTTTAGAGCTCCTGAGGGAGGAGCCACTCCACGCGAAGTCTTGTTAAAGGTAACTTCTGGATTCGAGAGGTACAATTTTTGGTTATAGAAATAACGAAGTGGGAATACACGTGGACCTCGCTATGATCCATTTTGTTAGAAACTAATCGGCACTGGAGATCCCATCGAGGATGCAGCAATTTCTTGGTCTCACTAGATGCTACCGCAGATTCATCACAGGATTTTCGAAGATCGCACCGCTTAAATCTCTTTAGCACAGCCGGGTGCTGTGTTCGTGGGAGATAGAACAGGAGGACGTCTTATTAGCTTTCGAGTCCCAACTCTGCAATGCCCTGAGCATCGTCTCTACCCGAGGGGGGCGGGTGATTCAGCGGTATACCATGATGGTTCGAATCAGAGTCCCAGCTATACATCGATGCAACGTGAGAAGGAGATGGCCCACGTGGTGGACTTACAGGAAGAACTGCATGAGTCACGACCTGCGGTGGAAGCCGTAGTTTTTGGATTCAAATTGGAGGCATTACTTGGACGGTACCGACTGCACCACTTAGACTGATCACAATGGCCTCCCGTGTACCCTGGTTACGAGAGAGCTAAATCAGTTAATGGCATCGCTGGATGGAACTTTTGAATGAATACGACCGTGAAACCTGGGAGTGCACGAGCTTTGCAGCTCGCTATCCACTCTAACACACCTGATCAGACTCGCCTTGCTCAAACTGAAGAACTGAAGGAAGAGAGTTCTCAAGATTGACCCATGTGGGGCATGGGGAAGCAACCTTTGGCAGGACGGACGATATTTGCTACTTCATGAAACGAATATGGACCTCACTATACAGCAACCTTAGGGAACTGGTGCAGGCGAAGCACACGGGCCTCGATATCCCATTCATCTGAGTTTTGATAGGATGTATTAAAACCTGAAGACCATGTACGGATGACCGGGCCTCAAGGCCCACATAGCAACACATGAGAACGATGTTTGACTTGTGGGAAAGTCAAGGTGAGATGATAGCAACCAGAAACACACATATGGAAATGAGAGCAGACTGCCATGGGTTTTATCACTGGTCTACTTACGACTCAAAACGGAATGATTATCACCTGGATGATCGTTGATGGACTCAAGTTACTAGCACACTTTCTTGCAACCCAGGAAACTGACGAGTCTCCACAAGCTTGTGAACATTCCTCTGAGAGAGGCGGCATTTTGGGCACGAGGTGCCAACTCCTGTCATCTCTGATTTTGATCTGTACCTGATTTATGGAAGGCTTTACACAACACCCTTGTCTCACATCTAGACACGAGCATTACATATCACCGTAGGACAAGCGGTCCGAGTAAATGAACCACCCTGACGCTCGAAGACATGCTGCGAGCATGTGTGTGATGGACTTAGTAAAAATTGGAAGGACACCTACCTTTGGTTGAGATATACGGCAACAGTAACACTAATCCCCTTGTTGGACTGAGATGGTTGACAACCTAACCACTGGCCTAGGACTGGTACTCGAAACTCTTGGGAAGGTTGTTTGGATTGGGAGTCGATTGGCGGCAACGCGTGACCGTCAGGAAAGCTGATAAACTTGGGAAACGCTGGAAGATCGCTGTAGGCGATCCATCGTGTTGGAAGTCTCACTCCGGGAGGGTGTGGAATGCCTGAGAAGTATGACGAGCTTGACGTCACGATGGACCATTCAACAGTCCGGAAAGAATCGGTAGCGTAACCTACAAACTCGAGTTATCCGACGAATCGGGTAACGTATGCGATGTCATTCGTGTTTCGATCTAAGGCAGTGGTTGTCTGATGAAACACGTGCGATACCTTTACTGGAGGAATTTATTGAACACATGGACCCAGAAGTCAAGGTGCGTAAACATAGTCGTATCCCAATTGTGAGAATTCGTTGGAACCCAAGACGTGGACCGGGGTTCACGTAGGAACGCGAAGATCAGATGAAGCTTAAGTATCCTCAACTTTTTTTCTGTCGACCAATCTATTCTGGTAAAACTGGTGAATTTCGGGACGAAATTCCTCTTCAAGTTGGGGATGGTGTGGCACCTGAGGAAAATCCAATCTTGAGGAATCACTTCACCTTTCTGTGCTTACTTGTCAAATTTCGGGACGAAATTTCTTTCAAGTTGGGGATGATGTGACAACCCGAATCTCTAAGGTTGGCGTTATTTTAAACTCCACAATCTTTGGCGCTGGATTACACGTGTACATCACTAGATATTTATGTGTGCATATTAACTGCACACGAAGTCGTTAAACGTGTTACATGTATTAAACGTGTTATGTGTATTAATCGTGTTATACATGTGTTGAATTACTTATGTCGCATTGGCGTGTTTGTACGTACGTGGAAGAGTAAATAATGTAGTGTCGCCTAGTCTCTCGCTTGGGCCGAACTAGAATCTAGTTATACACTTGGGCCGCGACACACTTCTTTTCGGGCCGCGAGGCATGTATTAGATCACACTTTGAACCTCCAGCTTATTCTTTGAACCCATCGGGCCACACTTGTTGATTAAGCCCAAACCCATTTTGGGTTTCGTATACAAGAGAGATAGGACGGGGCATGTAAACGGTAATTTGGAAGTCGAACAAACCCTAGCACACCCTCACTTCTCTTACGGACTGATGGTAACCCAGCTTTCATCGGAGCTCTCATTCTCGTGAAGTATCATCTCTCTTTCTCATGCTTGTAATCGGTAAGTAGGTTTAATCGTTTTTTTTATTGTGAATGGACTCGTGAGTTTAAGTGATTGATTGGGATATCACCATGAAGTTGAGAATATATATGTGTGCATGAAATCAATATGTGTTCATGATCAATGTTAGATAACAGTGGTGGTATTGGTCCAATAGGATTGAGGGCACATGGCTCATGTGGTGATCTAATCAAACTATGTCTGATGTGCATGTGGAAAATAGTCAAGATTGTCGGCCATCAAATAAAAGGTCCAATCATATATAGAGGGGTCATTAAAATATCAAAATATTATTAACTTGTGCGACGATGATGATGATTTGATGAATATATGAATTGAAGTTCATGCTATAAATGATAAACAACCTGTAATAGTCGAATGTTTTGTTGTTTGATGAAACTGTGGGTTGCGTGATCATTGATGTAGTGATAAGATGTCATGGTAAAGCTATTATTAACTGAGGTTTGGATCAATGTTAGTGTTAGGTTTATATGGTCTTGTTTAAATTGGGTAACTATGTGATGGATCAATCGGAATTGTGATGCTTATGTTAGGCCGATTACATGTTAACAGTTTGTGGGATATATAATGATAAGTGTGTTTGAATAACAAAAGTGAACTATATGCTAAATGGTGTTTGCAAATTAGTACAGTGATTATGTGAGGATGTAACAGATAGGGTTCGAAATCGCAAATAAACAAGTTAGGACTTGTAATATTAGGTTAACTTTTGAAGTATTTGGCATGTAGTTAGAATTGAAAATTATCTTGGATATGTGTTTGTTGTAATCAGTAACTGTTGTTACAAATTGTGGTACTTGAAATTCCGTTATAAACATAGTCATATGTATGGCAAGGAATAATGGATCAACGGATGGGTGAATAAAGATGTAAAACTGGATTGAATGAATTATGTGATGTAAGTGGTGATTGGCATAAAATGTTAAACAACTTAGGTTACAATCTCTTGCGTACGTCGAGTTAAATGTTTGAGTTAAACGGAACCGGCGTATAATATGAATTTATAATATGGGTATGTGTTGGTATGAATACTTGCTACAACTTACGTGATAGTATGAACTATGCTTGATACGACTTGTATGATGTGCACGTATGATTGTGATTTACGTGAATATGAAACTGATTATCACTGGTGATCCTAATAGGATTTGATTGACAACTGTAAACAAGAAACTAGTCTTACCGAGCAACTCTAAGGTGAGTTCACTACATTCGAGCATGCGTCCCAGTGGTTGGGGACAGTCAGTGGTCTGGGTAATAACGGGTATATTGGTTAATATTCTCACCTATCATTTTTGTAAGTCCCTTATTATGTTACCTGGAGGGTAACGGGTATTAGTTGGTAGCGCTACTTAGGTTTGGCACCCTCACACCGCTCCTAGATAGGACGGATGTGAACTAATGACCCAGTCGGGCCCAGTACTAGATAGGAGTACGTGGGAAGGGCAGTCATGTACATCAGGAGCCGTCTTGTTCGGAATTGAGATATTAACAATATTACCTGCATTGGTTATTGAACTGTTTTACATACAACTGGTAACAAACGTTTTCTAAAACTGTGAACTCGCCAGCTTTGTCTGATACACTTGTTACATGCTCGCAGGTCGTTAGGTACTTGGGAACAGGAACTTGCTGGCTGGTGGGCGTGAGTGGTCATGGTTGCATTGATGGGTTTATTTATCAAACATTTATTTACTATGGTTGTTTGGAAATTATTTACATTATGTTACGATAACGCTTCCGCTGAACTTGATGGTTTTTGAATTACTTATGTTTGGATTTTATTACTATTAAATGATGAAACTTTATTTTAAACTTATGGATTCAATGTAATTGGTGGCTCATTACTAGTGGTCGCACGCCTAACAGGGACACTCCCTAGGTGGTAATTTGAGGGTGTGACATCAATAACCAAACTCTGATTATGACTATGAACCGTTTCAGATTCATGTTTCAATTCAGCACATTCATGTTTCATATCAGCACAAACACTACATATGCTAGGAGTTCTTGTAGAAGCTGTGACATTAGCCATAAAGGCAGTCTAAGAAGAGAAAGATCCATCTTCAGTGAGAATCTTCTCCATTTCTTCTAATGCAGCAGCAGCTTTCTTGATTAAGTCAGATTTTTGACATTTCATCTCCTTGGCACCATTCGACAAACTATCAGCTTCAGAATCCATTCCCTCCTTCACGTCCGATTCTGAACTGTAATCACTCACACCTGAACCATCTTCATCAGTACTGCCATTATATCCTGAACTGTTATCATTTCCTGAAGATTTACCATCATTGACATTTTTGACAATTTCAGCATAAAACACAGTTCCTCCTTGATCTCCACCTCCACATTGTACAGACTAGGAGTCATCGGCTTTATTTGAGTTGGACGTGGAAGTACATGTTTGATTTATGAAAGGATTTTGGTTGCCTTGTTGAGGTTGAGCTTGAGGTGTAACAAAGTGAGGTTGAAGTGGAGTGTAAGTAATCGATGGTATCAAACCGAAAGGTTGAGGTTGGGCTTGTGATGGTTTTGGAATATAGGCACTCGGATCGAACTGAGGTTGAGTAGTGGTAACTTGAGGTGGAGGTTGGGGTGTTTGAAAAGGAATATAAGCACTACCAAATTGAGGTCAAGAAAAAGCCTGAGCTTGAGCACTCATATGCGCTGGCGGATGATAGGCACTCGGATCAAAAACCGGAGGTGGAGCTGAAGGAGCAAAACCAGGCAGGTACATTTCAGTACAACTCATAATTGATGTATTGAATAAAGTTCCTGATCACACACTTAAAAACAAACTGTTAAATCACTTTTGCAAAGTCTCTGTTAAAAACTTCAACAAGTTTCGACGAAACCCAAATTTTGGCGAAACTCTCAATGATGAAACTTTAGCTCGACGAAACTTGATTAATATGTGATGAACAACGAAACCTCTTTAATTGATTATGTCGACGAAACCTGATTAAAATTTGATTCGACGAAACCTTGTGTATGAAACAATATCGACGAAATCTTTTGGTTGTAGTGATGAACAAAATAAAAAAAATGACGAAATCAATTATGTGTGTGAAGTTTGAATTGTTATCATTTTCTCGTTGTGAAAGACAAAATGGCCAGTCATAATTTGGTTTTCAAAATGTGAGTAAATCTGGTTTGACTGGTCAACGAAATCTCATGTGAAAGACAATGTATTTTGACGAAACTTCAGTTGATTTTTGACTACACTTGAATAAATAAAGAAACCTTTAATGATGAATGATCTGATCGATGAAAATTAATGTTGATGAAACCCCATGTGAATTGTCAGATTTCTTTGGATTGGCCCAATCAGAATTAAATATATACATATAGTTGTCGGCCAAATCCTTTTTAGATCCAGTTAACTTTCAATATATCAAAATATTGTTTATGAATAAACAATTTATCACATGAAATGTCAGAATGATCAATTGATCATATCATGTGATGACGAAACTCTGGTCAAATAATGAACCGATGAAATCCAAAAGTTTTGTAATCTATGTGTGTGACGAAACCTATGTGAAGACAGCGACGAAATCTCTTCTGATGTCTTGTGTGTTGACGAAACCTGTGATTGCTGACTTCTGACGAAACCTAATGCTTTTTGATAATGAGTTTCGCCGACCAAGGGATAAGAACAGATTGTTGATAAGGTTGGTGAGATATTTCAAACACAAATCTTATCTTTTCTGACAAAGTTGGTGACAATTTTCAACCTACACATTACTTTTTGCTGTTTCGAGACTTCCTATTTTCAACAAACCATCATCAATTTGTCAACTTAATATATTATATTCCACAAACACTTTAACTCAAACAAAAATCCAGATCAAACACTCATATAATATCAAGAACAATTTGAAGAAACGATGAACACTTTTAAGATTCCAGCCAAAATATCACCGGACAAAATTTCGAAACCCAAATTTGGCGAAAACTTTCAATAAAAACCCACAATAACATACAAGAATGCAATAAAAAGGGTTTTCACTAAAACTTACAGCAAAAACAACACAATGTCAACTGATTTTTGAACTATTTTTCCAGAAAATATGAACTTTTCAAAACAACAGTTTCTACAAATCACTTAAAACAAGCTTGATAAAACAAAACAATGTTTGGTTTTAAACAAGGAAAAGAGCCAAGGCTCTGATACCAATTGTAGGTCCCGTTTTTCTCGGTGGATCTGATACGAAAACCTATCCTTGTTTATAACAAACACGGTAACGGGTGCGGAATCCCCGTGACGGTGCAAACCAAACACAGTGTAAAACACACGCGTAACCAAAGATTCAATATCTATTGATTAGGGATGAGTACAACCACAAACATATACAAACAATGTTTACAGACTCTCACTAAGTCTCACAGCTCTCTCATACTCATCAGTTTCGCACAGAAACTATGAGGGGTATTTATAGGCATACAAGACACAGACCATGACGAAACATAAAATGAACCCGGCGAAACCCCACAAGTGACGAAACCTTAGAGTTTCGTCACTCTCATTTTGAAATCCATTGAGTTTCGTCGTATGAAGATTTGGCCCAAATTCAAGTCAAAGCCCAAAACAGTTTTGGCCCAGATGCATGTTTCGTAAGAATAATTCAAATTCCAATGGCTATGACATCATCATGACATCACAATGATGATGTCATGGTGATGTGTCATCGGGACTTGATTCGCGGCGCTCCGTGCTTCGCGTGTCAAACTCTGGGGCGCACGACGGAGGAATGTCGTGACGTCGGGCTTGAGCCGAACCTAACCGAGTCGAACCGAACCGAATAGAACCGAGTCGAGTCGCGTCCACATAAAGTGTACCAACAGATGCTTCCGAGAGGGCTGTTGATTGCGGATGATGATTGTGGTTAATAGTGTCACTGTATTGTTCCTTTGCATTTGTTTTCTCTAGTTGAGTTGGTTTACTGGTTGCGGCTGTGTACGCTTGTTTACCCGAGTTTGGCATGTCAAACAAGGGAACTGAGAAGTGTGTATTTCTTCTCACTTGTTTTGTTTGTGGTTGTTTGGTAATAAAATTCACCGGGGTAACCCTTTACCAAAAAAAAGGGGGGTTTATGAAATCGAACTTTACAGGTTAAAACTTTGACTGATTTTTGGTTTTATATTACCGCATATTTGTCTAAGTTACATTCTTTTGCAACTTATGTACCAAGAAATTTGTAGTTGATTGATTTGTCCAGCTGACAAACATGATAGAGGTCTAGAGAAACACATAAATTAAAAAGGCTCAATACTCCGAAACATTGGATGCTTGGCAAATATTGTGGTGCTTTTGTAAGTTGATCTTTTTAGGCTTTTTAATTATATGCTTTATTTTGCATTTTTAATGTATAGATTTTAATTAATAACTTTTTCTTTGCTTTTGTGGGGTTCTTGACTAATATAAGCACGCATGGAGATATAATTTAACCCATTATCTTGATTAGAGTTCTTATTATTCGAAGCTAAAGGGTTATTTTGTCAGTGGCCAAGCTTAAAACAAGTTTTAAATTAGAAACTTTTAACAATTGTATGATGCGTATACGATGATTGATAAAATGTCTATGTGAAGATGAATAAGAGAACCAAAGTTGACGTGACCATGGTCATGCCATGTATGATCCGGGAGAGATTGAAGGCATTTTTTTGTATTTTGTAGTACTTTCTTATTGGTGTTTTTAGTGATTAATTGTGAAATTAAGTTTTTCCTTTTTATGTTCTAATTGTTGGGTTTGTTGCATCTCCTAATATAACTGATTTGTCACTGTAGCTTTTTGTAAAGTTAGTTAAAATGCATTGCTTTTTTTCTTTAATCATTGGCCACTTGAAGAAACAAAACAAAATGAATGAAGTGTGTTTAAGTTTTGATTTATGTGTGTGTATATTGTGTTATTATTGTATTTGATTTACATTTGTCATTAAAAAGATGTTAAGCGAGACTGATATTAGTGATACCAGTGTTCAGATCTGAGTTCCCTTCTAAAGAGACGCCGGTGCAACTGACCTACTCTTGCATGCCCCTTTTTTGAACAAAGATATTGTCAAGGTTGAAGGTCTATGCAAGTGTACCAATTAACTTCACCGATGACCACATGCTGCTCTCTAAGGTTCTGTTTGTTTTTAGCCAGAAGTACTTCTGGCCACTTATGTCTGCGTGACGCAGACGCGCGCAGACGTTTGATGTCTGCAGCTTGTTTGTTTTCTCGCAGACCTTTCATTAAAAAAGGTCTGCGAGACCTCTTCTTGGAGCAGACATGGACCCAAGTCTTCTCCTCGCAGACGTTTACCTCTTCTTAGCACCACCTGCACCTCCGACACCACTGCTCCGCCACCACCTCCACTCCGCCACCACCTCCACCTCTAACACCCCTGCTCCGCCACCACCTCCACCTCCGACACCCCTGCTCCGACACCATCATCGTCATCATCTGTTATCATCATCATCATCATCATCATCATCATCAATGGCAAACAAACCCCCCAAATCGATCGGAAACAAACCCCCCCAAATCGATCACATCTGTTATCATCATCATAGACACCACCTCCACCTCCGAAACCCCCACCTCCGCCGACACCCATCGACCTCCACCTCCGAAACCCTAAATCGATGGCCAACAAAACACCCCAAATCGATCAGAAACAAAACCCCCAAATCGTCATCGATCTGTTACATCATCATCATCATCATCGATCTGTTACAGATTGTAGAGAGAGAGTAGAGAGAGATACTGTGTGGCGGTGGAGAAGTGGAGGTGTGAAGGCGGAGGTGGTGACGGTGGTGGTGATGATGGTGGTGGTGAAGTGGTGGCGGGGGTGAAGTGGTGGCGGTGGTGATGATGGCGGTGGTGCAGATTGTAGAGAGAGAGAGTAGAGAGAGATGTGTTGTGTGTGTGTTTTAAACCTAGAAGAGGTTTTATATAAAAAAAAAAACAAACCCTCTTCTCTTTGCAGACTGCAAACATTTGGTCCAGCTCTTCTCCTGCAGATGCCTGCAGATGTGGTCCGCAGACTGCAGACCTTTTCCTACAGAAAAAACAAACAGCACCTAACTCTCTTGATCTTTACAGGTATACATATGGTTTTCTTTCTAAATTTTTTTGATCGAAAAAATTCGAAAAGTAGGTTTTCTGAAAAGAATCAAGTCTGCTCCAAATCGACGTTAGTGCTACAATACAGTGAAAAAGTTTTCTTAAGAATTTCGTTCATATCGAGTGGGGAAGAACTTAGTTGAGGAATTAGTAACGGGATTTTTTATACTGGTATGGTTGTCGTTAATTGTTGATCCATTGTAGGCAATGAAAGTGGGAGATCGACAGGCTTATCTCCAATGGATCCTTCGCGTAGAAGAAATTCTGGCAACCTACTACTTAGGGAAAAAAGCCCAGTTACTAAATAATGCAACAATTAGCACAGATGCTTGCAACAATCTTTTGTAAATTGTTCAACCAACTTTTTTCCATAAAACAAAGAAATTGGCCTTGATATTAATTGTGATAGTTGGTGACTGAGATGTATGTAAATTAGTTGTACATGTTCATTCTATTTTATGATCAATTTCTTTGAGTCTGGGTGCCTGAAAATGACATAATCTAATATATCCGTAAGTCTGCAATTACTTAAATGTATTGATCCAGAGTTTTCTCGTTTTAAATGTCTGAACATTCACTTGCCTATTAAAGAGGCTAACTTTCTCAAGGGCTCACTTGTATTTAGTTAATCAAGATTTAATTTTCATATGGTTATAGAGGCTAACTTTCTCAAGGACTGATCACTTGTATTTAGTTAATCAAGATTTAATTTTCATATGGTTATATATTGTTCTTTATTGTTTACAAATCGTTTAACTTGAATATTGTTTGATATTCAAATTTAATATTTAAGATCCAGATTTGGTTCATTTTTTGTTCGTCACTTTTTCTTGACTTTGGCGGGTGGAAAAAAGATGTTTAGTTTAGGCGCACCCGCAGCAACGCGCGGCGTTCCCACTATCTTTAGTTAAAATATTTATATATTGTCTTTAAAATATTCAAATAAATATATATGTAGGTTGGACGATTCGTGTAAATTTCATTAAGTAATATAATTATAATAAAGTAAGGAAAACGATTTTTTATGAACTAAGATATATTGTAACGTTCCCTTGTTAAAGTTTTATAGTATATATTATAACTTAAAGAAATAATGGTGTAGTTATTTATAATAACGAGTTTTCTTTTAAATAGATTAATAATAATGATATAAATGGTCCTTAAAATTAAAATACAATAATGATATAAATGGCCCTTGGAATATGGTAGGGTATTTTAGTTATTATATTGAGAATTAACAGAAAAATTAACCAAGTTTGATGTTAGTACCTAAAGGTGTTAAAAAAATTGAAATCATGAAACCTCAACCTGTTAAAAAAAAAGTTGGTACAAAAAGGCAAAACTAGCTATAAACCACAGGGTCCATCTGTGTATTTATCTCAATATTCTATTAATGTGTCTTAAGCTTTGAGGTAAATTGCCATGGTGTCCTCCTCAAATGAAGTTAAATTACCTTATTGCTCATCTAATATGCATTATATAGTAGTATAGATATAGATATATATATAGATAATGCGAAATATGAATTCATTCTTATTTTTTATAATTTTTAAAGATTATAATATAATATATACATAATAAATAACTAAGTGATAACACCTCATGTCATAATTCTGTTAGTGTAAAGTAACTGATGTACATTATCGAATGTAAATATTGTTTTTGGCTATCTTGTTTAAATCTTCTAGTTCGGTCACCGTATACATATTAGTTTATTTCTATGACGTCAATATTCGTTTAAAACAAAATCATTTATATATTTCATTAGGGCATAAGGGCCTTTTGTTGGTGCACTTGTGTCTGTACTTTGTCTGTATTTTGTCATGATACAAAACGATGTCTTGTGTTAGTCTGGTTTACGTCTTAGGTCTGTTGTTATGTGTGTTCGATGTAAGTTTGACCAAGTCATCCATCCTCCTGGTTTGACTTGGCCAAACAGTTAACACATGGTTTGTAACATGTTTGGGTCGAAGGATGGTCATCGAAGGATTGTTTATATCCTTCGATGAGCTCGAAGGATAAACCTCCGATAGATATGGATGGACCTCGAAGGATATCATCCTTCGAGGTATATGTTATCCTTCGACAGGTTTCAAATCGATAGATGATGTTTCGATCAGTCTATCTGATCCTTCGACCAGACGAGCTGAAATGGGTATATATACCCATGTATTGTGTTCACTTCATTAGTGAGAGTGACAAGAGGTGAGACAAGGTGTGAGTGTGAGTGAACCTTCTGTTGAGAGCATTCTGTTGAGAGCACACACACACAAGTGTTTTAGAGAGTTTGCAAAACACATTTGTAAACATAGCTTTGTAACCGAACCTTTCTTCGTATTAATATAAGTGGTATTAATCGGTGAAGTTTGTGTGTTGTGTTTGTGCTTGTTCTATCTCGGTTTGCATTCTAGCTTGGATTCCGCACTTGCTAGTGTGTTAGACATAACAAGGAATAGGTTTAACCTCAACCTCCGAGGGACCTACAAGTGGTATCAGAGCCGTGGCTCTTTTCCTTGTTAAAAACCGAGTTTATACAAGACTTTGGATTGTTTTGGACAAAACTCACATGGTTTAGCACCCGTTTTTACTGTTTTTTCTCTCGTATTTCTTGTCGTAAAAACGTGTTCTAAACTAACCGGGTGTGTTAAAGGACGGTTTGGGTAACTTAAAAACTTGTTTTTAAGAAATTTGGTATTTTCCGGCCAAATTCCGGCTTACTCCGGTGACCGGTTTCTGGTTCAGAACCTTGTTTTACTTGGTAATATTTTTCTGTTGTTCAAATCTGTTTTGGCAGAAAGTATGGTCTGAACATACCTTCTGCCGAAAGTTTCTACCAACCCATCAACTTTTTCACCAACCTGTCACTTTTGTCAACTGTGTCAGTGCAGATCGAAGGATATCCTTCGAAGTCGAAAGATCATCTTTCGATCAAAGGCGGTTCGATAGATAATCATCCTTCGAACATCCTTCGAAGTCTGTGACTTATCCTTCGATCCAAGGAATCTTTTCAAAGCATACATCTTTCGGTCTACAGTTCTTTTTCGAAAGATAAGGATCCTTCGTTTGGAGAATCTTTCGAAATCATTGTTCGAAATTCAACAGTGATCTTTCGAACACTGTTGATCCTTCGAACAAGTCTTGATCCTTCGACCTTAGTCTGTTTATGTTTAACAAGTTTGTGATTTTCAGGTTTTATTTTTCTTGATAAAAAATGAATCCAAGATGGGGTACTCCGGTAAATACAGAGATGTATTTTGGTACTCCGTCTCCCGCACCGGTATCTTCTCAAGCTAATGCAATTTCTACCGGTCAATGGGCATTCGTATCAAATCAAACTCCAAGTATTCAAAGCATTCTCTTAAGCGAGAGCGAAATCGGAAGTTTGAATCGGCCTCCAAAGTTGATGCACTTATACGAATATCCAGGATGGATTGACAGATTTCATACATATGTCCTTGGACAAAATACAGAACTGTGGTTGCGGTTCATCACAGATTTCGATCAAACAATAGAGGTTGCCGCATCATCTGCTGCTACGTTTGCAGATCTTACGGAAGATCAGAAGAAGGTCTATGATTTGGAAAAGAAGGCATATGCCATTCTTACTCAGGCGTTAAGTAAAGATATTTATCATCAATTTGTCAGTTACAAGACAACGAAGAGGTTGTGGGACGCATTGAAGACAAGGGGCGTAGGAAATGAAGCGACACGTCAATTGAGACGTGACTTGTTAAAGAAAGAGTTTGATGGTTTTACTTGTATGGAGAATGAATCTTTAGGAGATTTGACAAGTCGATTTAATCATTTGCTGACTGAATTGGCAAATTTTGAGGTTGTTACAACTTCAGCAGAGATTGTGAAAAAGTTTGCAGATGCGTTGCCACCTCAATGGAATACTTTCTTGGATATCATGAAGTACAATGGCACTTTAGCTACAACAAACTTCAATGACTTTGTTCAACTCCTGGAAAACAAGAATCAGGAAGAAACTCTCAAGGCGAAAAGAGTTCCAGTGCCACAAAATCCTGATATGTATTATGGAACTTCTAGCACTTCTACAAAACCTTCTTCACACGCTCCAATTCAAACAGCGTTTGTGTCTAGCACTGACATGTATGGCAATACTATCCAAGTTCCGGTCAAGCCTCCTCGAACAGACATGTATGGAAATCCGCTTGAACCAGTTCCTCAACCAGTACCACAACAGCAAAGCCAACGACCTATCAGAGCAACTGATATGTTCGGAAATCCATTACCTGTTCGATCTACCGGACCAACAGACATGTATGGGAATCCACTTCCTCCTCAATCTACCGGACCGACAGACATGTATGGGAATCCACTTCCTCCTCAACAGCAAGCGTGTTATGGAAGCACATCATCTGCTGGTCAACAATCAAAGCCAAATACAGTACGGCTCGACACCTCAAGCTTTTCTAAAGTCAGTGTGGAAGTAGCAAAGGAACACATGGAGCTGCTAAACACTTTGGTGAGCGCATACTGTGGATTAGTGGAAGGTCAGATTGGTAACATTAATCTGACACAAGAAGACTATCAGCAGATTGATAAAGAGGAGATGGAGATGATGGACATCAAGTGGGCCTTTGCCAGTGCTGTTAGGCGAGCAAAGGATTTCATGGAAAGAACTGGCAGAACCAGCTTGGAAAGCAAGAAAGACACCAAGTATGGGTTTGATAAGCAGGCTGTTAAGTGTTTCAATTGTGGTGAATGTGGTCATTTCAAACGTGAATGTACGAGGCCATCTCAACATGGAAACCAAAATCCTTTCAGAGGTCAAGGCAACAGGGCAAATCAGAACCAAGTTAGGAACAATGAGCGCACATTGGTGCCTGTCAACAACCAGAGTCAAGCAGGACCATCTAATGCCAACCAGGCCCTTGTGGTTCAAGTAGATGAAGGTTGTGATTGGTCAATTCAGTTGGGAAATGATGCTCCAGATGGAACAGCTTGTTTTGCTGAAGTTGTCAAGGATCTTAAACACGCCAGTGGTGGAGAATCTTCCACCAATGGTGATGAATCTTCTGAAGATGAAGACAGCTCCGGTTATAGTGGAAGCTCAGATGAAGAATCCTCCACTTCAGGCAATGATCATGTGGATGACACATCATGTGCGTCAGTTGATGCAGATATTGATGAGCTTTTGGAAGAAGCTGCAGCAGGAATTCAAAGAAGATCTATTTTGGTGGATCAAGCTGCTTATTCTTCGTCTTCTCTCCATTCAGCCTTTATGGCTAATGTCGACAGTTCATCAAGTCAGGTATGTGTCGATGAACCCACTTCTGTTAGTTGTGATAACTGTGATAGTTTAAAGGTTAATTGTGCTGATTTAGAGGCAAACATGTCTGAGTTGCAAGGCAAACATGATGCTTTACAAGCTAGTTTGTTTGACTTGCAAGACAAACATGTTTCATTGAATGATAAGTGGTGTGAATTGCAAAGCAAACACGAGGCTTTGCAAGAGAAATATGATGTGACATTCATCCACAATCAGAAATTGACCGTGGATCTCTCGAAGTGCACTGAAGCCAACATGTTTTATGAAAACCATGAAAAGGAGTTTAAATCGGTAATTGAAAAATTAAAGAAAGATAAAACCGAGTTAACTAAAATGGTTTCCAGAAAACAAACTGACATTAATTTGTATATAACTCGTCTTGAGGTAATGCAAAAGGAAATGGCTTGTGTGAAAACTGAAAGTGAGGCGATCCAACTTAAGCTAGACAGTTATTTGAGCTCTAGCTATGTGTTGGATCACATCATTGATGTTCAGAAAGAGAAACGGGATGTCACATGCATAGGTTACAAGAAATGTCCACCACCTGTGAGACATAATTATGATGCCATGCCGGATGAGGAGGATAGAGTTTTCTTTGAACCATCTGTTCCTTTAGATGTTGAAGAATTTGCAACAGGACTCGGATACAAGAAGGAAGTATCATCAGATTCAGATGCGTCAGCAGATACATTTGTAACTGCTGAACAAAATCAGGATCCTCCAGTTGTGATTGAGGATGCTGATTCTTCTGATGATTCTTCTGATGATACTAATTCAGCAAAGTCTGATGCGGTAATCAAAGAAGAGGACATACCTCTTGAGAATCATATTCTGTGTGATCCTCCTGCAAAACCCGCTAAGACTGTTGCAATTGAGTCCTTGTCTGCACAAGAGTCGGAGAGTGTGGATTTGCTGTATACTCTTGTTGGTGATAATAAAATTTATTCTGACAAAGATTTTCCGATTAAGAATGTAAATCAATCATTAATCAGTAAAGTCTTTGAAAATTCAACAAGTAAATTTCTGGGTAAGAAAGGATCACACGTTGTGGTAACACAGTGGCCTCCTATCCCTAAGGCTGAAGTTAGAAATCAATTTGGCAATCAGAAATTACCAACAGAGAAAAGGCAGCAAAATTATAACAAACAAAATGGAAAATTGCCGGCTCAAAGTCAAAAGAAGCCAAATCAAAATAAGAACAAGAATGTGAACTTTGTGAAATCTAAGGGAACGGACAAAATTGAAAAGTTTGAAAATCAATTTAACTTAGATTTTGTCAAGAAAGCAACAGTGATGAAAAGGAATGAACCAAATAGTTCAAAACCTAGTACCTCGGGATCACAAAGTTCATCATCGGCAAGACGATCACATGATACTTCGGGGTTTGTTGAACGAAGATCATGTTTTGAATGTGGTACAATTGGACATGTTATTCGAAACTGTCCGTATCTTCATAAATTAAAAGCCAAGGAAGATGATCCCCGTGAACGAAATCACCAAAAGCGAACTGTTTCTGTAAAACAAGATCCCCGCCTTGTAAAAGAAAGGGAAAAGAAACAGAAACGCCAACAAGTCAAGGTGATTGAAAAGGCACTTAAAACTGATGTGGTTCAAAAACAATCTGTTTCAGTTAAGCCAGAAAACTCAAAACTTTCAAAAACTTCAAACAATCACGAAGTTAAATTGTTAAACAATCAAACTGGTAAAACTCAACAGACATGGAAACCTAAATTGACCACAAATTCAGGGGGACCATCACAATTCTTGAATCATCAAAGAATAGAAGTTATTGTTGTTGATGAAAATGGAAGACCCAAGACCACAATGGCTTGGGTCCCCATCTCCAACTAATTATGTGAGTTCATGTGCAGGGTGTTCCAGGAGGAACTATCAGTAGTCATTGGATTGTTGATAGTGGGGCATCCAGGCACATGACAGGCGACATGAAGCTTCTCTACGACGTCAAATCTATTAGAGGAGGTTATGTTGCTTTTGCTGGAGATAAAGGCGGGTATATTACGGGTGAAGGAATGATTTCCAACGGGGTTGTTAGCTTTGATAAGATCAATTTCGTACAACAACTTGATCACAATCTTCTTAGTGTTTCTCAAATTTGTGATAAGCAGTTCTCAGTACACTTTGATGCAAATGGATGTTATGTGCTGAAACCCGGCTTCAAAATTCCGAAAGAATGGATTCTCTTATCTGCTCCAAGGATAAATGATTTGTACGTCCTTGATATGAGCCAAGCTATCACTACGTCTGCACAAGCAACTTGTTTCGTTTCCAAAGCCACAGAAAAAGACTCAATCTCTTGGCACAGACGAATGGGTCACATTCACTTACGCAAAATGAATCATTTGGTGTCAAATGAATTAGTGAATGGTGTTCCTCTTAAAAACTTCCATCTTCAAGACATCTGTGTCTCGTGCCAGAAAGGAAAACAAACGAAGAAGCGACACCCTACAAAGAAAATCAACACGGTGGCTGTTCCTCTTGAACGTTTGCACATGGATTTGTTCGGTCCTGTCAAGCACAAAAGTATTAGGAATGATCAATATTGCCTCGTGATAACTGATGATTATTCAAGATTTTCTTGGGTGGCGTTCATGGCACATAAGAGTGAAACCTTCGGTATTATCAAAAACTTGATCATTCAGATTGAGAATCTATATAATTTGAAGGTTAGGCGGATACGTAGCGACAATGGTACTGAATTTAAAAATCATGCCATGGCGGAGTTTTGCACTTCTAAAGGTATTCTTCATGAGTTTAGTGCAGCTTATACTCCTCAACAGAATGGCGTCGCTGAACGTAAGAACCGCACATTGATCGAGACTGCTAGGACTATGTTGGTAGAATCGCAGTTGCCCATTCCATTCTGGACTGAAGCTGTGTCCTCTGCATGTTACACGTTGAACCGAGTCCTTACAGTCAAAAGGCACAACAAGACCTGCTTTGAGCTTCTTAACAAACGGAAGCCAGATTTGTCATATCTTGAACCGTTTGGAGCTCCGTGCACACTAATCGATCCTAATGGAAAGTTTGGGGCAAGAGCCATTGAAGGATACTTTCTTGGGTATTCCACCCCGAACTTAAGAGTCTGGAATCTAGAGACTAAAAGGGTCGAGGAATGGTCTGAAGTCAGAGTACAAAGGCACACTTTGCCGGTTAGAAATCCTGGTCAGCCTTGGATGTTTGAGTACGATAACTTTTTCAATTCGATCAATGTTGAAGCAATTGAAGAAAACGTTGCGGCTAGGATGTTTTTCGAGAGTGACAATGCAACAGATTCACCCTTGGTTCGTCCCATTATTGTCAATCAAGAACCATCTTCAGTGAACAATAATGCTCTCGATAATGAGGATTTTCACGATGCTACCGAATTGAACGAATCTTCAGAGGATGATGAATTTCTATATGCAGATCAAGAAGCTCCAACAACAGCAGTTCATGGTACTTCAGAGGGTACTCCTCCAGTGGACGCCCCTAGAACAGCTGAAGCTACTGCATCATCCTCTTCGCCAATTCCGGGCATTGAATTGGTTGTAGATCTCAATCTCAACAATCTGGGTACAAACATTCCAGTTCAAGATAATCCAGAAACAAGGATTCACAATACCCATCCTCAACAAAACATCATCGGAAATGTACAGAGTGGCGTTCAAACGAGAAACATGTTGCGAAACAACAACAATGCAGGCTTGTATGCGACGATTAGAGAATCTGGTCAACAAAATGATTGGTCTTTCGCGTGTTATGTCTCACAGGAAGAGCCAAGAACTTGGAAAGAAGCTTTGAAAGATAACTCATGGGTTGAAGCAATGCAGGAAGAACTGCAACAATTCCAGAAGCTTGGTGTCTGGAAACTCGTAGAGAAACCTGCTGGTTACAAGAAGATTGGTACCCGTTGGGTGTTTAAATGCAAAAAGGATGACCGTGGAGTCGTTATTCGAAACAAAGCAAGGCTAGTCGTTCAAGGTTTTCGTCAGATAGAAGGGATCGACTACAACGAAGTGTATGCACTTGTTGCACGTCTAGAAGCAATTCGGATCTTTCTGGCTTATGCCTCATTCAAAGGTTTCAAGGTATACCAGATGGACGTGAAAAGTGCATTCTTACATGGTGTGGTGGAAGAAGAGGTGTACGTCGAACAGCCTCCAGGTTTTGAAGATCCTATCCATCCCGATCGGGTTTGGTTGCTCAACAAAGCTCTATATGGTCTACATCAAGCACCGCGAGCTTGGTATGCAACCTTATCTAATTATCTGCTGGAGAATGGATTTCGCAGAGGTCTTATCGATTGTACTCTTTTCATCAAAGAACAAGATGGAGATCTTCTACTGGTACAGGTATACGTTGATGATATTATATTTGGTTCTACTAATGATGTTTTGTGTAGGAATTTCGAGCGCATTATGCAGGATAAATTCGAGATGAGTGCTATGGGGGAAATGACTTTCTTTTTGGGCCTACAAGTACAACAAACCGAGTCTGGGATATTCATCCATCAGACTAAATATGTTGGTGACATCTTGAGCCGGTTCCAGATGTCTGATGCAACGCCCATCGGTACCCCATTGCCGCAAAATCACGGAATTACTCCAGACTTGAAGGGTGAAGCTGTTAGCCCCTCATACTACCGCGCGATGATCGGATCTCTTATGTACCTCACAGCATCAAGACCAGATATAATGTACCCAACGTGCCTGCTAGCCAGATATCAAGTCAACCCGAAGGCCTCACATCTTGCAGCTGTAAAAAGGATTTTTCGTTATTTGAAGGGTTACCCTGACACCGGTCTATGGTACCCTAGGGATAATAACTTTGACTTGATCGCATTCAGTGATTCTGATTTTGGCGGATGCAAAATCGACGGCAAATCCACAACGGCTGGATGTCAGTTTTTGGGAAATCGCCTAGTCACATGGCAGTGCAAGAAGCAGACGTGCGTCGCTACATCAACATGCGAAGCTGAATACATTGCTGCCTCAAGTTGTTGCTCCCAAGTCCTATGGATCCAACAACAAATGCGCGACTACGGTTTTGAATTCCTAACTACTCCTATTTACGTTGATAATTCTGCTGCCTTACAGATCACTAGAAATCCTGTGCAGCATTCAAAGACTAAGCACATCGAAATTAAGTATCACTTGATACGTGATTGCTTTGAGAAAAGGCTAATCGATGTTGCTTACGTCCACACTGATGACCAACGTGCCGACCTTTTTACCAAAGCATTTGACAAATCAAGATTTGACTATTTATTATTGGTAAACGACATTAAGGTCAAGCAAGAGTAAAACCAACATCGGAAAATCATTTTTGTAAATACCTTTGTGTTTTAAACTTTGTCTTAGTTTATTGATTTTAGGGGGAGTAAATCCAAAATTTGAAAATCCAAAAACATCGAAAAATTTCAAAAACACAAAAACAATAGAAAAACAAAAATGAGTTTCCTGGCGAGCAAAAGAGAAAATGATAGTACATCAGTGGTCTGTCCAAACCTCTTTAAACCTTAAATGAAAAACGATAAGCAGCTCTATATAAGATGTATCGGTAGGCTCACAATCATTTTAAAGTGTGCAGGGTGATATAAACTTAAATCGACTGAAGACCAGGTGGGAACCATTCATTGGCATATGGTCTTAGTACCGAAATTTCGTTTGAGAGATTGCCGAGGTTCTGAGATATTCGGTCTTTATGCTGCTTATCATCTGGGTATCATGGTTGTATCTTTTTTTCCGAAAAATAACGGGGACGCAAGTCTAGATCTTCCATGATACTATACATACGTGTACATACTGCATACGACCTCAATAAGTGATCAACAATCACATGTCCAAACAAATAAGTGATAATATATCACATTTATCCGGGAGTCAAGTTCGTCTCTCTGCTGTACGAAAGTACTGACCTGTTCACGGACTTGCTCCTGTGCCCTCATGCATATGAAAATCAAGTTCCTCATCAATAAGTGATTCTATCACATAGGGCTTGTTTTCAATCAAAATAAGTGAGAATCTCACAACATATACGGTCAAACAGATGATAATCGGTATACTCACCGGTAAGATGAACCCTCGTGCATACCTTGATACGGGAATGTGTCGTGATGTGGATGAACACCGGTCGGTAAGTATAAATCATACCTTAACGTATCCCCGCGCCATGATTACATCTGATAAGTTGAGCTTAAGTGGACAACAATACCGATAATCGTTATAGGATGCTTATCTTAATGTTAACTAATTGAACAACAAGAGCGTTTTGGCATGACCGTACACTGATATGATTCTCTTACCCTCGAAACTCGCAAAAAGAATATCTGTAAATATTTATTTAATGCTTTCAGTTTCTGCATCTTTGTATATATTTATTTACTGCTTTCTGTCTTTACATTTGAAATATTCAAAAATTCCAAAAAGATTTTAGGTGTGTTTTAATATAAACTTTATAAAAGCCAAAAAGATTTTATTTCTATTTTATTTTTCGATCGTACGATGTTGGAGCTCGAGTCTTCGTTACCTGAAACCTGAACGAAAACCAAAATCGACTAAATCTTCATAAACGGTCGAAATTTGCAAGTTTTGAAAGTTAAAAACCTAAAATTGAAAAATTTTTAAACTTTCAAACTGTCTGACGGTGTTTGATTGAACAATGGTCACATGTGTGTCGTTTACTTATGATATTCCAAGCAGTTGTTCTCATTACCCGTTTAGATTTCTTGCATGTGCAGATTCTAAAGGCAAGGAGAACATGGTCGATGACAAGCTTTGGAATGAAGACACGACGTGAAGGCACTCAAATGATGAAGATGATCGAGTTGCCGCTGGCCATCATCAACACCACAAGGATCTCAAGTATTGAAGATCAAAAGATTCACGAGCATACCTCAAAGGAGAGCTTATGTTAAGGGGGAGTTTGTCAACACACTTCCTACATGATACGGGTAGTTTGCTGATACACTTTCTGCTTTCAAGACGTGAAGACTTTAAAGATCCTCCGACATTGAAGACTTGAAAGGACGTCAAAGACTTGAAGACACGAGGGACCTACAAGAATTAAGATCGAGACAAAGCTACAGCCAAGGGGGAGTTTGTTGGTGCACTTGTGTCTGTACTTTGTCTGTATTTTGTCATGATACAAAACGATGTCTTGTGTTAGTCTGGTTTACGTCTTAGGTCTGTTGTTATGTGTGTTCGATGTAAGTTTGACCAAGTCATCCATCCTCCTGGTTTGACTTGGCCAAACAGTTAACACATGGTTTGTAACATGTTTGGGTCGAAGGATGGTCATCGAAGGATTGTTTATATCCTTCGATGAGCTCGAAGGATAAACCTCCGATAGATATGGATGGACCTCGAAGGATATCATCCTTCGAGGTATATGTGATCCTTCGACAGGTTTCAGATCGATAGATGATGTTTCGATCAGTCTATCTGATCCTTCGACCAGACGAGCTGAAATGGGTATATATACCCATGTATTGTGTTCACTTCATTAGTGAGAGTGACAAGAGGTGAGACAAGGTGTGAGTGTGAGTGAACCTTCTGTTGAGAGCATTCTGTTGAGAGCACACACACACAAGTGTTTTAGAGAGTTTGCAAAACACATTTGTAAACATAGCTTTGTAACCGAACCTTTCTTCGTATTAATATAAGTGGTATTAATCGGTGAAGTTTGTGTGTTGTGTTTGTGCTTGTTCTATCTCGGTTTGCATTCTAGCTTGGATTCCGCACTTGCTAGTGTGTTAGACATAACAAGGAATAGGTTTAACCTCAACCTCCGAGGGACCTACACCTTTTTTTCCGACTCGTACAAGGTACTTAAATTCTCAGGACCGGCCCTGGATGAACGAACCCCACTTCATCAATCGTTACAGATGAAAAATGTAAGATAATTTCTTCTAATCACTCAGCCAATTACACTTTAAAGGTTCCAAACAAGAAGTTTTGATACATATTGGAAGGTTTTGACAAGCTTGTCAATACCATCCCTCTTTGCTAGGAAAATCACTAGCTTGTCTACTTTGTCATTCATGGTGTGGTGTGAGCTCTAAGGGTAAGAGTTGTAATATAGATGATGGTGAGTGTATGAGGGAGAGCCACAAGTTAGGGGTGGTTTTGGATAAAATATTTTCATTTAAGGATGGACAATAATATTTTGATATTATCCTCGAAAACATTTGTCATCTACGTAAATTTTAAGTAATATTAAACCTAAATAACAAAAAATAAAACCTAGCATTATTTGGGATATATTTGGCCAATTTTTGTCCGTTTGTGATTCCATTGAAATCATATTAAAGTTAATACTCGTTCATGTGAGGGATAGTAAATTTTTAAAGTGATTTATGTATAGTGTGGGGTAGTAATTTTTTATAGTGATTTATGTATAGTGGGGGATAGTAAATTTTTATAGTGATTTATGTGTATCATATAAAGATATCTAATTGACTATTTCGTACATTTGTATTAGTGTCATAACATGTGGTAAAAAGGTTAAATTACTAATTTACATGTCATTTGTCACCATAATAGTCTTTTAATTAGTAGGTTTCTATTAAAATTGAGTAAATTGTCATTTTAGTCCCTGAGTTTTTGTCTAAATTATCATTTTAGTTCAAATAGTTTTTTTTCTCCTCTGGGTCCCTAAGTTTACAATTTTTTTTTTTTTTGCCATTTTGATCACATTGTCTAACTTAGTCTAAAAACCAGGTTATAATCAAGGGTATTTTTGGCATTAAATTATTGTAAGGTTTATATATTATGTTGTAAACTACCCATGGTTATCACTACACCACAGTTATGTCAAAAATAGCCCTGGTTATAACCAGATTTTTAGACTGAGTTAGGCAATGTGATCAAAATGGCAAGAAAATGGAAAAATCAGGGACGCAGAGGAGAAAAAACTATTTTGACTAAAATGACAATTTGAACCAAAACTCAGGGACTAAAATGACAATTTACTCATTAAAATTAGTCCGTAGGTATTTTGGTAGTAAGAGTTTAGTGATGAAAACGTTCCATGTATAAAAGGGGCCTTAAAAGTAAAAGCAAGTGTGTAGAGAAAATGAATAACGCGATGATAATTGTAATAATAATAATAATAAACAATACCATCCTAATAACACTAGTATCGTGTTCCGGTATAAATTCGATAAAAATAGGTTTATATTCGCAATAGAGTATTTTATGGTATCGTGAATAATGTACTTATGTAACGACATTAATTTTTTTTTTGAGGTTTAGTTCCCCACAACACATAAGTTTATTACAAGTTAAATAGCTTAAACAAATACGTACTGGTTAACAGCATTAAGATCATATTTAATCTTTTACTAGATTTTTTGACGTCGCGCGTTGCGGCGAAACATAGTAATGATAATGTAAAACAAACGTTATTTGCAAATGAGCCATGTTGTTTAGAAGTCAAACCATTAGAACCAATTTAATTTATCATCATGACGTTTTACAACACCCTATAAATAGTCTATTTTGAATACAACTTCATTTTAACAAAACTTGGAATGTTGAGAGTAAAAAAATTACACACAACCACATACTTAAGTTTTAGGAAAAAAAATTAACGAACTTAAGTTATTAATAATTATTAAAAACAAATAATTATTGATAAAAAAATATGGTTTTAGAAAAGAAAAAAAATATTAAAAATATGTTAAAACTTAAAAGTAAATATAATAATAAACTATTATAATATTAAATAACAAAATATTAAAAAGCTATATATTGTTATAAAAATAAAGTTATTATCCATGATCCTTCGTTAACAATATATGTATAATAGTATCTGTAATCGGTTGGTCCATCCATGGATACTAGTAAGACAATGGGGGCTGAATTCAACAAGAGTGTGTCAAGTTCAGGATCGGTATTAACAATACGCGATCAACAAAAACGAAAATTGTGAATAACTCTCGCTTTATTATTCAGAAAGTATAACTCAGCGGATTACAATGGATACCCAACTTGGTATATCCTAATAAACTCTAACCTATTTGACTCATACTCAAACTCTTATAATTATCAATTCAACTTAATTAATGATTATCTATTTGAATAATGAGATTACTTAGATAAACATAACTTGTTTGAATCCAATTGTGAGTCTTCCTATCAGCCGACTTGCACTGGAAGGAATTGCCACTGCCAACATCCAACCATCTAATTTAAGAAGCTTATTATGAAGGTCTTCAACTCCAAGCAAGCTCCGCATTTCGTAAACTTTATTCTCCCGAGGGCTTTGGTTTAAAGGGTCCTATTAATTTTAAAGGGTCCTATTAATTTTATTTTAAGTGAGGGCCCTAATTTTTTGGAGGCCCTAGGCCAAAGCATAAATTACTTGTACTATAGGTCCGACCCTGAATAGTCTAATAAAAGCCAAGTCAATAAGTCTTTAACGCCATCTTGGGTTGTCGTCAAATGATTTTGATATATTGTCATCCACTTTGGGATTCCTTATCACTTTTATCGTCGTGTGTTAGACGCATCGAAATAGTTGAGCCAATTCCATCCATGTATTTCTTATCTATATTTAGTACAAAATTACAAAAGATATTTAGTAAAAATACAAAAAATACAAGTTATATATAGTGGCAAAATAATAGAAAAATACCATACAATCCACTACAAAAAAATGAGTGCCAAATGTTTACTTTTCTTTCAGTCATTTCTCTTCGTCATCCTCATGCACTTTGCAACGTTTTCCAAACTCATTCACACGTCTGCAGCACAGAGCGGCACCACCGGTGATCGTCTGGCACTGCTTGCCATCAAATCCATGATTAAAGGTGACCCACAAGGTCTCTTGACCTCATGGAACCAATCCAGCACTGATTTCTGCCAATGGCAAGGCGTTACATGCAGCCCTCGCCACCAAAGAGTCACCCACTTGAACCTCTCACATGGAGGCTTGATTGGTACGTTGTCTCCTTCCGTGGGAAATCTAAGCTTTCTCAGGGTCATTCGGCTTTCTTACAACTCATTTTCTCGTGAAATTCCACCCGAAACTGGGCGTCTCTTTAGATTACGACAACTGCGTCTCGCTTACAACTCTTTCACCGGAAAAATTCCAGCCACCATAATAAACTGCTCCAACCTGCAAGTCCTTACGTTGGGTGGAAATAATCTGGTCGGCAAGATCCCAGATGGGATTGGTTCATTGTCCATGCTAAACATACTCGCCCTCTACAACAACATTCTACAAGGCGGAATTCCAAATGAAATCGGGCGTCTCTTTAGATTACAAGAACTATGGCTTTATAACAACTCTTTCACGGGAAACATTCCGGCCACCATAATGAATTGCTCCAACCTCCAAGTCCTTAACTTGGGTGGAAATAATCTGGTCGGCAAGATCCCAGATGGGATTGGTTCATTGTCCAAGCTAATCTACCTCGTCCTTGCCGATAACATTCTACAAGGCGGAATTCCACCTGAAATTTGGCGTCTTTTTGGATTACAAACACTAAGTCTTTATAACAATGAACAATGAGTCTGTGGACTTGCCGGAGATCCCAAGTTGGTAATCGTGGATCAGGAATCGGCATTATTCTTTGTATTTGATTGTGTTTTTGGTACAAGTGGTAAATCAAGAACATTAAGTTGTACTTGATTTTCTACAAATGGTTGAATACAAAATGATGAACCACATCCCCAACTTTACAAGTGGCAAAATCAAACTTATTTTCCGGAAAAACCATTTGATTAAAACAAACTTAAGTGTTTTGAAATCTAAATGGGAAAATAGTTTGAGGGGGAGTTCTGATTGTTTATGCCAAGTGAATGGCGAATTGAAGCAATTCGATATCGGTTGTCAATTTTATTGTATAGTTTGTTTTCAAATTTCCTAAAATGTATTTGCATTTTAGGGGGAGTAAGTAATTTTAGAAAATCCAAAAACATTTGAAAATTTGAAAAATTCAAAAACATGATAAAATGAAAAAGAGTTTTGTTGTATAAAAGAGGAAATGATAGTACATCAGTGGACTATCACAACATGCTAAAGAATTGGAAAGTTAAATGTGATAAACGATCTCACTGTGGATGTGTGAGTAGGTTTTTGCACATTTAGTAGATTGTGACGAGATATAAACCTAAATTTCTAACTTGCTTATATCGTGGGGAAACATCTCTCGGATATATGGGTAACCCCCGAAATCTCGTTTGAAAGGTCTCATAATCTGATATACTAGGTCTTTATACTCAATGATGTCTGGGGTATTATTCCAGGACTTCTGCTGAACGGTAGTTCTGACCTAGTCCTCGAATAATACTTTCTGCAATGCTTGAAACATAGCATCACCCTCAGCATAAATGATAAGACAATAAAATTGCTTAGCAATGCTGTTGTAAAAAAGATCCTCTAAAGGGGACTCACCCACAAGTTGAGTCATGATCTCTCTGCTGAACGGTAGTTCTGACCTGAGCTCTCATGATTCTTCATAATTTATTAACCCCTACAGATATCATTTGTGTCATAATTACCTGTAAGACTGATTATTGGGATCTGGATACGGGAGTATATTCTGAGGTGGGACACGCGATTGAGTTTAAGTTCTTAAGACATTAATACGTATCTCGAAGCAGTTGAACTTTTTGTGAGAATTTAAGTGGACCAGTATACTGACAATCTAAGTGAATCGTTTAGAACTTAAAATGAAATGAAGCTTAACGGTGTTGGTGATTTGTCTCAGAAACTGATATGATCCTCTTGCACAAACTCACAAAAATATTGTATGTAAATATTTCTTTACTGCATTTCTTTTTATTGAAAAATCCAAAAAGATTTTAGTGTGTTTTAGCATAAATTTTGAAAAATACAAAAAAAAAAAAAAAAAAAAAATTTCGACAACTGATGTTGAAGAGCTAATTTTCAAAATTCCAAGTGCTAAACGTGACGAACAGGTTTGTGAGAGTGTGTTGTTTTGAGAATGAAAATGATATTCCTGCATGTGGTTCATCAGAGACTATAAATGTTGAATTATTTTAAAATTTGTTCTACAAGTGATCATCAGAAAATTTATTTTTGGGTAGAGAATGTGCAGGTTATTTGAATGACAGAGAGTCAGGTTCTGATACCTGAGGATTGGGAAATTTTAACAAGCCAGACTGCGATCCCAGCATAGCGAAAGGGGGAGTCTGAAGACATCCTAATAGAGATTGTTCGTGAAAGTTTGTTGATGATGGTGAAAAGAGAAGAGAAAGATTTGAGGATTCTTACAACGTCAAATACTTCAAAGAGTTCGAGAAGACTGATAAAGATTGAAAATGCATAGACTCGACACTGAAGACTCCGTCAACATCTGAGGGGGAGTCTGTTGGTGCATTCATCTGTTGTCTACGTCTTATATCGAGTCTCGGTTTACAAACTTGAAGCTGAAAGTTTGAAGCTGAAAGTTTGAAGCTGAAAGTTTGAGAAGTGCTGAAAGTTTGAAGGGTTTAGTTTGAAGGATTTAGTTTGAAGGGTTTAGTTTGAAGGGTTTAGTTTGAAGGGTTTAGTTTGAAGAGTGTCATGTCACTTTCAAACGGGAGGGTCTTGTCCTATAAATAGCCTTCAAACTTTCACCATTTGTAATATTCCGGCCAGAGCAACAAAGTGCTGCCGAAGTGTTGTCAGGTTGTAAACGTCTTCTAAATCAATGATACAACAGTTAAAAGTGTATATCTTGCTGAATTGAACTCAGTTTCTTAGTTTCCGCCTCTGAAACTGAGATAAACTCTTCTGATCGACTCGTTCGGGTCCGAATTCGATCCTACACTCTTTCACTGGAAATTTATTGTCCATCCCTCCTACACTTCATACACTCATCTTAGGTCATAATAACTTTGGGGGGAAATTACCTTCTCTCACAAACGGTTCGGCTTTAATATTTTTGGACCTATCAGATAACTATTTTGTTGGATCATTACATAATTTGGTTTGTTCCAACGGGGTGAACACGATCGAGTTGGTTGATTTGGGATATAATCAGTTGTCGGGTGTTATTCCGGAGTGTTGGGAGAAGTGGTCGAGCTTGAAAGCCTTATACTTGAATGATAATAATTTGTCTGGTGAGATTTCAAGAACATTGGGCTCTCTACCTTTGTTGCAATTATTGAACATGCGTGGGAACATGATTTCAGGAAGCTTACCTTCTTCCCTAATGAATCTATCATACTTAAAGATCCTTCAACTTGAAAAAAATAATCTTGCAGGAATCATTCCACCATGGATTGGAATAAAACTCACTATGTTGAAAATTCTCAATCTTAGATCCAACAATTTTTACGGAAATACTCCTAACCAGCTATGTTATCTTTCACATGTTCACGTATTGGATCTCGCTCATAATTACCTCTCAGGAAATATTCCTAGATGCTTCAACAACTTTAGTGTGCTTTCGGGCAAAGAAACTAATTTAGAGGTTCAATTTTCATTCACGTTTGACCATGGTATTATTATTGTTATTGATTTATTGGTGATGAAGGGACGAGAAGACGCTTATGGATCTATCCTAGGACTAGTCACGCTTTTGGACCTTTCGAGCAACAATTTGTCTGGGCAGATCCCTAGTGAGCTCACGACCCTCCACAAGTTAAAATCATTGAATTTATCAAGAAATCAATTGACAGGAATGATCCCAAATAAGATAGGAGACATGAATTCACTTGAGTCTTTTGATTTATCAGTAAACTATCTTTCTGGGGAACTTCCTATGAGTTTGTCAGGGTTGAATTTCTTGAGTAGCTTTAACGTGTCCTACAACAATTTGACAGGAAGAATTCCAACAGGTACACAAATTCAAAGCTTCAATGAGTCCAGTTTCATTGGAAACAAACTTTGTGGAGCTCCACTAACCAATGATTGTGTTCATGTTGACAAACCTGATACAACAAGCGACCAAAAAGAAGACGGTGGATCACACAAAGTAGATTGGGGGTTGATTATTAGCATAGCGCTTGGATTTATTATTGGGTTTTGGGGCATTGTGGTTTCATTAATGCTCAACAGATCATGGAGAATCACATATTTCCGTCTCTTGAGGAAATTGATCAAGGTATAAGGTTTATGATGTTATGCATAAGTATTATTGTGATATGTTTTCTAAGTCACCATAAAAAAGCAGCTGGGTCACCTGGTGTAGTTCCCCTGCAGTCTGCTTTTCATAAAGCTTATGTTTATTTTTGTGTTTCTGTTCGGTTCTCGTAGGGTTGTTTTGTTATGTCTTTCTTTGTAATTGTTAAACCAGCTTCCCGCTGCTCCTTTATCTAATAATCATATATCATCGTGCCAATTAAAAGGGATGTACACTTTATAAATTTGCATACTCAAAGTTCAAGACAGGTACATATAACATATAGATAAATCAAACTAATGTACATAAAACAATCCTAACAAAATCAGGTTGCATAAAAAAATTCCCACTCAAATGGTTATGTTGTTGATTTCCACTCCATGATTGCCGAAAGAAGCATGTAATTAGGCGTTAGGCTACTACTAATTAGTCATCCGTGAGCTATCACTTCCCTCAAACCATTGCTCTATCACCCTGAGATCGTATGTGTAGCTATCAGCAGCCACACAAGAATCAACCATAACATCTTGTATCAAACCATCATTATATTATCAGAGACTGGTGCTGTTTCCACCACATGGGTCACCACAATTGCTGGTCTTGCAGTCAGCAGCTGCAAAATCACCATACCAAGGGCGGATACATCGGATTTTGGAGAAACTAATCCTGTTCGTTGATATTCTGGATCGATGTAACAAAGGTTTCCCACTGGACTCGTGTCATTGTAAATGGTGGATGTGGAAGAGAAGTCTGATTGAAGCATTGTTGAGAGGCCAAAGTCCCCGATTTTGCTCTGGATATTTTTATCAAGCAGTATATTTGCTGCATTTAGGTCACCATGAACGATTGAGGTTTCGCGTTATGAAGGAAGTTTAGAGTTGATGCTACTTCCCATGCTGGTGTGTTGTTTTTGCGATTATGAAGTAATCGTTCGTCCAAACTCCCGTATATTTGCTGCATTTAGGTCACCATGAACGATTAGAATCAGCGGATGAGGATGCCGGATTCTACTCAATACTTCAAGCTACAAAATCAAATTTTATCTATACTATTATAAAAAGGAGAAGTGATGTACCATATTGTAATTTTACTACAAGTACAAGTTTTAAAGCAAGATATACAAGAGTGTGCAAGCCAATACAATAGAGAAATGGATTTATTTTTAAGACGCATTAGGGGTAAAACTGAGATTTCGCAACAGGATCGATTGAATGCCGCATTCATTATCTGTTATACCCACCTCTTCAGTTTCTTTGTTTATGGCTGTAACTCCCATAGTGGTGATTACAATTGACAGTTCAATTCATTTCTCATCTTCCTACTCTCTCTATGTTTTCAAATCCAAACTACGATGGTGTGGTTGCTCTGGCGATGATTCAAACCATGACTACAGATCTGAAAATTAATCCAAGACGGATTCAGAGGCAACATTCAAGTATGCTGCTGTTTACTTTCCTTTCTAGAGATTTAGGGCAAAGTATTGAATAATCATCAATTCGTTTTCAATGAGTAGATGGTTTTTAGTAGTTGCCGATGATTTCTCTGCTCCTTTCTTGCTCTTAGTAAAATTACAACCGATTACCTTGTTTATTAACTCCGGCAACAAAACTGGTGTCTTGGTAATTCGAAGTCTTTTTCATTCTATTTTTTTCAATATAATCAAGTTGTATTTGATGGCCATTAATCAAGTTATATGAAGGCTAGGGTTTCTTAAGGGTATACTTTATACCTCAATTGGTATTGATTAGTAAAGTAATTTCTTCTATTTGTATAATGTATATATGCGTGGGCGCTCGGGGGGCAAAAGTGAAAGTGCACTAATTTTAACGTTATTTTACTAATTTCGTGAAAATAACGTTAAAAGAGGGGGACGGTTAATCATGCATCATGTGGTGGCGTTGATAGCCAAAAGACAAGGGGGTGCATGCACTAATCGGCGTTTGTCTCAATTGCTGAGTGTTATGTGCCTTATGTCCAAGGCTTGATGCAAAACCACAATCGAGCCGGGGGTCTCATTGGAAGCAGCCTCTCTATTCCTACGGGGTAGAGGTAAGGCTGTCTACATCTCACCCTCCTCAGACCCTACCTTAGCTTTGCTATTGGTGGGATATACTGAGTATGATGATGATGATGAATTTCTTCTATTTATTAATATTTCAATCTATATTTGAATTTAAATAGTAACACTAACACATACATGTTTTGCTTATTGTTTATCATTTTATTTGTTTCAGGATAGGTTTTTGTGGAGATTTCATTTTCTAGCTTTGAAGTTGGAAAGATGGATTGGAATTTGAATTATCAGATTCGAAGTCGCTCTCGCATCATCAGAAGGTCTTTTTAAGAGGTATACATAATACACATTATTTTGCAAATGAATCCAGCATCGTGAGTATTGATGAGATAGTTAACCATTAAATTTGATTTTGGAAACTGTTACTGCAGATGTGATTGAAAAGTTTAATGAATCCAGATCATCATTGCTCGCACAGACTTCCTGTTTGGCTCTTGAAGAGATCAAACTCAATTTTATCGACACATAATCAAAATCCGGCCCTGGTCGATTCCAAACTACAGAAGGCATAAAAACAGGTATTTTTCTGTTTTGGTGACTGTTTTAAGTTTTGATAGTTTGTTTCAATGTTTTGATATTACCCTACCCATATAACTCCTTAGTGTTATTTGTTATTGTTCTTTTAAAATCCGTGATTGTTAAAGCTTCAGTTTTTCTTTCTGAATGACAAATGGTGTGCCTGAAAATGTTTGATCTCATCTCTATTTTTTGAACAAAGATTAAACACTTGATTCAAAGTGGGTCATGTGATTAATCCAATTGATTGTTTGATAAGATTTCTTGGTTTTTTTTGCTGTAAATGTTTAATCTTCTACAGATTCCGTATCGGTTAAGGTGATGTCACAGGTTATTCACAACTGCAACTTCACACAAATGGGCTTTTGGAGGTGTGACCTTTTTTTACTCTTCCTTTGGTGATTTTAATAGATTCCAACAAAGAAATGCAGTTTTCTTTTTATCAATTTTCTTATGGTTCATTAGCATCATGCATTTAAATTGTTTTTAGACCTTTAAGATGGCAAAACGTGCGGGTGGGTTGGTTGTGTAACGGGTCAAATGGGTTTGGGTAAAAACCTAAGGCTAGGTGATTTAATTTGCTTTCATTTTAAACGATTCTCATTTGGTGACGGGAGGACAATGATTTAAGAAAGCCATGCATGTCTTAGGTTTAAGGTGGATAATCTTGTTAGGTCTTTAACTGTTTAACAAGTGTCAATTTTGTTTGTGGTGTTTATGCTAGCGAGTATAAGATATATGTAGAGGGGTAGGCATGGTCTGTAAGCTTAAAGTATTTACGGTCATGTGGTATTGTTTTGCTTATAATCAACCATAATTACGAGGAGTTCTCAGCTGAGGTCCTTTGCCAAAAGAAAATTACAAGCCTATCTCTCATGAAAACATATGCCCGTCCGTTAAAACTGCAGTCGAATGGGAGCATTCACATCCATCAGAGGCCTCATCTCCGCTCAAAATAAGCCTTGCTCGAGCTCGAGCTCTACTAAATTAAACGACATCGACTTGTTTATACCGATACGCAAAGGTGAGTTAAAGTCGTAGGTCATCTGAATGGGTGTGGCTTCCTCATCGGACAGAGAGGCTACCGATGGGATGTGTTAATAAGGAAATCGTTTGCGGCTACGCACGACTGCTAACAAAAAACGGAAGAGAGCGGGAGATCCAGGGTTCGGTCGACGGTTTCATGGTAAGTTAATTCTGATTTTTACTCTCTTTGCAAAAATTTCATCATTTCTATTATGAATTCAAGCTAATGTAGTCACGAGTGTTCAAGCTTTTGGTTTATTTTGTGTAGCTTTTAAATGTTTGTATTATACTGTTTTGCCGAATGAACTTGAAATCAGGTGGTGGTGGTGCTGTGCTGGTGGGTACTTAGGGAAAACTACTTGACACTGATGATGAATCTCATATTAACCACAACTCATATTGACCACAATGACTATCATCTGCTTATTTTTAGTAAATAGATTATATGTTTTTTAGCATGCTCATGTGATTGCCTTTATGGTCTTGTAATCTAGGAGGCGCCATATCAACTTGTGGGGTCATTTTCTGACCCGCTGGACGAGTACAAAAGAAAGGTGGATTCAATTTCCCAAATTCTACCTGGTGGATTCAATTTTAACGGCTACATGGAATCACAAAGGTATGCCCGGTTGAATCAAACACGCAGCTTCCGGCTACCCGAAGCCAAAATGGTCAAAATATTTGAGTTTCTTGAAAAGCAAAAACTTTAATGAGAAGTAGACTGTGATATGTTGTTTATGTGTGCATGGCATTTTCAGGTATTCACCTATAAATAAACCTGCTGCAGTGCTTTATTGGCTTAATCACGTACAAACAGATGTAGAATATATTGTAATTCTTGATGTGGATATGATCTTGAAAGGACCGATTACACCATGGGAGTTCAAAGCAGCACGTGGCAGACCGGTTTCAACTCCCTATGAGCAAGACACCTTATATTACAGTTGGCAAAATGGTACATTGGTGCGATTGGACGTGTTGGGTAACAAGTCAAAACGGGTTTGGGTTGACATGGGTTGGCTGGCCTGACAGGAAAACACTATTTTATTCATTTTCAGAACTTTTTAAAGATAAATGATGCATTTATTATAATTACCTAAATGATTTTTTTTTTCACATTCACAACTCTTCCAAAATGCATAAAAGTGAAAAACTTTTTGAATCGCGGAAAAAGACCCATCTATATTTGATAACAGCTGCAAGCATTTGGGGCTTGGTAGCTCTTCAGCTAGCAGCAGATGAAGAAATATTGCCTTTTAATTATTCTTCATATGTAAATGAGCTTCAGGTATGTTCATAATATATTTTGTGACAGTTCATTTAATATTTATGTTAATTTATTTAAATATATTTAATAATTAATACAAAATAGTGCAGAAGATTTGGAAACTGAATTATCTGATAAGAGCATAAGCCTTAATCCTTTGTTCAAATCTATAGAAAAAATGAAAAACGCAGCCGTACGGATACATGATGAAATCAAGGTATTCTTGAGTTTCTATCAATAACAATATTTTTTGCAAGCTTATATAATCATTAAAATGAAAAGATTTACCAGTTGAAATTTATTACAGAGAATATATTAGTTAAAGTATATTTTTACAGGGTTTTTATTATTCTATAATCTTAAATCTAATTTATTAGAGAGAATATATTAGTTAAAGTATATTTTTACGTGGTTTTTATTATTGTGTAATTTTAAATCTAAAGAAACTGTTGTGTTACTTTACAGGCGGTACGAGTGAATTTCTTTAGAGGATTCAAGTTCTCGTTGGCGTGGTGGGCGTACACTTTTCCGATGACTGGAGCCGCAATCGCGATGATCCGATACACGAGCAAAGTGTCAAACATTGTGACTAAACTCTTATCGGTTGGCCTAACGACGATTGCCACCCTAACTGTTTTCGGCTTACTTGTAACAACAATTCTGCATGCTTTTGTGATGCGGGATCTCTTCCCGAACGACATCGCCATCAGCGATAGGAAGCCGAAAATGGTTCGGAAATGGTTCCACAGGAGGGCTGGCAGCTCGGAGAAAGACATTGAACATTACCTTAAATATGTGACTTCAAACGAGAAAGGTGTTGTTGAGGCTTCAGTGACAGACAAAGATGTTAAAAGTCAAACTCCATTGCCTTGAATTGAAATATTATTGATTTATTGTTTAAGTGACCGTACGTACAATTGAGGAACATGGGCTGATGCGCTTCCAGTTTCCGGCGATGTTGGATGTTTAGGGGGCGTTTGGTTCGCGGAATGTGTATAAATTGGAATTGGAATCCCTATGGGAATTGGAATTTGATGGATAACCAAAACAAGTTTAGAGTCACTGTAGGCGACTTTTTTTTTTGTTTGACCAATGGCTGGTGACAACCAACTTACAAATTGGCTTGCTTTTGGTTTAGCTATTCGAAATCGGCTCGGCTAAAAGCTCGAAAGCACATGAATAGTCGAAACCATGTAACACCATGTGTTTACAATTGAGGAACATGGGCTGATGCGCTCGAATTTGTAGATCTAGGTCAATGCCTTTTGGTTTCGTGCGTATTGTGTAGACATGTAACACCCTACCAGTTTGCACAAAAGCACATGAATAGTCGAAAACAGGGCTGGAAACAGGGCTGTTCGCAGGTTAATGCAGTGCGAATCCGAGGCGAATACGAAAATTTATGTGCATATAGACCCATTTGACCCAGACACATTGATTACGCAAGCTACGGTTTACTCATACTTGTAACTAATTTAGCGCGAAGTCGCAAAAAACTTGACTGGTCATAATTGTTGATATATTTATTAACTTTGTGGTTTTTTTATTTTGATTTTCAGAAGTTTAAAGACGATGACGGGGACCAAAAGCAAAAGATGCAATAGGCATCTCGGGAAATAGGATTACCCTGCCAGAGACTTTCGATCTAGATGATTTTGAGCTGCCCGACAATGATCTGCAGGGGTTAGTTTGTCAATATCTATCTTTTCAGGGGCCACTTTGTCACTAATTTGTACTGATGTTTGCTTGTTGATATAATTATTTTACAGTAATTATGTTGATCAACACATCAGTTCAAAGGACCAGATCACACTTCAAGATACTATGGAGGGCGTTGTCTATACTACATCTAAATTTGGACTTGACGGTTGGTATCTATCGACTTAGTAAGTAAACTAGATTAATGACACATTCCCTAAAAATAGTTCTGTTAATTTTTTTTTCAATATTTAAGTATGCATAAATACACATTTTAGGAATATATTAACCCTAAATCTTTTCTTCTTCATTTTTAGGAATATTTAACTATAGCTTTGCTTATGGCCGTATACATAGTGCAACTCACCTGATGGTTGCAAGCTTCGCTCATGTGCAAGGATTTTTTTCCCTTAAAACTGTTTATACATGTCTTAATTCCAGTAATACAATAGATCTTTGAATATTTACGGCTTAGGAGTTATACATTAAAAGTCAATTTTGAGAATCCCTTTGATGTGTTTCCTGTTTACCTAAATTTTTTCATTTGACCCATTTGATATAACACGCTGAATTGATCTATTCATATGTAAGGGCTGCATATATTGATTACCAATTTCAAGTTTTCGGGTGTAAATTTCAAAATTTTGAAAAAAGTTGACCCGATCTCCGGTGTGGATAAATATGATAATGACATGAGCGTTGTAAGTTGCGAAAACAATATGGTGTTACTGCAACCTCGACGATTACCCAACTCAACCATTGTGCAACCTCTAATTCATTTTCTTAACCACATTCTTTGTAAAATACCACCACATTCATCTTCTTAGTTGGATTGGTAGGATTGTGGTGTGTCTAGGCAGGAGCCGGATCTTGCTGATCCATTTTGTTAGGCTTGCTGCATTGGGGGTGGTGTATTCCTTGGGTTTTATGTCCCGGGAGTCTAAACCCCTTTAGGTGTAAATATTTTTGTTATTAATAAAATTTACCGGAGGTGCCGCCCTCCTTTACCAAAAAAATAAAAATAAAAAAAATACCACCGCCTAAACCAGGATGTCTTGCGTCAACCATTATTGAAGATGATTCCATGGCTATCTTTAGCCAACTCGGTAACCCAGGTGAGTTATGCGAAATTTTCGTAATACTCCCACAAGCCTTTTAACCTTCACCCTCTCGACTTGGTGATATATTCATGCCTGGTATTATCGACTCCGCCGCAACGCGCGGGTCTCCCACTAGTTATTAGGAAATGATAAGGAGCTGATAAAAAATCTAGAAGACTCTCGTACCCGAATTCCATAGATTTGGATTCCGATTTTGTCACTAAAGACTTTCCCTATTTTTTAGCCTTTTGAATTCTATAATTTTTAGTGGAACTTGTAAATCACTAATTGACTTGACTTATGCGTATGTTTATGTCTTTGACTTGATTTGCACGTCTATTTATGTCTTTAACTACCGTATTTTTTTGACGACTTGTAATTTCCAAATTTTAACAAGGGTGTGCCTATTGGCGCACCAAACCCTAGCAAAAGTAGGGTTTACCTACGCAGCGTATTGGTCAATACGCAGCGTATTGGGTTAACCCTATAGGCTGCGTATTGACCAATACGCTGCGTAGATAAACCATGGATCTCAGCGCCTGATAACCAATCATTGCACAGAAAACAAGGGTCATATACGCTGCGTATTGGTCTATACGCAGCGTATATAAACCATTAGATTTTTTTGGGTCATTTTAAGAGGTTTGAGGGATCATTTTTTCACAAAGTTTAAATACGCTGCGTATTGACCTCTAAGCAGCATATATAAAGGTCTGAAAATGTCTTTTATACCCTTGTGTTGAGGCTATACTAAGCCAAATACAAGGGTAGTTGTGTCATTTTTGTCTCATACGCTGCGTAGAGACCTCTAAGGAGCGTATATAAATGTCCATTTTTGTATTTTTTTATTGTGTATTCATTTGTTTATTTATAAAAAAAAGAAAAACATTTATAAAAAAACAATATTATTGGAAAATAATACAAATATAAATTATAAAAATAAAAAATAATATAAATATTATGAATTATAAAAATTAAAAAAGAAAATTATTTATAAAAAAACAATATTATTGGTAAATAATACAAATATATTGTTTTGTTATCGTTTAAATTAAATTATCGTATTCCTTTGTTTATTTATAAAAAAAAGAAAATTATTTATAAAAAAACAATATTATTCGTAAATAATACAAATATATTATATTGTTATCGTTTAAATTAAATTATCTTATTGTATTGCATCGTATCGTATCGTGTCGTATTGCATATTATGGTATCATATAGTGTATAGTATATAAGTCTCGTATAGAGGCCTATACAGGTGTTATTGTATAGTATAGTATCGTATCGTATGGTATCGTATAGTGTAGTATAAGTCTCGTATAGGTTTCCTATAGGTCTTTTATATGCATATACGATTAGACGGGACCTAAACCACACCAATACGATACGATATCACACTTATAGGCTTATACGAGGTCAATATGGGACCTATACGACGCTATACGATACGATATCACACTTATAGGCTTATACGAGGTCCCGTATTGACCTCGTATAAGCCTATAAGTGTGATATCGTATCGTATAGGTGTAGTATAGGTCACGTATTGACCTCGTATAGATCCCTACGCAGCGTATGAGACAAAAATGACTTATACGAGGTCAATATGGGACATATACTATGCTATACGATACGATATCACACTTATAGGCTTATACGGGGTCAATACGTGACCTATACTACATCTATACGATACGATATCACACTTATAGGCCTATACGGGACATATACTACGCTATACGATACGATATCACACTTATAGGCTTATACGAGGTCAATACGTGACCTATACGACGCTATACGATACGATATCACACTTATAGGCTTATACGAGGTCAATACATGACCTATACTACACCTATACGATACGATATCACACTTATAGGCCTATACGGGACATATACTACGCTATACGATACGATATCACACTTATAGGCTTATACGAGGTCAATACGGGACATATACTATGCTATACGATACGATATCACACTTACAGTCTTATACGAGGTCAATACGAGTGTTATATCGTATCGTATAGTATCGTATCGGGTGTTATTTTCCTTTTTTTTTATAAATAAACAAAGGAATACACAAAAAAAAATACAAAAATGGAGCTTTATATACGCTCCTTAACGATCACTACGCTGCATATAAGACAAAAATGACACAACTACCCTTGTATTTGGCTTCGTATAGCCTCAATACAAGGGCATAAATGACATTTTCAGACCTTTATATACGCTGAGTATTGGTCAATACGCAGCGTATATACACTATAAGGGTTAAAAAGATAATTTTACCACATGTTTGGGGTTAAAAATAATTTTACCACCCTTTATATACGCTGAGTATAGACCTATACGCAGCGTATATAAAGGTCAGAAAATGTCCTTTATACCCTTGTGTTGAGGCTATACCAAGCCAAATACAAGGGTAGTTGTGTCATTTTTGTCTCATACGCTGCGTAGGGACCTCTAAGGAGCGTATATAAAGGTCCATTTTTGTATTTTTTTTATTGTGTATTACTTTGTTTATTTATAAAAAAAAATTATTTATAAAAAAACTATATTATTGGAAAATAATACAAATATAAATTATAAAAATAAAAAATAATATAAATATTATGAATTATAAAAATTAAAAAAGAAAATTATTTATAAAAAAACAATATTATTGGTAAATAATACAAATATATTGTTTTGTTATCGTTTAAATTAAATTATCGTATTCCTTTGTTTATTTATAAAAAAAAGAAAATTATTTATAAAAAACAATATTATTCGTAAATAATACAAATATATTATATTGTTATCGTTTAAATTAAATTATCTTATTGTATTGCATCGTATCGTATCGTGTCGTATTGCATATTATCGTATCGTATCGTAGAGTGTTTAGTATATAAGTCTCGTATAGAGGCCTATACGGGTGTTATTGTATAGTATAGTATCGTATCGTATAGTGTAGTATAAGTCTCGTATAGGTTTCCTATAGGTCTTGTATATGCATATACGATTAGACGAGACCTAAACCACACCTATACGATACGATATCACACTTATAGGCTTATACGAGGTCAATACGGGACCTATACGACGCTATACGATACGATATCACACTTATAGGCTTATACGAGGTCCCGTATTGACCTCGTATAAGCCTATAAGTGTGATATCGTATCGTATAGGTGTTGTATAGGTCACGTATTGACCTCGTATAAGCCTATAAGTGTGATATCGTATCGTATAGGTGTAGTATAGGTCACGTATTGACCTCGTATAGATCCCTACGCAGCGTATGAGACAAAAATGACTTATACGAGGTCAATATGGGACATATACTATGCTATACGATACGATATCACACTTATAGGCTTATACGGGTCAATACGTGACATATACTACATCTATACGATACGATATCACACTTATAGGCCTATACGGGACATATACTACGCTATACGATACGATATCACACTTATAGGCTTATACGAGGTCAATACGTGACCTATACGACGCTATACGATACGATATCACACTTTTAGGCTTATACGAGGTCAATACGTGACCTATACTACACCTATACGATACGATATCACACTTATAGGCCTATACGGGACATATACTACGCTATACGATACGATATCACACTTATAGGCTTATACGAGGTCAATACGGGACATATACTATGCTATACGATATGATATCACACTTACAGTCTTATACGAGGTCAATACGGGTGTTATATCGTATCGTATAGTATCGTATCGGGTGTTATTTTCCTTTTTTTTATAAATAAACAAAGGAATACACAAAAAAAATACAAAAATGGAGCTTTATATACGCTCCTTAGAGATCACTACGCTGCATATAAGACAAAAATGACACAACTACCCTTGTATTTGGCTTCGTATATCCTCAATACAAGGGCATAAATGACATTTTCAGACCTTTATATACGCTGAGTATTGGTCAATACGCAGCGTATATACACTATAAGGGATAAAAAGATATTTTTACCACATGTTTGGGGTTAAAAATAATTTTACCACCCTTTATATACGCTGAGTATAGACCTATACGCAGCGTATATAAAGGTCAGAAAATGTCCTTTATACCCTTGTGTTGAGGCTATACGAAGCCAAATACAAGGGTAGTTGTGTCATTTTTGTCTCATACGCTGCGTAGGGACCTCTAAGGAGCGTATATAAAGGTCCATTTTTGTATTTTTTTTATTGTGTATTCCTTTGTTTATTTATAAAAAAAATTATTTATAAAAAAACAATATTATTGGAAAATAATACAAATATAAATTATAAAAATAAAAAATAATATAAATATTATGAATTATAAAAATTAAAAAAAAAATTATTTATAAAAAACAATATTATTGGTAAATAATACAAATATATTGTTTTGTTATTGTTTAAATTAAATTATCGTATTCCTTTGTTTATTTATAAAAAAAAAGAAAATTATTTATAAAAAAACAATATTATTCGTAAATAATACAAATATATTATATTGTTATCGTTTAAATTAAATTATCTTATTGTATTGCATCGTATCGTATCGTGTCGTATTGCATATTATCGTATCGTATAGTGTATAGTATATAAGTCTCGTATAGAGGCCTATTCGGGTGTTATTGTATAGTATAGTATGATATCGTATCGTATAGTGTAGTATAAGTCTCGTATAGGTTTCCTATAGGTCTTGTATATGCATATACGATTAGACGGGACCTAAACCACACCTATACGATACGATATCACACTTATAGGCTTATACAAGGTCAATACGGGACCTATACGACGCTATACGATACGATATCACACTTATAGGCTTATACGAGGTCCCGTATTGACCTCGTATAAGCCTATAAGTGTGATATCGTATCGTATAGGTGTAGTATAGGTCACGTATTGACCTCGTATAGATCCCTACGCAGCGTATGAGACAAAAATGACTTATACGAGGTCAATATGGGACATATACTATGCTATACGATACGATACGATATCACACTTATAGGCTTATACGGGGTCAATACGTGACCTATACTACATCTATACGATACGATATCACACTTATAGGCCTATACGGGACATATACTACGCTATACGATACGATATCAGACTTATAGGCTTATACGAGGTCAATACGTGACCTATACGACGCTATACGATACGATATCACACTTATAGGCTTATACGAGGTCAATACGTGACCTATACTACACCTATACGATACGATATCACACTTATAGGCCTATACGGGACATATACTACGCTATACGATACGATATCACACTTATAGGCTTATACGAGGTCAATACGGGACATATACTATGCTATACGATACGATATCACACTTACAGTCTTATACGAGGTCAATACGGGTGTTATATCGTATCGTATAGTATCGTATCGGGTGTTATTTTCCTTTTTTTTATAAATAAACAAAGGAATACACAAAAAAAATACAAAAATGGAGCTTTATATACGCTCCTTAGAGATCACTACGCTGCATATAAGACAAAAATGACACAACTACCCTTGTATTTGGCTTCGTATAGCCTCAATACAAGGGCATAAATGACATTTTCAGACCTTTATATACGCTGAGTATTGGTCAATACGCAGCGTATGTAAACTTTGTGAAAAAATTATCTCTCAAACCTACCAAAATGACCCAAAAAAGTCTAATGGTTTATATACGCTGCGTAGAGAGCTATACGCAGCGTATATAAACCTTGTTTTCTGTGCAATGATTGGTTATTAGGCACTGAGATCCATGGTTTATATACGCTGAGTATAGGTCAATACGCAGCGTATAGGGTTAACCCTATACGCTGCGTATTGACCAATACGCTGCGTAGGTAAACCCTAAGTGTGCAGATAGGCAAACTGGGTGTGCAGATAGTTAGGGCCTTTAACAATGCATTTTCCTATAAACGGGTCGCAATGTGCATGTTTTAATCATTTTGAATATATCAGCAGCAACCGTTTGATGAAAGCTTGATTTATATACGGTTCCATTCCCTCTGGTTTCAACTTTTATGTTTTAATCTTTTGAGTTTGATGGATTCCTTAAGTTGCAGTTTTTGAACATCAGTCAGCCAGCTGACACAAAAGCAGTATGCTTTAGTTCAAGATTGACTTGACTGTTAGTCAAATGGACTAGATTTCATTTTCAAAAACTAAAAATCTTGTGATAACCAAATGAACATTCAAAAACTAAGAACTATAAAAAGACTTGAATTTGTGATGATTTCTGCAGGTTACTTATAAAGTATATAGTTTGACTTCAAAAGTCAAGAGGAAAAAAGAAAATTGCAGTTACCTTTCTAGATGCATCAAGTGTCTTGCTTTATGCAATTGCATCAACCCGCGAATGTGCCTGCGTTTAACTCTCAGTTTCTCCAGCTCAAAGTTAATACTATTATCCTGCAAAGAAGTAGCAGAGCCTTGGTCTGTCCACTCTGTCATACATACCAATAGCACTATCAAATTATCAAAACAAATTTCAATTTTGACTTTTGACGTCAAACCTATAAATCTTTGAAACTAAAATTGATATGGAGTTTGGTTCATATTGAACACCATAACTTTCCAGTTCGTGATACGTGTGCCGGTCTTTAATGGGCAACAATTTTTTCTGAAATCGGTTGAAAGTTCAAATGGAATCTCGAAGAAGAAAATCAATCTCTTAAACGTGAAAAGTCAAAGGGTACCTGTTTGGGAGCTTGGGGCAAGACTTGAAGGATTGGCGATAGAACTTGAATCACTATCAATTGTCTCAGAATCAGAAGCCCTGAGGGAAGATAATTCCATTTTGAAATAACATAAACCTTACAAAAGCTCCGAATGCTTCACAGATTCTTGACGACAAATCCTGTTTCTTAGTAGAACACTAAGAAACAACTATAAGATTAACAAGTACACATACGAAGGAAAAAAAAGGTGTAGACAAAATTTGGTACCCCTTGAGAACATTTACTTATGAATGGGTCAATTTGGGAGTTTCTATCACAAAACGGGTCAAATATAAAAATTTTAGCTAAAAGATAACAAAACAAGCTGCTCCTCTGTATAGGTTCACATCACACCCCCGAAATGATGATAAACAACATCCCCAGTTTTGAAATCACACACCCCTGGCCCAATGGCTGCCACCACACCACTACCTCCGTCCCTGAAAATCAAATTTTAACATGTATCAACTTCATATATCTTTTGGAGAATGTTCAACTTCTTACAGGTCTTTTTTAAAGAGTAAAGTGATAATCGTATCACGTGTTCATAAAATCCCAAACCACCAAACTGCCAAAACCGAAGAAAGTCAACCGGTTTGAAGTACGTACGGTCTGGTTTACGGTATAGTTCTAACGATTTGCTAGTTAACGGTTTGGTTTATTGTTGGAAAGTTGAAACCGGTTGTCTAAGCTGAACAGACCATTTTGCATTTATGATTTATATTTTTTATTTTAGAAATATAAAGTTATCTACCTATATCAAACTCATCAACAGTCTTATCATTTGTTTAAAGAATTTAATACAAAATTCTGCTCTTTTAAAAATTAACTTTTTTTTCAGAAATCCGAACAGCAAAACCATGAAAACCGCCCAGTTCACCTAAACCGTATGTATTCAGAGACACCAGTTTTGAGACATGGTTATATTTCATCTAAATTTCTAGTCAGAAACAAGAAATTTGTTAAAATTTAGGCAATCAAGCGACAGATATATCAATATATTATAAAATATCACAAAAATTGTAATCATAACACCACAAAAAAAAGAGAAATATTTACAACGACAGTGTGGAGTAATTCCTGCTCGATTGCAGAATCATCATCAGTACTGCGACTGTACAAAATGAAAATCACAAACAAATACTACAAACACTCAAATTGGAAGTAGCAAACGTACCTTTTAGGCAAGACAAGAGTTCGTCTCCTCTGAACCGGTGGTTTGGGGGTGAATTTTGGCTGTAAAATTGAATAATATTACAAGATAGATTTCGATACAGATCTGATATTAAAATACTGAATGATGAAAGAATGTGAGAAATTAGTCGACGGAGATCTGTAAACGGCGTCGGAGAAGAGCTAGGGTTTGAGTTGAAGATGAAAAAGTAAATAAAGTTTCTGAGAAGATTCGAACCTGAGCATTTTGAGAAGAAAAACGTTGTGGTTAATTTTTCCTTCTCAAGTCAAAAGTTACTTTTTGTGATAGTCTATTTTGGCACTCTCAAGTTAAAAGTTTCTTTTGTGATAGTCTATTTGGCAAGTATTTGGTAACTAGCAGTTGCCCCGTTCGCGTTGCAGGGCGATGGCCGAATAATACTCAATCAATTAAAAAAACATTACTATAATTTTGCTAAGGAAAAAACCTAAAACGATGATAAGACTGTAATTTTCGGCTCAGGGCAAAACTGTAATTTTTCAGGACTAATGAGCGAGTCTTAGGCAGCTCCTCAACACGGGAAGAAATTAAATGGAGTCAACCAATTAAAACAAAAAAAAACTTTTATAGTTTTGCAAAAAAAACTAAAACAATGGGAAAACGTAATTTTTAACTGAGGGCGAAATCATAATTTTTATTCAGGGATAAAATCGTAAATTAAATGGACCAATGAGGGAGTGTCAGGCAGCTGCTGGCATGACTGTAATTTTACACTGGTGGTAAAATTGTAATTTAACTAGGAAAACAAACAAAAACGATGAAGAAAATGTAAATTTAAGTTGAGGGGAAAATTGTAGCGTGGTTGTGAGGGTAAAAAACTAATGGCAAAACTGTAAATTTAAACGGGGCAAAATCGTAAATTTGATCCGAGAGCAAAACTAAAATTTTTAGCTGGGAGCAAAATCATAAATTTATTTTTAGGTCGGGGTAAAAACATAACTTGAACTGATGGCAAAATCGTAATTATAAGGGAAAAAACTAATGGTAAAACTGTAAATTTAAACGAGGCAAAGTCGTAATCTTGAACCCAGGGTAAAATTGAAATTTTTAGCTGGGAAGAAAAGCGTAAATTTATTTTTAAGTGGGGGTAAAAACATAATTTTGAACAGATGGCAAAATCATAATTTTAAAGCGGGATAAAATTGTAAATTTGTTGGGCCAATAGGGGAGTGCCAGGCACTATTCCCCCACCGCCCATTTCACCCAATAGGTAAAAAGCACTGTTACCGGCCACCTTCTTTGTATATGTTGAAAATTCATATTTTGAATATTTCTAAGTAATTTCAATAATACAATATAATTGCAACTTTTGTCAAAGTACAGGGTGTGGGTTGCGGGTTGGGGCGGCGGAATGCATTTAACGCTAGCTAGACCACACCCGGCTAGCGTTGGCCATGGCGTTGCCCCACTGGCGTGGGGATTGAGCCTGGTGTGAGACGGGGGGCGGGGGTGATATGGCTGACTTTGATAGGCTAGTATTAAAGCAGGACAACATGTCAAACAAAAAAAAATTAGTTAAAACATAACGAGTCAAATGGGTTGAAAGCAGCCCAAAGTTTATTTTTAACGCATACAGCCTCCTTAAATCACTGTTATTTAAAGCTTTAGGTTACTGCATACAATTGTTTCCAGATCATACTTAACAAATCTATAATCTATAATCTATACTACCTTATTAAGAGAACTAGGATTTCTACCCTTTTGGTAATTTTGCGTTGTGTACACATCTTCAAGCAACATGTACAAAAGAGCCAAGCTATTTTAGAGGGGGTAAACTTGTCCATTGTGCAAAAATTTAAGACACCTTAGGGATGTTTTAGGGATTTCATCATGCCTATGCCTCCTACTACCTCATCATTTAATTTTTTTTTTTTTGAATCGCTAACGTTGCACACCATGGGGATTGAACCACTGACCTCTCCTTTCCTAAGCTCTATCTAAACTCACCTCATCATTTAATTGACTTGATGATTAGAACCTTTCATCAACCCACAATCAATTCATAACATGAGACGAGTAATTGAAACCCTTTCAACATTTTCCAAATGTAATGATTTCACAATCCATAAACCCACACCTTTGAATGTCCAACGGATAGTATGGTTTATCTTGCATGTTGAATTTACACATGTTATATATTTTGACTTTGGAAGATGCTTGGAGATGAGATTGGTAAAGGAGCATATGGTCGAGTGTACAAGGGCTAGGGCTTGCACTTGGAGATTGTTTCTTTGGAGAATATTAATACCTAGTATATTCAAAACATTTATTTATCTCCCTTGTATTCGTAAAAAAAAAACTTTAAACTATATTAATATTTCTAATTTTATTATTTCATTTAATACATTATACTTAGCCATTAATAATAACTATCATTTTTCCTAAAGACATAAAGCTATATATTTATTGTTTTTTTAGAAAGCTAATAATTGTAATAAAATAAATACAATTCTTAAAAGAACTTAATGATCAATTTGTTGATTATTTTATTATACTTTTAATTGGAAATTATACTATAATATATATTGATTTCGAGGGACGATAAATAGTAACTTTATTTTTATAATAATATATAGTTTTTTATTATTTTATTATTTAATATATTATAATAGTTTACTATTATATTTACTTTTAATAACAAATTTTTTCTTTTTTAAACATCTATTTCCTTTACCTTTTTTTATAATTGTTTTTTTTTTTAACATATAATAATTTATCAATTAATTTGATACTTCTTTAGTAAGTTACGTTTATAACATTTTCTAAAAACTTAAGTACGTAGTTGTACTTATTTTCTTTCCCTGACATTCCGTTATAAGTTTTGTTAAAACGAGGTTATACTCAAAATAAAGTATTTATTTGGGATTATAAAACGGTACGATGAAAACTAAAGCGTTATAACGGTTTGACTTTTAAACAACATGCTTTATTTTAAAATCACGTTTGTTTTACATTATCATTGCTGAATTTCGCCGCAACGCGCGATATAAAAAAAACTAGTTTAAATTAACAATACGCTTAGAAAATTGTATGTCATTTAATTAATTTGTTTACTAGGTATCAAAATAATAATAATAATAATAATAAGGCCAATTGGATTTTAACACCTTTAACTTTGAAGAGTTGGCCGATAACATCCGCAACTAACACTTTGATCTGTGACACCCCAAACTTTTAATTTTGTTTGTCATTTCACCACTCAGTTAAAAAATCAGTAACTGAGTTAGTTTTCAATCCTAGGTGGCATCATTAATCCTACATGGCACGAGTGACGTGGCCATATTTTGATGACTTGGCTTTTTTTAATGAGTTGTCATGATGAGGTGGCCAATTATATTATATATATAACAATATGTGTATGTATGTATATGTATAGGCAATAAATATACCAGATTCAATACATAAAATCAAATCATCATATCATCTTATTTAAAGCCTCATCTTCATCACCGGAATCGGCACCACCGGTTCAACTCCTCCGCCACCACCAGTTCCGACACCCCCGGTTAAAATATGACGAAAGTTCATATAGAATCTGTATCTAAAACCCAGCGTTGCCACCGTCTGCACTAGTCTCCGACTCCGACTCCATCCAAAGCACCCCATCCACCAACCACCACCATCTCCGACTACCACCCTCAACCCACAACCACCCTCGAATCACCCTCACCACCAATATCTTCACCCAACTACCACCACCCTCACCTCACCATCACCACCCACAATTCACCAAACATCATCATCACAACATGATTCGATCGAAAACGAAACAGAACAGGTAGGTGATAATGGACTCACCAAGGTGTAGGGATCGAAAACAAATTCTGCCCTAATTCGTGCTAGTTCCGCATCTGGAGTGCAGGGTGTAGGGATCGAACTCTTTTGAGAGGAATCTTTGACAGCAGGAGAACCCAAATCACCCTTAAAATGCTCGTAAGGATGAACGCCATCCTCCTGATGGTTCAACTTCGGATCAATCGCTGATGTAGGTAAGTTTTGAGCTGGCGGCTGTTTAGGGTTTAGGGTTTTACCTTCGGGAGTAACGGACGGCGGAAAGTACTCCATCTTTACTGACTCGAGCTCCATGTTTCTGGCTATCATCTGCCCATACGACAGCCCACCCCCAACCGTTCTGTCCCAAACCGACACCTTTTGAGTAGGCAAAGTTCTGGCACCAGTGGAACTGACTGCTAAAGGACTTGTACCATCCCCCATCTCAACATCAGGTTCAATCGTAGGGCCTAGTTTCTGAACCGGAGCTGATTGGGCTTCACCCAGGGAGGATTCAGAATTCGAATCCCACTCCGTACTCTCCACTGTCATCTGATCAGTCCCGTTAACCTCATTTTTGTCATTTTCAGCCCCCAAAACCGACACAGGTGGTGTTGTAATTTAGGGTTTGTAAGTTAGTATAGGATTCGGATGTATGTTTGTTGGATGAATTGGGAGATGAGTTTTATACCCATGAATGTGCCACATCTGCAAAAATAGTCCACGTAGGATGCCACCTAGGATTGAAAACTAACTCGGTTACTGATTTTTTAACTGAGTGGTGAAATGACAAACAAAATTAAAAGTTTGGGGTGTCACAGATCAAAGTGTTAGTTGCGGGTGTTATCGGCCAACTCTTCAAAGTTAAAGGTGTTAAAATCCAATTGGCCTAATAATAATAATAATAATAATAATAATAATATTAATAATAATAATAATAATAATAATAATGATGATGATGATGATAATAATAAAATATTCATCAAACAAAACAAATGACACACCAGCCAAGTGGCTGTGTTGTTTCTTTCCTTATCAAACCAAAATTTTAGTTTTAAATATGTTTTGTAAGTGGCTGTGTTGTTTCTTTCCTTATCAAACCAAAATTTAAGTTTTAAATATGTTTTGTAAATCCTAAAGTTTGCAGGGACCAAAGTTGCCAAAAACAAAACATAAAAACAACAATCAGTACCCTTCCATCTTCTTCGTCTTCCTGATCGTATTTTCCGACGGAAATTCCGTCGAACCCGGAGATCCTTTAATCTATTCGTTTCACCTATTCTTTTTCGCATTAACGTTTATCTCCACACTATACTTATCTAATATTGAGTTATTATCATGTCATTCGTTGCGAATCATGTTTATCCGTTAACCCATCAAACCCGCAAATCCCATCTTCATTCATATCTGTTATCGTTTCGATTCGTGTATAAATACTTGACCCTCAAACTCATACGAACTCGTTTCAACTCAATTTACTCTCTAATTTATTCTTTCGTTTCTATCTTTTCTCGCCGGAATCTATACACTCCGGACACCATCTTTACTCTCTAATTTATTCTTTCGTTTCTATCTTTTCATGCTTTCTTTTCGTTTCATTCCAGAGATCAAGTCCTGTCGTAATTTCTGTAACAACAATAAGTAGACGATCAAGTTCGCACTATAAGGTTTCAGCTCATAAGTGCTATTAGGATAATGATCTCTAGATCAAGTGGTGGAGGGCTTGCATTTCTCTTGAGAGATGCAGGTTCGACTCTCACTTGGTGCAGAGTGAGGCATTGGTGGGCAATGATAGGAGACCCAGGGAAATCCTGGGTTGGATCCTTGAGCCAAACGGGTTTTACCGGTAATTTCACCGTCGTGCCTACGGGCGGGTGGGTTACCGGGTTTTCCCCGGAATTGGTGGTGGACTCAGGTTACTCTCGGAGTACTCCGTTTTTCCAGTGGGTGCCCCGAGAGTGCTCGGGATTAAGTTTGTTGGCTGTTGAAAAAAAAAGATAGAGTAAATTGCAATTTTACCCCCTGAGGTTAGGGGTGATTGGCACTCTTACCCCCCCTAAGGAAATAATTGCAATTTTACCCCCCACTGTTAACTCTTATGTCGCAACATTACCCCCTATACTCAATTTTGTTGACTAATCTGTTGACTTGGTATTGAAATGACTATTTTACCCTTTTATTTTACCCCCTGTGTTTTGTTTACTCTGTAATATTACCCCCTGCCACCATTGCCACCGCCATTCACCACCACAACCACCACTGCCACCTCCAACCACCACCCTCAACCACCACTGCCACCGCCATTCACCACCACAACCACCACTGCCATCTTCTTCCTCCCCCTCTCTCTCTCTAAAAAAACCCACCACCCGCCTTCATCTTCAACAATCACCACCGTCATCTCCACCACAGCCACCTCCCTCAACCACCTCCAGCCACCACCCTTTCGGTAGAATCAAAATCGATAACGGTAATCAAATTTTCATTTGTCCTATTCAGAGTTCATTGTCTCTTAAGTATATCGAGCGAGGTGAGAAGGTTAGTCTTTTATTTATCTCTTTTCTTCTGTTTTTGTTGCCACTTTTGTATGATTTAGTGAGATGTGATTGTAATATGATCTTGTGATTGGAGAATTAAAACAGAGTCAGTTCTTTTTTTTTTTTTGAACATATGTGAAGTTTTATTAATTGAATCTAATCAAACTGTTTTAATGAGTTATGAGCTGTAATAATAATCCAATCTTGTGACTATAGGATGAAAACAGAGTCAGTTCTGTATAATTAAGTGTCTGTTTTTTTGGTTTATTATTGATCATGAGTGAAGTTTTTGAATTGAATATAAAGAAACTGATTCAATGAGCTGTATAGTAATCTAATCTTGTGATTGGAGGCTGGAAACAGAGTCAGAATCCAATTTTTGTTTTGAGATTCTTGCAGTTCGGTTCCGTGAACGCTTTCTGTTTAACCTTGATCCCTCATCCGAACACTAAACACTTAAGCTGTTTATATAAGCAATCACAAACATCCCCTAAAGCTGATTCAACTGAGGACTTCATCGTTAAAATGTGTTCGTATTTAGGTATATAGTGGATGTATATGATACTGGTGTTTCATCTTTTACACTTGTGATTAAATTTGAGCTTATTGTTTAATCTTACACTAGCCTATCTCGTCTTTCTAACTGTTTCTCACTTCATAAACGTAAATTTGACAGATAGATGATCATCAAAGATAATGTTTTTTTTATGAAGTGGTTGTATGTATAAAATCATTTCTACAAAAAATCATCGATTGAATCACAAACTTCGATTTTTATTTATAGGTCATTTTAACACCAACACATCTGGCAATTGTTATGGAATATGCGTCTGGTGGAGAGCTGTTTGAGCGGATATGTAATGCTGGCCGAGAGAGGGGGAGGAAGAGGGGTTTTTTTTAGAGAGAGAGAGGGGGAGGAAGAAGATGGCAGTGGTGGTTGTGGTGGTGAATGGCGGTGGCAGTGGTGGTTGAGGGTGGTGGTTGGAGGTGGCAGTGGTGGTTGTGGTGGTGAATGGCGGTGGCAATGGTGACAGGGGGTAATATTACAGAGTAAACAAAACACAGGGGGTAAAATAAAAGGGTAAAATAGTCATTTCAACACCAAGTCAACAGATTAGTCAACAAAATTGAGTATAGGGGGTAATGTTGCGACATAAGAGTTAACAGTGGGGGGTAAAATTGCAATTATTTCCTTAGGGGGGGTAAGAGTGCCAATCACCCCTAACCTCAGGGGGTAAAATTGCAATTTACTCAAAAAGATAAGCTCATAATTGGGAAATAGGACTATATCAAAACAGACTTTAAAAATATTTAAAACCGTTGGACTACCAGCAATGACCGGTAGCCCAGTTGGTTACACGCATGCCTGGGCCATAACAAACCCACGTTCATTCAGTCTTAATAGAATTCAATTAACTAGAATTCAGTTCATTTGCAATCTAATTTATTTTGATATACAGTTTATTATATAATCCAGTTTACTAAGATTTTGATTGTATTTTAACTTACAAATCTTTTATATTTTTACATCCATATTATCATTTAATCCATATACTTAATCTAATAAACTCCCACATCAGTTAATTATGATTCTTTTTAATAATTAATAACGTCTATTCCTAACTCATTCTACCAAGTAATTGATAACTAATTTCTCATATGATATTCGATTAAATAATACAATCAAAACCCTAGCTATTTCCCAAATTAGTTTAGAGATCCCTAACTTTATACAACCTTAGACACTAAGTTCTTGTCTATTAACTTACTCATGATAGGGTGACACTTTGGGTTTTTCCACATCTTCACTACAACAGGCTCTTGTGTTCGTTTTGCTAATCCAAGTGAGTACATAGTGTTGATGCAGATTTTGTGTCCGATGCTTGTCGAATAGATTAGTTATTATTTTACGCTGAATTTGTAATAGTTAGTGAAACGGTCAAACGAATGTGTATTGACCCGCTCGTTTAAAGTGGTCAAACGAGAGGGTTATATGTTTGACCGTGTGGGTTTTGCTAGACAAGTGGGTTTGGGTATAAATACCAACCCTTTGTCATTTGCAAAACTTAGAGAGTGTGAGAGAGAAGGGGAGCTCATTTGAGAGTTCCCTGTGAGCTTCATTGTGTGGGGGAGAGATCACCACTTGGTCTCTCCCCGGATATATACTTCTTTGGTATTAGTTCGGTTATCATGTAATCGGGCCGATTTGTAATGTTTTACTACCGGATTAATACAAAGTTGTTTGTTTATCATCTCTAATCTCTCCCTTCTTGAACCGATCTCACACGAATCACGGTTTCGGTCCCGAAACTCGGTCCTACAATTGGTATCAGAGCAATGGTGCCTGATTTAGTAAATCTAACCGTTTACTAAATCACATGTGCTCTAGATCTGTGATTTTTGTGCTTTTTGTTCAAGATGTAAAAATGGTGAAAATAAAGAAAAACCCAGATCTGGATCGAGATATTCAGATCTAGCTGAAACAGAACATATACGAGTGTTAGTTTTTCTGTTTTACACCAAACAAATCAAGTTTTCATCTTGTTTCTAAAGATTTTTCGTCAGATCTGGGAATAAACAGTGGCTCTGTTCTTGATGTTCTTGGCGGTTGTTAAAGAAATTTTAGGGTTTCCGACGAAACCCCACTTCCCATGACGAAACGAAACCCTTCGGCGAAACAGATCCTGTTTCGTCGACTTCAGACATCATTCTGTTTCGTCGACAAGAATTCAAGATCCGTTTTGTCGTTCAACACACTTCAAATCTGTTTCGTCGACCAGAGATCTGTTTCGTCGGCCAACATTAAGAAATTAGTTTCGTCGGGTCCTTCCTTTCGTCGGCTGAAGTTTGTTTGCTGGGTATCGCAGAAATTTTGGTTCTTTGGGTATCGAAGACACATAAAGGGTTCTGATTGTTGCTGGGTATCGCAGTTTTGTTGCTGGGTATCGAAAATGAGAAGATGTTGTCGGCCGAATGTTTGATTTCAGCAATTTATGGGGTTTTGATGAATCTATCGAAGCTGGAAGATGAGTTGCCGGCTACTCAAATTTTTTTTTTTTGGTTTGTTCTTCGAACAGAGAAAGAAAGGTTTGAATGTTTTGTTGGTTGGTGATGTGTGAATCGCAGAAGGTGGAATCAGAGGGAGAAAGAAAGGTTAAAAGGGCTGCAATTTTGTTTGGGGTTTGGTGCTATGTATCGAAGAGAGAGACACAAAGTTTTTGGGTGTTTGGTAAAGTTAGTTTGTCTGCTTTTGCTCTTTGGGAATCGCAGAGAAAGAGAGAGACAGATGAGGTTTGTTGACTTTTTGGTTCTTATTAGCAGCCATTATATCAAGTGGGCCAAAGTCTTGGGCCACTAATTTGTGATATTATGTTGAGTGGGCTGCTCTAAAGGGCTACATAGGCTGCCATATTTAAAGTTGATGCAATTCTGGGTTTTGAATTTTTAAAACAACGATCACTATATGGGTGTTTACAAAGTGGGGTCGGGTGTTCGCGAAGATTATTTGAACCGGGATTCCAAATTTCAACATCAAATTCGTACGAATTTGGGAGCGCGCGGGATGATGCGGCATGATGAAAGCTTGATTTTTGAAAAATGTGGGGTAGTCACGGTTACCGATGCAAACGTCAAATTTGGTGACTTGACTACTATGGGCCAAAAACAAGAACGGTATGTTCACTTTCGCACGCCAATATTTATGATTGTTATCGGTTATTCGTAAATGTTCGAAAGCATTTTGTTTATTGTCATATTCTCGCATTTGAAAACGAACGTATGAACCTGGAACGTCAATACCGGTCCTAACGAGTTCACAAATTCTTTGGAGGGATACAAGTCGGATCCTACGGGGTACTAGGCGAAATTTCTTTATCAACTAGAATATGCAACGAAGAAATCTTTTTGTTTATTGTCATATTCTGGCATTTGGTAACGAATGAATGAACCTAGAATGTCAATACCGTTCCTAACGAGTTCACAAAGTCTTTGGAGGGATACAAGTCGGATCCTACGGGGTACTAGGGGACGTTCTTATTCAACTAGAATATGCAAAGAAGAAAGTCATTTTCGTGATTTTTCGGAACCGAGAACATTCAGTGAAGATTGACGACAGTTCCGCTAAGTGAAGGGAATTGGTGAACATTTGAAAGTTGACGACAGTTCCTTTAAAGTGGAGGGAATCTGTTAAGGTTTAGAGATCTTACCAAAGAAATGGGGGAATAAAAATTTTCATATGTTGAATTTCTTCGGTAAATTTCTAAACGCAATCACAGGTGGTAGAGTTTGTGATTTTCTGGTGATACCAACGGTTCGGCGTGGAATGTTTTGCACATACACATATTTGAGGATTTTAATTAATTCTCCAGCCAGCGTGAAGGGTTTTGCACGGAAAAATACAGGTTTCTAAAGTCTACAGTAGTTACAAAAGCGCTGTTCACTGAAGACCTGTGGAATCTTTATGAAAGCTGATAGTTCAAGACTGAAGACCTGCAGGATTCGGTTTTGGGTTTGATGTTTCTTTGGGATTTTACAGGGATCTGGGGGTAACTCAATTCGTTGAGTTTGCAAACGATGTACTTGGTCAAGCTGACTTCCTGAGTACTGATGCTGAAGATCCGTAGTGCATTACGTAGTCAACTTCACAAGGCGAGACAATGAGATCTGGATGTAGTTCAACTAAGCGTGCCATTTGGTTGAGCTTGCAAGGGATACACTTGGTCTAGCTGACTTTCCTGAGTGTTGATGCTGAAGATTAAAGTGCATTACTTGGTCGATTCCACAAAGACGGTTTACAGAAGACAGTTCACCAGAAATCTATATCAATGTAGTATGCTTGTATGAAATAGAGTTCTTATGACAAGATCAAGACTTGATGCAGTTTTTAAAGAATGGAACCCTTATCAAATGCCGGTTGGAGTATTGGAAGATCAGCGGAAGATCGGTCAATTGAGGAAATTGCACAACACCCAACACGGATACGCGTACTTTAAGGGGGAAATATCTTACAAGGAGTGTCAAGATACTACTTACCTGGATCATCGGTCAAGGGGGAATTTGTTAACACAGAGAAGATGAATACTTGATTGAAGATCGATTGCAGTTGCATTTTCAGCATTCGACAGCAACGGACAAGGGGGAATTTGGAATTTGTTGATGCAGATTTTGTGTCCGATGCTTGTCGAATAGATTAGTTATTATTTTACGCTGAATTTGTAATAGTTAGTGAAACGGTCAAACGAATGTGTATTGACCCGCTCGTTTAAAGTGGTCAAACGAGAGGGTTATATGTTTGACCGTGTGGGTTTTGCTAGACAAGTGGGTGTGGGTATAAATACCAACCCTTTGTCATTTGTAAAACTTAGAGAGTGTGAGAGAGAAGGGGAGCTCATTTGAGAGTTCCTTGTGAGCTTCATTGTGTGGGGAAAGATCACCACTTGGTCTCTCCCCGGATGTATACTTCTTTGGTATTAGTTCGGTTATCATGTAATCGGGCCGATTTATAATGTTTTACTACCGGATTAATACAAAGTTGTTTGTTTATCATCTCTAATCTCTCCCTTCTTGAACCGATCTCACACGAATCACGGTTTCGGTCCCGAAACTCGGTCCTACACATAGTTTCCCTTTTTTGCTATTTTTACCCTTTTGGGGTGATTCATGTGCCAATATCAAATACACAAACTATCACATGTTATACGCAACTTACAATTCGATTCTATGGTCGCATGCTATCTATGTGTTTATTTGAACTTACATGATTACTACTTGTGCATTCATTAACTACGATCAAGCCGCGTGGTAGTATGTTGTAGCGCTATAGGTGTAACAATCCTAAATAAACCGACACCTTCGATTATTTTCCGACACCTTGATATATTTTAAAATATTCCAACATGACCCAAAATACACCCCTACGTGAAAAACCAAGCCCAAAATACAATATAGCATTAAAAATAAATTAAAAACAAGTTTAATTAAGTTTAGGCGGGCCGCGACACCCCTTGGTGTTAGTTTACGCGGGCGGTATCAGGGTTAAAACCTGATTTCGTTGAATTATAAGTTGAGGCGGGCCGTGTGAACCCCACCTCAACCTTACGCGGGCCGCTAGAGACCCAAAATGTGGCGCAGCCCTGGGCCGCCACCTGGCCCAACACCCGGCAAGCCTACACGTCGACTCAGCCCAGCTACGCATTGACCCAGGTTTGACGCGGGCCGCATAAACCTTAGGCTTGTGTTACGCGAGAAAGACAGAATTCAGCCCTATATAAGCAGGGCATCGGCTTTCAGTTCCGATCGCTCAAAATCTTTCTTTCTTACTTAATTTCTGGATAGTAGAGATAATACGCGGGTATTATACCCCCCCTAAATAGCAAAGTTCTGCTCCGTTGTAAGTATTATAACCCCTGGATACGTATTAGATACGCTGCCCGATTGATCTAGGGTTCCGTAACGGCTGTCGTGGTTCTGCCCAGCGTAATCGTTGGAATGTCGTCTCGGGGAGGGTATTACTAATGTTAAAATGGGTTATTATACTAACACATGTGCTTTTGTGTAAATTATAGATTGTCACCAGGAAACCCTTACGAAAAACCTAAAACAGCAATGTGAGTAATCTCCTTTTTGTAAACAGTTTTTACAAAACCTTAACTATTTTACAATGCAATTTAGCAGTGATTGAGTCGTTGTAATTCTATGATTACTGCCGGTATGTTGGGGTTTTGTATACAAAATGTGAGTAACGTTACCATTGGACGAAGAGTTAGCCAATGTGTAATATGACCCGCAAGTCAGGATTGACAGTACTGAATGAGTAATTGGGTAGATATAAACATTGTAATCGCCCTCAATACTGTTAAGTTTAAATTAAATTAATATTTCTTGATTAAACTGGGATTCACTCACCAGTATTTCCCACTGAAAAATGTTTTTAAAACACGTTTCAGGTAACACAATGTGAAAGCCAATTAGAAGCCAGCTGGACAGCACTGAAGGCTTGGAAAAGTGGCTATAAAAGTTACCTAAATAAAGAAGGCGTTTTGTTTTAAATAAAATGGGGATTTATCCCTATAAACATGTTGTAATAAGAAACTTGGGTTTTACCCATGTGATTATTAATATAAAATATGGTGGTTTTACTCTGATAAACATTTCCTAACTACGGTCCTGATGAAAAATTCCGCTTCCAAATTAGACAATACGAGATACCACTGAAACTGGCTCGTGGCCGCCCGTTCCCGGGGAATCAAGGGATCGGGGGTTGTAACAATAAGATTGACATCCCATTCCCACTCCTTGGCCTTTTTAGGGGGAGATCCTTTTGGGAATGATAGAAACCACTTACTCTAGCAAGAGGTTAACCTTTTGGGTTCCTCACTTACAAGTCGACACAAGGTTTGAGTGTGCCCTTAGTTTCATGTCGCTATTTCAAATTGCTTTAGATATTATGCTATGCCATTGAATTGTACAAAAATTTTCAATTATACTTATATTTACTAATACCCTATGTTACTCGCCAACTTTTCGTAGTTGATTTTTTTTTGCACATGTTTCAGGCGATAAGGTTTGATGAAGCTTACAAGATTTGCTACTCACATAGGATGCATTGAGGATTTAGATAATTAATTACGGATTGATTTGTTGTTTGTTTCTTTGATTGTAACTGATAAATTGTAAATTTGACTAATAAATATTTAAATTTTTAATTCCATGTGCTTTTAAACCATCTATCAAACTAATGCCCCGATGTTTCCGCCATCGGTTGGGGTGTTACAACAAGAGGATCTTAACAACATCATGGTATGATTAAATAAACATTTCTACATTTCAAATGGTGTATCAGAAATCCGAACAGCAAAACCGTGAAAACCGCCCAGTTCACGTAAACCGTATGTATATTCAGAGACACCAGTTTTAAGACATGGTTATATTTCATCTAAAGTTCTAGTCAGAAACAAGAAATTTGTTAAAATTCAGGCAATCAAGCGACAAATCTATCAATATATTATAAAATATCACAAAAATTGTAATCATAGCACCACAGAAAAGAGAGAAATATTTACAACGACTGTGTGGAGTAATTCCTACTCGATTGTAGAATCATCATCAGTACTGTGACTGTACAAAATGAAAATCACAAACAAATACAGATCTACTACAAACACTCAAATTACAAAATTGGAAGTAGCAAACGTACCTTTTAGGCAAGACAAGAGTTCGTCTCCTCTGAACCGGTGGTTTGGGGGTGAATTTTGGCTGTAAAATTGAATAATATTATAAGATAGATTTCGATACAGATTTTATATTAAAATACTGAATGATGAAAGAATGTGAGAAATTAGTCGACGGAGATCTGTGAACGACGTCGGAGAAGAGCTAGGGTTTGAGTTGAAGATGAAAAAGAAAAGAAAAGTAAATAAAGTTAATGAAAGGGATTCGAACCTAAGCATTTTTGAAAAGGAGAACATTGTGGTTATTTTAACCTTCTAAAGTCAAAAGTTTTCTTTTATGTTCGTCTATTTTTGCAAATATTCATGTTTTGAATAGAGTAAACTCTCATTTTGGTCCCCGAGGTTTGGTCACTTTTGCTACATTAGTTCAAAACTCAAACTTTTTGCATCTGGGTCCCTGTGGTTTTAGTTTTATTGTTATTTTGGTCCAAAAGTGAAATCAGGTTATATTTGTCTTATAAAATCATGCTATTTTGTCTTTTTCCTCAAGGGCAAAATAGTCATTTTCTTCTTCATTCATACAGACATACACTTATATCTCTCTATCTCTTTCTTCTCTTTTTTATGGTACAACCACGGTCGCCTCCACCACCCCATCACCACTCGCCACCACCACAACCGGTTCCACCTCCATCACGATCACCTCGACCACCACCGGTTCCACCTTCACCTTCAGCTAGTTTCCTCGACGATCGATCCTGCAGAGTTTCTAGGTTTAACCGCCTTCATTCTGTTTCAATTCCAAAACTCGCCTGAAAACCGCCGGTCATGAGAATCTCCGCGGCGGCGAGGATGACATTGATGATGTCCGCCCTTGCTTAGAACACGAATTTAACCTTCGTCTTCAACCACATTGATGATGTCCGCCCCTGCTTAGAACACGGATTTTGGTTTTGATTTTGATGTTGGACATAGATTTGGGACTTGGAGGTAAACTTTCGATTTCTTTCACTAGTTGGGTTTTTTTTTCATCAGTTTATTTCCAGAATTGTATGTGAAATTGTGATCATTAGTATTCTACAACAGAAATTGCTAGTAAAAAGTTTTTTATTGTTGATTGAAGTCGTTATGTGTAATGGGGTGAAAAGATGTTAAAGATGGAAGAATTTGATTCTTGTTTTGTGGAAAACAGAAATACCAGGATTAAATTAAACAATTACAAGGATTCAAGCTATTAGTTATGACTTATGAGGACGCAATACATGTTCCTATCTAGTATCTTGGCACTGCAATCTGACTAATTGCTGAAGAATTTAATAACTCTGGAGAAATTGCTGTTGTATATTCTGATTTAGAAGAGTATTTTGTTTAAATTTTGATAATCTAATTTTGATTTTGAACAGATGAGATAGAAGCTGAACAATATCTGATTAAACATGTAATAGAATGCACAAAATGAAGCAGCAAGCAGAAGAACAGAAACAATAACAACCTACTTAAGAGGTAAAAAAACAAAATGACCATTTTGCCCCTGGGTAAAAGGACAAAATAGAAGGATTTTATAAGACAATCATGACCTGATTTTACTTTTGGACCAAAATGGCAATAAAACTGAAACCACAAGGGCCCAGATGCAAAAAGTTTGAGATTTGGAATAAAGTGGCAAAAATGACCAAATCTCAGGGACCAAAATGGCAGTTTACTCTTTTGAATATTTCTAAGTCATTTCACTTATATGTAATTGCAACGGTTGTCATGTGAATTGGTTGCATAATTACTTTTTTAATAGATGAATAGAAGAGTAAACTGCCAAAATGGTCCCTGAGGTTTGGTCGCTTAGAACTATAAATTGTTTTCAAAACATAATAAAACTCAAAGAAATGTATTAACTTTTATTTTCTTTTGACCACACAAAGACATGATAAAAATACCTAATCAAGCATATGTAGAAATACGTTAGTGGTTACTTTTTCCCAACGAACCGAACACATATAAATATCGTTTTGGTTACACTGCAACTTTATTCTTTAGCTTATCTCTTTTGTTTTATCTTAACGGTACACAAACAAATTGATTCCAAACCGCTAAGTCTTAATACAAATGTAAAGGTGGTGTAATGGTTAGGTGCCCCACTAAACGAACCAACCCGGTTTCGATTTGATTTCTTTTACTTGGTATAAATTCAATTTACTTACTTTACTTTTTGATACAACCATAACACTTATATTGGTTACATTGAGTTATATAATATACATCAAAACACGCGTTTTCATATGGTTTACGCATTACATAACGTTTGGAATAATTCATTTGATGTTTGCAATGTACCCGTGCCGCAACGCACGCGGGCCTTATAACTAGTTATGTATGAATATCCAAAGTTATGATATATAATATAATGTAAATACATAATAGATAACTAGAAAAAATAAAATAGAAATGCAAGTAAATAAATATGATAATTTTTGGTGTGTACGTGGATGGATATATGTGTAGGTGAATGCTTTCAACAAAAGCAACAAACAGATAGTGATGAATGTGGTATATGCACGTGGATAGGTTGGGAAGAAAACACCAAATATTGTAATCTAGCCACCACGTCTTCTCTTCGATTTACAGAGACAACCATAGACATTTTATTTAATCTAGCCTTTCTTTCTTTTAACGGAAAAATAAAAATAAAAGAACAAGTGTGGTGTTTCTCATTTGAGTTTATATAAATAGTAAGAAACGAAAGAGAGATAAATTAGTGGTGGCGATAGTAGCATATCACGTTGTATACGATTGCTATTGCCAATTAGTTTGTGGTGTTTTTGGCGGCTGTATACGGTTGGCTATGTACGGCTGAAATCGGTGGTGTTAGCCGCAGTGACAAAGCTTGAGAAATCTCGTTCGGTAAGCGTTCGTGAATAGTTCATGAATATGGTCATTCCTTAATGAACGAACGCGAACAAGGCTTTATTTGTATTCGTTCGATTCGTTTAGAGTCCTAAGTCATTCGTGTGAGAGTTTATTGAAAATCTATAGTAAAATTTTTAAGTGATTTAGTACATTTGTATTAGTGTCATAAACATGTGGTAAATAAGTTAAATTACTTGTTTACATGTCATTCTTCACGATAATAGTCTCTTAATTAGTTGGTTTCTATTAGGATTAGTCGGTAGGTACTTAGGTAGTAAGAGTTGGTGATGAAAACGTTCCATGCATATCAATGTATATTACAGTGGCGGATCTAGAAAATCTTTATAGGGGCAACATTTCATAATAAAAAAGGTAACGAAATCAAAAAAATATCAAATTTTTCCAAAATATACATTACCGCCTTAACGTTAAGGGATATCAGGCTACCCTAATGTCCGCCCATGGTATAGTATATGTTAAGATAACTCCAATTTATAATCCAAACTATTGTATTAATTGTTTTCATCCTAATTCTTTTTTTTTTGTTAGCATATGGGCTTCTAATGTTGGGCTAGTCTTTTGCATATGGGCTGCTTCAGGTGGGCTGTGTGGACTTCAATAAGCCCAAACCCAATACAATACATTTGCCTTCTATTTGGGCTGAGCAATGACCATCTCAAAAATTGCACCGAAAATGAAATTTTATTCTGAAGCGATGTGCGAACAAATGAAGATAATGGTGGGTCCTCCAAGGAGAGAATTAACTTTTATTCTTTTGTTTTAACATTATATTTCTTTTACTAGGTTATAGATCCGCGCACTACAAGAGTTGAACAACGACAATATCTTACGTAAACCCGTGTAACATACGAGATTATAAGCGCAGATAAACGTATATAGTTTGAATTCATTGTTTGACTTCAAAAGTCAAGAGGAGAAAATGGCAGTTACATATCTAGATGCATCATGGGTCTCGCTTTGCGCATTTCCATACATCCCGCGAATGTGCTTGACTTCAACTCTCAGTTTTTCCAGCTCAAAGTTAATACTATTATCCTGCAATGACGAGTTTTTCAATTCAAAGTGGGTCATCCTGTTTGCCTCACCGAGCACCATCTTCTAGCAGTGGCGGACCCAAGATTTTTTTTTCAGTGGAGTCCATTTTTTTCGGTGTTCAAAATTTTCATAACAGAACGTTAAAATTTTCGTGTCAATCCTCGTTCAAGTCGGGTTATAGCGAGGTTTGAACTAGATTTAAAAAAACAAACAGGAAAAACGAGCTATACAAGGATTGAACCCATGACCTCTTGTTGGTAAAGAGAGAGATTTACAACTACACCAGGTTCCTTTTTCTTTCTATGGTGTCCATCTAATTGTATTTATGGGGTCCTTATACAATTTAATATACTGAATCTACTAATTTTTTTAAAAACATTGGGGTCCGGGGACCCCGACCCACTCTATGTGGGTCCGCCCCTGTCTTCTAGTATTTCTACTAACATAGTCCTGACCATATCGAGTTCCGCCGGGGTTATATTTTCTGATGATGAAGAGAGCGAATTTAGAGTGCCCATTTCTTAAAAATTAGTTGTATTTGAATAGATAAAATAGTTGAGATGTGTTAAAAATAATGAGTTGGACTGTTATTTATACTAAAAATTTAATGATTTAATTTAAAAATGTGACCGTTGCAAACTAACGGTTATAAAAATTAGCTGTTGAAATCAGATTCACGTGCGTCGAAGTCTCTATGCCAATCCAGCCACACCATAACAACGCCACCTTCGGCATGGTATTCCACTTTGTTAACCTGTGACACATCAGCCCACACCGTGATTTCCTCCGCACAATCGATAGTCTAATAAAAGAAGTGGAGACGATGAATTGAAATAGAATAAAAAGCCAAGTCAATAGTCTTTAACCCCTTCTGGCGTTCAAGCTCATGTTTTTAGTCGTCCAATGATTTTGATTTATTGTCGTATAGTTTGGTATTCCTTATCACATTTATTATCCTATATAAGAGAACATGGAATTAGTTAACCCAATTCCATGGAATTAGTTAACCAAATTCCATCCACCTATTTCTTATCTCTTTGACGTAGACAAAACTAGGGGAAGGGGCATCTAAGAATCACTCATGTGAACATATGTATTCATATAAAAATATGGGAAAATAAACAAAAAAAAATATACATATAATACTTTTAACATGCCTTTTGGTCTTTAAAATATTATAAAAAAATAAAAATAATACATATAGTTACATGTGCAGTTTTTATTTTTAATTCTTAGTTGTCTTTTTATGTTATCAATCCATAAAATAAACGAGCCGAAGCCAAGCCGAGCTGGTTCGTTAAAGTTCGAGCTTGAGCTCAACCTAGCTTGACTCGATTACAACCCCAATATAGGATCCCTTTGACTTTAAGAGGAACATTAGTTTATATAAGGTAAGCTGCAGAGTTTAATCTAATACAACAATAATTATACTGTAGGCTAACGTTAAAAGTAATCATTAAGCTACATCAATAGTAATCCAACTAATGTTCATCATTTAATGGTGCTTGGGCTGACATGAATCACATTTTTATGAAGATTTGTTTTGACTCTTTAAACTATGTCCAATAAAGTTATTTACTCTTATTAAGCAAAAAAAGTGGAGACGATGACTTGAGTCACCTACTGTTCCAAAGAAAATCCATAAAAATAAGTCTTTAAGCTCTTCTTAGGTTCAAACTCATGTTTTTAGTCTTCAAATGATTTTGATTTATTGTCATCTACTTTGGTATTTCTTATTCCCTTCATCATCGTATATGAGATGGCATGAATAAAGTAAAGCCAATTTCATCCACATATTTATTATCACCTTCATGTGGACAAAATATTTGAATATTTTCTATTAAAACAACGAATATTCTCTGTCATTAAGGCTCGCCTCACGATCTATATTCAAAGTGGCTCATCCTGTTCGCCTCACCGTGCTTTTGGCATCATCTTCTTGTATTTCTACTAACACGGTACTAACCGCATCAAGGGACGCCAAGATTATATTTTCCAATGATGAAAAGAGCAAATTTAGGGTGTCCATATTATAAAAATAAATTGTGCTTAAATAGATGAAACAATTGAGATGTGTTAAAAATTTAATGATTTAATTTAAATACGTGACCGTTGCAGATCAGTGGTTATATAAAATAGCAGTTGAAATCACATCCACGCATGGAAGTCGACACGCCTAACCAGCCACACCGTGATTACGCCACCTCCGGCATGGTATTCCACGTCGTTAACCCAGCCCACGGTGTGATTTCCTCCCCACGTCTAATAGTTATAAATGATGCTCCTTTATTCATGTTTGATCCTCCTTTATCCATGTTTGGAACCAAACAAAAATCTAACACAACTACAAGAGAGAATGATTTGCTTGTATAGGACCTCAAATAAATCTAAAACAATAAGTTTACTCTAAAATTTATAGTTAGCATATTAATTTTATTTTAAGTGAGGGCCCTATTTTTTTGGAGGCCCTAGGCCCAAGCATAGATTACTTGTACAATAGGTCCGACCCTGAATAGTCTAATAAAAGCCAAGTCAATAAGTCTTTAAAGCCATCTTGGGTTGTCGTTGAATGATTTTGATATATTGTCATCTACTTTCGGATTCTTTATCACCTTTATCGTCGTATGTTAGACGCATGGAAATAGTTGAGCCAATTCCATCCACGTAATTCTTATCTATATTTAGTACAAAATTACAAAAGATATTTATTAAAAATACAAAAAATACAAGTTATATATAGTGGCAGAATAATAGAAAAAAACCATACAATCCACTACAAAAAAATGAGTGCCAAATGTTTACTTTTCTCTCAGTCATTTCTCTTCGTCATCCTCATGCACTTTGCAACATTTTCCAAACTCATCCACACGTCTGCAGCACAGAGCGGCACCACCGGTGATCGTCTGGCACTGCTTGCCATCAAATCCATGATTAAAGGTGACCCACATGGTCTCTTGACCTCATGGAACCATTCCAGTACTAATTTCTGCCAATGGCAAGGTGTTACTTGCAGCCTTCGCCACCAAAGAGTCACCCACTTGGACCTCACACACGGAGGCTTAACTGGTACGTTGTCTCCTTCTGTCGGAAATCTAAGCTTTCTCAGTAGCATTCGGCTTTTTAACAACTCATTTTCAAGTGAAATTCCACCTGAAATTGGGCGTCTCTTTAGATTACGACAACTACGTCTCGCTTACAACTCTTTCACGGGAAACATTCCAGCCACCATAATGAACTGCTCCAACCTCCAATTCCTTAAGTTGGGTATCAATAATCTGGTCGGCAAGATCCCAGATGAAATCGGGCGTCTCTTTAGATTACAAGAACTAGATCTTTATAACAACTCTTTCACGGGAAACATTCCATCCACCATAACGAATTGCTCCAACCTCCAAGTCCTTGACTTGGGTCTCAATAATCTGGTCGGCAAGATCCCAGATGGGATTGGTTCATTGTCCATGCTAAGCTTCCTCTCCCTTCATGATAACATTCTACAAGGCGGAATTCCAAATGAAATCGGGCGTCTCTTTAGATTACAAGAACTATATCTTTATAACAACTCTTTCACTGGAAACATTCCATCCACCATAACGAATTGCTCCAACCTCCAAGTCCTTGACTTGGGTCTCAACAATCTGGTCGGCAAGATCCCAGATGGGATTGGTTCATTGTCCATGCTAAGCTTCCTCTCCCTTCATGATAACATTCTACAAGGCGGAATTCCAAATGAAATCGGGCGTCTCTTTAGATTACAAGAACTATATCTTTATAACAACTCTTTCACTGGAAACATTCCATCCACCATAACGAATTGCTCCAACCTCCAAGTCCTTTACTTGGGTAACAGTAATCTGGTCGGCAAGTCCTCCAACTCTTTCACTGGAAATTTATTGTCCATCCCTCCTACACTTCATACGCTCAGCTTAAGTTTTAATAACTTCGGGGGGGAATTACCTTCTCTCACAAACGGTTCGGCTTTAACATATTTGGACCTATCAAATAATTCTTTTGTTGGATCACTACACAATTTGGTGTGTTCCAATGGTGTGAACAAGATTGAGTATCTTAATCTGGGATATAATCAGTTGTCAGGTGTAATTCCGGAGTGTTGGGAGAAGTGGTCGAGTTTAATAGTCTTAGGCTTGAGTAATAATAATTTGTCTGGTGAGATTCCAAGAACATTGGGTTTGATACCTTCATTGCAATTATTGAACATGGGTGGGAACAAGATTTCAGGAAGTTTACCTTCTTCCCTAATGAATCTGTCATACTTAAAGGTTCTTCAACTTGAACAAAACAATCTTGTTGGAATCATTCCACCATGGATTGGAATAAAACTCACTCTGTTGAAACTTCTCAACCTTAGATCCAACAATTTTTATGGAACTATTCCACACCAGCTCTGTTATCTTTCACATGCCCATATCTTGGATCTCGCTCATAATAACTTGTCTGGAAATATTCCAAGATGCTTTAACAACTTTAGTGTCCTTTCCGGCATAGAGACTAACTCAGAGAATACGTTTTCATTCTCCTGTAGTAGCATTCCAATCCTTGCTATTGTGTCCTTGGTGACAAAGGGACGAGAAGACATGTATGTATTTATTCTGGGACTGGTTATGCTTTTGGACCTTTCCAGCAACAATTTTTCTGGGCGGATCCCTACTGAGCTAACAAGTCTCCACAAGTTAAAATCATTGAATTTATCAAGTAATCAACTGACAGGAAATATCCCGAATAAGATTGGGGACATGAAAGAACTTGAATCTTTTGATGTTTCAGTAAACAAGCTTTCTGGGGAGCTTCCTGTAAGCTTATCAAGGTTGAATTTCTTGAATAGCTTTAACGTTTCATACAACAATTTGATAGGACGAGTTCCATCAAGTACTCAGATTCAAAGCTTCAATGAGTCCAGCTTCGTTGGAAACAAACTTTGTGGAGCTCCACTAACTAATGATTGTGTTCATTTTGACAAACCTGATACAACAAGCGACCAAAAAGAAGACGGTGGATCACACAAAGTAGATTGGGGGTTGATTATTAGCATAGTGCTTGGATTTATTACTGGGTTTTGGGCCATTGTGGTTCCATTAATACTCAATAGATCATGGAGGATCACGTATTTCCGTCTCTTGAGGAAATTGATCAAGGTATAAGGTTTATGATGTTATGCTTAAGTATTACTGTGATATGTTTTCTAAGTAACCCTAAAAAGACAGCTCCTGGGTCACTTGGTGTAGTTTCCCTGCAGTCTGCTTTTCATAAGGTTGTTTATTGCTGTTGTTTTTTGTTCGGTTCCAGTAAGGTTGTTTTGTTATGTCTTTCTTTGTAATTGTTAAACCAGCTTCCCGCTGCTCCTTTATCTAATAATCATATATCATCGTGCCAATAAAAAGCGACGTACACTTTATAAATTTGCATACTCAAAGTTCAAGACAGGTACATATAATATATAGATAAATCAAACTAATGTACATAAACCAATCCTAACAAAATCAGGTTGCATCAAAAAATTCCCACTCAAATGGTTATGTTGTTGATTTCCACTCCATGATTGCCGAAAGAAGCATGTAATTAGGCGTTAGGCTCCTACTAATTAGTCAAATCTTGTGATCACCAAATGAACATTCAAAAACTAAGAAATATAAAAAGACTTGAATCTGTGATGATTTCGGCAGATAACCACTTATAAAGTATATAGTTTGACTTCAAAAGTCAAGAGGAAAAAAGAAAATTGCAGTTACCTTTCTAGATGCATCAAGTGTCTTGCTTTAAGCATTTGATTGGCTAGTATTTGATGAGCGTTGGGCTAGCCGTTAGGCATAGCCGTTGGCCAACTGCTATTTAAAAAAAAATCTTTTAATTATTTTCTATATAAACTAAACATTTCTTACACGTTTTTACCATCTAAAAATTCAAAAACCACTATCAAACTCCAAAAAATATATAAAATGGATTCTTCAAGTTCAAGCGATTCGTATGATAAACTTGTTTTGTGATTCTCATCCGACGACGGAGTGGAATTATTAGGGTTATTGGATTTTAATAATCCGAAGTTTCACCTGTTGGCCACTAATAATCCCATTCAAAAATTCCCTGTAATAATCCCAACTTGTAAGATTTTGGCCCCCAATAATCCTTTGCTAACTGCGTTAGTTTTTGTCAATAGACCTGGCAAACGGGTTGGGTCATGGGTCGGGTTCGGGTTGGAACGGGTTCGGGTCAGAACGGGTTTCGGGTCGGGTCGGGTTGGATAAAAAAATGTTTTTTTTAAAGTGATTGTACATCAAGGGGCAATTTTGTCGGGTTAAAACGGGTCCGGGTTGGTAACCTTCGAATAATGTACCTACTTTGTACAACCCGTTGCTCTATGTACAACCAGAAGTTTCATTTCTTTTACATACTATCCTTTTCATCAAGTAAACCTATCAAAGTTTCTTTATCCCTTACATACACCAGCCTCCTTACAGACCCTAAGTTTCACCAATTTTGACCTAGATGTACATGAGGCGCCGCTTCAAAGCTCAAACCCTAAGGCACTTTCCAGATCGCCTTGCCATGTGCGCACTTCGCGCCTCAAGCACACTTTTAAAACCAAGTTCCTACTTCCTGCTATTACCAGATTTAGTAGGATATTCTAAATTCCTTTTTGAAGTTTAATCATTGTAGCAGATAATGCAACAAAAACACTTGATCAACAAATACACATCAACATTCCTGTTAAACCTAAAAAAACTTCAATCACATATGTATCAGTCGAACACATAAAGTTTTTGAAACATTTAGAAAGAAAAAAAAAAAACAATCAGCCATTTAAATCATCTAATTTTCTTTAAACAATGTCCATATATTCAATCAGTCATTTAAATCATCATCATAAGAGAAAGAAATTACAGCTTCAACATCAAACTAATAAAACATCGATCACAGATTTACAAATTAATCACAGTTTCTGAAACATTTACAACAAAAAAACGCTATTCATCTATCAATTTCCAAAACAACTCCACAAAATCAAACAAATTCACAACAAAATTTAAAACATTTACACAGACACACATCAAATCCATCAACTACCCTGCTCATGAAGTGATGAAGATACCTTCACCGTAAAAGATGCCGTCGCTGATGAAGATGCCGGCGGAGGGTGGGGGTTTGTGGCGGAGGCCGGAGAGGATGAAGATGCCGTCGCTGAATCGCTGATGATGATGATCACTGAAGTTCGAGCTCTAAGAAAAAACCCTAGGACAGTAAGCTTTCCTAACCCGTGTCGTATTTCTTCTAAACCCAGTAACCCGTTCCTTTTTACTTCTAAACCCAAATTGACCCGTAAACATACTTCCCCTTTTTAAAATTTGACCCAGTTGGACCCATTAATTTTTACAAGGAAACCCAAATTGACCCATAGTAATTAATAAAAGACCCAAAGTGACCCAATTATATGCATTCGGGTCAGAATTGCTTCCCCTAGTTTTTGATGACGTGGACGCTAATGTGTAAAAAAATAAGCTGATTCATTATGTGGATATTGATATGAAAAAATATATTTTTTTAATTATATATATACATACACAGACAATCACCATCTTCACCATCACCATCACCACCACCACTCCACTACCTCACTACCACCACAACCACCCAACTCCCACCGCACAACCACCATCTTCAACCCCCTCCGACCACCCAGCTCCCACCGCACAACCACCATCTTCAATCCCCTCCGACCACCACCTACCATCCATTCCCACAATCCTTCAATCTGCAATGAAATCAGAACCTCTGCAACAACAACAATGGAATTAACCCTATTTCCGCTCCACCACATCGACATCCGCTCTACCATATCGAGCTCTGCTCCAACAACAACAACAATGGAATTAACCCTATTCCCACGGTTTTGGATCCTTCATCGGTGACGGTTAGGTCAAGTTTGAGAACCGCCGATACGGGGGTGGTTGTCGGTCAGGTGATGAAGGGTCGAGAAGATACTTATGGATACGGGGATGCTTCAACAACTTTAGTGTGCTTTCTGGCATAGAAACTAATTTAGAGGTTCAATTATTATTCTATCTTGATGGTGGCTATTTTATTGTTGTTGATTTATTGGTGATGAAGGGTCGAGAAGACACTTATGGATCTATCCTAGGACTAGTCACGCTTTTGGACCTTTCGAGCAACAATTTGTCTGGGCAGATCCCTAGTGAGCTCATGACCCTCGGCAAGTTAAAATCATTGAATTTATCAAGAAATCAATGGACAGGAAAGATCCCAAATAAGATAGGAGACATGAATTCACTAGAGTCTTTTGATTTATCAGTAAACTATCTTTCTGGAGAACTTCCTATGAGTTTGTTAGGGTTGAATTTCTTGAGTAGCTTTAACATGTCCTACAACAATTTGACAGGAAGAATTCCAACAGGTACACAAATTCAAAGCTTCAATGAGTCCAGTTTCATTGGAAACAAACTTTGTGGAGCTCCACTAACCAATGATTGTGTACATGTTGACAAACCTGATACAACAAGCGAGCAAAAAGAAGACGGTGGATCACACAAAGTAGATTGGGGTTGATTATTAGCATAGCGCTTGGATTTATTACTGGGTTTTGGGTCATTGTGGTCTCATTAATGCTCAATCGATCATGGAGGATAACATATTTCCGTCTCTTGAGGAAATTGATCAAGGTATAAGGTTTCTGATGTTATGCATAAGTATTATTGGGATATGTTTTCTAAGTGACCATTAAAAAGCAGCACTTGTAGTTCCCCTGGGAGTCTGCTTTTCTTCATAATTATGTTCATTGCCGTTGTGTTTTTGTTCGGTTCTGGTAGGGTTGTTTTGTTATGTATTTCTTTGTGATTGTTAAACCAGCCTCTCACTGGCCTTTTCTCTATTAACATATTGTCGTTCCAAAAAATAAATAAAAAAATAAAAAACTATTTACACTTTATAAATTAGTGTACTCAAAGTTCATGACAGGTCCAAATAACATATAGATAAATCAAACAAATGTACATAAAACAATCCTATCCAAAAATTCTCACATGAAGCTTGGGAAATACTCAGGATTTTGGAGATACTAATCCTGTTTGTTGATACTCACTGGACTCGTGTCTTTGTAAATGGTGGATGTGGAAGAGATATCCGATTGAAGCATTATTGAGAGACCAACATCCCCGATTTTGCTCACGAGATTTTTATCATGCAGTATATTTGCTGGTTTTTGGTCACGATGAATGATTGATCTCGGCTTCGTGTTAAGAAGGAAGTTTAGAGCTGATGCTAACCGATTGAGCCACAGGATCAATGGTGTGTCGTTTTTGAGAAATAATCTCGTCCAAACTACCGTTTTCCATCTACTTGTAAACCAAACAACCATGATCGACACACACTGATTGGAATCAGCAGATGAGGATGCCGGATTCGGCTCAATACTTCAACCTGCAAAATCAAGTTTTATTATTAGGAAATGATAAGGAGCTGATTGGAAATCTAGAAGACTCTCGTACCCGAATTCCATAGATTAGGATTCCGATTTGTCACTAAAGACTTTCCCTGTTTTTTAGCCTTTTGAATTCTATAATTTTTAGTGGAACTTGTAAATCACTAATTGACTTGACTTACGCGTATATTTATGTCTTTGACTCGATTTGAGCGTCTATTTATGTCTTCAACTTCCGTATATTTTTGACGATTTGTAATTTCAAAATTTTAACAATGCATTTCCCTATAAAAGGGCCGCAATGTGCATGTTTTAATCATTTTGAATATATGTGCATGTTCCATTCCCTCTGGTTCCAACTTTTATGTTTTAATCTTTTGAGTTTGATGGATTCCTTAAGTTGTAGTTTTTGAACATCAGTCAGTCAGCTGACACAAAGCAGTATGCTTTAGTTCAAGATTGACTTGACTGTTAGTCTAATCTTCTGATCACCAAATGAACATTCAAACACTAAGAAATATAAAAAGACTTGAATCTGTGTGATGATTTCGGCAGATAACCACTTATAAAGTATATAGTTTGACTTCAAAAGACAAGAGGAAAAAAGAAAATTGCAGTTACCTTTCTAGATGCATCAAGTGTCTTGCTTTATGCAATTGCATCAACCCGCGAATGTGCCTGCGTTTAACTCTCAGTTTCTCCAGCTCAAAGTTAATACTATTATCCAAAGAAGTAACAGAGCCTTGATCTGTCCACTCTGTCATACATACCAACAGCACTATCAAATTATCAAAAAAAAAAAAAAAAAATCAATTTTGACTTTTGACGTCAAACCTATAAATCTTTGAAACTAAAATTGATATGGAATTTGGTTCATATTGAACACCATAACTTTTCTGTTCGTGATACTTGTGCCGGTCTTTAATGGGCCACAAATCTTCCTGAAATCAGTTGAAGAGTTCAAATGGAATCTCGAAGAAGAAAATCAGTCTCTTAAACTTGAAAAGTCAAAGGGTGCCTGTTTGGGAGCTTGGGGCAAGACTTGAAGGATTGGCGATAGAACTTGAATCACTATCAATTGTCTCAGAATCAGAAGCCCAAGGTACATAGGACCATTCGAGATCATCGAATGTGTCGGATCAGTTGCTTATAAGTTAAAATTACCTGAAGAGCTCCGTGGTATCCACAATGTATTCCACATCTGCAATCTGAAGAAGTGTTTCGCTGATGAATTACTAGTCATACCACATACAGATGTGCGCATAGAAGAGAGCTTGAAGTTTGTTGAAAAACCTGTGTCGATCAAAGATCGACAGGTTAAGAAGCTTCGAAGGAAGCATGTGCCAATAGTAAAGGTTAAATGGGATGCCCGTAGAGGTCCCGAGTACACATGGGAGGTTGAGTCCACAATGAAAGAAAAGTACCCTCATTTATTTCAGTAAATCTTGAGGTCGAGATTTCTTTTAAGGGGGTGAGGATGTAACACCTCGAAAATTCGTGTTCAATAAAATAACGACACGTGTCATATAAGACAAAAGTGTTATAAACCCGGATCCAGTTAAAGATGTATGGCAGGATTTAAAAGTGTCGTCATGTTAATTTATACCTCTGAACGACCTCATTATGAATCCCAAGACCCTAATGTATATTATGAACATCTGACATACTCAAATCCGGTAAACACTAACAATAATTGATTTGTTGATACATATTTATGGACGCGACTCGACGCGAATTGATTCGAGATTGTGGACACGACTTTGCTCGGCTTATTTTGTGACAACTTTCCTCCGTTGTATACAAGACTTCAAGCCGACACAAGAGACAAGACATGGACTGGACTCAACATCACAGTCCTTGGGCTAAGACAAGTTGACGAATCAAGGATTGGGCCTCATCTATTTGGGCCGAAGACATCAACGGCGAATCAGCCCAGAAGTCGACGAAACAGATGTGTTTCGTCGACCATGATGCTGATTCGTCGTGCACTGTTTGTTTCGTCAAGTGTAATGTGTCTGTGGGTATAAATAGCATTCATTTGTTCTGTTTCAGTAGACACAAGAACAGAGCACACACACACGAGAGAGAGAGTTTACAGAGCACATTTGTAAACGTTGGATTGTAACTGAACCCTTTCATTCGTATTAATACAGTGGTGTTAAACGGTGATATTGCGTGTCGTGTTATTACGTGTTCCGTCTCGGTTTGCTATTCCGGTTGGATTCCGCACAACCGGAGTGGTTCGTACACAAGGATTAGGCGACTAGATCCTCCCCTAGCCGGACCTACAAGTGGTATCAGAGCCTTGGCTCTTCTCCTTGTTAAAACCGAGGTGTTCTTGGTCGTGTTTCGGGTTTTTGAAAAGTTCACATTTTCTGGAAAAATTTGTTAAAATCGGCTGTAATCTTGTTATTTTGCTTCATGTTTTGTTAAAAACCTTGTTAAAATTCACATTTACATGTTTGTTATGGGTTTTTATTAAACTTTTTAGCAAAATCGCACTTTCGGAAAATTTATCGTTCACCGGAAAACTCATAGTTTACCGGAAAATACATTGTGTTCTTGATAATCTTCAAAGTGTTCTTGATAAAACCCACTTTTTGATCCTAGAAATTTCAAATTACTTTGTAAAAGTGTTTGTGTGTTTGAAAATTGTGCAAAAGATTAAAATATTAAGTTAGTAAGATTACCTTACTGGTTGGTAAGGTCTAGACGTGCAAGAGTTGACAAAAGAGTGCTGTGTCAGACAGATCTCACCAACCCAGTTACTTCTTCGACGAATCAGACATCAGACGAAACAGGTCTCATTCGTCAAGCCCATCCTCGACGAAACAGACCTTCTGTTTCGTCGATATAGCCTGTCTTTGGGCTTCTGTTTCGTGGGCTTAGCTACTGGGCTTCTTGTTTCGTGGACTTTTAGCCCAAAAGCTGATTCGTCGCCTTAGTGGGCCTTTCAGTTTCGTCGAACCCTTTTGTTTCGTCAAGCCCATCACACCCAATCTGTTTCGTAAACATTTGTAAACAATTTGGTTTCGTCATTCATTACAACTTCTGTTTCGTGGATCTGTGTTTCGTCAAAACACTTATCTGTTTTAACAGAAGGCGTGTATTCGTGTTTTGACTGTTTGTTTTGAGTGTGTTTCTCAGGTATTTGTCATTCTATATCAAAAATGAATCCAAGGTGGAATACTCTGGTAAATACAGATATGTATTTTGGTACTCCGTCATCTTCCGCACCGGTATCTTCACAAGCTAATGCAATTTCTACCGGTCAATGGGCATTTGTATCAAATCAAGTTCCAAGCGTTCAAAGCATTCTTTTAAGCGAAAGCGAAACTGGAAGTTTGAATAGACCTCCAAAGTTGATGCATTTATATGAATATCCAGGATGGATTGATAGATTTCATACATACGTTCTTGGTCAAAATACAGAATTGTGGTTGCGGTTCATCACAGATTTCGATCAAACAATAGAGGTTGCCGCATCATCTGCTGCTACGTTTGGAGATCTCTCGGAAGATCAGAAGAAAGTCTATGATCTAGAAAAGAAGGCATACGCAATTCTCACTCAGGCCTTAAGTAAAGATATCTATCATCAGTTTGTCAGTTATAAAACTACAAAAAGGTTGTGGGACGCGTTGAAGACGAGGGGCGTGGGAAATGAAGCAACACGCCAATTGAGAAAAGAGTTGCTAAAGAAAGAGTTTGATGGTTTTACTTGTATGGAGAATGAGTCGTTGGGTGATTTGACTAGTCGATTTAATCACTTGATGACTGAATTGACAAATTTCGGGGTTGTTACAACTCCTGTAGAGATTGTGAAAAGGTTTGCAGATGCATTGCCACCTCAGTGGAATACGTTCTTGGAAATCATGAAGTACAATGGTACTTTGGATACAACAAGCTTCAACGATTTTGTTCAAATTCTAGAAAACAAGAATCAGGTAGAAACTCTGAAGGCAAAAAGAATTCCCGTGCCTCAAAATCCTGAAATGTATTTTGGAACCTCTAGCACCTCTACAAAACCTTCTTCGCATGCTCCAACTCAGACAGCATTTGTGACTAGCACTGACATGTATGGCAATACTATCCAAGTGCCGGTTCCTCCAAAGACAGACATGTATGGAAATCTGCTGGAACCAGTCCCTCAATCAGCACCACAACAGCAACGACCTCTCAGACCAACTGATATGTTCGGAAATCCTTTACCAACAACTGATATGTATGGGAATCCACTTCCTCCTCCTCCTGTTCAATCTGCCGTACCAACAGACATGTACGGGAATCCACTTCCTCCTCAACAGCAAGCATGCTATGGAAGTACATCATCTACTGGTCAGCAATCAAAGCCAAATACAGTACGGCTCGACACCTCAAGCCTTTCTAAAGTTAGTGTGGAAGTAGCAAAGGAACACATGGAGCTGCTAAACACTGTGGTGAGCGCATACTGTGGATTAGTGGAAGGTCAGATTGGTAATATTAATCTGACACAAGAAGACTATCAGCAGATTGATAAAGAGGAGATGGAGATGATGGATATTAAGTGGGCCTTTGCCAGTGCTGTTAGGCGAGCAAAGGATTTCATGGAGAGAACGGGCCGAACCAGCTTGGAAAGCAAGAAAGACACCAAGTATGGGTTCGATAAACAAGCGGTTAAATGCTTCAACTGTGGTGAACGTGGCCATTTCAAGCGTGAATGTACAAGGCCATCTCAACATGGGAACCAGAATCCCTTCAGAGGTCAAGGCAACCAGCAGAACCAGAACAGGAACAATGTTCGTACGCTGGTACCCGTCAACAACCAAAGCCAAGCAGGACCATCAAATGCCAACCAGGCACTTGTGGTTCAAGTAGATGAAGGTTGTGACTGGTCATTACAGTTGGGAAATGATGCTTCGGATGGAACGGCGTGTTTTGCTGAGATTGTCAAGGATCTTAATCACACCAGTGGTGGAGAATCTTCCCCCAATGGTGGTGACTCCTCTGAGGATGAAGACTCTTCTGGTTACAGCAGAAGTTCGGATGAAGAATCCTCGAGCTCAGGTGATGATCATGTGGATGAGACATCAAATGCGTCAATCGATGCAAATATTGATGAGCTGTTGGAAGAAACTGCAGCAGGAATTCAAAGAAGATCTATCTTGGTGGATCAAGCTGCTTATTCTTCGTCTTCTCTCCATTCAGCCTTTATGGCGAATGTCGACAGTTCATCAAGTCAGGTATGTGTCGATGAACCCACTTCTGTTAGCTGTGATAATTGTGATAGATTGCTTGCTAGATGTGCTGATTTGGATGCAAACATGTCTGAGTTGCAAGGCAAACACGATGCTTTACAAGCTAGTTTGTTTGAATTGCAAGACAAACATGTTTCTGTGAATGATAGGTGGTGTGAATTGCAAAGCAAGCATGAGTCTTTGCAAGAGAAATATGATGTGACATTTATTCATAATCAGAAATTGACAGTTGATATTTCAAAGTGCACTGAAGCCAATATGTTTTATGAAAACCATGAAAAGAATTATAAATCAATGATTGAAACATTGAAGAAAGATAAAACAGAGCTGACTAAAATGGTTTCCAGAAAACAAACTGACATTAATTTGTATATCACTCGTCTTGAGGTGATGCAAAAAGAAATGGCTTGTGTTAAAACAGAAAGTGAGGCGATCCGACTCAAGTTAGACAGTTATTTGAGTTCTAGCTATGTGTTGGATCACATCATTGATGTTCAGAAAGAGAAAAAGGATGTCACATGCATAGGTTACAAGAAATGTCCACCACCCGTGAGAAACAATTTTGATGCCTTGCCTGATGAGGAGTACATAACTCACTTTGAACCATCTGTTCCTCTAGATGTTAATGAATTTGCAGCAGGACTAGGATACAAGAAGGAAGTGTCATCAGATTCGGATGTGTCAGCAGATACATTTGTAACTGCTGAACAGAATCAGGATCCGCCAGTTGTGATTGAGGATACTGATTCTTCTGATGATGAATCTGATGATACTGATTCAGCAAAGTCTGATGCGGTGATAAAAGATGAGGATATACCTCTTGAGAATCACATTCTGTGTGATCCTCCTGCAAAACCCGCTAAGACTGTTGCAACTGAGTCCTCGTCTGAGAAAGAGTCGGAGAGTGTGGATTTGCTGTACACTCTTGTTGGTGATGATAAAATTTACTCAGACAAAGATTTTCCTATTAAAAATGTTAATCAATCTTTAATTAGTAAAGTCTTTGAAAATTCTACAAGTAAGTTTTTGGGAAAGACAGGACCACATGTTACAGTCACACAGTGTCCTCCTATCCCAAAGGCTGAAGTCAGAAAACAATTTGGGAAAAAGAAATTACCAACAGTGCCAAAACAGCAAAACCATACCAAAACAAATAATAAGGCACCGACTCAAAATCAAAGGAAGCCGAATCAGAAGAAGAAGAAGAATGTAAACTTTGTGAAATCGAAGGGAACGGACAAAATTGAAAAGTTTGCAAATCAATCTAACCTAGATTTTGTTCAAAAGGCAACAGTGATGAAAAGGAATGAACCAAGTAGTTCAAAACCTAGTACCTCGAGATCACAAAGTTCATCATCATCGGCAAGACGATCACATGATACTTCGGGGTTTGTTGAACGAAGATCATGCTTTGAATGTGGCACAATTGGACATATCATTCGAAATTGTCCGTATCTTCATAAATTAAAAGCCAAAGAAGATGATCCCCGTAAACGAAATTACCGAAAGCGATTTGTTTCACAAAAACAGGACCCTCGTCTTGTTAAACAACAAGAAGTGAAACAGAGAAAGAAACAACGGAAAAATGTTGAAAAGGTTTTAAAACCGGACGTTGTCCAAACAAAATCTGTTGAATCAAATGTTAAACTTGAAAACCAAAAACAGATTTGGAAACCAAAATTGGAAATTGTTTCAGGGGGAGCCACATCAATTCCAAATCATCGGGAAATGGATGTCACAATCCTCGATGATGACGGACGACACAAGTCTGTGAAGGCTTGGGTCCCCCTCTCCAACTAATCTTTGAATGAGTGTGTAGGATGTTCCAGGAGGAACTATTGATAGTCTTCGGATTGTTGATAAGTGGAACGTCCATGCACAAGATCGGCGACACCAGACTCCGAAACATCATTATATCTAGGAGTTGTTGCCTTTGATGGAGAGAAAAGAAAAAGATAAGAAGACAAACATTCCGATGAAGGAATGATGGTGAAAGAATGTGGTTGAATGAAGTTGAAAAATTCGACCAGTTGAGATATGTGCCAACATTTGGTTGTTATGGTTTTTGATCGGGTCCTCAGGAAAGATTCCAATGAAAAGTACGCGCCTGTAGCACGTCTGAAGCTTTTCGAAGATTCATGGATTTTTCTTCCACAAGAAGTTCAAAGTCCACAAGATGAACGTGTAGGGTACTTTTCTCTACGGTGTGATTGAAGAAAATGTGTTTGTTGAACAAACCAACCGGGTGTGCGGATGCCTTGGCATGGATTGAACAACCGCACACTACTTCTCAAGAGAAAGATAAAGGCCTTCGCTGGTGCAATGTGGAAGACCAGCCGGACCCAGAGGTCTATGATCTTGTTGCTATGAAGAGATTTCTCAGTAGCTACAAAAAATCCACTTTGAAGTCCACAACGGGTGGATATCCAGTTTGGGAGAGCGTTCAGATTCCTTGCAATGCAAGAAGCAGTTGCAGGATACGGTTTTAAATTTCTAATCTCTCCTATACTTGTCGATATTTAAGCTGCTTTATGAATTATTTTCATCTCGTACAGCACTCCTTGACCTGACACGTTGATCTCGAATATCACCTCACACGTGATTGTTTCACTATGAAACTCATCAATGTTGTCAAGGTCCACACCGATGACCAACGTGCCGACCTTTTTACCAAAGCATTTGACAAATCAAGATTTGACTACTTATTATTGGTAAACGGCATTAAGGTCAAGCAAGAGTAATCCACATCGGAAAATCATTTTTGTAAATACCTTTGTGTTTTAAATTTATCTTAGTTTGTTGATTTTAGGGGGAGTAAACCAAAAAATTTGAAAATCCAAAAACATCGAAAAATTTCAAAAACACAAAAACAATAGAAAAGCAAAAATGAGTTTCCTGGCGAGCAAAAGAGAAAATGATAGTACATCAGTGGTCTGTCTAAACCTCTTTAAACCTTAATTTGAAAAACGGTAAGCAGCTCTATATAAGATGTATCGGTAGGCTCACAATCATTTTAAAGTGTGCAGGGTGATATAAACTTAAATCGACTGAAGACCAGGTGGGAACCACTCATTGGCATATGGTCTTAGTACCGAAATTTCGTTTGAGAGATTGCCGAGGTTCTGAGATATTCGGTCTTTATGCTGCTTATCATCTGGGTATCATGGTTGTATCTTTTACCGAAAAATAACGGAGACGCAAGTCTAGATCTTCCATGATACTATACATACGTGTACATACTGCATACGACCTCAATAAGTGATCAACAATCACATGTCCAAACAAATAAGTGATAATATATCACAAATTCTTTCCGGGTGTCAAGTTCGTCTCTCTGCTGTACGAAAGTACTGACCTGTTCACGGACTTGCTCCTGTGCCCTCATGCATCGAAAATCAAGTTCCTCATCAATAAGTGATTCTATCACATAGGGCTTGTTTTCAATTCAAAATAAGTGAGAATCTCACATCATATACGGTCAAACAGATGATAATCGGTATACTCACCGGTAAGATGAACCCTCGTGCATACCTTGATACGGGAATGTGTCGTGATGTGGATGAACACCGGTCGGTAAGTATAAATCATACCTTAACGTATCCCCTCGCCATGATTACATCTGATAAGTTGAGCTTAAGTGGACAACAATACCGATAATTGTTATAGGATGCTTATCTTAATGTTATCTAATTGAACAAAGAGAGTGTTTTGGCATGACCGTACACTGATATGATTCTCTTACCCTCGAAACTCGCAAAAAGAATGTCTGTAAATATTTATTTAATGCTTTCAGTTTCTGCATCTTTGTATATATTTATTTACTGCTTTCTGTCTTTACATTTGAAATATTCAAAAATACCAAAAAGATTTTAAGTGTGTTTTAATATAAACTTTATAAAATCCAAAAAGATTTTATTTCTATTTTATTTTCGATCGTACGATGTTGGATCTCGAGTCTTCGATACCTGAAACCTGAACGAAAACCAAAACGACTAAATCTTTATAAACGGTCGAAATTTGCAAGTTTTGAAAGTTAAAGACTAAAATTGACAAATTTATTAAACTTTCAAACTGTCGGACGGTGTTTGATTAAACAATGGTCACACGTGTGTCGTTTGTTTATGTTACGATATTCCAAGCAGTTGTTCTCATTACGCGTTTAGATTTCTTGCATGTGCAGATTCTAAAGGCAAGGAGAACATGGTCGATGACAAGCTTCGGAATGAAGACACGACGTGAAGGCACTCAAATGATAAAGATGATCGAGTTGCCGCTGACCATCATCAATACCTCAAGGATCTCAAGTTATAAAGATCAAAACATTCACGAGCATAACTCAAGGGGGAGCTTATGTTAAGGGGGAGTTTGTCAACACACTTCCTACAAGAAACCGGGAGTTTGTTGATACACTTTCTGCTTTGAAGACGTGAAGACTTTGAAGATCCTCCGACATAGAAGATATGAGAAGAAAATCTCGCGAGTAGCGTCCAAGGGGGAGTTTGTTGATACATATTTATGGACGCGACTCGACGCGAATTGATTCGAGATTGTGGACACGACTTTGCTCGGCTTATTTTGTGACAACTTTCCTCCGTTGTATACAAGACTTCAAGCCGACACAAGAGACAAGACATGGACTGGACTCAACATCACAGTCCTTGGGCTAAGACAAGTTGACGAATCAAGGATTGGGCCTCATCTATTTGGGCCGAAGACATCAACGGCGAATCAGCCCAGAAGTCGACGAAACAGATGTGTTTCGTCGACCATGATGCTGATTCGTCGTGCACTGTTTGTTTCGTCAAGTGTAATGTGTCTGTGGGTATAAATAGCATTCATTTGTTCTGTTTCAGTAGACACAAGAACAGAGCACACACACACGAGAGAGAGAGTTTACAGAGCACATTTGTAAACGTTGGATTGTAACTGAACCCTTTCATTCGTATTAATACAGTGGTGTTAAACGGTGATATTGCGTGTCGTGTTATTACGTGTTCCGTCTCGGTTTGCTATTCCGGTTGGATTCCGCACAACCGGAGTGGTTCGTACACAAGGATTAGGCGACTAGATCCTCCCCTAGCCGGACCTACATGATTCATATTTGCAAGAATGGAATCCTACGAAGAAATGCACAACAAACCTTCATTTATGGCTTTTCGTTAAAGTCCAAGATAATATTACATAATGGTAGGGTGCATAACTGTTCAAGACCCAATCAAGAGGCCCCATACTGAAAATAGTGGCCCAATTTCGTATTACATGGTTGCCTGTTCGGAGCTTGAAAGGCCAACAATTTTTGCCTTCTGAAACAAGCTTACGGACCGTAAAGGTCAAGCCTTACGGTCCGTAAGGCATGCCCAGCGACAGGAAATTCGACAGCTGCCTGTTTTAAACGATTAACCGACTTAAAATGCCATTTTCCACTTCCATGGTCGACCCCTACATGCTTTTAGACCTTAGGGACACTTGTGGATGATCCATGATCAGTTGTAGCATGATTTGTCATGATCACAAGCCATAAAATTCACTATAAAAGGCTCTTCATGTTGCAACTTTGTGATCATTCATTCCATCTGCATTCTTGAAGACTTCTGGAGTTCCAAAGCAGACCCAAGTCATCCCTAGTCGTGCATTGGACTTTGGTAAGTACCCTTGACCTTCCTTAATTGAGTTTTACTTAGTTATTAGCTTAAAAGTCAAACCGTCGTAATTAATGTTTGACTTAGCGATTAATCATTAATGGTCCAGTGATTAGTCAAATTGAAGGTAGTTATAAGTTGGTAATTATGTGGGCAATAAACCCTTAAAAGGGCACCCTCTGATTCCCGCTCTAACTAGATCAAATGTCGGGTCAAAGTTGTTTATAAAAAGTCAACAGAACCATAATTTTCGAATTTACGCATAATTAGCAATGTAGAAGGCATGTAACCTATTTTATCACTCATATAACTTGGTAATAAGTATAATAACTGGTCTAAGCTTGTTTGATCCGACAATTTTCTGTTTAGACCCGGTTCGGAACCGAAAGTCGCAAAACTTTGACTTTTGCTTTGACTTCAGTTCTGACCCGATTTAGATGGGTTTAGAAATGCCTTAGGATTTCCTTAGGACCAGGTTACATGTTGGTATAACCCTCTGTGATTGGTTCGTTGATTGCCCTATTCGTTTACACGTTTCCGTTAATTGCTTAATGTTGACCATAATGCCCTTTTGACCATAAAACGAGAATTTTGGAAATGTGAAAGGACAATAATCTTTATTACTGATTTGTAAACATGTCCCTAAATTTTCACATCAGTTTGAGGTCTAGATTCGGAGTTATGCTCAATGACGTAATTAGAACGCTTTTTAGTAATTAAACGGCGTCATTAGCATAAAGCCTATCTAAACCCAATTTTTGACACCAAACCTTTTACCCACTGATGTAATATAATATTTTGAGATTTTTGAAGATTTTTAATTATTTTTAACCTGCGCATAACCTAAGGTTATGACCTTAATTCGGTAAATACCGATTTTAACCTTTTTGTTCATAAAATGAGTTCTACATAATATTTTGACACCAATCCAATTGCTACTGATTTTATATAATAAATAAAGTATTTTGAACTTTATAACCTGATCAGAAAACTCAGATTTCCTGTATAACCCGGAAATCGCTTAAAATGGCTTTTTAAGCGTATTAAACGCATAGTTTGGGTTTAAAACCATTTTGTCATAAAAGACTTATTACCAATTGATATAACCTGTTAAAGTAAGTTGTTTTACTGATTTATTCAGACCCAAACCTCAGAATCATATTTAACCTCTTTTATAATATTTAAAATGACCAAAATACCCCTATGAGGCTTAAATTGAGATTTAACTCGTTTTGGGCATAATGGAAGGTATCCTACTGATATCACAACATATTTAAGGCATATTAACTTAGGAAACCTGTATACGACCCTTATGGACACCCGTTACGCCTTTTGCGCGTTCGGTTCGGTTTATGTAACTAGTTTGCATAAATTAGCCGAAACGGGTCAAACCTTATCGTTTTTATCTCAAAATCCAGAATGTGTTTAGTTTACCCATATTATACAAGTATTCAAACTTGTCGGGTCTAAATCACATTCTATTCCGATCTTCGCTTAATCGTGCGTACGAACCGTATCTTTCTTTAAAACTAACCGGTCTAAGTTTAGGCTTAATTAAAGACCCGTTATGATTCTAATAGGTTATTATAAACCTTCGTTCCAGAATAGGAGCCCAGTAAAAGCTATCTGTACTTACTGATTTGATACGGCTGGGATTGAATTTATATTTAGCTCAGGTAAATACTTTTAACTTATTTTCCCTATACGGGCTTGGGGTACGGTATATAAAATACCGGTTGGTCGGGCATTGAATCTTTAATTGTATGAAAATTAAATCATTGAGATGACCCGTTTGAAATGTTTTGTTTGCTTAAAGCCTTTGGGGGGTTAATGACCATGTCCCGGATATCCTTGGCATCATTTTACGAAATGGCCACGACCTAAGCAAGGGTTGTAGGCGTACACCCGTCGGTGCCTAAATAAATAATGTGGTGTGTCTGTTGATCTTTAACCCGGTCTGTGGATCGGGCTACTGAACGTATAAGGAACATGTAATTCTTTTACAAGTATTATATTCAAATAATTATCCCAAGTTATAAAAGATATTTTGTGCCACGTGCATTCAAATCAAATTTTTAACATTTTTAAAATGAGTCGGTTAATTGTATTTACCAGTGTAAACTGACGTATTTTCTCAAAAAGGTTAAGTGCAGGTACTACTCGTAATAGGCTGGCTTTCTCCTAGCGTCCACAACAAGTCTCGCAAGCTTGGATGTCAAAACTGTTGAACAATGATTCCTTTTTATTTTGATCCACCTATGGATTACTTTCGACTGTTTGTGATACTTGATATTACATTTATATTCGGTTGAAATATATCTATCTTTTGCTTCCGCTGATCATTTAAATGTTGTGTTGTTTGACTATAATGTTACCAACTACGTCACGATACTCCCCCACCGGGCCCACCGGTAATACGTGGAAAATCGGGGTGTGACAGAACACCAAGAAACAACTATAAGATTAACAAGTACACATATGAAGAAAAAAAAAGTGTAAACAAAATTTGGTACCCCTTGAGAACATTTACTTATGAATGGGTCAATTTGGGAGTTTTTATCTCAAAACGGGCCAGATATAAAAAGTTTAACTAAAAGATAACAAAACATGCTGCTCCTCTGTATAGGTTCACATCACACCCCCGAAATGATGATAAACAACATCCCCAGTTTTGAAATCACACACCCCTGGCCCAATGGCTGCCACCACACCTACTACCTCCGTCCCTGCAAATCACACTTTAACATGTATCAACTTCATATATCTCTTGGGGAATGTTCAACTTCTTACAACTCATTTTTAAAGAGTAAAGTGATAATCGTTTCACGTGTTCATAAACATCCCAACCACCAAACTGCCGAAACCGAAGAAAGTCAACCGGATTGAAGTATGTACGGTCCGGTTCACGGTATAGTTCTAATGATTTGCTAGTTAACGGTTCGGTTTATCGTGTGAAAGTTGAAACCGGTTGTCTAAGCTGAACATACAATTTTGCATTTATTATTTATATTTTTTATTTTAGAAATATAAAGTTATCTACCTATATCATACTCATCAACAATCTTATCATTTGTTTAAAGAATTTAATACAAAATTTTTCTCTTTTAAAAATTTAATTTTTTTTCAGAAATCCGAATAGCAAAACCGTGAAAACCCCCCGGTTCACCTAAACTGTATGTATTCAGAGACACAAGTTTTGAGACATGGTTATATTTCATCAAAAATTATAGTCAGAAACAAGAAATTTGTTAAAATTTAGGCAATCAAGCGACACATCTATCAATATATTATAAAATATCAAAAAAAAAAAAAAGAGAGAGAGAAATATTTACGACTGTGTGGAGTAATTCCTGCACGATTGTAGAATCATCATCACTACTGTGACCGTACAAAATGAAAATCACAAACAAATACAGATCTACTACAAACACTCAAATTGGAAGTAGCAAACGTACCTTTTAGGCAAGACAAGAGTTCGTCTCCTCTGAACCGGTGGTTTGGTGATGAATCTTGGCTGTAAAATTGAATAATATTATAAGATAGAATGCGATACAGATCTGATATTAAAATACTGAATGATGAAAGAATGTGAGAAATTAGTAGACGGAGATCTGTAAACGGCGTCGGAGAAGAGCAAGGGTTTGAGTTGAAGATGAAAAAGAAAAGAAAAGTAAATAAAGTTCATGAAGAAGAGGGATTCGAACCTGAGCATGTTTGAGAAGAAAAACATTGTGGTTATTTTTACCCTCTCAAGTCAAAAGTTACATTTTGTGATAGTCTATTTTGACCCTCTCAAGTTAAAAGTTTCTTTTGTGATAGTCTATTTGGCAAATATATGGTAATTCATGTTTTGAATATCAGTTATTTCACTAATACAATATAATTGCAACTTTTGTCAGACTACAGGGTGTGAGTTGGGGTGACGAAATACATTAACGCTGGCTAGACCACACCTGGCTAGTGTTGGCCATGGTGTTGCCCCGCTGACATGGGGATTCAGCCTGGCGGGGAGGGGGGGCTGGGGTGACATGGTTGGATTTGATTGGCTAGTATTTGATGACCGTTGGGCTAGCCATTAGGCATAGCCGTTGGCCAACTGCTATTTAAAAAAAAAATATTTTAATTATTTTCTATATAGACTAAACATTTCTTACTCGTTTTTACCATCTAAAAATTCAAAAACCACTATCAATCTCCAAAAAATATATAAAATGGATTCTTCAAGTTCAAGCGATTCGTATGATAAACTTGTTTGGTGATTCTCATCCGACGACGGGGTGGAATTATTAGGGTTATTGGATTTTAATAATCCGAAGTTTCACCTGTTGGCCACTAATAATCACAACTTCAAAAATTCCCTGTAATAATCCCAAATTGTAAGATTTTGGCCCCCAATAATCCTTTGCTAACTGGGTTAGTTTTTGTCATTTATAGACCTGGCAAACGGGTTGGGTCGGGTTGGGTCATGGGTCAAAACAGGTTCGGGTCGAAACGGGTTCGGGTCGAAACAGGTCAATTAAAAAATGGGTTGTTTTGGTTCGGGTCAAAACGGGTTCGGGTTGGAACGGGTTCGGGTCAGAACGGGTTTCGGGTCGGGTCGGGTTGGATAAAAAAAATGTTTTTTTTAAGTGATTGTACATCAAGGGGCAATTTCGTTGGGTTAAAACGGGTCCGGGTTGGTAACCTTCGAATAATGTACCTACTTTGTACAACCCGTTGCTCTATGTACAACCAGAAGTTTCATCTCTTTTACATACTATCCTTTTCATCAAGTAAACCTATCAAAGTTTCTTTATCCCTTACATACACCAGCCTCCTTACAGACCCTAAGTTTCACCAATTTTGACCTAGATGTACATGAAGCGCCGCTTCAAAGCTCAAACCCTAAGGCGCTTTCCAGATCGCCTTGCCATGTGCGCACTTTGCGCCTCAAGCACACTTTTAAAACCAAGTTCCTACTTCCTGCTATTACCAGATTTAGTAGGATATTCTAAATTCCCTAACTTGTGTACTAACGGACTCTAAGAAACCTTTGTGTTCAGTGATTGGATTACCATTCATGGGGTGCTGACTTCAGCTTTGTCATCTGCTTCAGTGTAGACACCAAAGAGGAAGCAAGTGTTCAGTTGCAAAATATCCAAGTAAAAAGTAGCTCAGTAATACAGTTCCTACTCATGAAGGACATAAAAAACCACAATCCGTTTTGAAGTTTAATCATAGTAGCAGATAATGCAACAAATACACTTGATCAACAAATACACATCAACATTCCTGTTAAACCTAAAAAAACTTCAATCACATATGTATCAGTCGAACACATAAAGTTTTTGAAACATTTAGAAAGAAAAAAAAAAAACAATCAGCCATTTAAATCATCTAATTTTCTTTAAACAATGTCCATATATTCAATCAGTCATTTAAATCATCATCATAAGAGAAAGAAATTACAGCTTCAACATCAAACTAATAAAACATCGATCACAGATTTACAAATTAAACACAGTTTCTGAAACATTTACAACAAAAAAACGCTATTCATCTATCAATTTCCAAAACAACTCCACAAAATCAAACAAATTCACAACAAAATTTAAAACATTTACACAGACACACATCAAATCCATCAACTATCCTGCTCATGAAGTGATGAAGATACCTTCACCGTAAAAGATGCCGTCGCTGATGAAGATGCCGGCGGAGGGTGGGGGTTTGTGGCGGAGGCCGGAGAGGATGAAGATGCCGTCGCTGAATCGCTGATGATGATGATCACTGAAGTTCGAGCTCTAAGAAAAAACCCTAGGACAGTAAGCTTTCCTAACCCGTGTCGTATTTCTTCTAAACCCAGTAACCCGTTCCTTTTTACTTCTAAACCCAAATTGACCCGTAAACATACTTCCCCTTTTTAAAATTTGACCCAGTTGGACCCATTAATTTTTACAAGGAAACCCAAATTGACCCATAGTAATTAATAAAAGACCCAAAGTGACCCAATTATATGCATTCGGGTCAGAATTGCTTCCCCTAGTTTTTGATGACGTGGACGCTAATGTGTAAAAAAATAAGCTGATTCATTATGTGGATATTGATATGAAAAAATATATTTTTTTAATTATATATATACGTACACAGACAATCACCATCTTCACCATCACCATCACCACCACCACTCCACTACCTCACTACCACCACAACCACCCAACTCCCACCGCACAACCACCATCTTCAACCCCCTCCGACCACCCAGCTCCCACCGCACAACCACCATCTTCAATCCCCTCCGACCACCACCTACCATCCATTCCCACAATCCTTCAATCTGCAATGAAATCAGAACCTCTGCAACAACAACAATGGAATTAACCCTATTTCCGCTCCACCACATCGACATCCGCTCTACCATATCGAGCTCTGCTCCAACAACAACAACAATGGAATTAACCCTATTCCCACGGTTTTGGATCCTTCATCGGTGACGGTTAGGTCAAGTTTGAGAACCGCCGATACGGGGGTGGTTGTCGGTCAGGTGATGAAGGGTCGAGAAGATACTTATGGATACCGGGATGCTTCAACAACTTTAGTGTGCTTTCTGGCATAGAAACTAATTTAGAGGTTCAATTATTATTCTATCTTGATGGTGGCTATTTTATTGTTGTTGATTTATTGGTGATGAAGGGTCGAGAAGACACTTATGGATCTATCCTAGGACTAGTCACGCTTTTGGACCTTTCGAGCAACAATTTGTCTGGGCAGATCCCTAGTGAGCTCACGACCCTCGGCAAGTTAAAATCATTGAATTTATCAAGAAATCAATGGACAGGAAAGATCCCAAATAAGATAGGAGACATGAATTCACTAGAGTCTTTTGATTTATCAGTAAACTATCTTTCTGGAGAACTTCCTATGAGTTTGTTAGGGTTGAATTTCTTGAGTAGCTTTAACATGTCCTACAACAATTTGACAGGAAGAATTCCAACAGGTACACAAATTCAAAGCTTCAATGAGTCCAGTTTCATTGGAAACAAACTTTGTGGAGCTCCACTAACCAATGATTGTGTACATGTTGACAAACCTGATACAACAAGCGAGCAAAAAGAAGACGGTGGATCACACAAAGTAGATTGGGGTTGATTATTAGCATAGCGCTTGGATTTATTACTGGGTTTTGGGTCATTGTGGTCTCATTAATGCTCAATCGATCATGGAGGATAACATATTTCCGTCTCTTGAGGAAATTGATCAAGGTATAAGGTTTCTGATGTTATGCATAAGTATTATTGGGATATGTTTTCTAAGTGACCATTAAAAAGCAGCACTTGTAGTTCCCCTGGGAGTCTGCTTTTCTTCATAATTATGTTCATTGCCGTTGTGTTTTTGTTCGGTTCTGGTAGGGTTGTTTTGTTATGTATTTCTTTGTGATTGTTAAACCAGCCTCTCAATGGCCTTTTCTCTATTAACATATTGTCGTTCCAAAAAATAAATAAATAAATAAAAAACTATTTACACTTTATAAATTAGTGTACTCAAAGTTCATGACAGGTCCAAATAACATATAGATAAATCAAACAAATGTACATAAAACAATCCTATCCAAAAATTCTCACATGAAGCTTGGGAAATACTCAGGATTTTGGAGATACTAATCCTGTTTGTTGATACTCACTGGACTCGTGTCTTTGTAAATGGTGGATGTGGAAGAGATATCCGATTGAAGCATTATTGAGAGACCAACATCCCCGATTTTGCTCACGAGATTTTTATCATGCAGTATATTTGCTGGTTTTTGGTCACGATGAATGATTGATCTCGGCTTCGTGTTAAGAAGGAAGTTTAGAGCTGATGCTACTTCCCACGTGATACGGAACCGATTGAACCACAGGATCAATGGTGTGTCGTTTTTGAGAAATAATCTCGTCCAAACTACCGTTTTCCATCTACTTGTAAACCAAACAACCATGATCGACACACACTGATTGGAATCAGCAGATGAGGATGCCGGATTCGGCTCAATACTTCAACCTGCAAAATCAAGTTTTATTATTAGGAAATGATAAGGAGCTGATTGGAAATCTAGAAGACTCTCGTACCCGAATTCCATAGATTAGGATTCCGATTTGTCACTAAAGACTTTCCCTGTTTTTTAGCCTTTTGAATTCTATAATTTTTAGTGGAACTTGTAAATCACTAATTGACTTGACTTACGCGTATATTTATGTCTTTGACTCGATTTGAGCGTCTATTTATGTCTTCAACTTCCGTATATTTTTTACGATTTGTAATTTCAAAATTTTAACAATGCATTTCCCTATAAAAGGGCCGCAATGTGCATGTTTTAATCATTTTGAATATATGTGCATGTTCCATTCCCTCTGGTTCCAACTTTTATGTTTTAATCTTTTGAGTTTGATGGATTCCTTAAGTTGTAGTTTTTGAACATCAGTCAGTCAGCTGACACAAAGCAGTATGCTTTAGTTCAAGATTGACTTGACTGTTAGTCTAATCTTCTGATCACCAAATGAACATTCAAACACTAAGAAATATAAAAAGACTTGAATCTGTGTGATGATTTCGGCAGATAACCACTTATAAAGTATATAGTTTGACTTCAAAAGACAAGAGGAAAAAAGAAAATTGCAGTTACCTTTCTAGATGCATCAAGTGTCTTGCTTTATGCAATTGCATCAACCCGCGAATGTGCCTGCGTTTAACTCTCAGTTTCTCCAGCTCAAAGTTAATACTATTATCCAAAGAAGTAACAGAGCCTTGATCTGTCCACTCTGTCATACATACCAACAGCACTATCAAATTATCAAAAAAAAAAAAAAAACAATTTTGACTTTTGACGTCAAACCTATAAATCTTTGAAACTAAAATTGATATGGAATTTGGTTCATATTGAACACCATAACTTTTCTGTTCGTGATACTTGTGCCGGTCTTTAATGGGCCACAAATCTTCCTGAAATCAGTTGAAGAGTTCAAATGGAATCTCGAAGAAGAAAATCAGTCTCTTAAACTTGAAAAGTCAAAGGGTGCCTGTTTGGGAGCTTGGGGCAAGACTTGAAGGATTGGCGATAGAACTTGAATCACTATCAATTGTCTCAGAATCAGAAGCCCAAGGTACATAGGACCATTCGAGATCATCGAATGTGTCGGATCAGTTGCTTATAAGTTAAAATTACCTGAAGAGCTCAGTGGTATCCACAATGTATTCCACATCTGCAATCTGAAGAAGTGTTTCGCTGATGAATTACTAGTCATACCACATACAGATGTGCGCATAGAAGAGAGCTTGAAGTTTGTTGAAAAACCTGTGTCGATCAAAGATCGACAGGTTAAGAAGCTTCTAAGGAAGCATGTGCCAATAGTAAAGGTTAAATGGGATGCCCGTAGAGGTCCCGAGTACACATGGGAGGTTGAGTCCACAATGAAAGAAAAGTACCCTCATTTATTTCAGTAAATCTTGAGGTCGAGATTTCTTTTAAGGGGGTGAGGATGTAACACCTCGAAAATTCGTGTTCAATAAAATAACGACACGTGTCATATAAGACAAAAGTGTTATAAACCCGGATCCAGTTAAAGATGTATGGCAGGATTTAAAAGTGTCGTCATGTTAATTTATACCTCTGAACGACCTCATTATGAATCCCAAGACCCTAATGTATATTATGAACATCTGACATACTCAAATCCGGTAAACACTAACAATAATTGATTCATATTTGCAAGAATGGAATCCTACGAAGAAATGCACAACAAACCTTCATTTATGGCTTTTCGTTAAAGTCCAAGATAATATTACATAATGGTAGGGTGCATAACTGTTCAAGACCCAATCAAGAGGCCCCATACTGAAAATAGTGGCCCAATTTCGTATTACATGGTTGCCTGTTCGGAGCTTGAAAGGCCAACAATTTTTGCCTTCTGAAACAAGCTTACGGACCGTAAAGGTCAAGCCTTACGGTCCATAAGGCATGCTCAGCGACAGGAAATTCGAAAGCTGCCTGTTTTAAACGATTAACCGACTTAAAATGCCATTTTCCACTTCCATGGGCGACCCCTACATGCTTTTAGACCTTAGGGACACTTGTGGATGATCCATGATCAGATGTAGCATGATTTGTCATGATCACAAGCCATAAAATTCACTATAAAAGGCTCTTCATGTTGCAACTTTGTGATCATTCATTCCATCTGCATTCTTGAAGACTTCTGGAGTTCCAAAGCAGACCCAAGTCATCCCTAGTCGTGCATTGGACTTTGGTAAGTACCCTTGACCTTCCTTAATTGAGTTTTACTTAGTTATTAGCTTAAAAGTCAAACCGTCGTAATTAACGTTTGACTTAGCGATTAATCATTAATGGTCCAGTGATTAGTCAAATTGAAGGTAGTTATAAGTTGGTAATTATGTGGGCAATAAACCCTTAAAAGGGCACCCTCTGATTCCCGCTCTAACTAGATCAAATGTCGGGTCAAAGTTGTTTATAAAAAGTCAACAGAACCATAATTTTCGAATTTACGCATAATTAGCAATGTAGAAGGCATGTAACCTATTTTATCACTCATATAACTTGGTAATAAGTATAATAACTGGTCTAACCTTGTTTGATCCGACAATTTTCTGTTTAGACCCGGTTCGGAACCGAAAGTCGCAAAACTTTGACTTTTGCTTTGACTTCAGTTCTGACCCGATTTAGATGGGTTTAGAAATGCCTTAGGATTTCCTTAGGACCAGGTTACATGTTGGTATAACCCTCTGTGATTGGTTCGTTGATTGCCCTATTCGATTACACGTTTCCGTTAATTGCTTAATGTTGACCATAATGCCCTTTTGACCATAAAACGAGAATTTTGGAAATGTGAAAGGACAATAATCTTTATTACTGATTTGTAAACATGTCCCTAAATTTTCACATCAGTTTGAGGTCTAGATTCGGAGTTATGCTCAATGACGTAATTAGAACGCTTTTTAGTAATTAAACGGCGTCATTAGCATAAAGCCTATCTAAACCCAATTTTTGACACCAAACCTTTTACCCACTGATGTAATATAATATTTTGAGATTTTTGAAGATTTTTAATTATTTTTAACCTGCTCATAACCTAAGGTTATGACCTTAATTCGGTAAATACCGATTTTACCCTTTTTGTTCATAAAATGAGTTCTACATAATATTTTGACACCAATCCAATTGCTACTGATTTTATATAATAAATAAAGTATTTTGAACTTTATAACCTGATCAGAAAACTCAGATTTCCTGTATAACCCGGAAATCGCTTAAAATGGCTTTTTAAGCGTATTAAACGCATAGTTTGGGTTTAAAACCATTTTGTCATAAAAGACTTATTACCAATTGATATAACCTGTTAAAGTAAGTTGTTTTACTGATTTATTCAGACCCAAACCTCAGAATCATATTTAACCTCTTTTATAATATTTAAAATGACCAAAATACCCCTATGAGGCTTAAATTGAGATTTAACTCGGTTTGGGCATAATGGAAGGTATCCTACTGATATCACAACATATTTAAGGCATATTAACTTAGGAAACCTGTATACGACCCTTATGGACACCCGTTACGCCTTTTGCGCGTTCGGTTCGGTTTATGTAACTAGTTTGCATAAATTAGCCGAAACGGGTCAAACCTTATCGTTTTTATCTCAAAATCCAGAATGTGTTTAGTTTACCCATATTATACAAGTATTCAAACTTGTTGGGTCTAAATCACATTCTATTCCGATCTTCGCTTAATCGTGCGTACGAACCGTATCTTTCTTTAAAACTAACCGGTCTAAGTTTAGGCTTAATTAAAGACACGTTAGGATTCTAATAGGTTATTATAAACCTTCGTTCCAGAATAGGAGCCCAGTAAAAGCTATCTGTACTTGCTGATTTGATACGGCTGGGATTGAATTTATATTTAGCTCAGGTAAATACTTTTAACTTATTTTCCCTATACGGGCTTGGGGTACGGTATATAAAATACCGGTTGGTCGGGCATTGAATCTTTAATTGTATGAAAATTAAATCATTGAGATGACCCGTTTGAAATGTTTTGTTTGCTTAAAGCCTTTGGGGGGTTAATGACCATGTCCCGGATATCCTTGGCATCATTTTACGAAATGGCCACGACCTAAGCAAGGGTTGTAGGCGTACACCCGTCGGTGCCTAAATAAATAATGTGGTGTGTCTATTGATCTTTAACCCGGTCTGTGGATCGGGCTACTGAACGCATAAGGAACATGTAATTCTTTTACAAGTATTATATTCAAATAATTATCCCAAGTTATAAAAGATATTTTGTGCCACGTGCATTCAAATCAATTTTTTAACCTTTTTAAAATGAGTCGGTTAATTGTATTTACCAGTGTAAACTGACGTATTTTCTCAAAAAGGTTAAGTGCAGGTACTACTCGTAATAGGCCGGCTTTCTCCTAGCGTCCACAACAAGTCTCGCAAGCTTGGATGTCAAAACTGTTGAACAATGTTTCCTTTTTATTTTGATCCACCTATGGATTACTTTCGACTGTTTGTGATACTTGATATTACATTTATATTCGGTTGAAATATATCTATCTTTTGCTTCCGCTGTGCATTTAAATTTTGTGTTGTTTGACTATAATGTTACCAACTACGTCACGATACTCCCCCACCGGGCCCACCGGTAATACGTGGAAAATCGGGGTGTGACAGAACACCAAGAAACAACTATAAGATTAACAAGTACACATATGAAGAAAAAAAAAGTGTAAACAAAATTTGGTACCCCTTGAGAACATTTACTTATGAATGGGTCAATTTGGGAGTTTTTATCTCAAAACGGGCCACATATAAAAAGTTTAACTAAAAGATAACAAAACATGCTGCTCCTCTGTATAGGTTCACATCACACCCCCGAAATGATGATAAACAACATCCCCAGTTTTGAAATCACACACCCCTGGCCCAATGGCTGCCACCACACCTACTACCTCCGTCCCTGCAAATCATACTTTAACATGTATCAACTTCATATATCTCTTGGGGAATGTTCAACTTCTTACAACTCATTTTTAAAGAGTAAAGTGATAATCGTTTCACGTGTTCATAAACATCCCAACCACCAAACTGCCGAAACCGAAGAAAGTCAACCGGTTTGAAGTATGTACGGTCCGGTTCACGGTATAGTTCTAATGATTTGCTAGTTAACGGTTCGGTTTATCGTGTGAAAGTTGAAACCGGTTGTCTAAGCTGAACATACAATTTTGCATTTATTATTTATATTTTTTATTTTAGAAATATAAAGTTATCTACCTATATCATACTCATCAACAATCTTATCATTTGTTTAAAGAATTTAATACAAAATTTTTCTCTTTTAAAAATTTAATTTTTTTTTTCAGAAATCCGAATAGCAAAACCGTGAAAACCGCCCGGTTCACCTAAACTCTATGTATTCAGAGACACAAGTTTTGAGACATGGTTATATTTCATCAAAAATTATAGTCAGAAACAAGAAATTTGTTAAAATTTAGGCAATCAAGCGACACATCTATCAATATATTATAAAATATCAAAAAAAAAAGAGAGAGAAATATTTAGGACTGTGTGGAGTAATTCCTGCACGATTGCAGAATCATCATCACTACTGTGACCGTACAAAATGAAAATCACAAACAAATACAGATCTACTACAAACACTCAAATTGGAAGTAGCAAACGTACCTTTTAGGCAAGACAAGAGTTCGTCTCCTCTGAACCGGTGGTTTGGTGATGAATCTTGGCTGTAAAATTGAATAATATTATACGATAGAATGCGATACAGATCTGATATTAAAATACTGAATGATGAAAGAATGTGAGAAATTAGAAGACGGAGATCTGTAAACGGCGTCGGAGAAGAGCAAGGGTTTGAGTTGAAGATGAAAAAGAAAAGAAAAGTAAATAAAGTTCATGAAGAAGAGGGATTCGAACCTGAGCATGTTTGAGAAGAAAAACATTGTGGTTATTTTTACCCTCTCAAGTCAAAAGTTACATTTTGTGATAGTCTATTTGGCAAATATATGGTAATTCATGTTTTGAATATCAGTTATTTCACTAATACAATATAATTGCAACTTTTGTCAGACTACAGGGTGTGAGTTGGGGTGACGAAATACATTAACGCTGGCTAGACCACACCTGGCTAGTGTTGGCCATGGTGTTGCCCCGCTGACATGGGGATTCAGCCTGGCGGGGAGGGGGGGCTGGGGTGACATGGTTGGATTTGATTGGCTAGTATTTGATGACCGTTGGGCTAGCCATTAGGCATAGCCGTTGGCCAACTGCTATTTAAAAAAAATCTTTTAATTATTTTCTATATAAACTAAACATTTCTTACTCGTTTTTACCATCTAAAAATTCAAAAAACCACTATCAATCTCCAAAAAATATATAAAATGGATTCTTCAAGTTCAAGCGATTCGTATGATAAACTTGTTTGGTGATTCTCATCCGACGACGGGGTGGAATTATTAGGGTTATTGGATTTTAATAATCCGAAGTTTCACCTGTTGGCCACTAATAATCACAACTTCAAAAATTCCCTGTAATAATCCCAAATTGTAAGATTTTGGCCCCCAATAATCCTTTGCTAACTGGGTTAGTTTTTGTCATTTATAGACCTGGCAAACGGGTTGGGTCGGGTTGGGTCATGGGTCAAAACAGGTTCGGGTCGAAACGGGTTCGGGTCGAAACAGGTCAATTAAAAAATGGGTTGTTTTGGTTCGGGTCAAAACGGGTTCGGGTCAGAACGGGTTTCGGGTCGGGTCGGGTTGGATAAAAAAAATGTTTTTTTTAAGTGATTGTACATCAAGGGGCAATTTCGTCGGGTTAAAACGGGTCCGGGTTGGTAACCTTCGAATAATGTACCTACTTTGTACAACCCGTTGCTCTATGTACAACCAGAAGTTTCATCTCTTTTACATACTATCCTTTTCATCAAGTAAACCTATCAAAGTTTCTTTATCCCTTACATACACCAGCCTCCTTACAGACCCTAAGTTTCACCAATTTTGACCTAGATGTACATGAAGCGCCGCTTCAAAGCTCAAACCCTAAGGCGCTTTCCAGATCGCCTTGCCATGTGCGCACTTTGCGCCTCAAGCACACTTTTAAAACCAAGTTCCTACTTCCTGCTATTACCAGATTTAGTAGGATATTCTAAATTCCCTAACTTGTGTACTAACGGACTCTAAGAAACCTTTGTGTTCAGTGATTGGATTACCATTCATGGGGTGCTGACTTCAGCTTTGTCATCTGCTTCAGTGTAGACACCAAAGAGGAAGCAAGTGTTCAGTTGCAAAATATCCAAGTAAAAAGTAGCTCAGTAATACAGTTCCTACTCATGAAGAACATAAAAAACCACAATCCGTTTTGAAGTTTAATCATAGTAGCAGATAATGCAACAAATACACTTGATCAACAAATACACATCAACATTCCTGTTAAACCTAAAAAAACTTCAATCACATATGTATCAGTCGAACACATAAAGTTTTTGAAACATTTAGAAAGAAAAAAAAAACAATCAGCCATTTAAATCATCTAATTTTCTTTAAACAATGTCCATATATTCAATCAGTCATTTAAATCATCATCATAAGAGAAAGAAATTACAGCTTCAACATCAAACTAATAAAACATCGATCACAGATTTACAAATTAAACACAGTTTCTGAAACATTTACAACAAAAAAACGCTATTCATCTATCAATTTCCAAAACAACTCCACAAAATCAAACAAATTCACAACAAAATTTAAAACATTTACACAGACACACATCAAATCCATCAACTACCCTGCTCATGAAGTGATGAAGATACCTTCACCGTAAAAGATGCCGTCGCTGATGAAGATGCCGGCGGAGGGTGGGGGTTTGTGGCGGAGGCCGGAGAGGATGAAGATGCCGTCGCTGAATCGCTGATGATGATGATCACTGAAGTTCGAGCTCTAAGAAAAAACCCTAGGACAGTAAGCTTTCCTAACCCGTGTCGTATTTCTTCTAAACCCAGTAACCCGTTCTTTTTTACTTCTAAACCCAAATTGACCCGTAAACATACTTCCCCTTTTTAAAATTTGACCCAGTTGGACCCATTAATTTTTACAAGGAAACCCAAATTGACCCATAGTAATTAATAAAAGACCCAAAGTGACCCAATTATATGCATTCGGGTCAGAATTGCTTCCCCTAGTTTTTGATGACGTGGACGCTAATGTGTAAAAAAATAAGCTGATTCATTATGTGGATATTGATATGAAAAAATATATTTTTTTAATTATATATATACGTACACAGACAATCACCATCTTCACCATCACCATCACCACCACCACTCCACTACCTCACTACCACCACAACCACCCAACTCCCACCGCACAACCACCATCTTCAACCCCCTCCGACCACCCAGCTCCCACCGCACAACCACCATCTTCAATCCCCTCCGACCACCACCTACCATCCATTCCCACAATCCTTCAATCTGCAATGAAATCAGAACCTCTGCAACAACAACAATGGAATTAACCCTATTTCCGCTCCACCACATCGACATCCGCTCTACCATATCGAGCTCTGCTCCAACAACAACAACAATGGAATTAACCCTATTCCCACGGTTTTGGATCCTTCATCGGTGACGGTTAGGTCAAGTTTGAGAACCGCCGATACGGGGGTGGTTGTCGGTCAGGTGATGAAGGGTCGAGAAGATACTTATGGATACCGGGATGCTTCAACAACTTTAGTGTGCTTTCTGGCATAGAAACTAATTTAGAGGTTCAATTATTATTCTATCTTGATGGTGGCTATTTTATTGTTGTTGATTTATTGGTGATGAAGGGTCGAGAAGACACTTATGGATCTATCCTAGGACTAGTCACGCTTTTGGACCTTTCGAGCAACAATTTGTCTGGGCAGATCCCTAGTGAGCTCACGACCCTCGGCAAGTTAAAATCATTGAATTTATCAAGAAATCAATGGACAGGAAAGATCCCAAATAAGATAGGAGACATGAATTCACTAGAGTCTTTTGATTTATCAGTAAACTATCTTTCTGGAGAACTTCCTATGAGTTTGTTAGGGTTGAATTTCTTGAGTAGCTTTAACATGTCCTACAACAATTTGACAGGAAGAATTCCAACAGGTACACAAATTCAAAGCTTCAATGAGTCCAGTTTCATTGGAAACAAACTTTGTGGAGCTCCACTAACCAATGATTGTGTACATGTTGACAAACCTGATACAACAAGCGAGCAAAAAGAAGACGGTGGATCACACAAAGTAGATTGGGGTTGATTATTAGCATAGCGCTTGGATTTATTACTGGGTTTTGGGTCATTGTGGTCTCATTAATGCTCAATCGATCATGGAGGATAACATATTTCCGTCTCTTGAGGAAATTGATCAAGGTATGTAGGAACGTTTGACGACCTGACGAGTCAATCAGAAGAGTGCTTAGACTAGATCAGAGGCGGAATTCATTGATATAGTCTTCGTTCAGCTTGATTTCACTAATTAACGTCTCATTTATTAATCTGCTAACAATTTACAAGATCCGGAGACAAAATGGCAGGGCTTCGCCGTTACACCTTCAAAAACACACACACAGAACTGATCTGGATCGCTCATATGGTCCCCTATATATAGACTTTCTGGTTCGCTTTTATGGACATGTCCGTAAAAGCGGACCAGACATAAAAGCTGACCTGACATAAAAGCTGACCTCCTATGTCCATATAAGCGGACCAGACAAGTGACACATAAGCGGACCTCACTCTACTTATGTATTTCTTGATTTCCAATCACTTTACAATCAACCCTAACCTAAGACTCGAACTAAGATGTAGTCGACAGACAACTGCACCAACAAACTCCCCCTTGAATGTTGACGGAATCTTCAGTGAGAGTCTTCAACATGACAACTCTTCAATCTCGATCGGTCTTCTTCAGGAACTCTTCCTGGAATCATATACCCGGATCTTTCTCTGGCTCTAACTTTCGTCAGACTCCCCCTATCATCAAGCTGGGATCGCCGTCTGGAATTTGTTATCACCATTGAAATTAAATCCTGGCTTTTTCAGTTTAAGCTCTCCTCAGGTTCTGATGCATCTCCTGGCTTTCGTAGCAACAGGATCAGAAACCTACACATCTCAAACACTCTATTACAAACAAAACAATGTTGTGATTCAACTTAATGAATCAACTAAACATTCGAGAATTTTCACATTTAAAACTTATCAAACTTTGAAACATTTCTAAATCTGATTCAACTTAATGAATCATTTAAACATTTCAAATCAATTAATCAACCCATCTGTTCATCATGTTTAGCCTTTGAGATTTTGAATATCAGCTTTTCAACATCAGTTGTCGAAAATCTTTTTGGATTTTTCAAGCTATGAAACACAAACGCAATAACATAAATTAAATACAGAAATGAACTATGTACAAACATATTTTTGTGAGTTTGCGAAAGAGGATCAGATCAGTTTTTAGACAAATCACAAGCATCGTTAAGCTTTTAATCGTTTTAAGCTCTAAACAATTCACGTTGATTGACGATATGGTTGTCCTTTTAAACTCAATCTAAAAACTTTCAATCTGCTTACCGATACGATTAGGTACATTTAGATAGCACTAAATTCTTATGGACCCCACGATCTCAGTATATCCCCTCATCATGCAATACACTGACTCAAGTAATGCCTTTAAACTTTTATCAACTGTGATTTGTGCAAAAACAAAGCAGAATGTTTAAACATTAACAATCAGGTCGATACTTCCGTATACGCAGAGAAAGTCCAATGTTTAAACAAAATAAGAAAAATAAAACAAGTTGAAGTTGTTTAGGCTTTAACCACCAGGTCGATACTCCCGTATACGCAGAGGTGATCCAAAGCTTAAACGAAACACCAAAGAAAATAAAGCAGAACGTTTAGGCAACAACATCCAGGTCGATACTCACGTATACGCAGAGGATGTCCGATGCTTAAACAAAATAAAGAAATAAAACAAGTTTAAATCTTTGCAAAATAAAATGCACAATCACAGCGATTTTTTAGCAAAGTTGTGAAAGTTCACGAACTTAACCAGTTTTATGTCTTTCGACAATCAGCGATTACCGAGTAGGCACACAATCAAGAAGGACAAAACCAAGTACTACACTTTCAACCGTGTTTCCCACTAGAACTAGGCTTTTTCATTTAAGTTTGTATGGTTATCGCAAATCTACTAGTCTAGCTGAGTCTATCGTCACATCTTTAGTGAGACCATTTATCACTTTTTAACTTTCCATTTCTTTAGCATGCTGTGATAGTCCACTGATTTTCTATCATTTCCTCTTGTTTCAGCAAAACTCATTTTTTAATTTTTTCATGTTTTTGACATTTTCAAATTTTCAAATGTTTTTGGATTTTTTAAAATTTCTTACTCCCCCTAAAATGCAAACACATTTTAGGAAATTTGAAAACAAACTGTACAAGAACATGACAACTGATATCGAATTGCCTCAATTCACCATCCACTTGGCATAAACAATCAGAACTCCCCCTCACAACAAAACATTTTCCATTATGATTTCAAAACACTTAAGTTTGTTTTAATCAAATGGTTTTTCCGGAAAATAAGTTTTGTGTGTCATTTCACAAATTCGGGGATCTTTCATCACTTTGTTTTCTTCAACCACTTGTAAAAACTAACATTTTTAAGATCAAACTTCAAATATCACTTGTAGAAAATCAAGTACAATTTAATGTCCCTGATTTACCACTTGTAAGACGAAATATCACTTTCGTGAATTTCTCAAGAAATGTGCCGATTCATGTTCCACGCTTACCAACCTGGGAACTCCGGCAAGTCAGGTTTTTCATTTAAACAGATTCACCCAAGCCTGACGGTCCTTGGGTGATTTTGAATTCTTGTTCAACAATGGTGGAAAATTTGCATCATCCATTGTTAGACCAGAATTCTCAATTTTTACCTCAACAACTGGCTCTTCTGGTTTTACCATACCAGAATCATTGCCTGAATGTGGCTTGTCTGACTTTGATGAGCCAGATTCATCACCGACATGTGGCTCCTTTGTTTCCGAAGAAACATATTCATTGCCAGAAAGTGAAAATTTTACTTTCTTTGTTTTGTTAATCTCTTGATTAACCAATTTCTCTTTCTTCAAAATCCCTTTCGTCCTCAGATTTGTATCTGATGAATTTGTCTTGCTTGACTTTGCAGTTGATGGAGTTGATTCATCAGAACTCTTATTCAATTTATCCGGTGAACCCGAGGACAAAATCTTTTCTAGATACTCTCTAGCTTTCTTCCTCTTCTTCCTCAGTCTGTCTTTTTGCCCCTGTGAAAGCTTCACTTTCTTTTCTTGAACTTTAGATTCTTGAACCTTCTGTTCTTTGGGCTTGACATTGACTGATTTCATTGCCATCTTCTGAGAATTAACCCTCAATCTTTCATTTGATCTCCTTGGGCAATCTCTGGCAATGTGACCTTTGATGTTGCAGTTAAAGCATCTCCTTGTCTCATAATTCCAACTTTGGCAGTTAACAGCAATGTGTCCTTGATAGCCACATCGGTAACACACTCTGTTATCGTACCAATCACCATTTTCACACCAAACGCTCAGATCAAAGCACTGTTTGGCTTGGTGATAATCCTTGCTCCTCTTGTATGTTGGATTTGACTTTTGAGCACTGTGATCCGACCTGCACCACTTATTGCCAACAGTTTTTGAGTTTTCATTTTTTACTTTTTGTAATTTTTGATTGCGATTGGATGATTGATCTGATGAACTTTTATTTTCTTTTTGAACATTTTTCAAATTTTTACCTTTTTGTTTTTGTTCTACTTTCTTCTTCAAAGGTTTTTGCTTAGAGCATTCTCCCTTTTCAGTTGATTGTAGAACAGTTTCTTGAAACTTTTCTTTTAATTTCAAAAACAATTTTTGTTTTTCACTTTGACATCACAATCTTCAACTTTGACATTGCCAAAGTTTGTGACATCGTCACTTATTGGAACTGAATTTAAAGGTTTTGGACAAGGAATTGTTGAAGTATTCACAAACACCTTCAACTTTTGTTCCCATTCCTTGATTTTACCTTCTAACTCTTTGATTTTCTTTTGAGCACATTCTGCTTCCTTTTCAAGTCGAATAATCTTTTCAAGATAAGAATTGATTTCAATTTGTTTTTCAAGATTGTTTTTACCAAATAAATCTCTCTCATCTTCTAAAATTTTTATTTGACTTTGAATATCTTTTTCAATTTTTACTTTTTCATTTCCAAAACTTTTAATTTTTTCTTCAAAAACTTTTGCTTTTTCTTTCAATTTCTGATTTTCCAATGTCAAACTGTTCAAGTTACTTAACAGTTTGTCATTTTCAGAGTTCAGCTTTACACAGGTTTCATTCAAAACAAGAATATGTTTATCATCAGTTTGCTTCTTATCATTCAGCTCTTTGACTTCCAAAGTCAAACTTTCCGCATCTTTCACGAGTTTGTCATTTTCCGTCTTTAAACTGTCACATGTAAAACACACTGATGCAGAATTCGAAGATTCATTCTTCACTGATTCTTCAATCTTTGAATCTTGATCTTTTTCCATCTTGTATGTTCCTGCACCAAAAAGTTTAACAAAATTAAAAGGATTCATACTTTCATCAATATAACATTTCCTTTTAATATCATATTTCAGATTCCTCTTTGTTGCAAGTCATATTCGAACTCTTTTATCAATTTCTGTAATCACATCCAATTCTAAATCTTGTAAATTCTTTCCTATCTCATTCAAAAACTCCCTTCTTTTCTTTTCTTCCTTACGACACTCTGCAAGAACCTCATTAAAGAACTGATGTGGATTAAGCTCTTGGAAAAAATCTTTTCCTTTTAGCTCAACCATGAATTCATCCCATTTAGTAGGTAATGCAGTTGTCAATTTCAATATATGTTCATCAGTTGACATTTTAATACCCGTTCTCCACAAATTGTCCGTTAGAACTTTAAATCGTGCTTCCATCTCATTTAATGTTTCATCCTTTTGACATATGAAAAATTCAAAACTTTTAATCCAAATGTCCGTACTCACATTCCTATAATTGGTATCCACAGTTCTCATATACCAATTATTCAGGTTTTCAAGTGTATTATTTTCTTGTTCATCAAAAATCATTTCTGTCATCGTTCGAAAACACTCGACAAATCTATAGTGACGATCAAATGAGTGAATCTAATCAATGTCCGAAAAAGCTAACCTACTTAACGTCCGAATAAGCTGACCTAATCAATGTCCAAATAAGCTGACCAGAATATGTCCGTAAAAGCTGACCAGAATTTGTCCGTAAAAGCTGACCAGAATTTGTCCGTAAAAGCGGACCAGACTTGTCACTTAAAGCGGACCAGACTTGTTACAAAAGCGGACCAGACTTGTCACTTAAAGCGGACCAGACTTGTCACTTAAAGCGGACCAGACTTGTCACAAAAGCGGACCAGACTTGTCACTTAAAGCGGACCAGACTTGTCACTTAAAGCGGACCAGACTTGTCACAAAAGCGGACCAGACTTGTCACAAAAGCGGACCAGACTTGTCACAAAAGCGGACCAGACTTGTGACAGCGAATTCGAGCAGAAAAACTTAGATTCCTCCTAAACGGTTAAGAATTTGGATCTGAAACTTTCCAGGATTTATCTTGATACTATTGCGCACAAACTGTTTAAATTTGAGCGAATTCCGACCGTGAAATCTTTCTGAATCGAGAAAAGAAGGTGTAGAAATCAGAGTTTTCGAGCGAAAATCAAGCTAAACGGTAAGAACTCTTCCTCCTGAGCTCTGATACCACTTGTAGGAACGTTTGACGACCTGACGAGTCAATCAGAAGAGTGCTTAGACTAGATCAGAGGCGGAATTCATTGATATAGTCTTCGTTCAGCTTGATTTCACTAATTAACGTCTCATTTATTAATCTGCTAACAATTTACAAGATCCGGAGACAAAATGGCAGGGCTTCGCCGTTACACCTTCAAAAACACACACACAGAACTGATCTGGATCGCTCATATGGTCCCCTATATATAGACTTTCTGGTTCGCTTTTATGGACATGTCCGTAAAAGCGGACCAGACATAAAAGCTGACCTGACATAAAAGCTGACCTCCTATGTCCATATAAGCGGACCAGACAAGTGACACATAAGCGGACCTCACTATACTTATGTATTTCTTGATTTCCATTCACTTTACAATCAACCCTAGCCTAAGACTTGAACTAAGATGTAGTCGACAGACAACTGCACCAACAAGGTATAAGGTTTCTGATGTTATGCATAAGTATTATTGGGATATGTTTTCTAAGTGACCATTAAAAAGCAGCACTTGTAGTTCCCCTGGGAGTCTTCTTTTCTTCATAATTATGTTCATTGCCGTTGTGTTTTTGTTCGGTTCTGGTAGGGTTGTTTTGTTATGTATTTCTTTGTGATTGTTAAACCAGCCTCTCACTGGCCTTTTCTCTATTAACATATTGTCGTTCCAAAAAATAAATAAAAAAATAAAAAACTATTTACACTTTATAAATTAGTGTACTCAAAGTTCATGACAGGTCCAAATAACATATAGATAAATCAAACAAATGTACATAAAACAATCCTATCAAAAAATTCTCACATGAAGCTTGGGAAATACTCAGGATTTTGGAGATACTAATCCTGTTTGTTGATACTCACTGGACTCGTGTCTTTGTAAATGGTGGATGTGGAAGAGATATCCGATTGAAGCATTATTGAGAGACCAACATCCCCGATTTTGCTCACGAGATTTTTATCAAGCAGTATATTTGCTGGTTTTTGGTCACGATGAATGATTGATCTCGGTTTCGTGTTAAGAAGGAAGTTTAGAGCTGATGCTACTTCCCACGTGATACGGAACCGATTGAACCACAGGATCAATGGTGTGTCGTTTTTGAGAAATAATCTCGTCCAAACTACCGTTTTCCATCTACTTGTAAACCAAACAACCATGATCGACACACACTGATTGGAATCAGCAGATGAGGATGCCGGATTCGGCTCAATACTTCAACCTGCAAAATCAAGTTTTATTATTAGGAAATGATAAGGAGCTGATTGGAAATCTAGAAGACTCTCGTACCCGAATTCCATAGATTAGGATTCCGATTTGTCACTAAAGACTTTCCCTGTTTTTTAGCCTTTTGAATTCTATAATTTTTAGTGGAACTTGTAAATCACTAATTGACTTGACTTACGCGTATATTTATGTCTTTGACTCGATTTGAGCGTCTATTTATGTCTTCAACTTCCGTATATTTTTGACGATTTGTAATTTCAAAATTTTAACAATGCATTTCCCTATAAAAGGGCCACAATGTGCATGTTTTAATCATTTTGAATATATGTGCATGTTCCATTCCCTCTGGTTCCAACTTTTATGTTTTAATCTTTTGAGTTTGATGGATTCCTTAAGTTGTAGTTTTTGAACATCAGTCAGTCAGCTGACACAAAGCAGTATGCTTTAGTTCAAGATTGACTTGACTGTTAGTCTAATCTTCTGATCACCAAATGAACATTCAAACACTAAGAAATATAAAAAGACTTGAATCTGTGTGATGATTTCGGCAGATAACCACTTATAAAGTATATAGTTTGACTTCAAAAGACAAGAGGAAAAAAGAAAATTGCAGTTACCTTTCTAGATGCATCAAGTGTCTTGCTTTATGCAATTGCATCAACCCGCGAATGTGCCTGCGTTTAACTCTCAGTTTCTCCAGCTCAAAGTTAATACTATTATCCAAAGAAGTAACAGAGCCTTGATCTGTCCACTCTGTCATACATACCAACAGCACTATCAAATTATCAAAAAAAAAAATCAATTTTGACTTTTGACGTCAAACCTATAAATCTTTGAAACTAAAATTGATATGGAATTTGGTTCATATTGAACACCATAACTTTTCTGTTCGTGATACTTGTGCCGGTCTTTAATGGGCCACAAATATTCCTGAAATCAGTTGAAGAGTTCAAATGGAATCTCGAAGAAGAAAATCAGTCTCTTAAACTTGAAAAGTCAAAGGGTGCCTGTTTGGGAGCTTGGGGCAAGACTTGAAGGATTGGCGATAGAACTTGAATCACTATCAATTGTCTCAGAATCAGAAGCCCAAGGTACATAGGACCATTCGAGATCATCGAATGTGTCGGATCAGTTGCTTATAAGTTAAAATTACCTGAAGAGCTCAGTGGTATCCACAATGTATTCCACATCTGCAATCTGAAGAAGTGTTTCGCTGATGAATTACTAGTCATACCACATACAGATGTGCGCATAGAAGAGAGCTTGAAGTTTGTTGAAAAACCTGTGTCGATCAAAGATCGACAGGTTAAGAAGCTTCGAAGGAAGCATGTGCCAATAGTAAAGGTTAAATGGGATGCCCGTAGAGGTCCCGAGTACACATGGGAGGTTGAGTCCACAATGAAAGAAAAGTACCCTCATTTATTTCAGTAAATCTTGAGGTCGAGATTTCTTTTAAGGGGGTGAGGATGTAACACCTCGAAAATTCGTGTTCAATAAAATAACGACACGTGTCATATAAGACAAAAGTGTTATAAACCCGGATCCAGTTAAAGATGTATGGCAGGATTTAAAAGTGTCGTCATGTTAACTTATACCTCTGAACGACCTCATTATGAATCCCAAGACCCTAATGTATATTATGAACATCTGACATACTCAAATCCGGTAAACACTAACAATAATTGATTCATATTTGCAAGAATGGAATCCTACGAAGAAATGCACAACAAACCTTCGTTTATGGCTTTTCGTTAAAGTCCAAGACAATATTACATAATGGTAGGGTGCATAACTGTTCAAGACCCAATCAAGAGGCCCCATACTGAAAATAGTGGCCCAATTTCGTATTACATGGTTGCCTGTTCGGAGCTTGAAAGGCCAACAATTTTTGCCTTCTGAAACAAGCTTACGGACCGTAAAGGTCAAGCCTTACGGTCCGTAAGGCATGCCCAGCGACAGGAAATTCGACAGCTGCCTGTTTTAAACGATTAACCGACTTAAAATGCCATTTTCCACTTCCATGGGCGACCCCTACATGCTTTTAGACCTTAGGGACACTTGTGGATGATCCATGATCAGTTGTAGCATGATTTGTCATGATCACAAGCCATAAAATTCACTATAAAAGGCTCTTCATGTTGCAACTTTGTGATCATTCATTCCATCTGCATTCTTGAAGACTTCTGGAGTTCCAAAGCAGACCCAAGTCATCCCTAGTCGTGCATTGGACTTTGGTAAGTACCATTGACCTTCCTTAATTGAGTTTTACTTAGTTATTAGCTTAAAAGTCAAACCATCGTAATTAACGTTTGACTTAGCGATTAATCATTAATGGTCCAGTGATTAGTCGAATTGAAGGTAGTTATAAGTTGGTAATTATGTGGGCAATAAACCCTTAAAAGGGCACCCTCTGATTCCCGCTCTAACTAGATCAAATGTCGGGTCAAAGTTGTTTATAAAAAGTCAACAGAACCATAATTTTCGAATTTACGCATAATTAGCAATGTAGAAGGCATGTAACCTATTTTATCACTCATATAACTTGGTAATAAGTATAATAACTGGTCTAAGCTTGTTTGATCCGACAATTTTCTGTTTAGACCCGGTTCGGAACCGAAAGTCGCAAAACTTTGACTTTTGCTTTGACTTCAGTTCTGACCCGATTTAGATGGGTTTAGAAATGCCTTAGGATTTCCTTAGGACCAGGTTACATGTTGGTATAACCCTCTGTGATTGGTTCGTTGATTGCCCTATTCGTTTACACGTTTCCGTTAATTGCTTAATGTTGACCATAATGCCCTTTTGACCATAAAACGAGAATTTTGGAAATGTGAAAGGACAATAATCTTTATTACTGATTTGTAAACATGTCCCTAAATTTTCACATCAGTTTGAGGTCTAGATTCGGAGTTATGCTCAATGACGTAATTAGAACGTTTTTTAGTAATTAAACGGCGTCATTAGCATAAAGCCTATCTAAACCCAATTTTTGACACCAAACCTTTTACCCACTGATGTAATATAATATTTTGAGATTTTTGAAGATTTTTAATTATTTTTAACCTGCTCATAACCTAAGGTTATGACCTTAATTCGGTAAATACCGATTTTACCCTTTTTGTTCATAAAATGAGTTCTACATAATATTTTGACACCAATCCAATTGCTACTGATTTTATATAATAAATAAAGTATTTTGAACTTTATAACCTGATCAGAAAACTCAGATTTCCTGTATAACCCGGAAATCGCTTAAAATGGCTTTTTAAGCGTATTAAACGCATAGTTTGGGTTTAAAACCATTTTGTCATAAAAGACTTATTACCAATTGATATAACCTGTTAAAGTAAGTTGTTTTACTGATTTATTCAGACCCAAACCTCAGAATCATATTTAACCTCTTTTATAATATTTAAAATGACCAAAATACCCCTATGAGGCTTAAATTGAGATTTAACTCGGTTTGGGCATAATGGAAGGTATCCTACTGATATCACAACATATTTAAGGCATATTAACTTAGGAAACCTGTATACGACCCTTATGGACACCCGTTACGCCTTTTGCGCGTTCGGTTCGGTTTATGTAACTAGTTTGCATAAATTAGCCGAAACGGGTCAAACCTTATCGTTTTTATCTCAAAATCCAGAATGTGTTTAGTTTACCCATATTATACAAGTATTCAAACTTGTCGGGTCTAAATCACATTATATTCCGGTCTTCGCTTAATCGTGCGTACGAACCGTATCTTTCTTTAAAACTAACCGGTCTAAGTTTAGGCTTAATTAAAGACCCGTTAGGATTCTAAGAGGTTATTATAAACCTTCATTCCAGAATAGGAGCCCAGTAAAAGCTATCTGTACTTGCTGATTTGATACGGCTGGGATTGAATTTATATTTAGCTCAGGTAAATACTTTTAACTTATTTTCCCTATACGGGCTTGGGGTACGGTATATAAAATACCGGTTGGTCGAGCATTGAATCTTTAATTGTATGAAAATTAAATCATTGAGATGACCCGTTTGAAATGTTTTGTTTGCTTAAAGCCTTTGGGGGGTTAATGACCATGTCCCGGATATCCTTGGCATCGTTTTACGAAATGGCCACGACCTAAGCAAGGGGTGTAGGCGTACACCCGTCGGTGCCTAAATAAATAATGTGGTGTGTCTATTGATCTTTAACCCGGTCTGTGGATCGGGCTACTGAACGCATAAGGAACATGTAATTCTTTTACAAGTATTATATTCAAATAATTATCCCAAGTTATAAAAGATATTTTGTGCCACGTGCATTCAAATAAATTTTTTAACCTTTTTAAAATGAGTCGGTTAATTGTATTTACCAGTGTAAACTGACGTATTTTCTCAAAAAGGTTAAGTGCGGGTACTACTCGTAATAGGCTGGCTTTCTCCTAGCGTCCACAACAAGTCTCGCAAGCTTGGATGTCAAAACTGTTGAACAATGTTTCCTTTTTATTTTGATCCACCTATGGATTACTTTCGACTGTTTGTGATACTTGATATTACATTTATATTCGGTTGAAATATATCTATCTTTTGCTTCCGCTGTGCATTTAAATGTTGTGTTGTTTGACTATAATGTTACCAACTACGTCACGATACTCCCCCACCGGGCCCATCGGTAATACGTGAAAAATCGGGGTGTGACAGAACACCAAGAAACAACTATAAGATTAACAAGTACACATTACTTATGAATGGGTCAATTTGGGAGTTTTTATCTCAAAACGGGCCAGATATAAAAAGTTTAACTAAAAGATAACAAAACATGCTGCTCCTCTGTATAGGTTCACATCACACCCCCGAAATGATGATAAACAACATCCCCAGTTTTGAAATCACACACCCCTGGCCCAATGGCTGCCACCACACCTACTACCTCCGTCCCTGCAAATCACACTTTAACATGTATCAACTTCATATATCTCTTGGGGAATGTTCAACTTCTTACAACTCATTTTTAAAGAGTAAAGTGATAATCGTTTCACGTGTTCATAAACATCCCAACCACCAAACTGCCGAAACCGAAGAAAGTCAACCGGTTTGAAGTATGTACGGTCCGGTTCACGGTATAGTTCTAATGATTTGCTAGTTAACGGTTCGGTTTATCGTGTGAAAGTTGAAACCGGTTGTCTAAGCTGAACATACAATTTTGCATTTATTATTTATATTTTTTATTTTAGAAATATAAAGTTATCTACCTATATCATACTCATCAACAATCTTATCATTTGTTTAAAGAATTTAATACAAAATTTTTCTCTTTTAAAAATTTAATTTTTTTTTTCAGAAATCCGAATAGCAAAACCGTGAAAACCGCCCGGTTCACCTAAACTGTATGTATTCAGAGACACAAGTTTTGAGACATGGTTATATTTCATCAAAAATTATAGTCAGAAACAAGAAATTTGTTAAAATTTAGGCAATCAAGCGACAGATCTATCAATATATTATAAAATATCCAAAAAAAAAAAAAGAGAGAGAAATATTTACGACTGTGTGGAGTAATTCCTGCACGATTGCAGAATCATCATCACTACTGTGACCGTACAAAATGAAAATCACAAACAAATACAGATCTACTACAAACACTCAAATTGGAAGTAGCAAACGTACCTTTTAGGCAAGACAAGAGTTCGTCTCCTCTGAACCGGTGGTTTGGTGATGAATCTTGGCTGTAAAATTGAATAATATTATAAGATAGAATGCGATACAGATCTGATATTAAAATACTGAATGATGAAAGAATGTGAGAAATTAGTAGACGGAGATCTGTAAACGGCGTCGGAGAAGAGCAAGGGTTTGAGTTGAAGATGAAAAAGAAAAGAAAAGTAAATAAAGTTCATGAAGAAGAGGGATTCGAACCTGAGCATGTTTGAGAAGAAAAACATTGTGGTTATTTTTACCCTCTCAAGTCAAAAGTTACATTTTGTGATAGTCTATTTTGACCCTCTCAAGTTAAAAGTTTCTTTTGTGATAGTCTATTTGGCAAATATATGGTAATTCATGTTTTGAATATCAGTTATTTCACTAATACAATATAATTGCAACTTTTGTCAGACTACAGGGTGTGAGTTGGGGTGACGAAATACATTAACGCTGGCTAGACCACACCTGGCTAGTGTTGGCCATGGTGTTGCCCCGCTGACATGGGGATTCAGCCTGGCGGGGAGGGGGGGCTGGGGTGACATGGTTGGATTTGATTGGCTAGTATTTGATGACCGTTGGGCTAGCCATTAGGCATAGCCGTTGGCCAACTGCTATTTAAAAAAAATCTTTTAATTATTTTCTATATAAACTAAACATTTCTTACTCGTTTTTACCATCTAAAAATTCAAAAACCACTATCAATCTCCAAAAAATATATAAAATGGATTCTTCAAGTTCAAGCGATTCGTATGATAAACTTGTTTGGTGATTCTCATCCGACGACGGGGTGGAATTATTAGGGTTATTGGATTTTAATAATCCGAAGTTTCACCTGTTGGCCACTAATAATCACAACTTCAAAAATTCCCTGTAATAATCCCAAATTGTAAGATTTTGGCCCCCAATAATCCTTTGCTAACTGGGTTAGTTTTTGTCATTTATAGACCTGGCAAACGGGTTGGGTCGGGTTGGGTCATGGGTCAAAACAGGTTCGGGTCGAAACGGGTTCGGGTCGAAACAGGTCAATTAAAAAATGGGTTGTTTTGGTTCGGGTCAAAACGGGTTCGGGTTGGAACGGGTTCGGGTCAGAACGGGTTTCGGGTCGGGTCGGGTTGGATAAAAAAAATGTTTTTTTTAAGTGATTGTACATCAAGGGGCAATTTCGTCGGGTTAAAACGGGTCCGGGTTGGTAACCTTCGAATAATGTACCTACTTTGTACAACCCGTTGCTCTATGTACAACCAGAAGTTTCATCTCTTTTACATACTATCCTTTTCATCAAGTAAACCTATCAAAGTTTCTTTATCCCTTACATACACCAGCCTCCTTACAGACCCTAAGTTTCACCAATTTTGACCTAGATGTACATGAAGCGCCGCTTCAAAGCTCAAACCCTAAGGCGCTTTCCAGATCGCCTTGCCATGTGCGCACTTTGCGCCTCAATCACACTTTTAAAACCAAGTTCCTACTTCCTGCTATTACCAGATTTAGTAGGATATTCTAAATTCCCTAACTTGTGTACTAACGGACTCTAAGAAACCTTTGTGTTCAGTGATTGGATTACCATTCATGGGGTGCTGACTTCAGCTTTGTCATCTGCTTCAGTGTAGACACCAAAGAGGAAGCAAGTGTTCAGTTGCAAAATATCCAAGTAAAAAGTAGCTCAGTAATACAGTTCCTACTCATGAAGAACATAAAAAACCACAATCCGTTTTGAAGTTTAATCATAGTAGCAGATAATGCAACAAATACACTTGATCAACAAATACACATCAACATTCCTGTTAAACCTAAAAAAACTTCAATCACATATGTATCAGTCGAACACATAAAGTTTTTGAAACATTTAGAAAGAAAAAAAAAAACAATCAGCCATTTAAATCATCTAATTTTCTTTAAACAATGTCCATATATTCAATCAGTCATTTAAATCATCATCATAAGAGAAAGAAATTACAGCTTCAACATCAAACTAATAAAACATCGATCACAGATTTACAAATTAAACACAGTTTCTGAAACATTTACAACAAAAAAACGCTATTCATCTATCAATTTCCAAAACAACTCCACAAAATCAAACAAATTCACAACAAAATTTAAAACATTTACACAGACACACATCAAATCCATCAACTACCCTGCTCATGAAGTGATGAAGATACCTTCACCGTAAAAGATGCCGTCGCTGATGAAGATGCCGGCGGAGGGTGGGGGTTTGTGGCGGAGGCCGGAGAGGATGAAGATGCCGTCGCTGAATCGCTGATGATGATGATCACTGAAGTTCGAGCTCTAAGAAAAAACCCTAGGACAGTAAGCTTTCCTAACCCGTGTCGTATTTCTTCTAAACCCAGTAACCCGTTCCTTTTTACTTCTAAACCCAAATTGACCCGTAAACATACTTCCCCTTTTTTAAAATTTGACCCAGTTGGACCCATTAATTTTTACAAGGAAACCCAAATTGACCCATAGTAATTAATAAAAGACCCAAAGTGACCCAATTATATGCATTCGGGTCAGAATTGCTTCCCCTAGTTTTTGATGACGTGGACGCTAATGTGTAAAAAAATAAGCTGATTCATTATGTGGATATTGATATGAAAAAATATATTTTTTTAATTATATATATACATACACAGACAATCACCATCTTCACCATCACCATCACCACCACCACTCCACTACCTCACTACCACCACAACCACCCAACTCCCACCGCACAACCACCATCTTCAACCCCCTCCGACCACCCAGCTCCCACCGCACAACCACCATCTTCAATCCCCTCCGACCACCACCTACCATCCATTCCCACAATCCTTCAATCTGCAATGAAATCAGAACCTCTGCAACAACAACAATGGAATTAACCCTATTTCCGCTCCACCACATCGACATCCGCTCTACCATATCGAGCTCTGCTCCAACAACAACAACAATGGAATTAACCCTATTCCCACGGTTTTGGATCCTTCATCGGTGACGGTTAGGTCAAGTTTGAGAACCGCCGATACGGGGGTGGTTGTCGGTCAGGTGATGAAGGGTCGAGAAGATACTTATGGATACGGGGATGCTTCAACAACTTTAGTGTGCTTTCTGGCATAGAAACTAATTTAGAGGTTCAATTATTATTCTATCTTGATGGTGGCTATTTTATTGTTGTTGATTTATTGGTGATGAAGGGTCGAGAAGACACTTATGGATCTATCCTAGGACTAGTCACGCTTTTGGACCTTTCGAGCAACAATTTGTCTGGGCAGATCCCTAGTGAGCTCACGACCCTCGGCAAGTTAAAATCATTGAATTTATCAAGAAATCAATGGACAGGAAAGATCCCAAATAAGATAGGAGACATGAATTCACTAGAGTCTTTTGATTTATCAGTAAACTATCTTTCTGGAGAACTTCCTATGAGTTTGTTAGGGTTGAATTTCTTGAGTAGCTTTAACATGTCCTACAACAATTTGAGAGGAAGAATTCCAACAGGTACACAAATTCAAAGCTTCAATGAGTCCAGTTTCATTGGAAACAAACTTTGTGGAGCTCCACTAACCAATGATTGTGTACATGTTGACAAACCTGATACAACAAGCGAGCAAAAAGAAGACGGTGGATCACACAAAGTAGATTGGGGTTGATTATTAGCATAGCGCTTGGATTTATTACTGGGTTTTGGGTCATTGTGGTCTCATTAATGCTCAATCGATCATGGAGGATAACATATTTCCGTCTCTTGAGGAAATTGATCAAGGTATAAGGTTTCTGATGTTATGCATAAGTATTATTGGGATATGTTTTCTAAGTGACCATTAAAAAGCAGCACTTGTAGTTCCCCTGGGAGTCTGCTTTTCTTCATAATTATGTTCATTGTCGTTGTGTTTTTGTTCGGTTCTGGTAGGGTTGTTTTGTTATGTATTTCTTTGTGATTGTTAAACCAGCCTCTCACTGGCCTTTTCTCTATTAACATATTGTCGTTCCAAAAAATAAATAAAAAAATAAAAAACTATTTACACTTTATAAATTAGTGTACTCAAAGTTCATGACAGGTCCAAATAACATATAGATAAATCAAACAAATGTACATAAAACAATCCTATAAAAAAATTCTCACATGAAGCTTGGGAAATACTCAGGATTTTGGAGATACTAATCCTGTTTGTTGATACTCACTGGACTCGTGTCTTTGTAAATGGTGGATGTGGAAGAGATATCCGATTGAAGCATTATTGAGAGACCAACATCCCCGATTTTGCTCACGAGATTTTTATCAAGCAGTATATTTGCTGGTTTTTGGTCACGATGAATGATTGATCTCGGTTTCGTGTTAAGAAGGAAGTTTAGAGCTGATGCTACTTCCCACGTGATACGGAACCGATTGAACCACAGGATCAATGGTGTGTCGTTTTTGAGAAATAATCTCGTCCAAACTACCGTTTTCCATCTACTTGTAAACCAAACAACCATGATCGACACACACTGATTGGAATCAGCAGATGAGGATGCCGGATTCGGCTCAATACTTCAACCTGCAAAATCAAGTTTTATTATTAGGAAATGATAAGGAGCTGATTGGAAATATAGAAGACTCTCGTACCCGAATTCCATAGATTAGGATTCCGATTTGTCACTAAAGACTTTCCCTGTTTTTTAGCCTTTTGAATTCTATAATTTTTAGTGGAACTTGTAAATCACTAATTGACTTGACTTACGCGTATATTTATGTCTTTGACTCGATTTGAGCGTCTATTTATGTCTTCAACTTCCGTATATTTTTGACGATTTGTAATTTCAAAATTTTAACAATGCATTTCCCTATAAAAGGGCCACAATGTGCATGTTTTAATCATTTTGAATATATGTGCATGTTCCATTCCCTCTGGTTCCAACTTTTATGTTTTAATCTTTTGAGTTTGATGGATTCCTTAAGTTGTAGTTTTTGAACATCAGTCAGTCAGCTGACACAAAGCAGTATGCTTTAGTTCAAGATTGACTTGACTGTTAGTCTAATCTTCTGATCACCAAATGAACATTCAAACACTAAGAAATATAAAAAGACTTGAATCTGTGTGATGATTTCGGCAGATAACCACTTATAAAGTATATAGTTTGACTTCAAAAGACAAGAGGAAAAAAGAAAATTGCAGTTACCTTTCTAGATGCATCAAGTGTCTTGCTTTATGCAATTGCATCAACCCGCGAATGTGCCTGCGTTTAACTCTCAGTTTCTCCAGCTCAAAGTTAATACTATTATCCAAAGAAGTAACAGAGCCTTGATCTGTCCACTCTGTCATACATACCAACAGCACTATCAAATTATCAAAAAAAAAAAATCAATTTTGACTTTTGACGTCAAACCTATAAATCTTTGAAACTAAAATTGATATGGAATTTGGTTCATATTGAACACCATAACTTTTCTGTTCGTGATACTTGTGCCGGTCTTTAATGGGCCACAAATCTTCCTGAAATCAGTTGAAGAGTTCAAATGGAATCTCGAAGAAGAAAATCAGTCTCTTAAACTTGAAAAGTCAAAGGGTGCCTGTTTGGGAGCTTGGGGCAAGACTTGAAGGATTGGCGATAGAACTTGAATCACTATCAATTGTCTCAGAATCAGAAGCCCAAGGTACATAGGACCATTCGAGATCATCGAATGTGTCGGATCAGTTGCTTATAAGTTAAAATTACCTGAAGAGCTCAGTGGTATCCACAATGTATTCCACATCTGCAATCTGAAGAAGTGTTTCGCTGATGAATTACTAGTCATACCACATACAGATGTGCGCATAGAAGAGAGCTTGAAGTTTGTTGAAAAACCTGTGTCGATCAAAGATCGACAGGTTAAGAAGCTTCGAAGGAAGCATGTGCCAATAGTAAAGGTTAAATGGGATGCCCGTAGAGGTCCCGAGTACACATGGGAGGTTGAGTCCACAATGAAAGAAAAGTACCCTCATTTATTTCAGTAAATCTTGAGGTCGAGATTTCTTTTAAGGGGGTGAGGATGTAACACCTCGAAAATTCGTGTTCAATAAAATAACGACACGTGTCATATAAGACAAAAGTGTTATAAACCCGGATCCAGTTAAAGATGTATGGCAGGATTTAAAAGTGTCGTCATGTTAACTTATACCTCTGAACGACCTCATTATGAATCCCAAGACCCTAATGTATATTATGAACATCTGACATACTCAAATCCGGTAAACACTAACAATAATTGATTCATATTTGCAAGAATGGAATCCTACGAAGAAATGCACAACAAACCTTCGTTTATGGCTTTTCGTTAAAGTCCAAGACAATATTACATAATGGTAGGGTGCATAACTGTTCAAGACCCAATCAAGAGGCCCCATACTGAAAATAGTGGCCCAATTTCGTATTACATGGTTGCCTGTTCGGAGCTTGAAAGGCCAACAATTTTTGCCTTCTGAAACAAGCTTACGGACCGTAAAGGTCAAGCCTTACGGTCCGTAAGGCATGCCCAGCGACAGGAAATTCGACAGCTGCCTGTTTTAAACGATTAACCGACTTAAAATGCCATTTTCCACTTCCATGGGCGACCCCTACATGCTTTTAGACCTTAGGGACACTTGTGGATGATCCATGATCAGTTGTAGCATGATTTGTCATGATCACAAGCCATAAAATTCACTATAAAAGGCTCTTCATGTTGCAACTTTGTGATCATTCATTCCATCTGCATTCTTGAAGACTTCTGGAGTTCCAAAGCAGACCCAAGTCATCCCTAGTCGTGCATTGGACTTTGGTAAGTACCCTTGACCTTCCTTAATTGAGTTTTACTTAGTTATTAGCTTAAAAGTCAAACCGTCGTAATTAACGTTTGACTTAGCGATTAATCATTAATGGTCCAGTGATTAGTCGAATTGAAGGTAGTTATAAGTTGGTAATTATGTGGGCAATAAACCCTTAAAAGGGCACCCTCTGATTCCCGCTCTAACTAGATCAAATGTCGGGTCAAAGTTGTTTATAAAAAGTCAACAGAACCATAATTTTCGAATTTACGCATAATTAGCAATGTAGAAGGCATGTAACCTATTTTATCACTCATATAACTTGGTAATAAGTATAATAACTGGTCTAAGCTTGTTTGATCCGACAATTTTCTGTTTAGACCCGGTTCGGAACCGAAAGTCGCAAAACTTTGACTTTTGCTTTGACTTCAGTTCTGACCCGATTTAGATGGGTTTAGAAATGCCTTAGGATTTCCTTAGGACCAGGTTACATGTTGGTATAACCCTCTGTGATTGGTTCGTTGATTGCCCTATTCGTTTACACGTTTCCGTTAATTGCTTAATGTTGACCATAATGCCCTTTTGACCATAAAACGAGAATTTTGGAAATGTGAAAGGACAATAATCTTTATTACTGATTTGTAAACATGTCCCTAAATTTTCACATCAGTTTGAGGTCTAGATTCGGAGTTATGCTCAATGACGTAATTAGAACGCTTTTTAGTAATTAAACGGCGTCATTAGCATAAAGCCTATCTAAACCCAATTTTTGACACCAAACCTTTTACCCACTGATGTAATATAATATTTTGAGATTTTTGAAGATTTTTAATTATTTTTAACCTGCTCATAACCTAAGGTTATGACCTTAATTCGGTAAATACCGATTTTACCCTTTTTGTTCATAAAATGAGTTCTACATAATATTTTGACACCAATCCAATTGCTACTGATTTTATATAATAAATAAAGTATTTTGAACTTTATAACCTGATCAGAAAACTCAGATTTCCTGTATAACCCGGAAATCGCTTAAAATGGCTTTTTAAGCGTATTAAACGCATAGTTTGGGTTTAAAACCATTTTGTCATAAAAGACTTATTACCAATTGATATAACCTGTTAAAGTAAGTTGTTTTACTGATTTATTCAGACCCAAACCTCAGAATCATATTTAACCTCTTTTATAATATTTAAAATGACCAAAATACCCCTATGAGGCTTAAATTGAGATTTAACTCGTTTTGGGCATAATGGAAGGTATCCTACTGATATCACAACATATTTAAGGCATATTAACTTAGGAAACCTATATACGACCCTTATGGACACCCGTTACGCCTTTTGCGCGTTCGGTTCGGTTCGGTTTATGTAACTAGTTTGCATAAATTAGCCGAAACGGGTCAAACCTTATCGTTTTTATCTCAAAATCCAGAATGTGTTTAGTTTACCCATATTATACAAGTATTCAAACTTGTCGGGTCTAAATCACATTATATTCCGGTCTTCGCTTAATCGTGCGTACGAACCGTATCTTTCTTTAAAACTAACCGGTCTAAGTTTAGGCTTAATTAAAGACCCGTTAGGATTCTAAGAGGTTATTATAAACCTTCGTTCCAGAATAGGAGCCCAGTAAAAGCTATCTGTACTTGCTGATTTGATACGGCTGGGATTGAATTTATATTTAGCTCAGGTAAATACTTTTAACTTATTTTCCCTATACGGGCTTGGGGTACGGTATATAAAATACCGGTTGGTCGAGCATTGAATCTTTAATTGTATGAAAATTAAATCATTGAGATGACCCGTTTGAAATGTTTTGTTTGCTTAAAGCCTTTGGGGGGTTAATGACCATGTCCCGGATATCCTTGGCATCGTTTTACGAAATGGCCACGACCTAAGCAAGGGGTGTAGGCGTACACCCGTCGGTGCCTAAATAAATAATGTGGTGTGTCTATTGATCTTTAACCCGGTCTGTGGATCGGGCTACTGAACGCATAAGGAACATGTAATTCTTTTACAAGTATTATATTCAAATAATTATCCCAAGTTATAAAAGATATTTTGTGCCACGTGCATTCAAATAAATTTTTTAACCTTTTTAAAATGAGTCGGTTAATTGTATTTACCAGTGTAAACTGACGTATTTTCTCAAAAAGGTTAAGTGCAGGTACTACTCGTAATAGGCTGGCTTTCTCCTAGCGTCCACAACAAGTCTCGCAAGCTTGGATGTCAAAACTGTTGAACAATGTTTCCTTTTTATTTTGATCCACCTATGGATTACTTTCGACTGTTTGTGATACTTGATATTACATTTATATTCGGTTGAAATATATCTATCTTTTGCTTCCGCTGTGCATTTAAATGTTGTGTTGTTTGACTATAATGTTACCAACTACGTCACGATACTCCCCCACCGGGCCCACCGGTAATACGTGAAAAATCGGGGTGTGACAGAACACCAAGAAACAACTATAAGATTAACAAGTACACATATGAAGAAAAAAAAATTGTAAACAAAATTTGGTACCCCTTGAGAACATTACTTATGAATGGGTCAATTTGGGAGTTTTTATCTCAAAACGGGCCAGATATAAAAAGTTTAACTAAAAGATAACAAAACATGCTGCTCCTCTGTATAGGTTCACATCACACCCCCGAAATGATGATAAACAACATCCCCAGTTTTGAAATCACACACCCCTGGCCCAATGGCTGCCACCACACCTACTACCTCCGTCCCTGCAAATCATACTTTAACATGTATCAACTTCATATATCTCTTGGGGAATGTTCAACTTCTTACAGCTCATTTTTAAAGAGTAAAGTGATAATCGTTTCACGTGTTCATAAACATCCCAACCACCAAACTGCCGAAACCGAAGAAAGTCAACCGGTTTGAAGTATGTACGGTCCGGTTCACGGTATAGTTCTAATGATTTGCTAGTTAACGGTTCGGTTTATCGTGTGAAAGTTGAAACCGGTTGTCTAAGCTGAACATACAATTTTGCATTTATTATTTATATTTTTTATTTTAGAAATATAAAGTTATCTACCTATATCCTACTCATCAACAATCTTATCATTTGTTTAAAGAATTTAATACAAAATTTTTCTCTTTTAAAAATTTAATTTTTTTTTTTAGAAATCCGAATAGCAAAACCGTGAAAACCGCCCGGTTCACCTAAACTGTATGTATTCAGAGACACAAGTTTTGAGATATGGTTATATTTCATCAAAAATTATAGTCAGAAACAAGAAATTTGTTAAAATTTAGGCAATCAAGCGACAGATCTATCAATATATTATAAAATATCCAAAAAAAAAAGAGAGAGAAATATTTACGACTGTGTGGAGTAATTCCTGCACGATTGCAGAATCATCATCACTACTGTGACCGTACAAAATGAAAATCACAAACAAATACAGATCTACTACAAACACTCAAATTGGAAGTAGCAAACGGACCTTTTAGGCAAGACAAGAGTTCGTCTCCTCTGAACCGGTGGTTTGGTGATGAATCTTGGCTGTAAAATTGAATAATATTATAAGATAGAATGCGATACAGATCTGATATTAAAATACTGAATGATGAAAGAATGTGAGAAATTAGTCGACGGAGATCTGTAAACGGCGTCGGAGAAGAGCAAGGGTTTGAGTTGAAGATGAAAAAGAAAAGAAAAGTAAATAAAGTTCATGAAGAAGAGGGATTCGAACCAGAGCATGTTTGAGAAGAAAAACATTGTGGTTATTTTTACCCTCTCAAGTCAAAAGTTACATTTTGTGATAGTCTATTTTGACCCTCTCAAGTTAAAAGTTTCTTTTGTGATAGTCTATTTGGCAAATATATGGTAATTCATGTTTTGAATATCAGTTATTTCACTAATACAATATAATTGCAACTTTTGTCAGACGACAGGGTGTGAGTTGGGGTGACGAAATACATTAACGCTGGCTAGACCACACCTGGCTAGTGTTGGCCATGGTGTTGCCCCGCTGACGTGGGGATTCAGCCTGGCGGGGAGGGGGGGGCTGGGGTGGCATGGTTGGATTTGATTGGCTAGTATTTGATGACCGTTGGGCTAGCCATTAGGCATAGCCGTTGGCCAACTGCTATTTAAAAAAAAAAACTTTTAATTATTTTCTATATAAACTAAACATTTCTTACTCGTTTTTACCATCTAAAAATTCAAAAACCACTATCAAACTCCAAAAAATATATAAAATGGATTCTTCAAGTTCAAGCGATTCGTATGATAAACTTGTTTGGTGATTCTCATCCGACGACGGGGTGGAATTATTAGGGTTATTGGATTTTAATAATCCGAAGTTTCACCTGTTTGCCACTAATAATCCCAACTTCAAAAATTCCCTGTAATAATCCCAAATTGTAAGATTTTGGCCCCCAATAATTCTTTGCTAACTGGGTTAGTTTTTGTCATTTATAGACCTGGCAAACGGGTTGGGTCGGGTTGGGTCATGGGTCAAAACAGGTTCGGGTTGAAACGGGTTCGGGTCGAAACAGGCCAATTAAAAAATGGGTTGTTTTGGTTCGGGTCAAAACGGGTTCGGGTTGGAACGGGTTTCGGGTCAGAACGGGTTTCGGGTCGGGTCGGGTCGGGTTGGATAAAAAAAATGTTTTTTTTAAGTGATTGTACATCAAGGGGCAATTTCGTCGGGTTAAAACGGGTCCGGGTTGGTAACCTTCGAATAATGTACCTACTTTGTACAACCCGTTGCTCTATGTAGAACCAGAAGTTTCATCTCTTTTACATACTATCCTTTTCATCAAGTAAACCTATCAAAGTTTCTTTATCCCTTACATACACCAGCCTCCTTACAGACCCTAAGTTTCACCAATTTTGACCTAGATGTACATGAAGCGCCGCTTCAAAGCTCAAACCCTAAGGCGCTTTCCAGATCGCCTTGCCATGTGCGCACTTTGCGCCTCAAGCACACTTTTAAAACCAAGTTCCTACTTCCTGCTAATACCAGATTTAGTAGGATATTCTAAATTCCCTAACTTGTGTACTAACGGACACTAAGAAACCTTTGTGTTCAGTGATTGGATTACCATTCATGGGGTGCTGACTTCAGCTTTGTCATCTGCTTCAGTGTAGACACCAAAGAGGAAGCAAGTGTTCAGTTGCAAAATATCCAAGTAAAAAGTAGCTCAGTAATACAGTTCCTACTCATGAAGAACATAAAAAACCACAATTCGTTTTGAAGTTTAATCATAGTAGCAGATAATGCAACAAATACACTTGATCAACAAATACACATCAACATTCCTGTTAAACCTAAAAAAACTTCAATCACATATGTATCAGTCGAACACATAAAGTTTTTGAAACATTTAGAAAGAAAAAAAAACAATCAGCCATTTAAATCATCTAATTTTCTTTAAACAATGTCCATATATTCAATCAGTCATTTAAATCATCATCATAAGAGAAAGAAATTACAGCTTCAACATCAAACTAATAAAACATCGATCACAGATTTACAAATTAAACACAGTTTCTGAAACATTTACAACAAAAAAACGCTATTCATCTATCAATTTCCAAAACAACTCCACAAAATCAAACAAATTCATAACAAAATTTAAAACATTTACACAGACACGCATCAAATCCATCAACTACCCTGCTCATGAAGTGATGATGATACCTTCACCGGAAAAGATGCCGTCGCTGATGAAGATCCCGTCGTTGATGAAGATGCCGGCGGAGGGTGGGGGTTTGTGGCGGAGGAGACAACAGAGACGCGGAGACGGTGGCGGGTTTGTGGCGGAGGCCGGAGAGGATGAAGATGCCGTCGCTGAATCGCTGATGATGATGATCATTGAAGTTCAAGCTCTAAGAAAAAACCCTAGGACCCTAACCCGTGTCGTATTTCTTCTAAACCGAGTAACCCGTTCCTTTTTACTTCTAAACCTAAATTGACCCGTAAACATACTTCCCCTTTTTAAAATTTGACCCAGTTGGACCCATTAATTTTTACAAGGAAACCCAAATTGACCCATAGTAATTAATAAAAGACCCAAAGTGACCCAATTATATGCATTCGGGTCAGAATTGCCTCCCCTAATTTTTGATGACGTGGATGCTGACGTGGACGCTAATGTGTAAACAAAATAAGCTGATTCATTATATATATACATACACAAACAATCACCATCTTCACCATCACCACCACAACTCCACTACCTCACTACCACCACAACCACCCAACTCCCACCGCACAACCACCATCTTCAACCCCCTCCGACCACCCAGCTCCCACCGCACAACCACCATCTTCAATCCCCTCCGACCACCACCTACCATCCATTCCCACAATCCTTCAATCTGCAATGAAATCAGAACCTCTGCAACAACAACAACAATGGAATTAACCCTATTTCCGCTCCACCACATCGACATCCGCTCTACCAAATCGAGCTTTGCTCCAACAACAACAATGGAATTAACCCTATTCCCACAGTTTTGGATCCTTCATCGGTGACGGTTAGGTCAAGTTTGAGAACCGCCGATACGGGGGTGGTTGTCGGTCAGGTGATGAAGGGTCGAGAAGACACTTATGGATACGGGGATGCTTCAACAACTTTAGTGTGCTTTCCGGCATAGAAACTAATTTAGAGGTTCAATTATTATTCTATCTTGATGGTGGCTCTTTTATTGTTGTTGATTCATTGGTGATGAAGGGTCGAGAAGACACTTATGGATCTATCCTAGGACTAGTCACGCTTTTGGACCTTTCGAGCAACAATTTGTCTGGGCAGATCCCTAGTGAGCTCACGACCCTCGGCAAGTTAACATCATTGAATTTATCAAGAAATCAATTGTTGGGATTGAACCCTAACAAAGGAACAGATAATGTAAAGCCAAAACCAGGTCACAAGAGAGGATTCACAATAAACAGTAGTTTACACTTTGCTCTCCCCTTGAAAGTGAGTTATAACATCTGATGGTCTCTATCTGCTGCTCATAATCAACTGCTGCTGCCCTTTTCAACTGCTGATATGATCCTAAAGACTGCTGAAGACAAACTCTGTTGCTCTATCTACTGCTGTCTCTTAAGTGCTGCTGAAGACACAAACACTGCTCATTCAAGGACTGATCACCTTTGAAGAAAGCACTGATGTTGTTGTTGAGCATCAGTGCTTAGGCTACAACAGTGGAACGAGAAGCAGTTGTTTCCTCATGTTTTGTATTTTACTTACAATCAGTTGTTAGACATCAGTGTTTGTGTAAGGTCAGTAGATACAGGTTGTTAGGCTGTTAGACGTCGCTTTCATGGTGACGTCAGCTGAGATACCTCAGTGGTTTGGTTTGCCTATAAATGTAACAGTACCCTGTACTGTTACATTTGATTGACTGAGCGAGTTCTTCTCCTCATGTCTAATCCTTTCATCTTGTGTGCAACCTACCTTGGGGCATCTGGCTGAGGGGGAGTATAGTTTGTAAGCATGTCTGTAATCTTTTGCTTTGATTTGTAAATCATTCAACTCTATGAGAAGCAATTGTTTATCAAACTATTTTCTCCATTTGATTGTGTTTACAAAGTTTGTTTTCATTTCCGCTGCACTTAACATGTTAACATATTCATTGATCATTCATTTCAAACAAACAAACAAACACTATCATGAGAGCCTCCGATCCTAACAATTGGTATCAGAGCCTGGACAGTCAAATTCGATCTAACAATCAATTTGACATAACAGTTCGGCTCAAAATTCATTGATACTAAGGTTGGTTGTATTTAGTTGAAAAACAGAGTACTGTGTAAATCATGTTCAAAATGGTTATTCAAAAACTCTGTAAATCAACCAAGATGTCATATGACACACAAATTTCACACAATAAGTGATATCATGCAGAAGTCACTCATAGTTTTCAGATCTGTAAACATATCTGTTAAATTACGGGATTGATTTTTCGATATTGATCTCAACTGTTGTTTTGATATTTGTGATGTTTTCATTAAATGCTAAAGTATGAACCTCAGATCAACAAAATCTATGATTCATAAGACATTAGTGTTTTGTTTTTCTATAAAGAGGGAATTGAAACTTTAGTCATTCAGATCTTATGTGTTGAAAACAGGTTGAGTTCTTCAAAAGGACAAAATCAACTATGTTAAAATACATTAAGAAAATTCACAAAAACTCAGAAGTGTGTTTATCTCAAAACTTTTGTAGTCAAAAGAAAAGAGTATAAACATAAAACACTTATGAGTCAAAGTTTAGGGTAATAATGGTGATTAAGCAACTATGTGCATTTATCTGTTCAGAAAAAGGTTTTGATTCCAGTAAATGAACTCCAAAGAGGACTAGACTAATGTTCAAAAATTTTTCTCCATGTGTCCTCAAGTTTGCAATCAATTGTCAAAGAAAATGGTTCCAAACAGTGGTCAAAATGTATCCAAAAGTTTCTTTCCACTGGTGACCACTGACCATTTTCAAAAACTTATGAATGATATGATTATATACTCTATTGAAATTATACCAGATCCTTTTTGATACTATTCTCAGAAGAATCCTTTAACTATTTTTTGTTGTTCAAAGGATTTTCTCAAATAACCAGGATATATTATTCATTTTTTTTGGAATAATATATTTGGAACTCTTGCTTGTTTTTGTTGGCAATAGTTCCAGCTCCTGTCAGGATGTAATACCTTATTTTTGGTGGTATCTGTGTCCTCATAAATGGGTCAAAAGGAAATGGTACATATGTCATGATCACGTCATACTCAGGCCTGCTCCTAAATTTTCATCAAAAATTGATTGCAAACTGTGCTTGAATCACTAGGGTACTCATGTTTTAATTGAATATTAAACGAAAATGAGTTGCCTTAGTAAAAAGTTTTCATCGTCTGGGGTACTAAACCACTGTCTTTCAAAATTGACATGTGGCAAAACCTTGAATGAAAATCTTCAAAACTGTTGCTGAAACACCTGTCCTTCAAAGTTGTACTATTTACCCTAACCACTGTTCTGTTTTAACATCTGATTTCTAAACACTGTCCACTGCTGAAAGTTAACCACTGATCCCTCATTTTCTTGAAAAGCACTGATGTTCAAAATCAGTGTCTTATCCACTGATATGCTATCCACTGATAGTAAAAATCATCCACTGCCCATAATTTTTACCGTTGTAACCACTGATGCTTGATACATCAGTGGCTCTTAAAACAACTGTTCTCCATACTTCATCTGTCTCATCAGTGTTTGACACGTGGTCAGTTTTTAGCCCTCAGATCGTAATAACCGCTACATCATTAGCGATTATTTTTAAATAAAACCCTGCCCTAAACCCCAAACAGGGTTTTACACTGTCGAATTGAATTCCAAAAATTCTCTTCTCATAACAGTTTTCAACCCTTCTTCTCAAAACCCTCAAAATCATTCTCCGATTCTTCTTCATCAAAATGACGAAGTCAAAAGGAAAATCAAAATCAAAACCTACATCACCACCACCTTCAACTGAGGTCGCTCAAACGGCTGAAGAAACCATCGAAATACCATTCAAACAATCTCATAACTATCTGGGTTTATTCACAAAACCTACTGATAATCACACCTTTGACACCATCATTGATGCATTATCTGCATCAAAGTACAAAACTTTGTTGACAGCAAATGCTCCTATCTATCTGCAAACCCAGAGAGAGTTTTGGAAAAAGGCGTCGCTTGAAAAACAAGACGGAAAAGTCATAGCCATTAACTCCTCGATACAGGCAAAAGCGATCAAAATCACACCAAAATCGATATCAGAAGTCTTCATACTCGACGATCAGAACGGTAAAACCTCTTTTGACAAAAACGAGTTAAAAGCTGATTTTCTGAAAAGGGGTTATGCAGAAGAACCAAAGGTACATACCCTACAAAAGGGTTATTTTCCATCTGCACCCAGGTTTTTATTTCACACACTCTTGATGTGTGCTTCAAATAAAACAACATCTTTCAACGAAATACCATTGAAAATTCAAAGCCTGGGTTACGCTATCTTGAATAATAAAGACTATAACTACTCCCAGGAGATTTTCAATGACATGGTGAAAAACGTTGAAAGTAAAGCATTTTTACTTTTTCCAAGATTTTTGAGTTATTATTTTGAACAAAAATTTGAAAAGAAAAATGTAAATTTGCTCAAACAAGGTGTTCATTGTCAAATAAAAAGCATAACAAAAGAAACATTTTCAAGGATGATGGCACCAATAAAAACAAAAGCAGGGGTACCTGAGCAGATTTTAGTGGTTACAACTGCTCCTCAGGTATCAGCTGCTGAGCCCACTGCTCCAGGTGATCATAGCAGCACTCCCACTGCTTTGAAACCCACACCTGCCACCACTAAAAAGACCAAAAAGAAAACATCCAGAAAACCCACCAATCCCAAAACAAAGGCAACTCTGGAAGATGAGATCCCAGAGGAAATGCCTGTGACAACACAAAAGTCACCACAAACCACTGCTGCTACTTCCTCACAGCAGTTGGAAGAAAGATCTCAACCCATAACCGAAACTCCTCTTGCATCCTCACAAAAGGATCAGGTTGTAAGCATAGGGACACCACAATATGAAGCTCTGAATCCACTCGGATCCATCTTCCTCAGTCCTGATCCCAAGGACATGTCTCTTTCAACCCCCATCCCCTCACCAATAATAATGCCACAATCCATGCTACCTCTGTTGCATGCAGCTGCTATTGCACAGACACAAACCAGTTCCTCTCTATCACCTATCACTGAGAGTATACATCCACAAGTGACTGGGTCTGATGCTTATACCTCTGTTATCCCAGCAACAGTTGAGGAGGTTACACTACAGGAGTTACAAGTAACTCCTGTCAGTAGTTCAAGTGGAGCAGCAACTACAACTGGTGAGTTGGACAGTTGTTTCATAAGTAAGACTCCCTTGAAGGCAATTTCTTCCATAGCAACTTCGGTGACCACCAGTGAGTTAGATCTAACCACTGGTACCATCAAAGGTTTATCGAGTGCTGAAGAAAGAAGTCCCCAGTACCAAGAACAAGGGGCATCAATGGGTGACTTTTGGGACTCTGTTCCTAAGTCACACGTTGATATAACCACCACAGGTGGGGATTCAGATGATCCCAGTAAAATGGGTGATGATTCAAGATATCAGGAATTGACGGGCAGAGTGGAAAAACTTGAAGAATCAGTTTCTGAAATAAAGGAGATGGTGCAAGAGATTTTAAAAGCTCAGAAAGCACAATCCTATGCTGTTCCTGCTCAAGCATCTGCTCCACAACAAGCACCTGCTACAAATGAGCTTTGGAATATTTTTCAACCAATGCTTGAAGCACAGCAACTTATGGCTGACAAAAAGCATGCTATTCAAGTACAAATGCTGACCAACATGGTTGAATCAAGATTTAAAGACACTCAAGCAGATCTCAAGGCTATAAAGGCAAGCATTCAAAGTGTCTCCGGCAAAGCTCCTTCTTCCATATCATTCCTTGATAACCCCCCTTCAGATAATGCCAAAAAGGGGGAGAATATCAAGCTGTTGAGAAAAATGAATACGAAGGGAATAGAGCATGGTCTCTACATTGAGCCGGAAAAAGAAAAAGAAAAAGAAAAACAGGTCTCAAAACCTGTTAGCCAAACAGCTGATACAGCAGCAGGTACAAAAACTGTTGCAGCAGCAGTTACAAAAACTGCTGTCAGTAGCCAAACAGCTGACATTTCATCAACACACAAACCTTCAACACACACCACTCTACCACACACCACTACAACTACTGCTCCACCATCATCATCTACAATCATACCATCACCACTGCCTCCTGTCATAAAACAGAAGACAACAGATGTTACAACATCTGTTGTAATGACAACAGTGATTGAAGCACAAGTTGTTTCAACCACTGTCAGTCAATCACTGCCACAAACCACTACTATCCAATCTACCACCACTGATCCACCCAAAACATCATCTGTTTCTTCTTCATTAAAAAGGAGAAGAAATCTCATATCAGATGATGATTCACCACCATCACCACCAACATCACCACGTCCATTCCCTGCTCAAAAGCAGAAGACAACTGCTGACATATCAGCAGTTGTAATGACAGCAGATGTTGAGACACCAGTTGTTTCATCAGCTGTTAGTCAGTCATCCACCACTGCTCTCACCTTTTCTACATCACAACCAAAGCTCTTCAACAGAATAAGAAAGCCAATCACTGCTGATGAGGGTATACATGATCCTAATGCTGCAACATATCCACTGGAACTTGAAGCTATCAAAAATGAGATGAGGCAATTCTATACAGAAGAGGATCCTTCAAAAAGAATATTCTCCTCACTCATAGGCTACATGCCACCAGAGGATATGGATGATTACCTCAAACTCAAGGCAAAGCAGGCCAAAGTAAAAGCCAAGGTTGATAGTGAAAAAGAAAAGTTAAGCGAAGATGGCATTGCTAAAAGACTGGAGTTCTACTTCACAAAAGTAAAGCAGATAGAAGGGTTTGCACAAGACCTAGACAAAGAAAAGGCTGATCAAAAGAAAGAATTAAGAAAACAATATCTAGCCTACATCATGAAAGACAAATTCTATCCTGCTGAAGAACAACAGTTCAGAGAATGGCCAGTAGTAGCTCTTAAGCGTGAGGCAGAAAGGATTGAAAGGATTAAGAATGATCCTACGAAGAAGAAGAATGCTCCTAACTGGAGAAAATATGAAAAGCTCATTGCTGACTTAACTGCTGAATATAAAAGAAAGAAAAGGGAGCTGGTGGATGCGAAAATGGATACTGCTGAAGCCATATCAAAATGGTCTAAACAGCAGACCGATGAAGCCTATGAAAGGCTAAAGAAAAGAAAGATAACTGTTTCAAGCACTTCTAAGAAGCAAGAACAAATGATGAAGCTTGAATAGAAGATAGGAAACCTCGACACACTGTTCCGGTCTACTTTTGTAACAAATCAAGAAGAGGGTGAACAGCTGACTGAAGAAGAGGTAACTGAAAAAGAAGCAGAATACTTCAAAGATACCATCATGAAAATGGGTCTAAAAGAAGAAACTTCATCAAAGCTTCAAATCATTTTTAAGGTGTTAAACAAACCTGCGTCTCCAAACACTGCAAAAGACAAGACAGAAATTGAAAGACAAGAGCTTATTGAGCAAGAAACTGCAGAAGACATAGCTGCAGCAGACAAAGTCTTTGAAGAAGCTTTCAAAAGAATGTCTGAAAGTCTGCAGTTGTTTTCAAGGCCATTATCTCTCAACTCATCATCAAATAAGTCTCTCCCAAGAAACCCACTTGGCTTAAAAATACTAAAGTGGATGTCTGATCAAAAGACTCACGTATTGACCTTGGTCAGAGCCAATGGCGATGTGAAGCACATATCAAGGAAAGAAGCACTAGGCCTTAGTGTTCAAGATTTGCAGGATCTCCTTGGGCTTTCACTGTGTAGGGATGAGGATGACCAGAGTGCAAAGGAATTTGAAGCTGAATTCAAAGAACAAGCTAAGGCACTCTTGATGAGTAATAAAGGTCCTGAATAATGAAAGGTTTTGGCATTATCTGTTCCAGGGGGAGATTGTTGGGATTGAACCCTAACAAAGGAACAGATAATGTAAAGCCAAAACCAGGTCACAACAGAGGATTCACAATAAACAGTAGTTTACACTTTGCTCTCCCCTTGAAAGTGAGTTATAACATCTGATGGTCTCTATCTGCTGCTCATAATCAACTGCTGCTGCCCTTTTCAACTGCTGATATGATCCTAAAGACTGCTGAAGATAAACTCTGTTGCTCTATCTACTGCTGTCTCTTAAGTGCTGCTGAAGACACAAACACTGCTCATTCAAGGACTGATCACCTTTGAAGAAAGCACTGATGTTGTTGTTGAGCATCAGTGCTTAGGCTACAACAGTGGAACGAGAAGCAGTTGTTTCCTCATGTTTTGTATTTTACTTACAATCAGTTGTTAGACATCAGTGTTTGTGTAAGGTCAGTAGATACAGGTTGTTAGGCTGTTAGACATCGCTTTCATGGTGACGTCAGCTGAGATACCTCAGTGGTTTGGTTTGCCTATAAATGTAACAGTACCCTGTACTGTTACATTTGATTGACTGAGCGAGTTCTTCTCCTCATGTCTAATCCTTTCATCTTGTGTGCAACCTACCTTGGGGCATCTGGCTGAGGGGGAGTATAGTTTGTAAGCATGTCTGTAATCTTTTGCTTTGATTTGTAAATCATTCAACTCTATGAGAAGCAATTGTTTATCAAACTATTTTCTCCATTTGATTGTGTTTACAAAGTTTGTTTTCATTTCCGCTGCACTTAACATGTTAACATATTCATTGATCATTCATTTCAAACAAACAAACACTATCATGAGAGCCTCCGATCCTAACATCAATGGACAGGAAAGATCCCAAATAAGATAGGAGACATGAATTCACTAGAGTCTTTTGATTTATAGTAAACTATCTTTCTGGAGAACTTCCTATGAGTTTGTCAGGGTTGAATTTCTTGAGTAGCTTTAACATGTCCTACAACAATTTGACAGGAAGAATTCCAACAGGTACACAAATTCAAAGCTTCAATGAGTCCAGTTTCATTGGAAACAAACTTTGTGGAGCTCCACTAACCAATGATTGTGTACATGTTGACAAACCTGATACAACAAGCGAGCAAAAAGAAGACGGTGGATCACACAAAGTAGATTGGGGGTTGATTATTAGCATAGCGCTTGGATTTATTACTGGGTTTTGGGTCATTGTGGTCTCATTAATGCTCAATCGATCATGGAGGATAACATATTTCCGTCTCTTGAGGAAATTGATCAAGGTATAAGGTTTCTGATGTTATGCATAAGTATTATTGGGATATGTTTTCTAAATGACCATTAAAAAGCAGCACTTGTAGTTCCCCTGGGAGTCTGCTTTTCTTCATAATTATGTTCATTGCCGTGGTGTTTTTGTTCGGTTCTGGTAGGGTTGTTTTGTTATGTATTTCTTTGTGATTGTTAAACCAGCCTCTCACTGGCCTTTTCTCTATTAACATATTGTCGTTCCAAAAAATAAATAAATAAACTATTTACACTTTATAAATTAGCGTACTCAAAGTTCATGACAGGTCCAAATAACATATAGATAAATCAAACAAATGTACATAAAACAATCCTATCCAAAAATTCTCACATGAAGCTTGGGAAATACTCAGGATTTTGGAGATACTAATCCTGTTTGTTGATACTCACTGGACTTGTGTCTTTGTAAATGGTGGATGTGGATGAGATATCCGATTGAAGCATTGTTGAGAGACCAACATCCCCGATTTTGCTCACGAGATTTTTATCAAGCAGTATATTTGCTGGTTTTCGGTCACGAATTATTGATCTCGGTTTCGTGTTAAGAAGGAAGTTTAGAGCTGATGCTACTTCCCACGTGATACGAAACCGATTGAACCACAGGATCAATGGTGTGTCGTTTTTGAGAAATAATCTCGTCCAAACTACCGTTTTCCATCTACTTGTAAACCAAACAACCATGATCGACACCCACCGATTGGAATCAGCAGATGAGGATGCCGGATTCGGCTCAATACTTCAACCTGCAAAATCAAGTTTTATTATTAGGAAATGATAAGGAGCTGATTGGAAATCTAGAAGACTCTCGTACCCGAATTCCATAGATTAGGATTCCGATTTGTCACTAAAGACTTTCCCTGTTTTTTAGGCTTTTGAATTCTATAATTTTTAGTGGAACTTGTAAATCACTAATTGACTTGACTTACGCGTATATTTATGTCTTTGACTTGATTTGAGCGTCTATTTATGTCTTCAACTTCCGTATATTTTTGACGATTTGTAATTTCAAAATTTTAACAATGCATTTCCCTATAAAAGGGCCGCAATGTGCATGTTTTAATCATTTTGAATATATGTGCATGTTCCATTCCCTCTGGTTCCAACTTTTATGTTTTAATCTTTTGAGTTTGATGGATTCCTTAAGTTGTAGTTTTTGAACATCAGTCAGTCAGCTGACACAAAGCAGTATGCTTTAGTTCAAGATTGACTTGACTGTTAGTCAAATCTTCTGATCACCAAATGAACATTCAAACACTAAGAAATATAAAAAGACTTGAATCTGTGTGATGATTTCGGCAGATAACCACTTATAAAGTATATAGTTTGACTTCAAAAGACAAGAGGAAAAAAGAAAATTGCAGTTACCTTTCTAGATGCATCAAGTGTCTTGCTTTATGCAATTGCATCAACCCGCAAATGTGCCTGCGTTTAACTCTCAGTTTCTCCAGCTCAAAGTTAATACTATTATCCAAAGAAGTAGCAGAGCCTTGATCTGTCCACTCTGTCATACATACCAACAGCACTATCAAATTATCAAAAAAATTTCCAATTTTGACTTTTGATGTCAAACCTATAAATCTTTGAAACTAAAATTGATATGGAATTTGGTTCATATTGAACACCATAACTTTTCTGTTCGTGATACTTGTGCCGGTCTTTAATGGGCCACAAATCTTCCTGAAATCAGTTGAAGAGTTCAAATGGAATCTCGAAGAAGAAAATCAGTCTCTTAAACTTGAAAAGTCAAAGGGTGCCTGTTTGGGAGCTTGGGGCAAGACTTGAAGGATTGGCGATAGAACTTGAATCACTATCAATTGTCTCAGAATCAGAAGCCCTGAGTGAAGATAATTCAGTTTTGAAATAACATAAACCGTACAAAAGCTCCGAATGCTTCACAGATTCTTGACGCCAAATCATGTTTCTTAGTAGAACACCAAGAAACAACTATAAGATTAACAAGTACACATATGAAGAAAAAAAAAGGTGTAGACAAAATTTGGTACCCCTTGAGAACATTTAATTATGAATGGGTCAATTTGGGAGTTTTTATCTCAAAACGGGTCAGATATAAAAAGTTTAACTAAAAGATAACAAAACATGCTGCTCCTCTGTATAGGTTCACATCACACTCCCAAAATGATGATAAACAACATCCCCAGTTTTGAAATCACACACCCCTGGCCCAATGGTTGCCACCACACCTACTACCTCCGTCCCTGCAAATCACACTTTAACATGTATCAACTTCATATATCTCTTGGGGAATGTTCAACTTCTTACAGCTCATTTTTAAAGAGTAAAGTGATAATCGTATCACGTGTTCATAAACATCCCAAACCACCAAACTGCCGAAACCGAAGAAAGTCAACCGGTTTGAAGTACGTACGGTCCGGTTCACGGTATAGTTCTAACGATTTGCTAGTTAACGGTTCGGTTTATCGTGTGAAAGTTGAAACCGGTTGTCTAAGCTGAATATACAATTTTGCATTTATTATTTATAGAGTTAATTACATAGTTAGTCCCTATGGTTTGCATAAATTACAAACTTAGGTACTAATAGTTTAAAATCACATTATAGGGTATTAACTTTTCATTTTGTAACGTTTGGGGGTATTAAGGTTATTTGTAGGCTTAAAATCACATTCTATTAGTACCTAAATATGTTATTTTGTGCAAACCACAGGGACTACCTATGTTACTACCCTAGAAGTTAATACCTCCAAACGTTACAAAATGAAAAGTTAATACCCTAGAAGGTGATTTTAAACTATTAGTACCTAAGTATGTTATTTTGTGCAAACCACAGGGACTAACTATGTAATTAACTCTTATTTATATTTTTTATTTTAGAAATATAAAGTTATCTACCTATATCATACTCATCAACAATCTTATCATTTGTTTAAAGAATTTAATACAAAATTTTTCTCTTTAAATTTTTTTTTTTCAGAAATCCGAATAGCAAAACCTTGAAAACCGCCCTGTTCACCTAAACTGTATGTATTCAGAGACACAAGTTTTGAGACATGGTTATATTTCATCAAAAATTATAGTCAGAAACAAGAAATTTGTTAAAATTTAGGCAATCAAGCGACAGATCTATCAATATATTATAAAATATCACAAAAATTGTAATCATAACACCACAAAAAAGAGAGAAATATTCACAACGACTGTGTGGAGTAATTCCTGCTCGATTGCAGAATCATCATCACTACTGTGACTGTACAAAGTGAAAGTCACAAACAAATATAGATCTACTACAAACACTCAAATTGGAAGTAGCAAACGTACCTTTTAGGCAAGACAAGAGTTCGTCTCCTCTGAACCGGTGGTTTGGGGATGAATTTCGGCTGTAAAATTGAATAATATTATAAGATAGATTTCGATACAGATCTGATATTAAAATACTGAATGAATGATGAAAGAATGTGAGAAATTAGTCGACGGAGATCTGTAAACGACGTCGGAGAAGAGCTAGGGTTGGAGTTGAAGATGAAAAAGAAAAGAAAGGTAAATAAACTTCCTGAAGAAGAGGGATTCGAACCTGAGCGAGAAGAAAAACATTGTGGTTATTTTTGCCTCTCAAGTCAAAAGTTTGTTTTGTGATAGTCTATTTTGGCCCTTTCAAGTCAACCTTCTCAAGTCAAAAGTTTCTTTTGTGATAATCTATTTTGGCCTCTCAAGTGAGAAGTTTCTTTTGTTATAGTTTATTTGGCAAATATGTGATAATTCATGTTTTGAATATTTTAAAGTTATTTCAACATTACAATCTAATTGCAACTTTTGTCAGAGTATACGGTGTGGGGCGTGGGTTGGGTCGGCGGAATGCATTTAACGCTGGCTAGACCACACCCGCCTAGCGTTGGCCATGGCATTTGCCCCGCTGGCGTGGGGATTGAGCCTGGCGTGGGGCGGGGGACTGGGGTGACATGGTTGACTTTGATCGGCTAGTATTAAAGCAGGACAACATGTCAAACCAAAAAAAAAAAACTTAGTTAAAACATAAGGAGTCAAACGGGTTGAAAGCCGCCCAAAGTTTATTTTTAACGCATACAACCTCCTTAAATCACTGTTATTCAAAGCTTTAGGTTACTGCATACAATTGTTTCCGGATCATATTTAACAAATCTATAATATTTTATTAAGTGAATTGGGTTTTCTACCCTTTTCGTAATTTTTCCATATGTACAAATCTTGAATCACCATGTACAAATAAAGCAAGCCATTTTAGAGGGGGGGGGGGGAACTTGGACATTGTCCAAAGTTTTAAGACACTTTGAGGGCAATTTAGATATTTGATTCTTGAAATCCATGAAGGAATTAAATAAAAATTTTAATAATTGAAGTGTTCTTAAATACAATTAAATTGATAAAATAAATATTCACATAATGATAATAAAAAAAGAATTCAAAGAGTTGTGTGCATTGTTTCCTATTGAATTTTAGCAAAGAGGGGCCAAACTTGAACATTGGCCAAAATTTTATGATGCCTAAAGGTCATTTTAGGGATTTCATCTTCCCTGGCTAAACCAAACGCCTCAAACCTCCGACCGATCATTTCAAAGGTCGCTTTATTTCCCCATTTTTCATCCACTCATTCCGATTCTGCCCCCTTTCAATGATGTCTTCAAAGAGGTTTCAATGCCGAGAGCGAATTAAAGATTAGTGATTCTGTTGATGATTCTAATGTTTCGATCGATTGCAATTGGTTCGCCCCTGAGTAACTGGAGATTAATGATTCAATTGATGAGAGCATTGAATCGGTGTTGCTTCCCCTCCCCCGTCTGGTGAAATCCTTCAATCTTTCACTTACTCTACTCAATGACCAGGAAAATAGGGAAGTTTGCCCCCAAATCTCAAACTCAGCCTCCCTTCACCATATGAAACTTCACTCGCTAAATTCTTGTATATTTCTTGTTTTTCCCACTTTTTGTGTGTTTTTACATCTGGGTTTGTTGTAAAGTTTGAATCTTTATGCTGTTTTTGTGATCTTTAATGCATATTGCAGATGTGAATCTGGGACTTTTATGGATGGTGATCTGTTAGTGAACAGAGATGGTGTTAGAATTGTTTCTCAAAGCCCATCTGATACTGTGAGTTGTTTTTGTTTTCTGTTATGAATCTGGGTTTCTTCACATTTCATATTTAGTTGATGATTTCACCTTTTAGGGTTAATTTTGTGTATGATGAGTATGTTTATTATTTGATCCATTGGCTCAAAGTTGGTGATTGAAAAGTTGTAATCTTTGATGTTATTTAGGTGTATTATGTTGGGCTTACTGAATTTGTAATATTTTAGGTCATCTTGTTGATCAGTTACTTGTTTATTCATTGCACATTTTTTTTTTAAATTTGAAATGGTGTTGATGCTTTAACTCATCTTTTGAGTGGTGTTTGGGATTACTTGTATGAACTAAACTTATTTGATGATTTATATTTTAAAAGTAAAAAATTACTTTTAGTGTCTGGATGAAGAAAAATGCTTATGTTTATCGCCTTATCGTCATGTTCTTGGTGGATTCAAAATTAGAAGTTACCGTTAAGGTAAAATAAGTTATTTTCAAAAAGTAGTGGTTTGGATGAAAATGGCAAAAAGTTACAAACGTTGGGGGCAATTTGGTACAAAAGTGTCATTTTGGACAAAAATGGCAAACGTGCCCAAACCTCAGAGACGATTTTTGCAATTAACTCAATAATTTTTATTTCTCACTGACATTGCTATTTTTTTGGTTCAGCCACCTCTTATTCAGCCATCTGATAACCAATTGAGCTTAGCTGATTTGATGCGATTAAAGTCTTTTGGAAAAGGAAACGGTGGAATTGTTCGATTGGTGTAGCACAAATGGACCGGCCAGTTTTTTTCTTTAAAGGTAGTTTTAGTTTTCAACTTAAATCATATTATCATTAAGGGTTTGATAACGATAGCCCTATGGTTATGTTTAAGGAAGTTTTCATGTTTTAAATGGTGGCCCTTATAGTTAAAGGTGTTGCGTGTTGATGATTGGTTTTTATTGTACCACCATGTAAGCATAAAATTCTGCTTTAATAACGACACCCCTATGTTGATGATTGGTAGTAGGCAAGTAATAATGATTGATTATGATGTATTGATGTTCTATTTATTCTATATATGAATGAATGATGCATATTATAGCTTAATTAGGGTGTTAGGAGTGGTTAAACACTTGAGAGTGACAAACTAAAAAATCGACCAATCAGAGTGCGCCACGTCAATCAGTGAAAAGTGTTTAAACTTTGGTGAAAAGTGTTGGCAATGGTTTAGACATTTGGTGAAGTGATAAACTTTTTAAATAAAAAAAAGAAAAAAGATGTGATTGGTTGAGATTGGAATGGTGTAATAAACAAGTATGACACCCAAGACAATGGCACCCATGAACAAAAAAAACTGATCTTTAATATATTTTGGTCTAATGTTAATTTTTTATTTTCGTTGTGATTATAGTTCTTGAGGATTTCTTTCACCGTAGTCTTGACTTTTACAAGAATAAGAAGGTAAGTTAGATACTTTTCTTACATTTTCTATTATTCATGTAATTGTTATAATTTAATTTATGATACAATTTGAATTTGATTTAGGCGAGATGCACGTTGAGAGCCTTAAAAAGTGATGAGGCGGCAAACATTTGTCTAGGGGCATCAGGTCAGGAAACAAACGCCTATGACACTCTGGTGCATGCAGGGTCTGGTTCGGGTAAGAACCCTCGATTCACCTTCTTACTAACCCATCCATTGAATCTATACACTTATATGTGTAAACTGCAATTAAATGAAGAGCGGGTGAGAGTTATAAAGAGAGAGAAGGAGAGAGATGCAGACGATAGAGATAGAAGGGAGGAATTCAGAGGAGTGACTGTGACACTGACGACATGAAGGCGTAGGATCCGACGAGGCATTTAGAATTCCGGCCAGGATTTCGACCATACTCCAGTAAGCATTAAATCACTGTTTTAATTGTCAATTAAAGATCGGTCTATAATTTGATGAATTAGGGTTCATTGTGTATGGGTTCATTGTCAACCCATAGCAACGCGCGAGTTTCTCACTAGTGCATTAAAAAAGAACAAAACACTTTCTTACAATAAAGGCAACCTGACACATACTAAAATGACATAAACCGAACCCGTGTTGGCCTGATACCTGACCCTGTCAACCTGCCAAGTTTCCAAATACACTAAACACCATCCCATACAGGGATCAATGGCCAGGATATCATTAGAATTATCATTTTTCTCACTAGAAAGTGTATTGTATTTTAACTATCATTTGCAAGACACATCAACCTATGAAGGTCATTATGGTTTTCTAAGAGAAAGTTCATATTACTTTGATTACCAAATTTGGATTAGGAATTGAGCAGTTAACCCTTTAACCATGACCGAAGCAACTACCAAAGGATTGATAAGAGGAAGAAACAACCTGTTCCTCTGTATAGGTTCCCATGGCACTCCCAAAATGATGATAAACAACATCCCCAATTTTCAAATCACACACCCCTGTCCCAATGGCTGTCAACACACCTGCTGCCTCTGTCCCTGCAAATCATACTTTAACATGTATCAACTTCACATATCGTTTCGAGAATGTTCAAGTTCTTATAGGTCGTTTTTAGGCCACTGGGGGTGGTCCGTGATGGGCCATTTTCCACGCGTGGAACAAACAAAAAGACCACCGCCACATAATAGTTCAACGAGTGATGGGTTTCCGTGATTTTTTTTCACGCGTGAAAAATGGATGGATGTGAGGGGGTGTAAGGGTTTATTGTTAGGTGTTGTGAGTGATGACCATTACCACTAAAAAGGTTGTGAGTGATGGAAAAATGGTTAATGACATGGCGGAACTTGATTGGGTGTTGTGAGTGATGAGTGAGTAATGAGTGATGACCCCCCCCCCCCATCCTTCAATTTTTTTTTTCAGAAATTCAGAAAACCGAACAGTAAAACCGTGAAAACCGCCCGGTTCACCCAAACTGTATGTATTCAGAGACACAAGTTTGGAGACATAATTATATTTCATCTAAAATTTTAGTCAAAAAACAAGAGATATGTTAAAATTTAGGCAATCAAGGGATAGATCTAACAATACATTATAAAATTAAAAAAAAAACAAAAGAGGGAAATATTTACAACGACTGTGCGGAGTAATTCATGCTCGATGTGCGGAGTAATTCATGCTCGATTTCATAATCATCATCAGTACTGTGACGGTACAAAATGAAATCACAAACAAATACAGATCTACTACAAACACTCAAATTACAAAATTGGAAGTAGAAAATGTACCTTTTAGGCAAGACAAAGTCTGTCTCCTCTGAACCGGTGGTTTGGGGGTGTATTTTTTTATTGTAGTTATTATTATTGGTACGGGATCAAATACAAACTTTTATGTTTGTAAGAACCATAAGAACCAATACATAAATGACATGTGTTCTTTAAAATTAGTTTAGGGGTAATTTAGACTTTTTGACCCTATTTATTTATAACTAATTAAAATTAAATATCAAAATATCCCTAAATACTTGCAGATTAATTCAAACCAATAGTTGAATTTTGTAACAAGATCAAATCAACTAGCTAGAACCACCAACAAAAAAAAAACATAATCACACCCACATCATAAACGACATTAGCACAATCAAAAAAGAAACCTACATTATTAGCAATCTTATTTCAATAAGACAAACTACCATTATAACGACCTTAGCACAATCAAAAAACGACATTAGCATAACATAAGATCATCCACATTAATTATCAGCAATCTCGTTTCAATCAAAAATGAATTTCCATTATCAACGACATTAGCACAATTAAAAAACGACATTAGCACAATCAAATAACGACATTAGCACAGTCAAAAAACGACATCAGCACAATCAAAGAACGACATTAGCACTCTCTTAACACCATCGTCTGGGCATCCGATGGTAACACCAACATAAACAACATTAGTACATTCCAACTACATAACTAGCACAATTATTTGTAACTTTTTTAAAAGTCATTTTTATAAATTAAAAAAAAGTATAGCAATATAGTACTCATATTAAAGATAAAAAAATACTTGATTTTATGGTATAATTTTTTTTCAAAATTAATGAAATATATAAAAGTTATTTTGGTTTAAAAAACTTGGTGGAATTAGTATTTTATGAGAAATGACTAAAATACCCCTAACTTGATAGTATTAATTAATAATTATAGGGGTTTTATTTGGAATGAATATCAACCCTTGATTTAGACTATTAATGGCTCAGATATGTTCTTACCACTACTAGAAAATACACTCCTCTTGACACGCGAACAATGACACGCGCATATTTTATGACATTCAAAAGCGTATGTCAAGAAAAAAAAGTCATGGTTTATAAAATTTAATAAATCTATGACATTCTTTTTTGTGTGTCATGTTTTTAGCGTCATTAAAAACAACAAGATTTATCTTGACACGCAGATAATGACACACGCTCATTTTATGACATTCGAAAATGTCTGTCAAGAAAAAAAAATGTCATGGTTTTACAAAATTCAATATATTTATGACACAGTTTTTTGTGTGTCATCCTTTTAGCATCATAAAAAAACAAGATCTATCTTGACACGCGATTAATGAAACACGCTTACTTTATGACATTTAAATGTGTGTCAAGAAAAAAATGTCATAGTTGCACAAAATTTAATAAATCTATGAAACTGTTTTTTGTGTCATTTTTTTAGTGTTCTAAAAAAACACTAGCAGGGACCCGCGCGATGCAGCGGCGGCGACAATTTACAAAGGGGTACTCATTTTTCGTTAGTTTATTAATTTTCTCGTGATATTTACGGACTTTTGTTTATAGAAATTACCCATGCGTTAGGCTTGGCATTCGGTTGAAAAAAAGCTTGTAGGAAACCTGGGTGATGATTTACAGTGCCAATTGTTTAAAGAGCTCGTGCCTTGCTCAAATCTCGGTTGAAAAAAGGTCGTTCAAAATTGGTTTGTTACCTCGCTTGTTTAGTTCGTTTTTGTTTGTGTATTTGTATTAATGTATATATACCTCTGTTCTTGAATTTCTTAGTTATATCATAATTTCAAAAGTTACTGTCCCAATCAAATCGGTGTCTTGAATTTAAATGATAACTGGATTTTGCCAATGATCTCTAGGTCAAGTGGTGGAGGGGTTGCATTTCTTTTGAGAGATGCAGGGTCGACTCTCACTTGGTGCAGAGTGAGTCACTGGTGGACAATGATAGGACTTAGGAGACCCAGGGAAACCTGGGTTGGATCCTTGAGCCAAACGGGTTTTACCAGTAATTTCACTATCGTGCCTACGGGCAGGTGGGTTACCGAGTTTTTCCCCGGAATTAGTGGTGGACTCGGGTTACTCTCGGAGTACTCCATTTGTCCAGTGGGTGCCCTGAGAGTGTTCGGGATTGAGTTTGTTGGTCGTTAAAAAAAAATGATCACTGGATTTTAGTTAAATCTACAATCAAATCATGTCTTAAATTTGGATGATCATCGAATGCAATGTATGGTTTGGTGCAAACCTTTTGAAAGTTCAAAATCTTTTGGAGATGATCGTGCTTCAGAATGCTAAGTCAAAAACTAAAAAGGGTAATAAAAATAGTTTATATTTAATTGTATTCAACTTGATGAAAATCAAATGAAAGTCCATTTTTAATTGATACTTTCCTATTAAAAACTTCATGATTAAATTCGGTTCATCAAGCAAAAAGAAGCAAACTCGGCTCGTTTACACTAAGGCTCGACGTGCCTAACGAGCTTGACATATGAGGCTCGAGCTCGGGCTCGATAAACAAACGAGCTTTATTTTAGGATCAAGCTCGGCTCGAGCTCGATAAGGCTCGGATCGTTTCGAGATTTTTCTTGAGCCGATTTCAAGTAGCTCACTAGCCGCTGGCGCTCGGCTCATTTGCACCCCTAATACCGTATAAACCGCATACAAGAAACATATGATCGATCCAATTTACGGCCAAAATTCCATCTTCTAAAATTTCACCCTCAAAATTAAAATTCCCTCTCACTTTTGGTTTCCCTCTTCGCCTAAAAACTTCACTTTCCCTCTTCTCCTAAAAATTTCACACTTCCTTTTCTCCTAAATATAAAACTGCCTCAGATTTATAATTGCTCATTTTTCCTCCTTGTAAAACTGATTGGTACCCTAGTCTGCATATATAATCTCGTTAGCGAATATAGTTCGCTTTACTGGTTCAATCGATTCTTAACCCCATTAGCGAAATCAATTCGATCTGAACCCTAGCTTACAGGTCTAATCTTTGTTTTGTATGGCTTTTTGCAGGTCCCTAAACGGGTGTTGTTAGGCAGATTCTTCTTTCGTGGCTCCTATTCTTTGTTGCCAGGTATATTTCCCTTTCAAATACAAACATCAAAATTCAGTTTGCAGTATTGTGGTTTCTCAATTTCATGCTTGCGATAGTTCAATTTGCAATATTATGTTATATTTCCCGCACTTACAGACGTCATAATTTAATTTGCGTTTGATTTCAAAACATTGTGATTTCTCAATTTCATGTTTGCATTTGTCAATCTCTTAATTTTCTAATTCAGTTTCATGTGATTTTTTTCTGCACTTAAATGTTTTAGGCCTTTGAGATCTGCTAGTTTTGTTATTTGATCATTTGTGCTATTTTTTGTGGGGCCAAATTGAGATTGTCCATTATATGACTTGATCCCTTCACATAAATATTAAATTAGGTTAGCATAATCGTGCCATGAAACTTGACCAGTATGAGACTTTTTGCACTCTTGAATATTGAATATTATAAGTTATGGGAGGACAATAATGCTAATTTATCTATTCGATGTAAGTTATTTATTAAACTTGATCACTTCACATATATATTGAACTAGGCTAGCAACAGTGGTGGCTCAATCATTTTGGGAAACTTTAGGCTAGGGCTGACTACATTATGTGTAGATGTGTAATATGGTTTGGGATTGTGTAATATGTTTGACTCTGTTGTGGATTGTTGACAATTATTGAGTAAGCTGTGAGGGTGTAACCACATGTCATATTGTTTTAGTTAAGGGGACCGGACCCTGGCATATTTTATTGATAAAAGAAAAAAGGAATACAATCTAAGGGCATGTTAGCCAAAGGTAGTTTTTTGAAGTTTTGGACTTTTGGTCGTTTATTGTGCTTAAGTTTATTATTAGACATTCTTAAACTTGGACTTTTGGTCGTTTATTGTGCTTAAGTTTATTATTAGACATTCTTAAACTCGTAACAGGTCTTTTGGTTACTCTTTTGTATATTTTTTCGGTAGGTTTTGCCTTTTTTAGCTTATCATGTCTAGTTTTTTTATAAAGCGCTGGTTGACGAGAGCACAAAGGAATCAAAGGGTTAGAATGGAAAAAAGTGGAGTTTTGACAATGAGTGCATTTTTGGTCGATAGTGCATTCCTTTCAAAGGAGGATTCTAGAAGACTAGTGTGTGAGTACGATCTATTTGGGCATGATAGTTACATGTACTTAAATTGTGATGATTTTGAAGCGGTTTTTACATTCACCGAGCTGACTGGTGCTGTCATCACTTCTTATATAATGTAAGTGCCTATATCTAGTATAAATTACCGTTCATAAAACAAAATTTATTTTATTGATTCGATTTATGTATGTTAATTGCAAGTTTCTGTATGAGCAAACTAAGAAAGAGCAAATACATGATCGTGTAATATGTTTTATGAACCCGTCTGTAATTTCGCGGGCTGATCAACGCAAACCCAAACCCAAACCCATCGAGGATGCAAGTAGAGCGGTTGCAGATCGATTGTATAAAAGAAAGGGCAATGACATCATCCTATTTCCTTACAACCCCGGGTTTGATTTTCCTTTTAAATAAGTATTCTTAAAGGCCTATTATCTTAATTTATTTTGATTGAATTTTGGATTTTGGATTTTGAAGAAACCATTGGGTGTTGGCAGTACTAAACCTGAAAACAACTACTTGCTATTATCTTGATTCCTTACGGCCTAGAAGTGTCGATGAGCAGTTGAGGTAAATTATTGATACGTAAGTAATACAAATTGATAAAAGAGTTGGAATATACTTTGATATAATTTTGATTTTTTACAGGGCAGTGGCCGTGTATGCTTCAGAAAATGGTGCCAACATAAGGGTTAAACTTGTATGGATTAACGCTAGGGTAAGCACTTAATCCCTTATGTAAATTGTGGTTGTAATGATATTGTAAATATTGACACCCTTTAGTTTAAACTTAAATCGCAATGGTTTCACATTTCTTGATATTTTTAATTGTGGTAGTGTCCACGTCAGCCAGGAGGTACTGAATGCGGCTACTATGTGATGAAGTTCATGAAGGAGATAGTTTACGAAGGAGTTGAAATACTTAACAATGATAATGTAAGTTTAGGCATATTTTAGTCTATATATTAGAGAAATATGTACTTATATATCCAAACAAATGCTTAAATTCATATATTAGGATTAAATTCTGATTTTTAGGATTTATTTTATTTAATTGTTGTCTCAGGTTGGGAAAGGGGTAGAAGAATACTCGGCTGCGGATATGGATGATATTCATGAAGATTGGTCGACTTATGCGGTTAACTCCATTTTTAAGTTATAAATTGTATTTTAGGTGTGTTAGTGCATACATCTGTTGACTTCGTCTTATATCGAGTCTTGTTAGAATTGTTACTTTCAAAGGGTTTAGTTTGAAGGGTTTAGTTTGAAGGGTTTAGTTTGAAGAGTGTCATGTCACTTTCAAACGGGAGGGTCTTGTCCTATAAATAGCCTTCAAACTTTCACCATTTGTAACTTTCCGGCCAAAGCAACGAAGTGCTGCCGAAGTGTTATCAGGTTGTAAACGTCTTCTAAATCAATCATACAACAGTTTAAAGCGTGAATCTAGCTGAATTGAACTCTACTTAGTTTCTTTGTTTCCGCCTCTGAAACTAAGATAAACTCTTCTGATCGACTCGTTCAGGTCTGAAAACGATCCTACAAGGTGTTGATAATGTATTGACAAACAATTCTTTTTTTGTTAACGTTAAAATATTTGTAGTATACTTGACAAATGATTATGTAATGGATTGTTTTGGTATATATATATGTGTTTGTTTTATTAAAAAGATTTATTGTTTTTGTTATTATACATGTATCCAGGGCAAATTAGTAATTTTATAATAAAAATTTATACAATTAAAAGCATGACACGCGTAAATGAATGTCATATGTATGTGTTATAAATGTTTGTCATGAACGTGTGTCATTAAAAAGTGTCATAAAATGAGTGTCATAAAAAGTTGTCATAAAATGAGTGTCATGAATGCGTGTTATTAAATGTGTGTCATGAATGCGTGTCATTAAATGTGTGTCATAAAAACATGACACACAAATGCCTGTCATGTTAATTTTATGACTCCTCAATCAACGACTCGCATTTGCGTGTCATAAAGACCCTTTTATTTGGTGGAACATATTGGCTTGGTCCCGATGTATTTGTTAATTGCCTGTGGTCCCGATGTATTTGGTGGAACATATTGGCTTGGTTTCGTGTGAGCTTTCCTGCTGATATCCATGATCTTCGGGCTCTTACGGATTATGTTGTCAAGCAACCGGGTGGAAAAGTATGGAAAAAGGTAGTTTACACGATCTTGATGGGGACGGTCTGGCGAATCTGGACCGCAAGGAATGAGAAAGTTTTTGAGAACCGGTCCATTCCGATTTCAAAAGTGGTGGATAAGATCAAAGAAGATGTGTTCCTGTGGATTAAAAACCGCCCAAAACTTCCGATGCCGTGCTGGGATAAGTGGAAGCTTTTTGATATTTTAGAGATGTTGTAGTTTGTACTTTTTGGTCAGTTTTCGGGTTTGGTTTTGTATTCCCAGCTTCTTGCTGGCCCTTTATATTTAGCTATAAAGTGGGTTTTGCCGTTCAAAAAAAAAAATAAAGACCCTTTTATGACACGCAATGCATGTCAAGAAAGGTGTTTTTTCTAGTAGTGTACGGTTCTTACAATTAGCACTGTTTGTACAAGATCTCAACTCTAATTACTAAATTTTATGATTAATATTTAAAAAAAAAGAAATTTAGGTGCTACATGGCACCCCAACGCCGCCTAGCCACGCCCCTTTCACACCCCATTTTTTTGGTGTGGACTGGTGGAGTCCACACCTGACTCGTGTCGAGCAATTCCCTCAACCCAAGCCCCGCCGCATCCCGTAATCTCATGTCAATTGGTTGCATGATTACTTTTTAACGGACGAATGACTTATATAATTAAGAAAAGAGTGTAGTTGGTCAAATTATGGATTTAGTTCCTACGCTTTAAAATTTATGGATATAGTCTCCAAGTATGATGTTTGATTTCATTTGTGGTGCTAATGATGGTAATATCATAGTAATTTACTTAGTGGACCTACTTTATTTAAATTTAACTATTTACAACTACTACATGTGTTATTTTAAAACCATGAAGCTATTTGTTTTCATCGTCATTTTTTTACATTGGTCGTTTGGTTTGGAGATTATTGATTATAATTTGGTTGTACTTTTTAATTTCATAAATTTTATTTATTTTGAAGTTTACTCGAAAAAAAAACTTGGTTGTAAATGAGTTGGCTCGGCTCGGCTCAATTTGTAAACGAGCCGAGCCCGAGCTAGGCATGGCTCGGCTCATGAGCCGGCTCGATTTATTTTATTTTATATAGATTAATCTTGATTTTAAATGTATTAAAAAATTTGTGAGATGGGTTAAGTGTTAACATTTTATGTTTAACTAAACAATAACATATATATAAATATAGGAAAATAAACAAAAATTATACATATAGTACTTTTAATATGCCTTTTAGTCTTTAAAATATTGGAAAAATAAAAATAATACATATAGATTATATGTGTAATTTTTTTTTTTATGTTATCGATATTTGTAAAAAAAAATATAACTAACGAGCTAGTTCGATTTTGGCTCGAGCTGGCTTGAACATTTTACAAGTCGAGCTCAAGCTCAACTTTTCAGCATGATAGAATAAACCAACTGAGTCGAGCTAGGCCGTTTAAGTTTTGAGTCGATTACACCCCCCCCCCCCCCCCTCCTAAATGGAACCTTGTTAATTTTGAACATTAGTATTTACAATATACCCTTTAGAATTTATTCTAATATAGCAATAATTATATTGTAGACTAACATTAAAATTAAAATTAAAATTAAAAGTAATCTTTAAACTATGTCAATAGTAATCCAACTAATGTTCATTATTTGATGGTGCTTGGGCTAACATGAATCTCATTTTTACTAAGATTTTTTTTCACTCTTTAAACTATGTGCAATTAACTGATATTAATTATAATTATTTATTTTATAAATTAATATATAATTTAGTTATTTTTCATAATTTCATAAAAATAATTATTTTTATTTTTAACTATATATTTAATATATCAATTAAACATTATATAAATTAATGGGTTCGTTCAGGCTCGTAAGGCGGCTCAAGCTCGATAAGTGAAGCTCGGGCTCAGACGCGTTAACCAATAAAGCTTAGTTTTTGGCTCATTTCGCGCATTTTTCGAGCCAAGTCGAGCAGCTGGGCTCGTTTAAACCGCTAAGAGTTTGTTCAAGGGGTAACTGAAGGCTTAAATGTTAATCAAGTTAAAAGTATGACCTATGGATTATTAAGCTCCGGATATTTAGTTTCTGATGGTTCAAGTTTCATGGCGTTTGAAGTTTCCTACAAAAAGTTATGGTATTTTTTAGTAACCTTCATGAGTCACGACACTGTTTAAAGCTATAGGTATTGTTTTATCAAGAGTAAGGGGCTGTTTGGCAACATCTGAATCAATAAGTGCTGAATGAATAAGAGGTCTGAATGGGTAAGAGGGTCTGAACCAGTAAGTGCTGAACCAATAAAATGATGTTTGGTTGCACATCTGAATGATATGTAAAATGACATTTTTACCCCTGAACAAAACAAAATACCCGACAGGCTTTAATTCCCACTTCCTTATTTTTTTAACTCCAGCTATATATATGTGTATATACTAATCATTCAAAAAAAAAATTTCAATCACTTCACATCTCTAATCATCGACACTTTCATACAGTTAATTCCCACTTCCTTATTTTTAATTCCCACATCTTCAATCATTAACAACTTCACTTCACATCTTCAATTCTACCAACCAGGGATTTAATTCACCCAAGCCCCAACCTTGAATCCTCCACAAACAACTACACATCAGAGCTCACCCTCCCCTCTCCCTCGACCTCCTGTTCGACAAACACCACGGCCGGCTGCCGGCTGTAACACCGGCGACAGTTATGGAGCTGACCACCACCATCGGGTGGTGGTGAGTGACGTTTGGACCGAGAAGTGAGAGAAGTCAGAGAGAAGAGAGACCGGAGAAGGGTGGCGACGGCGGCAGACGGCGCCGCCGTCTACTGCGGGGCGACGGTGGGGTCACGATGTAGCGACGACGATGGAGTTTCTCCGTTAGATTTTCCGGTAAACACCCCCGTTCTCTTTATTTTCTGAAAAAAAAGAGATGGTGATGATGATTTGGTTTTGATGACCGGAACAAGAAGGTCGCCGGCTGGAATATGATGAAGAAGGAGATGTTTATGTTTTTTAGGATTGAGGGTATCCAAGTCACAATTGTCATTCAGAGTCAGTCAGACTCCTCTCTATGTCTGACTCGGACAGAGCAAAATAAGAGGGATGATAAGTTTTAAGAGGCATGAAACAAACATTCTGAACTCTGACTCGGTCAGACATGGAAGAATAAGAGGCTAGTCAGATGCTACCAAACAGGGCCTAAATTGCCATTTTAGTCCCTGAGTTTTGTCCAAATTTGCCACTTTGATCCAAATAGTTTTTTTTTGTGCCTCTGGGTCCCTGACTTTTACATTTTGTTGCCATTTTGATCATTTTGTCTAACTCCATCCAAAAACCCAGTTTGTATTTAATCACTAATGTTTTCAGTTGCCATTTTGATCCAATTCCAAAAAATCAAAAAAATTCCAAAAAATTCAAAAAAATCTAAAAATCAAAAAAATTCTAAAAAATCATAAAAATTCTAAAAAATCCAAAAATCATTAAATGTTTCGGCACGGACCGTTTCGACCTGTACCGTTTCGAACCGAACCGTTTCGACCCGTACCGTATCGAACCGAACCGTTTCGACGCGAACCGTTTCGAACCCGTACCGTATCGAACCGTACCGTTTCGACCCGTACCGTTTCGAACCCGAACCGTTTCAAACCCGAACCGTTTCAAACCCGAACCGTTTCGAGCCGAACCGTTTCGATACGGTACGGTTCGAAACGGTTCGCGTCGAAACGGTTCGCGTCGAAACGGTTCGGGTTCGATACGGTACGGGCTCGAAACGGTTCGCGTCGAAACGGTTCGGTTCGATACGGTACGGTTCGAAACGGTTCGCGTCAAAACGGTTCGGTTCGAAACGGTTCGCGTCGAAACGGTACGGTTCGAAACGGTACGGGTCGAAACGGTACGGGTCGAAACGGTACGGTTCGAAACGGTACGGGTCGAAACGGTTCGTGCCGAAACATTTAATGATTTTTGGATTTTTTTTATAATTTTTATGATTTTTTAGAATTTTTTTGATTTTTAGATTTTTTAGAATTTTTATGATTTTTTAGAATTTTTTTATTTTTAGATTTTTTTCGAATTTTTTGGAATTTTTTTGATTTTTTGGAATTGGATCAAAATGGCAACTGAAAACATTTTTTAAGGAAATCCCCAAAATACCCCTGTTACAAACTGGGTTTTTGGATGGAGTTAGACAAAATGATCAAAATGGCAACAAAATGTAAAAGTCAGGGACCCAGAGGCACAAAAAAAACTATTTGAATCAAAGTGGCAAATTTGGACAAAACTCAGGAACTAAAATGGCAATTTACTCTTTTATCAACTTAATATGATTATTCACATTCCACTACTGCAATTTTGCAGGATAAAAGAAAACAGGCTTGTTTAACAGAAATAATTGTAAACTTCATAATTTTGACTAATCTAGCAATAACTATGTTGTAGGCTAAAGTTAGCACTAATCTTTAAACTATCAAACTAACATTGATCATTTTGATGGCGCTTCGTGTGACATGAATCTTATTTTTACAAGAGTTGCGTGGAATCTTTACACTATGTCCAATTAACTTATATTAATTATAATTATTTATTTTATAAATTAATATATAATTTAGTTATTTTTCATAATTTCGTAAAAATAATTATTTTTATTTTTAACTATATATTTAATATATCAATTAAACATTATATAAATTAATGGGTTCGTTCAGGCTCGTAAGGCGGCTCAAGCTCGAGAAGTGAAGCTCGGGCTCAGACGCGTTAACTAATAAAGCTTATTTTTGGCTCATTTCGGGCATTTTTCGAGCCAAGTCGAGCAGCTCGGCTCGTTTAAACCGCTAAGAGTTTGTTCAAGGGGTATTTGAAGGCTTAAATGTTAATCAAGTTAAAAGTATGACCTATGGATTATTAAGCTCCGGATATGTAGTTTCTGATGGTTCAAGTTTCATGGCGTTTGAAGTTTCCTACAAAAAGTTATGGTATTTTTTAGTAACCTTCATGAGTAACGACACTGTTTAAAGCTATAGTTATTGTTTTATCAACTTAATATGATTATTCACATTCCACTACTGCAATTTTGCAGGATAAAAGAAAACAGGCTTATTTAACAGAAATAATTGTAAACTTCATAATTTTGACTAATCTAGCAATAACTATGTTGTAGGCTAAAGTTAACAGTAATCTTTAAACTATCAAACTAACATTGATCATTTTGATGGCGCTTCGTGTGACATGAATCTTATTTTTACAAGAGTTGCGTGGAATCTTTACACTATGTCCAAGGAAGTAATTCAACTTTAACAAAATTTAAGTGGAGACAACGGTTTGAGAGTATAGAAATATTCAATCTTTTTTGTCTAGGTGAATGGAACTAGTTTGAGAACTACTGTTAAAAAGAAGGAAATTCAAGAAGACTTTAATCCCTTCTGGGATGAATCTCATACTTTTATTTGTCGGATAATTGATAATTTATTGTCATTCACTTTTGTATTCTTTATATCACCTTTATCGGCGTATATCACCTCTCTCTCTCTTTCTCTCTCTCTCTCTCTCTCTCTCTCTCTATATATATATATATATATATGCTAGAGTTAATTACTGTTTTCGTCCCTGAGTTTTGTCAAAAAACGGTTTCAGTCCATTAGTTTAAAAATTGCGATTTCAGTCCATTAGTTTCATTTTCGTAACCATTTCAGTCCACTTTTCAAACGGCGTTTGTTTTATGCAGTTAATGGAAGCACGTGCTTGTCACGTGATGGGCAATTTGGTCATTTCCATTCCAATTCTCACAAACCCAGTTGGATGAATAAGGGGTAGGTGGTGTTTAATACAACTGGGTTTGTGAGAATTGGAATGGAAATGACCAAATTGCCCATCACGTGACAAGCACGTGCTTCCATTAACTGCATAAAATAAACGCCGTTTGAAAAGTGGACTGAAATGGTTACGAAAATGAAACTAATGGACTGAAATCGCAATTTTTAAACTAATGGACTGAAACCGTTATTTTTGACAAACCTCAGGGACGAAAACAGTAATTAACTCTATATGCTAATTATATATTATCATGAAAATATAATAATTAGTAAAAAAAAAAAAACACAATATATAAAAGAGAGAAAAATACCACAATTCATTAAATTTTATGGATGCCAAATGGTTACTTTATCTCCATACTCCACTAGTCCACCACACGTTGACGACAACACTCGCAACGACTTGAACCTCTCACTCGGAGGCTGAAGTGGTACTAAAAAGAGTTGTCAAGTTGCTAAAGTTATAAAATTTATCAACTAATACGATCACACATACTTTAACTTTAATGGTGGGAAACAGGCATGTAATCACAAGAATAAAAATCAGCATGCCAAATGAACAGAAGAAACTTATTGATTGGTCAGGCGTATAATCCACGTTTACATAAGTTTATATAGTTGCATAAGATTGTGAACATACCACACTTGATTCAACGAATCACTACCAAAAATGATCGCTAAATGGCCCCTTTTCATTCGGCCAGTTCTCTTGGCCGTTGTGGTGCAATTTGCAACCTTTTCTACACTAACCAACACAGCAGCTGCACGGAACAGCACCACCGGCGATCTTCTGGCATTGCTTGCCATCAAATCCATGATTAAAGGTGACCCACAAGGTCTCCTGACCTCATGGAACCATTCCGGCACTAGTTTTTGCCAATGGCAAGGTGTTACATGCAGCCCTCGCCACCAAAGAGTCACCCACTTGAACCTCTCATCTGGAGGCTTAATTGGTACGTTGTCTCCCTCCATCGGAAATCTAAGCTTTCTCAGGGTCATTCAGCTTTTTAACAACTCATTTTCGGGTGAAATTCCACCTGAAATTGGGCGTCTCTTTAGATTACGACAACTACGTCTCGCTTACAACTCTTTCACGGGAAACATTCCAGCCACCATAATGAACTGCTCCAACCTCCAAGTCCTTAAGTTGGGTTACAATAATCTGGTCGGGAAGATCCCAAATGAAATCGGGCGTCTCTTTAGATTACAAGAACTATATCTTTTTAACAACTCTTTCACGGGGAACATTCCGGCCACCATAACGAATTGCTCCAACCTCCAAGTCCTTGACTTGGGTCTCAATAATCTGGTCGGCAAGATCCCAAATGGGATTGATTCATTGTCCATGCTAAGCATCCTCGCCCTTAACGATAACATTCTACAAGGCGGAATTCCACCTGAAATCGGACGTCTCTTTAGATTACAAGAACTATGGCTTTATAGCAACTCTTTCACTGGAAACATTCCGGCCACCATAACGAATTGCTCCAACCTCCAGATCCTTCAGTTGGGTATCAATAATCTGGTCGGCAAGATCCCCAATTGGATTGGTTCATTGTCCATGCTAAGCATCCTCGCCCTTCATGATAACATTCTACATGGCGGAATTCCACCTGAAATCGGGCGCCTATTTAGATTACAAACACTATCTCTTTATAACAACTCTTTCACTGGAAATTTATTGTCCATCCCTCCCACACTTCATACGCTCGACATAAGTTTTAATAACTTTGGGGGGAAATTACCTTCTCTCACAAACGGTTCGGCTTTAATATTTTTGAGCCTATTAGATAACTATTTTGTTGGATCACTACATAATTTGGTTTGTTCCAACGGGGTGAACACGATCGAGTTGGTTGAATTGGGAAATAATCAGTTGTCGGGTGTTATTCCTGAGTGTTGGGAGAAGTGGTCGAGCTTGAAAGTCTTATCCTTAAATGATAATAATTTGTCTGGTGAGATTCCAAGAACATTGGGTTCTGTACCTTTGTTGCAATCATTGGATATGAGTGGGAACATGATTTCAGGAAGCTTACCTTCTTCCATAATGAATCTGTCATACTTAAAGATCCTTCAACTTGAAAAAAATAATCTTGCAGGAATCATTCCACCATGGATTGGAATAAAACTCACAATGTTGAAAATTCTCAATCTTAGATCCAACAATTTTTACGGAAATACTCCAAACCAGCTATGTTATCTTTCACATGTTCAAGTATTGGATCTCGCTCATAATAACCTCTCAGGAAATATTCCTAGATGCTTCAACAACTTTAGTGTGCTTTCGGGCAAAGAAACTAATTTAGAGGTTCAATTTTCATTCAATTTTGATAATTATACTACTATTGCTACTGATTTATTGGTGATGAAGGGACGAGAAGACACTTATGGATCTTTCCTAGGACTAGTCATGCTTTTGGACCTTTCGAGCAACAATTTGTCTGGGCAGATCCCTAGTGAGCTCACGACCCTCCACAAGTTAAAATCATTGAATTTATCAAGAAATCAATTGACAGGAAAGATCCCAAATAAGATAGGAGACATGAAATCACTTGAGTCTTTTGATTTATCAGTAAACTATCTTTCTGGGGAACTTCCTATAAGTTTGTCAGGGTTGAATTTCTTGAGTAGCTTTAACGTGTCCTACAACAATTTGACAGGAAGAATTCCAAGAGGTACACAAATTCAAAGCTTCAATGAGTCCAGTTTCATTGGAAACAAACTTTGTGGAGCTCCACTAACTAATGATTGTGTACATGTTGTTGACAAACCTGATACAACAAGCGACCAAAAAGAAGACGGTGGATCACACAAAGTAGATTGGGGGTTGATTATTAGCATAGCGCTTGGATTGATTATTGGGTTTTGGGGCATTGTGGTTTCATTAATGCTCAATAGATCATGGAGAATCACATATTTCCGTCTCTTGAGGAAATTGATCAAGATATAAGGTTTATGATGTTATGCATAAGTATTATTGTGATATATTTTCTAAGTGACCGTAAAAAAGCAGCTCCTGGGTCACTTGGTGTAGTTCCCCTGGAGTCTGCTTTTCATAAAGCTTATGTTTATTGTTGTGTTTCTGTTCGGTTCTCGTAGGGTTGTTTTGTTATGTCTTTCTTTGTGATTGTTAAACCAGCTTCCCGTTGGTCCTTTTTCTAATAATAATATATCATCGTTCCAAAAAAAACTATGTACACTTTATAAATTTTCATACTCAAAGTTCAAGATAGGACCATATAAAATATAGATAAATCAAACAAATGTACATAAAACAATCCTAAAAAAATCAGGTTGCATCCAAAATTCTCACTCAAATGGTTAGGTTGTTGATTTCCACTCCATGATTGCCGAACGAAGCGTGTAATTAGGCGTTAAGCTTCTACTCGTCAACGGTAAATTAGTCATCGGGGAGCTATCACTCTCTTCAAGTCATTGCTCTATCGCCCTGCGATTGTACGTGTAGCCATCAGCAGCAACACATGGATCAACCATAACATCCTGGATCAAAACATCATTATATTATGAAAAACTAGTGTTGTTCGATAAAAACTAAAAGAAAGAATGTCATAATCTTACCCTGCGTATTGGGCATATGAAGTGGTTAGGAGGGGTGGGTCGCGTCATGGATGTGGGTCTTTGAGCTGCATCTGCAACTGCTTTTAGTCGTTCCAATACAGGAAGAACCTTGTTTTTCAAATCTGGTCTATCTTTTCTTCGAAGCTCAGCGCAGCTCAACCCCAAATATGCTAACTCCTTGGCTTCATCAATCGGCCATTCGCCTGCATCTTGATCCTGTTAGACTAATCTTGCATATTATGTGTAAGTTCGGGTTAAAAGTGACCGACTTACAAAGTTCGGGTAAAAAGTGACCGGGTTATAAACTTGGGGTTTTTTTTGAGATAGTTTTTTAATCCTAGTTTGAGTCAAATAGGTTTACTTGTTGAACAAGTTATTAGGGCTTATAAATAGAAGGATTTATTTGTAACCCTAGTAGTACCAATTATCAATAAACGAGTTTTGATTCAATACGTTCTTTGGTATCCAATTCTAACAAATTGGTATCAGAGCTCTAAGGAGTTCGATCCACGTTCAAGACTATCGATCTTGGAGTCCGGCAAGAGAGAAGCAACCGTCGAAGGGCTGCGGTTGAGAAGATCTTGTAACGGATTCGTTCGATCACAGAAGGCAGCGGCAAACGAGACTTGGCGCGCAAGATTGTGAAGAACTTGATCATATTTTGTGATCGAAACGGAAAACAGCAACGGCTGGTTGATATTCCGATCAAGATTCCGGTGAATCTTGATTAAGCAGGTTGTTTCGATCAAGCTAATAAAAGAGTTGTTGGGATTTTTTTGTTGAAGCGGTCGAAAATTAATGTTGCTTGAAATTCGGTGGAATTAATTCAAGACGGTAATTAATTCAAAGGCTAGAATTTTGTGCACACAAGGATTTCTTTAATTGTTGTTTTCGAGAGCTACAACTAAAAGAAACAAGTCGGTGGTTTATTTTATTGGTTTTTCTTGAAGCAATCAAAACAAAGAAATATTTTTTAGTAGCAATTAAAAGGAAAACAGAAGGATTTGTTATTCCTCAAAGTTGCAATTTAAAAGAGAATAAGGAATAGGTGGATTTGTTTAATTGCTTTTATTCTTTGAACAAGAATTAAGAAAAGTCAACAGATGATTTGTTTTTCTCATTGGACAACAATTTGAAAATCACAAAATAAAGTAACAGTGGGATCTTGAGGGTTTGATCGTGGAAGAGAAAGAAATCACAAAAGTCATCAGGAACTGATTTTGTGTGATTAAAAGGAAACAAAAGGAAGAAGCTGGTCTTTTGTTCTAAGGAGGATTCAATTCGAGGTTAGAAGATTGATTCAAGTCCTAGCACTCCGTTAACGTACAATAGAAGAAACCGAAGGATGGGTGATAACGCGAACCGGGTACCTCCAACGAAGGAACCGATGCCTAGTCTTCCATGCCCAATGCTTACGGATACAAACTACACCGTTTGGGCTATGAAGATGAAGGTAATCTTCAAGGTTTACAAGGTATGGGATGTGATTGACCCAGGAACGACCATCGATACTCACAAAGATTCTATAGCAATCGCTTTGCTATTCCAAGGGTTACCCGAAGAGCTAGTGTTGCAGATTGGGAACAATGATTCAGCAAAAGAGATGTGGGAAGCGGTGAAATCTCGCAATCAAGGTGCTGAACGTGTGAAAGAAGCAACACTTCAAACCTTAATGTCGGAATTTGAGGGTTTGAAGATGAAGGAACCAAGTACGATAGCTGAGTTCGCAGGAAAGATTTCAGGGATTCCTTCTAGATCTGCTTCTCTTGGAGCAGTGATTAAAGAAGAGAAATTGGTTAAAAGGTTTCTACATGGTTTGCCGAAAAGGTTTATTCACATGGTTGCCTCTCTTGAGCAATCCATTGACCTTAAGACGGTTGGATTTGATGATGTCGTAGGTCGTCTTATAGCCTATGAAGAACGCGTCAACCATGAAGATAAGGAACAACCGGTTAGAAGTGATCAGTTATTGCTCACGTATGAGGAGTGGGAAGCTAGAAAAAAGGAAGGGTACGATCGAGGCAAAGGAACGGCCGAGTCTAGTCAAAGAGGTCGCGGTCAAGGAAAAATCGGGGGTCAAGACAAAGACAAGGAACCGAATAAAAAAACAAAGAAGGACCGTTCTAAGATAAGGTGTTTTCGATGTGATGAATTAGGGCATTTTTCTTCGGATTGTCCTACACGTAAAAAGGACGAGGACGAGGAAAACAATCTTATTCAAAGGGTTGAACCGGTTCTTTACTTGCAAACACACGTTGAAGAGGCTAATGATGTGTTTCTAGACGAGGAAAGGATTATTCCAAGGATGTATGCTTCGAGCTCAAGTGAACTCAATACATGGTTTCTTGACAACGGGGCGAGTAACCATATGACGGGTAAAAAGGTGTGGTTCACTAATCTCGATCACAACATCAAGGGAAAAATGAAGTTTGGAGACGGGTCATGCGTAGAGATTAAAGGACAAGGGATGGTCGTCTTGGAAGGAAAATCTGGGGAACAAAGGGTGTTGCGTGATGTTTACTATATTCGAGCACTTGAAAGTAATATAATAAGCATTGGTCAGTTGGACGAGACAGGGTACAAGATCGCAATCCAAGACGGTATACTTTGGATGTTTGAGCAAGACGGAACTTTGCTAACGAAGGTACCTCGTTCACCTAATCGCATTTACAAGATTAATCTTGAGGTTGTATCTCCAGTTTGCATACAGACTAAAGATGACAAGGCTGAAAATAGCGACCAACCAGTCTCTATTGTGACAGAAGTTAGCGACCAAACAGATCAGTCAGCAACAGGAATTAGCGACCAATCTGGGCAGTCAGCGACACAGCAGACATATAGCGACCAAACTGACCAGTTAGCGACAGAATCTGACCAGTCAGCGACAGAATCTGAACAGCCAGTGACAGCTTTTAGCGACGAGGCTGTGACATTCAGTTTTTCAGCATTTCAATACTTAAACGGATGCTCGGTTTATCAAATGAAGAGATAAGTTTGAAAGTCGAGAACTTATTGCAAGAGCAAGTTAAAGTGGAATGTATTAGCGGGGATTTGCAACGGACTGACATCCTCACAAAAGCCATGCCACGACTGAAGATTATCGAGATGAGATATCTTCTCGGTATTGCAAGATTAGGGGGGTGATTGTTAGACTAATCTTGCATATTATGTGTAAGTTCGGGTTAAAAGTGACCGACTTACAAAGTTCGGGTAAAAAGTGACCGGGTTATAAACTTGGGGTTTTTTTTGAGATAGTTTTTTAATCCTAGTTTGAGTCAAATAGGTTTACTTGTTGAACAAGTTATTAGGGCTTATAAATAGAAGGATTTATTTGTAACCCTAGTAGTACCAATTATCAATAAACGAGTTTTGATTCAATACGTTCTTTGGTATCCAATTCTAACAGATCCAACACACAGCCTAACTCATCGTTTTCAAGAGCTGTTTCCACCACATGAGTAACTGCAATTGCCTGTCTTGCGGTCAACAGATGCAAAATCACCATACCCAGAGCGTATACATTGGATTTTGGAGATACTAACCCTGTTCGTTGATACTCTGGATCAATATAACAAAGGGTTCCCGCTGGACTCGTGTCTTTGTAAATGGTGGATGTGGAAGAGAAGTCTGATGGAAGCATTGTTGAGAGACCAACGTCCCCTATTTTGCTCACGAGGTTTTTATCAAGCAGTATATTTGCTGGTTTTAGGTCACGATGAACGATGGATTTCGGTTTCGCATTATGAAGGAAGTTTAGAGCTGATGCTACTTCCCACACGATACCGAACCGGTCGAACCACGGGATCAGTGGTGTGTCGTTTTTGCGAAATAATCCCTCTTCCAAACTCCCGTTTTCCATGTACTCGTAAACCAAACAGCCATGATCCACACACGCACCGGTTAGAATCAGCAAATGAGGATGCCGGATTCTGCTCAATACTTCAAGCTGCATAATCAAATTTAATTATTCAGAAATGATAAGGAGCTAATCCAAAATCTAGAAGACTCTCGTACCCATATTCCATAGATTAGGATTCTGATTTCATCACCGAAGACTTTCACTAATTTTTAACCTTTTGAATTCTATAACTTTTGATGGAAATTGTGTAAATCACTAATTGACTTGACTTACGGGTATATGTATGTCTTGAGCATGTGTATTTCTTTAATTTCCGTATTTTTTTAATGATTAGTATGAAAATTTGTCATTGCATTCCCTATAAGGGGAGCCCATCCATCAAGCGTGGAAGAGAAGGGAACACCGTCGCCACCCATATGTTTGACGCGTGAATTTTAAAACGCGTGAAGTTTTTAGCGCGTTTTACATGTTTGTGTGGTGAGTTGTTTTTAATGTTAGATGTTTGTGTGGTGAGTGATGGGCATTTCCACTAAAATTCATCACTAGTGATGAAATAATGCTCGATGACATGACGGAAATTGATTGGATGTTGTGAGTGATGAGTGAGTGGTGAGTGACGGGCGCCCCTACCCCCTAAAAGGGCCGTAATGTACATGTTTTAGTCATCTAACTTATAATAAATATTCCAGTTAATGCCACGTGGCTTTTTTTTGAACGGCCAACGAATCCTCCAAATGGCCTACTGGCGAAATTTACCACATCGGGATACACTCGCCTCCGAACCGGGGAAAACTCTCACCTAAGGCCGAAGCCCGTGAACACTCGCCCGAAGGCACGACAGTGCGGTGAGGTAAAACCCGTTCAGTTCAAGAATCGAACTAGCGATCTCCACCTATTCGCCTAGTCTCCCATCATCACTAAATGTCGCAGAAAATAATGGGGAGGGCAAGAATCGAACTTGAGTCCCTTACCACTCCACCACCACCTCATTGGTTGCCACGTGGCTTATTAATCTCCAATATCTAATATCTAATACTAGGTTAGAACCCCGTGTATTACACGAGTTAAATAAACGTAATTTTATATAGTAAATAAAAAACAATATATATTTAAAAACCTCATTTATTACACTTGTTGAGTATATATAATTTTATATATTAAATAATAAAAAGTTATATCTTTAAGAACTTCGTTTATTGTGCGTGTTGAATAAATGTAATTTTACATACCAAACAATAAAAAAATTATATTTTAAAAAAAACTTTGTATATTCACGGGTGAAAGAATTGTAATTTTATATACTAAATAATAAAAAAGTTATATTTTAAAAAAAACTCCGTGTTGTAGGGGTTAGGTTTAGGTGGCGGAGCTGTATATAGGTGGAGCTAGAGGTGGAGGTGGAGGTGGGTGCCTATGGTGATGGAGGAGGTGGGTGGCTATGGTGATGGTGGCTGGTTGTTTTGTAGAAGACAAAAGAGTTTGTTGGCCCACATTTTAATATAATAATATTAGTGTGTGTAATATTTGTTTTTTTATTTTTTTTAAAGAGAAGGGTAAACACACAAACCGTAGTTTTCCGATCACCACGTTTAGGTTTTTTACTCACCGGCAACCGCTCCGGCGACATATGCGACCTCCGAGCACGCGTCCGGTCACACAAACCGTAGAGGTTGAATGGCTAATTTGTAGGGTGTGTTGATGAACAGAAAGATTTTGAAGGGGATGAAAATTTTTCACTGGAAAATGGGGGGAGATATTCATAGTCTTCAAACACAAACACAGACACAAAGACTTAGATTGAAAAATTGGGGGAGAAGGTTTAGTGTAGAAGAAAAGATCAAATAAAAAGAAGTGAATCTATTTCTCTGTGTTGTGCAATTTCCCAGTAAAATTTGTTGTGTGTATATCTATCTATACTTTCTATAAAAGGAGAAATCTGAGTGACATAAGAAAAGCTGATGTGTCAGCTGGAGAGGCTGTCCAACAAGGCTTTTTTTATGTCATTTTTACATCGTAAAGCCTAATATATAAATCACTTTAAAATACATTTAATTTAATTTCAAAGCACTGCCTTGTGTATTCAAATGTTAAAGCTCTGGCCCACATTCCAAAGGGCAAAGCACTGCCCATCTACAAGAAAGTAGCAGATGGTTCCTTTGGCAAACGTATACGTTAGCAGATGTTTTGAAATTGCGGGTAATTTGAAATTCAAAATCCAAGGGGATATGTAATTCTCAATTAATGCATGTCACTCACTCACTTCTGTCAATCATCTTCTTATATAAACTGATTTATATTCTCATTTCACTCTTCATATTTACATTCTCGTGTTCTCTTCTTTTGTATTTTCAAACCACATTTCTAATGTATCTCTCCCTCAAATCCCTTCTTCTCAATACTCGACATTTGTTCATAAAGGATAAGAGAAAACGGAAGCTCTCTCTGACCCACTTTCAGAATAAATTTTGGGGATATGTGGTTTGCCTTGATGATGGTAATCAGTAATGTGATATATATGATTATGTTTGTTTTTTATTTTGATTTTTACTAAAGTTTTTTATCTGAGTTATGACTAAATGATGATTGTGAATGATCTGAGCAGATGATGATGATGATTGTTCTACGGTTGTTTCCAGCATCATTGTTCCAACATCGTTTAAAGTATGTTTTTTTTTTTGCTACTCTAATTTTGAAATTTTTAATTTTGAAGTGATATACTCTAATTCTAGCTTTATATTTCAGTCTAATCACAGTTGTTTGAAATTCATACAATCAGCTGCGGGTTATTATAGGTTTGTATTAAAAGAAGTATAAAGTTAAATTAAACACAAAGAAAGATTATTAAATGTACATTTAAAATAATTTTTGCTTATGACTAAATGATGATTATATATGACTTTGGGCAGATGATGATGATGTAGAACCCATAGTAGTTCCTACTAAACGCAAGAAAGGATCTGCTACTTCTGTAAGATAAGATTTTATCTTACTAGAGCAATGTTCTTTCCTGCCTTTTTTGTATTAAAAGAAGCATAAAGTTTGTTTTAAAGCAGCTCTTTATGAAGCAAGTTAAGTAATAAGGATAGGGCTACTCTTCAACGCATCTTGGTCTGTTCACGAGAGACTAGGTTTCCAGAAACCTGATGGTGATGCATTCAGTACTTCCGTGGAGTTCATGGCGATTGTCGAAGATATACATTGAGAAGTTCGGTACTCGATGAAGTTTAAGCTAAAAGCACCAAATTTTTGTTGTTAGATTCGTAAATTTCTTGGTGTTGTTGTTAGATTTTAAAGTTTCGTTGTTCAGTACTCGATGTAATTGTTAATCTGTTAATCCTCATAATGTTTGTGGAGCATTTAATTCTCATAAAGGTGAATAAGTATTATTATGTAATTTTTAATATTATCTGATTATTGCAGATCGGTACTTTTGATGTAGAAGTGAAATTGTCTCTGAGTTTAATTAGATTATGTTGATGTTGTATCAATTTCTGTTAGTGTATAGATCTGTCAAAGTTAAAGTTTGCCAAAAGAGAACATCTGCTCTAAATCATCATCTGCTGGTCTAACGGCTGTTTGACTTGCTACTGTTGCCAACATCTGTTGTTGCCTAATAGAGCTTTTCGAAGAATTTCCTCCTCTCAATTGTAAATACTGATGCATCTGTTACTTTAACTCTCTGTCAAAGGTAAAGTCTGCCCAAAGAGAACATCTGTTTAGTGGTGATCTGCTGCTAATCTAACGGTTGTTTGACTTGCTACTGTTGGCAACATCTGTTGTTGGCTAACAGATGTTCGCAATATCTTTGTCTGCTGGAGTTGCAAAAGCATTTGTTTAATATGTATGTATAGTATTGCTGGTCTTTAAATGAATAGATTTTTTATCTGAGTTATGACTAAATGATGATTGCAAATGAAGCGATTTTTTATCTGAGATTTTTTATCTGAGTTAAAATACATTTAATTTCATACCACTGCTCTATATTCAAATGTCAAAGGTCTGGCCCACATTCAAGAGGGCAAACTACTGTCCATCGCCAAGAAAGTATAACTTAGCATATGTTTCCTTTGGCAAACATATACCTTAGCAGTGGCTTATGAAATTGCCGGTAATTTCAAATTCAAAATGCCCGGGGATATGTACTTTGCAATTAATGCACGTCACTAACTCAGTTCTGTCTTATGGTAAAGGCGTCTTATGGTAAATGAAGATGTTAATTGTAATTATAATAACGTGTTTAATTTTATACTTTTCCCATGGAAATGCATTAAAAGCCTAACGAGTGTCGCATCATATTCTTTCGCCTGATGATGTATTTAGTCATAACCGCCTTCATTGGGTATATAAAATACATTGGGCAGAGGTTTTCATCATTACCGTTTTCATCCATCTACTCAATCATCTTCAAAAGTTTTTTTTTATCAATATCATTACAATTTCTTTTACTTTCAAAGACGCATTGGTTCACCGCAAGATGGAAAACATTGGGTTTCAAGTGATTGTTGACGAAATTTTCACAAGGCTCTCTGCAGAAGATATTGGTCGTTTGAAATGTCTTTGCAAGAATTTTTATAGGGAACTGTCAAGTTATGGATTTCAGATGATGCATGCTCTCCGAAGTGGTTGATATCTCTGTTGATTTTGGTCAACAGATGGATGAACTTTGTATGATGTTTCGCCCATTGATTAGGAACTTTTATTGATTGTTGTTTGTTGTTTTGAACTTTGTTTATTATATAGTTACCTCTGTTTGACACTTGTAGTTTTTATATAATTAGTTGTGTTAAAATTATTAACCATGTTTGTTATTTAAATTAACTAAATGAATATTTAGGTTTGAGAGTGTAAAAGCTTGTAATATTGGCAAAGGTCTGTTTAAATTATCAAAGCTCTGTTATTGTGAACAGATGTTTGAAAATAAAACATTGGTTGATACATCTGTTGACATTGGTCAACAGATGGATGAAAACAGATGTTTGGAACTACTGTTGGGATAAAGCGGAGTGTTGTGGAGAAAACTGTGGTTGAATCCGCTGTTTGGTTAAAACGGTGGTTTAAAACCACTGTTGGGTTAAAATAGTGTTTTGTTGAGGTTGAAGGGGTTTGAAACGACTGTTGGGTTAAAATATTGTTTTTTTGGAGAAAGAACATGCTTGAATGCAAATGTTATTTTGTTTACAAAAGATTAATAAATTGTATATTTTTGTATTTTTATACTCTAAACTTTAAGTATTTGAGCAATGAAGTTTTGAAATACCTCCAACATGTTGACAACTACAGTGATCCGAAAGGAACTTTATTTATCGAGATTGCTGTATCGCCTATCGATTAGAAATTATTATGCTGTATTTTATTGAATGTTGTGTGCTGTTTTGAAGTTTGTTTATTATATAGTTACCTCTGTTTGACACTTTCATATTTTATATAATTAGTTGTGTTAAAATTATTAACGATGTTTGTTATTTAAATTAGAGTAAATTGTCATTTTAGTCCCTGAGGTTTGTCCAAATTTGCCATTTTAGTCCAAATAGTTTTTTCTTTTGCCTCTGGGTCCCTGACTTTTCCCTTTTGTTGCCATTTTAATCACAGACCCTAACTCCATCCAAAAACCTCATTTTTAACCAGGGGCATTTTGGGGATTTTTATTTTAAAGCTTTTCAATTGCCATTTTGATCCAATTCTAAAAAATTAAAAAAATTCTAAAAAATTCAAAAAATATTAAAAAATCCAAAAAAATCTAAAAAATAAAAAAATAATAAAAATCAAAAATTCTAAAAATAAAAAAAAATTCTAAAAAATCATAAAAATTCTAAAAATAAAAAAAAATTCTAAAAAATTCTAAAAAATCTGAAAAATTCTAAAAAATCTAAAAAATCAAAAAAAATCTAAAAAATAAAAAAAAAATCAAAAAACTCAAACAAACGTATTTTAAAGTTTCAAATTCAAAAATGACGATATATTCCTCGCCCAGACGAATATATTTTCAAGTAGCGATGAGCAAAATGGACCCGGTACCGAACTGGTACCGGTACCGAATTTACCGAACCGGGTACCTTTTCGGTACTGATTCGGTACCAACTTTTGACATTTCCGGTACCGGTTCGGTACCGGTTTTTACCGTCAAATATCGGTACCGAACCAGTACCGGTACCGAACCGTACCGGGTATATTCGGTACCGGTACCCACTTTTAAGGATTTTCGGTACCAGTACTTTCGGTTCCGGTACCGGTTCGGTACCGGTCGGTACCGAGCTCATCCCTATTTTCAAGTTTTATCTATTTTGTTGAGTGAATGAGTGGTTATGATGAGATAGAACCATTTATCCATTTAAAAAAACAAATCTCATTTTAAGTTGACATCTTTCACAAACATTCTTACATTTCCACATCAATTATCACCCTTTTGGCCTTTTTATATATGTTTTCATTGCAAAACTATTTATTACAATAATATTTTCATCTTTAGTTTAGTATCAATTAATATAATTTACTAAATATAAATATCATGAAATATAAATTTTATAAACTAAAACATAACATGTATGTTCGTTAGTTAGTGGTTCTATCTCATTATTACCACTCATTCACTCAACAAAATAGATAAAACATGAAAATATATTCGTCTGGACGAGGAATATATCGTCATTTTTTGAATTTGAAACTTTAAAATATGTTTGTTTGACTTTTTAGATTTTTTTTATATTTTTTTAGATTTTTTTAGATTTTTTAGAATTTTTTCGATTTTTTAGATTTTTTTTTATTTTTTAGAATTTTTATGATTTTTTTATTTTAAGAATTTTTTTTATTTTTATGATTTTTAGAATTTTTTTTATTTTTATGATTTTTTTATTTTTTAGAATTTTTTGATTTTTTAGATTTTTTGGATTTTTTAAAATATTTTGGATTTTTTAGAATTTTTTTGATATTTTAGAATTGGATCAAAATGACAATTGAAAAGATTTAAAATGAAAATCCCCAAAATGCCCCTGGTTAAAAAAGAGGTTTTTGGATGGAGTTAGGGTCTGTGATCAAAATGGCAACAAAAGGGAAAAGTCAGGGACCCAAAGGCTAAAAAAAACTATTTGGACTAAAATGGCAAATTTGGACAAACCTCAGGGACAAAAATGGCAATTTACTCTTTAAATTAATTAAATGAATATTTAGGTTTGAGAGTTTAAATGATGAAAGCTCTATTGTTGTGAACAGATGTTTGAAACTAAAACAGTAGTTGCAACAGATGGATGAAAATAGATGTTTGAAACCACAGTTGGGTTAAATGTATTTGTTGTGGAGAAAACTATGGTTGAAACTGCTGTTGGGTTAAAACGGTGGTTTAAAACCACTGTTGGGTTAAAATAGTGTTTTGTGGAGGTTGAAGGAACATGTTTGAATGCAAATGTTATTTCGTTTACAAAAGATTAATAAATTGTATATTTATGTATTTTTTTATACTCTAAACTTTAAGTATTTAATGACTGACTTATTTATTTATAAGTCTATATAAATATAACCATATTCATCATTTATATTTGTTATGCATGGTTGTCTAAGAAACGACCCGTGTTTGCAGCTCTCATTTTTAATGAGAGTACTAAATTCTTTGTTAATAACATTATTCTCTTAACATCTGTTTACTAACCTTTGTAATTTCTGTTGACTGACCTTTTTAACATGGGTTGACTAACATCTGATACTTACTATCTATCCATCTGGCAAGCTCTGTTGGAGATAATGGATAACAGTTTTTAGGAAAGTCTGTTGGAAAGCAACAGAGGTTTTTAACAGTTAATAGACAACAGTGGTTTGCTATCAACATAATGGAATTGCCGTTAAATAAACCTATTGACCATTAGTTTATATCAATTTTGTAAGTCTGCACTAATTATTTTTTACTCTCTGTCAATATGTGTTATGCATGGTTTTCTAAGAAACGACCCGTGTTTGCACACGGGTCTTACCGCTAGTACTATATAATAAAAGAATCCATTTTAGGGACACTTGTCATCATATTAGGTCATCTCTTATAGATAATTATTATTTTAATTTAATCTCTTCTAATTAATTATAGATAACCCTCCTACTAAATATATTTTATTTTAATATCTTATATTATAGATAACTCTCCTACTAAATATTATAAGTTTAATATCTTATAGACAATTATTATTTAGTTTAATTTCCTTTTCATTTATAATATTACTAGGTTTTTACCCGGGATTGCTTCCCGGGCTCGGGAAAGTTAGTTATATGATTATTATTTAGTAAACTAATAGACTCATAGACATTTGCAAATTCATTAATAACTCAGCCTCGATTTACACCCATAATTTCAATCACCAACTCACTAATCGAACAAACACGAAATCGGTATATTAGGGTCTGAATAAGAACATGAAATCGGTATATTAGGGTCTGAATAAGAACATATATATCTCTAAACATTCACTCAGAATGCAAAAACAAAGAGCCTACCAAATAGTTGAGGTCAAGATCTTCGAGTGTGGTGGTTTCATCAATTTCTTCCTCAGGTTTATCAGTCGTACGCCCATCTGATGATCCTTTAAGATCAAATCTTCTATGGATTCGATACTCAGAGCAAAATAGATTACCCATCACGATAAACCGAGTCTACATGACATTAAGTAGATGACGTAGTTAGTTGCAAAACCCAAAGCCAAACACCCCTAAACCATTCAAACCAGAAATTGAATTTACCTTGATGCCACCAACAGGTTTGACACAATGGACACCGAAAAACTTTGTGAATAAGAGAATTCTCATAACAGCAAACATGCTGGTAATAACTTGGCAACATTTTGATTAGAATGGTACAGCAAAATTGACCATTTTGACAAGCTTTAGCACAATCATCAATAAGTGCACCATATGTGTGAACGCTTGGCTCCACTCTAAAGTTGACCATTTCATGGAAGACCTAGAATGGTACAGCAAAGTATGTAACTAAGAATACTATATAATTATCATAAACTAAAAAAAAATCCTTCAACCGACCCCATGCCCCATCCGCAGCGCTCTTGCCGTCAACGTGGCACTCCTATGACGGCCCAAACTTGGTCCACAACACATAGCCTGGAAATTAATATAATACTACTTAGTGAGCTTCATTCTAATCCTAAAATAATACAAAATTAAATCATCAAGTTGACAACTATAGACACTTAATAATTTCAATGACCAAACCATTTAATAGCCTTGACCCATCTATACCTTGTATATTCAAACCAGTGTTCATTTCCTGCAATAGAGAAAACAAAAATTAATCTTTTATTCTAAAATTCAGCATTGAAGAATCTTACCAAGCCAGTTGCAAACAAAAACTTCTCTAGAACATAAAAGCATCTTAACACCATCTTCAAAAAGTTCCAGAAGCCAGACTTCTAGGTTTTTCATTGTCTTCCCACCAACCTGTAAACACGAGACTTTCTTCTGATCAGAAACAATTTTCTCCCAATAACATAATCAAATACTATGTAGCACAGGAACGGGTATGGGGAACAACAAAACTCAAAAATCCAAGATACGGGTACGACAAAGGTATGACGAAAAAATATAAAAAACTAAAAATATAATAACAAATGTAATCAAATATTCTTTAATACATATAAACGTTAAAAAAGTTAAAGTTCCAATAATTTAAATATGAAAAATACACCTAAAACAGAAGAACAAAAAGTAAAAAACCATATTTTGTTGAAAATGGACAGCAGCAACGGCTGAGAAATCGGTGTGGGTGAAAAAGTAAGATATGGACTTAAGTAAACGGAATGCGGGATTGAGAAAAAAAAGCTCGTGAAATAAAGTATGAACACGAAATAACTTACCTCTATTTGAATCCACACGAAATTAACTAAATACGAAAAAAAAGCTCGTGAAATAAAGTATGAAGTATGAACACCGATAACTCTTCGAACCCAACAGTAGGCTCAACCACTGTTGTAACTCAACAGTGGTTTATCTCACTGTTTTAACCCAATAGTGGTTTAACTCACCGTTTTAACCCAAGAGTGGTTTCAACCACTATTTTAACCCAACAGTGGTTTAACTCAATGTTTTAACCCAACAGTGGTTTCAACCACTGTTTTAACCCAACAGTGGTTCAACGCACTGTTTTAACCCAACAGTGGTTTCAACCACTATTTTAACCCAACAGTGGTTTAACTCACTGTTTTAACCCAACAGTGTTTTAACTCACAGTTTTAACCTAACAGTGTTTTGAAACCACTTTTGGGTTAAAACAGTGGTTTCCTTTGAGATGCTACCTTATTAAACAAAAGAAAAATTATACCAATCCACTGTTTTGGGTTAAAACAGTGTTTTGCAACCACTGTTTTCAGATCTTCAACTCGCAATCTGGTCCAACAGTGGTTTCAAACCACAGTTTTAACCCAACAGTGGTTTCAACCACTATTATATCCTACAAACACAAGCCCATTAGTATGAGGAGGGCAAGGGCTGACACACGCTAAAACTGCTAGCTATTTGTTTCCACTTTCAAAATGCTAAATATCAAATGGGTCAAATCTGCATTATGATCCATCCATTTAGGGCACCCTGTGAGGTTACCTGCAAAAAAATGTGTTTATAACTTTAACTATGGTTTCTCATATCAGGTCAAAAAGATCTTATATGGCATAAATCCTATATTGTTATGATTAAACTCCTGCACGCACTATTACGAATTAAAATCCTTCACTATTAGGTATAAGTAAATGAGACATTACTGCATGAATGATATATGTTATCAATTGCCAATTTCATTTAGGAGTCACCCGGCCAAGAGACGCCATTAAAATTTCACGCTCGGAATTGAACTTTTCAGCGAAGTATTGGAACAAAACCTCATCGAAATCCCTCCCTCCTAAACAACGGTCAAAAGAATGAGCGAATATCTTTAGTTGACCTTTCTTGAAGCCTGCTATCCAGACCTGCATGCTAGCATGTCTAACGTCAACAAAGGCTACATTGAGCTGCTCGTTTTGAGGCAAATCGGTTTTGTATATTCCATAGGTAGAGCAGTTGCGGTTGTTTCATGCCTCAACCGTAACTTTAAATACATCACGAAGACAACTTCTTTCATCAAAATTAAGCAGATAAGCATAGTTTCTCATCCATTTAAAATAAGCACCCCTTTAGTAGTTTTTTGTAGTGCATACTTATTGCAAGAGACACCGGATGGATATCATAACGTTCTGCAATGGAAATGTATGCCTGCAGAATTTTGTTGGATCAGAAAGTAATGCAACATATTTGACCATCAACAGAAAAAAGAAACTGATATGTATTTAATAGGTAAGGTACTAAATATGATTATAGAACTATATTATTTCAATAATAAGTCAACCGTTTTCCATAAGTAATTTAGGAGGTTTTGAGCATTTAATGAACTTTGGATGGATGTCTATCCATGTTAACTTTTATTTTAAATCTTTTAACTCAACATGTCTGACCGATTATTAATAAAACACAACCCAAATCGACCCTAATGTATCATTTAAACCAAATAAATAACACAACACCTGAACGGATATTATCCTTGGATAAGCGGGATTCTTTTCAGCAGCTTGTAGGAACTTCATGACCCCATATGGCGTTTCATTACTGACACCAATGAATCTGATCTACACAAAATCAGACCACCCATCGTTACGTAATGTTAACTTTGTGCACAAATGATTAATAAGGGTGACTTGATTGACAGGATTACCGACCTTGCCGGCATCAACTGCTCTTCCTAGAGCATCAAGTTGTTCTTCAAAACTAACATGATTATATTGACTGGCAGGATCATAATTAGTTTCCCCAAACATTGGAACATAACTGCAAGAAATTCAGGACGTAATTCAGAAGAAATTGTTATGAAATTATATTGATGTAGGTATTTAAAGGGAATATATACGAACCGGTCAGGCCAATGCACTTGATAAAGATCAATATAGTCAGTCAGCGCGCGCAGCAAGCTGCATGATTCTCCAGTATACAAAAACTAATCAACTGAATATTTGCCAATGCATGTATACAACGAAAAAAATGCACCATTAACATACAAATGCAAACAGTGTACACGGGTATTCTTGTGAAACAAGTGCAGTGTCAGATTTAGTAGTAAAGTGAACTAACCTATTGTCGATAGCCTCTTTTATATTCCTGCTATCCAAACTTGTTGGGCCGCCTCGAATCCAAATCATTTGCCCTGCTATCCAAACTTCTCCATGGATTCTGGTATTGCAAATTCAAAAAGTTCATTGTTAGCTTCCCCACGTGCTGCAGGCGCAGCCACAGTGACTCTAACATCATCAGCATTCACTCCTTAGAAGTTTTAGTTGGACGCATGTTATTAGGTATTTATTATCGAATTTTTCCTACGTACGACTTGCTGATGAAAAAACATTTACTTGTAATTGCTGACCGCTGAGCACGGTCTTCCACTTCAATCGCCACCTGGACAAGTCCTCCCTCTAACTGAGAAATGCACGGTGGTACAGAAGCATCCTGTAGCATTTAACCAAACAAAATTTATAGAGAACCATTTATACGGGTTTGATTAAGATTTCCAGTATTTCTAAACCTTACCAATCAGTAATCATAAGTTCGTAAGTGTATCTAACTTGTGTCTGATAAACATGAACTTAAAATCAATCACCTTAGCAACAGCATAGACACCAAATAAGCCAGTATCTTTATATTCGTGTGTACCTGTCGTCCAATGTCTTCTGCAGTAGGACTGCTTCCATCAATGTGGAGAAGCAATGAAGATTTAAGCTGCAAATAGTTGCAAACAGTTATTTAACAAACAGTTGCAAACAGTTATTTAACAAACTTCAATACATATGCATGAAGAGTCATTGTCATTTGTCAATTACCTGAAGTAGGATCATAAAACCTTTCAATGAGGGAAACCAATGTGCTTTTTCCAGAACCACTGCTTCCAACTAAATACGCATAACTCCAAAAACAAAATCCAAAGAAGTTGAGAAATTTAAACGCTAGACTTGCCCGCATGTACTTCTCCAAGGCATCTTTATACCTTCCCTGACTGTGAAATTCATTCCCCTGGCAAAATGAAAACAAAAATTGTAATTTATTGTTTAGGATATGACAATAATTTACACCAACAAACTGTTAAGATAACACCGAATTTGAATAGAGTTATTAAGATAGCAATAAGTTATAAGCATCAGTACATAAGCATTTGTACACTGACTCAAACATCATAATTCATTCAATCAAACCACTAACTGAAACATCAATTCAATAAGCACTACATTTACAACTAAAACCACTCATAGAATCCACCACAAAAATATGAAAATTCCCTAAATAGTTTCAACAATGCATGCCCTAATACCACCTTCAACCCTAAATTTTTTTAACTTTTCTACAATCTATTACATGATAATGCATGCTACACAATTAGCAACCCTATAACAAACAATTAATCACAAGAATCTAGAACCAATTCATCAAAATAATATCAAAATTCCCTAAATATTTAAATAACTGCACTACATCTAGATATTTCAACTACAACTCTAAGCACTCATAAAATCTAGAACCAATTAACCACAATAATATGATAACTACCTGCAGATCTCTCTGTTGGGCAACATATTCTGTTCAATCGTTAATCATATATACCTCGCAAATCGTCACAAACGTCATAGCCGATCCTTCAACTGGAAGTATCTGCTGATACTTAACACACCTTCACAATTAACAAACAAACCAATCACATTACCAATCAACACACACACACACTAATTATCAAAACAAACAGAAAACCCAAACCCCATCAAAACCCCCAAATCAAACAACATACCCAGTAAAATCTCCACACAAGAAGACCTGATTGCCTCCATGAGACCAAACAAACTGCGTATGAACCATCTTGGACCAAAATTCACCTCAACCTAACACTGTAAAAGTATGAATTTGAGTAAAAATGTAAAGTTAATCAAGTGGGTGTACAAAGTACCCAAAACAAAATACCTGTTATTTGCATAAGCTGATAAGAACCCCTTTAAAAGCAACCATCTGTATCACCACTGCCATCGCCAAAACTTCTCCATTGAAACGAAATATCAAGATTAAGAACATATAAGAAACGAAAAATCAAAAACTTACCAAGATTGCAGAATAAGCGAGCAGACGATTAAAAATGAGAGAGAAGCAACTTCTGATTACAAATTTCCGGTGTAAAATGACCCGTGTGTAGTTGAACATCATCTTGTCTCAAAGACGAAACCCAGATCTTCCACCAAGTCTGGAAAATGACAACCTAGATCCGATTCAAATAACATATAACAGAGATGGTAAAAAGAAAAGTACCGAGAGCGGTCATACATGTCGAGCTGGTGTCGGATCTACAGAGATTCAACACTCAGAACGCATAGATCTTGAAGCGAGTGGAAAGAAACCCTAGAATCGTTGAACAACAAAATGAAAATCATACAGATCTATATATATATCAACAAAATGAAACCCTAGAATCGTTGAACAACAAAATGAAAATCGTTGAACAACAAATTGAAAATCAACGATTCAAAATGAAAAGGTACCTGGAATCGCGATCTGGTTTTTGAATCTCCAGAGAGAAGAGAGAGAAGAGGGAAAAGAAATCTGGATTGAGAAGCAGACAAAAGGATTAAATAAAGAAGGGGAAGGCACTGTTGGGCGGGAAAAAGGGCATTCAGGGGCTCTCTGGTGTTGACACGTGGCCCAAATCACCTTTCATTTATTACTAGGTTTTTACCCGGGATTGCTTCCCAGGCTCGGGAAAGTTATTTAGATTAATTAATTACTATTTGTTTGTAATACGACCACATTACATCAACCATCTCATTCAATTCAACAACAATGACTTCAAATCACCGGATTAGATCATGAACTCATATTAGAGGACAAACAAAACCACAACAGGACCATATGAATAATATAATTTCCACTTTTACATCAATGCACTTACATGATAGGGTGATTTGGGATTTTCAAAAAAAAATCTTTGTTTTTGTACCTCTTTTACAAAATAAGATGTTGACCAAATTTGAAACAGATGTTAACCAAAAGTCAATAAGATATTGACAAATAGTCAAACAGATGTTGAGCTTAAATAGATGTTTGGTTTAAGGCCAAACATCTGTTTATGGCCAAACATCTGTTTAAGGTCAAACATCTGTTTAAGTCCAAATATCTGATATAGAATAAGAACATCTGTTTAAGGCAAAACATCTGTTTAAGGTCAAACATGTGTTTAAGATCAAACAACTGTTTAAGTCAAAACATCTGATACAAAAGGCCAAACATCTGTTTAAGCCTTAACAGATGTTTAACTTGTTAACATCTGTTTAAGGCAAAACAGTTTAAGCCTTAAAAGACCAAACAGTTTTAACCCAACAGTGGTTTTAAACCACCATTTTAACCAAACAGCGGTTTCGACCACAGTTTTCTGAACAGTAGTTCCAAACATCTGTGGACATCAATCTGTTGACTAAAGTCAACAGATTTGTCAACCACTGTTTTATTTTCAAACATCTGTTCCCAATAACAGAGCTTTGATCATTTAAACATACATTTGCCAATATTACAAGCTTTTACACTCTCAAACCTAAATATTTATAAAAAGTACAAGTGTTAAACAGCATACAAAGTTCATCCATCTGTTGACCCAATTCAACAGATGTATCAACCACTGTTTAATTTTGAAACACGTGTTCTCAACAACAAAGCTTTGATCATTTAAACTGACCTTTGCCAATATTACAAGAATTTACACTCTCAAACATCGATATTCATTTACTTAATTTTAATAACAAACATTATTAATAATTTTAACACAACTAATTATATAAAAGATACAATTGTCAAAACAGATAATAGCATTCAATAAAATACAGGATCCTAATTCCTAATCTATTGGTGAAACAGTAGTTTCGATAAGTAAAGCTCCTTTCGGACCATTGTAGTTGTCAACATGTTGGAGGTATTTCAGAAGTTCGTTGGTGAGATCAACTTCAATCATATCCCCCCAGATGCTTGTTATCAACCACTTGTTGTCTTCAATTATATTAGTACTTCAGCGTGCATCTACGTAATCAACTACACGAGGATTATTGAAAACAAACATCTTCTTCCAGCCTTCTTCTTCATATCTGAGCAAATCAGCAGTTAGCTCAGCAGACTTTCCAATAACAATCAAATGCAACCTCTTTACAATGGTCAAAAAATGCCCTTGGCAAGGATTGACTACAATACTCTCAGGAAAGTGAAGCATTCTGAAAGTCTCACTAACAACATCAAAACAAACGATGTTCCTCTCACCTAGTGGATACCAATAATTTGAAACCATAAAATATATGGTTTTATCAGCATAAACTCCTGTAGACCATGAATAACGACTTGAACTATAATTGTTTACGATACTGAAATTTATTGTTGTCCATGACTCACGACGTCGTGAGTAAACACGAGCAGCAGTTACATTACGGTAACATCTGATGTTCAGCACTTTGAGATCATTGAACTGATCAAAATAAATTCCACCGGTATCAGAGTTTCGATGATGATTATAATTAAAGTAGTCATCACACAAAACCTTATACTGCCTGATAGTTGGATTCCAAAGAGTCAACTGACAGCAAATCCCTTCATTGGAAACTAACAACAACCCATTAAATGAAGATAGAATACGTAAGAAGCTAGAGTGGACATTGTTAGGAAAACTTAAGGTTTTACTACTAACAACATCCAACTTACCACCAACTACGTTGTCAATGACAATTGACGTGTCTTTAAAGGATAATAGTTTCTTTTGTACTGAATCTCCACTTCGGAGAGCATGCATCATCTGAAATGCATGACTTGACAATTCCCTATAAAAATTCTTGGAAAGACACTTGAAACGGCAAATATCTTCTGCAGAAAGCCTTGTGAAAATCTCGTCAACAATCACTTGAAACCCAAATTTTTCCATCCTGCAAAGAGCCTTGTGAAAATCTCGTCAACAAAATTTTTGAAGATGATTGAGTAGATAGATGAAAATGGTAATGATCAAAACCTCTGCCAAATCTATTTTATATACCCAATGAAGAAGGCTATGACTAAATACATCGTCAGACGAAAGAATATCATGCGACACTTATTAGGCTTTTAATGCATTTACACGGGAAAATATAAAATTAAACACGTTATTATAATTACAATTAACCTATTCATTTACCTATAAGACGCCTTTAGCATAAGATAGAAGTGATTGCTTAACGTGCATTAATTGCAAAGTATATATCCCAAGGCATTTTGAATTTGAAATTACCGGCAATTTCAAAACCACTGCTATGGTATATGTTTGCCAAAGGAAATATCTGCTAAGTTATACTTTCTTGGCTATGGGCAGTAGTTTGCTGATCTGATTTGAAAGCCATTGTCATGATGAGTTTTCTAATAGAAACAGAGTATGAGTTAAAAATTTTCTGCAAATAATAATTATTTTAACATGTTCTCAACAGATAATTCAAACACATAAGTAAACCCTTCTTGAATGTATAGCAATAAACATTTAAAATCGTATTAGTAGCAAGATAGGATTTAAATTAACATAGATTAAACAATATAAAGTTCATCAATAGCAGTTGCTGAAGAAAAAATAATAAAACCTCAGGTGATTGAAGTGTAGAAGATGGAGGAAAAGAAAATTGAAACCCTAGAAAATGACTGGGGAGAAGTGATTTTTGAAAGAAGAGATGATAGATGTTTGATGTGTAATGATGATGAAGAAATACTGACGGTTGTGCTTTTAACAAAAGTAGTTTGACTTTGGTCAAACAGCGTTTTAACATTCCTCAAACAGTGTTTTATCTATTATAATTAGCTTTTAACATAAATAGCTTGACTTCGGTCAAACAGGGTTTTAACATTGCTCACAATGATTACAACCTAGTAAAAACTTCTTTGTAAACAACATTACTTATTTGTTGGTTTTTCAACAGCGTCGAATATTAGTATTTTAACACCTTCTCTGGTCTTGACCCTTGATAATGCAACATACAACTGACCATGAGTGAAGACAGGATCTTTCAAATAAAGAGCAACCTTTGATAACGTTTGTCCTTGACACTTGTTAATTGTCATAGCAAAACATACTGATAAAGGAAATTGTCTTTGTTGAAATTGAAAAGGTATTTTTTTGTCAAACGGGATCATATTAATCCTTAGAATAAAAACTCTCGTGCCAATGTTCCTACCAGATATAACTTGAGCTTCTATAACTCGTTTACCAAGAAAAGTAATTTGAAGCCATGAATGTAGAATTAATAACGCAAACTACAGTTAAGTCAAACAGCTGATGGAAAACTTTTAAGCACTGCTAGTGATTAAAACACTGATGGTACTTAACCAATAATAGTGAACTACAGATTTTTAACAACTGCTGCAGCAGTAAACAGTAGATACAGAAGCAGGGATTAAGGATTAAGTGTTAAGGAAGAGCAGTGGTTAACATCTGCTGATATCACCCCAAAACTTATAAAATATGTTGAAAAAAAGTAATATTTATGTTTAGAGAAAAATGTAATTTGCGTCCCTGTGATATGTGTGAAACATCAACTTGAGCCCCTAAATTCATTTTTTGGTTTTTTGAGCCCTTGATCTTATAAATTCATAACAGTTTGAGTCCCTCCCTCACACTTCCCTATGTTGACTGTTTGACAATTGTGAAATATCCTTTAATAATCCCTAAAATTCCCTAAATACCGATCACACTTCTCAAAAATATCTAAAAATCTCTACTCCGAACACCAATCATCATCTTCATCTTCATTGAATCTCCTCACCAACCATTTGTTGTTATAACAATCCAAGGTAAAATCACATACCTAAAACATGATCGACACTATGGTTTACCCTCTGTTCTTGTTAGATGCTTGTGTAACCCTATGTAAGTTGATGTTTGATGATATCTCATTTTCACCACTGTATGAAAGTAACAGCTTTTGTGTGAAAATATTGTTTGATTATTGTGGGAAATATTGTTTGATTATTGTGGGTTTTTGGCTCGGGTATCAAAACAGAGGTTTGGGTTTTGGTTATTATAAAGGTTTGTTTGTGATGTTTTTGGTTTTATCTGTTTATTAATACTAGTTTTTTGGTTTTTGGCGTTAATCTAAGATTGTTTTTGTGTTATAGTTTGTTTGAAATGTTTAAAATATACAATTGATTAAAACAGGGACAGGTTTCTTAAGTATCTGTTGTTAATGTTGAAATCTGAGTTTCTTAAGTCTCTGCTGTTCATGTTGAAATTTGGGTATGGTTGTTGTTTTGTTTCTCATATAAAGTTGGTTAAAGACTATATGTTTTCGGTTCATCGTATTGGTCATTTGAATGTGTTTTCTTCATTTCAGATCAACTGTGTTTTGGGTTCCTCATCTTGGGTTCATCATATATGTATACTTATATGCATTATGAAAGTACTGTATCAGTCGTCTTACTATGGATATTTTTATTGTACAGAATGGCTGCGGATGTAAAGATACGCAAAACACCAACTACGAAAACATTGGCGAGAATACTTGACAACCTCCTAGAAGTTAGTGCGATGCACATAAGGAAGTGATTGATCAGAACGATCAATTGCTAAAACATAAGCTGTTTGGTGCATATGAATGAATATAACCCCAGTGGCAGATATGAAAATACCAAGCTTGGGAATTTCAAGGAAAATCGAAGAGCTACACCAAAAAGGGGGTTATCAGCTACATTCCGAAGTGCACCATTCACTCCTTGAGTTTTCATTATAAAGAAATTTGAAAACTCGTTGTATGTTACAATCTTTTGTTTTCGAGTCTGTAAGTTCTGTCAAGTCTACCAAGTTGGATATCCTTCTATGTTTCTAGGTATGACGTTTTGTGTCCGTTATGTATGTTTAACATAATGCAAGTGTGCATTTATGTTGGCTTTAATTGTAATAATGAATTTAACATGAATTTAAAATGAATAAAGCAAAATACTGTTAAGTGAAACTACTGTTAAGCGAAACTACTGTTATGTGAAACTACTGTTAAGTGAAACAGCTGATGAAAAACTTGTAAGCACAGCTAGTGATTAAAACACTAAGGGTACTTAACAACTGATAGTGAACTACTAATGGTTAACAACTGCTGATGTAGTAGTCAGTGGATAGAGAATCGTGATTAAGGATTAAGTGATGCTACTTAACAACTGATACATGAGTTAAGGATTAAGTGATGCTACTTAACAACTAATACAAGAGTTAAGAAGTTATAATTTCACTTACTATGTAAATTTCATTGAGATGAATTAGCTGCCGTAGAAGATGAACGTGAATTCTTTGACATCTCAATATTTATTTAACAATATAGATAATAATATGCAAAGAAATATCATAGTCATTATAATATTAGAACATAACAGTATAATAAGCAGATAAGTTTTCAGGAATTCAAAACCACACAATGAGTCCAAAACATAACCCACCAAACACCCAAAAGCAACAAAACGAAAACCATAAGTTCAACATGGCAACAGCATATGAAATCAACACGTAAATGTATCTGAAAATACTGAAAAAACTATTTTTCAATCTTTGGAATCAAAAGCGTCGAAACACCAGCATCTTCATCCTGACACAGTTCATCACTGATACGGAGCTTTGTCAAGGAGCAACCTAATGCATCATCCACATCGAACACTTCAAGAATATTACGTTTTGTTTCATCTGAAGAGGGATTTTTAGTGCCTACCAGTGGTTGGGATAAAGGGGTAACATTGTCACCACAGCGTGACATCTCATCCTGATATAAAAAGACAATAAGTACTAACGTTTCAAAAAATTTAGTACAAATAAACAAATTCTCATATTACCTTCATAAGGTCAACAGGAGTAGACAAACTGCAGGAATCTGGAACATCCAACGATTCGGACTGCTCATGCTTTAAGTACATAATACACAATAACATAAAATACACACAATGGTATAAATCTATTTCAAAAAGATATAACTATAAAATTAAAAGATTCACATAATGAAGATTTAAACCTGGTTAAGAGTGAATTTGGCGGAAAGCGCAGCAAGGATCTCATCATCGTTAGTGGCCATTGAAATACCATAGTTTTCAACCTGATGCTCAATGTTATAGTCTTTAACACTTATGATGAAAGCATACCTCTTTCCAATCAATGTGTCAAAGATCTCAGGATATCGGTTCGGTATGTCTCCAGAATTAACAACCTATGATTTTATCAAAATTAATATAAATTACAATAAGCAGAATGATTCCATAATTGAGAACATAGAATTTTATAAAAATTAATTTTAAGTTATATTAACTACATGGCCAAACAACTGAATGCATGTATTTGTTACCTGATCTTGGATTGTAAGTAACTCTTTTGCAAATTTGTTAAGAATCTTGTAAGCTTCGAAATCAAACAGTGTCAAAGACACAGTACCGGAAGAGTCTTGCACCCTAATAGGTATCTTGAACCTATCAAAGTTAAAAACAAATGAAAACATTAGTATTACTAATATGAACCATTCATATTAGTATTTAGTATAAGGAAATAAAAAATTGTAATCTCAAACCGCGGAATAGAATAGATGTCGACTCCTCCACATTTATCATTTGTACAAACCAACGATTTTGCATGATCAACATCAAATGAACCATCCGCATTTTCTTTCGTTACAAATCTTTCCTCCACACCTGACTTACAGTGGTTACAACCATTGTAATACCAAAGTTTATCAGTGCATATAGCTGTGATTGTGGCAAGAATCAAAACCTTCTTTGTCTATCAATATCAAACAAAAATAATAACACTTAGAAAAGAGTATAAAAAAACTCAGCATGTAGAGTACTTATAAGAAAATACACACCGTTGATATCGTTCCAAGGAAACCAATAAGCATGAAATCAGGGTTACTAAGAAACTCATCTTCAACACTTGAGATAACATTTGAACCAACATGCTCATTTGATGAAGATGAAGTTGAAATTTTCTCTACATACCTAAACAGATTCATGCGATCAAATTAAAACGTAAAAATTAAATGTAAGTACAAAATAATAATATTCAATGTTTATATGCATATTACTAACTATACCTCTTCCTAAAAGAGGAAATCTCTTCAATGTCAGTGTCAATAAAAAGTTTGCTCAGCTCAAACCCATTTGCAACTCCACGCTTGCCTGAATTTAAAAATAAAAACAAATGTAGATCAATATAAATACTGTCAAATTTAAAATGTATAAATAAATACAACGTTTAAATTACTAAAGATAAAAAAAATTAAACTAATTAAGTTTAAATTGTACCTTTGTAAAGGTTGACCATACCAAAATGACAAAGGATAACAACATATTTCTCTCTTTTCTTATCATTCATGTAAGCAAACATGTCAACAGCAAAACCATCCCACAAAGTAACCGGACACTTTTGGCCTCTAAAAATATTAACATAAAACATAATAACATCAAGCAACCTTATAATGCTTTAAACGTCAAAATGCAAATACTTAATAAAAAGAACGCACTCAAGATCTTCAAGTCTAAGATTAAGTCTCTTGCCCTTGCTCCCATCCTTCTTTGACGTATCCTTTAGATTGAAACATACATCCACATAACCAATCCAATCTATAAACAAAAATATATTGTTAAAAGAAAACAGCATTAAGAAGTGATAACAATAAAAAAACAATAAGACAAAACAATAGATATATATCATGTAGTGATTTACATACCAATAACTGTATTTACTTCAATTTTATTTTTAACAACATCCTTGAGGTTAACGAAATTAAAACGGTATTTCGGTCCAGACCAGTCAAAGCATTTCTCAACAGAAGTATATAAATAAAGTGATATTTTGTCATTTCTCTTGGTATACTTAGCAGAGGACTTATTAGTAGCAAGAGAAGGTTTGGTGATAAGAAGACATTCATCCAACTGAAGGAAGTCTTTGAATTTTCCAAGCATTTTATGCAAACAGCTGGCTTGTATCATAGTTCCCTAAGAATATGAAACATCCGATTAAATAAAAAATGTGTTATACTAATTTGGATATTCATATGTCCAAAAAAATGATAAGACAACTATATACGGTACCATCTCATCCATGAAGATCATATCAAGACGATATATTTCATTTTTGTTATCATTCATCATCTTCTTCGAAATGCTAACAATCTTAACTCTAATCGAATAGTTGTTTGAGAATGTATTAAGATCGTTAAGCATGGTAACCTTTGCAACCTCCATTTGAAGATTGTACATAAAAAAAGAATCTTGTAAATAATAAGTATTGCTAAACGTAATATGCTAATAATACAATAAGCATGGATGTTCTTAAAAAAAATATCAAGGTTGGAATTCAAGGTTACCGATTATCCAATAAAAATTTTAACTGAATGCAGTGGTAAATGTAATTTCAAAGGTAGGGAGTGTATATCCCTATATGCTGCTTTATTAAAATAATAAAATATTAGAAATGATATGCAAAATAGAAAAAAAAGAAGAGAAAGAACGTCAATTTTAAATTACCATTATGTATATTTATCATTTCAAAATTACTGACTTGATTTCAAAGCAATTGTCATAATGACTTTTCTATATTTTATTTTAAATTTAATTAAGAAATAATAACCATCAATTTGAAATGATGTGATAAATACTGTTACATCAAAGTGTATAGGAATGTTATTAGTATAAACATGAAACAACTGTTCAATTAATAGTACAGATCAAACCACTGAAGTGAGGATTGTTCCGAAACACTGTTACATAGTACAAACAACTGTTCCGAAACACTGTTACATATAAACACTGATGCCATAAAAATGGTTACATATAAAATACTGAAGTGATGACATCTAACAACCTAACAGTCTATAAAAAATTGATGCGGAACTCCTGTAGCATATAAACACTGTTAACATAAACAAATAAACAAACGTTGATGCTGAACCACTATTGTAGTTTGACACTGTTGTTGGACGTCATAAATTTCAGATTTAATTTCAAAGGTATGCAAGGTAATTAAATATTAGAAAGGACATGCAAAGTAGAAAAAAAAAGAGAGAGAGAACCAAAATTTTAAATTACCATTTTGCAAATTTTAAATTTCAAAATTACTGACATTATCAGTAACTACTGACTTGATTTGAAAGCAAATGCCATAATGAGTTTTTTAAATTCTATTTTAACTTTAATCAAGATATAATAACCGTCAATTTGAAATTCAAAATTTGCTTAATCAAATGTCCAAAGCTCAAGAAATCAGCATTAATTACTGATTTGATTTGAAACAAATAGTCATCAAGAATTTTTTTTATTTTTTATTTTAAATTTAAATTTTATCATGAAAATAATGTTGGTGGAACTCTTGTAGGTAATTGGAATGTAAAGATTAGGTACAATGGTAAGTTGATTGTAATTCAAGTTTTCATTTCATAATTTGATTGTAATACTATACCCAAACAATCAAGATGAGGAGCTTACTATTAATCAAAGTGTATATGAATTTTATTAGTATAAAGATGAAACAACTGTTCAATTAATAGTACAGATCAAACCACTGAATTGATGTGATAAATAGAGTTACGTATAAACAACAGTGGTAAACACTGTTAAATATAAATTAAATATAAACACTGATGCCATAAAAATGGTCACATATAAAACACTGAGGTGATGACATCTAACAACCTATCAGTCTTTACAACATTGATGCGGAAAACACTGTTACATATAAACATTGCTAACATAAACAAATAAACAATAGAAAAACTAAAGTTGATGCTGAACCACTGTTGTAGTTATCCACTGTTGTTGTACGTCATAAATTTCAGATTTAATTTCAAACGTAATTAGTGTATATTCTTATATGCTGCTTTATTAAAGTAATTAAATATTAGAAATGATATGCAAAGTAGGAAAAAAAAAAGAGAACGAAAATTTTAAATTACCATTTTGAATATTTTGAATTTCAAAATTACTGATATTATCAATAACTACTGACTTGATTTGAAAACAAATGTCATCATGACTTTTTTAAATTTTATTTAAACTTTAATCAAGATATAATAACCGTCAATTTGAAATTCAAAATTTGCTTAATCAAATGTCCAAAGCTCAAGAAATCAGCATTAATTACTGATTTGATTTGGAACAAATAGTCATCAAGATTATTTTTTATTTTTTAATTTAACTTTAAATTTTATCATGAAAATAATTTTGGTGGAACTCTTATGTCATTGGAATGTAAAGATCAGGTAAAATGGTAATTTGATTGCAATTCTAGTTTTCATTTAATAATTTCAATCTGTTACTAATTAACAACATCAATAATAAAAATGTGAGCAGTTACTATTTTTTAGGGAAACCGCTGATGGTCCATATCAGTGGATGTAAAAAATGTAAAAGTGACCAGTGGCTATTTTTTCCGATCAGTGGAAACGGAGGTTGTCTCTCAGCATAAAGAAACGGAGGTTGTCTCTCAGCAGTGGATAACATTTAACAATCAGAAGTTTGAACCAAAACAGTGGTTCCAACAGACTTTAACAATCAGATGTTTGAACCAAAACAGTGGTTCCAACAGACTTTTAAGGATTAATGAAAACTATCATTTTTTACTATTTTAAATATATTTGACCTTAAACAAATATTTCACCTTCAATATCAGTTGTTTGGAGATAAACATATATTTGACCTTAAACAGATGTTTGAACATAAAAACATATTTCCTGTTAAACAAATGTTTGACGATAAATAGAGGTTTGCCCATAAACATCTCTTTGTAAAAAAAAGACGAATTTCAAAAACATTATATCCAAATAATCATAAAGAGGAACGTATTTAACATCCAAGTGTACTACATTTTTATTTAATAGTATAAAAATCAAACAACTGTTGTATTTATAATACAGATCAAACAAATAACGAGTTGTGATAAATACTGTTACATTTAAACACCTCATAAGAAACACTGATAATTAAATACTAAAGTTACATAAGAACCACTGATAATTAAATACTAAATTTAAATCCGTTGTAGATGCCGAACCACTGCTGATACTAAACAGTCGTTTTCCTTTGGTTAATCAAACTCTATGTACATAAAGTCAATCATTGTATATCTCCAACAATCGACATGAACTCCATGCAAGGACTCAATGCATTAACATCAGGATTTATAGAAAGCTGATCTCTAGTGAACAGACCAAGATGCAGTACATGAAAACACTTCTTCAGCTGCTGAAGAGTAGCCCTGTCCTCATATACTTAATCCTTAACTTTGTTTATAAAGAACTGTGGTTTAAACCAAACTTTATGCTTCTTTTAATACAAAAAAGGCAGGAAAGACCATTGCTCTAGTATATTACAACAGTAGCAGATCCTTTCTTGGACAAGTCATCATCATCTGCTGCACAAGTCAATTATAATCATCATTTACTCATAAGAAAAAAATATTTTAACTGTAAATTTAATAATCTTTCTTTGTGTTTAATTAAACTTTAAACTTCTTTGATTACAAACCTATAATAACCCACAACATATTGTATGAATTTCAAACAAATGTGATTAGACTGAAATATAAAGCGACAATTAGAGTATATCACTAGATAATTAAAAACTCAAAATTTGGAAATCGGAGTAGCAAAAAACACATACTTTAAACGATGTTGGAACAATGATACTGGAAAGGACAGTAGAACAATCATCATCATTATCATCTGCAACAGATCATTGAAAATAATCATTTAGTAACAACTCAGATAACAAAACTTAAGTAAAAATCAAAAACACATACCATGATTATGGAGAACCATTAGCCGGCGACACATCTCTTGATCTAACTCTCGAACGAAACCCTAACAATGGTTACATGAAAAGACACAAAACACAAAGGATTAGTATAAATAACAGGAAATCATGAAACTATTTCAACTAAAAAAAAGAAGAACAAACCTTTTGATGAACTAATCGATGAACAAAAGATGATTTTATGGTGGCGTCTGGAAGAAGATTAAGGTTTGTGAAATTTGAATTTGAATCGCCTGAATATAGAGAGAGAAAAAACCCTAGGCGTTTGTAAAGAAAGATCAGAAGTGAGAAGAGATGTTATATAAGGAAAAGGGGATGGCACTGTTGGGCGGGAAAAGAGAACTGAGGATGCCCTAATCAAGTGACACGTGGCCCAAATAACTTTCATTTATTATATATAATAGATATATAATAGATTTATTTGAATTAATTATATTTGAACGTTTTGTTTAGTTTGGCATCAAATAAATTTTACGAAACTTAAAATAAAATTACTAATATTATTTATCATTTATACATTTACGGAGTTTTAAATAAATGATTAAATTTATTGAGACTTCGTTAACAAATTTTGCAACAACAGAATAATCTATTTTTATAATGAAAACCAAACTTTGTATTAATATAGTATAGATTTTTATTTTCACTATACAAAATTACATTTACTCGACCCATGTAACACATGAGGTTTTTTAAGATATACCTTTTTATTATTATATACATAAAATTGGATTTATTCAATTGGTAAAATACACGGGGTTTTTTAAAGATATATATTTTTTATTATTTAGTACAGAAAATTACATTTATTCAAACCGTGTAATGCGCATATTTTTAAAGATGTAATTTTTTATTGTTTAGTATACAAAATTACATTTATTCAACCCGTGTAATAAATGAGGTTTTTTAAAGACGTATTATTTTATTATTTGGTAAAACAATATTACATTCATTCAACCCATGTAATACACGTGGTTTTATAACTATATAACTTTTTTATTTGGTATATAAAATTACATTTATTCAACCCGTACAATATGGTTCTTATAGATATAACTTTTTATTATTTAATATATAAAATTATATTTATTTAACCCGTACAAATGAGGTTTTAAAGATATATTGTTTTATTATTTAGTATATAAAATTTATTTACTCAACCCCGTGTAATACACGGGGTTATAACCTAGTTAAATTCATATATCATCCCAATAAAGTCGTATTCATAAATCATCTCAAAGGCCAGCAGTATTACTTCCCAAAACAAAAATAAATTTATTAACAATTTCATTGTATTCCCTATCCAAAACAAAAATTAAATTATTTAAAAATTTCATTTAATTAATTATGATGGAATTTAATTTGTAAAATAGTAACAGTTTTTCCACTATTAATTCATCTTTCATATATTTAAATTATCAAGTTAATTAGTTATGTATTTAATTTGTAAAATGGTAACAAATTTTACCCCTTAATTTTTGTTATGTTTAGTTTTTATACTATATTTTATATTTATATATATTTATATAATTTATGACATAATCCAGGTCTTAAATCCGGTCGAACAGGTCAGACCGGTCCGACCTTTGACCCCGTAAGGCGACCGGGTCGACCTCCGGTCCGGTCTTGAAAACATTGATTATATCTCTTTGGGTCAAGATATCCCAATAATCAAATTATGCAAAATTTTGGATTCATACCTCTTGTTGAAATTGTTTGGTTCTATGAGCTTCTTGAGAATGAAGAACTTTGACAGCAACAACCGTATGATGAAAGCTCAATTTATATACACTTCCATTCCCTCCAGTTACAATTTTAAGATCTTCAGAAAACGAAGAACAAGCAGCCATAAATTTTTCCCACTTGAACTCCCGGTACCACAATGAAGTTCCGGTTATGGCTTGTTGAAACTTCTGTTAGTCAGTTGACACAAAGCAGTATGCTCCTCCGCTAAACACCCACCCACACCTATCGTCTCTCTCTCTCGTAACGGACGGCCCACAGAACCGACGCACGGCGGCTGCCGGCGTCGGCAGTGATAATGGTGCGGTTCTGGTTAGCTTCGATTCAGGTTCGGTTTGTTACAAATTTGATTTGGGTTTACTTGGTTTCGGGTCTAGTCAGGCTTTGTTCGAATCCAGGTCCTAGTCGGGTCAGTTTGGTCACGTAGTCGTCTCGGTTCTGGTAAGAGTCGGAACATTGTTCGTTTAAAACTTCAGTTTATTTCAAAAATCAGAATCTGATTTGGGTTTGTTTGTTTAAGTTTCATTTTAGTTTTGTATAATTCGTATATAAATCGTATAGATATTTAATGCTTCATTGATTGTTGCGTTTTGAATATTATATCGACAACTTGTGTTGTCGGGGTCGTCCAAAAACAGAGCAAACTCTGCCCGTTTTTCGTAAAATTTCCGTAAAGCGAAACACGTTAATTTTATAAATCAATTTTTTTGATTTTTTAGAATTTTTATGATTTTTTAGAATTTTTTTGATTTTTTAGAATTTTTATGAATTTTTTGATTTTTTAGAATTTTTTTTATTTTTTTGAATTTTTTTTTTTGATTTTTTAAGATTTTTTTTATTTTTTTAGAATTTTTATGATTTTTTATAATTTTTTTGATTTTTTAGGATTTTTTTGATTTTTTTAGAATTTATATGATTTTTTAGAATTTTTTTGATTTTTTAGGATTTTTATGATTTTTTTATAACTACAGGGACTGTTTGTGTAATAAATAAAACTTAAAACTAGTAACTTTTGACTACAGGGACTGTTTGTGTAATAAACAAAACTTAAAAACTAACTTCAGTTAAAAAAAAATTAACAGAAGTTCATTGAGTACCAACATGTTGATAGGTAGGATTATTATATACCAATTCTGTAGGTTGGATTATTATTTACCAACTGGTTAAAGGTTGGTTTATTAAATACCAATTTTCCTATTATTTACTATACAAAATTACATATATTCAACCCGTGTAATACATGATGATTTTAAAAATAAAACTTTTTATAATTATTATTTGGTGTATAAAATTAGTTTTATTCAACTTGTGAAATATACGGGGTTTTTAATTATTAAATATATAAAATTATATTTATTCAAACCGTGTAATACACGTGGTTGTAACCTACTATTTTTCTTATATATAAAATGGGATGTTATTTGGTTAATATTCCTATAGAAAGATTGACGCCACCAGCAACCGCATTCACGCCACCTGCAACTCCGACGCCGACCCTTCACCGTCGATTCCACGACCACAACCTAGCTTCGGTGAGTACACCCCCTAGTTATTTCATCGGTGAATGTGTAGTTGAATTTGAAACTGTTGGATTGTGAAATTATTGAGTTAGGTTAGATTTTGAATTTAAATGTATTGAATCTCCATACGTGTATTTGGAATGAATACATTTGAAGTGCCCTAAATTTCAAAATCTTTATGAACATTGTATGAAGATTTCTGTTATTTTATAGTTGAATGTGTAGTTGATTTAGGTGTCATTTGTTCCATACGAATCACCTTTAAAGTGCCCCCTTATCTGCATACAACTACTGTCTGCAGTTTCAACACACTATTTATTTATTTGGATGAAGCTAAATTCTTCAAGTGCCATTCTCCTGTGAAGCGTGGAGATATTGTTGGTATCGTCGGGTTTCAGTTTATATGCTTTTATTTGGAGTAAATCTTTTCATTGTCACTTTACTTGGTTCGGATTGTCATTATATTTCTTGAGCATCCCACTTGATGTTTGATGCTTTATTTGGAGTAAATCTTTTATTCAGGTTGAAATTTTATTCAGGTTGAAATGGGTCTGGCTGCTTTGAATCAAAACACTTTTTGTTTAGATTCTCAACTTTTGTAAATAATTAGTATGTTTTATATGATTACAAAAGGCAATGAAGACGACATCGCAGGGGAAGCAAGTTGGAGGGGTATGGCGCCCCTCGGGGCGGTGTACGAAGGCGCCATAGGGCGCTATGTGGTGAGGGGGCGCTACATCAGGCCCGACTACAGGTGGACTAAGAACTGGTTTCACCTAATCGCTACCTTCCCGATATTGGATTTCTATATAGAAGATAATGATATACATCAAGAAGTATGTTGAGTACGCCACCTCTAGATTTTGCCATCTAAATCTCACTGCACACAGGCTCTCGCTCACTGCAGCTATCCGGAATCCTGCAGAGGTTTATATCGTAAATAGATCCCTTGAATTACTTTTTAGGAATGGCGTCAAGGAGTTCATGATTAACGATTCGGGTTTGTTTCCTCTATCTATTTATTGCTTTGTTGTTGAGAATCATAGTTATCGATAGCGAACGCACTTTGTAGCGAAGCGACCATGTCTTGCAATTTGTTAAGTAGCGACTCATAGCGTGATTATAGCGGATTCCGACCAGGGCGGATCTATAGCTAATTAGGGGGTTCCCAGGAACCTGTTCAATTCATAATTTATAGTGTTTAGTTAAATAGAAAATTCTGAAGGAACACTTTAATATTTTGTAGTTGAACCTTATGATCAAACGTATTGACTGGTAAACTGAATCAGCGTGTTCTTCTTAAAGTTGAGATCCCGGGTTCGAGTCAGTTATGTCCCTATTTTCCAATTTTTTTGCCAAATAACAATCACTGATTCATCATTCATGCCTTTCGCCCTTTCCTCTTTACCATTACAGAACACCACACCACACACCGCCACTACCCTCTCGTCTCTCCACCACACGCCGTCACACAGCCGCTCGCTCGCCGGAGCCACTTCAGCCTCCACACGCAGCCCCTTTTATCACTCGGACAATCTCATCAGGTTCGTTTAAACTTTAAACCCTACAAGTCATCTATCTGTCATTCTTAATTGATTTATTTTGTTGTCATGTCACCAGTTGAAAATTAAGGGAAAATCAATTATGCACACCGAGTTGAAAATTAAGGGAAAACTTACCATAAGTAAAGTTTCACTACCATCTTCTATGATATCTCCTCTCTTATCTCTATAATTTTTTGTTTCTGTGCAAAAACTTCAAGTCATAAATATAATCAATAATCCATAAAAATAAGTGGCACGTTCAGTTATCATACCTTGCGAAAGGAAGACGCCTTAGGGTCATAGAAGTGTAGGGTCCATGCTTTTGAAAGCTTCCTATTTTGCTTCCTTTCACACCCGTTATATGTCATCACCCAAAAATGAAGGATTTTTTTAAGTAAACACCCACATCTTCGTGCATGTCAAAACAACTATAAAAAAACTGATACGGGTCACAACATATATATTTCGAGAAGAAACAGTCCGAAATGGGTCAGTTCGCACTGGCCACAAATACCTGAAACTGAAACAACGAAAGTTTAGTGTTTTTTTCAATACAATGATTAAAATTGTAGGAGCCACAAATGCAAAACGAACCAGACCAAAGCTAATCTTCTCATAACTTGCTTTTGCAAGAGAAGTATCATAGTAAAAGTAAGTTCGACTGTGATATTCTGATTGTTAGTGGACATAAGTTAATACAATTCAACTGAAACGTTTCCGATCCGATTTATTACGTTTAATTAGGAGTACATTTGAATCACTTGTTGAGTGATTTTTTTACTCAATCTTGAGCGGTCAACATTGCTATTTTTGTTTCCAGGGTATACTTATGGTTATTATTAATGAAGACCTCAAACAAATTTGACTAACATATAGGTTCTGAGGTGTTGTAGAGTGATATAATTGATTACTTTTAATTAACCTGGTGCAAAACTACCCTGCCTCCATATAAACTAAACTAGTTTTTACATTGAAATTAAAACAAGTTCGGTGCCTGTAGTAAACAAGCGCCACTGGAAACACTCTGAGCCTCACGATGGCCGGAAACCACCAACTCCGAGCGATTTAGACTGGTGAAGTCAAATCTTAGAGAGCTTTAAGAGTACTAGCACGATTTAAAGACATAATTACTTACCAATTTAGAGCTTCGCCTGAAACCACCAGTAGCGGCCCTCCGAGCTGCTTACCGGTTTGATATGCCGCCTAAAACCATCGTTCTTCCGTCCTCCTCCTACGACAGTAACCGGAAAAAAAGACGGTCAGCGAGAAAGGAATGTTTTTGGGGATTATATGAAGTATTACATTTCCATACATATTTTAAAAGAAATAAATGAAATGCATAAAAACCTACTTAAAATACATCCCGACCCTATCGACATGGCTGCCAAAGAACTGAAGAAGCTAGTAACTTCCCAACTCCAGCCAAATATCTTCAATAATTTACCTAGTTTTCACTAAAATTCAAAATCGAAACTATACAGAACATAATTTCTATTAAAAATTATTAACCTGCCATTTTTAAAACTGGTGCCAAGCTCTCCATCTCCATCTCCTGTAAAAGCTTACTTTCTAACTGGATCCTAGTATGGCAAATTTCTTGAGTATAGCAGACGAATGGCGCTGTGCTTCAATCCCTGACCCTTAAAAACTCCCTGTGGATATCGTGCCGGTGATGTCATCTGAGAGTTTAGAGGCCTCATTATATAAAGATGAAGAACAGTAAGCCACGTCTCGGTCATCACATTGCTAGCTTAATTCGAACTCCTTTGCCCTCGCCCCTCTCTGTTCTTGATAGCCTATACCTAAACACGTATCCTCACCACCAATAGCACCTAATAAAAACAGAACATGTGGTAGTTAGCACTGTTCGTTTCGTTTTGGTTTTAATAATTTGATAATGAAATAGCAAACCTTTCTTTCTTTAAATATAAGGAAATACATAATAAGTTTGAGAATCAAGGTACCACTTGTTTAACTTCAGAGTAAAAATGAGCGGCCGTTCCGAGGCACGTACAGTTCCGAAACACCCAATTCATCCCCAACCCACAATTTAGTCCCAAGACTAAGGCCATGTGTAGTAAATGTTTAACACATTTAAACCGATAAATAATCAATCTCGATGACCAATTAACAAAGCTACATATACAAACATGTTGATCTCAAATTAAGAGCCCAACATCTTTAACGGTTCCAAGATTTGTGAACCAAAAATTCTACTTCTGTAAAACAATTTAAATGAATCAGGAATGAAAGAAGATACAAGTGAAAAGGATTACCCTCTGCCTCTCTATGTCTAGTTCAACACCAATCTCCTTCCCTTTGCTCTTTTCGCTTGACATTTTCCTCCAACGAACACAAATGGCTACAAAAATGTTTGAAATCAGTCACACGAACATTAATTTCTATGTAATTTCGTAAAATCAAAGCATCAATTGCAGATTCTGACAATAAAATACAATTAATTAATTAAGATTGAATTTTATCAACGAGAGACTCACCTTGAATCGCTTTCTGTTGTTTCTAGGGTTTCAATTCGAACAGTACCGCCAAAATCAACAAATGAATCGCATACTTGGGGAGGCAACTGGTGTCAATCGAGGATTTGGGGAGGCAACTGGTGTGTGATTTGGGGGGAACGAAGAAGTGTCTAGCCAGCCAAATGCTTTACTATAAGTTCAACCGTCGGATTGTGCGATGATCGAACGGCCAATGATCTATTTGGACACGTTAATTCATCTAAATTGTTTTAAAGGTTGGACACGGATTGAAGGGCGATGTTTCATATAAAACTTGATTTAGTTAGGGTATAGGGAGTGGTTACCTATTTGGAACAGACAAACTTAACATTCACCCAATCAGAGACAGTGTCACGTTAATTCATCTAAATTGTTTACCTAATGCTCAAAAATGTTGGTAGTGGTTTAACTAATGGGGTTTAAGTAAACTATTAAAAAAAAGGAAAAAATGTGTGATTGGTTGAGAAGGAATGGAGCCCACCACACACCCATCTCTCTCCCCCTTCCCTTCCTCTCCCCCAATTGGTAAACTTCACCGAAAATGCCCCCCCCCCCCAAAATCGATAAAGTTGGCTCGGTAAAACGTTGGCGGTGGAGTGGGATTCGGTAACGACCACTTTACCGATCCCACTCCATTCACCCTTATATTCAGTAAAACAAAACATGGAACATCTATCCATATAAATTTTAGTTATATAATTAAAAAACAAAAAAATATATATATTTTATTTTAATTTCTCAAAAACAAAAACATAATTTTAGTTATAGAATTAAAAATATTGTATTCTATAGAACGACATGACGTTTATATACAGGGTAAATACAAAAACATCGATTAACCTCACTTCAAAAGGCTGTCAAAACCCAACTCCAAAAATCTTAACCTCACTATTTATCAATCAATTGTCCAAAGATCTTAACCCCACTACACATCTATAGTCTCGTTTAATACCACACGTGTTAACCAGCTTTCGACAAGACCCGAATGTTAATTAAGTTTGACAGACCACCACTACCAGCGTTGCATCCCTACGTATGCATTTATACATGGATGCATAGGTACACATAGACATACGTACCCATGATACATCACATAAGTACCCTAAATTAGTATATATATTGATATAATTGTGCTTGTAATTCCGTGTAGCACCCAAATAATAAATAAGCCCTAGTTGCATCACAGTGGACGCAGGTCTTCCGACTGAACCACCTTAAATCTGCGTGTTCATTTAATGCTTTCGTGTGTGTTCAATCCACGCACAGGAACATGCACACGCACAAGCACATCCACATGCACGTACACGTACACATACACGTACACGTACACATATACGACACACGTACAAATATACAATACGGCCACGTAATCATTACCCCGAAAATGGTGTAACATCGAATCCTTGTTACTTTGAATGGAATAGTCGCCCGCCTCATTTTTTTATTAAATGCATACAATGTTGAGAATGTTACGGATCCGACACCGGTAGAAGCGTTTGGTCGGTCAATAGTTGTGGTTTCACGGCTGTGGTAAAAGAATCGAGGTTGTGATGGTCTTTGGTGGTAGATTTGTTTGTTCCGACAAACAAAACAATGGTTAAATGGGTCAACATGCAGGCAATCAACGAATCAAAGGCAGTCTTTGATGGCCAAACAAAGCAATCTGGCGGATGTTGAATCTATCATCGTCCGAGGGGATCCATAGTTTATGTGACGAAAGAAGCGTTTTTTTAATACATAATGATACACATACACATATACCCAAACATACCCACACACACATATACAAATGAAAACGTTTTTTTTATTTATCAACGATAATAGAAAAAGACTAATTTAAATTAATATTTATTATACAACTTAATTATTATAAATTAAAGACCAAACGATAAATCTATTATAACAGCAAAATCAATTTTATTAATAATGCTAATTATATTGATAGTAATAACTATTAGTTTTCTCTCTGATAACAATAATAATAATAGTTATTAAAAAAGATAAAATAGAAATAAAAAAATTATATAAATTTGCCCTGCCGGGATGACTTGTCCTCCATATACTTTATGTAACACCCTAGTTTCTATTTAACGGTTTTACATGTAAATACCAACAATTAGATGTGTAGTTAAGACTGCACATATTATAAAAACACGTGTTTATTAAAACTTTTACAAATCATAAGTTATTTGACATAACGTAATCAGATTCGTCGTATAGATTTACGACAAGGCAATGTGCGGAAGCATGAGTCTTTATTGTGTTCGGTTCTTCGTTGAGCTTGATCGTCTTTCGGCATCCAAAATGTACCTACATTTCATAAACATGAAATGTTTTAGTCATATGGGGATTAAAATGTGTCTAAACAAATCCGGTAATGATAATGGAAGGAAAAAGAATCCCAACGTTAAACTCTTGATCTCAAAACATGAATTTCCAACTGGCCTCCACCGTAACTTACGGTGGCACCGTAAGTTACGGTGGCCTCTGGTGTGACATGCCCTACCGTAAATCAGTAGGGGGCTGCCGTAAAGCCTTCAGCTCCACCGTAACTTACGATGGCACCGTAAGTTACGGTGGCCCCTGCATTTCAGCTTTCCATTTTGCCGTTTATTGACACGAAAACTTTCGTATCTTTCAAACCGCTTATCCGTTTGACCCACCGTTTCTTCCTACGTGAATGTAATTTGATCCTCCATCATATGAAGTTAAAATCCAACACCCGGATTAACAAAATTTAAGACTTTTAAGTCTTCGGCTTATTACCCTTTTTACCAAATTTGACCCGTTCGTGATTTTATCAAACAGACAAGTTTGTTTGACCCTTATTTCTCATAAACCTATTAAATTCAATGATGTCTAACGTAATAGGTTCCAATTACAGAATCATATACCTTCTTTAACCCATTTTCCACTCATATGCTTATTTTGACCCGTTTGAGGTATTTAAGCATATTTTAAGCACCAATTGCTTTCATTCATTTCCAAATACATATGTCCACATTTCTTATCAAAGGATCTTCCACCACGACTATATTTGTGGTGGATTCAATGTGGTGATTTATATATTACAAATTTTACCCTTCAAAACGTTATTTTACGGCAAGGACTTTTTATAGAGTCATTTGACCAATATTTTACATCTTTTGCTTTTATACTTAGTCTAAGTATTGACTTGATTATAAAACTCGTTTTCAAGCGACTTCTAAGGGTTGTTTGCTTACTTTTACTTACAAGGGCGTTTTGGTCACTTTTAACCCTTCTTTTACGACGGAGGGCTTGCTTAAGCCATGCACGCCCAAACTCTCATTTTTAACCGAATCTTGTTTTCAAAACACACTGTCTATAATTTAAATCCTTTGGTTTACTTTTTAAGGTAACCGAATGTCCCTTTTTCTTTGCCTAACTCTCATAGATCTCCAAGTTCTAAATGAGGAGTTAATCTATTATTCATACCTGGCTCGAATCAACTTATTAACCCGATTTTAACACCTTGCTTTATAATCGCCAATTAAGAACGATGCGAGTATCCATTGGTTATCTATTCCTGTAAGCATATAACTCGATAAAAGAATCATTAGTCGATATAGTCAAAAAGGTGATGTCTACACCTTTTTGACCCGTTTGGCCGAATTGACCGATTATATTAGCGAGATGATATTTATTACCACCTCGTATATATATGACTCGCTCCTATTTACACCGTGCGGTCACTTACTTATAATACCATTTCTTAACACTTTTTGGCCTACTATGGCTTACGTCATCAATTATCTTTTTCGTAATACGACAAAAGGATATTCTGAAATATATGACTAGTGTAAGATATACTTACCTTGCATCCGAATTACGCTTTTCCTTCATTCTTGCTTTGTTTGACCCGCTTCCTTTCCAAGCCTCCTCCTAGCTTGTCAAGCGTCAAACTATCATCATAATTTGTAAGACGGTTAGATTAGCCATCATTAATTATGACTATTCCATCTTACGGGTTTTACATCAAAATTCACCATTTGATTTCATTTTGGTCAGTTTGACTTTTAAAGGTCAAACTGCCTATTAACATAAGTGATTATATCATAAACCCCGACAATTCATTTAAGCACTTTGTCAAGTATCCGGTTGGCATTATTCTTACGCCACCGTTTTAACTACTTTTCAAATCTAAGTTCATGCTATTATTAATACCAATTTAACTTAGCTCTTGATTATCAAAGTTAATTATTCATTTGTTAAGCAAGAACTAAAGGTTTCCATCTCCATGTAAAAACCCGTTTCATCATAGCATTAGACATTCATCCGAACATCAATATAATCAAGTTCTACATATTAATTAGTAGACATCATGATTCCAAACCCTATTTATATGAACCCAAATCACTAATTTCATCATAATATAAAGTATGATCATGTACCCAAATTTCATGGTTTAATCAAACACCTTCCATTCATTCTCATGCATGGTGATTCTAAACATAGTCTTATCATCAATTTCATCATAACAATAAAACCCACTTAGCTAGGTGTGGTGATTCAACCAAACACCTAAATCATAGAAATTTATTCTAAATCTTCACTTAGGGTTTATTCCTAAGCAATCCTATATCTCAAATTCAGCCATAACTTCTATGATTCATGCATAGATCGTATCATGCAAGATTAACTAATTTTCACAACTTCATGAATGTTAGAAATTCGACATACCTTACGATCCCCTTGACTTGGTAATCGTTTATTCATGTTTGGTTGTGAATTTGAGCTTCATTTTGACCTTCAATTTGTTGGATTTGTTGAAGGTTAGGGTTTGGCTCCATGGGGAGCTCCCTGATGTCGATCCAGAACACACACTTGAAGTGTGTGTTTTATTTTGATTTTCTTTTATTAAATAACTTTGTTAAGTTATCCTATTTTAACCCCTCGTGTTTGGTTCGTTATTAAGTAGGCCACAACCTACTTATTCCTGACAATATTCCCATCTATTAACTAGGTTAAACATTCCTAGTTAAATTAGTGGGTTTGGGGAAGTTTATAACTAAGTTTATTTTAAGTCCCGTTAGACCGGGCCTTCTATAAACTTTATTTCCTCAAAGCCTTTATACTAATTTTATTTAATATTAGGTTTATTTATTTAAAATCCTAATACTCACCGGCTTGCTTTTACCTCTAACGGTACTTTACCCATCATCTAGTATTAACGGAGTTTGATTACCAAACCCGTTTTCGGGGTGTTACACTTTAGGTTGAAAGAGTGGTGGGAATTTTGGAAGCGGAGTGGAAAATTTTGGAATTATACGAAACATTTTACTTTTAATTTTTTTTTTACTAAAATTAAAGTAGATTTTTTTTGTTGGAAAGCTATTGCAAACAAGGTCAATTTGCTATAAATTTATGGCAAATGAAACATTTTATTTTGTTTCAAATTATTTACTTTACTAAAATTAAGAAATAACAAATAAAATAATTTTTTTGTCGGATAATTGTAGCAAATAGTGTTAATTTGCTACAAATTTTCTACGAGTGAAGCATTTTTCTTTTTTAAATTATTTACTTTACAAAAATTAAGACACAACAAATAAAATAACTTTTTATGCCGGAAAACTATAGCAAACATGGTCAATTTGCTACAAATTTTCGACAAACGAAACATTTTACTTTTTATAAATTACTTAGGTGCTGTTTGTTTTTGCAGACAAAAAATGTCTGTAGTCTGATTTCAGCTGATTTTATGTCTGCAACTGAAGATGTTGTCTAAAGGTCTGCGAGCTGAAAATATAATACTGTTTGTTTTATAAACTAGATATCATCTGTATAACATAAAAAAAATCATAATACAATTTGTGCTCAATATATTCCAGTTACTTGTGATTTATGGTTTTTAAACGTATTATATACAGTCTCATATCCTTCCTTGGTCATGGACTAATTACTTAGCCCACTTGCAGAGCATCTAAGCCCACTAGGGTATTGCTCTAAACCACCAGAGGCAATAAATGTAGAGTAACCTATAGGTTTATATGTAAGTATTTACTTTCATATATTTCTTATATAAAATGATTAATATCCGTTTAGAAAGATAGAATATTGGCAATTGAATACAAATGTTTGATTTACAAGGAAAGCTATTGAATGTTGAGGTTTGATACCTGCTCTAGTGGGAACTTTTACATAAACTGAGATAAATGCTCGGATAGTCCTTGTGGTTAGGTGAAATTTCACTTATAGTCCCTAACTTCCTAAAATTCCAGTTATAGCCCCTACCTTTTGCATAATCGTTTCTCAAATAGTCCTTAACGTGGATTAGGGCTGACAAATCATGTCATAGTAGGTTTAGCAGATCTTTGATGACGCGAACAACACAAGTTCTAAACATTCATACGACTCATTTAACTACTTTATATCAATGCCTGTAATATAGTTGTATGTTTTATGTAATAAAAAATTGATAGAACTTGTGATTAATCATGACCTTCTAATTTTAACTATCTATACTACTATATTAAAGAAACTGGGTTTTCTACCCTTTTAGTAATTTTACACACGTATAAATTTTATAGCATTACGTACAAGAGAGTAAAAGTTGTTTTAGAAGGGGTAAACTTGTACATTGTCCAAAGATTTAAGACACTTTAGGGTTATTTTAGGGATTTTATCCATGGAATTTATCCCTCCTTTAATGGAATTTATCTCTCCTTTAATGTAACGCCTTTCATTTTCGGTTTCAAATGCATCTCTTCACCTCCATGATCAATGGCCACCTTAAATACAACATTAGCATTTTGATATTTATGGGGTTCACGAGAGTAGCAACAAGAGCTTTGTTATCATGGCTAAAGCATCACGAAAAAGCTGCTTGTTCCATCAATTTAAAGTTTATTTGGATCATCTTTACTGTTTTTTCATAATTTAGTTAACCGGGGATATACGCAAGATCAACAGCAACTTTGGGTTTTGATAAGGTAAGATATTAGAACAATAAAAGCTACTGCTTAATTTTTATTTTCTAATTAATTATTGAAACAGGTGTAGTATGTGATGTCTTCCTTGTGAAAGTATAATCTGTAAATTTATGTAGGAAATATTTCCAATCTGATGAGGAGATTCGAAAGCTTTTAGCAATGGGTTTTGATAAGGTAAGATATTGATCCCCTAAATGAAGATATTCCCCTTTGGTGTTCTGTGTTGTTTTCTTAAAGAAGTTTTGGGGTTGTTTCCGACACAGGTTGAAGTTGCCATAGCTGCTACTAATGGGGATCTCAATGTAGCTGTTGAAATACTTGTGACCCAGCAGGTAAGTATCTGAGCAAGTAATGTGGCAAAATTGGTTGGTATGGTAACAGTTTGGAGCTGGTCCTAGGTTGAAGCCAAACGGTCCGGGTGGGTTGGGCCGATCCATCCACACCTTTTGTCTTTCTTTATAGGGCTTTACTGATTATGTTTCTCATTACAAGAATCATTTTTTTTATAAAATGGTACACATTTTGAATATACGTCGAGGATTTTGAAAAGTTTGACTTGTTTAATTTTAGCTGACTGTTCTAAATTCACCCATCGACCTCTTGGAGAAAGAAAATACAACCCAAATCGACCCATGCCCCCCAAACTTTGGTTGAATTTTTTTTATCTCTGCTAAGCTGTTATATGATGTCATTGTGCAGGGTTGACTTATACGTGTTGGTTGTTGATGAGCACATTAATATGACACGCGCATGTAGCTCAAGGAGGTCCATGTTTGTGGGTATCTGCATCTATATCCCATGACCTCTCTAATATTACCTTTTTCATTATTTAGTTTCTGTTTACACGGGAGTAACACTTGAACCTTATAACCACCAATATATAAATACATATATTTGCACTTGTCTTTTTCTAGATTGAGTAGAGACCAAGTGATAGGTTACTAGGATTTACTAATGTTGAGCTGCAATATATCAATGCTACATGATTTTCTGTTTGTATTTTATTATTCAACAAAAAGTTTCAGTGGAAAGGCCAAAATAATAATGAGTTTTACAAATGGTTGCCATTAGAGTCGCATTTAAAATTCGAAAACCACAAGGAATAAATATCGAACTATTGTGTCAGTTTTTAAACCACTTCAATACATCAACAAATAAATATTATTTAACTATATTGTTATAAAACTTAACTGTAACAAAAGAAAGTAGATTAATTTTACTATTGTTTATTAAAATAGAAACTAAACTGGAAAGGTTTCTTAATATTAATTAATATTCTAGGGGGGAAATCGAAAACATCATGGAAAGTAAAATTGTCTTTCTTCTTGAATGTTAACCGAAAATGAATTTTCAAAACCGAAACCTTCGATGACTGTAACCAAAGGTCAAGATTTGGGTTATTGAAACCATTTCTCCATCAATTTTAAATCAAATATTGTGTGCTATTGTTTTGCTTGGCGTAACTGACAAGAAGGGGTTGAATGAACCGTCGGTGTGTAATTATGAGCAATCAACAGCCATCAATGAGTAATCCATCATTCTGACTGCTTGATTAGTCTTAAAAATCGTTTACTAATTTGAAACCCCTCAAATCATTTGTTTAATCATTTTCTTTAATGCTGACCCACACTCGTATTTTCTCTCCTTCAATCCCGAACCGTGTGTGTTACGACCATCCCGAACCGTGTGTTACGACCTCCGTGTGCCGACAACCACAACCATCATCAAGCCGGCCACAATTGCAAAAGTCAATGTTACCCCTGTCGTTTCTGTACCGGTCAGTCCATAGGCCACCGTCTCCGGTTCGGCAATCCAACAACATAGTTTAAAAACATTCGGAAATTCCATAGCGCAACGTGCGACCAAAAAAATACCCGCGGCAACGCGCGGGCATTCCCACTAGTTATTAAAATAAGTGTTCCACTGTCCCCAAACCCAACGACGGCATCCCTACAACCACCCAACGATTGACGCTACCTGCAACTCCGACGCCGACCCTTCACTGTCGATTCCACGACCAGAACCCGATTCTACAACCACAACCTAGCTTCGGTGAGTACACACCCTAGTTATTTCATAGGTGAATGTGTAGTTGAATTTGAAACTGTTGGATTGTGAAATTATTGAGTTAGGTTAGATTTTGAATTTAAATGTATTGAATCTCCAGACGTGTATTTGGAATGAATACATTTGGAGTGCCCTAAATTTCAAAATCTTTATGAACATTTGTATGAAGATTTCTGTTATTTTATAGTTGAATGTGTAGTTGATTTAGGTGTCATTTGTTCCATACGAATCACCTTTAAAGTGCCCTGTTTATCTGCATACACTTACTGTCTGCAGTTTCAACACACTACTGAAATTATTCACTTATTTAAGCATATTTTTTTTTATTTGGATGAAGCTAAATTCTTCAAGTGCCATTCTCCTGTGAAGCGTGGAGATATTGTTGGTATCGTCGGGTTTCAGTTTATATCATATTGTTTGGAGTAAATCTTTTCATTGTCACTTTACTTGGTTCGGATTGTCATTATATTTCTAGAGCATCCCACTTGATGTTTGATGCTTTATTTGGAGTAAATCTTTTATTTTGGTTGAAATGGGTCTGGCTGCTTTGAATCAAAACACTTTTTGTTTAGATTCTCAACTTTTGTAAATAATTAGTATGTTTTATATGATTACAAAAGGCAATGAAGACGGCATCGCAGGGGAAGCAAGTTGGAGGGGTATGGCGCCCCTCGGGGCGGTGTACGAAGGCGCCATAGGGCGCTATGTGGTGAGGGGGCGCTACATCAGGCCCGACTACGGGTGGACTAAGAACTGGTTTCATCTAATTGCTTCTTTCCCGATATTGGATTTCTATATAGAAGATAATGATATACATCAAGAAATTTTGTTCAAGTATGTTGTGTACGCCACCTCTAGATTTTGCCATCTAAATCTCACTGCACACAGGCTCTCGCTCACTGCAACTATCCGGAATCTTGCAGAGGTTGATATCGTAAATAGATCCCTTGGATTACTTTTTAGGAATGGCGTCAAGGAGTTCATGATTAACGATTGGGGTTTGTTTCCTTTATCTATGTATTACTTTGTTGTTGAGAATCATAGTTATCGAGAGCGAAGATAGCGTTCGCTATCGCGCGCTTTGTAGCGAAGCGACCATGTCTTGCAATTTGTTAAGTAGCTTTCTCAAATTTTCGTTCTTCTTGTCGACTAGGTTCCTCTCTGCATGCTTCTCATGAATGACGTGTGTAATGTAAATTAATTTCAGTTTACTGTTTTTAGAACTTTGATTGATTCATTTTTCTTTCATTTTTTTGATGATTTTGTGTGAGGGTGTTTGATAGAAAAATGTATGTGTTCACTTTGACTGCTTGATTAGAGAAGGATTGTTGGGAATTTTTATGGTATTTGTGGAACTGAAGCAAGTTGGGTTGTGATATTAGGATGATTGCCAAGTGTTCGACGTTTTGCTTAAGTGATGGTTGATTTATTTATTTTTTATTATCATATTTTGCTTTTAGCAATTTGATGTCTTGAAAGAGGAATTGATGGTGTTGAAATCAGCAAATCAGCCGGTACACGAAGAGTTCAAAGTCGAACAATTAGGCTAGACGGTATGCAACCGTCCCCCACCCCCGTCTTGGTTCGGCGCCGGGGTCGCCCCATCCCGCCCCCCACCGTCGAGCTCCGTCCCCGTCTTCAACGTCGAAGAATGGACGTTCAGGACGATCCTCCAATGTGGGCCCCCTTTGTTTGTTTGTGTTAGTGACTTGTACATTAGGCTTCAATACTTGTACATAGGGCATATAAATTAAAGAGTAAATTACAAGTTTTGTCCTTTATATGTCCCAAATAATTTTTTTTACAAAATAGCCCCTTGATACCAGATTTAACTAAAAAATCGAACTAAGTTTGGCCTAAAGGACAAAACGTGCAAGATTTTGAAAACACAAAGGACACCGCCTGTCAGGTTTTGGATTAAAGGACAGCGCCTGCAATTTGGGACATACATAAAGGACAAAACTTGTAATTTACTCTAAATTAAAAAAAAAGTGGTGGGGTAGGATCATCCTCCCATACCCTCTAGTTTTGTGGGATGGACCATCCTTGGGAGGACTATGACGTGGCGGATCATCCTCCCTTGGAGGACCATCACCATACCCTCTAGCCTTAGGGCTACTGATCTCACTCAATTGATTTTGTTCGATTATAGATTCCATTATAGATTTATAGTAATCACACATTTACACGATTGCATGTTTGCATTTTGGGTGCAAAGTTCAAGTTAGGGGGTGTTTAGTAGTCTCTTAATGATTTCATCAAGAGCCTACCTCAGTATTAAGTGTGTTCACTGACAGAATACCATTGAATCAGTCATTAAACCTTTTATCCATTCACCTTTGTTCATTAAGTTTCAACCAGCCATTAAGTTTCATGACAGAATACCATTGACCCATTAAGTTTCAAAATGATTCTAAATAAAAAATTACCCTTTTATCCATTCACCTTTGTTCATAACCTTCAGCCAGCCACTCACGCACCACCTCCGCAACCCACCACCACCAATCAATAGCCAAGTCAATACTCTTACTAGGTCAGAGTCTCTTACTTAATCAGACATCTTAATAGCTCAGCACATCACTTAATGGTTCAAAGGTTGCCAAACAACTAGGGATGAGCAAATCGTTCCCGGTACCGGTACCGAATTTACCGAACCGGGTACTTTTTCGGTACCGATTCGGTACCGACTTTTGGCATTTTCGGTACCGGTTCGGTACGGTACCGGTATTTACCGGTTTTTACCCTCAAATACCGGTACCGAACCGGGTATATTCGGTACCGGTACCCACTTTTGGGGATTTTTTCGGTACCGGTTCTTTCGGTACTGGTATTGGACGGTACCGAGCTCATCCCTACAAACAACCACGTAATATTTCAAAACCATCGCTCTACTATGAAGGGCAGTCGATTTGCTTATCTCACATAGTGCTATGAGCCAATGAAGGAACCAATGCCAACTAAATAATGAGAACAAAAAGTGTACAGAAGAATAAGCTAAGACTTTCACATCATTTTTGTGCATATGACATGATCTTTACCGGATAACAGACCCTTGCAAATGTTTTTTTTTTTTTTTTTTTTTTCATCTCTAGGCTTAATACAACTAATATACTAATAAACTAGTCTTGTTTAAACCAACTTAAATGCGTAAAAGCGTTAGACACTATAATCTAGGGTGGCAAAATAGATGGGTTGGGCATGTTTGGGTAATGGATTAGGATGGGTATGGGTTAAGATGAGTTTGGGTTAGGATGAGTTTGGGTTAGGACGAGTTTATTAAGAAATAAGTTAGGATGAGTTTATTAAGAAATGAGTTAGGATGGGTATGGGTTCAGATGAGTTTGGGTTAGGATGAGTTTATTAAAAATGGGTTAGGATGAGTTTATTAAGAAATGAGTTAGGATGAGTTTAGGTCAAGATGAGTTTTGTTAAGATGAATTTGGGCATGATAGGCTAAAAAAATAAATAAAGAAAATTAAAAAATTAAAAAATTAAAAAAAAATAATAATAAAACAATAAAAAATCAAAAAAATCAAAAAATAAAAAAAATAACTCTTATTTGCAATGTTTGTCTAGTTAATGATTATTAGGTCATAACTTGATCTTGGAAACTTTCTTTAACTCGAAAGAAAACCGCATACACCGGACGACCCATAACTCGGGGTTTTATTTCAGAAATACAATCAACTTGGACATAAGTTTAGACTTAGACTTAAGACACACAACCAAACACTCCCATAAATTCTTACGCTTTTATAGTGGACTGAATACGATCAATCTTGTCACATTAACGACGAATCTATAGGACTTGTCGTATTACATGCACCATAGTTACTACTATTATTAGCTGTTTATATTACTGTATTATTTTTCAGGTCTTCATATGACATCACCAAATACAAAACAAAAACAACATGCGAAGGAATCGATTGTATATCCAGTGAAATGAAAGAAAAATATTAACCAACACAGTGAACCATATGATCAATTGTTTATATGCAAGTGTTACACGGTTCAATAGATATGTTTAATTACCAATCAAACATCTAAAAATATCTGATTTAGATATATTCTGAATATTACAAATCATTAGCACTTATGAAAAAGCAAAGCAAATGATTTAGACGCACAAAAATCTTGAACAACTAAAGATAGAAAACCTTTGCCTCACTTAGTAAGGATTAAACCCATTCCTATACCACCAAAAATAAAACCCCTAAATAAAAATTAAAAAAAAAAAGGCCAAACTATCTGCACACAATTGGTTGGCTATCTACACACTTGAGGTTTACCTACGCTTCGTATAGGTCTATACGCAGCATATAGTGTTACCTCTATACGCTGCGTATAGATCTATACTCAGCGTATATAAACCATGGATTTCAGAGCCTTATCAGCAATCATTGCACAGAAAACAATGGTTTATATACGCTGCGTATAGAGCTATACTCAGCGTATATAACCCATCAGTTTTTTTTTTTTTTTTGCTATTTTGATGTGTTTGTGGTATAAATTCTCACCCGGTTCCAACGTTAAATCGCTTAAAATATATAATCGTTAATGTTATACAAATAATAGATTCCATTATAGATTTATAGTAATCACACATTCACACGATTGCATGTTTGCATTTTGGGTGCAAAGTTCAAGTTAGGGGGTGTTTAGTAGTCTCTTAATGATTTCATCAAGAGCCTATCTTAGCATTAAGTGTGTTTGGTTCACTGAGAGAATATCATTGAATCAGTCATTAAACCACTTACAATTAAGTTTCAAAATGATGCTAAATAAAAATTACCCTTTTATCCATTCACCTTTGTTCATAACCTTCAGCCAGCCACTCACACACCACCTCCGCAACCCACCACCACCAACCAATAGCCAAGTCAATACTCTTACTAGGTCAGAGTCTCTTACTTAATCAGACATCTTAATAGCTCAGCACATCACTTAATGGTTCAAAGGTTGCCAAACAACTAGGGATGAGCAAATCGTTCCCGGTACCGATACCGAATTTACCGAACCGGGTACTTTTTCGGTACCGACTTATAGCATTTTCGGTACCGGTTCGGTACGGTACCGGTACCCACTTTTGGGGATTTTCGGTACCGGTTCTTTCGGTACCGGTAACGGTTCTGTCACACCCCCAAAATACCACATCCTGAAACACCGCGGGACGTGTGACGTACCAGGATCTTAGCCACCAATCACATTGAACTCATAAATATAGCTAAATAAAACTTTCATTAATTAACATAAAGCATTACAAAACGTTAAATATATTTCAACATATGCAGCGGAAGCATAAATCGTTTGCTTAGTGTTTCATAAACCACATGTACAAAAACCATTAGACTTGACTTGTGATTCCAAGTATCTCGACCCATGACCACTCCAGCATCCCAGACAGCAAGTTCCAAATGATATCAACCTATAGACCTGCAAGCATGCAGATAAGTGTGTCAGACGACGCTGGTGAGTTCAAATTTTTGTTAACGTGTTTAGATACCAGTTACCAGATTAAAACGTTTCACAGATTCGATGATTTGATGTTGTAATAACTCGTTTACCGCTGATGGCTTAAAGTTGTTTTGCCCAAACCCCATTGCCTCTATCAAAGCAATGGTCAAGACTGGGATCATTAGTTCACTCCGACCTCCCTGGTGCGGTGTGAGGTTGCCAAGCCTAAATAGCGCTATTAACTAATATCTCGTTGCCTCCCCGACAACAATCGGTAGATGGGACTTGATTGATAGATATGCGAGTATTAACAAACATCCCAATAACCCAGCATTCCTCCCCGGAACGTTTACCAGATGTCCCTCCCGGGGACGCTTGCTTGGAAAAAGAGCAGTGAACTCACCTTGGTTTGCTCGGTATGACTAGTTACTCGCACACACTAAATCAGTCAAAGCCTATAATGTTCATGCATACGAAGTCAGTTCACGTTGTTCGCATATAAGTTGTAATCATAGTGTGCGTTCAAGCAATGATCTCCAAATAGCACATAGCAGTTATACAAACTCATTAAAACCCACAATTCACATGCAAACAATAATGACTTCTCAAGCAGTTTGTCAATGGCCGACATACTAAATATAATCACACATGAGCTTGACACTTGATGTCATAAATTGACATAATAAGGAACAAATCGTTTGACAATAAATGCATTCAGATGACCCTTATAATCATGGCCGACAACTATATTCAAATATTATCTTATTGGACCGATTCACTTAGTGGGCTGACAAATTTATTGGGCCGCTAACTATATGTTGATTAATGAACCTAACTAAGCCACGTGATGGTCTGTCAAAACATTAAACTTCACACTCAAATGCATAAGGAATATGAAATCAGTGGCCGAAAAGGATTAATGTGTATAGTAGATTGATAAGACTTAATCAATTAACAAGACAACAAATTCAAATCACATGCAACATATATCAAATATAGCCGGCAACTATTATCAGGTGGGTCGAGATGTGGTGCGACGAAAGACCAGGTTTCGTCGACAACTCCTGTGACGAAAGATCCCTGACGAATGACTGAGTTTCTTCGACAACTCTTGTGACGAAAGGTCTCCCGACGAAAGGCCATATTTCTTCATTTACAAAAGTCCTGCTGATTCTTTCGTCGGCCTGAACCCTACTGTTACATCATACAGTTGTACTAATCTCCAAAATGGATCAACCCTTTAATCCAGTCAGTTATCATTTGTGTTTAAGAAGTCCCTATTCTTGGTTCAAACCGTTACACAATCAGGCTCATAGCAACAACCTAAATCTCTAACAGTTTCAACATGAAATCACATTCAAGCTTCAATCATTCACATACTCATTTAATCGATATAAACCCTATCATCAACTAGGCGACCACAATCCTTTCATTAACATTAGTATTCGAACATGATCAGAGATTGCATACCAACTTTCAAATCATAACAACATAAATCTCAATCCATGCCAAATTATATTATTCATCTAATCCAAGTTCTTATATCAAAAACACTTTAACCGCTAATCATAAAAAATATCACCTATGAAAGGGAACCAAAACAATCAAAGAGGGTGATAAACTAACCGAAATAACCGAGATACTAGATGAACTCGAAGGGAAAAGCTTCACGAGGGAAGGGTGTTGCCGTCAGATTCAAGGAGGAGTTCTAGGGTTATTATGTTTGCACGTGAACACGTTTATAATCTAAAGAAGGTGGGTTGGGCCTGGGAAAGAGCTGGGCCGAAAGCCTCTTTAACCCGGGCACCATGATGACGAATCTCATGTTTCGTCATACATCAAGTTTCGCCAAGCCCAAATATTAAACAGTTATCAAGTCGCACAACCTTTCAACAATCGATATTATTGTATCGTTAAATCCACTAATCATCCAATTCTAATTTTTTTTATCAGATACACGTTTCGTTAACATAAAATCATCTGAAATCTCGGGTTATCACATCATCCTCAACTTGAAAGAAATTTCATCTCGAAATTTGATAAGAAATCCGAAACAGCAAGATGTTACGTTAACTCAGGATGACTGTGGGTTTTCCGTGGGTACCAAATCATCCCCAACTTGAAAGGGAATTTCATCCCGAAATTCCTTGATGATAACAAGAGTTTATTCAACCGTTCGAGCAACTGGAGATATGAGAGCTCCCTATGATTGTTACACTCCCACAAGGACCTCGGTTCACGTACTGAGTTCCAACAAACTCTTACGACCGGACTTTGGCTATGTCGACTAACCTCACCTTCTTGGTCCATGTTCTCAATAGATTCCCTGACAAATACAACTGGTCAGTTAACCTTAGACTCTGGTAAAGGTGTCACAAGTGTTTCATCGGACAGGCACTTCCCTGGATTCGAGGTATAATAATCATCGCGATCGCTACCCAACTCGTCAGTTAACTCGAGTTTGTGAGCCATGTCACCGATTCGTTCCAGAAATCCGAATGTCCCAACGCATGGTAAACTAAGCTTGCCACGTTTCCCAAAAGCGTACCGCACCCTCCTAGGGTGAGACTTTCGATTATGACACGTTCACCTACAATGAACTCCCAGTGTTTCCTAAGCTTATCAGCTTTCCTGACAGTCACGCATTGCCGTCAAACAATTCCCGATCTAAGCAATCTCCCCAAGGGTTTCGAGTACAAGTCCTGGGCCCGCGATTAGATTGTCACCCACAGATTATGGTTACTATCCATGCAATGTCTGAATACTAGAATTATAATTGTTGCAGTAACACTCGAGCAAAGCCAGGTGTCCTTCCAATTTCGCTAAAGCCAATCACACACATGCTCGCTGCATGTCTTCGAGTGTCAGGATGGTTCGTTTACTCTGACTGTCTGTCATACGATGATAAGCAATGAATCAAGTATAGATCAAAATCAAAGGTAACAGGAGTTGGTACCTCATGCCTAAAAGCCGCCTCTCTCAGAGGAACATTCACAGCCGTGAAGACTCGTCAGTTTCCTTGGTTGCAAGAAAGTGTGCCGGTAACGTGAGACAATCAATGATCACCCAGGTGATATTGTTTCCGTTCTGAGTTGTAAGTAGACTAGTGACAGAGTCCATGGCAGTCTGCTCTCATCCCCATATGAGTGTTTCTGGTTGCTGACACAACTACAGGGTTTTTGATACTCCACCTTGACTTTCGCACAAGTCAAACATCCTTGATATGTGGGCCTTCATGCCCAGTTACTAGTACCAGGTTTGTAGATCCTAGTACCTCCTATCAAAATCCAAGCGACTCGAATATCAAGGCTGGTGTGCTTCACTCAACGCAAGTTCCCTAAGATTGCTGTATAGTGAGGTCCGCATTCGTCCCATGAAGTAGCGAATATCCTTCAACTTGCCCAAAAGTTACCCCCCCATGCCCCGCATGGACCCAACTTGAAATTCCTCTTCATTCAGTGCCTCGGTTTGAGCAGGGCAAATCTGATCAGGTAGGTTAAAGTTGATGGTGTGCTGTAGGACTCGTACACGTCCAGGTTTCACAGTTGAGATTATTCAAAGGTTCCATCCAGCGATGTCATTACATGTTTTAGCTCATTCGAAACGTCGGTACACGAGAGGCGCTTGTGATCGGTCTAGGTAACGCATCTGGTACCGTCCAAGTGATGCCTCCTACTTAAATCCATAGACCATGGTTTCCATCGCATGTTGTGATTCGTGCAACTCTTCTGGTAATTCCACTACGTAAGCCATCACTTTCTTGTATTGCATCGGCGTGTGACTGGGACTCTGATTCGAATCATCATGGTATACCACTGGATCACCCGCACCCTCGGGTAAAGACAATGCTCAGTGCATTGCAGAGTTGGGATTCGAGAGTTGAAAAGACGTCATCCTGTTTTGTCTTCCCCAAACACAGCACTCTGCTGTGTTAAAGAGATTAAAGCTGCGCGATCTTCGAAAATCCTGTGGTGAATCTGCGATAGTATCTAGCGAGACCAAGAAATTGCTGTATCCTCGAAGGGATCTTTGGTGTCGATCAGTTTCTAACAGAATGGATCTTAGCGGGACCAACGTATATTCCCACTTTGTTGGTTACATGACCAAAAATGTACCTCTCGGATCCAGTAGTCACGTTTAACAAAACTTCGTGCGGAGTGGCTCCTCCCTCAGGAGCTCTAAAATAAGATACAAGTGCCGCCCATGATGTCCCTCTCTCCTGGAAATGATTCAAAACGTCATCAAATAAACACGGTCGATTCATGTGATCCATAAAGCTGCTGGTGTGTTGATTAACCCAAAGGTCATGGAATACAAGGTTGCAATGGCAGCATCGCGTTCGATATGCCGTCTTAGGAACATCCTCCTCCTGGACTTCCTTCTGATGATTGCCCGATCTCACGTCGGTTTTCCGAGTAGATGACTGACCCTTGCAGCTGGTCCAGAGAGTCGTCAGTGATGTAATGGGTGATGGTTTCCGTCTGACATCATGCGGAGTTCTCGATAATCATTACATGTGTCCAACAAAAAGCTTATCCTCACGGATAAAATCGGGGCTCCCCAAAGTGAAAAACTAGTACCAACAAAACTCCTGTCCAATAGTTCCTGTAGTTGATTAGATAGTTCTTGCAACCCTCCTGGTGCAAGACGGTATGAAGTACGAGTAATGAGGGCTGCCTCTGGCGTGGGACTAACTGAGATTCTGCCTAACAGTTGTGAAAGTAGACCTGAAAGTTCTTCGAGTAGCTCATCGGAAGAAATCACGAACAATTAATGAATCCTCGGTCCTCTTTTCCTCAGCCTTATTATCAGTGACGAGTGTTAACATAGCTGGGTAATCCCTCCGTAGACACTCCTAGGCTTTCATAGCTGAAACGATGCTAACCCCTGCGCCACTCTGATACTTTAAAACAGATAACGATCCTCCACTAGGGAGAGGTACGTAAAATTTCCTCCTCACAGGGTATATCTGCGCAATGTCCGGGTAACCAATCCACACTAGCTACCGCATCAAACTATCAAGAATAGCAGAAGGAAGGTCGATGTCGAAAACTTATCCCACAACGTCGAGTTTGCATCCCAACGAACATAGGAGGTTTCCATTGACTTGCCATCAGTCGGTTCCACAACAGGTTCAGTTTCAAGAAACATCAGGGGCAAACAGATCAGAGACGAAGCGAATAGCTACCCATCCAAGCTATCGTGTTGTTATTATGCCTGGCATAGCCTATTCCAATACTAAATTGTCACGGCCCCCATCCCGGTTTTACCCGGTCCAGGAGCCGCGGGACAGAAACCCGTGGTATTTATTAATTGAGTTGACAGCGAAAGATTTAACAGGATCTTTTAAAACTTGAAAATGCCCGATTATTTTATTTCATAATTCGGGATCAACCCTGTAATTTACAATAGAGGAATTTCAAGAGGAAATTCCCTGGTTTACAAAACATGTTTATTTATTTTAACTAAGCCACCACTTCAAGCTTGTTAGTGCTCCGTAGCACGTTTTCCTTGAATCACAGTTGGTCGCCTGAAACATGTTTTAAAAATATTTTATCAGCGGGAAAATACTGGCGAGTCACCCAAATTTGATAAAACGACACATAGTTATAAATTACAGCATAAGAGCGATTACAATGACTTTTATCTTATTTTTATCTGGCGCCGTGTCACCTCCTGGTGATGATGGTCATACCACTATTGGGTCCTGTCACCCAAGTAGTGATGATTATCACTGTTAGGATTTATTAGCCTAACCGTGAGAAATTAGTAAAGTGCACAATACCCCACTAGGCAGTGATTCAAGATAACCATGACTTAATCCCTGTAATTATAACTTTTGAAAATAATTGGAGTATTGTAAAACATTATTGATAACAAGAGAATGACTCACATTGCAGATTTAAACGGGCAGAGTTTAGCCTACTGATTAGCCTGATAGCCTAATTTAAACATTATGCACACGAACTAGGTTAGTAACTAATACATCATTTACGATAACTCACAAGATGAAAACCCTCACAACGAATGACAAAGTGCAACACTTAAATATCCATCGAATTCACGACGAATGACAAAGTATAGCCCTAATTTGGGCGGCACTTAAACATCCATCAGATAGTTTCAATCGATCGGACATTGAATCGTAGCAGCGATCGAGTTAATACCCTGTATCGTAGCAGCGTCCTGATACCCTAAATTTCGAATTTGAGCAGTGAGACTTCGTTTTTGTGAAAAGTTTTCGACACATTTGAACTGCTCATGTCCCAAGCAATTTATAGCAGAAAAATGAGGTTTACGCGGCCCGCGTAAACCACCCTTAACACTTACGCGGCCCGCGAGGGCCATCTATGCGTAGACTAGGGCTACGGTGTCATCGGTAGGCATGCCACATGTGTGACACGTGGACCTGGACGCTTATCCGGTCAACCACACTTTGACGCGGCCAGCGTAAGCTTCTCTTATGGCTTACGCGGCCCGCCTGAAATCCAAAAACCTTGATTTCTTAGTTTTTCATGTACGTTAGGGTTTCAAGGGTTTGGGTTTTCACTTATAGGTTGTTTTGGGATATTTTTGAAGGTCCTTATTTAAAATCTCGTCCTCGAGATTCATTGGAATAAGTGAGGATACTTTCGTTTCATCTCCAATTCCAGCTCCCAAGTATATTCAGGTCCTCTTTTCGACTCCCATTTGACTTTAACTAGTACCAATCTTTTGTGCTTGAGAAACTTGATCTTTCTGTCTTCTATTTGAAGTGGTTTCTCCACGAACTTCAATTTCTCATTTACTTCTATGTCTTGGAGAGGTACTACCAATGATTCGTCAGATAAACACTTCTTGAGGTTGGATACATGAAATACATCATGTACTCCTGCTAACTCTTCTGGTAGTTGTAAGCGATAGGCGACTGGCCCTATTCGTTGTGTTACTGGAAATGGTCCTACGTATCTTGGACTTAGCTTTCCTTTCTTACCAAACCGAACTACTCCTTTCCAAGGAGAAACTTTTAAGAGTACCTTGTGTAACACCCCGAAAACGGGTTTGGTAATCAAACTCCGTTTATACTAAAAGACGGGTAAAGTACCGTTAGTAGTAAAAATAACCCGGTGAATATTTGGATTTAAATAAGAAATCTTAATATTAAATACAAGCGAATCAAAGTTTTAAGGAATTGAGTTTATAAGAGCCCGAGTTAACGGGACTTAAAATAAACTCAGGTTATAACTCCCGTGACCCACCAAGTAACTAGGAATATTAACCTAGTTAGTTATAAGTCTTGGAATAATAAGAAAAGCAGGGTTAAAACACCCTTTATGCAAACTTGTGTGAAGTAGAGGGACTAAAGGTGATAAGTTGGAAACTAGTTTTATTTAATAAAACATCAACACCAAAACACACACTCTAAGTGTGTGTTCTGGTCGAGACAATCACAGGAGCCAAGGGGGTTCCCTTACTCAAACCCTAACAAGCACAAAATCAACAAATTGGAAGGGGAAATCGAACCCAAATCGAAATCCGAGCACAAACTAGTGATCACCTCAGTGAAGGGATCATAAGGTATGTCAAAATTCCCACTTTGGTTCCATCCCAAATTTTGATGAACACATGAGATTCGAATCTGAGCTTGCATGTTCGTTGTTTGGATGAAATTAGGGATGAAACTATGTCTAGGAGTAAACCCTAGTCATTTATTTGTTGAATTGATGTTCATGGTTGTGAATTCATGATCATACACTCATGTGTCAAGTGGGTTTTGTAGAATTATGCTAAACACTAGGATTATCTTTGTTAACCTAGTGTATTTGAGCTCCATGAAGAAAATCCACAATTTTTGATATAAAATTTGACATGAACATGCGACATGATGCTTAAATCTTGGCTAAATAGTTAGTCAATAACTTGATTGTGAATTATATGAAATCATGCTCATTAGGTGTTTGATATAATGCCTAAGAGAAAAGAAATGTTGAAAATTCGGACTAAAAATGCATATTTGATTTGAGTGACAAATTGTGCGTTAAGACTTATAAAAAGGGTTCTAAACGAATTGTGAATTGAACTCTTTAGGCGAGGAATCCGGATCGTCAAATGGACAAGCCGGTGGAAATACGCGTTTGAAGAGGATGCTTAAAAAGGTACGTAACTATGATTCCGTTACGTTATGCTTGATTTAGTATTTTTTTCACTAGTAGACTTTAAATTAGCATAATACATGAAATTGGCATTTAGTTGAAGTGACGAAGATCACTAGGTAAATAAATGGGTCAAAAGGTGAAACTATCACCCTTTGACAACATCGACTAATGGTTTGTCGAGTTATATGTTTATAGGAATAAATATCAAATGGATACGCACATCGCTATTGCTTAGCGGCTACTAAGTCAAGGTATTGAAACGGGTCAATATATTGATCCGAGCCAGGTATGTATAATGATTCAACTCATCATGTAGAACTTGAGATTCTATAAGAGTTAGACAAGGTTAAAATATAGTTATTCGGTTATCTTTTTGGTAAACTGAATAAACTGAGTTATGATTATGGTGTTTAGAAGCACATGGGTTTATAAACAAGATTATAGTTAAAAGGTCGGATTGTTGGGTCAAACAAGTATTTAAAAGTTCCTTTGTATTAAAGAAAGGATAAAAAAATTGACCAAATTGCCCTTGTAAGCTAATTCGAACAAACGACCCTTGCAAAAGGTTCGGAAACAAGTTTTATGATTAAATAAATGCTTAGAATAAGAAAAGATAGTGAAAGATGTAAATTCTTGGGTCGAATGACTTTATATGAGTCTTTGATGGAAAACAATAATCCGAGGGGTAAAACTAGGAACATATAGATATCCACATTTAATCCACCACACGTATAGTTGTGGTGGAAGATTACTTGATAAGAAATGTAGGAATATGATGCTAGAAATGAATGAAAGCGATTTTAAGCTTTAAAGTGCTTAAATACCCTTAATGGGTCAAAATAAGCACTTGAGCGTAAACGGGTTCTAACTAAGTAAGAAACCCATGATTTATGATTAATTTGATAGGAGATATTGAAATTATGATTCTCATGAGTTTATAGATCAAGTAAACATGTTCGTTTGATAAAATTGCGAACGGGTCAAAATTTGGTAAAAAGGGTAATAAGCCGAAGACTTAAAAGTCCTAAATTTTGTTAATCCGGATGTTGGATTTTAACTCCATTTATGAGGGATCAAATTACAATCATGTAGGAAGAAACGGTAGGTCAAACGGACAAGCGGATTGAAAGATACGAAAGTTTTCGTGTCAAAAACGGCAAAATGGGAGGGCCTGATACAGGGGCCACCTTAACTTACGGTAGGCACCGTAAGTTACGGTGGAGGCTGAAAACATTACGGCAGTTACCTCCTGCCTTACGGTGGGGGAATTTTATACCAGGGGCCACCGTAACTTACGGTGCCCACCGTAAGTTACGGTGGAGGCCAGATTCAAGTCTTAGTTTCTGGAACAAAGATATCAATGTTGGAATTACTTGATTTCCTTGTTTAATTCGATTATTTGACCCAATCTTCCTTGTTGTACTAGTTATTTAATTATCAAAACTGACTTTTAAGTTGGTTTTGATCACAGGTGAATGTCGAGAGTCCCGGATGAAGATCAAGCATCGAGCAAGAACCGAACACACGTTAAACGAAGCTTCCGCAATGTTGTTTCGTCGTTATTCTAAAACGGCGAATTAAACCACATTATGTTGTATCACTTTAAATTGTAAAAGTTTTTAATAAACCAGTATTTTAACATGAAGGCATAAATATAAATACTCAGTAATTGTGATTATTTATGGGAAAATCGCTAAATAAATTTATGGTTGTTACACCTTGTCTCCAACTTGAAACTCTAGGGGCTTGCGTCGATTATCGGCATAACTCTTCTGGCGATCTCGAGCCGTATTCAGTCTTTCTTTGATTTAAGTGATCTTGTCGGTGGTCTCTTGCAAGATTTCAGGTCCTGATAGTTGACTTTCTCCTATCTCTGCCCAGCAGACTGGAGTTCTGCATTTTCGTCCATATAGTGCTTCGAATGGGGTAGCTTCTATGCTTGCATGATAACTATTATTATAGGAGAATTCGATTAAGGGTAGGTGGTCATCCCAGTTTCCACCAAAATCTATCACACATGCCCTAAGCATGTCCTCCAGGGTTTGGATCGTCCTTTCACTTTGTCCATCTGTTTGAGGATGATATGCAGTACTTAAATTTAGTCGGGTTCGCATTGCTTCCTGGAAACTTGTCCAGAAGTGGGAAGTGAAACGACTATCCCTGTCTGATATAATGGAGAGTGGGACTCCATGTAAGGATACTACTTCGTCTACATATAATTTGGCTAACCTTTCCATGCTAAAGGTTTCTTTCATGGGTAGAAAATGAGCTGATTTGGTTAATCGATCCACAATTACCCAAATCGCATCATTACCTTTTCGGGTTTTGGGCAACTTAGTAACAAAGTCCATGGTTATGAGTTCCCATTTCCATACAGGCATTTCTAATTGTTGTAGTAGACCTGAGGGTTTCTGGTGTTCTGCCTTAACTTGTGAACAAGTAAGACACTTAGAAACGTATCTAACTATGTCCTTTTTCATTCCTATCCACCAGAAGTTATTCCTTAAATTTTGCTACATTTTATTGTTACCAGGATGCATGGTATACCTAGATTTGTGGGCTTCCTCTAAAATCTTATTTCTTAATTCTCCTTGCTTGGGTACCCAAATTCTTTTCTTATGGAATCTCCAAATTCCACCACTTCCTTGCTCTAATTCCTTTACTCGTCCCTTCATTCCTTCAGCATCATCCTTGATTGCTGTTTCCTGAATATTTTTCAGTTGTTCCATTAAATCTAGCTGTAGATTTAATCTAAGAGCACGAACTCGCTTTTGCTTTTTATGATACTTACGACTTAAGGCATCTGCAACTACGTTTGCTTTTCCTTTGTGATATTGAATATCACAGTCGTAGTCACTTAGAATCTCCATCCATCTTCTCTACCTCATATTTAATTCTTTTTGCCCAAATATGTATCTTAAGCACTTATGATCTGTATAGACAGTAAACTTACTTCCATACAAATAGTGTCTCCAAATCTTAAGGGAAAAAATTATGGCTCCTAATTCTAAGTCATGAGTCGTATAGTTTTCTTCGTGCTTTTTCAATTGTCTCGAGGCATACGCAATTACCTTTTTGCGTTGCATTAGCACACATCCTAATCCTAGCTTAGAAGCATCACAATAACCTTCAAAGTCTTCTGACCCTTCAGGTAAGGCAAGAATTGGGGCATTTGTTAGCTTTTGCTTCAAAATCCTAAAGGCCTCTTCTTGCCTAGGTCCCCATTCAAACTTAATGGCTTTACATGTTAACTTAGTTAATGACACAGCTATCTTGGAAAAATCCTTAATGAATCGTCTATAATATCCGGCTAACCCTAGAAAACTTCTAATTTCCATAGCTGTTTGTGGGACTTTCCATTTGGTGATCGCTTCTATTTTGGAGGGATCTACGTGAATACCTTCGTGATTCACCATATGTCCTAAAAATTGTACTTCCTGTAGCCAAAATTCACACTTCGAGAATTTGGCGTAAAGCTTCTCTTTTCTTAACAAAGTTAAGAGTGCATGCAGGTGTTGACAGTGCTCGTCCTGACTTTTGGAATAAATGAGTATATCATCGATGAAGACAATTACAAAATTATCTAAGTACGGTTTACAGATCCTATTCATCATGTCCATAAATGCTGCTGGAGCATTTGTTAATCCGAAGCGCATGACTGTAAACTCGTAATGACCATACCTCGTTCTGAAAGTAGTTTTAGGTATGTCTTCTTCTTGTACCTTCAATTGATGGTATCCGGAGCGCAAGTCGATCTTAGAAAAGTATCTAGCTCCTTGAAGTTGATCGAAAAGATCATCAATCCTGGGTAATGGGTATTGGTTCTTAATTGTAACCTTATTCAATTCTCTATAATCGATACACATCCTCATTGACCCATCTTTCTTTTTCACAAACAACACTGGTGCTCCCCACGGGGATGAACTAGGTTGTATGAATCATTTGCTTAATAATTCATCTAATTGCTTTTTCAGTTCTAGCATTTCGGTGGGTGCTAGGCGATAAGGTGCCTTGGCTATCGGTGTAGTTCCAGGAATTAGATGAATTCTAAATTCGACTTCCCTATTGGGTGGTAATCCTGGTAGTTCTTCTGGGAATACATCTGGGTATTCTGCTACTACAGGAATTTCTTTAAGTTTCTTATTTTTAGTGTTAATGATTATCGAAATCATGTACACTGATGCGCGTGTGGTGTTATAGGTTTTTAAGTATATTTTAAGCCCTTTTTACACGTTAGTCAAGTTTTAAATTTATAAAACACGATATTTTACTAACACCAAACACACATATGGGCAAGTGCACCCATCGTGAGCGTAGTATAGTGTTGGTAAGATACCGAGGTCGTCCAAGGACACAAGAGCTTTTAGTACTGGTTTATTCTCAACGTCTAATCAAATCAAAAGTTAGAAAAATGTTTTAAACTAGAAAAATAAAAACTAACTAAAATGCTGAAAAATAAAATAGAATAAAAAAAAATAGATAGACAAGATGAATCACTTGGCTCCGACTCGTGTTTAGTGTAACCTTTGATTATTTCCGCACTTTTTCACTTTTTAAGAGATTATCTTAGTTATTGTAGTAGGCCCCTCTTTTGAAGGTGACGTTACCCTCAACCTAGTAGTTTGAGTCAGCAAGGATACAATCCTAAAGGGTCGGATTGTTGAAAGATAATTAATTAAGTTATTAATGCATATTATGGTAGGCCCCTCTTTTGAAGGTGACGTTACCCTCGGCTAAGTAGTCTGAGTCAGCAGGGATACAGTCCTAAATAGCCGGGTTAAAGTATTAATAGTAGCTTACATATGAGGGGATCAAAGAGTTTGGACCCCTGCCATCCAATACCGGTGGGTATTGAAGGAGGTCCTACTAAATTTGACCCAGGTCCTTGCAGGATCTATACACTGAACAAGGCAAGACTCTTACCAAACCGTTCCCTAAACCCCCGACCAGGTAGCCAACATATCTCCATATAGACCGTGGAGATATGAATGGTGAAAATCTTTTATCTTATATAGACAGTAAAATAATGCCAAGACACCACGGACAAACGATAAGGAAGAATCACCTTCAACATAAGAAACTAGTTATTAGAGTCATTAATACATAACCAAGCAAAAAGTGCGAAAAGATTAAAAATAAAAAGCATTACACTAGACACTTGTCTTCACCAAGTGATGTAAGAGACTTAGGCAAACATGGCCTATGATTGTCAAGAACTCTTACGATCACTCTTGGATCCCGAGACGACTCACACACTCTATGATGGACAATGGATGATGGTGTTGTGATGGTGGTAGGTGGTGGGTGAAGTGTGAGAGAGGTGGTGTGCCAAGGGATGGTTTGCAATTGAGCCAAGCACCCCTATTTATAGCCTGAACAGCAGCTCGGGCACGGCCCCGTGTCCACCTTCTTATCTGTCTTCATTAATTGCAGTTTGTCTGCATTAGTTGACCACGCCCCCGTGTCCGCTGGGTACGGCCCCGTGTGCAGAAGCGTATCTGTACTATCAAGATTTGCCTGGATTCTTCGAATCTTATAGTTGACCACGGCCCCTTGTCCGCTGAGCACGACCCCGTGGTGGGCGATAGAAGCTTCTTTAGCTTTGTCTTTTATGCTGGCACTTGGGCACGCCCCCGTGTTCACTGGACACGGGGCTTGTTCAGCCTTCTGTTCTCTTGTTTTTGCTTGGGAAGATGCTGTCGGGGGGTTGGGCATGCCACGTTTGTTCCTTTTCTTGTATTCATGTTAGATTTAGCTGCCTTTTTGCTTCTTTTGTTAATTTGAGCTCATTTAATCCTGAAAATACAAAAGGAAGATAAAAACACACATTTTCCAACATTAGTACTAAAAAAGGGTTAGTTTTATGCCACAATTGATGTAATTTATATGTTGCATTTTGTGTACATCATACACTATTTCTTGTTTTCTTGAATAACTGGCCATTTTCATTACTGAAATGAATTTCATTGGCCTACGTGGCTTATCTCCTGTAATAACCACTAATTCTCCTGTGGGTGTATGAATTTCTATGGAATTTTTATCACAAAGAATTCGAGCATGGTTGGCTACTAACCAATCCATTCCTAATACAATATCGAATCTGGATAAATTCATAGGCAATAGGGTTGTAGAGAATTTATGGCCTAAGAGTTCTATCTTTCCTTCTCGCAAAACTTTATTTATATTAACAGAATTCCCATCGGCTGTTTCGACTGTAAAAATCTGCCTAAGGTTGGTTAAGGGTAAGTTAAGTGCTTGGCAGAATGAAGTATTTATAAAACTTTGGTTTGCACCAGAGTCAAATAATACTTTTGCATAAACGTCGTGAACTAGGAACGTACCAGTTATCACGTCAGGGATTAGTTCTGCTTCCTGAGTAGTCAAATGGAAGGCTCTTGCGTTTTTCTTGGTAGTTCCTTCTACAGGTTTGGCTTTGTTATCAGCTGGTTTGACCAATTTCGGGCAGTCTGGCCTAAAATGTCCAGCTTCTCCACAGTTGTAACAGATTGTGGATTTCTTCCTCCTACAATCTTCTTCTTGATGCCCTGGAATTTTGTAGAAATTGCAATACCCCTTGCATCTACCAAAATGCTTTCTTTTACAGGTATTGTAAAATGGAACAGTGGAAGATTGCCCAGTTCCCTTTTTCTTGAAATTGCTACGGTTACCTACACGGAATCCCTGGGTAATCTTTTGGGCCACTTCCTTCTTTCTATTTTCTTCTCGCGTACGCACCAGTCCGTCAGTCAAAGTGTTGGCTAATTCCACTGCATCGTCAATTGTGCGAGGTCTCGCAGCTTTAACGATATCACGGATTTCGCCAATCAATCCCCAAATATAGCGGGAAATAAGGACCGGTTCTGGCGAAGCCAGGGTTGGTACAACTCTAGCGTATTCGAAGAATGTCGAAGTGTACTCTCGACAGTCTACATTCACCATTCGGTGGTTCAAAAATTTATTTATCATTTGTTCCTTTTCATACTCGGGACAAAATTTCCTTTCCACCAGTCGCTTGAATTCTTCCCAACTCATGGCATAGGCTACATTGCTTCCCTTGGCTTGAAGTACCGTATTCCACCATTCTAGCGCCCCTTCTTTAAAAAGATGCGACGCATACATGACCTTGTCTTCCTCGGCACATTTACTTATTTTAATTACTGCTTCGGTTTTCTCTAACCAACGCAGTGCAGCAGTCGCCCCTTCGTTGCCTGCAAATTCAACCGGTTTACAGGCAAGAAACTCCTTGTAAGTGCAACCAGGCGTTGCAGCTTTCATTTTCTTAAGGAGTGGGGCTTGCATTCCATCGTTGTCGTTATTAGTATGGTTGCCGCCTCCCTTTACACTATTAATGAAATTATCGCTGTGTGTACGTTTGCTAGGAATAATTTGTTGAGGTTCAACTGGATTTCGGGCAGCAACAAGGATTGCTGGAATAGCATTGGCTATTCCCTGAGCAACGATATTCTCGATATCTTGCCTATTCAGAAATTGATCTTCATGATTTTGTTAAGATTGGTTAACTTCGTTAACGGGTTGATTACCAGCGTGTTCCATCTGGGAATTAATATATATATATAAGTGATTGGCACAAAATAATTAACAACCAAACATACCAAAACAATTGCACATAATCACATCAACACGTATAGCCAAAATTGTCGATTTTTCGACTTCCATTTTTATATATTATAATATGTGTCCGTACACACCCGTTTATCTTACAAAAGTTTTATATTTAGGTTATTTCACATAATTATATTTTTATGATTATATTATTATTAAACAAACACACCACACAACCAAACACGATCCCTGATAGCTGGCACTTCAGAAACGACGTTCTCTTTCGTCGTACTTCCAAGATATCCTTTCTCCCATATCCCTAATTCGGTTCCCTGCATCTATCAGCTCCTCACCATAATGGCGGAGTTCAGCCAAGTTTTCGGAGCTCATTGGTGGGTGGAGTGGAGGTTCGGGGTCAAACTGAGGGAAAAAGGTATCCGGGTTATTTAGGAGATTCTGGAACTGCCAGTCAGTGGTCCACCATTCTTCTAGTTCTGCTGGTAGAGGTTGGGAGTGGATAATAGGATCTGGGATAGCCGGTTCTAAATTCACTGGAAGTTGAGCTTCAGCTGGGTAGTTGAAGAGGTTTTCCTCGGCAGGTTCGAGGTGTTCATCGGTAGGTCCGATGAGGTCACTAAGTGCCAGTTTATGATCCAGTTCTTCCCAAGATGGCATTTCCTGGTCTTGCCTGGAACTTTCTCCGATCTCTATTCCCTTGCCTTTATTTATTGGATCCTCAGTCTTTATAACCTTTCGTGTCGCCGGTTTCTTCTTGCGCACACGCCTCCAGCCCACTAATCTTCTTCTTTTCTTTGGCTTGGGTTTCTCCGGAGGTTGGGCTTGAAATTCCATAGGTTCATTAACGTCGGTCAAATAACCGGTAAAGTCTCTGGAAACTTCCACATTCACAGAATAGAGATTGAGATTCTGAAGAGCTTCAGACAACTCATTCATGCTGTTTAGCATATATGAAGAAATACACACAAAATTCTAAGTTAAATTTTATAAATTAAATTTTCACAGAATCACAGAATGGAAATCAGAAAATTAAGTATTATTCATGCATTTATGTAAAGTTTATTCAGGCTTGTAGGTGACATAGGTGCCGGTACTGGTTTAACGATTCAACCATAAGTTAACATTTACTGCTGTAGTGGCTAACATATAAAGATTTGCCCATTGTTCATCTAATTTATTTTCCCCTGGTGGGTTATCGCCTATTTCCTGAGTTTCCATATTAATCATCATTCTTTTTGGTGGTGACTTCTTTATTTTCTCTTGACTTTTTCTAATAATCCAACTTCTTTTCTTAGTGGTAAGTGGTTTCTCAAACTGTGCCTTACGAACAAATATTCATTCCTCAGTATCTGCTGAGGATCTTGAGGAATTTGATTGAATTGAAGTTCCCCTGTCTTTTGGTGAACTATCTAATTGACGATAGATGTCCGAAATTCTTTGCTTACCCATACTGTAACTAACAAATAGTCAAATACAAAAACACAAAATCACAGGATGGTAATCAGGAAAATTAAGTATTTCTAAATACTTAATTGGCTTAAATCAGTGGCTCTGATACCACCTTTTTCTGTCACGGCCCCCGTCCCGGTTTTACCCGGTCCAGGAGCCGCGGGACAGAAACCCGTGGTATTTATTAATTGAGTTGACAGCGGAAGATTTAACAGGATCTTTTAAAACTTGAAAATGCCCAATTATTTTATTTCATAATTCGGAATCAACCCCGTAATTTACAATAGAGGAATTTCACGAGGAAATTCCCTGGTTTACAAAATATGTTTATTTATTTTAACTGAGCCACCACTTCAAGCTTGTTAGTGCTCCGTAGCACGTTTTCCTTGAATCACAGCAGGTCGCCTGAAACATGATTTAAAAATATTTTATCAGCGGGGAAATACTGGCGAGTCACTCAAATTTGATAAAACGACACATAGTTATAAATTACAGCATAAGAGCGATTATAATGGCTTTTATCTTATTTTTATCTGGCGCCGTGTCATCTCCTGGTGACGATGGTCATACCACTATTGGGTCCTGTCACCCAATTAGTGGTGATTATCACTGTTAGGATTTATTAGCCTAACCGTGAGAAATTAGCAATGTGCACAATACCCCACTAGCCAGTGATTCAAAATAACCATGACTTAATCCCTGTAATTATAACTTTTGAAAATAATTGGAGTATTGTAAAACATTATTGATAAAAAGAGAATGACACACATTGCAGATTTAAACAGGTAGAGTTTAGCCTACTGATTAGCCTGATAACCTAATTTAAACAATATGCACACGAACTAGGTTAGTAACTAATACAGCATTTACGATAACTCACGAGATAAAAACCCTCACAACGAATGACAAAGTGCAACACTTAAACATCCATCGAATTCACGACGAATGACAAAGTATAGCCCTAATTTGGGCGGCACTTAAACATCCATCAGATAGTTTCAATTGATCGGACATTGAATCGTAGCAGCGATTGAGTTAATACCCTGTATCGCAGCAGCATCCTGATACCCTAAATTTCAAATTTGAGTAGTGAGACTTCGTTTTTGTGAAAAGTTTTCGACACATTTGAACTGCTCATGTCCCAAGCAATTTATAGCAGAAAAATGAGGTTTACGCGGCCCGCGTAAACCACCCTTAACACTTACGCGGACCGCGAGGGCCATCTATGCGTAGACTAGGGCTACGGTGTCATCGGTAGGCATGCCACGTGTGTGACACGTGGACCTGGACGCTTATCCGGTCAACCACACTTTGACGCGGCCCGCGTAAGCTTCTCTTATGGCTTACGCGGCCCGCCTGAAACCCAAAAACCTTGATTTCTTAGTTTTTCATGTACGTTAGGGTTTCTGGGGTCCGGGTTTTAACTTATGGGTTGGTTTGGGATATTTTTGAAGGTCCTTACATAAATGTCCTTTCATGAGCTTTATTTCCAGTGTTGCTTTCGTTACGAGAATTTCCAGTACTGCTGTCGTTCCCTTAGTTGTTGTCACCTTGACTTAGCAACAGTCAATCCTTTTTGAAGTCACCTTTGTTTCTCTGCTGTAGGCTACGATTACGAGTACCTTGATGTTACTGCGACTGTTGCCTCTAATATTGTTGCCTGTAACGGTGTCCTGCGTCCTTTCACCAACAAGGTCCATCTTTTCACATTCCGTGTCACGTCCTAAGGCACTACTCATGGTGCGGGCAGCTACACATTCCGCTCTATAGTCTATCGTCATTGATTTTGTCCCGATTGTTTCGTAAAAGTCAACTCCCACCAGTCGCTTACTAGGGTTAAGGATTTGATTGAAGCCGATTTGCTGGTGTTCATTACCAGTAACCAAGGCCGTTCTAATACTGAGGTCGGTGAGATACTACGATCATCCTCCTGCGTCTCGATCTTGCTAGTTGGTCGAATAATACACAGTACGTTGCTAGGGTGTTGCAGAAACGGTCGCACTTACGGAATCTAAGGCGTCAATAAACAGAGTTCCAACCAATGAAAAGGAGTGAGAAGGTATCGACCAAATCATCCAACGCTGCAACATCCAACTCAGGGACGTTCGTACAAGCACCTAACATTCTACACAGTTCGCTTAGACGTTCAGATGGGTGTTTAGGTAATACTCGATAGCATCGAGATTCGTAAAGATTCAGAGAGGAGTGAAAAGATCACGTTCAAGTAGGAGACAATCACTACTACGACTCCTATAGACTGTTGTGTTTCATATTAATCAAATAACGGAACGAAACCCCTTTTCACTTGTCAAGTGTCACTGGGACTCGCATGCACCCCACAATATTATTATGTGTGCACCCACAATAATATTGTGATTTGCATGCTCATCTCAGCTCCTCCTAACTCATGTCAAATGGTTCCTCAAACTCGAGTAGCAAACAAAGAGCATCACCAAACGTGAGTCATAAATGTTTTAGGGAAATACCACCCTATCAGTCATATAACACATGCAGGTAATACATGAATTCATAATGTTGTGCTAAACGTGCAATCACATGCAATATCATATGTAATTGTTCACTAGTTACGCAGTACAATGAGTATACGAGAGACGAACCTTGCAATCTGGAGCTGAGTGTCATGGTCGTATTCACGTTTTCAGAACTGTTCGGTTGTAGTCTGGTTTTATAAAAACGTTTTTAAAACCAAGTTCACTATAACCAGTGGCTCTAATACCAAACTGTCACACCCCTAAAATACCACATGCGGACACACTGCGGGACGTGTGACGTACCAGGATCTTAGCCACCAATCACATTGAACTCATAAATATAGCTAAATAAAATTTTCATTAATTAACATAAGGCATTACAAAACGTTAAATATATTTCAACATATGCAGCGGAAGCATAAATCGTTTGTTTAGTGTTTCATAAACCACATGTACAAAAACCATTAGACTTGACTTGTGATTCCAAGTATCTCGACCCACGACAACTCCAGCATCCCAGACATCAAGTTCCAAATGATATCAACCTATAGACCTGCAAGCATGCAGACAAGTGTGTCAGACGACGCTGGTGAGTTCAAAGTTTTGTTAACGTGTTTAGATACCAGTTACCAGATTAAAACGTTTCACAGATTCGATGATTTGAGGTTGTAATAACTCGTTTACTGCTGATGGCTTAAAGTTGTTTTGCCCAAACCCCATTGCCTCTATCAAAGCAATGGTCAAGACTGGGATCATTAGTTCACTCCCGACCTCTCCGGTGCGGTGTGAGGTTGCCAAGCCTAAATAGTGCTATTAACTAATATCCCGTTGCCTCCCTGGCAACAATCAGTAGATGGGACTTGATTGATAGATATGCGAGTATTAACAAACATCCCAATAACCCAGCATTCCTCCCCGGAACGCTTACCAGATGTCCCTCCCCGGGACGCATGCTTGGAAAAAGAGCAGTGAACTCACCTTGGTTTGCTCGGTATGACTAGTTACTCGCACACACTAAATCAGTCAAAGCCTATAATGTTCATGCATACGAAGTCAGTTCACGTTCACGTTGTTCGCATATAAATTGTAATCATAGTGTGCGTTCAAGTAGTGATCTCCGAATAGCACATAGCAGTTATACAAACTCATTAAAACCCACAATTCACATGCAAACAATAATGACTTCTCAAGCAGTTTGTCAATGGCCGACATACTAAATATAATCATGGCCGACAACTATATTCAAATATTATCTTATTGGACCAATTCACTTAGTGGGCTGACAAATTTATTGGGCTGCTAACTATATGTTGATTAATGAACCTAACTAAGCCACGTGATGGTCTGTCAAAACATTAAACTTCACACTCAAATACATAAGGAATATGAAATCAGTGGCCGACAAGGATTAATGTGTATAGTAGATTGATAAGACTTAATCAATTAACAAGATAACAAATTCAAATCACATGCAATATATATCAAATATAGCTGACAACTATTATCAGGTGGGCCGAGATGTGGTGCGACGAAAGACCAGGTTTCGTCGACAACTCCTGTGACGAAAGATCCCCGATGAATGACTGAGTTTATTCGACAACTCTTGTGACGAAAGGTCTCCCGACGAAAGGCCATATTTCGTCATTAATGAAAGTCCTGCTGATTCTTTCGTCGACCTGAACCCTATTGTTACATCATACAGTTGTACTAATCTCCAAAACGGATCAACCCTTTAATCCAGTCAGTTATCATTTGTGTTTAAGAAGTCCCTATTCATGGTTCAAACCATTACACAATCAGGCTCATAGCAACAACCTAAATCTCTAACAGTTTCAACATGAAATCACATTGAAGCTTCAATCATTCACATACTCATTTAATCGATATAAACCCTAGCATCAACTAGGCGACCACAATCCTTTCATTAACATTCATATTCGAACATGATCAGAGATTGCATACCAACTTTCAAATCATAACAACATAAATCTCAATCCATGCCTAATTATATTATTCATCTAATCCAAGTTCTTATATCAAAAACACTTTAACAACTAATCTGTCACACCCCTATTTTCCACGTGTCACCGGTGGGCCCAGTGGGGAGTATCGTGACGTAGTTGGTATCATCATAGACAAACAACACAATATATAAATGCACAGCGGAAGCAAAGATAGATTCATTTCAACTTTAATAAAGCGTAATAATAAATATCACTAATAGTTGAAACGGATCCACAGGCGGATCAAAAATAAAATAAGATATTGTTCAACAGTTTATTATCGTCCAAGCTTGCGAGACTTATTGTGGACGCTCTAGAAGACAGCCAGCCTATTACGTGTAGTACCTGCACTTAACCTTTTGGGAAAAATACGTCAGTTTACACTGGTAAATACAATTTAACTGACTCATTTTGAAAATGATTAAAAATTGATTTGAATGCTCATGGCACAAAATATTTTATAACTTGGGATAATTATGTTATATAATCTTGTAAAGGATTTACATGTTACTTATGCGTTCAGTAGCCCGGTTCGTGCCGGGTTAAAGATCAATAGACACACCACAATATTGAGTTATACACTTGACAGGTGTACGCCTACACCCCGTGCTCAGGTCGTGGCCATCTCGTAAGATAATGCCGAGGATATCCGGGACATGGTCATTAACCCCCCAAAGGCTTTAAGCAATAAAACACATTCAAAACAAAGCATCTCAATAAATTTAACCTCTATTCGATTAAAGAATTCAATGCCGGACCAAGCAGTATTTTATATACCGTACCCCAAGCCCGTATAGGGAAAATAAGTTAAAAGTATTTACCTTGGTAAGTATATATCTCAACAAGCAAAAAGGCAGGTAGCTTTTACCGGTGCTCCTAATCTGGAACGAAGGTTTAATATAACCTATTAGATTTCTAACGGGTCTTTATTTAAGCTTAAGCTTAGACCGGTTAGCCTTAAGGACGAAACGGTTCAAACGCACGATTAAGCGAAGACCGGATAGAATGTGATTTAGACCCGACAATTTTGAATACTTGTATAATACGGGTATACTAAATACATTCTGGATTTTGAGACAAAAATGATAATGTTTGACCCGTCTCGGTCAATTTATGCAAACTAGTTACATAAACCGAACCGAACGCGAAAAGAGTGTTACGGGTAACCGTGAGAGTCATATGCAAGTTCCCTGAGATAATATGCTCTAAATATGTTATAATATCAGTAAGTTATTTCCTATTATACCCAAAACGGATTTAAACACAATTTATGCCTCATAAGGGCATTTTGGTCATTTAAAAGATTATAAAAGAGTTAAATTAGAAATCTGAGTTACAGGTCTGGTTTATACAGTAAATATACTTAATTTAACTTGTTATAACAGTAGGGTATGACCCATATGTGAAACTTATCATTTAAAACCAAACTATGCACCTCAGGGGTATTTCGGTAATTTCACAAAGGCTAAAAATGTCAAAACTGGAAATCTGAGTTCAAAAACTTATACTTACTGTTATTTTATAAAAATATGCTAAGAACATCAGTAGGTTTCAACCTTATATGTTTAATATGGTTATAGTACATACTATGCGTTAAAAACGCTTAAAAAGGCGATTTAGAGCCGTTTCCGGGTTTTTAAAAGAAAGCTGATATTTTTATATTTCCAGAATGCTCAAAATATCTTATTTAACAAATAAAATCAGTAGAAAAAGGTTTGGGGTTAAAAGGATTTATAAAACTCATTTTATGGCCAAAAAGGACAAAACCGTCATAACCGAATCAAACCTAAAGACCTATGTTATGTTCAGCCAAAAATTAAATAAAAATCTTTAAAAATCCCAAAATATTATATAACATCAGTGGGTAAAAAGTTTTATATTAAAAAGTGGGTTTAAATGGGTTATATGCTAATTACGCCGTTTATGTAACATAAAGCTTGCAAATTACGATATTGAGCATAACTCTTATTCTGGACCTCAAACTGATATCAAATTTTCGGTGCAAGTTTATAAATCAGTAACAATTGTTTCTACTCTTTCACTTTTTCAAAAATCACGTTTTATAGCAAAAAGGGCATAATTGTCAACTTTTAAGCATTAATCGGAAACATGCATATGAACCGGATAAGTGTTGAACCAAGTTGTAAATTCTCAGAGAATTACACTTATATAAAAATTGGTCCAAATTAAGCTCTAATGCAGATCTCAAACATGCATGTACGGATCAGAACTGATAGTCAAAGAAAAAGTCAATTTATGTGACTTTCGGTTCCGATTCGGGTTTAAACTGAAAATTGTCGAGTTGATCATGATAAAACATGTTCTTACATTAATTACAAAGTTATTTTGATGATCAAATAGGTTGCATGTAGCCTACATTGCTAATTATGCTTAAATTTGCAAAAACACATTCTGTTGACTTTTTAAGAAAAGCTTTGACTCGACAATTAACATGCTTAGAGTGTGAATATGAAAATACCATTTTTGGGGTTTGTTACACTCATAAATACCAACATGTGGGTACTTTCAATTTGAGAAATGACAGAGCCAATCTCGTTTAAACTCAAAGTCAAGTTTAATTTACGATAGTTTGACTTTCGGTTAATACACTAAGCTAGAACGAATTAGAGAATGATATGAACACTTACAATGGTCCTAAACAAGCTTAGAGATCACTATGAAGTAGCCTTGTCGACCAGAAAGCTCCAGAATCGCTCTTGTGAATTTTTAGAAGATGCAAGTTCTTGAATGTTGCTACTTCAAGTCCTTTTTATGCAACTTTGATCTGCTTAGAGACTTCCACAGATGTTTTATGATATTGTGAGAAGTGTCCAAGGGTCCCCAATTGCATGTATATTCATTGGTGAGCTCCCTGAATCGAAAACAGTTGTTTACAACTCGCACAGACTCAGAACTGGCAGCTGCAGGTTGATATGTCGCTGGCAGGTCTGATGCGGGCCGAGAAGGGATCCCAGGCGGGCCGAATGGGCCTGTCTGACTTGCAAAACTTGTTAAACATTTATGTTTTTGTTCCTTGGTCCTTTAAAACGTGATTTTGTTTATTTTCCTTGCACACTAGACCTTAAATTCTGATTTTTAAGGACCTTGGGATATTTACAAATATGGTAAAGTCCTCGAACAACTTTGTGCTTACCCAAAAAATCACGAAATCAACGTTAACGTATTTAACCCTTCGCGTAGGGTTTTGGTCATAACTTTCTCATACGATAACGAAACTCGATGAAATTTTTATCACATATTCTAGTGAGTATATTTTATCATTACAAAGCTTCGGGTTTGCCAAAAGATCACTCAGAGGTATAATTTCAACATGTTGACACGTTTAGCCCCTGTAGTTTGTAATTCCTCACTCTCTTTCATTTTTCGCCTCGTATGATCCATGATTTATCCGTTTAAGGTTATAAACACCATGTAGGGTTATTGTAGGGCCTATTTATCAATTGTTGATACTTTGGACTCTTATATTCACACAGTTTCACTGTTTGTCAACTTTAGTCCCTCTAAAGTATGTTTTCACATGTTCCAAGTCCATGACACGTGTCAGCACATTATTTGACGTAAATTTTCGAGGTGTTACATAATCATACAAAAGATCACATACAAAAGATCACATACAAAAGATCACATATGAAAGGGAACCAAAATAATCAAAGAGGGTGATAAACTAACCGAAATAACCGAGATACTAGATGAACTCGAAGGGAAAAGCTTCACGAGGGAAGGGTGTTGCCGTCAGATTTAAAGAGGAGTTCTAGGGTTATTAAGTTTGCACATGAACACGTTTATAATCTAAAGAAGGTGGGTTGGGCCTGGGAACGAGCTGGGCCGAAAGCCTCTTTTGCCAGGCACCATGATTACGAATCTCATGTTTCGTCATACATCAAGTTTCGCCAAGCCCAAATATTAAACAGTTATCAAGTCTCACAACCTTTCAACAATCGATATTATTGTATCGTTAAATCCACTAATCATCCAATTCTATTTTTTTAGCAGATACACTTTTCGTTAACATAAAATCATCTGAAATCTTGGGTTGTCACAGGTTCGGTACCGGACGATACCGAGCTCATCCATACAAACAACCACTTAATATTTCAAAACCATCGCTCTATTATGAAGGGCACTCGATTTGCTTATCTCACATAGTGCTATGTGCCAATGAAGGAACCAATGCCAACTAAATAATGAGAACAAAAAGTGTACAGAAGAATAAGCTAAGACTTTCACATCATTTTTGTGCATATGACATGATCTTTACCGGATAATAGACCCTTGCAAATGTTCAAACATATCTCAAGAGTAGGGCTGTAAACGAACCGAACGAACACGAACAAGGCCTTGTTCGTGTTCGTTCGTTAAGGAAATAAATGTGTTCCGAATGGTTCATGAACACTTACCGAACCAGATTTTATGTTCGTGTTCGTTCATTAAGTGAAGAAACACTGGTTTAATTGATCGGAATCAATTGAACCAGGGGGTTTGAATTTCCATAAAAAGGTTGATCTCTCCTCGTTCGGTTCGTGGGTACAACTCTCCGTCTTCTCACACTAACTGCAAAACAACCACCGTTAGACTCGTCACGGGGAGAATGGGGGTTCTATCCGTGACCACCCTCCGGCGTGAGAATAAGTACAGGTTTATAAAGAAGAAGAAGTAGTGAAAGTGAAGTGAATTTAACTTGAGAATTATACCTGAACTACCCTTCTATTTATAGCCGAAGTTTGGGCGGGAAAACCTGTTGGTGAAATATTGACGGAAAATGCTACTTCCGTGAGCGGTTATTTTTCCCTCCGTTAATCTTTAACGAGTGTCAGAGCACACGGATCGCGATCTTGATCAACGGTAAGGGTATTGCCACGTGGAAAGTGGACAAGTGAAAACTTCTCTTTTAATTCCGTGCCATCATTGTGACTTCAAGAGAGTCTGGGATGATACCACGTGGCCAGACGGTTATAACCGTCTGGTGGTGCACGATGGAGCCTTCTGGAAGATTACAGCTGTAATCCTGTGTGACTCTCCTTATTGTATTGTTTTGGTGAAGTAAATAATATCCAAGTCTGGATATTTGTATGCGGGAGTGTTTATCAAGATTGTCATCCTTATTTGTTATGGAGATTGGCGCAAGGATTTGTTAGTTTACTTTTGGCGCGCAGGTGTAAGATGTTGTTTTCCTTCTGAGTTCTCTTTGTGGGACCAGTGCGTGGCCGCGCAAGGCCTAAAGAGGGTTAGAGGAATGAGGTTGTGGTATGGTCCCAAGTACTTGAAGTAAGGTTTTTGGGACCTTACCCCTTCAAGTCCCCCTCGTCTAGTGTTCCTCTTATGCAAATAAGTGGAGCACTAGACTATGAGAAAGATGCTCTGCTGTAATGTTTTTGGCGCGAAAGTAGAGAATCTTATCGGAGAAGATACTCTTGCTCATGATTCTGATTTTGAAAATCTTGACTTTGTGTATGTGGAAAGGTATAGTAATGACTGTTGATGTGTGACATGCTGTCACTGTCAGTTGTACATTACTGACTGTGTTTCCCACGCACGCGTGAACTCGCGTTTAATGCTCTTTCCCACTCGCCCTGACGCTTGGATAACTGTGCCAACCCCGGAAATGGTGTTGTTGCAGTTACCTAGGTAATTTGAGGCGGTGAGTATATAAATCTTTTCAATCGCTCATTTTTGTTAATCATTACTTTCTTGAAAGCTCTTTTTTCTTCTTCGTCTCTCTTATCAGTCTGTTGAAAGAATTTGCAATTTCTCTCTCTTATTTCAACCGGAGACCATCACGAAGATTCTGCTGAAGAAATGGTTGCCGAACTTCCACCATTGAAGTGGTCTAGGGCAACTTTCGATGGTTTGATTCGGAATTTTAAATTTCCGGAAAGTTGGGATGCTCTGTACCCTGACGAGGGTCAGACGGCGGCGGATGCTCCGACCGGGTATATATCTTTATTCTGGGACTTTTTCTCTGCAGGTAACTTCCGATTGCCTGCAACGAAATTTCTTGAAATTCTTGAGTATTACAAGTTCTACATCTCCCAGATGCACCCTATTGGCATGGTTAGGGTTCGTCACTTCGAATTTGTGTGTTGTACAATGCACATAGAACCGACGGTTCCTCGATTTCGAGTGTTCCATCAAATGCATTGTTCTCAGGGGTTCTATTCCTTTATGCAAAGGGCTTCTGCGAAGAAGATTTTGCTGCATCCCCCAAAGTCGTTTCATGACTGGAAACAAAAGTTTTTCTTCATTTAAAGTGGGGGTTATCCTGATGAGGATGACGTTTAGGGGGAAAGAGGATGTCCCAACTGAGACTCTTCAGACTCCCATTGATGAAAATTGGTACCAGGATTTGAAAGATGTTCCGTCTATTGCTTTGCCGGAGAAAGTCCTTGTTGGGGCTAGCATGAGCCTGAACTGGTGGATGAATCGGGAAGAGAAGCCGGTGTATATGCAAGGCGACAAAAGTAAGATTTGGGGTTTGGGGTTTGCCCTGTTTTCTTCCCTTTCTTGTGTCTGTTGTGTTTTTTTTTTATTTTGCATCCCTTCTCTTGCAGTCGTTTACTTATACGTTGTTGCTTTTGAGAGAGAAGGTAGGAAGATTTCCACTATTCCCAAGAAACATGATGAAGAGCTTTGGTATCATCGAATTGTGAGGAATTTTGTTCTTCCCCAAAATGATGACCTAGCCGCGCAACCTGCTGGTGGTGCTGGTAATTTTTCATCGTAATACTATTTCTGTTGATTTTGCGCTTTCGGATGAGTCAATCTTTGCGCTTTTTAGTAGGTGAGCTATTTAACATGGGCATAGGCCCTGAAAAGAAAAGACACGCGCCTACTGCTACTACTATGCCAAAGAAGAGTGATGCGGAGAAAGCTCAATCTTCTAAAACCAAAAATTTGGGAGGAGAGAAGAAAGGTATGCGCCATTCCTCTGACTCCTGGTGTGATTATGTGGTGGTATCTGATTCTTTGGAGAGTCTTGCGCCTGCAGTTGTGAGGAAACATAAGCCAGAACCCATGGATACTGCTGATATTCCTCCATCGAACCCTGATGGCCCTATTGATTTAGAGTCAAGTCCTGATCGTTTGCTGAGGAAAAAATCAGGAAAATGAAAACAAACTGGTGTTGATGCCGATGGTCAACCTGCCAAGAAGGTTCAGAAGAAGATTACTAGAAGAGAGAACCTTGATGCCTTTATTTCAAAGCCTGTTCTTGGTAGGTATTTCTCGTTATTTTTCTTTAATTCGCCTTGAATGATTGTAACATGTGTGTTTTGTTTTTACAGAAAAGCCAAAATCTCCTATTCAAACGGAACAATCTCCTGTGGTCAATGAGGAGCTTCCGCCCTCTCCTACTCGCGCCTCTGTTGATGAGCAGTTAAAGAACACTGAGACGCTTGAGAATGAGGCGGGGAAATCTACTGGGGCAGAGAATCCTGAGGCTGAAAAGCCTGTTGATGTTGCTGTTAATGCGGAGAAAATTACTAGTTCGGATGCTGTAGATGTTGGTGCTGGTGATCCACAGACTCCTGAATTTGTTGCTCAAGATTCGGAGAAAGGGAAATCTGCTTAAGAGATCCCTGTAACAGTTTCTCCTTCCATGGCTTCTAGTTCTATGCCTGAGAATATTGAGAAGGTCTCTGCCGAGGACCAAGGTTCATTTTCTGATGCTGATAAAAATTCTCCAATCCGCCCAGATGAAACTCTGGGGGATTATGATTATAGAACTTATTCGGAGAAGAACGCCTCTGAAATTCATGTCCCCGTTTGTAATATGAAGAAAGGTGACACTTTTTCAGACTGGCGTGTATGCCGAGACTGGTTACAGGGGACCTTTCCGCCTGTGGAAATTAAATTTCAGGAGGGGCGCCTTAATGATTAGACCTATCATGCATATCTTGAAGAGGCTGCTTCTTATACATCCACTAGGCACCGAATAGTGCGCGAGTGGCACAGTATGCATAAGGATTGGGCTGCTTTTAAGGCGTCCAAGAAGAAAGCTGCTGGAGATGAGGCCCGAGTTGCCCAGCTAAGGGCTAAGCTAGAAGCTGACCAAGCCAAATTTGAGAATGATCGAAAAACTAAAAAATGGTCTGTTGCGGGTTGGAAGAGAAAGGCGGAAGCCGAAGCTGCCCTTCTTTCCAAAGAGCGCAAAAATTGGAAAGAGATCTGCGAGAAGGATAATGCTGAAAAGATAATGTTATCAACAACCTTAAAGCGGAAGTTGAAAAATTAAAGAAACAAGATGCGGAGATCGAAAAGTTGAAGAAGGAAAAAGCTGATGCTGAAGCCGTGCAAGATGAAGCGCGTTCTCATAGGGAACGGAGCGAACAATGAGAGGTACATACCTGCACTACTCTTGCCCTTAGAGATAAGGAGATAGAAGAACTTATCGCTTTACTATCTGAGCAGGAACAACTTAAGGCGGAAGCTGAGGCTGCTAAGAAAGATCTGGAGCTTGCGCGGGCTGAGAAGGCTGAAACTTCTCGCCGTCTTGTTGAAACCGAAGAACAGTTAGAAATTTCTGAAAGTGCGCGGGTGACGGCGGAGAGTGAGCTTGAGCCTCTGAAAGGTGATATGTTATGGCTGAAAGAGCGTGGAATCGCAAGTGTAAGTTCTTCTTTCTTTGGTAATTCTTAAAGATGCTATACGCGTCTCCTTACTTTGCTTTTCCTTTTTTGTGTAGGTTACTGAGTCGGTCTTGAATTCTGAAGAGCTAGACAAAACTGTGGCGCATTTGTTGGTTGCTGCGCTAAATGATGGATATGCCCAAGGGTATGCGGAATGCTCACACCATGTGGTTACTGCTTTGAAGGTTGACTGGGATACTAGCAAGTCCGCTACCCATGGTGTTAATACAGATGCTGCTTTGGCTGCTGCGAAGACAAAATTTAATAACTTACAGCTCCCGGTTATGGATCTTATCAATGTTGTGTTACAATCTGAGGACCATGTGGCGCAGTTGAAAGAAATCTTTCCGGATAAAGATGAAGATGAAGACCTAGCTTAGGTTTTCTTTGTGGTTGTATGAACAATTAACTTGTAGTTTTCGAGATGTGGGTCCCTATTTTGTTAATGCGCTGCAGCGCAAGTAACGTTAATTAATACACTGCCGTGTATGTTTGCATTTTAAGTTAAGGCGTGTTGCGCGCTAGTAACTAGTATAAGATGTGTTTTAATTTACAATATTTTGCATGAGTTCAATTGCTTTGATTAGGTAAGGCGAATAAAGGTCGTGGTATAAAGCTCATGTGTGAGCGTAAGGTCTGGTGCGATGTGTGTGATCGCTGACCGCTCATGAGACTTGTGTTATATCTACCATAATGTTTTTGCGCTTACCCAAAGGAATTGCATGCACTTTGTAATAAACACAGAGATAACAGAAACTTTGTTTTGATTCATGATAGGGCACAGAGGCCATGGTACAAAATTTTCTATTTTAGGATAATTACATGAAACTTAAGTTACACTATAGTCCTTGAATTGATAAGCTTACGGAACTTGCCCAATCCTGCGAGGAAATTATAGTATGTTGCTTAGTTCTTTGCCTTCTTACTCGGGCCCTCCTCGCCGCGAGTAATTTGTTTTATGTCTTTGCGCACATTCTGCAATAGGTGTGTGTGCTCGCCGCTTTTGAGCGCCTTCTCAATCTCAGTGCGCAGGGAGATACATTTGTTGGTAGTGTGACCATGATCTTTATGATAGTCACAGTATTGGTTCGGATCCTGTCCCCGTTTATTTTTCATTGGTGGAGGCGTCTTGAACTGGTAGTCTTCCGTGCTTAGCACCTCTGCTGGGGTCTTGGTCAGAGGAGTCCACTGCCTCTCTCTGTTTTCTTGTTTTGCCTCTCTTTGCGCAGCGAGTTTGTTGATAGTGGCTCGCGCATCTTCGGACGAGTAATTTCCAGAATTTGAATCACGCCAATTCTTTTTAAACTTTTTGTTACCGCTGGCGCTCATATTTGTTGGGCGGCTGTGCGGTGGTGGTCTGTTTGTGCTAAGGTTTTTCTCCGTCTGGGCGTACACATTTGCTGCCACCATTAACTTCTCCCAACTCTTTGGTAGCCCTTCCGTTCCAGACAAAACCTTTATCATGTCGTCACAGCCGACGGCATATTTAAACTGTGCTCTGATCAAGTGCTCGTGAACATCTCCTATATCAAGCACTTCTTTGTTGTAGCGCGTGATGAAATCTTCTAAGCTCTCATCGTCGCGTCTCCAAATATTCATGACGTCTGCAGTATCTCGGATAGACTTCCTCTGTTGGCTAAAGTGTACTAAAAATTTCTCTCGTAGGTCAACCCATGAGTTTATCTTTCCAACAGGCAGGTTAACGAACCATAACCGCGCAGCGCCTGTGAGAGTCTGGATGAAGAGGTGGCACCACATTGGTAGGGTCCATCCCCCTACCAAACCTGCACTCGTGAAGACCCAAAGATGATCATTTGGGTCTGTCATGCCATTAAACTTACCAACGTTGGATGGAAGTTTTGCTTTCTCTAGGGGAGCCAAAGAGATCTCGCTGATGAACTTGGAATTTTCTGCTGCTTCCGCTGGGCGGTAAATCAAATTGCAATCGTGTTTTGCTTCAGGATTGTAAGTCGCGTGAGGTTTGCAATTTTTGTAATTTGGTTGCAACCGACTGAACACGCTTGTACTGTCCCTTTTGTGGTATGTTCTGTCGTACTCATTGGTGTGGCTGTCCCGTCGTGGGCCCAACCTAGAGTGAACTGACTGCCTTCGATGAGAATGAGATTCATCGTGATATTCTCTTCGGCGATTTTCAGAGTGAGTATACTCATATCTCGCTGGGGATCTAGAATAAACTTCGGTATCTTCTACCTGAACTCGTGATGGTGTATCATGGTGGGACACATGAGGCACCGAAGGTGCTCGAGTGCGAGATACCGATCTTCGTGACTGAGTGAGAGGAGCAGTTTGTGCACAGAGTTGTGCATACACAGCATTGATTGCTCCTTGGGATATGACATACCAGAAAATAGGGGTTTCCCCTGGAGGTAAAATTGAACTTATCAGAATTTCAGGTTGCATTCCTGGAGTGACAGGATCATTTGGATGATTATCAGTGTATTGCACTTCATTATCTTCCGAAGCTTCTTCCACAATCCCTTCAACTTGGGTATTGTGAGTGAAATTTGGCCGAGGGCCGGTTTGACGGTTCGTCGGAGTTTCATCCATTTGAAAAACGGAGATGAAAAAGTGAATCGAAACGAGAAGAAATGGGTAGAACTGAGGAATCGGTGGGCGCCAATGAAGAAACACTGGTTTAATTGATCGGAATCAATTGAACCAGGGGATTTGAATCTGCATAAAAAGGTTGATCTCTCCTCGTTTGGTTCGTTGGTACAACTCTCCTTCTTCTCACACTAACTGCAAAACAACCACCGTTAGACTCGTCACGGGGAGAATGGGGATTCTCTCCGTGACCACCCTCCGGCGTGAGAATAAGTACTATGGAGCCTTCTAGAATAAGTACGTGGAAAGTGGACAAGTGAAAACTTCTCTTTTAATTCCGTGCCATCATTGTGACTTCAAGAGAGTCTGTGATGATGCCACATGGCCAGACAGTTATAACCGTCTGGTGGTGCACGATGGAGCCTTCTAAAAGGTTACAACTGTAATCCTGTGCGGCTCTCCTTATTGTATAGTTTTGGTGAAGTAAATAATATCCAAGTCTGGATATTATTTATGCAGGAGTGTTTATCAGGATTGTCATCCTTTTTTGTTATGGAGGTTGGCGCAAGGATTTGTTAGTTTCCTTTTGGCGCGCAGGTGTAAGATGTTATTTTCCTTCTGAGTTCTCTTTGTGGGACCAGTGCGCGGCCGCACAAGGCCTAAAGAGGGTTAGAGGAATGAGGTTGTGGTATGGTCCCAAGTACATGAAGTAAGGTTTTTGAGACCTTACCCCTTCATTAAGGAAACGAGCATGTTCGCGAACGGTTCACGAACACAAACGAACACAAATAAACTTGGCAAACGCGACGAAGGATAAAGATAGATGTCCCAGAGAGTAGCACTCGAACTTGAATCCCTTATTGTGGAACAGAGGTCGATCGTATTCGTCGATGTAAATAATAAGAAATGAAAGAGAAATGATGCATAAACAAGGTGAAAGTGGGTTTTCTAGTTTAATTGTTAGGGTAATAAAATAAATAAAAGTTTAATAATATAAAAAGCACAAATAAAATATAAGAAAGTACAAATATTTTCAATTAAAACACAAACATACGAATATAAACGAACGCAAATCAACGAATGTTCACGAACGCGTTCACGAACACCTTACCGAACGTTCACAAACACAATCGAACGAACGAGACCTCTGTTCATGTTTGTTCATTTAACAAATCTAACAAAATTCTTGTTCGTTTTCGTTCGTTTATTAAATGAATGAACATAAACGAACTTCCCGCCTAACGGTTCACGAACTGTTCGCTAACGTTCGTTTCATTTACAGCCCTACTCAAGAGTTCTAAGATATTTTCATTTGTCCTCAAACTTTAAGTTGAACTATAGCAAAAGCAAGTAATTTGGTAATGATATTGAGGCGGAAATGGTATATGGCCATGGCATAAAATTGTCAAGCGAATGAGTTCTGTCTCACATTCCAAGAACTTTCTGTGGGAGCCAATAGGAATCATTATAAGTTTTGGAAACGGGTGCTAGATGAATCCAAATCCAAACCAACTGTTTGGATATCTGATACACTTTCTTTTGGTAGAGGAATAACTCTTTTGAAGACCATTTTAGGAAGTCCTCCTTTGTACCTTTCTCTATTTAAAGCACCATTGATTGTAATTGAAGAACTAGAACGTGCGTAGAAGATTCTTATGTAGGAAATGGGTCACATTTTTATTAATAAAACTAATAAAAAAATGAAGATACTCTCTTTAAACATTTGGGAAATTGTAGCACATGAACCCTGTACAAATTCAAACGAAAATAAATATGAACTACAACATATTTAATAAAACAATCGATTCAAACCAATATCTTCAAAAGATAAAGTCTTCAACTTGATCTTTAACCGCGTCTATTTGTATGGTTCGTTGTGTTTTCAGTCCGTTGTGTAGGATTCAACGAGGTCTTGAACCACGTCTTCTTGTACAATAATTTCCTACAAAAGGAACAAACAAATGTTGACGATTATGGCTGAGGCACGTGTTCAACACGCTTCCCTTAAAACAGATTTCACGCCTCTACTAAAGACTACGCGTCTGTCTCCCAGGGTACAACAGCCGAAGCAGTCTGTACTGCCAGAAATGGCCACGCGCCTGAGGTTACACCGAATAGAATTATAATGTTTGAACTTGTGGAAAAATAATGATACGAAGGTGATGGAATCGAGTAGAGAAAACTCATCTCTCTATAATTCCCAACATATGGATGTTCAAGTCTTCACCACTTCTCCAAGAATTCTTCATACATATTATCTTTCTCTTGTAGTTTTCTCATCATTCCAATGAGTCACAAAGCCTACCATTTTTTACAAGAGTTGTGGGTAGTGAAGAGTTTCTCTTAATTGGTGATTTTATTAGAGACATAAAACTCTAATAAAAGTTTCACTTAATTAGTTATTTAATTAGAGACATAAAACTCTAATAAAAGCTAATCAAGTGACATAAAACTCTACTCAAGAGTTTCACATATGGAGTTTAATTAGTAATTATAATTTCACTCAATTATAAATTAAATAAATATCCATTCACTAATTTTCCAACAATCCCCAACATGAATGGAGATTGTTCAAAACACTTAAAATTTCCAATGTAACCTCGACAGTTGAGTTTTGCATACGATAGGTAGGTGGTACCCTTTGAACCTTCGCTCATGAAATACACTTAGCCCACTAGCTCTGAGTAGATCTCGATGTCTTTGAACTCGTCTGCCGTTTGTGTAGGCGACAATACACTTCACAGAAGACTCTCCTTAGCCGGGTCATCTCCTCATAGTCGTATCCAATAATGGTCGTAGAACACTTTCCTGGTTCTGCGAGAGCTCTAGGAATTGTGCCCTCAATTCCATTCGAAGCGACCCCATGACGGGTGGTCCGTAGGACAACCCTTAAATGAGTTAATTACGTGCATATCCCATCTTTTACACGGTTATGTATCCTGAATGTGATAATTACGAGTACTCATGGTTTTTCAGGTTAGACGCTTAATTTGGTGAAGTTAACGTGATTAGAGATGAAGCGGAATAGCCGGGGATAATAATCGAGTGAATTACATTAAACCGTAGCCTATGACAATTCTAAAATTGCTAACTCACAACACATGTGGGATGGAGACTTGATTGGCGGCTGAATATATAAAACATCATCATTGTTTTGACTTCTTGAACATGCTGCCATATTGAGAGACAAGAAACAAGACATCATCAAAAGAACCATCACAATATTATTCTAATATTGGCAGCCATATGCACGCACGTGAGAGTTAATTAAGAAAGTAATTCAACATCAAGTGGGCCGCACATGGGCTTTGACGGCAAAGAACATGGACTTTCTTTATTGGGCTGCCAACACAAACATCAACAACACGTGACTTGGGCGGTGATACAATACACAAGCATACATTGAGGGCCGCCACGTATTCACATAATGGATTTGTTTGATTGGGGCACATGGGCGACAGACATCTTTGGGGACCTTTGTTTTGGCGGCTGACATTAGACTAGTGCAAGTCAAGGAGGTTTATATGAAGACATCATCAGCAAAAACTCACGGACATGTGGGTTCTATTTATTGGGCCGTCAAAACAAGAAGCACACGTGAATGAGCAGGCTATTGGCGGTAGCATTGAAACAAGGCAAAACAATCAGCTTGTCACCGTAAATTACGGTCCCACCGTAATTTACGGTGGACATGAATTGGCTATTTTTCTCACCGTAAATCAGTCTTTCTGCACCGTAAACTTCTTATGTCCACCGTAATTTACGGTGGAGCCGTAAATTACGGTGGTGTCTGCGGAAATCTTGTAACTGCTCATTAAAAACGGTTTTTATGGTGTCTTTTGAGATATTCTTATCATTAAACGGTTATTGGAGACACTAGGGGCGAATTTTGGTGTTCTTGCTTGGTTGGAGACAATTTCTATCATTCGGTTTATGTATTTGATTCGTATGAACATTGGATCGATTGGGATGATGATTCACCAAGCTATGTCCGGCTAAACTTTTCGGTGATCATCTTAGGTGAAGGTTTACTTTGAACTTTTGTGTGTTATTTTCTGAATTTCTAGAATGATAACTTGCGTTGCTTGAATATCATGGTGTATGTTTAATTGCTTGTAACTTGTTAATTGATATTGCAATTTCTAGTCTCAATTGTACGTTCTTGGTGCCGTTGGCAATCGAGATATCACGGGAAGGGTTAGGGTTGGTTATTGATTAATTGGTCATCGGGAAACAACCTCGCGTTTATATAATCCGAGTAATTTGTTCCCTTTTATCACTTCAATTATCTATACACGAGTTATGTCTATGTAACTCTTTCTAGTTGGAATTGCACACAATTGTTTAAAGAAACTGAAACCTAGGGTGATCATTGTTCTCTCCTAATTTGTTTTACAACCAACATTTGATTTGCCATTAGTTTAATTTAGTTTTCTAAAACAACAATCCAAAGTATTGATCTTTATTTTTCTGCAAATTAGGTTAATTGTAGTTAATTGCAAAGCTAGAAAATCAACACACTTTCCACATACTCCTTGAGTTCGATACCCTCTTACCACTATCTATAGTTGTTTTTGGGATTAAATTTGCGTGACCCACGACAATCACGTCAAATTTTGGCGCCGTTGCCGGGGAGTAGTGCGCAACGTGTGTTATTTGTGAACTTTCTTAGGTTTGTTATTTTTCTGGTTTACGCTGGGTGTGTTAGTGTGCAGGTATTGACAGGTGCATGCGTACTAGGAGCTCTCACAAGCTATCACCTTTGGCATTTGATCCGGAAATGAGTTATCAAGAGGAGTACGATTACGGTGATTATTATGATGAATATTCCCAACTTTCATATGAAGGCCCTCAGATGTACGATCAAGACTATTATCATGCTCAGTATACATTTGATCAATATGGTTATGAATGTGTAACTGAACAACCTACTTTGCACTATCAGTCACATAAATCTGAAAGTCTTGACGAGATGATGAGAAAGAGACACATGGTTCATGTTGAAAAAGAATTAACAAAACCTCATTTGTCAATGGAAGAACGAGTAGAACTTTTGGAATGGAAATATGATTTGTTACCAAAAGAGGTGAAAGAGATGAGGCCAGGGACGTCGATAGTGGAAAAACGTCAAGCAAAACAACACTGGATATATGTGCAGATTGAACAAATGACACCTATGGGTGATGTAGAAGAAAAGGTTGTGAGTCCTCCCGAACTTGAAACTGAATTATTAGGGCCAAATGAGGAATATACAATTGAAATTATTGTGGAGGAACCACCTATGGAGAGCAAAGTTGAGGGCCTTTTACTTGATGAAGCAATCAAAGTTGATTACAACTCTCCGGCTGTGGTGGTTATGGAAACCAAGAGTGTTAAGGATGCATGTTTAGAAACTAGGAAGGTGGCACTTCATGATGTGGGAGATTTCATTCATAAGTTATGTTTATGGGAGAGTTTGGATTTGTTGGGCACAGAAAACGAAGTAGTGAAGTGGAGAGTAAACTACCGAGCATTTGTTGGAAATTCGGTAGGAAAATGTGGATTTAAAGAATTTTGCAAAGAAAGATGGGACGTGACAAAGCACACACACAATAGAAGAATCAAACACCGTGCTTACATCAGCAACGAAAAAGGTAAATGTGCTTTGAGACCACCTTGAGACATATCAGGTACGGTCGGGCTGAAGACCTAAACTTTAGCGCTGCTTGGGAGGCAACCCAAGGTGTTTTTAGATAAGTGTGGGGAAGATGTGCGGAGAGTTGCGTGAAGGTGATGATAGGAAGTCAGATTATCTACAACATCTGTTGTGTCAAACTTCACCAGGTCAATGTACTCTTTCCTTAGTCTTGTTATGTTCTTTAGTATTAAAATATTGGTATTAGTTGTAAAAAAAAAAAAGAAATTTGGGATTTGAGAGTATTAGCGAAAGCTAATGTTTTTGGTTAGAAGCGATCTTTCCCTCAAAACCATACATTCTGACAATGTATCCCAAGTGTGGGGATGAGGGGAATTTTTTGAGAATTTTAAAAATTTTTGTGAAGCCAAGCGAAAATTGTCAAAAATTTGAAAACTTGATATTGTTCCACTTGACACACCGATACCCATTCCTAGTCTTTTCTTGGTGAGGATTTGAGCCACATATGATTATTAATGATGCTTTCTTTGTTTTGAGTGGCGGTGTGTTTATCGTGTTAATAGAACTTGTGTACGAATTCTTGTTAAATCCTAGAGTTAACATGCTTTTGAAAATGATAGGGGACTTTTAGGTAGCCTCGTCTAGATGTGTGAGAGTGCGGGATTGGTGGGTTGGACCTCATACGTTACATATATGAGCTTGATATTGTGAGGGGTGGGGGTTTGGTCCTTAGAAAGCCATGTTGAGCCTTAGACCATTCGATTGTGACCCGAGCCTACTTCCTAAAAAAATTTTACCTTTTGAGATGACCCGGTTTAGGAGATTTAGTTTGTAGTATTGATGTTCTTGTATATATTGTTGAGTTTGATGTGTTATGAAAAAAAAAAAGAAAAGAAAAAAAAGAAGAAGAAAAAAAAAGAGAAAAATATGAAAAATACAAAAAGAAGTATTTAGTTGCAATAGAGTTGAGAATGTCAAGAAGCTTTGTATTTATTTTTGGTGTTTGCTTCGTATTGGTAGAAATAAAAACCGGGTCAAATCAATTAGCTCTTTCATATGTATTTCACCATTTTCCTACCTTGACACCGAGCCCCGTTACAACCCGCAAGTCCCTTTTGATTCTAAAGCATGTTAGATATTTGTTAGGAGGAAACTTGATTTGTATACAAGCTTATTGTCGCACACACACACACACACGCATTGAGTGGTTTAGCATTATGCTAATAATTCTTGTCACCGAGAGTTCTTATGAGTGGTGTGTCTTGTGGTATGATTGAAGGTTAGTAGAAGGACGACATATTTTAGCTTGGTTTGCATGTTGATCGCTTGTGGTTTTGAAATAATTTTCGAATGGGTTGCTTGGGACAAGCAACGGGTAAGTGTGGGGATGTGACGGGTGGTCCGTAGGACAACCCTTAAATGAGTTAATTACGTGCATATCCCATCTTTTACACGGTTATGTATCCTGAATGTGATAATTACGAGTACTCATGGTTTTTCAGGTTAGACGCTTAATTTGGTGAAGTTAACGTGATTAGAGATGAAGCGGAATAGCCGGGGATAATAATCGAGTGAATTACATTAAACCGTAGCCTATGACAATTCTAAAATTGCTAACTCACAACACATGTGGGATGGAGACTTGATTGGCTGCTGAATATATAAAACATCATCATTGTTTTGACTTCTTGAACATGCTGCCATATTGAGAGACAAGAAACAAGACATCATCAAAAGAACCATCACAATATTATTCTAATATTGGCAGCCATATGCACGTGAGAGTTAATTAAGAAAGTAATTCAACATCAAGTGGGCCGCACATGGGCTTTGACGGCAAAGAACATGGACTTTCTTTATTAGGCTGCCAAGACAAACATCAACAACACGTGACTCGGGCGGTGATACAATACACACGCATACATTGAGGGCCGCCACGTATTCACATAATGGATTTGTTTGATTGGGGCACATGGGCGACAGACATCTTTGGGGACTTTTGTTTTGGCGGCTGACATTAGACTAGTGCAAGTCAAGGAGGTTTATATGAAGACATCATCAGCAAAAACTCACGGACATGTGGGTTCTATTTATTGGGCCGTCAAAACAAGAAGCACACGTGAATGAGCAGGCTATTGGCGGTAGCATTGAAACAAGGCAAAACAATCAGCTTGTCACCGTAAATTACGGTCCCACCGTAATTTACGGTGGACATGAATTGGCTATTTTTCTCACCGTAAATCAGTCTTTCTGCACCGTAAACTTCTTATGTCCACCGTAATTTACGGTGGAGCCGTAAATTACGGTGGTGTCTGCGGAAATCTTGTAACTGCTCATTAAAACGGTTTTTATGGTGTCTTTTGAGATATTCTTATCATTGAACGGTTATTGGAGACACTAGGGGCGAATTTTGGTGTTCTTGCTTGGTTGGAGACAATTTCTATCATTCGGTTTATGTATTTGATTCGTATGAACATTGGATCGATTGGGATGATGATTCACCAAGCTATGTCCGGCTAAACTTTTCGGTGATCATCTTAGGTGAAGGTTTACTTTGAACTTTTGTGTGTTATTTTCTGAATTTCTAGAATGATAACTTGCGTTGCTTGAATATCATGGTGTATGTTTAATTGCTTGTAACTTGTTAATTGATATTGCAATTTCTAGTCTCAATCGTACGTTCTTGGTGCCGTTGGCAATCGAGATATCACGGGAAGGGTTAGGGTTGGTTATTGATTAATTGGTCATCGGGAAACAACCTCGCGTTTATATAATCCGAGTACTTTGTTCCCTTTTATCACTTCAATTATCTATACACGAGTTATGTCTATGTAACTCTTTCTAGTTGGAATTGCACACAATTGTATAAAGAAACTGAAACCTAGGGTGATCATTGTTCTCTCCTAATTTGTTTTACAACCAACATTTGATTTGCCATTAGTTTAATTTAGTTTTCTAAAACAACAATCCAAAGTATTGATCTTTATTTTTCTGCAAATTAGGTTAATTGTAGTTAATTGCAAAGCTAGAAAATCAACACACTTTCCACATACTCCCTGAGTTCGATACCCTCTTACCACTATCTATAGTTGTTTTTGGGATTAAATTTGCGTGACCCACGACAATCACGTCACCCCACTTCTCTCTAACATAGGTGATTCTCCTTAGATCATTAAAAGCATTGTGGTTATCGTGATTTATCCAAATCATTTACCACATATTATGCTTAGCCTCACTCTTTGTCACTGAATATCATAGGAATAGACTAGGATGTATTTAAACACCTTTTTATACTTTGGGGGTATGTATAACCATATATACTAGCTTATGCATATCATTTATGCCCCCACAGTGACCACCTTTAGGCATATGAGTTAGTTGTCCTATTGAACTTAGATCTTGGGATCTCCAGTCAACTAAGTTAGGTGTCCTTCACATACCCTTTTTCCACGGGCTTCAGTCTCATTCCACAACTTGATCTCTAATAAACCCTCAGGTTGTTGGATCCATAACATTAACAAATAACTTTGCGTATTTGAGATCAGTTGTCATGATGTGTTCTTAACTCGTAAGTTAATTTTGCCTTGTCAATTTCTAAGACTATAACCTTAGTGGCCATCTGAATCTGGTTATAATATATGTCTTTGTACGATACGCTTATCATTTAAGGCAAACACATCTCCATTATGCACTACGACCTTTGTGTCCTCCACATAGTCGTCTGTTTGCAATGTTAGATTTGATTACAAAATCCTTTGTTTGCAATGTAAGATTTGATTACAAAATCCTTATTGCCAAAATTTTATGATACAAATGCAAGACACCCCCACATTTAAGTGTTATAGGATATCATCCAGATGGGGTAATGAAAACCATTTCTACATACCCTTATAGGGTTGTTTCTAAATGGATCCTCCCCCACATTTCTTGCCATTTGATCAATATTTCCGTAACTTCACTTATGACGACATTTATACACATATGATTGAACACGATCAACCTCATTGTATCAATGAATTCAACTCATATTACATTAGCTTACATGAGCTTCCGAGCTAATCAAAGCAACACATGCCATTGTCATAAATTTGTCACCAACTTAGAATAATTCTAATTTAACACCTAGAATAAGCCTAGACAATGAGTTCTCCTCATTAGCTTTTCGAACAAACTCTTCAAAAGTTACATGTCTTTTCCTTATAATGAATGGAAATTCTCCCTCAACTTTGTCCATACACAAATTCTTTTTGTGTTCATACACATTTAAATGTTTAGAGTGAATTAGTCTCCGTCAAGACCTATAATTAACCAAGTACTAGTCTAGCATGCTTTAGACTACAATACTTTAGCATGTGAACAGAAGATGCATCATTCTGATTCTTCACAGCCCTAAAGATATCATAATATTACTTTGCAACATTCATCCCTTGTTAAGACAAAATAATGAGACTTATTCATAATCCTAAAACATCAATATTTAGGAAGGTCTCACAAATTACTGTATATAGCACATAGCTAAATTTCATCATTCATTTATGGAACATAACTTGTTTACCTTTGATCTCCAACAATCTACCATTGACTCATAAGTACTTAAACATAAGTCTTAATCCAAGTCACTTGGTGAACACATTCATCACCAACAAGATGAATGTTTCTCGCCTACAATCACTATTATGTGTGAGATAGAGTCAATTAGATTGACACTCAACAACATGGCATTCATAATTTTGCCATAAGTGATTTGCACACATCTATTGTTATTCATTAGGAGATATGTATATTTAGGATGCTCTCCCAAATGAAGGTAAAATCTCCATATAGATCTAACAATAATCAAGTGGTAGACGCATCTACTTATAAATCTCGCAAGATTTATTAAAGGTATACAATAACATATAGTACTTTTACTTTCATATGTTAGAATTCACACTTGTGTATTTTCCAATTACTTCTAATGAAGTATGTCGACATGAATGTCGTTAGTGTATTTCATCTCAATACACTCACTACGTTCTTTCATTACTCACTCATGATGTGGTTATACATTTGATGTTTCGTCTTTGACTTTTAGTCAATGTAACAACTCTCAAGTCGTTTATGTCCAAGTATTTTCATGTACTATCCGTTTAAAACCATATTCTTTTAAACAATGTATAACCGACGTTATAATTATTTTCCACAAAAATAATTTATACGCCACAACCATTAGTGATTTATTTCTTTGTAAAAAATTGAATGTGTTATCCGAAGATATTGAACACAAAACAATAAAATACATTGGAAACTAAATCATAAGTGCCAATAACTTTTGAAATTTAAACGGAAGCATAGACAATATGTAGACATCAAATAGCAAAGTGCTTTTATGTAGGATCGAGATTCGACCTAATGAGTCGATCAGAAGAGTTCTAGACCAAATGAAAGGCGGAATTCAATGATTTGGACATGATTGCAGCTTCTTTAACACTGAGAATCACTTTAACTGTCGTTTGTATTGATTTGAAAGTGATTACAGATCGTACGACACTTCGGCAACACTTCGTCTCCGAAATCAGAATGTTACAAATGAAATCCCAAGACCTCCTATATATAGGGAACACCAGGTCGCACCAAACATCTCACACGACCTGGTCCAGGTCGCACCAAATTGTCACCTCGTGCGAGGTGGTCAATCCACTTCGTGCGAGGTGGCTGGTTCAGACCTGTTTCCCGATTTTATCGTACTATGCGTCTTGGTCTATCTATCCTATTACACGACTCGATACAAGACGAAGTCAACAGACATATGCACCAACAAACTCCCCCTTGGATGTTGACGAGTCTTCAGTGTGTCGAGTCTTCAGTCTTGATCAGTCTTCACGCTCCTTCCAAAATGTCTTTCTCTGTAAGCATCCTCATCAATCTCTCTCTTCTTCTATCAGAATGTCAACCTGGATCTATTCTCTCTCTAATTCTCTTTATCAGGTCAATTGATTCCTTAAACTCATCAGTAATCTGCAGCTTCTATCTCGAGCTTTGTTCCAGAATAGCAGACTGGCTCTTTTAAACTTCAAACTCCCCTTTGCTAACAGACTCCCCCTTAAATTGTTCTGGGATCGCAATCTGACATAGCTCTCGTTCTAAGATCGTGTCCTGGCTCAAACTCTGCTCAGGCTTAGACACGGGGATCTGCATAAATCTCTACCCAAAAGTAAATTTCACAATTGTTAAGATTTAACAAATTTAGAAACCACTTGTATATATCATTCAACATCAACAATAGTTATATCAAGTTCAAATTAATGACCTTGATTAATAAACACCTCAAAATTTCTCAAATTATCTCAAACTTTAACTTCATTCTTCATTTCAAACACACAATTCCAACCCACTGTTGTTCATCATGTTTAGCACTCGGAATTTTGAAAATCAGCTTTTCAACTTCAGTTGTCGAAAATAAGATGAAAAAAATCTTTTTGAATTTTCAAAATTTTATGCTAAAACACATTCTTTTTGGTTTTTTTTTTAAGATTTTCAGAGTGTTAAAATGCAATAAAGAAATATTTACAGACAATATTTTTGTGAGTTTGTGTAAGAGGATCATATCAGGTTTTGAGACAAATCACTAACACCGTTGAGCTTTAAACACTTTAAGTTCTAAACGATTCACTTAGATTGTCAGTATACCGATCCACTTAAATTTTCACACAAAGTTCAATTGTTTCGAGATACGAGAATTAGTGTTTTAAGCACTTAACTTATTCGCGTGTCCCACCTCAGAATATACTCCCGTATCCAGACTCCTATATTCAGTCTTACAGGTGAATGTACACTAATGATATCTGTAAACGGGTAATGCGAGACCATGAGAGCTCAGGTTAGAACTTTCGTTCTGACAAAGAGATGATGGCTCGTCTTTAGGTGTGTCCCATTTGGGGATCTTTTCTTCAACAGCACATGATTAGCATTTTTCAATGTTTCATCATTTTTTATGCTGAGGGTGGGCTTTATGATTAAAGCAGTGCAGAGTATTATACGTGGACTAGGCTATTGCTTCCGCAAAATCAGAAGTCCTGGTATAATACCCCAGATATCATCATGCACAAAGACCTAGTATGTCAGAAATAGAAAGCCCTTCAAACAAGATTTCAGGGGTTACCTATATATCCGAGAGATGTTCCCCACGAGATAAGTAAGTATTTGATATTTAGGTTTATATCTCGAGAACAATTTACTAAGCGTGTAAAAACCTACTGGCATATCATCAGTGAGACCGTTTATCACATTTGACTTTCCAATTCTTTAGCATGCTGTGATTGTCTACTTATGTACTATCATTTCCTCTTTTTCACAACAAAACTCATTTTGATTTTTCGATGTTTTTAGATTTTTTATTTTATCATGTTTCTGGATTTTTCAAATTTTCAAAATTTCTAAATTTTTTACTCCCCCTAAAATCAAAAATATGTTTCAATTTTTGATTTTCAAGGAAAATTTGAAAATAAAAGCAATAAACTGTACAAATAAAATGACAAACTGATGTGAATTGCTTCAATTCTCCATTCTCTTGGCTTAAACAATCAGAACTCCCCCTGACAACAAACAATTTTCCCATTATGATTTCAAAACACTGAAGTTTGTTTTAATCAAAATGGTTTTTCCAGAAAATTAGTTTTGTTTGTCATTTCACAAACATGGGGTTTCATCACATTGTTTTCAAATTACCACTTGTAAAAATTATCACTTGTAGGTTTTTCACAAAAACATTTTTTCAAGAATGATGCCGATTCATGCTCCACGATTACCAACTTGGGAGCTCCGGCAAGTCCGGATTTTATTTTTTAAAGAATCTCACCCATTCCTGATCAATCATGGGTGAACCATCCTCATTTGGTTTAACAATTTTCGATTCATAACATTCTTTCACTCCCTTTACCTTCCCATCAGCCATCTTTCCAAAAATATGTAACGCTTTGCCATTAAATGCCTTTTCAGCATCAAATTCTTCCTTATCATAGAAGAAGTGATCTGAAATCTCAATCTTACCAATTTTTGATTTCAAGTTTCCGTTTGACAATAGTGGAAAATTTTCATCATCCATTGTTGGAACGAAATTCTCATCATTTATCATAACAGAAGGCTACTCTGACTTTGACGAGTCAGATTCATTGCCAGAAACATCCTCTGATTTCTTAGCAATCCATTTTTGTTTGTTTAAATTGGCCCTTCTTTTGTAAAAATGTTTCGAAATTTCACCAACTTTGAAAGTCGAATTTTTGAACTCCTTAAATTTCTTTGTTGGTTGTTCCTTTTTATCAGCACATTTTTCTTTCAATTTAGAGTTAGAAGAAACTCCCTGTTTTGTGTTGGTGGGCTTTGAGCAATTCCAAGCAATATGTCCAACCTCTTGGCATCTGAAACAGGTTCTTATTTCAACTCTCGATTCAGATTCCTTCAACATATTCTTTTGCTTTTCAGCGAGAAACTCCTTGTTTGACTGTTTCCAGAAAGGTTTCTCCTTCTCCTCTTCAGAACTTGCTCCTGAAACAAATTTAGTTTTTGCTTTATAAATTTTCTCATTTTTATGATTTTCAGGTGGAATAAAACCTAATCCTTTCTATTTGAAATTACTGTTATGGTTTGCTTTCTTTCGATAACCCGAACTAGAACTGTAACCCTTTTTCTTGTACAATCTTTGTTGAACTCTTGAGGTGTACTTTTTAGGTTTTTCAGTAAGATTTACATCTTTTATTTCAGAAATATTAATTTCTGTTAATTTGAAAACCTTGTTAATCATTTCAGTTTTAACACCTCTTATTGGAAATTCTTCATCAGAATATAATTTGTCGGAATCATTCAAAGTATATGCTACTTTGAATGTTTCGTCATTCAAATAATTTTTTGATATCAGAAAATCTTTATTGTAAACCCTTTTGACCGGTGAATTCGAGCTTTTGTCTGATGAACTCGAATTTTCAGATTTAGACTCTGACTTTGACTCTTCATCTTTATCCAACACCTGATCGACCACTTTCTTAATTAACTCGGACTCATGATCAGTGTCAGACGCTGTGAAGATGACATCAATATTATCTGGTAATCCATTGATAGACTCGGATTTCAGATTCAGATTGAGTGCTTCAGCCACCTTTTCAAAGTGTCGGGGGGTATAGCCATCCCACATTGGATTTGGTACGCTGTTATACTTCAAACCAATTTTCTTACCAGAATTTTCTTCATCATCTGCAACCTTATGAGCTGCAACGGCAGGATAAATGCGATCAATAACATAATCTGAACTTTGATAACTTCGAAGTAAAGAATTCACTCTTTCGGTTTCGATCATCATTGCTGCCAATTCTTGTTTCAGCCCTGCAACAATCTCAATGTATTTGTTGATTGCAGTTTGTTTTTGAAGAACTGTTGCTTTCAGAAGATTCTTCATCTAAATATCCTCATCACTGGCTCCTTTGTACAAGTTCACTTTGCTGCTTAGGAGATCATATGACTCCTTTATGCTTCTCACATTGAGTAGTAAATTCTCTTTGAGCTTCTCTAATTCAGCAAACTTTGTATCTTTCTCAGCACAATCTTTGCAAGGTACTAAACACTTTGCACAAGGTTTTTCAACCTGTACAATCATTTCCACTTCAACAATTTTTTCAACTTCGACAATTTTTTCAACTATTTTCTCCACCACCTTTTCAATCACAATCGATTCTTTCTCAACTTCTACCTTCACTTCACTCTCTTCAACCTCGAACTTCTCTGTCAGTTTTTCTTCAACATTTGCCTTATCAGCTTCAGTCTTTTCTTCAGCAATCCTTCTTGCTTCCATTTCTCTCTTCAGTCTAGCATTTTTTTTTCTCTTTCAATATCTCGATTTTATCTGCAAAAAACAAATTAAAACTATAAGGATCCAATTGTTTTCTAGATTTATTAATATACTCTTCCTCATCATCAATGTCTTCAAAGTATCGAGCAACAAATGCTTTAGAAACTGAAGGTCTAGAAGGATCATAGTCATCCCAATTGAACTCTTTCGGAATCTTTTCATCTTCTTGGTCTATCAAACCATAACAAGCTTTACCCTTTGATTCTTCAATCGAAATAATACGTGAATGTGAAGATTGTTGTTGATATGGTTGTTGAGCAACCTGATGACAAATTTCTTTTCTATGATAATCATTGTTTCCGAAAGGATCTTGTCTTCCGGTTGCTTCTCTGTTAGTACACTCTCGTTTAAAATGCCCTTTTTCTCGGCAACGAAAAGAAGTAACCTTCGACTTGTCAAAACCTAGCTGAGATGTAGCAGCTTTTCTGCTCTTCTCAAAACGCTAGCTAAACACCACTTGATGTCCATCAACTGAAGTTCCTCAGAATCAATCTGGTCATAATCCTCTTTAGTGAGCATCGGATTGCCAATTCGTCCAGTAACCGAGCTTTCATACGACTCTAACACAGTAACAAGTCATGCCATGTGTTGCTTCGCAATATCTGGAGAGATTTTGACCATTTTGAATATTTATGTAACATTGCATTGCAAAACTTGACCATTAAAGTTTGTTGAACTTTGTGGTTGAGAACTTGGTGTTGAGAAATTTGGTTCAAAACTTGAATAAGACGAAGAATATCCACTGCTCTGATTTGTATTGTTTGCATTTGTTCCGGAAGTACCATCAGCACTGAAAGCAGTCTGAATCTTTGGACTTGGAGTGGTCTCAACTTTGCTTCCTCTATAGTATAAACTAACATCTTGTTGAGCACTTGGACTTCTCATCGTAGCAGTTTTTCGAATTGCTAGTTCATGTTCTTCCAATTTCTGGATAAACATACTCAAATTCATATCTTCAAATTGTCGGTTATGCTTTAAAATCAATAGATATGTTCCCCATTCATTCTGTGGTAATGCATCAGCTAGCTTATCAACCCATTCATCATCTTCTTTCTTGATGTCCAATCTTTTCATTTCCATGACAAGATGACAATATCTCTCAATAATCATTCTTGTTGTTTCACGTTCCATAGCTGTAAACATATCAAAACACTTTTTTAGTAATGCTCGTTTATTTATTATCATATCAGCACTACCCTTAAACTTTTTAATCAACGCTTTCCAGATTGATCTAGCAGTTCCCCGAAAACGGGTTTGGTAATCAAACCCTGTTAATACTAAAAGACGGGTAGAGTACCGTTAGCGCCAAAAGTAACCCGCTAAATATTAGAATTTAAATAATTAATCCTAATATTAATTAAAAGGCGGATAAGAACTTTCAAGGAATAAAAGGGATAAAAGGCCCGAGTTAACGGAGCTTAAAATAAACGGGTTAGGACTTTCGGGACTCACTAAGTTAACTAGGGGTAATTAACCTAGTTAATTATTTGTTTAAAAACAATAAAAAAGCATGGACTAGTAAGTCTTTTATAAACCAAACGATAGTTGAGGGACCAAAGTTGTTAAAATTGAAACAAGTAATATTAAAACAAAATAATTACACCAAACACACACTTAGGTGTGTGTGTCTGGTCGATGTTACACAGGGGCGATCCAGGAGCTCCTCAACAAACCCTAACTCTTGCAAAATCTGCCAAATTGAAGGATGAAATCAATCCCAAATCAAAATCCGAGCACGAATTAGTGATCTCCACTGAAAAAGGAGTCGCAAGGTATGTAAATTTCATGAGAAATCTCTAGTTGAATTTCTAAGTGAACCTAGAGAATACAAAAATTGTTGATGCATGCTTGTTATATGGATGAAATAGGAACATTGTAGTGTTTAGGAGTAAACCCTAAACAAGTATATATTGAAATCATGCTTAGCTCAAGTAAATTTAGATTTTGTTGATGCTAAATTCATGTAAGAGATGTTTTTAGGGTTTTGATTGCTAAAAAAAATAGTGTTATGATGTCAAGAACATGCTTTAATTGAAAGCTGAATTCAAACAGCTCCTAATCATAATTCACAGCCGACTTGTATTGGCTGTAACATGGACAAAACTTGACAAAAACATGTGTTTCTTAAGTCTAAAATGTAATTCCTGGAAATATCTTTAAAACCCCATTGGAATCGCATTTTTTTGACGAAAATTGAGCGTTTTATGAATTTTTCCGTATCAAAGGTTCAAGCTGTGTTTTCTGGTAGAAATTGCAGCCCATTATGAATGTCATAACTCAATTTAGGAATTTAGTTATGACCTCAAATTTTTACTATAGATAGTTTTAAGTGATTAGAAAAATCGTCAATTGGAATTTCGTCAATCGGATAAACGAGGAATTTTAAATGAATTTTTCCGTAAGCTGCAGTCAGAAGTAACGAATCTGATTGCAGCTTAGTAAATGAATTTTTACGAATTTTTTGTAAAGAGTTAGATCTTGAAATTTTAACACAAGGCCTAACCCTCCGAGAGGTACGCCACATAAAAAAATCCTAATTTTTGAAGACTTGTAAACAGGTTAAACAAGTCACCAAAAACAGCCCATTTTCAGTGATATGAAATCCCTAAATGAAATCGCGGTCTACTTGGTTGTGTGTAAAACGTGATTATATTAAGTGTTCGGATGAATGCGTAGAAATGTGTAAGGTGGAAGATCATATTAAATTATGGTTAATCTTACCACCTTGTGAACATTGGATAATAGTTTGGCGCTTAACAAGCTAGGTGGAAGCTTGTGGATGAAGCGGGTCAAACGGAGCGAGTATGGAAAGAAAAGCGTGGCATGGATGCAAGGTAAGTGAATCTTACACATTTTTGTAGAATACATATTTATTTTATAGGTTGTAAATACGATAAAGACGATATTCGGAATATGGTCTCGAACGCTAAATGGTAGGGGTCGGGACAAATAAAGTTGAAAAAAAAACCACGATTAATGATATAAAAAGGTGAATTGGTAAACTAGTCATGAAAAGACTAAGATATAATGAGTTTCCGAACGGCTACGTTATAAGTAGACCTAAAGAATTAAAAAGAAGAAAAACGGTGATTTGGTCAAGTGAAAATGGATTAAAATTGAATTTAAAACGACACCAAGTGGCATAAGCCAAATTGAGTAAACGCTTAAGAAACAGATGTAAGAGACTTAACTAATTGGTGAAAAATCCAAAATAGTTACTAAACGAAATGGTAAATAGATGCCATTGAATCTAAGCGCAAATGGTTGGTCGTTTAGACCAAACGGGTCAAATGGTGATGTTGACACCATTTGACAATTTACGACTAATAAGTGTTTGTCGAGTCTTATGCTTACAGAACAAAACGGCTTACGATTTATCAATGCTATGATATAACAATTTAGTGAGACAAGGTATTAAAAACGGGTCATTGTGTTGATCCGAGCCAGATACGTATAAATAAGATTATAGTTAAACAAGCGAATGGGTCAAAAGTGTTAAACAGGAATTTCAAGCCGAGAGCTTGAAATTTTGAATTTTTAAGTAGTTTTATATCAGGTTTTAACTCCATAGGATGAAGAATTAAATTACGATCGCATGAGAAAAAGAATCACGCGAATCGGATAAGTAGAACAAAAGTTATGCACGTTTTTTGAGTTATAAGTTTGAGCTTTTGAGCTGGGAATCTGTAGTTCAGCAACAAACAATTCTGGACAAAACAGGGCGTCGCGCCACGCGACGCGACGGGTTCCATAAATCAAAATATATATATATATATATATATATATATATATATATATATATATATATATATATATATATATATATATATATATATATGTTTATGTTAATAGTATACGCATTGCGAACCCGTTTAAATACGTTTTAAGCTACGTATGACTAATCTAACTCATGTTTTATGAGTTGTAGGTAAATTTCTAGTACCGTAGGACGATCAAGCTCACTGAAGAACCGAACACGATCAAGAAACGAGCTTCCGCACGACGTTTCGTTGTTACTTTTAAATGACGAACTTAATTACATTATGTTGTAAACTTTTAAGTTGTAAAAGTTTTAAATTACTCGTATTTTCTAAGGATCCTTAGTCTTATTTATATGTTTATTTTCGTTATATATACGAAAACCTTTAAAATAACAACAAGGGTGTTACAAGTTGGTAATCAGAGCTCAAGGTTAAAAGGGTAAGTGTGTTCGGTTCGAGGCTTGATCGCAAATCCGGTAAGTACAAGTATGTTAATGGTTTAGTATGATTAAAGTGTTGCGAACAACACATAGGGTTATTGTGTAATACACGTTACCCCAATGAAAACGATAGGTATAGTTAACGAAATCACGTGCGTTGACACGTACAGTAAAAAAAAGGCCTTGTATTACAATACAGCCGTTTATTAATGTTGGAATTACTAACCTTTGTAAATGTTTAGTTGAAGGACACTCGCATATGAAGATGACGAGAGTTGAGCGAATTGTGGATATGATGGTGGAACGGTCCGAGGTATGACGAGCAGAGCATACTCATTAAGGACCTAAATCGCGCGACGATCGCGAACAAAGTTAACGGCAAGAGAAGCCCGTAAGGGCAAGCATTACCAGGTGCACGCTTTTAAATTTAATCGCATAAGTAGTAATATGCAACAAACACGTAGGGAACGACGGTTGCATATATCTAATAAAACCTGAATAGGATATCTATTCAGGATGATGTTTCCAAGAGAAGTTTAATAGAAACATGTGTTATTCACGATGAGGAATAACAAAGAAATAATAGGATTAGTTCATATGGAAACTTGGATGGGGGATAATTATCCAAGTGGAAAACTCTCAATATAATGCTATTGAGAATAGTAGCGATCACATTAACGAATGTGATTATATAATAGTTCAATAGAAAAGAAAAAACATTTTATATGTACAAAAGTAAAACTAGTAAAACTAATGATTGTTGTTTTGCAATTAAACAAAATTTTACTAAAATGAAATCAGAGATATGAAATAAATAGGGGCGTTACTTACATGGGGTGTGATGTAAAAACTACAAAAAGGTCATGTGTATCATGTGTTGATCGCTTACTCTGGCCAAGTAAGTAGTGGCATATGATACCATGAACTTCTTGTAGCGGACACATTTACATCCGATGTAGTAAGGACGGGGTGAATGGGACTAATTTAAATGGTACCCAAATGAGTCAAACAAGTAAGATGTTTGATAGTAAACGTAAACGCAAGTCGGATGACAGGGAGCGTATTACGTTAGAACAACGAGCCCGAAAGAAGGGACAAAGATTAAAGTAAATGAAAATACAAACCAACTAATGTTAATGCTAAGGCATAAGGGATAAAGTTTGACTATCATAAGTGATGAAATTCACACAGACAAGTTAAAGGGGTAGAATAAAAGAATAAAGGACATGACTAAATAAAAGCGATGGATTTCGCTAAGACGATCAAATAAATTAAGATGATGTCTAAAACCATATAAGAATGGTTACTTAACGATGACTTTGGTAAAGATACCCGATGGACGGGTAGGATTGTGGGTGAATGCGTAAACCGAGAGACGGGAACGCGAAAAAGAAAGTCAAAAGACTCGGAATATGAGTCATGACTAAAAGACGATGAGAATTTGCAAACAAAAATTTTGATAATTTTGTTCAACTATTCTAGAGTTGAACGGGTCGAATAAAGAACGAAGTTTAACGTTCATAAGTGATAAAACCGCACACGAATAAGTCAAACGAGACAAATACAGTATAAGAAATTGGTAGTACAAATAGGCGCAAACCGAATAATAGAAGCACGAAATATTAATGAACCTATGTGATGGGTCGTAAAGGAATGTAGATAGGAAAAAACGCAAACTAGCGAAACAAGAATGTTAAAAACATTAAGATAAAGAACCCGGGTAACGGGTTGTAAAGAAGTACAGGTAAGAACCGGATAATGGTAAGCGTAGGACAAACTGACGTGTAAATGACGTTAGAAGTCATAAAGTCGGAAATATAATTCGAAAGAAAACAAATGAAGCCTTAGACCACGGTCAAGGTCAAATGAAATCCAAAAAGCAAAAGTGAATGATTCTAAACATAAAAAGGGTACCTTGACACCATAAATATATATATATATATATATATATATATATATATATATATATATATATATAGTTAAGTAAAGACACAAATAAAAGATGATCTACGGGATCATCATAACCTATGGGATTATAAATAGTGTTAAAGTCTATGGGACCAAAAAGACCTTCGGGTCACGAATAGAAAGAAACGAATTGTAGGGGTCTCACCTTAAATGGGTAAAAAGGTGAAAATCTAAATAAATAGCCTACAAAGCTAAGTGAAAGAACCTATGGGACATATGGGTCAAGCGTGAGAATTCGTTATAATTCCCTGCATTAAATAATAACTAAAAGGAATGGATCATCGGAAGTAACATTCCTAAAAATGAGAGAAAGAGGTAAGACAAAGAGGAAATGTAAACTAAAAAAAAAATTAGTTTATAGTCAAAAGCAAAGTTTTAACGAACATAAGTCATATGAGGGAATTTAGAAAATCTTAAACACACATAAGGCCGGAGATGGCAAAATGGTATACCCGGATGACGGGGTATGAAGTGACGGCGATTAATTAGTCTAGCCGATAAAGCTATTCAAAGATAGGAAAATGTCATGACAAATACAAAGCGCTTGTCAACATAAGACAAGCGCGGGATAAACATGTTAACAGATTGATGAGACTAAGTGGTCAAGTGACAACTCGGTCAATAAGGATAATGCATATAAGCTAAAAATAAAGGCCCGCGAGGCCCTACACATGAAAGAGGTACGCGTAAAAAAAAATGAAAACACTAGATCGAAAAGAACGAGTGAATGTCTTGAAAACGAAACTAGGTTCGTTTAGTTTAAATTAAAAGAAATACGTAAATAAGGTTTCGGGGGCGAAACCTCTTTAAGGGGGGTAGACTTGTAACACCCAGAAAACAGGTTTGGTAATCAAATCCCGTTAATACTAAAAGACGGGTAGAGTACCGTTAGCGGCAAAAGTAACCCGACAAATATTAGAATTTAAATAATTAATCCTAATATTAATTAAAAGGCGGATAAGAACTTTCAACGAATAAAAGGGATAAAAGGCCCGAGTTAACGGAGCTTAAAATAAACGGGTTAGGACTTTCGGGACTCACTAAGTTAACTAGGGGTAATTAACCTAGTTAATTATTTGTTTAAAAACAATAAAGAAGCATGGACTAGTAAGTCTTTTATAAACCAAACGATAGTTGAGGGACCAAAGTAGTTAAAATTGAAACAAGTAATATTAAAACAAAGTAATTACACCAAACACACACTTAGGTGTGTGTGTCTGGTCGATGTTACACAGGGGCGATCCAGGAGCTCCTCAACAAACCCTAACTCTTGCAAAATCTGCCAAATTAAAGGATCAAATCAATCCCAAATCAAAATCCGAGCACGAATTAGTGATCTCCACAGAAAAAGGAGTCGCAAGGTATGTAAATTTCATGAGAAATCTCTAGTTGAATTTCTGAGTGAACCTAGAGAATACAAAAATTGTTGATGCATGCTTGTTATATTGATGAAATAGGAACATTGTAGTGTGTAGGAGTAAACCCTAGACAAGTATATATTGAAATCATGCTTAGCTCAAGTAAATTCAGATTTTGTTGATGCTAAATTCATGTATAAGATGTTTTTAGGGTTTTGATTGCTAAAAAAAATAGTGTTATGATGTCAAGAACATGCTTTAATTGAAAGCTGAATTCAAACAGCTCCTGGTCAGAATTTACATCCGACTTGTATTGGCTGTAACATGGACAAAACGTGACAAAAACATGTGTTTCTTGAGTCTAAAATGTAATTCCTGGAAATATCTTTAAAACCCCACTGGAATCGCATTTTTTCGACGAAAATTGAGCGTTTTATGAATTTTTCCGTATCAAAGGTTCAAGCTGCGTTTTCTGGCAGAATTTGCAGCCCATTACGAATGTCATAACTCAATTTACGAAATTTATTTATGACCTCAAATTTTTACTGTAGATAGTTTTAAGTGATTAGAAAAATCGTCAATTGGAATTTCGTCAATCGGATAAACGAGGAATTTTAAATGAATTTTTTCGTAAGCTACAGTCAGAAGTGACGAATCTGATTACAGCCTAGTAAATGAATTTTTCCGAATTTTTGGTAAAGAGTTAGATCTTGAAATTTTAACACAAGGCCTAACCCTCCGAGTGGTACTCCACATAAGAAAATCATAATTTTTGAAGACTTGTAAAAAGGTTAAACAAGTCACCAAAAACAACTCATTTTCAGTGATATGAAATGCCTAAATGAAATTGTGGTCTACTTGGTTGTGTGTAAAACGTGATTATATTAAGTGTTCGGATGAAGGCATAGAAATGTGTAAGGTGGAAGATCATATTAAATTATGGTTAATCTAATCACCTTGTGAACATTGGATAATAGTTTGGCGCTTAACAAGCTAGGTGGAAGCTTGTGGATGAAGCAGGTCAAACGGAGCGAGTATGGAAAGAAAAGCGTGGCATGGATGCAAGGTAAGTGAATCTTACACCTTTTTGTAGAATACGTATTTATTTTATAAGTTGTAAATACGATAAAGACGATATTCGGAATATGGTCTCCGACGCTAAATGGTAGGGGTCGGGACAAATAAAGTTGAAAAAAAAAACCACGATAAATGATATAAAAAGGTGAATTGGTAAACTAATCATGAAAAGACTAAGATATAATGAGTTTCCGAACAGCTACTTTATAAGTAGGCCTAAAGAATTAAAAAGAAGAAAAACGGTGATTTGGTCAAGTGAAAATGGATTAAAATTGAAGTTTAAAACGACACCAAGTGGCATAAGCCAAATTGAGTAAACGCTTAAGAAACGGATGTAAGAGACCTAACTAATTGGTGAAAAATCCGAAATAGTTACTAAACGAAATGGCAAATAGATGCCATTCAATCTAAGCGCAAATGGTTGGTCGTTTAGACCAAACGGGTCAAATGGTGATGTTGACACCATTTGACAATTTACGACTAATAAGTGTTTGTCGAGTCTTATGCTTACAGGATAAAACGGCTTACGATTTATCAATGCTATGATATAACAATTTAGCGAGATAAGGTGTTAAAAATGGGTCATTGTGTTGATCCGAGCCAGGTACGTATAAATAAGATTATAGTTAAACAAGCGAATGGGGTCAAAAGTGTTAAACAGGAATTTCAAACCGAGAGCTTGAAATTCTGAATTTTTAAGTAGTTTAATATCAGGTTTTAACTCCATAGGATGAAGAATTAAATTACGATCGCGTGAGAAAAAGAATCACGCGAATCGGATAAGTAGAACAAAAGTTATGCACGTTTTTGTGAGTTGTAAGTTTGAGTTTTTGAGATGGGAATCTGCAGTTCAGCAACAAACAATTCTGGACAAAACAGGGCGTCGCGCCACGCGACAGCAAAAGCAAGGAGTCGTCGCGTCGCGTATGACTAATCTAACTCATGTTTTATGAGTTGTAGGTAAATTTAATAGTATATATATATATATATATATATATATATATGTGTGTGTTTATTTTAATAGTATACGCATTGCGAACCCGTTTAAATACTTTTTAAGCTACGTAAGACTAATCTAACTCATGTTTTATGAGTTGTAGGTAAATTTCTAGTACCGGAGGACGATCAAGCTCAATGAAGAACCGAACATGATCAAGAAACGAGCTTCCGCACGACGTTTCGTTGTTACTTTTAAATGACGAACTTAATTACATTATGTTGTTAACTTTTAAGTTGTAAAAGTTTTAAATTACTCGTATTTTCTAAGGATCCTTTATCTTATTTATATGTTTATTTTCGTTATATATACGAAAACCTTTAAAATAACAACAAGGGTGTTACAGGTAGAGTGTGATCTTTCTCTAAGGAAACCCATGCATCAAATTTGTTCGCTTGTACCCAGTTTTCAAAACGGTCTTGCCACCCTTTAAAGTCCTCAATGTACATAAGCTTTAGAGGCTTTTGGAAAGTTCCCGTTTCATTCTCGATACCAACAATTTCGGCAACGGTAACTGGAGTGACCGGAGCAGTAGCAAAAACGTTGTAAAACTCGTTATCCATGTTTCAGTTTAAAAAAAATTCACAATGACTGATTGTTCAAACGAGCTGGAGTTTCAAACGAGCTGACAAACTTCAAACGATCTGAAAACCTTTTAACCCAAACGATCTGGACCACTTCCAAATGATCTGGATCTAATTTCAACCCGTGCGAATTGGACAACCTTTCAAACGACCTGTAACAATTCACCTCGTGCGAATTGGTTCAGAGCCAAACTATCTGGAAGTCAATCCGTGCGACATGGTTCAAACCATGCGACCTGGTTCAAATCGTGCAATCTGAACTACTCTCAAACGACCTGAACACCTACAAACGACCTGGTCCCACTTCGTGCGAGCTGGCTGTTCAGTTCGTGCTACCTGAAGATATTTTCAAGCGACCTGATCATTCAACTCGTGCGACTTGGCTAACTTTCACACGATCTGAGCAGAATTCGAACGATCTGAGAGATTTTCACGCGGTTTGGTCAATTTTATCAAGTTTTAGGTTGATTTTAGGTCTGATTTGTTCATGGATTGATTAAAACAATGTTTTACGTGTTATATCACAAAATCAGATCATTTTATCCGTAAATTCGTTGAAATTTGATGAAAAGTGTAGAAGAATGAGTAGAAATCAGATTTTATCCGTGAAAACAAGCTGAAATGGTAAGAACTCTTCCTCCTGAGCTCTGATACCATTTGTAGGATCGGAGAATCCATCAAACGAGTCGATCAGAAGAGCTCTCGATCAATACGAAAGGCGGAATCAGACGTATTGATGTTATAGCAGCTTGATTTGCACTTAGAATCACTTTAACTGTCGATTGTATTGATTTTATAGTGTTTACAGATCGTTCGACACTTCGGCAGCACTTCGTCTACGGAATCAGAATGTTACAAATGAAATCCCAAGACCTCCTATATATAGGGAACACCAGATCGCACCAAACATCTCACACGACCTGGTCCAGGTCGCACGACCTGGCCAGGTCGCACCAAATTGTCACCTCGTGCGAGGTGGTCAATCCACTTCGTGCGAGGTGGTTGGTTCAGACCTGTTTCCCGATTTTATCGTACTATGCGTCATGGTCTATCTATCCTATTACATGACTCGATACAAGACGAAGTCAACAGACATATGCACCAACATTTTATCTTCAACACTTTATAATCTGACCAAAATCTTCTCAACAATATCGTCCCATGGCATGTCTTGAGGTACTCCCTCAATAAGACTCCATGCACTTGTAAGTACAAGTTCCCCATTTCATCTTGAAACTTTAAACTTTGACAATTATACTCAAAACAACACCAAGTTGTTACAAATACTAGATTTAAGTAGTAAACTTGAACAATTAAATTTGTTCACAACAACACCAAGTTGTTTTTCACCAAATAACATTTTCTAAAACACATGTTAGAAAAAAATGTTATAACAAGCACATTATAGAATCGAATGTTTACATAAAATGTTTTCGAAAGATATAGTTTATAAAATAAACCATTTCTAATCATTTTTAATGCACACATAAGCAATTAAATGTTTACATAAAACATTCATGTTCATTATGAACAATCTCTAACCTCGTATTCGTGATACACATTTTCTAACACACGTGTTAGAAAATTTAAGTCATTTTATATAAAACATGACCATTTAGATTTAGAAATCACAAATTAAAGTTGGTGATAAAATCACACACAACTACACCATCACTTTATGGTGATTTAATTCTTATATTCTTACTCTTGTATTTTTTTCAATCTCATCAAGTTTGGCACATAGCCTACTTTTAATACAAGAGACATGGGGTGGAGATAACTCTCACTTAATTAAAGACTTTATTAGAGACATAAACTCTAATAAAAACTAATAAATTGACATGAAACTCTCCTTAAGAGTTTATCTTCCATATGAAGAGTCTAGTAAATGATTTTACTTTTTTCTCTCTCAAAAAACCTTTTCGAATTCTGCCGGACAATCGGAGGCTCGACGAAGCAAAATTGGTCGGTATAGTGTGCAAGGTTGCCGGTACTTTCGGGCTTGACCTTTCACCCTATTCAGTCTTAACGGAGCTTCCATTCGCCGTTCCGATTTTGTCCTAGTGTTACTTTTCCGGCCATTTCCGTTTAATTCACCCTTGATTGCTTAGCCGATCTGTTATCGATCGCGGCTATCTGAGTATAGTTTAGCTAGATTGACACGAATCCGGTTAACCTTTTAAAGCGTGATCTTATCGGGTGGCTACGGTTTTATCCCTAAGGGTCTTTTCGATTTCGAATTATGGGGAGTTCTTATAATAATGGTGGACAGGGGTATAATGTTACAACGTTTTATGTGGGAAACCTACCAGGTGAAATATCGAAGTCACTGATTTGGAAAGCATTTCAGCCGCATGGAACAGTGAAAGATGCATATGTAGCAAAAAAGAGAGATGCCAGGGGGAACTATTTTGGTTTCGTTAGACTACAAGGGGTGATGAACATGAAAAAGGTACTGGAAAACATGAATATGTTACCATCTTTGAAGCAAGATTAAAAGTCTTTCCGGCAAAATTCGGAAAGGGTAATAAACGTTTCAACATACACGAGAATCAATAAGTTAAGACCCAGAAATATGTCCTGGAAACAAACAACAAGCAACCAGTTGGTGAAACACTCCCGAATCAGGCGTATGTAAGGAAAGGGGTCTCTTTTAAGGAATCATTAGTAGGTCAGTCAACAAAGAATAAAGAAAATCCGATGAAAGAGGTGGAAAAGAGACTAGAATATAAGGGTAGACCAGCACTATATCCAAGCCACTGTATGATGAGGTCAGTGGTAGTTGAGGCGATTAGTATAGAAGCAATAAAGAAGATGAGGAGGACACTAGATGAAAGTGGTCACCAGGAAAGTGCGATAAGTTATATTGGTGGATTAAAATTTCTAATAATCTTCAAAGTGAAAAGGGAAGCTCTACATTTCATAAGACAAGAAGAAATTTTATGGAAACAATTATTCTCATCAGCAACATTATGGGAAGGGCAAGAAATGAGATGTGAAAGGCTAGTTTGGATAAGAATCACTGGGGTACCCTAGCAACTCAGGGATGAGAATTTTTATAACACGATTGCAGAACTATATGGCAAAATTGTGGTGGAGTCAGATTTTTCGTGGAATACGTCTAAGAATCATGAGTCCGTGTGTGCGGTAGTAACGGAATCCGGCAAACGTATAGAGGAAGCTGTTCACGTAGACTGGGAGGAGCGTTCTCACCAAATATGGGTATCCGAGGTACCCGAGATGACCGTCAACCAAATTTTGGGGGAATCTATGTCAGCGGTGGCGTCGGAGCCGTCAATTTCGAATAGCTCGGATGATGAATCAGTGGCCGGTGATAATAACGAAATGAAGAAGGTGAAATTAGGACGGGAGATTCGGTTCCGCCGGAGCCGACAATCCAACCGGAGAAGAAGGTAGCCCAAGAGTCGACAGTAGATGAAGAGTCAAATTATGATAGCATGCATGGGAATGTGGAAGGGGTGCAAGGGGAACAGAGGGGTTCGAAGCCTGACAATTCTTTTCCTAGGTTGATGGAAACTTTAAATGGAGGTGGGGTCAGTAATACACGTATGGAGAATCCATTTAATATGGGGAGTAATGAGAACATGGGCCAAAAAAATGAACTAAATTCTAGGAAAAGAAGAAGGTGTATGAGGAGCCCAACAACCCAAGAAAACGATGGTAATGACAACTGGGCCCAAAGGTTTAAGTTCCCTAGTGGGTTAGATCTAAACAGCCCAGCTAGGGATCAATTTACGGGACAAAACGAAATAAGCAACATAAATCAAGGAGCAAAACAAAAGGACGCAGGTTTTGGAGGCGTTGCACAGGGAAGTCAAGTAGCAGCGTTGGATCCGTCCATCCATCACCAATCTGGGTCGTCTGAGGCTGCAATCAATGGTGTCACACCCCAACCGATGGCGGAAACATCGGGGCATGGCACTGAGCGAAACAGATTGTCCAGAAGTTTCCATAACAATCGTCATTACTATTCAATTTAAAATAACATGTCCCATACCATGTCTCAAACAGTAAACAAAATTATTACAGATAAAATCTAGGCAAATAATTCCGTTCTGACAACTCAGATTTAAATGCAGCAATTGTTTATCTGTTTCTAGAGACCCTTGATTCATTTACTAGAGACAACTATTTGTTGGGCTCTAGAGCTTTATTCTAGCTTCGATTTCCTAGCAGGTGTGCATCCTAAGCACCTGTCACATACGTTAAAATAAAGTCAATACATATAATGTAAAGGTGAGCATACAAGTTTAGTACTAGCATATAGAGTTCGAATTCGTTTACGCATAACCAGCACGTACACATAGAGAAATGAAGCACGTTAGCTATCGACATAGATCCATCGATACCAATGACTGTGGGTTGACTGCCAAATGCAGTTCTCAATACATGATTACCACCGTAATCCATGCAAGTAATGATCCTTAACAACCCCCGCGAACGGGTGCTGAGTCCAAACTATAGTACTATCGTTGCTAAGGCAGGTAGACAGCATTCCATGTGTAAACATAACAAACAAGCATTCATAAGCCACGTATAACATGCATTAACGGTTAGCGTTCAAATAGTATTGAGTAGTGTGTTTGATGTGATTTGAATAGTTGTAACGTATGTAACACCCAAAAGTGCATAAAGCAAAAAGGGATTGAGTATACTCACAGCGGTTGATGGATTGAAGGGAGCGCTTAGCGAGTAAGGTTAGCCTGAATAGTTTGATAGCATAACGATAAGTGACGCGTAAAATAATACGAAGTGAGTGTGGGTCGGATAGCTGTTCGGTCGGATGGTAATCCGATCGGACAGCAATCCGTGCGGATATCAATTCGTTCGGATGGTCATCCGGTCGGACGGTAGTCCAGTCGGATGACTATTCGAGTGGATTGTTTCTTCCTATGAGATGAATGTGTTTGTGTATGATGGCTTGACTTTTGAAGTTTTTGTTGTAGCATTGTGAAAGCATTGAAGTATCTCTATCCTTCAAGTCGGTCGATCGGATGGTCAATCGTGCGGATAACAATCCGTTCGGATTGTCATCCGGTCGGACGGTAGTCCGGTCGGACGGCGACCTTAGTGATGAGGTTACTTTGTGGGAACAATTCATAGCAGAAGAGTCACTCGGTCGGATGTTCATTCGACCGGGTGGCAACCCTGTTAATGAACATGTTGAAGATTGTTCAAGTCTTTAAAGTCCTAGTATCTCATGATCCGAAGAGTATTCCGGTCGGATGGTAATCCAATCGGATGGCTATTCGTTCAATACTCAAACTTTAGATAAAGTAGATTAAGTGTGGGACCCAAAGTGTGATCCGTTCGGATGGCAATCTGTTCGGGTGGCTTATCCGCTCGGACAGTAGTCCGGTCGGACAGCATTTCATTCCGGTTGTTCCATTCGTCTTGCACTTTGACTTTTACTTTGACTTTTACCTTGACTTTGACCTTGACTTTGACCTTGACTTTGACTTTTACTTTGACCTTGACTTTGACTTTTACTTCCCGAAAACACGGGGTGTTACAGCCTCCCCTTGTTTAGGGAATTTCGTCCCGAAATTAAGTTGAAGCCGTATCGAACAACTGCGGGTACTTCGCCTTCATGTCGCTTTCGAGTTCCCAAGTGAACTCGGCGCCTCGTTTGCCTTCCCATCGGACTTTCACAATAGGAATGCGAGAGCGTCTGAGTTGCTTGGTTTGGCGGTCCATGATTTCGACAGGCTTCTCCACGAAGTGTAATGTTTCGTTTATTTGGAGATCATCGAGAGGTACGATTAAATCATGCTCAGCCAGGCATTTTCGGAGGTTTGACACATGGAAAGTCGGGTGGACGTTACTAAGTTCCTCTGGTAGTTCGAGTCTGTAGGCGACTTTTCCGATCCTTTCCAGAATCTTAAAAGGTCCAACATATCGAGGCGCGAGCTTTCCTTTCTTTCCGAATCGGACCACACCCTTCCAAGGGGATACCTTTAGGAGTACGTAGTCACCAACGTCAAATTCAAGGGGCTTGCGTCGTCTATCGGCATAACTTTTCTGTCGATTCTGAGCCTTTACCAGGTTGTCTCGAATTTGGAAAATTCTGTCTGTCGTTTCTTGTAATAGCTCAGGACCGGTTAATTGCGAATGACCGATCTCATGCCACACAATAGGCGATCGACATCTTCTTCCATATAAAGCCTCGAATGGTGCCATTTGAATGCAAGAATGATAGCTGTTGTTATACGAGAATTTGACTAGCGGCAGGTATTTATCCCAATTACCACCGAAGTCTATGACACACGAACGGAGCATGTCTTCAAGAGTACGAATCGTTCTCTCAGTCTGACCGTTGGTTTGAGGGTGGAAGGCGGTACTTAGATTAAGCGATGTACCAAGAGCCTTTTGAAACGTTTCCCACAGTCGTGAGGTAAACCGAGCATCACGATCAGAGATGATGTCACGAGGCATCCCATGATTACAAATGATCTCGTCGGTGTAGATTCGGGCTAATCGTTCTACCTTGTAGTCTTCCCGTATTGGCAAAAAGTGAGCTGATTTAGTCAATCGGTCAACCACAACCCGAATGCTGTCGTGATCTGATGACGTGTGCGGAAGCTTTGTTATGAAATCCATAGCTATACTCTCCCACTTCCACATAGGGATCGGTGGTTGTTCGAGTAAGCCAGAGGGTCTTTGGTGTTCAGCCTTGACTCTTGCACAAGTTAGGCATTTCCTGACGTAAAGAGCAATATCCCTTTTCATGCCCGGCCACCAGTACTTATAACGAAGGTCCTGGTACATTTTTTCGGCACTGGGATGAATAGAGTACCAGGATTTGTGGGCTTCGTCCATCAGAATTTGTCGCAAATCGGTCTGTTTAGGGATCCAGATTCGGTCCAGAAAGTGGAATATTCCATTCGACTTGCTTACAAGCTGGGCTCCATCGTGGTAGATTCTTTCTTTCTTCAGAGTGCGGTCGTTGAAACACGCATGTTGAGCTTCGCGGATGAGGGTTTCGAGATCGTATTGAGTTTGAACATTACGAGTGCTAAGCAGATAGTTCCGTCTGCTGAGTGCGTCGGCAACAACATTTGCTTTGCCTGGGTGATAACGAATCTCACAGTCATAGTCGTTGAGAAGTTCTACCCATCGGCGTTGACGCATATTAAGTTCCTTCTGATTAAACATATGTTGTAGGCTTCTATGATCGGTGAAGATCGTACACTTGGTACCGTACAGGTAGTGTCGCCAAATCTTTAACGCAAAAACAACTGCGCCTAGCTCGAGATCATGGGTTGTATAGTTCTTCTCGTGGATTTTGAGCTGACGAGATGCGTAAGCTATAACCTTGTCCCGTTGCATGAGGACACAACCAAGACCAAGGTTGGAAGCATCACAGTAGACGATGAAATCGTTGTTTCCGTCGGGTAGTGTGAGAATAGGAGCATTGCAAAGCTTATGCTTGAGGGTTTGAAAGGCAGACTCTTGTTCAATTCCCCAAACAAAAGGCTTGTCCTTGTGCGTGAGAGCGGTAAGCGGCACAGCGATCTTTGAGAATCCTTCAATAAATCATCGATAATAGCCCGCCAATCCGAGGAAAGAACGGACTTCCGAAGGGTTCTTGGGTGTAATCCAACTCTTGACAGCTTCAATCTTTGCAGGATCGACATGAATACCCTGACTATTGACAATGTGACCCAGAAACTGAACTTCCCCCAGCCAAAATTCACACTTGGAGAACTTGGCATAGAGTCGATTCCCCTGGAGTAGCTCGAGAACCAAACGTAGATGTTGCGCGTGTTCGGTTTTTGATTTGGAATAGATCAAGACATTGTCGATGAATAGGATGACGAAACGGTCGAGATACGGTTTACACACGCGATTCATCAGATCCATGAAAACCGCAGGTGCGTTGGTTAAACCAAAGGGCATAACAACGAATTCGTAGTGGCCGTATCGAGTGCGAAACGCGGTTTTGGGTATATCCTCCTCTTGGATGCATAGTTGGTGATATCCTGAGCGTAGATCGATCTTCAAGAAGCATGTAGCACCTTGTAGCTGATCGAACAAGTCGTCGATGCGAGGTAGGGGATAGCGGTTCTTGATGGTTAACTTATTCAACTCCCGATAATCGATGCACATCCGAAACGACCCATCCTTCTTTTTGACGAAAAGGGCCTGCACACCCCAAGGAGAGGTGCTCGGGCGAATAAAGTCTTTCTCAAGTAATTCCTAGAGTTGGCTTGAAAGTTCACGCATTTCGGACGGCGCGAGTCGACAAGGAGCTTTGGCAATGGGGTTGGCTCTAGGAATGAGGTCGATACGAAAGTCGATATCACGACTTGGCGGTAGTCCAGGAAGATCCTCTGGAAAACACTAGGAAATTCTCGAACCACAGGAACGTCCTTTACTTCCTTCTTCTCTTTCTATTCCTTCTCCGCTACTACAATGTTTGCCAAGAAAGCTCTGTATTCCTTGCGGAGATACTTGCTAGCTTGGACACATGACATGAGCTTGAGACCTTTCGAAGTAGTTTCACCGTAGACGCACAATAAATCACCATTCGCGAGCGAGAATCGGATCATCTTGTCGAAGCATACAACTTCAGCATGGTTTTCGCGCAGAAAGTCCATGCCTACTATGACGTCAAAACTTCCGAGTTGCATCGGAATAAGGTCGATTTGAAAGATGTGATTGTTGAGCTCGAGAGTACAATCACGAAGTACAGAATTAACGGCGACAGTTCTTCCCGTAGCGACTTCAACTTTGAACGTTGAGGAGAGATGAGAGCGCTTACGACTATGGAGTTTCTCGAATTCGAACGATACAAAGAAATTATCGGCTCCAGTATCAAACAAACATGAAGCATAAATACCATTCACAAGGAACGTACCATTGACCACGTTGTTGTCAGCTTGGGCTTGACGCATGTTGATGTTGAAAGTTCGTGTGCGTGCTGCTTGTTGCTGTTGCTGCTGGTGTTGCTGCTGCTGAGGCTGCTACTGCTGGGGCTCTTGTTTCACGACCCTGTTTGGGCACATGTTGGCGAAATGACTAGGATTGCCAAATGCGAAGCAAACTCTGGCGTTAACCGCGGGTGCCGGAGGAGCTTGTTGACCCTGAGGGGCTGTGAGTAGAGCTTGATGAGCAGGAGCTTGTTGAGCACGGCAGTTGGTAGTGAAATGGCCGTACATATTGCAATTTGTACAGAAACGACATGTTATGGTAGTCGGGTGGTGGTAGCTACAAGTAGGGCAGAGCGGATGTGGCCTAGTGTATGCACGCTTAGCAAGTGGTGCATTAGCCACAGGCGCCGCTACTTGACGTTGTTGGGCTGGTACAGCTTGAATTGGTGCAGCAGTGATCGCACAGTTCTTGTTGCTGGAGCTGTTCTTCCTCTTGTTCTTCTTCTTGCTGCTCGATGTGATGGTTTCAGCAGTTGGTGCGGTGGTGGTAGCTTGATGCAGATGCTTTGAAGTTTTATCCCAGAAACCAGCCTTGACCCGCTTGTCATTGATTTCAGCGGCCAGCAGATAAGTCTCTTCAATTGTATTAGTCTTAGCCGCTTGCACGAAATCTGCAACGCAGTCGGGCAAAGCTCGGATGTACTTCTTGATTGTGATCTCCGGAGTCTTGACTTGGTCGGGACAGATGATGCTGAGCTGTTTGAAGCGAGCAGTGAGCGCAGCATTATCACCTTCATGTTGATGTATGTGCCAAAATTCATCCTCTAGCTTTTGACGTTCATGAGGAGGGCAGAATTCTTCCAGCATGACTTCTTTGAGCTCGTCCCACGACAGACCGTAGGCTGCATCGTTCCCTCGCTTGTTTCTCTTGGCCGTCCACCAGTCTAGTGCACGGGACTGGAAAACGCCGGTAGCATTCAGAGTACGGAGGTCATCGGGGAAACCACTCTGTCGTAGAGTAACCTCAATGGAATCAAACCATTGGAATAGTGCAGTAGGGCCTCCCTCGCCAGTGAATTCTTTTGGCCCACACGACTTGAATTGCTTGAAATTGAAAGCCTTGGTGGTAGCTTTAGGAGCTTCAGTTCTCGACTCCTCAGACGATTTGCTGACGTTTTCGTAGACATCGCTTACGGCTTTTGCTACTTGCTTAGCGATGATAGCAGCAAGGCGTTTGTCTCTCTTCTCTTGACGAGAAAGTGGGTGACGGGATCCAGATGACATTGTCTGCAACAGACATCGTCACAGGACTCAACACAATGTATTCGAATCTCACCTCACACATCTAACGTTTACTAAAGCTCAGGAACACAATGTATCATACATTATGTAAACACGTAGTCACTTAATCACCGATTCACAAAACACAGAAGCACATAAGCACGTAGAACACATAAACATAGAAGCACATACTCATTTAGTCACAAGTTGCAGTCAGAATACAGAAACCTATCATCCCAAGTTCGTGAGCGTTCGAATATAGCGGTCGCGTTTAGTATATCGAGTAGTGTAGTATTAGCGTATATCATAGCATAAGGTCGTCCATAGTTTAGCGATTTGTCAGCGTATTGAGATAGAGATGCAGTGCGAGTCGTGTTTGTCGGTCGAAATGAAGCATAAATCGAATAAACCCTTCAAAATTTAAGCATATAAACAGGTAAATGCACATAAAACACATAAAATCAGCGAGTTATCAGAGTCAGCAGTTGCGGGCTCAGAATTGAAACACATAAAATCGAGAAATGGATCGTCTGCGGCTATTAGACTTCGACTATCCAAGGTGGTTCAACTATCCACAAGGATCCGTTGTGCACTTTTAACCTTCAGGATCGTGCTTCGGCCTCGATTCTTAGGCGTTTGGCACTCATCCTGTTAGTCTTATCGTGACTTCAGATCGTAGGAGTCCGTTGAGACTGTTGGTGCACACATCTGTCGTCTTCGTCTTACATCGAGTCTTGGGTTCGTTGTAGTTCGGAACCAGAATGATGTCATCATTCTTAATGATGACATCATCCAAATGACATCATGCTTACATCATCTACAAACATTTACGTGAAGATAACATGCATTTAGAAGATCAGATTGCATGAAATCACTAGAAGACAAAACTGTTATATATTGAATTGTATTAGGTCCGCTCATATGTCAAGTTGAGATTCGCTTATATGTCAAGATGAGATTCGCTTATATGTCAAGATGAGGTTCGCTTATATGAAAATTATCTGGTCCGCTTTTGTGTCATGTCCTTATAAGCGGACCTGATCTCCTATATATAGTCATCTTAAGCGATCCTCACACAGAGTTCTAGGTGATTGTCTTCCGGTGAGCCACGAAGTGCTGCCGAAGTGTCGACAGGTTGTAAACATTTTCTATATCAATAATATCGACAGTTAAAAAGTGTATACTTGCTGAATTACATCGAAACACTTGTTTCCGCCTCTTGTTTTGGTGAAAAACTCTTCTACACGACTCGTTCAGGTCGGAAACCGATCCTACAATTGGTATCAGAGCCAGTGGAGAAGAGTTTTCTACAATTCAGCAGCGATTTCTGTTTCTACACCTTTCTTTTCCGAAAAACAAAACTTTTTACGGTCAAAATCCTTGAAAGTTTCAAAGCTTGAATCGACCTAAAACCTTGGATTTTTTATATTCAAAATGAGTTTTTGTGTCTAGAAGAGGAAATGATAGTACATCAGTAGACGGTCACAGTATGCTAAAGAAATGTAATGTTTTAATAGCGTTAAATAGTCTCACTGATGATATGCCGATAGGTTTTTACACATCTAGTAAGCTTTTTCGGGATATAAACTAAATTTCAAACTTGCTTATTTCGTGGGGAACACTACTTGGATATATAGGTAACCCCTGAAATCTTGTTTGAAAGGTCCCTTATTCTGAGATACTAGGTCTTTATGCTCAGTGATATCTGGGGTATTATCCCGGGACTTCTGCTGAAAGAAATTTCTGACCTAGTCCCCGGAGAATACTTTCCGCATGCTTGAAATATAGCGCAGCCCTCAGCAAATTGATGAAACAATAAAATTGATAGTCATTGCTGTTGTAATGCAAAAGATCCTCTAAAGGGGACCCACCAAAAGTCGAAGCCGTCATCTCTCTGCGTATCGAAAGATCGACCTGAGCTCTCACGGCCCTCGTACTATAATTTATTCCCCTAACAGATATCATCTGTGGTATACTCACCTGTAAGACTGAATATTGGGATCTGGATACGGGAGTATATTCAAGAGGTGGGACACATGAATGAGTTTAAGTCTTTAAAACACCTAACTCATATCCTGAATTAGTTGAAATTTGTGTGAGAATTTAAGTGGATCAGTATATCGGCAATCTAAGTGAATTGTTTAATTCTTAATGTGTAACTAAGCTCAACGGTACTCGTGACTTGTCAAAATCTGATATGATCCTTTTACACAAAACTCACAAAAATATTGTCTGTAAATATTTCTTTATTGCATTTCTTTTCACTCAAAATTACAAAAAGATTTTCGGTGTGTTTTAGCATAAACTTTTGAAAAAGTCAAAAAGATTTTCGACAACTGATGTTGGAAAGCTGATTTTCAAAATTCCGAGTGCTAAACTTGATGACATTGTTGTGAGGAGGAGTATATCTTAAATGTCAAAATATGTTTTTAAATCAACAAGTGGTTCATCATGTATGTGATATGATGGAGAGTGATTGTTTATGTTTATGAGAGGGAGTCGTCTGATTATTTCAGAGTGTTTACATTGAATTGTTAAATACGTAAAATTTACTTTTAGGTAGAGTATGTTTGTGCAGGTTTAAGTTTGAGCTGGATTGATGATCCTGAGATGGATGATAGTCAGGTTGCAATCTTGGAACAACATCAGAAAAAATCAGCCAGATTACGATCCTGAAGCAGATGATGCTGAAGAACTAACGGAATGCCAGCACATTGCAAGGGGGAGTCTGTTAATTTTGATAGAAAGAATGAAGCTCAAAGACTGGTCAAGACTGAAGATGCAAAGACTCAACATGTAAGACTCGTCAACATCTGAGGGGGAGTCTGTTGGTGCACACATCTGTCGTCTTCGTCTTACATCGAGTCTTGGGTTCGTTGTAGTTCGGAACCAGAATGATGTCATCATTCTTAATGATGACATCATCCAAATGACATCATGCTTACATCATCTACAAACATTTACGTGAAGATAACATGCATTTAGAAGATCAGATTGCATGAAATCACTAGAAGACAAAACTGTTATATATTGAATTGTATTAGGTCCGCTCATATGTCAAGTTGAGATTCGCTTATATGTCAAGATGAGATTCGCTTATATGTCAAGATGAGGTTCGCTTATATGAAAATTATCTGGTCCGCTTTTGTGTCATGTCCTTATAAGCGGACCTGATCTCCTATATATAGTCATCTTAAGCGATCCTCACACAGAGTTCTAGGTGATTGTCTTCCGGTGAGCCACGAAGTGCTGCCGAAGTGTCGACAGGTTGTAAACGTCTTCTATATCAATAATATCGACAGTTAAAAAGTGTATACGTGCTGAATTACATCGAAACACTTGTTTCCGCCTCTTGTTTTGGTGAAAAACTCTTCTACACGACTCGTTCAGGTCGGAAACCGATCCTACAGAGACCTTGGTGAGAGTTTTGCAAAATAGGCGGAACCAGTTGTCAAGGTTAGGGTTTCACCCATGGCTTAACAACTTCGTTCCTGTTTTTGACAAAATAGAGGAGATTATTCATCAAAATATGGGTTTCACCCCTGGTTTGGCATAATTCTCCTGGTTTGTAAATAAGATGCGGGTCGATCATACGATTTTAGTCAAGAGTTTGCGGTTTTCACCCCTGGTCTTAACTTAAACCGTTTATTCAAGATTATAAATTCGAGTGCAATGATAGTGTAACATAAGCGAGAGTAGCGAGAAATAGCGAGCTCATACATAATCCCTAATGGATATGCACAAGTCGGTCTGTTGGTTCCTAACTATAGACTAGGTATCTAAGATTTCGATCCGGACAAGATCGAGTCTTGCCTAATTCCCTATAGTTATGGCTCTGATACCAATCTGTCACACCCCAACCGACGGCGGAAACATCGGGGCATGGCACTGAGCGAAACAGATTGTCCAGAAGTTTCCATAACAATCGTCATTACTATTCAATTTAAAATAACATGTCCCATACCATGTCTCAAACAGTAAACAAAATTATTACAGATAAAATCTAGGCAAATAATTCCGTTCTGACAACTCAGATTTAAATGCAGCCATTGTTTATCTGCTTCTAGAGACCCTTGATTCATTTACTACAGACAACTATTTGTTGGGCTCTAGAGCTTTATTCTAGCTTCGATTTCCTAGCAGGTGTGCATCCTAAGCACCTGTCACATACGTTAAAATAAAGTCAATACATATAATGTAAATGTGAGCATACAAGTTTAGTACTAGCATATAGAGTTCGAATTCGTTTACGCATAACCATCACGTACACATAGAGAAATGAAGCACGTTAGTTATCGACATAGATCCATCGATACCAACGACTGCGGGTTGACTGCCAAATGCAGTTCGCAATACATAATTACCACCGTAATCCATGCAAGTAATGATCCTTAACAACCCCCGCGAACGGGTGCTGAGTCCAAACTATAGTACTATCGTTGCTAAGGCAGGTAGACAGCATTCCATGTGTAAACATAACAAACAAGCATTCATAAGCCACGTATAACATGCATTAACGGTTAGCGTTCAAATAGTATTGAGTAGTGTGTTTGATGTGATTTGAATAGTTGTAACGTATGTAACACCCAAAAGTGCATAAAGCAAAAAGGGATCGAGTATACTCACAGCGGTTGATGGATTGAAGGGAGCGCTTAGCGAGTAAGGTTAGCCTGAATAGTTTGATAGCATAACGATAAGTGACGCGTAAAATAATACGAAGTGAGAGTGGGTCGGATAGCAGTTCGGTCGGATGGTAATCCAATCAGACAGCAATTCGTGCGGATATCAATCCGTTCAGATGGTCATCCGGTCGGACGGTAGTCCAGTCAGATGACTATTCGAGTGGATTGTTTCTTCCTATGAGATGAATGTGTTTGTGTATGATGGCTTGACTTTTGAAGTTTTTGTTGTAGCATTGTGAAAGCATTGAAGTATCTCTATCCTTTAAGTCGGTCGATCGGACGGTCAATCGTGCGGATAACAATCCGTTCGGATTGTCATCCGGTCGGACGGTAGTCCGGTCGGACGGCGACCTTAGTGATGAGGTTACTTTGTGGGAACAATTCATAGCAGAAGAGTCACTCGGTCGGATGTTCATTCGACCGGGTGGCAACCCTGTTAATGAACATGTTGAAGATTGTTCAAGTCTTTAAAGTCCTAGTATCTCATGATCCGAAGAGTAATCCGGTCGGATGGTAATCCGATCGGATGGCAATTCATTCAATACTCAAACTTTAGATAAAGTAGATTAAGTGTGGGACCCAAAGTGTGATCCGTTCGGATGGTAATCCGTTCGGGTGGCTTATCCGCTCGGACAGTAGTCCGGTCGGACAGCATTTCATTCCGGTTGTTCCATTCGTCTTGTACTTGGTCGTTTTGATTGCTTGTCGTTTTATCGAGACGTTTTGACAACGTATTAGCCAATAGAACTCCATTTTGACCCGCGTGACCAAACCGACCAGGAATCACCCTAGTTCGGCCGGTTATCGGCTCAAGACGGTTGTTCTTGTTTAACCTGAAATCGGTGGTCTCGTGAGTAGAATCCAGATCTTGGACTAGTACAACACTAAGAATGAGTAGGAGACTAGAACAAAGTCCGATTCTATCGGTTTTGAGTGCATTGAGTGTAAAAGAGTTGAAAGAAAGTTAGAAACCATCTTTCAATCCTTTTTCACCAGGTTTATGTTGAGATCTCTACAAGATCTTTGTGTATTTGTGTGGAAATCGGTTAGATCTAGGTTGTTCTTGGTGGATTGAAGTCAAAACATGAAGTTCTTCAAGAACACATGATGACGTCATCCTAGAACACCCAAAATCTAGTGATTTCACGGTTAAAAGTTAAGATCTAAAAGATAGAAAGGTGTAGGAGTGCGTGTAGATCAAGAAAGTACAAGGTTTAGGGCGAGATCTTACCGAGATTGAGAGAAATTGAAGAAAAGGTGAGCTGAGCGTGCTGTTCGGACAGAGGTTTCCAAAAGTAGAAAGGTTTGAGAGTGACATGGGTATTTATAGGATTCCAAAAGAGGAAAGGGTGGGTCGGTCGGATGGCACACCGCCCGGATGACTATCCGGTCGGATGTCATCTCGGTCGGGTGACACCTGACTCATGGCCAAGTGGCTATCCGGCCGGATGGCACTTGGTTCGAGTGTCTGACACGATGATTTGTGATGCTTCGATTTCGGTTGCGAGCGGTTCGATACGATAGGGTTTCCTAATCAAATTACTTTCAGTCCCAATCACTCATATCGAGCACTATCCCTTCTCCACTAATTATCACAGTTCGATTGTGATTCGAGTTCGATGTCGATTAAGTTCGATTGCATTTCTAGTTTCGGTTCGAATTCGATTGATTACCACAACATACAAAATTAAACATGCACAAGTAACACATAAGGCACACACACACACGTATAACAATAACTAAAATGCGTAGTTCGAGTTGCGATTTGATGTCGATTTGATTAGCTTAGTTTGATTATCGTTTAGTTAACTTTATCGCATTGTTATTTCCTATAGTTCACAGTCGTAGGTCGATTGAATAGCGATTAACATAAGTCGATTTATTGTAATTATAGACACTTATCCACATAATAGCTAAAATAAAAGAAATCTATTATTAGTCAGTTGCGCGAAATCGGTCGATGACTTTGACCTTGACTTGGACTTTGACTTCCCGAAAACACAGGGTGTTACAAATGGAGTAGAGGAGGTTCATGAGATTGAGAAAGAAGTTCTGGAAACAATTCAGTTGGGAACCAGTTTGGGTTTCGATTTGAACGGAGCAGTAGGGCAACCGAAGAAGGCAATCTTGGATGAAGGCGGACAAAATGTTTTACCATGAATTATTTGTCCATTAATTTAAGGGGAATACGAGATTCCAAAAAGGCGGATTGGGTTAGGGGCTTGAAAACATCTCACGGAGCGCATTTCGTCGCGATTCAAGAAACAAAGGTGCCAGGTAATATAACTTTTATGGTAAATCGATTCTGGGGTAGATCGTTATTTGAGTTTGATGCGGTAGAATCAACGGGCAGGTCGGGGGGTTTACTTACTATTTGGGATCCATCGATTTTTATTAAATCTGGGGTAGTGACGAACAGGAATTTTTTGGCGGTGTTCGAGAGTATGGCAAGTTCAGGAGATTTAATAGCTGTAGTGAATGTATATGCACAAAATGACCCTGGTGATAGACGCATTCTTTGGGCTGATTTGATTCAGTTAAAAAATTCATTTAGCGGGATGTGGGTTTTCTTAGGAGACTTTAACGACGTTAGATGGCAGGAAGAACGTCTAAATTCAGAATTTGTCGTATTAAATGCATAGCATTTCAATCAATTTATAGCAATGGCGGATTTAGTAGAGTATCAGATGGGGGGCAGACAATACACCTACAGATCGGATAACGGAACTAAGATGAGCAAATTAGATAGATTCCTAGTGTGTAGGGATTTCGTGGGGAAATGGCCTGAGGCGTCATGTATGGAGTTGTCAAATTTGGCCTCAGATCATTATTCAATCCTGTTGTCTACGGTTCAAACGGATTATGGAAAGATTCCATCCAGAATGTTCAATTCATGGCTTGAGATCCCGGGGGCAGTGGATCACGTGTTACATTTAATGGGGTCGTTTCAGTTTGAAGGATTACCGGATTTGGCTTTGGATGTAAAGCTAAAGTGGGTTAAGAGAAGACTGGAGGAATGGGTTGGAGCCAGAAAAGCGGAAATGGATAATTCGTATACTTTAAAACTAAAAAGGTTAGAAAGTTTTGAAATTGCGGCGGAACAAAGAAGTTTGGAACAGAATGAACTGGAGGAGAGAGTGAGTTGTAAGTCGTATATTCAAGAGGCGGATAGATTAAAAACTATGGATTTGAAACAAAAATCAAGGGTTAGGTGGGCAAAAGAAGGAGATGAAAACACAAAATATTTTCACGGAGTGGTAAACGCCAACACTAGCAACAACAGAATTCATGGTTTGCATATTGATGGGGTGTGGGTTGCAGATCCGCCGCTGGTAAAAGATCACATCTTTTCTTTTTTGCGGATAAGTTTGTTGAACCGATGAACTCTAGGCCGGTGTTGACGTGCCCGTTTCTATCTCAAGTGATATTCGAAGATGCTGAAATTCTGGTTTGTCCTTTCACTTTATCGGAAGTAAAAAATGCAGTTTGGGAATGTGAGGGAGACCGGGCTCCTGGGCCAGATGGAATAAATTTTAAATTCATAAATTTTTTTTGGAATGTTTTGGAGGGAGATTTCGTGAATTTATTCCAACATTTTTTCTCGGCTGAACATTTAAATAACGGGTGTATGTCCTCCTTCCTAGCTCTTATTCCAAAGCGGACGGATCCAGGTGGTCTTCACGAATACCGCCCGATTAGTTTAATCGGTTGTATCAACAAAGTGGTGTCGAAGGTATTAGTAAACAGATTAAAGCTGGTGATTCATAAGCTAGTATCGGAGGAACAAAAGGGATTTTTTGGCGGGAAGAAGTATCCTTGATGGGGTAATAATTCTAAATGAGATTATCCCATGGCTAAAAAGAAAGAAAAAGGAAGGAATGGTTTTCAAAGTTGACATTGAAAAAGCTTATGATTCTTTAAGCTGGGAGTTTCTCAACTCTATACTTTGTCAAATGAATTTTCCAGCGAAGTGGCGGAACTGGGTCATGTCTATTGTATCTTCGGTTAGAGCGTCGATACTCGTAAATGGCTCCCCAACACAAGAATTTAACTGCTCGAGGGGCCTTAGGCAAGGAGATCCATTGTCTCCTTTCCTATTCGTTCTTGCGATGGAGGCCCTAACAGGAGTCATGAAGCAGGCTTGTGATATCGGGGTGTTTAAAGGATTAGGTTTGTCACAAAATGGGGCTCCGATATCCCATTTCTAATATGCTGATGATGTAATCTTTGTGGGTGAGTGGACTTTCAATAATTTGGTAGTATTAAAACGCTTTCTTAGATGTTTTTATTTAAGCTCGGGCCTGAAAGTAAATCTGAAAAAGAGCAGTCTTTTCGGGGTTGGTTTGGAAGACAATCAAGTTCAACTATTGGCGAATATGATGGGGTGCACAAGAGGGTCGCTCCCTTTTAAGTATTTGGGACTACAAGTAGGAGCCAATATGAATTTAATAAAGAATTGGGATCCGGTGGTGGAAATATTCCAAAGGAGACTGTCGCTTTGGAAGGCTAAGACACTTTCATTCGGAGGCCGCATTACCTTGGTATGTTCCGTTCTTAATGCTCTACCTACATATTACTTATAAGGCACCGATGGGGGTAATAAAGAAGTTGGAAAAGATACGTAGAGAGTTTTTATGGGGGTCAATTGTTGAAAAGGAAAAAATGAAGTGGGTGGCTTGGAAAAATACGATGACACCGAAATAATTGGGAGGTATGGGGTTTGGATCACCTAGAGTAATGAATCTAGCAATGCTTTCAAAGTGGTGGTGGAGGTTTAAGGTAGAAAAAGATAGTTTATGGAGGAAAGTTGTATGGGAGATTCATAATAATGCAAGAGTTTGGAGCTTTATTCCACTAAAATCATCAATAACGAGCCCGTGGAAGCAAATTTTCAGAATTAAAGAGGACTTTAACATAGCAGGTTTGTGTCTGGAGTCTCTATTTCGAGGTCGTCCAGGAAGTGAAAGTGATATTTACTTCTGGAAAGAAAGGTGGATTTTTGAGATCCCATTGTGTGAAAAGTTTCCGTCACTATTTCTGCTCGAAAGACACAAGAATGCGCTTGTAAATGATCGACTGACAATCGGGATTTCTGGACTGGAGCCAGTCTTCTCTTGGTCCTGTTCTCCGTCATCTGCAGCAGAACTACTCGAGCTGAATACTTTGTCCGATGCCTTGTCTAGCTTCCAGTTCGAACATGACTCGGACATGTGGAGTTGGGTGCTGGATAGCTGGGGTTTGTTCTCTGTTTGCAGCGTCAAAGAGTGCCTACAGAAGCGGTTTTTTCTCGGATCTGTAGGTGGCTTTTGAGTGGAATAATTGGAGTCCTAAAAGGTAAACTTTTTGATTTGGAGGTTAATACAAGACAAGATCCCGACGTACGCGGCCTTAGCGAGACGAAACATCGTGATCCAAGATGATACCTGTAAGTTGTGTGGCGAAGAGGTTGAATCGGCTTTGCATTTATTTGCATCGTGTAGGATTGCGGAACAAATATGGGAATTCGTATCTCGGTGGTGTCGAATTCAACAGGTTTATGCATTAGAGCTAAAGGATTTGGCGAATATACACAAAATTAATAATGGTTCCCAAAGGTGGAAGAAAGTGGTGAGCATGGTGACCCAAGCAGCCATTTAGGTTATTTGGAAGAGCCGAAACGAGGCGGTATTCGAAGGGAAACAGCCTTGTGTGAATAGGATGAAAGAAGAAATCAAGATGGTTGGGTACATGTGGTTAAAAAGCAGGGTCAAGAACGTTAATATCTCATGGGGTGAGTGGTGTAATTTCGATTTATTAAGCATTGGTGTATAATGGTGATGTAATTGTTGTAAAAACTGGCGATCTCTGGCCAATAGTTTGGTTGTCCAGGTGAATATGGAATAAAAAGTTTTTGTTGATCTTTCAAAAAAAAAAGTAAATGATTTTAATTTCATTAAATTCATATAAATACCACACCAACACTTTATGGTGATTTAATTCCTTGAAGCCAATCAAACATCAACTCCAATGTATAACATTTTATTTCTAAGTCATACAAAGCATTAAAATCAATGCTACAACAAATTACTTATATTAAATGTTTACATAAAACATTTCAAAGCATTTATATTTTAACAATTTTTAACAATCATGTTAAAATAAAGAAATTCTAACGTGCACGTTAGAAATATTAACATTTCCACAAAATGTTAATTCGACTTGCTAAAAACATATATATGGTTCAAATAAATAAGTCATTTCTAATACACACATTAGAAACTAAACAATTAAAAAATTGCTTCCAAACTAACGTTTTTCATGAACGTTTCTAACACACATGTTAGAAGACAAATGATTACAAAAATCATTATAAGACTTATTTGTTCCATATCAATCAATGGGTGGATAAAGAGTCTACTTTAAATAGAGACTTAATTAGAGACATAAAACTCTAATCAAGTAACATAAAACTCTTATTTAAAGACATAAAAAACTATACTTAAGAGAATTTAACGTTTACAAAAAACGTATGGTTTACACCAATAATTCCGGTCTAACACACATGTTAGAGAATTTAACATTTACAAAAAACGTATGGTTTACACTAATAAACCCGATCTAACACAAAAGTTAGAAAAATTAACGATTCCCAAAATCGTTTCAAAACCAAACGTTGGAACTAAAACTATTCGTTTTGTACCACGGTATAGGATTTAAGATTGTATCGCAATCTCAAAAACTCCAAACACAACAAGTTGTACAACATACATATTTCCCAAAATAAATATTTATAAGATCATAACCTCTAAAATATTTTTTTTATTCTATTATAAATCCTTTCCTAAACCCAAAATCCTTATAAATAAGGTTTTTAAGATTGTACCAACAATCTCACGAAATTTGTTTTAAGTTTGTAGGAAATGGGTCACATTTTTATTAATAAAACTAATAAAAAAAAATGAAGATAATCTCTTTAAACATTTGGGAAATTGTAGCACATGAACCGTGTACAAATTCAAACGAAAATAAATATGAGCTGCAACATATTTAATAAAACAATCGATTCAAACCAATATCTTTAAAAGATAAAGTCTTCAACTTGATCTTTAACCGCGTCTATTTGTATGGTTCATTGTGTTTTCAGTCCGTTGTGTAGGATTCAACGAGGTCTTGAACCACGTCTTCTTGTACAATAATTTCCTACAAAAGGAACAAACAAATGTTGACGATTATGGCTGAGGCACGTGCTCAACACGCTTCCCTTAAAACAGATTTCGCGCCTCTACTAAAGACTACGCGTCTGTCTCCCAGGGTACAACAGCCGAAGCAGTCTGTACTGCCGGAAATGGCTACGCGCCCGAGGTTACACCGAATAGAATTATAATGTTTGAACTTGTGGAAAAATAATGATACGAAGGTGATGGAATTGAGTAGAGAAAACTCATCTCTCTATAATTCTCAACATATGGATGTTCAAGTCTTCACCACTTCTCCAAGAATTCTTCATACATATTATCTTTCTCTTGTAGTTTTCTCATCATTCCAATGAGTCACAAAACCTACCATTTTTTACAAAAGTTGTGGGTAGTGAAGAGTTTCTCTTAATTGGTGATTTTATTAGAGACATAAAACTCTAATAAAAGTTTCACTTAATTAGTAATTTAATTAGAGACATAAAACTCTAATAAAAGCTAATCAAGTGACATAAAACTCTACTCAAGAGTTTCACATATGGAGTTTAATTAGTAATTATAATTTCACTCAATTATAAATTAAATAAATATCCATTCACTAATTTTCCCAACATCTTGTGTGTGTGTGTGTGGTGGGGGGGGGGGGGGTTGAAAGCGTGGAAGAAAAGATAGAAAAGATATGTTACGTTCATTGGAGGTTCAAGTCCGTCAATTTAGTGTTATTTGATTTTATCACCCTCAACTATTGTCCATTGACCGATGCCACCCCAACTATCACTTTGACACCTGTCACCCCCAACTTAATACTTAGTGTGTTCTGTCACCACGTCGTTAACTGATTACTAACTTTTGATCCTGATACTACACTTTTTTGGTGTCATAGAGCCATTCTGTAGCACAAGAACCTGGAAGGAATTCCTTGTGAAATTTAGTATAGCTAGAGCATGGAATAAATGTCATAAAAACGGTGTTGAAGCTATCAAGTTATTCAATCAAACATAGTAATTTTAAGGCGGAAGTGTGGCGTGGCAATGATTTTCCTTTTTGGTTGTATAGATGGTTCAATCGATTTTAGAGATTGCTAGAGATTGCATTTTCTCCATTTTCGCAATCGAACCATCCAAGAATCGTAAGATATTAAAAAATTAAACCCGTTGTTTTTTACAAATGGACCGTATTACTTATTAGACCACTCGTTATGGAACAACGCCCCTCGCCTGATTGGCTCCTCTTGGCGTGATGCGGTGTTGAATACCGCCCAGGGGGCGGGGGGGTATTGGTGGTATCATGGTGTGAAGATGGTGGAATTTTGGTGGCCACCACAAAGAAACGGTCTCGTGAGTCGTGACGATATTTAACAAATAAATGTATAATTTTTGTTTATCTTTCCATATTTTTATATGTATAGTTTTTACGTGGATGGAATTGGCTTAACAATTTCCATGTTTTTTTTTTCATCTCTAAGCTTAATACAACTAATATACTAATAAATTAGTCTTGTTTAAACCAACTTAAATGCATAAAAGCATTAGACACTATAGTCTAGGGTGGCAAAATGGATGGGCTGGGCAGGTTTGGGTAATGGATTAGAATGGGTATGGTTTAAGATGAGTTTGGGTTAGAATGAATTTATTAAGAAATGGGTTAGGATGAGTTTGGGTTAAGATGAGTTTATTAAGAAATGAGTTAGGATGGGTTTATTAAGAAATGAGATAGGATGGGTATGGGTTCAGATGAGTTTGGGTTCGGATGAGTTTATTAAAAATGGGTTAGGATGAGTTTATTAAGAAATGAGTTAGGATGAGTTTAGGTCAAGATAAGTTTTGTCAAGATGGATTTGGGCATGATAGGCTAAAAAATAAATCAAAAAAGAAAATTAAAAAAAAATCAAAAAATAAAAAAAAATAAAAAATAACTCTTTTTGCAATGTTTGTCTAGTTAATGAACCATTTTATTTGCTTCTAGAACACATGTGTTTAGATCATAACTTGATCTTGGAAACTTTCTTTAACTTTAAAGAAAATCGCATACACTGGACGACCCATAACTCGGGGTTTTATTTCAGAAATACAATCAACTTTGAAATAAGTTTAGACTTAGACTTAAGACACACAACCGAACACTCCCATAAATTCTTACGCTTTTATAGTGGACTCAATGCGATCAATCTTGTCACATAAACGACGAATCTATAGGACTTGTCGTATTACATGCACCATAGTTACTACTATTATTAGTTGTTTATATTACTGTATTATTTTTCAGGTCTTCATATGACATCACCAAATACAAAACAAAAACAACATGCGAGGAATCGATTGTATATCCAGTGAAAAGAAAGAAAAATATTAACCAACACAGTGAACCATATGATCAATTGTTTATATGCAAGTGTTGCACGGTTCAATAGATATGTTTAATTACGAATCAAACATCTAAAAATATCTGATTTAGATATATTCTGTATATTACAAAGGGTGAGGGTATTGATACATCACTACTTTTTAAGTGCACATCCCCCCAGAGGTGGAATATAAGACAATAAGGGGAGTATATAGTGTGAAAGCAATTAATGTGCTAGAAAAATGGTTTTGATAAGCCTCTCATTGCCCTATGAGAGGCGTATAAGGTTGTGGTAGGTGGAGCATTAAACCCCATACGCCTCTCATTGAGCAATGACAGGCTTATCGACACGACTTTTGATGAATTTAAGATATAATTACTGACATGAAAGGAGTTCAGTATGAAAAAGCGTGAAAGTGACCCATATGACCCTTATCGACCTATATGACCCTTATCGACCAAAAATGTTTATTTACCCAAGCATACAGGATTTATTTGATTCAAAATTTTTCAAACTCATAATAATAATAATAATACTTAATAAAAATTACATATGCACATTAAAAAAAACGATGATATAACTAGACCCGGCAAACGGGTCGGGCCGGGGGTTGGGTAGGGTCATGGGTCAAAGACCCTACCCGACCCCCGGCCCGACCCGTTTGCCGGGACTAGTTATAACATTGTTTTTTTTAAATATGCATATGTTTTTTTATTAAGTATTATTATTATTATTACTATTATTATTATTTAAAACTTCATATTTTATTAAATGAATTTTGTGTATTATAAAATGTCAAATTTTTTATTTATCAAACTTACTTCCCGTTTGTTCGATGGTCCGGAGGTTTACCCGAACCATTCCATTTTATCGATCGCTTGTGTCGAAGGTGTCTATTTCATCGTGGTTAAGTTAACGGGATGATTGCCCGATGTCGGTACGAAATGGACTTTGAAATACCTGACCGAAGTATAGAAGCTATGGAACGGGTGACAATGTACATGTCTCGTATTACACAGGGTAGGGCGTTACTAGGTAGTAATAGAACTTCATGAAAAAGAATTTTTTAACTTGACAAATGTGTAACATCCGTGAAATATAATGTACGCAACAATTTTTTTATAAAAATAATATTAATTAGGGTGTTTTATAACATAAAAACACTTGATTACCACAAATTTTTTTAAAGAATTAATATCATATGAGTCGTATAGCGCAATGAGACACATATACAACTCCTAAAAGGTGCTCATTGACCAATAAGCCTCCCCTGGTGGACACATTATGAGTGTCTCATTGACCAATAAGCCTCATCTGATGGTTTCCACTTTTATCAAAGGTGGAATAGTTCAACCAGGGGGGGCTTATTGCTTAATAAGACACTCATGATGTGTTCACCAGAAGAGGCTTATTGGTCAATGAGCAACTCAATATGTGCATATGCATTATTATTATTATTATTATTATTATTGTTGTTGTTGTTGTTGTTGTTGTTGTTGTTGTTATTGTTATTGTTGTTGTTGTTCAATGAGTAACTCAATATGTGCATATGCTTTATTATTATTATTAATATTATTGTTGTTGTTGTTATTATTATTATTATTATTATTATTATTATTGGTCAATGAGCAACTCAATATGTGATATGCTTTATTATTATTATTACTATTATTATTATTTATTATGATGATTATTGTTATTATTATTATTATTGGTCAATGAGCAACTCAATATGTGCATATGCTTTATTATTATTATTATTATTATTGGTCAATGAGCAACTCAATATGTGATATGCTTTATTATTATTATTATTATTATTATTATTTATTAAAAAAACGATGATATAACTAGACCCGACAAACTGGTCGAGTCGGGGGTCGGGTAGGGTCATGGGTTAAAGACCCTACTCGACCCCCGGCCCAACCCGTTTGCCGGGACTAGTTATAACATCTTTTTTTTATATGTGCATCTGTTTTTTTATTAAGTATTATTATTATTATTGTTATTATTATTATTATTATTATTATTATTATTTAAAACTTCATATTTTAGGAAATGAATTGTGTTTATTATAAAATGTCAAATTTTTTATTTATCAAACTTACTTCCCGTTTGTTCGATGGTCCGGAGGTTTACCCGAACCATTCCATTTTGTCGATCGCTTATGTCGAACGTGTCTATTTCATCGTGGCTAAGTTAACGGGATGATTGCCCGATGCCGGTACGAAATGGACTTTGAAATACCTCACCGAAGTATAGAAGCTATGGAATGGGTGACAATGTACATGTCTCGTATTACATAGGGTAGGGCGTTACTAGGTAGTAATGGAACTTCACGAAAAAGAATTTGTCAACTTGGCAACGATGTAACATCCGTGAAATATAGTGTACGCAACAATTTTTTTATAAAAATAATATTAATTAGGGTGTTTTATAACATATTTTTTTTAAATTAATATCATATGAGTCGTATAGGGCAATGAGACACATATACAACTCCTTAAAGGTGCTCATTGACCCATAAGCCTCCTCTGGTGGACACATTTTGAGTGTCTCATTGACCAATAAGTCTCCTCTGGTGGTTTCCACTTTTATCAAAGGTGGAATAGTTCAACCAGTGGAGGCTTATTGGTTAATGAGACACTCATAATATGTCAACCAGGGAAGGCTTATTGGTCAATGAGCAACTCAATATGTTCATATGCTTTATTATTAATATTATTATTATTATTATTGGTCAATGAGCAACTCAATATGTGATATGCTTTATTATTATTATTTATTATTATTGTTTATTATTTATTATTATTATTATTATTATTGGTCAATGAGCAACTCAATATGTGCATATGCTTTATTGTTATTATTATTATTATTGTTATTATTGGTCAATGAGCAACTCAATATGTGATATGCTTTATTATTATTATTATTATTATTATTATTATTATTATTATTTATTAAAAAAACGATGATATAACTAGACCCGACAAACGGGTCGGGTCGGGGGTCGGGTAGGGTCATGGGTTAAAGACCCTACTCGACCTCCGGCCCAACCCGTTTTCCGGGACTAGTTATAACATCTTTTTTTTTAAATGTGCATCTGTTTTTTTATTAATTTTTATTATTATTATTATTATTATTATTATTATTATTTAAAACTTCATATTTTATGAAATGAATTGTGTGTATTATAAAATGTCAAATTTTTTATTTATCAAACTTACTTCCTGTTTGTTCGATGATCCGGAGGTTTACCCGAACCATTCTATTTTATCGATCGCTTATGTCGAAGGTGTCTATTTTATCGTGGCTAAGTTAACGGGATGATTGCCCGATGCCGGTACGAAATGGACTTTGAAATACCTCACCGAAGTATAGAAGCTATGGAATGGGTGTCAATGTACATGTCTCCTATTACACAGGGTAGGGCGTTACTTGGTAGTTATAGAACTTCACGAAAAAGAATTTGTTAACTTGGCAAAGGTGTAACATCCGTGAAATATAGTGTACGCAACAATTTTTTTATAAAAAGAATAATAATTAGGGTGTTTTATAACATAAAAACCCATAATTACCACAATTTTTTTTTAAAAATTAATATCATATGAGTCGTATAGGGCAATGAGACACATATACAACTCCTAAAAGGTGCTCATTGACCAATAAGTCTCCCCTGGTGGACACGTTATGAGTGTCTCATTGACCAATAAGCCTCCTCTGGTGGTTTCCACTTTTATCAAAGGTGGAATAGTTTAACCAGGGGAGGCTTATTAGTCAATGAGACACTCATAATGTGTCCACCAGGGGAGGCTTATTGGTCAATGAGCAACTCAATATGTGGATATGCTTTATTATTATTATTAATATTATTATTATTATTATTATTATTATTATTATTATTATTATTGGTCAATGAGCAACTCAATATTTGTATATGCTTTATTATTATTATTATTATTATTATTATTATTATTATTATTGATCAATGAGCAACTCAATATGTGATATGCTTTATTATTATTATTATTATTATTATTATTATTATTATTATTATTATTATTATTATTATTGGTCAATGAGCAACTCAATATGTGATATGCTTTATTATTATTATTATTATTATTATTATTATTATTTATTATTATTATTATTTATTATTATTATTATTATTATTATTATTATTATTATTATTATTATTATTATTATTATTATTATTATTATTGGTCAATGAGCAACTCAATATGTGTATATGCTTTATTATTATTATTATTATTATTATTATTATTATTATTATTATTAGTATTATTATTATTATTATTATTATTATTATTATTATTGGTCAATGAGCAACTCAATATGTGATATGCATTATTATTATTATTGTTATTATTATTATTATTATTATTATTATTAGTATTAGTATTAGTATTAGTATTAGTTGACATGACATTTATGATAACTTTTCAGCCGATATGCCTCGTATACCACGATGAGACCCATATACATCTACTTTTTCTGAAAAGTTGACATGACATTTATGACACTCCACTTCCATACGCGTCTCATCGATCCATACGGGTCTCATTGAACTTCAGTTTCTTTTTATAGTTAAAATGAACAACAAGTACATATGTAAAGGTGACCGAGTTCTGGACCACACGATGACAATCCGGAAGGGGACCACACGCGTCTCTCGTATAGTTTTCGCTCTCGTATCGCTCTATACGGTCGGAATATTCAAGGTTTGTTTTTTTGTGGTTTTATTTTTGCCGTTTGTGGTGGTGTTGGGGTTGTGGTTGTGGTGGTGGTGGTGGTGGGTCGGCTATGGTGGTGGTGGTGGTGGTAGGTCGGCTATGGTGGTGGTGGTGGGCCGGCTCGGGTGGTTGTGGCGGTGGTGGGTCGGCTGGGGTGGTTGTGGTGGTGGTGGGTCGGCTGTGGTGGTGGTGGTGGTGGGTCGGCTGTGGTGGTGGTGGTGGTGGTGGGTCGGCTGTGGTGGTGGTGGTGGGTCGGTTGTGGTGGTGGAGGTGGTGGGTCGGCTGGGGTGGTTGTGGTGGCGGTGGGTCGACTGGGGTGGTGGTAGTGGTGGTGGTGGTGGTGGGTCGGCTATGGTGGTGGTGGTGGTGGGCCGGCTGGGGTGGTTGTGGTGGTGGTGGGTCGGCTAGGGTGGTGGTGGTGGTGGTGGGTCGGCTGTGTTGGTGGTGGTGGTGGTGGGTCGGTTGTGGTGGTGGTGGTGATGGTGAAGGTGGTGGGTCGGCTGTGGTGGTGGTGGTGGGTCGGCTGTGGTGGTGTTTTGTTTTTGTTTTTTTACAATATATTTTCGAATGCCGAGTCTAATGCTAAATTGTATTTTTTATTAACAGGATATCGAAAGTCGGTGTTTTGACGGTGGTGGTAGCGTAATAGTTATGGAGAAACTACATTCGTATTTCAGATTCATGAACTAGAACGCCTATCTAGGATTACGTGTTATCGGAGTAGCCTGTTGCCTCGTCAGCTCCCAGTGACGCTAGCCAACGCGGTCTGCCCTGTAACATGTCCTTCCAAGAGAGGAGTTCATTAGTGTTCTCATGAGCCTTCCACCAACGGGAATGCCATTGCGCTCACCATCCCGAGGGGACGCAGAAGACTAGACGATGGTTGATAAAGGAAATCCCAACTCCACTGCTCCAACCTCCTGATCCCTTGTGCCATCTCAGTGTGGTAGATGTGAAGCAGAAATCTCGTTGGAAGGTAGAGTTCGGTACGCAATTTCAAGACTGCCAGCCTGTCTTTAAATTGTGTATGTTGCACCCATCGTTTTTCCTGTACAAGAATTCAAGAATATATAACAATTAGCAGTTTAGGGTTTAGTCGTTACATTCTGTATCAAAGTTACATGTTTTGTATTAATATAAAACGATGTTTAATTACATTTTGAATTACGTTTCTTGTTGCGTTATGGTTAATAAATGACAAGTGAAAAACAATTAAAGACATAAAAATTTGACATTTTATAACATATACATTGCGTTACGAAAACAATTAAACACATAATAATAATTGATAAATAAAAAAGTTGACATTTAATAAAATGTTATAATATACCTATTTAATAAAATTTGACATTTAAAAGTTTGACAATTAAAGACATAATAATACTCATTTAGTAATATTAAATAAAACTAATTTTGACAATTAAAGAAATAATAATAATTCATAAATAAAAAACTTTGTTATAATATATACAATTCGTTTTATAAAAAAAAATTGACATTTAATAATACTTATAAAAAAATGGCATTTTATAATATACACAATTCATTTCATAAAAATATGAAATTTTTAATAATAATACTTAATAAAAAAACATATGCACATTTTTTTTATTAAAAATATAAACAATTCATTTTATAAAAATATGAAGTTTTATAATACTAACACAATTTTTTATAACAACATTTTATAAAAAAATATTAATTTTCTTATATAAATATTTCACAACTTTCCCATACAAAAATTCTATCAAAATAAAGTTCCTTGCATCCCAATCATTGGTAATCATTGGCTGACACCCAATGATTGGCATTAATTAGATGGTAGGGACCATTTTCAAACGTATTGGGCAATGAGGGGCGTATGAGTGGGGCCAGTTTGAGGCGTATTGGGCAATGAGGGTCATTTAGGGTTAGGGAATGTGTAAATACTTTTGGAGGGATGTGTGGATACCTCCACCGATTACAAATCATTAGCACTTATGAAAAAGCAAATGATTTAGACGCACAAAAATCTTGAACAACTAAGATAGAAAACCTTTGCCTCACTTAGTAAGGATTAAACCCATTCCTATACCACCAAAAATAAAACCCCTAAATAAAAATTAAAAAAAAATCCAACCAGAGCTAATCGAATATAAAACAACAATACTTTGGGACAAGACTTTGGGACCAATAGGTCCTGGGTTCGATTCCCACAATGGGTTTTTTCCCATATTTATTGGGTTTCCCTTGAATTGGTATATAGGCATTACGCCTAGTGGAGATGGATATGATCGGGTGGTTCCGCTGATTGCACGATGATACTCAAGTGGTCCGTCAGTGATCCAAATTTGTCGTTCTAAAAAAAACAACAATATTTTAGATCAACTAATTATTTTCTAGCCCTAAAAGAAGTGAGAATAAAAAAGGGGAAACCAACCATCCAGAGCTAATCGAATAAAATTGGATCGAATATGTTCTTCAGTAGCTTCATAATCCACCTCGAGGATACGGTAACAATCCTAAGAAGAAGGAAAAAGAGGTGAGGAAATGAGATTAGAAAAAAGAAAAGGCGAGAAAAGCGGAAACCTTGGGTTTATGAATGAGAGAAGGGGTATCAAAGTCCAGATAGGAAGAGTCGTCTTGCTGCTGCTGCTGGGGTTTATGAACGATTCAGTGGTTAGGGTTACCCACTTACCCATCCTGACCCATCAGACATTTTAAATTGATATCTAAAAGACCATCCTGACTCATCCACTATTATTTCCTGGCCCACTATGACTTATCTCCTTTTTAAAATTACCCAAAATAACCCATTTGGGTTTTGTTTGTCAGGCCTACTTTAAAGTATGTCAAATGAAGTTATTTACCCTTAATAAGAATGGCTTGAGTCACCTACTGTTCCAAAGAAAAGCCAAAGAAATAAGTATTTAACCACTTCTTGGGTTCAAACTCATGTATTTAGTCTTCGAATGATTTTGATTTATAGTCATCTATTTTGGCATTCCTTATCATCGTAAGTGAGACGACATGGAAATACTAAAGCAAATTCCATCCACGTATCCATTATCACCTTCATGTGGAGAAAATGATTGAATATTTTTTATTAAATCAATAGAATATTCTTTGCTATAGTGGCTCACCTTTCGATCTATATTCAAAGCGGGTAATCCTGTTTGCCTCACTGAGCATCATCTTCTAGTATTTCTACTAACATAGTCTAGACGGTTTCAAACACCGGGGTTATATTTTCTGATGATGAAGACAACGAATTTAGATTGCCCATTTCTTAAAAATTAGTTGTGTTTGAATAGATGAAATAGTTGAGATGTGTTTCAAAAAAATGAGTTGGACTGTTATTTATACGAAAAATTTAATAATTTAATTTAAATATGTGACTGTCGCAAACTAATGGTTATAAAAATTAGCTGTTGAAATCAGATTCACGCGCGTCAAAGTTTCTATACCAATCCAGCCACACGATAACCACGCCACCTTCGGCATGGTATTCTACTTTGTTAACCCGCGACACATCAGCCCACACCGTGATTACCTCCCCACAATCGATAGTCTAATAAAAGAAGTGGAGGCGATGAATTGAAAGCTATTGATTCGAATAAAAGCCAAGTCAATAGTCTTTAACCCCTTCTAGTGTTCAAGCTTATGTTTTAGTCGTCTAATAATTTTGATTTATGGTCACATATATTGTCCAATTCCATCCACCTATTTCTTATCTCCTTGATGTAGACAAAACCATGGAATAGTGGGAGATACATGGCAATTATATATTATCATGAAGACATAATATTTAGTAAAAAATAGAAAAAATGTAAGTATATATAGTGGCAAAATAATAGAAAAGTATCGTATAATTCACTACAAAAAATGGTTACTTTTCTCTCAGCCATGTCTCTTCGTCGTCCTCATATAATCAATGATACGTACCCCAACGATAAGGATATCTTTAGTAACTCTTGTATACATGGTTTGATCTTCAAACATCTTTAGAAGTTAAAAAGTTTTAGCGCATTATCTAACTTGATATTCCACACCCTTGGTGCTTGCTTTAACCCGTATAACGCCTTTGAAAGCTTATATGCTTTAGATTCTTCACCAACCTTTACATATTTCTCCTCCTTAACCTATATATATTACATATTTTCCCTTTTCATTAAAGTTGCTCTTATTGAATGACTATTTTGTACAACTTTAGTGAAGACATTAATGCATGCTTAGCAACATTGTAAAATGGGTGGATAATATCGGTTGAGATGCCTAGTTTGTGATCTCTACTCCAGAAGGCCATCTCGGTAGGATTATGCTTTTGACCTGATGCTATTACTTATGGCAGCAAATTGAGACGGATGAACGAACCCAGTTCATCATCGATGGTTATAGATGAAAAATATAAGATAATTTCTAGAGTTAAATGCTATTTTAGTCCGTGTGGTTTGAGCAATTTTGCAAGTTTAGTTTAAAGGTTTCATTTTTCTCATGTGGGTCCAAAAAGGTTTCATCGTTGCCATTTTAGACCACTGGGTTAACTTTATTCATTCTTTCTGTTAACGAGAAAGGAAATTCGGTATGGCCGAATTGCCATTCTAGTTCACAGAATTACATATAAAATGACTGAATTGCCCTTCTCGTTAACAGAAAAAATGGATGAAGTTAACCCAGTGGAGTAAAATGGCAACGGTGAAACCCTTTTGAATCCACAGACAAAAAATGAAACCTTTGGACTAAACCGGCAAAAAAGCCCAAACCACAGGGACTAAAAATGGCCTTTAACTCTAATTTCTAATCACTCAACCAAGTTTGTCGATTAGTAACCAAGTTTTAAAAGTGTTTCAATTAGGTCACTTAAGTTTCAAAAGTGTTCAAATCAGGTCAAGGTTACTGAACATTTATTTTTCATTAAAATTAAGAGATTTTTCATCCATTTCATATGTAACTGTGGTGATGTGGATTTTTGTTTATTTTTCCCTTTTATTTGATGCTAACATTGAGTGACTACGTGGATTTTAACTTGTTTTTTTTATTTTTAATGTAATTAAAGTGTTTTTATTTTTAATAAATATAATTTCATATATTAAAATAATTTGACCCCACCATCTTTTGCTCCACTTTTTTCTTGACACGTGAAAAAAAGAACATGACTCGATTTGAATGTTAAGTTATCTAATTAGGATAAAAATGATACAAGTAATCTAATTAAAACACTTTTAAAACTTAATTACTATTCTGTAACATTTTCCCTTAAAGTGTCAAACAAGAAGTTTTGATACATATTGGAAGGTTTTGACAAGCTTGTCAATGCCATCCCTCTTTGCTAGGAAAATCACTAGCTTGTCTACTTTGTCATTCATGGTGTGGTGTGAGCTCTAAGGGTAAGAGTTGTAACATAGATAATGGTGAGTGTATGAGGGAGAGCCACAAGTTAGGGGTGGTTTTGGATAAAATATTTTCATTTATGGATGGACAATAATATTTTGATATTATCCTAGAAAACATTTGTCATCTACGTAAGTTGCAAGTAATATTAAAAACCTAAATAACAAAAAAAAAAAAAAAAAAAACCTAGCATTATTTGGGATATATTTGGCCAATTTTTGTCCGTTTGTGATTCCATTGAAATCATATTAAAGTTAATACTCGTACATGTGAGGGATAGTAAACTTTTAAAGTGATTTATGTATAGTGGGGGATAGTAATTTTTTATAGTGATTTATGAATAGTGGGGGATAGTAAATTTTTATACTGATTTATGTGTATCGTATAAAAAAATCTAATTGATTATTTCGTACATTTGAATTAGTGTCGTAACCTGTGGTAAAAAAGTTTAATTACGGATTTACATGTCATTTGTTACCATAATAGTCTTTTAATTAGTAGGTTTCCATTAAAATTAGTCAGTAGGTATTTAGGTAGTAAGAGTTTAGTAATGAAAACGTTCCATGTATAAAAAGGGGCCTTAAAAGTAAAAGTACGTGTGTATAGAAAATCAATAACACGATGATAATTGTAATAATAATAATAATAATAATAATAATAATAATAATAATAATAATAATAATAATAAGAGTAAACTGCAATTTTACCCCCTGTGGTTTGGGGTGATTGGCACCCTTACCCCCCCTAACGAAATAATTGCAATTTTACCCCCCCAACGTTTGCTGTTATGTCGCAACCTTACCCCCCGGCCTCAAATTTGTTGACTGATCTGTTGACTATAACTTGAAATGACTATAATGCCCTTTCATATTACCCCCTGTGTTTTGTTCACTCTGTGATGTTACCCCTGCCACCACTGCCACCGCCATTCACCACCACAACCACCACTGCCACCTCCAGCCACCAGCCACCACCCTCAACCATTTTTCAGTGTTTTGTCACTAATTAAGCAATCTTGCACATGTTTATCATAATAAATTAAGCAATCTTAACATCCTTCGTAGCAACTTCCATCAACACCGGTCATCTTCTCCGACCACTCATCTCCGGTGTTGATGGTGGAGCACGGCGTCCAATGGCCACCATTAATGCAAGCAATCGCACACCACCATCCACCGTTAACCCTCAGCAGTTCGATCACCTTCAACTCTGTCATCACCATACCACCCTCATTGTGAGCCATCTTCTAATCATCACTGTACTATCCATCTTCTCCGATCAGTTTCCCCATACCTGATCATCTTTTTCAAAAATAGCATTAGATCTGCAAAAAAACTCTTGTTAACCAGAGTAAGAACATCCCCTGTTATATCAATAATTAACAATTAGTTCAAGAGCTCTCATACTTGTATTTCTTGAAGTTCAACTGCCCAAGATAACCAAGAAATTTCACCACCATACTCGTACACATCAAGAAACGCTGAAATTAAAAATGCGTAATCATCCAAGAATCCTGGAGCTTTTGAAGGCCCGTTTCTGAAACTGTGTTGCAGCCTTCGAGATTGTGGGTTGTAAAGGTTTAGTCACAGGAGTACATGGAAGTTGCAAAGAAAGCACTGAATTTTATAAAGGAAAACCTTTACAACCCACAAATCCTTCTTCTCCTTCGCACCAAATTCAGTTTATCCTCACAGATTCAATCACTCTATAAAATCCCCCAAAAATCCGTACGAAAACGGTTACATCTACTCTAATTGCATCTACAATCATTTGTGTTAGGGTTTGATCTGCTTCTAATCAGTCAACGATCGAGCCAGATCATGCAACAGCAGCAGCATAATCAGAATCAAAAGCAGAATCATTCGTATCTACGACAACAGCTTCCGTTCACCTCGATGAAGCCGCCGCCGTTCGGTGACTATCACTGGTTTTCTTCAACTGCTGCCGCAAATCGCGAATCGGAAGGCGTTGTGGTGAAATTTTTGTAAGTGTGTGTTGATTTATAGTTGTGTGTGTTTGTTAGGGTTTTTGTTTTGTGATTTGGTGAATTAAGTTGGTCTACATGAAAGGGATATTAAGTTGTGGTGGTGGCTGGAGGTGGCAGTGGTGGTTGTGGTGGTGAATGGCGGTGGCAGTGGTGGCAGGGGGTAATATCACAGAGTGCACAAAACACAGGGGGTAATATGAAATGGCATTATAGTCATTTCAAGTTATAGTCAACAGATTAGTCAACAAATTTGAGGCCGGGGGTTAAGGTTGCGACATAACAGCAAACGTTGGGGGGTAAAATTGCAATTATTTCGCTAGGGGGGGTAAGGGTGCTAATCACCACAAACCACATGGGGTAAAATTGCAGTTTACTCTAATAATAATAAACAATATCATTCTAACAACATTAGTATCACGTTCCGGTATAAATTCGTTAAAAATGGATTTATATTCGCAATAGAGTATTTTCTGGCATCGTGAATAATGTACTTATGTAAGGACATTAGCTTTTTTTTTTTTTTTTTTTTTTGAGATTTAGTGCGCCACAACACATGAGTTTATTACAAGTTAAATAACTTAAACAATTACATAGTGACAACGTGACGGAAGGCTTCTATTTCTATTGAGAGATGCATGTTCGACTCCCACTTGGTGCAGAGTGAAGCACTTGTGGGCAATGTAGGAGACCTAGGGAAACCTGGGTTGAATCCTTGAGCCAAACGGGTTTTAACGGTAATTTCACCATCGTGCCTACGGGCGGGCGGGTTACTGGGTTTTCTCCGGAATTGGTGGTGGACTCAGGTTACTCTCGGAGTACTCCATTTGTACAAAAAAAAGATCATATTTAATCTTTTACTAGTTTTTTTATATCGCGCGTTGCGGCGATACCGAACAAATGATAATGTAAAACAAACGTGATTTCAAAATAAAACATGTTGTTTAGAAAGTCAAACCATTAGAACGATTCAGTTTATCATGGTACCGTTTTATGATACCAAATAAATACTTTATTTTGATTACAACTTCGTTTTTAACAAAACTTATAACGGAATGTAAGAGAAAGAAATCAAGCACAACTACGCACTTAAGTTTTTAGAAAAAGCTATAAATGTAAAGTATTAAAGAATATCAAATTAATCAATCCATAAATTAATATATGTTAAAAAAAACAACTATTAAAAAAAGGTAAAGGAAATATATGTTTTAAAAAAAGAAAAATATGTTATTAAAAGTAGACATAATAATAAATTATTATAATATATTAAATAATAAAATAATAAAAAAAAACTATATATATTATAAAAATAAAGTTACTATTCATCAAAACTCGTCAACAATAAATATATATAATAATATGTGTAATCGGTTATGTAATGAAATAAGAGTTTTCTTATCTTTCACTCTGTCTTTATGTCCTTCATTGCTTCTTAATTATATCATAGTTGGTCTATCCATGGATCCTACTAAGACAACCGGGGCTGAATTCAACAAGAGTGTGTCAAGTTCAGGATCGGTATTAACAATACGCGAGCAACAAAAACGAAATTTGTGAATAACTCTCGCTTTATTAATCAGAAAGTATAACTCAGCTGATTACAATGGATACCCAACTTGGTATATCCTAATTAACTCTAACTCATATAATTATCAATCGGTGGGGGTATCCATCCATACATCCCCCAAAACTATTTACACATCCTCTAACCCTAAATGTCCCTCATTGCCCAATACGCCTCAAACTGGCCCCATCAATATGCCCCTCATTGCCCAATACGTTTGAAAATGGTCCCTACCATCTAATTAATGTCAATCATTGGGTGTCAACCAATGATTACCAATGATTGGGATGTAAGGAACTTTATTTTGATAGAGTTTTTGGATGAGGAAGTTGTGAAATATTTATATAAGAAAATTAATATTTTTTTATAAAATGTTGTTATAAAAAATTGTGTTAGTATTATAAAACTTCATAATTTTTATGAAATGAATTGTGTATATTTTTAATAAAAAAATGTGCATATGTTTTTTTATTAAGTATTATTATTAAAAACTTCATATTTTTATGAAATGAATTGTGTATATTATAAAATGCCAATTTTTTATAAGTATTATTAAATGTCAATTTTTTTTATAAAACGAATTGTATATATTATAACAAAGTTTTTTACTTATGAATTATTATTATGTCTTGAACACTTAGACCATTCTCCTTTTCTGTTAAACGAGAACCGGGCAGCTGCAATCCAACAAACCATTATCCTTTAAAATCCTTCTTACATATGTTTCTTGCTTAGATCCCCTCTTTCTTTTTCAAGACTTCAATGCCAAGATAATAAGATAACTTTCTGAAGTCGGTCATCTCAAAAGTCTTTTCCATTTGAACCTTAAATTGCTTTATTTCTTCCACATTCGAGTCGGTAAAATCATATAATCAACCATACACCAACGATAAGGACATCTTTAGTAACTCTTCAATATATGGCTTGATTTTGAAAACACCTTTAGATGTTAAAAAGTTTTAGTGTATTATCCAACTTGATATTTCGCGCCCTTGGTTCTTGCTTTAACCGTATAATGCATTTGAAAGCTTACATGCTTTAGATTATTCACCAACCTTTACAAAAATTTTAGGTTGATTAACATGGACCGTTTCTTCTGTAACAACCCTCGGTAAAATCAACACTCTCATAATTTTTCCGACATCCTATTATATCTTAAAATATCCTTATATGTCTTATATTACACTTCGTATGTGAAAACCGGGCCCTAAATAGATTATAACATATAAAATAAAATAAAAATAAGAAAAATGGAGTTGAGGCGGGCCGTGTAGACCCACCCCAACAGTTTACGCGGGCCGTATAAGGGTGTAGACCGGACTCCGTTGATTTCTTTAGTTGATACGGGCAGCGTAAGAGTTCTCGATAACGTACACGGGCCGCGAGAGCTCATCAACGCGGAGACACCAGATGCCGACATGTGTCGACATCGTGTCAAGTCTACTTGGTGACCGAACTAAGCTATTCTGTTGACCAGGTTTGACGCGGGCCGCGTAAACCTTGTCTATGTTTTACGCGGGCCGCGACAGGACTAGAATCAGCAACTATATAAGAAGGCCATCGGGATCAACCAGAACTCGTTCATTTCTCAATTCTCAATCTAAATTTCTGTAGAAGGCACATTATAGTCGGGTACTATACCCCTAATTAGCGAGGTTCTGCTCCGTTGTAAGTATTATAACCCCAGTTTCATAATAGTTACGCTGCCTGATTGATTTAGGGTTCCGTAACAACTGTCGTGGTTCTGCCCGACGTAGTTGTTGGAATGCCGTCTCGGGGATGGTATTATTAATATTTTCAAAGGGTTATGATACTAACCAATGTATATTTGTATAAATTATAGATTATATCCAGGAAACCCTTAAGAAAAGCCTAAGACAGCAAAGTGAGTTTATCCTCTTTTTGTTAACATTTTTGGAATAATTTACAAAACCTTAATTGTTTTACAATGTGATTAAGCGGTGATTGAGTCTTTGTAGTTCTTCAATTACTGCCGGTATGTTGGGGTTTTGTATACAAAATGTACTACGCTGTGAGTAGTAAGTCAAGGTTGACAGTACGTTACCATTGGACAATGAGTTAGCCAATGTGTAATATGACCCACAAGTCAGTGGATTGATAGTACCAAATGGAGTAATTGTGTAGACATAAACATTGTAATCGTCCTCAATACTGTTTTAATCGATAAAAGGTTTCTTAATTAAATTGGTATTCACTCACCAGTATTTCCGACTGACAAATGTTTTTAAAACGCGTTTCAGGTAACCCACTGTGAAAGCGAATTAGTAAAAAGCCAGCTGGAGAGCACTGAAGGCTTGGGGAAAATGTGGCTATAAAAGTTACCTAATAAACGATGTTTTAAATTCAATAAAATAGGGTTTGTTCCTATAAAATGTATTGTAATAAGAAACTTGGGTTTTACCCATATGATTATTAATATTAAATGAGGTGGTTTTTACTCTGATAAATATTTCCTAACTACGGTCCTGATGTAAATTCCGCTGCAAGATTAAGTAAACCTGATACCACCGAAACTCTGTGATCGCGTCCGCCCGTTCCCGGGAAACAGGGTTCGGGGGTTGCGACAGAAGGTGGTATCAGAGCCTAGCCACTGGTCTGAGCCAAAGAAGTGTTCTGCTGACACTTAAAATTCTGAAATTTGTGTTAGGAAATAAAATTATGTAAATAAGTGCATAATTGTATTTATTAGTTATGTGTTATTTGACTATTTGATAGTTTACAGAATGAGTGATCAAGGACCCTCAGAAATGAGTCGTCAGTTGTCTGATTCACCTAAGAGCGAAGGTACCTCATCACAGCCTGCCCTTTCAGGGTATTCTGCTGATCAGGAGGAAGGAATATTTGCCTTTAGAGCTAAGTCGGAGGAACCATTTCCTAATAAGAAACGATGATGGTTCAGTAAAGAAGCTTTTGCTCGTAGGAAGAGAATGCAAAAATTGCAACAGCAAAGGGCCTTAGCAGCTATTAAGCGAGAGACAGATGCTCATACGCAAGATATGCTTAATAGAAGCCTAGCTAATTTCCATATCCTAGCTACAACTGCTGCTGACCCAAGTCCGGAACAACTAGTAGCCCCACAACCACAAAACCCAGAACAACTCATGGAAATAGAAAACCAGGAAAACCAAGTGGAAATGCATGACTTTAACCCTGACGAAATTCCTAGGGTATGTAACAACTCTCATCAAAAAGTACAATTTATTATTTTAATTATCCAATTAGGAAACCCTAATTGAGAAACCCAAGTGATTCTGTATAATCCCTAAAATTTTCAGAACATTTGGAATCAGGATTAGGGCCCCTAAAACTCAAGGGGGGTAAACCCTAATTGACGATTATCTCTAAAATGTGTTGTCTAAATTGAGAATTCACGAACTATCAACTCATCAGGCCTATACTAGTGACAAGGCTACCCTAGGGTAGATGGGTACCCCAGGCGAGTCGCGACAGCATCCATGACATCTTCCGCGACACGCGGGAGATGTCAATTTATTGTATAAATACAGGGGCTTGGGACTTGAATTCTGGCTTCAGTTCGACGTTAAAATTCCTTACGTACACAAAGTTAGACACTATTTACTAAAAAAACACACACTGATCATGAAGTGCTGCCACAATTCAGGGTAATAACTCGATCGCTGCTACGATTCAATGTCCGATCGATTAAACTATCCAATGGATGTTTAAGTGCTGCCCACATTAGGGTTTATGCTTTGTCATTCGACGTTAAATCGATGGATGTTTAAGTATCGCACTTTGTCATTCGTTGTGAAGGTTGTAATCTCGTGAGTTATGGTAAATGCTGTATTAAGTTACTAACCTAGTTTGTGTGCCTGATTATTTAAACTAGGTTATCAAGGCTAATCAGTAGGATAAGCTCTGATTAAATCTGCAATGTGAGTCATTCTCTTTTTATCAAGTTTGTTTACAAAAGCTTATTTATTTCAAAAGTTATAATTACAGGGATTAAGTCTATGTAATCTGAAATTACTGCCAGTATGTGGGGGGATGTGCACATAGCTACTAATTATTTATCATTTGTGGGTGAACGGACCCAACAAGTGATATGTCCACAGTCACAAGTCCGGTCAAGTGACAACTGGATCAGTTAATTTAAAAGATAGAGACATTGTAATCGCTCTTAATACTGTAAATTATAAACAGGTCGTTTTATTTAAATAAGAATGATTCACTCAGTATTTCCCGCTGACAAAACCTTTTTCAAACATGTTTCAGGTGATCTGTTGTGATCCAGGAAAAGTGTCGTGAAGCACTATCAGCTTAAGGAAGTGGCTCAGTATAAAATAAAGAAACATGTTTTGTAAAATAAAAGATTTCTTCGTGAAATCTCAAGATTGTAAATTAACGGGTTTTATCCCGAAGTTATGAAATTAAATAATCGGGAAATATTTCAGTTTTAAAAAGATCCTGAAGAAACTTCCGCTGTTAATTAAATACCACGGGATTTCTGTCCCGCGGCTCCTGAAACGGGTCAAACCGGGTCGGGGGCCGTGACAGAAATAAGGTGGTATCAGAGCCACTGATTTAAGCCTATTAAGTATTTAGAAATACTTAAATTTTACTGATTGCCAATTATGTGATTATGTGTTTTAACTGATTATTTGTTAATTACAGTATGGGTAAACAAAAGCTGTCAAACATCTATCTTAAACTAGATAGGTCATCCAACGAGAAGGGAAGTTCATCCCAAACAAAACCTTATGTAATTCCTGAAGAAGGAATATTTGTCCGTAAGGCACATTACGAGGAACCACTTTCTCCTAATAAAAGAAGTTTGATTATTAGGAAAAGTCAGGAGGAAATAAGGAAAAACCGAGAGAAGAAAGTTAAACAAGAAACCCAGGACTTAATCAATAAATCACCTTGGGAGGACAAATTAGATGAGAAATGGGCAAATCTTTATATGCTAGCCACAGTAGCAGAAAATGCAAATCTTTAAATACTCAAAAGTTTTAGCACTTTTATTTTCCAGAAACCTTATTTAGTAAATAAATAAGTTACAGTAAATCGTAGTATAATTTACTTGTCAGTTGTTTTATGTATGCAATAATATTTACGGGTTATCTATAAAATTTTGTTATTTTATTTTAACATTTGGTATGTATTTTGCATATATGCTAAACAGCATGAATGAGATATCAGAAGGTTTAGAAAATCTTAACCTCTATCCCGTTAAGATAGAAGTTTCTAAGGAATTCACCGGTTACTTCGCTGATAAAGAAGAACCCATGGAATTTCAATCCAAACCACTGGTAAAACCTAAACCCAAGAAAAGAAGCAGATTTGTGGGCTGGAGGCGTGTACGTAGGAGAAAGCCAGCAACAAGAAAGGTTACCAAAACTGAAGAACCAAAAGACAAAGGGAAAGGGGTAGAAATTGAGGAAAATATTAATCAAGTAGAGATAGAAGCTGAGAAGAGTTTTAAGCAAACTGAAAGAGAAATCGGAGAAAGTTCTAGACAGAAACAGAAAATGACTCCCTGGGAAGTTTTAGATCATAAACTAGTAATGAGTGACCTCATCGGACCTGCCGATGGAAACCTTAAACCAGCTAATCCAAACCTTATATTTACTGAAGAAGATCTTTTTAGCTACCCACTAGAAGTTCCAATTCCAATCAATCTGGAACCTGCTATTCCAGATCCTATTGTCCAACCTCAACCATTACCAGTAGAATTAGATGAATGGTGGACAACTGATTGGCAATACCAAAATCTTTTAAACAACCCTGATACATTTTTCCCACAAGTTGACCCAGAACCTCCACTATACCCAACTATGAGCCCGGAGAATCTGACTGAACTTCGCCTCTGGAGCGAAGAATTAATTGATGCAGGAAATCGGATTAGGGATGTGGGGGAAAGAGTTACTTGGAAGTATGACGAAAGGGAGCGTCGTTTTTAAGAAATTAGCTGACCAGATAATGGGAGTTTGCAGGAATATGTGTTAATAAATAATCATAATAACCAGTATGTGTAATAACTTAACAATAAAACGTTGTATGATAATCGTGTGTACGAGGCATAATATAATATATAGAAATGAAACTTGCAAAATCGATAATTTTTTGTTATACATGTTAATGTGATTATGTGCAAACTGTTTTATTATATTTATAATTATACTAATTATTTATATAAAATTTATTATCAGATGGCAAACATTGGTAATGAACCAGTAAATGAGGTTAATCAGTCTGAGCAACATCCAGGAGATCAATATATGACTAGACAAGATATCGAAAATATTGTTGCTCAAGGGATAGCCAATGCTATTCCAGCCATCGTTGCTGCTGTAAAGAATCCAATCGAACCGCAACAAATTGTTCCTATTAAACGTATTTCTGAAGATAACTTCAGTAATAGTGTAAACGGAGGCAATGATCATGTTAACCATAATGGGGAACCACATCAAGCTCCATTACCCAAGAAAATGAAAACTGCAACGCCTGGTTGCACTTTCAAAGAATTCCTTGCTTGTAAACCCACTGAATTTGCAGGCAATGAAGGAGCAACTGCATCACTGCGTTGGTTAGAGAAAACCGAAGCAGTAATTGCAATAAGTAAATGTGCTAAAGATGATCAGGTTATGTACGCATCAAATCTCTTCAAGGAAGGAGCACTCGAATGGTGGAACACTGTGTTACAATCAAAAGGAAGAATAATAGCTTATGCTATGACTTAGGAATAATTTAAGGGTTTTGTAGAAAGAAAATTCTGTCCCGAGTATGAAAAGGAACAGATGACAAATAAGTTCCTAAATCATCGGATGATGGGTGTAGATTGTCGCGGTTATACTTCGACATTCTTTGAATATGCTAGAGTGGTACCAACGCTGGCTTCGCCAGAACCGGTACTCATTTCTCGCTACATTTGGGGACTGATTAGTGAAATCCGCAACATTGTTAAAGCTGCGAGACCTCGCACTATTGACGATGCTGTGGAATTAGCTAATACCCTAACCGATGAACTGGTACGCACACAAGATGAAAACAGAAAGAAGGAATTGGCTCATAAAATTACCCAAGGATTTCGTACGGGTAATAACAACAGCTTCAAGAGTAGAGGAACAGGGCAATCTTCAACTTTGCCGTTCTGTCAAAATTGCAAAAAGAAACATTTTGGAAAATGCAAGGTATATTGCAATTTTTGCCAAACTGTAGGGCATCGTGAAGAAAATTGCAGGAAGAAATCCATAATTTGTTACAATTGTGGAGAGGCAGGACATTTCAAAACAGAATGTCCTAAAGTGGTCAAACCAGCAGACAACAAAATCAAGGCAACCGATGGAACTATTAAGAAAAATGCCAGGGCATTTCAGCTGACCACTCAGGAAGCAGAACTCATCCCAGATGTGATAGCGGGTACGTTCTTAGTTCACAACATTTACGCCAAAGTATTATTTGACTCTGGTGCAAACCAAAGTTTTATAAATACTTCATTCTGCCAAGCTCTTAATTTACCTTTAACCAATATTAGGCAGATTTTTACAGTTGAAACGGCAGACGGAAATTCAGTTAAAATAGATAAAGTTTTGCAAGAAGAAAATATAGAACTTTTAGGACATAAATTCTCTGCAAAACTATTGCCAATGAAGTTAGCTGAATTTGATGTTGTATTAGGAATGGATTGGTTAGTAACCAACCATGCTCGAATATTGTGTGATCAGAATTCCATAGAAATTCCATCACCCACCGGAGAAGTAATTAGGATTACAGGAGATAAACCACGTAAGCCCATGAAGTTCATATCAGTAATGAAAGTTGCTAATTATGAACGAAAACAAGGAATAGTATATATGATTTCAGTAATCATTAGTACTAAGGGTAAAGAACTTAAGGAAATTCCTGTAGTCTCAGAATATCCAGATATATTCCCAGAAGAATTACCAAGGTTACCACCAAATAGGGAAGTAGAATTTAGGATTCATCTAATTCCAGGAACTACACCGATAGCCAAGGCACCTTATCGGTTAGCACCCACAGAAATGTTAGAATTAAAAACGTAATTAGATGAATTACTAAGTAAAGGATTCATACAACCTAGCTCATCCCCTTGGGGAGAACCAGTATTATTTGTTAAGAAAAAAAGGATGGTTCAATGAGAATGTGTATCGATTATAGAGAATTGAATAAGGTTACAATTAAGAATCGATACCCATTACCTAGGATTGATGATCTGTTTGATCAACTTCAAGGGGCTAAATATTTTTCTAAGATAGATTTACGCTCCGGATATCATCAATTGAAGGTACAAGAAGAAGACACACCTAAAACTGCTTTCAGAACTAGGTATGGTCATTATGAGTTTACAGTCATGCCCTTTGGGTTAACGAATGCACCTGCTGCATTCATGGACATGATGAATAGGATCTGTAAACCATATTTGGATAAATTTGTAATTGTTTTCATAGACGATATACTTATTTATTCCAAAAGTCAGACAGAGCATTGTGAACACCTTCATGCACTCTTAACTTTGTTAAGAAAAGAAAAGCTTTATGCCAAATTCTCGAAGTGTGAATTTTGGTTGCAAGAAGTGCAATTCTTAGGACACATGGTGAATCACGAAGGTATTCACGTAGATCCTGCTAAGATAGATGCAATTACCAAATGGAAGGTTCCACAAACAGCAATGGAAATTAGAAGTATTATAGGTTTAGCTGGGTACTATAGACGGTTTATTAAGGATTTTTCCAAGATAGTTGTTCCATTAACTAAGCTAACCTGTAAAGCGGTTAAGTTTGAATGGGGACCAAAGCAAGAAGAAGCTTTTAGAATATTAAAGCAGAAATTAAGAAATGCACCAATCTTAGCCTTACCAGAAGGAACTGAAGATTTTGAGGTATATTGTGATGCTTCAAAACTAGGATATGGATGTGTGCTTATGCAACGCAAAAAGGTGATTGCATATGCTTCAAGGCAATTGAAAAAGCATGAAGAAAATTATACGACTCATGATTTAGAATTAGGAGCCGTAATTTTTGCCCTTAAGATTTGGAGACATTGTCTTTACGGAAGTAAATTTACTGTCTACACAGACCACAAAAGTTTAAGATATATATTTGGGCAAAAAGAGTTAAACATGAGGCAAAGGAGATGGATGGAAATCCTAAGTGACTACGACTGTGATATTCAGTATCATGAAAGAAAGGCAAATGTAGTTGCAGATGCCTTAAGTCGTAAGTATTATGAGAAACAACGACGGGTTCGTGCTCTCAGATTAAATCTACAATTAGATTTAATGGAACAACTGAAGAATGTTCAAACTACAGCAATCAAGGATGATGCTGAAGGAATGAAAGGAAGAATAAAGGAATTAGAACAAGGAGCAGATGGAATTTGGAGATTCCACAAAAGTAGAATTTGGGTACCTAAGCAGGGAAACTTAAGACCTAAGATTTTAGAAGAAGCCCATAAATCTAGGTATACTATGCACCCAGGAAACAATAAGATGTACCAAGATTTAAGAAAGAACTTTTGGTGGATAGGAATGAAAAAGGATATAGCACGATATGTTTCTAAATGTCTCACTTGTTCACAAGTTAAGGCAGAACATCAGAAACCTTCAGGTCTACTACAACAATTAGAATTGCCTGTATGGAAATGGGAACTTATAACAATGGATTTTGTTACTAAGTTACCCAAAACCAGAAAAGGTAATGATGCGATTTGGGTAATTGTGGATCGATTAACCAAATCAGCTCACTTTTTACCAATGAAAGAAACCTTTAGTATGGAAAGGTTGGCAAAATTGTATGTAGATGAAGTTGTATCCTTACATGGAGTTCCACTCTCCATTGTTTCGGATAGGGATAGTCGTTTTACTTCTCATTTCTGGAAAAGCTTCCAGCAAGCTATGGGAACTCGACTAAATCTGAGTACTGCATATCATCCCCAAACAGACGGACAAAGTGAAAGGACTATCCAAACTCTAGAAGACATGCTCAGAGCATGTGTAATAGATTTTGGTGGAAATTGGGATGATCATTTACCATTAATTGAATTCTCCTATAACAATAGCTATCATTCAAGTATTGAAACCGCCCCATTTGAAGCACTGTATGGAAGAAAGTGCAGAACTCCAGTCTGTTGGGCAGAAATAGGAGAAAGTCAATTATCAGGTCCTGAAATAGTGCAAGAGACGACTCATAAGATTACTCAAATCAAGGAAAGACTGAAGACGGCTCGAGATCGCCAGAAAAGTTATGCAGACAATAGATGCAAGCCGTTAGAATTCCAAGTCGGAGACAGAGTACTATTAAAAGTTTCTCCTTGGAAAGGAGTTGTTAGATTTGGTAAGAAAGGAAAGCTAAGTCCAAAATACGTAGGACCATTTCCAGTAATCCAACGTATAGGAACAGTTGCTTATCGTTTACAACTACCAGAAGAATTATCTGGAGTACATGATGTATTTCATGTATCCAATCTCAAGAAATGCTTATCAAATGAATCACTGGTAGTACCTCTTCGAGATATAGAGGTAAACGAAAAGCTGAAATTTGTTGAGAAACCTCTTCAAATTGAGGATCGAAATATCAAGTTTCTCAAACACAAACGACTAGTTTTAGTCAAAGTCAGTTGGGATTCAAAGAGAGGAGCTGAATATACTTGGGAGCTGGAATCAGAAATGAAACGAAAGTATCCTCACTTATTCCAGTAAATCTCGAGGACGAGATTTTTATTAAGGTAGGGAGAATGTAACAACTCTCATCAAAAAGTACAATTTATTATTTTAATTATCCAATTAGGAAACCCTAATTGAGAAACCCAAGTGACTCTGTATAATCCCTAAAATTTTCAGAACATTTGGAATCAGGATTAGGGCCCCTAAAACTCAAGGGGGGTAAACCCTAATTAACGATTATCTCTAAAATGCGTTGTCTAAATTGAGAATTCACGAACTATCAACTCATCAGGCCTATACTAGTGACAAGGCTACCCTAGGGTAGATGGGTACCCCAGGCGAGTCGCGACAACATCCATGACATCTTCCGCGACACGCGGGAGATGTCAATTTCTTGTATAAATACAGGGGCTTGGGACTTGAATTCTGGCTTCAGTTCGACGTTAAAATTCCTTACGTACACAAAGTTAGACACTATTTACTAAAAAAACACACACTGATCACGAAGTGCTGCCACAATTCAGGGTAATAACTCGATCGCTGCAACGATTCAATGTCCGATCAATTAAACTATCCAATGGATGTTTAAGTGCTGCCCACATTAGGGTTTATGCTTTGTCATTCGTCGTTAAATCTATGGATGTTTAAGTATCGCACGTTGTCATTCGTTGTGAAGGTTGTAATCTCGTGAGTTATCGTAAATGCTGTATTAAGTTACTAACCTAGTTTGTGTGCCTGATTATTTAAACTTGGTTATCAAGGCTAATCAGTAGGATAAGCTCTGATTAAATCTGCAATGTGAGTCATTCTCTTTTTATCAAGTTTGTTTACAAAAGCTTATTTATTTCAAAAGTTATAATTACATGGATTAAGTCTATGTAATCTGAAATTACTGCCAGTATGTGGGGGGATGTGCACATAGCTACTAATTATTTATCATTTGTGGGTGAACGGACCCAACAAGTGATATGTCCACAGTCACAAGTCCGGTCAAGTGACAACTGGATCAGTTAATTTAAAAGATAGAGACATTGTAATCGCTCTTAATACTGTAAATTATAAACAGGTCGTTTTATTTAAATAAGAATGATTCACTCAGTATTTCCCGCTGACAAAACCTTTTTCAAACATGTTCAGGTGATCTGTTGTGATCCAGGAAAAGTGTCGTGAAGCACTATCAGCTTAAGGAAGTGGCTCAGTATAAAATAAAGAAACATGTTTTGTAAAATAAAAGATTTCTTCGTGAAATCTCAAGATTGTAAATTAACGGGTTTTATCCCGAAGTTATGAAATAAAATAATCGGCAAATATTTCAGTTTTAAAAAGATCCTGAAGAAACTTCCGCTGTTAATTAAATACCACGGGATTTCTGTCCCGCGGCTCCTGAAACGGGTCAAACCGGGTCGGGGGCCGTGACAGGGTACCTGCACCAAATCCCCTAGACCCAAATTACAACCCATGGTGGGACGAGAATAGGGACTATGTGCAACCTTACTCTATTCCGGAAGACACACCTATAGGAGCCTATTCAGGTATGGACCCTTTAAATCCCTATTACCATGATAACTACATTAGGGGAATCTTGGAAGATCCTTACCAATTACAGGCACTTTTACCTCCATATCAGGAACCTGCACCCCAGATTCCAAACCCAGTCCTAGAACCTGCACCCCCAATGAGTGCAGAAAACGTCCAAGAACTTAGGACTTTTGGGGAGGAAATTTTAGAAAGCAGTGAGAGGATGCGTCAGGTAGGAGAGCGTCTCGTATGGAAATACGATGAGCGCAATATGGATTTTTGGATGAATCCATATCCGTGAATGTTAGAATGGAGGAAGCGGTAGTAATAATAATATAATAAAAATAAAAATAAAATAAAATATGTGTGTACGGATGCATATTACTATTTTATTTCTGTTGGTATTGTAATCTTTATTTCTGTACTAGTGTGTAATAGACGCATAAGTATATGAAAAGAGTATAGTAGCAATGATCTACGTTTTTGGCTAGATTGTGTGTTATGTATATTAAAATATTAATTGTGATATTAATATGGGATAAATGTTTAAAATTCAGATGGCCAACGAAGGAAATCAAGGAAATCTGAATAACGATAACCAGAGTAACATTAACGTGGTTAATGATAATCCGAGTATCAATAACAATGGAAACCAAGTGGATAATAGTGCTATCGAACACATAGTGGCACAGGGAATTATAGATGCAATGCCATTTATTCTTCAAACTGTTAAAGATGCTGATAATAAAAGTAAACATAGCAGTAAGCGACCCGTTCAACCAGAAAACAGTGTAAACAATGGACGGGTACTTCAAATGCCTATTCCCAAAAGAAGAAGAACCATGCCTTATGGTTGTTCTTATAAAGAATTCTGGTCTTGTAAACCAATGGAATTCTCGGGCAATGAAGGGGCCATTGCAACCTTACGCTGGATAGAGAAGACTGAGGCAGTATTAAGGATAAGCAAATGTGCTGAAGAAGATAGAATACTGTTTGCTTCTAATCTGTTTAAGAATGCCGCACTAGAATGGTGGAACACTATCCTCCAGACAAGAGGAAGTGATCAAACTTATAATATGGAATGGGAAGAATTTAAGAATAAGGTTGAAAGGAAATTCTGCCCACCCAATGAGAAGGAACAGATAGCAAACAAATTCCTAAATCTTAGGATGACTGGTGTAGATAGTAAGGGGTATACTAAGATATTCTTTGAATATGCTAGAATAGTACCAACTCTTGCTTCACCAGAACCAGTGTTAATTTCTCGTTATATTTGGGGATTAATTGGGGAGATTAGACACATAGTCAAGGTAGCTAGACCTCAAACCATAGAAGAAGCTGTAGAATTAACAAATACCTTGACTGATGAATTAGTCCGTACGAGAGAAGAGGATCAGAGGAGGAACTTAACTCAAAGGCTTACACAAGAATTTCGTTCCGGAAATTATAATCGTAGGAATATGGGTTCTACCTCTGCAGCATACTGCAAGGTCTGCAAGAAAAAGCATTCGGGAAAATGCTCCAATCTCTGCAATTATTGCAAGATGCCAGGACATAAGGAAGAAAATTGTAAGAGGAAATCCAGTAATGGATTATGCTATAACTGTGGAGAAAACGGTCATATCAGGCCAAACTGCCCAAAATTAGCTCCAGCCACAGATAACAAGAATACTAAAAATGCTAGAGCATTTGTTCTGACTGCAGATGAAGCCAAGATGATCCCATACGTTATAGCTGGTACGTTTTTAGTTAATGATATATTTGCTAAAGTATTATTTGACTCTGGTGCGAACCAAAGTTTTATTAATACTTCATTTTGCAAAATTTTAAATCAGTCATTAACTAAACTACCACAAGAATGTCTAGTAGAAACAACTAATGGAGAAACTGTTAGGATTTCTGAAATCTTGCAGGGAGCAAGCGTAGAAATTTTGAATCAGAAATTTATAGCAAATCTATATCCCATGAATTTGGCAGGATTCGATGTTGTTTTAGGAATGGATTGGTTAATAGCCAATAAAGCCAATATTGTATGTGATCAAAAGTCAATTCAAGTAAATTCACAAAAAGGTAAAACGATCACAATTAAAGGAGATAAGTCCACTAAGTTCATCTCTGTAATGAAAACTGCAAGTTGTATAAGAAAAGGTTCTATAGTGTATTTGATTTCTATAATCACTAACACTAAAGGAAAAGAACTAAAAGATATTCCAGTAGTATCTCAGTTTTCAGATATCTTTCCAGAAGAATTACCAGGACTACCTCCGGATAGAGAAGTTGAATTCAGAATTCACCTGCTACCATGAACATCACCAATTGCCAAAGCACCTTACCGTTTGGCACCTTCCGAAATGCAAGAATTGAAGAAACAACTAGATGAATTGTTAGAAAAAGGATTTATTCAGCCAAGTTCATCGCCATGGGGAGCGCCGATATTGTTTGTTAAAAGGAAGGACGGATCAATGCGTATGTGCATTGATTACCGTGAATTAAACAAAGTTACGATTAAGAATCGGTATGCATTACCGAGAATCGATGATTTGTTTGATCAATTGCAAGGAGCTCGATTTTTCTCTAAGATCGATTTAAGGTCAGGATATCATCAATTAAAGGTACAGGAAGAGGATATTCCTAAGACCGCATTTAGAACAAGGTATGGTCATTATGAATTTACTGTCATGCCATTTGGTTTAACCAATGCCCCAGCTGCATTTATGGACATGATGAACCAAATATGTAAGCCATATTTGGATAAATTCATAATTGTATTCATAGATGATATTCTAATTTACTCTAAGAGTAAAGAGGATCATGCAAGACATTTGCACGCACTTTTAAGTTTATTAAGAAAGGAAAAGCTTTATGCTAAGTTTTCAAAGTGGGAATTTTGGTTAGAACAGGTACAATTCCTTGGACACCTAGTTAATCATGAAGGAATTCATGTAGATCCAACGAAAATCGAGGCAATTACTAAATGGAAAACCTCTGAATCACCAACTGAGGTTAGAAGTTTCTTAGGATTGGCCTGTTATTATAGATGATTTATTAAAGATTTCTCTAGAATAGCCATTCCCTTAACTTAGTTAACTTGTAAATCTGTTAAGTTTGAATGGGGAATAAAACAAGAAGAAGCATTTAGAATCCTTAAGCAAAGATTAACCCATACACCCATACTAGCATTACCAGAAGGAACTGAAGACTTCGTAGTCTATTGTGATGCTTCTAAATTAGGTTATGGATGTGTGTTGATGCAACGCCAAAAGGTTATAGCTTACGCATCTAGACAACTTAAGAATCATGAAGAAAATTATTCAATCCATGATCTAGAATTAGGAGCTATAATTTTTGCTCTTAAGATTTGGAGACATTACCTTTATGGTAGTAAGTTTACTATATTCACTGATCATAAGAGTCTAAGGTATGTTTTCAAGCAAAAAGAATTGAATATGAGGCAAAGACGCTGGATGGAATTTCTTAGTGACTATGACTGTGATATCCAGTATCATGAAGGAAAAGCAAATATAGTAGCAGATGCTTTAAGCCGAAAATATTATGAAAAGCCAAAAAGGGTACGTTCTTTTAAATTAAATCTACAAGTAGATTTAAATGATCAAATAAGAGAAGCACAAGAATCAGTAATCAAGGATGATTCTGAAAAATTAAAAGGCATGCTAAAAGAATTAGAACAAGGAACAGATGGAATATGGAGATTCCATGGAAAGAGAATGTGGATACCTAAATTAGGAAATCTACGTCATCGTATATTAGAAGAAGCCCATAAGTCTAAGTATACGATGCATCCAGGAAGTGATAAAATGTACCAGGATTTAAGGAAAAATTTCTGGTGGATAGGAATGAAAAAGGACATAGCAGTCTATGTTTCTAAATGTTTGACCTGTTCACAAGTTAAAGCTTAACATTAGAAACCCTCAGGTTTGTTACAACAATTAGAAATGCCCGTTTGGAAATGGGAATTGATAACAATGGATTTTGTCACTAAATTACCCAAAACTAGGAAAGGAAATGATACAATCTGGGTGATTGTAGATAGACTAACTAAGTCAGCTCATTTTCTACCAATGAAGGAAACAATTAGTATGGAACAATTATCTAAATTGTATGTAAATGAAATTGTTTCTTTACATGGTATTCCTTTATCAATTGTTTCTGATAGGGATAGCCGCTTTACATCTCATTTTTGGTCAAGTTTCCAAAAGGCTATGGGAACTAAGTTAAAATTAAGTACGGCTTATCATCCACAAACAGATGAACAAAGTGAAAGGACAATTAAGACAATGGAAGATATGCTTAGAGCTTGTGTAATTGACTTTGGAGGTAATTGGGACGATCACTTACCTTTAATAGAATTTTCCTATAATAATAGCTATCACACAAGTATCAATGCTGCACCATTCGAAGCACTTTATGGACGAAAGTGTCGAACCCCAGTCTGTTGGGCAGAAATTGGGGAAAAGCAACTATCTGGACTTGAGATAGTACAAGAAACAACTGACAAGATTATTCAAGTCAAGGAACGACTGAAAGCAACACGTGATCGACAAAAGAGTTATGCCAATAACCGACGCAAGCCATTAGAGTTTCAGGTAGGAGATAAAGTATTGTTGAAAGTCTCTCCTTGGAAAGGAGTGGTAAGATTTATCAAAAGAGGAAAGCTAAGTCCCAGGTATGTTGGACCCTTCACGATTATTAGAAAAATAGGACCTGTAGCATATCAGCTACAACTGCCAGAGGAAATGGCAGGAATACATGATGTGTTTCATGTATCTAATCTCAAAAAGTGTTTAGCTGATGAATCATTGATAGTACCTCTTAAGGATATAGAGGTAAATGAACAACTCAAATTTCTAGAAAGACCTCTACAGATTGAAGATAGGAAAATCAAGAATCTCAAACACAAGAGACTAGTTCTAGTCAAAGTGAAGTGGGACTCCAAAAGAGGACCTGAGTACACATGGGAGCTCGAATCAGAAATGCAAAAGAAATATCCGCATTTATTCCAGTAAGATCTCGAGGACGAGTTCTAAAATAAGGTGGGGAGAATGTAACAACCCTCGGTAAAATCAACACTCTCATAATTTTTCCGACATCCTATTATATCTTAAAATATCCTTATATGTCTTATATTACACCTCGTATGTGAAAACCGAGCCCTAAATAGATTATAACATATAAAATAAAATAAAAATAAGAAAAATGGAGTTGAGGCGGGTCGCGTAGACCCACCCCAACAGTTTACGCGGGCCGTATAAGGGTGTAGACCGGACTCCGTTGATTTCTTTAGTTGATACGGGTCGCGTAAGAGTTCTCGATAACGTACGCGGGCCGTGAGAGCTCATCAACGGGAGACACCAGATGCCGACACGTGTCGACATCGTGTAAAGTCTACTTGGTGACCAGACTAAGCTATTATGTTGACCAGGTTTGACGCGGGCCGCGTAAACCTTGTCTATGTTTTATGTGGGCCGCGACAGGATTATAATCAGCAACTATATAAGAAGGCCATCGGGATCAACCAGAACTCGTTCATTTCTCAATTCTCAATCTAAATTTCTGTAGAAGGCACATTAAAGTCAGGTACTATACCCCTAATTAGCGAGGTTCTGCTCCGTTGTAAGTATTATAACCCCAGTTTCATAATAGTTACGCTGCCTGATTGATTTAGGGTTCCGTAACAACTGTCGTGGTTCTGCCCGACGTAGTTGTTGGAATGCCGTCTCTGGGAGGGTATTATTAATATTTTCAAAGGGTTATGATACTAACCAATGTATATTTGTATAAATTATAGATTATATCCAGGAAACCCTTACGAAAAGCCTAAGACAGCAAAGTGAGTTTATCCTCTTTTTGTTAACATTTTTGGAATAATTTACAAAACCTTAATTGTTTTACAATGTGATTAAGCGGTGATTGAGTCTTTGTAGTTCTTCAATTACTGCCGGTATGTTGGGGTTTTGTATACAAAATGTACCACACTGTGAGTAGTAAGTCAAGGTTGACAGTACGTTACCATTGGACAATGAGTTAGCCAATGTGTAATATGACCCACAAGTCAGTGGATTGATAGTACCAAATGGAGTAATTGTGTAGACATAAACATTGTAATCGTCCTCAATACTATTTTAATCGATAAAAGGTTTCTTAATTAAATTGGGATTCACTCACCAGTATTTCCGACTGACAAATGTTTTTAAAACGCGTTTCTGGTAACCCAATGTGAAAGCCAATTAGTAAAAAGCCAGCTGGAGAGCACTGAAGGCTTGGGGAAAATGTGGCTATAAAAGTTACCTAATAAACGATGTTTTAAATTCAATAAAATAGGGGTTGTTCCTATAAAATGTATTGTAATTAGAAACTTGGGTTTTACCCATATGATTATTAATATTAAATGAGGTGGTTTTTACTCTGATAAATATTTTCTAACTACGGTCCTGATGTAAATTCTGCTGCAAGATTAAATAAACCTGATACCACCGAAACTCTGTGATCGCGTCCGCCCGTTCCCGGGAAACAGGGATCGGGGGTTGCGACATCTTCAACTTTTGGAGATATGCTAAGTGGGCTTTTGGGGTTTTCGGCTTAGGTTTTTACTTGTTTTTTACCTATATAATGACATCTTATTGGTCATTTGTAGGTTGAACATGCTAGGCTAATATCGACTTGCATCATACGATTCTAAGCAATTGTATGCAAGTTCAGTTTACACTCTATTAGTGTTCATTGTTCGATTTCTTTTTGTTTCTGAATCAGTTTTGATCTTGTGATTCTGCCACATAATCGAAACCTCGTTGATATCATATTCTAGTGATCGAGATCATGGACTTACAACCTGGCTTGACTCGGTTACAACCCCTATATAGGATCCCGTTTACTTTAAGGGGACATTAGTATTTATAATATAAGCTTCAGAGTTTGATCTAATATAGCAATAATTATATCGTAGACTAATGTTAAAAGTAATCTTTAAGCTTTGTAAATAGTAATCCAACTAATGTTCATCATCATTTTAATGGTGCTTGGGCTCACATGAGTCTCATATTTACTAAGATTTGTTTTGAGTCGTTAAAGTATGTCCAATGAAGTTATTTACCCTTAATAAGAATAGCTTAAGTCACCTACTGTTCCAAAGAAAAGCCAAATAAATAAGTATTTAACCCCTTCTTGGGTTCAAACTTGTGTATTTAGTCTTTGAATGATTTTGATTTATTGTCATCTACTTTGGCATTCCTTATCACCATTATCATCATATGTGAGACGTGAGACAACATGGAAATAGTGAAGCAAATTCCATCCAAGTATCCATTATCACCTTCATGTATACAAAATAATTGAATATTTTCTATTAAATCAATAGAATATTCTTTGCCATAGTGACTCACCTCTCTATCTATATTCAAAGTGGGTCATCCTGTTTGCCTCACTGAGCATCATCTTCTAGTATTTCTACTAACACGGTCCCGACCGTATTAAGTTCCGCCGGGATTATATTTTCTGATGATGAAGAGAGCGAATTTAGAGCGCTCATTTCTTAAAAATTAGTTGTGTTTGAATAGATGAAATAGTTGAAATGTGTTTAAAAATAATGAGTTGGACTGTTATTTATACAAAAAATTTAATGATTTAATTTAAACATGTAACCTTTGCAAACTAACGGTTATAAAAATTAGCTGTTGAAATCAGATTCACGCGCGTCGAAGTCTCCATGCCAATCCAGCCACATCATAACCACGCCACCTTCGGCATGGTATTCCACTTTGTTAACCTGTGACACATCAGCCCACACCGTGATTTCCTCCCCACAATCGATAGTCTAATAAAAGAAGTGGGGGCGATGAATTAAAAGCTATTGATTCGAATAAAAAGCCAAGTCAATAGTTTTTAACCCCTTCTGGCGTTCAAGCTCATGTTTTTAGTCGTGCAATGATTTTGATTTATTGTCATATACTTTGGTATTCATTATCACATTTATTGTCCTATGTAAGACAACATGGAATTAGTTAACCCAATTCCATCCACCTATTTCTTATCTCCTTGATGTACACAAAACCAGGGGAGGGGGCATCTAAGAATCACTCATGTGAATATATGTATTCATATAAAAATATGGGAAAATAAACAAAAAATATACATATAATACTTTTAACATGCCTTTGGTCTTTAAAATATCATAAAAAATTAAAAATAATACATATAGTTACATGTGTGCAGTTTTTATTTTTAATTCTTATTTTTCTTTTTATGTTATCAATCCATAAAATAAACGAGCCGAAGCCAAACCGAGCTCATTCGTTTAAGTTCGAGCTTGAGCTCAACTTAGCTTGACTCGATTACAACCCCAATATAGGATCCCTTTGACTTTAAGAGGAACATTAGTGTATATAATGTAAGGTGTAGAGTTTAATCTAATACAACAATAATTATATTGTAGACTAACGTTAAAAGTAATCTTTAAGCTACGTCAATAGCAATCCAACTAATGTTCATCATTTAATGGTGCTTGGGCTGACATGAATCACATTTTTATGAAGATTTGTTTCGACTGTTTAAACTATGTCCAATAAAGTTATTTACTCTTATTAAGAAAAAAAGTGGAGACGATGGCTTGAGTCACCTACTGTTCCAAAGAAAAGCCATAAAAATAAGTCTTTAACCTCTTCTTAGGTTCAAACTCATGTTTTTAGTCTTCAAATGTTTTTGATTTATTGTCATATACTTTGGTATTTCTTATTCCCTTCATCATCGTATGTGAGACGGCATGAATACAGTGAAGCCAATTTCATCCACATATTTATTATCACCTTCACGTGGACAAAATATTTGAATATTTTCTTTTAAAACAACGAATATTCTCTGCCATTAAGGCTCGCCTCACGATCTATATTCAAAGTGGGTCATCCTGTTCGCCTCACCGTGCTTTTGGCATCGTCTTCTTGTATTTCTACTAACACGGTACTAACCGCATCAAGGGACGCCAATATTATATTTTCCAATGACGAAAAGAGCAAATTTAGGGTGTCCATATTATAAAAATAAATTGTGCTCAAATAGATGAAACAATTGAGATGTGTTAAAAATTTAATGATTTAATTTAAATACGTGACCGTTGCAGATCATTGGTTATACAAAATAGCAGTTGAAATTAGATCCACGCATGGAAGTCGACACGCCTAACCAGCCACACCGTGATTACGCCACCTCCGGCATGGTATTCCACGTCGTTAACCCAGCGCACGGTGTGATTTCCTCCCCACGTCTGATAGTTATAAATGATGCTCCTTTATTAATGTTTGATGCTTCTTTATCCATGTTTGGAACCAAACAAAAATCTGACACAACTACAAGAGAGAATGGTTTGCTTGTATAGGACCTCAAATAAATCTAAAACAATAAGTTTACACTAATATTAATAGTTTGCATATTAATTTTATTTTAAGTGAGGGCCCTATTTTTTTGGAGGCCCTAGGCCCAAGCATAAATTACTTGTACTATAGGTCCGACCCTGAATAGTCTAATAAAAGCCAAGTCAATAAGTCTTTAACGCCATCTTGGGTTGTCGGTGAATGATTTTGATATATTGTCATCTACTTTCGGATTCTTTATCACCTTCATCGTCGTATGTTAGACGCATGGAAATAGTTGCGCCAATTCCATCCATGTATTTCTTATCTATATTTAGTACAAAATTACAAAAGATATTTAGTAAAAATACAAAAAATACAAGTATATATAGTGGCAAAATAATAGAAAAATACCATACAATCCACTACAAAAAAATGAGTGCCAAAAGTTTACTTTTCTATCAGTCATTTCTCTTCGTCATCCTCATGCACTTTGCAACATTTTCCAAACTCATCCACACGTCTGCAGCACAGAGCGGCACCACCGGTGATCGTCTGGCACTGCTTGCCATCAAATCCATGATTAAAGGTGACCCACAAGGTCTCTTGACCTCATGGAACCATTCCAATGCTAATTTCTGCCAATGGCAAGGTGTTACATGCAGCCTTCACCACCAAAGAGTCACCCACTTGAACCTCTCATCCGGAGGCTTAATTGGTACGTTGTCTCCCTCCATCGGAAATCTAAGCTTTCTCAGGGTCATTCAGCTTTTTAACAACTCATTTTCGGGTGAAATTCCACCTGAAATTGGGCATCTCTTTAGATTACGACTACTACGTCTTTCTTACAACTCTTTCACGGGAAACATTCCAGCCACCATAATGAACTGCTCCAACCTCCAATTCCTTAAGTTGGGTTTCAATAATCTGGTCGGCAAGATCCCAAATGAAATCGGGCGTCTCTTTAGATTACAAGAACTACATCTTTATAACAACTCTTTCACTGGAAACATTCCGGCCACCATAACGAATTGCTCCAACCTCCATCTCCTTAGCTTGGGTAGCAATAATCTGGTCGGCAAGATCCCAGATGGGATTGGTTCATTTTCCATGCTAAGCTTCCTCTCGCTTAGCGATAACAGTCTACAAGGCGGAATTCCAAATGAAATCGGGCGTCTCATTAGATTACAAAAACTATATCTTTATAACAACTCTTTCACGGGAAACATTCCAGCCACCATAACGAATTGCTCCAACCTCCAAGTCCTTGACTTGGGTAGCAATAATCTGGTCGGCAAGATCCCTGATGGGATCGGTTCATTGTCCATGCTAAGCATCCTCGCCCTTCGCAGCAACATTCTACAAGGCGGAATTCCACCTGAAATTGGGCGTCTCTTTAGATTACAAAAACTATATCTTTTAAACAACCTTTTCACTGGAAACATACCGGCCACCATAACGAATTGCTCCAACCTCCAAGTCCTTGACTTGGGTAGCAATAATCTGGTCGGCAAGATCCCAGATGGGATTGGTTCATTGTCCATGCTAAGCACACTCGACCTTCGTAACAACTCTTTCACAGGAAACATTCCGCCCACCATAACGAATTGCTCCAACCTCCAGAACCTTCAGTTGGATCTCAATAATCTGGTCGGCAAGATCCCCGATTGGATTGGTTCATTGTCCATGCTAATCGTCCTCACCCTTCCTATCAACTCTTTCACGGGAAACATTCCGCCCACCATAACGAATTGCTCCAACCTCCAAGTCCTTAGCTTGGGTCACAATAATCTGGTCGGCAATATATTGTCCATCCCTCCTCAAGTTCATTGGCTCGAGTTAAGTTTTAATAATTTGGGGGGGGGGGGAATTATCTTCTCTCACAAACAGCTCGTCTTTAAGATTTTTGGACCTATTAGCTAACAATTTTGTGGGATCATTACATAATTTGGTTTGTTCCAATGGTGTGAAGAAGATCGAATTTTTTGATTTGGGAAATAATCAGTTATCGGGTGTTATTCCAGAGTGTTGGGAGAAGTGGTCGAGCTTGAAAGTCTTATGGTTAAGTGATAATTATTTGTCCGGTGAGATTCCAAGAACATTGGGCTCTGTAACTTTGTTGCAATTATTGAACATGCGTGGGAACATGATTTCAGGAAGGTTACCTTCTTCCCTATTGAATTTGTCATACTTAAAGGTCCTTGACCTTGGAAGAAATAATCTTACTGGAATCATTCCACCATGGATTGGAATAAAACTCACTATGTTAAAAATTCTCAGTCTTAGATCCAACAATTTTTATGGAAATACTCCTGACCAGCTCTGTTATCTTTCACAAGTTCAAGTGTTGGATCTCGCTCATAATAACCTCTCAGGAAATATTCCAAGATGCTTCAACAATTTTAGTGTGCTTTCCGGCATAGAAACTAATTTAGACGTTCATGTATCATTCTACGTTGATGATGTTTTGGTTACGATGTATGATTTATTGGTGATGAAGGGACAAGAAGCCACTTATAGCTCTAATCTAGGGCTAGTCATGCTTTTGGACCTTTCGAACAACAAGTTTTCAGGGCAGATCCCTAGTGAGCTTACAACCCTCCACAAGTTACAATCATTGAATTTATCAAGAAATCAATTGATAGGAGAGATTCCGAATAAGATAGGAGACATGAAATCACTTGAATCTTTGGATTTATCAGTAAACAATCTTTCTGGCGAACTTCCTATGAGTTTGTCAGAGTTGAATTTCTTGGGTACCTTTAACGTGTCCTACAACAATTTGACAGGAAGAATTCCAACAGGTACACAAATTCAAGGCTTCAATGAGTCCAGTTTCACCGGAAACAAACTTTGTGGAGCTCCACTAACTAATGATTGTGGACATGTTGACAAACCTGATACAACAAGCGACCAAAAAGAAGACGGTGGATCACACAAAGTAGATTGGGGGTTGATTATTTGCATAGCGCTTGGATTTATTATTGGGTTTTGGGGCATTGTGGTTTCATTAATGCTCAATCGATCATGGAGAATCACATATTTCCGTCTCTTGAGGAAATTGATCAAGGTATAAGGTTTATGATGTTATGCATAAGTATTATTGTGATATGTTTTCTTAGTGACCATAAAAAAGCAGCTTCTGGGTCACTTTGTGTAGCTCCCCTGCAGTCTGCTTTTCATAAAGCTTATGTTTATTGTTGTGTTTTTGTTCGGTTCTCGTAGGGTTGTTTTGTTATGTCCTATGTAGCACGGAAACGGGTACGGGACTGGGGTACGGGGACGATACGGGTACGGGGAACGGCAAAACTCAAAAATCCAAGATACGGGTACGGCAAAAAAAAAATATATATATATTAAACAAAGTCCAAAATAAATATATATTAGTGTAAAGTGTAAACTCTAAAAACACTACTTGTAATTAATTATCAATAAAAATATTACTTCATATTGGATGATGTCCACGAAATTGTTTGTTGTTGCTTTCTTAATTATTATTTATTGATATGAAAATATTAGGTCTCTTTTTCTTTAAGTTGGGCCTAAATGCCTAAATAAGCTAATAGAATAACCCAACACGTATGGTATTAAAAAAAGGCCCATATCAAATAAACCCTACTAATCAGCTTCATCTTCTCCCTTCTGTTACTCCATAGATACAGAGAGCGACGCCCCAGCGCCGCTAGACAGTGCCGGACCGTCGCAACTGGCTGGAATTCTTCGAACGTTCTACCTTTTCTTTTCTTTTAACTTCATATATGCTCTAACAGAGTCAAGACGAGAGGGTCCAACAGTAAAATAAAAGGAAACGTTTGTTGCCGTCCCCGAAACGTTTGGTTGCCGTCCCCTGATTTCAAGATACGTTTTGGAAACGTCCCCAGCCGTCCCCGCGGCGTTTCCGTCCCCAAACCGTCCCCGGGACGGGTACTTGAGGCTTATAGCCGTCCCCGTGCTTCATAGGTTATGTCTTTCTTTGTAATTGTTAAACCAGCTTCCCGCTGGTCCTTTTTTCTAATAATAATATATCACCGTTCCAAAAAAAAAAACTATGTACACTATATAAATTTTCATACTCAAAGTTCAAGACAGGTCCTTATAAAATATAGATAAATCAAACAAATGTACATAAAACAATCCTAAAAAAATCAGGTTGCATCCAAAATTCTCACTCAAATGGTTAGGTTGTTGATTTCCACTCCATGATTGCCGAACGAAGCGTGTAATTAGGCGTTATGCTCCTACTCGTCAACGGTAAATTAGTCATTGGGGAGCTATCACTCTCTTCAAGCCATTGCTCTATCGCCCTGCGATCATACGTGCAACCATCAGCAGCAACACATGGATCAACCATAATATCCTGGATCAAAACAACATTATATTATGAAAAACTAGTGTTGTTTGACAAAAACTGAAAGAAAGAATGTCACAATCTTACCTTGCGTATTGGGCATATGAAGTGGTTAGGAGGGGTGGGTCGCGTCATAGATGTGGATCTTTGAGCTGCATCTGCAACTGCTTTTAGTCGTTCCAATAGAGGAAGAACCTTGTTTTTCAAATCTGGTCTATCTTTTCTTCGAAGCTCAGCGCAGCTCAACCCCAAATATGCTAACTCTTTCGCTTCATCAATCGGCCATTCGCCTGCATCTTGATCCAACACACTGGCTAACTCATCGTTTTCAAGAGCTGTTTCCACCACATGAGTAACTGCAATTGCTGGTCTTGAAGTCAGCAGCTGCAAAACCACCATACCAAGAGCGTATACATCGGATTTTGGTGATACTAATCCTGTTCGTTGATACTCTGGATCAATATAACAAAGGGTTCCCGCTGGACTCGTGTCTTTGTAAATGGTGGATGTGGAAGAGAAGTCCGATTGAAGCATTGTTGAGAGACCAACGTCCCCTATTTTGCTCATGAGATTTTTATCAAGCAGTATATTTGCATGTTTTAGGTCACGATGAACGATGGATTTCGGTTTCGCATTATGAAGGAAGTTTAGAGCTGATGCTACTTCCCACTCGATACGGAACCGGTCGAACCACGGGATCGGTGGTGTGTCGTTTTTGCGAAATAATCGCTCTTCCAAACTCCCATTTTCCATGTACTCGTAAACCAAACAGCCATGATCCACGCATGCACCGATTAGAATCAGCAGATGAGGATGTCGGATTCTGTTCGATACTTCAAGTTGCAAAGTCATATTTAATTATTCAGAATCTCCTAACGCCATCTCTTCTGCCTCTCTTTTTAGAGCAGCTTCTCTTCTGATGCATTCTTTTAGCAGCTTCGTGTTGCTTCTTCGCTTCTTCAGATGATGATTTTGCTTCTTGTTCTGTAATTTCTATCTCTTTGAGTTTAGTTGATTCCTCTAGTTGCAGTTTCTGAACATCATTCCTCTAGTCAAATAGGCTAGATTTAAGTTTCAAAAATTAAAGCATCCCAAACCATTTTTAGAATCTTGTGATAACCAAAAGAGCATTATACTAAGAAAAATACAGAGAGGACTTGAATTTATGACAAATTCTGCAGATAAGCGCATATATATAGTTTGAATTCAATGTTTGACTTCAAAAGTCAAGACGAAAAAAATGGCAGTAACATTTCTATGGCAGTTTTGCATACATCCCGCGAATGTGCTTGAGTTCAACTCTCAGTTTTCCCATCTCAAAGTTAATACTTTTATCCTGCAATGACGAGTTTTTCAATTCAAAAAGACAGAAAACCACTTTCTGACTTTCGATGTCAAACCTGTAAATTTCTTAAAGCAAAACTGGTATGGAATTTGTTTCATATTTAACACCATATTTTTTTGTTGAGTTTTAGTATGTTCAGGGCGCAGCATGTGAGGGGGGGGGGGGGGGGGGGGGGGACGTCCGCCCCCGGGATTTTTCGCTCAGTAGTGTTATATATGTAGTTTTCGTATAGAAATTTGTGGGTATATACGTTTTCACCCCCCCGGTTCTATAGAAATTTTTGGGTATATATGTTTTCACCCCCCCGGCCGAAAAATCCAAGCTTCGCCACTGAGTATGTTGTCGCGGTCTTTTGCGGGTCACAACTATTTCCGAACTCAGTCAAAGAATTAATATGGAAACTGCAAGTAGAAATTACTCTTGTCACTAAAAAGTCAAACATTAACTGTTACGGAGCTTGGGGTAAGGGTGAGCGGGGCACCAGCGGTGACCCCATGCGGTGACCCAAGTCCCCGCTAGGGAACACCGCCGCCATCCCTGCGGTGAGGCAAATCGGGGACCCAAATCGGTGTGAGTTCACCGAAGAAGAAATGCGGAGATGGTGGGGCCAGCCTCTGTTTCAACCAATGAAATATTTTTTTTTTTTTTTTTTTTTTTTAATAAAAAAACAAGTCACCTAAGAGGGGAGTGCCGCCATCAATTTAGGGTGTTAGGGGAGTTTAAGAGGGGAGTTTAAGAGGGGAGTTGACGTGGCACACGAGGATTGGTTATGCGTAAGAGAGGGGACTCCCCTCTTAGGGGAGTGCCCCCCTCACCCTAAGATTTGAAGAATTGGTGACAGAGCTTGAATCACTACTTTTACTGTCATCTTTACTGGCTCCAATGGGTCCAGAATCAGCAGCCCTGACTGAAGATAATATCCCTTTTAAAATAACATAAACCGTACAAAAATTTAATTATTCAAAAATGATAAGGAGTTGACCCTGTTAGCACTCAGCAGACTCTGTTAGTCAAATAGGCTAGATTTCATTTTGGAAAACTGAACTTCAAATGTGCATTCTCCAAGATACATAAAAAGGACTTGACTTTGTGAAAACTTTTGCAGATAAGCATAGTATATAATTTGAATTCAAAGTTTGACTTCATAGTCAACTCTCAGATGGGGGGTTTGCGACAGAACATGATGCTCGTTACATCCTCTGTTGAATCGTTGTTGCCATTAGAAGCTTTTGAAGAGCCAAAACGGGATTTCAAACATATGTGCTATACACCCCCTAAATTAAGTTGAAGTCTGGAACATCGTCCAAAATCTGATTTTGATTCCGATTCAGATAATAATTGAGGTGGGTTTGAATTAGGAATTTGAAATCGGGGGTTTTTTATTTGTGGGGTTTGAAATTTGGGAGAGGGTGTGAGCTATGTTGTGCTGGTCGGCCGGTGGTGGTGAACCGGTGGTGGCGATGGTCGGGTGGTGGTGGATGGTTGTAAGGGGTGGGTGGGTGGTGGTGTTGGCTGGTTGGGAGTGGTTATTGAGAGAAAGAGGAGATGTGAGAGTGTTTTAGTTTGAGTTAATTACTGTTTTCGTCCCTGAGGTTTGTCAAAAATATCGGTTTCAGTCCATTAGTTTAAAAATTGCGATTTCAGTCCATTAGTTTAATTTTCATAACCATTTCAGTCAACCAACTTAACTCCCATCCATTTATTCTGTTAACTTTGGGTGAAATTACAAAATTGCCCTTATGGTTTAATTAAAAAAAACGATGGTCATAGGTTTTGAACCTGTGACCTTTGCTTTGAAATGCGATTGTTAAACCAATAGGCCATGTATCAAACTTGTGAATGAATTCATATTGTTTCTCTTATAGCATAGCATATTATTCATCATCTTCCCCAACCCTTTCATCATCATCTCTGGAATTCATTTGCCCTAAGTAGAACCCTATGTTCAGTTTTGCCAACTCGCATCCTAAACCAAAAAGCCCCAAATTGCAGAAATTGGCAACGGGGTCTATAAAGCACGAAAAAACAATAAGGTTAGGCTTTTGAATCAGCTGAATTGATGCTTGATTGACCGAGATATGATCCCTTCAAGTTACAAGCCCTAGCTTCTCGTTTCTTGCTAAATTCGCGAATTTGAAAGGTGTTTAACGAATTTGGGGAGTGGGTAATGATAAGGTAAGCTACCAGAACCCATTGATATGAAGATTTCAGCTTGTAATGACCGAATTTTAACAGATTCATTTTGAGTTCTTATCAAGTTTTAATGGAAAATTATATGATCAAAACAACAAATAAATTTGTTGTTTAGAAAACGTTTGGGCGTCGTCATCATTAATCGCTATCATTACCAATAAATTTGGTCATCCGGGTCGTGCAGGAGCTTCCAGCGAAGAAGATGAGAGGCAGCGCATGTCTTCCCCAATTCTAGTTGCAGAGATGATGATGAAAGGGTTGGGGAAGATGATGAATAATATGCTATGCTATAAAAGAAACAATATGAATTCATTCACAAGTTTGATACATGGCCTATTGGTTTAACAATCGCATTTCAAAGCAAAGGTCACAGGTTCGAAACCTATGACCAGCGTTTTTTTTAATTAAACCATAGGGGCAATTTTGTAATTTCACCCAAAGTTAATAGAATAAATGGATGGGAGTTAAGTTGGTGGACTGAAATGGTTACGAAAATGAAACTAATGGACTGAAATAGCAATTTTTAAACTAATGGACTGAAACCGTTATTTTTGACAAACCTCAGGGACGAAAACAGTAATTAACTCTTTTAGTTTTTTTAAATTTGTTTTTGTTTTATTTATTAAGTTATTTCTAAAGTAACTGATAAAAAGACAAAAATACCCTTGGGTGATCAAATTTAATAGAAAAATTAACTGAGTTAGGATTAAAGGACATAACGTGCAACATTCCAAAACATAAATTATAAAACTCGTCTATTTTAAAGATAAAGGACACCGTCTGAAAAGGGATATAAAGATAAAGGACAAAATTTGAAATTCACTCTAATTTGAATTTAGCTTCAAAATTTTTACCATTCAAATAGCTCGTTTCAATTAACTCAACTAATTCGAAATTAAATTCACTGAACACCCCTAGTCTTATGGTTGTCAAATGTATATTGGTTGGATCATCTAGATATAATATGAGTGACGTAGACCCTTTAGCCAAGCAACTGGCAGGCTTCAGGTTGTTTTCTTATTCCAACATGGGTGATCCAAGAGTGTAAATAAGTATGGTGACACTAATAACTAATAAATTAAAATTACAAAACTTTATAAAGTAGATCAACTAAATAGTGTTACTTTTACACAAACGTTGGTGGTGGGGAACGTGAATAATGTAATGAAAGAAGTTAAAATAAGTCACATCACAATCACCATGCCTGCAGAACAGAAAGTTCAAAGTTTTTACTTGGTCATGTTGACTCATAATTATATTATATGTGTATATAGTCGCAAAAGAATAGAAAAATACCACAATTGATTCAACAAATTACTACCAAAAATGAGTGCCAAACGGTTACTCTTATCACGACCAATTCTATTCGCGGTCCTTGTGAGCTTTGCAGCGTTTTCCTCACTAACCAACATAGCCGTGGCACAGAACATAACCACAAGCGAACACAACATCAACTCCTTCACCATCTCAGCAACACGGGTAATAAAATCCTCTTCTTTGTAGATTATAACATGATGACATCCATCTTCATTAGCTTGCAAAGCCTTCTATTTGGTTGATACAGTTCCGACGACAGTGGCACCAAGCATATTTGCCCACTTGGCATAACACAGAACCAACCCCGCCTGCTGCTGCATGAACCAACACCTGTGTCCTTGTTCTACCTGTATTAACACTTGCTGCTTTCAGGTAAAATTAAATACAGACCCACATTGATTACACTGCGATTCGGTTGGATAAAGTGCTCTTCTGATGTATGAAGATGGTTTACATTAGCTGACCCGTGTAAATGTTCTTAGGTTAGTTGTAATACGAAATAGATAAAACAACTGATAGTATATTTGTATTACAGAGGAAACCAATTCTCCCTCTACGCATATTTTAGACACAACAATTTAAGCAGGACAACATGTCAAACAAAAAAAAACTAAGTTAAAACATAACGAGTCAAACGGGTTGAAAGCCGCCCAAAGTCTATTTTTAACGCATACAACCTCCTTAAATCACTGTTATTTAAAGCTTTAGGTTACTGCATACAATTGTTTCTAGGTCATACTTAACAAATGCATTAAAAAGGACAAAACACTTTCTCACAGTAAAGGCAACCTGACACAACCTAAAATGACATAAACCGAACCCGTGTTGGCCAGATACCTGACCCGGTCAACCTGCCAAGTTTCCAAATACACTAAACACCATCCCCTACAGGGATCAATGGCCAGGATATCATTAGAATTATCATTTTTCTCTCTAGAAAGTGTATTGTATTTTAACTATTATTTGCAAGACACATTAACTTGTGAAGGTCATCGTTTTTTAAGCGAAAGTGCATATTGCCTTGAACCAAATTTGGATTAGGAATTAAGCAGTTAACCCTTTAACCATGACCGAAGCAACTACCAAAGGATTGATAAGAGGAAGAAACAACCTGCTCCTCTATATAGGTTCCCATGGCACTCACAAAATGATGATAAACAACATCCCCAATTTTCAAATCACACACCCCTGTCCCAATGGTTGTCACCATACCTGCTGCCTCTGTCCCTGCAAATCATACTTTAACATGTATCAACTTCACATATCGTTTCGAGAATGTTCAAGTTCTTATAGGTCGTTTTTAAAGAGTAAAGTGATAATCCTATCACATGTTCATAAACAGCCCAAACCACCAAGCTGCCGAAACCAAAGAAAGTCAACCTGTTTGAAGTACGTACGGTCCGGTTCACTTCACGGTATAGTACTAATGATTTGCCAGTTTACTGTTCAGTTTATGATTTGAAACTTGAAACCAGTTGTCTAAGCTGAACAGACCATTTTGCATTTATTATTTTTATTTTAGAAATATAAAGTTATCTACCTATATCATACTCATCAACAATCTTATCATTTGTTTAAAGAATTTAATACAAAATTCTGCTCTTTTAAAAATTAACTTCTTTTTCAGAAATCGGAACAGCAAAACCGTGAAAACCGCCCAGTTCACCTAAACTGTATGTATTCAGAGGCATCAGTTTTAAGACATGGTTATATTTCATCTAAATTTTTAGTCAGAAACAAGAAATTTGTTAAAATTTAGGCAATCAAGCGACAGATCTATCAATATATTATAAAATATCACAAAAATTAATCATAAGACCATGTGTAGTGGTTAAGCCAAATAATGCCCCCACCATGGGGCGTTTTGCGACACGTGTCAGTCCAGTCAGCATGGGGCATTATTGGGCGTTTTTACAAAAAGGGCGTAGTGGGATAATGCCCAATAATGCCCCGTCAATCATTACACAATTATTAATTTTTTTAATTTTTTTTAATTTCATTTAAATAAAAAACATTACATTCTTAAAAAACAATTCAAAAGTTATCTCCATCTTTCAAACCATATCTAAACTACAGGGACCAAAGTTGTCAAAACCAAACCTTTTAAACCTCCTCTGCGTTCCATCTTCTTCTTCGTTTATTTGCAGGTTTTCCGGCACAATTTCCGGCTAACCACAAAGCCATTCCGACTCGATTTCGTCTCCTTCCGGCACAATTTCCAGGTGTCTCCATCTGATTGGCTGGTGAAACTTGTTCAAAGCATTGTTTAAACAACGCCAAACGACTTTTTTTCGAAAATAACGCTCAAAAACGCCGGGTGTAATGGTCCCCGGGCGTTATTTGGCGTTTTTTTTCAATTTTTATTTAAAATACCGCCCCACTACGGGTGGTCTAACACCACAAAAAAGAGAGAAATATTAACAACTGTGTGGAGTAATTCCTGCTCGATTGCAGAATCATCATCTGTACTGTGACTGTACAAAATGAAAATCACAAACAAATACAGATCTACTACAAACACTCAAATTGGAAGTAAAAAAGGTACCTTTTAGCAATGTTGTAAAAATCCCGACTAGTCTCCGATTAGTCGCCGATTAATCACTAATCGGAGGTTCACCGATTAATGGCCGATTAATAGCTAGGCAGTCAATGGCGGTCCTATTCTGGCCAAATTTTGGCTAGATGCCAGCCAAATTTTGACCAAACCATATAAATTCCTACCAATTACTTAAAAAAATGGGTTAATGATGGGTTAAAACATGTCTACTTTAAAAAACTACATATAAAAATGTGTGTGTATATATGTAACTAAAATTACATATAAAAATCTCAATCCGATTAATTCCGATTAATCCCGATTAATCGCTAGTCGGTACTCCACCGCCCGACTAGCGCCTAGCGATATTCTTACAACACTGCCTTTTAGGCAAGACAAGAGTTCGTCTCCTCTGAACCGGTGGTTTGGGGTGAATTTCGGCTGTAAAATTGAATAATATTATAAGATAGATTTCTATACATATCTGATATTAAAATACTGAATGATGAAAGAATGTGAGAAATTAGTCGACGGAGGTCTGTAAACGACGTCGGAGAAGAGCTAGGGTTTGAGTTGAAGATGAAAAAGAAAAGAAAAGTAAATAAAGTTAATGAAAGGGATTCGAACCTGAGCTAGTCTATTTTGGCCCTTCTTAAGTCAAAAGTTTCTTTGGTGGTAGTCTATTTTGGCCCACTCAAGTCAACCTTCTAAAGTTTCTTTTATGATAGTCTATTTTGGCCAGCCAAAAGTTTTTTTTTTTTTTTTGATAGTGTACTAGAAGCTACAAACAAACAAACAAAAACATCTAACTAGAAGCTACAATAAAAAAAATGAAATTATATTGAATATCTTACTATTTTATTTCCCTTGTGGCATAGCGTTTTACATTTAAAATTGTGTCCTACAAAAGATTCCCGTTGCTATGAAACTACTTGAAATGTTTTTTTGGCATTGTACTAAGGGTGAGAGGGGCACTCCCCTCTTAGGGGAGTCCCCTCTCTTACGCACACCCAATCAGGTTATGCCACGTCAACTCCCCTCTTAAACTCCCCTCACACCCCAATTTGATGGCGGCACTCCCCTCTTAAGGGACTTTTTTTTTATTTGTTGTAATTATGCATGTTTATAAATTAAAAAAATATTAATAAAAATTAAATAAAATTTAATAAAAGACATTTCAAAGTAGAAAATAAAAATTACATTCAAACTAGAAAATAAAAATTACATTCAAACTAGAAAATAAAAATTTTAGAAATTGCACGGTGGTGGGTATGGTAAAAAATTAGTGAAGTTAATTATTTATATTAGTTTAAATTGATTTTTTTTTTAAATTTGACTGTTGGTAAAGTCGACCGTTCCTCAATCCATGTGCAATTCAACGCGGTGAACCAACCCCGATTTGGGTCCCCGCGGTGATGGCGGCGGTGTTCCCGATCGGGGACTGGGGTCACCGAACAAGTCCCCGCATGGTGCCCCGGATACCCTAATGAGAGGTATTTTCGCACATGAAAAGTTAAAAATATCTAATTAAATGGATTTTAATTTCAGTAAATTAATAATTTTTGAACATTCAAATTCAATTATAAATTTTAATTAGAGTGATTAATAAATGTTGTGTATTAACTTCCACTTAAAACTTGTCTGTATGTTAACACATTTTGTATCATGTATAGTATAAGTTATGCATCAAAATCGAACACTAAATCAAAAAATATACCATTTAACATCATAAAACAATGCCATACCCTACTACATCATCAACAATAGTTTATATATTTTGTTAAAATTGAATTAAAATTTGATATTTTTAAGAGTGATGATATACGTGTCTCGCTTATTAACCTTAAAATACAAATAAGTATTCAGCGTTTATAAACATAGAGGTTTTCTCATTCATCATTTTCTTTTATAATTCACTGTCTTAGTTGTATTCGTATGTAGTTTCTATACATACTAATCATTTTGACTATTATAAAAATTATATGAAAAAAATTCAGGCTGGTTTGAGTGAAAATATATAAAATTGAAATAACATAAAAAGTGAAAAATGAACCAGTGAAAGGTGAAACATTTATGGGGCCAAAAAGAAAAAAAAGGCAGATATGGAGACAATTTACCTTTTTACTTAAACTAGGATTTTGACCCGCCGCGCGTTGCGGCGGCGTCGAAAGTTAAAACATCTAATATTCAACAACCTACAAACATTCAACTACAAACAATCAAGTATAATTAGTTAAGTTTAACATATCGTGCACCCGATTACAACATAAGACGGAAAGTGAAAAGAAATAATTCTCAGTTAAAGACCTTGAAAATACGAGTTGTCACAAACGTCTCATGCCCTTCCATTGATCACACAAAAAACAAACGCCATATTTTACTAAATACCATCCAATTTAAAACGCCAAAAAGTTCAAAAATCACATATGGAAAACGTCGTTTCTTGGAGATTCAGTTTTATTCTGAATAAGGTTTTACTGAATGAGTTGGACAACATTCTTAGAATGAGTTAATCCTCACTTAAGAATGTTGTCCATCTCATTCAGCGAAATCTTATTGAGTTAATCCTCACCTAATTAGAGGAATAAAGTATTTTATTGACTGAAAATTATTCTTTTTTGGCGTTTATGTGTGTGTGCGATCTTCTATGGTTTGTTATGTATCTTCCAGTTAATAAAAAATACTTTATTCTCTATAATTAGTTGCAAAAACGCCAAACGGCAAAACAAACAAACATCTAGAACTATAATAATTGCCTTTAATCACATGTTATGCACAAAAAGTGAAAAATGTGAAAAAACGGTAAAAATATATAAAAAAAATATAAAACGCCAAATGGCGATATTTATTGTGTGTTCTTACATGCTCAAAAATTGCATAGGAAAAAAATAGAAAATATAAAAAACGCCAAACTACTCTCCACTTGCTCTCGAAGACCGTGTCGATTTTCTTTTAATTACGGCCTTCTTGCATGTCGATGCGTAGTGTCCGAAAGCTTTACAGTTCTTACACTGTCTTTCTTTCACCCCGGGCTTCCCTTTTGTTTTTGTTTTTTCAATTGCTTCCTCCTGTTTGGATTTCAAACGCTTACGACATGCAGAACCTTTCGACTTATACCCAACAGGGACTCTTATCGGATTCTTGTCGTTTTGATATTGCTCTGTTATCTCTGCAAATCTATCCCTAGTACTAGAAAGAGGAGCAACAATCTGCATATCTTGAACCTTCTTCATATAAGATTGAACATGATCCTTGTATAAGGATAATTCTTCCTTATTACCAGATAAACGGTTCAAAGTATACTCCGTTGCAAAAATAATTTCTCGCATCATAATTTGCACATCGGGATCAAGCTCGGTCATAAAATCACGACTCATTGAGTAATCTGAAGAGCAATTTGGCCAAGTCTCATTACGCCATCTATTCAAAATGTACTGTTTTGGAAATTCCCTAATATCCACACTTCTCGAAACATAAAATATATATCTACATAGCAAACCAAACTGCTCAAAACGCCTGCATGAGCAAGTGCTGGTGCCATCAGACTTACGGTACATTACCTGAAAAAAACACTGTATTTATAAAACGCCATGCAGACAATGTCTGTATAAAACACCATCAAACAACAAACAAAAAAACTTCAGGCACAAAAAATAAATGTTTAAAAATTTAATAAACGCCATACTCAGAAAACGCTAGATAAAATACGCGAAAAACGCCATTGTTTACCTCGAATAAGGATGTACAAGGCTGCTGGAAATCATTTATGTAGAACTTAACAAACCCATTGGGCTGCTCTTCATAACATTGATTTAAGCAATCCCCAATCCCGATTAGCTCAGCTTGAATGTTCCAAAAAAATATTTTTTTGTGTATATCTCAGCAGCTTGCCTCTCCAACACTTTATAATTACTTTTCAACTGGGGGCGTTTGTATCGAGATTCATGATCATTTTTCCGGTGTGTGTGACGTTGTGCTTCTATTGCAGTTTCGTAATGAATCATGAACTCAACAAGAGTAGATTTTGCATTGCACACTTGACCAAAAAATGGTTCTCACTCTCCGACCTCGATGTCGTACGAATAAGACCCGACAGTTCCTCCATTCTATAGTATGCAAGGATCCAAGAATCCCTAAGTGCAAAAAAATTAGAAAGCCAGTCATTATCATCTAAATTGAACTCTTCAATAACCTCTTCCCATCCTGATTCAAACTTTTCGGGTGTAAGAATATCCATCCAAACAACACCACAAATACGTTTTTTGAAATTGGTGGAATTGCATAGCCTAACACCAACCTATATAAAACACGAAAACGCCTTGGAATAAATATATTACAAACAAAAAACTAACATGAAAAACAGTTATGAATGGCAAAACTCCATATATCTTAAAACGCCAAACACATGAAAATAAGAAAATCAACTTTAGAGAAAGTTTATGCATCAAGTGATACATGCATAACCGATGCCTCGTTTCAACAAATACAATAGAAATAGCCTTCTTCATTGTTGGATCTTGGTCAGTGATAACAACTTTTGGTTGAGCACTGACAGCTTTTAGAAAAAGTCTCAACAACCATATATACATATCAACAGTTTCTTAATCCAATAATGCAACACCAAATGTAACATTGCAGTGGTGATTGTCTATACCAGTGAATGGCACAAACACCAAAGAGTATCTGCATATGAAACCACCATTGAAAAAATGAAACGAGAAGAAAATGCTAATGCATCTAAATAGTGAAAACGCCAAAACACACAGAAAAAAAATAGAATTATAAATATTACTTGTTGGAACGATACGTGGCGTCAAACGGAATCACATCACCAAACATGTGGTAATTACGCTTGCATTGATCATCACACCAAAAAAGTCCCTTCAAACGATTCTCATCGTTTGTGAAGTAATCGTACGGGAAATTAGGCTGGGACTGTTTTTTTCATGTAAATGTCTCACAACCATCTTAGCATCGTATTCCTCTATAAAGAAGTTAATTTATCTCTTGTAGTTCTTAAAATCAACTTTACTTGCATCCACGTCTTCAAAATCGCCAAAACAAGTCTTCATAACATTAAATGCCTTAACCGGTCCCAAATTCAACTTAGACATGCTATGTATAACATGTTTTTGGAGCTGAGTGAGGTGTCGTTCAGACAGAAGAAAATGCTTATCAGGTTGTTCAACAAAATCATGGTTGTGATCCTCAACAAACGTATAGACCTTCCATGATCCAACCTCAAATATTTCACATAATTGTTGTAACGCCTTGCTTTACACAACTTTCCATTTTTAGTAAGATTGTATCGTAATTCTTTCCTTTGTAATCGTATTCCGTTTCAAGCCATTATAAATCCGAGACCTTGATCATAATGAAATGAAGCTTTTATACATCGTTTATACATTGATACATCCATTCGTATGATACGCGATTCATAACTTTCATAAACGTGAATTTAACTTGTAAACAACTAACGTGTATTCGTAAGTCTTAAATCTTCCATACATGCAAGACACTAGGTTATTCGATTTCGAGGCTTAACTCTAATTTCTTATACTTATTTGATACTTAATGAAATACTTTACAATACATCACATACATTTTTTTTCTTTTTTTTTTAACACAAAAGAACCTAGGTTTATATGTTCGAAAACAATTGATTTTCATGTCTTATATGCATCATAGGGCTTATTACATGTTCCATACACATTAAAATATATTTACTACTTAATATAATCAGCAATTATACACTTTATAATGTAAAAAAAATAAAAAATAAAAAAGATTACGGCTGGTAGAATCAGCAACCAGCTTTGGGCTGATGTTGGTGGACTTGTTTCAATGATTAACCCTTCTAAACACTCCCAAAGCCCAACCCAATGAAACCCTAATCCATCCCCTATATAACCCAAGCCTCCTCCAAGCATTTTTCACTTTCTAAACACTCCCCATTCACCCTCAAACACTCCAAATCGCGGCTGATATCAAGAGTTCGAGCAGATTCAGCACATCTTACAATCACTCATTTCTTAACCGTTTCACTTGATTCTTTTTCCTACTTACTTGGATTGACCTTAGGAACATTTCCACAGGTTTTCCATGGAAAACCAAGGTTTGGAATGTCACCAAAAAGGCTCCAAAGTTGACTGATTTTTTTATGTTTTTGATTTAAACTTCGTTAAACTTAGTTAAACTTGAGTTATCTCATCTCATTCCTATGTCCTTATGCTCATAATCAAATGAACGGTTAGTTGGGCTTAAAAACAAGGTTGAGACATGTAAAATCAGAGGATAAAACCTCACAAACTTTCTGTTTTGGTTAGGGTTTAACCCACAAGTAGTGTTCAAGCTTGAAGCTTGATGATTGTGTGATTCTGGAACAAGCTTGGGCTATTCCACTTGAAAATTCACACACTATTTGATGTTTTTTCATAGATTAGTTGTTCTTGTTCATTTCATACTTGTAAGTTCATGACCCACCTTGAATGTTTATAACATCAAGTGTAGTGGTGAACACCAAGAGGTACCTAAATGGAAGACTTGTTCTTCCTACCTCCTACATGACTTCCATGATAAACAAAGAGATTCCTAAATGGGGGATTCATCCTCCTACCTCATGCTTGATCTATATGACTATATGAACATTATATAATACTATTATATTATCCAAATAATCGAATCTTTGATGATGAATTAGTGTTCATATGTCAAGGTACTAGATTATATCATCTTAGACTTTGATAACTTGTCACGATTCTAATGGAACCTTGTTCCATGAAAACATTTAAACTCCTTAGAGTTTCCTAGTGTCAAGAACAAGTATCATATGTACTAGATGATTAATTTCATATGTTATTTTCATGTTATTTAAATTTTGAATCTATAATCTTCCGTTAACTCCCAAAACTCACACTCCTACGTTTCTTCGTGTAGAAGGACAAGGTGCTCCAAACTAGTCAACCAAACAACACTCGCGGGATTATCAAGTAGGAAAGCTTGCAAAACCGTGAGTATACTCAAATCCCCTCTTTACGTTTACCACTTTTTGGGGTGTAACATGTTACTTATTAAACTTACACATGAACTTTATTCGTAAATGCACAAACGTTCCTATTACATGCTTGCTTACTTGATTACTTAATACATTGAACTTTGGGTTATTCATTTTGTGTTAAACTTATCATTAGCTTCGATCGAGCCTTTCCTTAACATATATAGCGATATAGGATTAACGCACCACCCGTAGACTTGAGGTTATGTCATGAGCTTATTGCGTTTCATCATTGGTTTGATATGTTAGACACATGCCGATTTTAATGTTTATCGTGTATCATTAGCTTGCCATGAGGAATCATTTAAACTTATCTTTTTATGCTATGTATGTATCAAACTTGTATACTCGCCTTTGCTTTTGCATTGAACTTTATTTTAAACATATTACAGGTTGAGGATGACGATGCTATGAAATGAAGTAGCGTTGATGCTTAGATACACATATAGACGCTTTAGGTTTAATATGTTGTATCAATTTTGTTTATGTTTATATGTATTTCATTGAACTTGTTGTTATTTGAATTTCCTTGTAATGTTTGACAATTTACTTTATGAAATGAAAACGGTTGATTTAAATATTGTCACAAATAGTGTTATGAAGTCTCTTGCAATCTCGTTTTCGTCTCACTCCGATGTTTCCGCCATCGGTTGGGGTGTGACAATTGTGCTCCACAACTAGTCCTTTTTGAAAAGTTGGATCGCACAATCCTTTCCTTTTGATTTGGGTCCAACGTATCAACCTTCTTGTCCTTATATACCCCAGATCTCGTACACATGAAAAACTTAATTTGCGTTTCTCCTTTGGCGTTTATCTCTTCGGTCCCTTTCCTGACAGAAAAACCACAAGCCATCGCATAACTAACATACAATGATTAACAATCATCGAGTCTTGAGAATATCGTGTCTATTTTTTGCGTTATCTCTTCACTGACGTCGGGAATAATCAATGGAAAACCAGTTTTCGGGCAAAACCTTTCATTCAAAGAAACACCCTCGTCTGAAAAACACAATGAGAACGAATTAAGAAAAACGCCATTGGGGGAATATTTAACATAGAAAATGTCTCCTTAAAACATTATTGATGGAAACGCCATTAATTGAATAATAAACAATAGGAATAACTGATGTTACTTTCTTAATAAAACATATTAATGAAAACGTCATAATGAATATGCTATAATGAAAACACCATTAGTTGAATAATAAACAATATGAAGAAGTGATGTTACTGTCTTCCTAAAACATGTTAATGAAAACACCATAAGATGAATAATTAACAAATAGTAAGAATTGATGTTTGCAAATTAACGCCAATATTCACAACTAATCAGATATACGTAACCAGGTGTAAAACGTCATTGATCGTAAACAATAAGCATATATTAGATCCCAAACGACAATTAACATTAATAATGAAAACGCCAAATATTGAATATAGGAAGAACGTTATTGAAACATAAACACCATTTTCAAATACTACTTTAAAAAAAACGCCATTGAAACAAGCATAAAGAACAAAATGCATATCTGTTGCATGATTTGATGGAACACATATGAAAACGCCATCAAATATTACTTTGTAGAACGGAATCCATGTTAGATGCCATAGATCTCGAAAGCTTGGAGATGAGGTAACTGCTAATACGAAATTTTTGGAATTTTATTTGAAACGGAATTATAACGCCATTTATTGAGGGGAACGTGGACAATGACAACCGTGCCCCTGCATTTCATTTAGCGTCCCCTGCCACGTGTTCGACCAGGATCCGTTCTCACCGTTTTCACACTTCTATATATATGTATGTATATATATAGGGTAAGGATAGTGTAAAAAGGGCCTAAAGTGTGAGAAGTGTATTATAACACTATATATAATACTATATAACACCATATAAACACCGTATAACAATATGTAACACCATATAATACCATATAACACTATGTAACACTATATATCATTATATAACAAATATAACACTATACATCTATCATAGACATGCTATCAGACAACCTATAGTGTTATATTTGTTATATAATAATATATAGTGTTACAAAGTGTTATATGGTATTATATGGTGTTACATATTGTTATACGGTGTTTATATAGTGTTATAAAGTATTATATATAGTGTTATAATACACTTCTCACACTTTGAGCACTTTTTACAGGATCCTCTACCTATATATATATGTATATATATATATACTTGATGATTAAATGAAACATATCGAGATACGAGTTAATATGTGTACATGAAAGTGAATTCTAAATGTATTAATTACTTGTGTTAATGTGTAACATACGTAATATATGAGAATATATATTTAATAAAATTTATATATAACAATCACCAACGGATGATCGAGCCAAACCTATTTCAAATAATAACATATCATCATGTCTAGTGAGTTGGGTAAACACTTGCAAGACATACATATGATATAGACAATAAGGTGTCCTATATGTGTTAGGTTCGTCGTACTTGCTTTCTTTTGGGCTTTTGTGTCGCTAGCTTTTACACACGGATTTCGAGATGAGTAATCACGAACCCTCTTTTACTGTTTACTAGATTTGGGGGGACAAGCATACGGTTTTATACGAAATGATTTACACTTGCATGTTAGTTTATTCTAGTTGTACCTATTATATGAATACGAGTATTATGATTATCGATTGTTTCGAGAGCTCAGGAAAGCCCTCGTATTTAATGAACTGTAACCCATAGCTATGGGCTTAGCCATGGAATATCGCGAATAGTCCTATAGGGTTGACGCCCCACCTTTGGTTAGTAGCGCTAACCCGGTTAAGACAAAGGTGTTCGAAATTTCCGAAACGATTATATTGTATTGGGATACGATAGGACAAGGCATTCTCAGTCAAGATTCGGTTATAGGCTCATATTGTCACATTGGTCATAGTCCTTGCTAGACTTTGATTTGGTCATTCACGAATAACACTTTTTCATGCAAACGGTTTTCAAAACATTGTTTATGTTTTATTTACTTTTCGATCTAAACTGTGTTCCTCACCAACATTATTTTGGCGATTGTTAGTATGCCTGTATGACTGTTAGCTGTGAAAACCTTTCATGTTACATCGCTAGTGATTCCGCCTTTTGCATTGTGTAACAAGCGATACTTATTTTTATGTACGTTTTCAGTTGGTCTATGTTTTGACGTACAAGTTACTGTACGTTTTGACGCTGCTAAGTCTTGATACAAATGTAAGGGCGGTGTGGTGTTTAGGTGGTCCCACACTAAAGAACCAACCTGGTTTCGATTTCATTTCTTTTATATGGTATAAATTCGATTTACTTTACTTTTTATCCAACCGCAATGCTTATATAGGTTATATTGAGTTATATCGGATACATCAAAACATGTGTTTTCATATGGTTGTCGTATTATATAACGCTTGCACTAATCCCATTTACTATTTGCGATGTACCTGTGCCGCGGCACGCGCATGCCTTATTACTAGTTCTATCTAATCTAACAATAAATATATCATAGACTAACATTAATGGTAATTTTTAAAACTATGTCAAAACGTAATCCAACTAATGTTTCATCGTTTTAATGGTGCTTCGAATGACATTAATATCATTTTAGGGGCGTTCACGGTTTGGTTTAAAACTATGAAACCATCAAAACTGGTCATAGGTTTGGTTTCACCGTCCAAACCAGATGTCGGTTTGGTTTCATGATCGGTTTTTTTCTTAACCTTAAGTCGGTCAGATTAAAAAAAGTTCAAAACATAGTGACCGATTTGGTTTACAGTTTATACCCAAAACTGGCGATTTCGGTCGATCGGTTTAAAAAAATTCAAACCGTAGTGAACGCGTGGGTTTACAGTTTATAACCAAAACCGACCATAAAAAACCAAACTGGATCGTAAAACTAAATTATATTGTTATTTTTTAAAAACTGTTTATTTTTCATATATTTAACTATTTATATTTTATATTATGTTTAATGTAATTAAATCAGGTCTTAATTTTTAATGGAAATGTAATTGGAGCCCACATATTAAACCTGTCTAACATTTATTCAAACATATTTCCTCTTTATAATTTAGCAAAAATTGTATGTGAGTAGCTTTTACTGTTCAATTTTGAGTGTATTGATTGACTATTGGAGTTTGTAGGTTAGTGGGTAGATGTCATTTGGCATCCACTATTTTATTTTTTATTTTTTTATAGAGTAAATTACGATTTTGGCCTTTGTGATTATATCATTTTTACCCTTTTAGGTCAATTTTTTTTTAACATCTTAGCCCCCAACATCTTTTTTTCTAACCATTTTGGCCCCTAACATTTAATGGATATGGTTAGTGTTAGGGGCCAAAAAGGTTAAGAAAAAAGACGTTAGGGGCCAAAAGGGTTAGAAAAAAGACGTTGGGGGCTTAGATGTTAAAAAAAATTGGGCTAAAAGGGTAAAAAGTGATATAACCACAGGGGCCAAAATCGTAATTTACTCTATAAAAAAATAAAATAGTTGATGCCAAATGACATCCACCCATTGGCCTACAAACTCCAACAGTAAATCAATACACTCAAAATTGAATAGTAAAAGCTACTCACATATGGGGTTAGTGTTAGGGGACAAAAGGGTTAGAAAAAAAGACGTTGGGGGCTTAGATGTTAAAAAATTCTTTTTTTGGGCTAAAAGGGTAAACGTGATATAACCACAAGGGCAAAAATCGTAATTTACTGTTTTTTATATTTATACTTACAAGTTTTAAAGTTATGTGTACAATCCTCTATTGCATATAAACATTTATGTTATCTTCCGTTTGACTATTTATAAAATATAAAATATTCCCTTGAAGTATTAGTATAAGTACCATTCAACCCTTATGGTTTACTCTTAGTTTTAATAAACCCTGGTAGTATTATTGTATAATTTATCAAAAATTTTATGTGAGTAGGTTTCACTATTCAATTTTGAGTGTTTTGATTGGCTAATAGAGTTTGCAGGCCAATTGGTGGATGCCATTTGGCATCCACTATTTTATTTTTTATTTTTTTATATTTATACTTACAAGTCTAAAAGCTATGTGTACAAGCCTCTATTGCATATAAACATTTATGTTATCTTCTGTTTGACTATTTTTAAAATATAAAATATTCCCTTAAAGTATCAGTAAAAGTACCATATAAGGGTGAGCGGGGCACTCGCGGGGAGTGGGTGCGGTGACCCAAGTCCCCGCTCGGGAATACTGGCGCCATCAAGGCGGGGACCGAAATCGGCGACCTGGTTCGGTGCTTGTTCACCGATGGAAGGAGAGGGGAAGATGGTGGGCCAGCCTCCTTTTCAACCAATGAAAACTTTTTGTTTTTGTTTTTTTTTTCTAATAAAAAACCAAGTCACCTAAGAGGGGAGTGGCGCCATCAATTTAGGGTGTTAGGGGAGTTTAAGAGGGGAGTTGACGTGGCACACGAGGATTGATTATGCGTAAGAGAGGGGACTCCCCTCTTAGGGGAGTGCCCCCCTCACCCTAACCCATATGGTTTACTTTTAGTTTTAGTAAACACTAGTAGTATTATTTTATAATTTATCACAATTTTTATGTGAGTGGGTTTCACTATTCAATTTTGAGTGTTTTGATTGGCTGTTAGAGTTTGTAGGCCAATGGCTGTTAAAGTTAATAACTCTTTCATATGACGTTTTTATAAAAAAATGCACCATAAAAACTAGCGTTTTTTATCTTTAAAACAACTATACTATTGGTAATAGGATCACCCAGATCGTAAAGTGCCATTCAAAAACTCAGGTCGTAAAAGCAATTCACAATCGTAAAACCCAGATCGTAAAACGCAATTCAAAAACCAACATCATAAAATGCAATTCAAAAACCTAGGTCGTAAAACGCAATTTACAATGGTAAAACCCAGATTGTAAAATGCAATTCACAATAACAAAACCCAGATCGTAAAACGCAATGTTAAAACTCAGGTCGTAAAACGCAATTTGATAAAACCTCAGATCGTAAAACGCAATTGTTGAACCCAGGTCGTCAAACGCAATTCACAGTGGTAAAACCAAGATCATAAAACTAAATTCAAAAACCCAGGTTGTAAACCCAATTCATGAAGGTAAAACCCAGATTGTAAAACGTAATTCGAAAACCCAGAACGTGAAACGCAATTCAAAAACCCGGATTGTAAACGCAATGATTGACGAAATTCTTAAGATTTCTTACACAAATTGAAGCTGATTTCTTAGGATTTCTTCAACGGTTGGTGAAATTTGAATGCTAGAAACACTAACGATCGAATGAGTTGATTGATTCGCTTAAAAACACGAGGAAAAAAATGAGAAAATTGTGTGAAATTGAAATAGGTTTCTTCAAAAAAGTTGAAGAACACGTTGATTTAGTGTTTAAATCATTGATTGATAAAGAAAATCGTAATATAATGTAGTGATTATAGAGAGAGGGAGGGTAAAGAAAAAGATGATTTTTGAAGATGGTGGGTTTTGAATATGTAGAGAAAGAGAGACAGAAGATGAGCTGAGATTGCCTAAAATGCCTCTTCCTGTATTTTTTGTTATTTGTCACATGTCCTATTATTTTTTCCTACACTTCTTACCCAAACCAATCTTCATTTGATGCTCTCCCTTTATCTTGATTGAAAACTTTAGAATTAATTAGTACATCTAGTCATTAATATATCTTGGTTTAATAACTAAATCCCGATTGCACACCTATTTTACCTTTTTTGCATTGCTAACTGTTAGATTAGTTTTCTAATTCCTGAAATTGAGAGAGTAAGGAAAATCAAATTATACATTGTTTAGTAATTTTATTTTTCATTTTATCTTATATATTATATATAATTTTATATACAGTGTTCCCATTTATTTTTCATTTTTCAATGTTAGTAACTTTTTGGCTTGGTTCGGTTTTAAGTCTCAACGGTCCAGTTTCTATTTTTGATAATAAAAAATTGTTACTAACGGTTTGATTCACGATATAACTTAAAAAGCATTAAAACCAGACCTTGAACACCCCTACCCATTTTAACAAAAGTTGTTAAATTTATGTGAATGGGTTAGTTATGTTATAAGAAATAGTTATGAGTGGTTTTGAGTGCTTATGAGTGAGAGAGAGAATACATTACTGTTCATCTGTAAATATATGGGAACACTATGCACCCCTCTTAATATTTTTTTTAATATTTTTTTAAAATGATTGTGAGTGGATGAGAGCAAAAATGTAATGATAAAGGTATAAAAATATTATTTAATTAAAAATGAGAGAGAAAAAATATTGATTTTTATTGTAATTACAGGGATGGATGAGGAAAAAGAATTGATTGTGAATGCTATTAGTCATCTTTAAACTATGTGCAAGGAGGTTATTCATGGTGTTATGATTGTGACTAGTTGGTGCATATGACTTGCTAGGAATAACAAGCACTTCTCGAATCTTAATGTTCGTCCGGAGGTGATTATTCAACATATTAAAGTCTCTCGGATTTTTATGGTATAAGAACCGGTCTACAAATAGGTCGTTAAGTTGAGAAAGTTGGTGTAAATTTGATTTGATGTAGTTTTCTGTCTTAGCCTCCCTCTTCGGGTTTAATATTCACCTTTTAAAAAAATGTCCAAGGAAAGTCTAAGTCAACATGTGTAGACCATAATTTGAGAGCTAGTAATATTCCCCAGGAAAAGCCAAGTCAACAAGTCTTTGGTTATTAACTTTATCGCATGAGACGCATGGAAATAACCACTTATTTCTGATCACCTTAACGCAGACAGTTACTGACAAAGTTCCTTTATCGCGCACTAAACTTTAGTGGTTGGAACGTCACAATCACCATGCCCATTGAAAAGAAAGTTCTAAGCTTTTACTTGGTCACTATTGACAATCCTCTGTATAAGTATATGGTCGCAAAAACGTAGAAAGATACCACAAAATTCATTACAAAAATGAGTGCCAAATGGTTGCTTTTCTTGCGATCATTTCTCTTCCTGACACACCTTGCAGCATTTTCCACACCCATTCACAAGGCACCAGCACTGAACGGCACCAACGTTGATCGTCTAGCATTGCTTGCCGTTAAATCCATGATTAAAGGTGACCCACAAGGTCTCTTGACCTCATGGAACCATTCCAGCACTAATTTCTGCCAATGGCAAGGTGTTACATGCAGCCTTCACCACCAAAGAGTCACCCACTTGAACCTCTCATCTGGAGGCTTGATTGGTACGTTGTCTCCCTCCATCGGAAATCTAAGCTTTCTCAGGGTCATTCAGCTTTTTAACAACTCATTTTCCGGAGAAATTCCACCTGAAATTGGGCATCTCTTTAGATTACGACAACTACGTCTCGCTTACAACTCGTTCACGGGAAAAATTCCAGCCACCATAATAAACTGCTCCAACCTGCAAGTCCTTACGTTGGGTGGAAATAATCTGGTCGGAAAGATCCCAGATGGGATTGGTTCATTGTCCATGCTAAACATACTCGCCCTCTACAACAACATTCTACAAGGCGGAATTCCAAATGAAATCGGGCGTCTCTTTAGATTACAAGAAGTTTGGCTAGATAACAACTCTTTCACGGGGAACATTCCAGCCGCCATAATGAATTGCTCCAACCTGCAAGTCCTTGCGTTGGGTAACAATAATCTGGTCGGAAAGATCCCATATGCGATTGGTTCATTGTCCATGCTAAGCACACTCGACCTTCGTAAGAACTCTTTCACGGGAAACATTCCGGCCACCATAACGAATTGCTCCAACCTCCAAGTCCTTAACTTGGGTAACAATAATCTGGTCGGCAAGATCCCATATGCGATTGGTTCATTGTCCATGCTAAGCACACTCGACCTTCGTAAGAACTCTTTCACGGGAAACATTCCGGCCACCATAACGAATTGCTCCAACCTCAAGTTCCTTGCGTTGGATAACAATAATCTGGTCGGCAAGATCCCAGATGCGATTGGTTCATTGTCCATGCTAAGCATCCTCGGCCTTTCCGGCAACATTCTACAAGGTGGAATTCCACCTGAAATCGGGCGCCTCTTTAGATTACAAGAACTATATCTTCATAACAACTCTTTCACGAGAAACATTCCGGCCACCATAACGAATTGCTCCAACCTTCAAGTCCTTAACTTGGGTAACAATAATCTGGTCGGCAAGATCCCCGATTGGATTGGTTCATTGTCCATGCTAAACACACTCGACCTTCGTAACAACTCTTTCACGGGAAACATTCCGGCCACCATAACGAATTGCTCCAACCTCCAGTTCCTTGCGTTGGATAACAATAATCTGGTCGGCAAGATCCCAGATGCGATTGGTTCATTGTCCATGCTAAGCATCCTCGGCCTTCCCGGCAACATTCTACAAGGCGGAATTCCACCTGAAATTGGGCGCCTCTTTAGATTACGAGAACTATATCTTTTTAACAACTTTTTCACGGGGAACATTCCAGCCACCATAACGAATTGCTCCAACCTCCAGATCCTTAAGTTGGGTAACAATAATCTGGTCGGCAAGATCCCCGATTGGATTGGTTCATTGTCCATGCTAAGCACACTCGACCTTAGTACGAACTCTTTCACGGGAAACATTCCGGCCACCATAACGAATTGCTCCAACCTTCAAGTCCTTAACTTGGGTAACAATAATCTGGTCGGCAAGATCCATGGAAATATATTGGCCATCCCTCCTACAGTTCATTGGCTCGACTTAAGTTTAAATAATTTTGGGGGGAAATTACCTTCTCTCACAAACAGCTCGTTTTTCATATTTTTGGACCTATCAGATAACAATTTTGTGGGACCATTACATAATTTGGTTTGTTCCAATGGTGTGAAGAAGACCGAATTTTTTGATTTGGGAAATAATCAGTTATCGGGTGTTATTCCAGAGTGTTGGGAGAAGTGGTCGAGCTTGGTACTCTTATGGTTAAGTGATAATTATTTGTCAGGTGAGATTCCAAGAACATTGGGGTCTATACCTTTGTTGCAATTTTTAGCCATAAGTCGGAACAAGATTTCAGGAGGATTACCTTCTTCTCTATTGAATTTGTCATACTTAAAGGTCCTTGACCTTGGAAGAAATAATCTTGCTGGAATCATTCCACCATGGATTGGAATAAAACTCACTATGTTGAAAATTCTCAATCTTAGATCCAACAATTTTTTATGGAAATACTCCTGACCAGCTCTGTTATCTTTCACATGTTCAAGTGTTGGATCTCGCTCATAATAACCTCTCAGGAAATATTCCAAGATGCCTCAACAATTTTAGTGTGCTTTCCGGCATAGAAACTAATTTAGACGTTCATGTATCATTCTACGTTGATGATGTTTTGGTTACGATTCATGATTTATTGGTGATGAAGGGACAAGAAGCCGGTTATGGATCTTTTCTAGGGCTAGTCATGCTTTTGGACCTTTCGAGCAACAAGTTTTCCGGGCAGATCCCTAGTGAGCTTACGACCCTCCACAAGTTAAAATCATTGAATTTATCAAGAAATCAATTGACAGGAGAGATCCCGAATAAGATAGGAGACATGAAATCACTTGAATCTTTGGATTTATCAGTAAACAATCTTTCTGGGGAACTTCCTAAGAGTTTGTCAAAGTTGAATTTCTTGGGTACCTTTAACGTGTCCTACAACAATTTGATAGGAAGAGTTCCAACAGGCACTCAGATTCAGAGCTTCAATGAGTCTAGCTTCTTTGGAAACAAACTTTGTGGAGTTCCACTAAATAATGATTGTGTACATGTTGACAAACCTGATACAACAAGCGACCAAAAAGAAGACGGTGGATCACACAAAGTAGATTGGGGGTTGATTATTAGCATAGTGCTTGGATTTATTACCGGGTTTTGGGTCATTGTGGTTTCATTAATGCTCAATCGATCATGGAGGATAACATATTTCCGTCTCTTGAGGAACTTGATCAAGGTATAAGGTTTATGATGTTATGCGTCAGTATTATTGTGATATGTTTTCTAAGTGACCATTAAAAAGCAGCTCCTGTAGTTCCCCTGGGAGTCTGTTTTTTCATAATACTTATGTTCATTGCCGTTGTGTTTTTGTTTGGTTCTGGAGGGTTGTTTTGTTATGTATTTCTTTGTGATTGTGAAACCAGCCTCTCACTGGCCTTTTCTTTATAAATTTGCGTACTCAAAGTTCATGATAGGTCCAAATAACACATAGATAAATCAAACCAATGTACATAAAACAATCCTATACAAAAATTCTCACATGAAGCTTGGGAAATACTCAGGATTTTGGAGATACTAATCCTGTTTGTTGATACTCACTGGACTTGTGTCTTTGTAAATGGTGGATGTGGAGGAGAAGTCCGATTGCAGCAATCCAACATCCCCGATTTTGCTCACGAGATTTTTATCAAGCAGTATATTTGCTGGTTTTTGGTCACGATGAACGATTGATCTCGGTTTCGCGTTAAGAAGGAAGTTTAGAGCTGATACTACTTCCCACGTGATACGGAACCGGTTGAACCATAGGATCAATGGGGTGTCGTTTTTGCAAAATAATCACTTGTCCAAACTCCCGTTTTCCATCTACTTGTAAACCAAACAACCATGATCAACACACACATCGATTAGAATCAGCAGATGAGGATGCCGGATTCGGCTCAATACTTCAAGCTGCAAAATCAAGTTTATTATTAGGAAATGATAAGGAGCTGATTGGAAATCTAGAAGACTCTCGTACCCGAATTCCATAGATTAGGATTCCGATTTTGTCACTAAAGACTTTCCCTATTTTTAAGCCTTTTGAATTCTATAATTTTTAGTGGAACTTGTAAATCACTAATTGACTTGACTTACGCGTATATTTATATCTTTGACTTGATTTGCGCGTCTATTTATGTCTTTAACTTCCGTATTTTTTTGACGACTTGTAATTTCCAAATTTTAACAATGCATTTCCCTATAAAAGGGCCGCAATGTGCATGTTTTAATCATTTTGAATATATCAGCAGCAACCGTTTGATGAAAGCTCGATTTATATACGGTTCCATTCCCTCTGGTTCCAACTTTTATGTTTTAATCTTTTGAGTTAATTTGATGGATTCCTTAAGTTGCAGTTTTTGAACATCAGTCAGTCAGCTGACACAAAAGCAGTATGCTTTAGTTCAAGATTGACTTGACTGTTAGTCAAATGGTTTGACTTCAAAAGTCAATAGGAAAAAAGAAAATTGCAGTTACCTTTCTAGATGCATCAAGTGTCTTGCTTTATGCAATTGCATCAACCCGCGAATGTGCCTGCGTTTAACTCTCAGTTTCTCCAGCTCAAAGTTAATACTATTATCCTGCAAAGAAGTAGCAGAGCCTTGGTCTGTCCACTCTGTCATACATACCAATAGCACTATCAAATTATCAAAACAAATTTCAATTTTGACTTTTGACGTCAAAACTATAAATCTTTGAAACTAAAATTGATATGGAGTTTGGTTCATATTGAACACCATAACTTTTCTGTTCGTGATACTTGTGCCGGTCTTTAATGGGCCACAAATCGTTCTGAAATCAGTTGAAGAGTTCAAATGGAATCTCGAAGAAGAAAATCAGTCTCTTAAACTTGAAAAGTCAAAGGGTACCTGTTTGGGAGCTTGGGGCAAGACTTGAAGGATTGGCGATAGAACTTGAATCACTATCAATTGTCTCAGAATCAGAAGCCCTGAGTGAAGATAATTCCGTTTTGAAATAACATAAACCGTACAAAAGCTCCGAATGCTTCACAGATTCTTGACGTCAAATCCTGTTTCTTAGTAGAACACCAAGAAACAACTATAAGATTAACAAGTAAACATATGAATAAAAAAAAAGGTACCCCTTGAGAACATTTACTTAAGAATGGGTCAATTTAGGTGTTTTTATCTCAAAACGGGTCAGATATAAAAAGTTTAGCTAAAAGGTAACAAAACAAGCTGCTCCTCTGTATAGGTTCACATCACAACCCCGAAATGATGATAAACAACATCCCCAGTTTTGAAATCACACACCCCTGGCCAAATGGCTGCCACCACACCTACTACCACCGTCCCAGCAAATCACACTTTAACATATATCAACTTCATATATCTTTTGGAGAATGCTCATTTTTAAAGAGTAAAGTGATAATCGTATCACGTGTTCATAAACATCCCAAACCACGAAACTGCCGAAACCGAAGAAAGTCAACCGGTTTGAAGTACGTAAGGTCCGGTTCACGGTATAGTTCTAACGATTTGCTAGTTAACGGTTCGGTTTATCGTTTGAAAGTTGAAACCGGTTGTCTAAGCTGAACAGACCATTTTGCATTTATTATTTATACTTTTTATTTTAGGAACATAAAGTTATCTATCTATATCATACTCATCAACAATCTTATCATTTGTTTAAAGAATTTAATACAAAATTCTGCTCTTTTAAAAATTTAATTTTTTTTTCAGAAAACCGAACAGCAAAACCGTGAAAACCGCCCAGTTCACCTAAACTGTATGTATTCAGAGACACCAGTTTTGAGACATGGTTATATTTCATCTAAATTTCTAGTCAGAAACAAGAAATTTGTTAAAATTTAGGCAATCAAGCGACAGATCTATCAATATATTATAAATTATCAAAAAAAAAAAAAAAAAAGATAGAAATATTTACAACGACTGTGTGGAGTAATTCCTGCTCGATTGCAGAATCATCATCACTACTGTAACTGTACAAAATGAAAATCACAAACAAATACAGATCTACTACAAACACTCAAATTGGAAGTAGCAAACGTACCTTTTAGGCAAGACAAGAGTTCGTCTCCTCTGAACCGGTGGTTTGGTGATGAATCTTGGCTGTAAAATTGAATAATATTATAAGATAGAATGCGATACAGATCTGATATTAAAATACTGAATGATGAAAGAATGTGAGAAATTAGTCGACGGAGATCTGTAAACGGCGTCGGAGAAGAGCTAGGGTTTGAGTTGAAGATGAAAAAGAAAAGAAAAGAAAAGTAAATAAAGTTCATGAAGAAGAGGGATTCGAACCTGAGCATGTTTGAGAAGAAAAACATTGTGGTTATTTTTACCCTCTCAAGTCAAAAGTTAATTTTTGTGATAGTCTATTTTGACCCTCTCAAGTTAAAAGTTTCTTTTGTGATAGTCTATTTGGCAAATATATGGTAATTCATGTTTTGAATATCAGTTATTTCACTAATACAATATAATTGCAACTTTTGTCAGACTACAGGGTGTGAGTTGGGGTGACGGAATACATTTAACGCTGGCTAGACCACACCTGGCTAGTGTTGGCCATGGTGTTGCCCCGCTGACGTGGGGATTCAGCCTGGCGGGGGGGCTGGGGTGACATGGTTGGATTTGATTGGCTAGTATTTGATGACCGTTGGGCTAGCCGTTAGGCATAGCCGTTGGCCAACTGCTATTTAAAAAAAAATCTTTTAATTATTTTCTATATAAACTAAACATTTCTTACTCGTTTTTACCATCTAAAAATTCAAAAACCACTATCAAACTCCAAAAATTATATAAAATGGATTCTTCAAGTTCAAGCAATTCGTATGATAAACTTGTTTTGTGATTCTCATCCGACGACGGGGTGGAATTATTAGGGTTATTGGATTTTAATAATCCGAAGTTTCACTTGTTGGCCACTAATAATCCCAACTTCAAAAATTCCCTATAATAATCCCAACTTGTAAGATTTTGGCCCCCAATAATCCTTTGCTAACTGGGTTAGTTTTTGTTAATAGACCTGGCAAACGGGTTGGGTCGGGTCGGGTCATGGGTCAAAACGGGTTCGGGTCGAAACAGGTCAATTAAAAAATGGGTTGTTTTGGTTCGGGTCAAAACGGGTTCGGGTTGGAACGGGTTCGGGTCAGAACGGGTTTCGGGTCAGGTCGGGTTGGATAAAAAAAATGTTTTTTTTAAGTGATTGTACATCAAGGGGCAATTTCGTCGGGTTAAAACGGGTCCGGGTTGGTAACCTTCGAATAATGTACCTACTTTGTACAACCCGCTGCTCTATGTACAACCAGAAGTTTCATCTCTTTTACATACTATCCTTTTCATCAAGTAAACCTATCAAAGTTTCTTTATCCCTTACATACACCAGCCTCCTTACAGACCCTAAGTTTCACCGATTTTGACCTAGATGTACATGAGGCGCCGCTTCAAAGCTCAAACCCCAAGGCGCTTTCCAGATCGCCTTGCCATGTGCGCACTTCGCGCCTCAAGCACACTTTTAAAACCAAGTTCCTACTTCCTGCTATTACCAGATTTAGTAGGATATTCTAAATTCCCTAACTTGTGTACTAACGGACACTAAGAAACCTTTGTGTTCAGTGATTGGATTACCATTCATGGGGTGCTGACTTCAGCTTTGTCATCTGCTTCAGTGTAGACACCAAAGAGGAAGCAAGTGTTCAGTTGCAAAATATCCAAGTAAAAAGTAGCTCAGTAATACAGTTCCTACTCATGAAGAACATAAAAAACCACAATCCTTTTTGAAGTTTAATCATAGTAGCAGATAATGCAACAAATACACTTGATCAACAAATACACATCAACATTCCTGTTAAACCTAAAAAACTTCAATCACATATGTATCAGTCGAACACATAAAGTTTTTGAAACATTTAGAAAGAAAAAGAAAAAAAACAATCAGCCATTTAAATCATCAAATTTTCTTTAAACAATGCAGAGGCGGATCTACCCTTCAAGAAGGGGTAACCTCCGTTACCTCTTGACGCTCCGATGGTGGTGTAAATTTTAATAATTTTCTAGATCCGCCACTGAAACAATGACCATATATTCAATCAGTCATTTAAATCATCATCATAAGAGAAAGAAATTACAGCTTCAACATCAAACTAATAAAACATCGATCACAGATTTACAAATTAAACACAGTTTCTGAAACATTTACAACAAAAAAAAAACGCTATTCATCTATCAATTTCCAAAACAACTCCACAAAATCAAACAAATTCACAACAAAATTTAAAACATTTACACAGACACACATCAAATCCATCAACTACCCTGCTCATGAAGTGATGATGATACCTTCACCGGAAAAGATGCCGTCGCTGATGAAGATCCCGTCGTTGATGAAGATGCCGGCGGAGGGTGGGGGTTTGTGGCGGAGGAGACAACAGAGACGCAGAGACGGTGGCGGGTTTGTGGCGGAGGCTGGAGAGGATGAAGATGCCGTCGCTGAATCGCTGATGATGATGATCACTGAAGTTCAAGCTCTAAGAAAAAACCCTAGGACCGTAAGCTTTCCTAACCCGTGTCGTATTCCTTTTTACTTCTAAACCCAAATTGACCCGTAAACATACTTCCCCTTTTTAAAATTTGACCCAGTTGGACCCATTAATTTTTACAAGGAAACCCAAATTGACCCATTAATGACCCAATTATATGCATTCGGGTCAATTATATGCATTCGGGTCAGAATTGCTTCCCCTAGTTTTTGATGACGTGGATGCTGACGTGGACGCTAATGTGTAAAAAAATAAGCTGATTAATTATGTGGATATTGATATGAAAAAAATATATTTTTTTAATTATATATATACATACACAGACAATCACCATCTTCACGATCACCACCACCACTCCACTACCTCACTACCACCACAACCACCCAACTCCCACCGCACAACCACCATCTTCAACCCCCTCCGACCACCCAGCTCCCACCGCACAACCACCATCTTCAATCCCCTCCGACCACCACCTACCATCCATTCCCACAATCCTTCAATCTGCAATGAAATCAGAACCTCTGCAACAACAACAATGGAATTAACCCTATTTCCGCTCCACCACATCGACATCCGCTCTACCATATCGAGCTCTGCTCCAACAACAACAATGGAATTAATCCTATTCCCACGGTTTTGGATCCTTCATCGGTGACGGTTAGGTCAAGTTTAAGAACCGCCGATACGGGGGTGGTTGCCGGTCAGGTGATGAAGGGTCGAGAAGACACTTATGGATACGGGGATGCTTCAACAACTTTAGTGTGCTTTTCGGCATAGAAACTAATTTAGAGGTTCAATTATTATTCTATCTTGATGGTGGCTCTTTTATTGTTGTTGATTCATTGGCGATGAAGGGTCGAGAAGATACTTATGGATCTATCCTAGGACTAGTCACGCTTTTGGACCTTTCGAGCAACAATTTGTCTGGGCAGATCCCTAGTTGTAGATACCTTTCTAGTTGCATCAAGTGTCTTGCTTTATGCAATTGCATCAACCCGCGAATGTGCCTGCATTTAACTCTCAGTTTCTCCAGCTCAAAGTTAATACTATTATCCTGCAAAGAAGTAGCAGAGCCTTGATCTGTCCACTCTGTCATACATACCAACAACACTATCAAATTATAAAAAAAAATTTCAATTTTGACTTTTGACGTCAAACCTATAAATCTTTGAAACTAAAATTGATATGGAATTTGGTTCATATTGAACACCATAACTTTTCTGTTCGTGATACTTGTGCCGGTCTTTAATGGGCCACAAATCTTCCTGAAATCAGTTGAAGAGTTCAAATGGAATCTCGAAGAAGAAAATCAGTCTCTTAAACTTGAAAAGTCAAAGGGTACCTGTTTGGGAGCTTGGGGCAAGACTTGAAGGATTGGCGATAGAACTTGAATCACTATCAATTGTCTCAGAATCAGAAGCCCTGAGTGAAGATAATTCAGTTTTGAAATAACATAAACCGTACAAAAGCTCCGAATACTTCACAGATTCTTGACGACAAATCCTGTTTCTTAGTAGAACACCAAGAAACAACTATAAGATTAACAAGTACACATATGAAGAAAAAAAAAAGGTGTAGACAAAATTTGGTACCCCTTGAGAACATTTACTTATGAATGGGTCAATTTGGGAGTTTTTATCTCAAAACGGGCCAGATATAAAAAGTTTAACTAAAAGATAACAAAACATGCTGCTCCTCTGTATAGGTTCACATCACACCCCCGAAATGATGATAAACAACATCCCCAGTTTTGAAATCACACACCCCTGGCCCAATGGCTGCCACCACACCTACTACCTCCGTCCCTGCAAATCACACTTTAACATGTATCAACTTCATATATCTCTTGGGGAATGTTCAACTTCTTACATCTCATTTTTAAAGAGTAAAGTGATAATCGTATCACGTGTTCATAAACATCCCAAACCACCAAACTGCCGAAACCGAAGAAAGTCAACCGGTTTGAAGTACGTACGGTCCGGTTCACGGTATAGTTCTAATGATTTGCTAGTTAACGGTTCGGTTTATCGTGTGAAAGTTGAAACCGATTGTCTAAGCTGAACATACAATTTTGCATTTATTATTTATATTTTTTATTTTAGAAATATAAAGTTATCCACCTATATCATACTCATCAACAATCTTATCATTTGTTTAAAGAATTTAATACAAAATTTTTCTCTTTTAAAAATTTAATTTTTTTTTTCAGAAATCCGAATAGCAAAACCGTGAAAACCGCCCGGTTCACCTAAACTGTATGTATTCAGAGACACAAGTTTTGAGACATGGTTATATTTCATCAAAAATTATAGTCAGAAACAAGAAATTTGTTAAAATTTAGGCAATCAAGCGACAGATCTATCAATATATTATAAAATATCACAAAAATTGTAATCATAACACCACAAAAAAGAGAGAAATATTCACAACGACTGTGTGGAGTAATTCCTGCTCTATTGCAGAATCATCATCACTACTGTGACTGTACAAAGTGAAAGTCACAAACAAATACAGATCTACTACAAACACTCAAATTTGAAGTAGTAAACGTACCTTTTAGGCAAGACAAGAGTTCGTCTCCTCTGAACCGGTGGTTTGGGGATGAATTTCGGCTGTAAAATTGAATAATATTATAAGATAGATTTCGATACAGATCTGATATTAAAATACTGAATGAATGATGAAAGAATGTGAGAAATTAGTCGACGGAGATCTGTAAACGATGTCGGAGAAGAGCTAGGGTTGGAGTTGAAGATGAAAAAGAAAAGAAAGGTAAATAAACTTCCTGAAGAAGAGGGATTCGAACCTGAGCGAGAAGAAAAACATTGTGGTTATTTTTACCTCTCAAGTCAAAAGTTTGTTTTTGTGATAGTCTATTTTGGCCCTTTCAAGTCAACCTTCTCAAGTCAAAAGTTTCTTTTGTGATAATCTATTTTGGCCTCTCAAGTGAGAAGTTTCTTTTGTTATAGTTTATTTGGCAAATATGTGATAATTCATGTTTTGAATATTTTTAAGTTATTTCAACATTACAATCTAATTGCAACTTTTGTCAGAGTATACGGTGTGCGGCGTGGGTTGGGGCGGCGGAATGCATTTAACGCTGGCTAGACCACACCCGCCTAGCGTTGGCCATGGCTTTGCCCCGCTGGCGTGGGGATTGAGCCTGGCGTGGGGCGGGGGACTGGGGTGACATGGCTGACTTTGATCGGCTAGTATTAAAGCAGGACAACATGTCAAACCAAAAAAAAAAAAAACTTAGTTAAAACATAACGAGTCAAACGGGTTGAAAGCCGCCCAAAGTTTATTTTTAACGCATACAACCTCCTTAAATCACTGTTATTTAAAGCTTTAGGTTACTGCATAAAATTGTTTCCGGATCATATTTAACAAATCTATAATATTTTATTAAGTGAATTGGGTTTTCTACCCTTTTCGTAATTTTTCCATAGGTACAAATCTTGAAGCACCATGTACAAATGAAGCAAGCCATTTTAGAAGGGGGGGGAGGGGGGGGGGGGGGGGGGGAAATTGAACATTGTCCAAAGTTTTTAAGACACTTTAAGGGCAATTTAGATATTTGATCCTTGGAATCCATGAAGGAATTAAATAAAAGTTTTAATAATTTAAGTGTTCTTAAATACAATTAAATTGATAAAATAAATATTCACATCTAATCTAACTTATAATAAAAGACTCCAATTATTGCCACATGGCAATCTCTCCTTAATTTATTAAAAATATTCATATATAAATATCAAATTAATATATGATATCCAATTCTAATCCTTATTTTTTACTCTTAATATTCGTAAATAAATATAAATATCAAATTAATATATGATATCTTATTCTAATCCTTAATTTTTATTTGGTGGATAAATGAAAGGAACTTACCATCCGTCCAAATCGATTATGAAAGAATTTTTAATTGATAAGCAAAGTGGATAAATGTTTGAAATCTATCGAAGATGAAAATTTGATGATAATACTATAAATATATAAGAATAATGTTACTACTAATACCATATTAATAATACTATGATTATCATGTTATGCTGTATCATAATATAATATTTAATTATGTAAAACGTTTTTATTATAAAAAATATTAAAGGATAGTTTACTTTTTTTATTCTTCTACTATATTAGAGTTTTGTATATTACAAGGCTTAAATTAGTAAAACTTGGTTTCATATTTGAAATTCTTAATATGTGTGATCATAAAAGATAAAAGAAGAAAATGAAAGTGAGAATCCCAACTCTTAAATTTAGAAAAATACAAACAAAATAACGATCTTTTTAAATAATGAAAACGTGTGGAGTTGGTGAAAACGAAATAAGAAATGTATAAATCGGGTAAACCAAAACTTGTGAGGATCAATATGTAAGTTAACCTGGTACACGATTTAGGTGAAAAAAAAAATTATCCATTATAAATTATCAACATGTTGATGCATAGAGTAGCTGTACTCTATGTTTAGGGATATTTAAAAAAATGATATAATTACACTTTTAACTTAAAACTAATTTGGTTTTTTACTTTTTACCCCAAAGCTTTTTATATTTGTCAATTTAACCTAAGAACTTTTTTACTTTCAACTTTAGTACCCTATACTTTTCATATTTTGCAAAAAAATTGTTTTACGTTTTGTTTTAAATTTTGCGAGTTAACACGACATAACGTTCATATGTGGTTCAACGTTTTTACGTTTTGTTTTACGCTTCGGTCTAAATTCTGCGAGTTAACATTACACAACATGCATGTGTGGTTCAACGTTTTTATGGTCGTCTATTTTTCCCCGTTTGATAGGTTCATCATGACGCACGGGTCCTAAATCGACTTAGTTATTATTTTCTATGTTTTATGTTTCGGTCTAATTTCTCTGCATTAACACGTCGCAACTTCAATGTTGGTGGTTGCTAGCGGTGCTGTGGTCTTGGTGTTATTTGTCACGGTTTTCCGCCCCCACCGCAATGCGGGGGGCTTAATACTAGTAATGATAATAAAAAAGAATTCAAAGAGTTGTCTGCATTGTTTCCTATTGAGTTTTAGCAAAGAGGAGCCAAACTTGAACATTGGCCAAAATTTTAGGACGCCTAAAGGTCATTTTAGGGATTTCATCTATGGAATTCAGCTTCCCTGGCTAAACCAAACGCCTCAAACCTCCGACCGATCATTTCAAAGGTCATGCTTTATTTCCCCATTTTTCATCCACTCCTTCCGATTCTGCCCCCTTTCAATGACGTCTTCAAAGAGGTTTCAATGCCGAGAGCGAATTAAAGATTAGTGATTCAGTTGATGATTCTAATGTTTCAATCGATTGCAATTGGTTCGCCCTGAGTAACTGGAGATTAATGATTCAATTGATGAGAGCATTGAATCGGTGTTGCTTCCCCTCCCCCGTCTGGTGAAATCTTTCAATCTTTCACTTATTCTACTCAATGACCAGGAAAATAGGGAAGTTTGCCCCCAAATCTCAAACTCAGCCTCCCTTCACCAGATGAAACTTCACTCGCTAAATTCTTGTAAATTTCTTGTTTTTCTCACTTTTTGTGTGTTTTTACATCTGGGTTTGTTGTAAAGTTTGAATCTTTATGCTGTTTTTGTGATCTTTAATGCATATTGCAGATGTGAATCTGGGACTTTTATGGATGGTGATCTGTTAGTGAACAGAGATGGTGTTAGAATTGTTTCTCAAAGCCCATCTGATACTGTGAGTTGTTTTTGTTTTCTGTTATGAATCTGGGTTCTTCACAGTTGTGATGATTTCACCTTTTAGGGTTAATTCTGTGTACGATGAGTATGTTTATTATTTGATCCATTGGCTCAAAGTTGGTGATTGAAAAGTTGTAATCTTTGATGTTATTTAGGTGTATTATGTTGGGCTTACTGAATTTGTAATATTTTAGGTCATCTTGTTGATGAGTTACTTGTTTATTCATTGCACACTTTTTTTTTTCTTTAAATTTGAATTGGTGTTGATGCTTTAACTCATCTTTTGAGTGGTGTTTGGGATTACTTGTATGAACTAAACTTATTTGTTTATTTATATTTTAAAAGTAGAAAATTACTTTTAGTGTCTGGATGAAGAAAAATGCTTATGTTTGTCGCCTTATCGGCATGTTCTTGGTGGATTCAAAATTAGAAGTTACCGTTAAGGTAAAATAAGTTATTTTCAAAAAGTAGTATGGGATGCTTATTTCAAACTTATTGTTCTTGGTGGATTTAAAATTACAAAATTTACCCTTAAGGTAAAATAAGTTATTTTCAGTGAACAGTTTATCTGCTTCTGGTTATAAGCCATAAGCTGGTTAAAGAAGCAATCCCGACAACCGAAACACCCTTATTGATGAATAAGTTAAGACAATTCATAAAAGATTACTACATGTTATTTCAAATCCTCAAGAAAGAAATTTTTCTTGAAGGTTAAAATACTGTTATTATCGTATCACTAAACCGTTAGCATGTCAAATAATTTTTATTTCTCACTGACATTGCTATTTTTTTGGTTCAGCCACCTCTTATTCAGCCATCTGATAACCAATTAAGCTTAGCTGATTTTGATGCGATTAAAGTCTTTTGGAAAAGGAAACGGTGGAATTGTTCGATTGGTGTAGCACAAATGGACCGACCAGGTTTTTCTTTAAAGGTAGTTTCAGTTTTCAACTTAAATCATATTATCATTAAGGGTTTGATAACGATAGCCCTATGGTTATGTTTAAGGAAGTTTTCATGTTTTAAATGGTGGTCCTTATAGTTAAAGGTGTTGCGTGTTGATGATTGGTTTTTAATGTACCACCATGTAAGCATAAAATTCTTCTTTAATAACGACACCCCTATGTTGATGATTGGTAGTAGGCAAGTAATAATGATTGATTATGATGTATTGATGTTCTATTTATTCTATGTATGAATGAATGATGCATATTTAAGCCGCAATATGCAGCTATATGATGCAAACTGGTGTAATAAACAAGTATGACTGACACCCAAGACAATGGCACCCATGAACAAAAAAACTGATCTTTAATATATTTTGGTCTAATGTTAATTTTTTATTTTCATTGTGATTATAGTTCTTGAGGATTTCTTTCACCGTAGTCTTGACTTTTACAAGAAGAGGAAGGTAAGTTAGATACTTTTCTTACATTTTCTATTATTCATGTAATTGCTATAATTTAATTTATGATACAATTTGAATTTCATTTAGGCGAGATGCACGTTGAGAGCCTTAAAAAAGTGATGAGGCGGCAAACATTTGTCTGGGGGCATCAGGTCAGGAAACAAACGCCTATGACACTCTGGTGCATGCAGGGTCTGGTTCGGGTAAGAACCCTCGATTCACCTTCTTACTAACCCATCCATTGAATCTATACACTTACATGTGTAAACTGCAATTAAATGAAGAGCGGGTGAGAGTTATAAAGAGAGAGAAGGAGAGAGATGCAGACGATAGAGATAGAAGGGAGGAATTCGGAGGAGTGACTGCGACACCGACGACATGAAGGCGTAGGATCCGACTAGGCGTTTAGAATTCTGGCCAGGATTTCTAACATACTCCAGTAAGCATTAAATCACTAATCGTTTTAATTGTCAATTAAAGATCGGTCTATAATTTGATGAATGAAGTTGCTTAGGGTTCATTGTGTATGGGTTCATTGTCATCCCGCAGCAACGCGGGTTTCTCACTAGTGCATTAAAAAAGAACAAAACACTTTCTCACAATAAAGGCAACCTTACACATACTAAAATGACAAACCGAACTCGTGTTGGCCTGATACCTGACCCGGTCAACCTGCCAAGTTTCCAAATACACTAAACACCATCCCTTATAGGGATCAATGGCCAGGATATCATTAGAATTATCATTTTTCTCTCTAGAAAGTGTATTGTATTTTAACTATCATTTGCAAGACACATCAATCTATGAAGGTCATTATGGTTTTCTAAGAGAAAGTGCATATTACTTTGATTACCAAATTTGGATTAGGAATTGAGCAGTTAACCCTTTAACCATGACCGAAGCAACTACCAAAGGATAGATAAGAGGAAGAAACATTGCTTTGTCTGCCAAAACAACGTGCTCCTCTGTATAGGTTCCCATGGTACTCCCAAAATGATGATAAACATCCCCAATTTTTAAATCACACACCCCTGTCCCAATGGCTATCAACACACCTGCTGCCTCTGTCCCTGCAAATCATACTTCAACATGTATCAACTTCACATATCGTTTCGAGAATGTTCAAGTTGTTATAGGTCGTTTTTAAAATTTTCATATTTTTTTTTTCAGAAAATCGAACAGTAAAACCGTGAAAACTGCCCCCTCCCGCCCCAAGTAAGCTGCGCCATTGCCTTTTAGGCAAGACAAAGTCTGTCTCCTCTGAACCAGTGGTTTGGGGGTGTATTTTTTATTGTAGTTATTATTATTTACTAAATTTTATGATTAATATTAAAAAAAAAAGAGTTAACTGCCATTTTCGTCCCTGTGGTTTGGTCACTTTGGCCATTTCAGTCCATTTTTCAAAAATGCGCCATTTTCCTCCCCGACGTTCTGGAAAGGTGCCATTTCAGTCCAAAAATCATAACCCAGTTAAGTCAGTTAGTAAATAAGGACTGATTGTGTAAATTTGTAACATAAAGGACTGATTGTGTAAATTTGTAACACCACCACCACTAGCCCTGCCACCACCACCACTCCGCTGCCACCACCACCACCACCGCCACCACCGCCACCACAGCCACCACCGCCACCACAGCCACTGCCACCACCGCCACCACAGCCACCACAGCCACTGCCACCACCGCCACCACAGCCACTGCCACCACTGCCACCACCGCCACCACAGTTGGAATTGGAGGTTCGGCTCTTGGACCACAGTTTGTTGCAGAGGCTTTAGCCCCTGATAATCCTCCTCTTAAGGTAATGATGACACTTGCAGTTTACCATCACAACTACTAATATATATGCCATTCTTTTGGATTATTGTTCATTCTTCTAGGATAACGTTTGGTACATATCTATTTAGCTCAGGTTTGACTTCGATTCTGCCCCCTTTCAATGATGTCTTCAAAGAGGTTTCAATGCCGAGAGCGAATTAAAGATTAGTGATTCAGTTGATGATTCTAATGTTTCAATCGATTGCAATTGGTTCGCCCTGAGTAACTGGAGATTAATGATTCAATTGATGAGAGCATTGAATCGGTGTTGCTTCCCCTCCCCCGTCTGGTGAAATCCTTCAATTTTTCACTTACTCTACTCAATGACCAGGAAAATAAGGAAGTTTGGCCCCAAATCTCAAACTCAGCCTCCCATCACCAGATGAAACTTCACTCGCTAAATTCTTGTAAATTTCTTGTTTTTCTCACTTTTTGTGTGTTTTTACATCTGGGTTTGTTGTAAAGTTTGAATCTTTATGCTGTTTTTGTGATCTTTAATGTATATTGCAGATGTGAATCTGGGACTTTTATGGATGGTGATCTGTTAATGAACAGAGATGGTGTTAGAATTGTTTCTCAAAGCCCATCTGATACTGTGAGTTGTTTTTGTTTTCTGTTATGAATCTAGGTTTCTTCACATTTCATATTTAGTTGATGATTTCACCTTTTAGGGTTAATTCTGTGTATGATGAGTATGTTTATTATTTGACCCATTGGCTCAAAGTTGGTGATTGAAAAGTTGTAATCTTTGATGTTATTTAGGTGTATTATGTTGGGCTTACTGAATTTGTAATATTTTAGGTCATCTTGTTGATCAGTTACTTGTTTATTCATTGCACACATTTTTTTTTCTTTAAATTTGAATTGGTGTTGATGCTTTAACTCATCTTTTGAGTGGTGCTTGGGATTACTTGTATGAACTAAACTTATTTGTTTATTTATATTTTAAAAGTAGAAAATTACTTTTAGTGTCTGGATGAAGAAAAATGCTTATCTTTATCGCCTTATCGGCATGTTCTTGGTGGATTCAAAATTAGAAGTTACCGTTAAGGTAAAATAAGTTATTTTCAAAAAGTAGTCTAGGATGCTTATTTCAAACTTATTGTTCTTGGTGGATTTAAAATTACAAAATTTACCCTTAAGGTAAAATAAGTTATTTTCAGTGAACAGTTTATCTGCTTCTGGTTATAAGCCATAAGCTGGTTAAAGAAGCAATCCCGACAACCAAAACACCCTTATTGATGAATAAGTTAAGACAATTCATAAAAGATAATATTGACTACATGTTATTTCAAGTCCTTAAGAAAGAAATGTTTCTTGAAGGTTAAAATACTGTTATTATCGTTTCACTAAACCGTTAGCATGTCAAATAATTTTTATTTCTCACTGACATTGCTATTTTTTTGGTTCAGCCACTTCTTATTCAGCCATCTGTTCTATTTATTCTATATATGAATGAATGATGCATATTATAGCTGAATTAGGATTTTTCTATTGGTCATTTGAACATACAAGTTTAAGCCACAATATGCAGCTATATGATGCAAACTGGTGTAATAAACAAGTATGACACCCAAGACAATGGCACCCATGAACAAAAAAAACTGATCTTTAATATATTTTGGTCTAATGTTAATTTTTTATTTTCGTTGTGATTATAGTTCTTGAGGATTTCTTTCACCGTAGTCTTGACTTTTACAAGAAGAGGAAGGTAAGTTAGATTCTTTTCTTACATTTTCTATTATTCATGTAATTGCTGTAATTTAAGAGTAAAATGCACGGATAGTCCCTGTGGTTTGGTCAAATTTCACCTTTAGTCCTCAACTTTTCATAATTACACTCTTAGTCCTTGTGGTTTGACAAGTTGTTATTCGGATAGTCCCCAAAGCGGATGAAGGTTACTCGGATAGTCCCTGTGGTTTGACAAGTTGTTACTCAGATAGTCCCTGTGGTTTGACAAGTTGTTACTCGGATAGTCTTTGTCATTTCACACCCACTTAACCAGAAAAACTAACCTCCATCCGCTTTGGGGACTATCCGAATAACAACTTGTCAAACCACAGGGACTAAGAGTGTAATTTTGAAAAGTTGGGGACTAAAGGTGAAATTTTACCAAACCACAGGGACTATCCGTGCATTTTACTCGGAATTTAATTTATGATACAATTTGAATTTGATTTAGGCGAGATGCACGTTGAGAGCCTTAAAAAGGTGATGAGGCGGCAAACATTTGTCTGGGAGCATCAGGTCAGGAAACAAATGCGTATGACACTCTGGTGCATGCAGGGGCTGGTTCGGCTAAGAACCCTCGATTCACCTTCTTACTAACCCATCCATTGAATCTATACACTTATATGTGTAAACTGCAATTAAATAAAGAGCGGGTGAGAGTTATAAAGAGAGAGGAGAGAGATGCAGACGATTGAGATAGAAGGGAGGATTTCGGAGGAGTGACTGCGACACTGACGACATGAAGGCGTAGGATCCGACGAGGCGTTTAGAATTCTGGCCAGGATTTCAACCATACTCCAGTAAGCATTAAATCACTAATTGTTTTAATTGTCAATTAAAGATCGGACTATAATTTGATGAATGAAGTTGCTTAGGGTTCATTGTGTATGGGTTCATTGTCATCCCTCAGCAACGCGCGGGTTTCTCACTAGTGCATTAAAAAAGAACAAAACACTTTCTCACAATAAAGGCAACCTGACACATACTAAAATGACATAAACCGAACCCGTGTTGGCCTGATACCTGACCCGGTCAACCTGCCAAGTTTTCAAATACCCTAAACACCATCTCCTACAGGGATCAATGGCCAGGATATCATTAGAATTATCATTTTTCTCTCTAGAAAGTGTATTGTATTTTAACTATCATTTGCAAGACACATCAACCTATGAAGGTCATTATGGTTTTCTAAGAGAAAGTGCATATTACTTTGATTACCAAATTTGGATTAAGAAACATTGCTTTGTCTGCCAAAACAACCTGCTCCTCTGTATAGGTTCCCATGGTACTCCCAAAATGATGATAAACAACATCCCCAATTTTCAAATCACACACCCGTCTCAATGGCTGTCAACACACCTCTGTCCCTGCAAATCATACTTTAACATGTATCAACTTCACATATCGTTTCGAGAATGTTCAAGTTCTTATAGGTCATTTTTAAAATTTGCATTTTTTTTTAGGAAACCGAACAGTAAAACCGTGAAAACCGCCCGGTTCACCCAAACTGTATGTATTCAGAGACACAAGTTTTGAGACATAATTATATTTCATCTAAAATTATAGTCATAAACAAGAAATTTGTTAAAATTTAGGCAATCAAGGGTAGATCTAACAACACATTATAAAATTAAAAAAAAACAAAAGAGTGAAATATTTACAACGACTGTAGCCCCCTCCCGCCCCAAGTAAGCTGCGCCCCTGCCTTTTAGGCAAGACAAAGTCTGTCTCCTCTGAACCGGTGGTTTGGGGGTGTATTTTTTTTTTATTGTAGTTATTATTATTTACTAAATTTTATGATTAATATTAAAAAAAAAATTAGGTGCTACATAGCACCCCCAACGCCGCCTAGCCACGCCTCTTTCACACCCCACTCTTTTTTTTTTGTGGATTGGTGGAGTTCACACCTGACATGTGTCGAGCAATTCCCTCAACCCAAGCCCCTCCACATCCCATAATCTCATGTGAATTGGTTGCATGATTACTTTTTCAAGGACGAATGACTTATATAAGTAAGAAAAGGGTGTAATCGGTCAAATTATGGATTTGGTTCCTATGCTTTAAAATTTATGGATATAGTCTCCAAGTATGATGTTTGGTTTCATTTGTGGTTCTAATGATGGTAATATCCTAGTAATTTACTTAGTGGACCTACTTTATTTAAATTTAATTATTTACAACTACTACATGTGTTATTATAAAACTATGAAGTTATTTGTTTTCATCGTCATTTTTTTACATTGGTCGTTTGGTTTGGAGATTATTGATTATAATTTGGTTGTACTTTTTAATTTCAAAATTTTTATTTATTTTGAAGTTTACTGGGAAAAAAACTTGGTTGTAAATGTGTTGGCTCGGCTTGGCTCAATTTGTAAACGAGCCGAACCCGAGCTAGGCCTGGCTCGGCTCATGAGCCGGCTCGATTTATTTTATTTTATATAGATTAATGTTGATTTTATATGTATTAAAAAATGTGAGATGGGTTGAGTGTTAACATTTTAAGTTTAATTAAATACTAACATATATAAATTTGGGAAAATAAACAGAAAATTATACATATAGTACTTTTAATATGCCTTTAAGTCTTTAAAATATTAGAAAAATAAAAATAATATATATAGATTATATGTGTAATTTTTATTTTTATGTTATCAATATTTTAAAAAAATAGAATTAACGAGCTAGTTCGATGGCTCGAGCTGGCTTGAACATTTTACGAGTCGAGCTCAAACTCAACTTTTCAGCATGATAGAATAAACCAACTGAGCCGAGCTAGACCGTTTAAGTTCAAGATCTAACTCAACCTGGTTTGAGTCAATTACAAACCCCCTAAATAGAACCTCTTTAATTTTAAAGGGAACATTAGTATTTACAATATACCCTTCAGAATTTAATCTAATACAGCAATAATTATATTGTAAAATATGAAAAGCAAATCAGCATAAATAGTAAATTTAATTTAATTACTTTATTAAAAGCAAGTCATCAATAATAATTTAATTTGATTACTTTATTAAAAACAAGTCATCATTATTAGTAAATTTAATTACTTTATTATTTATACATAAGAAAAGCAAGTCTTTATAAGTAGTAAATTTAATTTAACTACTCGGGATGTTCTGCCCCATCATCCTTGACCAGATTACGGATGTTCTGACCTGGGATTATCAAAAACAAAAAATAGAACAAAAATAAGTTTAAAAAAAAACACTTTTGAATTTTTACTAATAATAAGATAATAAAGTTTTAAAAGAAATCGGTAAACAATCAGTTAATGTAAAATTAGAGACTAAAAAAAAGAAATTGGAGATATCTCCAATTTACAACAAACAATTGGTGCAGGCTAACCATTGCAGTTGAAAGTATCAAAAATTACATTTTCCATACACAGTAACCTAGTTGTATAAAAAATAGAAATTAACCATAAAACTACAGATCATGCCCTGCACAAAAATAAGATATACACAACTTCGGTACACCAGACAAACATTCAAAACCACAAATCAACAAACAGACGAAATACACATCTCGGATATACGAATTAATTACGGATAATTACAGATCTGAGGTGATAAAGAGTACCCGAGAAATGATGAGTGACGATGGTTGCCAAAGCCAATGGACGAAGAGTCATCGGCGATGGTGTACATGTAACGATTCAATTAGGTATGAAGATAGATCGGAGAGATGAGAGTTTAAACAATGCTCGTTTTCACATGGTTTCACTTTCACCAGAACCGCAAGAAAGAGCAACACAAAACACCATGGTTGCGGAGTGACGGTGGTGACCCTCCGGTAACCGCCCACCCTCTTCTCTCTCCATTTCCCCTTTCTCTCTCTTCCCGTTCTCTCTCCTCTCGGTCCCTCTCCTATCGTTCCCTCTCCTCAAGACGGTTTTAAAAGGGTTGATGGGGCAAAGAACCACCACAGCCACCACCGTGGTGACCGGAGCACCGCCCACCCTCGTCTCTCTCAGTTTTCCTTTTCTCTCTCTTCTAGTTCTTTATATTTAGAACTGTTTTAAAAAGGTTGATGATGGGGGCAAAAGGTACACGTGTTTATGGGTGTGATGACCGCCCAAATGCATCAATAAGACAAAACCACGTTTTGAAAACACTATTCATTTCCCTAGCTCTATTAATAGATATTAATTACTTTATTAAAAGCAAGTCATCGTTAATAATTCAATTTAATTACTTTACTAAAAGCAAGTCATTACTTTTTTTTGAACGACAAATTTCTTTTATTCCTGTCGTATAAGACTTCCCTCTCTCATGGTGTTTAAAGGTTTTGTCTTTGCCAATGGACCACCATCCCATTGAGAAAAGCAAGTCATTACTAATAGTAAATTTAATTACTTTATTTATTAACGATGAACAATTATATAAATACATATTTTATTAATGATTTATATGTTATTTTCACCGAGATACTTATAAAAATAAATAATAAATATATTAATAGAAAGGTTTGATGAGTATACAGTAATCGAAAATTTTTAATTATTTATTTTTATTTGTAGTAATATTTTATCTATTATTCATTTATTTTTTAGTAATTAATAGTTAGGTATTTGTTTCTTTATTTTTTATTAGTAGTATCATATTCGGCATATAATTTGTTTTTTATATATTTGTTTTTATTTTTAGTAGTATTTTATCTATTATTCATTTTATTTTTCGATAATAAATAATAATTGATAATTCTTAGGTGTTTGTTTCATTATTTTGTAGTGGTATTATATTTAGCATTTAATTTGTTTTTTATTATAACTTTTGTTCGTTAACTTCTAAAAAAATGTCATCTACATTTACGTTTATTTATTTTTTAACATTGCAAGTTATTTGCCCGCGTATTGTGATGGTCTGTTACCCCGGGCATTGGATCGATATCGATTCTTTTCGTTATGGTACCGGTATGTTCATGCACTCGGTATCGAAATCAACATGTGTTTTACATCGTCTGAACGATAAAAACGGACGCCATGTTGTTTGAACAATATCGATCAGTTCAAATTATCACGCTACTGTTATTGATATTCAATTATCGTCATAGACAATGTTGTATAAATGATTTTTTTGAAACTGAAACCATAAAAATGAATACAGATAACAACGGTACCGATGTTGCTTGTTACGATGCGCTAGCGATTCAATGTTAGTTTATCAAAAGAAAAAACAATAAAAATAATTACCGATCCCGAACTTACGTTGTTCGTTAGGTTTTGGTTCGGTTCACTACGGTAGCGACAAGATATCTGTTATCAAACAAGAAACCATAAAAAATAATACATATTGGTGCCGAAACTTTCTCTTGGTTTTTAGCTTTATGTCTTTTTCTTAGAAAGTGTTCGGGTTTGTCTAGGGGTTCTTTTATGTCTTTACTGGAACTGGAGCTCATACACTGCGAAGAAAGTTCAGGTGCGGTGCCTGGGTTCCAAGTCCTGCAATAAAAACAAAAAGAACGTCGGTCAGAAGCTTCACCACGGCCCCGTGCTCAGATGAACACGGCCCGTGGTCGGAATTACAGTAATTGTTTTCCGGATCCCTGTCACTGGAAAGTTTAACACGGCCCCGTGCTGCACCGACACGGCCCCGTGTTTAACCTTCTGTAACTCGGAAAATAAAAACTGCCATTAACGACGCTGGGCACGGCCCGTGTCTGACCAGGCACGGCCCCGTGCTGAGCTCTGCAGAAACTGAAAAATTAAGAAAAATCTTAAAAAAAATAGAAAAATAAGAAAAACGATTAGGCCGTTGATTCCTAACTTTCTTAAAATCCTTGTGTCCCCTGCAACGGCACCAAAAACTTGATGTGCGTGTAGCGTGATATGTTTTTATCTATATTTTTAGCCCTTTTTAACACTTTAGTCAAGTTTTAAATTTATAAAACACGATATTCTACTAACACTAAACACATATATGGGCAAGTGCACCCATCGTGAGCGTAGTATAGCGTTGGTAAGATACTGAGGTCGTCCAAGGAAACAAGAGCTTTTAGTACCGGTTTATCCTCAACGTCTAATCAAATCAAAAAGTTTAGAAAAGGTTTTTAAAAATGAAAACTAAAAATGCTGAAAAATAAAAATAAAACAGATAGACAAGATGAATCACTTGGATCCGACTCGCCTTTAGTGTAACCTTTAATTTCGCACTTTTGCACTTTTTAAGAGATTATCTTAGTTATAGTAGTAGGCCCCTCTTTTGAAGGTGACGTTACCCTCAACCCAGTAGTTTGAGTCAGCAAGGATACAATCCTAAAGGATCGGAATATTGGAAGATAATTAATTAAGTTATTAATGCGTATTGTGGTAGGCCCCTCTTTTGAAGGTGACGTTACCCTCGGCTAAGTGGTTTGAGTCAGCAGGGATACAATCCCAAGTAGCCGGATTAAAGTATTAATAGTAGTTTACATATAAGGGGATCAAGCTATTCGCACCCCCGCCATCCAATACCGGTGGGTATTGAAGGAGGTCCTAGTAAGCTTGACCCAGGTCCTTGCGGGATCTATACACTGAACAAGGCAAGAACCTTACCAAACCATTCCCTTAACCCCCCGACCAGGTAGCCAACATATCTCTATATAGACCGTTGAGATATGAATGGTGTAAATCTTTTATTTTATATAGACAGTGAAATAACGCCAAGACACCACAGACAAATGATAAGGAAGTTTCACCTTCAACATAAGAAACTAGTTATTAAAGTCATTAATACAAAACCAAATAAAAAGTGCGAAAAAATTAAAAAACAAAAGTATTACACTAAATGCTTGTCTTCACCAAGTGATTTAAGAGACTTAAGCAAACATGGCCTTTGATTCTCAAGAGCTCTTACTATCAATCTTGGATCCCGAGACTACTACACACACTCTATGATGGATGATGGATGATGGTGGTGGATGTGGGTTGTGATAGTGGTGGAGTGTGGGTGAAGTGTGAGAGAGGTGGTTTGCCAAGGGATGCCTTTGAAGTGAACCAAACACCCCTATTTATAGCCTGGACAGAAAACCGGACACGGCCCCATGTCCATTGGGCACGGCCCCTTGTCCATCCATCTTCTCTTTCTTCATTAATTGCAGTTTGTCTGCATTAGCTCCACACACCCCGTGTCCGCTGTGCACGGCCCCGTGTGCAGAAGCGTATCTGTACTATCAAGATTTGCTTGGATTCTGCGAATCCTAGCGTTGACCACGGCCCCGTGTTGGCTGGGCACGCCCCCGTGTCGGGAATAAAAGCTTCTATAGCTTTGTCATTTATGTAGACATCTGACCACGCCCCCGTGTCCGTTGGGCACGGGGCCGTGTTCAGCCTTCTGTTTGATTTGTTTTTGCTTGGGAAGATGTTGTCGAGGGGTTGGGCATGCCACGTTTATTCTTTTTCTTGTAAATATGTTAGATCTTGCTACATATTTGTAACACCCACCCCGTAACCCGGGTGATTGTGCACAATTGATACACTTATAGCGGAAACAAACTAAACTTACATTAAAACTTATAATAGTCTGAGTACAACACTTTATTTATTTACAAACTTTCGGCAACTAAGAACTCCTTGATCTTCTAAAACCCCACAACTGTCAAGTAGTTCCTATAGCTTTCCTCATGACTCACCTGAGATAAGTATACTCAAAACGACGTCAGATATATACTGGTGAGCTCATACTATACAATTTTTATAAAGACAGACCACAGTTTACCTTATATGCATTCACAATATGGGCATGTGACCACATTATAGTCAGGTTGGGCCTCATTGAACCTTATAGGTCACATTTGACTTGTCACAAACCACCGTACAAGAGACATACTAGTCCTCCAGCTGTGTCTCCCTACGGCCGTCACATAGGTATGAGTGTGTGTCGCTGGACCTTATAAGCACGAAGTGCCTGTGGGTACAACACCTTATTACCCTTCCCAGAGTCACACACCTCATTAAGCATAATAGGATCCCATATACCCCTACTGACACATGCATACTGCAGCATTCTCATTATTACCAGTTATGGACGAGTATACTATCACAGTTTAAAAGACAAGTATGATGACTCACCTGATTAGCAATTGCTTAACTGCCGCTAGTATGACTGGGTTATGTCTCAAGGTCCTGACACAATTACATAATCCTAGGTTAGGTAATGGTATACCTAACTAGTCATTATCATGGTTGGATATTGGTTAGTGCTGCCTTGTTTAAGCATGGGTGATCAGTCCATGCCTAACTAAGGCTAGGCTACCCAATACCCGCCCCTGACAATAACCCTAGTACCTAAAAATAATACTAACACTACTACTACTAATATATTATTACTAATAATAAAACTAATATTAACTACTAAAAATAAATAATAAATGACTAAACATAAACTTTGTAGGTCCCTCGGAGGTTGAGGTTAAACCTATTCCTTGTTATGTCTAACACACTAGCAAGTGCGGAATCCAAGCTAGCATGCAAACCGAGATAGAACAAGCACAAACACAACACACAAACTTCAACGATTAACACCTCTGTATTAATACTATGAATGACGGTTACAAGCACAAGGTTTACAAATCAGTTTTGCAAACTCTCTCAGTGTGTGTGTTATCTCTAAAATGTCTCACTTTCGAACTCTAAAACTCTAATGAAGTGAACACACAACATGGGTATATATACCCGAACACAGCATGTCTGGTCGAAGGATCAGATAGATTGATCGAAAGATCATCTATCGATCTGAAACAGCTCGAAGGATCCACATGTACCTCGAAGGATGACATCCTTCGTGGTCCATCTATCGAATGCTTATCTTTCGAGCTCATCGAAGGATCTAAACTATCCTTCGATGACACATCCTTCGACCTAAACATCTTTCAACCACTGTCTAACTGTTTGGCCAAGTCAAACCGGAGGATGGTTGACTTGGTCAAACTTACATCAATCTTACATCAAAGACATCGTTTTGTATCAAGACTAAATACAGACAAAGTACAGACACAAGTGCACCAACAAACTCCCCCTTGGCTGTAGCTTTGTCTCGATCTTGATTTTAATTCTTGTAGGTCCCTCGTGTTTTCAAGTCTTTGACGTCCTTTCAAGTCTTCAACGTCGGAGAATCTTTAAAGTCTTCACGTCTTGAAAGCAGAAAGTGTATCAACAAACTCCCCGTTTAATGTAGGAAGTGTGTTGACAAACTCCCCCTTAACATAAGCTCCCCCTTGAGTTATGCTCGTGAAAGTCTTGATCTTTATGAATTGAGATCCTTGTGGTGTTGATGATGATCAGCGGCAACTCGATCATCTTCATCATTTGAGTGCCTTCACGTCGTGTCTTCATTCCGAAGCTTGTCATCGACCATGTTCTCCTTGCCTTTAGAATCTGCACATGCAAGAAATCTAAACGCGTAATGAGAACAACTGCTTGGAATATAGTAAACATAAACAAGCGACACACGTGTGACCATGTTTAAACAAACACCGTCCGACAGTTTGAAAGTTTTAACAAATTTTATCAATTTCAAATTTTAACTTTCAACACTTGCAAATTTCGACCATTTATGAAGATTCAGTCGTTTCGGTTTTCAATCAGGTTTCAGGTAACGAAGACTCGAGATCCAACATCGTACGATCGAAAATAAGATAGAAATAAAATCTTTTTGGCTTTTATAAAGTTTAGATTAAAACACACCTAAAATCTTTTTGGTATTTTTGAATATTTCAAATGTAAAGACTGAAAGCAGTAAATAAATATATACAAAGATGCAGAAACTGAAAGCATTAAATAACTATTTACAGACATTCTTTTTGCGAGTTTCGAGGGTAAGAGAATCATATCAGTGTACGGTCATGTCAAAACACTCTCTTTGTTCAATTAGTTAACGTTAAGATAAGCATCCTATAACAATTATCGGTATTGTTGTCCACTTAAGCTCAACTTATCAGATGTAATCATGGCGAGGGGATACGTTAAGGTATGATTTATACTTACCGACCGGTGTTCATCCACATCACGACACATTCCCGTATCAAGGTATGCACGAGGGTTCATCTTACCGGTGAGTATACCGATTATCATCTGTTTGACCGTATATGATGTGAGATTCTCACTTATTTTGATTTGAAAACAAGCCCTATGTGATATAATCACTTATTGATGAGGAACTTGATTTTCATATGCATGAGGGCACAGGAGCAAGTCCGTGAACAGGTCAGTACTTTCGTACAGCAGAGAGACGAACTTGACTCCCGGATAGATGTGATATTTTATCACTTATTTTGTGGACATGTGATTGTTTATCACTTATTGAGGTCGTATGCAATATGTACACGTATGTATAGTATCATGGAAGATCTAGACTTGCGTCCCCGTTATTTTTCGGTAAAAGATACAACCATGATACCCAGATGATAAGCAGCATAAAGACCGAATATTTCAGAACCTCGGCAATCTCTCAAACGAAATTTCGGTACTAAGACCATATGCCAATAAATGGTTCCCACCTGGTCTTCAGTCGATTTAAGTTTATATCACCCTGCACACTTTAAAATGATTGTGAGCCTACCGATACATCTTATATAGAGCTGCTTATCGTTTTTCATTTAAGGTTTAAAGAGGTTTAGACAGACCACTGATGTACTATCATTTTCTCTTTTGCTCGCCAGGAAACTCATTTTTGTTTTTCTATTGTTTTTGTGTTTTTGAAATTTTTCGATGTTTTTGGATTTTCAAATTTTGGATTTACTCCCCCTAAAATCAATAAACTAAGACAAATTTAAACACAAAGGTATTTAAAAAAATGATTTTCCGATGTTGGTTTTACTCTTGCTTGACCTTAATGCCGTTTACCAATAATAAATAGTCAAATCTTGATTTGTAAAATGCTTTGGTAAAAAGGTCGGCACGTTGGTCATCGGTGTGGACGTAAGCAACATCGATTAGCCTTTTCTCAAAGCAATCACGTATGAAGTGATACTTAATTTCGATGTGCTTAGTCTTTGAGTGCTGCACAGGATTTTTAGTGATCTGTAATGCAGCAGAATTATCAACGTAAATAGGAGTAGTTAGGAATTCAAAACCGTAGTCGCGCATTTGTTGTTGGATCCATAGGACCTGGGAGCAACAACTAGAGGCAGCAATGTATTCAGCTTCGCATGTTGATGTAGCGACGCACGTCTGCTTCTTGCACTGCCATGTGACTAGGCGATTTCCCAAAAACTGACATCCAGCTGTTGTGGATTTGCCGTCGATTTTGCATCCGCCAAAATCAGAATCACTGAATGCGATCAAGTCAAAGTTATTATCCCTAGGGTACCAAAGACCGGTGTCAGGGTAACCCTTCAAATAACGAAAAATCCTTTTTACAGCTGCAAGATGTGAGGCCTTCGGGTTGACTTGATATCTGGCAAGCAGGCACGTTGGGTACATTATATCTGGTCTTGATGCTGTGAGGTACATAAGAGATCCGATCATCGCGCGGTAGTATGAGGGGCTAACAGCTTCACCCTTCAAGTCTGGAGTAATTCCGTGATTTTGCGGCAATGGGGTACCAATGGGCGTTGTATCAGACATCTGGAACCGGCTCAAGATGTCACCAACATATTTAGTCTGATGGATGAATATCCCAGACTCGGTTTGTTGTACTTGTAGGCCCAAAAAGAAAGTCATTTCCCCCATAGCACTCATTTCGAATTTATCCTGCATAATGCGCTCGAAATTCCTACACAAAACATCATTAGTAGAACCAAAAATAATATCATCAACGTATACCTGTACCAGTAGAAGATCTCCATCTTGTTCTTTGATGAAAAGAGTACAATCGATAAGACCTCTGCGAAATCCATTCTCCAGCAGATAATTAGATAAGGTTGCGTACCAAGCTCGCGGTGCTTGATGTAGACCATATAGAGCTTTGTTGAGCAACCAAACCCGATCGGGATGGATAGGATCTTCAAAACCTGGAGGCTGTTCGACGTGCACCTCTTCTTCCACCACACCATATAAGAATGCACTTTTCACATCCATCTGGTATACCTTGAAACCTTTGAATGAGGCATAAGCCAGAAAAATCCGAATTGCTTCTAGACGTGCAACAGGTGCATACACTTCGTTATAGTCGATCCCTTCTATCTGACGAAAACCTTGAACGACTAGCCTTGCTTTGTTTCGAATAACGACTCCATGGTCATCCTTTTTGCATTTAAACACCCAACGGGTACCAATCTTCTTGTAACTAGCAGGTTTCTCTACGAGTTTCCAGACACCAAGTTTCTGGAATTGTTGCAGTTCTTCCTGCATCGCTTCAACCCATGAGTTATCTTTCAAAGCATCTTTCCAAGTTCTTGGCTCTTCCTGTGAGACATAACACGCGAAAGACCAATCGTTTTGTTGACCAGATTCTCTAATATCTGCATACAAGCCTGCATTGTTGTTGTTTCGCAACATGTTTCTTGTTTGAACACCACTTTGTACATTTCCGATGATGTTTTGTTGAGGATGGGTATTGTGAATCCTTGTTTCTGGATTATCTTGAACTGGAAGATTTGTACCCAGATTATTGAGATTGAGATCAACAATCAATTCAAGGCCCGGAATTGACGAAGAGGATGATGCAGTAGCTTCAGCTGTTCTAGGGACATCCACTGGAGGTGTACCCTCTGAAGTACTATGTACTGCTGTTGTTGGAGCTTCTTGATCTGCATCGAGAAATTCATCATCCTCTGAAGATTCGTTCAATTCGGTAGCATCGTGAAAATCCTCATTGTCGAGAGCATTATTGTTCACCGAAGATGGTTCTTGATTGACAAGAATTGGACGAACCAACGGTGAATCTGTTGCATTGTCACTCTCGAAAAACATCCTTGCCGCAACATTTTCTTCAACTGCTTCAACATTGATCGAATTGAAAAAGTCATCGTACTCAAACATCCAAGGCTGACCAGGATTTCTAACTGGCAAAGTGTGCCTTTGTACTCTTACTTCAGACCATTCCTCGACCCTTTTAGTCTCTAGATTCCAGACTCTTAAGTTAGGGGTGGAATACCCAAGAAAGTATCCTTCAATGGCTCTTGCCCCAAACTTTCCATTAGGATCGATTATTGTGCACGGAGCTCCAAACGGTTCAAGATATGACAAATCTGGTTTCCGTTTGTTAATAAGCTCAAAGCAGGTCTTGTTGTGCCTTTTGACTGTAAGGACTCGGTTCAACGTATAACATGCAGAGGCCACAGTTTCAGTCCAGAATGGAATCGGCAATTGTGACTCTACCAACATTGTCCTAGCAGTCTCGATCAATGTGCGGTTCTTACGTTCAGCGACGCCATTCTGTTGAGGAGTGTAAGCTGCACTAAATTCGTGAAGAATACCTTTTGAAGTGCAAAACTCCGCCATGGCATGATTTTTGAATTCAGTACCATTGTCGCTACGTATCCGCCTAACCTTCAAATTATAGAGATTCTCAATCTGAATGATCAAGTTTTTGATAATACCGAAGGTTTCGCTCTTGTGTGCCATGAACGCCACCCAGAAAAATCTTGAATAATCATCAGTAATCACGAGGCAATATTGATCATTCCTTATACTTTTGTGCTTGACAGGACCGAACAAATCCATGTGCAAATGTTCAAGAGGAACAGCCACCGTGTTGACTTTCTTTGTAGGGTGTCGCTTCTTCGTTTGTTTTCCTTTTTGGCACGAAACACAGACGTCTTGAAGATGAAAGTTTTTAAGAGGAACACCATTCACTAATTCATTTGACACCAAATGATTCATTTTGCGTAAGTGAATGTGACCCATTCGCCTGTGCCAAGAGATTGTGTCTTTTTCTGTGGCTTTGGAAACGAAACAAGTTGCTTGTGCGGACGTTGTGATAGCTTGGCTCATATCAAGGACATACAAATCATTTATCCTTGGAGCCGACAAGAGAATCCATTCTTTTGGAATTTTGAAGCCGGGTTTCAGCACATAACATCCATTTGCATCAAAGTGTACTGAGAACTGCTTATCACAAATTTGAGAAACACTAAGAAGATTGTGATCAAGTTGTTGTACGAAGTTGATCTTATCAAAGCTAACAACCCCGTTGGAAATCATTCCTTCACCCGTAATATATCCGCCTTTATCTCCAGCAAAAGCAACATAACCTCCTCTAATAGATTTGACATCGTAGAGAAGCTTCATGTCGCCTGTCATGTGCCTGGATGCCCCACTATCAACAATCCAATGACTACTGATAGTTCCTCCTGGAACACCCTGCACATGAACTCACATAATTAGTTGGAGATGGGGACCCAAGCCATAGTGGTCTTGGGTCTTCCATTTTCATCAACAACAATAACTTCTATTCTTTGATGATTCGAAAATTGTGATGGTCCCCCTGAATTTGTGGTTATTTTAGGTTTCCATGTCTGTTGAAATTTACCAGTCTGATTGTTTGAGAATTTAACTTCGTGATTGTTTGAAGTTTTTGAAAATTTTGAACTTTCTGGTTTAACTGGAACCGATTGTTTTTGAACCACTTCATTTTTAAGTGCCTTTTCAACCACCTTGACTTGTTGGCGTTTCTGTTTCTTTTCCCTTTCTCTTACAAGTCGGGGATCTTGTTTTACAGAAACAGATCGCTTTTGGTGATTGCGTTCACGGGGATCATCATCTTTTCCTTTCAGCTTATGAAGATACGGGCAATTTCGAACGATATGCCCAATTGTACCACATTCAAAACATGATCTTCGTTCAACAAACCCCGAAGTATCATGTGGTCGTCTTGCCGATGATGAACTTTGTGATCCCGAGGTACTAGGTTTTGAACTATTTGGTTCATTTCTCTTCATCACAGTTGCTTTCTTGACAAAATCTAAGTTAGATTGATTTTCAAACGTTGCAATTTTGTCCGTTCCCTTAGATTTCACAAAGTTCACATTCTTCTTCTTCTTTTGATTTGGCTTCTTTTGAATTTGAGTCGGTGTTTTACCTTTTGGTTTAGCATGATTTTGCTGTTTTTGCACTGTTGGTAATTTCTGATTGCCAAATTGTTTTCTAACTTCAGCCTTTGGGATAGGAGGGCACTGTGTTACCACAACGTGTGATCCTTTCTTACCCAAAAACTTACTTGTTGAATTCTCAAAAACTTTACTGATTAATGATTGATTAACATTCTTAATAGGAAAGTCTTTGTCAGAATAAATTTTATCATCACCAACAAGAGTGTACAGCAAATCCACACTCTCCGACCCTTTTTCAGACGAGGACTCGATTGCAACAGTCTTAGCGGGTTTTGCAGGAGGATCACACAGAATATGATTCTCAAGAGGTATGTCCTCTTCGTTTATCACCGCATCAGACTTTGCTGAATCAGTATCATCAGACTCATCATCAGAAGAATCAGCATCCTCAATCACAACTGGAGGATCCTGATTCTGTTCAGCAGTTACAAATGTATCTGCTGACACATCCGAATCTGATGATACTTCTTTCTTGTATCCGAGTCCTGCTGCAAATTCCTCAACGTCCAAAGGAACAGATGGTTCAAAATGAGTTCTATACTCCTCATCAGGCAGTGCATCAAAATTGTTTCTCACGGGTGGTGGACATTTCTTGTAACCTATGCATGTGACATCCCGTTTCTCTTTCTGAACATCAATGATGTGATCCAACACATAGCTAGAGCTCAAATAACTGTCTAACTTGAGTCGGATCGCCTCACTTTCTGTTTTAACACAAGCCATTTCCTTTTGCATTACCTCAAGACGAGTTATATAAAGGTTAATGTCAGTTTGTTTTCTGGAAACCATTTTTGTCAGCTCTGTTTTATCTTTCTTTGACGTTTCAATCATTGACTTAAATTCCTTTTCATGGTTTTCATAAAACATGTTGGCTTCTGTGCACTTGGAAAGATCAACGGTCAACTTTTGATTGTGGATGAATGTCACATCATATTTCTTTTGCAAAGCCTCGTGTTTGCTTTGCAATTCACACCACTTATCATTCAAAGAAACATGTTTGTCTTGCAAGTCAAACAAACTTGCTTGTAAAGCATCATGTTTGCCTTGCAACTCCGACATGTTTGCATCCAAATCAGCACATTTAACATGCAATCTATCACAATTATCACAGATATCAGCAGTGGGTTCATCGACACATACCTGACTTGATGAACTGTCGACATTAGCCATAAAGGCTGAATGGAGAGAAGACGAAGAATAAGCAGCTTGATCCACCAAAATAGATCTTCTTTGAATTCCTGCTGCAGCTTCTTCCAATAGCTCATCAATATCTGCATTAACTGACGCAGTTGATGTCTCATCCACCTGATCATTGCCTGAAGTGGAGGATTCTTCATCTGAGCTTCCACTATAGCCAGAAGAGTCTTCATCCTCAGAAGAGTCACCACCATTGGCGGAAGATTCTCCACCACTGGCGTGATTCAGAACCTCGGCAATCTCTCAAACGAAATTTCGGTACTAAGACCATATGCCAATGAATGGTTCCCACCTGGTCTTCAGTCGATTTAAGTTTATATCACCCTGCACACTTTAAAATGATTGTGAGCCTACCGATGGATTCCGCACTTGCTAGTGTGTTAGACATAACAAGGAATAGGTTTAACCTCAACCTCCGAGGGACCTACAAGTGGTATCAGAGCTAGCATGCAAACCGAGATAGAACAAGCACAAACACAACACACAAACTTCAACGATTAACACCTCTGTATTAATACTATGAATGACGGTTACAAGCACAAGGTTTACAAATCAGTTTTGCAAACTCTCTCAGTGTGTGTGTTATCTCTAAAATGTCTCACTTTCGAACTCTAAAACTCTAATGAAGTGAACACACAACATGGGTATATATACCCGAACACAGCATGTCTGGTCGAAGGATCAGATAGATTGATCGAAAGATCATCTATCGATCTGAAACAGCTCGAAGGATCCACATGTACCTCGAAGGATGACATCCTTCGTGGTCCATCTATCGAATGCTTATCTTTCGAGCTCATCGAAGGATCTAAACTATCCTTCGATGACACATCCTTCGACCTAAACATCTTTCAACCATTGTCTAACTGTTTGGCCAAGTCAAACCGGAGGATGGTTGACTTGGTCAAACTTACATCAATCTTACATCAAAGACATCGTTTTGTATCAAGACTAAATACAGACAAAGTACAGACACAAGTGCACCAACAAACTTAAACGAGAGTATACCTCAAAACTATCTACGGCACGTTGATGTAGAGTTTCCCTACTCCTGCTCCTACTCGTGCTCCAAAAACGACTACTAACAACACCCAACGGGGTATCGTATACTTAGGATTCTCTATACTAGAGCATTCCCGTTAAAGAAACTGGTACATAAACAAACTACTTGAGACCCTTATTTAAAGTAAGCAAGCAGGCACCTCAAATTATTTCTGGGGCGATGTGGGATCAATTGACATGCCTACCTGCCTACCTGCTTGACCTGCTAGCTTGCTTGCTTGCTTATATATATTAATTCAGCTGCTTCACTCGTTTTTCTCGTATAACTTTAAAAATATGACGTTTTATAAAACGACGAATATGTCATTAGAACGAGCATATTTTTATCTACGTTTTAACCTAAGTTTCACTAAAAACGGAGTAAGGTCAAAAATAATATATTTAATTATTAATATTAAACGGTCTCATATATTAGCCAAGGTTTGTCAAGATATTTCACCTTTCACACAATCATCTTACTCGTTTAACAATATATGAAATATAAATTACATAATTCATACGTTTATAAGCAATACATTAAGGTTCGGGGTATTACAATATTTGCTCCTTTTGTTCATTTACGCTCATTTAATCCTGAAAATACAAAAGGAAGACAAAAGCACATTTTTCCAACATTAGTACTAAAAAAGGTTAGTTTTACGCCTCATTTGATATAATTTATATGTTGCATTTTTCACACATCACTTTTACCCTTTTTGCCCAAATTTTTTTTAACATATGAGCCCGTAATGTCTTTTTGCCAACCCTTTTGGCCCCTAACGTCTTTTTTCCTAAACCTTTTGGCCCCTAACATTTAGGGGTCAAAAGGGTTTGGAAAAAAGACGATAGGGGCCAAAAGGGTTGGAAAAAAGACATTACGGGCTCAGATGTTAAAAAAAATTGGGCAAAAAGGGTAAAAGTAATATAACCACATGGGCCAAAATCGTAATTTACTCTATAAAAAATAAAAATTAAAATAGTGGATGCCAAATGACATCCACCCATTGGCCTACAAACTCCAACAGTCAATCAATACACTCAAAATTGAATAGTAAAAGCTACTCACATATGACGTTAGTGTTAGGGGACAAAAGGGTTAGAAAAAAAGACGTTGGGGGATTAGATGTTAAAAAATTCTTTTTTGCGCTAAAAGAGTAAAAGTGATATAATCACAGGGGCCAAAATCGTAATCTGCTCTTTTTTATATTTATACTTACAAGTTTTAAAGTTATGTGTACAATCCTCTATTGCATATAAACATTTATGTTATCTTCCGTTTGACTATTTATAAAATATAAAATATTCCCATAAAGTATTAGTATAAATATCATTTAACCCTTATGGTTTACTTTTAGTTTTAATAAACCCTAGTAGTATTATTTTATAATTTATTAAAATTTTTATATGAGTAGGTTTCACTATTCAAGTTTGAGTGTTTTGATTGGCTGATAGAGTTTGCAGGCCAATTGGTGGATGTCATTTGGCATCCACTTATTTTTTTATATTTATACTTACAAGTCTAAAAGCTATATGTTGAAGCCACTATTGCATATAAACATTTATGTTATCTTCCGTTTGACTATTTTTAAAATATAAAATATTCCCTTAAATTATTAGTAAAAGTACTATATAACCCTTATGGTTTACTTTTAGTTTTAATAAACACTAGTAGTATTATTTTATAATTTATCAAAATTTTTATGTGAGTAAGTTTCACTATTCAATTTTGAGTGTTTTGATTGGTTGTTAGAGTTTGTAGGCCAATGGCTGTTAGAGTTAATAACTCTTTCATATGATGTTTTTATAAAAATTGCACCATTTAAAGGAGCATTTTTTATCTTTAAAACGACTATACTATTGGTAATTGGATCACCCAGATCGTAAAGTGCCATTCAAAAACTCAAGCCGTAAAAGCAATTCACAATGGTAAAACCCAGATCGTATAACGCAATTCAAAAACCCAGATCGTAAAATGCAATTCAAAAACCTAGGTCGTAAAACGCAATTTACAATGGTAAAACCCAGATCGTAAAAGGCAATGTTAAAACTCAGGTCATAAAACGCAATTTGATAAAACCCCAGATTGTAAAACGCAATTGTTGAACCCAGGTCGTCAAACGCAATTCACAGTGGTAAAACCCAGACCATAAAACTAAATTCAAAAACCCAGGTTCTAAACGCAATTCACGAAGGTAAAACCCAGATCGTAAAACGTAATTCGAAAACCCAGAACGTGAAACGCAATTCAAAAACCCAGATTGTAAAACGTAATGATTGACGAAATTCTTAAGATTTCTTACACAGATTGAAGCCAATTTCCTAGGATTTCTTCAACGGTTGACAAAATTTGAATGCTAGAAACACTAGCGATCGAATGAGTTGATTGATTCGCTTCAAAACTCGAGGAAAAAAATGAGGAAATTGTGTGAAATTGAAATAGGTTTCTTCAAAAAAGTTGAAGAACACGTTGATTTAGTGTTTAAATCATTGATTGATATAGAAAATCGCAATATAATGTAGTGATTATAGAGAGAGAAAGTAAAGAAAAGGTTGAAGATGATTTTTGAAAACAATGGGTTTTGAATATGTAGAGAAAGAGAAAGACAGAAGATGAGCTGAGATTGTCTAAAATGCCTCTTCCTGTATTTTTTGTTATTTGTCATATGTCCTATTATTGTTTCCTACACTTCTTACCCAAACCAATCTTCATTTGATGCTCTTCGTTTATCTTGATTGAAAACTTTAGAATAAATTAGTACTTCTAGTCATTAATATATCATGGTTTAATAACTAAATCCCGATTGCACACCTATTTTACCTTTTTTGCATTGCTAACTGTTAGATTAGTTTTCTATTTCCTGAAATTGAGAGACTTAGTAAAATCAAATTATACATTGTTTAGTAATTTTATTTTTTATTTTATCTTATATATTATATATAATTTTTTATACAGTGTTCCCATTTATTTTTCATTTTTTAATGTTAGTAACTTTTTGGCTTGGTTCGGTTTTAAGTCTCAACGGTCCAGTTTCTATTTTCAATAATAAAAAACTATTACTAACGGTTTGATTCACGATATAACTTAAAAAGCATTAAAACCAGACCTTGAACACCCCTACTCATTTTAAAAAAAGTTGTTAAATTTATGTGAGTGAGTTAGTTATGTTATAAGGAATAGTTATGAGTGGTTTTGAGTTCTTATGAGTGAGAGAGAGAATACATTACTGTTCATTTGTAAATATATGGGAACACTATGCACCCCCCCCCCCCCCACCCTTATAATTTTTTTTAATATTTTTTAAAGTGATTGTGAGTGGATGATAGCGAAAATGTAATGATAAAGGTATAAAAATATTATTTAATAAAAAATGAGAGAGAAAAACTAGTGATTTTTATTGTAATTATATGGATGGATGAGGATAAAGAATTGATTGTGAATGCTATTAGTCATCTTTAAACTATGTGCAAGGAGGTTATTCATCGTGTTATGATTGTGACTAGTTGGTGCATATGGCTTGCTAGGAATAACAAGCACTTCTCGAATCTCAATGTTTGCCCGGAGGTGATTATTCAAAATATTAAGTCTCTCGAGTTTTATGGTATAGGAACCGGTCTATAAATAGGTCGTTAAGTTGGGAAAGTTGGTGTAAATTTGATTTGATGTAGTTTTCTGTTTCAGCCTCCCTCTTCGGGTTTGGAGTTGTGAATAATATTTACCTTTAAAAAAATTTGCAAGGAAAGTCTCAGTCAACAGGTGTAGACCATAATTTGAGAGCTACTATTCCCCAGGAAAAGCCAAGTCAACAAGTCTTTGGTTAGTACCTTTATCGCGTGAGACGCATGGTCAAAGTTACTGACAAAGTTCCTTTATCACGCACTAAACTTTAGTGGTTGGAACGTAAAACAATCACCATGCCTGTTGAAAAGAAAGTTCCAAGCTTTTTCTTGGTCAAGTTTACTATTGACACTCCTCTGTATAAGTATATGGTCACGTAAACATAGAAAGATGCCACAAAATTCATTACCAAAAATGAGTGCCAAATGGTTGCTTTTCTTGCGATCATTTCTCTTCGCCATCCTGACACAACTTGCAGCATTTTCCACACCCATTCACAAGGCACCAGTACTGAACGGAACCAACGTTGATCGTCTAGCATTGCTTGCTATTAAATCCAGGATTAAAGGTGACCCGCAAGGTCTCTTGACCTCATGGAACCAAACCAGCACTGATTTCTGCCAATGGCAAGGCGTTACATGCAGCCCTCGCCACCAAAGAGTCACCCACTTGAACCTCTCACATGGAGGCTTGATTGGTACGTTGTCTTCTTCCATCGGAAATCTTAGCTTTCTCAGGGTTATTCAGTTTTCTTACAACTCATTTTCCGGAGAAATTCCACCTGAAATTGGGCGTCTCTTTAGATTACGAGAATTACGTCTTCGTAACAACTCTTTCACGGGAAGCATTCCGGCCACCATAATGAATTGCTCAAACCTCCAGGTCCTTAACTTGGCTACTAATAATCTGGTCGGCAAGATCCCTGATGGGATTGGTTCATTGTCCATGCTAAGTATGATCAGCCTTCACGATAACAGTCTACAAGGCAGAATTCCATCTGAAATTGGCAGTCTTTTTAGATTACAAGAACTATGGCTTTATAACAACTCTTTCACGGGAAACATTCCGGCCACCATAACGAATTGCTCCAACCTCCAGATCCTTCAGTTGGGTAACAATAGTCTGACTGGCAAGATCCCAGATGGGATTGGTTCATTGTCCATGCTACGCATCCTCGCCCTTTACGACAACATTCTACAAGGCGGGATTCCAAATGAAATCGGGCGTCTCTTTAGATTACAGGGACTATATCTTTACGACAACTCTTTCACGGGAAACATTCCGGCCACCATAATGAATTGCTCCAACCTCCAAATCCTTGACTTGGGTCTCAATAATCTGGTCGGCAAGATCCCAGATGGGATTGGTTCATTGTCCATGCTAAGCTTCCTCTCCCTTCACGATAACAGTCTACAAGGCGGGATTCCACCTGAAATTGGCAGTCTTTTCCGATTACAAACACTAAATCTTCGTAACAACTCTTTCACTGGAAATTTATTGTCCATCCCTCCTACACTTCAGATGCTCGACTTAAGTTTTAATAACTTTGAGGGGGAATTACCTTCTCTCACAAACGGTTCGGCTTTAATATTTTTGGGCCTATCAAAAAACTATTTTGTTGGATCATTACATAATTTGGTTTGTTCCAACGGGGTGAACACGATCGAGTTCGTTGGTTTGGACTATAATCAGTTGTCTGGTGTTATTCCGGAGTGTTGGGAGAAGTGGTCGAGCTTGAAAGTCTTATACTTACATGATAATAATTTGTCTGGTGAGATTCCAAGAACATTGGGCTCTGTACCTTTGTTGCAATTATTGGCCATGCAAGGGAACATGATTTTAGGAAGCTTACCTTCTTCCCTAATGAATCTGTCATACTTAAAGTTCCTTGATCTTGGCAATAATAATCTTGCAGGAATCATTCCACCATGGATTGGAATAAAACTCACTATGTTGAAAATTCTCAATCTTAGATCCAACAATTTTTACGGAAATACTCCTAACCAGCTGTGTTATCTTTCACATATTCAAGTATTGGATCTCGCTCATAATAACCTCTCAGGAAATATTCCTAGATGCTTCAACAACTTTAGTGTGCTTTCCGGCAAAGAAACTAATTTAGAGGTTAAATTTTCATTCAATTTTGATAATGGTACTTTTACTGTTAATGATTTATTGGTGATGAAGGGACGAGAAGACACTTATGGATCTATCCTAGGACTAGTCACGCTTTTGGACCTTTCGGGCAACAATTTGTCTGGGCAGATCCCTAGTGAGCTCACGGCCCTCCACAAGTTACAATCATTGAATTTATCAAGAAATCAATTGACGGGAAAGATCCCAAATAAGATAGGGGACATGAAATCACTTGAGTCTTTTGATTTATCAGTAAACTATCTTTCTGGGGAACTTCCTATGAATTTGTCAGGATTGAGTTTCTTGAGTAGCTTTAACGTGTCCTACAACAATTTGACAGGAAGAATTCCAACAGGTGCACAAATTCAAAGCTTCAATGAGTCCTGTTTCATTGGAAACAAACTTTGTGGAGCTCCACTAACTAATGATTGTGTACATGTTGACAAACCTGATACAACAAGCGACCAAAAAGAAGATGGTGAATCACACAAAGTAGATTGGGGGTTGATTATTAGCATAGCACTTGGATTTATTATAGGGTTTTGGGGCATTGTGGTTTCATTAATGCTCAATAGATCATGGAGAATCACATATTTCGGTCTCTTGAGGAAATTGATCAAGGTATAAGGTTTATGATGTTATGCATAAGTATTATTGTGATATGTTTTCTTAGTGACCATAAAAAAGCAGCTCCTGGGTCACTTGGTGTAGCTCCCCTGCAGTTTGCTTTTCATAAATCTTATGTTTATTGTTGTGTTTTTGTTCGGTTCTCGTAGGGTTGTTTTGTTATGTCTTTCTTTGTAATTGTTAAACCAGCTTCCCGCTGGTCCTTTTTCTAATAATAATATATCACCGTTCCAAAAAAAAAAACTATGTACACTTTATAAATTTTCATACTCGAAGTTCAAGACAGGTCCTTATAAAATATAGATAAATCAAACAAATGTACATAAAACAATCCTAAAAAAATCAGGTTGCATCCAAAATTCTCACTCAAATGGTTAGGTTGTTGATTTCCACTCCATGATTGCCGAACGAAGCGTGTAATTTGGCGTTAAGCTCCCACTCGTCAACGGTAAATTAGTCATCGGGGAGCTATCACTCTCTTCAAGTCATTGCTCTATCGCCCTGCGATCGTACGTGTAGCCATCAGCAGCAACACAAGGATCAACCATAACATCCTGGATCAAAACATCATTATATTATGAAAAACTAGTGTTGTTCGATAAAAACTAAAAGAAAGAATGTCACAATCTTACCCTGCGTATTGGGCATATGAAGTGGTTAGGAGGGGTGGGTCGCGTCATGGATGTGGATCTTTGAGCTGCATCTGCAACTGCTTTTAGTCGTTCCAACAGAGGAAGAACCTTGTTTTTCAAATCTGGTCTATCCTTTCTTTGAAGCTCAGCACAGCTCAACCCCAAATATGCTAACTCTTTGGCTTAATCAATTGGCCATTCGCCTGCATCTTGATCCAACACACTGGCTAACTCATCATTTTCAAGAGCTGTTTCCACCACATGAGTAACTGCAATTGCCGGTCTTGCGGTCAGAAGCTGCAAAATCACCATACCAAGAGCGTATACATCGGATTTTGGAGATACTAACCTGTTCGTTGATACTCTGGATCAATATAACAAAGAGTTCCCGCTGGACTCGTGTCTTTGTAAATGGTGGATGTGGAAGAGAAGTCTGATTGAAGCATTGTTGAGTGACCAACGTCCCTTGTTTTGTTCACAAGATTTTATCAAGCAGTATATTTGCTGGTTTTAGGTCATGATGAACGATGGTTTTCGGTTTCGCATTATGAAGGAAGTTTAGAGCTGATGCTACTTCCCACACGATACGGAACCGGTCGAACCACGGGATCGGTGGTGTGTCGTTTTTGCGAAATAATCGCTCGTCCAAACTCCCGTTTTCCATGTACTCGTAAACCAAACAGCCATGATCCACACACGCACCGATTAGAATCAGCAAATGAGGATGCCGGATTCTTCTCAATACTTCAAGCTGCAAAATCAAATTTAATTATTCGGAAATGATAAGGAGCTGATCCAAAATCTAGAAGACTCTCGTACCCATATTCCATAGATTAGGATTCTGATTTTGTCACCGAAGGCTTTCACTATTTTTTAACCTTTTGAATTCTCTATAACTTTTGATGGAAACTAGGTTTTGCCCGCCCGCGTTGCGGGGCATTAAGCCGAATATTTCTTTCTCATAGCATCTACGTCTGTGTTTTAGTTACTTGTACATACTACTCATAACACGATCTTAAAAAAATTACATTGAGTAAACAAAGTAAAACAAAATACTACCATACTTTTGCTAAAGAAACTAAAACGATGGAAAAACTACCGCTTGGCATGACGAATAAAAATTAAATTGAGCCAACCAATTACAGAAAAACACTACCATAGACTTGTAAAAAAAATATTAAAACGAATTTTATACTGGGGCAAAATCGTAAATAAACACAAAAAAATCATGTCGAAATGTAAATCAACTTAAGTTTATATCGACACGTAAATAAAAATAAAGACGTAAAACTCGACTAAAAAGTATTTAGAAAGTTAAGGAGTTGTAAGAGTCAATGCAGAAAATTAAAGGGTAAATGAAAAAAAACCACAAAAAAAAGAAAGAAAAAAAATAAAAAAGGAAAAAGAAATGACAACACCACTACCACTATAGCAAAGTGGTGTTGTCATTTGATATATATAATAATTGTGTAAATCACTAATTGACTTGACTTACGAGTATATGTATGTCTTGAGTATGTGTATGTCTTTAACTTCCGTATTTTTTTAATGATTATTTTGAAAATTTGTCAATGCATTCCCTATAAGGGGGGACGGGCGCCCCCTGATAGCCCATCCACCACGCGTGGAAGAGAAGGGAACACAGCCGCCACCCATATGTTTGACGTGTGAATTTTAAAACGCGTGAAGTTTTTAGTGCGTTTTACATGTTTGTGTGGTGAGTTGTTTTTAATGTTAGATGTTTGTGTGGTTAGTGATGGGCATTTCCTCTAAAATTCACCACTAGTGATGGAATAATGCTCGATGACATGACGGAAATTGATTGGATGTTGTGAGTGATAAGTGAGTGGTGAGTGACGGGCGCCCCTACCCCCCTAAAAGGGCCGTAATGTACATGTTTTAGTCATCTAAATTATAATAACTGTTCTAGTTAATGCCACGTGGCTTTTTTTTTGAACGGCCAACGAATCCTTCAAATGGGCTACTAGCGAAATTCAACACATCGGGATACACTCGCCTCCGAACCGGGGAAAACTCTCACCTAAAGCCGAAGCCCGTGAACACTCGCCCGAAGGCACGACAGTGCGGTGAGGTAAAACTCGTTCAGTTCAAGAATCGAACTAGCGATCTCCACCAATTCGCCTAGTCTCCCATCATCACTAGGTGTCGCAGAAAATAATGGGGAGGGCAAGAATCGAACTTGAGTCCCTTACCACTCCACCACCACCTCATTGGCTGCCACGTGGCTTATTAATCTCTAATCTCTAATCTAACTTATAATAAAAGACTCCAAATAATGCCACATGGCATTCTCTCCTTCAACCTCATAAATTTTATTTATATTTATTTAATAAATTTCTTTTAATATTAATATTAATTAATAACCAATATATAGATATCACTTAATTTTATCATTATTTTTTATCTAAAATTAATAAATAATTTCAATTTTGCAATTTATACCCTTTGTTTTTTTACTTTTAACCCAAAGTTTTTCATCTTTTGCAATTTAATCCCAACTCCTTTTTATTTTCAATTTTGGTCCACAATACTTTTTATCTTCCCAAAGTTTTTCGTTTCGTTCTAAATTTTGTGAATTAACGCACTACAACGTGCGTGTGTGGTTCAGCATTTTTTCGTATTTTTTTCCCGTTTTACTGGCCTGTCGCGTCACATCTATTTTTCTGCGTTTGACAAGTTCGTCCAACACGCGGGTCCTAGATGGGCTTAGTTATTTTTTTATACGTTTCGGTTTAATTTCTCAGCAACGAGCGTGCGTGATTCAAAGATTTTACGTCTGTTTTTTGCTCGGCGTTATTTCTTTCCCGTTTTTATTTTTTTGTTTTTACGAGCTTTTTCGGTGTTGGTGGTCGCTGACAATGGTATAGTATTGCTACAACTTAACACAGTTTTATTACAATTGCTGCAACGCAGGGGCTTAATACTAGTATCTAATATTATTAATCGAACTTATAATAAATGTTCTACTTAATGCCACGTGGCTTATTAATCTCTAACATCTAATATTATTAATCGAACTTATAATAAATGTTCTACTTAATGCCACGTGGCTTATTAATCTATAATCTCTAATATTATTAATATATAATAATTACTAAATAATTACCGATAAGTTAACAAATATGCTAAACTAGTATTAAGCACCCTCGTGTTGTGCCGAGGGTGAACACCAATGACACACTACTATCAGCAATCATCAACACTGAAGTTGCGGCGTGTTAATACGAAAAAATTAAACCGAAACGTAAAACATATACAAAAAATAAGTAAGTTGATCTAGGACCCAAGCGTTACGATGAACCTATCAAACGGAAAAAAACTAACGACGTAAAATCGTTCGCACGTTGCGCCGTTAACTCGCAAAATTATTTATAGTATTTAAATGAAATACAAAGTTACTTATAGTATTTAAATGAAATACAAATTTGTCTTTAGTGGATACAACCCACTAAGCATTATGTTACAAATCATAATGCATAGATATGTTGCAAATTATATACCCCAATGTTGTGGTGGGGGCGTAAACCGTGCTAGGTAGGTCCAATGTTATACCACCGTGAGCGACCATCAACATAGAAAGGTTCCGTGTAAAAAAAGAAATAAAAAACGAAATATAAAACTGAACGAAAAGTAGACGATGAAACAATGTTGAACCACACACTCTAAATGTAAAACATAGAAAACATAACTAAGTTGTTCTAGAACCGCGCGCTGCGACGGGGTGTTAAACCGAAAAACTACACATAAAAACATTGAATCATACACGCCCGTTGTAACATGTTAACTCGCAAAATTTGACCAAAACGTAATACAAAAAATTTGTATGGGGTTAAAAGTGATCGGTTAAAATGTAAAACATATAAAACTATGGGGTTAAGGTTAAAAAAAATTAAAGATAAAAAAGAAAAAAAAACAAAAGTGGGTACAATCCACCAAACATATGAGTACAACCCCTTATTCCTACAAGTGTTAGGGGCTGTTTGGCAACCTCTGAATCATTAAGTGCTGAACCAGTAAGAGGTCTGAATGGGTAAGAGGCTCTGAACTAGTAAGTGCTGAGTCAATAGTGCTGTTTGGTTGGACCTCTGAATGACTATACAGAATGACTATTTTACCCCTCTAAACTATCATTTTCTCCGCCTTATATTTTAGAGAACACTATGTTCTTGTCATTGTCCAAATATCGGCAAATCAATACCTAATATTTACTTTTTATATTTAGTTCTTAACAAAATCACTATTTACGTTTTAATTCTCAACAAATGCACTACAAAGAAAACTAAGTTTTACTCACTGCACACATTCTGTACAAAATTTGAAGTAACACAAATGATAAAAACATGGTTAATTTACATACAAAAATGTAATATAATAAGCTTAAACAACTCAAGGCATGATTCATATACAATGGTAAACAAGATACAACAGAAAAAATAAAGCCAAAACAATCTTCACAAACAAAACTTGGACGTCTATTTATTTGTGCTCCTCTTCTTTTCTTCTTTGCTTCGTTGTACATTCCAATCCCACCATCATCAGCAAATATCCCACCATCTTTGTTAACCCATTGGATTCTTAAATATCAGTATTGACACCACAACTCTTTAGCAATTGAAAGTACCTGTAACAAACACCAACTTTTCACATCTTCACAATATAAGGCATTTATAAATTACAATAGTGTCGAGACATGTTTGTGTGTTTAGTAACTAGGAAGTTTGTCAAGTTTACACAATATGCGATTGCTTAATTTTAAACACAATCCAAGGTTAGAAGATGAATTTACCTCGAAACTTGTTGCCCCAAAACAACAGCCGTATCATCCTCTTCATCACCATATGACCCATATCCAAACTAAGAATCCCCTCTATAAACAGGTTCACTTCCATACTGTGTTTCATTCCCTTCATTATTCAACTTCCCATGATGATGATGATGCAATCCAGTGAAATTACTCGAGTTCTCTGTTCTCTCCTCAAATTCCTACCTACAACTCCACCAGCATCCATCCAATTCACATCTTCTACACCTCCATCATTTACAAACAACTCACCACTCAAATGACAATCCATAACCAGCATTATTCGCCATCATAAGATCTGAATACATTCCATACGCGTCCGAATACAGCTTAAATCATAAATAGTAATCACAATAAAATCAAAACCTGAACCGTATTTCTAGCACAAGAGTTTAGTTACACTCTTCACATAGATCAAACATAAGCATGTGGTATCGTAATTAGTGCAGATGAAATCAAATTCTTTTTATATGTATTTCAGATTGCACTGATGTAACCAGACCAAGAACTGTCAATTTTTCACTGATGTAACAATTTTCATCCTAACTTATCACTTTCACACTGAAAATCATGGTATATAGTTCAATCATCAATATATTAGGGTTAATCAGACCAAAACTTATACAAATTTGCATCAGAAACAAAACCTAGGTACAGTGAATGATAGAGATTAGGGCTGAAACCGTTGAGGGCAAAAACAAAGATTGGGAGAAGAGTGAATACCTGCGTGAGTGGCTTCGTCGGACTAGTGGTGGTGACGAGTGACAAGTGACGACCGATTAGGGCTGAAATCTTTCATCGAGCGGTGGTGGAAATCTTGTTGTCAGATGTGTTTGAGAGAAGGTGTGGCTAATTTTTCATTCAAGCAAAGGGTATACATGCCTGATATTTCATTCAGCGACTTTTTAAAACTGAATCGGTCAGAGGCTACTGAATCATTAAGATGTTATTATTTTACCAACCAAACACTCTTAATTCTTATTCATTAAGAGGTAGCCTCTTAATGGAACCATTAAGAGGCTACCAAACAGCCCCTTAATTTGTATGTGCTTAAAAGTGATTTATGGTTGAAAGTAAAAGAAATTAAAGATAAAAGAACCCAAATATGAGTACAACCCACCAAACATATGGGTACAATCCTTCATGCCTACAAATATTACAAATTGATATTACCTATATATTAATTTTAGAAGTTAATGAACAGTAACTTCATGAAGGGAGTATTGGGTACTGGTACCCACTTTTACCAAATCGGGTGTATTTTCGGTACCGGTTCGGCGTCGGTATTCACCGATTTTTACCCTCAAATACCGGTGTTGTACCAGTACCGACCATTAAGGGAGTATTGGGAACCGGCACCGGTACCCGCTTTTACCAAATCGGGTGTATTTTCGGTACCGGTTCGGCACCGGTATTCACCGATTTTTATCCTCAAATACCGGTGCCGTACCAGTACCGTACCGTTCCAGGTATATTCGGTACCGGTACACACTTTTGGGGATTTCGGTAACGGTATTTTCGGTACCGGTTGGTACCGAGCTCATCAAATCATGTAGCAACGTAGCAATGCAAGTAATTGCACCGTTTATATTACTTTTCATACACACAGTAAGTAAACTATATTTCGTTTGAATGAGGTTTTATATACACAACAACTTATTTTGCTTTCTTTTTTATCTTTTTTCCGTAATAAATGAATTGAAGCATGTAAAATTAACTTGGATATTTAGATTATTGATGAGCAAATCGTATCAAATTCTGTAATCAAACCGGTATCGTATCAGTACCAAATTTACTATTACCAAATCATTTTCCTTACCAATTTGGTACCCACCTTTTTGGCGTTTTCAGAATCATTACTTTCGGTTTGACACCGGTCTAGCACCATACCTGTATTTATTGATTTTTACCTTCAAATACCATATCGTATTGTACCGAGCATTTTCGGTGCCGGTACCTAATTTCGATGATTTTCCGGATCGGTACTTTCGGTGCAGTTACCTGTACCGAGCTCATCCATATTTTAACATGTTAGCAGCGTGCTAACTAAATTGAAAACAACCGAATTTTCAACGTGTAGGACGTATGAGTCCTATTATTATATACTAGGTTATTTAAAATCGTTTTTTTAGGACGGAGTGACCATCCTTACCACGTCATTTTTATTTATGTTTTGATATTCGGTATCTGCTGCTGACAAGCGTTTTGCAGACATTGGGTCTCCGCCGCAACGTGCGGGCGAAAAATCAACTAGTTATATAAATATAGTTACTGATAATTTAAAAAATGTATACTTATGAAATAAATTTATTTATATATAATAGTTAAATTATATTTTAATTTATGATTGTACTTTAAGATCAATAAAAAAAGTTAACTTATTCTCATTTTTTGTATAGATATTTACATAGCTCATTAAGTTTACATGTGGGATAAACGAATGAGATGGGTTTGATTTTTTTAGTTACTAGTGGGAAGCCAGCGCGTTGCGGCGGAGTCAATAACGCGAGACATGAACAAATCACCAACTTACCACCAGCACTTACCATCTCCTTTTCACTTATCCAAACACTATTTCTCCTTATTGACTTTTTAAAAATGTCAATAAGTTAATAAGTTGTTTGAAAAAGCAATCCCAAACATGCCCTAAGTGTGATTACTTGCCAATAATCTATATTGACTGGATAAATAAGTGTTCTTGCATTCCATCATCAATGAAAAATGAGAATAAGTTGTTTGAAAAAGCAATCCCAAACATGCCCTAAGTGTGATTACTTGCCAATAATCTATATTCACTTTGATATCATGTTTTGTTTTGTTTTTTTTTTCTTTTTGTGCAAGGAATAGTGAAGTTTAACCTTTTTTTTAATGATAACAAAAATTTTATACTATGATGTTTAACGACTTCATTTTTTTCTCTTGGTTACTATGTCGGGTGTCGGTATCATGCAAGCACCATAACAAACCAAACTATTAACGTTCGCAACTGAACTTGAGCGATGGATTTCAGTAGTTATTATTTTAAATTGTATATTTGTTATTGTTAATCTATAATTACTACATAAAGCATCTCCTATGTCTACAAATGTAATTTCCATCCTATTTTTTAAGATGGCATACCAAAAGCTAGAACAAATTTCTATATTTTTACAATTTTCTTCCTTTTCTACCCTTATAGAACCAGAAATTAATGCAAATTGATTGTAAAAACCAGGAATGGAATTAGCCATTCAGCCCCTTCGTTTCATGCCCCCATCCCTGAGTTGAAATTATTAAAGCATTATTGCGATTACCTCGTAGTAGATCAAAATCAATGGACGATGAGAAGAAGAAGGTGGTTTTCGTGTGGGATATAGACGAGACTCTGATCCTGCTGAAATCGCTAATCACGGGCACATACACCAAGGCTTTCAATGTCTCTAAGGACTTATGTATTTGATAATAATGATAATTAGGAATAATCATCAATGATATATTGGTATCTTAGATTGTGTAAATTTATTTCAAAATTATTATGTTTATCTATAAATTTCAAAGAAAGAAATTGACATTTTCATGATTATGAATGGTTTTAAGTAATTTTTGTATAGATATTTTCTTTATTCAACACGTGTAATACACGGGTCTATATAACCTAGTTTTGAATATATAAGTTTTCTTGAGAATTATATCCAACGTTTTTAAAACCGGACCGGGCCGGCCGGTCGGACCGGTCCGGCCAGGATCCGGAAACACCATCGGGTCGGTTCAACCCTTTAACTTGTTTCAGCATTGACCAGGAGGTCGAGCCGGGAGCCGGGCGGACGGGCCGGCAGGTCGTCACGTAAAGGTCGGGCCGATTATTTTTTTTATTAAATAATGCCATCTTCAGTTATACGTTGCTGCCTTCATTGATAAACACACAAACCGTAGTTTTCTGATCACCACATTTAGGTTTTTTACTCACCGGCAACCGCTCCAGCCACATCTGCGACCTCCGAGCACGCGTCCGGCCACACAAACCATAGAGGTTGAATGGCTAATTAGGGTGTGTTGATGAACAGAAAGATTTTGAAGGAGACGAAAAATTTTCACTGGAAAATTGGGGGAGATATTCATAGTCTTCAAACACAGACACAAAGAGTTAGATCAGAAAATTGGGGGAGAAGGTTTAGTGTAGAAGAAAAGATCAAATAAAGAGAAGTGCATGTATTTCTCTGTGTTGTGCAATTTCCAAGTAAAATTTGTTGTGTGTATATTAAATTCATTTATCATCCCAATAAAGTCCAGTTGTATTCATAGATCATCTTTTTTTTTTGAACGGCGATTGACTCCAACAGTCGAGAGGATCACACCCACATTGCATGGGTCCCTAGTCCCCCTCGGGCGAGGCATCCGAGGTTGACCATAGGCGCTCCACGAGAAAATTTCCAGCCGACAGCCACTTGACTGCCGTTGCAGCCTCCGCACTCAAGAGCCGGAGTAACCGCACTGTAATAGAAAACTCGTGTGCGGCTCAAGACTCAAACCCGGGCTATTACGCACTCAAGGCTCTTATCCATCATTGCCATGACCCCTCAACCAAGGTTGGGGCCATTTACCCCCAAATGCAATAGGTGGGGATCGAACCCGGGTCTCCAAGGAAACCCAAAGTTCTTTCCACCACTCCATCAAAGGCCAGTTGTATTACTTCCCAAAACAAAAATAAATTTATTAACAATTTCATTGTATTTCCTATCCAAAACAAAAATTAAATTATTTAACAATTTCATTTAATTAATTATGATGGAATTTAATTTGTAAAATGGTAACAGTTTTCCACTATTAATTCATCTTTCATATATTTAAATTTTCAAGTTAATTAGTTATGTATTTAATTTGTAAAATGATAACAAATTTTACCCCTTAATTTTTGTTATGTTTAGTTTTTATACTATATTTTATATATATATATATATATATATGTATATATATTTATATAATTTATGACGTAATCCGGGTCTTAAATCCGGTCGAACCGGTCGGACCGGTCCGACCTTTGACCTCGTAAAGCGACCGGGTCGACCTCCGGTCCGTCCTGAAAGCATTGATTATATCTCTTTGGGTCAAGATATCCCAATAATCAAATTACGCAAAATTTTGGACTCATACCTCTTGTTGAAATTGTTTGGTTCTATGAGCTTCTTGAGAATGAAGAACTTTGATAGCAACAACCGTATGATGAAAGCTCGATTTATATACACTTCCATTCCCTCCGGTTACAATATTAAGATCTTCAAAAAACGAAGATTAAGCAGCCATAAATTTTTCCCACTTGAACTCCAGATACCGCAATGAAGTTCCGGTTATGGCATGTTGAAACTTCTGTCAGTCAGTTGACACAAAGCAGTATGCTTTAGTTGAAGATTGACTTGACTGTTAGTAAAATGGGATAGATTTCATTTTCAAAATTTGTGATGATTTCTGCAGATAAACACTTATAAAGTATTTAGTTTGAGCACAAGGTTTGACTTCAAAAGTCAAGAGGAAAAAAGAAAATTGTACTTACCTTTCTAGATGCATCAAGTGTCTTGCTTTATGTAATTGCATCAACCCGTGAATGTGCCTGCGTTTAATTAGTTTCTTCCAGCACAAAGTTAATCCCACTATCCTGCATAGCGAGTATTTCAAGTCATGGAGATTACAAGAACATGAAAACTGTAACAATTCTCATCAAAAGTCTTAATTATTATTTTAATTTGGCCAATAGGAAACCCTAATTGAGAAACCCAATTGATTCTGAACAAACCCTAAAATTTTCAGAACAATCGGAATCAGGATCAGGGCCCCTAAAACTCAAGGGGGGTATACCCTAGTTAATAATTATCTGAAATTACTTGCTGTCAAAATTCGAAAATTAGAAACTGTCAAGTCAGCAAGGCTAGTCCCAACCGTGGCTACTCTATGAAATATAGGTAACCCTTACGGACCGTAAGGGTTAATTGTTACGGTCCGTAAGGGGTGGCAAAATTCGGGTATAAATAGCAGACATTGGTACTTGAAATTTGGCGTATGTTCGACGAAGAAATTCGTTTCAGGCATCGAATTACTTTCTGTTTACCACAATTAACACACACTAATCACGAAGTGCTGCCGCAATCAGGGTAATAACTCGATCGCTATTACGATTCAACGTCCGATCGATTATAACTATCCAACGATTGTTTAAGTGCCGCTCAAATTGAGTTTATACTTTGTTATTCACGTGATTTCGACTTGAATGTTTGAGTGTTGTTCGAACTCGGACTATACTCTGTCATTCGTTGTGAATCCACTGAATTGTTAAAGTATTGAACTTGTAAACCGTTGTTAGGGTTTAATCTCGTGAATTGTCGTAACTGCTGTATTAGTTACTAACCTGTTTGTGCGTGCATTGTTATTTAAATTAGGTTAATCAAGGCTAATCTGTAGGCTTATACTCTGCTCGTTAAATATACAATGTGAGTCATTCTCTTTTTATCAAATTACTTTCAAAATCATGTTTATTTTCAAAGGTTATAATTACAGTGATTAAGTTTATGTAATCACCAAATTACAGCCGGTATGTGGGGTATTGTGCACATTACTACAGTTGTTATCACTTTACGTGGGCGAACCTAAAATTAGTGATATTCGTCATTCATTGGGGCAGCCAATGGTGATATGACCACAGTCACCGAAATGAGTCGAGTGACAAATACTGTGGGTAGTTGGTTTGATATCAGAAGCATTGTAATATCTCTTAATACTGTAAATTATAACAAACGAGTCGTTTTAGTAAAACTGAATGATTCACTCAGTATTTCCCTGCTGACAAAACCTTTTTCAAACATGTTTCAGGTGATCTGTTGTGAGCACAGGAAAAGTGCCATGGAGCACTACAAGCTTAGAAAGTGGCTCAATGTAAATAAATAAGAAACATGTTTTAAGAAATAAAAGATTTCCCAGCGAAATCACTTTATTGTAAATTATGGGATTTATCCCTATATTATATATAAACGAGCAGTTTTAATATTAATCGATCCTGTTTAAAAAGACTTCCGCTGTTACTAAATTAGATACCATCGGATTTCCTGCTTCGCGGCTCTGGACCGGGTCAACCCGGGGCCACGGGCCGTGACAGGAAAAGGTGGTATCAGAGCCACTGATTTAAGCTTACTATTGATTTTAGCCTATTAAAATAATTGAAAGATACTTATGAAATCTAATTGCCATTCTGTGGAAATATGTTTTATTAACTGATTAATTGTTGAGTTACAGTATGGGTAAGCAAAAGATTTCTACTATCTACCATAAATTAGATACTGCAACCACAGAAAAAGGAACCTCTTCCTCCAAACACCCAGCAGATCTGGAAGAAGGGATTTTTGTCCCTAAATCAAATTATGAAAATCCTCTCACCCAAGATAAAAGAAATTTGATTCTTAGAAAGGGACAGGAGAAAATAAAGAAACCCCAAGTCAAGAAAGTGAGGTTTAATTCAGAAATCCAGGAATTAGGCAATAAGTCACCTTGGGAAGACACATTAGATGAAAAATGGGCAAATCTTTATATGCTAGCTACCGTAGCAGAAAATGCAAACCTTTAAAATATCAATAAGCCTGGTCTAGTAGAAAATTTAATCTCCAGTAAATAAATAAATTATAATGTGTTCACTTTCCTGTAGTCTTTTGTACAAATCAATATGCAATAAACTTTAATGTTTATTTGTAAAACTTTGTTCCAAAGTTTTAACTTAGCATTTTTGTGCATTTTGCATATATGCTATCCAGCATGAGTGAGATATCGGAAGCATTTCAGAATCTCAATCTCTACCCAGTACCAATTGAAGTCTCCCATGACTTTACTGGTTATATTGCTGACATAGAGGAACCCCTGGAATTCCAAGCTCCACCGCTGGAAAAAGCAAAACTTAAAAAGAGAAGAAGATATGTAGGATGGAGGAAAGTGCGCAGGAGAAAGCCAGTTACTAGGAAACTCCCCAAAATAGAAAACCCTATAGACAAAGGAAAAGGAATCGAAATCGGAGACAGTTCTAATCCAGCAGAGATAGAAATCAGGAAAGATTCTAAACAAAAAGGAATAGAAATTGGAGAGAGTTCTAGACAAACTGAAGAAATCACATTTCAAGACGAAATAGACCGCCTACTAGCAAATTGTGATGTCATTAGCCCTATCCATAATAATCTATAACCTTACCTAAAAACCCAAATTCCTGTGAATCTGGAACCAGCTACTCCAGACCCACTAATCCACACTCGACCCTTAGGTCAAATGGAAGAATGGTGGACAAATGACTGGCAATTCGAAAATATCATCAACAGTCCTTATTCTTTCCTTCCATAGTTTGATCCAGAACCTATCCCCAATCCTCCAATGAGCAACGAAAACTTAGCCGAACTCCGTCAGTTCGGTGAAGAACTGATAGGTACAGGGAATAGGATCCGGGAAATGGGGGAACAAATTTCCTGGAAGTACGACGAAAGGGAGCGTCGCTACTAAACTGCCAGTTGACCAAAGAATAGTGGGGTTGGGAAGAATGTCTGTATAATAATAATAATAATAATAATAATAATAATAATAATAATAATAATAATAGTTAAATATAAATCTGTAAAATGGGAAATAAAACATTGTAAGATAAACAGTGTGTATGGATGCCTATATAATAGAAGTCGAAACATCGACAATTTTGGATATATATCTGTGTTGTAAGATTTTATGTGCTTCTGTGTAATTGTTTTATTTACAATCATTTGATACTAATCGTTATATTTTTCATAATTATCAGATGGAAAACGCTAATAATGAACCAGTTAATGAGATTAATCAATCTGAGCAACAATCGGGAGATCAATATATGACTAGGCAGGATACAGAAAATATTGTTGCTCAAGGGATAGCCAATGCTATTCCAGCATTCGTTGCTGCTATTAAAAATCCAATAGAACCGCAACAAATCGTTCCTAGTAAACGTACTCAGGAAGATAATTTTAGTCATAGTGTAAATGGAGGCGGCAATCATGACGATAATAATCCACGACAGGCTCCACCACCTAAGAAAATGAAAGCCGCAACACCTGGTTGCACTTTCAAAGAATTTCTTGCTTGCAAACCTTCTGAATTTGCAGGTAACGAAGGAGCAACTGCAGTACTGCGTTGGTTAGAAAAAACCGAAGCAGTAATTGCAATAAGTAAGTGTTCAGAAGAAGATCAGGTGATGTATGCGTCAAATTTGTTCAAAGAAGGGGCACTAGAGTGGTGGAACACGGTGCTACAAGCAAAATGAAGAAGGATGTCATATGCTATGAACTGGGAAGAATTTAAAATTCTTGTAGAAAGAAAATACTGTCCTGAATATGAAAAGGAACAAATGGCAAATAAGTTCCTAAACCATCGTATGGTAGGCGTAGAGTGTCGTGGTTATACTTCGACATTCTTTGAATATGCTAGAGTGATACCAACACTGGCTTCGCCAGAACCGGTACTCATTTCTCGCTACATTTAGGGATTGATTAGTGAAATCTGCAATATCGTTAAAGCTGCGAGACTTCGCACTATTGACGATGCTGTGGATGTCACACCCCGATTTCCACATGTCACCGGTGGGCCCGGTGGGGGAGTATCGTGACGTCATGGTTGGCAACGTAATAGTCAAACAACACAATATCAATATGCACAGCGGAAGCAATTTAAAATATGATACAACCGAATTTATTATTGTAATATCAATTGTCACAATATTCGGAAGTTTATCCACAGAAGGATCGAACATAAAATGGAAACAATAGTTCAACAGACTTTTAGGCATCTTAAGCTTGCGAGACTTCTATTGATGCTAAGGAGACATATCCAGCCAATTTCGTATAGTACCTGCATTTAGCCTTTTTGGAAAATACGTCAGTTTACACTGGTAAATACATTCAACTGACTCATTTTGGAAAAAGAGTTTGTAAATTGTTTTGAATGCACGTGGCACAAAATATCTTGACACATTGATTAAAATGCACAGAGGCAAAATTAATCTTTTTAACTTGGGAGAATTATTTAATATTATAATCTTGTGAACGATTTACATGTTACTTATGCGTTCAGTAGCCCGGAACGTATCCGGGTTAAAGATCAATAGACACACCACAATTCTAGAGTTATACACCGACAGGTGTACGCCTACACCCCGTGCTCAGGTCGTGGCCATCTCGTAAGATAATGCCGAGGATATCCGGGACATGGTCATTAACCCCCCAAAGGCTGTAAAGTAAACAAATCTGTTTAAAACAAGCCGATCAAATTATTCAACTACCCACTAAGCGTGGAGATTTGATGCCCGAACAAGCGGTACGCTATGTACCGTAACCCAAGCCCGTATAGGGAAAATAAGTTAAAAGTATTTACCTGAGCTAAATATAAATTCAATCCCAGCCGTATATCAAATCAGCAAGTACAGATAGCTTTTACTGGGCTCCTAATCTGGAACGAAGGTTTTTAATAACCTATTAGAATCCTAACGGGTCTTTAATTAAGCTTGAGCTTAGACCGGCTAGTTTCAAAGATACGGTTCGTACGCACGATTAAGCGAAGACCGGATAGAATGTGATTTAGACCCGACAAGTTTGAAGACTTGTTTAATATGGGTTTATTATTCACATTCTGGATTTTGAGATAAAACCGATAAGGTTTGACCCGTTTCGGCTAATTTATGTAAACTTGTTACATAAACCGAACCGAACGCGAAATAAGCGTAACGGGTATCCGTAAGAGCCATATACAGGTTTCCTAAGTTAATATGCTTCAAATATGTTGTGACATCAGTAGGATGTCTTTCGTTATGCCCCGAACTAATTTAAACACAAACTATGCCCCGTAGGGGTAGTTTGGTCATTTTAAAGTTTGTAAAAGAGTTTAATTGTTTAACTGAGTTACAGGTCTGATGTAAACAGCAAACATACTCAATTTTATAAGTTATATCAGTAGGCTAAAGCTTATATGTGAAATTTATCATCTTTAACCAAACAATGCCCCGTAGGGGTATTTTGGTAATTTCACATAAGCCGAAAGGCTCAAAAACGAAGTCTGAGTTTATCAACCTTTGCTTACTGTTAAAATATCATAATTTGCCTCATATATCAGTAGGTATCAACCCGGGTATGTCCAATATGATTTTAAGACATACTATGCGTTAAAAACGCTAATTATGGCGATTAAAGGCCATTTCCGGGTTCTATACTTAAATCTGATATTTTTATATTTCCAGAAGGCTTAAAATAATTTATTTAACATATGTGATCAGTAGCAAAAGGTTTGGAGTCGTTTAGATAAGTAAAACTCATTTTATGGCCCGTAAGGGCAAAACCGACAATTACCGGATTAAGCCTACGACTACTAGTTATGCTCAGCCTAAAATTAATTAAAAATCTTTAAAAATCCCAAAATAATATATAACATCAGTGGGTAAAATATTTGATATCAAAAAGAATGTTTAACTAGGCTATATGTTAATTACGCCATTTTGTTAACATAAAGCTTTAATTTAGCGACAATGAGCATCACTCTTAATCTACAAGTCAAACTGATGTCAAACTTTGCATACAAGTTTATATATCAGTAACTAAGGTTTCTACACTTTTACATTTTCATAAATCATGATTTAAGGTAATAAGGGCATAACGGTCAACGTATGAGCAATTAACGGAAATATGCATATTAATTGGATAACTAGTGAACCAAGGTGTATGATCACAGAGGGTTGTTCTAACATGTATCCTAATCCAATTAAAGCTCTGAGGCATTTCTAAAATATGCCCAAACGGGTCAGAACTGAAAGTCAACGAGAAAGTCAAACTATGTGACTTTCGGTTCCGAACCGGGTCTAAACAGGAAATAGTCGGGTTGAACGTGTTGGGACATGTTCTTACACTTATTTCTAAGTTATAACAATGTTCAAACAGGTTATATATGTTCTAGATAGCTAATTATGCATAAATGACATTTTAAGCATTATGTTGACTTTTTAAGTAAAGGTTTGACCCGACATTTGACCTGCTTAGGATGGTGATCAGGGGAAACCCTTTTGGGGTTTTATTACCCACATAATTACCATCCTATAACTACTTTTAATTCGAGATAAGACTGAGCCATTAGTGACTAATCTCGAAGTCAAACCGTAATTACGACGGTTTGACTTTTAGCTAAATAACTAAGCTAAACACAACTAAACAAGACTAGCAGACTTACAGGAGTCCAATGCACGAATTATGATCAGATGGGAGAGTTCCTTAGCTCCAGAAATGCTCCAATGATCAAATGCAAGTGTGAAGAATGTTGTGATCTTGGAGTGCCTTTTATACTTGTTGCACTCACCATGATTGGTTGACAACTAACTCTAGGATTAACCACAACCATCCAACACTTGTCCTAGTGCTTCTAGGATAGTTTAGGGTCTTTAAATAATGAGAAAAACCGGTTTAATGGGTTAAAATCGCGAAAGACAGGCAACAGCCCGTTTTTTGGAGCTGGGCGCACCCCTGCGCATCGTAGCAACATATTGCTACGATGCGTAAGCCTTCAACAGGGGTTGTTTTGCTTGTTCTTTCATTATCTCGAAAAGGCAGCCCACTTGCACGACTTTGGGGCCTCAATTTGCAACTTAGGACCCTCACAAAGTGTATGATCCTGTATAATACCCTACCATTTGAACTTGTTCCATTTGAATGCATTTGCAAGACCCGAAAACATCGGTTTATCATTCAATTTCTTCATGAGATCATAACATGCTTTTGTAAGTCCTTTATTGGCAATAATTCTCTGAATTGTGGCATGAAAGATGTGTAGTAATATTATATCGGGTCTTGGGATTTATAATTGAGGTCGTTCAGAGGTAACAATTTAACATGACGCCACTTTAAATCCTGCCGAAACATCTTTATTAAATCCGGGTTTTCAACGCGTTTTGTCTTACATGACACGTGTCGTTTTATAATTAAACCCGAAATTTTCGAGGTGTTACATCCTCACCCCCTTAAAATAAATCTCGACCCGAGATTTACTGAAACAAGTAAGGGTACTTTTCTTTCATCGTGGATTCAACCTCCCACGTGAATTCGGGACCTCTACGGGCATCCCATTTGACCTTCACAAAAGGTATATGCTTCCTTCGAAGCTTCCTTACCTGTCGATCTTCAATCGACAAAGGTTTTTCAACAAATTTTAAGATCGCGTCTATCTGCACATCTGTATGTGGCATGACATGTGATTCATCAGCGGAACACTTCTTTAGATTACAGATGTGGAACACGTTGTGAATTCCACTGAGCTCTTCCGGTAAGTTCAACTTATAGGCAACTGACCCGACACGTTCGATAACCTCGAAAGGTCCTATGTATCTCGGGCTTAGCTTGCCTTTCTTACCAAATCGCATCACTCCTTTCCAGGGTGACACTTTAAGTAGGACTTTGTCACCTATTTCGAAGTGAAAATCCTTACGACTTGGATCCGCGTTACTCTTCTGCCTATTCCGGGCAGCTTGGAGATTGTTACGAATCTGGACAATCTTGTCCGTCGTTTCAAACACGATCTCTGGTCCTGACAACTGGACTTCCCCAACTTCCGCCCAACAAACTGGCGATCTACACTTTCTACCGTATAATGCCTCAAAAGGCGCAGCTTTAATGCTGGTATGGTAGCTATTGTTGTAGGAGAATTCGATCAATGGTAGGTTCTTATCCCAACTACCTCCCAAATCGATCGCACATGCACGCAGCATGTCTTCCAACGTTTGAATAGTACGCTCACTCTGACCGTCTGTCTGAGGATGGTAAGCCGTACTAAAGTTCAAACGTGTGCCCAAAGATTGCTGGAAGCTCTTCCAAAAATGTGACGTGTACCTAGTATCTCGGTCAGAGATAATAGCTACAGGTATGCCATGTAAGGCTACAATCTTATCAACATATAACTGGGCTAACATATCGGAGCTATAAGTCTCCTTGATGGGTAAGAAATGAGCTGACTTAGTCAGTCGATCAACTATAACCCATATCGTATCATTTCCTTTTCTTGTCTTGGGTAACTTGGTAATAAAATCCATAGTTACCATTTCCCACTTCCACGTTGGAAGTTCAGGCTGTTGTAGCAAGCCTGACGGCTTTTGATGCTCGGCTTTGACTTGCGCACATGTCAAGCATTTAGCTACATGGGTGGCTACGGACTTTTTCAAGCCTATCCACCACTAATTTACCCTTAGATCCTGGGTAGCAGATGGAAATTCTTAATCGTTGCCTAATTAGGGTTGCGGCATGTATGCATAAGCAATATGAACCGTCTTTCTTATTTAATAACATAAAACCCTCAGAAAATTGAGTCAGGCTATATGTGCCTATGTCTTAAAACCTACTAAATCAAGGTTTCGATTTTTCCATAATCAATATGGAGTTTTCATAATACTCCAGCCCACAGCGGGATGTTAATCTTAGTTCTACCTGTCTTCCAGGAGGTAAGCAGGGAAAACTTTTGAGAAGATAATTAAGATACAAGGAGGCTATAGAGATTTTCCATATCTCAGGCTCCAGTTCATCCATTATCGTTCGTGTCAAATGAGTGACACCTTTATGTTATAAGTCCACGAATTCCTTATTCGGGAACATTTACTTGGAAAAATTTCCATTTTGGATATCTTCTTTGAATACTACTAGTCGACTTTAGTACAATATGATCATTGGGATATCTTAGGGGTTCCATGTATTAAACCTCCATGCTGATCAGACATGGAAATAATCTATGGGACACACTAGGATACGCCAATCCTCATATGACACTTTTATCAAACATAGTTTGGCATTCGCAGGCGATAGAAAACAATGAGAAAAATAATTAAAATAACATATGTTGTCGTACTCTATGCAAAGAAAGAGTGCTCTAGATTTTCGAAAGGATTCCTTGTCGATTTCGAAGAATCGTTTACTAAGGTTTCCTTGGTAGTTATACCTTGTGGATGATAAAAAAAAATTTGCTAAGTTTATGGTTCATGAAGATTTATTATTGCCTGTATTAAAAACAGGGCCCTTAGCAGAAATTATCATTGATAAATGATAAGGAAGTTTATTGTACAAGTGCTTATAATTAATCAATAATGGAAGTTTCACAAACTAGGCACCTAGCTCAGTTGGCTAGGCGCGCGAAAGGGTGCGGCCGGCCTAGACCCAGGTTCGATTCCGGGGACGGCCAGTTCCACCATTTTTTTATGTATAATATTAATTAATCGCACGGATACGTGTAATTATGAGAGTTGTCTCATAAGGAGTCTTGATAATTAATTGCTTCTTATTACCCACAATACGGGTTTGATTTTTTTTTTTTTCACTATATTGAGTCCTTGTATTTAACGTAACTAGGACATCTAATAATGCTGAAGCAGTCTCAGAGGTATACAGGCTTCTTACTGAACTTTCGTTGCTTTTTATTAAGCCTGTACTTGTTCTCTTTCTCAGATTTCTGGAAGTTATTCTCCTTCTTTTGGTTCATCCTTCATATACGAAGTGTGAACAAAATCTCCTCATGAGCAATTTAAGCATGGTTTTGAATGAGATTTAGAGCGAGAAGAATTCGGCTCTTTGGATTGTCTCATGACCTTTCTATGGTCCTTCCATTTGCTGCGTCGACCACAGCCTGAAGATTAACTCCATTAATATTGAGGTTTACGTTTGTAGTTTTATTAACTTTTGTCGCCTTAATAGCGTTGCGACTGTCGTCTACCTCATCCGAGTTTTCCATACTCGAAACTTGGTACCAATCACCAAGATTTAACCATTATCAGTCATCATCCTGATGACCTGACTTAGATTAGCCACGGCATTCATAAACCGTATGGGCTATTCTGTTTCGAACATTCATAGTGAATGTTATTTTGAATGTATTTCCATTATACTTAGTCTAGGTCACAACAGGACCATTAATGGCATTCAAAGTTTGGAGCGAGTCCAATACTTGCTCGACAGGGGACCATAATGTCACAACTGTCCTTGTCACATGGACGATTATAAATAGCTCAAAGGCTAGCTTTTCATGACTTCGGTTATATATATTTATATACATATATGGCATAGAAGCCTGTCGCGAGGGACGTAGAAAAATATGGCATAAAGCACAGTCATGAAGGACATAAGTAATCATATGGCGCGAAGGCCTTGTCGTGATGACATTTAGATACGGTACAAATGGCCTTGTCTCTAGGACGTTATAGGATATGGCACTAAGGCTTGTCACCAGGGATGTTAACATTTAATATGTTAGCTTGTCACGAATGACAAATTATAGCACATAGGCTTGTCATGAATGACTTTAAAACATAACTCGATGATCTACCATCAAGAACCTTAATTTATTAGCCGCAATCTTTTTAGATTAGGGCTTCAAGGTTTGAACGTGGTTCTTCACCTTTGGACAGGGAGTCATAGACTACAACTGTCATCGTCTTGATAGACGATTCTTTTGGCAGAAAAAAATAAGCCAATTAACATCACTAATGGACGTTTATATATAACCATCGTATCTAATGATATTAGTCATGATCCCATCGATCATATTGACTATTAGGTTTGGGGTATAATCACACCATTCTGAACAGGGGATCGTAAAGATCACTACTATCTTTGTCTTACCGACTCTAGAATAAAGTATAGCCCGTAGGCATTTCATCGCGAGGGATGTTAATATTATGATCATCATACTGATGATACTAGTCAGGATCGCAACGAGTATAGACTATGGGATTTGAGTATAGCTCACCCCCTTGGCAAAGAATCACAAAAATTTCAATTGCCTTGTCTCAGTTGGACGATATAATATAGCCCTTAGGCAAAACATCATTACGGATGTTAAAATTTTTAATCATCGTATTGATGAATTTTTTTTTTCATGATCGTATTGATCATATGAACTATTAGGCTTGAGCATAGCTCACCACCTTGGACAGGGAATCGTAAAGATCTCAATGTCTTTGTCACACATGGACAGTATAATTTGGCCCATAGGCGAAAACATCACTCATGGATGTTTATAATTGGTTCGTCCTATTAGATGCTATAAGTCATGATTGCATTAATCATATTGACTATTTGGCTTGAGCATAGCTCACCACCTTAGACAAGGAATCATAACGATAACAATGTCAATGTCTCAAATGGACAATATATTATAGCCCGTAGGCAAGACATCCCTAAAGGATGTTAAATAATATGATCATCGTATTAGATGATATTAGTCATGATCGCATTGATCACATAGACTATTATGTTTGGACATAGTCCAACATTTTAGACAGGAGGTCAAAGGCCACCACTGTCGTTGTCTTATCGGACAATAAGTTTAGTCCGTAGGTGCTTCATCACTAATGGATGTTTATAATATGATCATCCTATAGGATGGTATAAGCCATGATTCCTAGATCACTAGGCTAGATTTGAGAATTGGAAGAATCCAATATAAGGATGACTGTTGTGATTTTTTTTTTTTTTCGAATCACATTTGTCAAGAGTGCTAACACATTCCTAGGTGTTAACAAGGATGTGAATCCCTTGAGTAGGTTTCACCATCTTGGCCGCGTAGGCTAGGTTTCACCTTTAAGATTCCCTTCAATTGCATACTGACAGAGAAGGAAGGATATTTATTTTATTCAGGATTTTTATCATAAATCCTAATTCATAAGTTAATAATAGCACCAATGGCCTAGTCGCGTAGACAAGTTAAATTTATAAGCCATGATTTCAGAGAATCGTGGCCTTAAGGTTTGAATCAAAGTTCATTACCTTTTCTTGACAGGGAGCTGTAGGCTACCACTGTCTTTAGTCTCAGAGGACATTAACTATAGCCCGTAGGCACTTCCCTTATAAGAGATGTTTATTACTGAATTGCCCCTTAGGGAAATTCATTAACCATGGTAAACAGAGACCATATTTGGTTAATTTATTAATCATATTTATTTAGGATTTCTATTATAATTTATCCTAATTATAAAACATTAACAGTCTTATTAGTGGCACCAATGGCCTGGTCACATGGACATTTATAAATTATAAGCTTATGATTTCAGAGAATCAAAGCAACAATAACTGTTTTATTTAATAGCACAAAAGGCCTAGTCACAATGACAAATTTTAAATTATAAGCCATGATTTCAGAGAATCAAGGCCTTTAAGTATATTAGCACAACTGGCTTAGTCACAAGGACATATATAATTTATAAGCTATGATTTCAGAGAATCAAAGCATGAATGTATATTGGCACAATAGGCCTAGTCACGTAGACAATTATAAATTATATGCTAGGATTTCGGAGAATCAAAGCATTTGAGGTTTGAACCTAGTTCATTACCTTTATCTGACAGGGAGTCATAGCTACCACTGTATTTTGGCTCATGTAGAAATGAGCAAGGCCCGTAGGCACTATATTACCACATATGGTTAAAATATGATCATCTTAATTGATGACATAAACCCAGGATTCAGGAATCATTAAACTGGGTTAGGAATCTTTTGAAGGATCCTATATAAAAATGACGTGTGTGATTTTAATTGAATCACATCAGCCAGGAGTGTTAACATGTTTTAAGATGTTAACAAGGAATTGAATCTTTTTTAAACAGGTCTTACCATCTTGGCCCGGTCTTATAATTGACCCAAGGCTAGGTTTCACATATAAGATTCTTAATTAATGATTTGAATCTTTTTAACAGGTCTTACCATCTTGGCCCGGTCTTATAATTGACCCGAGGCTAGGTTTCACACTTAAGATTCTTAATTTATAATTAACGCAGAACAATTTTAAATTGAGGTGTAAATATGGATCTGAATCTAAATTGCGGAACTGCCATCTTGGCCGGTCTTAATATGACCCGAAGCTAGGTCTTGCCCTTTTAGATTTTGCCATTTTATAATAATGGTAGATCTTGCAAAAAGGAAATATTATTTTTCCATTTATTTAATATTTCTTATTTAGAATGAAAGTTTAAACTTAATCATTCCATTATATAAAAATAAAAGTATAAAGTTGCCCTAAGCGGGACTTAAAAGGAATAATGTTGTCCTCGAAGGGACTGAAAAGGTAAATATGTCCTTATAAGGACTATTGAGGAAACGATCTTCAGCAAAGGAGTTTCTTCTTCATTCAATTCTTGCATGCTTTCTCCTTGGTCGCACGTTTCATCCTGGTCGCGGTACGAAGCTCATCATTTCAAGGCTCCAGATGTGGAGAATTATTATTACGGCTTCTTCGCTTGGCGACGTATCCAAAAATTTGGAAATAAAAATTTTTGATTAGGATTGAGAATATTCCTAAGTTAAGTCTAGACTCAGAAGGTTTAGATATGTGCAATTGTGTAACTGAGATTAAACACTAAGGCTAGTGTTTAATTCACTCAGTGTTGGCTCTGATACCAACCTGTCACACCCCGAGTTCCACATGTCACCGGTGGGCCCGGTGGGGGAGTATCGTGACGTCATGGTTGGCAACGTAATAGTCAAACAACACAATATCAATATGCACAGCGGAAGCAATTTAAAATATGATACAACCGAATTTATTATTGTAATATCAATTGTCACAATATTCGGAAGTTTATCCACAGAAGGATCGAACATAAAATGGAAACAATAGTTCAACAGACTTTTAGGCATCTTAAGCTTGCGAGACTTCTATTGATGCTAAGGAGACATATCCAGCCAATTTCGTATAGTACCTGCATTTAGCCTTTTTGGAAAATACGTCAGTTTACACTGGTAAATACATTCAACTGACTCATTTTGGAAAAAGAGTTTGTAAATTGTTTTGAATGCACGTGGCACAAAATATCTTGACACATTGATTAAAATGCACAGAGGCAAAATTAATCTTTTTAACTTGGGAGAATTATTTAATATTATAATCTTGTGAACGATTTACATGTTACTTATGCGTTCAGTAGCCCGGAACGTATCCGGGTTAAAGATCAATAGACACACCACAATTCTAGAGTTATACACCGACAGGTGTACGCCTACACCCCGTGCTCAGGTCGTGGCCATCTCGTAAGATAATGCCGAGGATATCCGGGACATGGTCATTAACCCCCCAAAGGCTGTAAAGTAAACAAATCTGTTTAAAACGAGCCGATCAAATTATTCAACTACCCACTAAGCGTGGAGATTTGATTCCCGAACAAGCGGTACGCTATGTACCGTAACCCAAGCCCGTATAGGGAAAATAAGTTAAAAGTATTTACCTGAGCTAAATATAAATTCAATCCCAGCCGTATATCAAATCAGCAAGTACAGATAGCTTTTACTGGGCTCCTAATCTGGAACGAAGGTTTTTAATAACCTATTAGAATCCTAACGGGTCTTTAATTAAGCTTGAGCTTAGACCGGCTAGTTTCAAAGATACGGTTCGTACGCACGATTAAGCGAAGACCGGATAGAATGTGATTTAGACCCGACAAGTTTGAAGACTTGTTTAATATGGGTTTATTATTCACATTCTGGATTTTGAGATAAAACCGATAAGGTTTGACCCGTTTCGGCTAATTTATGTAAACTTGTTACATAAACCAAACCGAACGCGAAATAAGCGTAACGGGTATCCGTAAGAGCCATATACAGGTTTCCTAAGTTAATATGCTTCAAATATGTTGTGACATCAGTAGGATGTCTTTCGTTATGCCCCGAACTAATTTAAACACAAACTATGCCCCGTAGGGGTAGTTTGGTCATTTTAAAGTTTGTAAAAGAGTTTAATTGTTTAACTGAGTTACAGGTCTGATGTAAACAGCAAATATACTCAATTTGATAAGTTATATCAGTAGGCTAAAGCTTATATGTGAAATTTATCATCTTTAACCAAACAATGCCCCGTAGGGGTATTTTGGTAATTTCATATAAGCCGAAAAGCTCAAAAACGAAGTCTGAGTTTATCAACCTTTTCTTACTGTTAAAATATCATAATTTGCCTCATATATCAGTAGGTATCAACCCGGGTATGTCCAATATGATTTTAAGACATACTATGCGTTAAAAACGCTAATTATGGCGATTAAAGGCCATTTCCGGGTTCTATACTTAAATCTGATATTTTTATATTTCCAGAAGGCTTAAAATAATTTATTTAACATATGTGATCAGTAGCAAAAGGTTTGGAGTCGTTTAGATAAGTAAAACTCATTTTATGGCCCGTAAGGGCAAAACCGACAATTACCGGATTAAGCCTACGACTACTAGTTATGCTCAGCCTAAAATTAATTAAAAATCTTTAAAAATCCCAAAATAATATATAACATCAGTGGGTAAAAGATTTGATATCAAAAATAATGTTTAACTAGGCTATATGCTAATTACGCCATTTTGTTAACATAAAGCTTTAATTTAGCGACAATGAGCATAACTCTTAATCTACAAGTCAAACTGATGTCAAACTTTGCATACAAGTTTATATATCAGTAACTAAGGTTTCTACACTTTTACATTTTCATAAATCATGATTTAAGGTAATAAGGGCATAACGGTCAACGTATGAGCAATTAACGGAAATATGCATATTAATTGGATAACTAGTGAACCAAGGTGTATGATCACAGAGGGTTGTTCTAACATGTATCCTAATCCAATTAAAGCTCTGAGGCATTTCTAAAATATGCCCAAACGGGTCAGAACTGAAAGTCAACGAGAAAGTCAAACTATGTGACTTTCGGTTCCGAACCGGGTCTAAACAGGAAATAGTCGGGTTGAACGTGTTGGGACATGTTCTTACACTTATTTCTAAGTTATAACAATGTTCAAACAGGTTATATATGTTCTAGATAGCTAATTATGCATAAATGACATTTTAAGCATTATGTTGACTTTTTAAGTAAAGGTTTGACCCGACATTTGACCTGCTTAGGATGGTGATCAGGGGAAACCCTTTTGGGGTTTTATTACCCACATAATTACCATCCTATAACTACTTTTAATTCGAGATAAGACTGAGCCATTAGTGACTAATCTCGAAGTCAAACCGTAATTACGACGGTTTGACTTTTAGCTAAATAACTAAGCTAAACACAACTAAACAAGACTAGCAGACTTACAGGAGTCCAATGCACGAATTATGATCAGATGGGAGAGTTCCTTAGCTCCAGAAATGCTCCAATGATCAAATGCAAGTGTGAAGAATGTTGTGATCTTGGAGTGCCTTTTATACTTGTTGCACTCACCATGATTGGTTGACAACTAACTCTAGGATTAACCACAACCATCCAACACTTGTCCTAGTGCTTCTAGGATAGTTTAGGGTCTTTAAATAATGAGAAAAACCGGTTTAATGGGTTAAAATCGCGAAAGACAGGCAACAGCCCGTTTTTTGGAGCTGGGCGCACCCCTGCGCATCGTAGCAACATATTGCTACGATGCGTAAGCCTTCAACAGGGGCTGTTTTGCTTGTTCTTTCATTATCTCGAAAAGGCAGCCCACTTGCACGACTTTGGGGCCTCAATTTGCAACTTAGGACCCTCACAAAGTGTATGATCCTGTATAATACCCTACCATTTGAACTTGTTCCATTTGAATGCATTTGCAAGACCCGAAAACATCGGTTTATCATTCAATTTCTTCATGAGATCATAACATGCTTTTGCAAGTCCTTTATTGGCAATAATTCTCTGAATTGTGGCATGAAAGATGTGTAGTAATATTATATCGGGTCTTGGGATTTATAATTGAGGTCGTTCAGAGGTAACAATTTAACATGACGCCACTTTAAATCCTGCCGAAACATCTTTATTAAATCCGGGTTTTCAACGCGTTTTGTCTTACATGACACGTGTCGTTTTATAATTAAACCCGAAATTTTCGAGGTGTTACAGTGGAACTAGCTAATACCCTAACTGATGAACTAGTGCGTACAAGAGAAGAAGATCGAAAGAAGGAATTGGCTCAGAAGATTACCCAAGGATTTCGTATGGGTAATGATAATAATAGATTCAAGAAAAGAGGAAGGAGACAATCTGCACAACCGCCTTTTTGCAGCAATTGCAAAAAGAATCATTTTGGAAAATGCAATGTATTTTGCAACTTCTGCAAAATGACAGGACATCGTGAAGAAAATTGCAAAAAGAAAACCATAGTCTGCTATAACTGTGGAGAAACAGGACATTACAAAACAGAATGTCCTAAATTGATTAAAGCCGCAGACAATAAAGAAAAACCAGGTGATGGAACAACAAAGAAGAATGCCCGAGCATTCCAGCTAACCACTCAAGAAGCTGAACTAATCCCTGACGTCATAGCTGGTACGTTCTTGGTCCACGACGTTTATGCAAAAGTATTATTTAACTCTGGTGCAAACCAAAGTTTTATCAATACTTCATTTTGCCAAGCCCTTAAATTACCCTTAACCACCCTTAGACAAATTTTTACAGTCGAAACGGCAGATGGGAATTCTGTTAACATAAATAAGGTTTTGCAAGAAGGAAAGATAGAACTGTTAGGCCATAAGTTTTCTGCAAACTTGTTACCTATGAAGTTAGCCGGATTCGATGTTGTATTAGGAATGAATTGGTTAATAGCCAACCATGCTCGAATCCTTTGTGATAAGAATTCCATAGAAATTCAATCACCGACCGGAGAAGTGATTAGGATCAGAGGAGATAAACCACGTAAGCCCATGAAGTTCATATCAGTAATGAAAGTTGCTAATTATGAACGAAAACAAGGAATAGTATATATGATTTCAGTAATCATTAGTACTAAGGGTAAAGAACTTAAGGAAATTCCTATAGTCTCAGAGTATCCGGATGTATTCCCAGAAGATTTACCAGGATTACCTCCAGACAGGAAAGTAGAATTTAGGATTCATCTAATTCCAGGAACTACACTGATAGCCAAGGCACCTTATCGGTTAGCACCTACAGAAATGTTAGAACTGAAAAAGCAATTAGATGAATTACTAAGTAAAGGATTCATACAACCTAGTTCATCCCCTTGGGGAGCACCAGTGTTGTTTGTGAAAAAGAAAGATGGATCGATGAGAATGTGTATCGATTATAGAGAATTGAATAAAGTTACAATTAAGAATCGATATCCATTACCTAGGATTGACGATCTTTTTGATCAACTTCAAGGCGCTAGGTATTTTTCTAAGAGACTTAAGATCCGGATATCACCAGTTAAAAGTACAAGAAGAAGACATACCTAAAACTGCTTTCAGAACTAGGTATGGCCATTATGAGTTTACAGTCATGCCCTTTGGACTAACAAATGCCCCAGCAGCATTTATGGACATGATGAATCGGATCTGTAAACCATACTTGGATAAATTTGTAATCGTATTCATCGACGATATACTTATTTATTCCAAAAGTCAGAAGGAACATTGCGAGCACTTGCATGCACTCTTAACTTTGTTAAGAAAGGAAAAGCTTTATGCAAAATTCTCGAAGTGTGAATTTTGGTTAAAGGAAGTGTAATTCCTAGGACATATGGTGAATCACGAAGGAATTCACGTAGATCCTGCTAAAATAGAAGCAATTACCAATTGGAAGGTCCCACAAACAGCTATGGAAATTAGAAGTTTTCTAGGCTTAGCTGGATACTACAGACGATTTATTAAGGATTTCTCTAAGATAGTTGTACCTTTAACTAAGTTAACCTGTAAAACCACTAAGTTTGAATGGGGACATAGGCAAGAAGAAGCTTTTAAGATTTTAAAGCATCGATTGACAAATGCTCCAATCTTAGCATTACCCGAAGGAACAGAAGATTTTGAAGTATATTGTGATGCTTCAAAATTAGGATTCGGATGTGTATTGATGCAACGCAAAAAGGTAATTGCGTATGCCTCCCGGAAGTTGAAAAAGCACGAGGAGAATTATACGACTCATGACTTAGAATTAGGAGCCGTAATTTTTGCCTTGAAAATTTGGAGACATTATCTGTATGGAAGTAAGTTTACTGTTTATACAGATCATAAAAGTTTAAGATATATATTTGGGCAGAAAGAATTAAATATGAGGCAAAGAAGATGGATGGAAGTTCTAAGCGATTACGACTGTGATATTCAATATCATGAAGGAAAGGCAAACATAGTTGCAGATGCCTTAAGTCGTAAGTATCAGGAAAAACAAAAGCGAGTTCGTGCTCTTAGATTAAATCTACAAGTAGATTTAATGGAACAATTAAAGAAAGTTCAGGAAACAGCAATCAAGGACGGTGCTGAAGGAATGAAAGGTTATATAAAGGAACTAGAGCAAGGAAATGATGGAATTTGGAGATTCCACAAGAAACGAATTTGGGTACCTAAGCAAGGAGAATTAAGAAATAAGATTTTAGAAGAAGCTCATAAATCTAGGTATACTATGCATCCAGGAAACAATAAGATGTACCAAGATTTAAGAAAGAATTTCTGGTGGATAGGAATGAAGAAAGATATAGCAAGATATGTTTCTAAGTGTCTTACTTGTTAACAAGTAAAGGCTGAACATCAGAAACCTTCAGGACTACTACAACAATTGGAAATGCCGGTATGGAAATGGGAACTTATAACAATGGATTTTGTTACTAAGTTGCCTAAAACAAGAAAAGGTAATGATGCGATTTGGGTAATTGTGGATCGATTAACCAAATCAGCTCATTTTCTACCAATGAAGGAAACCTTTAGCATGGAAAGGTTAGCCAAGTTGTACGTAGACGAAGTGGTATCTTTACATGGAGTCCCACTCTCCATTGTATCAGATAGAGATAGTCGTTTCACTTCCCATTTTTGGAAAAGTTTCCAGCAAGCTATGGGAACTCGACTAAATCTGAGTACGGCATATCATCCTCAAACAGACGGGCAAAGTGAAAGAACCATCCAAACTCTAGAAGACATGCTTCGAGCATGTGTAATAGATTTTGGTGGAAACTGGGATGATCAATTACCATTAATTGAATTCTCCTATAATAATAGTTATCATTCAAGTATTGAAACTGCTCCATTCGAGGCACTATATGGAAGAAAGTGCAGAACTCCAGTTTGTTGGGCAGAAATAGGAGAAAGTCAATTGTCAGGTCCAGAAATTGTGCACGAAACTACTTACAAGATAACTCAGATCAAGGAAAGACTGAAAACAGCTCGAGATCGTCAGAAGAGTTATGCAGATAATCGCCGCAAACCGTTAGAATTTCAGGTCGGAGATAAAGTACTATTAAAAGTTTCTCCTTGGAAAGGAGTACTTAGATTCGGAAAGAAAGGAAAGCTAAGTCCAAGGTACGTAGGACCATTTTCAGTGATCCAACGTATAGGACCAGTTGCTTATCGTTTATAACTACCAGAAGAGTTAGCTGGAGTACATGATGTATTTCATGTATCCAATCTCAAGAAATGCTTATAAGATGAATCACTGGTAGTACCTCTTCAAGATATAGAGGTAAACTAAAAACTAAAATATGTTGAGAAACCTCTTCAAATTGAGGATCGAAAAATTAAGTTTCTCAAACATAACCGACTAGTTTTAGTCAAAGTCAGATGGGATTCAAAAAGAGGAGCTGAATACACTTGGGAGTTGGAATCAGAAATGAAGAGAAAGTATCCTCATTTATTCCAGTAAATCTCGAGGACGAGATTTTTATTAAGGTAGGGATAATGTAACAATTCTCATCAAAATTCTTAACTATTATTTTAATTTGGCCAATAGGAAACCCTAATTGAGAAACCCAATTGATTCTGAACAAACCCTAAAATTTTCAGAACAATCGGAATCAGGATCAGGGCCCCTAAAACTCAAGGGGGGTATACCCTAGTTAATAATTATCTGAAATTACTTGCTGTCAAAATTCGAAAATTAGAAACTGTCAAGTCAGCAAGGCTAGTCCCAACCGTGGCTACTCTATGAAATATAGGTAACCCTTACGGACCGTAAGCGTTATTTGTTACGGTCCGTAAGGGGTGGCAAAATTCGGGTATAAATAGCAGACATTGGTACTTGAAATTTGGCGTATGTTCGACGAAGAAATTCGTTTCAGGCATCGAATTACTTTCTGTTTACCACAATTAACACACACTAATCATGAAGTGCTGCCGCAATCAGGGTAATAACTCGATCGCTATTACGATTCAACGTCCGATCGATTATAACTATCCAACGATTGTTTAAGTGCCGCTCAAATTGAGTTTATACTTTGTTATTCATCGTGATTTCGACTTGAATGTTTGAGTGCTGTTCGAACTCGGACTATACTCTGTCATTCGTTGTGAATCCGCTGAATTGTTAAAGTATTGCACTTGTAAACCGTTGTGAGGGTTTAATCTCGTGAATTGTCGTAACTGCTGTATTAGTTACTAACCTGTTTGTGCGTGCATTTTTATTTAAATTAGGTTAATCAAGGCTAATCAGTAGGCTTATACTCTGCTCGTTAAATATACAATGTGAGTCGTTCTCTTATTATCAAATTACTTTCAAAATCATGTTTATTTTCAAAGGTTATAATTACAGTGATTAAGTTTATGTAATCACCAAATTACAGCCGGTATGTGGGGTATTGTGCACATTACTACAGTTGTTATCACTTTAGGTGGGCGAACCTAAAATTAGTGATATTCGTCATTCATTGGGGCAGCCAATGGTGATATGACCACAGTCACCGAAATGAGTCGAGTGACAAATACTGTGGGTAGTTGGTTTGATATCAGAAACATTGTAATATCTCTTAATACTGTAAATTATAACAAACGAGTCGTTTTAGTAAAACTGAATGATTCACTCAGTATTTCCCTGCTGACAAAACCTTTTTCAAACATGTTTCAGGTGATCTGTTGTGAGCACAGGAAAAGTGCCATGGAGCACTACAAGCTTAGAAAGTGGCTCAATGTAAATAAATAAGAAACATGTTTTAAGAAATAAAAGATTTCCCAGCGAAATCACTTTATTGTAAATTATGGGATTTATCCCTATATTATATATAAACGAGCAGTTTTAATATTAATCGATCCTGTTTAAAAAGACTTCCGCTGTTACTAAATTAGATACCATCGGATTTCCTGCTTCGCGGCTCTGGACCGGGTCAACCCGGGGCCACGGGCCGTGACAAAAACACATTTAGAAACCACAAAAATATACCAGATTTTCCTATGCAGTTTCTAAAGGTGTGTCTGATATTGGAATCTTGATCAGATGTCCAAGTATGGTTTTCAGTCAAGAAGCTTCTACTTCTTGAAACCTTACTGTATCCAATGGTCTCAGAACTCGAAGCCCTGAGTAAAGATAATTCTCTTTTGAAATGAAATAAAACTTAAGGGGCGTTTGGTTCGCAGGAATTCAATGGAATTTAAGTGAATTGGAATTTGAATTCCATCTCTTAAGATGTTTGGTTCACAGAATTTGATGGAATTGGAATCCCAATTCCAATCTGTATGTGTTTGGTTGACAATGGAATTGGAATTGGAATTAGGCATGAATTCCTTCAAATTCCTTTAACTAAAGGAATTCAAAATCCTTTCTATATGTGAAGGAATTAAATTAATTCATTGGAATCTTCGACCGTTTCGACCCGCACCGTTTCAACCCGTACCGTTTCAACCTATACTGGTTTCGATTCGAACCGTTTCGACCCATACCGTTTCGACGCGAATAGTTTCGACCCGTAACGTTTCGACACGAACGGTTTCGACCCGTACTGTCTCGACCCGTACTGTCTCGAATCGAAGCATTTCGACCCATACTGTTTCGAATTGAACCATTTCGTCGCGAACCATTTCGACGCGTACCGTTTCGACACAAACCGTTTCGACCCGTACCGTTTCGAACTGAACTGTTTCGACTCATACCGTTTCGAATCGAACCGTTTCGACGCGAACCGTTTCAACCCGTACGGTTTCGACCCAAACCGTTTTGACCCAAACTGGTAGTTGTGGGTGCCGGGTGATTGATTCCAATTCATTTGACAACCAAACACAACAAAAATGGAATTGAGATTCCAATTCCAACAATTTCCAATTCCAATTGGAATGTTTAAATTTCAATTCCAATTCCAATTCCAAATCATTCAGCGAACCAAATGCCCCCTTACAATGCTTTCACAGATTCTTGATGACAAATCACGTCCCCTAGAACACCAAGAAGCATCTATAAGATAAACAAGTACACATATGAAGAAAAAAAAGTGTGTAGAAAAAATTGGTACCCTGAGAACATTTACTTACCAATGAGTCGATTTGGGTGTGTTTCATCTCATCTCAAATGGCTTTACCATTCTTCGGTCATATACGTTGCTGGAATCTGCAGAGGTTAGATCAGGCGGTGTGGCTCAGCACCCCTTGCCACCTCACCATCGTTGGCGCCCCATAGCACCCCTCCCCCATTTCCTGGGCGCTATGGGGGCGTTATGGGCAAGTTCGTGACTCCTTGGCGAGCGTTAACAGGCTGAAAAGTGGTGGGGCCATTTTTTGACCGTTTTAAAACAACTAAAAGAATAAAAAAGAATTTGAAATTTAATTAAATAATAATCATGATAGAGACTTTAAACCATTGCATGCAAATTAAGGGGAGTGGCTTTAAAGCCCCTATGGGCTTTATACCACACCACCCAACCTTACGAACCTTAACGACTGAACTGAAATAGATTATCTTTTTCGCATCAAGGAGGATGGTCATTTGGATACTGCGAATTGAAGTCAAATTTGTTCCATAAAAGGAAGTCGGGATACCTGTTGTTTAGAGTTTAATTTTATTTTTTATATATTGAGTAAAATGTCATTTTCATCCCTAAGATTTGGTCAGTTTTGCGACTTTCGTCCAAAGGTTTGTTTTTTCGTATTTAGATCTAAAAGTTTTGGAACCCTGTCATTTTTTCCCAGCTCGTTAAGTCCATCCATTTTTCTTCGTTAAGACAGTGGTATTTTCTTTTTTTTGTTAAGTTAAAGGGCAATTCAGTCTTTTGAATACTTGTACATTATCCTAAACGCTTGTACATAAAGTGAAAAAGACCGAATTGCCCTTTAAGTTAACAAAAGGATGAAAATATGTCTGACTTAACTGTGAAAATTGGATGGAGTTAACGTGCCAGATGAAAATTGCAAGATTTCAAACCTTTTGGATCCAGATGCGTAAAAACAAACCTTGGACGAAAGTCCAAAACTGGGCAAACCTTAGGGTCGAAAATGGCATTTTACTTTTCTATTTTTTTTCTTAACTCCAGTTGCGCTTATCAGTAATTCTTTTAAGCTAAAGCTCGGCTCGTTATTATTTGTTAATAAACAAAGTTATCACCCATATGCGACACGAGCTAGAGCCCGTTATTTATATTAATTATTAATGAAATCGGAAGATATTAATTATTTCTTATAATATATCTCAAGAGGAATTTAAAGAAATCCCCCAACCTTATGATGAAAGATATGAATTTACTTATAGTACCCATCTAGGAATTATCAAAGGATGTTTATCTGTATATGAACGAGATGAGTATTCTTTAAATCTTGGCATATCGTTGATGAAGGAGTACATTGTAAAAGAGTCGTGGGAACTGCTACCACATGGTCATGAGATGAAGTATGATATTGTTCACTACTTGAGATTACCGAAGCGAAAGAGCTTCTTACGTATTGATGAATCATGCTTTTCGTGTACATTGGGATATATATGTGTCCATACAAAAAATATTGATGCCCCTGTATTTGGCTTGCCTTTGGTTTATCATCATCACACAATGGAGGTCCTTCTGCTACTCGTCCAAATGCCTGAGTTTGATGTTGTGGAAGCAGTCAAGATGTCAAAGCTTTGTGGTATTTAATATCTTTTTGTCTTCTAGTAGTTTCTAAAATTTGTGCTCAATATATTCCAGTTACTTGTGATTTATGGTTTTTAAACGTATTATATACGGTCTCATATCGTTGCTCATGGACTGATTACTTAGCCCACTTGCAGAGCATCTAAACCCACTAGGGTATTGCTCTAAACCAACAGAGGCAATAAATGAAGTGGGGTAACCTATAGGTTTATATGCAAGTATTTACTTTCATATATTTCTTATATAAAATGGGATGTTATTTGGTTAATATTCCTATAGAAAGATAGAATATTGGCAATTGAATACAAATGTTTGATTTCGAAAGCTATTGAATGTTGAGGTTTGATGCCTACTCTAGTGGGAACTTTTACATAAATTGAGATAAATGCTCGGATAGTTCTTGTGGTTTGGTGAAATTGTTGATACACTTTGTGGATGCCGTTCAGTTCGGTTCGACTCAGTTAGGTTCGGCTCAATGTCGTCGTCGTGACATTCCTCCGTCGTGCGCCCTAGAGTTCGACACGCGAAGCACGAAGAGCCGCAATCCGTCATCACCATGACATTACCATGACATCACCATGATGATGTCATGTAGTTTGACCAAATGACAAAATGCATGCAACTATTGAAATTATCTGTGCATTCGTTGATTTAATAGTTGTTGGGCCAAGTGCCTTGATTGGGCCTGTTAACTCAACGAAGAGTCCATGATCAACGAAGCCTTATTTGGACGAACCCTCAAGTGGACGAACAGTGCCATGCTACGAACACTCTCTTGGTTGGACGAAGCCTTGATGTCACGAACCCTCACAAGGTTCGTCCATGTCTCCTTGCGACAAACACTTTATGGACGAAGAGTCAAAGCCACGAAGGGTGACTCTTCGTGGGCTCTCTTACAGTTCGCGGCCCTGTCAACCCTTCGTGGATGTTGCTGTTTTACTTCGCCTATTTAAACAACTTGCAGAACACAGAGACAGAATAGGACACACACTGAGAGATACGAGAGAACCAGTGAGTTTGTGAGAGCATAATCTTCTGTAATCGTTGTAAACAAACACTTCTGGTAATAACATTTGAAGCTTTAAACGTTGTATCTTGTCTTGTATTTTCGTGTTCTTTGCTCGGTTTGCTTACCCGGTTGGATTCCGCACACCCGGGTGTGTTCGGTAACAAGGATAAGGTTACTAGATCCTCCGCAAGTGGACCTACAAGTGGTATCAGAGCCAAGGCTCTCATCCTTGTTAAAACCGAGCCGTGTGTCGGGTTTTTCAAAGTTTGTATCTTGATAGTTTTCTAGCTTTAATCCTTGATAATCATGTCTTTTTGCTGAAAGTTCATATAAAAACCTTGTTTATCTCATATATACATGGTAATGTATGGTTTTTTAGTGAAGTTTCGGGCAAAAATTTGTGTTCGGAAATTATTCCGGTGAACGGTTGATCGGAAAACTCATAGAGTTCTTCAATAGACATCATATTTTCTGGGTTTTAAAGTTGTTTGTTGTTTTCTTAAATTGTTAAATCTTGTTTTTGTTTTTAAAAAAGGTTGGTAAGAAAAAGATAAGATTTTGCTAAAAGATTAGTGAAAAAGAGATCTATGGCTGTTTGTTGTTTAACTTTACTTGGCAATCCATCTACCAACTTTTGTTAATTCAGAAAAAGAAAATTACTTAAAACAGGAGAATCTTACCTACCCTATGTTCACGAAAAGTTAACTGTTCGTAGGGGTCCGGGATACAAGGTCTTCATAGTCTTACCCTTCGTTTGGTATCAACTCTTGGACTTGATTTTAAATTGAACTCTTCGTGAGCATGTGAGTCTTCGTGGGCCATCAACAGTAGTCTGGTATCAAAACTTCGTGGGCCATCTTCACTTTAAATTTTTCACGGACATCATTTGGTCTTTGGACATGTTTCCTTTTATTGGGTCTTTCCTTTTTGTTGAATTTAATACTAAATTTCACTAATAATTTATTGTGAGTATAAGGTTTGGCCTAGTAAATCAAATTTAAAAAAAAGGGGGGATTTTGAAAATTCTGATCTATTATTTTATAGATTTTTGTTCACAGTGAGAGTGTTACTTGGTTTTAGTTAGGTGTTTTCTCTTCATCATGAGTTCAGATTGGTGGGGTTGGAAACCTGACCCTAATGCGGATATGTATACGGGTAAAGGTTTAGTACCTTCATGGGCTCAGTCTCCCACAACCTCGCCATCAGCACAAACGACTACTATTACGGCAAACCAGTGGGAATTTGTTACTAACCAAAATCAAAGTATACAAAGTCTTCTTTTGAGCGAAAATGAAACCGGTAGTAACAACCGTCCACCGAAACTGATGCATATGAACGAGTATCCCGGTTGGGAAGAAAGATTTCATACGTATGTTCTTGGGCAAAACACGGAGTTGTAGTTATCTTTTACCACGGAATTCGATCAAGCACTTGAAGAAGCCGGTTCAAATGCCGCAACATTTGGAGATCTTTCTGCCGATGATAAAAAGGCATATGATTTAGAAAAGAAAGCATATTCAATTCTAGCTCAATCCTTAAACAAAGATATTTATCATCGGTTCGTGAGATTCAAAACGACAAAAAGCCTATGGGATGCATTAAAGGCGAGAGGTCAAGGAAATGCGTCGTCACGCAAGCTGAGACATGAGCTACTCAAAAAGGAATTCGACGGATTCATGTGTATGGAAAGGGAGTCGCTGGGAGATCTTACAAGTCAATATTATCATCTGTTGAGTGAAATGGGTAATTTTGGGGTAGTGGTAACTCCGGAAGAGGTTGTCACAAAGTTTGCCGATGCATTGCCAGTTCAGTGGAATGGTTTCTTGGAAATTTTAAAGTACAATGGCACGCTAGCTACAAACAACATCCATGATTTCATTCAACTCTTGGAAAACAAGAATCAAGAGGAAATCAGGAAGGCAAAAAGAGTGCTAGTACCACAAAATCCTGATATGTACTATGGAAATTGTGGAGGTACCAGCACGGTTGCGAGACCTGCTCAGCATGCTCCGCTTCAAACGGCTTTCATCTCGAGCACCGATATGTATGGAACACCAAAACTAGCTGCCCCAGAGCAAAGCTATCAGTCTACTGGAGTACCATCATTTCTTGATCCAAACTACAAAGGTCAACAACAAGCGTGTTATGGAAATGCTTCATCAACAGTCAACGCTGGTCAACCAACTAATTCAAACACAGTTCGGCTAGACACTTCAAGTTTCTCGAAAGTGAGTGTTGAGGTGGCAAAGGAACATATGGAGCTGTTAAACACTTTGGTGAGCGCATACTGTGGGTTGGTAGCAGGGCAAATTGGGAACATCAATTTGACTCAGGAAGATTATCAGCAGATAGATAAGGATGAAATGGATTTGATGGATATCAAGTGGGCATTTGCTAGTGCTGTGAGGTGAGCAAAAGATTTTATGGAAAGAATCGGTAGAACCAGCTTGGAAAGCTAGAAAGATACCTAGTATGGGTTCGATAAGTAGGCGGTCAAGTGTTTCAACTGTGGTGAACGGGGTCACTTCAAACGTGAATGTACGAAGCCAACTCAGCATTGAAATCAGAATCCGTTCAGAAATCAAGGCAATCAACAGAATCAGAATCAGACCAGGAATAATGAGCGTGCCTTGATGCCTGCAAACAATACTCATCAAGCAGGTCCATCAAACATCAACCGAGCTCTCGTGGTACAAGTTGATGAAGGTTGTGATTGGTCAATTCAACTGGGTACCGGTGATCAGGGTGGAACAGCTTGTTTTGCTGATGTTGTCAAGGATCTAAAACACGCATGTGGAGGAGAATCTTCTTATGAAGACAGTTCTGGTTATAGTGGAAGCTCAGATGAGGAAACCTCAAGTTCAGGAGAAGATGGCATAGATGAAGTGTCACATGAGTCCATTAATGTAACAACCCTCGGTAAAACCAACACCCTTATAATATTTCCGACACTCTAGTATATTTTAAAAATACCCTTATATGTCTCTAAATACACCCCATATGTGAAAACCGAGCCCGAAATATGTTATAACATTTAAAATAAATAAAAATCTGAAAATGTTAAGTTGAGGCGGGCCACGTAGACCCACCCCAACAATTCACGCGGGCGGTATGAGGGTGTAGACCGGACTACACTGATTTCTTTAGTTCAAACGGGCCGCGTAAGCTTAAGCCTGCACTTACGCGGGCCGCTAGAGATCATCAAACGCGGATACACCCTAAGCTGACACGTGTCGACATCGTGTCAAGCCTAGTGGTGATCCGAACGAGCTATATGTTGACCATGTGTTAACGCGGGTCGCGTAAGGCTTCGCCTTACCTTACACGGGCCGCCTGAGAGTCGATTTCAGCAACTATAAATAGAACGCATCAGTTTTCGTTTTTCCGTCACTCACAATTCATTCTCAATCTCGAAATTCTGTAGAAAAAGCATTATAGTCGGGTATTATACCCCTAATTAGTGAGGTTCTGCTCCGTTGTAAGTATTATAACCCTAGTTTCGTAATAGTTACGCTGCCCGATTGATTTAGGGTTCCGTAACAACTGTCGTGGTTCTGCCCGACGTAGTTGTTGGAATGCCGTCTCGGGGAGGGTATCATTAATATTTTCAAAGGGTTATGATACTAACCAATGTACATTTGTATAAATTATAGATTATATCCAGGAAACCCTTACGAGAAGCCTAAGATAGCAATGTGAGTAATCTCCTTTTTGTTAACAGTTTTTACAAAACCTTAACTATTTTACAATGCAATTTAACAGTGATTGAGTCTTTGTAAATCTTCAATTACTGCCGGTATGTTGGGGTTTTGTTTATAAAATTTACTACACTGTAGTAAGTCAAGGTTGACAGTACGTTACCATTGGACAATGAGTTAGCCAATGTGTAATATGACCCACAAGTCAGTGGATTGATAGTACCAAATGGAGTAATTGTGTAGACATAAACAATGTGATCGCTCTCAATACTGTTTTAATTGATAAAATATTTCTTGATTAAACTGGGATTCACTCACCAGTATTTCCGACTGACAAATGTTTTTAAAACGCGTTTCAGGTAACCCAATGTGACAGCCAATTAGTAAAAAGCCAGCTGGAGAGCACTGAAGGCTTGGGAAAAATGTGGCTATAAAAGTTACCTAATAAACGATGTTTTAAATTCAATAAAATTGGGTTTATCCCTATAAGTGTATTGTAATAAGAAACTTGGGTTTTGCCCATGTTATTATTAATATCAAATATGGTGGTTTTACTCTGATAAACATTTCCTAACTATGGTCCTGATGAAAAATTCCGCTGCCAAATTAGACAAACATTGCGATACCACCGAAACTGGCTCGCGGCCACCCGTTCCCGGGACTCAGGGATCGGGGGGTGGCGATAATTGATGCAGATGTTGAGGAGCTCTTAAGGGAAGCTAAAGCAGGAAATGACAAAAGATCTATTCTGGTGGATCAAGTTGCTTATTCTTCTTCTTTGTCTTCTCATCATTCAGCCTTTATGGCTAATGTGTCACACCCCGAATTTCCACGTGTCACCGGTGGGCCCGGTGGGGGAGTATCGTGACGTGGTTGGCAACATAATAGTCAAACAACACAATATTTAAATGCACAGCGGAAGCAAGTATAGATTTAATTCAACCATACGATATTGTAATATTAAGTATCACAATTAGTCGAATATAATCCACAGGTAGATCCAAATAAAAAAGGAAACAAATGTTCAACAGTTTATGACATCCAAGCTGGCGAGACTTAATGTGGATGCTAGGAGACATGCCAGCCTATTTCGCGTAGTACCTGCACTTAACCTTTTTAAGAAAATACGTCAGTTTACACTGGTAAATACAATCAACCGACTCATTTTGAAAAGAGTTTAAGAAAATGCATTTAAGGCACAAGGCACAAATAATATTTTATAACTTGGGATAATTATTTAAATATATAATACTTGTATGGATTTACATGTTCCTTATGCGTTCAGTAGCCCGGGTCGAGCCGGGTTAAAGATCAATTAACACACCACTTTATTTATGAGACACTAACAGGTGTACGCCTACACCTGAGTGCTGAGGTCGTGGCCATTTCGTAAAATGATGCCAGGGATATCCGGGACACGGTCATTAACCCCCCAAAGGCTTTAAGCAAACAAAACAATATTAAACGAGACGTCTCAATACTTTCATTATCATTTATTCAATCAAAGATTCAACGTCCCGACCAAGCGGTATTTTATATACCGTACCCCAAGCCCGTATAGGGAAAATAAGTTAAAAGTATTTACCTGAGTAAGTATAGTTCAAAATCAGCGAGTGCAAATATCTTTTACTGGTTCTCCTAATCTGGAACGAAGGTTTATAATAACCTATTAGAATACTAACGGGTCTTTAGTTAAGCTTGCGCTTAGACCGGTTAGTTTTAAAGATACGGTTCGTACGCACGATTAAGCGAAGACCGGATAGAATGTGATTTAGACCCGACAAGTTTGAAGACTTGCTTAATATGGGTATGTGATGCACATTCTGGATTTTGAGATAAAACCGATAAGGTTTGACCCGTTTCGGCTAATTTATGTAAACTAGTTACATAAACCGAACCGAACGCGCATGAAGCGTAACGGGTATCCGTAATAGTCCTAAACAGGTTTCCTAAGTTAACACGCCTTAAATAAGTTGTGACATCAGTAGGATATCACCCATGATGCCCAAAACGAGTTTAATCACTTAATATGCCCCGTAGGGGTATTTTTGGTCATTTTAAAGATTATAAAAGGGTTTAATTAGGTTTCTGTGAACCGGGTCTGATTACATCAGTAAAATGACTTATTTAAACAGTTTATAACATTTGGTTATAAGTCTTATATGTCAAAATAGTTTTAAACCCGAACTATGCGTTAAATACGCGTATAAAGCCGTTTTAAGCGACGTACGGTTTAAAATACGATTCTGAGTTTCTTGATCAGTAAAACAGGTTCAAAACACTCTATTTAATATTTAAAATCAGTAGCAATTGGATTGGCGTTAAAAGGATTTGTAAACCTCATTTTATGGCCGAAAAGAGTATATTCGGTATTAACCGAATTAAGGCGCTAATCCAAGCTTATGATCAGTTTAAAAATAATTAAAAATCTTCAAAAATCCCAAAATATTATATTACATCAGTGGGTAAAAGGTTTGGTGTCAAAAATTGGGTTTAGATAGGTTTTATGCTAATGACGCCGTTTAATTAATAAAAGCGTTCTTAATTACGTCATTAAGCATAACTCCTAATCTAGACCTTCGATTAACGTGAAATTTTCGGGACATGCATAATAATCAGTAACTAAGATTATGGCACTTCCACATTTCCAAAAATCTCGTTTTATGGTCATAAGGGCATTACGGTCAATATTTAGGCGATTAACGGAAACATCGAACGATTAGGGATTCGAGTGGTATAAACGCAGAGGCTTATACACACATGTAACTAGGTCCTAATGGAACCTTAAGGCATGTCTAAACCTATATAAATCGGTTCAGAACCGAGGTCAACGCAAAAGTCAAACCTTTGCGTCTTTCGGCTCCGAATCGGTTCTAGATAGAAAGTTGTCGAATCAAACAAGTGTAGACAAGTTATTATACTTATTTTCAAGTTATATGACTGATAAAATAGGTTACACGCCTTCCATATCATTAAATGTGCGATTAAGGTTTCTGTTGACTTTTTCGGATAACCTTTGACTCGATAAACGACATGGTTAGGATTTGAATCAGTGAGTGACCTCTTAGGGGTTTAATACCCATATAAATACCAACTTATAACAACCTTTGATTCGACTAAACTCTGGACCGATTATTTATTATCGAAAAGTCAAACCGTAGTTATGACGGTTTGATTTCTCGGCCATAAACTAAGTATGAATGAACTAGAGAAGATCAAGGGTACTTACACAAGTCTTATGGATGATATGGATTGCTTGTAGGCTGCTTGAATGGTCTTGAAATGCTCAGGAGATGAAAAGAATGATGAATGCACAATGTTGCATATTGTGGTCTTTATAAATGACTTCAAACCCTCTTAGATGATCGACAACTAAGCCTAGGATGTTGCAATAACATCCACAAGTATGCTACACACTAGAAACCATCTTAGGGCAGCCCAAGGTATGCCAAACATGTGTTTAAGTCGGTTAAAAATCATGCAGGACACCTGTGCAGGCTTTCTGTCCAGATAAGGCAGTAGCGTAGCGCTACTGCCAAAGCCTTCAAGCTAGCGCTACGCTAGGGTGAAGAAGATCAGCTCAGCAAGTTTTTGTTATTTGCATTTCAGTCCCTGGTCCCTCGAAACATCGTTTTCAAGTTGTTTCTTGTATGCTAAGACTTTGTAATTTATATATGGGGGCTTTAATACTTATACCCACTTTGTCAAGTCCTCGGGTAACTTTGTGATCACCCGAAAAGCCCTAAATTTCAATGTTGACGATTCTAACCCTCACACACGAATTTTATCACAACTTGCTCATATGATAACGAAACTTGGTGAAATTTTTATGGTACATTCTAGTGAGCATAATTAATCGTTACAAAGCTTCGGGTTTGTCAAAAGGTCACTCAGAGGTATATCTTTAACATGTTGACACAATTAACCCCTGTAGTTTGTAATCTCTCACTTTCTTTCACAATTCGCTTCGTATGATCCGTGATCTATTCGTTTTAGGTTATAAACATTATGTAGGGTTATTGCAAAGTGTATTTATTCATTGTTGACACTTTGAACCCTTATACTTACACAGTTTCACTGTCTGTCAACTTTAGTCCTCCACGAACATTCTTTCACACGTTCAAACATTATGACACGTGTCAAGATATTATAGGACGTAAATTTTCGAGGTGTTACATCCTCACCCCCTTAAAATAAATCTCGACCCGAGATTTACTGAAACAGGTAAGGGTACTTTTCTTTCATCGTGGATTCAACTTCCCACGTGAATTCGGGACCTCTTCGGGCATCCCATTTGACCTTTACAAAAGGTATATGCTTCCTTCGAAGCTTCCTTACCTGTCGATCTTCAATCGACATAGGTTTTTCAACAAATTTCAAGCTCTCATCGATATGCACATCTGTATAGGGTATAATCACTGATTCGTCAGCGGAGTCAGCGAAACACTTCTTCAGATTGCAGATGTGGAACACATTGTGTATACTACTGAGCTCTTCAGGTAAGTTTAACTTGTAGGCAACTGACCCGACACGTTCGATAACCTCGAAGGGTCCTATGTATCTCGGGCTTAGTTTGCCTTTCTTACCAAACCGCATCACTCCTTTCCAGGGTGACACTTTAAGTAGGACTTTGTCACCTACTTCGAAGTGAAAATCCTTACGATTTGGATCAGCGTAAATCTTCTGCCTATTCCGGGCAGCTTGGAGATTGTTACGAATCTGGACAATCTTGTCCGTCGTTTCGAACACGATCTCTGGTCCTGATAACTGGACTTCTCCAACTTCCGCCCAACAAACAGGCGATCTACACTTTCTACCGTATAATGCCTCAAAAGGCGCAGCCTTTATGCTGGTATGGTAGCTATTGTTGTAGGAGAATTCGATAAATGGCAGGTTCTTATCCCAGCTACCTCCCAAGTCGATTGCACATGCACGTAGCATGTCTTCTAACGTTTGAATAGTACGCTCACTCTGACTGTCTGTCTGTGGATGGTAAGCCGTACTAAAGTTCAAACGTGTGCCCAAAGATTGTTGGAAGCTTTTCCAAAAGTACGACGTGTACCTAATATCTCGGTCAGAGATAATAGCTACAGGTATGCCATGTAAGGCTACAATCTTATCAACGTACAGTTGGGCTAACATGTCGGAGCTGTAGGTCTCCTTAATGGGTAGGAAATGTGCTGACTTAGTCAGTCGGTCGACTATCACCCAGATGGTGTCATTTCCTTTCCTTGTCTTGGGTAACTTGGTGATAAAATCCATAGTTACCATTTCCCATTTCCAAGTAGGAAGTTCAGGCTGTTGTAGCAAACCTGACGGTTTTTGATGTTCTGCCTTGACTTGCGCACACGTCAAGCATTTAGCTACATAGGTAGCTACAGACTTCTTCAAGCCTATCCACCAATAATTTGCTCTAAGATCATGGTACATTTTATCAGCTCCAGGGTGAACAGAATATTTAGAGTTGTGGGCTTCCTGAAGGATAACATCTCGGAGTCCTCCATAAATTGGAACCCATATTCGTCCATTCAATCTAAGAATTCCATCCTTGCTAAGAGATAGTTGCTCCTCAGTCATTCCTAGCTTTTCGTTAGGATAGTTAGCTTCCAACACAGCTTCCTTCTGTGCAGCTAACAACCTTTCCATCAAGCTGTTCTTTATTTCCATGCTCTTGGCATTGATTCGGATGGGTTTCACCCTCTCCTTCCGACTCAAGGCATCGGCGACTACATTCGCCTTGCCGGGATGGTATCTTATTTCACAATCGTAATCATTAAGAGTTTCCATCCAACGGCGTTGCCTCATGTTCAAGTCCTTCTGGTTGAACAGATGTTGAAGGCTCTTGTGATCAGAATAGATCACACATTTGATTCCATATAAGTAGTGCCTCCACAGTTTTAGTGCGAATACAACGGCACCCAACTCCAAGTCGTGGGTGGTGTAATTCTTTTCGTGCACCTTTAACTGACGTGAAGCATAGGCAATGACTTTGCCTTTCTGCATGAGCACACATCCCATCCCGGTGTGTGATGCATCACAATAGACTACAAACTCCTCTATTCCATCAGGCAGTGTTAGTACCGGAGCATTGCTCAACTTTTGTTTCAGAATATCGAAGGATTCCTGCTGCTTAGGACCCCAGTCAAACTTAATCTTCTTACGTGTCAGCGAAGTCAGGGGTGCAGCAATCCTTGAAAAGTTTTCTATGAATCGCCTATAGTATCCTGCCAAACCTAGGAAGCTACGAATTTCTGTAGGCGTCTTTGGCTCATGCCAATTCATGACTGATTCAACTTTAGCGGGATCTACTTGGATACCACGCTCACTAACAACATGTCCAAGAAATTGGACTGCTCGAAGCCAGAATTCACACTTTGAAAATTTGGCATAGAGCTTCTCTTTATGAAGTAGTTCTAGTATGCAGTGAAGATGCTTCTCATGGTCAGCTTGGCTTTTTGAGTAGATGAGAATGTCGTCGATGAAGACGATGACGAATTTGTCTAAGTGCGGCTTACAAACGCGATTCATGAGATCCATGAATGCGGCTGGTGCATTGGTGAGCCCAAAAGGCATCACTAGGAACTCGTAATGACCATAACGAGTCCTAAATGCTGTTTTGTGCACATCTTCATCTCTAACCTTCAACTGATGGTAGCCTGACCTCAAGTCAATCTTCGAGAAGAAACTTGCCCCTTGCAGTTGATCGAACAGATCGTCGATTCTGGGCAAAGGATACCTATTCTTGATGGTAACCTTATTAAGCTCACGGTAGTCGATGCACAGACGCATCGATCCATCCTTCTTCTTAACAAATAAAACCGGTGCTCCCCAAGGAGACGAACTAGGTTTGATGAAACCTTTGGCTAGCAAATCATCTAGCTGCGTCCTCAATTCCTTCATCTCCGTTGGTGCCAACCTATAAGGCGCCCTTGCAACTGGTGCTGATCCAGGAATAATGTCAATTCTGAATTCCACTTGCCTATCTGGTGGCAAACCAGGTAGTTCTTCAGGAAATACTTCGGGGTATTCAGAAATGACTGGGATCTCTCCAATCTTGGGTTTCGGTTCATCAATAATCACCTGTGCCATGTAGATGACACAGCCCTTCTTCAAACACTTTGAGTCTTTGAGTATAGACATCTTCTCGGGCAGCCCATACTGGGTATCTCCCTGGATAGTAAGTGATTCACCAGACGAAGTCTTGATCCTCACTTGCTTCTTATTGCAAATAATCTGGGCCTGGTTATGAGATAACCAGTCCATACCCAAAACTATGTCGAAACCGGCTAGTTTTAAAGGAAGTAGGGACAAAGGAAAAGAGTGATTCTTAATGGATATGAAACATCCATCTAATAAGGTTGAAGCGGTTTCTAAAGTGCCATCTGCTAGTTCCACCTCATAATTCACACTTAAAGTTCTAACAGGTAGTTTCAACAGTTCACAGAACTTATTATCTACAAACGACTTATCAGCGCCTGAATCAAATAACACTCTCGCATAAACATCATTTACGAGAAAGGTACCTGTTATCACGTTGTCGTCCTTGACGGCTTCCTTAGCATCCATTCTGAAGACCCTCGCATTGGTCTTCTTCCCCTCTTCATTCTTCCTTGCAGATTTTGGGCAGTTGGACTTGATATGCCCCTTTTCATTGCAACCATAGCAGGTCGCATCCTTTATCTTCTTGCAATCCACGGTTTTGTGTTCCCTGGATTTGCATAACCCACAAGAAAAAGGCTTCGATTGTGTTTGTGAGTTGGATTCAAACCTGCACTTCCCAAAGTGCTGCCTCTTGCAGGTTTTGCATCTGGGTTTTTCGCCCGACTGTTGACCATCCTTCTTAAAACCTGACCCCTTCTTCTGGTCATTGCTACCCTTCTGCTTCTTATCTGAACGCCGTGAGTTGTCATCCTCACGCTTCCTCTTTTCGGTATCATTTTTCCTTTGTGACCTCAGCCTGACAGCATCTGAGGTCAGGGATAACGATATGTCCGTTACTGACCGAAAAGTGGTTGGTCTGGAAGCTTTTACACTTGCTTTAATCTCCGGTTCCAAACCCCCGATAAAACGAGCTATACGTTTAGGCTCTGGAGTTACCAAGTAAGGGACCAACCTTGACAAAGTATTGAAAGTAGTAAGGTAGGCCTGACAGTCCAGGTTTTTCATGACCAGTGCCAGGAAATCAGATTCAATTCTCTCAACCTCATGTTGAGGGCAGAAATTCTCTTTGATTAGTGCCATGAACTGTTCCCAGGTCATGTTGTATAACGGGACTTTCCCTGTGGCTTGGATCAAAGATCTCCACCAGGCTAAGGCTTCTCCTTTGAAAGACTGTGAGACAAACTTCACAATGTCTCTATTATGACAACCACTAATATCCACCACAGTATCCATTTCATCCATCCACGTCATGCAATCAACGGATCCTTTTTCCCCATTGAAGTCTCTGGGTTTGCACGACACGAAGTATTTATAGGTGCAACCCCTATTACGAGGTTCTTGGTTCTGCACGACTCTTTGGGATGGATTACTCCTTTGATTCGAGGAGTGGTGAGTATTACTGTTGTGGGCAGTGTGGGTCCTGGAGGGTGTTCTAGTGTGTGATGCAGAATGGGTCCTCGTATGGGTACCACTTGATCCATGGTGTTGTCTATCCATAGCTCTATTAACCGCATTGTCTATCATAGCTTGCAACTCTGCACCTGCTACGTTTACATGGGCATTTTCATTTACTATCCCTGGGTGACTGTTGACTTCGTTTGAGTCTGCCATGTAGTTTAAACTGTAACATATCGACAATAATTTATTGGTGAGTTTATTATATAATTGTCTTTTATGGCAATTTTATTAACCGTGGTAAACATAGACCATATATGGTTAATTTATTACTCACATGCATTTAGGATTTCTAATATAATTTATCCTAATTATAAAATAATAACAGTATTTATTAGCACATAAGGCCTAGTCACAGGGACAATATAGATTATAAGCTAGGATTTCAGAGAATCAAAGCATGAAGGTTTGAACAAAGTTCATTACCTTTATCAGACAGGGTCATAGACTAATACTGTCTTTTGTCTCATATGAAAAATGAGAAGGGCCCGTAGGCATTCCATTACCAATGGATGGTAAAAAGAACTTATCATATTTATTAATGATTTAACCCATGATTCAGAGATCATTTAAGTGGGTTTAGAATCTTGAAAAGATCCAAATATAATAATAATACGTATGTTTCTAACGAATCATATCTGCTAGGAGTGTTAACATGTTTTCAGATGTTAACAGGGATTTGAATCTTTTTAACAAGTTTTACCATCTGGGCCAGGTCTTAAAATGACATGCAGGCTAGGTTTTACTTTTAAGATCCTTAATAAAAATAACATAGGCAGATAGATTTTTAAAAGGAATGATTCTGATTTATTTATTTCATATATAATTTAATTATGCATAACATAGCAAAGATGAAATTTATAAACTTACATTCCATTAAACTAACAGTAGTACATCTTTGCCCTAAACGGGACTTTTCACTATACAGATGCCCACGCAGGAGCTATACAGATAATACATGTCCTCACAGGGACGGTCTACAAAAGTAAATGTCCACGCAGGGACTACTAGAGACAAGTCCACGTAGGGACTAAGTACAAAGATAGATGTCCACGCAGGGACTACATACACACATAAATAAATGTCCACGTAGGGACTTGATTTAAACAAGGAAATACAACAATATATATATATGGGGATTTAACGATCCCGTTTCTTCTTCCCCTTAAGCAAGTTTGCCAACCCACTCATAAATCCCTCATTCTTCTTACGTTCCTTCTGGAAGTCTCGCTCCATTTTGGCCAGTCTTCGGCGGAGTTCCTCCTGCTCATGGGGAGGAGCCCCTGGTGGCTGGTACTGTGGTGGCGGCTGAACCGGTGCTTGATACCCCCGAGCTGGGTATCCCATTCCCCAAGGGGGTCCATATGGTCCCTCGGGATTATTATGGGCATGGTAGCTTGATGCCACGTTGTAAGGATCATCCGCATAGTTATAGCCATGGTATGCTGGTGGTCCATATGGGTTGTAAGTTACCGGAGCAGTATAAGCAGGGATTGGGTGGCCAAAACCCGGTGATGGCGGTACAATAGGTGCGGAATTCACCTCCGAAACTGGGACAGAAGGTCCTTCCATCTGTGGGACTCCATGAGTAGGCGGGTAATGGCTACCGCTAGAGTGTTGAGGGGTGTTGAGACGAAAGTCAACTTCTCGTGCTGAGATCCGTGCACCAGTCCTCCTACGTCTAGGTGGTGCTGGAGGCTCTAAATGAACTGGTGGCGGTGGAGGCGGTGGCGTGACTGCCACAAACCCGTGTTCCCCAGAGGAATCTTGATGAGGCTGCTGCGGTGGCTGCTGGTGAGGTGATGGGTGGTAAGATGGAGTATTGTACCACTCACACCGTTCAAACCGTGCCATGTGACTATCCGGACCCTGGTATGGTGTTCCGTGATATGACGATCCGTCTGAGATCACGAAAGGATGGTTCATGGATCCGGTTGAAGCCTCGACGGGATCTGTGTCCTCGTCCATATCCTGATCACCAGAAAAGTGATCTTCCGGTCCAAGTGGGTTAAAGCCCACTTGCTCTGGCAGGTACTCTGCCGGGTTGAACTGACCCTGAAAAACAGGAGTAGGGTCGCCAAAGTAACGTTGCGGGTTGTGGGGTTCGTTCTCTGACTGAGGCCCATAAGAGTCCTGATATGGAGGTGTTGAGGAGTGCGAAAAAGATCGTCTGGCATCGTCTTCATAGGTCCTCCATAGCTCCCTCGTTTCGTCATTCCTTGTAGAAGAAGTTCGTCGAAATGAAGGCCCTGCCTCATGGTCGTTAGGGGCACTAGCTGGCTCCTTTCCTCGACCACCTCGTCTAAATCTTGGCGGCATTATTGTACCTGTTAAAACACACAAGATAATAACAAGGAAAAATATAGGGCAAATTTAATTAAATAAAATAAAAATTTGAACAATTTGGATTATCCCTAAGTTCTTTGTCTAGACTCGAAGATTTAGGAATGTGCAATTGTGTAACTGAGATTAAACACAAAAGGCTAGTGTTTAATTCACTCAGAGTTGGCTCTGATACCAACCTGTCACACCCCGAATTTCCACGTGTCACCGGTGGGCCCGGTGGGGGAGTATCGTGACGTGGTTGGCAACATAATAGTCAAACAACACAATATTTAAATGCACAGCGGAAGCAAGTATAGATTTAATTCAACCATACGATATTGTAATATTAAGTATCACAATTAGTCGAATATAATCCACAGGTAGATCCAAATAAAAAAGGAAACAAATGTTCAACAGTTTATGACATCCAAGCTGGCGAGACTTAATGTGGATGCTAGGAGACATGCCAGCCTATTTCGCGTAGTACCTGCACTTAACCTTTTTAAGAAAATACGTCAGTTTACACTGGTAAATACAATCAACCGACTCATTTTGAAAAGAGTTTAAGAAAATGCATTTAAGGCACAAGGCACAAATAATATTTTATAACTTGGGATAATTATTTAAATATATAATACTTGTATGGATTTACATGTTCCTTATGCGTTCAGTAGCCCGGGTCGAGCCGGGTTAAAGATCAATTAACACACCACTTTATTTATGAGACACTAACAGGTGTACGCCTACACCTGAGTGCTGAGGTCGTGGCCATTTCGTAAAATGATGCCAGGGATATCCGGGACACGGTCATTAACCCCCCAAAGGCTTTAAGCAAACAAAACAATATTAAACGAGACGTCTCAATACTTTCATTATCATTTATTCAATCAAAGATTCAACGTCCCGACCAAGCGGTATTTTATATACCGTACCCCAAGCCCGTATAGGGAAAATAAGTTAAAAGTATTTACCTGAGTAAGTATAGTTCAAAATCAGCGAGTGCAAATATCTTTTACTGGTTCTCCTAATCTGGAACGAAGGTTTATAATAACCTATTAGAATACTAACGGGTCTTTAGTTAAGCTTGCGCTTAGACCGGTTAGTTTTAAAGATACGGTTCGTACGCACGATTAAGCGAAGACCGGATAGAATGTGATTTAGACCCGACAAGTTTGAAGACTTGCTTAATATGGGTATGTGATGCACATTCTGGATTTTGAGATAAAACCGATAAGGTTTGACCCGTTTCGGCTAATTTATGTAAACTAGTTACATAAACCGAACCGAACGCGCATGAAGCGTAACGGGTATCCGTAATAGTCCTAAACAGGTTTCCTAAGTTAACACGCCTTAAATAAGTTGTGACATCAGTAGGATATCACCCATGATGCCCAAAACGAGTTTAATCACTTAATATGCCCCGTAGGGGTATTTTGGTCATTTTAAAGATTATAAAAGGGTTTAATTAGGTTTCTGTGAACCGGGTCTGATTACATCAGTAAAATGACTTATTTAAACAGTTTATAACATTTGGTTATAAGTCTTATATGTCAAAATAGTTTTAAACCCGAACTATGCGTTAAATACGCGTATAAAGCCGTTTTAAGCGACGTACGGTTTAAAATACGATTCTGAGTTTCTTGATCAGTAAAACAGGTTCAAAACACTCTATTTAATATTTAAAATCAGTAGCAATTGGATTGGCGTTAAAAGGATTTGTAAAACTCATTTTATGGCCGAAAAGAGTATATTCGGTATTAACCGAATTAAGGCGCTAATCCAAGCTTATGATCAGTTTAAAAATAATTAAAAATCTTCAAAAATCCCAAAATATTATATTACATCAGTGGGTAAAAGGTTTGGTGTCAAAAATTGGGTTTAGATAGGTTTTATGCTAATGACGCCGTTTAATTAATAAAAGCGTTCTTAATTACGTCATTAAGCATAACTCCTAATCTAGACCTTCGATTAACGTGAAATTTTCGGGACATGCATAATAATCAGTAACTAAGATTATGGCACTTCCACATTTCCAAAAATCTCATTTTATGGTCATAAGGGCATTACGGTCAATATTTAGGCGATTAACGGAAACATCGAACGATTAGGGATTCGAGTGGTATAAACGCAGAGGCTTATACACACATGTAACTAGGTCCTAATGGAACCTTAAGGCATGTCTAAACCTATATAAATCGGGTCAGAACCGAGGTCAACGCAAAAGTCAAACCTTTGCGTCTTTCGGCTCCGAATCGGTTCTAGATAGAAAGTTGTCGAATCAAACAAGTGTAGACAAGTTATTATACTTATTTTCAAGTTATATGACTGATAAAATAGGTTACACGCCTTCCATATCATTAAATGTGCGATTAAGGTTTCTGTTGACTTTTTCGGATAACCTTTGACTCGATAAACGACATGGTTAGGATTTGAATCAGTGAGTGACCTCTTAGGGGTTTAATACCCATATAAATACCAACTTATAACAACCTTTGATTCGACTAAACTCTGGACCGATTATTTATTATCGAAAAGTCAAACCGTAGTTATGACGGTTTGATTTCTCGGCCATAAACTAAGTATGAATGAACTAGAGAAGATCAAGGGTACTTACACAAGTCTTATGGATGATATGGATTGCTTGTAGGCTGCTTGAATGGTCTTGAAATGCTCAGGAGATGAAAAAAATGATGAATGCACAATGTTGCATATTGTGGTCTTTATAAATGACTTCAAACCCTCTTAGATGATCGACAACTAAGCCTAGGATGTTGCAATAACATCCACAAGTATGCTACACACTAGAAACCATCTTAGGGCAGCCCAAGGTATGCCAAACATGTGTTTAAGTCGGTTAAAAATCATGCAGGACACCTGTGCAGGCTTTCTGTCCAGATAAGGCAGTAGCGTAGCGCTACTGCCAAAGCCTTCAAGCTAGCGCTACGCTAGGGTGAAGAAGATCAGCTCAGCAAGTTTTTGTTATTTGCATTTCAGTCCCTGGTCCCTCGAAACATCGTTTTCAAGTTGTTTCTTGTATGCTAAGACTTTGTAATTTATATATGGGGGCTTTAATACTTATACCCACTTTGTCAAGTCCTCGGGTAACTTTGTGATCACCCGAAAAGCCCTAAATTTCAATGTTGACGATTCTAACCCTCACACACGAATTTTATCACAACTTGCTCATATGATAACGAAACTTGGTGAAATTTTTATGGTACATTCTAGTGAGCATAATTAATCGTTACAAAGCTTCGGGTTTGTCAAAAGGTCACTCAGAGGTATATCTTTAACATGTTGACACAATTAACCCCTGTAGTTTGTAATCTCTCACTTTCTTTCACAATTCGCTTCGTATGATCCGTGATCTATTCGTTTTAGGTTATAAACATTATGTAGGGTTATTGCAAAGTGTATTTATTCATTGTTGACACTTTGAACCCTTATACTTACACAGTTTCACTGTCTGTCAACTTTAGTCCTCCACGAACATTCTTTCACACGTTCAAACATTATGACACGTGTCAAGATATTATAGGACGTAAATTTTCGAGGTGTTACATAATGTCGGCAGTTCGTCAAGCCAGGTATGTGTCGATGAATCTAAATATGATAAATGTAATAATTGTGTTGATTTGGGTGGGAAATTGTCTGACTTGTGATGCGTGTGTGGTGGTATATAGATTTAAGTATATTTTAAGCCCTTTTTACACGTTAGTCAAGTTTTAAATTTATAAAACACGATATTTACTAACACCAAACACACATATGGGCAAGTGCACCCATCGTGAGCGTACTATAGTGTTGGTAAGATACCGAGGTCGTCCAAGGACACAAGAGCTTTTAGTACCGGTTTATCCTCAACGTCTAATCAAATCAAAAGTTAGAAAAAGGTTTTAAACAAGAAAAATAAAAACTAACTAAAATGCTGAAAAATAAAAATAAAAATAAAAACAGATAGACAAGATGAATCACTTGGCTCCGACTCGTGTTTAGTGTAACCTTTGATTATTTCCGCACTTTTGCACTTTTTAAGAGATTATCTTAGTTATTGTAGTAGGCCCCTCTTTTGAAGGTGACGTTACCCTCAACCCAGTAGTTTGATTCAGCAAGGATACAATCCTAAAGGGTCGGAATATTGAAAGATAATTAATTAAATTATTAATGCATATTATGGTAGGCCCATCTTTTGAAGGCGACGTTACCCTTGGCTAAGTAGTCTGAGTCAGCAGGGATACAGTCCTAAGTAGCCGGGTTAAAGTATTAATAGTAGCTTACATATGAGGGGATCAAAGAGTTTGGACCCCCGCCATCCAATACCGGTGGGTATTGAAGGAGGTCCTACTAAATTTGACCCAGGTCCTTGCAGGATCTATACACTGAACAAGGCAACACTCTTACCAAACCGTTCCCTTAACCCCCGACCAGGTAGCCAACATATCTCCATATAGACCGTGGAGATATGAATGGTGAAAATATTTTATTTTATATAGACTATAAAATAATGCCAACACACCATGGACAAACGAAAAGGAAGAATCACCTTCAACATAAGAAACTAGTTTTTAAAGTCATTAATACATAACCAAGTAAAAAGTGCGAAAAGATTAAAAATAAAAAGTATTACACTAGACACTTGTCTTCACCAAGTGAGGTAAGAGACTTAGGCAAACATGGCCTTTGATTGTCAAGAACTCTTACGATCAATCTTGGATCCCGAGACGACTCACACACTCTATGATGGACAATGGATGATGGTGGTGGATGATGGTGTTGTGATGGTGGTGGGTGAAGTGTAAGAGAGGTGGTGTGCCAAGGGATGGTTTGCAAATGAGCCAAGCACCCCTATTTATAGGCTGAACAGTAGCTCGGGCACGGCCCCGTGTCCATCCTTCTTCTCTGTCTTCATTAATTGCTCTTGTCTGCATTAGTTGACCACGGCCCTGTGTCCGCTGGGCACGACCCCGTGTGCAGAAGCGTATCTGTACTATCAAGATTTGCCTGGATTCTGCGAATCTTATAGTTGACCACGGCCCCGTGTCCGCTAAGCACGGCCCCGTGGTGGGCAATAGAAGCTTCTAGAACTTTGTCTTTTATGCTGACACTTGGGCACGCCCCCGTGTTCACTGAGCACGGGGAGTGTTAAGTCTTCTGTCTTCTTGATTTTGCTTGGGAAGATGCTGTCGGGGGGTCGGGCATGCCACGTTTGTTCCTTTTCTTGTATTTATGTTAGATTTAGCTGCCTTTTTGCTTCTTTTGTTAATTTGAGCTCATTTAATCCTGAAAATACAAAAGGAAGACAAAAACATACATTTTCCAACATTAGTACTAAAAAGGGTTAGTTTTATGCCACAATTGATGTAATTTATATGTTGCATTTTGTGCACATCACTTGCAAAGCAAATATGATGATTTGCAAAGCAAGTATGACGTGACATTTATCCACAATCAAAGTTTGATCGTGGATCTTGCGAAATGCACAGAGGCCAACTTGTTCCATAAAAATCATGAAAAAGAATTTAAGAAAGTAATTGACACATTAATGGAAGATAAAACCGAGCTAGTAAAAATAGTTTCAAGAAAGCAAACTGCTATAAATAACTACATCACTAGGCTCGAGGAAGCACAAAAGGATTTGGCCTGTGTCAAGTGTGAAAATGAGGCGATCCAGCGTAGGATATATAGTTACTCGAACACTAGGTATGTGCTGGATCACATCATTGACATACAAAAGGAGAAAAAGGATGTCACGTGCATTGGATATAAGAAGTGTCCTCCACCGTACAGACACAATTATACCGCAATGCCTGATGAGGAAGATAAACCTTAATTTGAGCCATCTGTTCCTTTAAGTGTTGAGGAATTTGCAGCTGGACTTGGTTACACAAAGGAAGTATCGTCAGATTCGGATGGATCAGCAGATACGAAAGTATCAACTGCTGAACAAAATCAGGATCCTCCAGTCATTGTTGAGAATGCTGATTCTTCAGATGATGAATCCGATGATACTGAAACTGCACAGTCTGATGCGGTTATCAAAGAAGAGGACATACCTCTCGAGAATCACATTCTATGTGACCCTCCCACAAAACCTGCTAAGACTGTTCAGGTTTAATCCAATTCTACACAAGAATCTGAGAGTGTGAATTTGCTGTACACTCTAGTTGGTGATGATAAAGTTTATTCAAACAAAGATTTTCCAATTAAAAATGTAATCAATCTTTAATCAGCAAAGTTTTTGAAGATTCGACAAGTAAGTTTTTGGGAGAGTCGAGTTCACGAGTTGTGGTAACTCAATGTCCTCCGATTCCAAAAGCTGAATTTCGAAAACAATATGGCAATCAGAAATTACCAACAGAGAAAATTCAGCAAAATCACACTAAACCAAAAGGAAAATCGACAACTCAAGGTCGAAAGGAACAGAACCAGAGGAAGAACAAAAAGGTGAACTTTGTGAAGTCAAAGGGAACGGATAAAATTGAAACATTTGAAAACAAATCTAACATAGATTATGTTAAGCAAGTTAAAATTTTGAAAAGAAATGATCAACATAACACAGGACCAAGTACCTTGAAATCACAAAGTTCATCAACGAGACATCAACATGATACTTCGGGGTTTGTTGAACGAAGGTCATGTTTTGAGTGTGGTGAATTTGGACATATCATTCAAAACTGTCCGTCTCTTCATAAGTTAAAAGGTAAAGTTGATGTTCCCCGTGAGCAAAATTACCAAAAGCGATATATTTCTCCAAAACAAGATCCCCGTCTTGTGAAAGAAAGGGAGAAGAAACAGAAACGCAAGCAAATCAAGGAAACTGAAAAAGCTCTTAAAACCGATGTGGTACAAAAACAATCTGTTTCAGTTAAACCAGAAATTTCAAAAATTTCAAAAACTTCAAACAATCATGAAGTTAAAATTTCAAACAATCAAACTGGTAAAACTCAACAGACATGGAAACATAAATTGGTCACATACTTAGGGGGAGCATCACCATTTCCAAATCATCGCGAAGTCGAAATAACTTTTGCCGATGAAAATGGAAGACCCAAGTCCATAAAGGCTTGGGTCACCATCTCCAACTGATCATTTGAGTTCATGTGCAGGGTGTTCCAGGAGGAACTATCAGTAGTCTTTGGATTGTTGATAGTGGGGCATCCATGCACATGACAGGCGACATGAGGCTTCTCTACGATGTTAAATCTATTAGAGGAGGTTATGTTGCTTTTGCTGGAGATAAAAGGCGGATATATTACTGGTGAAGGAATGGTTTCCAACGGGGTTGTCAGTTTTGACAAGATCAACTTTGTGCAACAACTTGATCACAATCTTCTAAGTGTTTCTCAAATCTGTGAAAAGAAGTTTTCAGTACACTTTGATGCTAATGGATGTTATGTGCTAAAGCCCGGTTTCAAGATCCCGAAAGATTAGAATCTCTTATATGCACCAAGGGTTAATGATTTATATGTCCGTGATATGAGCCAAGCAATCACAACGTCTGCACAAGTAACATGTTTTGTTTCCAAAGCCACGGAAAAGGAAACGATCTATAGGAACAGACGGATGGGTCACATTCACCTAAGGAAAATGAATCATCTGGTGAAGAATGAATTAGTAAATGGTGTTCCCGTCAAAAACTTTCACTTACAAGATTTCTGTGTTTCGTACCAGAGAGGAAAACAAAATATGAAATCACACCCGATAAAGAAGATCAACACAGTTGCAGTGCCGCTTGAATGCTTGCACATGGATTTATTCGGTCCTATCAATCGCAAAAGCATCAGTAATGACTCGTACTGCCTCGTAGTGACGGATGATCATTCAAGATTTTCTTGGGTGGCATTTATGGCACACAAGAGTGAAACTTTTGAAATTATCAAAAACTTAATCACTACGATTGAGAATTTGTATACTTTGAAAGTTTGATGCATACGCAGCGACAATGGAACTGAGTTTAAGAATCATGCCATGGAGGAGTTCTGTAGATCCAAAGGTATTCTTCACGAATTCAATGCTAGATACACTCCTCAACAAAATGGAGTCGCTGAGCGTAAGAATGGAACATTGATCGAAACTGCTAGGATTATGTTAGTAGAGTCACAGTTGCCCATTCCCTTCTGGAGTGAAGCTGTGGCCTTGGCATGCTACACGTTGAACCGAGTCCTTACAGTAAAAAGACACAACAAGACCTGCTTTGAGCTTCTTCACAAACGAAAACCAGACTTGCAATTTCTCGAACCGTTTGGGGCTCCTTGCACTATGATCGATCCGGATGGAAAGTTTGGGGCAAAAGCAATTGAGGGATACTTTCTTGGGTATGCTAACCCAAATTTAAGAGTTTGGAATATCGAAACGAAAAGGATCGAGGAATGGTTTGAAGTCCGACTACAAAGGCACACCTTTCTAGTCAGATGTCCGGGTCAGCCATGGATGTTTGAGTAAGATAACTTTTTCAATTCGATCAATATTGAGGAAGAAGTTGTAGATGCTGCGGCACAGATGTTTTTCGAGAGTGACAACGCAACAGATTCTCCGTTGGTTCATCCAATTATTGTCAACAATCAAGAATCATCATCAGTTAATAATAATGCTCTCGAGAATGAGGATTTTCCCGATGCTACTGAACTAAACGAATCTTCAGAGGATGATGAATTTCTCGATGTAGACCAAGAAGCTCCTGCAACTGTTGTGCATGGTACTTCTGAGGCTACACCCCCTAAGGACTGCCCTAAAACAGCTGAAGCTACTGCATCATCCTCTTTGCCAGTTCAGGGTATTGATTTGGTTGTTGATCTCAACTTCAACAATCTGGGTATAAATGTTCCAGTTCCAGATAATCCAGAAACGAGAATCCATAATACCCATCCTCACCAAAACATCATTGGTAATATTCAAAGTGGCGTGCAGACGAGGAATCAGTTGAGAAACAACAACAATGCTGGCCAGTATGCAGCGATTAGAGAATCGGGTTTGCAGAATGATTGGTCCTTCGCGTGTTATGTCTCACAAAAAGAACCAAAGTCTTGGAAAGAAGCATTAAAGGATAATTCTTGGGTGGAAGCTATGCAGGAGGAACTGCAATAATTCCAGAAGCTAGGTGTCTAGAAACTGGTTGAGAAGCCTGAAAACTACAAGAAGATTGGCACCCGTTGGGTTTTCAAATGCAAGAAAGATGGCCGTGGAGTAGTTGTCCGAAACAAGGTGAGATTAGTTGTTCAAGGTTTCCGTCAGATTGAAGGGATAGACTACAACGAAGTTTATGCACCGGTTGCACGTCTTGAAGCTATTCGAATTTTTCTAGCCTATGTTTCCTTCAAAGGATTCAAGGTTTATCAGATGGACGTGAAAAGTGCATTCTTACATGGTGTGGTTGAAGAAGAGGTGTATGTCGAACAGCCTCCGGGTTTTGAAGATCCTATTCATCCTGATCGGGTTTGGTTGCTCAACAAAGCTCTCTACGGATTACATCAAGCACCGAGAGCTTGGTACACAACCTTATCTAACTATCTGCTGGAGAACGGTTTTCGCCGGGGTCTTATCGATTGCACGCTTTTCATCAAAGAAAACGATGGAGATCTTCTGTTGGTTCAGGTATACGTAGATGATATTATCTTTGGTTCAACTAACGATGTTTTGTGTAGGGACTTCGAGCGTGTTATGCAGGAGAAATTCGAGATGAGCGCCTACAAGTTCAACAAACGGAGTCTGGGATATTCATCCATCAGACTAAATATATTGGAGACATCATGAGCCGGTTCCAGATGTCCGAAGCGACGCCCATTGGTACCCCACTTCCACAGAATCACGGGATTACTCCGGACCTGAAGGGTGAAAGCGTTAACTCTTCATTCTATCGCGCAATGATCGGATCTCTTATGTATCTCACAGCCTCGAGGCCCGACATAATGTATCCTACGTGCCTGCTCGCTCGCTATCAAGCCAACCCGAAGGCCTCACATCTAGCAGCTGTAAAAAGGATTTTCCGCTATTTGAAGGGTTGCCCGGACACCGGTCCCTGGTACCCTAGGGATGATAGCTTCGACTTGATCGCGTTTAGTGACTCTGGTTTTGGTGGCTGAAAAATCGACGACAAATCCACGACAGGTGGATGTCAGTTTTTAGGAAATCGCCTGGTTACATGGCAGTGCAAGAAGCAGACTTGTGTCGCTACATCGACCTGTGAAGCTGAATACATTGCTGCCTCAAGTTGTTGCTCCCAAGTCCTGTGGATTCAACAACAAATGTGGGACTACGGTTTTGAATTCCTATCTACTCCTATTTTCGTTGATAATTTTGCTGCCTTACAGATCACTAGAAATCCTGTGCAGCACTCAAAGACCAAACACATCGAAATCAAATATCACTTCATACGTGATTGTTTTGATAAAAGACTAATCGATGTTGTTAAGGTCCACACCGATGACCAACATGCCGATCTTTTTACCAAAGCATTTGACAAATCACGATTTGACTATTTACTAATGGTAAACGGCATTAAGGTCAAGCCTGAGTAAACCAACATCGAAAAATCATTTTTGTAAATACTTGTTTGTGTTTTCTTAATTTCTCGTACTTTTTGCATTTTAGGGGGAGTAAAAACGAAAAATACAAAAACATTAAAAATTTTAAAAATACAAAAACATCGAAAAATTTCAAAAACACAAAAACAATAGAAAAACAAAAATGAGTTTCCTGGCGAGAAAAAGAGAAAATGATAGTACATCAGTGGTCTGTGGAAACCTCTTTGAACTTAAAATGAAAAACGATAAGCAGTTCTATATAAGATGTATCGGTAAGCTCACAATCATTTTAAAGTGTGCAGGGTGATATAAACCTAATTCGACTGAAGACTGTGTGTGAACCGCTCATCGGCATATGGTCTTGGTACCGAAATTTCGTTTGATAGATTGCCGAAGTTCTGAGATACGTGGTCTTTATGCTGTTTATCATCTGGATATCATGGTTGTTTCTTTTACCGAAAACAATGGAGACGCAAGTTTAGAGCTTCCATGATACCATACATACGTGTAAATATCATTCAAACATGTATATAATACATGATGCATTTGACCTCAATAAGTGATAAACAATCACATGTCCCTATCAATAAGTGATAAAATATCACAGTTTATCTGGGAGTCAAGTTCGTCTCTTTGTCGGTACGATGGTACTAACCTGTTCACGGACTTGCTCTTGTGCCCTGCATGCATCGAATATCAAGTTCCTCATCAATAAGTGATTTAATCACATAGGGCTTGTATTCATCCAAAAATAAGTGAGTATCTCACATCATATACGTTGAAAACAGATGATAAATGGTATACTCACCAGTAAGATGAACTCTCGTGCATACCTTGATACGGGAATGTGTCGTGTGTGGATGAACACCGGTCGGTAAGTATAAATCATATCTTAACGTATCCCCTAACCGTGAGTACATCTGATAAGTTGAGTTTAAGTGAACAACAATACTGATAATCGTTACAGGATGCTTATCTTAATATTAACTAGTTGAACAACAAGAGCATTTTGGCATTACCGTACACTGATATGATTCTCTTACTCTCGAAATTCGCAAAAAGAATGTCTGTAAATATTTATTGAATGCTCTCAATTTCTGCATCTCTGTATATATTTATTTACAGCTTTCCGTCTTTAAATTTGAAATATTCAAAAATACTAAAAAGATTTTAGGTGTGTTTTAATATAAACTTTATAAAAGCCAAAAAGATTTTATTTCTCTCTTATTTTCGATTGTACGATGTTGGATCTCGAGTCTTTTCCACCTGAAACCTGTTCGAAACCTAAAACAACTGCATCTTCATAAACGGTCAACGTTAACAAGTTTTGAAAGTTTAAATCTAAAAATTGTTCAAATTTTACGACTTTCAAACTGTTGTCGGTTGGTGATTGATTGAGAGTTGGTCATATGTGTGTCGTTTGGTAATGTTGACTATATTCCAAGCGGTTGTTCTCATTACGCGTTTAGCTTTCTTGTAAGTGCAGATGCGACATCCAAATCAGCTAAAGGCGAAGAGAATGTGTTAGACGACAAACTTGGAATGAAGACACGACATGGATGCAATCAAAGGATCAAGATGATCAAGTTGCTGCTGACCACTTCTCAACACCGCAAGGATCTAAAATTCGAGGATCAATGTCTCATAAGCAACGTTTAAGGGGGAGTTTGTTGATACACTCCCTGTTTGTGAAACGTGAAAACATCTCAAGCTCCGACAACATAAAGAATGACCCTCACGAGCAGCATCCAAGGGGGAGTTTGTTGATACACTTTGTGGATGCCGCTCAGTTCAGTTCGACTCGGTTAGGTTCGGCTCAATGTCGCCGTCGCGACATTCCTTCGTCGTGCGCCCCAGAGTTCGACACGCGAAGCACGAAGAGCCGCAATTCGTCATCACCATGACATCACCATGATGATGTCATGTAGTTTGACCAAATGACAAAATGCATGCAACTATTGAAATTATCTGTGCATTCGTTGATTTAATAGTTGTTGGGCCAAGTGCCTTGATTGGGCCTGTTAACTCAACGAAGAGTCCATGATCAACGAAGCCTTATTTGGATGAACCCTCAAGTGGACGAACAATGCCATGCTACGAACGCTCTCTTGGTTGGACGAAACCTTGATGTCACGAACCCTCAAAGGGTTCGCCCATGTCTCCTTGCAACGAACACTTTGTGGACGAAGAGTCAAAGCCATGAAGGGTGACTCTTCGTGGGCTCTCTTACAATTCGCGGCCCTGTCAACCCTTCGTGGATGTTGCTGTTTTACTTCTCCTATTTAAACAACTTGCAGAACACAGAGACATAATAGGACACACACTGAGAGAGACACGAGAGAACCAGTGAGTTTGTGAGAGCATAATCTTCTGTAATTGTTGTAAACAAACACTTCTAGTTATAACATTTGAAGCTTTAAACGTTGTATCTTGTCTTGTATTTTCGTGTTCTTCACTCGGTTTGCTTACCCGGTTGGATTCCGCACAACCGGGTGTGTTCGGTAACAAGGATAAGGTTACTAGATCCTCCGCTAGTGGACCTACAGAAATTTCACTTATAGTTCTTAACTTTCTAAAATTACAGTTATAGCCCATACTTTTTGCATAATCGTTTCTCAGATAGTCCTTAACGTGGATTAGAGCTGGCAAATCATGTTATAGCAGGTTTAGAAGGTCTTTGACGACGCGAACAACACAAGTTACTCGTTTAACTACTTCATATCAATGCCTGTAACACACTTGTATGTTTTATGTACCAAAAAAGAGAAATGATGATCCTGAACTTCTAATTAATTTTATTAAAAGATATTTACACAATTGAAGAGTTGATCTTACTTATGAAACATCCATGCGAACGAGATAAAGTATGAGATTAATCAAAAGAAGTATGAGTTTGAATAATGATTTTAACTTTTAAATTATATTATGCCAATAACACGAAATTATGTATTGTTTACACATATATACTTGAAAAGGTTAATCTTTATTTTTATTTCTCTTATTTGGTATATAAATTACATTTGTTAAATCCATACAGTATAAGAGTTTTTTAAGGATATATTGTTTTTATTATTTAGTATAGATAATATAATATTTTGAATTTTTCATCGGATTTAGTTATTTATCCTTGAAATCTAATATTATGTTATTCAATTAATATAAACATAATCTAATCACAAATTTCAAATCACCGTTTAGCAATGTTCGATATTATTATTATTATTATCAAATATGTTTTTAAATAATGTAAATATAAATATAATATTCAAACATAGATCATTGTGTAATTTTATCATCATACACGTGAATATTAGCCATAAACTATAAAAAAAAATTAATACCATAGTCCCATGCTAACATAAACCTTGTGTATCCTCATTATTATTAATTTAGTTTTGAGAAAGTGTAATGACATATAAATATAAAAAAAATTCAAGAACTATCCTCGCAATCACTCTATCTATCGTGTGTCGAGTATATCCGTTAGTTTTTTTAAAGATATAACTTTTTTTATTATCTTATCTGGTATATATAATTAGATTTATTCAACACGTGTAATGCTCAATGTTTTTTAGAAGATATAACTTCTTTTATTATTTACTATACAAAATTACATATATTCAACCCGTGTAATACATGGTGATTTTAAAAATAAAACTTTTTATAATTATTATTTGGTGTATAAAAATAGTTTTATTCAACTTGTGAAATATACGGGGTTTTTATTTATTTAATATATAAAATTATATTTATTTAACCCGTGTAATACACAGGGTTGTAACATAGTATTTCTTATATATAAAATGGGATGTTATTTGGTTAATATTCCTATAGAAAGATAAAATATTGGCAATTGAATACAAATGTTTGATTTCGAAAGCTATTGAATGTGGAGGTTTGACGCCTACTCTAGTGGGAACTTTTACATAAATTGAGATAAATGCTTGGATAGTCCTTGTGGTTTAGTGAAATTTCACTTATAGTCCCAAACTTTCTAAAATTACAGTTATAGCCCATACCTTTTGCATAATCGTTTCTCAGATAGTCCTTAACGTGGATTAGAGCTGGCAAATCATATTATAGCAGGTTTAGCAGGTCTTTGACGACACGAACAACACAGGTTCTAAGCATCCATACGACTCGTTTATCTACTTTATATCAATGTCTGTAACACAGATGCATGTTTTATGTACCAAAAAAGAGAAATGATTAGGGCTGTAAATGAACTGAACGTTCAGCGAAAAGTTCGTGAACTGTTCGGCGGGAAGTTCGTTTATGTTCGTTCGATTAACTTAATGAACAAACACAAACAAAAAATTCCGTTCGGTTAGCTTAGCGAACGAACACGAACACAGGTCTCATTCGTTCGACTGCGTTCGTGAACGTTCAGTAATATGTTCGGACGTTCGTTCGTGTTCGTTTGTTTATATTAAAAAACAATAAATAATAAACCTTTTATCTAAACATATTGAAAACTTGAAACTCTATTTTTTCTAAGTTAGCTAAAATTTGGACATTCTAAGACATTTTTGGGGATAATTATGTCTAAGTTGGTTAAACTTGATTTATCGTTTGGTGATGTAGTAGACTTCTTGTGTTTTGATTTATCATTTAATGGTTGGATTTAACTGCTTATATCAAATGTTTAAGTAAAACAATGTTTTTATGTTTTATTTTCAAGTTAAATATTCGGTTGTGTTCGTTTTTATTTGCTTGCATTCGTTTGGGTTCAAGACCAGTGTTCACGAACTGGTTGTGAACAACTGAATTTGCTTAACGAACGAACACGAACACAAACTTATGTTCAGTATGCGTTCGTGAACAATTCACGAATATGTTAATTTCCTTAACGAACAAACACGAACATGGTCTTGTACGTGTTCGTTCGATTCGTTTACAGCCTTAGAAATGATGTATCCTAACATTTTAATTTTAACTAATTATAAAAAAGTGAAAAAATCACTAGTTTACTCCTTCCCAACATCACTTTCCACTGTCCCCCAAACCCAACCACGGCATCCCTACAACCACCCACCGATTGACGCCACCAGCAACCGCATTCACGCCTCCTGCAACTCCGACCCTTCACCGTCGATTCCACGACCAGAACCCGATTCTACAACCACAACCTAGCTTCGGTGAGTACACACCCTAGTTATTTCATAGGTGAATGTGTAGTTGAATTTGAAACTTTTGGATTGTGAAATTATTGAGTTAGGTTAGATTTTGAATTTAAATGTGTTGAGTCTCCAGACGTGTTTTTGGAATGAATACATTTGGAAATTTCAAAATCATTATGAACATTGTATGAAGATTTCTGTTATTTTATAGTTGGATGTGTGGTTGATTTAGGTGTCATTTGTTCCATACGAATCACATTTAAATTGCCCTGTTTTTTTTTTTTTTTTTTTTTTTTTTTTTTTTTTTTTCATACGAATCACTTTAAAGTGCCCCCTTATCTGCATACAATTACTGTCTGCAGTTTCAACACACTACTGAAATTATTCACTTCTCTAAGCATATTTTTTTTTTATTTGGATGAAGCTAAGTTCTTCAAGTGAAGCGTGGAGATATTGTTGGTATCGTCGGGTTTCAGTTTATATGCTTTTATTTGGAGTAAATCTTTTCATTGTCGCTTTACTTCGTTCGGATTGTCATTATATTTCTTGAGCATCCCACTTGATGTTTGATGCTTTATTTGGAGTAAATCTTTTATTTGGGTTGAAATGGGTCTGCCTGCTTTGAATCAAAACACTTTTTGTTTAGATTCTGAACTGTTGTAAATAATTAGTATGTTTTATATGATTACAAAAGGCAATGAAGACGACATCGATGAGGGGGAAGAATGATGATATTGCCTTGTACGTTATGTTTTAGACTTATAACTTAGTTTGACAAAGAAACTTGTTATGTTTTAAACTTGATGTTATTTGTATGTTTTATTATAGATATCCTATTTGTGTTATGTTTGTTTGAGACTTGACATGTATATTTATAATTCGGTTTTGGGAAATACTGGAAACCCTAGCTTTTGAAACTGAAATTTTGACTTTTAACACTGTTTCTTTAGAGATGGATTGGATTTCAGAGCTTCCTGAATCAGTTGTTCATCACATCCTCTCTTTTCTTAATAAACTCAAAGGCTCTCCTGCAGATCTTGTTAGAATGAGTGTACTCTCTAAGACCATGTATAGTGGTCACCCCCATCACCTCCCATGATGTGGGGTTATGCGACACGTGGCGTTTGTGTAAGAGATGGGGGTTACATCACACGGGTGTGTAGTGGGGTTATACCCTTCAATTATACATATATGTGTATGTATATATATGTGTGTGAGAGAAAAACAAATGGTTTTAGGGGTATGGCGCTGTGAAAATTTTCGCAGGGGAAGCAAGTTGGAGGGGTATGGCGCCCCTCGGGGCGGTGTACGAAGGCGCCAAAAGGCGCTATGTGGTGAGGGGGCGCTATATCAGTCCCGACTACGGGTTCGAGTCAGTTATGTCCCTATTTTCCAATTTTTTTTGCCAAATAACAATCACTGATTCATCATTCATGCCTTTCGCCCTTTCCTCTTTATCATTACAGAACACCACACACCGCCACTATCCTCTCGTCTCTAGCCACCACACGCCGTCACACAGCCACTTGCCGGAGCCACTTCAGCCTCTGCACGCAGCCCCTTCTATCACTCAGACATTCTCTTCAGGTTCGTTTAAACTTTAACCCCTATAAGTCATCTATCTGTCATTCTTAATTGATTTATTTTGTTGTCATGTCACCACATTCAAATGTTCAATATCTATATGGGTTATTTTTTCTTCTGCTCTCTATGCACCTCATTTCTTTGTCTATTCTGTACTGATAGGTTTTAGGGGGCACACCAACTGTTCGATGAAATGCTTTAGCTAGTTTGCTGTTTGATGAAATGCTTTGTATTCAGCTTAATACCTGTGATGTACGATTCATTATGTTTTGTTGCATAAAGCTGCTCTTAAGATGTTTTTATATGTTTATGACATTGCAAGTTTACGACTATTCGTTAATGAATTTATATGTTTGATTTGGGACAGAAGGTTTGAAACTGGTTTTGAGTCTTCTTTGTTTCTCGTTTTGTTTTGCGTAGAAGTTTCGTCACTTTTTGACTTTCATATAATGCAGTTTTGTGGTATATAAAAAAAGGTAGGCGTAAAAGATTGGTATGGAAAAACAAGAGGAAAATTCCAGTGATTTTGTTAGTTGCATGTTGATTATCAGGCCCAATTAGATGTACATGTATGTGACTTATGATTTATAAAACCCTAACTGTTGATCAGTCGTATGGATAAATAGGAAAGTCCAAATTACGATGAGACTATGGAATTACTAGTTGTTTTATAATTTTAACAGATTATGTGTGAAATCTCTGTAGGATTGTATGACTTTATGTTGAACCATATATGGTAGTATAAATTTGAGGTAGAAATATTTCTATATATTGCAAAGATATGTAAGTATTAGCAAGTTCGATGATTATTGATAATTGAAGTCCATTGTTTGGAACCTGATATGTTGGAAGAAAAGGGGTTCCATAGAATCTCTATGGTTGTAATTTAAAAGGTTTAATTGTATGCCCATAAGGTGTTTGTTATAATGCCTCAATCAACCAAGTAGTAAAGTTCAGTAGTAACTACTAAGATGTATGTTGAAACTTTATAATTTAATGTGATTCGTGGTTAACTTAGTAGAAAGCTCAAGTTTGTCTTTATAAGGTGCCCAATATGATTAAAAGAACTTGGTTTAAGTTAATGATGTAAAATAGTAAAGCTGATGGAAAGGAAATCTAGTTGTTGACATGTTTTCTAAAATCGTATAAAATCACGTGTCTGTTTGGGGTGTATTTTATATGGTTTGAAAGCTCTTGAGTCTACTTTCTACATATTTTTTAGTATGAAAAAAAATACATACGTTAGATGCATGAAAACAGCAAAAGAAAATAGCTCTACAAAATGTAATAAGGATTTTTACATATTTTCCACTTATAAGTTGACTTATTACATGTTTACCCAAACATAAAATTCAATTATATATTTCCGCTTGGTAACTCATGTATATTACATATTTCTCCTTTTCATTAAAATTATGAATAATGGATTTTAATAATCTTAACTATTGCCTGTTGGCCGGTAACGGTCCCAACTTCAAAAATTCTCACTGGTGGTCCCATCTTTTCACATATTGGCCTTCAATGGACTCTGACCAATAGAAGGCTAACGTCGTTAGTCTCTGGTCACCGAAAAACTTTATTTTGACCGGAAAACTCAACCTTTTCGTCTCAAACCTGTAACCTTATTACGCACCTTTAGGAACCTTTTCTAGTAAAAGCCCAATTATTAATGTCGTCGGAAAAAACTTTTTTTGCCGGAAAACTTCTTTTTGGCCGGAAAACTCAACTTTTTAGCCGGAAAACTCAAAGTTTTCATCCCAAACCTGTTTGTAACCATAGATCAGACCTTTAGCAACCTTTTTCCGACTAAAAACGTTTTTCCGGCGACCGGAGACTAACGGTGTTAGGGTTCTGTTAGTCAGGGTCCATTGAAGGCCAATATGTGAAAAAATGGGACCGCCAGTGAGAATTTTTAAATTGGTACCGTTGACGGCCAACGGACAATAGTTGGAATTATTAAAATCCATTATTCCTTAAAATTATTGTTATTGAATGACTATTTTGTACTGCTTTAGTGAAGACATAGATGCATGTTTAGTAGCATTGTATAATGGGTGAATAACATTGGTTGAGATGCCTAGTTTGTGATCTCTGCTACAGAAGACCATCTCGGTAGGATTATGCTTTTGACCTAATGGTATCACTTATGGCAGCAAACTGATACGGATGAACGCAGGGGTGGGCGAGTCGCACTCCGGCCGAGGCCCGTTTTTCCCAAGGGCACTAAATAAATTTTGTATATATTATATATTAGGAACTACAAAAAATTAACAGTTCAGTTGCCAATTCCCTTCCAGAAACCTCTTTTCGTAAGGACCCAAGTTCGAATTTAGGGATTGTCCTTGTTTTTTTTATTTGGTTCTTTCTTTACCTTTGACCAACTCCCTTTCCCCTCCACTTGGTGCTTCTCCTCGGAGCATCATCATCACCATCCTCTTCCTTATGTGTTACGTTTGAAAAGACTTGTATAGACTAGAGATAGAAAGTCTTGGGCTGTGAACCTCTCATATTCAATTATTTTTAGATATCATTTGGCATCTACTATTTTATTTGTTATTTTTTTATATTTATACTTACAAGTCTTAAAACTATGTGTACAAGCCTCTATTGCATATAAATATTTATGTTATCTTCCGTTTGACTATTTCTAAAATATAAAATATCCCCTTAAAGTATTAGTATAAGTACCATATAACCCAAATATGCTAACTCTTTCGCTTCATCAATCGGCCATTCGCCTGCATCTTGATCCAACACACTGCTTAACTGATCATTTTCAAGAGCTGTTTCCACCTCAAGAGTAACTGCAATTGTTGGTCTTGCGGTCAGCAGCTGCAAAATTACCATACCAAGAGCGTATACATCGGATTTTGGAGATACTAATCCTATTCGATGATACTCCGGATCAATAAAACAAAGGGTTCCCGCTGGACTCGTGTCTTTGTAAATGGTGGAATTGGAAGAGAAGTCCGATTGAAGCATTGTTGAGAGATCAACGTCCCCTATTTTGCTCACGAAATTTTTATCAAGCAGTATATTTGCTGGTTTTAGGTCACGATGAACGATTGATTTCGGTTTGGCATTATGAAGTAAGTTTAGAGCTGATGCTACTTCCCACACGATACGGAATCGGTCGAACCACGGGATTGGTGGTGTGTCGGTTTTGCGAAATAATCGCTCGTCCAAACTCCCATTTTCCATGTACTCGTAAACCAAACAGCCATGATCCACACACGCACCAATTAGAATCAGCAGATGAGGATGTCGGATTCTGCTCTATACTTCAAGTTGCAAAGTCATATTTAATTATTCAGAATCTCCTAACGCCATCTCTTCTGCCTCTCTTTTTAAAGCAGCTTCTCTTCTAATGCATTCTTTTAGCAGCTTCGTGTTGCTTCTTCTCTTCTTCAGATAATGATTTTGCTTCTTGTTCTTTAATTTCTATCTCTTTGAGTTTAGTTGATTCCTCTAGTTGCAGTTTCTGAACATCATTCCTCTAGTCAAATAGGCTAGATTTAAGTTTCAAAAATTAAAGCATCCCAAACCATTTTGAGAATCTTGTGATAACCAAAAGAGCATTATACTAAGAAAAATACAGAGAGGACTTGAATTTATGACAAATTCTGCAGATAAGCGCATATAAACGTATATAGTTTGAATTCAGTGTTTGACTTCAAAAGTCAAGAGGAAAAAAAAGGCAGTTACATTTCTAGATGCATCATGGGTCTCGCTTTGCGCAATTGCATACATCCCGCGAATGTGCTTGAGTTCAACTTTCAGTTTTTCCATCTCAAAGTTAATACTATTATCCTGCAATGACGAGTTTTTCAGTTCAAAAAGACAGAAAACCACATTTGACTTTCGATGTCAAACCTGTAAATTTCTTAAAGCAAAACTGGTATGGAATTTGTTTCATGTTTTTTGTTGAGTTTTAGTATGTTGTCGCGGTCTTTTGCGGGTCACAATTATTTCCGAACTCAGTCAAAGAATTAATATGGAAACTGCAAGTAGAAATTACTCTTGACACTAAAAAGTCAAACATTACCTGTTACGGAGCTTGGGGTAAGATTTGAAGAATTGGTGACAGAGCTTGAATCACTACTTTTACTGTCATCTTTACTGGATCCAATGGGTCCAGAATCAGCAGCCCTGACTGAAGATAATATCCCTTTTGAAATAACATAAACCGTACAAAAATTTAATTATTCAAAAATGATAAGGAGTTGACCCTGTTAGCACTCAGCAGACTCTGTTAGTCAAATAGGCTAGATTTCATTTTGGAAAACTGAACTTCAAATGTGCATTCTCCAAGATACATAAAAAGGACTTGACTTTGTGAAAACTTTTGAAGATAAGCATAGTATATAATTTGAATTCAAAGTTTGACTTCATAGTCAACTCTCAGATGGGGGGTTTGCGACAGAACATGATGCTCGTTACATCCTCTGTTGAATCGTTGTTGCCATTAGAAGCTTTTGATGAGCCAAAAAGGGATTTCAAACATATGTGCTATACACCCCCTAAATTAAGTTGAAGTCTGGAACATCGTCCAAAATCTGATTTTGATTCCGATTCAGATAATAATTGAGGTGGGTTTGAATTAGGAATTTGAAATTGGGGGTTTTTTATTTGTGGGGTTTGAAATTGGGGAGAGGGTGTGAGCTATGTTGTGCTGGTCGGCTGGTGGTGGTGAACCGATGGGGGCGATGGTCAGGTGGTGGTGGATGGTTGTAAGGGGTGGGTAGTGGTGGTGTTGGCAGTAGGTCGTGGCTGGTTTGGAGTGGTGATTGAGAGAAAGAGGAGATGTGAGACACTGAGAGTGTTTTAGTTTTTTAAATTTGTTTTTGTTTTATTTATTAAGTTATTTCTAAAGTAATTGATAAAAAGACAAAAAAACCCTTGAGTGATCAAATTTAACAGAAAAAATTAACTGAGTTAGGTTTAAAGGACATAACATGCAACATTTTAAAACATAAAGTATAAAACTCATCAATTTTAAAGACAAAGTACACTAGGGATGTCAATGGGTCGGGTTCGGGTCGAGTATTGGAAATCCATACCCATACCCGCTTGTAAAATCGTGTCCCATACCCGACCCAATACTCGTCGGATAATTGTCGGGTATCGGGTATACCCGCGGGTATCGGATATACCCTTTACGTTGGGTTTTCCAAACACATATTTTTACAATTATAATTATTATATATTTAATTCATACAACAACTACTATAAATTAAAAACGTACATTACATAATATAAGTTTTATCATAAATTAATAATAACTTTATAATACTAATACACTTATATGTATATACTTCACAACATACAAAATATAAATACTATTATCAAATACATATACTAAAAGAAAATTTATTTTTTCACATTATGAACATACTAAAATAAATCACTAATAACAACGGTTAATGGAAAATAAAAATATAAATTAAAAAATCCGGGTATATGATCGGGTATATAGTTCGGGTAAGCGGGTATGTGGTTTCGGGTAATCGGGTCGGGTATAACCTAATCCCATACCCGACCCATACCCGCGAAAATTTTTAAAACTAATCCCATAGCCCGCCCATTACCCGTCGGGTATCGGGTTTACCCGTCCCAATTGTGTCGGGTTTCGGGTATACCCGTCGGGCTCGGGTATTTTTGTCATCCCTAAAGGACACCGGCTGAAAAGAGATATAAAGATAAAGGACAAAATTTGAAATTCACTCTAATTTGAATTTAGCTTCAAATTTTTTACCATTCAAATAGCTCATTTCAATTAACTCAACTAATTCGAAATTAAATTCACTGAAGTCTTATGGTTGTCAAATGTATATTGGTTGGATCATCTAGATATAATATGAGTGACGTAGGTAGACCCTTTAGCCAAGCAACTGGCAGGCTTCAGGTTGAATTCTTATTCTAACATGGGTGATTCAAGAGTGTAAATAAGTATGGTGACACTAATAACTAATAAATTAAAATTACAAAACTTTATAAATTAGATCAACTAAATAGTGTTACTTTTACACAGACGGTGGTGGTGGGGAACGTGAATAATGTAATGAAAGAAGTTAAAATAAGTCATTCACATCACAATCACCATGCCTGCAGAACAGAAAGTTCAAAGTTTTTACTTGGTCATGTTGACTCATAATTATATGTGTATATAGTCGCAAAAGAATAGAAAAATACCACAATGATTCAACAAATTACTACCAAAAATGAGTGACAAACGGTTACTTTATGTATCAACTTCACATATCGTTTCGAGAATGTTCAAGTTCTTATAGGTCGTTTTTAAAGAGTAAAGTGATAATCTTATCACATGTTCATAAACAGCCCAAACCACCAAACTGCCGAAACCGAAGAAAGTCAACCGGTTTGAAGTACGTACGGTCCGGTTCACTTCACGGTATCGTACTAAATAAACAGCCCAAACCACCAAACTGCCGAAACCGAAGAAAGTCAACCGGTTTGAAGTACGTACGGTCCGGTTCACTTCACGGTATCGTACTAATGATTTGCCAGTTTACTGTTCTGTTTATGGTTTGAAACTTGAAACCAGTTGTCTAAGCTGAACAGACCATTTTGCATTTATTATTTATATTTTTTATTTTGGAAATATAAAGTTATCTATATCATACTCATCAACAAAATTCTGCTTTTTTTAAAAAGTAACTTTTTTTCAGAAATCAGAACAGCAAAACCGTGAAAACCGCCCAGTTCACCTAAATTTTGAGACATGGTTATATTTCATCTAAATTTCTAGTCAGAAACAAGAAATTTGTTAAAATTTAGGCAATCAAGCGACAGATCTATCAATATATTATAAAATATCACAAAAATTGTAACCATAACACCACAAAAAAAGAGAGAAATATTTACAACGACTGTGTGGAGTAATTCCTGCTCGATTGCAGAATCATCATCAGTACTATGACTGTACAAAATGAAAATCACAAACAAACACAGATCTACTACAAACACTCAAATTGGAAGTAGCAAACGTACCTTTTAGGCAAGACAAGAGTTCGTCTCCTCAGAACCGGTGGTTTGGGGGTGAATTTCGGCTCTAAAATTGAATAATATTATAAGATAGATTTCGATTCAGATCTGATATTAAAATACTGAATGATGAAAGAATGTGAGAAATTAGTCGACGGAGATCTATTAACGACGTCGGAGAAGAGCTAGGGTTTGAGTTGAAGATGAAAAAGAAAAGAAAAGTAAATAAAGGTCCTGAAGAAGAGGGATTCAAACCTGAGCATGTTTGAGCAGAAAAACATTGTGGTTATTTTTACCCTCTCAAGTCAAAAGTTTCTTTTGCGGGCCCTTTCAAGTCAACCCTTTCAAGTCAAAAGTTTCTTTTGTAATAGTCTATTTGGCAAATATGTGGTAATTCATATTTTGAATATTTCATGCTAAGGATTCTTGTGGTTGGTTTTAATATTATTGTCTTCTTGGCTGGCCAAAAAAAAAATATTTCTAAGTTATTTCACTAATACAATGTAATTGCAATGTTTGTCAGACTACGGGGTGTGGGGCATGGGTTGGAGCGACGGAATGCATTTAACGCTGGCTAGACCACACCTGGCTTGCGTTGTCCGTGGAGATTGAGTCTGACGCTGGCGTGGGGATTGAACCTCTCACTCGGAGGCTGAAGTGGTACTAAAAAGAGTTGTCAAGTTGCTAGTTTACGCATTAATTTACAAAGAAATAAAAGAAGAGTGATTCTACAAAACAAATTACTAAAGTTATAAAATATATCAACTAAAACTATCACACATACTTTAACTTTAATGGTGGGAAACAGGCATGCAATCACAAGAAAAAAAACCAGCATGCCAAATGAACAGAAACTTATTGATTGGTCAGGCGTATAATTCACGTTTTGTGATAGTCTATTTTGGCCAGTTAAAAGTTTCTTTTGTGATAGTCTGTTTGACAAATATGTGGTAATTCATGTTTTGAATATTTCTAAGTTATTTCACTAACACTATATAATTGCAACTTTTGTAGACCATGGGGTGTGTGGCGTGGGTTGAGGCGGCGGAATGCATTTAATACTGGCTAGACCACACCCGGCTAGCGTTGGTCATGACGTTGCCTCGCTGGCGTGGGGATTGAGTTTGGCATTACTTGCTACTAAACCAAACACTTCTTACTCATTTTTACCATCTATAAATTCAAAAACCACTATCAAATTCCAAATATATATATATATATATATATATATATAATGGTTTCTTCAAGTTTAAGCGATTCGTATGATAAATTTGTTTTGTCATCCTCATCCTCATCCGACGACCGGGCAGAATTATTATCAGCAGTGTCGATGGTAGAACATGTTTCGACACTTCCTAGGCTCGACTTCAATGAAGATGAAGATGAAGATGATTGATTTTTTTTTTTTTTTGGTGATGTAATGTATTTTTTATTGTAGTTATTTAACATAAATAAAATGTGTTTTTAAAATTATTTAATAAATTATATGATTAATATAAAAAAAAAGAAATTTAGGTGCTACATGGTACCCCAACTCCGCCTAGCCACGCCCCTTCCACACCCCACTTTTTTGGGTGTGGACTGGTGGAGCCCACACCTGACACGTGTCGAGCAATGCCCCCAAACCCAAACTCCTCCACACCCCATAGTCTCATATCAATTGGTTGCATGATTACTTTTTAAGGGACGAATGGCTTATATAATTATGAATGTGCGTGTTAGGATCGATTTCGATACACCGTTGACTGCGTAGATCTCGTATCTTGTGCAGAATTCAAGTACGAGAGTGGATCAGACAAAAACAAGCTAATTATAATATATTTTCTATTGATGATGAACAATTAAAAAAAGTTTAAAACGAACAGAGTTTCCCCACTCTAGTTCATAACGTTACAAATGAACAAGACCTAACACAAGTATTTATAGTGCATGTCCATCCTTAGATAGCGTGCGGATCTACTAGACTCACGGATGAACATATGCGCACCAACCATTAACTGTGGATCAAGAAGCACGTGCGCACGGACCAGCAACCAACAACTAACCCTAGTGTCACGCATTCGTACGGATCAACACAAGAGTTGATCCATGCGAACCTGTAAGCACACCTTCGTGTGAATCAGCTTTGATACATGTGATCTTCAGATTAAATCCCGTCTTGTCTCATTTGTTAGCTACGATGCGTGATTGATGGAAGCGATAGACATATGCACTCGCAAATTAAGAAAAGAGTGCAATCGGTCAAATTATGGATTTGGTTCCAACACTTAAATTTATTGATATAGTCTCCAAGTATAATATTTGGTTTCATTTGTGATTCTAATGATAGAAATATCCTAGTAATTTACTTAGTGGACCTACTTTATATAAATTTAATTATTTATAACTACAACTTGTGTTATTATATATCCATGAAACTATTTGTTTTCATTGTCAATTTTTTACGTTGGTCCTTTGGTTTGGAGATTATTGATTATAATTTGGTTGTACTATTTAATTTTATAAATTTTATTTATTTTGAAGCTTATTCGAAAAAAACCTAGATTATAAATGAGTTGGCTCGACTCGGCTCAATTTGTAAACGAGTCGAGCCCGAGCTAGGCCTCGCTCGGCTCGTGAGCCGGCTCGATTTATTTTATTTTATATAGATTAATCTTGATTTTAAATGTATTAAAAATATGTGAGATGGGTTGAGTGTTAACATTTTAAGTTAACTAAACAATAACATATATAAATATGGGAAAATAAACAAAAAATATACATATAGTACTTTTAATATGCCTTTCAGTCTTTAATATTGGACAAATAAATACATATAGATTATATGTGTAATTTTATGTTTAATTTTTGTTTTGTATGTTATCAATATATGTAAAAAAAGAAATTTAGAATTAACGAGCCAGTTTGATTTTGGCTCGAGCTAGCTTGAACATAGGACTGTAAACGAACCGAATGAACATGAACAAGGTCTTGTTCATGTTCGTTCGTTAAGTAAATAAATGTGTTCATGAATGGTTCATGAACATTTACGGAACGAGATTTTATGTTCGTGTTCATTCATTAGGAAATGAGAGTGTTCACGAACGGCTCACGAACACAAATAAAGTTGGCTAACGCGACGAAGGATAAAGGTGGATGGCCCATAGAGTACCACTGGAACTTGAATCCCTTATTGTGGAACAGATCATATTCGTCAATGTAAATAATGAGAAAGGAAAAGGAAATGGTACATAAACAAAGTGAAATAAGGTTTCCTAGTTTAATTGTTTTGGTAATAAAATAAATTAAAGTTTAATAATATAAAAAAGTATAAATAAAATATATGAAAGCACAAAAATCTTTAATTAAAACACAAACATACGAACATAATCGAACGCATATAAAAAAAATGAAAGTTCATGAACACCTTACCAAACGTTCACGAACACAATTGAATGAACGAGACCTCTGTTCATGTTCGTTCATTTATTAAATGAACGAACATAAACGAACTTCCTGCGGAACGGTTCACGAACTATTCGCTGAACGTTCAGTTCGTTTACAGCCCTACTTGAACATTTTACGAGTCGAGCTCTGATGTGTGCAAAATGCAACATATAAATTACATCAATTGTGCATAAAACTAACCCTTTTTTAGTACTAATGTTGGAAAAAGTGTGCTTTTGTCTTCCTTTTGTATTTTCAGGATTAAATGAGCTCAAATTAACAAAAGAAGCAAAAAGACAGTAAATTCTAACATAAATACAAGAAAAGGAACAAACGTGACATGCCCGACCACACAACAGCATCTTCCCAAGCAAAACAAGAAGACAGAAGACTGAACACGCCCCGTGCTCAGCCAGCACGGGGGCGTGCCCAAGTGTCAGCAGAAATGACAAAGTGGTAGAAGCTTCCATTGCCCACCACGGGGCCGTGCTCAGCGGGCACGGGGCCGTGGTCAACTATAAGATTCGCAGAATCCAGGCAAATCTTCATAGTACAGATATGCTTCTGCACACGGGGTCGTGCTCAGCGGACACGGGGGCGTGGTCAACTAATACAGACAATCTGGAATAAATGAAGAAAGAGAAGGATGTGGACACGGGGCCGTGCCCGAGCTTCTGTTCAGCCTATAAATAGGAGTGCTTGGCTCAAGCTCAAACCATCCCTTGGCACACCACCTCTCTCACACTTCACCCACCGCCCACCACCACCATAACACCATCATCCACCACCATCATCCATTGTCCATCATAGAGTGTGTGAGTCATCTAGGGATCCAAGATTGATCGTAAGAGTTCTTGACAATCAAGGCCATGTTTGCCTAAGTCTCTTACATCACTTGGTGAAGACAAAGTGTCTAGTGTAATACTTTTTATTTTTAATCTTTTCGCACTTTTTACTTGGTTTTGTATTAATGACTTTAATAACTAGTTTCTTATGTTGAAGGTGATTTTTCCTTATCGTTTGTCCGTGGTGTCTTGGCATTATTTTGCTGTCTATATAAAATAAAAGATTTTCACCATTCATATCTCCACGGTCTATATGGAGGTTGTTGGCTACCTGGTCGGGGGTTAAGGGAACGGTTTGGTAAAAGTCTTGCCTTGTTCAGTGTATAGATCCTGCAAGGACCTGGGTCAAATTTAGTAGGACTTCGTTCAATACTTAACGGTATTGGATGGCGGGGGTCCAAACTCTTTGATCCCCTCATATGTAAACTACTATTAATACTATAACCCGGCTATTTAGGACTGTATCCCTGCTGACTCAGACTACTTAGCCGAGGGTAACGTCACCTTCAAAAGAGGGGCCTACCATAATTTGCATTAATAACTTAATTAATTATCTTTCAATAATCCAACCCTTTAGGATTGTATCCTTGCTGACTCAAACTACTGGGTTGAGGGTAACGTCACCTCCAAAAGAGGGGCCTACTACAATAACTAAGATAATCTCTTAAATAGTGCAAAAGTGCGGAAATAATCAAAGGTTACACTAAACACGAGTCGGAGCCAAGTGATTCATCTTGTCTATCTGTTTTTATTTTATTTTTATTTTCAGCATTTTAGTTAATTTTTACTTTTCTTAGTTTAAAACATTTTTCTAAACTTTTTGATTTGATTAGACGTTGAGGATAAACCGGTACTAAAAGCTCTTGTGTCCTTGGACGACCTCGGTATCTTACCAACACTATACTACGCTCACGATGGGTGCACTTGCCCATTTGTGTGTTTAGTGTTAGTAAAATATCGTGTTTTATAAATTTAAAACTTGGCTAAAAAGTGTTAAAAAGGGCTTAAAATATACATTAAAAACTAATAACACTCACGCACATCAAGCTCAAGCTCAACTTTTAAGCATGATAGAATAAACCATGGCCTGAACAACCCACCTCATATGAGTACTATGAAGAACAAAATTACGACCCTTATCCATCATATGCTTACAATGAAGAACAATGGTGTGAACCATCTACTTCATATGGGTGTTATGAGGAACAAAGGATCAAACAACCAGATTCAAACTTTGAAAATCCCGATCCTTTTTCTATAACCGAAGTGACCGATAGGATATTAGAACACCTTAGGGTTATCGATCGCTATATAAAAGAATCTCGCACAAGGGAAGAGGAGTCCCGCGCAAGAGAAGAATTAAATAAAGAAGGGATAACTGAAAGTGTAAAAATGGAAGAACAAATAAGTGAAAAACCAACACATGAGTTAAACAACGAAAAAGGTGAGTCCGACAACGTTAAAATTCAAGAAGAGTCTAATTTTGAAGAAATTAATCTTTTGTCACCTTCTTTTGAAAATCATTGTTTAGTTTCAACTCAGGCTAAGTTTTTAAAAGAGTTAAACACTAACACTAAAATTGACGAAACAGTAAGTGTTAAGTTAACTAAAGATCAAACCTCGCTAATAAAAGAAGACCCATTTGAAATTAACATTACACCGGTTCCATGTTTCTTTCAAAATTCGTTTATTAGTAATGTCAAAATTGATAAAGATCTTTGTGTTAACATAATGCCTAACTACATTTTCGAAAAATTAAGTATTAGTGATTTTTCTTCACTTCAAATACCCATTTTTCTATCCAATTGGAAAGTAATAAAATCAATAGGTATAGTTGAGGATGTCTTGGTTCGAACAAATCAAATGGTAATCCCAACCGACTTTGTCATATCCTCGATGACGCTCCTCTAATGTTGGGACGACCATTTGTAAAAACTCACGAAGCTTTGAAAAACCGGAAGTTCAACAATCTACCTCTTCAATTAGGGGCATTTAAAAAAAGTGTCGATCTTGAGCGGTCAATGAAATATCCATTCGGCAATAATGACCCCCTAATTGAAGATGAAGATGAACCACCCGATACAAGTGAAAAGATCGACCACTTTGTTGAAGAAGAGGTCGCCATAGAACAAACTTTTAAAGTTCTTGATAAAAATGAGCAACCAAATAAGGAGTCTCCTAAAGACCCGCCACTTGAGCTCAAAGAACTTCCAAAAGGCTTGGAATATGCTTTTCTAGACAAAGATGGTAATTTACCTGTAATTATTTCGTCTAAATTAGATAGCTTAGAAAAACAAAAATTAATTAGTCTTTTGAAAAAACATAAAAATGCAATCGCTTGGAAACTTGTAGACAATAAAGGAATAAGTCCTTCCATGTGCACGCACAAAATTTTAACGAATGATGACTACAAATCGGTAATACAACCACAACGTCGATTAAATCCAAATGTTCAAGAAGTGGTTAAAAACGAAGTCATCAAATTACTTGACGCCGGACTTATCTATCCTATCTCTGATAGCCCTTGGGTAAGTCCCGTCCAAGTAGTTCCAAAGAAATGAGGTATGCCGGTGATAACTAACGAAAAAATGAATTAATACCAACAAGAACCGTCATAGGATGGAGAGTATGTATAGATTATAGATGATTAAAAGAAGCAACAAGAAAAGATCGCTTTCCTTTACCCTTTATTGATCAAATGCTAGAAAGATTATCCGGTCATAAATTTTACTGTTTCTTGGATGGTTTTTCAGGTTACTTTCAAATCCCGATAGCACCCGAAGACCAAGAAAAGACAACTTTCACATGTCCCTATGGAACTTTTGCTTATCGACGCATGCCGTTTGGTCTATGTAATGCCCCCGCAACATTCCAACGTTGCATGGTAGCTATCTTCCATGACATGATAGAAAAGACAATGGAAGTCTTCATGGATGACTATCTTTGGGGATTCATACGACCAATGCCTCGATAACCTTGAACGAATGCTATCCCGATGTGAGGAAACTAACCTCGCCCTTAACTGGGAAAAATGCCATTTCATGGTAACAGAGGGAATAGTACTCGGTCACAAAATCTCAAGCGAGGGAATGGAGGTGGATAGAGCCAAAATTGACACTATTTTTATATTACCACCCCCATCCTCCGTTAGAGCTATCAGAAGTTTCCTAGGGCATGCCGGATTTTATAGGCGGTTTATCAAAGACTTTTCAAAAATCTCAAGGCATCTAACAAAATTACTTGAAAAAGATGCTCCTTTCATCTTTGACAAGGATTGCAATCAAGCATTTCTAACCCTAAAGGAAATGTTAGTCAATGCACCTATCATGATAACGCCTGATTGGAAATTTCCTTTCGAAATCATGTGTGATGCGAGTGACTTTGCAGTTGGAGCTGTCTTGGGACAAAGAAAAGAAAAGCATTTCCACCCAATTTATTATGCTAGTAAAACACTTAATGATGCACAAGAAAATTACACAACAACTGAAAAAGAATTACTAGCTGTGGTATTTGCTTTTGATAAATTTCGTTCTTATCTTGTTCTTTCTAAAACTATAGTCTATACAGATCATGCAGCCATTCGATATCTCTTCAAAACGCAGGACGCAAAACCACGTTTGATTCGGTGGATTCTACTCCTCCAAGAATTTGATATTGAAATCAAAGACAAAAGAGGAGCAGAAAATACCGCAGCAGATCATCTTTCGCGCTTAGAAGACCCATCTTTGGAGGCAACCAGGGACGAGCAAATCAACAAAAAATTTCCAACAGAGTCCCTAGATATGGTGGAATACAAGGAAGAACCATGGTACGCCGACTATGCTAACTACCTAGCTAGCGGTATAGTCACAAAAGGTTGGCCACATCATCAAAGGAAAAAGTTCTTTGCTAATGTGAAACACTATTTTTGGGAAGACCCATATCTTTTCAAAATGTGTGCCGACCAACTCATCCGACGATGCGTAATGGTAGCGAAGCACGAAGAATTCTCCGCCATTGTCATGAAGGTCCATACGGAGGGCATCATGGTGCCGCTAGTACCGCACGAAAGGTATTTGATTCAGGATTTTATTGGCTGACCATTTACAAAGACGCCCAAAGTCTTGTCAAGACTTGTGATGCTTGCCAAAGAACAGGTAATATTTCTTCCAAAAACGAAATGCCTCAAAATGGCATTCGTGTTTGTGAAATTTTTGATGTGTGGGGACTCGACTTTATGGGACCTTTCCCACCATCAAAAGGAAACAAATATATACTTGTGGCAGTGGACTACTTGTCTAAATGGGCCGAGGCACTGCCAACGAATGATGGAAGAGTCGTGGTAAGATTTCTGAAAAAACTATTTTCTCGTTTCGGCACACCTAAAGCATTAATAAGTGATAGAGGTACCCATTTTTGCAACCATCAACTCGAAATTTTTTTAACAAGATATGGGGTCTATCACCGGGTCTCAACAGCATATCACCCTCAAACAAACGGACAAGCCGAAGTGACTAATCGAGGTTTAAAACGAATACTCGAAAAAACCGTAGGGTTAAAAAAAAGGAATGGGCAGATAAATTAGATGATGCTTTATGGGCTTTTCGAACTGCTTATAAAACAACAATAGATACAACCCCATATAAGCTAGTCTATGGAAAAAGTTGTCACTTGCCAGTAGAAATTGCACACAAAGCCTATTGGACAATCAAAAATGTAAACTTAGATTTAGAATTTGCTGGTAAAAATCGATTTTGTCAATTAAATGAATTAGACGAACTTAGGAATTATGCATACTCAAACTCCGAAATTTATAAGGAAAGAATGAAAAATTTGCATGACAAACATATTAAACCTAATGAATTTCGAGTAGGAGATATTGTTCTTTTGTTTAATTCACGACTTCGATTATTTCCTGGTAAATTAAAGTCTAGGTGGTCAGGACCTTTTTCCATCACCCATATTTTCCCACACGGTGCAGTAGAAATTAAATCTCGGAATGGACCTCCATTCAAAGTCAATGGCCAACGGCTGAAACTCTATCAAGGATTTATTGAGGATGAAGAGGAAGAAATCTCGCTTCAAACGGTCAGAGGATGAAAACATCAACATCATACTTGGTAAGTTATGAATAAATGGGATGACATCTAAATCGGTAAGTCTTCTAACCAAGTTTTGGGAAAACAAGGGCACTCACACGAGCACAAAAAAAAAAAAAAAAAAAAAAAAAACTTTGCTTGGCACGGGGCCTTGTCCGCGTTACTGTCGGGATATATCCCCTTTTTCATAACAGTTACTTCATTCCACACGCCCCGTTTCCCCAAAAACGCTCTGGTCCCAGGCGATTTTCTGCAGATTTTCGACGTCTCCTATCATTCTAACAACATCAATGTATGATTCTATCATTATCATTAGTTAGATTTAGCATTTGCATTTAGTTAAAACATCACAAATTTGGGGAAAAATCTAGGGTTCTTGAACTTCATCCGGATCGAACCTCAAATTTTTGCCTAAATCTGTTTGCATTTAGTTAGATTAGTGTTAAGGGAAGTAAATCCACTTGTATTGTTCATAGATTCGCCCGATTTCTCATAAAAACTCCAAACCCTTGTTTTTGAACCGAAAAAGATAAAATTAAATGGGTAAACGAGTTATTTTGGGAAAAACGGCACTTGGGGTTTCAATTTCAGGGAAAACCGCACCAATTGGAAAAATTTTTTCAAGTTTTCAAAACCGGGTCGAAAAATGATGTTTTTGTAACAGACACCTGGACACGGGGCCGTGTCCGCTGAACACAGGGACGTGTCCAGCCCACTGTTTGTAGTTTTTTCCGAAAATTCTACTGTTTCGTGCTAACTTTGGTGTATTCTTTTAGATGTCTAGGAAGTTCACGAGGTTTAACGCAAATGAGCTCGATGCTAGGGCTAGATACGAAGTACTTCAAACAAGACCGGAGGAATACCCAAGGCAAGCATGCACGGATTTGTTAGCATTGGTAAACCAACTCGACCGCTTCAACAACCTTGTAACCGGGCCATTAAGAGTCGCTTTAACAACTAGACTTCGTTCCGTCCACGAATGCACTTTGGAATTCTATAGCACCTTTACGTTCAATGGAAGGTGCGACCCATTCAACAATGATGGGGTAGCATTCCGGTGTGGTGGAACTAAGTATTCAATTTCAATGGCACAACTCGGGGCGATTGTCGGGTTGTATGCGGAAGAAGATGTGGGAAACGAGGAAAATACCGGAGGGATGCGAGAGATCGACGAAAACGATCGCCAAGCCGCGTGGGCTCAGATTGGTGAAGGGCACTACAATCCGAGCAGCACTAAGAGCATGAAGTTGAGGGATCCGCTCTACCGATACATCCATAGGCTCCTCGGCTATTCTCTTAGCCAAAGGCATGATAGCGGCGGTGATATCGATGGTGGTGGTGAAAGGGTGAGGAAGGGTGATGATGATTATGGGAGGTGGGTTTGGTGGTCGTCGATGGAGGTAACCGATGAAGTGTAGGTGGGTAGGGGTTAGTTGTTTGTGAGGGTAGCCATTCAAAAAGGTAGAAGGAATTGTGAGGGTGAAAAGACTGATCTAGGGTTTTCTTTAATGGATTTGGTCCGCGATACGCGGACGTACAAGAAAGACCCCACGCGACACGCTAAGCTAATTCTTTTAAAACAATTGACTTTTTGACCTTAATTCTAGGCGACACGCGGAGATTACTACTGATCGGTCCGCGACACGCCTGTGGACAACTTTTCCAGGGAGTTGCTTAAAATTTTAGGCTCCATGCCTTAGAAAATTTTTTGTTTTTTTTTACTTGTTTTCACCTCCTTCACTCCCTAAACGAATTTTTAAGATACTTTAGCAATAGAAACATACCTGGGGTTCTTCTTTTCACAATTTACTTTCTCCGAAACATCTCATATCCCTGCAATACTCCGAAAACATACCGAAAACAACCGAAAATTGTGCAAAAATTGCTCCAAAAACTGAGTTTTCGGCCGTAATTTTTATGTGATCATAAAATCGCTTTGAAAATCACCTTGTCCTAGCCCCCAAACGAATGTGCGTTGCCCTCAACTGCACTAAAGCTTAACCAAACCTTCCGAGCTTCCCCACACTTGAATAATGGCACGGTCTGACTCGAACACTTACTGAAAACAATCTAACTAACTACGAAAGCAGAAATACTTACAAATGAACCTTAGGCTGCCTCCTAAGAGCGCTAAGTTTTAGATCTTCAGCCAGATCGTACCTGTGCGATTACTCAACATACTCGCGGACTGTGCTCACGTATAGCACCTCCACGTTTTTCTCAGGACCGTTGATTTCTCGAGCATTGAAGTACGGCTTCAGTCTGTGGCCGTTCACCATCTGGCGGATATGATCATCAAAGTCCTCAATCTTAACATCACCATGCTTCCCAACCTTTGTCACACGATAAGGTCCCGTCCACTTACTCTTCAACTTTCCAGGGAACAGTTTCAACCTGGAATTGTATAACCAAACAAGCTGGCCAACTTCAAAGACTTTTGGCCTAATCTTCGCGTCGTGCACTTTCTTCATCTTATCCTTATATGCAGCAGCACAGTCGTAAGCTTCATTCCTTATCTCTTCCAGTTCTCCCAATGTCAACTGTCTCTCCTTACCTGCAGTATCATAATCGATGTTAACCTGTTTAACTGCCCAAAATGCACGATGTGCAATTTCTACCGGTAAGTGACATCCTTTTCCATAGACCAGTCGATATGGTGTTGTTCCAATCGGTGTTTTGTAAGCCGTACGATACGCCCACAAAGCATCGTCTAGTTTATTAGACCAATCATTGCGGTCGGCTCGCACAGTTTTTTGTAAGATTTCTTTAATTTGCCGATTAGAAACTTCGACTTGCCCACTCGTTTGAGGATGATACGGAGTGGCAATTCGATGATCAACACCATATCTCTTAAGGAGTTTGACAAAGTTAAAGTTTTTGAAATGAGATCCCCCATCACTTATGATCACACGAGGGACACCAAATCTCGAAAAAATGTTCGATTGAACGAACTTGCAAACAACCTTATGGTCATTGGTCTTGGTGGCAATGGCCTCAACCCATTTAGACACATAATCCACTGCCACCAAGATGTAGAGATTTCCGAACGAATTCGGGAATGGGCCCATAAAGTCAATTCCCCATACGTCGAAGATATCGACAACAAGGATTGGCTGCATGGGCATCTCATCCCGTTTCGCAATGCTACCCATTTGTTGACACCGTAAACAATTCTTAGCGTATTCAAACGAATCCCTAAACACCGTAGGCCAAAATAGTCCACACGATAGCACTTTTCGTGCCGTTTTCTGTCCACTGAAATGTCCACCACATGCGGACTCATGCACCAATAACAAAACTGATGGAATTTCTTCATCCTCAACACACTTCCGGATAATCTGGTCAGCTCCAACTTTAAACAGATCCGGTTCATCCCATATATACTGCTTTGCCTGTGAAAGAAAGTGTGCCTTCCTAGATCTCGACCAATGATCCGGAATGATACCTGAATGAGCATAATTAGCAAAGTTAGCAAACCATGGTTGAGTATCAATAGTAAGTAAATGCTCATCTGGAAAAGTTTCCAGAATATCATGTTCAGGTCCTTCAATCTCATTCACCACTCGTGACAGGTGGTCTGCCACTACGTTTTCGCTTCCCTTCTTATCTCGTATCTCCAAATCGAATTCTTGCAATAAAAGGATCCACCTGATTAGCCTTGGCTTTGCGTCCTTTTTCTCCATAAGATACCTGATTGCAGAGTGATCAGAAAACATAATTACTTTACTACCACAGATATAAGGTCTAAACTTGTCTAAAGCATAGACAACAGCAAGAAGCTCCTTTTCCGTGGTGGTATAATTCAACTGAGCATCCGCGAGAGTCTTGCTCGCATAGTAGATCGCCACTGGTTTCTTGTCAACTCTCTGTCCCAACACTGCACCTACTGCATAGTCACTAGCATCACACATTATTTCAAAAGGAAGTGACCAATCAGGGGATTGTAGGATGGGTGCTTCAACTAACTTTTGTTTTAGTGTCTCAAAAGATCGTTTACAATGTTTATCAAACACAAATGGGACATCTTTTAGCAAAAGATTACACAACGGTTTAGTGATAACTGAAAAGTTTTTAATGAACCGTCTGTAAAAACCGGCGTGTCCAAGAAAGGAACGAACGCTTTTGACACTTGTGGGTGGTGGTAAGGTTGAAATTACTTGAATTTTTGCGTGGTCTACCTCAATCCCCTTACTCGAGACAACGTGTCCCAACACGATGCCCTCCTGAACCATAAAATGGCTCTTTTCCCAACTTAATACCAGGTTTGTTTCGACACATCTTTTTAGTACTCGTGACAATTGTTCCAAACAGGCCTCAAAAGATGTGCCAAAGATTGAGAAATCATCCATAAAAATCTCCAAAGACTCCCGGACCATATCTGAAAAGATACTCATCATACACCTTTGGAAGGTGGCTGGGGCATTACACAGTCCAAACGGCATTCGCCTAAACGCAAAAGTACCGTAAGGACAGGTAAACGTGGTCTTTTGTTGATCATCAGGATGAATAGCAATCTGATTATAACCTGAATAACCATCAAGAAAACAGTAAAATTTCTGACCTGCTAGTTTTTCCACAATCTGATCAATAAAGGGCAGTGGGAAGTGATCCTTTGAAGTTGCAGCATTCAACTTCCTATAATCTATGCAAATTCTCCACCCGGTTACCGGCCGGGTGGCGACTTCCTTACCGTCTTCACCTGTAACAATCTGGATGCCCGCCTTTTTAGGCACCGTCTGTGTCGGACTCACCCAAGTACTGTCCGATATGGGATAGATGATCCCCGCATCCAACCACTTTAAGACTTCCTTTTTCACAATTTCCCGCATGTTCGGGTTCAGTCTTCGTTGAGCATCTCGAGCCGGTTTTGCTCCCTCTTCGGTGATGATCTTATGCATAACAATGGATGGACTAATCCCCTTGAGATCAGCGATTGTCCACCCAATTGCGGCTCGGTTGGCTATTAACACTTCCATCAAAGCTTTTTCTTGTGCAAGTGATAAATTGGAAGCAATAATTACCGGTAGGGTGTTGTTGTCGCCAATGAAAGCATACTTCAAATGCTTTGGCAATGTCTTCAACTCGACTTGTGGAGGTGATTCAAGTGATGGCTTCAATTGAGTGTCAATATGATCCGGTAAATTCTCGACTTGATGTGTCCACGTCGGCTTTAATTCCCTAGCAGCCATAACCTCCAACTCTTCTGCCGCATATTCCAATTCCAACTCTGTTTCTGCCAATTCCTTGTCACAAACAAAACACGTCTCTATAGTGCCTTCCCCACTTTCGTGAGGATGACACCCGTCAATAATGTCCGCCATGAAGCATTCATCATTGACTAGAGAATCAGATGCACGGGAAAAAGCATTTAATCGGACCTTACGATTTCCAAACGTGATGTCAACCGTACCATTTCTACAATCAATTAGTGCATTGGCAGTTGCTAAAAATGGTCTACCGAGTATGACATTAGGTTGTTTATTATTTTCAATTTGCATATAATCTAAAACCAAAAAGTCAACCGGGTAATAAAACTCATCAACTTTGACAATGACATCACGCAAGATCCCCCGAGGTAGTTTTAACGTCAAGTCGGCCAACACCACGGTGGTGTCGGCTTGTTTCAATGGTCCGAAGTCGTATTGATCGTATAAACTTCCCGGTAAGATGCTAACACTAGCTCCCAAATCCAGCAAAGCCCGACTCATCTTAAATTCACCCACTTGAATGGGGATTAGAGGCGCACCTGGATCTCGGAGCTTTGGTGGAAGATCACCCGACAAAACGGCACTAACTTTTTCGGTTAAAGCTATCTTTTTCGGAAATTTATTGTGCCATTTTTGGGTGCAAAGTTCCTTCAAATATTTTGCATATGCCGGAACCTGTTTGATTGCGTCTAATAACGGAAGATTAATTTTCACCTGTTTAAAAACTTCCCACATCTCATCCTGTTGTGGGCCCCGTTTATTAACGACTTTTGTTTCGGGATTAATTAACGCTTTAGGAAATGGGACGGTATTACCCTCCATACCCTTCTCCTTTTTGTCACCCGGTTCGATATCTATCACCCTATTAGTTTTTTCAAGATTTTCTGTTTTATTCGTTTTAATGCTAATAGGTTCCGGTTCAGCATCGGACTCATTTTCCTCATTAACTTCCTCCACGATACCCTCAACCCACTGTGGAGGAGTCCCAACCTGATTATCATAAACTTTCCCAGAACGAAGAATACTTACCTGATTAATTCTGGCGTTAGACGAGCTCCCTTGATGCTGTGGATTCTTCGTGGTATCACTAGGCAATCGGCTCGAATCTTTTCTCCCTTGTGCCATCTCGGTCGCCAACTGGGCGACTTGCTTTTCCAACGCTTGATGAGATTTAGCTTGCACTTCTTGGTCCTTTTTCATTTGCTTCAACATTTCCATAATCTCACGGTTGGAAATCTCCTCGTTTGAAGTATTTGACTTGCCTTGCTCGTGTTGTTGCTGATAGCTTCTTTGATTTCCCTTGTTGTAATTTCCTTGATTATAATTCTGATTATAGTTTGATTGACGGTTCTGATACGGCTGGCTTCCTTGATTTGGTACCTGAAAATGCGGATTCAATTGATTAGTATTACTGTACCGAAAGTTTGGATGATTACGCAAACCTGGATGATATGTATTTGAGTTCATATCATAATTCCTTTGCTCTCCATACAACATGTTCACGTCCTCCTCAGCCGCTACAAACTGACCCGGGCATGCGTCCAACTTATGTCCCACATCTCCACATGAATCGCAAACCGGAAAGGTTTGCGCCGCATGCAATGCATCCCGTTCGCCAAGACCCTTAAACTTTGCTAACTGGCGTTCCAACGCCTCCTTTTCTCTCTCTAGCTGAGCAACTCTTGCATTAGAAGCTCCCGCACTTGATGGTGACACAATCGGATACTTTTTATTCCTATCCGATTGTGCTTGCCTCTTTGAATCCCCTGCAACAGTATCCAAATACTCCCAATCTACATCCACATGGTTTCTCAAAAAGGTACCCCCGGTGATAGCCTTAATATCTCGTCTATCCTCATTTGAAATCCCATCGTGAAATGCGGTAATTAACTCCCATCTTTCAATACCGTGGTGAGGACAATTACGGATCAATTGATTGAACCGTTTCCAAGACTCGTATAGAAGCTCACCCGGTAATTGTTGGAATTCTCTAATTGCTGCTCTCCCCGATTTAGTTCTTTGCGGGGTATAGTACTCATCCAAAAATTGTTGTTGCAGCTCTTGCCATGTATAAATACTAGCATATGGCAAAGATGTAAACCAATCCCTCGCAGCATCCTTTAGTGAAAACTGAAATAACACTAACTTCACCTGATCTGGCGTGAACCCGTGTCCAGCAATCATACCACAAACTGCTTCAAAATCCGCTATGTGTGCATATGGCTCCTCAGTACCTTTCCCGTGAAAGTTAGGTAGCATGTTCAGAATATGTGGTTTTGCTTCAAACGAACGTTCCACATTACCCGCTGCTACTGGCATCACTATCGGGGATGCATGCTCAGCAATGTGTGGTCTGAAGTGACTCTCAACCCCTCGAATAGTCGGATTTGGAAATCGAGGATCTCTTTGTCTTTGGCGAGGTGCAACTGGTGCTCTATGAACCTGTGGCGGGGTCTGATAAGCATCTACTCCCCGTGGCTGTCTCTGTTGCTGATACACCGGTTGATTACGATTAAATGCCCGATTTTGGTACCCACCTGGATATCCCATATACCCATTGTTTACCTCCCACTCCTCATCTCCGTATCCATCATCCCACGTCTCTGTTCTCGCCCTATTGTCCACTTGCTCAAATATAGTACCCGACCGGTTCGGGTGCGGCACAAGGTTTGGTTGATTCACTGTCCGCAAAGGATTGGGCTGTGGTGGTAATCGGCTTTCAAGAGTGTAAAGTGGTTCACCAATAAAATGAAATTCTTCATTTGGAGCAGAGGTTGGTTGGGTGGTTGTGCTTGATGATGGTGCATTGGGTGGGGTTTGTTGTTGTGGTTCAGATGTAAATGGAGGTGGTGGCATTGGTGGCATCTCAGTAATCGGTGGTTGTTGTGTTGTTTGCTGTTGTGGGGTGGATTGGTTTTCTGAGGGATTCATGGTGGTCTGAATTGCTTTTCCTTTCAAAGCTGAACGAAGAAGCAAATTCTGGCGTGCGGTCTTTTCAATTTCAGGATCGAACAAGAGCGGAGAAGATCTTCCTGAAAACCGAGTATGCATGCAAAAAGATCACCTGCACACAAGGAAACAAGAAAACAAAGCGTAATACCGAACAAGACAAAAATAAACAAAAGGAAATATTTTTGGGTTTTTATGATTTTTTTTTTTCAAAAACAATAAAAGAAACAACTACTACTAAACTAACACTAAGCGCACGAATTCCCCGGCAACGGCGCCATTTTGATGACTGTCGTAAGGGTCAATCAAAAACCTAAATAAGCTACGTAGATAGCGTAAGTAGGGTATCGTATCCACGGGGAATTTGTGGTCAGTGTCGCGTTTTTAACTAAGAACTAAATTAACTAGATTAGGGGTTTTGTGAGTTTGATTATAAAAACTAGAAAGCTAATTAATAAAGTTGTAATCAATACGAAAAAGAATAACCTCTACCCGGAATCCCAATTACCCGTTTAACATCAAAACCTGTTTACCGATTCAAAACACCACATAGACATGGCCTCGGAATTAATGAATCTGATTAATTATCAAGGATAGTTTTTAAGATTCACTATGCAACCTAATAACCCGTTAAATTGTATCAACTACCCACCAATTTACTAACCCGCTAACAACGCAAGTAAGTTGCCAATACGCTTAATAAACGACAAGTAATTCAAACACAAGAAACGTTTACCATGAATTCAACACGAGTGATCAAGCTGTATCAGTTATACGAATCCGCAAACAAGAATTAATGCAAAACAATGTAAAAGTTCATCCGAGTAGAAGTTATAAAAAGTTTAGCCGCTCATTGTTGTCATAATATCTTTAGTAATGATTCGGAAATTGTGGAACATGAAGAATGAATTTGAAAGATGATGTATGATGGCAAGATGATGCACTTTGTTCGTCTCCCCTTTGGTCAATGGCTGCTATCGAAAAAACAAGAAGTGAAACCCTAAAACATCAAATCAGAATGTTTAAATATGTTTTCTTCTCGGCACCTTGAGCCGCGTGTCGCGGCAGGAATAATATATCCCCCCGCGTATCGCGGGAGTAAACATCTTGACCGACTTCATTTAATTTCCTCAGGCGTATGGCGGAGCTATTCATGACCTCTACCGCGTATCGCGGGACATTCCATGTTGACTTTTTCCAGCTCAAACCCATATATTGACTTGTCAACTCTCTTTTCTGCTTACATCTCTCGTAAACCCTCAGTATCACTTGTTTTAAGCCCTGCTAAACACAAACATCAAAATTCTATAAGTAACCTAACTCATACAACTTAACGTATATACAAAACTAACAATCGACACTTAATACTATAAACTATGCTTATTTTAACTTAACATCAGGCGGCGTTGTTGGGTTAAGAGATCTAGTTGTCCTCCACAGCATCCATAACCGCAGGCACCTCGATGTCCCTTTCCTCATGCTCCGAAACATGCATCTGAACCGCCTTGCTTCTGCACCAACCTCTATCTTCTTTGGAGGATGGGGTGTACCGTCTCTTCAAGCACTTCACCAACATACCTAGGTCATTCGGTAGAAGCCCATGGTCGGGAAGGGTAGATATACACATTTGCCGCTCAATGAACCTAATTTATGAGGCTGAAGACGGGACGGTTAGCTTCCAAAGGATGCAAGGGCATGCATGGAACCCGCAAGAGGCACTTGTCCTCCACGCTCCACAACATCATCAATACCAATACCAGCCCCATGGTGATCCGGGCCAATCCTCATCCTCAGGAGGCGGTTTTCCTAACTTTCAAAGTTTACATGATTTGTTGGAGGAAAACCTCATGTGCACCAGGAACACCTATAATATGGCAAGCAACACGTACAACCGGGTTGGAGCAATCGAGAGAAACATATCCGATATCCAAGATGATATTGGAAATATCCGGGAGTACATGGCTGGGCATGGTGGAAATGATGATGAGGACGAGGACATGGATTAGGCGGGAGGAGCGGAGGAAGAAGCGGTTGGTTGGTGATTCCCCAGGTTAACCTTTCATCTTGAACAATTTGAGGCCTGCGTGCCGAGTGTTGAACAATTTACTTTCTTTTAATTTTCTGCACTTATTTTTCCTTTTTTTTTTAACTTTGTTGACATGGATGTTGAACTTGGTAAAATTAGGATGTTTGCTATGGTGTGGTATAGTGTTTATTGATTAAGCAGGTACATACGAGGCTTAGAGTACTAAGCATAAGTACTACTAAAGCCGGGACAGGAAAACCGAAGAAAGAAACCTGTTTTTCAACCTGGCAGATTGTCCACACAGGGCCGTGTCCAGCCAACACGCCCCCGTGCCCACTCCCCCAAACCTGATGTTTGTTTTAATTCTGCAGACTTTGACAGACACGGGGTCGTGCCCAGTCAACACGCCCCCGTGTCCACTGTCACACCCCAACCAATGGTGGAAACATCGGGATGAGACGAAGTGTGAAGATTGCTAGAGACATCATAACGCTATTTGTGACAATATTTAATAAATCGATTTCATTTCATAAAGTAAACTTGTCAACATTACAAGTAATTCAAATACAACACGTTCAAAGAAGTACATGACAACATAAGCAAAATTTGATACAACATATTAAACCTAAACGTCTATATGTGTATCTAGGCATCAACGCTACTTCTTTTCATAGCATCGTCATCATCAACCTGTAACATGTTTAAAATACATTTCAATGCAAAAGCAAAGGCGAGTATACAAGTTTGGTACGTACATAACAAAAGATAAGTTTTAAACAATTCCTCATAGCAAGCATGTGATTCAAGATAAACAATAAATTTGGCATGTGTCTAACATATCAACCCAAAAGAGACGCAAGATGCTCATGACATAACCACAAGTCTACGGGCGGGTCATCAATCCTATAGCGCTATATATGTCACGGTTAGGCTCGTACGAAGTTAATGATAAGTTCAACACATAAGTTTCACCCAAGTTTAAAGTATCAAGCAATCACGTATACAAGCATGTTATAGGAATGTTCATGTGTTTATGCAAAAGGCCCTCTTCATAGCACATGTCATCATTTCCTTGCTATGAAAAGTCCATAAGTTTATAATTCATGTGTAAGTTTTTGATAAGTAAACATGTTACACCCCAAAAGTGGTAAAAGTAAAAAGGGGAATACGGGTATACTCACATAATTGCTAAGTCTTCCGATTATCCATGTGTTGACGAGCGTAAGAGATTAGGAGGATGGAACACCGAGGTCACCCTATATGGGCAAACGGAGGTGTAAGAGAAATCGGAATTTTGACGGAGGTTTTGAAGTGGGACAAAAGGTATATCTAGTTAATATAAGTGTATATCTATATAATTTAAGCAAAAACTTATATAGTTCATATAGTTTAAGCAAAAATATATTTTTATATAGTTTAAGTAAGAAAAATTTATATAGTTTATATAGTTTAAGTAAAATGTATATTCATATAGTTTAAGTAAGAAAAATGTATATACATATATATTTATATAGTTTAGGTAAAAAAATGTACATCCACTTAGTTTAAGTAAAAAAATGTATATACATATGTTAAGTCTATCGAGCGTATTGTTGAAATGTTGCCAAAATAATTATACTTTTATATCTATTTTATAAAAATTAATCGAATCTGATACGTTTCGTTTTATGACTTTAACACGTTTCGTGTTATCGATTTTTACGAAAAACGGGCAGAGTTCCCTCTGTTTTTGGACGATCCCGACAAAGCAGTTGTCGATATATTTGTCAAGCTTAACAAGTAAACCACAATGTATATAAAATTCACGTCAAATGCAAAAATAGATTTAACCGACATGTGTAAGGGTTCGAGCTTGTTAAGTATAAATATTTATAAACAAAATAAAAAAAAAATAATTGTGTCGTAAATGTTATACCAAGTCTCACGAGTGACCCGAGTTGGCCAGCTGACTGGTTTGATCGAAGATTTGACCGTTGACTGCCTTGACCAAGGTTGACCGACTCCAAAACGGACCGGGCTTGAACCCGAATTAACTGAACTGAATACGACCCGAACAAGTATGACGTCGACCCGAGCCGTTTGACCAGTTCTGACCATTGACTCGAGCTAACCGGAACTAAAACACTGAACCGAGTCGAGTCCCAAAACTGAACCGAGACCCGAACCAGCTGACCCGAACCGATCCGTTCTTAAACTGTACTGAGACACCCGAAGCTGACCCGAACATTCTGACCGTGAATAAGCGGAGAGCCGAAACTAAATCGGACCAAACTGGATCTTGAACGCCCGAACCTGAGTTTGAACTAACCAAACTCATCTGCCCTGCTAAAACCCCAAAATGAATCTGTCACCACCGCCGTCGGCTCCTCACACGACGGTGCCGTCGTCACCAGTCGCCGGAGACAAAAGCTCGAGGGAGGGAGAGAACCGAGTGGGTGGTTGGGTGCGCGACTCGCCGGATTCACTCCGATTTCCGGTTAGAGAAGGAGGGGGGAGGGTATGTGTCTGGTCGGAGAACCGGCACCGGGAGGAACCATCGCCGCCTGCGGTGTCTCCCGCCGCTGCTGTAGTCGCCTGACGCCGCCACCACCTGTGGTGGTCGGCCGGCCTTCATAGAGAGGGAAAGGAGGCAAGTAGTGCAGGTTATGAGCTTGTTTAATATGTGTGTTTGAAGGAGATGAATGCACTGAGGAGTTTGTGTGTGTATTGGTGCAGACATAAGCTTTTTTGAGAGAAATATGGATGGTGGCGGCTGAAATGTGAGAAGGATTAGGGTTATTAGTTCTCTTATATAGGAGGGTCTAGTTAGTGAATTTGCACAAATGGTCCTCATGGTTTAACTAACTAATTTATTCATCATACTCATACATATATATTTTTAAAGAAAGTTAACTTTATAATACAAACTAACTAGGTTAGTTTACTAACTTAAAATCTAACGAGTCAATCTAGATTATTATAAAAATAAACTTTTAGATAGCAAAATTAATTAATTTAATTAATTTAAACAATGGGTAAATAACCATGTTTATAATGAGTTGAATTAAAGATAAAGATTTTTCGACGATTAATTAATCGAGTTAACGAAATGATGAACACTAGGATACAAGGTTTCTAAATATAGGAATATGAACAAGGGTTTCTAAATATGGAAGGTTATGAAAACGCGGGGCGTTACATCCACCTTCTGTAAGTTTTCGTTACTGGCACCTGAACACGGGGTTGTGTCCGTCAGACACGGGGTCGTGTTCAGCGCCCAGTAACACAAATTTTTTTGTTTTTTTCACACCTTTTTACACATTTAATCAACCTAAAAACTTATTTTTGGGACACATTGAGGACAATGTGTAATTTAAGTGTGGGGGGAGGCTAAAACCTTGAATCTTGCAAGTCCTAATAACAAGCCTTACACAAAACTCTATTGGAATCGCTAATCACCCCAAATTTTTTTTCAAAAATTTTCAATTTTTTTTACTTGTCTAGGTTTAATTTGGGAATTTCAAAATTCTAAAAAGGTTATATTTTTACAAATTTACAACCGATAGCGTCGTGATAAAAAGAACCAACATAAGAAAATTATGAAAAGGCATGACAAGCTTAGTTAAAATTTGATTATATATACTTGAGCACATAAAAACCCATTCCCACAAAAGTGAGTTTTGAGCCTTAATTGAGCATACAAATACATATCTTTTAATTAAATGCTCATTTTTTGTTTCTTGTGTGAATAGCCGCTTGGTTCTTACGACTCTAGAACTTGCCATGACGATACATTCCCGGTCCTTACCAACTTAAACCCGAGTAAGTAAATGATGGAGGCATTAGGACTAACCCTTTTTAATTCTACACCATTTTTTTTTACCACCTACCCAAAATCCCCTTAGTTAGCCCCTTTGAGCCTAAACCTTTTCATTTCATAACTCAAACCAAACACCCTTTCACCCACCAAAACCTTTTTCATTTTTAACCCCTTGTTTTAGTAACTAGCTCGGTTTTTCATATGACTTTCAAAATATATATATATATAGGGAGAAGATCATGCGAGAACCACTTCTTATTGCGAGAACCGCGAGAACCAATGTGAACACAACCAAAAATGCCTAAAAATCACACAAAAAATTTTTTTTTGAATTTTTTTATATTTTAAAAAAAAAATCGCTACTTTTCGAAGCCAAAAAAAAAAATTTTTTTTTTTTTTTTGGCTTCGAAAAGTAGCGATTTTAACATAAAAAATATTAAAAAATTCAAATTCTGGGGGTTTAGTTTTAGCATTTTAGCTTGTGGGGGAGGGGGGTTTAGGTTTTTTTTTGGGGGGGGGGGGGGGGGCGGTTAGGTTTTTTTTAGCTTAGGGGGGGGGGGGGGTTAGGTTTTTTTGGGGGGGGGGGGGGTGGGGGTTAGGTTTTTTTAGCTATTTTAGGTTGTGTTCACATTGGTTCTCGCGGTTCTCACAATAAAGGTGGTTCTCGCATGAGCTCCTCCCTATATATATATATATATATAGAGAGAGAGAAAGTATAATGTACAAAAAGCCTTAACCTACATTAACGTACGACACCAAAATAGAACTTGTGTAATTAGGGTCCATGCGTGATTATCTCCAAGTTTTCAGCAAATGAACGTGCGTAATAATGTTCTAATGCGTGATTATCTTACAAAAACTGATCCCATGCGTAATTAGGGTCCATGCGTGATTAGGGCCGGATCTGACGGCTCCCAGCTTCGCGTACGTGATGTACGATAACACTTAATGTATGTTAACCTAACCCTATATATATATATATATATATATATATATATATATATATATATTGTTGATGAAGCAAAAGAAAAAAAATAAACAAACAAGTTCATCAAAAATAACTTTGTTTGAATAATAGCTTCATCAAAATAAAAGTTACAAAAATAAAAAGTCTTACGAAAACCGACGCTTGTTACGTTTTTCGCCCTTTCTACTAACCACTAACCACTAACCCAACCACCTACCTTTAACCCAACCCTAACCCTTCACCCAAAAAGTCCCCTTGATATTTACAAAGGTATATAGTTAAAAAGGAGGATGATTGATTGCTTGGCAAGCTTATGGTAGAAGTAAGTTCCAGGCCGCTCTCGAGTGATCCACAAAAATACATTTTCGGCCGAGTGTTGAGTGATCCCCGTCAGGTATGTGAACTTGTATATAAATGAAATTTTAAAGAGGCATGTTATGCCCTAATAAGTAATTTATCTTATGAAAAGTTGTAAATAAATAATGACGAATAGGATTGTAAATAAATAAAAATAAAACTTAATAAAGAATCTTGGAAATCCCGACACTCTATGACAAGCCCAAAAACTTTCTCTTCTACCCATTCCATTTGGGAGTGTAAAGCCACATTATAAAGAGTTTTGCTTGAGGACAAGCAAAGATTCAAGTGTGGGGGTATTTGATGTGTGCAAAATGCAACATATAAATTACATCAATTGTGGCAAAAAACTAACCCTTTTTTAGTACTAATGTTGGAAAAAGTGTGCTTTTGTCTTCCTTTTGTATTTTTAGGATTAAATGAGCTCAAATTAACAAAAGAAGCAAAAAGACAGTAAAATCTAACATAAATACAAGAAAAGGAACAAACGTGACATGCCCGACCCCACAACAGCATCTTCCCAAGCAAAACAAGAAGACAGAAGACTGAACACGCCCCGTGCTCAGCCAGCACGGGGGCGTGCCCAAGTGTCAGCAGAAATGACAAAGTGGTAGAAGCTTCCATTGCCCACCACGGGGCCGTGTTCAACTATAAGATTCGCAGAATCCAGGAAAATATTCATAGTACAGATATGCTTCTGCACACGGGGTCGTGCTCAACGGACACGGGGGCGTGGTCAACTAATACAAACAAGCTGCAATAAATGAAGAAAGAGAATGATGTGGACACGGGGCAGTGCCCACTGGACACGGGGCCGTGCCCGAGCTTCTGTTCAGCCTATAAATGGGAGTGCTTGGTTCAAGCTCAAACCATCCCTTGGCACACCACCTCTCTCACACTTCACCCACCACCCACCACCACCATAACACCATCATCCACCACCATCATCCATTGTCCATCATAGAGTGTGTGAGTCGTCTAGGGATCCATGATTGATCGTAAGAGTTCTTGACAATCAAGGCCATGTTTGCCTAAGTCTCTTACATCACTTGGTGAAGACAAAGTGCCTAGTGTAATACTTTTTATTTTTAATCTTTTCGCACTTTTTACTTGGTTTTGCATGAATGACTTTAATAACTAGTTTCTTATGTTGAAGGTGATTTTTCCTTATCGTTTGTCCGTGGTGTCTTGGCATTATTTTGCTGTCTATATAAAATAAAAGATTTTCACCATTCATATCTCCACGGTCTATATGGAGGTATGTTGGCTACCTGGTCGGGGGTTAAGGGAACGGTTTGGTAAAAGTCTTGCCTTGTTCAGTGTATAGATCCTGCAAGGACCTAGGTCAAATTTAGTAGGACTTCGTTCAATACTTAACGGTATTGGATGGCGGGGGTCCAAACTCTTTGATCCCCTCATATGTAAACTACTATTAATACTATAACCCGGCTATTTAGGACTGTATCCCTGCTGACTCAGACTACTTAGCCGAGGGTAACGTCACCTTCAAAAGAGGGGCCTACCATAATTTGCATTAATAACTTAATTAATTATCTTTCAATAATCCAACCCTTTAGGATTGTATCCTTGCTGACTCAAACTACTGGGTTGAGGGTAACGTCACCTCCAAAAGAGGGGCCTACTACAATAACTAAGATTATCTCTTAAATAGTGCAAAAGTGCGGAAATAATCAAAGGTTACACTAAACACGAGTCGGAGCCAAGTGATTCATCTTGTCTATCTGTTTTTATTTTATTTTTATTTTCAGCATTTTAGTTAATTTATACTTTTCTTAGTTTAAAACATTTTTCTAAACTTTTTGATTTGATTAGACGTTGAGGATAAACCGGTACTAAAAGCTCTTGTGTCCTTGGACGACCTCGGTATCTTACCAACACTATACTACGCTCACGATGGGTGCACTTGCCCATATGAGTGTTTAGTGTTAGTAAAATATCGTGTTTTATAAATTTAAAACTTGGCTAAAAAGTGTTAAAAAGGGCTTAAAATATACATTAAAAACTAATAACACTCACGCACATCAAGCTCAAGCTCAACTTTTAAGCATGATAGAATAAACCAACTGAGCCGAGCTAGGCTGTTTAAGTTCGAGGTCTAGCTCAACCTGGTTTCATAAAAATAAATATTTTTATTTTTAACTATATATTTAATATATTAATTAAACATTATATAAATTAGTGGGTTCGTTTAGGCTCGCCATTGAAAAAATGAAACCAGAAGAAAATGTCGATGCATCTAAACAGTGAAAATGCCAAAACACACAGAAAAAATAGTATTATAAATATTACTTGTTGGCGCGATGCGTGGCGTCAAACGAAATCACATCACCAAATATGTGGTAATTACGTTTGCATTGATTATCACACCAAAAAAGTCCCTTCGAACGATTCTTATCATATGTGAAGTAATCGTACTAGAAATTAGGATGGAACTGTTTTTTTTCATGAAAATGTCTCACAACCATCTCAGCGTCGTATTCCCCTATAAACAAGTTAATTTGTATCTTGTAGTTCTTAAAATCAACTTTACTTGCACCCACGTCTTCAAAACCGCCAAAACAATTCTTCATAACATTAAATGTCTTAACCGGTCTCAAATTCAACTTAGACATGCTATGTATAACATGCTTCTGGAGCTGAGTGAGGTGTCATTCAGACGGAAGAAAATGCTTATCAGGCTGTTAAACAAAATCATGGTTATGCTCCTCGACAAACTTATAGACCTTCCATGATCCAGCCTCAAATATTACATAATTATGCTCCACAACTAGTCCTCTTTGAAAAGTTGGATCGCACAATCCTTTCATTTTGATTCGGTCCAACGTATCAACCTTCTTATCTTTATATACCCCAGATCTCGTACACATACAATACTTAATATATGTTTTGGCGTTTATCTTTTCAATCCCTTTCCTGACAGAAAAATCACAAGCCATTGCATACCTAACATACAATGAATAACAATCATAGAGGCTTGGGAATATCATGTATTTTTTTGGCTTTATCTCTTCACTAACGTCGGGAATGATCAATGGAAAACCGATTTTTGGGCGAAACCTTTCATTTGAAGAAACACACTCGTCTGAAAAAACACACTGAGAACGAATTAAGAAAAACGTCATTGGGGGAATATTTAACATAGAAAATGTCTCCTTAAAACATTATCGATGAAAACGCCATTAATTGAATAATAAACAATAGGAATAACCGATGTTACTTTCTTAATAAAACATATTAATGAAAATGCCATAATGAATACACCATAATGAAAACGTCATTAGTTGAATAATAAACAATATGAAGAACTGATGTTATTGTCTTCCTCAAACATGTTAATGAAAACGTCATAAGTTGAATAATTAACAAATAGTAAGAACTGATGTTTACAATTTACCGTCAATATTCACAACTAATCAGATATACATAACCATGTGTAAAACGCCATTGATCGTAAACAATAAGCATATATTAGATCCCAAACGACTATTAACATTAATAATGAAAATGCCAAATATTGAATATAGGAAGAACGCAATTGAAATATAAACGTCATTTTCAAATATCACTTTGAAAAAAACACCATTGAAACAAGCATAAAGAACAAAACGCTATATTTGTTGCATGATTTGCTAGAACACATATGAAAACGCCATCAAATATTATTTTGTAGAACGGAATCCACGTTAGACGACATAGATCTTGGAAGCTTGGAGAGGAGGTAACTGCTAATACGAAATTTTTGTACTTTTGTTTGAAATGGAATTATAATGCCATTTATTGACGGGAACGTGGATAATAACAATCGTGCCCCTGCATATCATTTAGCGCCCCGTGCCACGTGTTCAACCAGGATCCGTTCTCACCGTTTTCACACTTCCAATTGTTTGTTTTCTCCTGATATATATATATAGGGGACCGCTAAAATGAGAACCACCTCCAGTTGTAAGAACCGTGAGAACTACACCATACGGGGCGAGGTGGACCAAAATTTTTTTTTTCATAAACGTTGATGCGTGTATTATAAGCACATTTGTAAAAAAAATTCAAAAAAAAAAAAATGTTGTGTGTGTAGTTTTGAGCACCACAAGTTTGTGTTTACGGGTACCGTAAAATTTATTTAAAATTTACGGTGCCCGAAAACACAAACTTGTGGCGCTCAAAACTACGCACACGACATTTTTTTAAATTTTTTTTTACAAATGTGTTTATAATACAAGCATCTACGTTTATGAAAAAAAATTGGTCCAACTCGCCCCGGATCAAAAAGTTCTCACGGTTCTTACAACTGGAGGTGGTTCTTATTTTAGCGGAAATATATATATATACACAGGAGAAGGATCATTTAGGAACCACCCTTTATTGCGAGAACCAATGTGAACACAACCAAAAATACCTAAAAAAGCTAAAAAAAACTAAAAAAAACACACAATTTTTTTTTAACATTCTTTATTGAAAAATCGCTGGTTTTCGTTATGAAAAAAAATTTTGGCTACTAAAAGTAGCGATTTAAACATAAAAAATATTAAAAAAAATGTGTGTGTTTTTTAGATTTTTTTTATGTTTTTTGTGGGTTTAGTTTTTAGCATTTAGCTTGGGCGGGGGGATAGGGTTTTTTTTTTTTTTTTTTTTTTTTTTTTTTTTTTTTTTGGGGGGGGGGGGGGGAGGGGGGTTTAGGTTTTTGGGGGGTGGGGGGGATAGGTTTTTTTTTAGGTTTTTGGTGGTGTAGTGGGTTTATTTTGTTATGTTCACATTGGTTCTCGCGGTTCTCACAATAAAGTTGGTTCTCGCATGATATATATATATATATATATATAAGGGAAGGTTCATTTGAGAAGAAAATTTAATTGAGAAGAAAAAGAACAAAGGGTAATTTTGTAAAACATTAAATAGTTATTTCACTTATCTCATTTATTATCATTTTTGACTAATTAATTAGTCATAAAGACTATTATCCTCCACACTAACTTGCTTTGCCTACACACATCAAAAGTTATCCCACATAGTTCGAAATTCATCCTACACATTGAAATTTATCCTACACAACTCGTAATTTATTCTACACACTCGTTATTTATCCAACACTTTAAATATTTTATTTTATTTTTTTGAAAAAATATATATTTTGAAGATAAGTTACAAAAAAATCAATGTACTTAGCTATTAAAGAGGAAGACTACAAATTAACGACCTATGTAGATTTACCAATGTATATTTTGAAGATAGTAACATTAAATACTTATATTAAATAAAGTAAAATAAAGCATTCTTATTGGTTGAAAGTTCTTCTTTTTTCTTCTTACAAAAAGTTTCTTCTCATTATATATATATATATATATATAAGCTAAAGATAAATAGAAAACCACTTTTATTGAGAAAACCCGAGAAACTCTAAGCTCCCGATTTTTTTTTTTTTTGAAAAAATTACCACACGTAATATACATGTTTTTAAGAGTTTTGGGCAAAAAAAAAAATCGAAAAAGCGCCGAAGGATTATTTAAAAAAAAAATAAACAAATTTCAGCAACTTTGTTGTGTAACACGTGTTAGGCAAAAAATGCTGAAACTTGTTTATTTTTTTAAAAAAAATCCCTTCGGTGCTTTTTTTGTTTTTTTTGGCCCAAAACTCTTAAAAACTTGTATATTACATGTGTTATTTTTTTCAAAAAAAAAAAAATGTCGGGAGCTTTGAGTTTCCCGGGTTTTCTCAATAAAAGTGGTTTTCTATATATCCTTACCCTATATATATATATATATATATATATAGGGGACCACTAAAATGAAAACCACCTCCAGTTGTAAGAACCGAGAGAACCACTTTCTAACCACTAGATCAACAAGATGGATGGACAAGATTAAAAGTATTTAAAAATAATATTAAGTATTTTTTGTCTTATTATTTTCTTAATATTTTAATACAAAAGGGTAGTTTAGTAAAAATACTCTTTTTTGTCTTTTTGTCTTTATAATTTTTGTATTTTTATTATTAAATTAGTTTTTATTTTTTAAACAAAATTGTTTTATTAAAAGCATTTAAGTTCAGATTTTTTAACGGATTTTTTAAACTTTTTACGTTGTTAAAATTTTTACGTTTTACGTTAAACCTTTTACATTTTACATTTTACATTAAACTTTTTACGTTTTATGTTAAACTTTTTACGTTAAACTTTTGACGTTTTATGTTTTAACGTTTTACGTTTTAAGTTTTGTGTTAAACTTTTTACGTTTTACGTTTTACGTTAAAAATTTTACATTTTACGTTAAAAAGTTTACGGTTTACGTTAAAAAGTTTTACGGTTTTAATTTTTTTTTTACAAAAACTTTTTTACGCAAAACGAACACACCCAAAAATCGCAACTCGGTATGTGTCTCAGATAGATTGTTATCATCATCGACTGGGGAAAATATAAAAAACCAACAAACAAAAATCAAAACAAATGAGCGGATTCTTGAAAAAAACGGGGTTTGCCTCAGATTTTCCGATAATCAGAGGCTGCAAAGTGGGGTTAAAAGTTCAAAAACCTACCCTCCACCCTCCTTGTCGCGCCATCGTCAACAAAATATGCGTTTTTTTTTTTGCATCATCACCGCCCCAAATCCATGAACACAAATCAACCCCCCAAAATAGATTGAAACTTATCATCGACTACAAAAAAAGCACACTTTCCCAGAAACCCCCATAACCCCACCTGTAACAAAACCACACTTCAAAATTTTAAAATCAACACACAGTTGATTCCCAACCTATCAACAGAATCAAGAAAAAAAAACTAACCACTTTAACAAATCAACAGTTGGTGACTCTAGCACCATTTCCATCACCCATTTTTGATAAAATTAGAAACCAAAAAAAAATTGAGAACAAACACAATCGGAGTCACCATCTTCGATCACCGGAGTAGCAGAGAGAAGAGAGGGGTTCGGGTGGGGAACCATGGGGTTCGGTCACCATCTTCAGAACAACACCCCCCCACCGGCTGGAGGTCAGAAACGATGGGGTGAGCCCCTGATGGTGGTCTGCAACTTTATGACAAGGGTATGGGTGACCACAGCCGGAGGTCATAACAACACCGAAACCGACGCCGGCGGCGGGGTCTTTCCCTCTCTCTCTTTCTGCAACTTTCTTTCTCCTCGATCTCTCTCGTCGGAGCAAGAACTGGCCGGCCTAATCGCCGGAGTGAGTCCAGCACTCTACCATAGAAAACATCACAGGGGAATCGCCGGAGTAAAATCAGGAGAGAGAGATGGATGAGATGAGATGATGAAGAGGTTTGAATTTTGATGAGAGAGGAGATGTGTAAGTCTTTAAATGGCAGAGCTTTATGACAAGGGATTAGACATTATGAGTAAAAGACCAAAATACCCTTTAGAATATAATATAAAAGTGCATACGTGGCAAAGTTTGATTGGTGGAGAGTGGTTCTCGTGGTTCTTACAACTGGGGATGGTTTTTATTTTAGCGGCTCCCTATATATATATATATATATATATATATATATATATATATATATTACTTGACGATTACATGAAACATATCGAGAAACGAGTTAGTATGTGTACATAAAAGTGAATTCTAAATGGATTGATTACTTGTGTTTATGTGTTACATACGTAATATATAAGAATATATATTTAATAAAATTTATATATAACAATCACCAACGGATCATCGAGTCAAACCTATTTCAAATAATAACATCTCACCATGTCTAGTGAGTTGGGTAAACACTTGCAATACATACATACGATATAGACAATAAGGTGCCCTATATGTGTTAGGTTGGTCGTACTTGCTTTCTTTTGGGCTTTTGTGTCGCTAGCTTGTACACACGGATTTCGAGATAACTAATCACGGCCCCTCTTTTACTGTTTACTAAATTTGGGAGCAAAGCATCCTGTTTTATACGAAATGATTTATACTTGCATGTTAGTTGATTCTAGTTGTACATATTATATGAATACGAGTATTATGATTATCAATTGTTTCGAGAGCTCAGGAAAGCCCTCGTCTTTAATGAACTGTAACCCTTAGCTATTGACTTAACTATGGAATATCGCGAATAGTCCTATATGAAAGATTAGGGTAAATCGATGCCTCTTTCATTAAACATAATGCCCTATAAATACAAAAGGCTCTCCACTATTTGAGGTAGGAGATAACCTTAAATCAATACCAAGATATACACGATATAGATCAAGTCTAAATATACAAAATTATCTAATCTATTACACCCCCGCAGTCGAAGCGAGATGAGACCGAATGCTTAGACTGGACCGAAAATCGTCAAATAATACCGTGGCAGGCCTTTTGTAATATTGTCAGCTATTTGATAACGAGACGGGATATAAAGAATCCGCACATCACCACGTTGAACCAAGTCACGAAGAAAATGTATATCCAGCTCAATATGTTTGGTACGTTGATGCTGTACCGGGTTCCCAGATAAATAAACTGCACTAATATTATCACAATAAACCACACTAGCCTTCTGTAGGGGGTGACGTAATTCTAGCGATAAATTTCGAAGCCAACATAATTCTGCCACCACATTTGCAACACCCCGGTATTCTGCCTCCGCACTGGAACGAGATACGATAGCCTGATGCTTAGAAGACCAAGATAATAAATTAGATCCCAAATAAACACAATAGCCTGAAGTGGAACATCGAGTATCTGGGCAACCAGCCCAATCAACATCAGTGTATGCGCGTAAAGAGATATCATGAAAGGTACCCAAGGTGAGACCAAATGAGGTAGTGTCATGAAGATAGCGAATAATGCGTTTAAGAGAATTCCAATGATCAAGTTGAGGAGAATGCATATGCATACACACTTGTTGAACTGCATAACTAATATCAGGTCTGGTGAAGGTAAGATGCTGAAGAGCTCCAGCCAGACTACGGTATAACGTATGGTCCTCAAACGGTGCACTTGAAGAGGCACTAAGTTTAGGTTTTGTGTCCACTGGAGTAGCAACCGACTTGCAGGAGGACATACCGGCCCGATCAATAATATCTAATGCATATGATTGCTGTGACAAGAACATAGTATCATGCTGTCGTGTGACATGAATCCCCAAAAAATGACTCAGTGGTCCATGATCCTTCATGTCAAATTCAGCTGCTAGATGATGTATGAGATTAACTCGTAGAGTATCATGTGACGTGGTAAGAATAATATCATCAACATAAATAAGTAAATAAGCCATGTCAGAACCCTGATGATAGATAAATAACGAGTTGTCACACTTACTTTGTTGAAAACCAATGGACAATACAAAGTCCGTAAATCGCTGGTACAATGCTCGGGGTGCCTGTTTTAACCCGTATAGAGATTTCTTTGATAAACAAACGTGATCCGGATACTGGCGATGCCGAAAGCCCATGGGCTGATACATATAAATTGTTTCGCTAATGAAACCGTGTAGGAAAGCATTGGTAACATCCAACTGATGTATGGGCCATGACTGAGATAAAGCTAATGTTAAGACGGTCCGAATAGTGGTGGGCTTAAAAACCGGACTAAACTAAGCGAATAGTGCTGAGTACTGCCATCACAAACTAAGCGAGCTTTATATCGTTCCAGTGTGCCATCCGATCGATATTTGTGGTGAAATAGCCACATGCTACGGATCACGTTCATGTTAGCGGTGCGAGGGACTAATTCCCACGTCTAATTTTTAATAAGTGCATTAAACTCAGTAATCATGGCGTTATACCAATCCGGTTTAGACAAGGCTTCGGTGGGGGTTTTAGGTAAGGGAGTGACACGAGATGCAGTAAGATTAAAGTGTTGTTTGGGTTTTGAGATGCCGTCCATAGAACGAGTACGTATGGTACGGCTAGTCACTGGTTGAGTAGGCACGACATGAGGTGAGGGAGGGGGTGGTGGGGGTTTCAGGTCGGGTTTGGTTTTGGGCCGGCGAGAATAGGTTTGGTTAATGGGTAGTTTGGAAGGAGGGCTGTTGGGCCGTGGGGTTGTGTGGGGAAGGCTGTTGGGCCGTGGAGGAGTATGAGGAGGAGTGGAGGGTGGTGAGGTAGGAGAAACTGGTGATGGGGTTTAGGCCGGGTTGGGGAAAGTGGGGATTGAGGAAACATGTGTCCAGTAGGTAGGATGGATAGGAGTGGATAGAAATCGTATGAAGAGAGAGACTTTCGTGGAGAAGTGGAGAAGGGAAAGGTAGTTTCATAAAAAATAACATGACGATTAATGAGAATTTTGTTGGTAGAAAGATCGAGACATTTATATCCTCGACGATTGGGGGGTATCCAAGAAAAACATAAGGCATGGACCGATGCTCAAGTTTATTGATGGTAGTGTGGGGGATTAGGGGATAGCATAAGCAACCAAAGACACGAAGATGAGTATAGGTAGGTTGGGTGAGGTAGAGAGATTGGGTAGGGGATTGGTAGTTTAGAAGTTTGCTCGGAAGGATATTAAGTAGATAAGTGGCTACTTCAAGAGCTTGATGCCAATAGGTATTAGGCATAGAAGATTGGGCAAGAAGGGTTCGAATAAGGTTATTAATTGTTCGAATTTTCAGCTCAGCTTTACCATTTTGAGATGATGTAAGTGGGCATGAAAATCGGAATTTCATGCCATGAGAGTTACAGAATTGGTGAAATTGAGCGTTTACATATTCTTTTCCATTATCGCATTGAAATTGTTTGATGTGACGCTCAAATTGGGTGGTAATATAGGTAGCAAAGTTTTGAAAAGTTGAGAAGACTTGTGATTTTTGACTAATGGGAAAAGTCCATAAAAAATTTGTAAAGTCATCTAGAAATAATATATAATAACGATGTCCACCACTACTAAGTATTGGTGAAGTCCACAAATCACTATGTATGATATCAAAAGGTAATGAAGTAGAATTAATAGAATCAATAAATGAAAGACGAACATGTTTACCAAAAACACAAGACTGACATAATTTGTTGTTTGTGTTATTACAATGAATAAAACTAGAGTTTTTAAGAGAATGCAATAAATTGGAGCCAGGGTGGCCAAGGCGTTGATGCCAAAGATCCTGAGACACAGCAATGAAGGTAGATGGGGAGGTGAACTTGGACACTTGTGTGGGATCCAATGTGTAGAGATCACTAGAACTATTGCATCGTAGGATAGGAGTCCTGGTCTTGAGATCCTTCACAATAAAACCAAAAGGGTCAAATTCTCTAGAAACATGATTATCTTTTGTGAAATGACGGACCGAAAGTAGGTTTTTGATTAGTGAGGGTGCGTAAAGGACATTATTTAATTTGAAAGGTGGGAAGGGTGGTGGTAAGGTTTGGTTTCCTTGTCCAATGACGGGTATGGTTTTGCCATTTCTGACTACAATATTACGAGACATGCAATTATTAAATAAAGACGGAAAATTAGTAAAGTCATATGGTCTGACGCACCTGTGTCCATTGTCCAATTTGGATCGTGCTGATGGAGTGCCATGTGATAGAGGGCCTGAGTCAAATCCGTTGGGGTGTATCCATCTGAGGAAGAGGCCTAACTTGCTGCATAGTTCTGGGCTGGTCTGGGGCCCAGCACACCGGGGCCAGCACTGTTTGGTTTAGGGGCCGTGGGGTATGGACATGGGGGAGGCACCCAATGAGCCCATTGCTGTTGTGGGCTGGCCCAATGAGGAGAGGAGTTCCATCCGCCATTATTGTTCCACGGAAACTGCTGCATATTGTTGTTTGGCTGGTTCCAGCCGCCACGTCCAGCCGACTAACCGAAAGTATTCCAGCCGCCGCCACGACCTCTAGTAGACGAGTTCCTGCCCCGGCCACGGCCTCTGCCGCGATCCGATTCAGAACGAGCGTCAGAAGTTTTGTTGTTCTCGGTGGTCACCGCTAGAGCCATGCCGGCGAGTTGAGCAGATTGTTTGGCCTGATTTATTTTCCTGGTCTCCGCCATACAAAGTTGAGACCGAGTTTCGTAAAAATTGGGCAGAGGTTTCGTTTGCTGAATGATGAGTGCGACACTTTCGCACTTTCCGTGAGTCCGGTCAAAATCTGTAACACTAGATGTTCATCGGTAATTGGAGAGCCGATGTTTGTTAGCTGATCATATATAACCTTCATAACTTGACAGTAGGCTGTCATGGACTGGAACTGATCGAGACGAGTGCTGGCAAACCGGTTATTGAGATCGATAGTTCGAGATGCTTTGTTGTCTTGAAATAAATTTGCTAGTGCGGTCCAGGCATCATAGGCTGTGGTGTTGGGTTTCAGAATTGTATCAAGAAGATCGGAAGAGATCGTACCATAAATCCATTGAAGCACAATTGAGTCCAGTCGTTCCCAGCTCTCGACTGGCGTTTGCCCTTTGTCTTTGTCCTTGTCTTTATCTACTGAAGTAGTGGTAGATGAAGAAGAAGAATCAGCAACCCGAGGCTGTAAGTGATCATATACCTGAAACGATTTACACTGTATCTTGAAAAGTTCGGACCAAGTCGTGTAGTGGCCGTTTTTGAAGTCAAGGGTCACGGGAATAAGGGTGCGGATATTAGAGATGGTGACAGCGGGGTGAAGATGAGAAGACATGGCTGAGATAGTGAAGACAGGGGATTGGAACAGAGGGTCGGAAAAAGCAGGGGTAACTCGGAAGAGCAGGGGATCGAAAAAAAAGGGTTTAGGGATCAGAACTTGTGCTCTGATACCATGAAAGATTAGGGTAAATCGATGCCTCTTTCATTAAACATAATGCCCTATAAATACAAAAGGCTCTCCACTATTTTAGGTAGGAGATAACCTTAAATCAATACCAAGATATACACGATATAGATAAGTCTAAATATACAAAATTATCTAATCTATTACTATAGGGTTGATGCCCCACCTTTGGTTAGTAGCGCTAACCTGGTTAAGACAAAAGCATTCGAAATTTCCGAAACGTTTATATTGTATTGGGATACGATAGGACGAGGCATTCTTAGTCAAGATTTGGTTATAGGCTCATATTGTCACATTGGTCATAGTCCTTTCTAGACTTTGATTTGGTCATTCACGAATAACACTTTTTCATGCAAACGGTTTTCAAAACATTATTTATCTTTTATTTACTTATCGATCTAAACCGTGTTCCTCACCAACATTATGTTGGCAATTGTTAGTATGCTTGTATGACTATTAGCTGGGAAAACCTTTCATGTTACATCGCCAGTGATTCCGCCTTTTGCGGTGTGTGACAAGCGATACTTATTTTTATGTAAATTTTCAGTTGGTCTACGTTTTGACTTACAAGTTATTGTACATTTTGACGCCACTAAGTCTTGATACAAATGTAAGGACGGTGTGGTGTTTAGGTGGTCCCCCCTAACGAACCAACCTGGTTTCGATTTCATTTCTTTTATATGGTATAAATTCGATTTACTTTACTTTTTATCCAACCGCAACGCTTATATAGGTTATATTGAGTTATATCGGATACATCAAAACATGTGTTTTCATATGGTTGTTGCATTACATAACACTTGCACTAATCCCATTTAATATTTGCGATGTACCTGCGCTATAACACGCGCAGGCCTTATTACTAGTTCTATCTAATCTAACAATAAATATATCATAGACTAACATTAATGGTAATTTTTAAAACTCGTCAAAAGGTAATCCAACTAATGTTTCATCATTTTAATGGTACTTCGAATGACATGAATATCATTTTAGGGGTGTTTACGGCTTGGTTTGAAACTGTGAAACCATCCTAAGTGGTCATAGGTTTGGTTTCACCCTCCAAACCAGCTATCGGTTTGGTTTCACGATCGCTTTTTTTCTTAACCTTAAGTCAGTCAGATTAAAAAAAGTTCAAAACATAGTGAACAATCTGGTTTAGAGTTTATACCCAAAACTAGCGATTTCGGTCGGCCAGTTTAAAAAAATTCAAACCGTAGTAAATGCGTGGGTTTACGGTTTATAACCAAAACCGACCATAAAAAACCGAACTGGATCGTCAAATTAAATTATATTTTTATTTTTTAAAAATTGTTTATTTTTCATATATTAAACTATTTATATTTCTATTATATATTATGTTTAATTAAATTAAATTGGGTCTTAATTTTTAATATAAATGTAATTGGAGCCCACATATTAAACATATCTAACATTTATTCTAACCTATTTCCTCTTTATAATTTAGCAAAAATTGTATGTGAGTAGGTTTTACTATTCAATTTTGAGTGTTTTGATTGGTTGTTGGAGTTTGTAGGCCAATAGGTGGATGTCATGTGGCATCCACTATTTTATTTTTTAATTTTTTTTATATTTATATTTACAAGTCTTAAAGCTATGTGTACAAGCCTATATTGCATATAAACATTTATGTTATCTTCCGTTTGACTATTTCTAAAATATAAAATATTCCCTTAAAGTATTGGTATAAGTACTATATAACCCTTATGGTTTACTTTTAGTTTTAATAAACCCTAGTAGTATTATTTTATAATTTATCAAAATTTTTATGTGAGTAGGTTTCACTATTCAATTTTGAGTGTTTTGATTGGCTCTTAGAGTTTGTAGGCAAATGGGTGGATGCCATTTGGCATCCACTATTTTATTTTTTTATATTTATACTTACAAGTCCTAAAGTTATGTGTACAAGCCTCTATTGCATATAAACATTTATGTTATCTTCCGTTTGACTATTTCTAAAATATAAAATATTCCCTTAAAGTATTATTATAAGTACCATATAACCCTTATGGTTTACTTTTAGTTTTAATAAAACCTAGTAGTATTATTTTATAATTTATCAAAAATTTTATGTGAGTAGGTTTCACTATTCAATTTTGATTGTTTTGATTGGCTGTTAAAGTTTGTAGGCTAATGGCTATTAGATTTAATAACTCTTTCATATGACGTTTTAATAAAAATTGCACCATAAAAATGAGCGTTTTTATCTTTAAAACGACTATACTATTGCTAATTGGATCAACCAAATCGTAAAGTGTGATTCAAAAACTAGGTCGTAAAACGCAATTCACAATGGTAAAACCCAGATCGTAAAACGCAATTCAAAAACCCAGGTCGTAAAACGCAATTCACGATGGTAAAACCCAGTTTGTAAAACGCAATTCACAATAATAAAACCCAGATCGTAAAACGCAAAGTTAAAACTCTGGTCGTAAAACACAATTCACAATGATAAAACCTCTGATCATAAAACGAAATTGTTGAACTCAGGTCCAAAAATGCAATTCACAGTAGTAAAACCCAGATCATAAAATGCAATTCAAAAACCCAGGTTATAAACGCGATTCACAAAGGTTAAACCCAGATCGTAAAACGTAATTCGAAAATCTAGAACGTGAGACGCAATTCAAAAACTCAGATCGTAAATCGCAATGATTGACGAAATTCTTAAGATTTCTTACACAGTTTGAAGCCTATTTCTTAGGATTTCTTCAACGATTAGCGAAATTTGAATGCTAGAAACACTAACGATCGAATGAGTTGATTGATTCGCTTAAAAAAACACGAGGAAAAAAATGAGAAAATTGTGTGAAATTGAACTAGGTTTCTTCAAAAAAGTTGAAGAACACATTGATTTAGTGTTTAAATCATTGATTGATGAAGAAAATCGCAATATAATGTAGTGATTATAGAGAGAGAAGGTAAAGAAAAGGTTGAAGATGATGGATTTTTGAAGACGTTGGGTTTTGAATATGTAGAGAAAGAGAAAGACAGAAGATGAGCTGAGATTGACTAAAATGCCCCTTCCTGTATTTTTTGTTATTTATCACATGTCCTTTTATTATTGTTTCCTATACTTCTTACCCAAACCAATCTTCTTATTTGATCTTCTCCCTTTATCTTGATTGATAACTTCAGAATAAATTAGTACTTCTAGTTATTAATATATCTTGGTTTAATAACTAAATCTCGATTGCACAACTATTTTACCTTTTTTGCATTGCTAACTGTTACATTAGTTTTCTAATTCCTGAAATTGAGAGGGTAAGGAAAATCAAATTATACATTGTTTAGTAATTTTATTTTTCATTTTATCTTATATATTATATATAATTTTTTATACAGTGTTCTCATTTATTTTTCAATTTTCAATGTTAGTAACTTTTCGGCTTGGTTCGGTTTTAAGTCTCAACGGTCCAGTTTCTGTTTTTGATAATTAAAAATCGTTACTAACGGTTTGATTCACAATATAACTTAAAAACCGTTAAAACCAGACCTTGAACACCCCTACTCATTTTAACAAAAGTTGTTAAATTTATGTAAGTGAGTTACTTATGTTATAAGGAATGGTTGTGAATGGTTTTGAGTGCTTCTGAGTGAAAGAGAGAGAAAATGTTACTGTTTATCTGTAAATATATGAGAACACTGTGTACCCCTTTATAATTTTTTAATATCTTCTTAAACTGATTATGAGTGGATGAGAGAGAAAATGTAACGATAAAGGCATAAAAAATATTATTTAATTGAAAATGATAGAGAAAAAATAGTAATTTTTAGTCATATTTAAACTATGTGCAAAGAAAAGCCAAGTCAATAGGTCTTTGGCTATTTCCTTTATTGCCGTATGTGAGACGCATGGAAATTGTGAAAGCCAATTACATCGTTTCTTATCACTTTAACTAGATAAAGTTAGTCACTATTTTCTATTTATTCATTGAATATATTCTCGATCAAATAACTGATTGAATAAACAAAAGAAGGAGACATATATGTTAATTATTTTACTATCAAATTATCATAAAGAAATAGGAACGAATAAAAAACACAAAAGATGTTCGTATATATAGTCGCAAAAAGATTAGAATAATATGAGTGCCAAAACTTTAGTGGTTGGAACGTAACAATCACAAGGCCCATTGAAAAGAAAGTTCCAAGCTTTTTCTTGGTCAAGCTGACTATTGACACTCCTCTTCTGTATAAAGACCACCCGTAGTGGGGCGTGGTTTTTAAAAAAAACTGAAAAAAAAACGCCCCCCACCCCATTACGCTAGGCGTTATCCGGGGTTGTTTTTTTAAAATTTGCATGTGAGCGTTTTAATTAAAACGCTAAAGTTGTTGGGGGTTTTGCATGTGGCCAATGAGATTTTTGCATGTGGTCAATGGGACTGTTTGCTTTTTTGACTAGCCAATCAGCAGCAACTGTTTGCTTTTTCTTTTTTCTTTTTTTTTTTGTTTAATGATTGGAAGGGGCATTATTCCCACTACACCACTTTTGCAATAACGCCCCATGCTGACTGGGATGACACGTGTCGAATAATGCCCCATGGTGGGGGCATTATTTTTCCCTACCACTACGCATGGTCTAAGTATAAGGTCGCAAAAACTTAGAAAGATACCACAAAATTCATTACCAAAATGAGTGCCAAATGGTTGCTTTTCTTGCGATCATTTCTCTTCCTGACACACCTTGCAGCATTTTCCACACCCATTCACAAGGCACCAGCACTGAACGGCACCAACGTTGATCGTCTAGCATTGCTTGCTATTAAATCCATGATTAAAGGTGACCCACAAGGTCTCTTGACTTCATGGAACCATTCCAGCACTAATTTCTGCCAATGGCAAGGTGTTACATGCAGCCTTCACCACCAAAGAGTCACCCACTTGAACCTCTCATCTGGAGGCTTGATTGGTACGTTGTCTCCCTCCATCGGAAATCTAAGCTTTCTCAGGGTCATTCAGCTTTTTAACAACTCATTTTCGGGTGAAATTCCACCTGAAATTGGGCGTCTCTTTAGATTACGACAACTACGTCTCGTTTACAACTCTTTCACGGGAAACATTCCAGCCACCATAATGAATTGCTCCAACCTCCAAGTCCTTAAGTTGGGTAACAATAATCTGGTCGGCAAGATCCCCGATTGGATCGGTTCATTGTCCATGCTAAGAATCCTCGCCCTTGACGACAACAGTCTACAAGGGGGAATTCCATCTGAAATTGGCAGTCTTTTTAGATTACAAGAACTATATCTTTATAACAACTCTTTCACTGGAAACATTCCGGCCACCATAATGAATTGCTCCAACCTCCAAGTCCTTTACTTGGCTTCTAATAATCTGGTCGGCAAGATCCCTGATGGGATTGGTTCATTGTCCATGCTAAGTATGATCAGCCTTCATGATAACAGTCTACAAGGCAGAATTCCATCTGAAATTGGCAGTCTTTTTAGATTACAAGAACTATGGCTTTATAACAACTCTTTCACGGGAAACATTCCGGCCACCATAACGAATTGTTCCAACCTCCAAGTCCTTAAGTTGGGTAACAATAATCTGGTCGGCAAGATCCCCGATTGGATTGGTTCATTGTCCATGCTAAGCATCCTCGCCCTTGACGACAACAGTCTACAAGGCGGGATTCCACCCGAAATCGGGCGTCTCTTTAGATTACAAGAACTATATCTTTATAACAACTCTTTCACGGGGAACATTCCGGCCACCATAACGAATTGCTCCAACCTCCAAGTCCTTGACTTGGGTCTCAATAATCTGGTCGGTAAGATCCCAGATGGGATTGGTTCATTGTCCATGCTAAGCGACCTCTACCTTCACGATAACATTCTACATGGCGGAATTCCACCTGAAATTTGGCGTCTCTTTAGATTACAAACACTACATCTTCAAAACAACTCTTTCACTGGAAATTTATTTTCCATCCCTCCTACACTTCATACGCTCAGCTTAAGTTTTAATAACTTTGGGGGGAAATTACCTTCTCTGACAAACGGTTCGGCTTTAATAATTTTGGACCTATCACATAACTATTTTGTTGGATCATTACATAATTTGGTTTGTTCCAACGGGGTGAACACGATCGAGTTGGTTGATTTGGGATATAATCAGTTGTCGGGTGTTATTCCAGAGTGTTGGGAGAAGTGGTCGAGCTTGAAAGTCTTATACTTAAATGATAATAATTTGTCTGGTGAGATTCCAAGAACATTGGGCTCTGTACCTTTGTTGCAATTATTGAACATGCGTGGGAACATGATTTCAGGAAGATTACCTTCTTCCCTAATGAATCTGTCATACTTAAAGATCCTTCAACTTGAAAAAAATAATCTTGCAGGAATCATTCCACCATGGATTGGAATAAAACTCACTATGTTGAAAATTCTCAATCTTAGATCCAACATTTTTTTACGGAAATACTCCTAACCAGCTATGTTATCTTTCACATGTTCAAGTATTGGATCTCGCTCATAATAACCTCTCAGGAAATATTCCTAGATGCTTCAACAACTTTAGTGTGCTTTCGGGCAAAGAAACTAATTTAGAGGTTCAATTTTCATTCAAATTTGACGATGGTGGTATTTCTATTGTTTTTGATTTATTGGTGATGAAGGGACGAGAAGACACTTATGGATCTATCCTAGGACTAGTCACGCTTTTGGACCTTTCGAGCAACAATTTGTCTGGGCAGATCCCTAGTGAGATTACGACCCTCCACGAGTTAAAATCATTGAATTTATCAAGAAATCAATTGATAGGAGAGATCCCGAATAAGATAGGAGACATGAAATCACTTGAATCTTTTGATTTATCAGTAAACAATCTTTCTGGGGAACTTCCTACGAGTTTGTCAGGGTTGAGTTTCTTGAGTAGCTTTAACGTGTCCTACAACAATTTGACAGGAAGAATTCCAACAGGTACGCAAATTCAAAGCTTCAGTGAGTCCAGTTTCATTGGAAACAAACTTTGTGGAGCTCCACTAAATAATGATTGTGTACATGTTGACAAACCTGATACAACAAGCGACCAAAAAGAAGACGGTGAATCACACAAAGTAGATTGGGGGTTGATTATTAGCATAGCGCTTGGATTGATTATTGGGTTTTGGGGCATTGTGGTTTCATTAATGCTCAACAGATCATGGAGAATCACATATTTCCGTCTCTTGAGGAAATTGATCAAGGTATAAGGTTTATGATGTTATGCATAAGTATTATTGTGTTATGCTGGGTCACTTGGTGTAGTGCCCCTGCAGTCTGCTTTTCATAAAGCTTATGTTTATTGTGATATGTTTTCTAAGTAACCATAAAAAAGCAGCTCTTGGGTCACTTGGTGTAGTTCACCTGGAGTCTGCTTTTCATAAAGCTTATGTTTATTGTTGTGTTTCTGTTCGGTTCATGTAGGGTTGTTTTGTTATGTCTTTCTTTGTGATTGTTAAACCAGCTTCCCGCTGGTCCTTTTCTAATAATAATATGTCATCGTTCCAAAAAAAGCTATGTACACTTTATAACTTTTCATACTCAAAGTTCAAGACAGGTCCATATAAAATATAGATAAATCAAACAAATGTACATAAAACAATCCTAAAAAAATCAGGTTGCATCCAAAATTCTCACTCAAATGGTTAGGTTGTTGATTTCCACTCCATGATTGCCGAAAGAAGCGTGTAATTAGGCGTTAAGCTCCTACTCGTCAACGGTAAATTAGTCATCGGGGAGCTATCACTCTCTTCAAGCCATTGCTCTATCGCCCTGTGATCGTACGTGTAGCCATCAGCAGCAACACATGGATCAACCATAACATCCTGGATCAAAACAACATTATATTATGAAAAACTAGTGTTGTTCGATAAAAACTGAAAGAAAGAATGTCACAATCTTACCTTGCGTATTGGGCATATGAAGTGGTTAGGAGGGGTGGATCGCGTCATGGATGTGGATCTTTGAGCTGCATCTGCGACTACTTTTAGTCGTTCCAATACAGGAAGAACCTTGTTTTTCAAATCTGGTCTATCTTTTCTTCGAAGCTCAGCGCAGCTCAACCCCAAATATGCTAACTCTTTCGCTTCATCAATCGGCCATTCGCCTGCATCTTGATCCAACACACTGGCTAACTCATCATTTTCAAGAGCTGTTGAGTAACTGCAATTGCCGGTCTTGCGTGCAGAAGCTGCAAGATCACCATACCAAGAGTGTATACATCGGATTTTGGAGACACTAATCCTGTTCGTTGATACTCTGGATCAATATAACAAAGAGTTCCCGCTGGACTCGTGTCTTTGTAAATGGTGGGTGTGGAAGAGAAGTCTGAATGAAGCATTGTTGAGAAGTATATTTGCTGGTTTTAGGTCACGATGAACGATGGATTTCGGTTTCGCATTATGAAGGAAGTTTAGAGCTGATGCTATTTCCCACACGATACGGAACCGGTCGAACCACGGGATAGGTGGTGTGTCGTTTTTGCGAATTAATCGCTCGTCCAAATTCCCGTTTTCCATGTACTCGTAGACCAAACAGCCATGATCCACACACACACCGATTAGAATCAGCAGACGAGGATGCCGGATTCTGCTCAGTAGTTCAAGCTGCAAAATCAAATTCAATTATTCATAAATCGTAAGGATGTGATCCAAGAGTGAGCACGAGTTCGTCACTGAAGACTTCCCTTTTTTATATTTGTCTTTAATTTCATTTATCTTGACGGTTTGAAATTCCAAAAATTGGGCATACATGCCATATTTTGAATTTTTCCTTAAATATTAAAGGAACCATCATGTAATTAAATGATTTAGTCAGGCAGTAATATATCAATTTTTCTCGAGAATTCTATCTCTATTATTTTTGTATTTCCGTTTTGCATCAAGAAATCCCAAAAATCAAAGTCTACAAAATGGACTTGAATGTATGACAAATTCTGTAGATAAGAGCATATAAACGTATATGGTTTGAATTTAATGTTTTGACTTCAAAAGTCAAGAGGAAAAAACATGGTAGTTACCTTTCCAGATGCATCAAGGGTCTCGCTTTGCGCAATTGCATACATCCCGCGAAGGTATCAAAATTAACTGGCCGGCCCAAACTGCATTAAGCGGTCAAACTGAACCGTTTTTGACGGGTTTGGTAGCCAGTTTAAATGATGCTTTTCTAAACCTTAGTCATCCCTTAGACTTGTATGTAGTCTATCCCCTTAGTTCATCTAGTGCATTCCATGCTCTGTACTGTTATATATCATCCTCCATTTACACTTGAAGCTCTTTCTTAACCGACACACACCCATGCACTATACTGTTATACATCTTCTTCCCCACACGATTCTCTTTCAGGGTTATATTCTTCCTTATTTCCTCCAAAACAAACATGTTGATAAACGGATACACATTCGTCGTCCCATTTTCGACAGTCGCTAACTGAATCTGCACAAGAGAGATATGAGAACTATACAGAGGCTGAATCACCTCTTCTTATATAAACCTTTTATACCCCTACATTGAAACATTCATCTTACCCAAATCTTTGGTCTTTACCTACAGTCGATTCGAACTTTTCCGGTAAGCTAAGCATTTTATCGAGCACCTCGTTGACACGCGCAGTAAACGACATTACATCAAACCCTACATAACATCCTTAAGCCTGTAAAATTGCTTGCATATATCCTCGTGAATGTTAAACATGATAAACAATTCATTAACCCGCTACTTTGTTTTCAGCCAAAATTTACACATCTGGGTCAATGTTGCCAGGTCTACTCCTGACCCATTTGCCCATTGGATATTTTTTAAAATTCAAAAGTTACCCATTCTGACCCCTTAACTATAAAACATAATTCAAATTAACCAATTACTTTGTTTTTAGCACCCAAATCAGCCCAAATTTACACCTTTGGGTCAATATTGCCAGCCTCAAGGCCTGTCAATGGATGGATATGGATTGGATCATGATCCGATCCATTAATGATCCAACTTAAATGGATCATGATTCGAGATGCATCAAGGGTCTCGCTTTGCGCAATTGCATACATCCGGCCCAAACTGTTGGGTTAATCGGGTTCGTTTACGGTCACGGTATGGATTAGTTGCTATTGGGTCACATGTCCGGTTCACGTAGTAGTTACATGGCTGGAACATTGAAGATATTTATTGTTTTAGATATACCCATGTTTGTATTTTGTATGGCTATTTAAATCCTCTTTTTTTATTGATAGAGTAACCCTTTTGATATCGAAACAGTAGCTTGTTCACTTTCTAATCTCTGCATATTATATACATACATTAGTGAGTTTTGTGTGTGTAATCAGGGGCCTGTAACCAACATTTGGTATCAGAGCCGAGTGCTCGTGAAGAAGACGGTGTAGCCGTTTTGAGAGTCGGTCTCGTGAAAAGGGTCTAGCCCGTCGCTGCGGGGCAAACGCAGCAGGAAAATGGGCTGTTTCGGGACAACAGGTGGCTGTTCGGGACTGTGTTGCAGCGTTAGACGGAAGCGTTAAGGTGTTTCGGTAGGCCGTTGTTGTGGTAGACGTACCGGTTAAGACGACGGGGGTGACCGGTGATAAACACTTGTGTTCCGTGGCTGTTAGTGGTGATGAAAGGAGGAAGAACGTGGCTGTTTTGGTTGATGGTTGCGGGTTTGCGCAGCGGGTGTATAACCAGTGACAACAGCGGTAGTGTTATGATGGTGCCTTGATCGTGTTGTTTCGTGATAAGAGGAGACCGGCGTGTTGCGTGAAAAACGGGCGTAAGGGATCCGTCAAAGCAGGTGGCTTTGGATTCGTCTCGTTTGGCAAGTTGAGAAAACGGAAGAAGTGGGTGGCTTGTTTTCTTTGTCGGTGGAGAGCCTCTTGAACAAAGGCGGTCGTAAAAGGGAAGATATTGGAGAAGAACACGGTGGTGACATTATGGCGTTGGAGTTCACTCGGGTGGCTTTGGATGTGACCGGGGAGAGGTCGTTGATCCGTGAAAAAGTCGTGATGTTAGTGAACCTTTCCAGCGTGATGCCATGTGACATGTTACGAGCGTGGTGTTTTTTTTCGGGTTGAACCGAGACATTGGATGTGATCGAGGTGAAGATCGGGTGTCCGTTAGATGTCGTGATGGTTCGAAACCGAGGTGGTTCAGTGCTACGGTGAACGGTTCGAACACACACCGATTAAGGGGGTGATTGTTGGGTTAATCGGGTTCGTTTACGGTCACGGTATGGATTAGTTGCTATTGGGTCACATGTCCGGTTCACGTAGTAGTTACATGGCTGGAACATTGAAGATATTTATGATTTTATATGCTATGTTTTATTTAATATTAGTTAGAATTGGTATTAGTTTGACTAGATCTCAACAAAGTGTACGTTAGTGGAACTGCATGTTTAGAAGAGTTGGTCATAGGTTATACCGGTTCTTAAGGATTAAGTTTAGGTTTTTATTGTTTTAGATATACCCATGTTTGTATTTTGTATGGCTATTTAAAGCCTCTTTTTTTATTGATAGAGTAACCCTTTTGATATCGAAACAGTAGCTTGTTCACTTTCTAATCTCTGCATATTATATACATACATTAGTGAGTTTTGTGTGTGTAATCAGGGGCCTGTAACCAACACAAACTGCATTAACCGGTCAAACTGAACCGTTTTTGACGGGTTTGGTAGCCAGTTTAAATGATGCTTTTCCAAACCTTAGTTATCCGTTAGACCCGAAATTTCCGCCCAGAACTGTTTTTGTATGTAGTCTATCCCCCTAGTTCATCTAGTGCATTCCATGCTCTGTACTGTTATATATCATCCTCCATTTACACTTGAAGCTCTTTCTTAACCGACACACACCCATGCACTATACTGTTATACATCTTCTTCCCCACACGATTCTCTTTCAGGGTCATATTCTTCCTTATTTCCTCCAAAACAAACATGTTGATAAACGGATACACATTCGTCGTCCCATTTTCGACAGTCGCTAACTGAATCTGCCCAAGAGAGATATGAGAACTATACAGAGGCTGAATCACCTCTTCTTATATAAACCTTTTATACCCCTACATTGAAACATTCATCTTACCCAAATCTTTGGTCTTTACCTACAGTCGATTCGAACTTTTCCGGTAAGCTAAGCATTTTATCGAGCACCTCGTTGACACGCGCAGTAAATTACATTACATCAAACCCTACATAACATCCTTAAGCCCGTAAAATTGCTTGCATATATCCTCGTGAATGTTAAACATGATAAACAATTCATTAACCCGCTACTTTGTTTTCAGCCAAAATTTACACATCTGGGTCAATGTTGCCAGGTCTACTCCTGACCCATTTGCCCATTGGGTATTTTTTAAAATTCAAAAGTTACCCATTCTGACCCCTTAACTATAAAACATAATTCAAATTAACCAATTACTTTGTTTTTAGCACCCAAATCAGCCCAAATTTACACATTTGGGTCAATATTGCCAGGTCTACTCCTCTTAGAAAACATATACCTCTTAGAAAGCTCCTGTGTCTGGTTACTCTCTTCTTCGCCATCACCAACAGCATCTAACAATAAGCACAATGACCACAGTTAAGTATATTCAAATGGCTTGCAACCAAATACTGTATAGAACACATACTAATGGTCAAAGTTAAAGTTATTAGGAGGTCAAATTGGGTGATGGTTTATCCCTACACCAATTCCATTACTGCATTACATATAAAGATTCTTCTGAAACTTCTATCTCTATCTATTGCTGCTATTTTGAAAATTCTAATAACTGCACATAACATCATTTTACTTGTTAGTTAAATCTGACTGACTGAGATTCTAAGAAATATTATATCATCCTACAAAGTTCAGAAATATCTACCAACCCATTAATCTAAATTAAATCCAATGACAATATTAATGGTCCCCAATCAGATTCACCAAATTGTTAACAGTTCCCTCGTGATTTAAAAACGTCGTTTTCTGGTAAAGCAAAATGATGAAGATGACAAAAAAAAGTTTAAAAATCATCAATTTGTTCACCCAGTAGTCAGCAACTCATCAGATCAAACGAATTACTACCAAAATCGTAAAAAAAAAAAAAAAAAAAACTAAACTTTCTCACACAGACATAACATCGAACACCTTATCTACACTTTCTAATAATCTTTATCTACACCCAGATATCAGAAATTCACAGCACAAGTATAATAAACAAAAGAAAAAACAAATCAAAAGTGACAAATCATCTTAGGACTGTTGAATAAGTCTAACAGCGATTACGAACAGAAACAAACAAAACGAAACCCTAGAAATTGAAATTGAGAGATTATAAGAGTTCACCTGAAGTACTTTTGCTTGATTTGTTGTGTGTTGATCAGTGAATGAATTGAAGTTTATTTGTTGATGATTTGTAAGCAGATGAACAGGAAGAGTGAGTGTAAACCAGAGGAGAGAGATGGTTGTGCGATCGAAGAAAGAGAGGGAGAACGTGATGAGAGAGAGAGAGTATGGTCCAAGTGCGATGGATCGAATGGGTAACTAAGGCTAGTGGGTATGGAGAGCCTCATCCCCAAGGGGATGGGGTCGCCACGTCTGCGCCACGTTGTAGGTCCGGCTAGGGGAGGATCTAGTCGCCTAATCCTTGTTGTCAAACACACCCGGTTGTGCGGAATCCAACCGGAGATGCAAACCGAGATCGAGAGATGGAGATGAACAAAAACACGAGATGGAGACCGGGACTCAACGATTAACACCAATGTATTAATACTTGAAAGACAATTACAAATCAATGTTTACAAGATAATCTTTGCAAACTCTCTATCAAATCTCTCGGTTCTCTCTTGTTCGCTGCCCTTTTCTTGTCCTCGCTCACTTCTGCCGAAAACACCTGATTTCGGCAAATATATATGGGTCTTGCATATGTTGTGCGATTGGGTTTGGGGTTCGGCCCATGTGGGTTGGTCAAAGGCCCAACATGCATTTGTCTTGATGATGATTGGCCCAAAATTCATGCAAGTATACGTACAGAATTCAACAATTCATATTTGCCAAGTTTAGTCAAGTTGTGACATCATCATGACATCATCATGATGATGTCATGATGATGTGGCTGCGGGAACCGGCTCGCGGCGTTCCGTGCTTCGCGTGTCGAACTCTAGGACGCACGACGGAGGAATGTCGAGACGTCGGGCTTGAGCTGAACCTAGCCGGGTCGAACCGAACCGAGTCGAACCGAGCCGAGTCGCGTCCACAAAATATGTATCAACAAACTCCCCCTTGGACGCTACTCGTGATGTTCAACTTCCATGTCTTCCATGTCGGAGGATCTTCAAAGTCTTCACGCGTCGAAAGAAGAAAGTGTATCAACAAACTCCCTTTTCATATAGGTAGTGTGTCAATAAACTCCCCCTTAAAATAAACTCTCCATTGAGTTATGCTCGTGAATCTTTTGACTTGTCAATTCTTCAGATCCTTGTGGTGTTGATGAAGGGTCAGCGGCAACTCGATCATTTTATACTTTGAGTGCCTCCACTTCGTGTCTTCATTCCAAAGCTTGTCATCGAACATGTTCTCCTCGCCTTTAGCATCTGCACATGCAAGAAAGCTAAACGCATAATGAGAACAACCGCTTGGAATATAGTTAACATTTAAACAAATGACACATATGAGATCAAATCTCAATCAAACACCGACCGACAACAGTTTGAAAGTTTAGAAAATGATCAATGTTAGTCCTTTAACTTTCAAAACTTGTTAACTTCGACTGTTTATGAAGATGCAATTGTTTTCCGGCTTACAATCAGGATTTTGGGTAGGATAGACTCGAGTTCCAACATCAGTCAATCAAAAATAAACTAGAAGCAATATCTTTTTGGCTTTTATAAAGTTTATATTAAAACACACCTAAAATCTTTTTGGAATTTTCATTTTTCAAATGTAAAGACGGAAAGCAATAAATAAATATATACAAAGATACAGAAACTGAAAGCAGTAAATAAATATTTTACAGACATTCTTTTTGCGAGTTTCGAGGGTAAGAGAATCATATCAGTGTACGGTCATGCCGAAACGCTCTTGTTGTTCTTTTAGTAACATTTTGATAAACATCCTATAACGATTATCGGTATTGTTATCCACATAAGCTCAACTTATCATTTGTAATCATGGCGAGGGGATACGTTAAGGTATGATTTATACTTACCGACCGGTGTTCATCCACATCACGACACATTCCCGTATCAAGGTATGCACGAGAGTTCATCTTACCGGTGAGTATACCGATTATCATCTGTTTGACCGTATATGAAAATGTGAGAAACTCACTTATTTTGATGAAAACAAGCCCTATGTGATAGAATCACTTATTGATGAGGAACTTGATTTTCGATGCATGAGGGGCACAGGAGCAAGTCCGTGAACAGGTCAGTACTTTCGTACAGCAGAGAGACGAACTTGACTCCCGGATAAATGTGATATATTATCACTTATTTTGTTTGGACATGTGATTGTTGATCACTTATTGAGGTCGTATGCAATATGTACACGTATGTATGGTATCATAGAAGATCTAGACTTGCGTCCCCGTTATTTTTCGGTAAAAGAAACAACCATGATACCCAGATGATAAGCAGCATAAAGACCGAATATCTCAGAACCTCGGCAATCTATCAAACGAAATTTCGGTACTAAGACCATATGCCAATGAATGGTTCCCACCTGGTCTTCAGTCGATTTAAGTTTATATCACCCTGCACTCTTTAAAATGATTGTGAGCCTACCGATACATCTTATATAGAGCTGCTTAACATTTTTCATTTTGCATTTCAGTTTAAAGAGGTTTCGACAGACCACTGATTTACTATCACATTCTCTTTTTCTCGCCAGGAAACTCATTTTTGTTTTTCAATGTTTTTGTGCTTTTGAAAATTTTTCGATGTTTTTGAATTTTTCAAATAAGGATTTACCCCCCCTAAAATCAACAAACTAAGATAAAATTTAAAAAAACACAAAGGTATTTACAAAAACGATTTCCCGATGTTGGTTAACTCATGTTTTACCTCAATGCCGTTTACCAAAATTAATTTTGAATCAGAAATGATTTCTCAAATTTTGGAAAAATGAGTTGGCACGTCGGTAAGCGGTGCGGACCATGACAACATTGACGAGTTTCATAGTGAAGCAATCACGTGTGAGGTGATATTCGAGTTCAACGTGTCTGGTCAAAGAGCGCTGAACGAGATAATAATTCACAAAGCAGCTTAAATATCGACAAGTATAGGAGAGATTAGAAATTTAAAACCGTATCCTGCAACTGCTCCGTGCATTGCAAGGAATCTGAGTGCTCTCCCAAACTGGATATCCACCCGGTGTGGATTTCAAAGACGATTTTTGTAGCTACTGAGAAATCTGTTGACAGCAACAAGATCATAAACCTTTGGGTCCGGCTGGTCTTCCACATTGCACCAGCGAAGGTCTTTGTCTTTCTCTTTCAGAAGTAGTGTGCGGTTGTTCAATCCAAGCCAAGGCATCCGCACACCCGGTTGATTTGTTCAACAAACACATTTTCTTCAATCACACCACGAAGAAATGTACATTGCACGTTCATCTTGTTGATTTTGAACTTCAAACGTGCTGCAGGTGCGTACATTTTGATTGAATCTATCCTGGGGACCCGATTATAACCTTGAACAATCAAACTTTGGAATGATTTTCAATTTGTCGAAGCTTTTAATCTCTTTCGACAGACAATTCTGTCTTCTTTTCTTTTTCTTCTCTCCATCACAGGCAACAACTTCTTTGTCGCCCTTCTTGTGCATGGACACTCCACTATCAACACTCCGATGACTATCGATAGTTCCTCCTGGAACATCCTGCACACTCACTCAAAGATTAGTTGGAGAGGGGGACCCAAGCCTTAACAGACTTGGGTCGTCCTTCATCATCGAGGATTGTGACTTCGATTTCCTGATGATTCGGAATGGATTGAGCTTCCCCTGAACTAGTTACCGATTTTGGTTTCCAAATCTGTTTTTGTTTTTCATTTTTAATTTCTAATTTAACAGACTTTGTTTGGACAACCTCCGGTTTCAACGCCTTTTCAATCACCTTCACAATTTTACATCGTTGTTTTATTTCCTGTTCTTTAACAGTTCTTTTATCATGTTTTGGAGAAACAGGACGACGTTGTGAGTGACCTTGTTCAGAGGGGGCTCTTTCAACAAAATTTGGTTTGGGTGAGTTTTTGCAGTCTTTAATGATGTGCCCAACCTTCCCACATTTGAAACAAATTCTCCTTTCAACAAACTTAGGAGAACCGGTTCGACTTTCACGTGTTGAACCTGTAGACCCAGAGGTACTTGCTTCACACCCGTTTGTGTGTTGGGTGTAATTGTTTTGGCTGTTACGTTTTAAAATCTTGACTTGTTGAATAAAATCGGTGTTTGATTTATTTTCAAAAGTCTCAATTTTATCAGTACCCCTTGATGCTACAAACTTGATATCTTTGTTTTTCTTCTTGAAACGAGCTCCTTTGGTCTCAACCTTTAGTTGTGAACCTTTAGAATTTTGAGCTCGCTGCTGTTGCTGTTTACCCTTAAAAGCGACAGGTTGTTCTTTAGTCGGTAATTTTTGGTTTCCAAATTGTTTCCTCACTTCAGCTTTTGGAATAGGATCACACTGAGTTACTGAAACTCTCGGGATCGCTTTTCCCAAAAACTTAGTTGTATTATCTTCAAACACTTTATCAATCAATGATTGATTGACGTTTTTGATTGGAAAATCTTTGTTTGAATAAATTTTATCATCACCGACTAACGTGTACAACACGTTATCACTTTTAACAGTAGACACACATTCATTGTCATCTTTGACATCCTTGACCGGATCTATCACTTGCTTGGTAACAGGTTGCACGACAGGAGTAGGAGGATCACAAAGAATATGATTCTCAATTGGAATTTCTACTCCTTTCGTCACATCAAGTGATTCATCCTGGTCATTCACATCTGATTCATCATCTGAAGTATCATAGTCCTCAATGGTTGGAGAACTTTGATTTGAAGCACATGATGACTTTTCTTTCCGATCAGATGAGCCCTCCGATGAATTGTCCGGTTTGAACCCTAGGCCAGTAGTAACTTCCTCATAATCAAGAGGCACACTGGGTTCATACCGAGGCATATCCTCTTCATCGGGCGACTTGGTATAATCGTGTCTCAAAGGGGGTGGACACTTCCTATAACCAACACCTTTAACGTTTCCCTTTAGTTGCTGAACGTCAATGATGTGATCAAGCACATATCGGGAGTTTGAGTAACTCTCCAATTTGAGCTTGATCGCTTCATGCTCACATTTCGCCACGGCTAGCTCTTTCTTTGTTTCCTCGATGATATTAATGTAGTTATTAATACCAATTTGTTTATTACAAACAGTTTTTGTTAATTCGGAAACACTTTTCTTTTGGGTTTCAATAACTGTTTTAAACTCTTTTTCATTGCGAGCTAAGGCCATGTTTGCCTCCTTGCACTTTGACAGTTCAACAACTAAACTCTGATTGTGACTATGAACCGTTTCAGATTCACGTTTCAATTCAGCACATTCATGTTTTAATTCTTCAAAAGCATGTTTAGCATTAGCACATTCATGTTTCAAATCAGCACAATCACTACATATGCTAGGAGTTTCAGAATTTACCTGACTCGAAGAGGCCGTGACATTAGCCATGAAGGCAGTCTGAGAAGAGAAAGATCCATCTTCAGAATAATAATCTCCCGCATTCGAGCTTTCTTCATCTGAACTCCCACTAAAACCCGAGCTATCATCACTTTCAGAAAACTCTTCCTTGTGAACATGCTTGATGTGATTGATAATTTTTGCATAGCATGCAGTTCCACCTCCTTGATTATTATCTCCCAATTGTACAGACCAATCACATCCTTCATCAGCTTGAACAATCAATGCCTGATTGGTGTTTGAAGGTCCAGACTGGTTCTGGTTCTGATTGTTGTTCACCGCTACTATCCTTCGTTCAGGATTGTCTTGATTTGCATTAGAAGTACTCGTCTGATTTCTGAACGGATTCTGATTGCCTTGCTTGCTTGGTCGGGTACATTCACGTTTGAAGTGACCCTTTTCGCCACAATTGTAGCATGTAACTGCATCTTTATTGAACCCGTACTTCGTATCATTTTTGCCTTCCAACGAAGTTCTTCCTGTTCGAGCCATGAAATCCTTTGCCCTTCTAACAGCACTTGCAAACGCCCACTTGATATCCATTAACTCCATTTCATCACGGTCTATCTGCTGATAATCTTCATTGGTCATATTGATGTTTCCAATTTGACCTGCTACCAATCCACAGTATGAACTGAACATTGTGTTGAGAAGTTCCAAATGTTCCTTTGCAACTTCTACACTGACTTTTGAAAGATTGGAAGTATCAACTCTGACAGTGTTGGTGTTTTGGGGTGAAGGATTGTTGGTATAATGCGCTTGTTGTTGTTGTGGTTGGACTTGAGGTGGAGGTTGAGGTATAGATTGTGACATGTAAGCACTTTGATTCCACTGCGGTTGCGATGGAAACGGAGAAGAGTTTGTATTGGATACAAACGCCGTTTGAAGCTTCGGTTGCTGAACTGAACTAGAACTAGCTGAAGGACCAAAACCAGGCAAATACATTTCTGTGTTTTGAGGAGGTGCCGTTGCAATCCTTTTAGCTTTCCGAATTTCCTCTTCGTTCTTGTTCTCCAACTTCTGAATAAATTCATAAAGACTGACATTGGCTGCATCCAGAGCGCCCGTATGCTTTAGAAGTTCAATGAATGGACTCCACTTAGGAGGTAGAGCATCAGCAAATCGTGCAATCATTTCCGGATGATTTGTAGCAACACTGTAGGAAGTCATTTCACTAATCAAATGATAAAAACGAGTAGTCATATCATTTAGAGTCTCATTCTCCAAGAACTGAAATGATTCAAACTCTTTCTTCAATAAATCATGGCGTATCTTTCTAGTAGCTGCATTTCCTTCTCCTCTCGCTACCAATGCATCCCATAAAGCTTTCGTGGTCTTACAATATGAGAATTGATGAAAGATGTCTCTGTGAAGTGCTTGAGTGAGAATAGCATACGCCTTCTTCTCCAGATCATATGCCTTTTTGTCGGCTTCTTGCATGTTATTGAAAGTTGTCGCATTTGATCCTGCTTCTTCAAGAGCTTCACTAAATGCAGAGATGAAACACGTCCATAATTCTGTGTTTTGCCCTAGAACGTAGTTATGGAAACGACCCTTCCATGATGGATAGTCGTTCATGTAATTTAACTTTGGAGGGCGATTGTTGCTACCCGTCTCATTCTCACTAAGCAAAATGTTTTGAATACTCTGATTTTGATTCGACACCATTGCCCATTGACTTGCACTTATTGACTGTTGTTGTTGAGGTATGGTACGATTCATATATTCGGCCATCGACATCTGTTTTAGATCTGGTAGTGGATCCGTACTCCAATCCCAAGGGCTTGTGCAGCTCATAGTTGATGTATGAATGATAACAACCTGATTAAATTACACAGATCAACCAGAAAAAAAATGAGTTACAAGTCTTAAAAAAAATTTCGTCCAAGACTTGATGAAAACAAGAAGGGTTTTCGGCTGAGAAGTTGTAATTTCAACTTGATTTCGATTGATGTTTGATAAGTGATTTCGGCAACAACACACTAAGTGTTTTCGGCAACAAGTGAACAAGTGAGAGATTTCGGCAACAAGGTAAGGGTGAGTGTTTTCGGCAAAAGGATTTCGGCCCAGATGTGAATTAGGCCCAGAGTTGATTTCGTTGAAAAAGGCCCAATTCTGTTGTGCAAGCCCGGTATTCTTGTGCGACTATCAGATCCTTAATTTCGCTGGCATGTTTAAATTCGCTGGTTATGTTGCTGTATTTCGCTGCCTATTCTCGCTATTACGACGATCAGTAAAATCGCCGAAAAACCGTAATAATCTCGCTGAGGACGATTACACGGTTACCAAAGTCGCCTTTGGTTTTGAGTTGGTCGGGTCAAGCAATTTCGCTGGTTACTGAAATATCAAGGGGTAGTAATTCGCTGGTTACTGAAATATCGCTGGTTACTATAAATCCGCTGGTTTATCTTGTGCGATTGAACTACAGTTGACTTTCTATAACCTGACACAAGACAGACAACTTTCTTTTTCAACTTCCACTTTCGGCTCACACTTTCCCAAACTACCAACCGAATGATGATGTTATATTTTAAACAGATTACAATTTCCAAAACACTAACAAACTTTAATATTCAAATTTTCAAGGATCAAAAAGTGTGTTTATGAAAAACAACTTGAAGATTGTATGAATATATAAAGAACAACCCAGAAATTTATGAATTTTCTGGGGAACCGAAGATTTTCCGAACACGGATTTGGCCGAAACTTCACTAAAAACCAATGTTTAACATGTGAAAATGATGACAACAAGGTTTTTATAAGAACTAACAACAAAATACCAGAAATTTGGAAGTTTTGAACTGATTTTTCTGAAAAATAAGAACTTCAAAAATCTGAAACAAACCCGAAAACTACTCGGTTTTAACAAGGAGAAGAGCCAAGGCTCTGATACCACTTGTAGGTCCGGCTAGGGGAGGATCTAGTCGCCTAATCCTTGTTGTCAAACACACCCGGTTGTGCGGAATCCAACCGGAGATGCAAACCGAGATCGAGAGAAGGAGATGAACAAAAACACGAGATGGAGACCGGGACTCAACGATTAACACCAATGTATTAATACTTGAAAGACAATTACAAATCAATGTTTACAAGATAATCTTTGCAAACTCTCTATCAAATCTCTCGGTTCTCTCTTGTTCGCTGCCCTTTTCTTGTCCTCGCTCACTTCTGCCGAAAACACCTGATTTCGGCAAATATATATGGGTCTTGCATATGTTGTGCGATTGGGTTTGGGGTTCGGCCCATGTGGGTTGGTCAAAGGCCCAACATGCATTTGTCTTGATGATGATTGGCCCAAAATTCATGCAAGTATACGTACAGAATTCAACAATTCATATTTTCCAAGTTTAGTCAAGTTGTGACATCATCATGACATCATCATGATGATGTCATGATGATGTGGCTGCGGGAACCGGCTCGCGGCGTTCCGTGCTTCGCGTGTCGAACTCTGGGACGCACGACGGAGGAATGTCGAGACGTCGGGCTTGAGCTGAACCTAGCCGGGTCGAACCAAACCGAGTCGAACCGAGCCGAGTCGCGTCCACAAAATATGTATCAACACACGTAGGCTCGGCTTGCAGAGGATGGACCTAGGGGGTGGGGATGAACCCCTATATATATATATATGTATGTATGTATAGATATGTGTGTGTTAGGAGAGAGGAGAGAGGGGCGTTGAGATCGGCTGGTGGGAGCCGAAATTCACGGGCTTGGGGCGGCGACGGGCATGGGGGGTGGAGAGTTTGGGGCAGCGGCAGGAGGACGGGCCGGGGGACGAGCCCAATACCCACTAGTCTAAGAGGCATGTCATTCAAACGTGTCAATTCATGGATCAATCCATATAATTAATTGGATAAATGAATCAATCCATTAGACTAATTAATGGATTAGTGGATTTTTTTATGATCCAATAACTGATTTAAATGGATCGAATATTGGGATCAATATCCAATCCAATTGACAGGCCTATTGCCAGGTCTACTCCTCATCATTCTTGAAGCATACAATTAAAACACTCAAAATTCGCATGCATCAAAGATCTAAAAGAAGAAATTAGCTAATTAAAACTCTCACAACAAACAAGAACCAGCTCATAATCATGAACATACCTTGTGGGAGACTGTCTCGCGGATTCCAACGATGGATGAATAGCGAGGAGTGATCAGTAATTGGGTGTTTGACCAAATAAAACGTGGAGACATCATGAAAGTATTTTTTTCAACAGTTAGGCCGGCCAGGGGCGGACCTAGGTGATGGGTGGGTGGACGGGCGCAACTCTCAACAACCCATCACTCACAACCCTTCAACGCGTGAAGAAGTTGAGTGGTGGTGGTATGCTTTTGTTTTTCACGACTGATAATATTCCATCACGTGCAAAACTCTATCCACCTCGCCTGCCCTTAGCTACAATAAATTTATTTAGTTATTGTTTTAGTTACCAAAACCTTTTCTTTTCTCAAATTAGCCACATAAAATCTAACATTTTTTATTTTATTTTTATAAACCAAAAAGAAAATATAAATAATCATAAATTTTATATTCAAATACCTTTTTCGCATGTTTTTATTAGATATGTTAAATAATTTGAGTTTTATTTATTCTATACTTCTTTTAGTTTTAGAATAGTTAAAGTTTATCTAGTTCTTTTTATTTATTTTATAATTCAATTGTAATAAACTTGGATAGGCCACGGCTTTACTCGAGTTTAATTCATGACGTAACTTTTTCATAATTGGAGAATATATCGTCGCATGTATTTTTATCTACATCTCAATACTTTTGCTCGAGTTTAATTTATGACGTAACTTTTTCGGAATTTGCCAATATACCGTCACATATATTTTACTCGAGTTTAATTTATAACGTAACGTACCGCCGTAACACGTGGGATATTTTACTAGTTATGTATGAATATATAAAGTTATGATATATATAATGTAAATACATAACAGATAACTAGAAAAAATAAAATAGAAATGTAAGTAAATAAATATGATAATTTTGGTGTGTACGTGGATGGATATATGCACATGGATAGGTTGGGAAGAAAACACCAAATATTGAAATCTAGCCACGCTTCTCTTCGATTTATAGAGATAAGCATAGACAGTTTATTTAATCTAAGCTTCCTTTCTTTTAATGAAGAAAAAAATAAAAGAACAAGTGTGGTGTTTCTCATCTAAGTTTATATAAATAGTGAGAAACTAAAGAGATAAATTAGTGGTAGCGATAGTAGCATATTACCCGGCTGAAATCGGTGGTGTTAGCCGGGTAGCTATCGGTATTGAAAGGTAAAATTATTATTATTATTATTATTATTATTATTATTATTATTATTATTATTATTAAAGGCTGAAACTATTCACACACCAAGGCTGTCTATTTGCACACTTAGGGTTTATACACGCTGCGTACAGCTCTATACGTAGCGTATTATAGAGTTGTACGCAGCGTATAAGTTGCATAGAATTCAGAGCCTGCTCAGCAATCATTGGCACAGACAACCAGGGTTTATATACTTTGCGTATAGAGCTAGAATTTTGTTTAGCTATTTTGATGTAATTGTGGTATAAATTCTCACCCGGTTCTAAGGTTAAATCGCTTAAAATATATAACCGTTAGTGTTATACCATTAATATTATATGCCGTTAATTTTTTTTGAAAAACGTATATACTGTTCGAATATATTATATTGTTATCGTTTAAATTAAATTATTATACCACGTCTAGTGCGGTTCGAATGCTATAAACGTTATAGTATCTTACCAACACTATACTACACTTATGATGGGTGCACTTGCCCATATGTGTGTTTTGTGTTAGTAAAATATCGTGTTTTATAAATTTAAAACTTGACTAAAGTGTAAAAGGGGCTAAAAATATATATAAAAACACATAACACCTCATGCACATCAAGACCCAGGGAAACCTAGGTTAGATCCTTGAGCCAAACGGGTTTTACCGGTAATTTCACCATCGTGTCTACGGGCGGGTGGGTTACCGGGTTTTCCCCCGGAATTGGTGGTGGACTCGGGTTACTCTCGGAGTACTCCGTTTGTTCAGTGGGTGTCCCGAGAGTGCTCGGGATTTAGTTTGCTGGCCGTTTAAAAAAAAAGATAGTGTATTCGACAAATATGTGGTAATTCATGTTTTGATTATTTCTAAGTTATTTCACTAATACAATATAATTGCAACTTTTGTCAGACTACGGGTGTGTGGTGTGGGGATTGAGTCTAGCGTGGGGCGGGGGGCCGGGGTGACGTGACTGGCTTTGATTGACTAATATTGATGACCGTTTAGCCGTTAGGCATAGCCGTTAGACAACGGCTACTTAAAAAAAATCTTTTAATTATTTTCTATATAAACTAAACATTTCTTACTCATTTTTACCAACTAAATATTCAAAAAAACCACTATCAAACTCCAAATATATATATATATATATATATATAGGGTAGGGTAGGGTTCCAGCGTGAACAACCTCCCAAGAGTGAACTGCGTGAACAAATCTGGACCCTTGATTTCCTTTTTAGTTGTTAAGGGTAGGATTGTAATTATATAAAAAATTAGATTTAAATCATTATTTTAATAATTGAATTAAGTTACATCTTTCCTATTTTAAATTCATTATCCAGATTATGTTTTATTTATTAATAAGATAATTATCAAAACAAACAACAAATCACCAGATTTCAATTTTAATTTTAATTTCAGATTTCATCACCAGAATTCAAATTTTGATTTTTAAGATCCACGTAACCTTCATATTTCAACGGTATACACATGTGTACTTGGATATAAATAGAACAGTACACATGTGTACTCAGCATCGTACATATGTGTAATTAGCTACATAATACATACATAGAAACAATACATGTAAAACTATTTTATATTTAACAAATTACAAGTTCCATAATGTTTTCCAAACCAAACAAAAAAAAACATATAATTACAAGTTCCAGTTTCGTAAAAACAAAAAACCCAACATAATCGAAAAAACAAAAACACATAATCTTTTACAACTATTCTCCACATTGTATGTTGAATCATCCTTATCGACCAAGCAAACAAACATATGTGAATCATCCTTATCGACCTCATACGTGAATCATCCTTTCCGACCTTCCATCTCCACTTTTCTCGTTAACGACATCTCCTATAATAGAACAAAAAAAAAAAAAACTCAACAACTAATACTTTGCATAATTCACAAGTGTACATTAACAACTTTACACATTCAATACACAAAAAATTCTGAGATATCACAAAAACAGATGCTATACACATGTGTACATCACATAAAAAACAGAGGAAAATCAGAATACACATGTGTACTTCGAATTAAAAAACAGAGCAAAATGAAAAAAATGAACAAAAAACTCAGCAGCTAATACTTTGCAATATTCACAAGTGTACATCAACAACTTTACACATTCAATACACAAAAAAAATATGAGATATCACAAAAACAAACGTTATACACATGTGTACATCACATTAAAAACAGAGTAAAAACAGAATACACATGTGTTCATCGCATTAACTTCAATCTAAACATCTCTACAACATAAAAGAACTAGAATAACTTATCAAACTGACATTCAAGTTGGAAAACATTATACACCTTATTTAACTAGCAAATTAACTCCAAATTATACAACCTATGTAGCTAGTGGCAAACAAGCATGAATCCAAATTACCATACTTTATGTTCAACAGAAACAATCATACACCTTATTTAACTAGCAAATTAACTCCAAATTATACAAAACTCAAAACAAAAACAGCAAATTACGGAAATTACCCGGTCCTTCGGCCGCCACTTCGAAACCAGCCCACTTTCAGCAGGACCAGAAGGTGTACAAGCCCCAACCCCATCATGTCTCAACTCCGACAACACAACATTCTGCGGCAAATACGCCATACTAGTAGCCGGCATCCCAATCCCCACCACATTTCCATTTCCCATTCCATAACCAGTAGTACTAGCAACCGCCTCAGCATCCTCCCTATCCGTATACCCATGACTCTCCACCACCGAATCCGACGAAGAACCCCTATCCCTATCCCCATCCCCATCCCCATCCCTATCCCTATCCCTATTACCATCCAAAACCACATCTTGAACTACAACAACAGCAGGATTCACATCCAACCGATGCGAATTCGAATTCGAATACCGATCCACATGATTCGACACCACCACCACCATAGATTGCGACTACGAAAACCTAGACTACAATCAAGATCTAAATTCGCTACAGAGCATCAAAATACACAAATTAAACAATAGAAATCAACGATTACAATCAAGATCTAAAATATGTTGAATGAAATTGATAATAATAAGAGGAGATTAGAAGAGTTTACCCGCAAAACGATCCGTTTTTTCTTCGATTCGGATCTGAAAAACGATCCCTTTTTTCTTTGATTCGGATCTGAAAAACCACCGTCGAAGCCTGATTTCATCGTCTACTTCATCATCGGCGGCACTCTGTTTCATCATTGAGATGGAGAGACAAGAAAAATGGATCAATCAGTGGTGGTTTTGGGTGTTTTGGGCGACAGATCTGTATGGTGTGGGATTTTGTTGATGTCGGCTTTGATATATGAGAGAGAAAGATACGTGTGAGATTTTGAAACCTAAACGTAGATATAAATGGGATTTATGCAATCAAGATGATATGGAAATTACACATATACCCTTATTAACTTAATTAAATAGTAACAAATAACCAGATAATTACCATCATGCCATTCACTTAAAATCTCAAGATCATAAAAATCAAAGGCCCAGATCAGTTCACGCAGTTCACTCTTGGGATTTTGTTCACGTTTGAACCTAATCCTATATATATATATATATATATATATAGAGGCCGGTTAACGTACAAATGCGCTTATCGTACATTACGTACGCTACAATCTCAGTCGTCAGATCATCTTCCCGCATTGAAAATCGCATGTGAAATTGAATTACCACATGCGAAATTGTTACCAACATTATCACATGCGAAATTGAATTACCACATGCGAAATTGTTACAAAAATAAACAACCTGCTATTTCATCAAAATTATCACATGCGAAATTGAATTACCACATGCGAAATTGTTACAAAAAAACAACCTTCTATTTCATCAAAATTATCACATGCGAAATTGAATTACCACATGCGAAATTGTTACAAAAAAACACCTGCTATTTCATCAAAATTATCACATGCAAAATTATTACAAAAAAACAACAACATGCGATTTTCATTGCGGGAAGATGATCTGACGGCTGAGATTGGCGCGCACGTAATGTACGATAAGGGCATTTGTACAGTACTCTTTACCTATATATATATAAAATGGATTCTTCAAGTTCAAGTGATTCGTATGATAAATTTGTTTTATCATCCTCATCCGACGACGGGACAGAATTATTATTATCAGCAAGGTCGATGGTAGAACATGTTTTGACACTTCCTAGATTCGACTCCAATGAAGATGAAGATGATTGATTTTTTTTTGGTGATGTAATTTATTTTTTTATTGTAGTTATTTAATATAAATAGAATGTGTTTTTAAAATTATTTACTAAATTCTATGATTAATATAAAAAAAAGAAATTTAGGTGCTACATGGCACTCCAACGCCACCTAGCCACGTCCCTTCCACACCTCATTTTTTTGGGTGTGGACTGGTGGAGTCCACACCTGCCACGTGTCGAACAATGCCCTCAACCCAAGCCCCTCCACACCCCATAGTCTCATGTCAATAGGTTGCATGATTACTTTTTAAGGGACGAATGGCTTATATAATTAAGAGAAGAGTGCAATCGGTCAATTTATGAATTTGGTTCCTAAGCTTTAAAATTTATTTATATAGTCTCCAAAGTATGATGTTTGGTTTCATTTGTGGTTCTAATGATAGTAGTAATATCATAGTAGTAATATCCTAGTAATTTACTTAGTGGACCTACATTAATTAAATTTAATTATTTATAACTACTACATGTGTTATTATAAAACCATGAAGCTATTTGTTTTTATCGTCATTTTTTTTAAATTGGTCGTTTGGTTTGGAGATTATTGATTATAATTTGGTTGTACTCTTTAGTTTCATAAATTTTATTTATTTTGAAGCTTACTCGAAAAAAACCTTGGTTGTAAATGAGTTGGCTTGGCTCAGCTCAAATTTGTAAACGAGCCGAGCCCGAGCTAGGCCTGGCCGGCTCGATTTATTTTATTTTATATAGATTAATCTTGATTTTAAATGTATTAAAAATATGTGAGATGGTTGAGTGTTAACATTTTAAGTTTAACTAAACAATAAGATATATGAATATGGAAAAATAAACAAAAATTATGCATATAGTACTTTTAATATGCCTTTCGGTCTTTAAAATATTGGAAAAATAAAAATAATACATATAGATTATATGTGTAATTTTTATTTTTAAATTTTGTTTTTTATGTTATCAATATTTGTAAAAAAAAAAATTAGAATTAACGAGCCAGTTCGAATTTGGCTCGAGCTGGCTTGAACATTTTACGAGTCGAGCTCAAACTTAACTTTTCAGCATCATAGAATAAACCAACGGAGCCAAGCTAGGCCGTTTAAGTTCAAGGTCTAGCTCAACCTGGTTTGAGTCGATTACAAACCCCCTAAATAGAATCTTTTTAATTTTAAAAGGAACATTAGTATTTTACAATTTTAAAATAGAACCCGTATTTGGTATAAGGGTTTTAATAGGCTTTCAAACTCTAACCCATTATTAAGGTTAATAGGATCAAATATATGGGATTTTATTGAATTGTTCAATAACATTTGGTTATTTAAATTAGAGTAAAATGCACGGATAGTCCCTGTGGTTTGTCAAAATAACACCTATAGTCCCTAGTTTTTGGAAATTACACTCATGCTCCTTGTGGTTTTATACTTTGTTACTCGGATAGTCCCCTGACCGGATGGGGGTTAGTTTATCTAGTTAAGTCTATGTAAAATGACAAAAAGACCCCTAATATTAAAAATAAAGTTACAGAACAAATTTTATCATTTAATAACTATCACTACTACAAAAAGAGGCATTTGCTATGAAGTTTTGCTACGGACTAAAATCGGTCGCAAATTTTGCTACAAATTAGCTACGAACACCCTTTGCTACCATTTTGCTATGAATACTCCGGCGCAAATGAAATACGTAGCAAAATCTGTAGCAAATCCGTAGCAAAACTGAGGAAATAAATATAGAAAAAATAACGAAGCAAAATTCGTAGCAAAATCCGTAACAAAACCAATAAAATAAATATCTAGAAACTAACTAAAAAAACTCACATAAAATCCGTAGCAAAATCTGTAGCAAAGTGGAGAATATAAGTATTTAAAAAATAATTAAATAAAATGCCTAGCAAAATTCGTAGCAAAAAAAATCTAAAACCAAACGTAGAAAAAACTAGTAGCAAAATCCGTAACAAAACTGAGGAGACAAATATAAACTAACATAATGTAGCAAAATTGGTAGCAAACCAATAAAATAAATATTTGAAAATTAACTAAAAAAAGTTGGATAAAATTCGTAGCAAAATTGAAGCAAAGTTGAAAATATAAATAATTAAAGAATAATTAAATAAAATGCCTAGCAAAATTTGTATCAAAATCTAGAAAAAAAATCTAAAACCAACATGAAAAACTTGTAGCATCATCCGTAGCAAAATCCATTGCAAAATCGAGAAAAAAAATATTTAGAAACAAATTAATAACACCGGTAGCAAAATCCATAGCAAATTTGACAAAATAAATATTAAAAAAAATAAGTTAAAACCAGTAACAAAAACCATAGCAAAAATCAAGAAAATAAGTATTGAAAAATAATTAATAAAATATATAGCAAACTAGAGAACATAAATATTAAAATATTTTAATAAGTATACAAATAATTTTATTTTGACTCAGGCTAAGATTTAGGTTTTGTTTAATGACTATAAAGATTAATAGCGACAAATCGTAGGTCTTAATAGATTGCCTGTTGTGATGTTGTGATCCATTAAGGCCCCATATGACCTACGATTTCCCGTTTTGACCCATTAAGGCCTCATATGGTCCATTAGGACATATATGACCTACTATTGCTCATTATGATCCATTAAGGCCCAGCATGATCCATTAAGACAAATATGACCTATTATTACCCGTTGTGGACCGTTAAGGCTCAATGATGTCCATTAAGACATATATGACCTACTATTGTCTTTTGTGATCCATTAAGGCCCAATACGGTCCATGAAGGCAGATATACCCTACTATTGCCCGTTGTGATCCAATAAGACCTAATATGGTCACTTGAGACATATATGTTATACTGTTGCCCGTAGTAAACTAATAAGGCCCAATATGGTACGTTAAGACATACAATATCTAATATTACCTGCCGTAATCAATCAAGGCCCAATACGGTTCATTAAGACATATATGATTTACTATTGCCCGTTGTCATCCATTAAGGCCCAATATGGTCCATTAAGACATATATTATCTACTATTGCCCGTTGTAGCCAATTAAGGCTTAATATAGTCCGTTAAGACATATACGATCTACGATTGCCGATTATGATCCATTAAGGCCCCATATGGTCCATTAAAACTACATATGACCTACTATTGCCCGTTGTGATCTATTAAGGCCCAATATTGTCCATTAAGACATATATGACCTACTATTGCATGTTGTCATCTATTAAGGCCTAATATGACACACTAAGACACATATAACCTACTATTTCCCTTTGTGATCCAATAAGGCCTATATGGTCCATTAAGACATATATGACCTCCCATTGTCCGTAGTAAACTAATAAGGCCCATTATGGAATGTTAAGACATATAATATCTACTATTACCTGTAGTAATCCATTAAGGCCCAATATGGTCCATTAACACATATGTGACCTAATATATCAATCTTGTTTAAATCATACATATACAATATGCAATCAATCATCAAATACATGTTTATATACAATAATAATACAAGGGTATTTTAGACATTTCATCAGTCAACTAACAACTTATGTCAAGAGGGACCTTATTGATTCATATCGACAACCACAAGGACTTAATTGCTCAATTTGCCAAATAGAGACTCACAATGCCATTGGGTGTTAACTATAGCGACTCAAATTGTAGTTTACTCTAAAAAACGTAATTTTTTGGTATTGTAAACTATACGAGTGTCGACACCATATCGGTACCGTGACGAGCCAAACCGATTTCGATCAAACAAAATCGGTATTATCGCAACTGATATTCGTTTTAATGGTATTCGGTTGATTTAAAGCACGTGTCGGTATCATTTTGGGCATATCATCCCTTTATATTCCTAATTTTCTGTTTTAGCTGCTAAAGCGAATGCTATTACCGGAACCAAACGAACATATACCATCCGAGTTTCCTTCGCGTAGTATGGGGGAAAGCGAGTAGTTGTAACTAAATAAATTTTTTGTTAAAACTATTTATTTGTTAAGGAACATAAGACTTTTTTTAGACCATGGCTTGTTATTGTTCTTATATTTATTTATATCCCTTACTTTTTTTTGACAGGTGAACTTCTTTTGTGGTTATTCACATCCCCAAGTCGGGGACCCTAACCAAGATCTGACCCAGACTACGTTGTCTTAACCGGGCCCGCGCTGGGTGTAGTCAGACTTGGCTACGGCTATCGCCCGGAACCGTACCACCTCCACACGAGATACCTCGCTGGAGTAATGGCCGGATAAAACCGGGGCGGCTCTGGCTCAAACTTGCGCAACATTGGCTAACAAGCGCTTGCCATCATTGCCTGGTCCCCACACCTTTCACTACACCCGGGAGTCGAACCAGAGTCTCCAAGAAAACCAACCGGCCCAACTCCCAACTGAGCTGGGGTGGGGGATCTATTTATATCCCTTACTTAAATATAATTACCAAAAAAATGAAAAAAAATCAAAATTGCTAATCTAATTTGCCGCCCTCACTACAAAAAAAAAAACTAAAAAAAATCAAAATTCCTTATCTAATTTGCCGCCCCATTTCCCGCTCCTACTTTTCCGAAGTAGTTCCGTCAAATCCACGCATTTAAACCCCCTCAACCCTCAATATGCAAGATGCGAACCACCACCGGCCGAACATTTCCATCCGACGACTACCGTCCGACAATGGCAGTGGTTGTTGTTCATAGATTTTAACGCTCCGTTGATGGATTTCTTGATTTGCGATTGAGGTATCAAATTTTTTTTTTGTTTGTTGATTACGTAATAAGTACATCATGTATATATTTTTAGTGTACCGATTTTGAATATAGTTTCTGCTGATGTTAGTTCTGTTTAATTCTTGGTCGGGTTAATTCAACTTCAATTGTAAAGTATTATGTAGTTGATAACATACAATTGATTCTTCGTAAATACCCAAAATCTATCAGCAGTTGATTATAACCCAACTCTCTCTTACACAATTCTTTTTTTTAATTGATTTTTTTATTTTTTTGCAGCCATATGCTTTCTTTGTGAATTTATCTACGTGTGGTTAGTACAACATCATCATTGCATTCAAGGAACAAATTTTTAATAGTTAAGAGATGATTATTCTAAGTGACGTACAATAACTTCCTTTTTCTTTTTTGCAAGTGAACCAGGTTTGGCAAGCTTATATTTGCGTCTGAAGGCAAACCATGGATTTTGGATCTCATTAAGAATAATTTATATTGACTATGATGATCACAAGAAGTTACAAAGAGGTATTCTATTAAACGTATAATACAATTTATAATTTTACATGATAAGCTCATGTATTTGGTATTAATGTGCTATTAATGATGGTGTGTTAATTTATTAATTATAGGTGCCTTGGATTATCAAACGGCAGAGTTGGAGTGGAAAACTAAACATCCTATGTTGGAGAAGATTGAAGACAAATATTCACCAACTTAATATATGATGAAATTAATTCTAGTATTTGGATAATGTGTATTTTATTGTGTTATAAATTGCCGTTCAAAAAAAAAAATAGTTACAGAAATTGATATCTTATTTTTATTTGGTTTGGGTATTTTTTCTGTGGTATGATTTTTATATTTACTTGAGATTCGAATATAATAATTATGGGAATGAAAATTAAAAAGTAATATAAAATCGGTAGCAAAAGTGAACAAATTCTGTAGTCATATCATTGTGAATTCGTATCTAAGTTCTATAGCGGAACTGATAGCAAAAAAAAATGCAAAAGGTAGCAAATTTCCGTAGCCAAACCATAGTAAGTTCTGTAGCAAAAATGGTTGGAAAACGTAGCAATTTTCCGTTGCCAACATTCGTAGCAAAAACTACTTTGTAGCTAAATATCAGTAGCAAAATTCTGTAGCTAAAGACACTCATAGCTAAAAATCCATAGCAAAATTCCATAGCAAAAAATATTCGTAGCTAAAATTTCATAGTGAAATTCCGTAGCAATTTGTTTCGTAGCAAATCCATGGCTAAAATAGCAACGCCTTTTTTTGTAGCTAAAGTCGTCGCAAACATAATTTCCGTAGCTAAAATTCGTAGCAAATAAATTAGCGACGGGACTTGTAGCTACGGACCAAATCCGTAGCAATTCGGTAGCAAAATGGGTGTTTGCTACGGATTTGGCCGTAGCAAATGCCTATTTCTGTAGTAGTGTATACTGGGTCCCACATTTTTTAATTAAATACAACTAAACTCTCACTCCTACCCCCCCTTCCATGTGTTTCTTCTCCGTCAAACCCACCCCTCCCCATCCGACGAATGTTATTTTTTCCGGTGACTGGTGCATCAAATGGGATCACTTACAACCAATATCCTTTAGATAGTCAACACTTTCAGCCCTAACCTGTTATCAAATAGGACCACTAAAACACATTTCTGACTTTCTTCTTCGTTGAGAGATGTAACTTTTTCCGACCGGCATGACACTGTTTACCCAGGTGAACCTGAGCAACCCTTTTTTCGGCTGATATCGCCACAAATCGTCTAAGATTTTCGCTAGAGAGATTAATAAAGCGAAAGACTTAGAGAAACCTACAAATCGGTCACAAGAATATGAGGGGGTGAAGGTAATTGTCGGCAACCAATAGCACTTAAAAATTATAACAATTCACCTAGTAGCTAACCAGACCCTAATAGCATTTGATGAATTTTCACAGGATAAACCCTTTAGATCTCCATATTCGAACATCACTCAAAACCCCAAACTCTGTTATAGAATATTAATCATCTGAGGCGGAGAAAGGGGTGGTCGGGCACCGGAATAGTGTAGGAAGGTACTTGAGATGATGTAGGGTGGGTTGTATACCTGTTAAAAAAAACCCCTTTTTGTTGTTTAGAATAAATTCCAATAGATCAGTTTGTTATTTTCGTGAATAGTTACTGCATGTAGGTGTGTCAAGGTGTTTAGCAAATGGTTGTGGGTGTTGGTGTTAGTGGGGTGGTCGGCTGGTGATACCGGTGGTGGAACATCGTTGGTGAGTGGGTGAGGAACAAGGTTGTCGAAGAGGGAGAGGTTGGGTATGGTATAGACAAAGAAGTGGGCCCCACTTATATTGATTCTTAAATTTTAATTATATTCTTTTTAATGTATTAACTATTATTTTTTAATACTACAGGGGTAGTTTTGTCATTTCACATAGACTTAACTAGACAAACTAACCTACATCTGATCAGGGGACTATCCGAGTAACAAAGTGTAAAACCACAAGGAGCATGAGTGTAATTTCCAAAAGATAGGGACTATAGGTGAAATTTCACCAAACCACCGGGACTATCCGTGCATTTTACTCTTTAAATTAGGTCATCTTTTTATTATTAGACAACATAAAATTAGGTCATGCTTTCATTTTAGACAACATATTATCAATTAGTTACTTAATTTTTATATCAAACCTGAGCTAATAATTTTTTCGTAACATAGTAATAATTTTTTTATCTCCTAACACATATTGTTTTTAACAATGTTTTATAAAGAAATGTAACTAAACACAAACAATTTACATGATGTATTATAATCTATTTTTTAGTATTTGATTTCGATGGTTATTAAACCTACCCGTGTGTTCACACGGGTCCTACAACTAGTTTATACATATGAAAAGCAAATCATCATGAATAGTAAATTTAATTTAATTAATTTATTAAAAGCAAGTCACCATTGCCAATGATCTCTAGATCAAGTATTAGAGGGTTTGCATTTCTCTTGAGAGATGCAGGTTCGACTCCCACTCGGTGCAGAGTGAGTCACTGGTGGGCAATGATAGGAGACCGAGGGAAACCTGGGTTGGATCCTTGAGCCAAACATGTTTTACCGGTAATTTCACCGTTGTGCCTACGGGCGGGTGGGTTACCGAGTTTTCCTCGAAATTGGTGGTGGACTCGGGTTACTCTCGGAGTACTGCATTTGTCCAAAGGGTGCCCCGAGAGTGCTCAGGATTGAGTTTGTTGGCTGTTCAAAAAAAAAAAAACAAGTCATCATTAATAGTAAATTTAATTACTTTATTATTTAAACATATGAAAAGCAAGCCATTTATACATTTATACATATGAAAAGCAAGTCATCATTAATAGTAAATTTAATTAGTTAATTATTTAAACATATGAAAAGCAAGTCATCATAGTAAATTTAATTACTTTATTAAAAGCAAGTGATCATTAATTATTTAATTTAGTTACTTTATTAAAGCAAGTAATCATAAATAGTAAATTTAATTACTTTATTATTATTAACGATAAACAATTAAATAAATACATATTTTATTAATTATTTATATGTTATTTTTACCGAGATACTTATATATAAATAAGTAATAATAATAAATATATTAATAGAAAGTTTTGATGAATAGTAATCAAAAAGTTTTAAAAATATTATTTTTATTTTTGAGTAGTATTTTATCTATTATTCATTTGATTTTTCGGTAATAAATAATAATAATTGATAATTCTTACGTGTTTGTTTCATTATTTTATAGTGGTACTATATTTAGCCATTAATTTGTTTTTTATAATAACTTTTGTTCATTAATTTTTTTAAAAAAATGTAATCTGCATTTACGTTTATTTATTTTTTAACATTGCAATTTATTTGCTAGCATATTGTGATGGTCCGTTACCCCGGGCATTGGATCGGTATCGATTCTGCTCGCTACTGTACTGGTATGTTCATGTACTCGGTATCGAAATCAACATATGTTTTACATCGTCTGAAACGATAAAAACGGACGCCATGTTGTTTGAACAATATCGATTAGTTCAAATTATCACGGTACTGTTACTGATATTCAATTATCGTCACATACAAAGTTGTATAAATAATTTTTATTGAAACTGAAACCATAAAATGAATACAGATAACAACAATATCGATGTTGTTTGGTACGATACGCTAGCGATTCAATGTTAGTTTATCAAAAGAAAAAACAATAAAAATAATTACCTATCCCGAACTTACGTTGTTCGTTCGGTTCACTACGGCAACGACAAGATATATGTTATCAAACAAGAAACCATAAAAGTAATACATATCGGTGCCAATGTTGTTTAGTTCAGTACCATATGGTAGCGATACGTTTTTAGTCTATCGAAAGCAAAGACAATAAAAATAAATACCGGTACTGATAGAAATGTTGTTTAGTCGGTTTCGGTTTGGATTTGTACCATAGCGACACAATAGTCGTTTTCGATAAAGTTTATATGGCAATTTTGAAAGAAAAAAAACTTAGAACGGAAACCAACCGAACCGATATCAACTGAACAACATCGGTACCAGTATCGATTTTTTTTTCAATTGATGTAAGATTCTCTTTCGTTTACTATAGCAAGTGTTGGTACCGTACCATAACAAACCGAACAGATACCAACTGCTGCGAAGTACGTGTAAAATCACTGGTTAAAATTAAAAGTAACTTTAAACCATGTCAATAGTAATCCAACTAATGTTCATTATTTTGATGGTGCTTGGGCAAGCATGAATCTCATTTTTACTAAGATTTGTTTTCTCTGTTTGAATTATGTCCAATTAACTTATATTAATTATAATTATTTATTTTATAAATTAATAAATAATTTAGTTATTTTTCAAAATTTCATAAAAAGTAATTATTTTTATTTTTAACTATATATTTAATATATCAATTAAACATTATATAAATTAATGGGTTCGTTCAGGCTCGCAAGGCGGCTCAAGCTCGATAAGTGAAGCTCGGGCTAAGACGCGTTAACTAATCAAGTTTATTTTTTGGCTCACGCTCTACTCGAGCTCATGTAAGCTCGGCTCGTTTCGGGCATTTTTCGAGCCAAGTCGAGCAGCTCGGCTCCTTTACACCGCTAAGAGTTTCTTCAAGGGGTAATTGAAGGCTCAAATGTTAATGAAGTTAAAAGTATGACCTATGGATTATTATGCTCCGGATATTTAGTTTCAGATGGTTCAAGTTTCATGGCGTTTGAAGTTTCCTACAAAAAGTTATGGCAGTTTTTAGTAACCGTCATGAGTCACGACACTGTTTAAAGCTATAGTTATTGTTTTATCAACTTAATATGATTATTCACATTCCACTACTGCAATTTTGCAGGATAAAAGAAAACAGGCTTGTTTAACAGAAATAATTGTAAACTTCATAATTTTAACTAATCAAGCAATAACCATATGTTGTTGGCTAAAGTTAACAGTAATCTTTAAACTGTCGAACATCATTGATCATTTTTGTCACGACCCCCGACCCACCCTGGACGGAATCGGGTGCCGCGAACAGTCCAGCGGTACCGGTGATTATTTTGAAAACGTTGCAGCGGAAATTTTATCAGGACCGTGAGTTAGGAAAAATATCAGAGTTTAGAAAACACCGGATTTTATTTAATAAATGGGATAAACCCATGTTTTATAATGGTAGCTTTAATAAAGATAAATTTTATTACATAAAACAATATTTCTTATTCTGATTTAATTAATAAATAAGCCACTTCTTGATGCCTTTCAGTGCCGTATCCATCTATAACTCCAATCTACGGTAATTACCTGAAAGGTGTTTTAAAAAGGTTTTGTCAGCGGGAAATACTGAGTGAGTTCATTCATTTTACTAAAACGACACATTTGTTATAATTCACAGTATTAAGAGAGATTACAATGTTTCTGATATCAAACCAACTACCCACAGTACTTGTCACTCGAACATCCATCGGAAGCCTCTTTACCCGATGGTGTCTGTGACTATGGTCATATCACTCATTGGCTAACTCGTTGTCCAATAGTGACGGTTATCAAGTAATGTATACAAAACCCCACATACCGGCTGTAACTTGGTGATTACATAAACTTAATCACTGTAATTATAATCTTTGAAAATAAACATGCTTTTGTAAACAAATTTGATAAAAAGAGAATGACTCACATTATAAGCATGCAGATTCATACTGGCAGAATTTAATCTACAGATAAGCCTTGATGGATTGCAGATTTATACAGGCAGAGCTTAGCCTATTGATTAGCCTTGTAACCTAATGCACACGAACTAGGTAATTAACTAATACAACATTTACGATAACTCACGAGATAAAACCCTCACAACGAATGACAAAGTGCAATACTTAACAATTCAGCGGATTCACAACGAATGACAGAGTATAGTCCGAGTTCGAACAGCACTCAAACATTCAAGTCGAAATCACGATGAATAACAAAGTATAAACTCAATTTGAGCGGCACTTAAACATCCATTGGATAGTTTAATCAATCGGACATTGAATCGTAGCAGCGATCGAGTTAATACCCGGCATCGTAGCAGCACCCCCTCTACTAATTAGTGATTTGAGACTTATTTCGACAGTAATTCGACGTACAGAGTGAATTGGAACGTCGTAATGAAAACAGAAATCAAGTCCCAGACGCTGCTATTTATACACAAAATTGGAGATGCTTACGGACCGTAAGACTCCCAATGTTACGGTCCGTAAGGGTGCTTACGGTCCGTAAGAATATTAATGTTACGGTCCGTAAGAGACACGATTTACTTATAGGCTTGCCACGCGTGGGACTAGGCCTGATGAGTCGACGAAACGATTAAATTCGATTTTTATAATAAGTTATAAGGATAATCGTTAAGTAGGGAATACCCCCCTGAGTTTTAGGGGCCCTGATCCTGATTCTGATTGTTCTGATATTTTTAGGGTTTGTGTAGAATCACTTGGGTGTCTCAATTAGGGTTTCCTTTTGGTTAAATTAAAATAAGAAATAGTATTTTAATGAGAGTTGTTTTATCAGGGGTCCGGGTTCATACTTACGGAACATGTTTAGGACGTTTTTGTGTGAGTCGTTACAATTTTGATTGCGCTTCGTGTGACATGAATCTTATTTTTACAAGAGTTGTGTGGAATCTTTACACTATGTCCAAGGAAGTAATTCAACTTTAATAAAATAAAATTTAAGTGGAGACAATGGTTTGAGAGTATAGAAAATGTTCAATCTTTTTTGTCAACAAGACTTTAATCCCTTCTTGGGATGAATCTCATACTTTTATTTGTCGGATAATTGATAATTTATTGTCATTCACTTTTGTATTCTTTATATCACCTTTATTGGAGTATGTCACACGGCGTGGAAATAATGAAGCTAGTTCCATTAACCTTAGACAAAATGACTGAATATATTCTATTTGTATATATTTTTAGTAAAAAAATATAGTTTTTTTGTAAAAAAAAAACCTTTTTTTAAAAAATACTTCTACAAGTATTTATAAGGAGAAGGGACAATTTAAAAAATAAAAATTGATGGTTGTTTAATTTTTAAGAGTGTTCCTCAGTTCCCCACTTTTTTAGTGTTCCCCAATGAACCTCACACTATATATATATATATATGCTAATTATATATTATCATGAAAATATAATAATTAGTTAAAAAAACACAATATATAAAAGAGAGAAAAATACCACAATTCATTAAATTTTATGGATGCCAAAGTAAAAAAAAACCACAATATATAAAAGAGAGAAAAATACCACAATTCATTAAATTTTATGGATGCCAAATGGTTACTTTATCTCCATGCTCCACCACACGTTGACGACAACACTCGCAACGACTTGAACCTCTCACTCGGAGGCTGAAGTGGTACCAGGGGTGTGCATGGTTCGGTTATTAGCATTATCCGTAACCGTAACCGAAGTCATTTATTAATCAGTTAATTGCGTTAATTTGTCGGTTTTCGGTTCGGTTCGGTTAATTTTTGGTTAATAACCAATTCAAACAAGGGCTAATTTTTTTTGCTTAGAAATACTTATAATGGAGGTATAAATACATGAAATAGATGTATAAATACATGAAATGGAGGTATAAATGCGTGAATAGATGTTTAAATAAATGAAATGAAGGTATAAATAAATGAAATGAAGGCATAAATAAATGAAATAGAGGGTATTATTACATAAAATAAAAGTATAAAACATGAAATACATGAAATCGAGGTATAAAAGCTAGAAATATATAAAGAAATAAATGATTCGGTTCGGTTCGGTTCGGTTAATTTCGGCTAACCAACCGATGGTAAAAAATATCCGTTAACCGACTTTCGGTTAATTCGGTTTCGGTTAATTTCGGTTCGGTTTTGACGGTTTTCGGTTCGGTTTCGGTTAACGGTTCGGTTATTACACACCCCTAAGTGGTACTAAAAAGAGTTGTCAAGTTGCTAGTTTACGCATTTATTTACAAAGAAAAAAAGAAGAGTGATTCTACAAAATCTAATCTAATCTAACTTATAATAAAAGACTACAAATAATGCCATATGTCATTCTCTACTTAAACCTCATAAATTTTATGTATATTTATTTAATAAATTTATTTTAATAATAACATTAATAACTTATCCTTTATTCTTATTTTTATCTAATATTAATAAATAACTTCAATTTTGCAATTTATACCCTTTGTTTTTTCTATTTTTAACCTAAAGTTTTTCATATTTTGCAATTTAACTCCAACTCTTTTTATTTTCAATTTTGGTCCATCATACTTTTCATCTTTCCCAAGTTTTTCGTTTCGTTTTAAATTTTGTGAGTTAAAGCACCGCAGCGCAACGTGCGTGTGGGGTTCAACATTTTTTTGTATATTTTTTCCCGTTTGACTGACCCGTTGCAACATATCTATTTTTTCTCCATTTGACAAGTTCGTCCAACGTGCGGGTCTTGGATTGACTTAGTTGGTTTTTTCTATGGTTTATGTATCAGTTTAATTTCTCTGCAACGAGCGTTTGTGATTCAAAGATTTTACGTCTGCTTTTCGCTAGACGTTTTTTTCCCCGCTTTTACGAGCTTTTCCGGTGTTAATGGTCACTGAAAGTGGTATAGCATTTGTATTATTTAACATAGTTTTACGAGGACCGCTGCAATAATAAAGAAAAACGTTAATTCGATGCTTATCCCTTGATTCATTTTGTATTAATTTTTATTCTTAGGCAAACTGCCATTTTAATTTTTTTAGTACTAGTGGGAAGGCCCGCGCGTTGCCGCTGGTATTTATGATTTTTTTGCCGCACGTTGCCCAACGAGTTCACATAGTTTATTTTTTAAATCATTTTCTTTGTGTTTAGACAAATATAAATTTAAATAAATAAGAGGCTAGTGGTTTAGGTCATAACCACACCCTTAGAGTAGTGGTTTTAGAGGTGAGTTACGTGACACTAACGTGGAGGGTAATGAGGGTCATTACCACAACCTATAGCCTAACAGTGTATATGTTTTATTTATTACATAACTATACACATTTCTTAAATTTACATTTAATATTTCAAGTAAATGACATATTCATTTACCCTATTTGTTTTTCCAGCTAACAGCCCAAATGGCCTAAATCCATATACACAAAAAGAAAAAAAAAACATCTGGGCAAACAGGGGCTAAAATCTTAACCTAATTCAATCACTTTTCTTCTTCAACACCTCATGAGCATGCTCTTCTAGTTTATAGGCATGTTTGACCCGAATCACAACTTCACCGAATAGCAAGTGGTCCGGAGTGACTACACAGAAGCCACTTTGTATACTAAAAAAAATACATGAACCCATCAGATATCTTTTATAACAAAATCATACAAAATAAAATTAATTCAATCCGAATAACAAAAAATTTTACTTGAAACAATGGCAATTGGCTTTCTTCCGCTCCGGATGAGTTCAAATTTAACATGATCTCCTTTCTTTAAGCCATTTGCAATACATAATTCGTTCAATCCTGTATGAATGCAGTAGAATCTGCCCAAATGGTTGCTTATGTTAACAGTCCACGCGCGTTCATTTTTCACATCTTTTAGGATCAATTCTCCATTAGTTAATCCATTTTGTAAAGCTAATTCCTTCGGAATATACTACATAAAAATAGCGGTTATTTCCACAAGAAGATCAACAACAAAATGATATCATAAAAATATTACCAAGCGAACTTGTGAGTTAGAAGATCCCCGCAAAGTGCGAACAAAGTTGGGAGTTTTCACCTTTCCAGACTCATTGGTGCCAAGATCTAATGCATACAATACACAAAACTTGATTAATACGGTATATTTCTCAACAAAGACCACAAAACATAAAAAGTTTTATGATGATAACTGATAAGATATACTATAAAATATTGCAAAAGGTTTGGTCCTAGACTGAATGAGTTCAAGGTTAAACTGGTCTCCTTCTTTTAGCCCATTTTCAATATAAAAATCATGCCATCCTCCTATTATGTAACTATTCGCACGAATCCTTAATTCAGCCATCCACGACGTTTCACTTTGACCATATCTAAGAATCATCCCTCCAGTGCTTAATCGGTTTGCCCTTACGAAATTGATTGGAACGTACTGAACCAGAATATTAATCACACATTTGCCATGATCAAACCAAAAAAAAATGGCTATTAGATGTCTAGTTACCAGCAAAATCATACAAAATAAAAAAAAAGTTAAAAAGCAAACCTTCATGTAATCTCCATCAAGAGCTATATCATATCTTATACCCATTTAAAATCACAAATGAGCATGTTTGACTTTAAAGAGTCAAACAAACTCTAAACTCGTTACAGTAAACAAATTTGAACATGATTATGGATTTCTTTTTTTTTTTCAAGATGATATAACATAAGAACATATGTAGTTAACAGCAGCGTATCGATTTGGAAGTTAAAAGCCAGTCCCTTTGACTCTTAAAGTCAAACAAATGTTACTTTGGGGAAATATACAATAGATTTCAACTTGATCATGGTTTTTTTTCCTGTTCAAGTTACAAGAAGCAACTCTGTTCATATTAAAAAAAAGCCAACTTTGAATCTTTAAAGTGAGTAACAAATATTTTGAAAATTTTAAAAAAAGGAGAAAGCACTAAATAAATAAAGTGTACCTTTTTTAAAACATTTTCATAGCTTGCCCTACTGATTAAACAGAAAGCTAACACAAATATGTCTGCACCTCTGTAGCTTAGTGGTCTTAAACTGCTATAATCTTCCTGACCTTTAAATCACTAAAAAACGAAACCGATAACGTCAAGGAGGAACCCGAACCTTTGTTCATTACTGTATAACTCATTCTCTTTTTATGTTCATTACTTCTCCTGGCGAAAAGTAACAAAAAAACTAAAAGAAAACTGATAGGTGAACCTTTGAATTCATTTCAACTGGTTGCTATCAAGGGTTTTGTTTTCTGTACCCAACACATCTCGAGCATCTAGCCGGATAATTTCTTAAAACCTTATTTAATAAAAAAGATGTCAGTAACATAGATGTCAGCAGGAGGTGAATATGTAACCAATCTTCAAGATTTAAGGAAACTGCTTGTGATTTCTAGCCACATTCCATGTAGCTACAAAGATCGCATAGCATTATTATATATAAAAATCCAATAAGAAAAAAACATGAAAGAACTTCAATTGTAGAGAGAAAGAGGTAAAGCTACGATGCCTGCAATCGATCTATTGACAAAGAGCACGCCATGGCCCGCCTTTGGGCCCAACAAAGGGGGTTTCGGCATTCGGTTTTTCTAGGCTGTGAATCATGAGATTCCCTTCATTCACATATTAGGCTGATGATTTTTGAAAAAAATCATATCCTTTGTCAAGAACTCAATTCTATGCCTAGTGATTGAATAAAATTCATTAAAAATAAACCATATTCCTTTCTCAAACCTTTTGTTTAACAATATGTCAAAGTGAGTATGCCTTTTGAACTCCAATCCTCATCAAATACAAAATCTCATTCAACAGTAATAATCATTATTTAAGAAATCTACACTTCCTTGATCTCTTTTGTTTATTTTCAAACTAAGCACAATGGGTTTTGATAAAAATACATGACATATATAAAGTTCCATTTTGGGTCATTTTTTTAAGAGTATTGTAATCATAATGATCATTCAAGAGATCTGCACTTCCTTGCAAGCAAAGTCGCGAGGTGAACAAAAAAACATACCGTGTTGGTTGGAAATATGAACACCTATGGTAGTGGAGGCCGTGAGGTGATCTCGATGTAGAGTTCTGACCATCACAACGACAATAACAGCAAAGCATCAAACTGACGACCTCAATTTTAGGTTTGGTGTCTGGTCTGAAATGGGTTTTTTTCAGATCAAGGTGTTTTTTTTGGGAAAACTGAACTCATACACAACGCTTGCAAGCATCAATTTGTAAAAACAATTCAATAGGGATTTTTATTACCTGAGTATGCGTCCATTAGTCAAGCACCGGAGCCGCCGTCTAATCTTGAATCATGACATCGATGATGATTGATGACGATCGATAGACACCGTCGTCATCAGCCGCCACCAGATCTTATTCCTCCATGCACGCGCTCTCTCTTTACTCTTCCGGTTTCTTAGAATGGCTAATTCAAGCAACGTTTAAAGCTACTCCAAATCTACATTAATGTTCATCAAAATGAGCACACACGTTGGACAAACCCTGTGAAAAAAGTAACATAAATATATGCAAAGTTCAAACCTTAAGGAGTTATGGTACAAATTGCGTTTATAAAGTTCCAATAGCAAGTAAATGTGGGTATACCAGTTTGAAAATTTATCTTAATATGTAATCTATAGCATATACCAATACCAGCAATCTTCCAAAGTCATATGCTTATAAAGTGCTGAACTGGGGCACAAATGATAAAGAATTAAGAATGCACAGAACAATTTACAACAGTATCAGTAATTATACAACAGATACAGAAAATCTTAATGCTTATGAACAAACAAATTAATATGAACAGAAACTAATGAGTTAAAATACCAATACAGAAACAAATTCATACTGCCATCGGTAATTAAATCAAAACTACAAGAAATTCTACAGTAGAAAATATTTTCTATATAAAATGAAAAGGGTTACCTGATTATTTAAAATGAACTTGAAAGGTCGCTCAGAATACTCGACAGAAGCAAGGAAAGGATGAACAGCTAAAATAGAGCAAAACCCTAGCCGCCACTCGCTGCAGTCATCTGAACCATATGACCTAATCGTATGAAGAATACACCTGCAATCTCATCACCGGAACGCCATCATTGCCTAGGGTTTTAAACTACCGTTCCCAATCTTCGTTCTCTGACCAAGTGACACAATCACTGTCATCGTTATCCCGGTTTAAGGTGGCTGGCCCGAGGCCATACCAGGTCTCTCACCTTCTCCATTGCCTCTCTCTCTCCCTCTTTCCCGTTCTCTCTCCCCTGCTGATCTCTCTCTTCTCTAAAATTATGCGAAAGTGGCGATTCAAGTCACTACCATAAATGTACCGTTTCCATCGATGAAATCTCGGAATTGCCCTTTTGCCGTCTTAAAATTTTATGATATTTCCAAATTTACCCCTTTAAAATAGCTTGTTTTTCCTTGTACATATTGCATAAAATGATGGACGCCATGTAAAATTACATGTGTGTACACCACTTCTCCTTTTTATAATAGTATAGATGTTACTATTAAATTAATTCATTAATTATTAATATGAATGAATATATCATAATCAAAGGCTTTTTAACCATTAATCTTTTTTTTGGAAGGAGACTTTCTCTGTACAAGACCGAATTGGTCTCCGGGGTCATGTCAAAGACATTCCCCCGTAAGCCCCGCTCTACCGGACTCGATGTTCGATCGGGCCCCGGCTGTTGCGCAAACTGACTTCCGCCCGGAAACCATACTGCCCCCACACGAGAGACTCGCTGGGGTAACAGCTGGGTAAAACCGGTGTAACGACTCACACAAAAACGTCCTAAACATGTTCCGTAAGTATGAACCCGGACCCCTGATAAAACAACTCTCGTTAAAATACTATTTCTTATTTTAATTTAACCAAAAGGAAACCCTAATTGAGACACCCAAGTGATTCTACACAAACCCTAAAAATATCAGAACAATCAGAATCAGGATCAGGGCCCCTAAAACTCAGGGGGGGTATTCCCTACTTAACGATTATCCTTATAACTTATTATAAAAATCGAATTTAATCGTTTCGTCGACTCATCAGGCCTAGTCCCACGCGTGGCAAGCCTATAAGTAAATCGTGTCTCTTACGGACCGTAACATTAATATTCTTACGGACCGTAACATTGGGAGTCTTACGGTTCGTAAGCATCTCCAATTTTGTGTATAAATAGCAGCGTCTGGGACTTGATTTCTGTTTTCATTACGACGTTCCAATTCACTCTGTACGTCGAATTACTGTCGAAATAAGTCTCAAATCACTAATTAGTAGAGGGGGGTGCTGCTACGATGCCGGGTATTAACTCGATCGCTGCTACGATTCAATGTCCGATTGATTAAACTATCCAATGGATGTTTAAGTGCCGCTCAAATTGAGTTTATACTTTGTTATTCATCGTGATTTCTACTTGAATGTTTGAGTGCTGTTCGAACTCTGACTATACTCTGTCATTCGTTGTGAATCCGCTGAATTGTTAAGTATTGCACTTTGTCATTCGTTGTGAGGGTTTTATCTCGTGAGTTATCGTAAATGCTGTATTAGTTAATTACCTAGTTCGTGTGCATTAGGTTACAAGGCTAATCAATAGGCTAAGCTCTGCCTGTATAAATCTGCAATCCATCAAGGCTTATCTGTAGATTAAATTCTACCAGTATGAATCTACATGCTTATAATGTGAGTCATTCTCTTTTTATCAAATTTGTTTACAAAAGCATGTTTATTTTCAAAGATTATAATTACAGTGATTAAGTTTATGTAATCACCAAGTTACAGCCGGTATGTGGGGTTTTGTATACATTACTTGATAACCGTCACTATTGGACAACGAGTTAGCCAATGAGTGATATGACCATAGTCACAGACACCATCGGGCAAAGAGGCTTCCGATGGATGTTCGAGTGACAAGTACTGTGGGTAGTTGGTTTGATATCAGAAACATTGTAATCTCTCTTAATACTGTGAATTATAACAAATGTGTCGTTTTAGTAAAATGAATAAACTCACTCAGTATTTCCCGCTGACAAAACCTTTTTAAAACACTTTTCAGGTAATTACCGTAGATTGGAGTAATAGATGGATACGACACTGAAAGGCATCAAGAAGTGGCTTATTTATTAATTAAATCAGAATAAGAAATATTGTTTTATGTAATAAAATTTATCTTTATTAAAGCTACCATTATAAAACATGGGTTTATCCCATTTATTAAATAAAATCCGGTGTTTTCTAAACTCTGATATTTTTCCTAACTCACGGTCCTGATAAAATTTCCGCTGCAACGTTTTCAAAATAATCACCGGTACCGCTGGACTGTTCGCGGCATCAGATTCCGTCCAGGGTGGGTCGGGGGTCGTGACAGAAGGTGGTATCAGAGCCAACTCAAAGAGCCACTACTTTAAGCCTATAAGTGTTGTGATAACAATACTTAAACTTAAATAAAAGAGTTAGGAGATTGCTGTTAACTGGTAGCACACATGATAGCCATTAGACTTGAACTTAAGAAAAGATGCCTTACTATTAGCTTCACGATAAGCTATGTATTTGTGTAAATAAATATGATAGATTTTGGTGTGCCATAAGTAATTGATGAAGTAATGTCGCGGGACAACTAAGTCCAGAGTCACTAGTTGAGAGAATGATCAACAGTGACATGACCGAAAGCACTAGTTGAAAGAATGATCAACAATGTTATGAATAGAATCACTAGTTGAAAGAATGATCAACAGTAATATGACCTGAGTCACTAGTTGAAAGAATAATCAATAGTAAATTGCCACTGTCACAGGAATCGTCTAGTGATTAATATAATAATAAGATATGTTATGGAAATACAAATTTCCTTAATTCTGAATAAAAGCCCTAATAAGATAGGCACTTTTTGAAAAGATATTATTTATGGGAAATAGAAAATTTTCTCTGGCAAAGACTGGGTATGATGTAGCAGACTCTCCAGTTTGTCCGGATATACTGAAGTTACCTCTCCGGCGAGAACCGGGTAAGAAGGTATATAATATGTCAGCAAGTGACAAGATTTCCCTAAAATAGTATCATGATCTGATATCTGACTGGTTTTTGGAAATATGAAATTGTTAAAAAAAACATTGACCTGATAGATGGTATGTTTATTTCAGCATGTGAAATATGTGATTATATAGATATGTATATCTATAAGGAATTCCAAAAGTCAATTAAGAATAAAGCACCAGTATCTGTGTCTAGATTTCTTATTCAGGAATCTCTTTTCCGATATCAAAACATTATTTCGTTTAATCATCTGTCTCGTAGCTCATGTGATAAAATAAACAAAGGAAACCCATTAAGTTGGGATACTATCGAAAGTTCAAAGAATTACTAACACATTACCATAAACTATTAACGCAAGTAAAAAGCATGTAAAAGTTGTAAGGTACAAGAAAATACATGAAAATTTAATTATAATTCCACAAAAGATGAAGTATATTACACACAACTTTCGAGGCAAGACCTTTTGAAAATATAAATTGGGCACGATGACACCAATGTTAAAATTCCGTCAGTAAGAAGAACTACTAATCAAAAAGAGGCACTTTGCCACATGATCCTACAAAATGAATATCTCTAAAGTACGCTAGAACAGGATTTCATAAACATCCGTGCACAGTCTAATCAGAGTCATAATTATTATCACTGCAAAAGGAGTCACATACTTTTGCAAATTCCCTATTTCATTTTATTTGACATTCCCTAGTAATGTCATTTAATAAACGGTTATCAATTGAAATTCCAGATAGAAGTTCCTATATTTCTTTCGTTGAAATTTTGACTTTTGCATATAATAAATTAATTTTCGTTCCCTAATGATCATCATACCAGGAGGATTTATTTCATAGTAGCGAATATTGATTCATTTCATTTCTTGGTAAATCCACACGTTACACATGCACCGTTTGTTGCGCATGTGGTTCGTTTAAATTCTGAATTCCACTGGAGGGCTTCATTCTAAATTGTCGTTTTATCCAAACTCAAATATCCTTTAGTTAGAATTGATTTTGGCATGGTGAACCGCATTATTGTTAAACGATGACTCTTAATATCAAGTCAATAAATTTTTGAAAAACTCAATTTTCTTTGGCATCCATGGTTTCTGTTATGACCATGTTTGAACTTTCTTATTTAAACTCGTTTTGTTTAAACCAAGTTCAATTGTTTGAACTTGCTCGCATTACTTATTCAATTCAAGGTTCCATATGATGAATAAAACCATCATATTCAGAATAATCCTAACAAGCATTTTAATTCTCTTGAAAAATAACATGCTTGTGTGATCCTCAACTTCACTAAATCATTTCTATGATCACAATCACTTTGAGGTAACATTTTCACAAAATCTGAAGATTGTGCTAATCTCGGATTTAATCATTTAATTATTTATATTAAATCCACTTTGTTGAATTATTCTATACAAGTAATCTTAAAACCAACATGTGCTCAGATAATGATACCCAAATTTATATTTCGGTATATCTCTTAATAATTATTACAAATATCAATAGAGCCTTTCGTAATATTTATTGCTCTATCATCATTGATCGAAAAACATTATATATAAATTTAATTGATTATATATGGAATTACCTAATTTACAAATATAGTATTACTATATTTTAAACCATTGCGGTAAAGAAATTATATTTATATATATATAAAAAAAAACTATGTTTGAGGTATACTCTTATTTAAAATTATTGTTTAGTTATTTATTATTGATAATTTTATATTAATAGTAGTAGTATTAAGATTATTTTTAAATACTAGGGTTATTATCAAAGGCAGATATTGGATATCCTAGCCTTAGTTAGGCATGGACTGATCACCTATGCTTAAACAAGGCAGCACTAACCAATATCCACCATGATAATGACTAGTTAATATAAATTAAGTCATCATACTTATTTAGTAAATTTTAATTATATATGAAAATATATATACTTTGGAGAAGACATATTTTCATACAATAAAAGGGACAAATAAAACATTATAAATAATAGTGATTTCTTTTACAAAATATACTAAAATATTTTGTAAATATAATAACTTAATTACGGAATTTTGTAATATATATTACATAGTAAAAATAAGTTATTTTACATAGTATAGTAAAATACTTAAAAGCAGTAACCATTTACATATAAGTAAAAATGTGTAACAAATAATATATATTACATAGTATTTATATTTGATATGTAAGATACGGTTCAGACAGAGATACAAATAATATATATTACATTTGCTTTATAAATATAATATAATGATTGGTAATGCCAAAACAACTTGTTCTTATTTTATTTCAATCTCTAGGACATAGTATGAAAAATATAGTCACTAACAATGTAATATTACAATTAAAACAATTTGGAACTCTAAACAATGATACACTAACTCTATTGTCTTTTGGTGTATCTTTGCAATTCACTCATCTCAGCACATTGATTTTCTCATATCATAATTCGATATTTGACAAATCATTTTTCATGCTTTTATTTCATTTGAAATCTGTCAATTCTAAATCTTCCTCAGTTGCTAATCAAAGTAAGCTTCCTTTTGACAAAGAATTTTATTTAAAAAAAAAAATCCTTCCCATTCATTTGATCATATATCTTCTGGCTTGAACCTAGTTATCTTGGAAATTATATCATTTCATCTCATTCGGTTGTCATCGATTTCTTGAATTAATTCAGTTGAACCATTGAATCCTACTTATTGTACAATTCATATTCACAAAATTTAATATTTCAATTCTGGGTCATCTACCCTAATATTATTTTATTAACTAAAAGGTGACATAATTCCAAAAAGAAATATAATAACCCAAATACACTTGGGAGCTGGAATCTAAGATGAAGAAAAAGTATTCCTACTTATTCCAGTAAATCTCGAGGACGAGATTTTTATTAAGGTGGGTAGAATGTAACGACTCACACAAAAACGTCCTAAACATGTTCCGTAAGTATGAACCCGGACCCCTGATAAAACAACTCTCATTAAAATACCATTTCTTATTTTAATTTAACCAAAAGGAAACCCTAATTGAGACACCCAAGTGATTCTACACAAACCCTAAAAATATCAGAACAATCAGAATCAGGATCAGGGCCCCTAAAACTCAGGGGGGTATTCCCTACTTAACGATTATCCTTATAACTTATTATAAAAATCGAATTTAATCGTTTCGTCGACTCATCAGGCCTAGTCCCACGCGTGGCAAGCCTATAAGTAAATCGTGTCTCTTACGGACCGTAACATTAATATTCTTACGGACCGTAAGCACCCTTACGAACCGTAACATTGGGAGTCTTACGGTTCGTAAGCATCTCCAATTTTGTGTATAAATAGCAGCGTCTGGGACTTGATTTCTGTTTTCATTACGACGTTCCAATTCACTCTGTACGTCGAATTACTGTCGAAATAAGTCTCAAATCACTAATTAGTAGAGGGGGGTGCTGCTACGATGCCGGGTATTAACTCGATCGCTGCTACGATTCAATGTCCGATTGATTAAACTATCCAATGGATGTTTAAGTGCCGCTCAAATTGAGTTTATACTTTGTTATTCATCGTGATTTCTACTTGAATGTTTGAGTGCTGTTCGAACTCTGACTATACTCTGTCATTCGTTGTGAATCCGCTGAATTGTTAAGTATTGCACTTTGTCATTCGTTGTGAGGGTTTTATCTCGTGAGTTATCGTAAATACTGTATTAGTTAATTACCTTGTTCGTGTGCATTAGGTTACAAGGCTAATCAATAGGCTAAGCTCTGCCTGTATAAATCTGCAATCCATCAAGGCTTATCTGTAGATTAAATTCTGCCAGTATGAATCTGCATGCTTATAATGTGAGTCATTCTCTTTTTATCAAATTTGTTTACAAAAGCATGTTTATTTTCAAAGATTATAATTACAGTGATTAAGTTTATGTAATCACCAAGTTACAGCCGGTATGTGGGGTTTTGTATACATTACTTGATAACCGTCACTATTGGACAACGAGTTAGCCAATGAGTGATATGACCATAGTCACAGACACCATCGGGCAAAGAGGCTTCCGATGGATGTTCGAGTGACAAGTACTGTGGGTAGTTGGTTTGATATCAGAAACATTGTAATCTCTCTTAATACTGTGAATTATAACAAATGTGTCGTTTTAGTAAAATGAATGAACTCACTCAGAATTTTCCTGCTGACAAAACCTTTTTAAAACACTTTTCAGGTAATTACCGTAGATTGGAGTAATAGATGGATACGGCACTGAAAGGCATCAAGAAGTGGCTTATTAATTAATTAAATCAAAATAAGAAATATTGTTTTATGTAATAAAATTTATCTTTATTAAAGCTACCATTATAAAACATGGGTTTATCCCATTTATTAAATAAAATCCGGTGTTTTCTAAACTCTGATATTTTTCCTAACTCACGGTCCTCATAAAATTTCCGCTGCAACGTTTTCAAAATACTCACCGGTACCGCTGGACTGTTCGCGGCACCCGATTCCATCCAGGGTGGGTCGGGGGTCGTGACAGAAGGTGGTATCAGAGCCAACTCAAAGAGCCACTACTTTAAGCCTATAAGTGTTGTGATAACAATACTTAAACTTAAATAAAAGAGTTAGGAGATTTCTGTTAATTGGTAGCACACATGATAGCAATTAGACTTGAACTTAAGAAAAGATGCCTTAGTATTAGCTTCACGATAAGCTAAGTATTTGTGTAAATAAATATGATAGATTTTGGTGTGCCATAAGTAATTGATGAAGTAATGTCACGGGACAACTAAGTCCAGAGTCACTAGTTGAGAGAATGATCAACAGTGACATGACCGAAAGCACTAGTTGAAAGAATGATCAACAGTGTTATGAATAGAATCACTAGTTGAAAGAATGATCAACAGTAATATGACCTGAGTCACTAGTTGAAAGAATAATCAATAGTAAATTGCCACTGTCACAGGAATCGTCTAGTGATTAATATAATAATAAGATATGTTATGGAAATACAAATTTCCTTAATTCTGAATAAAAGCCCTAATAAGATAGGCACTTTTTGAAAAGATACTATTTATGGGAAATAGAAAATTTTCTCTGGCAAAGACTGGGTATGATGTAGCAGACTCTCCAGTTTGTCCGGATATACTGAAGTTACCTCTCCGGCGAGAACCGGGTAAGAAGGTATATAATATGTCAGCAAGTGACAAGATTTCCCTAAAATAGTATCATGATCTGATATCTGACTGGTTTTTGGAAATATGAAATTGTTAAAAAAAACATTGACCTGATAGATGGTATGTTTATTTCAGCATGTGAAATATGTGATTATATAGATATGTATATCTATAAGGAATTCCAAAAGTCAATTAAGAATAAAGCACCAGTATCTGTGTCTAGATTTCTTATTCAGGAATCTCTTTTCCGAAATCAAAACATTATTTCGTTTAATCATCTGTCTCGTGGCTCATGTGATAAAATAAACAAAGGAAACCCATTAAGTTGGGATACTATCGAAAGTGCAAAGAATTACTAACACATTACCATAAACTATTAACGCAAGTAAAAAGCATGTAAAAGTTGTAAGGTACAAGAAAATACATGAAAATTTAATTATAATTCCACAAAAGATGAAGTATATTACACACAACTTTCGAGGCAAGACCTTTTGAAAATATAAATTGGGCACGATGACACCGATGTTAAAATTCCGTCAGTAAGAAGAACTACTAATCAAAAAGAGGCACTTTGCCACATGATCCTACAAAATGAATATCTCTAAAGTACGCTAGAACAGGATTTCATAAACATCCGTGCACAGTCTAATCAGAGTCATAATTATTATCACTGCAAAAGGAGTCACATACTTTTGCAAATTCCCTATTTCATTTTATTTGACATTCCCTAGTAATGTCATTTAATAAACGGTTATCAATTGAAATTCCAGATAGAAGTTCCTATATTTCTTTCGTTGAAATTTTGACTTTTGCATATAATAAATTAATTTTCGTTCCCTAATGATCATCATACCAGGAGGATTTATTTCATAGTAGCGAATATTGATTCATTTCATTTCTTGGTAAATCCACACGTTACACATGCACCGTTTGTTGCGCATGTGGTTCGTTTAAATTCTGAATTCCACTGGAGGGCTTCATTCTAAATTGTCGTTTTATCCAAACTCAAATATCCTTTAGTTAGAATTGATTTTGGCATGGTGAACCGCATTATTGTTAAACGACGACTCTTAATATCAAGTCAATAAATTTTTGAAAAACTCAATTTTCTTTGGCATCCATGGTTTCTGTTATGACCATGTTTGAACTTTCTTATTTAAACTCGTTTTGTTTAAACCAAGTTCAATTGTTTGAACTTGCTCGCATTACTTATTCAATTCAATGTTCCATATGATGAATAAAACCATCATATTCAGAATAATCCTAACAAGCATTTTAATTCTCTTGAAAAATAACATGCTTGTGTGATCCTCAACTTCACTAAATCATTTCTATGATCACAATCACTTTGAGGTAACATTTTCACAAAATCTGAAGATTGTGCTAATCTCGGATTTAATCATTTAATTATTTATATTAAATCCACTTTGTTGAATTATTCTATACAAGTAATCTTAAAACCAACATGTGCTCAGATAATGATACCCAAATTTATATTTCGGTATATCTCTTAATAATTATTACAAATATCAATAGAGCCTTTCGTAATATTTATTGCTCTATCATCATTGATCGAAAAACATTATATATAAATTTAATTGATTATATATGGAATTACCTAATTTACAAATATAGTATTACTATATTTTAAACCATTGCGGTAAAGAAATTATATTTATATATATATAAAAAAAAACTATGTTTGAGGTATACTCTTATTTAAAATTATTGTTTAGTTATTTATTATTGATAATTTTATATTAATAGTAGTAGTATTAAGATTATTTTTAAATACTAGGGTTATTATCAAAGGCAGATATTGGATATCCTAGCCTTAGTTAGGCATGGACTGATCACCTATGCTTAAACAAGGCAGCACTAACCAATATCCACCATGATAATGACTAGTTAATATAAATTAAGTCATCATACTTATTTAGTAAATTTTAATTATATATGAAAATATATATACTTTGGAGAAGACATATTTTCATACAATAAAAGGGACAAATAAAACATTATAAATAATAGTGATTTCTTTTACAAAATATACTAAAATATTTTGTAAATATAATAACTTAATTACGGAATTTTGTAATATATATTACATAGTAAAAATAAGTTATTTTACATAGTATAGTAAAATACTTAAAAGCAGTAACCATTTACATATAAGTAAAAATGTGTAACAAATAATATATATTACATAGTATTTATATTTGATATGTAAGATACGGTTCAGACAGGGATACAAATAATATATATTACATTTGCTTTATAAATATAATATAATGATTGGTAATGCCAAAACAACTTGTTCTTATTTTATTTCAATCTCTAGGACATAGTATGAAAAATATAGTCACTAACAATGTAATATTACAATTAAAACAATTTGGAACTCTAAACAATGATACACTAACTCTATTGTCTTTTGGTATATCTTTGCAATTCACTCATCTCAGCACATTGATTTTCTCATATCATAATTCGATATTTGACAAATCATTTTTCATGCTTTTATTTCATTTGAAATCTGTCAATTCTAAATCTTCCTCAGTTGCTAATCAAAGTAAGCTTCCCTTTGACAAAGAATTTTATTTAAAAAAAAAAAATCCTTCCCATTCATTTGATCATATATCTTCTGGCTTGAACCTAGTTATCTTGGAAATTATATCATTTCATCTCATTCGGTTGTCATCGATTTCTTGAATTAATTCAGTTGAACCATTGAATCCTACTTATTGTACAATTCATATTCACAAAATTTAATATTTCAATTCTGGGTCATCTACCCTGATATTATTTTATTAACTAAAAGGTGACATAATTCCAAAAAGAAATATAATAACCCAAATACACTTGGGAGCTGGAATCTAAGATGAAGAAAAAGTATTCCTACTTATTCCAGTAAATCTAGAGGACGAGATTTTTATTAAGGTGGGTAGAATGTAACGACTCACACAAAAACGTCCTAAACATGTTCCGTAAGTATGAACCCGGACCCCTGATAAAACAACTCTCATTAAAATACCATTTCTTATTTTAATTTAACCAAAAGGAAACCCTAATTGAGACACCCAAGTGATTCTACACAAACCCTAAAAATATCAGAACAATCAGAATCAGGATCAGGGCCCCTAAAACTCAGGGGGGGTATTCCCTACTTAACGATTATCCTTATAACTTATTATAAAAATCGAATTTAATCGTTTCATCGACTCATCAGGCCTAGTCCCACGCGTGGCAAGCCTATAAGTAAATCGTGTCTCTTACGGACCGTAACATTAATATTCTTACGGACCGTAAGCACCCTTACGGACCGTAACATTGGGAGTCTTACGGTCCGTAAGCATCTCTAATTTTGTGTATAAATAGCAGCGTCTGGGACTTGATTTCTGTTTTCATTACGACGTTCCAATTCACTCTGTACGTCGAATTACTGTCGAAATAAGTCTCAAATCACTAATTAGTAGAGGGGGGTGCTGCTACGATGCCGGGTATTAACTCGATCGCTGCTACGATTCAATGTCCGATTGATTAAACTATCCAATGGATGTTTAAGTGCCGCTCAAATTGAGTTTATACTTTGTTATTCATCGTGATTTCGACTTGAATGTTTGAGTGCTGTTCGAACTCGGACTATACTCTGTCATTCGTTGTGAATCCGCTGAATTGTTAAGTATTGCACTTTGTCATTCGTTGTGAGGGTTTTATCTCGTGAGTTATCGTAAATGCTGTATTAGTTAATTACCTAGTTCGTGTGCATTAGGTTACAAGGCTAATCAATAGGCTAAGCTCTGCCTGTATAAATCTGCAATCCATCAAGGCTTATCTGTAGATTAAATTCTGCCAGTATGAATCTGCATGCTTATAATGTGAGTCATTCTCTTTTTATCAAATTTGTTTACAAAAGCATGTTTATTTTCAAAGATTATAATTACAGTGATTAAGTTTATGTAATCACTAAGTTACAGCCGGTATGTGGGGTTTTGTATACATTACTTGATAACCGTCACTATTGGACAACGAGTTAGCCAATGAGTGATATGACCATAGTCACAGACACCATCAGGCAAAGAGGCTTCCGATGGATGTTCGAGTGACAAGTACTGTGGGTAGTTGGTTTGATATCAGAAACATTGTAATCTCTCTTAATACTGTGAATTATAACAAATGTGTCGTTTTAGTAAAATGAATGAACTCACTCAGTATTTCCCGCTGACAAAACCTTTTTAAAACACTTTTCAGGTAATTACCGTAGATTGGAGTAATAGATGGATACGGCACTGAAAGGCATCAAGAAGTGGCTTATTTATTAATTAAATCAGAATAAGAAATATTGTTTTATGTAATAAAATTTATCTTTATTAAAGCTACCATTATAAAACATGGGTTTATCCCATTTATTAAATAAAATCCGGTGTTTTCTAAACTCTGATATTTTTCCTAACTCACGGTCTTGATAAAATTTCCCCTGCAACGTTTTCAAAATAATCACCGGTACCGCTGGACTGTTCGCGGCACCCGATTCCGTCCAGGGTGGGTCGGGGGTCGTGACAACCGGGTTGCCCTCAGGACCGCACCATACCTCGGAAGGAACGATCCATCATTGGGACGCCCACCCCCCGTATGCCGCAGCCGGGAGTCGAACCGGCGACCTCCAAGGAGGAAGCCGGCCCAACTTAACCAACATGGGAATGCCCAACTGGGCTAGGAGGCGGGTTTTTTAACCAATAATCAATTATTATAAAAGAATTATTGTTATATCGCAAAGTTAATTGTTTATAAGTTATTATAACTAGTAAAACACCGTCGCGCGTTGCGGCGGGAATTTGGTCGATATCAATTCAGTTTACTACGACACTGATGTTCGTTATAATAACAGAAAAAAATAAAAATAAAGTTATGATATGCCAAAAAAGATATCAACTGGTGTTTACATTGATCGAAAACTATAAAAGTGAATATCGTGTTTGATCGGAATATTCTACGTGGTACGAATGTTGTTTGGATGGTATCATTTTGATTCGTCACCGGTACCGACACTCGCTACAACTTACAATATAAAAAAAGATACTCTATAGCTCTACCGAAGTTATGAAAAAAATGATATTTGTCTCGTCCGATTTTGAAATTAGTTTTATCAAAACATGGATAAAAAGAATCATGTTAGTTTTATCAAAACATAGATAAAAAGAATCATGTTGCAATGCAAGACGATTGAGACGATTTAACTACACTCTTTTCGACGTGACTGAGACGGCTGACAAAGCGTAGACTATTTTCAAAACAATTGAAAAGTGATATTTTTATTAGAAAGTTTTTATTAACAATGTTTTCTTTTTAATTTTCTCTAGTTATAACTTATTTGAACATCCATTGATTTTGAATTTTTAAAAAATACAAATAACTAAGGAGTTTTAATAAAATACAAATGGTAATTTTCATATGATTTTGCAGTCAAACTTTTCCATTTTAACATTTAGCTTTCAAATTCTCAAAGCTTCTATTTTGAGGTTTAGTTAAAAAGCAAAAGTGAATTTTTTTTGTGCCAAAACTTAAAACAATGAAACTACACTATTGTTCAACATGTTAGAAATTAATATATTTATATAATTTTATGATTATAATAATTATAACACGCCGTCAAAATTTGATGATACTTTTTTTTGGGATTGGGAAGCAAAAAAAAAAAACTAAATAAAAATGTTATAGATATACCAAAGGATCTCCTCATTACTAACCCATCTAATCCAATTTTCTCTTACTAGCATTCTTCAAAACTACAAACAATTTGAATATTTAAAAAACAGAGCCATACTTGCATCTACAAAAAATCTTGTATACAAAGTTAATGATCAGTTTCTTTCACTATTTCTTGGCGAAGAAGAAGAGTATCTAAGTTATTTTAGTTTATCAGAGTCAGCGTATCTTCAAGATAATTTCATTTCGATGCAAATCTACACTCATCGAATGTCCTTGTTGGACTTAAACTTTTGGCTTTGCTAAACCACATATCATTACTAAAGGTCGATGTTCTAATAACGTCATTAAGAAATATTGATCAAAAGATATGGTTTATATAATGTAACCCGACTACAGGTCCAATCAAAGGCGATCGGGTTATTGAGGCACAAATCTTATTTGGAAGTAAAATTGGCCCTCAAAGGCTTATATCTAGATTTCCATTAATACCCTTAGATAAAATGACTCTGTAAATATTGAAAAGTAGACAAATTCCTCTCGCCGTATCTTTTGTCATTACAATAAATAAACTTACGTGGAGATTATAAAATTATATAATTTCTCTTTTTAAACCCGTGTAATACACGGTCTAATAATCTAGTAAATTACTAAAGTAATAAAATATATCAACTAAAACTATCACACATGCTTTAACTTTAATGGTGGGAAACAGGCATACAATCACAAGAATAAAAATCAGCATGCCAAATGAACAGAAACTTATTGATTGGTCTGGCGTATAATCCACGTTTTCATAAATATATATAGTTGCATAAGATTGTGAACACACCACACTTGATTCAACGAATCACTACCAAAAATGAGCGCTAAATGGCCCCTTTTCATTCGGCCAGTTCTCTTGGCCGTTGTGGTGCAATTTGCAACCTTTTCTACACTAACCAACACGGCAGCTGCACGGAACAGCACCACCGGCGATCTTCTGGCATTGCTTGCCATCAAATCCATGATTAAAGGTGACCCACAAGGTGTCATGACCTCATGGAACCATTCCATGACTAATTTCTGCAAGTGGCAACGAGTTACATGCAGCCCTCGCCACCAAAGAGTCACCCACTTGAACCTCTCACATGGAGGCTTAATTGGTACGTTGTCTCCTTCCATCGGAAATCTTAGCTTTCTCAGGGTCATTCAGCTTTTTAACAACTCATTTTCAAGTGAAATTCCACCTGAAATTGGTCGTCTCTTTAGATTACGACAACTACGTCTCGCTTACAACTCTTTCACGGGAAACATTCCAGCCACCATAATGAACTGCTCCAACCTCCAAGTCCTTAAGTTGGGTGGAAATAATCTGGTCAGCAAGATCCCTGATGGGATTGGTTCATTGTCCATGCTAAACACACTCGACCTTAGCGACAACATTTTACAAGGCGGAATACCACCTGAAATCGGGAGTCTCTTCAGATTACAAGAAGTATATCTTTATAGCAACTCTTTCACGGGAAACATTCCGGCCACCATAAGGAATTGCTCCAACCTCCAAGTCCTTCAACTGGGTTACAATAATCTGGTCGGCAAGATCCCAGATGGGATTGGTTCATTGTCCATGCTAAGCCACCTCTCCCTTGACGATAACATTCTAGAAGGCGGAATTCCACCTGAAATTTGGCGTCTCTTTAGATTACAAACACTAGATCTTGATTACAACTCTTTCACTGGAAATTTATTGTCCGTCCCTCCTACACTTCATACGCTCAGCTTAAGTTTTAATAAATTTGGGGGGAAATTACCTTCTCTCACGAACGGTTCGTCTTTAATCGTTTTGGACCTATCAGATAACTATTTTGTTGGATCATTGCATAATTTGGTTTGTTCCAACGGGGTGAACACGATCAAGTTGGTTGATTTGGGATATAATCAGTTGTCGGGTGTTATTCCGGAGTGTTGGGAGAAGTGGTTGAGCTTGAAAGTCTTATACTTGAATGATAATAATTTGTCTGGTGAGATTCCAAGAACATTGGGCTCTGTACCTTTTTTGCAATTATTGAACATGCGTGGGAACATGATTTCAGGAAGCTTACCTTCTTCCCTAATGAATCTGTCATACTTAAAGATCCTTGAACTTGAAAAAAATAATCTTGCAGGAATCATTCCACCATGGATTGGAATAAAACTCACTGTGTTGAAAATTCTCAATCTTAGATCCAACAATTTTTACGGAAATGCTCCTAACCAGCTATGTTATCTTTCACATGTTCAAATATTGGATCTCTCTCAAAATAACCTCTCAGGAAATATTCCTAGGTGCTTCAACAACTTTAGTGTGCTTTCGGGCAAAGAAACTAATTTAGAGGTTCAATTTTCATTCAATTTTGACTATGATTATGGTATTATTATTGTTTATGATTTATTGGTGATGAAGGGACGAGAAGACACTTATGGATCTATCCTAGGACTAGTCACGCTTTTGGACCTTTCGAGCAACAACTTGTCTGGGCAAATCCCTAGTGAGCTCACGACCCTCCACAAGTTAAAATCATTGAATTTATCAAGAAATCAATTGACAGGAAAGATCCCAAATAAGATAGAAGACATGAAATCACTTGAGTCTTTTGATTTATCAGTAAACTATCTTTCTGGGGAACTTCCTATGAGTTTGTCAAGGTTGAATTTCTTGAGTAGCTTTAACGTGTCCTACAACAATTTGACAGGAAGAATTCCAACAGGTACACAAATTCAAAGCTTCAATGAGTCCAGTTTCATTGGAAACAAACTTTGTGGAGCTCCACTAACTAATGATTGTGTACATGTTGACAAACCTGATACAAGCGACCAAAAAGAAGACGGTGGATCACACAAAGTTGATTGGGGGTTGATTATTAGCATAGCGCTTGGGTTTATTATTGGGTTTTGGGTCTTTGTGGTTTTATTAATGCTCAATAGATCATGGAGAATCACATATTTCCGTCTCTTGAGGAAATTGATCAAGGTATAAGGTTTATGATGTTATGCATAAGTATTATCGTGATATGTTTTCTAAGTGACCATAAAAAAGCAGCTCATGGGTCACTTGGTGTAGTTCCCGTCACTTGGTGTAGTTCCCCTGCAGTCTGCTTTTCATAAAGCTTATGTTTATTGTTGTGTTTCTATTCGGTTCTCGTAGGGTTGTTTTGTTATGTCTTTCTTTGTGATTGTTAAACCAGCTTCCCGCTGGTCCTTTTTCTAAAAATAATATATCATTGTTCCAAAAAAAACTATGTACACTTTATAAATTTTCATACTCAAAGTTCAAGACAGGTCCATATAAAATATAGAAAAATCAAACAAATGTACATAAAACAATCCTAAAAATATCAGGTTGCATCCAAAATTCTCACTCAAATGGTTCGGTTGTTGATTTCTGTAACACCCTAAAATTTTTACCCTTAAATTTTGACAAAATATAGTTTAAGTACATGACTTTCATAAAAGAAGTTCATTAGTTACCAAGATCTTAATCCACTATGACTAAGTTACATCATTTCAAAAATTTTGTTAACATGTGTTTACAACCCATACATCAAGACTACAAAAGACTTAAATCATTGCGGAAGCTTCAAAATGGAGTGTTCGGTTCTTCATTAATCGCTTGATCGCCACCCGTATGAACCACCAATTCACCTATGGTTTTTAAACCATTGAATACATTAGCTTTGATGTTATTATATAATAAAATTCCAAAGATTTAACATCAAATTTGAAATAACAAAATATAAAGCTTATATTGTTGTCCACCGTAAATTACGGTATCACCGTAATTTACGGTGAGTCTTGGATTGATTTGATCACCGTAAATCAGGAGGTCTGCACCGTAACTTATATTTTCTTCACCGTAAATTACGGTATTACCGTAATTTACGGTGGTACCTGGAGATTTCAAGTTTTGTTTGTTTTGATCATTTCACTCAAATCCAACTCATGGAATTTACTTTTCTAACATATACCACATTAAATTCTAGAAATTCTAACATGTTATATATTGAGCTATATCAAAGAGCAATCCATCATATTCCGAACTTTAATCAAACTTTACTTAATTAATTGACCCGTTTGGCTCGTCTACGGAATCCACCTCCATGACGACTACCAACGAGTACTAAACAAATTTAATCAATCAATCAATTAGACGATTTCATCGCTTACTTCAACAACTCTTATTCAAGGATTCAAATACACAATAAAATCATCAAGCCTAATAAATGTAACGGGTCAAGTTACATACCTTCAAAGTTTGCCATTTAAACGTGGTTCGCCACCCGTTTGTCCGCTTCACGTTCCTACGTCCGTTCCTATAGAGTCCATTTATGATGTGTTTTAGAACTCTCTTTTTATCATAATTCGCATAATACACCAAAACATTATGATTATGCGTTTATGCTCCGAATTTCAGTTTTAAAGCCTTCATAGAGGCATTTCAACAAACACTTCATAGGCAGATTTTTACATGATTAAACATCACATCTTTAGTTTATTCATTTTACCCTATTTTCATACAATTCAACCAATTTACATGAATGTTAGCTTCTATTTGCTGAAATCACTTCCAGATTGCTAATTTACACGAAATCAACAATCTATTTCCTAGAGTTTATTCAAGTACACATAATTTACAAACCACCTACAATGGTGTTCTTATGTTTCACAAAATTATCTTATGGTTTCAACTTATTTTGATCTAGGGTTTGTCCCTAAACACTATAGTTGTTCCATGATCAACATAACACATACATGCAAGCTCAATTTCAGATTTTTCCCAATTCATGAGAATTTCTAGTTGCGAGAAATCCTTAAATTTTACATACCTTGTAATCCTCTTGTGATGAGGATCACGATTTTATGCTCGGATTTTCGTGTGGACCAGATTTGCTCCTTCAATTGTGGATTTTAGTAGAACTCTAGGGTTGATTCATGGTGGGTGTCGCCCCTGATGTCTCTGGTCGACCAGGGAATTGAATTGGGGGGTTAAGTTTGTGTTTTGTTTGTTTATTAGATTTAAAGTTTCAGTTTTAACAACTTTAACCCCTTCACTTTGATCATTATTGATTTTAGTGAGCTTTAACTCTACTTTATGGTTATTTCTAGATTTTTAACTAATTAGGTTAAATTTCCTAGTTAGTAAATGCTCGTTTATTTAGACCTTACTAATTTCAGTTTAAGGTTTTTCATTTTTCGGGGTGTTACAAGTCCACCCCCCTTAAAAAGGGTTTCGTCCTCGAAACCGCAATACGTACCAAATAAAGTAGGGTGAAGACGTCGCATCTCCTCTTCGGACTCCCATGTAGTGTCCGAACCCTTCCTATGCTCCCATTTGACTTTGACTTGATCGATTTGTTTATTTCGTAAACGTTTGACCTTTCTGTCTAAAATTTCAACCGGTCTCACCACATAATTTAGACTATTATCCACTTCGATATCATCGTAATGGATATAGGTCGTTTCGTCAGCTAGGCACTTTCTTAATTGAGATACGTGAAACGTGCCATGGATCCCACTTAGCTCCTCCGGTAGTTCAAGACGGTAAGCTACCTTGCCAACTCTCCCGATAATTTTAAATGGCCCGATAAACCTTGGGCTTAACTTCCCCTTCTTTCTAAATCTAATAACGCCTTTCCATGGGGACACTTTTAGCATGACCATGTCACCCACTTGAAATTCAATTGGCCTTTTCCTTTTATCTACATACGCCTTTTGCCTGTCTTGAGCCGCTTTCAAGTGTGCCCGAACTTTATCGATCTTTTCGTTCGTTGCTCTTACTATGTCTTGATGGGCGAGTTCGCGTGGACCCACTTCACCCCAACAAACCGGGGTTCGACACTTCCTACCGTAAAGCAGTTCGTATGGTGCCATTTTAATACTAGATTGGTAACTGTTGTTATACGAAAACTCGACTAACGGTAGGTGAACATCCCAACTGCCTCCAAAGTCGATTATACACGCCCGTAGCATGTCTCCCAATATTTGTATCGTTCTTTCACTTTGTCCATCCGTTTGAGGATGGTACGCAGTGCTAATGAACAATTTGGTCCCCATTTGTTCTTGGAAATCACGCCAGAAATTCGAAGTAAACCGAGTATCCCTATCAGACACGATGGACACCGGCACTCCATGACGTGCTATGATTTCATTGGTATAGACTTCTGACATCTTTTCTGACGTATAAGTCTCACGAATCGGAATGAAGTGAGCACTTTTTGTCAATCTATCCACCACTACCCATATTGCATCAAAACCACGATTCGTCTTAGGCAACTTGGTTAACAGGTCCATTGTAATATGTTCCCATTTCCAAACCGGAATTTCTAACGGTTGGAGTTTGCCATAGGGTTTCTGATGCTCCGCCTTGACTTGTAAACATGTCAAGCATTTTTCCACATACTTCGCCACATCCCTCTTCATTCCGGGCCACCAATAATTTTGTTTCAAATCATTGTACATCTTGGTCGCACCCGGATGAATTGAATAACGGGATTTATGAGCTTCATCAAGTAGAAGCGCCTTTACTCCACAGGTATGTGGGACCCATATCCTTCCGGATCGAGTCTTTAACCCGTGATTCCCATCCGACAAGTCTTTCAACTGCCCAATTATTCTTTCCTTCTTCCAATTCTCTTCTTTTACTGCTTCTAGTTGCGCTTCTCGAATACGTTCAAGTATACCCGAGGTTACCACGAGTTGCATCGACCTCACTCGTATTGGGACATAATCCGCTTTTCTGCTTAGAGCATCCGCTACTACATTTGCCTTTCCGGGGTGATAGTGTATCTCACAATCATAGTCCTTCACCGTTTCCAGCCACCGCCTTTGTCGCATATTTAACTCCTTCTGATCGAAGAAGTACTTCAGACTCTTGTGGTCGGTGAATATGGTGCATTTTACCCCATACAAGTAATGCCTCCATATTTTTAATGCAAATACCACCGCTGCCAACTCGAGATCGTGCGTGGGGTATTTCTTCTCGTGTATCTTCAATTGTCTCGAGGCATAGGCTATTACCTTGCCCCGTTGCATCAACACGCAACCGAGCCCCGATAATGAAGCATCCGAATAAACCACCATGTCTTCGACTCCGTCCGGCAATGTCAGTACCGGAGCTTGAGTTAGCCTTTCTTTTAGCGTCCGAAACGCTTTTTCTTGATCGACTCCCCAAATAAACTTTGCTTTCTTTTGGGTTAACTTTGTTAGCGGCGATGCAATCTTGGAGAAATCTTGAATGAATCTCCTATAATATCCAGCAAGCCCCAGAAAGCTTCTAATTACCGAAGGGTTCTTCGGGGAATTCCATTTTGACACTGCTTCTATCTTTGACGGATCCACCAATACTCCATCGGCATTTATGACATGACCTAAAAATTGAACCTCTCGTAACCAAAAGGCACATTTAGAGAATTTCGCATATAACTTCTCTCGCCTAAGTGTCTCTAACACTTCTTGTAAATGGTGTGTGTGTTCAACTTCATTTTTCGAGTACACCAAGATATCATCGATAAACACGATGACCGACTTATCTAACATTGGCTTGCAAACCCGGTTCATGAGGTCCATGAAAGCCGCGGGCGCATTTGTCAGCCCAAACGACATCACGAGAAATTCGTAATGTCCGTATCTTGTGCGAAAAGCCGTCTTCGGCACATCTTCCTCTTTGACCTTTAGTTGGTGATACCCCGACCTAAGGTCAATTTTTGAAAACCAACTCGCGCCTTGTAGTTGGTCAAATAAGTCATCTATCCTCGGGAGCGGGTATCGGTTCTTTACCGTGAGTTTGTTTAACTCCCGATAATCGATACACACGCGCATGCTCCCGTCCTTCTTTCTCACAAACAACACCGGCGCGCCCCAAGGAGACACACTCGGCCTTATAAACCCCTTGTCAAGCAAATCTTGAATTTGGGACATTAGCTCTTGTAATTCCGACGGTGCAAGTCGGTACGGGGTTTTTGCCACAGGTTTCGCGCCCGGAATCAATTCGATCCCGAACTCTACTTCCCGTTCAGGCGGTATCCCCGGTAAATCTTCCGGAAAAACATCTTCATAATCTCGTACTACCGGTACATCTCCAATCTTCCGTGATTCTTTCTCGGTCTCATTTGCATAAATTATGAATGCCTTGCATCCTCGCTTCATGAGCTTGTGAGCTTTCAACATCGAACATACTATGGGGTTGCCTCGTTTTTCGCCATAAATGGTGACGTGTTTTCCGCTCGGAGATGTTAGTTTTATCTCTTTGCGAAAACACACGACCTTTGCATGGTATTGAGATAGCCAATCCATCCCCACGACTACTTGGAATTCTCCCATCGACATCGGGATTAGATTTATCAAATATTCCTCATCATCGATGCTCAGTTTACAATTTTCACATACATCACAAACAATAAAGCTTTTGTTATTACCTATCTCTACTTCTAAAGGCACAGGTAATTTTGTTAGAGTAAATGAAGGATGTCGAATAAACCCATATGAAACAAAGGATTTATTCGCACCCGTATCAAATAACACGTGTGCGGGAATTGAATTTACAGCAAATATACCTGAGACCACGTCAGGTTCAATCTTCGCTTCTGCAGCAGTTAGTTGGAAAGATCTTGCCTTTGCTTTCGGGGCTTCACCTTTCGGTTCTTGCCCATCCTTCTTTCCAACCAGTTCCGGGCATTCCGACTTCTTGTGACCCGTTCGATAACAGTTGTAACAAACCGTCACTTTCTCCGGGCATGACATAGCCATATGTCCCGTTTTCTTGCATATAGGACAAGGCTTATCCTTGTAACGGCATTCACCCTTATGATTTTTCCCACAAATTTTGCAACCTGGTGTACTACCTTTAGCATCTGATCTCTTTGCTGTTTCATTCGCTCTTGGTTTCTTGGTAGGGCTTGGATTCACATCTAGTGCCCTTCGTTCACCCCGTTCTATACTCTTTTTCAATTCGATCTCCCTTTCCCGAGCAGCATTGACAATCTCGGTAAGGGTCTCGTACTTTGAAGGGGTTATGAACTCTCTATATTCCGCGCTTAGCATGTTATGATAATAATAGACCTTTTGCTCTTCATTCGTTATCAATTCATCACAGAACTTCATCTTGTCCATAAACATCCCCGTGATCTTGTCTATGGATTCACCTTTGTGTCTGAGTTGCATGAATTCTTCCTTGATTTTATTTACGACCGCCTTGGGACTATGGTGTTTAAGAAACGGCGTCTTAAACTCCTCCCAAGTCATGGCCTTAACCGCTTCACTTCCAATCTCCTTCTTTTTGTTATCCCACCAATCTTTCGCTTGACTCCTTAGTTGACCCGTACCATAAGCTACGTAGTCTTCTTCGTCACAATGGGTTCTCTCGAATACCCCTTCGATGTCACTTAGCCATCGTTGGCACACTATCGGGTCAACCTCCCCATTATATGTTGGTGGTTTACAAGCCATGAATTCCTTGTATGAACAAGGCTTTCGTCCTCCACGCTTTTCCTTTGCTACATTTGAATCTTCTTCTAGTTTCTTGATTCTATCTTCTACTATTGATAAAACCGTGTTTTGGATTTTATCAATAAAGCCCGACAAACTGTTTTCGATCGCCTTTCCAACCTCTTCGGCAATCACTTCCCTCACTTGTTCGGTGACTCTTGGCACCGCATTATCATTGCCTCCATCAGCCATCTCGATTTCTGAAATGTTTACATAGATTGTTAAACATTCCATTTATAACACATGCTTTACTTGTTTTGATTTAATCAAGTTCGTAACTTGATTTAATCATTCTTGTTTTAATTCAATCAAGTTCGTAACTTGATTTAATAATTCTTGTTTCTATTCAATCAAGTCCGTAACTTGATTTGATCATTCTTGTTTCTATTCAATCAAGTCCGTAACTTGATTTGATCATTCTTGTTTCTATTCAATCAAGTCCGTAACTTGATTTGATCATTCTTGTTTCATGCATTTCTTGTTTTGAGTGAGCTTACACACTCTTTTCATGCATATTGTTCATTTCTCATTCTATACATAGTACATAATTTATTAACAAAACAAGTTAATTCTTACCGGACGATCGATCAAGCTTGAACCGAACACTTATTGACAACCTTGAGCTCTGATTACCAACTTGTAACACCCTAAAATTTTTACCCTTAAATTTTGACAAAATATAGTTTAAGTACATGACTTTCATAAAAGAAGTTCATTAGTTACCAAGATCTTAATCCACTATGACTAAGTTACATCATTTCAAAAATTTTGTTAACATGTGTTTACAACCCATACATCAAGACTACAAAAGACTTAAATCATTGCGGAAGCTTCAAAATGGAGTGTTCGGTTCTTCATTAATCGCTTGATCGCCACCCGTATGAACCACCAATTCACCTATGGTTTTTAAACCATTGAATACATTAGCTTTGATGTTATTATATAATAAAATTCCAAAGATTTAACATCAAATTTGAAATAACAAAATATAAAGCTTATATTGTTGTCCACCGTAAATTACGGTATCACCGTAATTTACGGTGAGTCTTGGATTGATTTGATCACCGTAAATCAGGAGGTCTGCACCGTAACTTATATTTTCTTCACCGTAAATTACGGTATTACCGTAATTTACGGTGGTACCTGGAGATTTCAAGTTTTGTTTGTTTTGATCATTTCACTCAAATCCAACTCATGGAATTTACTTTTCTAACATATACCACATTAAATTCTAGAAATTCTAACATGTTATATATTGAGCTATATCAAAGAGCAATCCATCATATTCCGAACTTTAATCAAACTTTACTTAATTAATTGACCCGTTTGGCTCGTCTACGGAATCCACCTCCATGACGACTACCAACGAAACTAAACAAATTTAATCAATCAATCAATTAGACGATTTCATCGCTTACTTCAACAACTCTTATTCAAGGATTCAAATACACAATAAAATCATCAAGCCTAATAAATGTAACGGGTCAAGTTACATACCTTCAAAGTTTGCCCTTTAAACGTGGTTCGCCACCCGTTTGTCCGCTTGACGTTCCTGCGTCCGTTCCTATAGAGTCCATTTATGATGTGTTTTAGAACTCTCTTTTTATCATAATTCGCATAATACACCAAAACATTATGATTATGCGTTTATGCTCCGAATTTCAGTTTTAAAGCCTTCATAGAGGCATTTCAACAAACACTTCATAGGCAGATTTTTACATGATTAAACATCACATCTTTAGTTTATTCATTTTACCCTATTTTCATACAATTCAACCAATTTACATGAATGTTAGCTTCTATTTGCTGAAATCACTTCCAGATTGCTAATTTACACGAAATCAACAATCTATTTCCTAGAGTTTATTCAAGTACACATAATTTACAAACCACCTACAATGGTGTTCTTATGTTTCACAAAATTATCTTATGGTTTCAACTTATTTTGATCTAGGGTTTGTCCCTAAACACTATAGTTGTTCCATGATCAACATAACACATACATGCAAGCTCAATTTCAGATTTTTCCCAATTCATGAGAATTTCTAGTTGCGAGAAATCCTTAAATTTTACATACCTTGTAATCCTCTTGTGATGAGGATCACGATTTTATGCTCGGATTTTCGTGTGGACCAGATTTGCTCCTTCAATTGTGGATTTTAGTAGAACTCTAGGGTTGATTCATGGTGGGTGTCGCCCCTGATGTCTCTGGTCGACCAGGGAATTGAAGTGGGGGGTTAAGTTTGTGTTTTGTTTGTTTATTAGATTTAAAGTTTCAGTTTTAACAACTTTAACCCCTTCACTTTGATCATTATTGATTTTAGTGAGCTTTAACTCTACTTTATGGTTATTTCTAGATTTTTAACTAATTAGGTTAAATTTCCTAGTTAGTAAATGCTCGTTTATTTAGACCTTACTAATTTCAGTTTAAGGTTTTACATTTTTCCGGGTGTTACAATTTCCACTCCATGATTGCCGAAAGAAGCGTGTAATTAGGCGTTAAGCTCCTACTCGTCAACGGTAAATTAGTCATCGGGGAGCTATCACTCTCTTCAAGCCATTGCTCTATCGCCCTGCGATCGTATGTGTAGCCATCAGCAGCAACACATGGATCGACCATAACATTCTGGATCAAAACAACATTATATTATGAAAAACTAGTGTTGTTCGATAAAAACTTGTGAAAGCACCGGATCGATGACGAACATCAAACATTGCACTTGATTCAAGACATGAAGAACAAACATAAGATGAACAAGATAGAAATATGTAGAAGATGAATCCTTTATTATGAATCAGTCATCACAGATTACACAAACCAAAGGAGTATACATCATCTACAAGCTGGATTTAGATCACAAAGATCTAAACCCTAGCTTTCTCTCACTAACACATAGTCTCTCTCTCTAGAATTCACACCAGGAGCATAAGTTGGGAGCTTTCTCTCACTAACACTAACAGTCTCCCCCTTAACTGTTGCATCAGTTCTGTGTGGCATCGATAATCTTCAGTCACCGGATAGTGCACTTACAGACACCCCCTTGACTGATGATATCATGGATGCTATCAACTTTGGTTGAGACTTGATCTTTCTGGCAGAGCACAGCGATCTTCAACCCTTCTAATAAAAGACTTGCTGACGATCACTTAAGGCCGCTTTGAGAAACCCGAAGAATCCAACATCAAACACTGTAGATCCTCCCCCTCAAACTACTCCCGAATCAAGTTAACGCGAACCGACTTACAACAATATGTGAGAATATCGCTCGATACATTAATCTTCAAACTTAACCGGTAGAAGAACGAAACGTCGGATTTCCAATGCCTAACATCAAACACTTCAAGATCCCAAAAACATGAAGCTCAGTTCGATAAGTTAATAACAAACTGAACTTTGTAAAAGTACATCCACCATCTTGAACAGAGTCTTCAACCGAGTGTCTGAAATCATTTCATCTCGAATCCTCAAGATCCAATCTCGTATCTTCACGAATCCACCAATTACCCGATGACTTTCGTCTCCAATCTCCCCCTCAATGTAAGAACCCCTATTTCGAGAATCCGATCAGTCACCAACTTGGAAGAGAGATCAAGAAGACTAATCTTCTCTACTCTAACCGGCATACAATAAAGGCTTGACCTTCAACTAGTTGCCAAAAGAGCAATTTGCTTCATCACGTCAACACTTGATTAAACCTCGAACAAACTTGACAGAACTCAATCATATACTAGCTCTAACTTGCTTCATGTTATAAGCACTTCGCCACCGGTAAGATTAACACTAAGTTAATCTCAAAGATAGTAAACATGAACTTGTTTCGATGTAGCACCACGAGCCTTTGATTTACAAAGAAAACAGGAACTTCAAAATTTTTTACTCCCCCTATTTCTTTGTAAATAATACAAAAATCCAAGCAAATCTTAGTCTCTTCACCTCCTCACTTGATCCGAAAACTACCATTTGCCCGAAAACATCAAGTGCTTCATAACCATAGCCTCTTTGAGCATAACCAGCACTCCATGTTACCACATCCAGTTCAATATTCTCTCCTCTCATCTTCTCAAACAACGCGAGAGCATCTTCAAATCTACCGATTTGCGAAAGCCCAGTAACCATTGCATTCCAGGAAACCACATCTTTCACCTCCATGCGCTTGAAAACCTTATGCGCGTCATCAATCAACCCGCATTTCGCATACATGTCCACAATCGCATTACCCACAAACAGATCCTTAACGAGGTTGGTCCTCACGGCATAACCATGAACTTCCTTCCCTTGCATAGACGCACGAAGCGCAGCAAACGCAGGAAGTATGTTACAAAGGCTAACAGCATCAGGCTAAATGTTTAGATTTTCATCCAGAGAATTCATTCGGTAAAACATCCGCACCGCCTTTTTGGAGTCACCAAAAAAACTCGGACTAATAAGATTTTTATCTGAAACTCGGACAAAAACCATTTAAAAGCTCGGACCTGTTGAAACTGTTTAAAGTTCGGACAACTTTAAAACTGGTTAAAGTTCGGACAACTTTAAAGCTCAGACCTCTCGATGAACAAAACTTGTTAAAATATATATCAGGTCCGACCTTTGAACAGAACTCGGAACAAGGAAAATTGAAAGATGAAGACTCGGAAAAAATATATATGGACTATCTTTGAATTTAACCTGATAACTTGTTAAAATATACATCAGGTCCGACCTTTGAGCTTTAAGCTCAGACCTTTGAACAAAACTCGGAACAATGGATAAAAAGGATTCTTGAAACCGCAATGTAAGAGCAGAAACTCGGACTTCACACTTGAAATTCGGACTATATACCCTTTTAAAAGTCGGACCACTAAGGGTATCAAAAGTCGGAGAATCATGAACTCGGAACAACGATTTGACTGATCAAAACTATCAAAACTCGGACAAGCCACACCCAACAAAACTCGGACAAGTGAAGAAACTCGGACCAATTTTATTGGTGATAAAGAAACTCTGATTCAGAATAAAACTCGGACACCTCAAAATAAAACTCTGATTAAGAAACTCTCATTCAAAATCAAACTCGGACAATAGTTACATGTGATAGACATCAATACTCGGACCCTCTTAAAACTCGGACTTGGAGATATCTAGCTGTAAAACTCGGACTTGGAATACGGAAGAGAAACAACGGAACATGAGCCTTGACTGTTTAAAACTCGGACATCAAAACTCGGAGTATATTGAACCTTTTTCGACTGTTTTAAAAGAGCTCGGACTCGGAACAAATAAAACACTCAGAACAAACAGTCGTAAGGACAAACATCGGAGTGTTCACTTGTTTCAAAACTCGGACATTATGATACTCGGACAACAAAAGGTAAAGAAAACTCAGAGACACATAAGCTGATCTTTGTAAAACTCGGAGACAAAATCATAGCAAACTCGGAAAACATGTAAGAATAAACCTCGGAACAAAAGAACAATAAGTAAAACTCGGAGACCGAACTGTATCAAAAACTCGGACTACATAAAACTCAGAACAGTTAATCACATAGACCAAAACTCGGACTCATGAAAAAAGGTTAAAACTTGGACAAGTGTAAAACTCGGACAAGCCTCCAGTAACTAGTCTCCGGACTTTCTCCCTAGTGTGACTTCACACTAGTTCACCAAAACCCCGGAAACACAAACACAGAGTTTTAATCTCAGACAAACCTTTTTGGATCAAAACCCTAGATCTCCAAAAACCCAGCAGTTCTCTCCAACACAGCTCGAATATCTTCATATCTGGACCAAAATCTTCACGTCTTCAAGATGTTTGGCGGAAACAAACATCAAATCAAGAGCAATGGTGATTCGGAAGGCGGTTAGACCATTCCGAATCGGTAACCATGCTCTGATACCACTGTTAAAGCACTGGATCGATGACGAACATCAAACATTGCACTTGATTCAAGACATGAAGAACACAATAAACACCAAAGATAGAAAGATGTAGAAGATGAACTCTTTATTGATGAATCAGTCATCACAGATTACACAAACCAAAGGAGTATACATCATCTACAAGCTGGTTTAGATCACAAAGATCTAAACCTAGCTTTCTCTCACTAACACATTGTCTCCCTCTCTCTCTAGAATACACATAGTGATGGAGAATGGATGGGATCTTGTGAGAGGTGCACCAAGCTTCAAGGGTTTATCTTGGTTCTTCCATCGATGTTGCCCTAATCCTATACAACACATATATATAGACTAGGACTATACTCGGACAAACAATCTACACCAAAACCCTGACTTTTGTCCCTAACCAAAACCCCTGACCTTTGTCCTAGACACAAACTTGGACAAAATGTCCCAAGGATAAACCTTGGACTAACTTTCAAGACATGTACAATAAAGACCCTACAAATTGGAAGACATGCACTTATTACCCAAAGTGCACTAACAAACTCCCCTTGGTCTTCATGTGGTCTTGAATTCTTCATTATCGTTGACTTTAACTTGGACTTCTGCTTTGGTTGACCAGAACTGATAAGCGACAGTTACCCGGCAGGAACTGCACTTACAAAACTGAAAGAAAGAATGTCACAATCTTACCTTGCGTATTGGGCATATGAAGTGGTTAGGAGGGGTGGGTCGCATCATGGATGTGGATCTTTGTTGGTGCACTTGTGTCTGTACTTTGTCTGTATTTCGTCTTGATTCAAAACGATGTCTTTGTTAGTACTGTAAGTTTGACCAAGTCAACCATCCTCCTGGTTTGACTTGGCCAAACAGTTCGAACAATGGTTGTGATATGGCTGTGTCGAAGGATGTGTCATCGAAGGATTGTTTAGATCCTTCGATGAGCTCGAAAGATAAGCCTTCGATGGATGGACCTCGAAAGATCTCATCCTTCGAGGTACATGTTGATCCTTCGATGAGTTTCTAGTCGATAGATGATCCTTCGATCAGTCTATCTATCCTTCGACCAGACATGCTGTGTTCGAGTATATATACCCGTGTTGTGTGTTCACTTTAGTGGAGTTCGAGAGTTCAAAAGGAGGTAGAGCTTCATTTTCAGACACATAGAGAGCATTCTGTTCAGAACATACACACACACGAAAGTTAGAGAGGGTTTATAGAATACATCTGTAAACATTGTGCTTGTAACCGAACCTTTCATACGTATTAATACAAGTGGTGTTAATCGGTGAAGTCTTGTGTGTTGTGTTTGTGCTTGTGCTTGTTCTATCTCGGTTTGCATGCTAGCTTGGATTCCGCACTCGCTAGTGTGTTAGACATAACAAGGAATAGGTTAAACCTCAACCTCCGAGGGACCTACAAGTGGTATCAGAGCCGTGGCTCTTTTCCTTGTTAAAAACCGAGTTTTTTTTACGAGACTTTGGAGTGTTTTGGACAAAACTCACTTGGTTTTTGAAGCCGTTTTTACTGTTTTTCTCGCTTATCTTTACGTTAAAACGTGTTCTAAACTAACCGGGTGTGTTTCATGACGGGTTGGGTAACTTAAAAACTTGTTTTTGAGGTGTTTGGCTATTTCCGGCCAAAATTCCGGCTACTCCGGTGACCGGTTTCTGGGTTGTTACTTTGATTTTCAGCAATATTTTATTGTTCAAAATCTTGGTTTTGGTAAAAATCATGGTCTGACCATACTTTCTGCCGAAAGATTTACCAACCCATCACCTTTTTCACCAACCTGTCACTCTTTGTCAACTGTGTCAGAGCAGTTCGAAAGATATCCTTCGAAGTCGAAAGATCATCTTTCGATCAGTGGAGGTTCGATAGATCATCATCCTTCGAACCAAGGAATCATTTCGAAGCATACATCTTTCGATCTACAGTTCTTATTCGAAAGACCAGGATCCTTCGATTGGGGAGTCTTTCGAAAACAATTGTTCGAAACTCAACAGTAATCTTTCGAACACTGTTGATCCTTCGAACAAGTGTTGATCTTTCGAACTTAGTCTGTTTTTGTTTAACAAGTTTGTGATTTTCAGGTTTTATTTCCTGTTTTTAACTTATTAATAATTATAATTATATTTCTTAACAAACGAACTTACATCGAAATAGTTGGTAAACGGGCAACAAGCTGCGCCGCTACCCCTTTTTGAACAGCAAAACTAAGTCTTTTAAAAACTACATCCATAGATCTCGGAGTCATAACATTACTATGCATGACCCTTTGAACTCGGCTAAGTAGGTCCACAGCCTCTGGCGCTAGAAAACCAAAAGTATCAAAAGCAAATGGGATAAACACGTGTTGGTTGTCAAGACACGCTTTCTCGTGTTTGGTCACTTTACCCGAAGCAGCCTTTAAAGCAGCCTGACCCACCGTGAAAGCACTACTCCCTAAGCCCACAAGCGGGGAAACCCCTGTTAAATCCACACAGGCATGCTTTCCTCCTACCCATCCAAAGACCAGAATGTCGGCTGGTCGAAGGGTAGATCTACCTTCCAACGGGTCAGTTAAGAAATTAACGGGTGCCTCTTTCTTAGCAGAAATACCAGCGCGCCTGAATATGTCAAAAAGGACATCCCTAACCAAATCATGTCGGTATTTGAACCCCGGGAGCTCTCTACAATGAACCGCATGCTCCCCAAAAGAATCCAAACACGCCTTATGACAAACAGGGCATACCTCGTCAACTGGGAATAAAGGAATCATGAGGCGATACTTAAGGATAGTACGGTACTCCACCGGCGACATATGCTGGCCTAACCCCTCTATAGGTATAGCAAGAAGAAAATCTTGTGCATGTGGTGCTCGTAGACACTCAAAAACGGCTTTTTGTCTAACGGTCAAGTCAAACTGTACTTCGATGTCGTGGACAATTTTACTATTTTTCACTCTCACTCAAAAACGGTTTTATTATTTTTGATCAAAAATGAATCCAAGATGGAATACTCCGGTAAATACAGACATGTATTTTGGTACTCCATCTCCCGCACCGGTATCCTCTAATGCAACTTCTACCGGTCAATGGGCATTCGTATCAAATCAAACTCCAAGTATTCAAAGCATTCTCTTAAGTGAGAGTGAAACCGGAAGTTTGAATCGGCCTCCAAAGTTGATGCACTTATATGAATATCCAGGATGGATTGATAGATTTCATACATACGTTCTTGGTCAAAATACAGAATTGTGGTTGCGGTTCATTACAGATTTCGATCAAACAATAGAGGTTGCCGCATCATCTGCTGCTACGTTTGCAGATCTTACGGAAGATCAGAAGAAGGTCTATGATTTGGAAAAGAAGGCATATGCCATTCTTACTCAGGCGTTGAGTAAAGATATTTATCATCAATTTGTCAGTTACAAGACGACAAAGAGGTTGTGGGACGCATTGAAGACAAGGGGCGTAGGAAATGAAGCGACACGTCAATTGAGAAAAGAACTGCTGAAGAAAGAGTTTGATGGTTTTACTTGTATGGAGAATGAGTCGTTAGGTGATTTGACAAGTCGATTTAATCATCTGCTGACTGAATTGTCAAATTTTGAGGTTGTTACAGCTTCAGCAGAGATTGTTAAAAAGTTTGCAGATGCGTTGCCACCTCAATGGAATACTTTCTTGGAAATCATGAAGTACAATGGCACGTTAGCTACAACAAGCTTCAATGACTTTGTTCAAATCCTGGAAAACAAGAATCAGGAAGAAACTCTCAAGGCAAAAAGAGTTCCAGTGCAACAAAATCCTGAAATGTATTATGGAACTTCTAGCACTTCTACGAAACCCTCTTCGCATGCTCCAATTCAAACAGCGTTTGTGACTAGCACTGACATGTATGGCAATACTATCCAAGTTCCGGTCCCTCCAAAGACAGACATGTATGGAAATCTGCTGGAACCAGTCCCTCAATCAGTACCACAACAACAAAGCCAACGACCTCTCAGACCAACTGATATGTTCGGAAATCCATTACCTGTTCGATCTACCGGATCAACAGACATGTATGGGAATCCACTTCCTCCTCAATCTACCGGACCAACAGACATGTATGGGAATCCTCTTCCTCCTCAACAGCAAGCGTGTTATGGAAGCACATCATCTGCTGGTCAGCAATCAAAGCCAAATACAGTACGGCTCGACACCTCAAGCTTTTCTAAAGTCAGTGTGGAAGTAGCAAAGGAACACATGGAGCTGCTAAACACCTTGGTGAGCGCGTACTGTGGATTAGTGGAAGGTCAGATTGGTAATATTAATCTGACACAAGAAGACTATCAGCAGATTGATAAAGAGGAGATGGAGATGATGGACATCAAGTGGGCCTTTGCCAGTGCTGTTAGGCGAGCAAAGGATTTCATGGAAAGAACAGGCAGAACCAGCTTGGAGAGCAAGAAAGACACCAAGTATGGGTTTGATAAGCAGGCTGTTAAGTGTTTCAATTGTGGTGAACGTGGTCATTTCAAACGTGAATGTACGAGGCCATCTCAACATGGGAACCAAAATCCTTTCAGAGGTCAAGGCAACCAGCAGAACCAGAACAGGAACAATGTTCGTACGTTGGTACCTGTCAACAACCAGAGTCAAGCAGGACCATCTAATGCCAACCAGGCACTTGTGGTTCAAGTAGATGAAGGCTGTGATTGGTCAATCCAGTTGGGAAATGATGCTCCAGATGGAACAGCGTGTTTTGCTGAAGTCGTTAAGGATTTAAATAACGCCAGTGGTGGAGAATCTTCCACCAATGGTGATGAATCTTCTGAGGATGAAGACAGTTCTGGTTATAGTGGAAGCTCAGATGAAGAAACCTCCACTTCAGGCAATGATCAGGTGGATGAGACATCAACTGCGTCAGTCAATGCAGATATTGATGATCTATTGGAAGAAGCTACAGCAGGAATTCAACGAAGATCTATTTTGGTGGATCAAGCTGCCTATTCTTCGTCTTCTCTCCATTCAGCCTTTATGGCTAATGTCGACAGTTCATCAAGTCAGGTATGTGTCGATGAACCCACTGCTGATATCTGTGATAATTGTGATAGATTGCATGTTAAATGTGCTGATTTAGAAGCAAACATGTCTGAGTTGCAAGGCAAACATGATGTTGTACAAGCTAGTTTGTTTGACTTGCAAGACAAACATGTTTCTTTGAATGATAAGTGGTGTGAATTGCAAAGCAAACACGAGGCTTTGCAAGAGAAATATGATGTGACATTCATTCACAACCAAAAGTTGACCGTTGATCTTTCCAAGTGCACAGAAGCCAACATGTTTTATGAAAACCATGAAAAGGAATTTAAGTCAATGATTGAAACGTTAAAGAAAGATAAAACAGAGCTGACGAAAATGGTTTCCAGAAAACAAACTGACATTAACCTTTATATAACTCGTCTTGAGGTAATGCAAAAGGAAATGGCCTGTGTTAAAACTGAAAGTGAGGCGATCCGACTCAAGTTAGACAGTTATTTGAGCTCTAGCTATGTGTTGGATCACATCATTGACGTTCAGAAAGAGAAACGGGATGTCACATGCATAGGTTACAAGAAATGTCCACCACCCGTGAGAAACAATTATGATGCCATGCCGGATGAGGAATATAGAACTCACTTTGAACCATCTGTTCCTCTAGATGTTAATGAATTTGCAGCAGGACTCGGATACCAGAAAGAAGTATCGTCAGATTCAGATGCGTCAGCAGATACTTTTGTAACTGCTGAACAGAATCAGGATCCTCCAGTTGTGATTGAGGATGATGATTCTTCTGATGATGAGTCTGATGATACTGACTCAGCAAAGTCTGATGCGGTGATAAACGAAGAGGACATACCTCTTGAGAATCATATTCTGTGTGATCCTCCTGCAAAACCCGCTAAGACTGTTGCAATCGAGTCCTCGTCTGATAAAGGGTCGGAGAGTGTGGATTTGCTGTACACTCTGGTTGGTGATGATAAAATTTATTCAGACAAAGATTTTCCTATTAAGAATGTTAATCAATCATTAATCAGTAAAGTCTTTGAAAATTCAACAAGTAAGTTTTTGGGAAAGACAGGATCACGTGTTACAGTAACACAGTGCCCTCCTATCCCAAAGGCTGAAGTTAGAAAACAATTTGGTAATCAGAAATTACCAACAGTGCAAAAACAGCAAAACCATACCAAGCCAAAAGGAAAATTACCGGCTCAAGGTCAAAGGAAGCCGAATCAGAAGAAGAAAAAGAATGTGAACTTTGTGAAATCCAAGGGAACGGACAAAATTGCAACATTTGAAAATCAATCTAACTTAGATTTTGTCAAGAAAGCAACTGTGATGAAAAGAAATGAACAAAATAGTTCAAAACCTAGTACCTCGGGATCACAAAGTTCATCATCGGCAAGACGACCACATGATACTTCGGGGTTTGTTGAACGAAGATCATGTTTTGAATGTGGTACCATTGGACACATAATTCGAAACTGTCCGTATCTTCATAAGTTAAAAGCCAAAGAAGATGATCCCCGTGAACACAATCACCAAAAGCGATCTGTTTCTGTAAAACAAGATCCCCGACTTGTAAAAGAAAGGGAAAAGAAACAGAAACGCCAACAAGTCAAGGTGATTGAAAAGGCACTTAAAACTGATGTGGTTCAAAAACAATCTGTTTCAGTTAAACCAGAAAGTTCAAAGTTTTCAAAAACTTCAAACAATCACGAAGTTAAAATTTCAAACAAACAAACTGGTATAACAAAACAGACCTGGAAACCAAAATCTGTTATTGAATCAGGGGGACCATCACAATTTTCAAATCATCAAAGAATAGAAGTTATTGTTGTTGATGAAAATGGAAGACCCAAGACCACAATGGCTTGGGTCCCCATCTCCAACTAATTATGTGAGTTCATGTGCAGGGTGTTCCAGGAGGAACTATCAGTAGTCATTGGATTGTTGATAGTGGGGCATCCAGGCACATGACAGGCGACATGAAGCTTCTCTACGACGTCAAATCTATTAGAGGAGGTTATGTTGCTTTTGCTGGAGATAAGGGCGGATATATTACGGGTGAAGGAATGATTTCCAACGGGGTTGTTAGCTTTGATAAGATCAACTTCGTACAACAACTTGATCACAATCTTCTTAGTGTTTCTCAAATTTGTGATAAGCAGTTCTCAGTACACTTTGATGCAAATGGATGTTATGTGCTGAAACCCGGCTTCAAAATTCCAAAAGAATGGATTCTCTTGTCGGCTCCAAGGATAAATGATTTGTATGTCCTTGATATGAGCCAAGCTATCACAACGTCTGCACAAGCAACTTGTTTCGTTTCCAAAGCCACAGAAAAAGACACAATCTCTTGGCACAGACGAATGGGTCACATTCACTTACGCAAAATGAATCATTTGGTGTCAAATGAATTGGTGAATGGTGTTCCTCTTAAAAACTTTCATCTTCAAGATGTCTGTGTTTCGTGCCAAAAAGGAAAACAAACGAAGAAGCGACACCCTACAAAGAAGATCAACACGGTGGCTGTTCCTCTTGAACGTTTGCACATGGATTTGTTCGGTCCTGTCAAGCACAAAAGCATTAGGAATGATCAATATTGCCTCGTAATAACTGATGATTATTCAAGATTTTCTTGGGTGGCGTTCATGGCACATAAGAGTGAAACCTTCGGTATTATCAAAAACTTGATCATTCAGATTGAGAATCTATATAACTTGAAGGTTAGGCGGATACGTAGCGACAATGGTACTGAATTCAAAAATCATGCCATGGCGGAGTTTTGCACTTCAAAAGGTATTCTTCACGAATTTAGTGCAGCTTACACTCCTCAACAGAATGGCGTCGCTGAACGTAAGAACCGCACATTGATCGAGACTGCTAGGACGATGTTGGTAGAATCGCAGTTACCCATTCCATTCTGGACTGAAGCTGTGTCCTCTGCATGTTACACGTTGAACCGAGTCCTTACAGTCAAAAGGCACAACAAGACCTGCTTTGAGCTTATAAACAAACGGAAACCAGATTTGTCATATCTTGAACCGTTTGGAGCTCCGTGCACAATAATCGATCCTAATGGAAAGTTTGGGGCAAGAGCAATTGATGGATACTTTCTTGGGTATTCCACCCCGAACTTAAGAGTCTGGAATCTAGAGACTAAAAGGGTCGAGGAATGGTCTGAAGTCAGAGTACAAAGGCACACTTTGCCAGTTAGAAATCCTGGTCAGCCTTGGATGTTTGAGTACGATGACTTTTTCAATTCGATCAATGTAGAAGCAGTTGAAGAAAATGCTGCGGCAAGGATGTTTTTCGAGAGTGACAATGCAACAGATTCACCGTTGGTTCGTCCCATTATTGTCAATCAAGAACCATCTTCGGTGAACAATAATGCTCTCGACAATGAGGATTTTCACAATGCTACCGAATTGAACGAATCTTCAGAGGATGATGAATTTCTAGATGCAGATCAAGAAGCTCCAACAACAGCAGTTCATGGTACTTCAGAGGGTACTCCTCCAGTGGATGTCCCTAGAACAGCTGAAGCTACGGCATCATCCTCTTCGTCAATTCCGGGCCTTGAATTGATTGTTGATCTCAATCTCAACAATCTGGGTACAAATATTCCAGTTCAAGATAATCCAGAAACAAGGATTCACAATACCCATTCTCAACAAAACATCATCGGAAATGTACAGAGTGGCGTTCAAACAAGAAACATGTTGCGAAACAACAACAATGCAGGCTTGTATGCAACTATTCGAGAATCTGGTCAACAAAATGATTGGTCTTTCGCGTGTTATGTTTCACAGGAAGAGCCAAGAACTTGGAAAGATGCTTTGAAAGATAGCTCTTGGGTTGAAGCAATGCAGGATGAACTGCAACAATTCCAGAAGCTTGGTGTCTGGAAACTCGTAGAGAAACCTGCTGGTTACAAGAAGATTGGTACCCGTTGGGTGTTTAAATGCAAAAAGGATGACCGTGGAGTCGTTATTCGAAACAAAGCAAGGCTAGTCGTTCAAGGTTTTCGTCAGATAGAAGGGATCGACTACAACGAAGTGTATGCACCTGTTGCACGTCTAGAAGCAATTCGGATTTTTCTGGCTTATGCCTCATTCAAAGGTTTCAAGGTATACCAGATGGACGTGAAAAGTGCATTCTTACATGGTGTGGTGGAATAAGAGGTGTACGTCGAACAGCCTCCAGGTTTTGAAGATCCTATCCATCCCGATCGGGTTTGGTTGCTCAACAAAGCTCTCTATGGTCTACATCAAGCACCGCGAGCTTAGTATGCAACCTTATCTAATTATTTGCTAGAGAATGGATTTCGCAGAGGTCTTATCGATTGTACTCTTTTCATCAAAGAACAAGATGGAGATCTTCTACTGGTACAGGTATACGTTGATGATATTATATTTGGTTCTACTAATGATGTTTTGTGTAGGAATTTCGAGCGCATCATGCAGGATAAATTCGAGATGAGTGCTATGGGGGAAATGACTTTCTTTTTGGGCCTACAAGTACAACAAACCGAGTCTGGGATATTCATCCATCAGACTAAATATGTTGGTGACATCTTGAGCCGGTTCCAGATGTCTGATGCAACGCCCATCGGTACCCCATTGCCGCAAAATCACGGAATTACTCCAGACTTGAAGGGTGAAGTTGTTAGCCCCTCATACTACCGCGCGATGATCGGATCTCTTATGTACCTCACAGCATCAAGACCAGATATAATGTACCCAACGTGCCTGCTTGCCAGATATCAAGTCAACCCGAAGGCCTCACATCTTGCAGCTGTAAAAAGGATTTTTCGTTATTTGAAGGGTTGCCCTGACACCGGTCTTTGGTACCCTAGGGATAATAACTTTGACTTGATCGCATTCAGTGATTCTGATTTTGGCGGATGCAAAATCGACGGCAAATCCACAACGGCTGGATGTCAGTTTTTGGGAAATCGCCTAGTCACATGGCAGTGCAAGAAGCAGACGTGCGTCGCTACATCAACATGCGAAGCTGAATACATTGCTGCCTCAAGTTGTTGCTCCCAAGTCCTATGGATCCAACAACAAATGCGCGACTACGGTTTTGAATTCCTAACTACTCCTATTTACGTTGATAATTCTGCTGCATTACAGATCACTAAAAATCCTGTGCAGCATTCAAAGACTAAGCACATCGAAATTAAGTATCACTTCATACGTGATTGCTTTGAGAAACGGCTAATCGATGTTGCTTACGTCCACACCGATGACCAACGTGCCGACCTTTTTACCAAAGCATTTGACAAATCAAGATTTGACTATTTATTATTGGTAAACGGCATTAAGGTCAAGCAAGAGTAAAACCAACATCGGAAAATCATTTTTGTAAATACCTTTGTCTTTTAAATTTATCTTAGTTTATTGATTTTAGGGGGAGTAAATCCAAAATTTTTGAAAATCCAAAAACATTGAAAAATTTCAAAAACACAAAAACAATAGAAAAACAAAAATGAGTTTCCTGGCGAGCAAAAGAGAAAGTGATAGTACATCAGTGGTCTGTCCAAACCTCTTTAAACCTTAAATGAAAAACGATAAACAGCTTTATATAAGATGTATCGGTAGGCTCACAATCATTTTAAAGTGTGCAGGGTGATATAAACTTAAATCGACTGAAGACCAGGTGGGAACCATTCATTGGCATATGGTCTTAGTACCGAAATTTCGTTTGAGAGATTGCCGAGGTTCTGAGATATTCGGTCTTTATGCTGCTTATCATCTGGGTATCATGGTTGTATCTTTTTCCGAAAAATAACGGGGACGCAAGTCTAGATCTTCCATGATACTATACATACGTGTACATACTGCATACGACCTCAATAAGTGATCAACAATCACATGTCCAACAAAATAAGTGATAATATATCACAAATTCTTTCCGGGAGTCAAGTTCGTCTCTCTGCTGTACGAAAGTACTGACCTGTTCACGGACTTGCTCCTGTGCCCTCATGCATCGAAAATCAAGTTCCTCATCAATAAGTGATTATATCACATAGGGCTTGTTTTCAAATCAAATAAGTGAGAATCTCACATCATATACGGTCAAACAGATGATAATCAGTATACTCACCGGTAAGATGAACCCTCGTGCATACCTTGATACGGGAATGTGTCGTGATGTGGATGAACACCGGTCGGTAAGTATAAATCATACCTTAACGTATCCCCTCGCCATGATTACATCTGATAAGTTGAGCTTATGTGGACAACAATACCGATAATTGTTATAGGATGCTTATCTTAATGTTATCTAATTGAACAACAAGAGCGTTTTGACATGACCGTACACTGATATGATTCTCTTACCCTCGAAACTCACAAAAAGAATGTCTGTAAATATTTATTTAATGCTTTCATTTTTCGCATCTTTGTATATATTTATTTACTGCTTTCTGTCTTTACATTTGAAATATTCAAAAATACCAAAAAGATTTTAGGTGTGTTTTAATATAAACTTTATAAAAGCCAAAAAGATTTTATTTCTATCTTATTTTCGATCGTACGATGTTGGAGCTCGAGTCTTCGTTACCTGAAACCTGAACGAAAACCGAAACGACTGAATCTTCATAAACGGTCGAAATTTGCAAGTTTGGAAAGTTAAAGACTAAAATTGACAAATTTTCTAAACTTTCAAACTGTCGGACGGTGTTTGATTGAACAATGGTCACATGTGTGTCGTTTACTTATGATATTCCAGGCAGTTGTTCTCATTACGCGTTTAGATTTCTTGCATGTGCAGATTCTAAAGGCAAGGAGAACATGGTCGATGACAAGCTTCGGAATGAAGACACGACGTGAAGGCACTCAAGTGAAGATGATCGAGTTGCCGCTGACCATCATCAACACCTCAAGGATCTCAATTCATTAAGATCAAGACTTTCACGAGCATAACTCAAGGGGGAGCTTATGTTAAGGGGGAGTTTGTCAACACACTTCCTACATGAAACGGGGAGTTTGTTGATACACTTTCTGCTTTCAAGACGTGAAGACTTTAAAGATCCTCCGACATTGAAGACTTGAAAGGACGTCAAAGACTTGAAGTCACAAAGATCGAGACAAAGCTACAGCCAGACAAAGCTACAGCCAAGGGGGAGTTTGTTGGTGCACTTGTGTCTGTACTTTGTCTGTATTTCGTCTTGATTCAAAACGATGTCTTTGTTAGTACTGTAAGTTTGACCAAGTCAACCATCCTCCTGGTTTGACTTGGCCAAACAGTTCGAACAATGGTTGTGATATGGCTGTGTCGAAGGATGTGTCATCGAAGGATTGTTTAGATCCTTCGATGAGCTCGAAAGATAAGCCTTCGATGGATGGACCTCGAAAGATCTCATCCTTCGAGGTACATGTTGATCCTTCGATGAGTTTCTAGTCGATAGATGATCCTTCGATCAGTCTATCTATCCTTCGACCAGACATGCTGTGTTCGAGTATATATACCCGTGTTGTGTGTTCACTTTAGTGGAGTTCGAGAGTTCAAAAGGAGGTAGAGCTTCATTTTCAGACACATAGAGAGCATTCTGTTCAGAACATACACACACACGAAAGTTAGAGAGGGTTTATAGAATACATCTGTAAACATTGTGCTTGTAACCGAACCTTTCATACGTATTAATACAAGTGGTGTTAATCGGTGAAGTCTTGTGTGTTGTGTTTGTGCTTGTTCTATCTCGGTTTGCATGCTAGCTTGGATTCCGCACTCGCTAGTGTGTTAGACATAACAAGGAATAGGTTAAACCTCAACCTCCGAGGGACCTACAATCTTTGAGCTGCATCTGCGACTACTTTTAGTCGTTCCAATACAGAAAGAACCTTGTTTTTCAAATCTGGTCTATCTTTTCTTCGAAGCTCAGCGCAGCTCAACCCCAATTATGCTAACTCTTTCGCTTCATCAATCGGCCATTCGCCTGCATCTTGATCCAACACACTGGCTAACTCATCGTTTTCAAGAGCTGTTTCCACCACATGAGTAACTGCAATTGCTGGTCTTGCTGTCAGCAGCTGCAAAATCACCATACCAAGAGCGTATACATCGGATTTTGGAGATACTAATCCAGTTCGTTGATACTCTGGATCAATATAACAAAGGGTTCCCGCTGGACTCGTGTCTTTGTAAATGGTGGATGTGGATGGGAAGTCCGATTGAAGCATTGTTGAGAGACCAACGTCCCCTATTTTGCTCACAAGATTTTTATCAAGCAGTATATTTGCAGGTTTTAGGTCACGATGAACGATGGATTTCGGTTTCGCATTATGAAGGAAGTTTAGAGCTGATGCTACTTCCCACACGATACGGAATCGGTCGAACCACGGGATTGGTGGTGTGTCGGTTTTGCGAAATAATCGCTCGTCCAAACTCCCATTTTCCATGTACTCGTAAACCAAACAGCCATGATCCACACACGCACCGATTAGAATCAGCAAATGAGGATGTCGGATTCTGCTCAATACTTCAAGCTGCAAAATCAAATTTAATTATTCGGATATGATAAAGGAGCTGATCCAAAAGAAAAAACAAATAAATGAAGTCGTCAAACATCATTGTACAAAAATTTTGTTATCATTTAATAAAAAGTTAAACTTCACTACTCCTTGCACAAAAGAAAAAAACAAAACATGATATCAAAGTGAAAAGCTTTAATAAAATCAGTAGAAGGGTATTTTGGTAATTTTATAGATAAAAGGAAGGGCATGTAAGTCTTTTCAACTAAATAACCTATAACTTGTTTATTTATATGTATATAAGTAATTCTTTTCTGATCCTCCATCTTTCCAACCACTCTTTCTACCGGCCACCACCGTCCACAACCATCTACCACCACCTACAACTACCACCTCCCGACCACGACTACCGCGACTTTTAACTAAACGATTTAATTGAGTTAGAGCTAGGGAGTAAACTACCGAAATACCCCTACTTTTAATTGAACGTTTTAACTGAGTTAGAGCTAGAGAGCAAACTGGCGACAAACTCGAAAGATCAGGGAGGAAAATGACTATTTTCAAACTATTGGAGCAAAACCGTTAAAATGACCAAACCACAGAGAGCAAAATGAAAGTTAACTCTAAAGATAATTAAAAATAATTATTAATGATATACTGATATCGTAAATTGTGTAAATTTATATCTAAATTAATATGTTTATCTATAAATTTCAAAGAAAGAAATTGAGAATTTCGTAATTATGAGTTGTTTAAACTTTAAAGCAATTTTTGTATAGATATTTTCTTTATTCAACATGTGTAATACACGTGTCTATAACCTAGGTTTGAATATATAAAAGTTTTCTTGAGAATTATATCTCTTTGGGTCAAGATATCCCAAAAATCAAATTCTGCAAAATTTTGGATCATAACATCCTGGATCAAAACATCATTATATTATGAAAAACAAGTGTTGTTCGATAAAATCACCATACCAAGAGCGTATACATCGGATTTTGGGGATACTAATCCTGTTCGTTGATCAATATAACAAAGGGTTCCCGCTGGACTCTTGTCTTTGTAAACGGTGGATGTGGAAGAGAAGTCCGATTGAAGCATTGCTGAGAGACCAATGTCCCATATTTTGCTCACGAGATTTTTATCAAGCAGTATATTTGCTGGTTTTAGGTCACGATTCGGTTTCGCATTATGATGGAAGTTTAGAGCTGATGCTATTTCCCACATGATACGGAACCGGTCGAACCACGGGATAGGTGGTGTGTCGTTTTTGCGAATTAATCGCTCGTCCAAACTCCCGTTTTCCATGTACTCGTAGACCAAACAGCCATGATCCACACACACATCGATTAGAATCAGCAGACGAGGATGCCAGATTCTGCTCAGTAGTTCAAGCTGCAAAATCAAATTCAATTATTCATAAATGGTAAGGATGTGATCCAAGAGTGAGCACGAGTTCGTCACTGAAGACTTCCCTTTTTTATATTTGTCTTTAATTTCATTTATCTTGATGGTTTGAAATTCCAAAAATTGGGCATATATGCCATATTTTGAATTTTTCCTTAAATATTAAAGGAACCATCATGTAATTACATGATTTAGTCAGGCAGTAGTATATCAATTTTTCTCGAGAATTCTATCTCTATTATTTTTGTGTTTCCGTTTTGCATCAAGAAATCCCAAAAATCAAAGTCTACAAAATGGACTTGAATGTATGACAAATTCTGTAGATAAGAGCATATAAAAGTATATGGTTTGAATTTAATGTTTGGACTCCAAAAGTCAAGAGGAAAAAACATGGTAGTTACCTTTCGAGATGCATCAAGGGTCTCGCTTTGCGCAATTGCATACATCCCGCGAAGGTATCAAAATTAACTGGCCGGCCCAAACTGCATTAACCGGTCAAACTGAACCGTTTTTGACGGGTTTGGTAGCCAGTTTAAATGATGCTTTTCTAAACCTTAGTCATCCGTTAGACCCGAAATTTCCGCCCAGAACTGTTTTTGTATGTAGTCTATCCCCTTAGTTCATCTAGTGCATTCCATGCCCTGTACTGTTATATATCATCCTCCATTTACACTTGAAGCTCTTTCTTAACCGACACACACCCATGCACTATACTGTTATACATCTTCTTTCCCACACGATTCTCTTTCAGGGTTATATTCTTCCTTATTTCCTCCAAAACAAACATGTTGATAAACGGATACACATTCGTCGTCCCATTTTCGACAGTCGCTAACTGAATCTGCACAAGAGAGATATGAGAACTATACAGAGGCTGAATCACCTCTTCTTATATAAACCTTTTATACCCCTACATTGAAACATTCATCTTACCCAAATCTTTGGTCTTTACCTACAGTCGATTCGAACTTTTCCGGTAAGCTAAGCATTTTATCGAGCACCTCGTTGACACGCGCAGTAAACGACATTACATCAAACCCTACATAACATCCTTAAGCCCGTAAAATTGCTTGCATATATCTTCGTGAATGTTAAACATGATAAACAATTCATTAACCCGCTACTTTGTTTTCAGCCAAAATTTACACATCTGGGTCAATGTTGCCAGGTCTACTCCTGACCCATTTGCCCATTGGGTATTTTTTAAAATTCAAAAGTTACCCATTCTGACCCCTTAACTATAAAACATAATTCAAATTAACCAATTACTTTGTTTTTAGCACCCAAATCAGCCCAAATTTACACCTTTGGGTCAATATTGCCAGCCTCAAGGACTGTCAATGGATGGATATGGATTGGATCATGATCCGATCCACTAATGATCCAACTTAAATGGATCATGATTCGATCCATGATCCAACATAATGGGTCGTGATCCGATCCATATCCAAATAATTTTAAATGGATGGATCACTATCAGGATCGATCCATAAAAAAAATATAATAAAAAACCTCTAAAAATAAAAAAAAAAATCACAAAAAAATTCCAAAAAAAAAATCAAAAAAATTCTAAAAAATAAAAAAAAATTCAAAATAAAAAAATTCAAAAAAATCTAAAAAAATAAAAAAATTCTAAAAACAATCTTGGACCTGGTCCGCAACTGTCCAAAACAGCAACAATCCAACCATGATTTACCTACCTAATAACCAATACAATCACCGCCTTTTACCAAAATTCTTATCAAAGTTCTTTAAAGTAGAAAAAGTAGATCAAAGATTCTAATCAAATTTCACCATGACCATGAGACATGAGTAAAAACCGGATGCAGAATCTTTTTGTGATCAACAATAAGATTCTTGATGAACAAGCAACTGCCAAAAACTTGTGCAATTCCCTCATGGAACATGCCACTTGTTTTTACAACCAACCAAATTCATCAAGGAAAACAGTAACTAAAAGTTCAAAAGAAAAAAAAAACAAACAAGCAAACTCATGAACACAGCATAGGGAGATATATCATGTGGATTGGGTCTTTTTCTTCTTCTTTGATGCCAAGTCACTTGGTTCGATTTCTATTGACATTCTCTTTGTCCTACAGAAAAAAGATCACATTTTATATCAGAAAATATTGTAAGAATCAGAAGTTGTGAGAAAACAAGCACAAGGAAGAAAACATATACCTCTTAGAAAGCTCCTGTGTCTCGTTACTCTCTTCTTCGCCATCACCAACAGCATCTAACAATAAGCACAATGACCACAGTTAAGTATATTCAAATGGCTTGCAACCAAATACTGTATAGAACACATACTAATGGTCAAAGTTAAAGTTATTAGGAGGTCAAATTGGGTGATGGTTTATCCCTACACCAATTCCATTACTGCATTACATATAAAGATTCTTCTGAAACTTCTATCTCTATCTATTGCTGCTATTTTGAAAATTCTAATAACTGCACATAACATCATTTTACTTGTTAGTTAAATCTGACTGACTGAGATTCTAAGAAATATTATATCATCCTACAAAGTTCAGAAATATCTACCAACCCATTAATCTAAATTAAATCCAATGACAATATTAATGGTCCCCAATCAGATTCACCAAATTGTTAACAGTTCCCTCGTGATTTAAAAACGTCGTTTTCTGGTAAAGCAAAATGATGAAGATGACAAAAAAAAGTTTAAAAATCATCAATTTGTTCACCCAGTAGTCAGCAACTCATCAGATCAAACGAATTACTACCAAAATCGTAAAAAAAAAAAAAAAAAAAAAAAAAAAAAAAAAAAAAAAAAAAAAAACTAAACTTTCTCACACAGACATAACATCGAACACCTTATCTACACTTTCTAATAATCTTTATCTACACCCAGATATCAGAAATTCACAGCACAAGTATAATAAACAAAAGAAAAAACAAATCAAAAGTGACAAATCATCTTAGGACTGTTGAATAAGTCTAACAGCGATTACGAACAGAAACAAACAAAACGAAACCCTAGAAATTGAAATTGAGAGATTATAAGAGTTCACCTGAAGTACTTTTGCTTGATTTGTTGTGTGTTGATCAGTGAATGAATTGAAGTTTATTTGTTGATGATTTGTAAGCAGATGAACAGGAAGAGTGAGTGTAAACCAGAGGAGAGAGATGGTTGTGCGATCGAAGAAAGAGAGGGAGAATGTGATGAGAGAGAGAGTATATTCCAAGTGCGATGGATCGAATGGGTAACTAAGAGGCCTGTCATTCAAACGTGTCAATTCATGGATCAATCCATATAATTAATTGCATAAATGAATCAATCCATTAGACTAATTAAGGGAGAGAGAGTGGTCACTAGTGATACTAGTGATAGATTTCTATCACTCCCAATATTCAATCAAATCATGTCATGTCATCACCCAATATTTTATCACTAGTGATAGAATTGTAGTAGGGGTGGTATCACTAGTGATGTGATTCCAATGTACAAGTATTAATACACAATATACAAGTCATACACATTCATTCCTCAATATTCAACGTGTTATATATATAACGAGTTATTCCTATCACTAGTGATAGAAGTGGTGGCGGTGGTGTTAGTGATACTATAACTCGTTATGGGGAGACCATAACGGACCACCCCCTCCCCTCTAATGGATTAGTGGAATTTTTTATGATCCAATAACTGATTTAATTGGATTTAAATGGATCGAATATTGGGATCAATATCCAATCCAATTGACAGGCCTATTGCTAGGTCTACTCCTCATCATTCTTGAAGCATACAATTAAAATACTCAAAATTCGCATGCATCAAAGATCTAAAAGAAGAAAATAGCTAATTAAAACTCTCACAACAAACAAGAACCAGCTCATAATCATGAACATACCTTGTGGGAGACTATCTTGCGGATTCCAACGATGGATGAATAACGAGGAGTGATCAGTAATGGGGTGTTTGACCTAATAAAACGTGGAGACATCATGAAAGTATTTTTTTTTTTCAACAGTTAGGCCGGCCAGGGGCGGACCTAGGTGATGGGGTGGGTGGACGGGCGTAACTCTCAACAACCCATCACTCACAACCCTTCAACGCGTGAAGAAGTTGAGTGGCGGTGGTATGCTTTTGTTTTTCACGAGTGATAATATTCCATCACGTGCAAAACTCTATCCACCCCGCCTGCCCTTAGCTACAATAAATTTATTTACTTATTGTTTTAGTTACCAAAACCTTTTCTTTTCTCAAATTAGCCACATAAAATCTAACATTTTTATTTTATTTTTATAAACCAAAAAGAAAATATAAATAATCATAAATTTTATATTCAAATACCTTTTTCGCATGTTTTTATTAGATATGTTAAATAATTTGAGTTTTATTTATTCTATACATCTTTTAGTTTTAGAATAGTTAAAGTTTATCTAGTTCTTTTTATTTAATTTATAATTCAATTGTAATAAACTTGGATAGGCCACGGCTTTACTCGAGTTTAATTCATGACGTAACTTTTTCATAATTGGAGAACATATCGTCGCATGTATTTTTATCTACATCTCAATACTTTTGCTCGAGTTTAATTTATGACGTAACTTTTTCGGATTTGCCAATATACCGTCACACATATTTTACTCGAGTTTAATTTATAACGTAACGTACCGCCGTTACACGTGGGATATTTTACTAGTTATGTATGAATATATAAAGTTATGATATATATAATGTAAATACATAACAGATAACTAGAAAAAATAAAATAGAAATGTAAGTAAATAAATATGATAATTTTGGTGTGTACGTGGATGGATATATGCACGTGGATAGATATATGCACGTGGATAGGTTGGGAAGAAAACACCAAATATGGAAATCTAGCCACGCTTCTCTTCGATTTATAGAGATAAGCATAGACAGCTTATTTAATCTAAGCTTCCTTTCTTTTAATGAAGAAAAAAAATAAAAGAACAATGTGGTGTTTCTCATCTAAGTTTATATAAATAGTGAGAAACTAAAGAGATAAATTAGTGGTAGTTATAGTAGCATATTACCCGGCTGAAATCGGTGGTGTTAGCCGGGTAGCTATCGGTATTGAAAGGTAAAATTATTATTATTATTATTATTATTATTATTATTATTATTATTATTATTATTATTATTATTATTATTATTATTATTATTATTAAAGGCTGAACCTATTCACACACCAAGACTGTCTATTTGCACACTTAGGGTTTATACATGCTGTGTACAGCTCTATACGTAGCGTATTATAGAGTTGTACGCAGAGTATAAGTTGCATAGAATTCAGAGCCTGGTCAGCAATCATTGGCACAGACAACCAGGGTTTATATACTTTGCGTATAGAGCTAGAATTTTGTTTGGTTATTTTGATGTAATTGTGGTATAAATTCTCACCCGGTTCTAAGGTTAAATCGCTTAAAATATATAACCGTTAGTGTTATACCATTAATATTATATGTCGTTAATTTTTTTTGAAAAACGTATATACTGTTCGAATATATTATATTGTTATCGTTTAAATTAAATTATTATACCACGTCTAGTGCGGTTCGAATGCTATAAACGTTTAAATATCATACTGTTAATTATTTTTAAATACTTGTGTAAGGTTATAAAATCACAATGGCCAACTTGAATTTCATTGCAATGATACAACACTTTAAATACAAAATACTAGACTAATAATAGGAAGAGATTTACTCCTCTTAAACTAAGAAACTATTGACTACATAATTACTTTGAATACATTGATGGAGAAGGAGGATATTGCTCCATGAAATATGCTATAGTGGGTGTTTGGGATTTCTTATTTTCACCCACTTTTAACTTATTAACTTATTGAATAGTGAAAAAGGACTTTTTAAGGTGTTTGGGGATTGCATGTATGTGAGTGTAGAAGTCAATAAGTTAGAAATTATAACTTATTAACTTATTGAACAGTGAAATAGAAGTGAAAAAGAAGTTTTGAGAAGGAATCCCAAACACCCCCATAGACTAATATTATGTTGATTAAATGGTAGTTAAATCACCCTCGTGTGTTAAAGATTGCCATGGGTGGAACGTGGTGGGTGTTATAGTTGTAAATTCACATGTGGGTGACAGTTGTTAACTAAGCTACAGATGACAGTCGTTGATTCGTCTACGGGTGATAGCCGTTAATTCACTCTCGGGTGACAGTTGCTAATTCGTCTACGGGTAAAAGTCGTTAATTCACCTTTGGGTGGCAGTTGTTAATTTGCCTACCTACAGTTATTTATTCACCTACGAGAGATAGTGGTTAATTCTCCTACGGGTGAAAGTCGTTAATTCACCTTTGGGTGACAGTTGTTGATTCACTTACGAGTGATAGATGTTTATACACCTACATGTGATAAATGTTAGTACACCATTGGATGATACATAATGAATCATAGTTAATCATAAAAATGCCATGGTGGGGATACAGTGGAATGGATAAAAATTGTGATATGGAAAACATTATGGTTAAATTATAAACTTATTTAGCGTTGGGTAATAGTTGTTTAAATAATGTTTTCTAGGTAAATCACTAGTGTGGGATTGAAGGAGCCACATCGAGCCTCAATACGTTTAAGGATCGATCATGTGTTTATAACCCACTTTTGATGTATAAACTATGGGTTATCTAGATAAGTTGTCCTGGTGTAAACTTACTCAACTTATCAAATAAACTTACTCAACTTATCAAATAAATATATCACTAACCTATTTTCCCAAAACACTCCCAAAACACTCCCAAACTAACATATCACTAACCAAGTTAGTTTTTAAGTTTTATTTATTACACAAACAGTCCCTGTAGTTATAATTTACTAGTTTTAAGTTTTATTTATTACACAAACAGTCCCTGTAGTTATAAAAAAAATCATAAAAATAAAACTTAAAACTAGTAAATTATAACTACAGGGACTGTTTGTGTAATAAATAAAACTTAAAAACTAACTTGGTTAGTGATATGTTAGTTTGGGAGTGTTTTGGGAAAATAGGATGAAAGTTGAGAGTGCTGCTGGCCAAACTGAAAGTTCGGAGTGTTATTGGCCAACAGGTGAAAGTTCGGATTATTTAAATCCAATTTCCCATAAATATATAATATGAATTTTTAGAAAGGTTATTTTATCATATTATTTTAGTGAAATTGTTTCCCTGTTATTTAAATGAAAAAAATCCTACCGGTTTTGAAAGAAAATGATATAAAAAGGGGTATAAAATATGGGTGTTGCACGCCCTTGATAAAAAAAAAATAATAAGCCCGCCTTTGATATAAAAAAGGACCAGAGCTTAGTGACAACTCACTATTTTTCTCACGAATTTCCCACGGTACTTTGTATTTCTCAACCAAAAAAAATGGTGCCTAAATTTCCCGGTGATTGGTGACAATATCATACTAATTGTACATAGTTACGCTTACTTTGTATTTTGGTGGAAACAGCTCGCTAAATCCACTACCATTTTCTTGGTAGCAAATTCCGGTAGTAATTACCAAGTTTTCTAGTAGTTAGAAGTCAATTTTGATGTTATATAAATAGGGAATTAGCCTTGTAAACCATTCATTGAGATGATAATACAAATTCCCTCTTATCTCGCTCTATCGATAACAAACTTAACTAACTCTGGGTAGTCTTCTTCTTCAAAGCTTCCCTGAGCGTTAATTAATGGTGTTCAACCATTGAACGTCAATCTTGAACACGAAACCACCTCACTACACCAACATCACAAGTAGAGGGATTCAGTGGCGCAGCTTTGAAGGGACGAGTGGGTGTACCCCCTTCCCCCCAATGTTTAGGTTAGATGGGTAATATTTCCAATCCAAAAATTTTAATACTATATAGGTCTGCCCCCACCCCCACCCCCACCCCCCAATTATTTTGTCTAAAAATTCCCAGCCGCTACCAAGTTTATTGTCCACAATATTTATACAATATTTTCGTATTTAGTTAAAAAAATGTGAAAAACAGGCTATTAGAAAGTTTTTATAAGTGTTCCACAATATTTTAGGGGTAACTTTGTAGAATAGTAATCAAGTTTCAAAAGTGTTCCAATTAAGTCACTCAAGTTTTAAAAGTGTTACAATCAGGTCACTCAATATTAATTCTTCATTAAAATTAAGGGTTTTTTCATCCATTTCATAGGTAACCGTGGTGATGTGAATTTTTGTTTCTTTTTTCTCTTTTATTTGATACTAACGTCTAGTGATGACGTGGATTGAAACTTGTTTTTTTTAATTTTTAATGTAATTAAATGGTTTTTATTTTTAATAAATATAATTTCATATATTAAAATAATTCGACCCCAACATCTTATGCTTCATTTTTTTCTTGACACGTGGAAAAAAGACATGGTTCGATTTGAATGTTAAGTTATCTAACTGTGACAAAAAACGACACCAGTGACCTAGTTAGAATACTTTTAAAACTTAATTACTATTCTGTGAAATTTTCATTGTTTATAAACTTTAGGAACATTGGATTTTAATAATCTCAATTATTCGTCATTGGCCGCCAACAGTCCCAACTTCAAAAATAATCACTAACAGTCCAAACTATTGACATATTGGCTACCAATTGACCCTGATTAACAGAATCCTAACGCCGTTAGTCTCTGGTGGCCGGAAAACCGTTTTTTGCCAGAAAAAGGTCTTATCTAAGATTACAAAGATGTTTGAGACGAAAATGTTGAGTTTTCCGGCCAAAAAGTTGAGTTTTCAGGCCAAAGAGAAGTTTTCCGGCGGAAAAAAAAGTTTTCCGGCGACTTCAATAATTGAGGTTTTACTAGAAAAATGTTACTAAAGGTCCGTAATAAGGTTAGAAAGAGGTTTCGGACAAAAATGTTGAGTTTACCACCAAAAAAATGAGTTTTCCGGCGAAAAACGTTTTTTTTCCGGCGACCGATGACTAACCGAGTTAGGGTTCTGTTAGTCAGGGTTCATTTGAGGCCAATATATTAATAGTTGGGACTGCCAGTTGTTATTTTTGAAGTTGAGACTGTTAATAACGAATAGTTGAGATTATTATAATCCAATATTCCTAAACTTTAAGTATAGTTTGTTACTACTTTATATATAAATCATTTATATATAAATCAAAGTTGAGGGTTTTTTATGTTTAACTCAAAGATGTTTAAAGTTTAAACATAAAAAATAGGGCATTACGCGGAGACGGCAATTCCTTTTGGGCTTTTGATGGTTCGACTACAACAATCACGGAACACAAAAAAACTTGTGTTTTCATTCTTCTTGAAGAGATCGACCGACAGGAACAAGAAATTAAACAAGGTACTCGCACACATCCATCCATGTTCCTCAATTGTTTATTTGTTTATGAGCATTCCTGTATAATATAAGTAATATGTTTAAACCATGGCATCTGGTGGGTATTGATTTCAACATGTTTAAAAAGTTATGAGAGTATTTAATTTCATGAAAACAATGTACTTCTTTTCTTTTTATATAACATCTTTTATGAAGCCTAGGTTGTGAACTAGGGTTGATATTGAATCAAAACTATTCATTCTATTCATTGTTTTAATCACGAATTAAACAAGGTACTCACTTAACCCAATCCTATTCATTATTTTTTTTGTTAGGAATTCGTTGGAAAGGTCAAAACTATTCATTCTTTTTTCAAAAGAAAGGATGATGAACAAGAGAGTAAACGTCACAAAGCTTCAACTAATGAGCCGAGCATGAAGCACTATCACCACAATCAAACACAAATGAAGCTCCACCACCACAATCAAACACTAATGAAGTGGATGTTAATCTTTTAGAAAGAGATCCTGGTAAACGAAACCAATGTGGGAGTGATAGTCCCTGCTTCAACTAGTGAGCCGAGCGCCCTCCCCCCCCCCCCCCCCCCCCAAAAAAAAAAAAAAAAAAAAAAAACTAAACCCCCCTCCCCCACCCCCCAACCAAGCTAAATTACTAAAAACTAAACCCCCAAAAAACCTTTAAAAATCTAAAAAAAATCAAAAAACACACAATTTTTTTTTTCATATTTTTTACATTAAAATCGCTACTTTTAGTAGGCAAAAAAAAATTTAATTTTTTTTTGTAACGAAATGTAGCGATTTTTTTTTATAAAAAATATTAAAAAAAAATTGTGTGTTTTTTTTGCTATTTTTAGGTATTTTTGGTTGCATTCACATTTGTATAGTAACTTTGATAGTTGCTGGTAATTACAAAAATACCACCTTGTCTTTTTAACTATTCCTTCAATTTGTATGTTTAGTAGGTTAAGTTTATTTGTATTTGATCTTTATCCTGATTAACATAGACCGTTTCTTTAAGTTCTCCATGTAAGAAAGCTGACTTAACACCTAAATGGTGCATTTCCCACTTTTCACAAGCAGCTAATGCAATCAACAATCGTATGGTCTCTGTTTGAGTGATAGTCCCTGTTCGACACTTTGAGTGACGGAAGCAACAACCTCTTTGTAATCCACCCAGTATTGTTGCATGTGTAAGAATTGTACCTATATCAAAAGGATCCATAGCCTAGCAGTACCAAGTAGTGTACATAATGGGGTTCCATTCTAAATGGTTGAGTTTTCTAGCCCCATGGTAAGCAAAGATTTAGATTGAATAGTAGACGTGTGAGTTAGTATGTCTAAAACATTTTAATTTTACCAGGCACATGCATATAGCTAATAAATTTGGTTGGCCTGTAATTTTTTGTTTTGTTGTTGTAATTTATTAGACTCTGGAAAATGAATAAAATGAAAAAGAGAGTCAAAAGGAAAAGTAAAATAAATTTACATTATATGAATTTATTAGTTAGAGAATTACTTATAAATTTTGACATCCAAAAAATATATTAGGGTGCATAGTTCAAGTTAGGGGGTGTTTGGTAGCCTCTTAATGATTCCATTAAGAGCTTACCTTTAAATCATTAAGCATTAAGTGTGTTCGGTTCTTGCAAAATACCACTAGCCTCTTACCCAATAAGTTTAAAAATGACGTTGAATGAAAGTTTTACCCTTTCACACACCACCTCCTTGACCCACTACCACCAACCAATCAGGCGGAGCCAAGTCAGTCCTCATACTAGTTCAGAGTCTCTTACCTAATCAGATCTCTTAATGGATCAGCACTTATTGGTGCAGAGGTTGCAAGCAGCCACTTAATATGTCAAAACCGTCGCTCTGCTATGAAGGGTAATCGATCTCTGCTATGAGCCTATGAAGGAACCAATACCAACTAAATAATGAGAACAAAAGATGTACAAAAGAATAAGCTAGGGACTTTACATAAATTTTTATGCATATGACGTGATCTTTACAGGATAGTAGACCCTTGCAAATGTTAAAAAAATATCTCAAGAGTTCTAAGATGTTTTTTATTTGTCCTCAAGCTTTAAGGTGAACAATAATAAAATCAAGTAATTTGGTAATGACATTGAGGCAGAGATGGTAGATAATATGGCCATAACATTAAATTGTGAAGCAAACGAGTTCCATCTCACATTCCTAGGACTTTCCGTGGGAGCCAATATGAACCGTTATAAGTTTTGGAAATAGGTGCTGGATGAATTCGAATCCAAACTAACTATTTGGATATCTGATACTCTTTCTTTTGGTGGATCAATTACACTTTTGAAAACAGTTTTAGGAAGTCTCCCACTGTATACATTTCGCTATTTAAAGCACCATTGATTGTAATTGAAGAACTTGAACGCGCGTAAAAGATTCTAATGAGTGTGTGTGTGTGTGTGGGGGGGGGGGGGGGGTTGAAAGCGTGAAGGAAAAGATATGTTGCGTTCCTTGGGATAAAGTATTGGTCCAAAAGACATGAGAGGACTTGGGATGGGAAGCCTTAAATCATCAAAGTAAGCGTTAGTTGCCAAATGGTGGTGGAGGTTCAAGTTCGACAATTTATACCTATGGGTAAAAGTAATAGAGCCATTCACTGTAGCACAAGAACCTAGAAGGAATTCCTTGTGAAATGTAGTATAGCTAGAGCATGGAATGAACGTCATATAAACGAGGTTGAAGCTATTGTATTATTCAATCAAACATAGTAATTTTAAGGCTGAAGTGCGTTGTAACAGTTATTTTCCTTTTTGGTTGTATAGATGGTTCAATCGATCTTATAGATTGCATTTTCTCCATCTTCGCAATGGAACTCAATACCGCCCGTATGGGTCGTTGGAGCGATTGATGATTCGTTGGGTAGTGTTTGTTTTCGTTTTGAATTGATTGTTGTTCTGCTGGTTATGGGTACTATGAGATTTTGAATCTGATTGTTGATCGTTGGAACTTACCCATTCTGACCCATCAGATATTTTAATTGATATCTAAAAACCCATCTTAACCCATCCATTATTATTTACTAACCCACTATGACTTGTCTCATTTTTTAAATTACCCAAAATAACTCATTTGGGTTTTGTTTGTCAGGCCTATTATGTACCATTGTTTTCAAATCATACTAAATGAAAGTATTGTTTATAAATCTGTTTATGAAAAACAAGAAAACAATTTCTGTGGGTTAAGGCAACCTTACTAGTACTTAAAACGACACGTTTCAACCATACCCGAGTTGGCCCGATACCCGACCCGCTCAACCTGCCAATTTTCCTCATACACTAATCGCATCCCCTGAAGGGCTGGTTCTATGGCCAGTATATCATTAGAATTATCATTTTTCTCTCCAGAAAGTGCATTTAACTATCATTTCAGGAACAAATAATGTGTTGATACAGAGATTAAGAAGCAGACGTGGTGTATAAGGAAAAAAGAATTTGAGGGACATTATAAACTCCCGTACGGAAGTTTATATCTATTCAGATCCCCAATTTCAACCTCCTCCCATTTCAGCACCTTAAAAAAAATACAAATTCTTCAGTAGCATGTACAAGTAGGAATATGTTTAATATAATCTAACAAAAACACAGAAGAAACATGTGGTGAGATTAAAAAACCTCAAGCTCATGAACCCTAATGGCTATTACCATTGTCCGGATTATAAAACATTAAAAGTTTTGTGAACATGTGAAATAGGTGTGTTTTCCCACAGAATTCACAGTTACCTGAAAGGTGTGTTTTCCCACAGAATCGAACACAACATCAACTCCTTCACCATCTCAGCAACACGGGTAATAATATCCTCTTCTTTGTAGATAATAGCATGATGACATCCATCTTCATTAGCTTGCAAAGCCTTCTATTTGGTTGATACAATTCCAATGACAGTGGCATCAAGCATATTTGCCCACTGCCACTGGCATAACACAGAACCAACCCCGCCTGCTGCTGCATGAACCAACACCTTGTGTCCTTGTTCTACCTGTATTAACACTTGCTGCTTTCAGGTAAAATTAAATACAGACCCACATTGATTACACTGCGATTCGGTTGGATAAAGTGCTCTTCTGATGTATGAAGATGGTTTACATTAGCTGACCCGTGTAAATGTTCTTAGGTTAGTTGTAATACGAAATAGATAAAACAACTGATAGTATATTTGTATTACAGAGGAAACCAATTCTCCCTCTACGCATATTTTAGACACAGCAATTTAAGCAGGACAACATGTCAAACAAAAAAAACTAAGTTAAAACATAACGAGTCAAACGGGTTGAAAGCCGCCCAAAGTCTATTTTTAACGCATACAACCTCCTTAAATCACTGTTATTTAAAGCTTTAGGTTACTGCATACAATTGTTTCCAGGTCATACTTAACAAATGCATTAAAAAAGGACAAAACACTTTCTCACAGTAAAGGCAACCTGACACAACCTAAAATGACATAAACCGAAACCGTGTTGGCCAGATACCTGACCCGGTCAACCTGCCAAGTTTCCAAATACACTAAACACCATCCCCCGCAGGGATCAATGGCCAGGATATCATTAGAATTATCATTTTTCTCTCTAGAAAGTGTATTGTATTTTAACTATCATTTGCAAGACACATTAACTTGTGAAGGTCATCGTTTTTTAAGCGAAAGTGCATATTGCCTTGAACCAAATTTGGATTAGGAATTGAGCAGTTAACCCTTTAACCATGACCGAAGCAACTACCAAAGGATTGATAAAAGGAAGAAACATTGCTTTGTCTGCCAAAACAACCTGCTCCTCTGTATCGGTTCCCATGGCACTCCCAAAATGGTGATAAACAACATCCCCAATTTTCAAATCACACACCCCTGTCCCAATGGCTGTCACCACACCTACTGCCTCTGTCCCTGCAAATCATACTTTAACATGTATCAACTTCACATATCGTTTCGAGAATGTTCAAGTTCTTATAGGTCGTTTTTAAAGAGTAAAGTGATAATCCTATCACATGTTCATAAACAGCCCAAACCACCAAACTGCCAAAACCGAAGAAAGTCAACCTGTTTGAAGTAAGTACGGTCCGATTCACTTCACGGTATAGTACTAATGATTTGCCAGTTTACTGTTCAGTTTATGGTTTGAAACTTGAAACCAGTTGTCTAAGCTGAACATACAATTTTGCATTTATTATTTATATTTTTTATTTTAGAAATATAAAGTTATCTACCTATATCATACTCATCAACAGTCTTATCATTTGTTTAAAGAATTAATACAAAATGCTGCTCTTTTAAAAATCAACTTTTTTTTCAGAAATCGGAACAGCAAAACCGTGAAAACCGCCCAGTTCAACTAAGCCGTATGTATTCAGAGACACCAGTTTTAAGACATGGTTATATTTCATCTAAATTTCTAGTCAGAAACAAGAAATTTGTTAAAATTTAGGCAATCAAGCGACAGATCTATCAATATTTACAACGACTGTGTGGAGTAATTCCTGCTCGATTGCAGATTCATCATCAGTACTGTGACTGTACAAAATGAAAATCACAAACAAATACAGATCTACTACAAACACTCAAATTGGAAGTAGAAAACGTACCTTTTAGGCAAGACAAGAGTTCGTCTCCTCTGAACCGGTGGTTTGGGGGTGAATTTCGGCTGTAAAATTGAATAATATTATAAGATAGATTTCGATACAGATCTGATATTAAAATACTGAATGAATGATGAAAGAATATGAGAAATTAGTTTACGGAGATCTGTAAACGACGTTGGAGAAGAGCTAGGGTTTGAGTAGAAGATGAAAAAGAAAACAAAAGTAAATAAAATTGCTGAAGAGGATTCGAACCTGAGCTAGTCTATTTTGGCCCTTCTCAAGTTAAAAGTTTCTTTGGTTGTAGTCTATTTTGGCCCACTCAAGTCAACCTTCTCAAGTCAAAAGTTCTTTTTCTGATAGTCTATTTTGGCCCGTCAAAAGTTTTTTTTTTTTTTATAGTGTATTTGGCAAATATGTGGTAAATTACCAAGTTATTTCACTAACACAATATAATTGCAACTTTTATAGACTACGGGGTGTGTGACGTGGGTTGAGGCAGCGGAATGCATTTAACGCTGGCTAGACCACACCCGGCTAGCGTTGGCCATGGCGTTGCCCCGCTGGCGTAGGGATTGAGTCTGGCATTGCTTGCTGTTAAACCAAACATTTCTTACTCATTTTTACCATCTGTAAATTCAAAAACCATTATGAAACTCCAAAAAAATATATAAAATGGATTCTTCAAGTTCAAGCGATTCGTATGATAAATTTGTTTTGTCATCCTCATCCGACGACAGGGCAGAATTATTATTATCAGCAGTGTCGATCGTAGAACATGTTTTGACACTTCCTAGATTCGACTCCAAGAAGATGAAGATTATTGATTTTTTTGGTGATGTAATGTATTTTTTTTATTGTAGTTATTTAACATAAATAAAATGTGTTTTTAAAATTATTTAGGAAATTCTATGATTAATATAAAAAAAGAAATTTAGGAGCTACATGGCACCCTAACGCCACCTAGCCACGCCCCTTCCACACCCCACTTTTTTGGGTGTGGCCTGGTGAAGCCCACACCTAACACGTGTCGAGCAATACTGTAACAACTCTCATCAAAAGTCATATTTATTAAATTAATTAGTCCAATAGGAAACCCTAATTGAGACACCCAAGTGATTCTGAACAAACCCTAAAATTTTCATAATTTTCAGAATCAGGATTAGGGCCCCTAAAACTCAAGGGGGGATAAACCCTAGTGGACGATTATCCAAATTGTGAGCTGTAGAAATCAAATTTTCGAAATCCACCAACTCAGCAAGCCTACCCATGCACGTAGCTACCCTATGAATATAGGTTGGCAGTCGCGTAGCGCGACGACTAAGGGGGTAGGCAGTCGCGCTACGCGACGGGGTAAAATTTTCAGTATAAATAGGGTGGTTTGGGACTTGATTCTGAGAGTTGAAACGACGTACAAATCCGCAAAATTCACTGAATTACGTTAGAATTACTACACAAACACACACGGGTATCGAAATTCTGCTGCAAAACAGGGTATTAGCACAATCGCTGCTACGATTCATTTATCCGACGATCAATATATCCAATGGATGTTTAAGTGCCGCCCACATTAGGGTTATACTTTATCGTTCGTCATTAATTTGACGGATCATCGTTAATTCGATGGATAAAGTATTATACTTTGTCGTTCGTTGTTAATTCAACGGATCATCGTTAATTCGATGGATGAAGTATTGCATTTTGTCATTCATTGTGAGAATTTGATCTCGTGAATTATCGTAATTGCTGGATTGATTACTAACCCAGTTTTGTGTGCATTGTTATTATATTAGGTTAACAAGGCTAAATCATAGATTAGACTCTGACCATATTAAATCAGCAATGTGAGTCATTCTCTCTTTTTATCAAATTTGTTTATAAAAACATGTTTATTTTCAAAGTTATAATTACGGGGATTAAGTCTTTGTAATCACCAAGTTACAGCCGGTATGTGGGGTTTTGTATACATTACTTGATAATCGTCACCATTGGGGCAGCCAATTGGGGGATATGACCATAGTCACAGATTCGGTCGAGTGACAAATACCGTGGGTAGTTGGTTGATAATAGAAACATTGTAATCGCTCTTAATACTGTAAATTATAACAAATGTGTCATTTTAGTAAATAGAATGATTCACTCAGTATTTCCCGCTGACAAAACCTTTTTCAAACATGTTTCAGGTGATCTGTTGTAATTCATGAAAAGTGCTGGGGAGCATTTCAAGCTTAAGATAGTGGCTCATTATAAAATAAAGAAATAAGTTTTGTAATATAACGATTTCCTAGAAAAATCATACTATTGTAAATTATCGGGGTTTTATCCCGAATGGTGAAATAAAATAATCGGGGGAAAATTTTAGCTTTAAACGATCCTGTTTCCGCTGTTAAACTCAATTAAATCAATACCGCAGTATTTCTGTCCCGCGGCTCCTGAAACGGGTCAAACCGGGTCGGGGGTCGTGACAGAAATAAGGTGGTATCAGAGCCACTGGGTTAAGCTAATTAAGTATTTAGAAATACTTAATTTTTCCTGATTACTATTATGTGATTATGTGTTTTATTAACTGGCTATTTGTTAGTTACAGTATGGGTAAGCAAAAGCTGTCAAACATCTATCTTAAATTAGATAGATCATCTAATGAGAAGGGAAGTTCATCCCGAACCAAATCCTCGAATCAGGCTGAAATTCCTGAAGAAGGAATATTTGTGCGAAAGGCACAATACGAGGAATCACTTTCTCCTCGAAGGAGGGAAATGATTATTAAGAAAAGTAAAGAGAAAATCCGAGAAAAGAGGATTAAACGGGAAACTCAGGAATTAATTGATAAATCACCTTGGGAAGATAAACTAGATGAGAAATGGGCAAATTTATATATGCTAGCCACAGTAGCAGAAAATATAAATCTTTAAAGTTTAGCACCCTACCCTCACAATCTAGAAACTCTGTGTGATAAATAAAATTTGAAACCCTAAGTATGTTTTTCAGTTATCTTTGTAATCAACTAGTACACAGTATGTAATAAATTACAAAGTTATTTGTAAATTTTAACTTAGTATTTTATGCATTTTGCATATATGCTACATCAGCATGAGTGGAATATCCGAAGCTTTTCAAAACCTTAATCTTTACCCCGTAACTATCGAAGCTTCCAAAGAATATACTAGCTACTATCCCGATGTTGAACAACCAGTAGAATTCAAGGTTCCACCTTTGAGCAAGCCAAAACAAAAGAAAAGAACTTATGTAGGATGGAGAAAAATACGTATGAAGAAGCCAGCTAAAAAACTGCCCAAAATAAACAATCCTTTGAAAAAGGGAAAAGAAATTATAACAGGAGAGAGTTCTAAACAACAGGAAATGGAAACTGAAGACAAAGAGGAAGGAAATGAGATAGAAATACAGATGGAGGAAATTACTAAAGAAGTAGTAATGGAAGTTGGGCAAGGGTCTATACCAGCTCAGAGAGAAATCGGAGAGAGTTCCAATCCAACCCAGGAAAGAACTTTTCAAGATGAGATAGATTTCCTATTGGCAAGCTGTGAAACAATTCAGCCTGTCAATAATAATAATAATAATAATATTTTTAATTATCCTCTTGGAAACCAACTCCCTATGAATTGGGAACCAGCAATTCCAGATCCAATAGTCCACTCCCAACCCATAGGAATGGACGAATGGTGGACGAATGATTGGCAATTTCAAAATATTGTCAACGATCCTTACTCTTTTCTTCCACAATTCGATCCAGAACCCTTACCTAATCCACCCATGAGTAATGAAAACATGGCTGAACTTCGCCACTTTGGTGAAGAGTTGTTTGATGCTGGAACTAGAATCAGGGAAATAGGGGGACAGATTGCTTGGAAGTACGATGAGAGGGAGATGCGTTTTTAGAACAACCAGTGACGAGAAATAGTACAATGATAAAATGGTAGTTGTATAACAGTACTAATAAAGTTAGTCTGTAAATAATCAATAAAACTCTGTATGATATCTGTGAGTAATGATACATACTATGATAGATATAGAATGAAATCGAGAAATCGATTGTTTTGACTATATCTGTATTATAAAATTTTCTGATTGTTTGTATGTAATTGTTATTTATCAGTTACTAATAAAATTTATATATATACATTATCAGATGGCAAACAGTGGTAATGAACCTAATAATGAAGTTAATCATTCTGAACAACATTCAAGAGATCAATATATGACTCGGCAAGATATCGAAAACATTGTTGCTCAAGGGATAGCCAATGCTATTCCAGCATTCGTTGCTGCTATAAAGAATCCGATCGAACCGCAACAAATTGTTCCTAGTAAACAGATTACTGAAGATAACTTCAGTAATAGTGTAAATGGAGGCAATAATCATGATAACCATAATAAGGAACCACATCAAGCTCCATTACCCAAGAAAATGAAAACTGCAACGCCTGGTTGCACTTTCAAAGAATTCCTTGCTTGTAAACCCACTGAATTTGCAGGCAATGAAGGAGCAACTGCATCACTGCGTTGGTTAGAGAAAACCGAAGCAGTCATTGCAATAAGTAAATGTGGTAAAGAGGATCAGGTCATGTATTCATCCAATCTGTTCAAAGAAGGAGCACTCGAGTGGTGGAACACTGTGTTACAATCAAAAGGAAGAGTAATAGCTTATGCTATGACTTGGGAAGAATTTAAAGGTTTGGTGGAAAGAAAATTCTGTCCTGAGTATGAGAAGGAACAGATGGCGAATAAATTTCTAAATCATCGGATGATGAATGTAGATTGTCGTGGTTATACCTCGACATTCTTTGAATATGCAAGAGTAGTACCAACACTAGCTTCGCCAGAACCGGTACTTATTTCTCGCTATATTTGGGGGCTAATTAGCGAAATCCGCAATATTGTTAAAGCTGCGAGACCTCGCACTATTGACGATGCGGTAGAATTAGCTAATACTCTAACCGATGAATTGGTACGCACAAGAGATGAAGATAGGAAAAAGGCACTAGCTCAGAAAATTACCCAAGGATTTCGTGTGGGTAATAATAACAGCTTCAAGAGAAAAGGAACAGGGCAATCTCCAGCTCCGTCATTCTGCAGGAAATGCAAAAAGAAGCATTATGGAAGATGCGATATCACTTGCAATTTTTGCAAAACTGTAGGACATCGTGAAGAGAACTGCAAAAAGAAAACAGTAATCTGTTTTAATTGTGGAGAAGCGGGGCATTATAAAACAGAATGTCCTAAATTGGTCAAACCAGTAGATAACAAACCCAAGACGACCGAAGGAACTACTAAGAAAAATGCCAGGGCATTTCAGCTAACCACTCAAGAAGCAGAACTTATTCCGGATGTGATAGCGGGTACGTTCTTAGTTCACAACGTATATGCAAAAGTATTATTTGACTCTGGTGCAAACCAAAGTTTTATAAATACTTCATTCTGTCAAGCTCTTAGTTTACCTTTAACCAATATTAGGCAGATTTTTACAGTTGAAACCGTAGACGGAAATTCAGTTAAAATAGATAAAGTTTTGCAAGAAGGAAACATAGAACTTTTAGGACATAAATTCTCTGCAAGACTATTGCCGATGAATTTAGCTGAATTTGATATTGTATTAGGAATGGATTGGTTAGTAGCCAACCATGCTAGAATCCTTTGTTATCAGAATTCCATAGAAATTCAATCACCTACTGGAGAAGTGATTAGGATTACAGGAGATAAACCACGTAAACCCATGAAATTCATATCAGTAATGAAAGTTGCTAATTATGAACGAAAACAAGGAATAGTGTATATGATTTCAGTAATCATTAGCACTAAGGGAAAAGATCTTAAGGAAATACCAGTAGTATCAGAATATTCTGATATATTTCCAGAAGATTTACCGGGATTACCTCCAGACAGGGAAGTAGAATTTAGGATTCATCTAATTCCAGGAACTACACCGATAGCCAAGGCACCTTATCGGTTAGCACCCACAGAAATGTTAGAATTGAAAAAGCAATTAGATGAATTACTAAGTAAAGGATTCATACAACCTAGTTCATCCCCTTGGGGAGCGCCAGTGTTGTTTGTGAAGAAAAAGGATGGTTCAATGAGAATGTGTATCGATTATAGAGAATTGAATAAGGTTACAATTAAGAATCGATATCCATTACCTAGGATTGATGATCTTTTTGATCAACTTCAGGGGGCTAGATATTTTTCTAAGATAGATTTACGCTCCGGATACCATCAATTGAAGGTACAAGAAGAAGACATACCTAAGACTGCTTTCAGAACTAGGTATGGTCATTACGAGTTTACAGTCATGCCCTTCGGGTTAACGAATGCACCTGCAGCATTCATGGACATGATGAATAGGATCTGTAAACCGTACTTGGATAAATTTGTAATTGTCTTCATAGACGATATACTTATTTATTCCAAAAGTCAGGACGAACATTGTCAGCACTTGCATGCACTCTTAACTTTGTTAAGAAAAGAAAAGTTGTATGCCAAATTCTCGAAATGCGAATTTTGGCTAAAGGAAGTGCAATTCTTAGGACACATGATAAATCATGAAGGTATTCATGTAGATCCTGCTAAGATAGAGGCAATTACCAAATGGAAGGTTCCACAAACAGCAATGGAAATAAGAAGTTTTATAGGTTTAGCTGGGTATTATAGACGGTTTATTAAGGATTTTTCCAAGATAGCTGTACCATTAACTAAGTTAACCTGTAAAGCCACTAAGTTTGAATGGGGACCTAAACAGGAAGAAGCTTTTAGAATCCTGAAGCAGAAACTAACCCATGCACCAATCTTAGCTTTACCAGAAGGAACTGAAGATTTTGAAGTATATTGTGATGCTTCAAAATTAGGATTTGGATGTGTGCTTATGCAACGCAAGAAGGTAATTGCGTACGCATCAAGGCAATTGAAAAAGCACGAAGAAAACTATACGACTCATGATTTAGAATTAGGAGCCGTAATTTTTGCCCTTAAGATTTGGAGACATTATCTTTACGGAAGTAAATTTACTGTCTACACAGACCACAAAAGTTTAAGATATATATTTGGGCAAAAAGAGTTAAACATGAGGCAAAGGAGATGGATGGAAATTTTAAGCGACTACGACTGTGATATTCAATATCACGAGGGAAAAGCAAATGTAGTTGCAGATGCATTAAGTCGTAAGTATTATGAAAAACAACGACGGGTTCGTGCTCTCAGATTAAATCTACAAGTAGATTTAATGGAGCAATTGAAACATGTTCAGAAGACAGCAATAGAAGACGTTGCTGAAGGAATGAAAGGACGAATCAAAGACTTAGAACAAGGAGCAGATGGAATTTGGAGATTCCACAAAAGTAGAATTTGGGTACCTAAGCAGGGAGACTTAAGACCTAAGATTTTAGAAGAAGCTCATAAATCTAGGTATACCATGCACCCAGGAAACAATAAGATGTACCAAGATTTAAGAAAGAACTTTTGGTGGATAGGAATGAAAAAGGACATAGCCAGCTATGTTTCTAAATGTCTTACTTGTTCACAAGTTAAAACCTTCAGGGTTACTACAACAGTTAGAGATGCCAGTATGGAAATGGGAACTTATAACAATGGATTTTGTTACTAAGTTACCCAAAACCAGAAAAGGTAATAATGCGATTTGGGTAATTGTGGATCGATTAACCAAATCAGCTCACTTTCTACCTATGAAAGAAACCTTTAGCATGGAAAGACTCGCTAAATTGTATGTAGATGAAGTTGTATCCTTACATGGAGTTCCACTCTCCATTGTTTCGGATAGAGATAGTCGTTTTACTTCTCATTTCTGGAAAAGCTTCCAGCAAGCAATGGGAACTCGACTAAATCTAAGTACTGCATATCATCCACAAACAGATGGGCAAAGTGAAAGGACAATCCAAACTCTAGAAGACATGCTTCGAGCATGTGTAATAGATTTTGGTGGAAGTTGGGATGATCATTTACCATTAATTGAATTCTCCTATAATAATAGTTATCATTCAAGTATTGACACTGCTCCATTTGAGGCACTGTATGGAAGAAAGTGCAGAACTCCAGTTTGTTGGGCAGAAATAGGAGAAAGTCAATTATCAGGACCTGAAATAGTGCAAGAAACAACTGATAAGATTACTCAAATCAAGGAAAGACTGAAGACGGCTCGAGATCGCCAGAAGAGTTATGCAGACAATAGAAGCAAGCCATTAGAATTCCAAGTTGGAGACAGAGTAATGTTGAAAGTTTCTCCTTGGAAATGAGTAGTCAGATTTGGAAAGAAAGGAAAGCTAAGTCCCAGATACGTAGGACCATTTTCGGTGATCCAACGTATAGGACCAGTAGCTTATCGTTTACAATTACCGGAAGAATTATCTGGAGTACATAATGTATTTCATGTATCCAATCTCAAGAAATGCTTATCAGATGAATCACTGGTAGTACCTCTTCAAGACATAGAGGTAAACGAAAAGTTGAAATTTGTTGAGAAACCTCTTCAAATTGAGGATCGAAAGATCAAGTTTCTCAAGCACAAACGATTAGTGCTAGTTAAAGTAAAGTGGGATTCAAAGAGGGGAGCTGAATACACTTGGGAACTGGAATCAGAAATGAAGAAAAAGTATCCACACTTATTCCAGTAAATCTCGAGGACGAGATTTTTCTTAAGGTGGGGAGAATGTAACAACTCTCATCAAAAGTCATATTTATTAAATTAATTAGTCCAATAGGAAACCCTAATTGAGACACCCAAGTGATTCTGAACAAACCCTAAAATTTTCATAATTTTCAGAATCAGGATTAGGGCCCCTAAAACTCAAGGGGGGATAAACCCTAGTGGACGATTATCCAAATTGTGAGCTGTAGAAATCAAATTTTCGAAATCCACCAACTCAGCAAGCCTACCCATGCACGTAGCTACCCTATGAATATAGGTTGGCAGTCGCGTAGCGCGACGACTAAGGGGGTAGGCAGTCGCGCTACGCGACGGGGTAAAATTTTCAGTATAAATAGGGTGGTTTGGGACTTGATTCTGAGAGTTGAAACGACGTACAAATCCGCAAAATTCACTGAATTACGTTAGAATTACTACACAAACACACACGGGTATCGAAATTCTGCTGCAAAACAGGGTATTAGCACAATCGCTGCTACGATTCATTTATCCGACGATCAATATATCCAATGGATGTTTAAGTGCCGCCCACATTAGGGTTATACTTTATCGTTCGTCATTAATTTGACGGATCATCGTTAATTCGATGGATAAAGTATTATACTTTGTCGTTCGTTGTTAATTCAACGGATCATCGTTAATTCGATGGATGAAGTATTGCATTTTGTCATTCATTGTGAGAATTTGATCTCGTGAATTATCGTAATTGCTGGATTGATTACTAACCCAGTTTTGTGTGCATTGTTATTATATTAGGTTAACAAGGCTAAATCATAGATTAGACTCTGACCATATTAAATCAGCAATGTGAGTCATTCTCTCTTTTTATCAAATTTGTTTATAAAAACATGTTTATTTTCAAAGTTATAATTACGGGGATTAAGTCTTTGTAATCACCAAGTTACAGCCGGTATGTGGGGTTTTGTATACATTACTTGATAATCGTCACCATTGGGGCAGCCAATTGGGGGATATGACCATAGTCACAGATTCGGTCGAGTGACAAATACCGTGGGTAGTTGGTTGATAATAGAAACATTGTAATCGCTCTTAATACTGTAAATTATAACAAATGTGTCATTTTAGTAAATAGAATGATTCACTCAGTATTTCCCGCTGACAAAACCTTTTTCAAACATGTTTCAGGTGATCTGTTGTAATTCAGGAAAAGTGCTGGGGAGCATTTCAAGCTTAAGATAGTGGCTCATTATAAAATAAAGAAATAAGTTTTGTAATATAACGATTTCCTAGAAAAATCATACTATTGTAAATTATCGGGGTTTTATCCCGAATGGTGAAATAAAATAATCGGGGAAAAATTTTAGCTTTAAACGATCCTGTTTCCGCTGTTAAACTCAATTAAATCAATACCGCAGTATTTCTGTCCCGCGGCTCCTGAAACGGGTCAAACCGGGTCGGGGGTCGTGACAAATACCCCCAATCCAAGCCCCTCCACACTCCATAGTCTCATATCAATTGGTTGCATGATAACTTTTTAAGGGACGAATGGCTTATATAATTAAGAAAATAGTGCAATCGGCCAAATTATGGATTTGGTTCCTACGCTTTAAATTTATTGATATAGTCTCCAAGTGTGATATTTGGTTTCATTTGTGGTTCTATGTAACGCCCCAAAATCCAGATGTTATATATTCGAGATATGTCCTTATGCGTTATGTTATGAAATAAATAACTAGGCCATTTAACTAGGTTAAATGCCCGGTTTAGACTATTAAAAGAGAAAAGTAGTGCCAAATATGTTTTAAAGGCAAACTCGAGGGGTTAAAGTGTATAAGATGAAATGTTGGGTTAAATAAGAAAATATCACACACAAACACACACTCTGCGTGTGTTCTCGATGGTTCAGGAGCTCCAAAGGAGCTCAACCCTAACTCAACCTTAAAGCTTCAAATTGAAGAATGAATCCAGGCCCAAATTCACAACCGAGCATGAATTAGTGATCACCTTTACAAGGGGATCGTAAGGTATGTCTTAAATCAAAGATTGGTGATCATGTGTGAAGCGGGTTATGTTCTAATCCGTAAGATAATGTGAAATTGATCATGTATAAGTGTTAGAATCGTTATATAGAACATAGGTTATGTATGGTTTGTGTTAATTTGATGTTTAGAGGTGAAACCCACTTGTTTTGGTAAGGATGATGACTTGAATGATCATCCATGTTCAATTCTTGTTGATTGTTGATGAATTATGATGGATATGATGAATTCTTGTGAGTGGAATTGAAAGAAATGTGGTGGTGATATGTTTGATGTTTATGTGTGAATGTTATATGTTGATTACTAGTAGGATTTGATGAATTATATATGAACTTGTAAGATTTATGCATAAATTAGTTGTATGTTATGCTTAAAAGGTAGTACTCACATCAAGTGTATGATGAAATGTATATAGTGTCGTCCGTATAGTCAATTATGATGTTGCGGGTATATGTTGATAAGTCGATGATTACATATGGTTAATAGATGATTTTGAAAGTCAACAAGTATAAGAAACATGATTTGACTCGTTGTCGTAAAGGTAGGTTTATAGGAAGTCGTTGGGTACATGTTATGTTAATATGCGTTATGCGTGATTACATGATGAATTACATGAGTTGGAAAGAAGATGAAGTTGATTTCTATGTAGTATGCTTGTTAGAAATGACTAAGGGAAGTTAAGTGTGGATTATGCGATTGGTAGGATTGTTAACATGTACAAATAGGTATGCTAACAAGAATGTGGTTTCGATGGCATGGAAGTGTAGGGACCATGTCGAGACGGCCTCAAGCAAGATGTGCTAACGGGTCAAGAAGGGGCAAGGATCGGATACGAGCGCGGACGCATAAGGTAAGTGATTTCTGTAATCACTTCTTAGATTGTTAAGTAATATGGTGTTTTAATTAATTAAACATGATGTTTGAGGGTAGTTATGTGTTGAAGTCCTTCGTCGTAAGTGTTGGGGTTAAAGTTGACTAAAATGCCCTTGGTGGGTATTTTGGGCGAACGACCTGTAAAAAATGTTTAGAAATAAGATAAATGACCAAGTGAATAATTAGGATAAGTACGGAAGCGAAATGTATGTTTTTGAGAGTCAAATGCAATGAAATACAAAAATACCCTTAACGGGTCAAAGTAAGCTTTTGAGTAAAATGAGTTTAAAGAATGCAAGATATCCGAGAATTTAATCTTTTATAATAGGCGTCATTGATATTATTAGGTATATAAGAATTTATGGTCAAATAAACAAGTTAGATGGATAAATGCATGAACGGGACAGGATATGGAAAAAAGGTAACAAGCCGAAGGCTTAAAAGTCTGGAATTTTGTTAATCCGGATGTCGGGTCTTAACTCCATAAGATGGAGAATTAAATTACGGACGCGTAGGAAAAAGAATCGGGTAAAACGGACCAATAATGAAGAAGTTATGGCCGTTTCCGTGAAATCGGATCGCGCTGGAAATATGCAGCAACCAGCTGCAAACCTTCTGTCGTTTTGAGGGGGTCGCGTCACGCGACGGCCCGTCGCGTCGCGCGACGGGTGTAGTTTCTCCGAAAAGTTGTTTCCGTGTCTTATTTGCTGCTGGGAACTCGTTTAAAGGCGTTTTAAGTCACGTGCGTCTAATTTAACTCATATTTATGTGATCTTAAGGGTATGCACGTAGGTAAATAGGTTCGTATGTATGTTTATAAGGATGTGAATAAGTACGTGAGTGTATGTAGGTATGTGTATGGAGAATAGGCATGTACGAGTTTGGTATACCGCAATCAGGTATGTATGTATGTATGTATGTATGTATGTATGTATGTATGTATGTATGTATGTATGTATGTGAATGTGTGATGTCATGACCATACGTAACAATGTAGGTATGTGTGTATGTAGATACTTATAGAATGATTTAAGTGTATCTATATGTAAGGATGCATGTAGGTTAGTACTTATGTGTGTACATATGTATGTCGGGAGATAATGTGTATGAAGTTTAAGTATGAACATAATTCTTTCGGTACGATTATGTGGTTATGTTGTTAAATTCGTGTACATGGAGTTATAAGTGTGATGCAGGAATAGCAAAGAGGACTCACCACGAATTATATGACAGGATGGAAAAGCTGGAATGTAAAGAATTAATGAAACGAGAAATCGATGTGAACAAACCTTGTATGTTTATAATGCGTACTAATGTTGTAAATTTTATGTGGTGAGCGCAGGTAATACCAGTCACGAGGATATCCAAGGATTGGAGATCGAGGATCGAGTCACAAGATAGATTGTACGGGAGTGCCGAGTACGTAATTGAGTGAAGTCTGTTTATGATTCCTTGTTGTAAATAAGTATAATAAATGTAATTATTGAGAAAAATTAACCCTAGAAATGAGATTAAGTGTGTCAAAGTGTTTGTAACTAAAGGAATTTTTATGGTACGAATTTTCCGCTGCGACTTTAGTCAAATACGAATTAGAGTGTTATAAGTTGGTATCAGAGCCCTGGTTTGAGGGAATCAAGTACGAGAAGGTAAGTACTTGAACTCAAACTTGTGTGCTCTTGAGATAAGAAACCCGTACAATCTAAGACTCGATCAAGATCCAAAGGTAAAAGTTAATGTAATTATGTACTTATGTATACGTATAAAGAAACTGACGGTTTTGTATGTGCAAGGTAGGCATAAGTGTTTGAAGAGGATGATATGTGAATGCAGTTTAGGATGAATACTAAGCAGGCAAAGAGGTAGTAAGCCAAAGTTGAATCCAGGTACGTAAATTCGTTATGTGGGTATATGTAATAGTAAAATTCATTAAGAGAAGGAAAATGTTAAATGAAGGATAATGATAGTATAGTAATGAAGTACTGAAAGGGATACACGCGCCGAAACCTAAGTCTACGGACATAAGGTGACAATTACATGAAGGCACGAAACTACTATGTGGATTGTGTACCTGGCCAGTACACGAGAAACGTATGACGTTCGTGAGATCATGATAATTGTTACAGGTATGTCCGGTAGAGTTGGGTAGTGGGCGGGCGTGTGGGTGAAATGGGAAGTGAGACTCGCGGGAAATTGAGAGTACTATGTAAGAATGAAAAACATGCCTGATGAGAATGAAGGATGTTGAATCCGTGATTAAGTGCGGATCAACAAGATATGAATGATATGTTTGAATCCGTGAGACGGATTCAGGGAATGAAAGATATGAATGATATGTTTGAATCCGTGCGACGGATTCAAGGATGAAAGGCATGAATGGAATGTTTGAATCCGTAAAACGGATTCAAGGAAAGGAAATGTAGAAATGATATGTTTGAATCTGCGAAACAGATTCAACACATGTAAGAAATGAAAGATGTGAATGATACGATTGAAATCCGTTAGATGGATTCAAATCATGGAAGGAAGGAAAGGTATAAATGGTATGTTTGGAACCGCTAGACGGATTCGAAACATAGGAGTAATGAAAGGTATGAACGTTACGTTTGAATCCGCAAGACGGATTTAAAATAATAAAAAGGATGGAATTAGTCCACATCGGAACGTGTCGATAGTTTGACCGTGGTTGTGTCAAACGAGTCATATGGGTAAATGTAAAGTAAATAAACAAAAGAATGATCGTAACAGGCATGCAAAACCTAAGTTGTGAAATGAAAGAAAGAAGTTTTGAACCAGTTAGGTGTTAAATGTGTTAGTAATAGACACTTATGAGTCATAATAAATAACGGGCTACGACCCGGACAATAAATTAAGTATGAACAAAAAAAAATGATAAGTTTTGCTAACAATACCGAAATGATGCAATGAATGTTTTTGCACATATGCATGAATGGAAAGAAGTACGGACGTGTGCCTCAGTACTTACACAATAATTAAGAAATGTCAGTTAAGCTTTGAAGAGTCAAATGAAGGTTGACGAAATAAGTAATTAGAATGAAAGAATTACATGTAAGAAATGGAATGTGTGATATGTTACAGCCTGGACGCAGGAAATTGTAGACTTATTATAAGTGGGTAATCCCCTAATATAATGAATGTTTAAATGAAATATGCTAACCGCCAATTTTGTTGATGAAAATGTTAGAATTATTGATGTGATGGGACAAATCATATTGGTGAAAGAATATGCACGAGCGGAAGCTCGTTATAAGGATGAATGAAACCTGGTCTGTTACGGCTAGTACTCGAGAAGAATATGTTCGATCTGGGTTACAGATCGTCGGTTTGCGAAATGAAAAGAGGTTAGTAAGATGTTTAACTTATGTTGGATAGATATAAACTAGTATGATACACCTGTATACATGTAAATTAAGTAATGTATGAAGTGAAAGCAATAGTGATGTGAAATGGACAAAATGATTTAAAGGTAACGTAAAGGTATGCAAGGTACAAGTAACTGTAGAAACGTAGAAGGATGTTCACGTTAGAGTTAAGTACGTAAGTGTGTATGATTACAGATTGAGGAAGTATGTGTATTGACCCGTTGTTGACAGGTTAAGGAAATGAAAATGGTATGCGAAAGTATGATAAGGAAGGTATGGAAGGGTTATGAAGAAGTCAATTGTATGAATAGTTTATGAATTGAGAATGTATAGCTACTCATTACTATGATGTATTAGTTAAAGTTAAACATATCTGAGTATATACAATTTCGATGCAAGATCGTATAGTTGATAAAAACATTATGAATGTGAAATGAACAAATGAGAATGTTAGTAATGGGATGTTGGAACGGTTGCAAGTAAGTAAGAAGGTATATGATGCATATGATATATGAGTGTTAGAATAATGAATGAACAATTAGCTATGAAGGCTGGTAGGAATTAGCGTTATTAGTGAAAGCGACACTAATAAGAACTCCAGAGCGGGTTCTTTAAGAAAGAAGATGGTCATTGTGATGGGCTAGCCATAGAGAAGAATTAATTAGTGTTAAATAAGAGGTAAGAAAGGTTTCGGGGACGAAACCTCATTTAAGGTGGGTAGACTTGTAACGCCCCAAAATCCAGATGTTATATATTCGAGATATGTCCTTATGCGTTATGTTATGAAATAAATAACTAGGCCATTTAACTAGGTTAAATGCCCGGTTTAGACTATTAAAAGAGAAAAGTAGTGCCAAATATGTTTTAAAGGCAAACTCGAGGGGTTAAAGTGTATAAGATGAAATGTTGGGTTAAATAAGAAAATATCACACACAAACACACACTCTGCGTGTGTTCTCGATGGTTCAGGAGCTCCAAAGGAGCTCAACCCTAACTCAACCTTAAAGCTTCAAATTGAAGAATGAATCAAGGCCCAAATTCACAACCGAGCATGAATTAGTGATCACCTTTACAAGGGGATCGTAAGGTATGTCTTAAATCAAAGATTGGTGATCATGTGTGAAGCGGGTTATGTTCTAATCCGTAAGATAATGTGAAATTGATCATGTATAAGTGTTAGAATCGTCATATAGAACATAGGTTATGTATGGTTTGTGTTAATTTGATGTTTAGAGGTGAAACCCACTTGTTTTGGTAAGGATGATGACTTGAATGATCATCCATGTTCAATTCTTGTTGATTGTTGATGAATTATGATGGATATGATGAATTCTTGTGAGTGGAATTGAAAGAAATGTGGTGGTGATATGTTTGATGTTTATGTGTGAATGTTATATGTTGATTACTAGTAGGATTTGATGAATTATATGTGAACTTGGAAGATTTATGCATAAATTAGTTGTATGTTATGCTTAAAAGGTAGTACTCACATCAAGTGTATGATGAAATGTATATAGTGTCGTCCGTATAGTCAATTATGATGTTGCGGGTATATGTTGATAAGTCGATGATTACATATGGTTAATAGTTGACTTTTGAAAGTCAACAAGTATAAGAAACATGATTTGACTCGTTGTCGTAAAGGTAGGTTTATAGGAAGTCGTTGGGTACATGTTATGTTAATATGCGTTATGCGTGATTACATGATGAATTACATGAGTTGGAAAGAAGATGAAGTTGATTTCTATGTAGTATGCTTGTTAGAAATGACTAAGGGAAGTTAAGTGTGGATTATGCGATTGGTAGGATTGTTAACATGTACAAATAGGTATGCTAACAAGAATGTGGTTTCGATGGCATGGAAGTGTAGGGACCATGTCGAGACGGCCTCAAGCAAGATGTGCTAACGGGTCAAGAAGGGGCAAGGATCGGATACGAGCGCGGACGCATAAGGTAAGTGATTTCTGTAATCACTTCTTAGATTGTTAAGTAATATGGTGTTTTAATTAATTAAACATGATGTTTGAGGGTAGTTATGTGTTGAAGTCCTTCGTCGTAAGTGTTGGGGTTAAAGTTGACCAAAATGCCCTTGGTGGGTATTTTGGGCGAACGACCTGTAAAAGATGTTTAGAAATAAGATAAATGACCAAGTGAATAATTAGGATAAGTACGGAAGCGAAATGTGTGTTTTTGAGAGTCAAATGCAATGAAATACAAAAATACCCTTAACGGGTCAAAGTAAGCTTTTGAGTAAAATGAGTTTAAAGAATGCAAGATATCCGAGAATTTAATCTTTTATAATAGGCGTCATTGATATTATTAGGTATATAAGAATTTATGGTCAAATAAACAAGTTAGATGGATAAATGCATGAACGGGACAGGATATGGAAAAAGGGTAACAAGCCGAAGGCTTAAAAGTCTGGAATTTTGTTAATCCGGATGTCGGGTCTTAACTCCATAAGATGGAGAATTAAATTACGGACGCGTAGGAAAAAGAATCGGGTAAAACGGACCAATAATGAAGAAGTTATGGCCGTTTCCGTGAAATCGGATCGCGCTAGAAATATGCAGCAACCAGCTGCAAACCTTCTGTCGTTTTGAGGGGGTCGCGTCACGCGACGGCCCGTCGCGTCGCGCGACGGGTGTAGTTTCTCCGAAAAGTTGTTTCCGTGTCTTATTTGCTGCTGGGAACTCGTTTAAAGGCGTTTTAAGTCACGTACGTCTAATTTAACTCATGTTTATGTGATCTTAAGGGTATGCACGTAGGTAAATAGGTTCGTATGTATGTTTATAAGGATGTGAATAAGTACGTGAGTGTATGTAGGTATGTGTATGGAGAATAGGCATGTACGAGTTTGGTATACCGCAATCAGGTATGTATGTATGTATGTGAATGTGTGATGTCATGACCGTACGTAACAATGTAGGTATGTGTGTATGTAGATACTTATAGAATGATTTAAGTGTATCTATATGTAAGGATGCATGTAGGTTAGTACTTATGTGTGTACATATGGATGTCGGGAGATAATGTGTATGAAGTTTAAGTATGAACATAATTCTTTCGGTACGATTATGTGGTTATGTTGTTAAATTCGTGTACATGGAGTTATAAGTGTGATGCAGGAATAGCAAAGAGGACTCACCACGAATTATATGACAGGATGGAAAAGCTGGAATGTAAAGAATTAATGAAACAAGAAATAGATGTGAACAAACCTTGTATGTTTATAATGCGTACTAATGTTGTAAATTTTATGTGGTGAGCGCAGGTAATACCAGTCACGAGGATATCCAAGGATTGGAGATCGAGGATCGAGTCACAAGATAGATTGTACGGGAGTGCCGAGTACGTAATTGAGTGAAGTCTGTTTATGATTCCTTGTTGTAAATAAGTATAATAAATGTAATTATTGAGAAAAATTAACCCTAGAAATGAGATTAAGTGTGTCAAAGTGTTTGTAACTAAAGGAATTTTTATGGTACGAATTTTCCGCTGCGACTTTAGTCAAATACGAATTAGAGTGTTATAAGTTGGTATCAGAGCCCTGGTTTGAGGGAATCAAGTACGAGAAGGTAAGTACTTGAACTCAAACTTGTGTGCTCTTGAGATAAGAAACCCGTACAATCTAAGACTCGATCAAGATCCAAAGGTAAAAGTTAATGTAATTATGTACTTATGTATACGTATAAAGAAACTGACGGTTTTGTATGTGCAAGGTAGGCATAAGTGTTTGAAGAGGATGATATGTGAATGCAATTTAGGATGAATACTAAGCAGGCAAAGAGGTAGTAAGCCAAAGTTGAATCCAGGTACGTAAATTCGTTATGTGGGTATATGTAATAGTAAAATTCATTAAGAGAAGGAAAATGTTAAATGAAGGATAATGATAGTATAGTAATGAAGTACTGAAAGGGATACACGCGCCGAAACCTAAGTCTACGGACATAAGGTGACAATTACATGAAGGCACGAAACTACTATGTGGATTGTGTACCTGGCCAGTACACGAGAAACGTATGACGTTCGTGAGATCATGATAATTGTTACAGGTATGTCCGGTAGAGTTGGGTAGCGGGCGGGCGTGTGGGTGAAATGGGAAGTGAGACTCGCGGGAAATTGAGAGTACTATGTAAGAATGAAAAACATGCCCGATGAGAATGAAGGATGTTGAATCCGTGATTAAGTGCGGATTAACAAGATATGAATGATATGTTTGAATCCGTGAGACGGATTCAGGGAATGAAAGATATGAATGATATGTTTGAATCCGTGCGACGGATTCAAGGATGAAAGGCATGAATGGAATGTTTGAATCCGTAAAACGGATTCAAGGAAAGGAAATGTAGAAATGATATGTTTGAATCTGCGAAACAGATTCAACACATGTAAGAAATGAAAGATGTGAATGATACGATTGAATTATATTTGAAGTTCGACGAAACTTGTTTTGTATCTCCTTTGACGAAACCTGGATATCAATTCGACGTAACTTGACTTAATTAAGTTGAACGATGAAACTTGCTGAGATAACATTTGACGTAACTTGATGGAGACAAAACCTGGTTATTGACGAAACCCTAGTGATAAATGATAATGCTCAATTAAGGACGAAACTTATAATGATCTAAAGGCTCGACGAATCTTCTGATGATGAAATCTGAGCACGACGAAACCTTGTGTTTGACGAATCCTCTTTGATGAATCACTGTTCTTGACGAAAACTATGATGATTATCGCCTTATCGACGAAACCTAAAGATTCTGGTGAAAGTTTGTTGTGACGAAACTCTAAGTGCTGAAACAATATCGACGAAAATTAATAATTGGATGACGAAACTCCTTTGAACTTCAGGTTTGACGAAACTTATTTGTAAAATGATGCGACGAAACCCGTTGACCAACGACGAAACCTGGTATAAGTTGACGAAACTTCTGAATGATCTGAGTCGACGAAACTGTAGTGTGTGTGACGAAACTTGGTGGAAACAAATGATCGACGAAACCTCAATTGTCAGACTCTATGCGACGAAACCTGCTATGAGTTGACGAATCCTCTTATTTAAACTGTGATAAATGACGAAACTCAGGTGATCTCAGGTGATAAATGACAAAACTTAGGTGGTTGTCGGCGAAACTCTGAATGATTAAAATCTATGACGAAACCTTGACTTGATTTAAATAATTTATGACGAAACCTGATGTACCTTAGGGATAAGATCACAAGAGTTGGTAAGATTTTGGTGACCTTTTTCAAATAACCTTATCCTTTTTTCTGACACAAGGTGACACAATTTCAAACAACACTTTACTTTCTGCTGTTTTGAAGCTTCCTATTTTCAACAAGACATCATCACATGCACATAATTGTCAAACAATAATATAATAATCTACAAACACTTCAATTTAAAATCAACACATATCAAACAGAGATATTATATCAAGAACAGTTATGAACTCGTTGAAGATTATGAAGAACAACTTGAATACCGATGAACAAACTTGATGATTTCGGCCATTTTTTTACCGGAGAAATTTTTCGAACACTATTTTGCTTAAACTTTCAACCAAAAACCAAAAACTAACTTGTAGACAAGCAATATAACAGGTTTTCAATAAAAATTATAGCAAAATAAAACAATGTAAAACACTGATTTTTAACAAAATTTCTAGAAAAGATAATTTTCAAGAACAAACAAACTGAAAATAGTTAAGAACACTTGTTCCAAACAACACAATGTTTGGTTTTAAAACAAGGATAAGAGCCAATGCTCTGATACCACTTGTAGGTCCCGATTCTCGGAGGATCGAATACGAAACCGAATCCTTGTTTATCACAAACACGGTCACGGGTGCGGAATCCCCGTAACGATGCCAAACCAAACACGGATAATAACAACATGGTATAACCAATGAAACACAATCAATTGATTAACGTGGATGAGAACAAGTATCAAACAAATACACACAATGTTTGAAATAAACCTCTCACAGTGGGTATGCTCTCATAAGTTTCACACAGAAACTATGAGGTGTTTATATAGCAGCCTGGGCCCAACAGTGACGAAACTAGGATTGGGCCCGACGAAACTTCACATGGGCCTGACGAAACATCCTAGATGACGAAACTCTAGGAGTTTCGTCACCTATCATGACGAAACATGGGTGTGAGATGACGAAACCTTCAAAGCTTTGATGAAACTCCTATTTTGTCATTTAGTATGGTGAAACCCTAGAGTTTCATCGTGTTTTGTCTTTTAGTCATGGTGAAACCTTAGAGTTTCATCATGAATGGGAGTTTCGTCATGTCATCAGGGAGTTTCCCCATGATGAAGTTTTGGCCCAGTGAAGGTCTTGGCCCAATGAAGGTTAAGCCCAAATGAGTTTTGGCCCAAGAGACTATATAAACACACAAACAAACAACTAATACCCTAAATGCAACATGCATTGTTTGTTTAACGTTACAAAACAAATTAGATAAACTTGTCGGACCCAAGTAGGATATCCGACTTGGTCTTCATTCCGTTAAAGGCTCGAACCGAACGTGCCACGTCCACACAAAAGTTCAAACTCGTCAAAAGGTAATCCAACTAATGTTTCATCATTTTAATGGTGCTTCAAATGACATGAATATCATTTTAGGGGTGTTCACGGCTTAGTTTGAAACTGTGAAACCATCCAAACTGGTCATAGATTTGGTTTCACCATCCAAACCAGCTATCGGTTTGGTTTCACGATCGCTTTTTTTTCTTAACCTTAAGTCGGTCAGATTAAAAAAAGTTCAAAACATAGTGAACGATTTGGTTAACAGTTTATACCCAAAACTGGTGATTTCGCTCGGCCGATTTAAAAAAATTCAAACCGCAATGAACGCATGGGTTTATAGTTTATAACCAAAACCGACCATAAAAACCGAACTGGTTCGTAAAACTAGTATATATTTTTATTTTTTATAAATTGTTTATTTTTCATATATTTAACTATTTATATTTATATTATATATTATGTTTAATTAAATTAAATTGGGTCTAAATTTTTAATAGAAATGTAATTGGAGCCCAAATATTAAACCTATCTAATAGTTATTCTAACCTATTTCTTCTTTATAATTTAGCAAAAATTTTATGTGAGTAGGTTTCACTATTCAGTTTTAAGTGTTTTGATTGTCTATTGGAGTTTCTAGGCCAATGGGTGGATGTCATTTGGCATCCACTATTTTTTTTTATATTTATACTTACAAGTGTTAAAGCTATGTGTACAAGCCTCTATTGCATATAAACATTTATGTTATCTTCCGTTTCCATTTGACTATTTCTAAAATATAAAATATTCCCTTAAAGTAATAATATAAGTACCATATAACCCTTATTGTTTACTTTTAGTTTTAATAAACCCTAGTAGTATTATTTTATAATTCATCAAAAATTTTATGTGAGTAGGTTTCACTATTCAATTTTGAGTGTTTTGATTGGCTGTTAAAGTTTGTAGGCCAATGGCTGTTAGATTTTAAATTTCTTTCGTATGACGTCTTAATAAAAATTGCACCATAAAAATGAGGGGTTTTTTATCTTTAAATTGCCTATACTATTGCTAATTGAATCACCCAGATCGTAAAGTGCGATTCAAAAACTCAGGTCGTAAAACGCAATTCACAATGGTAAAACCCAGATCGTAAAACGCAATTCAAAAACCCAGGTCGTAAAACGCAATTCACAATGGTAAAACCTAGTTTGTAAAACGCAATTCACAATAATAAAACCCAGATCATAAAACGCAATGTTAAAACTTAGGTCGTAAAACGCAATTCACAATGATAAAACCTCAGATCATAAAATGCAATTGTTGAACCCGGGTCGTACAACGCAATTCACAGTGGTAAAACCCATATCATAAAACGCAATTCAAAAACCCAGGTTGTAAATGCAATTCACAAAATGTAACATCTGTCAAATTGGATTCCAAAAATCCGACCCGTTTTGAAATTTTGGATCATAATCCTTGAAACTCGGAAATTTTTCGTGAATTAAATAACCTTCGAAAGATTTTCTTTTAAAATTTTAATATAATTATCAATATGGTTATTTATTTATTAGTTTAGTTAATTGAATTAATTAAATTTACAAATAAAAGTTTTATTCTTTTTATTTTTAGAAAAATAACCTAGTTAGTTGTTAGGTTTCAAAGTTAGTTTGAGGTGATATAAGTTATATAACTTAACCAAGTTAGACTTTCTAGTTAACTAAGTCTTTAATAGTTAAGGGGTTAATTGGTAACATTTTTCCTTCACACCAAAAATTAAAAATAAAATAAAGCCCGCGAGTTTCGAACCCGGGCCTGCTAGCTCACCAAGTAACAGCCAAACCACTCCGCCAAAGCCTTCATATTGTTCAAACTTCATACCTCCTAAAACTTACATCGGCGATAATTTCGTTTAATTCTCTTTTGAAACCGCCGAAACAACCGACAGCAAACAATTAGCTGTTCCTTTCCTTTCTTGCTCGCTGATTGATCGGAGCTGATTCTTAAAATCCGTGTTTCCATCTTGTTATCAATCACGAATCTACACCAAAATCATGACTTCATCACCTCTACGTAACCCCCTATATATACCACCACAAACATGTTTCGACACATCGATATTCCTCAAACAACCCTCATCACTCGCCACACGGACCCCTGCATCCTCTCACTTAGCTTGCAGTCGCCGGAGACTCGGTGTTGGCGACCGAAAGAGCCCATTTACGCAACCTGTTTCGGACACCTCTCCCACGATATTCAGCCGCACTCTATCTCCCTCACCCTCCTCCATTGTTCGTTCAACGAGTATGTGGTCGTGGGTTCGAGTCCCACGGATGGCGCCAATTGAAGAGCCAAAGAATCGAATTAGGGCCGAAGCCTGTAATCGAGGGTTTGGATCTTGTGAGAGAAACTGGAGACTTCGCCCTGCAAAACAGAAAACCGTTAGGCTCGCCGCAGAGATGGGAGGGCCCCTCTGCGACCACCCTCCGGCGTGAGGATAAGTATTGGTAGAGAGAGAAAGTAGAGAGAGAAAGTGTTGAAAAATTAAATTAATCAACAATAAATTTATTAATTACCGAGTTGTCAGCCAAACCAGTTTGTTCCAACTTGACAAACTGATTAAAGAAAGGTAGAAGGAGACTGTCCCGTTGTCGGACGAATTTAAAGAACACGCAAAATTAAAACCAACCTGGCGATTGAGATCGAAGATCCTTAAACGAGAAACTTGAACTGCACGGATGATTCCTGTCCTTAAAGGATTTTACGCGCTCGTATTGCTGTGAGCTGCAGCGTAAACTCCCAGGATTTAATGCAGAACTGATCTGGTATTCCAACAGCAATGGAAACCAGAAAACGCAGAAGCTGGAACGAAAACCGAATCACACAATTAAGAGAGAGAGAGCTGCGAAATTGGATGTATGGAATGAGTAGCTAGAGGCTTTTATTTATAGGTTGTGATCCTACCAGAGAATGAGAAAAACAGGGAGAGATATAACTATCCACAACCAATTCGAATTACCTATCCTATACGAATTCGGTTGCTGGATATCTATCTCATACGAATTCGATTTGCTATGGGATAACCCCCACTGTTTCGAATCCATCTCTAACTCCTTCTTATCTCATCTCATTCGGTTACAGATCTGACCCACCTGAAACCGAACCTTAGCTAAAAATAAAAGCTCCTCAGCTCCTAGCGACGATGCGTACGTGCGAAGTGCAAAGTGCGCCTCAAACGCGACCATTCGCGAGCTCGCGGGTCGGCTCGGCGCGCGTGTGGGCTTAGCCCACTTCTCAACCCATTTATCACTATGGAAACCCATAAGGGGTAATCCCTTATAAACCACTTAAAGTTCACTCCCTCCACCAATGTGGGATGGAGGAAACATACCAACTTGTATGTTTACCTCTTTAATATTTCCAACAATCCCCCACCAAGTTGGAATGTTTCCTTTCACTTAGACTAATGATGTCACTAGGTGTCACTAAGATTAAACCCAGTTTATGTTGATAAACAAGAAGAGACAGATTAGATGGTGTCCTATGGAATTAAACCATTAACCTGATAGCCCCCTTCGGTTTACCCCCACACATCACCAGTTGACTTTGCGTTCTCACTGAGCGCGAATATGGCCGTGCGCTATAAATCCTTTTCATGACCCTTTAGAAGATAAACCACTAATCTTCACTCGAGGCGGCACCACCCCTAGATCATATAGGCAAAGTTTTACATCATCCACGTTGCTTGGATGCCTCCAAAACTTTGTTAAGAGCATAAGCTCACCCTTGTTCTTGGCAACGACGTACTATCATACCTCACATGGATCTATCAAATTTGATAGTACCTTCTATCGTTAAGTGACTTCGTTTTTACCCATTAAACTTGAGAAATAGGAGCACTAAGTTCAAGTTGGGTTTCCATCACGAACGATTCTACGGTGGTTTTAGACCCATGTCTCTCGCGGTATTCACAACCAAATCTCTCGTCAGAGGTTTAGTAAACGGATCTGCCAAGTTCTTACTTGTATTGACATAGACAACCTTGATGGTACCACTTTCAAGCAGTTGTCTCACATAATTGTGCCGAAGACCTATGTGTCTTGACCTCCCATTATACACTGCGTTGTATACTTTAGATAGTGTGGCCTCACTATCACAATACATGGGAATAGACGGCATTGGAACATCCCACAGACAGATGTCAATAAGTAGATCTCTAATCCACTCCGCTTCCTTGCCAGCCGCAGCTAGCGCTATGAACTCAGCTTCCATAGTTGAGTGGGCAATACACGTCTGTTTCTTGCTCGCCCAAGAAATTGCTCCTCCTGCTAGAGTGTAAATCCACCCACTTGTAGATTTTGAATCATTGTTGCGATCAATCCAGCTTGCATCAGAATAACCTTCAAGTATTCTGGAAGATGACGTGTATGTCAGTTCTAAGTTACTGGTCCTTTTCAGGTATCCAAGTACTCTGCCCACTGCCTTCCAGTGTTCTGTCCCTGGATTAACAGTATACTGACTCAGTTTGCTTACAGCAAAAGCAATGTCAGGACGAGTGCAATGCGTTGCATACATCATACTTCCAATAGCACTCGCATACTCTAGTTGAGCCACTGCTCTTCCAGAGTTCACATTAAGTTTCACACTTGGATCAAACGGAGTATTAAACTCTTTAATATTTAAGTGTTGAAACTTAGTCAGAATTTTCTCTATGTAATGAGATTGACTAAGAGATATCTGACTTCCAGTTCTCTTCACCTTGATCCCAAGAATGGTATCAACTTCTCCTAGATCTTTCATCTTAAAGTTCGAGGACAAATATTTCTTAGTTTCAGAAATACCTTCAAGGTGAGTGCTAATGATCAACATATCATCAACATAAAGACAAATCACGACTGTATAACCGGGTTCGCATTTAGTATAAATACATCTATCAGCACTGTTGTGTCGAAACCCGAAAGCAGTCACAGTAGTGTCAAATCTCTCATGCCACTGTTTAGGAGCTTGCTTCAAACCATACAGAGATTTAATAAGTCTACACACTTTGTTCTCTTGTCCAGGCATCACAAACCCATCTGGTTGCTCCAAATAAATCTCCTCATTTAGATACCCATTTAGAAATGCTGTCTTTACATCCATTTGATGAATGTACAGCCCTTTCAAAGCAGACACCGCTATTAGAGTTCTAATAGAACTTATTCTAGCCACAGGTGCATAGGTATCAAAATAGTCGATCCCTTCTCTCTGCCTATACCCTTTAGCAACTAATCTCGCTTTATAGGCAGAGATAGATCCATCTGGATGATACTTCCTTTTGAAAATATATTTGGATCCAATAGGTTTCTTTCCCTTGGGTAGATCAGCTAACTCCCAAGTTCCATTTCCCATAATGGAATCCATTTCATCATTGACTGCCTCCTTCCACAAAGGGGCATCTCTAGATGACATTGCTTCGCTGAAAGTTTTAGGATCACCATCCAAATTTACAGCGAAAATGACATCTCTCGTCACTTTCTTTTGAGTTCCTTCAACCAGGTAAGAAAAGAAATCATCTCCATAACTTTTCTCTTTTCTAACTCTAGTACTTTTCCTTGGTTCTTCAACTATTGGTGAGGGTTGAACCCTTTTCTCAGAAGTACTAGAAGTTGTGGTGCCATTTGAGTTTTCATCATCTCTAGAAAACTTGTTCTCAAAGAATTCCACATCTCTGGATTCTACAACTATACCTGATTCGTCATCCAACAATCGGTAAGATTTACTATGCGAAGCATATCCAATGAATACACTCTTGAAAGCTCGTTCTCCCAGTTTGAGTGTCTTTGGATCAGGTACGCGATAGTAGGCAAGACACCCCCAAACCCTCAAATGCTCTAGGTTTGGTTTTCCTCCTTTCCACAACTCATATGGACTCGTAGGTATCACACGACTAGTGATCCTATTGTGAACATAACATGCGGTTAACACAGCTTCCCCCCACATATTACGAGGTAGACCCGATTGGTTTAACATACAGTTAGCCATCTCTACCAAGGTTCGGTTCTTTCTCTCAGCCAAACCATTTTGTTGGGGAGTATAAGGTGCAGTTCTCTCATGTATGATGCCTTCTTCTTCGCAGAATGCATCAAACTTTCGGTTAAAGTATTCTCCGCCTCTGTCCGAGCGAAGAATTTTAATGCGTTTCTCCTTTTGTTTTTCGACCTCAGCCTTATATATTTTGAATGCCTCAAAAGCTTCGTCTTTTGAATGCAACAAATAAACATATAAGTATCGGCTCGAGTCATCGCAGAAAGTGATAAAATATCTCTTACCCCCACGAGTAAGAACTCCATTCAGTTCACAAATATCTGAATGAATTAGTTCTAGTAGTGATGTATTGCGTTTATGAACACTTGGAAAAGGTTTCTTTGTGAATTTTGATTTAACACAAGTTTCGCATTTTTCAAAGTCTTTATCTTTTAATTTTAATAAACCTTTAGTTTGCATTTTTTCAATGTTTTTAATATTTGTATGAGCTAAACGTTTATGCCATAAAGAAATTGAACAAGCGATATAATCAGAAGACATAATTTCATTCAAATCAAAACCAATTGCATTACATTCACCAATACTAGAACTAACACTACCACCACTATCACTATCACTTTCATTCCCAAACCCATCAATCACTGAAACGCCCCCTTCATCCGAATCTTCTTCATCAATCCCATCTTCAGCTAAGTCAAGACGATACATTCCACCCGTGTTCTTTGCTTGACCCACATAGATGTCATTTAGAGAAAACTTCACACGAAGATTCTTGATAACCAGCTTGTAACCATTCCGATCAAATTTATCAGCAGAAACCAGACCCTTGGTGATACCAGGAACATGCAACACGTCCTGAAGGGTAACCACTTGACCATCTCTAAAGTTTAGTCGCACCGTGCCTTTACCATGTACTTCTACACGATGTCCATCAGCACACACCACCACTGTTCCTTGAGGAACAGGAGCATAAGTAATAAACGAGCCACGATTCCCACAAACATGAACAGTTGCTCCAGAATCCAAGAACCATCCTCTACATGCCACTATGCGTGTATATTGAGAAAGCATGTTAACTTCACCAAGACCCACACTGGCCACTAGATTGGTGACTTTCTCAACATCAACAGCACTTGTAGAACCAACCGTAGATCCAGATTTCCTCTGAGAGCACTCTCGTGCATAATGCCCTATTTCTCCACAAACATGGCATTTACCAGACCTCTTTGGTTGATGGTTGTTAGTGTGTTGTGTCTTCTTGAATTCTTTTTTCTTTGGTGCTGTAAACTTCTTATTCTTTGATGATGCCCCTTTTCCCTTTTGACCCGATCCTCCAGCAACATGATTCACATTCGATCCAACTTTACCCCTTTTGTCCCTGTTGCGCGTTTCCTTCTCAATTCGAAGGTGCTTCAACAGTTCATCCAAAGAGTAGTCCTCAGACTTGTGCATCATTCTCTTTGAGAAATCTTTCCAATTAGGAGGCAATTTTGCAATAATGACCCCTACTTGAAATATTTCTGGCAGCGGAATAGAAAGTGCAGTCAATTTGTTAACAAGAACTTGGAGTTCATGCACTTGCTCCAGGATTGACTTGTCATCGACCATTTGGAAGTCTAAGTACTTGGCAATAAGGTATTTGTTAGTACCTTCTTCATGAGCCTTGTACTTATCTTCCAAAGCTTTCCACAATTCTCTAGCACTTTTTACCGGCGCGTACAAGTCATAGAGACGATCCGAAAGAGAGTTTTTGATGTGGCCCAGGCAAAGATCTTCAGCTTCCTTACGGACAAGTCTTTGCTTTGCCAAATCTGCATCTGGTAGCTCTCCTGCCTCATGAGGAGGGTCATCAGGGATTGCAGGCAAATCAGGATCAAGGATATAGTAAAGTTTCAGCACAACTAGCATGAACTTAACCTTGTCCGCCCAGCGGGTACAGTTCTGACCATCGAATCTGTCCAACTTGACAAACTCTTGATTCATGAATCTCAGATTGGCTGTTGGTAGTTCAGCGTCCATTAATTCTAGCGATTAAACACAAAAAGTAAAATCCTTTAAGATTGTTGAAAAATTAAATTAATCAACATTAAATTTATTAATTACCGAGTTGTCAGCCAAACCAGTTTGTTCCAACTTGACAAACTGATTAAAGAAAGGTAGAAGGAGACTGTCCCGTTGTCGGACGAATTTAAAGAACACGCAAAATTAAAACCAACCTGGCGATTGAGATCGAAGATCCTTAAACAAGAAACTTGAACTGCACGGATGATTCCTGTCCTTAAAGGATTTTACGCGCTCGTATTGCTGTGAGCTGCAGCGTAAACTCCCAGGATTTAATGCAGAACTGATCTGGTATTCCAACAGCAATGGAAACCAGAAAACGCAGAAGCTGGAACGAAAACCGAATCACACAATTGAGAGAGAGAGAGCTGCGAAATTGGATGTATGGAATGAGTAGCTAGAGGCTTTTATTTATAGGTTGTGATCCTACCAGAGAATGAGAAAAACAGGGAGAGATATAACTATCCACAACCAATTCGAATTACCTATCCTATATGAATTCGGCTGTTGGATATCTATCTCATACGAATTCGATTTGCTATGGGATAACCCCCACTGTTTCGAATCCATCTCTATCTCCTTCTTATCTCATCTCATTCGGTTACAGATCTGACCCACCTGAAACCGAACCTTAGCTAAAAATAAAAGCTCCTCAGCTCCTAGCGACGATGCGTACGTGCGAAGTGCAAAGTGCGCCTCAAACGCGCCCATTCGCGCCTCAAACGCGACCATTCGCGAGCTCACGGCTCGGCTCGGCGCGCGTGTGGGCTTAGCCAACTTCTCAACCCATTTATCACTATGGAAACCCATAAGGGGTAATCCCTTATAAACCACTTAAAGTTCATTCCCTCCACCAATGTGGGATGGAGGAAACATACCAACTTGTATGTTTACCTCTTTAATATTTCCAACAATCCCCCACCAAGTTGGAATGTTTCCTTTCACTTAGACTAATGATGTCACTAGGTGTCACTAAGACTAAACCCAGTTTATGTTGATAAACAAGAAGAGACAGATTAGATGGTGTCCTATGGAATTAAACCATTAACCTGATAGCCCCCTTCGGTTTACCCCCACACATCACCAGTTGACTTTGCGTTCTCACTGAGCGCGAATATGGCCGTGCGCTATAAATCCTTTTCATGACCCTTTAGAAGATAAACCACTAATCTTCACTCGAGGCGGCATCACCCCTAGATCATATAGGCAAAGTTTTACATCATCCACGTTGCTTGGATGCCTCCAAAACTTTGTTAAGAGCATAAGCTCACCCTTGTTCTCGGCAACGACGTACTATCATACCTCACATGGATCTATCAAATTTGATAGTACCTTCTATCGTTAAGTGACTTCGTTTTTACCCATTAAACTTGAGAAATAGGAGCACTAAGTTCAAGTTGGGTTTCCATCACTAACGATTCTACTGTGGTTTTAGACCCATGTCTCTCGCGGTATTCACAACCAAATCTCTCGTCAGAGGTTTAGTAAACGGATCTGCCAAGTTCTTACTTGTCTTGACATAGACAACCTTGATGGTACCACTTTCAAGCAGTTGTCTCACATAATTGTGCCGAAGACCTATGTGTCTTGACCTCCCATTATACACTGCGTTGTATACTTTAGATAGTGTGGCCTCACTATCACAATACATGGGAATAGACGGCATTGGAACATCCCACAGACGGATGTCAATAAGTAGATCTCTAATCCACTCCGCTTCCTTGCCAGCCGCAGCTAGCGCTATGAACTCAGCTTCCATAGTTGAGTGGGCAATACACGTCTGTTTCTTGCTCGCCCAAGAAATTGCTCCTCCTGCTAGAGTGTAAATCCACCCACTTGTAGATTTTGAATCATTGTTGCGATCAATCCAGCTTGCATCAGAATAACCTTCAAGTATTCTGGAAGATGACGTGTATGTCAGTTCTAAGTTACTGGTCCTTTTCAGGTATCCAAGTACTCTGCCCACTGCCTTCCAGTGTTCTGTCCCTGGATTAACAGTATACTGACTCAGTTTGCTTACAGCAAAAGCAATGTCAGGACGAGTGCAATGCGTTGCATACATCATACTTCCAATAGCACTCGCATACTCCAGTTGAGCCACTGCTCTTCCAGAGTTCACATTAAGTTTCACACTTGGATCAAACGGAGTATTAAACTCTTTAATATTTAAGTGTTGAAACTTAGTCAGAATTTTCTCTATGTAATGAGATTGACTAAGAGATATCTGACTTCCAGTTCTCTTCACCTTGATCCCAAGAATGGTATCAACTTCTCCTAGATCTTTCATCTTAAAGTTCGAGGACAAATATTTCTTAGTTTCAGAAATACCTTCAAGGTGAGTGCTAATGATCAACATATCATCAACATAAAGACAAATCACGACTGTATAACCGGGTTCGCATTTAGTATAAATACATCTATCAGCACTGTTGTGTCGAAACCCGAAAGCAGTCACAGTAGTGTCAAATCTCTCATGCCACTGTTTAGGAGCTTGCTTCAAACCATACAGAGATTTAATAAGTCTACACACTTTGTTCTCTTGTCCAGGCATCACAAACCCTTCTGGTTGCTCCAAATAAATCTCCTCATTTAGATACCCATTTAGAAATGCTGTCTTTACATCCATTTGATGAATGTACAGCCCTTTCAAAGCAGACACCGCTATTAGAGTTCTAATAGAACTTATTCTAGCCACAGGTGCATAGGTATCAAAATAGTCGATCCCTTCTCTCTGCCTATACCCTTTAGCAACTAATCTCGCTTTATAGGCAGAGATGGATCCATCTGGATGATACTTCCTTTTGAAAATCCATTTGGATCCAATAGGTTTCTTTCCCTTGGGTAGATCAGCTAACTCCCAAGTTCCATTTCCCATAATGGAATCCATTTCATCATTGACTGCCTCCTTCCACAAAGGGGCATCTCTAGATGACATTACTTCGCTGAAAGTTTTAGGATCATCATCCAAATTTACAGCGAAAATGACCTCTCTCGTCACTTTCTTTTGAGTTCCTTCAACCAGGTAAGAAAAGAAATCATCTCCATAACTTTTCTCTTTTCTAACTCTAGTACTTTTCCTTGGTTCTTCAACTATTGGTGAGGGTTGTAGGGGTGTTCAAAATGCTCGCGGCTCGTGGCTTGCTCGAAGCTCGCTCGAAAATAGCTCGAAAAAAGCTCGGCTCGAAATCGGCTCGGTTGTAAACGAGCCGGCTCGGCTCGGTTTGTAAACGAGCCGAGCCCGAGCTAGGCCTGGCTCGGCTCGTGAGCTCGTGAGCCAGCTCGAATTATTTTATTTTATATATATATGTGTGTGTGTTAGTATTAAATGTATTAAACCTAATCTATATAAAAAAAGATTGCATACTCCGTTTCCTCTAGTAATGTTGTAGTTCGCTCACAACATCTTCCACCATTTAAACGTAATAGTGTAGTTTGTCGATCACTAAAATATTTTTTTGTCTACAATATTGTTTTTGTCTATTATAACTCCATTTTACTAACTAATCAGCCATTGCAGTTAACAGTTGGTACATGGTTATTAGTCCCAAACCTCTAGCCATGGAAATGTTGGATCAAAAAGGTGCCATAAATATTTGCATTTTTGTTTTGAGTCACAGTGGGTAATTGTAGTCTGGAACTTGCAAGTAAAATCTCAAACTATTTTATTGTCCCACATCGAAGGGTAGAACAAGTTTGAGAGGACAGCCCCTCTATAAAATGAGAGGTGAAGCCCATTAATGATATAATAATAGTGCCTTGCACATTTGGCCTTGCAGTAAAAAAAAACATAAGGGTGTTTCTTGTCCTTCGACTAAATTAAATTACATGTATGGGCCTTTAGTTATATAAATTTGGTTTTTCTTGCTTTGATCGAGCCAATGCGAGCCGAGCCGAGCTGGCTTGATTTTAAATCGAGCCGAGCTCGAGCTCAGGTATTCAGCTCGATTTTTATTTCGAGCTCGAGCCGAGCCAGCTTGTTTTAGGTTCGAGCCGAGCTCGAGCCAGCCTTGGCTCGGCTCAGCTCGGCTCGTTAACAGCCCTAGAGGGTTGAACCCTTTTCTCAGAAGTACTAGAAGTTGTGGTGCCATTTGAGTTTTCATCATCTCTAGAAAACTTGTTCTCAAAGAATTCCACATCTCTGGATTCTACAACTATACCTGATTCGTCATCCAACAATCGGTAAGATTTACTATGCGAAGCATATCCAATGAATACACTCTTGAAAGCTCGTTCTCCCAGTTTGAGTGTCTTTGGATCAGGTACACGATAGTAGGCAAGACACCCCCAAACCCTCAAATGCTCTAGGTTTGGTTTTCTTCCTTTCCACAACTCATATGGACTCGTAGGTATCACACGACTAGTGATCCTATTGTGAACATAACATGCGGTTAACACAGCTTCCCCCCACATATTACGAGGTAGACCCGATTGGTTTAACATACAGTTAGCCATCTCTACCAAGGTTCGGTTCTTTCTCTCAGCCAAACCATTTTGTTGGGGAGTATAAGGTGCAGTTCTCTCATGTATGATGCCTTCTTCTTCGCAGAATGCATCAAACTTTCGGTTAAAGTATTCTCCGCCTCTGTCCGAGCGAAGAATTTTAATGCGTTTCTCCTTTTGTTTTTCGACCTTAGCCTTATATATTTTGAATGCCTCAAAAGCTTCGTCTTTTGAATGCAACAAATAAACATATAAGTATCGGCTCGAGTCATCGCAGAAAGTGATAAAATATCTCTTACCCCCACGAGTAAGAACTCCATTCAGTTCACAAATATCTGAATGAATTAGTTCTAGTAGTGATGTATTGCGTTTATGAACACTTGGAAAAGGTTTCTTTGTGAATTTTGATTTAACACAAGTTTCGCATTTTTCAAAGTCTTTATCTTTTAATTTTAATAAACCTTTAGTTTGCATTTTTTAAATGTTTTTAATATTTGTATGAGCTAAACGTTTATGCCATAAAGAAATTGAACAAGCGATATAATCAGAAGACATAATTTCATTCAAATCAAAACCAATTGCATTACATTCACCAATACTAGAACTAACACTACCACCACTATCACTATCACTTTCATTCCCAAACCCATCAATCACTGAAACGCCCCCTTCATCCGAATCTTCTTCATCAATCCCATCTTCAGCTAAGTCAAGACGATACATTCCACCCGTGTTCTTTGCTTGACCCACATAGATGTCATTTAGAGAAAACTTCACACGAAGATTCTTGATAACCAGCTTGTAACCATTCCGATCAAATTTATCAGCAGAAACCAGACCCTTGGTGATACCAGGAACATGCAACACGTCCTGAAGGGTAACCACTTGACCATCTCTAAATTTTAGTCGCACCGTGCCTTTACCATGTACTTCTACACGATGTCCATCAGCACACACCACCACTGTTCCTTGAGGAACAGGAGCATAAGTAATAAACGAGCCACGATTCCCACAAACATGAACAGTTGCTCCAGAATCCAAGAACCATCCTCTACATGCCACTATGCGTGTATATTGAGAAAGCATGTTAACTTCACCAAGACCCACACTGGCCACTAGATTGGTGACTTTCTCAACATCAACAGCACTTGTAGAACCAACCGTAGATCCAGATTTCCTCTGAGAGCACTCTCGTGCATAATGCCCTATTTCTCCACAAACATGGCATTTACCAGACCTCTTTGGTTGATGGTTGTTAGTGTGTTGTGTCTTCTTGAATTCTTTTTTCTTTGGAGCTGTAAACTTCTTATTCTTTGATGATGCCCCTTTTCCCTTTTAACCAGATCCTCCAGCAACATGATTCACACTCGATCCAACTTTACCCCTTTTGTCCCCGTTGCGCGTTTCCTCCTCAATTCGAAGGTGCTTCAACAGTTCATCCAAATAGTAGTCCTCAGACTTGTGCATCATTCTCTTTGAGAAATCTTTCCAATTAGGAGGCAATTTTGCAATAATGACCCCTACTTGAAATATTTCTGGCAGCGGAATAGAAAGTGCAGTCAATTTGTTAACAAGAACTTGGAGTTCATGCACTTGCTCCAGGATTGACTTGTCATCGACCATTTGGAAGTCTAAGTACTTGGCAATAAGGTATTTGTTAGTACCTTCTTCATGAGCCTTGTACTTATCTTCCAAAGCTTTCCACAATTCTCTAGCACTTTTTACCGGCGCGTACAAGTCATAGAGACGATCCGAAAGAGAGTTTTTGATGTGGCCCAGTCAAAGATCTTCAGCTTCCTTACGGACAAGTCTTTGCTTTGCCAAATCTGCGTCTGGTAGCTCTCCTGCCTCACGAGGAGGGTCATCAGGGATTGCAGGCAAATCAGGATCAAGGATATAGTAAAGTTTCAGCACAACTAGCATGAACTTAACCTTGTCCGCCCAGCGGGTATAGTTCTGACCATCGAATCTGTCCAACTTGACAAACTCTTGATTCATGAATCTCAGATTGGCTGTTGGTAGTTCAGCGTCCATTAATTCTGGCGATTAAACACAAAAAGTAAAATCCTTTAAGATTGTTGAAAAATTAAATTAATCAACAATAAATTTATTAATTACCGAGTTGTCAGCCAAACCAGTTTGTTCCAACTTGACAAACTGATTAAAGAAAGGTAGAAGGAGACTGTCCCGTTGTCGGACGAATTTAAAGAACACGCAAAATTAAAACCAACCTGGCGATTGAGATCGAAGATCCTTAAACGAGAAACTTGAACTGCACGGATGATTCCTGTCCTTAAAGGATTTTACGCGCTCGTATTGCTGTGAGCTGCAGCGTAAACTCCCAGGATTTAATGCAGAACTGATCTGGTATTCCAACAGCAATGGAAACCAGAAAACGCAGAAGCTGGAACGAAAACCGAATCACACAATTGAGAGAGAGAGAGCTGCGAAATTGGATGTATGGAATGAGTGGCTAGAGGCTTTTATTTATAGGTTGTGATCCTACCAGAGAATGAGAAAAACAGGGAGAGATATAACTATCCACAACCAATTCGAATTACCTATCCTATACGAATTCGGTTGCTGGATATCTATCTCATACGAATTCGATTTGCTATGGGATAACCCCCACTGTTTCGAATCCATCTCTATCTCCTTCTTATCTCATCTCATTCGGTTACAGATCTGACCCACCTGAAACCGAACCTTAGCTAAAAATAAAATCTCCTCAGCTCCTAGCGACGATGCAAAGTGCGCCTCAAACGCGCCCATTCGCGAGCTCGCGGCTCGGCTCGGCGCGCGTGTGGGCTTAGCCCACTTCTAAACCCATTTATCACTATGGAAACCCATAAGGGGTAATCCCTTATAAACCACTTAAAGTTCACTCCCTCCACCAATGTGGGATGGAGGAAACATACCAACTTGTATGTTTACCTCTTTAATATTTCCAACAGAAAGTAGGGACGATGGTTCAGAAAATCGTACTTGGCTTTGTACTTGATGGGGTATTTATAATGGTCAACTGAGATGACGTCATTCGTCCAGACGCATTTGAATGGAGGTTCGTCCTCGGAGTTATGAGGGAACGGACATATCAGATGTGTTCGTTCTAACGGAGTCCGGTTCGTCCCAAGGGATCATGTCCGGCCTCGGATATGTATCTTCAGGTATATATTTCCTTATTCCGTATGTTTTCTGTTGATATAATTTCGTTCGATTCAATTGTTTAACCTGTTGGTGAAATACATTCATAACAATCTGCGTTTTTCTCTGGTTCACTCAATAAACGTTACAACCGGAGTATCGCCGGAGTTCCTCAACAACACCGGTTCGAAGAAGTAGTCGGAGGATCGCAACGGAACTCTCGCTTGATCGTTTCGGTATCTCCTTTTAATTCTATCGATCGTTTTTATTTATTTATTTATGTGATTAGAAACAATAAATAACGAATGCAAAGAACCATTTACAAATCAACTGAAATTCGGATAATTAGTTACAGTTTGTTGAGTTTTATAAATGAAGATGACAACACCAAACTGTGATAAGACTAGTGGTTGAGGACCCGTTTTTGAATCGGATGAACCCAAGTTCGATCCGGGTTAGAAGCTCTTTTGGCCGATTTTTGAGCAATTTTATTCAGCTTTAAATCCTTTTATTTATTCTTTTTAACAAGTCAGTGACATCCCAAAATGATATATATTTTTTTCTTTTTAATTTAATTTCTTTTCTGTTTCTTTTTATTATTCAGTAAACACAAAATGAAACAATTTCATTAAGTTATTCCTTTTGAACTACACTTATACATTAGCCAATTTCATTAAAATCTTTTATTATATATATATATATATATCAATGGGTTATAATGTTTAAACAAAACTTGAACCCAGATCATGTAATTTGAGAACCTAGAACGTGAAACGCAATTCAAAAACCCAAATCGTAAAACGCAATGATTGACGAAATTCTTAAGATTTTTTACGCATATTGAAGCCGATTTCTTAGGATTTCTCTAAAGATTGGCGAAATTTGAATGCTAGAAACACTAACGATCGAATGTGTTGATTGATTCGCTTAAAAAGCACGAGGAAAAATATGAGAAAATTGTGTGAAATTGAACTAAGTTTCTTCAAAAAAAAAAGTTGAAGAACACATTAATTTAGTGTTTAAATCATTGAAATGATGATAAACAACATCCCCAGTTTTGAAATCCCACACCCCTGACCCAATGGCTGTCACCACATCTACTACCTCCGTCCCTGCAAATCACACTTTAACATGTATCAACTTCATATATCTGTAGGAGAATGTTCAACTTCTTACAGGTCATTTTTAAAGAGTAAAGTGATAATCGTTTCACGTGTTCATAAACATCCCAAACCACCAAACTGCCGAAACTGAAGAAAGTCAACCGGTTTGAAGTACGTACGGTCTGGTTCATGGTATAGTTCTAATGATTTGCTAGTTAACGGTTCGGTTTATTGTTTGAAAGTTTAAACCGGTTGTCTAAGCTAAACAGAACATTTTGCATTTATTATTTATATTTTTTTTATTTTAGAAATATAAAGTTATCTACCTATATCATACTCATCAACAATCTTATCATTTGTTTAAAGAATTTAATACAAAATTCTGCTCTTTTAAAAATTAACTTTTTTTTTTTCAGAAATCCGAACAGCAAAACCATGAAAACCGCACAGTTCGCCTAAACTGTATGTATTCAGAGACACCAGCTTTGAGACATGGTTATATTTCATATAAATTTCTAGTTTTAAACAAGAAATTTGTTAAAATTTAGGCAATCAAGCGACAGATCTATCAATATATTATAAAATATCACAAAAATTGTAATCACAACACCACAAAAAAGAGAGAAATATTTACAACGAGTGTGTGGAGTAATTCCTGCTAGATCGCAAACACTCAAATTGGAAGTAGCAAACCTACCTTTTAGGCAAGACAAGAGTTCGTCTCCTCTGAACCGGTGGTTTGGGGATGAATTTTGGCTGTAAAATTGAATAATATTATAAGATAGATTTCGAAACAGATTTGATATTAAAATACTGAATGATGAAAGAATGTGAGAAATTAGTCGACGGAAACGACGTCGGAGAAGAGCTAGCGTTTGAGTTGAAGATGAAAAAGAAAAAGAAAAAGAAAAGAAAAGTAAATAAAGTTCCTGAGAAAATTCGAACCTGAGCATTTTGTGAAGAAAAACATTGTGGTCATTGCCCTTTCAAGTCAATCTAAGTCAAAAGTTTCTTTTGTGATAGTTTTTTTTTTTTTTTTTTTTTGTTTTGAACGGTCAACAAAAAAATTTATTCACCATCTAACAAGGGGGAGTTCTTTCCTTGCTAGGTGTAGTTTGAAAAGTTATTTGCCAAAATGGGTACTTTGAAAACTATTTACTAAAATAGGTGTTTTTTTTGAAAAACTTGTTTCTCTCTCCAAATCTAATTCAATAATTAATCATAAAATAAAAAATGTTCTTAATTTTTTTTCTTTTCAGTGATTAATTATAAAATAATAATTGTTAGTTTTTTCAGTGATGTTTTATGCTCACATATATATTTTTTTTTATTTTTCTTTCTATTATGATGAATATACATTACGTTAAAAAGTAAAATCTGATTTATTTAATTTTCCTTTTATTTTAGTAACATTAAAAAACTAATTAACCCTCTACTCTAAATATTAACTCTATGAACGTGTTATTTTCTCGACATTTTGGTATTTATATTTTTGAAAAATGGGTTGATTTAGAATAGAGTGTTTTTTCTTATCGGAATCTCGGTTTTGTTTGGTGCCTTTATGCATCAAACCAATGTCGACACGGTAGTAAATTAAATGGTAGTTCTGTATCAAATTCTATACAACATTTTATTAATAATTTTGTATATATGAAAGTAAGTTGAGCTTTAATTCATATAGGTTAATTTACAATATTATTTTATGAACTCAAAATTAGGCATCTAATAGTTATGTAATACTCAGAAATATTCAGAGTAATTTAATACATCATATTGTACCATTCTACTTAATGTATTTTCATTAAAAGAAAACACAGATGTAAAAGTTAAAAAAGGCATAAAAACGGTATACAAAAGAAAACACTGTGTGGAGTAATTCCTGCTCGATTGCAAACACTCACATTGGAAGTAGCAAACGTACCTTTTAGGCAAGACAAGAGTTCGTCTCCTCTGAACCGGTGGTTTGGGGATGAATTTTGGCTGTAAAATTGAATAATATTATAAGATAGATTTCGATACAGATCTGATATTAAAATACTGAATGATGAAAGAATGTGACAAATTAGTCGACGGAGATCTATAAACGATGTCGGAGAAGAGCTAGGGTTTGAGTTGAAGATGAAAAAGAAAAGTAAATAAAGTTCCTGAAGAAGAAGAGGGATTCGAACCTGAGAAATGTTTGAGCAGAAAAACATTGTGGTTATTTTTCTTTTGTGATAGTCTATTTTGGTCCTCTCAAGTCAAAAGTGTCATTTGTGATAGTCTATTTTGGCCCTCTCAAGTCAACCTTCTCAAGTCAAAAGTTTCTTTTGTGATAGTGTATTCGGCGCCAATGATCTCTAGATCAAGTGGTGGAGGGCTTGCATTTCTCTTGTGAGATGCAGGTTCGACTCTCTCTTGGTGCAGAGTGAGGCACTGGTGGACAATGATAGGAGACCCAGGGAAACCTAGGTTAGATCCTTGAGCCAAACGGGTTTTACCGGTAATTTCACCGTCGTGCCTACGGGCGGGTGGGTTACCGAGTTTTCCCCGGAATTGGTGGTGGACTCGGGTTACTCTCGGAGTACTCCGTTTGTCCAGTGGGTGTCCCGAGAGTGCTCGGGATTGATTTTGTTAGCCGTTTAAAAAAAAGATAGTGTATTCGACAAATATGTGGTAATTCATGTTTTGATTATTTCTAAGTTATTTCACTAATACAATATAATTGCAACTTTCGTAAGACTACGGGTGTATGGTGTGGGGATTGAATCTAGCGGGGGGCTGGGGTGACGTGACTGGCTTTGATTGACTAATATTTGATGACCGTTTAGCCGTTAGGCATAGCCGTTAGCCAACGGCTACTTAAAAAAATCTTTTAATTACTTTCTATATAAACTAAACATTTCTTACTCATTTTTACCATGTAAATATTCAAAAAAAAAAACACTATCAAACTCCAAAAAATATATATAAAATGGATTCTTCAAGTTCAAGTGATTCGTATGATAAATTTGTTTTATCATCCTCATCCGACGACGGGACGGAATTATTATTATCAGCAAGGTCGATGGTAGAACATGTTTCGACACTTCCTAGATTCGACTACAATGAAGATGAAGATGATTGATTTTTTTGGTGATGTAATTTATTTTTTATTGTAGTTATTTAATATAAATAGAATGTGTTTTTAAAATTATTTACTAAATTATATGATTAATATAAAAAAAAGGAATTTAGGTGCTACATGGCACTCCAACGCCACCTAGCCACGTCCCTTCCACACCTCATTGTTTTGGGTGTGGAGGAATGGCTTATATAATTAAGAGAAGAGTGCAATCGGTCAAATTATGGATTTGGTTCCTAAGCTTTAAAATTTATTGATATAGTCTCCAAAGTATGATGTTTGGTTTCATTTGTGGTTCTAATGATAGTAGTAATATCCTAGTAATTTACTTAGTGGACCTACATTATTTAAATTTACATGTGTTATTATAAAACCATGAAGCTATTTGTTTTTATCGTCGTTTTTTTAAATTGGTCGTTTGGTTTGGAGATTATTGATTATAATCTGGTTGTACTCTTTAGTTTCATAAATTTTATTTATTTTGAAGCTTACTCGAAAAAAACCTTCGTTGTAAATGAGTTGGCTCGGCTCAGCTCAAATTTGTAAACGAGCCGAGCCCGAGCTAGGCCTGGCTGGCTCGATTTATTTTATTTTATATAGATTAATCTTGATTTTAAATGTATTAAAAATATGTGAGATGGTTGAGTGTTAACATTTTAAGTTTAACTAAACAATAACATATATAAATATGGAAAAATAAACAAAAATTATACATATAATACTTTTAATATGCCTTTCGGTTAGGGGTGCAAACGAGCCGAGCTGAGCCCGAGCTCGACGATTCTCGAGCTCGAGCTCGATTAACTTATGAAAGCTCGGGCTCGAGCTCGGCTCGATTCGAGCTTTGTCTTCAAAGCTCGAGCTTGGCTTGTTGGTATTTTCTCAAACTCAAGCTCGGCTCGTTTATTATCTATTAATTAATATATTAAATAAAAATAATATAAATATTAGACTTTTTAGGCGCGCAAGCTCGATAAGTGAAGCTCGGGCTCGGGCTCGGGCTCGTTTACTAAATAAGCTTATTTTTAGGTTTGAGGTCGGCTTGTAAACAAGTTTATATAAGCTCGGCTCGACTCGGCTCGTTTACTCTAAGGCTCGACAAGGCTTGACGAGCCTAACGAGCTTCACATGCGAGGCTCGAGCTCGGGCTCGATAAACAAACGAGCTTTATTTTAGGCTCAAGCTCGGCTCGGGCTCGATAAGGCTCAGCTCGTTTTGAGCATTTTCTCGAGCCGATCTCGAGTAGCTCGCGAGCCGCTCGGCTCGTTTGCACCCCTACTTTCGGTCTTTAAATATTGGAAAAATAAAAATAATACATATAGATTATATGTGTAATTTTTATTTTTAATTTTTGTTTTTTATGTTATCAATATTTGTAAAAAAAAAAGCATTAGAATTAACGAGCCAGTTTGAATTTGGCTCGAGCTGGCTTGAACATTTTACGATTCGAGCTCAAACTTAACTTTTCAGCATCATAGAATAAACCAACTGAGCCGAGCTAGGCCGTTTAAGTTCGAGGTCTAGCTCAACCTGGTTTGAGTCGATTACAAACCCCCTAAATAGAACCTTTTTAATTTTAAAAGGAACGTTAGTATTTACAATATACCTTTTTGAATTTAATCTAATATACACTACTAGAAAATACACATTTGTTGACGCACATTGCGCGTCATAAAACGTTAATTATGACACGCAAACGCGAGTCGTTGATTGAGGAGTCATAAAATTAACATGACATGCATTTGTGTGTCATGTTTTTATGACACACATTTAATGACACACATTCATGACACTCATTTTATGACACCTTTTAATGACACACATTCATAACACTCATTTTATAACACTTTTTAATGACACACATTCATAATAAGCATTTATAAATTTGGTTGTAACTTTAAATAAAAGAGAGAAAACTGATAAGAGGAAGTTGGAAAGTGATTAAGACCAAAACGTCACCAATTAAGGATACACAATTTGTACTATAACTAGTGTTTAACCCCCGCGTTGTGGGGGCGGGGTGATACGACTTGCAGGAGATTGACCGGAAACCTAGCATTCATCTTCGGCGGTGGCTAGGTGCTCAAACACCGTCAGTGAAGTTGTGCCGGATGACCCGGTTTCTTTCATGGTATTGATGTCGTCCTGTAGCTGCTCAAGAAACAAATTGTTCGATTATTGAACCACATAATGTTGCATGAGTAAGTAAAACAATCCACACAATTATTGAAAGCAGAGAAAAACCAATTTTCTTCCAAAAAAGTATGTAATTTTAGTTGTCTTGTAAACTTGATGTTACTAAATTATCTCTAAATTATTTATATTTAAGCAATTAACTTTTCAATCATGTAACTGTCCAAAAAATTACCTTCAAAGGTTATGCCATCATCTGAATCCCATGGTTCATGGCAACCAAAAACGCCACATCAACTGATGAAATAGTTTGTTTTGAGGAAGATTCTACCAAGTTACCCTGAAATATGACAATCAGTATACTAATTTCTTTATGAAATAAACAAATTAAATGGTATAGATTTAATCACATTTTCGATATTAACCCCTGCTAGCATGCTTGACCTTTGAACTGTTTCTTTTATTAACATGAAGTTACAGCAACATTCTTATCCTCGCCATATTAATGGAGAAGGTACATTTCTTATATGCACGTTTTTACACCATATTTTCTTTTTAAGAATGACATATTTAAGTATTCTGTACCTTTTTGTTTTTGAACAGTTTCTTTTACAAACATGACCTTACACCAACATTCTGTATTTATATATGGGGCATTCAAAATACTTTTTAGGTAGTTGACTATTGCACCCATAAACTAATATGGACTTCTTATAAACTATATTAATGCACCAATACCATAATCCGCATCTGCAGTTGGCCGCGTCTCCACCTCCACAGTCTCCAATGTCATTGGGCGGTGAGGCGATTAGGACGATCTTCATATCTGGTCTCCCGGTCAACCTGAAGGAGATAATTGCAGAACTTGCTCAGATGGCTCCCCGGCTATGAAGCTTTGAAGGTCAACTTTAAAGGCGAAGTCCGTATGGGTTTTGCTCTTTTCTCCCTTCCACATTTTGCTATTGACGCTACAAACTCTCTTCTCTCTCTCTCTATATATATATACATTTTGCTATTCCGCACAAGAAGAGTTTCCGCACGAGACAAGTTTCGGGTATAGACGAGTTTCGTACCGTTCAACCCGTACCGTTTCGACGCGAACCGTTTCGACCCGTACCATTTCGACCAGTACCGTTTCGAATCGAGCCGTTTCGACACGAACCGTTTCAACCGTACTGTTTCGACCAGTACCGTTTTGAATCGAACCGTTTCTGCATATTTACAAAAATCACAATCAAGTTCTAGGCTGACCTTAACAACTGATCAAGAAACATGTTATAACTTACAAGATTCTGTTTTCCTTTACTAACACCCAAGGGTGGACGTCTCTGAAAATCATTAATCGAATAATGTTAGTAACAAATAAAAACCAATGGGTCAATAATGATTTCCTTTTCTGTGTTTATCTTATAATAAGAAATCAGGAGGAGAAAAACTAGCACTGATATTTGAATCTATGAACTACAGACCTTAAAGTAAAATTACACAACTTTTGCATGGCTTCTGACTAAAGCAATCCACTGAAAAATATCAATCCAAATTAAAGTAAAATTACATATAACAGACTGTGATTACTTCTATCGCTGTCATAAAATACGCGTACTGTTTCAACCAACCCGGACCCGTTTTAACCCGACAAAATTGCCCCTTGATGTACAATCACTTTAAAAAAGAAACATTTTTTAACCAACCCGACCCGAAACCTGTTCCGACCCGAACCCGTTCCAACCCGAACCCTTTTTGACCCGAACCCGTTTTGACCCGAATCCGTTTCGACCCGAACCCGTTTTGACCCATGGCCCGACCCAACCCAATCCATTTGACAGGTCTACTAACTACCAAACAGCAATCTACCCTGATGGACTTTTTAGAGGTAAACCAACTCTCCCCAATGAGGCAAATCAATTTTCAAAAAGCATACACAGAATTACAACCTTAAAATCCTAATACGTATAGGACAAGTAACTATTCCCCAGGTTTATTCACGATTCACTGATTAAGTGAGACCTAAAGTGCTAGATCTTTTACCAAAATTTGGAAACAGAAAGCGCCATACCTCAATTGTAAAGATTAATCCAAAACTAATTAAAATTTGAGCCCTAATTGCAGAAGCAAAGCTGAAGATTTACCCAAAACTAATTGAAATGGGAATCCTAGTCGCTGAAACATACCTGTTGAGCCCTAATTTCAGACGCCAAGCGCAAAGCGTATTCATCGGAATCAAAATTGAAGGGAGCGGCGGCGAGGTGTCAACGTAGCATGTGAAGGCGGAGAGAAGCAGGAGGAAGGGGAGGACGGCGAGAGATCGAATAGCGGAGAGAGGGCAGATCAAAATCAGCATGTCGATATAGGGCATAGAGAATCGGAGGTGGAGAACTGAAAATCCGATGAAAAATTGAGAGGGAAATTGACTCTGTGTGAGGGATTTGATCAACATTGGGAGGGAACCAATTTCAAAGGAGCGGGAATTCAAATTTTTTTACTAGAGATATATAAACTATTTATAAGTATAAAAATAAATTATATAAACTACAAAAAAAGTAATTTATGTATGTATTTTTAATTATTATAAAATATATATATATATATATATATATATATATTTAGTTATAACTAAAAATATTAACTCTAAACTTGGACAGTTATCGAGCTCGAGTCGGCTTGCGAACCTAAACAATCCCATTATTTATATAGTTTTTAAATATTTTATTAAATAACAGTAATTATTATGTATAAGATTGTGAAAAAAATAACTAAATTATACATATATATAATGTCATATACAAATTTATAAAAATAATAAATATATCTAATATAAATTAATTAATAAATAATAAACGAGTCAAGCTCGAGCTTGAAAAACTACCCATGAGCCGAGCTTTCATAAGTTAAACTAGTTCGAGCTCAAGCCTAATCAAGTTTGGGCTTGGCTCGTTTACACCCCTGAGTTTTGTTTGGGTTGAGCGAATCATAGTAGATCATTCGGGCATATTTTAATAGACCATGTTGGGTGTTCTTCGTAGCTCTTAGTGGACAATAATGGAATTTATCAAGTTATATTAAGCATTAAAGGGTTGGAATGGGTTGTAGTGAGTCATAATTAGGGATGAGCGCGGTACCGTCTGGTACCGGTACCAAAAGAACCGGTGTTGAAAATCCCCAAAAGTGGGTACCGGTACCGAACCGGTACCGAAAATGCTAAAAGTCGGTACCGAATCGGTACCGAAAAAGTACTCGGTTCGGTAAATTCGGTACCAGCACCGGGAACGATTTGCCCATCCCTAGTCATAATAGATCATTATGGGCAATAATATATCTATTATACATCTCTTATTGGGCCATATTAGGTACTCATTATTGGAGGTGTACAAAACATAATTTGGTCCCAAAGTGGTTCGATTTATAAACTTATAAACTGGACCAGTTTTTTTTGTTTTTATTTGGTGTTGGCCCGAACCGGTTTTAGGGTTTCAAACTCAAACCCACTAAAAGCGATGAATCAGGTTCAAAACCTGTTTGACCTGTAAAAAAAAGGTTTGATCGGGTTTAAAACATGTTGGGCCCAAATTAATTCGACACACATAAAACACAAACCTGCACCAAACTATTGGGTCGGGGTCAGGGCCAAACCACAGGAATTTTAAAAATGTTGGGACTATAGGTGAAATATAGGCGAACCACGGGAATTATCCGGGCACTTTTCTCCAAAATAAAAAAATAAAGAGTTAAATGCCCGGATAGTCCCTGTGGTTTGCCCTTTTTTCATCTTTAGTCCCTAACTTTCTAAAATTACAGTTATAGTCCCCAACTTTTCAATTTTCGTTCCCAAATAGTCCCTGTCCAAACATCGGTTAGTTTTCTCAATTAAAAGGGTGTGAAATGAAAAAAAATACCCTAATAAATGACAATTAAAACAAATATGTTTTTTATTATTTAAGAACCATAAATGGACCCACCTTTTATTATTAAATCCAATCCCAGCCCACTCCCACCCTGTTTTCTTCTTTGGTAAGGAGCCCTTTCTCCGATCGTCGTCTGCGAAGTTTCGGCACCTTCAATCATACATCTGTGTAACTTAAATCGTATGATCCGCCACTTAAATCATATGACCCGACAAGATAACGTGGATGGTCTTACATCTGCGAAGTTCTGCCACTCAAATCGTATGATCCGACAATCTCATCAATCGTACAGTTGGGTGTTGATTTCTTATGCTCAAGTTATGTATAAGATCTTCAAAGCAAAGCAAACTCATCATTACCCAACAAATCCTTAAAAAAAAGAGAGAACAAAAAACAGAGGAAAGTTGCCCATTTTTAACTTTGGATCTGTATTCATTTCTCAATGATTATTATTGTTACATTTATTGTGGAATTAGAGAAGTGGGAATTGATTAGTTAACTAGGGTTACGAGTGATGAAGCTGAAAAGCTAGTGAAAGGACGGGTACCATAGTATTGGTGGTGGTGACCAGTATTAATCAAAACAGGAAAAGGAGCAGGTGCTTGGAGGTATGGGTGTGGGTTTGCCGCCGTTGTCTGATGTTTGTGATTCCGACAGTTTGGTGCAGGGTGGAGGAGGTTGTCGATGGTAGAGGGTAGTTCAGCGGTGGTGGTGATTCGTATATCGATTGTGACGTATGATAGTTCAACAGCAGGTGGTACTAAGTCTTGATTCCGATGGCAATTGTGACGTATGGTATCGATTGTGAGTATGGTAGTTCACCGGCGTATGGTACCTTTCACCGGCGATGGTGGAGCTTGCCGAACAAATAGGTTTTAATAAAATTTGTTTTTATTATATGAAGTAGGTGGTGCTATGGTGAGCCGATTGTTGTAGTGGTGGTTTGGATGTGGATATGGATAGTGGTGGTGGTTTGGGGGTAGTAAATGGATGGTGGCAGTCATTTTTGGTGGTGGTGGTAAATGGGTGAAGAAGATGGGTTGGGGTGGGTGGGGTGGGGGTAGGATATTTTTGTCCTTTCAAACCCTCTTAACTAAGAAAACTAACTAAGGTTAGGCATAAGGACTATCCGGGAACGAAAATTAAAAAGTTGAGGACTATAGCTGTAATTTTAGAAAGTTAGGGACTAAAGGTAAAAAAAAGGGCAAACCACGGAGACTATCGGGGCATTTTTCTCAAAAATAAATAATGATTTTGTTGGGAATAAGAAAACAATCGTGGAGTGAACTAGTGAAGGACACGAAAAGGACTAAGGGAAATTGATTTGGTGGGGTGGGGTGGGGTAACCAACTAAAATAAAAAGAGGTGGAGGAAAATTAAATTTTTGGAGTGAAAGGATATATATGCTGAGAATTTAGAGGGAAATTGGTTTCAGTGAGTTTATTATTTATAAATTAAAATTATTGTTTTTTGGGTTAGGGTTGATCTCTGTCACGAATAGGGGTGTTCATGAGCCGATCCAATCCAAGCGAGGGTCAGCTCGTGCTCGGATTGAATTACAACCGATCCGATCCGTTCGGATCGAATTTGCAAAACCGAGCACAAAAGTGATGCTCATGCTCGGATTGAATTTGAATCAAGCGGATAGATTTCGCTCGGTTTTACAAGAAGACATTTTACAAAAAAATATCACCAATTCAAAGTACACCGTACAAAAACTGTAAAAAAAAAACCACCTTTTAACTATAGTCATCAAAATAACAGCCTTCATTAAAACATGTATAACCTGTGTACACTGTACACATATGATTTCGGGATCAATTAAACGATTTAACTGTACACACTGTATAACTTCTACACAACTTATCAAAACACAAAATCGACCCATATAATTATAATTTCCTTCAAGATTATTCAGAATCATATACTAGATTGGAAAGTATGTGAAGCAAAACTCTTTATTTCAAAACATAAATTCGAGTGAAATCGAGCGATTGACGAGCGAGCGAACCTTTGCTCATGCTTGGCTCGTTTTCAAATCGAACCGAGCCGAGCGGCTCATTTACAAATTGAGCGTGAATCGAACGAACATTTTTCGGGTATTTTTCGAGAGATCATCGAGCGATCCTCGATCGTCGAGCAGTTTGGACAGCCCTAGTCACGAATGAAATTATTTGAGGCGGATTTGGTTTTAATAGTTAAATCCACCAACTTGAAACCTATTATTTTTTTACTTTATTTATTAGTTTTGTAACTATATACGTCATTGCATTTGGATGCAATCTCTTAAAATAATAGTTGGATTTAGCATTTTAATAATGTAACCTATTAAAATGAAAGTTGCATTATATTTTTAACAACATAACCTTTCTAACATGATTTACAAACTTAAAAAGAATAGCAACTTTTAAGAAACAGGTTGCTTTTTATATTATAACTAGGATTGAGACCCGCCGCAATGCGGTGGGGATTCTTTAGTTATAACTAAGTTGATATACGACCCGCACGTTATGTTAAACCTGTCAAACGGGGAAGAAATAGACGATGTAAAAACGTTCACCCACAGACGCACGTTGCGTCGTGTTAACTCGCAAAATTTAAAACGAAACGTAAAAAAAGGTTAAACCAAAGACACAGTCGATCTAGGACCCGCCACGTTATGTTAAACCTGACAAACGGGGAAAAATAGACGATGTAAAAACGTTCACCCACACACGCACGTTGCGTCGTGTTAAGTCGCAAAATTTAGAACGAAACGTAAAAACGTTAAATCAAAGACGCACGTTGTGATGTGTTAAGTCACAAAATTTAGAACCAAGCATAAAGCGAAAAATTTGCGGAAAATGAAAACTATAAAGAACCAAAGTTGAAAGTAAAAAAAGTTGTGAGAATAGATTGCAAAAGCTAAAAAGTTTTGGGTTAAAAGTAAAAAAACAAATAGTTTTGGGTTAAAAGTAATTTATGAAATACTTTAGGGTGAAAAGTAAAAGAAAATCAATTTTTTTTGGAAAACCCGCAAAGCCTAGGTTACGACAACTATATGCATAACCATTTTTTCTTTGGAAAACCCTCAAAGCACACCCCGTGTTGCGGCGGGATGTAAAACGGTGTTAAATAGTACTAATGTCACACAACCGTTATCGACCACCAACACTGACTCGACCTAGGATCTGCGTGTTGCGACGAACCTGTCAAACATGAAAAAATATAGGTAAAAAAGTTGAACCACAGATGCACGTTGCGTCGTGTTAACTTGCAAAATTTGAAACAAAACATAAAAAAGTTGAACCACATTCGTACTTTGCTTCGTATTAACTCGAAAAATTTAGAATTATACATAAACCGAAAATTTGCCAAAATTGAAAAGTGTAAGTGACAAAAGTTATAGAGTTAAATTGCAAATAATGAAGAGTTTCGGGTTAAAGTTAAAAAAACAAATTATGTAGGGTTAAAATTGCAAAAGGTAAAAACCTTTGGGTTAAAAGTAAAAAATAAAGTTTTTTTTTTTTTGAAAAACTCTCAAAGCATAAGTTACAAGTTGTTATGCACAAAAAGTTTGCTTATTTATATATGAAATAATTTGCAACGCTTTAATAAAAAGGTTGCAAATTCAATATAATTTTGCAACTTTTTATGAAAAAGGTTGCAATATATCTTCTAAAGCAACCTTTACATTCACTAAAGTTGTATTAGAGTCAAATGCAACTCATTTGAAAAATGTTGTTTCTAAAAAGTTGCATTAGACCAATTTTCTAGTAGTGTTATGACGCCAAAAAGATGACACAAAAAACAGTTTCATAAATTTATTAACTTTTGTACAACCATGACATTTTTTTCTTAACACGTATTTAAATGTTATAAAATAAGCATGTATCATTATTCGCGTGTCAAGATAGATCTTGTTTTTTTATGACGCTAAAAGGATGACACACAAAAAGTGTGTCATAAATATATTGAATTTTGTAAAACCATGACATTTGTTTTCTTGACAGGCACTTTCGAATGTCATAAAATGAGCGTGTGTCATTGTTTGCGTGTCAAGGTGAATCTTGTTTTTTCTATGACGCTAAAAACATGACACACAAAAAAAAAATGTCATAGATTTATTAAATTTTGTAAACCATGACATTTTTTTCTTGACATACGCTTTTGAATGTCATAAAATATGCGCGTGTCATTGTTCGCGTGTCAAGATGAGTGTATTTTCTAGAAGTGATAGCAATAATTATGATGCAGACTAACATTTATACATATGAAAAGCAAATCATCTTAATTTAATTAATTTATTAAAAGCAAGTCATCATTGCCAATGATCTCTAGATCAAATATTAGATGGTTTGCATTTCTACTTTAAAAAATAAAATGATGGTTTGCATTTCTCTTGAGAGATGCAGGTTCGACTCCCACTCGGTGCAGAGTGAGGCACTGGTGGGCAATGATAGGAGACCGAGGGAAACCTGGGTTGGATCCTTGAGCCAAACGGGTTTTACCGGTAATTTCACCGTCGTACCTACGGGTGGGTTACCGGGTTTTCACCGGAATTGGTGGTGGACTCGGGTTACTCTCGGAGTACTCCATTTGTCTAATGGGTACCCCGAGAGTGCTCAGGATTGAGTTTGTTGACCGTTCAAAAAAAAAGCAAGTCATCATTAATAGTAAATTTAATTACTTTATTATTTAAACATATGAAAAGCAAATCATTTATACATTTATTATTATATTATATTATACATATGAAAAGCAAGTCATCATGAATAGTAAATTTAATTACTTTATTATTTAAATTTAAATTTAATTACTTTATTATTTAAATTTAAATTTAAATTTAAACATATGAAAAGCAAGTTATCATGAATAGTAAATTTAATTACTTTATTAAAAGCAAGTCATCATTAATTATTTAATTTAGTTACTTTATTAAAGCAAGTCATCATAAATAGTAAATTTAATTACTTTATTATTATTATTAACGATAAACAATTAAATAAATACATATTTTATTAATTATTTATATGTTATTTTTACCGTGATACTTATATATAAATAAGTAATAATAATAATAAACATATTAATAGAAAGTTTTGATGAATAGTAATCAATAAATTTTAAAAATATTATTTTATTTTTCGGTAGTATTTTATCTATTATTCATTTGATTTTTCGGTAATAAATAATAATAATTGATAATTCTTATGTGTTTGTTTCATTATTTTATAGTGGTACTATATTTAGCATTTCATTTGTCTTTTATAATAACTTTTGTTCGTTAATTTTTTTAAAAAAAATGTAATCTGCATTTACGTTTATTTATTTTTTAACATTGCAAGTTATTTGCCCGCATATTGTGATGGTCCGTTACCCCGGGCATTGGATCGGTATCGATTCTGTTCGTTACTGTACTGGTATGTTCATGCACTCGGTATCGAAATCAACATATGTTTTACATCGTCTGAAACGATAAAAACGGACGCCATGTTGTTTGAACAATATCGATCAGTTCAAATTATCACGGTACTGTTACTGATATTCAATTATCGTCACACACAAAGTTGTATAAATAATTTTTATTGAAACTGAAACCATAAAATGAATACAGATAACAACAGTATCGATGTTGTTTGGTATGAAACGCTAGCGATTCAATGTTAGTTTATCAAAAGAAAAAACAATAAAAATAATTACCTATCCCGAACTTATGTTGTTCGTTCGGTTCACTACGGCAGCGACAAGATATATGTTATCAAACAAGAAACCATAAAAGTAATACATATCGGTGCCAATGTTGTTCAGTTCAGTACGATATGGTAGCGATACGTTTTTAGTCTATCGAAAGCAAAGACAATAAAAATAAATACCGGTACCGATAGAAATGTTGTTTAGTCGGTTTCGGTTTGGATTTGTACCATAGCGACACAATAGTTGTTTTCGATAAAGTTTATATGGCAATTTTGAAAAAAAAAAACTTAGAACGGAAACCAACCGAACCGATATCAACTGAACAACATCGGTACCAGTATCGATATTTGTTTTTTTTGTTTTCAATTGATGTAAGATTCTCTTTCGTTTACTATAGCAAGTGTCGGTACCATACCGTAACGAACCGAACAGATACCAACCGAATTTCTGCCGCGAAGTACGTGTAAAATCACTAGTTAAAATTAAAAGTAACTTAAAACCATGTCAATAGTAATCCAACTAATGTTCATTATTTTGATGGTGCTTGGGCTAGCATGAATCTCATTTTTACTAAGATTTGTTTTCTCTCTTTGAATAAAAGTAACTTAAAACCATGTCAATAGTAATCCAACTAATGTTCATTATTTTGATGGTGCTTGGGCTAGCATGAATCTCATTTTTACTAAGATTTGTTTTCTCTCTTTGAATTATGTCCAATTAACTTATATTAATTATAATTATTTATTTTATAAATTAATATATAATTTAGTTATTTTTCAAAATTTCATGAAAAGTAATTATTTTTAATTTTAACTATATATTTAATATATTAATTAAATATTATATAAATTAATGGGTTCGTTCAGGCTCACAAGCCGGCTCAAGCTCGATAAGTGAAGCTCGGGCTCAGACGCGTTAACTAATCAAGCTTATTTTTTGGCTCACGCTCTACTCGAACTCATGTAAGCTCGGCTCGTTTCAGGCATTTTTCGAGTCAAGTCGAGCAGCTCGGCTCGTTTACACCGCTAAGAGTTTCTTCAAGGGGTATTTGAAGGCTCAAATGTTAATCAAGTTAAAAGTGTGACCTATTGATTATTAAGCTCCGGATATTTAGTTTCTGATGGTTCAAGTTTCGTGGCGTTTGAAGTTTCCTACAAAAAGTTATGGTATTTTTTAGTAACCGTCTTGAGTCACGACACTTTTTAAAGCTATAGTTATTATTTTATCAACTTAATATGATATGATTATTCTTCCACTACTGCAATTTTTAAGGATAAAAGAAAACGGGCTTGTTTAACAGAAATGAATGTAAACTTCATAATTTTGACTAATCTAGCAATAGCTATGTGTTAGGCTAAAGTTAACAGTAATCATTAAACTATCAAACTAACATTGGTCATTTTGATGGTGCTTCATGTGACATGAATCTTATTTTTACAAGAGTTGTGTGGAATCTTTACACTATGTCCAAGGAAGTAATTCATCTTTAATAAAATGGGGAATTGGACTGTAATAATCCCAACTAGACGTCATTGGCCATTGTCAGTCCAACCTTTAAATATTCCCCATACCAGTCACACATTTCACTTATTTTTCCTCAACTGGTCCTCAGTTAAAAAACCTTAACTCCGTTAAGGTTTTTTTTTTTCTGAATTACAAGCTGACGTTTTAGGGCTTTTGATTAGAACGAGGATACGAGTTGAATGATGTAAAATTTACATTGAAATTGTGCTCCAAGCGACGAAAAAGTGCTTCAATTCGGGTGTTTAGATTTCCAATTAACAAAAATCAAGTCGTTTGGAGCACCATTTCGAGGTAAGTTTTACATCAATAGACCGTATCTTCGTTCTGATCAAAAGCCCTAATACGTCAGTTTGTAATTCGGAAAAAAAAACTTAACTCCATTAAGTTTTTTTAACTGAGGACCGGTGGAGGAAAAATAGGTGAAAGGTGTGACTAGCATGGGGAATATTCAAAGGTGCGACTGTCAATGGCCAATGACGTGTAGTTAGGATTATTATAGACCAACTCCCCTAATAAAATTTAAGTGGAGACAATTGTTTGAGAGTATAGAAAATATTCAAATCTTTTTTGTCTAGGTGAATGGAACTAGTTTGAGAGCTACTATTAAAAGAAAAAGACAAGTCAACAAGACTTTAACCCCTTCTTGGGTTTAATCTCATGCTTTTGTTTGTCGGATAATTGATGATTTATTGTCTTCACTTTTGTATTCGTTATATCACCTTTATCGTCGTATGGCACACGGCGTGGAAATAATGAAGCCAGTTCCATTATTGAATATATTCTATTTATCCATTGATATTCACTAATAATTGATTGGATAAACAGTAGGAGGATATATATATATATATATATATAGAGAGAGAGAGAGAGAGAGAGAGAAACGAGATCACCAGAAAACAGTTGGAAGTGTAAAAACGGTGAGAACGGATCCTTGTCGAACACGTGGCAGGGGCGATAAATGATATGCAGGGGCACGATTCTCATTGTCCACGTTCCCCTCAATAAATGGTGTTATAATTCCGTTTCAAACAAAATTCCAAAAATTTCTTATTAGCAGTTACTTCCTCTCCAAGCTTCTGAGATCTATGGCGTCTAACGTGAATTTCGTTCTACAAAGTTATATTTGATGGCGTTTTCATATGTGTTCCAGCAAATCATGCAACAGATATGGTGTTTTGTTCTTTATGTTTGTTTCAATGACGATTTTTTTTCAAAGTAATATGTGAAAATGACGTTTATGTTTCAATGGCCGTTCTTCCTATATTCAATATTTGGTGTTCTCATTAGTAATGTTAATTGTCGTTTGGGATCTAATATATGCTTATTGTTTATGATCAATGGCGTTTTACACCTGGTTACGTATATCTAATTAGTTGTAAATATTGGCGTTAATTTGTAAACATCAGTTCTTACTATTTGTTAATTATTCAACTTATGGCGTTTTCATTAACATGTTTCAGCTGGAAGACAGTAACATCAGTTCTTCATATTGTTTATTATTCAACTAATGGCCTTTTCATTAATATGTTTTATTAAGAAAGTAACATCAGTTATTCCTATTGTTTATTATTCAATTAATGGCGTTTTCATCGATAATGTTTTAAGGATACATTTTCTATGTTAAATATTCCCCAAAGGCGTTTTTCTTAATTCGTTCTCACTGTGTTTTTTCAGACGAGGGTGTTTCTTCGAATGAAAGGTTTTGCTCAAAAATTGGTTTTCCATTGATCATTCCTGACGCTAGTGAAGAGATAAAGCCAAAAATATACATGATATTCCCAAGCCTCAATGATTGTTATTCATTGTATGTTAGGTATGCGACGGCTTGTTGTTTTTCTGTCAGGAAAGGGACTGAAAAGATAAACGCCAAAGGAGAAACACATATTAAGTATTGCATAGGTACGAGATCTGGGGTATATAAGGACAAGAAGGTTGATACGTTGGACCCGAATCAAAAGGAAAGGACCGTGCGATCCAACTTTTCAAAGAGGACTGGTTGTGGAGCACAATTATGTGTAATATTTGAGGCTGGATCATTGAAGGTCTATAAGTTTGTTGAGGAGCAGAACCATTATTTTGTTGAATAGCCTGATAAGCATTTTCTTCCGTCTGAAGGACACCTCACTCAGCTCCAGAAGCATGTTATACATAGCATGTCTAAGTTGAATTTGGGACCGGTTAAGTCGTTTAATGTTATGAAGACTTGTTTGGCGATTTTGAAGACAGGTGCAAGTAAAGTTGATTTTAAGAACTACAAGAGGTAAATTAACTTGTTTATTGGAGAATACGAAGCTGAGATGGTTGTGAGACATTTGCATGAAAAAAACAGTCCCATCCTAATTTCTCGTACGATTACTTCACAGACGATGAGAATTGTTTGAAGGGACCTGGGATGATCATCTACCATTAATAGAATTTTCCTATAATAATAGTTATCATACTAGCATTAATAATGCACCATTTGAAGCACTTTATGGACGAAAGTGCCGAACTCCAGTCTGTTGGGCAAAAATTGGAGAAAAACAACTATCTGGACCAGAGATAGTGCAAGAAACAACAGATAAAATAATTCAAGTCAAGGAAAGACTAAAAGCAGCACGAGATTGTCAAAAGAGTTATCAAATAACAGACGAAAACCTTTAGAATTTCAAGTAGGAGATAAGATATTGTTAAAAGTCTCTCCATGGAAAGGAGTAGTCAGATTCGTTAAAAGAGGAAAGCTAAGCCCCAGGTTTGTTGGACCTTTTGAGATTATTAGAAAAATAGGACCTGTAGCTTATCAGCTACAACTGCCAGAGGATATGGCAGGAATACATGATGTGTTTCATGTGTGTAATCTCAAAAAGTGCTTAGCAGACGAATCATTAATGATACCTCTTAAGGAGATAGAGTTAAAATGAGAAACTTAAATTTGTAGAGAAACCCATTCAGATTGAAGATAGAAAGATCAAGAATCTTAAACACAAGAGATTAGTTCTGGTAAAAGTAAAATGGGATTCCAAGAGAGGACCAGAATAGGTGTGGACCTATTCCAGTAGACCTCGAGGACGAGATCTAAAACAAGGCGGGGAGGATATAACAACCCTCCTAGAACCCTTAACGTAACCCTAAACGTTCCTTATATACCCCGTATACAAGAAACGAGCCCGAAATACCTTAATATTTATAAAAATCAAAGAAAACAAAATCTGGGAGTCGCTCGCGGGGCGCAACCCCCTTAGCTACATCTGCCGCGGGCTGCGACTAGCTTGGATTGCTGGACAAGGCATTGCGCCACGTGTCCGGTTACGTTGCAAGCCTACACTTTTTACTCGACAAGGCTAGGGCCTAATGTACCCTTGTCGCGGGTCACGAAAGAACAAGGGGAAGGCCTCGCAGACCGTGAGCCGACCTTCGACTGGCCTATAAATAGAGGTCGATGCCTCATTTGATTTTCGTTCTAATTCTGATATTCTCTCTCAACTTCTGTTAGTATAAATACATGGGTATTATACCCCTATAAAGCGAAGCTCTGCCTCGTTGTAAGTATTATAACCCTATTTGTTACCCTACACGATCGATCTAGGGCTCCGTAACGCATGTCAAGGCTCTGCCTGGCTCAGTCATTGGAGTTCTGTCTCTTGTTACACCTGATTGATCTAGGACTCCCTAATGCATGTCAAGGCTCTGCCTGACTCAGTCATTTGAGTTCTGTCTCGAGTTGTACGGTTAATGTAGGATCGTGAAACGACCTAACGAGTCGATCAGAAGAGTACTCAGACTGAATCAGAGGCGGAATTCATTGATTCAGTCTTTGTTTAGCTTGATTTCACTATTAACTGTCTCTTGTATTGATCTGGAAGAGATTACAGACACGGAGACACTTCGACGGAGCTTCGCCGTCGGAAATCACAACTGAACAACTCTAACTACTTGATTTCGCTCAGGAGGACCTATATATAGGCCTCTGATTCCGCCCGGAGAGACACATGACCGGTAGGAGCGGAATCAGACATTGCACATAGGAGCGAAATCAGAATATGATACTTGGAGCGGAATCAAGACCTTAGGTGATTTCACTCCAAATGAAAAAGTGTCGTTAGGAGCGGAATCAACTCTAAAACATGTTTTCTCGATTTCCGTGCACTATACAATCAGCCCTACACTAAGACTCGAACTAAGATGAAGTCGACAGACAACTGCACCAACACTAGTAGGCTAAAACTCTCGGGAAATAATACCCCTATAAAGCGAAGCTCTGCCTCGTTGTAAGTATTATAACCCCTATTTGTTACCCTACACGATTGATCTAGGGCTCCGTAACGCATGTCAAGGCTCTGCCTGACTCAGTCGTTGGAGTTCGGTCTCGTGTTACACCCAATTGATCTAGGACTCCATAATGCATGTCAAGGCTCCGTCTAAGTCAGTCATTGGAGTTTTGTCTCTAGTTGTACGGTTAATGTGATTTGGGTTATTTTACTAACGCGTGTGCATTGTTTAATTTTAATAGATAATAACCAGGAGATTCACCAGGAAGCTTTAGTTTTACCTAAATAAACAAAGTGAGTACATCTTGCTTTTTGTCACCCTTTTGTAAATCTTTTTATGAATCATTGTCCAAACATTTTACAAAACCCTAAATGTTTATAAAGATACTTACAGCGATTAAGTATTTGTAATTCTACAATTATCATCAGTATGTGGGGTTTTGTATACATTACTTGAAACTCGTTAGTATTGCAAATAGTAGCATGACCACAAGCACGGGGGACAATGGTTGCCCAGTAGCAATACTGTGTTGATTAATTGGATAGATGCGAGCATTGTAAATCTTAATACTGTAAAGATTATAAAATTGTTTTGATTAAACTGGGATGCACTCGCCAGTATTTATTGCTGATAAAACCTTTTTAAAATGCGTTTCAGGTAACTTAATGTGAAGCTAATAGAAGCCAGCTGGAAAGCACTGAAGGCTTAAAGTTGTGCCTATAAAAGTTACCAAATAAGAAACGGAGTTTATGTTTTCAATAATTAAGGTTTATCCCTACCAATGTATTGTCAAATGAACTTGCATTTTATCCCATTTATTATTATAAAAGTTTGGTGTTTAACTCTGATAAAAATATTTCCTAACTACGGCCCTGATGTATGAATTCCGCTGCCATATTGATAAACACTGATACCATCTGACAGGTTCGCGGCACCCGCTCCCGGGGCAGGGGTCGGGGATGCGACACGTATAGACCTTCCATGATCCAACCTCAAATATTTTACATAATTGTGCTCCACAACCAGTCCATTTTGAAAAGTTGGAACACACAATCCTTTCCTTTTAATTTGGGTCCAACGTATCAACCTTCTTATCCTTATATACCCCAGATCTCGTACACATGAAAAACTTAATATGTGTTTCTCCTTTGGCGTTTATCTTTTCAGTCCCTTTCCTGACAGAAAAACCACAAGCCGTCGCATACCTAACATACAATGATTAACAATCATCGAGGATTGCGAATATCGTATCTATTTTTGGCTTTATCTCTTCACTGACGTCGGGAATAATCAATGGAAAACCAGTTTTCGGGGCAAAACCTTTCATTTGAAGAAACAACCTCGTCTGAAAAAACACAATGAGAACGAATTAAGAAAAACGCCATTGGGGGAATATTTAACATAGAAAATGTCTCCTTAAAACATTATCGATGGAAACGCCATTAGTTGAATAATAAACAATAGGAATAACTGAGGTTACTTTCTTAATAAAACATATTAATGAAAACGTCATAATGAAAACGCAATTAGTTGAATAATAAACAATATGAAGAACTAATGTTATTGTCTTCCTAAAACATGTTAATTAAAACGCCATAAGTTGAATAATTAACAAATAGTAAGAATTGATGTTTGCAAATTAACGTCAATATTCACAACTAATCAGATATACGTAACCAGGTGTAAAACGTCATTGATCGTAAACAATAAGCATATATTAGATGCCAAACGACAATTAACATTAATAATGAAAACGCCAAATATTGAATATAGGAAGAAATCCATTGAAACATAAACACCATATTCAAATATTACTTTGAAAAAAAAAACGCCATTGAAACAAGCATAAAGAACAAAACGCATATATGTTGCATCATTTGATGGAACACATATGAAAACGCCATCAAATATTACTTTGTAGAACGGAATCCACGTTAGATGCCATAGATCTCGAAAGCTTGGAGAGGAGGTAACTGCTAATTCGAAATTTTTGGAATTTTATTTGAAACGGAATTATAACGCCATTTATTGAGGGGAACGTGGACAATGACAATCGTGCCCATGCATTTTATTGAGCGCCCCCTGCCACGTGTTCGACCAGGATCCGTTCTCACCGTTTTCACACTTCCAACCGTTTTCTCCTGATCTCGTTTATATATATATATATATGAGAAGGATCTGTTAGGAACCACCATTTATTGCGAGAAACACGAGAACCAATGTGAACACAACCAAAAATACCTAAAAATAGCTAAAAAACACACAAATTTTTTTTAATATTTTTTTATAAAAAAGTCGCTATATTTCGCAAAAAAAAAATTTAGCTACTAAAAGTAGCGATTTTAATGTAAAAAATATTAATTTTTTTTTTGTGAATTTTTTTTATTTTTTTTTTAGGTTTTTTAGGGGTTTAGTTTTTAGCATTTTAGCTTGGGTAGGGGGTTTAGGTTTTTGGGGGGTGGGGAGGGATTTAGGTTTTTTTTAGGTTTTTTGGTATGTTCACATTGGTTCTCATGGTTCTCACAATAAAGGTGGTTCTCAAATGAACCTTACCCTATATATATATATAGGGTGGGGTTCTTCTACAAAGTGTGTTTTTCTTACAAAGTGTAGGAAGTGTTTTGTGTCATTGGATGAGTGGTTTTAATGGTTGAGATTAGATGAGTGGCATTTTAGTAATATATGTATTTTAATTAATGATTGATTTAATTAATGGATGGCATTTTGGTAATTAAGCATGTTTTAAATAAAGAAACAACCATCATTAATTCTTTCTTGCATAACTCTCCTCACATTCTCTCTCCTCATTAAATAAAATCCCCTAAAATCATGGATGGAGTTGAAGATTAAAGATTTGATTGTGTTTAAAAGCTAAAATATACTAAATTGGAGTTCGATTTGTTTCTTTCATCTAGTTACGAGAATCAGAGTTCAATTTTTTTTAAAAAGTATTGTGTTTTATATTAGTGATAAAACACACTGTGAATAAAAATTTTATGGAACCAGAAACTGATAAAATACACTGTGAAAAAACATGTGAAGAAAAACACACTGCGAAGAAACTGTGAAGAAAAAGACAAAGATAAAACACATTGTGACGAAAATGTGAAGAAAAACACACTAATAAAGCACACTATGAAGAACACAGTGAATAAATACATATTGATAAAACACATGGCCAATAAATACAAAGACACGTCCTTCATGAAACATAAACTACTATAACATAATTTGAGTAAACCTATAACTCATAAAACACAATGTCAAGAAATTGTTCAAGATCGATAAACTTATGTGTTACATGTGAAGAAACCATAAAACACAACGTCAAGAATACATGTACATGCAAAATGATAGCTTAATCAACTACTTGGATGCCGAACAACTAAAACCGGATGCATTATCCATTACCACAATCAATCATTACATTAGACATCGACATTTTTTATTTGTAATAGCAAAAAAAAAAAAATCATCTCAAGGATAAGAGAGTGATGCGTTTTGATTTCTACGTAAATTGTAACTAATACAAATCCATGAATAATGTCACACCCCCAAAATACCACCTAGGGGATGTCCCTGATAGGCGTGTGACGTACCAACAACGAGCCACTAATTACATTGAACCCATACAAGTTTCTAAATAAAATCCTCCATTATTGAAAAATACCATTAACAAGTTTAAATAAAAACCAACATGTTCAACGGAAGCAAATAGTAAACCAAAGTTAAACTGTTTCAAAACCAACGTACGATATCAATAGTTCAATCACATGAATCCCTCCAGTCGACCCATGACCACTCCAGCTACTCCAGACAGCAAGTTCCAAATCCAAGACATCTAACGACCTGCGAGCATGCAACAAGTGTATCAGACAACGCTGGTGAGTTCATAGTTTTACGAAAACGTTGGTTACCAAGTGTTTAGTTTAATCCATTGAATTTAATGTTGATAATATCCCGAATACAAGACGGCTCCTGATTTACATTGCCCTTTCTCCAATGCTCCTATCAAAGCATTGGTCATGACTAGGTCATTACCCGTCCTCTCAGGTACGGGGTGAGGGTGCCAACCCTAAGTAGCGCTACTAACTAATACCTTGTTACCTCTCAGATAACCAAACAACACGGAGGGACTTTAATGGTGATAGGATGAGTATATTATCCAACATTCCAGATTTACCCAAAAGACATATTCCTCTCAGGAATACCCATGATTTACCCAAAACTGATCCCTCTCAAGGATACCCAAAGACTGTCCCAACCATCGGGACGCATGCTCAAGAGAGATGAACTCACCTTAGAGTGCTCGGTTTGATAATGTACTTCTAACGTTAAATAAATGTTAGGTCCGTTACTCACGACCTAAGGTATAATATCATAATAGTGAGTATACGAGTAGGGTTTTGCAATACCTTAATGTCTAAACAACCCGATGTCTAAGGTAATACTTTTTGGCAGGCAGTAACACACAACACACAGTTATTTATTCTTACGCTATGTTCGAGATAATAGACTCACAACCAACTTGTATTACATAAAATAATTCATCTGATTACTATTGATTTAACATACATATATATAATAGTCTAATACTTTAAACTATCTGTTCATTTAATTCAACACATGATATGTTACATATGCTAACTTAATTCACACACATACATATTAAATTAATTTAAAACAACTATCATACTCAATCAATTATTTCAATTACCATATACAGTGAAGTAATTCAATGACAACATATGCGGCCCACTACGAAAGTCACAATATGCTATCCAAACAAAAACATGCGACCCAATCCAGCAAGTGTGATATCATTACCCCCAATTACATGTAAGGCCCAATCCCTACACTTGACCCAAGTGATGATGTGTTTAACTGTTGTTACCCGGCCCAGGAGTTATGCTCCATATCCCTTCGAGGTTCACGTAATACTACAGCCTCAATGACACCCTAAGATGGCTTCTATATATCAATACAACATATATCAATTTAATTGACCACTCAACTTGTTTCAATAATCTGCTCATTAGCCATGTGTTTATCCGAGAGTATGGCCCAATAACCTACCCCGCCCAATTACTCACTAAGGCCCAAATCAATTTGTATGAAAACAGTTCCCTTAATGGTCCAGAACAACTTGCATGTTATCGTTTTAATTTTGCGATTAACCTTATTTGTTCTACTCGATTTCAGTTTAATCACAATTGCATATGTGATAACAATCCAATATAATCTATCATGAACCATAAATCTACAAAGTCATCACACCTGATTCAAAAGCATGGCACCTTAGATAGGTTATCATGTATCATTAACATCACTTATCTAACATTCAATTACAAAGACTATCATTGATTCACATAGATAGTTTATCAATTGTTCTAGCGTATCAACTTCCGTGTCACGTAGTTATCATTCTCATAACATATGACTATTATAAAGCCTCCTAATGCAAGCACTATAAAGACATAGTTCACATGTAATCAATATCATCGATTGCCTAACACGTGTTCCCTAATTTACACGTAGACTATAACATCCTGTTGAAGATTTACACAAGCATAACATTATCATACATATACAATTCGTCAATCAAGATTTCGCACAAACAAGATTACCAAACAAAGATTAACATAACATAGATTCACTAACCAATAGATTGATGTCTCGAGGGGGGGGGGACCGTCTGCCGTCGCACAAACAAGTGGGGAATAAGGTTTTGTTATGTTGTAAATTATGAGATATAGGGATGTCACGTGCATCTAGTTATAGTGCCAAATAACACAAGTGGGCCGGTAGTCATGTTACGTACAAGAGTTGGGCCGAGATCAAAGTCTACAAAAAGTGAGAACATACAAGTGTGTAATGGGCTCAGGTGACCCGTGTTGTGGGCCGATGCATTGTCGGGTTTTAAAGTGTGAAAATGCGACTCAGAAGATGTGCGGCCCAAAATGCCAATACATTAATTAACAAGTTATCGTACAAATAAGTTTAACGAAGTTATACGAACAGAACGTTTAACGCAAAGAAGAAGGATAATGAGAAGTTAAGATCACAAGATTCAACGTTACTAACCTTGAGAGTTCGGGTTGTCACAAATAAGATATAGGGTTTCCTTAAAAGTCTCATTTTATTGTTCTAGATTTATCTTTTCCAAAAATAACTTATTTAGTGAATTACTATTATACCCCTTTGTTACATGACACATGTCATAACCATATCACTTCCTACACTTTGTAGAAAAATATGACTTTGTAACCAACCCCTTCCCTATATATATACATATATATATATATATGTATATATATATATATACACACACTTGACAATTAAATGAAACATATCGAGATACGAGTTAATATGTGTACATGAAAGTGAATTCTAAATGGATTGATTACTTGTGTTTATGTGTAACATACGTAATATATAAGAATATATATTTAATAAAATTTATATATAACAATCACCAACGGATCGAGTCAAACCTATTTCAAATAATAACATCTCATCATGTCTAGTGAGTTGGGTAAACAGTTGCAAGACATACATACGATATAGACAATAAGGTGTCCTATATGTGTTAGGTTCGTCGTACTTGCTTTCTTTTGGGCTTTTGTGTCGCTAGCTTTTACACACGGATTTCGAGATGAGTATTCACGACCCCTCTTTTACTGTTTACTAAATTGGGGGGGGGGGACAAGCATACGGTTTTATACTATATGATTTACACTTGCATGTTAGTTTATTCTAGTTGTACCTATTATATGAATACGAGTATTATGATTATCGATTGTTTCGAGAGATCAGGAAAGCCCTTGTGTTTAATGAACTGTAACCCTTAGCTATGGGCTTAGCCATGGAATATCGCGAATAGTCCTATAGAGTTGACGCCCCACCTTTGGTTAGTAGCGCTAACCCGGTTAAGACAAAGGTGTTCGAAATTTCCGAAACGATTATATTGTATTGGGATACGATAGGAAGAGGCATTCTTAGTCAAGATTCGGTTATAAGCTCATATTGTGACATTGGTCATAGTCCTTGCTAGACTTTGATTTGGTCATTCACAAATAACAGTTTTTCATGCAAACGGTTTTCAAAACATTGTTTATGTTTTATTTACTTATCGATCTAAACCGTGTTCCTTACCAACATTATATTGGCTATTGTTAGTGTTAGGGGTCATTTTCTTAACATACGTATCCTGACCAATATCCTGCCTTTGTTTGTTTATTTGTGACCAGGATGCTGGAAGAGGATATTGCTAACATCTTGGGCGATATCCTGAGGTTTATTAAATTAACCACGTGCAGGTTAAAGGCTGAGACTTGCTAACGGTCAAGAGGACTTCTTCTCCTCAAGACTCGGACGAGTTTGTTGAAGGAAAGACGTTGAGCCCGAAAGACCAGGTCTACAACGTTCGATGAAGGAATATTCGGTGGATCCCGGAAGTTTAGGATAGTTAGTTATCTTATCTTTACTATAAATAGATGGGGGCGGATCAGTTTAAGGCACACAATTTTCACTAACACTCTCGAACACTTTCACTCTAGCTCATTGCAAACACCACACTTGTATTCAAATTTCGTTGTAACACTTAGTCGATCCGTACCACATCCTGCACTGTATCCTGATATTTGAAGCAATAGAAGAACAAGGCAGCTGCGATTGTCAGCTCCCGAGGTTTTATGCCAGCGATCTAGATTGATCAAGGGCTTTCCTCGTACATCTCGTGTCGTTTACTTTACTTTTGCTCATTGTTTGATCATAGATACAGCTCTATATCCTGAGCCGTATCCTGAAACTGTTTTTACAATTAACTTGATTAACATATTTTCGACACTCATTTCTAGCACACTACCTCACTTAACTAATTTGATCACTTAATTACTTCGGTAATTTTTGACCAAAACAATTTGGCGCCCACCGTGGGGCAAGTGGTGCTCTCTTTACTAAAATTTTTTGTCAAATCGCTAATCGGTTTCCTATTTTCAAAACTTTTTGCCACATTGTCCGTAATGGCCTCAAGATCAAACATGAGTTCCTCTACTGTGTCTGCTATGACTTCTGCTACTACCAGTTCGGTGCTTCCACCACCTCCTCCAAGGATGCCAGCCTCTTCACGACCTCAGGATGTTATCCCTACCCGCAGTATTCAGGAATCTGCTCCTGTTTTAGCTTCTAACGATGAAATTTTAACCTTATTTGGAAGTGTGCAGGAACAAATGAGACAGCAACATGAAACAAACCAAATGCTTTTAAGGGAAATACAACTCCTGAAGTCAGGCTCGAGCAGATCTGCTGAGGACAATGTCACTCCATTACACCCTAGAGCGTTGAACTTCAGTTCAGCTGTGTATACTGAGGATAACAGGGGGAATATCGTGCCCAGCCTTCCTCAGAATCATACTCCTGAAATACCCTCCTCGGTCAGGATATCAACCACGAGGAGCTCAGGATATGCTTCAGGATATGGGCAGAATCCTCCAATGGGTAACGTGTCAAATAATAATAATACTCATGCTACTAACAATAGTGGATCTTTGCAGGATACAGGTGTAACATCAGCACTTACTAGGGAACTTCAGAAGTCATGATATCTAGTGTACCTGGGGTGGTCCAGCCGATCCCAGAAGTGTCCCAGGACAGCCACAAGATATCTCGTTTTGCATATCCTATCTGTGATGCTGAGATCCCAAAGAGATTCCAAACCCCCAACATGAAGCTTTAAGACGGAACTACGGATCCTGAGGAGCATATTGCTCAGTATAGGGAAAGAATGGAGATTAACCCTATCCCTCCGGAGCTCAAGGAAGCATGTTTGTGCAAGGGATTTGGTTCTACCTTAACATGATCAGCCTTAAAATGGCTGTTAAATGTTCCTCCACACTCAATTACTTCGTTTGCTCATTTGGTTAATTTATTTAACAGTCAATTTTCTTGTAGTCGGAGTTTTGAGAAACTAACCAGTGATCTTTACAGGATAACTCAAGGGCCTCAGGAATCCTTGAGGGATTATGTGAACAAATTCAGTCGAGAATCCTTGGATATCCCACATCTTGATGTTGCAACAGCTGTGCAAGCTTTCAAGATGGGATTACAAAAGGATTCTCAGTTTTATCAGGATCTGGTAATGAATCCCTGCAGGAATCTCGACGAAGCTCGTAACAGGGCTTTGAGATATATCCGTCTGGAGGATGACAGGAAGATGCAAGAAAGGATGAACTCATCTAACACTTATGAGTCAACTAACAGGAAGTCAGAATCCTCATTCAAGTCATATCGGCCTAAGCCATATGGCAGAAATGATAACAAGAGGGTGAATGCTGTCGAAGATGAGGATCCTGAAGAGTATCCTGAGCTATCTGAATATTGCTTTTCTGTTAACATTCCCGAATTCATGTATGCCATGCAGGGTCTAGGAGACAAGGCTAGGTGGCCTCGAAAGAATCAACAAAAGGCTGACTGGAAAGATAAGTCAAAATGGTGTGCTTTCCACGAAGATTTCGGACATGTAACCGAGGATTGCATTGCTCTAAGGAAAGAAATAAGCTATCTTCTAAGCAAGGGATATCTGAAAGATCTCTTAGGAAGAAAGAAGAATAAGGGTCAGGATACTGAGAAGGATCCTGAGCGAGCAGCATCACCTCCCGCGGATGCCAAGATAATCAACTTCATCTCGGGAGGATCCGACATTTGTGGGACCTCGTATTCGGCAGCAAAAAGACATGCAAAGGAAGCTAAGGCCGAAAGGGGAGACAAACCTGTCAGGGTGACTACCCTCACAACTGACAAAGTGATCACTTTTGATGCAGATGACAGGGATACTGTCCAGGATCCTCACCATGATGCTCTGGTAATAACGTTATATGTGGCTAACCATTTTGTACGCAGGATACTGGTTGATAATGGCAGCTCCGTCAACATAATCCAACTAGAAACTCTGAAGAGAATGAATGTATCTCCAATGGATATCACTTCAAAGTCTACTGTGCTTGTTGGGTTCAGTGGAGAGGCTAGAAACACAGTGGGAGAGATAAAGTTGCCAGTATACGTTGAAGGAGTCAACTCGATACAACGTTTCTGTGTGATGGATTCTCTATCCTGCTATAACATCATACTGGGAAGACCGTGGATTCACGATATGAAGGCCGTGCCATCAACATATCACCAATGCATCAAGATACCTACCCCTTGGGGAGTTGTCAAAGTTGATAGTGATCAGCAGGAGGCGAAAGAATGCTACTCATCCTCGATGAAATCCTCAACCAAACCTAGTGCAGCATAGCAATTAAAGACGCGGGCCCAGGATATCGTGGAGGATCCGGAGCAGGATGTGAAGAAAATTATCCTAGACCAGGATAATCCCGATATTTCGGTGCTCGTAGGAACCAATATCCCTCAGGATATTGAAGAGCAATTAATTAACTTTTTAAAATGCAGGATGTCAACGTTTGCATGGAAGCATGAGGATATGACAGGCATATCCAAATATATTATCACTCACAAGCTTGGAATTGATAAATCATTCAAGCCTGTGCAACAAAAAAGAAGGAAGTTTGCTCCTGAGCGGAACACGATTATCCAGGAGGAAGTTGAAAGATTATTAAAGTCCAGAATGATCAGAGAGGTTAAGTTCCCAAGGTGGCTAGCAAACGTGGTTGTAGTACAGAAGAAGAATGGGAAATGGAGAGTTTGTGTAGACTACACAGACTTGAACAAAGCCTGTCCTAAAGACCCATTTCCTCTTCCCCACATTGATGCAATGGTAGATGCCACTTCCGGGCATGGAATGCTGACCTTCATGGACGCATCTTCAGGGTTTCAACAGATCCAAATGGAGCCTTCTGACCAGGAGGATACTGCCTTCATGACACCAACAGGTATTTATTGTTATACAGCTATGCCTTTTGGTTTGAAAAATGCAGGTGCAACATACCAAAGATTGGTAAACATGATGTTCAAAGACAAACTGGGGGACACCATGGAGGTATATATCGATGATATGGTGGTGAAATCTAAAAAGGCTGAGGATCACCTCCAGGATATCAAGGGAGCATTTGATATCCTGGATCAATACAACATGAAGCTGAATCCTGCTAAATGCCATTTCGGAGTGGGGGCAGGAAAGTTTCTTGGATATATGGTGACAAAAAGGGGGATAGAAGCAAGCCCAGAGCAGATCAAGGCTATCCTGGATATAAAATCACCCTTAAATATGAAGGACGTACAAAGATTGACAGGCCGAGTAGCAGCTTTAAACAGGTTTATCTCGAGATCCTCAGAGAAATGCAAAGACTTTTATGATATCCTGAAGAAGAACAAAAGATTCGAATGGGGGGAGAAGCATGAAGCAGCATTGCAGGATTTGAAACGATATCTATCAACCGCACCTCTATTGATGAAGCCTGAAAATGGTGAACCACTATCCCTGTACCTTGCTGTATCAGGGAATGCTGTAAGTGCCGTTCTTATAAAGGATCATGAAGGTCAGCAATATCCTGTTTATTATGTTAGTAAAAGTTTATTAGATGCTGAAACTAGGTATTCTCACTTAGAAAAATTGATACTAGCATTAGTCATGGCATCAACGAAACTTAGGCATTATTTCGAGACACATAGGATACATGTTAAAACAAATTATCCTGTAAAAAATGTGCTTAGGAAACCAGAGATGTCAGGCAGGATGGCCAAGTGGTCAGTAAAGTTAAGTGCTTATGATTTAGTATATGAACCTAGAAATGCCATAAAATCTCAGGCTTTAGCTGACTTTGTGGCTGACTTTAGTAGTGACATTCAGGACGAGGTAGACCTAGAAGTTCAACAGTTAGGAGAATCCTCAGGATCCTGGACATTATATACTGACGGTGCATCTAATGTAAGAGGATAGGATTAGGAATACTACTAAAATCGCCACAGGGGGACATATTACCCCAGGCTATTAGGTGTGAATTTCCTGCTACTAATAATGAAGCAGAGTATGAGGCTTTAATTGCAGGATTAGAGTTGGCAAAGAGCATGAGTATCAAAAATTTACAAGTATATGTTGACTCTTTGTTAATTACTAACCATTTTAATGGATCCTATGCAGTTAAGGGTGAGAAATTAATCGAATATCTCGATATTCTCAAAAAATTAGCAGGATATTTCGATGTTTTTATACTTGAACAGGTACCATGGGAGGATAATGCTGAAGCGGATGCCTTAGCAAATTTGGGATCATCGATCAGGATACCTGAAGGGACGCAAATACCAATATTACATGTCTTACATCCTGCAACGAATCCTCAGGATAAAGAAGTAGCTGGTATTCAGGATCCTGGAGCAGAACATCTTGAAGAGGATCCTAAATCCTGGACGGCTCCAATCATGAGATATCTCAAAGAAGGACGCATCCCTGGAACTGAAAATCCTAAGGCATTTAGGATGAAGGTATCACGATTCACTATTATAAATAATATTTTATACAAGAAATCTCTTGCAGGACCGTATTTGAGATGCTTGGAGGATCCCGAAGCCAAAGAAGTACTTCAGGATATACATGAAGGGGATTGTGGTAACCATGCTGGGGGCAGGTCGTTATTCTCAAAAGTATTAAGGACAGGATATTATTGGCCAACGATGAGAAAAGATGCCGCAGAATATGTTCGAAGATGTGACGCATGTCAAAGACATAGTAACATACTGCATCAGCCGGCTGAACCGTTATATCCTAATGTATCCCCTTGGCCGTTTATGAAGTGGGGTATGGATATAGTGGGAAAGCTACCAAAAGCTCCGGGAGGAAAAGTCTTTATGCTAGCAATGACGGATTATTTCTCTAAGTGGGTTGAAGCAGAAGCATTTGTTCAAGTTAGAGACCAAGAAGTAGTATCCTTCATCAAAAGAAATATCCTGACCAGATTCGGAGTACCAGCCGAGATAATTTGTGACAATGGTTCTCAGTTCATAAGTAAGAGGACTACTGACTTTTGCAAGAGTTGGGGAATCAAAATGATTACGTCTACTCCGGTACATCCTCAAGCAAATGGACAAGCAGAATCCTCAAACAAGATAATTGTCAATAACTTAAAGAAAAGGCTTGGAGCCAAAAAAGGAAGATGGGCAGAAGAATTACCCTTTGTTTTATGGGCTGATAGGACAACGGTAAAGAATGCAACAGGCCAAACCCCATTTTCGTTGGTGTTTGGAGCAGAAGCAATGATTCCAACGGAAATGACAATACCTACTGCAAGATCTACCTTAAGTGATCCTGAGCAGAATCCTGAAGCCTTGAGTCAGGATTTAGACACTATAGATGAAAAGAGAGATGCGACAAAGCTAAGGATGGCAGCATATCAACAGAGAATATCTAGGGCATATAACAAAAATATTAGAACCAGAAGATTTAAGGTTGGAGATTGGGTGTTAAGAAAGGCTTTTCAGAATACTACTAATCCTGCCGATGGCAAGTTAGCTCCAAAATGGGAAGGACCATATGAAGTTGAATCAGAAGCAGGGAAAGGAGCATACAGACTCAAGAATATGGAGGGGGATATGCTACCGAGGTCTTGGAATGCCATACACCTTAAGCTCTATTTCAAGTGAGTTTAGAATTTAATTTCTAGCTCAGAATGGTATGAATTCTATCTTTTTTAAATATGTTTGGTTTAATTTGTTATTTGTAACCCAATACTGACTTAAGCATCGGAGGGGTGTTAGCCAAGCTAACACCCACCTTAGTTTACAATTGTTTTGCAAGATATGTTTCAGGATATAGCTCCAGGATATGTACTCAGGATAACTCAGAAGATTAGAGGATTGCCCCCTCTCTCACGTTTAAGGGATACTGATCCCTTCACAGGTTTAAAGGTATTCACCTTTCTTCCGAATTGGGTTTAAACACCCCGCCTGGAGCGCAAGTTATTCAGGGATAGTTCAAGGTGGCGGGACCAGTCCATGTAAAAGTGGCTGACAATTTCGTTACTGTTGGCTATATCCTGAATCCTAACGGTATATGAGGATTGATCACCCTCTCTCACGAAAGGGTATTTTCATACTCTCTAAGGTTTAAAGGTTTTCACCTTTCTAAGTCTTGGAGTTTATACACTCCCGCCTGTAGCGCATGAAAATTTGGGATTTTCCCCAGGATACAAGGGATTTATCTCCAGTACATCCTTGGGTTTTACCCTTGGGACGTAAAAAATTGCCTATGCAATGGAAACTGACATTCAGTAGATTTCTAAAGTGTTTGAAGACATTGTACACAGGGGACATCCCTGCCAAGATGGTGATGTAAAACTAAAAGGATGAGGCTCAGAACTTATGCACTGAGTATCTTGCACAGGGGACATCTTCATTGGAAGAGTTGCAAAGGGACTGAAGTTTGGTAATAGGTTTATACCCTATTTCTGGTATGATCTTTCCTTTGTAAACGTCGTCTAAATTTTTAGTAACATTATTTTAAGTATCCTGATATATTCTCAAAGTCCTTTTCAGGATATTTGATTAGGGTGTTTGAAACCAGTATTAGTTTGGAACTCTGATCATTTAAATATTATCAAAACTTGGTTTTGAAAAGATAGACTATTTTTCACTTTCTAAAGAAATTTTTACAAAGTTGAAGGAACGTTTGGAAGTTCTATCTAATAAAAGGTTTTTACAGTATACCGCTGAGCATACTGATCAGAATATTTTATAAGATAACAGTATGAAATTTTTTGCAAAGCTAAGATTTATACTTAGAAAAATAAAAAGATGAAATTATTCTTAAGCAATCAATATTGATTGATAACCGAAGGTTTCATCCTGAAACCCAGGACCCATCCACCTTCGGCTATCAAATTGTTTCGATACAGAAATATAAATTGTTCATAAAAACATAAAATTGTTCGAATGGTGTAAAGGAAATAAGCTCTATGGGGTAGTGTCTTTTTGTTCCATGGTAGTTTCAGCAACATCCGTCTTGGGATCCGCCTCAGCATCCTTCTCAGCATCGGTTGATTTTTTGACTGCTTTGGAAGGTTCATCGACAGTTGATTTGGAAGAGGTGCCGCCAAGGTTCTTCAGCTTAGTCTCCCAAGCACTAACATCCCAAGAAGGGCATTCAAAACCTAATGTTTTGGCTTCATGAGCCATCTTCAACCTGGCTTGGAGGAGAGAAATGACGACAGAACTTTTGAGGCTTTCCCGGTAGCTGACCATATCCCGTTCGTATTGTACATGGGCGGCTTCCAGATCGGCCTGGGCTTGAAGAATAGCTTTGTTGAGAGCAACTTGGTGTTCTTGGGTCATAGCTTTGTATTTCTCCTCGTAATGACGAGATTTGGCGGCCGCAATCATACCTTGGTCGGAGATTGTGATTTCTGCTTCCTTTAACTTAGATTCAAGTGTTTTGTTAAGCTTGCAGGATTCTTGATATAAATGAACTAAACGCTCAAGACCCTACAAAGGTAAGAGGACAGGGATTAATATTATTAAATCTTTGAAAATAGTCTAAATTGCAGGATATGGTATGAAGATACTAACCTGGTTAAGAAAAGAAGTCATAAACCCACTGGCTTCAATGAACCCGTGCTTTTCGTAAGGAAAGGTGTCAGAAATGACAGGGGAATCTGGTTCTTTCCTTTTGCGGGAACTTGAGCTCCGAGGCTTAGTAGCCGTTGAAGGTTTAGGAATGATGATGGCTTTGGAGCTGCTGGGTTTGGATGTAGCTGTGGTCTTGGGGCTAGGTTCTTTCTTGACCTGGATCTGGTCAGAATAGCTGTCCAATTCATCAAGATCAAAGACTTCAGGGATCTTAGCTGGTGCTGCATAAAGGGAAAAGTTTTACTCTTTATCTTATCATTATGCTGTTGTGACTAATTATTTTGAAAGAAATTCTTACTAGACATCTCGGATGATGAGTATTGACTGGAACTTGGGACGTGTGTGGTGAAAGTTCTGTCTATTGCAGGTAACCGGTAAACAGTATTGATTCTCTCTTCTGACTCAGCGGTAGGGGGAGCAACTTCCTTGAAGTTCACTGCACAAAGATCAAAAAGAAGAGTATTAATAGAAGATAACAATCAAATGGTCTATGGGGATATTTATGATCCTACCGGTGGTTAACCACTCCACCGGAAGGTTGGCACCCTCAGCAATGGAATTTCGTTTGACAAAGAAGAATTTACGTTGCCATCCGTCTTCGTTTTTGGTGGCTTTGAGAATCAGGGGTTTGCTGGAGGTCGAGAAGAGCAAGAACCGGCTGGAGCCATGGGATCGAAGGCGATAAGCAATAGGTAAATCCTCGATGCAGAGGTCGGAGCAATGGAGGTTTTTGATTTGGTTGAGTACAATTAGTACTCTCCAAACCATGGGCATGGTTTGAGCAAAAGAGATGCCGGTAATTCGAAAGAATTGCATCATGAATTCAGGAAAAGGGTATCGAAGACCTAATGAAAAAGGATATGCTGGAAAACAGACCCATTCGGTGGAAGAAACATCCGATCGGATTGACCGTTCGAATGGTCTAAAGACCGTGCTGTCAGGGAAAGCGCCGGAGGCTCTTAAAGCTGCAATGTCTGCGTTGTCGAAAGCGCAGATCTCCTTTTCGGGATTTTTAAGAAGATTTTGCTGAGTGAAGGTTTCGGCGTCCATTGCAAGTAAGGTAAAGTAAATTGACAGGAAGAAAATCAGAAATGGAGAATTACCTGAAGGTTCTGTTGAAGATATCTGCTTTTCAAACAAGAAAAGAGAAGATATAGGGGCGTCGTGGATCTCCATTGAGTAAAAAACGCGTTGGAAGTTACGATGTGATCTTGACCGTCGCTTCGTTTTAAATACCTTGAGTTATGGGATAAGATTTTTGAAATATATCCGTTGGATTGGTATACCAACCGATATATTTGGGGACAATTGTTAGGGGTCATTTTCTTAACATACGTATCCTGACCAATATCCTGCCTTTGTTTGTTTATTTGTGACCAGGATGCTGGAATAGGATATTGCTAACATCTTGGGCGATATCCTGAGGTTTATTAAATTAACCACATGCAGGTTAAAGGCTGAGACTTGCTAACGGTCAAGAGGACTTCTTCTCCTCAAGACTCGGACGAGTTTGTTGAAGGAAAGACGTTGAGCCTGAAAGACCAGGTCTACAACGTTCGATGAAGGAATATTCGGTGGATCCCGGAAGTTTAGGATAGTTAGTTATCTTATCTTACTATAAATAGATGGGGGCGGATCAGTTTAAGGCACACAATTTTCACTAACACTCTCGAACACTTTCACTCTAGCTCATTGCAAACACCACACTTGTATTCAAATTTCGTTGTAACACTTAGTCGATCCGTACCACATCCTGCACTGTATCCTGATATTTGAAGCAATAGAAGAACAAGGCAGCTGCGATTGTCAGCTCCCGAGGTTTTATGCCGGCGATCTAGATTGATCAAGGGCTTTCCTCGTACATCTCGTGTCGTTTACTTTACTTTTGCTCATTGTTTGATCATAGATACAGCTCTATATCCTGAGCCGTATCCTGAAACTGTTTTTACAATTAACTTGATTAACATATTTTCGACACTCATTTCTAGCACACTACCTCACTTAACTAATTTGATCACTTAATTACTTCGGTAATTTTTGACCAAAACAGTTAGTATGCATGTATGACTGTTAGCTGTAAAACCTTTCATGTTACATCGCCAGTTACTCCGCCTTTTGCAATGTGTAACAAGCGATACTTATTTTTATGTACGTTTTCAGTTGGTCTATGTTTTGACGTACAAGTTATTGTACGTTTTGACGCCGCTAAGTCTTGATACAAATGTAAGGGCGGTGTGGTGTTTAGGTGGTCCCCCACTAAACGAACCAACCTGGTTTCGATTTCATTTCTTTTATATGGTATAAATTCGATTTACTTTACTTTTTATCCAACCGCAATGCTTATATAGGTTATATTGAGTTATATCGGATACATCAAAACATGTGTTTTCATATGGTTGTCGCATTATATAATGCTTGCACTAATTCCATTTAATATTTGAGATGTACCAGCGCCGCGACACGCGCATGCCCTATTACTAGTTCTATCTAATCTAACAATAAATATATCATAGACTAACATTAATGGTAATTTTAGAAACTATGTCAAAAGGTCATCCAACTAATGTTTCATCGTTTTAATGGTGCTTCGAATGACATGAATATCATTTTAGGGGCGTTCACGGCTTGGTTTAAAACTGTGAAACCATCGAAACTGGTCATAGGTTTGGTTTCACCGTCCAAACTAGCTCTCGGTTTGGTTTCACGATCGGTTTTTTTCTTAACCTTAAGTCGGTCAGATTAAAAAAAGTTCAAAACATAGTGAACGATGTGGTTTATAGTTTATACCCAAAATTGGGGATTTCGGTCGGTCGGTTTAAAAAATTTCAAACCGTAGTGAACGCGTGGGTTTACAGTTTATAACCAAAACCGACCATAAAAAACCGAACTGGATCGTAAAATTAAATTATATTGTTATTTTTTTAAAAACTGTTTATTTTTCATATATTTAACTATTTATATTTGTATTTTATATTTTGTTTAATTTAATTAAATCATCTCTTAATTTTTAATAGAAATGTAATTGGAGCCCACATATTAAACCTATCTAACATTTATTCTAACCTATTTCCTCTTTATAATTTACCAAAAATTGTATGTGAATAGCTTTCACTATTCAATTTTGAGTGTATTGATTGACTATTGGAGTTTGTAGGCCAATGGGTGGATGTCATTTGGCATCCACTATTTTATTTTATTTTTTTATAGAGTAAATTACGATTTTGGCCTTTGTGGTTATATCACTTTTACCCTTTTAGCCTAATTTGTTTTAACATCTGAGCACCCAACGTCTTTTTTTCTAACCCTTTTGGCTCCTAACGTCTTTTTTCCTAACCCTTTTGGCCCCTAACATTTAATGGAAGGGGTTAGAGGGGACAAAATGGTTAGAAAAAAAGACGTTAGGGGCTTAGATGTTAAAAAAATATTTTTTGGGCTAAAAGGTTAAAAGTGATATAACCACAGGGGCCAAAATCGTAATTTACTTTTTTTTATATTTATACTTTCAAGTCTTAAAGCTATGTGTACAATCCTCTATTGCATATAAACATTTATGTTATCTTTCGTTTGACTATTTATAAAATATAAAATATTCCCTTTAAGTATTAGTATAAGTACCATTTAACCCTTAAGGTTTACTTTTAGTTTTAATAAACCCTAGTAGTATTATTTTATAATTTATCAAAATTTTTATGTGAGTAGGTTTCACTATTCAATTTTGAGTGTTTTGATTGGATGATAGAGTTTGCAGGCCAATTGGTGGATGCCATTTGGCATCCACTATTTTTTTTTTTGTATTTATACTTACAAGTCTAAAAGCTATGTGTACAAGCCTCTATTGCATATAAACATTTATGTTATCTTCCATTTGACTATTTTTAAAATATAAAATATTCCCTTAAAGTATTAGTAAAAGTACCATATAACCCTTATGGTTTACTTTTAGTTTTAATAAACACTAGTAAAAGTACCATATAACCCTAGGTCGTAAAACGCAATTTGCAATGGTAAAACCCAAATTGTAAAACGCAATTCACAATAATAAAACCTAGATCGTAAAACGCAATGTTAAAACTCAGGTCGTAAAACGCAATTTGATAAAACCTCAGATCGTAAAACGCAATTGTTGAACCCAGGTCGTCAAACGCAATTCACAGTGTTAAAACCCAGATAATAAAACTAAATTAAAAAACCCAGGTTGTAAACGCAATTCACGAAGGTAAAACCCAGATCGTAAAACGTAATTCGAAAACCCAGAACGTGAAACGCAATTCAAAAACCCAGATTGTAAAACGCAATGATTGACGAAATTCTTAAGATTTCTTACACAGATTGAAGCCGATTTCTTAGGATTTCTTCAACGGTTGGCGAAATTTGAATGCTAGTGTCACACCCCGATATTTTCACGTATTACCGGTGGGCCCGGTGGGGAGTATCGTGACGTAGTTGATATCATCATAGTCAAATATTCACAGTTAATGCACAGCGGAAGTCTTGAAAGTAAAATATTAATACAAACCGAAACACAAAGTATAATGAAATATTATACAAGCGGTTGTAAGTGGATCCACAGGCGGATCTAAGACATAAAGTAAAATGTTGTTCGACAGACTTTAAGTATTAAGAGCTTGCAAGACTCTTTAACTAATACTTAGCAGCTTCCAGCCCATTTCGCGTAGTACCTGCACTTAATCTTTTTGAAAAATACGCCAGTTTACACTTGTAAATCCAATTAACCGACTCTTTTGAAAACATTTATAAAAATTTGATTTGAAATGCACAAGGCACAATTATTATTTTATAACTTGGGACAATTATATATAAAATAATCTTGTATACAGATTTATATGTTTGTCGTATGTTCAGGGCCCGGTTAGAAGAGCCGAGACAAGATTAATAGACACACCACTAGTATAAGCCCACAAGAAGTTTCCTCACGAGTGAGATACCGTTTTACATACGCAACTGTCAGGTGTATGCCTACACCCCGTGCTTAAGTCGTGGCCATTTCAAATGAATGAGCCGAAGATACCAGGACACGGTCATATTAACCCCCAAAGGCTTTGTATCAAACAAAACAGATTAAAACGGGTTATCTCAATGATTTAACCACTAATCGATTAAACATTCAATACTCGACCAAGCGGTAATAATTTACCGTATCCCAAGCCCGTATAAGGGAAAATAAGTTAAAAGTATTTACCTGAGCTAAAAATGTAAATTATACTCAGTCGTATATTCTAATCAGCAAGTGCAGATAGCTTTTACTGGGCTCCTAATCTGGAACAAAGGTTTTAATAACCTATTAGATTCCTAACGGGTCTTATTTAAGTTGTAACTTAGACCGGTTAGTTTTAAAGAAAGGTTTACGGTACAAAACTCACGATTAAGCGATGACCGGATTGGAATGTGATTTAAACCCAACAAGTATGGAGACCTATATAAAATGGGTAAACTAAATACATTCTAGATTTTGAAGTAAAAATGATAAGGTTTGACCCGTTTCGGCTAATTTATGCAAACTAGTTACATAAACCGTACCGAATGCGTATATGCTTAACGGGTAACCAGATGAGTCATGTACAAGCTTCACAGGTTAATATGCTTTAAATATGATATGATATCAGTAGGATATCTACAATTATGCCCAAAACGAATTTAAAACTAATTTAAGCCCCGAAAGGGTAATTTGGTCATTTTAAAGTTTATAGAAGAGGTTTAATAGCAAACTGAGGTTCTGGTTTAAAATATTAAGTAAAAATATTTATTTTATCAAGTTACATCAGTAAGATGCCATACATATGTGAGGTTTATCTTTTATGGCCAAACTATGCACCGTAGGGGCATTTTGGTCATTTCACATATGTTTTTAAGGTCAAATTTGGAAATCTGAGTTCAAGAATTATACTTACTGTTAAAGTATAAAAATTTATTTGTAAAATCAGTAGGTAACAAGTCTTAGGCGTTAAATATGGTTTTAAACCATACTATGCGTCTAATTAGCGTAAAAGTCGGTATTTGACGATATTTAAGATGTTTATAAAATTCTGAAGTTTTGATCAGTCTTTAATGTTAAAAATATTTTATTTAACATATGACATCAGTAGGAAAAGGTTTGGTGTTCAAATCACTTGTTAAACTCATTTTATTAATGAAAAGGGCATTATCGTCAATTACCGAATTCATGCTAGAACTCTACGTTATGGTCAGTATAAAATTTGGAAAAAATTTCAAAAAATACCTAAATATTATATCATAACAGTGGGTAGAAAGTTTGGTGATAAAAATTGGGTTTAAATATGATTTATGCTAAAAATGCCATTTAATTAACAAAAAGTTTTGTTTTACGATATCTTGCATAACTTTTATTTGAGACCAGAAACGAATGTCAAATTTTTATGACATACTTATAAATCAGTAATAAATCTTTTTTTCCTCTCACATTTTCAAAAATCTCGTTTTTATAACATAAGGGCATAATGGTCAATTTTTAAGCATTTAACGGAAACATGCAAATGATCTCTGATTTCTAAGGGACCATGTAGTATGACCATAGAGGGTTATACTAACATATAATATGGTCACAAAGGAACCCTAAGGCATAATTAAACTAAGCTAATTCGGGTCAGAACTGAAAGTCAAAGCAAAAGTCTACTTTTGCGACTTTCGGTTGCGAACCGAGCCTAATACTCACAATTGTCGGGTTGAACATGCCTAAACATGTTCTTATATTATTTACCAAGTTATTTAAGTGATAAAACATATTTTATATCTTCTACATTATCAGTTATGAATTATTTTATAAAAACTGACTCGTTTGACTTTTCTGTTAAGTACTTTGACCCGACAATTGACTGAGATAACGTGATAATTAGAAGGTGCCCTTTTAAGGGTTTATCACCTACATAATTACCAACACATAGCCACTTTCAATTCGAATAATGGATGGACCGTTAGTGATTAATCACCAAGTCAAAGTATAATTACGATATCTTTGACTTTCGGTCATTAAGCTAATAAAACCTTAATTACAGAAGCTAAGAACACTTACAAAGGTCCTTAGTACGAAGTTTAAACTTGAGAAAGCTTCCTAGATGACCAGGATGCTCCAGAGATCAAGTGTGAATGAAAATTTGAAGCGTGCAAGTTCAAGAACTAAAACATGGCCCTTTATATAGGAAATTTGGGTGTTCTAAGATCACTGCAGCTGTTATGGGAGGTCATCAGATGTTAACAAGTGTCCCCATGGCAGTAAAAACCAATTGCACAATCCCCGGTATCGAAAAACTAGCATGCAATGGCGGTGGAAGGGCTGCAACATGCTGCTGTGCAGGGTTCTGTCGCTGGTGACTCGGTCGCGGCCCGCGTAGACATTAGAGGAAGTCTACGCGGCCCGCGAGGACCTGTTATTCTGGTAAAAACTTTCCCAGCTTTGCAATTTCAGTCCCTAGTCCATATTTAGTTTAAATAACTTTCATTTATTGCAGTATTAACCCCCATAGTTAACTCTTAAGTGTCTTGGGTCATGAAACAACATTGTTAAGCTCCCGGTTAGTTACGAGATCACCCGAAAGGTCTTAATTTCATACGATGACGCTTTTAATCCCTATATCTTGGTATTTACAGCTTTAAGCATTTATTTGCATCGAAACTCAACGAAATCAATCTCCGACATCCTTGAGAATACAATAAAATATTACAATGCTTCGGGATTGTTAAAAGGTCACTCAGAGGTAATATTTAACATGTTGACACGTTTAACTCATGTGCTTTGTAAATTCTAAATTTTAAGCACAAACGGCTTCTTGCGTCAGATATTATATTCAACCAAGAATCCGAACATCGTGTAAGGTCAATCAGAGGCACAAGTTTGGCATGTTGACACTTTTGATCCTTCCACTTACATCTTTACACTGATTGACAACTTTAGTCCCTCCAAGTTATCTTTTTACAATGATCAGTGCTTGTGACACGTGTCATCACTCTAATGGACATGATTTTGCGAGGTGTTACAGCTAGAAACACTAACGATCGAATGAGTTGATTGATTCGCTTAAAAACACGAGGAAAAAAATGAGAAAATTGTGTGAAATTGAAATAGGTTTCTTCAAAAAAGTTGAAGAACACGTTGACTTAGTGTTTAAATCATTGATTGATGAAAAAAAATCGCAATATAATGTAGTGATTATAGAGAGAGAAAGTAAAGAAAAGGTTGGAGATGATTTTTGAAGATGGTGGGTTTTGAAAATGTAGAGAAAGAGAAAGACAGAAGATGAGCTGTGATTGCCTAAAATGTCTCTTCCTGTATTTTTTTGTTATTTGTCACATGTCCTATTATTGTTTCCTACACTTCTTACCCAAACCAATCTTCATTTGATGCTCTCCCTTTATCTTGATTGAAAACTTTAGAATAAATTAGTACTTCTAGTTATTAATATATCTTGGTTTAATAACTAAATCCCGATTGCACACCTATTTTACCTATTTTTGCATTGCTAATTGTTAGATTAGTTTTCTAATTCCTGAAATTGAGAGAGTAAGGAAAATCAAATTATACAATGTTTAGTAATTTTATTTTTCATTTTATCTTATATATTATATATAATTTTTTATACAGTGTTCCCATTTATTTTTCATTTTTCAATGTTAGTAACTTTTTGGCTTGGTTCGGTTTTAAGTCTCAACGGTCTAGTTTCTATTTTTGATAATAAAAAATTGTTACTAATGGTTTAATTCACGATATAACTTAAAAAGCATTAAAACCAGACCTTGAACACTCCTACTCATTTTAACAAAAGTTGTTAAATTTATGTGAGTGAGTTACTTATGTTATAAGGAATGGTTGTGAGTGGTTTTGAGTGCTTGTGAGTGAAAGAAAAAGAAAATGTTACTGTTCATCTGTAAATATATGGGAACACTGTGTACTCCTTTATAATTTTTTTAATAATTTTTTAAAGTGATTGTTAGACCATGTGTAGTGGTTTAGCCAAATAATGCCCCCACCATGGGGCATTATTCGACACGTGGCAGTCCAGTCAGCATGGGGCGTTATTGCAAAAGTGGCGTTGTAAGAATAATGCCCAAATAATGCCCCTTCCAATCATTAAACAAAAAAAAAAAAAAAAAAAAAAAAAAAAAACTAGTTTCTCATTGGTGGGTCAAACCCAGTCAACCATTCCACAAACCATTTTAGGTGTTTTATATATAACGCTAAACCAATTTTTTTCAAAAAAACTGCCCAAAAACGCCCTATGTAATGGGGGGGGGGGGGCGTTTTTTTTGCAAATAATGCCCCACTACGGATGGTCTTAGTGGATGTTAGAGAATGTAATGATAAAGGTATAAAAAATATTATTTAATTGAAAATGAGAGAGAAAAAATAGTAATTTTTAGTCTTTTTAAACTATGTGCAAGGAAAAGACAAGTCAACAGGTCTTTGGTTATTACCTTTATTGCCGTATGTGAGACTATGTGCAAGGAAAAGACAAGTCAACAGGTCTTTGGTTATTACCTTTATTGCCGTATGTGAGACGCATGGAAATTGTGAAGCCAATTACATTATTTCTTATCACTTTAACGTAGACAAAGTTATTCACTATTTTCTATTTATTCATTGAATATATTATCATGAAGAAATAAGAACCAATGAAAAACACAAAAGATGTTCGTATATATATGAGTGCCAAATAGTTATTGCTTTTCTTGCAATCATTTCTTTGCAGCGTTTTCCACACCCATCCACAAGGCGCACTGAACTTTAATGGTTGGAACGTCACAATCACCATGCCCATGGAAAAGAAAGTTCCAAGCTTTCACTTGGTCAAGTTGACTATTGACACTCCTCTGTGTATAAGTATATGGTTGCAAAAACATAGAAAGATACCACAAAATTCATTACCAAAAATGAGTGCCAAATGGTTGCTTTTCTTGCGATCATTTCTCTTCCTGACACACCTTGCAGCATTTTCCACACCCATTCACAAGGCACCAGCACTGAACGGCACCAACGTTGATCGTCTAGCATTGCTTGCTGTTAAATCCATGATTAAAGGTGACCCACAAGGTCTCTTGACCTCATGGAACCATTCCAGCACTGATTTCTGCCAATGGCAAGGTGTTACATGTAGCCTTCACCACCAAAGAGTCACCCACTTGAACCTCACATACGGAGGCTTAATTGGTACGTTGTCTCCTTCCATCGGCAATCTTAGTTTTCTCAGGGTCATTAAGTTTTCTCACAACTCTTTTTCCGGTGAAATTCCACCTGAAATTGGGCATCTCTTTAGATTACGAAAACTACGTCTTTATAACAACTCTTTCATGGAAAACATTCCGGGCACCATAATGAATTGCTCCAACCTCCAGGTCCTTGACTTAGGTTACAATAATCTGGTCGGCAAGATCCCACTTGGGATTGGTTCATTGTCCATGCTAAACACACTCGACCTTAGCGACAACACTTTACAAGGCGGAATACCACCTAAAATCGGGCGTCTCTTCAGATTACAAGAAGTATATCTTTATAGCAACTCTTTCACGGGAAACATTCCGGCCACCATAACGAATTGCTCCAACCTCCAAGTCCTTCAATTGGGTTACAATAATCTGGTCGGCAAGATCCCAGATGGGATTGGTTCATTGTCCATGCTAAGCCACCTCTCCCTTCACGATAACATTCTAGAAGGCGGAATTCCACCTGAAATTTGGCGTCTCTTTAGATTACAAACACTGTTGCTTGATAACAACTCTTTCACTGGAAATTTATTGTCCATCCCTCCTACACTTCATACGCTCACCTTAGGTTCTACCAACTTTGGTGGAAAATTACCTTCTCTCACGAACGGTTCGTCTTTAATGTTTTTGGACCTATCAAATAACTATTTTGTTGGATCATTACATAATTTGGTTTGTTCCAACGGGGTGAACACGATCGAGTTTGTTGATTTGGGATCTAATCAGTTGTCGGGTGTTATTCCGGAGTGTTGGGATAAGTGGTCGAGCTTGAAAGTCCTATACTTGAATCATAATAATTTGTCTGCTGAGATTCCAAGAACATTGGGCTCTGTACCTTTGTTGCAATTATTGAACATGCATGGGAACATGATTTCAGGAAGCTTACCTTCTTCCCTAATGAATCTGTCAAACTTAAAAATTCTTCAACTTGGAAGAAACAATCTTGCAGGAATCATTCCACCATGGATTGGAATAAAACTCACTATGTTGAAAATTCTCAATCTTAGATCCAACAATTTTTACGGAAATACTCCTAACCAGCTATGTTATCTTTCACATGTTCAAGTATTGGATCTCGCTCATAATAACCTCTCAGGAAATATTCCTAGATGCTTCAACAACTTTAGTGTGCTTTCGGGCAAAGAAACTAATTTAGAGATTAAATTTTCATTCAATTTTGAAGAATTGATTTCTATTGTTAGTGATTCATTGGTGATGAAGGGACGAGAAGACAGTTATGGATCTATCCTAGGACTAGTCACGCTTTTGGACCTTTCAAGCAACAATTTGTCTGGGCAGATCCCTAGTGAGCTCACAACCCTCCACAAGTTAAAATCATTGAATTTATCAAGAAATCAATTGACAGGAAAGATCCCAAATAAGATAGGAAACATGAAATCACTTGAGTCTGTTGATTTATCAGTAAACTATCTTTCTGGGGAACTTCCTGTGAGTTTGTCAGAGTTGAATTTCTTGAGTAGCTTTAACGTGTCCTACAACAATTTGACAGGAAGAATTCCAACAGGTACACAAATTCAAAGCTTCAATGAGTCCGGTTTCATTGGAAACAAACTTTGTGGAGCTCCACTAACTAATGATTGTGTACATGTTGACAAACCTGATACAACAAGAGACCAAAAAGAAGACGGTGGATCACACAAAGTAGATTGGGGGTTGATTATAAGCATAGCGCTTGGATTTATTATTGGGTTTTGGGGCATTGTGGTTTCATTAATGCTCAATAGATCATGGAGAATCACATATTTCCGTCTCTTGAGGAAATTGTGATATGTTTTCTAAGTGACCATAAAAAAACAGCTCCTGGGTCACTTGGTGTAGTTCCCCTACAGTCTGCTTTTCATAAAGCTTATGTTTATTGTTGTGTTTTTGTTCGGTTCTCGTAGGGTTGTTTTGTTATGTCTTTCTTTATGTTTGTTAAACCAGCTTCCCGCTGGTCCTTTTTCTAATAATAATATATCATCGTTCCAAAAAAAAATAAAACTATGCACACTTTATAAATTTTCATACTCAAGTATACTGCTTGATAAAAAATGTACATAAAACAATCCTAAAAAAATCAGGTTGCATCCAAAATTCTCACTCAAATGGCTAGGTTGTTGATTTCCACTCCATGATTGCTGAAAGAAGCGTGTAATTAGGCGTTAAGCTCCTACTCGTCAACGGTAAATTAGTCATCGGGGAGCTATCACTCTCTTCAAGCCATTGCTCTATCGCCCTGCGATCATACGTGTAGCCATCAGCAGCAACACATGGATCAACCATAACATCCTGGATCAAAACATCATTATATTATGAAAAACTAGATTTTTTCGATAAAAACTGAAAGAATGTCACAATCTTACCTTGCGTATTGGGCATATGAAGTGGTTAGGAGGGGTGGGTCGTGTCATGGATGTGGATCTTTGAGCTGCATCCGCGACTACTTTTAGTCGTTCCAATACAGAAAGAACCTTGTTTTTCAAATCTGGTCTGTCTTTTCTTCGAAGCTCAGCGCAGCTCAACCCCAAATATGCTAACTCTTTCGCTTCATCAATCGGCCATTCGCCTGCATCTTGATCCAACACACTGGCTAACTCATCGTTTTCAAGAGCTGTTTCCACCACATGAGTAACTGCAATTGCTGGTCTTGCGGTCAGCAGCTGCAAAATCACCATACCAAGAGCGTATACATCGGATTTTGGAGATACTAATCCTGTTCGTTGATACTCTGGATCAATATAACAGAGAGTTCCCGCTGGACTCGTGTCTTTGTAAATGGTGGATGTGGAAGAGAAGTCTGATTGAAGCATTGTTGAGAGACCAACGTCCCCTATTTTGCTCACGAGATTTTTATCAAGCAGTATATTTGCTGGTTTTAGGTCACGATGAACGATGGATTTCGGTTTCGCATTATGAAGGAAGTTTAGAGCTGATGCTACTTCCCACACGATACGGAACCGGTCGAACCACGGGATCGGTGGTGTGCCGTTTTTGCGAAATAATCGCTCGTCCAAACTCCCGTTTTCCATGTACTCGTAAACCAAACAGCCATGATCCACACACGCACCGATTAGAATCAGCAGATGAGGATGCCGGATTCTGCTCAATACTTCAAGCTGCAAAATCAAATTTAATTATTCGGATATGATAAAGGAGCCGATCCAAAAGAAAAAACAAATAAACGAAGTCGTCAAAAATCATTGTACAAAAATTTTGTTATCATTTAAAAAAAAGTTAAACTTCACTACTCCTTGCACAAAAGAAAAAACAAAACATGATATCAAAGTGAAAACCTTTTATAAAATCAGTGCTCATTTAGCAGTACCAACAAATTTTTTATGTGTAGCTTTCCATCTCAAAATTATTTATAATTCAAGTTGTTTAAATTTTAAGCTTTAACTTATGTATTTGATGACAAAGATAAGAGTTAACTTCCATTTTGCTCCCTGTGATTTGGTCATTTTATGGTTTTGCCCCAATAGTTTAAAAATAGTCATTTTCCTCCCTGATTTTTCCAACTTATCGTCATTTTGCTCCCCGCCTCTAACTCCATCCAAAAAATCCATTAAGTAGAAGGGTATTTTGGTAATTTTATAGATAAAAGCAAGGGCATGTAAGTCTTTTCACCTAAATAACCTATAACTTGTTTATTTACATGTATATAAGTAATTCTTTTCTGATCCCCCATCTATCCAACCACTCTTTCTACCGGCCACCACCATCCACAACCATCTACCACCACCTGCCGATCACGACTACCGCGACTTTTAACTAAACGATTTAATTGAGTTAGAGCCAGGGAGTAAACTATCGAAATGCCCCTACTTTTAATTGAATGTTTTAACTGAGTTAGAGCTAGGGAGCAAACTGGCGACAAACTCGAAAGATCAGGGAGGAAAATGACTATTTTCAAACTATTGGAGCAAAACCGTTAAAATGACCAAACCACAGGAAGCAAAATGAAAGTTAACTCTAAAGATAATTAAAAATTAATTATTAATGATATACTGATATCTTAAATTGTGTAAATTTATTTCAAAATTAATATGTTTATCTATAAATTTCAAAGAAAGAAATTGAGAATTTCGTAATTATGAGTTGTTTAAAGCAATTTTTGTATAGATAGCTTCTTTATTCAACACGTGTAATACACGTGTCTATAACCTAGTTTTGAATATATAAGTTTTCTTGAGAATTATCTCTCTTTGGGTCAAGATATCCCAAAAATCAAATTCTGCAAAATTTTGGATTCATACCTCTTGTTGAAATTGTTTGGTTCTATGAGCTTCTTGAGAATGAAGAACTTTGACAGCAGCAACCATATGATGAAAGCTTGATTTGTATACAGTTCCATTTCCTCCGGTTCCAATTTTAAGATCTTCAGAAAACGAAGAACACGCAGCCTCAATTTCTTCCCACGTGAACTCCTGGTACTGCAATGAAGTTCCGGTTATGGCATGTTGAAACTTTTCTTTATCTCGGGAATCTCTTAATGCCATTTCTTCTGCCTCTTTTCTTAGAGCAGCTTCTCTTCTGATGCATTCTTTTGCATATTTAGCTAGTCTTTTAGCGGCTTCGTGTTGCTTCTTCTCTTCTTCGGCTAATGATTTTGCTTCTTGTTCTTTAACTTCTAAATCTTTGAGTTTAGTTGATTCCTCTAGTTGCAGTTTCTGAACATCATTCAGCTGACACAAAGCAGTACGGTTTAGTTTTAGTATTACTTGACTTTGTTATAGTCAAATGGGCTAGATTTAAGTTTAAAAAATTAAAGCAGTTTCCAAATCATCATTTGGAGAATCTTGTGACAACTAAGACCATGTGTAGTGGTGAAGAAAGATAATGCCCCACCCTTGGGCATTATCCGCCACGTGGCGGTCCAGTCAGCAATGGGGCATTATCCGGCGGTCCAGTCAGCAATGGGGCATTATGGGGCATGTTAATGTCTTAATTACTTTTACAACTTTACAACGTTGTCTAAATTACTTTTACGACTATACACCGTTACGTCCAAGACATTATACTCATAATTTATCTATGTCTAATGACGTTAATGTCACGAACGTAACGTGTGTAACAAAGTCAAAAACGCGTAATGTGCGGGCACCACGCGTTAATATCAACATCATTACGCGTGTAACGCAGTCACCAACGCGATGTTGCCGCCGCAGCACACGACATGGGTCAAAATTCTAGTTATACTAAGAAATACAAAATGGACTTGAATTTATGACAAATTCTGTGGATAAGCGTAAAAAGTTTAAATTCGATGTTTGACTTCAAAAGTCAAGATGAAAAAAATGGTAGTTACCTTTCGAGATGCATCAAGGGACTCGCTTTGCGCAATTGCATACATCCCGCGAACATGCCTGAGTTCAACTCTCAGTTTTTCCAGCTCAAAGTTAATACTATTATCCTGCAATGGCGAATTTTTCAATGGATAGAGATTACAAGAACATGAAAACACATTTATACATGACGAAAAGACAGAAAAATACCTGAATTTCTGGTTGATTTTCTAGTGCAATTTCTAAAGGTGCATCTGGTATTGAATCTTGATCAGATGTCCAAGACTGGCTTTCAGTCAAGAAGTTTCTACTGCTCGAAACTATACTATTTTCATTAAAATAATCAGGATTACTGGCATTAGAAACCGTTGCATCGTCTCCTTCACAACCTTCAAGAAACTTATTTTCGGAACTTTCTAAAGGAGTCTTTTTGAGAAGGGTACGATTTATGGATGAAAGTGCTTCAAAACGTTGCATTGGTAGCGAATTTGAAAAGGATTGGGAATAAGATGTAGCAGAGCCTTGATCTGTCCATTCTGTCATACACGCAAATAACACCATCAAAACCACTTTTGACTTTCCACGTCAAACCTGTAAATTTTTTAAAGCTAAATTGGCATGGAGTTTGGTTCATCTTTAACACCATATTTTTTTGTTTGTAGTACTTTGCCGCGGTCTTTAACGGGTCACAAATATTTTTGAATGTGGAAGTAGAAATCAGTCTCTTAAACCTAAAAAGTCAAACGGTACCTGTTCGGGAGCTTGGTGTTAGAAATGAAGAACTGGCGACAGAGCTTGAATCACTACTATTGCTGTCATCTTTACTGGATCCGATGGTTTCATAATCAGCAGCCCTGAGTGAAGATAATACCCCTTTTGAAATAACATAAACCGTACAAAAGCTCGGAATGCTTTCAGAGATTCTTGACGACAAATTCTGCCCCCTAACATACCAAAAAAATCATCTAAAAATAAACAACTACACATGTGATGAAAACAAAAGAATAGAAAGAGTGTGGTACCTTGAGAATATGCCTTTTGATGAAGCTCCAATTACTAGTTTATTAATCTTGTGTTTCATAATTTCTTGTTTTATCGCATCTACAACATCATCTGATTCAATTTGCACGATATCTACCTCCACCTACACTCAAAAAAAAAAAAAACCAGATTCATACTTGAAGCAATTGGACAAGAACATATGGGCTAGAAAAGATACCAACTTAAAACTGACATAACTTTTCACTCTATTCGATGTTAAGAGGCCGAAAAGCAATAGACGAAAACGTCTCAACAGGTCGAATGTTGTGACAAATCACCATAGGCTGTTAAAAGTTTTTCTCTAAAATTAGCAATTTTCATTTATTTCATTTCAACTCTAAAAAGCAATTTAGTTTCAATCCTAGCCTGTCAGCTTCTAACTGAAAAGCCAAACATGCCAAAAAAAATAGATTTTCCCTACGAAAAGACACATGATTTAATAGTTTAAGGCATTTAATAATATTCCAATTTTCCTCTCAAAAAGTTAATATTTATCTTTTGTGTTTCCGCTCTGCATCATTTACCGAATTCAATAATAATTAAGAAAGTATAAAAGCTCAAACCTTTCTCGTAGCACACATGTTCTTGAAAGGAACTAGTTTTTCGTATGTCTCGCATTCGACTTCCTTCCTGTAAGCAATCACCAAATCCTCTCGCACTTGTGAAACCGGAACCAAACCCACTGCTAAAAAAAAAAAAAAAAAAAAAAAAAAAACTGAATTTTTCATCTAACATAGAACTTAATATCATATGAAACAATAACCAACCTTTATTAGGAAACTCACTTGGTGTAGGAATTCTGGTGATTTTCGCTCGAACGAAGAACAATCTGAACAGAAGCATACCCTCTGGAACAAACTTATCCAATGCCCATTTAACAACATATTTGTTTTTCTTACTTCCATTGACCGCTAAAGCGACGACTAAATACGAAGGCGTCGCTAAATTATCTAACCCTGTAATCTTTCCATCCTCCATATTTGATCTTTCTGCAAAATTGCAGATAAAAATTGTGTCAAAATTCAAACCCATAAAAACACAAAATTAAACAAAATCATAAACTTCATAACCATGATTTATAACACTCACAAAATTAGTAAAACAGACCAATACATTTAACCCATTAAAACCCAAATTTACTGATTCAAAAACCCAGAAAAAAAAAAGATGAATTTAAAGCTAAAATGTTGTGAAAACTCGATTTATAAAAACACAAAATTGAACAAAATCATAAACTTCATAGCCATGATTTAAATCCTAAAATTTAAAACAAAATCACAAAATTCTGAAACAGAACAAATAAATTAACCCATTAAACCCAAATAAATTGATTCAAAAACTCACAAAATTAAACAAAATCATTAACTTCACAACCATGATTTATACCCCAAAATTTATAACTCAATAAAATCACAAAATTCATGAAACAGAGCAAATAAATTAAACCCATAAAACCCATAAACAAAATCATAACCATAAAAAATAAAAATAAAAAGATGAATTTAAAAGTAAAAACAAAGCTTAAACCCATACCAAACCATTTGAAGCTTTAAAATCAGATTGAATAACTTGAATAACTCATTTGATCACAGGTTTTTCTACTTTTCTTCTGTTTGAAATCATTGAAGAATCGTAACAAACTTAGAACAAATAAGGTGTTTAGGTGGGTGCCAAAAAGATCTGATAAAGACTTTGGATTTAAATGCAGAACAACCGTGCCGTAATTACATATCCCCATATTGATGTTTATTTTTTATTTATTTTTTAATTTGTTTTTATGGTCAACCGAAAAGTATAGATAGTTGGTTCGAACCATGCCAAAGAATTTAATATCCAAAACAAATATTTTATTCGCGTTTGGTAATATTATTTTCTTCTAATTGTCCTATTTGACATGTAAATTTCAAAGACTTTACATGATTATGAGTTTATAATATATTTTTTTTTCTTAAGAAATGGTTGTTGCTTGTAAGGCCGTGGGGTATGGTGGGGCGGGAGTTGGGCTTGGGTTGAGGCATTTGGTGACACGTGGAAGGGGAGCCCCCCCACCGCCTGGTTACGTGTAAGCGGGGTATGGCGGGGCGTGGGTTGGGCTTGGGTTGGGTGCATCGCGTGGCAGAAGCAATTAAAAAAAAAAATTACCAAAAAATTTATAAAAAATCACACAACAATTATAAAAAAAACCTACAACTTCATTAAAATTTAAAACATTACATAGTCCTAAAAATTACAAAATAACAAACCTAAAGCGTTAAAAAAATTTCAAAAAGGTCGATCTTGTCGAACGCCTTTTTTTCCTTGCCTCGAAACTCTATGTTAGCCACCGCCACCCGGTCCTCGTGGCTTAACTCGCCACCGGGAACGGCTTCGTAGTAAGCCTTGAAACGCTCGAGCTTGGGCCGTAGATCGCGCCATTTATGTTGGCACGCGTTGAGGTTGTGGCGGTCGTTACCGACGTTAAGTCGGTAGGCTTCGATTGCTTCCACCCAATATTTTGTTTGGCCGGGTGGCCGACCCTTCATAGCGTCAACGACGCTTGTGACGAGAGCAATTTCCTCTTCACGAGTCCAAGATGCCATAGCGGGGTTGGGTTCGTGGGATGGGGTGGACCAGTGGGGTAGCGGGTTTGTGAGAAGTGGTAGCCGGTGGGGTTGTTGGGTTCGTGGGATGGGGGGACCAGTGGGTTGGGGTTTCAATATATAGGCCCTTTCGGTGACCCGCGTGGCGGTTCAGGGAGATGGGGGGACGGTTTGAATTTTAAAATTCAAAAAACTAACCGCCTGACGTGGCGGGTGAGCCAATGAAATTCAGCCAACTAGCATGGCCATACCGCCCCACGCCCGGCTTGAAAGCCAAGCCCCAAGGGCCACGCCCAAACCCAAGCCCACCCGAGGTGGTGGCTTGGGCGTTTTCCCCCAACCCACGCCCAAACACCCGCCCCATACCCCACGGTGTAACATGGCGGCTTCCATATCTTACTAACTAAGCTAGCGGCCTCATTTTAAAAAAATTATATATGGTAAATACAGATTTTAAAAAATATATATATATATGGTGATTATAGATTTGTAAAAAAAATAGCTTATACATCGAATAAAGCAAGAAAAATAAATTTTATCTACATATGACACGAGATATAACTTTTAGTTTTTCTTTTTCACTTCGTCAACTATAAACCTTTTAGTTTGTTATTGTCGGTCCGAAGCCCGACTGGAGGATGGTTTATATCAAAGAGTTTTTTATTTAAGAAAGGGCCCCAATGTTTTAGTTCGCTTTGAGCCTACGAAAACGTTGAGCCACCCCTGGCTTGTAATTTTGTATTTATAGTGTATATTTAAGGCTTAAAAATATTAAGTATGGGATGTTACGTTTTATAAAATGGTAAATTTTTTTAATTCGTGTAAGAAAAATGTAATGTTGTCAGTTTTAGTTATCCTAAAAATATGATATTGTTTTGAATGAGTCTTCCGACTTTATTTATTGTTCTGTCACTAGATAATTATGACTTTTGAAACTAGATTAAATGTAAATGTTAGAAGTTTACATGAATTAGCATAGTATGTACCGATTTTAGACCATATATACTAGAAGGCATTTCACCCTTGAGCGTTTTGCGTTATGTGGCAGTGAACGTTTTTTCAAAATGGGTGTAGTGGGGATGTGGGCATTATGAGGCATTATGTTAGGCTATGGGGTGTGGATGGAGCCCCATGGGGCTTTATAGGTGCCACATAGGATCCACGTGTGCCATGGAGCCCCCCTTTAATTTAGAGGGTGTGGATGGAGCCCCTATTAAACAAAATTAAAAAAAAAAACATTTGATTGGTTAAAAAACTAGTGGACCCCACCTGAATGGCGTTTCAGCTCGTTACCACCATGGCGGGCCTTCAATGGCGCCCCGGCTATGGCGCCGGGGGTGTGGTCAAATTTGGAGGGGGGCGCTATGGTGGTATAGGTGGCGGAAGGGTGGCGCCCCACACCCTCCAGCCTTAAAAGAGGTGTAAAAAACTAAATAAAAAAACCACCAAAAAATGTTATTAGACAAAGATTGGGAAGGTGTGTGGTGATTGGCCCAAAAAATTGAAGGAAGGCGTGGATTTAAGAACGGCTGACACCAAAAAATTGAAAAAACGCCCAAGGGGCGGTATATGGGGTGTTTGGGGGCGTTGGGCAAAAAACGTCCAAATTCTTTTCCACTACGGGTGGTCTATTTTTAATGAAACAAACTTCTAGATATTCACGAGGAAACCAATAACGCTTTGAAGTTTTGTAGTACTTTTTTTGTTAGCCTTACATCCACATAAGTTGTCCATCATATTTGTTAGTTATTTTTGAGTTTAAGTTATTATATTATCAACTTCAAAATTTATCGTAGAACAACCATAACCATGTATATAATCAAATAACAACTACCATCGCGCGAGCCACCTTAGCAATCACTGCCACCTCCTAGCTTATCTTAACTTTCTTCGACAAACCACTAACGTCTTCCCAACAGGGGCGGAGCTACCTTATATTTGGCTTTGCTACCCTTTGACGCTCCGACGGTAGTGTAAAAAAAGATAAAATTTGAGACTTTTTTCGATTTTGCTACCCCTATAGAAATTTCTTTTGAAATGTTACTCCTATAATTATTTTTTAGATCCGCCACTATTTCCCAAATCCAACAACAACAACAAGAACCCTTGTCTAAACCCTGAGATCATTTAATGAACCCTAAACTAGAAAGAGAATTCTATCGGTTTGCAAGAGCAGAATTCTTTGTAAGAACAACCATAAGACATGGTTCTTCTTCTTTTTGGAATAGGCAATTGAAGTAACGGTCCATTGTTTACGTTGTGACTAGGTTCAGTAGGTGGTCGTTTACTTCCACTATTGCTTTTATTTTCCGCTTCTTTAACAGTTTGGATAATATGACATAGCATCTCTAATTACTTGTGTTACTATGTGTTGAATGACACTGTTATTTATTTGGTTATCATTATTCTGGTTTTCCTGATTTTCTTCGTTGTCCATCTAGATTTACAAACAATTATCAGGTATTAATATCACAGAATAAGATTTGATGCCAACAATTGCACAAACAAACACATTGGTCAAAACCGTCGAGCATTACGACATTTACTCTAAACTGTAACTGAAATTTAAAATATACTACTAGTTATGCATCAGTAGGTATTAGATTATCTATATATATTTTTTCAACTACGCACGTTTATATATATATATATATATATATATATATATATATATATTGTTACTACCTATGAAACTGCATTTCCCGCTCGTCTTATTTCCACACGAGCTTTTCTTCTATTTCTTTCATCCTTTCTCCTTCATCTATTAACTCCTCACCGTACAGTCGGAGTTCCTGAATATTCTCATCACTCATGGGTGGTCGTGGTGCGGGTACTGGGTCAGGATACATAGGTAAAGGGTCTCCATATGGGTATGGGTTTTCTAGTATTTCCCGAACATACTGGTCGGCATCCCAATATGGATCTAAAGGGTCAAGGTTTGGATACGGTGCTATACGGTTTGGTATGGGTTCTTCCTGTGGGTAGAGTTCTCGATAATCCCTATGGTCGTCATTCCATGGATCATATGCTAGGGGATTGGGTGCTGGAACTCTAGGTATCTCATCAGGATTAAAAGCTGGTATGGGAATCGGTTCTTCTTAGTTGAGTATTATTTCCATAGGTTGAGTTGGAAATAGGGGTAGTGGTTATGGTGCAATGATTTGTTCTAGGTTTGGGTCTGCAGCAGTGGTAGCTAATATGTGAAAATTGGTCAATCGCCTATTGATTATGTCTTGAGTCTGGGTGTTCATCTCCCTATTTGCTGCTGCTAAAGCCCTTTGCTGGTGCAACTTTCTCATTCTTTTCCTACGCTCATGTGCTCCCCGACTGAACCATCCTCTCTTTTTCGTAGGGAATGGTTCTTCAGATTGTGCCTTAAATATGAAGATTCCCTCTTCAGTGTCAGCTGAATACCCCGAAGGAGTAGGCCGGGAGGAAGTTCCTTCATCTCTAGGAGAACTAGACAGTTGACGATGGGCGTCTGATGGACCTTGATCACTCATACTGTAAACTAACAGATTGTCAAATAACACAAAACAATAATATACATATATGCACATAGTCACATAGATTATTTCCAAACAGAATTGACAAATTTTGATGTCAGCAGAACACTTCTGTGGCTCAAATCAGTAGTTGTAGCTCTGATACCACCTTCTGTCGCAACCCCCGACCCCTGCCCCGGGAGGCGGGCGGCCGCGAGCTCGCACATTCGGTGGTATCGGTGTTTATTTAGTTTGGCAGCGGAATTTACATCAGGACCGTAGTTAGGAAATATTTTATCAGAGTAAAACACCTCATTTTATAATTAATTGGGTAAAACCCAAGTTTCCATTCATAATATGTTTGTAGGGATAAACCCTAGTTTATTGAAATAAAACTTCTTCTTTATTTAGGTAACTTTTATAGCCACTTTTCCAAGCCTTCAGTGCTCTCCAGCTGGCTTTTATTTGGCTTTCACATTTTGTTACCTGAAACGCGTTTTAAAAACATTTGTCAGTGGGAAAATACTGGTGAGTGAATCCCAGTTTAATCAAAACAGGTTTTATCATTTTACAGCATTGAGGGCAATCCAGCAATTACATTTGTTTACATCTACTTTAATTACCACCCACGGCACTGTCAATCCTGACTTGTGGAAATGTTACTACTCACAGTGTAGTAACTCATTTTGTATACAAAACCCCAACATACCGACGATAATTGTAGAATTACAAATACTCAATCACTGATAAATACAATTTAAAATATTTGAGGTTTTGTAAAAACAGTTTACAAAAAGAGGAATTACTCACATTGCTAATTTAGGTATTTCCTTGTGTCTTCCTGGTTATAATCTATTAATTAAAGAATGCACACGTGTTAGTATAATAACCTAAATTTACATTTGCTATACCCTCCCCGAGACAGAACTCCAGCGACTAAGTCAGGCAGAGCCTCGACATGCGTTACGGAGCACTAGATCAATCGGGCAGCGTATCTAATACGTAACTGGGGATTATAATACTTACAACGAGGCAGAGCTTCACTATTTAGGGGGTATTATACTCGATATTATAATTTCTATTCAGAATTGAGAGAGAGAGAGTCTGAGATTTTGAGCGAATTCCAAATGAATGCCGATGACCTCTATATATAGTGGCTGATCGGCACTTTGTCGCGCCCCGCGAGAGCCGAAGACAATGTCTTCGCGGCCCGCGAGCTAGGCAGGGTAGGCCCTAGCTTTGACCAATCACCGGTATAGCTCCGACATGACATCGACACGTGGCGGCTCCGGTTTAAGCCTGGTTGCCAGGCTGTCGCGGCCCACGACTGAGTTAGTCATGGGCGTCGCGCCCCGCGAGCGACACTAGAACTTTGTTTCTATTTAATTTTTATAAAATAAGGGTATTTTGGGTTTGTTTTTCGTATACGGGGTGTATTTTAGAACGTATAGGGGTGTTATAAGCATTTTGGGAGAGTTGTTATAAAGTTGATCGGGCATCCAAGTTGGAAGGAAGCTTCTTGAACAGGTTGTTATATGTAGAATTTAGATCCATTTACTAAAAAGTGGGTTGTGATTTAGGTTATATGATCTTTTACGGGTTAAAGGGACTAATCTGGTCAAGCAGCCTCAATGTCATACGAAGTGATTCTAATGCATAAAATCTCATAAATCACTTCGATGAAAGAACTTTTAATAATGCATATTACATATATGTAAAATTCTAATTTGTTAGTATCATGGAGTTGGCCTGACCGTGTCTACACTAATTTGACATGTTTTAAATCGAGCCCTATTTCTCCCTTTACCCAACCCACTATTTTTGCTCACAATCCAAATTGCAGATTTGTTTCTATTTTGCTTATGGTTCTTGAAATTCCATAATCTTTCGGTTTCTAGAAAGTGACTGACGACTTTAAATGGTCAAGTAGAATTTGCCACTATTCCAACAACAAAGAAGCCCGATCTCAAGGCAAAATTCTCCGCCCTTCAGGTAAGACCGTGGGGTATGGGGCGGGGGTTTGGGCGTGGGTTGGGGGAAAACGCCCAAGCCACCACCCCGGGTGGGCTTGGGTTTGGGCATGGCCCCATTGGCGTGGGTTTGAAGCCGGGCGTGGGGCAGACTAGTAAGTGACATGGCAGGCTCTCAATGGCCAAACCAAATTCGTGCCCCCCAACCCAAGCCCCACCATACCCCATGGGCGTGGGTTTTGGTGGTGGTGGGGGGGGGGGGGGCTCCCATTCCATGTGTCAACAAATGCCCCAACCCAAGCCCCCCATACCCACGGCCTAAGATGATGCAATCTGGTGTTATATTAATGATTAGAAAACTCAAATTATTTTAATTCACCTATATATTCAAAACGTAAGGAAATGAACAGTAACAATAAATATATATTAAAAAGAGTCTTTAATGAAAAGTAATAATAATAGAAATGAATGAATAGTATTGGGTACCGGTATTAAATTTACCAAACTGAGTGTATTTTCGGTATCCGTTCGGCACCGGTATTCATCGGGTTTTACCCTCAAATACCGGTGCCATACCAGTACCGACCGTATCAAGCAGAGTCTTTAATGAAAAGTAATAAAAATAGAAATGAATGAATAGTATTGGGTACCGGTATCAAATTTACCAAACTGAGTGTATTTTCGGTATCCGTTCGGCACCGGTATTCATCGGGTTTTACCCTCAAATACCGGTGCCGTACCAGTACCGACCGTATCAAGCCGTACTGTACCAGGTATATTCGGTACCGGTACCCATTTTTGGGGATTTCGGTAACAGTATTTTCGGTACCGGTTGGTACCGAGCTCATCAAATCCTGTAGCAACGTAGCAATGCAAGTAATTGCACAGTTTAGATTACTTTTCATACACACAGTAAGTAAACTGTGTTTCGTTTGAATGAGGTTTTACTGTACCAGGTATATTCGGTACCGGTACCCATTTTTAGGGATTTCGGTAACAGTATTTTCGGTACCGGTTGGTACCGAGCTCATCAAATCCTGTAGCAACGTAGCAATGCAAGTAATTGCACAGTTTGGATTACTTTTCATACACACAGTAAGTAAACTATGTTTCGTTTGAATGAGGTTTTATATAAACAACAAATTATTTTGCTTTATTTTTTTACCTTTTTACGTAATAAATGAATTGTAGCATATAAAATTAACTTGGATATTTAGATTATTGATGAGAAAATCGTATTAAATCCTGTAATCAAACCGGTATCGTATCGGTACCAAATTTACTATACCAAATCATTTTCGGTACCAATTTGGTACCCACCTTTTGGCGTTTTCCGAATCGTTACTTTCGGTTCCACACCGGTCTAGCACCATACCTATATTTATTGATTTTTACCTTCAAATACCATACCGTATTGTACCGAGCATTTTCGGTGCCGGTACCTAATTTCGATGATTTTCCGGATCGGTACTTTCGGTGCCGTTACAGGTACCGAGCTCATCCATATTTTAACGTGTTAGCACCGTAATAACTGAACTGAAAACAACCGAATTTCCAACGTGTAGGACGTGTGGGTCCTAGTATTATATATTAGGTTATTTAAAATCGCTTTTTTAGGACGGATTGACTATCCTTTTCACGACATTTTTATTTATGTTTTGATATTCGGTATCTGCTTGCCGTTACTGACACGCGTTTTGCAGTCATTGGGTCCCCGCCGCAACGGGCGGGCGGAAATTTAACTAGTTATATTAATAATATAATATTAGTTTAACTGGTTATTAGAAAACTCAAATTATTTCATTTGTATTAATAATATAATATTAATCTAACTGGTTATTTCAGCTGTATGGAGACTGGTTGTGGACTGTGGTGTTTGGAGGATGATGAGTCAAGAAAACCGAGTCAACTCAGTCAACTAAGCCGACTTGGTCAACACAGTCAATTCGAATCACACTTGGCAAATATACGGATAGAGTTTTGGGAGAGGTATAGCGCCTTTGTAATACAACTTCAGGTACCATTCATGTTTAAAAATCACCGTGATGTTTTTGCTTGAAAAACGATGACAAATCTGAAGGTGAAAGCATACATTCTTGGTAAACAGAGAAAGCGTAGTCAGTTAGTTGAATTTGGAAAAAGGTATACCTTCTTTCGTTATTTTCATGCTTTTGAGACTAATTTTAGGTTGATTTTTTCCTTTTTTAGCCAAGTAGTTATCTTCACTATCCTATAAATACTTTGAGCTTGACATGAGTTTGTGGTTCAACATGTGACCTTATATGTTTAAACAGTTAATTGCAATTTTCATATCATTAGATGTCTAGATAGCTTTGTTCATTTGTGTTAAATTAAATGGATCTTACTCGAAATAAAGAAAATAAGAATTAATAAGAGGTGCCAATCACTTCATTTTTTGTGAGTTAAGGTTTCCATTTTAGAATCATTAATACTCGGTTTTGATTATAGATCTTGCAAATACTATCACGAAACACTTTGTGATCCACCACTAATGTACAAATTACATTCTATATGTTACACTATCCTAAATCCTCCATTTATATGCCCTTGATTAGTTGAAAAATTACTATAAACTTGACATTTATATTGAGAGTGATAACATTTTTTTCACCTTCATGTGATTTTCTTCACCCCAATCTTACATCTATTCTTTAACAAACTGTTTGTAGTTTTTTTGTTGTCCCAATATACACATAAATCATCCAGCTCAGTGGCTGGTGTAGGTTTGAAACTGATCAGTTCGTAGCCTCTTATGTAGTCCAAATCTGGTAAGTTCTGGATAGTTTGACCAACTTGGTTAATACATTTGTTTAGTTCTTTGTTTTTAAATTCAGGTTCTACATGTAATTTTCATAAAGGTTTTTGTCGTTTTAAATTTTATATGTGTTTCATGGAAGAAGAGTGAGTATAAGAACCAATATTCCAATACACATGATTTTCTTTATTAACATGGTCTTTTAATAAGTTATGTTGTATATGTGTATTTATTTTGGATAATTACATTCGTTTTCTTAATTTTAATGCATTCTTTTGTTTAAAAATTCATAGCTTTTGTAGTAAAATTGATGGAACTTGTGGCTGCAAGTAGATCAAATTATTCAAATGAAGAAATGGTTGCTAATGTTAGTGGTCATAATATGGATTTCAGTTTTGAATATTTGTCAAACAAACTTGGAGTTTGCACAATCTGTCATGATGAGGATGAAGATTCAAACATGGAGACACCGTGCGCGTGTTGTGGCAGGTTAAAGGTTATCTTTCTTTATTGAACAATGAAGAATTTAAAGTAGGAGTATGGTAAAACTTTGAACCATATAAAAGTTTCATATTTTAGATATGTTTTCAATACGCCCATCGCAGATGCGTTTGAAAACGGTGTTACTCGAAGGGAAACACCATATACGAGATTTGCATTCTTTTAGGTGTGTATTCTCACGCGTCGTGAAGATCTTTAATTATTAGTTTCTTTCTCATTTCGTGACGTTTCTGATGAAGTTCTTTGTTTACTTTGTAGCCTTGCTGGTTTCCCTTCGTCAACCATTTATGTTTTGGGTTATGGCTTCTCCTACATACTGATTATTACTTGCTAAATTTGAAGATCTTGATGATTACCTGTTATATTTTCTACATTTGTTTTTTAGCTGTCATTTTGAAGTCCGTTACACACACATTTGACCCATTCCTAAAATAAAAGTAAAAATTCAGAAATTAATCACCTTCAATTTATATTTGTTTTTTGGTTACGGCTGAAATCCACTTATGATGATTGTTGCTTTGTCAATTAATCATACAAATAGGAATATTAAATGGTTTTTTACTAAAAAAAAAACTAGATTTGTAAATATAAAGTTGTAATTTGTTAACTTCTTGGTAGATCCGAAGTTGGATTGGTATTGGTTCAGGCTATAGAACAATTAATTGAAAATTCACCTTTTGAGTTGTTTTTGGCTTTCAGGTATTGGTTCAACCTAGAACAATTGAGAATATATCCTCTCTTCGGCTGCTATGGTTATTTGACTGCAATCTCCACTTATGCATGTCCATTATCACAAGACCAATGGTTTAAGCTGTAGGAACGTTATGCGACCTGACGAGTCGATCAGAAGAGTGCTCAGACTGAATCAGAGGCGGAATTCATTGATTCAGTATTTGTTTAGCTTGATTTCACTATTTAACATCTCTTTTATTGATCTATTAACAATATACAAGCTCTGGAGACAAACTGGCAGGGCTTCGCCGTTACACCATCTAACTCTTACTAGATCCGCTCATATGACCCCTATATATAGGCCAGAGTGGTTCGCTTATACGGACATGTCCATATAAGCGGACCTGACACATAAGCGGACCTCCTATGTCCATATAAGCGGACCTGCTATGTTGACATATAAGCGGACCTATCTAATTCATGTATTTCTTGATTTTCGTTCACTTTACAATCAGCCCTAACCTAAGACTCGAACTAAGATGTAGTCGACAGACAACTGCACCAACAGACTCCCCCTTGAATGTTGACGGAATCTTCAGTGAGAGTCTTCAACATGACAACTCTTCAATCTCGATCGGTCTTCTTCAGGAACTCTTCCTGGAATCATATACCGGGATCTTTCTCTGGTTCTAACTTTCGTCAGACTCCCCCTTTCATCGAGCTGGGATCGCCGTCCGGAATTTGTTATCACCATTGAAATCAAATCCTGGTTTTTAAAGTTTAAGCTCTCCTCAGGTTCTGATTAATCTCCTGGCTTTCGTAGCAACAGGATCAGAAACCTACACATCTCAAACACTCTATTACAAACAAAACAATGTTGTGATTCAACTTAATGAATCAACTAAACATTTGAGAATCATTTTCATTTAAAATTGATTTTTTTTTTTAAAAAATTTGAAACATTTCAAATTCTGATTCAAATTAATGAAACATTTTAAACATTTCAAACCATTTAACCAACCCAACTGTTCATCATGATTAGCCGTTGAGATTTTGAATATCAGCTTTCCAACATCAGTTGTCGAAAATCTTTTTGAATTTTCATAACTATGAAACACAAACGCAATAACAGAAATTAAATGCAGAAATGAAATATGTACAAACATATTTTTGTGAGTTTGCGAAAGAGGATCAGATCAGTTTTTAGACAAATCACAAGCACCGTTAAGCTCTTAATCGTTTTAAGCTCTAAACGATTCACGTTGATTGACGATATGTTTGTCCTCTTAAGCTCAATCTAAAAACTTTCGACATGCTTACTGATACGTTAAGGTATATTAAGATAGCACTAAATTCTTATGGACCCCACGATCTCAGCATATCCCCTCATCATGCAATACACTGACTCAAGTAATGCCTTTAAACTTTTATCAACTGTGATTTGTGCTAAAATAAAGCAGAATGTTTAAACATTAACAATCAGGTCGATACTTCCATATACGCAGAGAAAGTCCAATGTTTAAACAAAATAAGAAAAATAAAACAAGTTGAAGTTGTTTAGGCTTTAACCACCAGGTCGATACTCCTGTATACGCAGAGGTGATCCAAAGCTTAAACGAAACACCAAAGAAAATAAAGCAGAACGTTTAGGCAACAACATCCAGGTCGATACTCACGTATATGCAGAGGATGTCCGATGCTTAAACAAAATAAAGAAATAAGACAAGTTTAAATCTTTGCAAAATAAAATGCACAATCACAGCGACTTTTCAGCAAAGTTTGTAAAAGTTCACAAACTTAACCAGTTTTATGTCTTTCGACAATCAGCGATTACTGAGTAGGTACACAGTCAAGAAGGACAAAACTAAGTACTATGCTTTCAACCATGTTTCCCACTAGAACTAGGCTTTTTCATTTAAGTTTATATCGTTATCGCAAATCTACTAGTCTAGCTGAGCCTATCGTCACATCTTTAGTGAGACCGTTTATCACATTTAGACTGTACATTTCTTTAGCATGCTGTGATAGTCCACTGATTTTCTATCATTTCCTCTTGTTTCAGCAAAACTCATTTTGAATTTTTCAAAGTTTTTGACATTTTCAAATTTTTTAAAATTTTTCTCCCCCTAAAATCAAAATATGTTTCAATTTTGATTTTCTGGGAAAATTTGAAACAAACTGTACAAACTTGACAACTTGATGAGAATCACTTCAATTCTCCATCCACCTGGCATAAACAATCAGAACTCCCCCTCACAACAAAACATTTTCCCATAGTGATTTCAAAACACTTAAGTTTGTTTTAATCAAAATGGTTTTTTCGGAAAATAAGTTTTGTGTGTCTTTTCACAAATACGGGGGTCTTTCATCACTTTGTTTTCTTCAATCACTTGTAAAAACTAACATTTTTAAGATCAATTCACAAACAACACTTGTAGAAAATCAAGTACAACTTAATGTCCCTGATTTACCACTTTTAAATCGAAATCACTTTCGTGAATTTCTCAAGAAATATGCCGATTCATGTTCCACGCTTACCAACCTGGGAACTCCGGCAAGTCAGGTTTTTCTATTTAAACAGATTCACCCAAGCCTGATGGTCCTTGGGTGATTTAGAATTCTTGTTCAACAATGGTGGAAAATTTGCATCATCCATTGTTATACCAGAATTCTCTACTTTTACCTCAACCAATGGCTCCTCTGGCTTTGACGAACCAGAATCATTGCCTGCACATGGCTTGTCTGACTTTGACCTGTCAGATTCATCGCCTGAATGTGGCTTGTCTGACTTTGACACATCAGATTCATCGCCAACCATTTTCTTCTTCTTCTTTTATTCTTTCGTCCTCAGATTAGTATCTGATGAATTCGTCTTGCTTGACTTTGCAATCGAGGGAGTCGATTCATCAGAACTCTTATTTTTATCAACAGATGAACCCGAGGACAAGATCTTCTCCAGATACTCTCTGGCCTTCTTCCTCTTCTTCCTCAGTCTGTCTTTTTGCCCTTGAGAAAGCTTCACTTTCTTATCTTGAACTTTAGGTTCTTGAACCTTCTGTTCTTTGGGCTTGACATTGACTGGTTTCTTCACCTGCTTCTGAGATTCAGCCCTCGATCTTCTCATTGATCTTATTGAGCAATCTCTAGCAATGTGACCTCTGATATTGCAGTTAAAGCATCTCCTCATCTCATAACTCCAACCTTGGCAGTTAACAGCAATGTGTCCTTGATAACCACATCGGTAACACACTCTGTTATCGTACCAATCACCATTTCCAGCCCAAATGCTCAAATCAAAGCACTGTTTGGCTTGGTGATATTCCTTCCTCATGTTTGCTGGATTTGGCTTTTGAGCACTGTGGTCCAACCTGCACCACTTATTGCCAACAATTTTTGAATTTTCATTTTTTACTTTTTGTAATTTTTTATTACGATTGGATGATTGATCTGATGAACTTTTATTTTCTTTTTGAACATTTTTCAAAATTTTCTCTTTTTGTTTTTGTTCCACTTTCTTCTTCAAAGGTTTTTGCTTAGAGCATTCTCCCTTTTCAGTTGATTGTGGAACAGTTTCTTGAAACTTTTCTTTTAACTTCAAAAATAAATTCTTTTTCTTCATTTTTTCATTTTCATCATCAGATTTCTCATCACAATCTTCAACTTTGACATTGTCAAAGTTTGTGACATTGTCACTTATTGGAACTGAATTGATCGGTTTTGGACAGGGAAAATTCAAACTATCTAATGAAGTCACAAAACCTTTCAATTTCTTTTCAAGTTCATCAATCTTGTTTCTTGAATTCTCAGCTTCGTTTTCAAGCTGAGATATTCTTTCAAGATGAGACTTGATTGAATTTTCATTTTCATTCTTCATGTTTTCAAGAACAGATTTTTCATTTTCCAAAACTTTTAGCTGTTCTTGAAATTTTGTTTCATTTGCTTTCAAATTCTTGTTTTCCAGCTTTACCCAAAAATCTTCATTTTCTGAAGATTTCTTTTTTCTTTCAAAGTCTTTTTCTTTTTCTCTCAAAACCTTGTTTTCATATGTCAAACTGTTCAAATTACTTAACAGTTTATCATTTTCAGCTTTTAGCTTTTCACAATTTCCCTGTAAATCCAGAATCTGTTTAATATCAGCTTGCTTCTCATCTTTCAACTCCTTGACTTCCAATGTCAGACTTTCCGCATCCTTCAAGAGTTTGTCATTGTTAGTCTTAAAGTTGTCACATTTTGAGCACACTGATTCAGAATTTGAAGATTCATTCTTCACAGATTCTTCATTCTTTGGATCTTGTTCTTTCTCTATCTTATATGTACCTGCACCAAAGATTGTAACAAAATCAATAGGATTTCCATTATCATCAATATAACAACCCCTTTTCATATCATACATCAAATCTCTTTTCGCTGCCCAACAAACATTGATTCTTTTGTTTATCTCATATATCATGTCTAAATTCAAATCCTCTAAATTCATTTTTATCTTATCCAACACATCTCTCTTCTTTTGATAAAGTTCATAATCATGATTTTTCAGTTTACTGATGAATTTATTCAGAGATAATTTTGAAAAACTTGAATTTTCTCTTAGATTTTTCAAAAAAAACATCCCATTCTGCAGGTAATCCATTAGCAAACTTTGATACCATTTCAGCTTCTGATATTACTATTTTATTTTCTTTCAAATAGTCAATCAAACGATCAAAACGCTTTTCCAAATCATCCAATTTTTCATCTTCCTTACTCAGAAAACATTCGAAACGTTTACTCCAAACCTCTTTGGGCAATTTCTGATAGGAACTACTGAAATATCCTCGATACCAATCATTTAACCTTTTAAGATCATTGTTTTCCTGGTCATCAATCCTCATTGTCATTTTTCTAAACAATCCCAACAAATCTTTGTTGTTCACAAAGGCGAAACAAGTAGTGTCCAAATGAGCGAAACTCTTGTTGTCCAAATAAGCGGAACCTTGATCTGGTTCACAAAAGCGGAACTATCAAATCTGTCCCTTGAAGCGAAACCTTTCAAGTGGAACCTTTCAAGCGGAATTATGGATGTTCACAAAAGGGGATCTCTGATTTAGTGCACTTATGAGCGAACCAGGTGTTCAAATAAGCGAATCTATTGTGACCTTTGAAGCGGAACCTCAGATTTGATGACACAAGAGCGGATCTGACTGTTCAGATAAGCGAACTTATGTGATGTCTGTATAAGCGAATCCCAAGAGCGAACCTCAACTAAAAATAACTACAAGCGGACCTCTTGAGCGGAACTACAACAATCAATTTCCTAAAAGCGAACCTCTTAAGCGAACCTATAACAATCAAGTTCCTAAAAGCGAACCTCTAAAGCGGATCTAAGTGCAATTTGGAGCGGATCTACTGAAAATGTGTCCGAATAAGCGAACTTGAATGGTCAAATAAGCGGACTTGAGCTTGCCTTTGGAACGGATCTACCAAATGTTCGAATAAGCGGAACCTAGTCCGAAGGTAGTTTGACCCATTTTTAGTCCGTATTTTGGTCCAAAACTTTCCAGGATTTGTCTATGTCCAATAACATACAATCTGTGAAATTTTGATCCAATTTTGACCGGTAAAACTCCCTGAACTGATGAAAGAAGGTGTAGAAATCAGAATTTTTGAGTGAAAACGAGCTAAACGGTAAGAACTCTTCCTCCTGAGCTCTGATACCACTTGTAGGAACGTTATGCGACCTGACGAGTCGATCAGAAGAGTGCTCAGACTGAATCAGAGGCGGAATTCATTGATTCAGTCTTTGTTTAGCTTGATTTCACTATTTAACGTCTCTTTTATTGATCTATTAACAATATACAAGCTCTGGAGACAAACTGGCAGGGCTTCGCCGTTACACCATCTAACTCTTACTAGATCCGCTCATATGACCCCTATATATAGGCCAGAGTGGTTCGCTTATACGGACATGTCCATATAAGCGGACCTGACACATAAGCGGACCTCCTATGTCCATATAAGCGGACCTGCTATGTTGACATATAAGCGGACCTATCTAATTCATGTATTTCTTGATTTTCGTTCACTTTACAATCAGCCCTAACCTAAGACTCGAACTAAGATGTAGTCGACAGACAACTGCACCAACATAAGCATACCATTATACCCGACTTCACTTATGCAGGTTCATTATTACAAGACTGTGGTTCAAGCATACCATTGTTGTCTTCGTTAGCATATAATTTATTTTTAGTTTTTGTCAAACCTTTATGCATGAACAAAATTAATAATAATATAAGTAACTTTCTTCAGCCCGGGAAGCAATCCCGGGTAATAACCTAGTGCTATATATATGATGAGCTAATGACTTTCATAAATTTTAATCTATATTGATATATAATGTATCTTAGATACCTAAACGTGAAGAATTTTTTTATGTTTTAATGCATAAGGTACAACCTAAAATATGATTAATTTAGTCTTTAAACATTAAATACACTTAAGTCCCCTCATTTTAATTACACTTTAATTCTCTCATCTTTAACAAAATCATAGATAATTAGTCGATAGTTACACTTTTTCCCTTGTAAAAAACTAACTACCATCACGATTTTTAAACGGTCATAACTTTCTTAATACTCTAATAGTTATTTTTTTTTAAATACACTTTCAAAACGAGTATTTTATTCTCTTTAATTTGAGTGTAGTATTGTTATATTTTTTTAATTAAAAATATTGATAGGTTACATGACAAAGTGTTTAAGGGTGAGCAGTGTAACCGAATCATTAACCGAAACCGAACTGAACAGAAAAGAGACGAAACCGAACCGAAATCAACCAAAAATTTTATTAGATGAAAACCGATTACCCTAAACTCGAATCAACCAAAATTGGTTATTGATTTTTTTTTTGTATCCTCATTTAACCAAAATAAATAGAACCGAACCATTCGTATTTTTATAGATTTCTAGCTTTTATACCTTAGTTCATGTATTTCATATTTTATACCTCAATTTTATGTATTTATACTTTCATTTCATGTATTTATACCTAAATTTAATGTATTTCTAAGCAAAAGTTTTAGCTCAAGTTTAGTTTTGGCTATTAACCGAAATTAAACGAATGGAACAATAAACCGTCAATCTAACCAAATAAACAAAACTATTAACCGAAAACGGATTGATTAATAAAGTAGACTAACTGATGACTTTTGTTTCGGCTTCGATTGAGGATATAAGCGAAACAACCAAACCATATATGCATATCACAATGAAATTGATTAACCGATGACTTCGCTCATGACGTATATCCACAACAATGATACTACAATAAATATTCAGATCGGATACCACAATTCAAAGTGTCGCATCCGCATCGCACGAACACCATGATAGTATTTTAATATAAGAGCAACTCAATGTGGTTAATAATTATTAACTTGGCTTACACAAATCATAGTCTTTTAAAGGTTTTATAAAGCCTGTAATTCTGTAAACCCATATAACAAGTTTAATCAAACACCCATGTAACTCAGAAACATATCCTTACATACTATATTTAGTAAAACTCATTATATTATACTATAATTGAAATGTCATTATTTTATGGAACAATATGCAAAAGAGACAAGTTAAATCTACGAAAGTCTTAAAATGAAACCCAACTATAAAAAAATATAGAATAAAGTCAAGCCAACTTGTAATTGTAGACTCTATTGTGGCGTTGATAGCTGAAAGACAAAAGGGTACATGCATAAATCAGTTTTTGTCCTAATTGTGAGTGTTATATGCCTTATGTCCAAGGCTTGATGCAAAACTACTATCGAGCCGGGAGTCTCATTGGAAGTAGTCTCTCAATTCCTATGAGGTAGAGGTAAGGTTGTCTACATCTTACCCTTATCAGACTATATCTTAGCTTTGTTATTAGTAGGATTTACTGAGTATGATAATGAACTTTTTGAGACATCTCTGCATATACTTGTATAGTTTTTTTTAGGGCTGACAAATCGTGTCTTAGCAGGTTTAACAGGTATCGGATAACGCGAACAACAAAAAATTTAAACATGAATACGACTCGTTTAACTACTTTATATCCAATGTCTATAAAACAGATGTATATTTTATGCACCTAGAAGAAGAAATAATGGATCCTAACTTTCAAATTTTGATTATTTTAAAAACGTAAAAAATCACATTGTGTACTTTTATGTTATCGTGTCTTAACAGGTTACCTACATGTTATCTATTGTCAACCCTAGTTTTTTTTTATGTTTTTTTGCTATAAGTGGGTTACCTTTAAAAGGTACTAGGTTAGAACCCCGTGTAATACATGGGTTGAATAAATATAATTTTAAATATCAAATATTAAAAAATATATATCTTTAAAAACCTCGTTTATTACACGGTTTGAATAAATGTAATTTTATACACCAAATAATAAAAATATATATCTTTAAAAATCTCGTTTATTAGATGGGTTGAATAAATGTAATTTTATATATTAAAAAATAAAAAGTTATATCTTTAAGAACCCCGTGTATTGTACGGGTTGAGTAAATTTAATTCTATATATTAAATAAGGGGTGCCTTATTCCCACATACCCTAGATCTTATTTTCACATCCCCTATTGTATACGGGCCGTATACAATTATACGGCTCGTATAGAATGTTTTTGAATAGGAAAATGCGCAGGGAATGTTTTTTTTTGTTTTATTATATACGGCCCGTATACAGTTATACGGGTCGTATACATGTGTATACGATTTGTAAAACGTATACGGCTCAATTGATTTATTTTTGTGGGTTTTTGATGTTACCAATAGTATACGGGCCGTATATATTGGCGTTTTTTCAAGTATCACGTTTTATTCCCGTAAAAACACAATCATTCTAGGGTTTCTAAACTCTTCATCACCTTTAACAATGTCGATAAACGTTGATCGGAACATGCCGCTTAAATCGGAGCACAGGTAGAGTAACGTTACCGATCAGTCCGTTGATGAAAACCTTAGCGATCGCAGAGATCTTCGTGTTGGTTATTTATCGATTCCGAGTAACTAGCAGAAGAACCTGACACAAACAAGTTCTCCACAGTTTGTTATTCAGATCTCTGTTCGGTCATCTTTCCAAACTACAACACACGATACTTTTAATAAGCTGTCATAGTTGTCAAATTCGATTTCAACAAATCTTTTCATTTTCCTTCAATTTTCTAAAACATTCTCTGTTACATGAAGATGTGTCGGGTTCTTCTACTAGTGGTATTTTACTGAAGTATTGAAGATTGAATGTGCAAACCCAACCGTTTTTTACTACGGAAACGATGGCTATGCGAAATACAAACCGCAACCGTTTTTTACTACGGAAACGGTGGCTATGCGAAATACAAACCGCAATCTTTTGTGACTATGGGAAACACAAGTTTTCTTTTTGAGCTTGATGGATGTCCGTTATCTCAGTTGAGGCGGGCTTTGTTTAAATCTGAATATAACCAGATGTTACGTGTATCAGCGTTGTTTATCACCCTGTGTGAGCATTGGAAACCCGACAAACAGTCTTGACAACTGTGACATTTTATCTATCTATGTGTGTCACATCCATCCTGTTATAGCAATCGATATGATTAATTTTTACAGATTTTTTTCTAATTAGCGTTGTTAACTACCAAAAGAATGCATACACAAATAGTTCTAGTGGACGAAGCAAAGAGACCGTTGTGTATCTGAATCAGGTTCTCAAACAAACACTACCAAAGATGGGTTGGTGATAAATACCGGAGCTGTTATCTCGGTGGTTCAGTACTTTCGTGATAATAAAACAAGCAGGCATTGATTTTGCCAAGATTGAAGGAAAGAATCTGGCCATAAGCGTTGTGGATTCTCAGCGTTATTCGAATGTAAGTGGATCGAGTGATACACTTATCTATAACAAAAGACGGATGCGTTTTGCATATTCAATCTTCATTGCTTCATTAAAATTACGGGCACACGATAAAATGCTTGGAAAATTGCATCAACTCTCCTATATCAACTTGAACGGTTGATGGTTACAAGGATCGTTCTAATAGATTAAAGAGAATAAACCATTTTTTACCAATTTTCACTCCAGTAGTTGAAACTTGAGCGCAGGAAACAATTCAAAACCCTCACCCTCAAAATCAACCAGAAACCAAAGGAAAAAAGGGCTGATAATGGCTGATGGTTCTTCGTTGAGGAAACCAAACGTAGACGGAGATGAAAGGCCTGGTAACCGAAAGAGAAATCAATTGTATTTTTTTAGTTGCTTCTCTTGTTAAGTTTCTGAACCAACCGAAATCCACAAATTCCAACAGTTTCTTCATAGATTACGTCCGGTTTCCAAACTCTTTCACACAAAGTTAATATTCACTGTGGTGGATGCAAGCATAAAGTTAGAAAAATACTCAACAAGATTGAAGGGTACACAACTGAAGGTTCAGTGCACGAACAGTTTCTTACGAACGATATGTATCAGGAAGCTCAACTTGAACGGACGATATGTATCAACAACTTGTGAGTGGGAATATGGCTATGAAGAATAGTATGGATAAACAATCACCGGTACGGGTTTTTCTGCTAGTTATTCGGAATGTTTCGAATCATCACAGAAGACGTGTCGGGTTCTTCTGCTAGTAGTATGATCCAAAAATTACGTTGTTTAAATCAGAATCAGGTTCTCAAGACAAGGATCGTTCTAATAGATTAAAGAGAATAATCCCTTTTTTACCATTTTTTACCCATAGTATACGAGCCGTATAATAATATACGGCCCGTATACAACCATCGTATACATTGTATACGATCGGTAAAATTTTTTTTTACCAATGGTATACGGCCGTATAAACCGTATACGACTCGTATACATATGGTAAAAAAACCTCTTTAATCTATTAGAACGATCCAATAAACGAAGAACAAAGCCTATTTTCAAAACGCAGGTTCATACAGTGCTGTAATAGGTTGTGGTTCAGCCAAAATGACATCTAGCATTACTAACGGTTCAAGTAAGTGTCTAAAATTTTGAAAATTAAGGTTTACCTTGTTAGTTTCTCAAACACTACTAAACATCTGCTTTCTGAATCTGAATCAGAATGTTAACTTTTTAGTTGCTTATCTTGTTAAGTTTCTGACCCAACCGAAATCCACAAATTCTGTCACTTTGTGTATTGACGAAGCTGACAAACACATTGGTATTTTCTCAAAATATGCAAACTTGAAGAATCTCACATTAAAGGAGTTTGCAACAACGGAATCTCACAAGGGACTCAGACTCATGTTCAAGTAAGTGTCTAAAAATCTGAAAATTCAGGTTTACCTTGTTAATTTCTCAAAACAAAGTCTCGTTTCTTCATCTTCATCTTCAAGAACAATGATGAACCGATGATGTCAGATAATACTTCATTTGTCGAGAAACCATTATCTTGTGATACATGAACGTTGTATTCTTGTCTTTCAGAAGAGTTTGTATTGAACCAAGAATACTTCAAACTTTCTATACCTTGCAACGTATACAGGTGCAAGAGAATGGCGAGTTATTTTCAGTTATTTCTGTTGATCCACAAATTCCATTGTTTAAACCAGAATCAGGTTCTCAAGACAAGGATCGTTCTAATAGATTAAAGAGAATAAACCATTTTTTACCATTTTTTACCCATAGTATACGAGCCGTATCAGAATATACGGCCCGTATACAATCATCGTATACATTGTATACGATCGGTAAATTTGTTTTTTACCGAGAATATACGGCCGTATAAACGGTATACGGCCCGTATACATATGGTAAAAAATTTCTTTCTTTCCTTTTTTTAGTTGCTTCTCTTGTTAAGTTTCTGAACCAACCGAAATCCACAAGGGTTGTATCGGAATCAGGCGTTGGAAGGATTGTAGTAGCAGGACATTGGTACCACTGTGAAAATTGCATCAGGAGGGGAGAGAGTCTGATACAATAAGGATGTTGGGAATTAAACGCATGCACGTGACAAAATAAGGATGTTCGCATAAACATATATTCGTTTCATAACCTCCTCCTATAAATCAACCACAACTGACAAAGAGCCTGTATTAGAAGCCATCCTATGTCTTTTACCAACCGAAGAGGCAACAGAAGACGTGTCGGGTTCTTCCAACATTCACGAACCACAATGGACTCAGACTCATACTACTCACCCTCCCCTGAGGAAAAGTTTTCCCGACGACTCAAGAAAATCCACAATCAATGTATACAGGTGCAAGAGAATGGCGGGTGATATAGTAATTTTCAATAATGTAGGAAGGATTGAAGTAGTAGGACATTGGAATCTGGTTCTCAAACAAACCAACAAAATCCTGATAGTGAAAAACATCAACAACCATTTTTTCTTTTCCTTCAATTTCGAGAACATTCTCCCTTTGTATGTGCTTGTGTTGTAGAAACCGGTGATGAATTTGTATACACAACTGAACGTTAATTGATATTGTTTTAGACAACAACAGATAATGAACGGATTGTTGGTGGATAACGCAAACAAGTTCTCCACAGTTTGTTATTCAGATCTCTATTGGGTCATCTTTCCAAACTACAACACACGATAAGTTTAAACTTTATAGTGTGTGATTTGACCAGGAAATGATTGGAGGTGAAGGTTCAATGCACGAAAAGTTTCTTACGAAATGTACGTGACAAAACAAATATGTTGGGAATTAAACGCATGTCCGTAATCCCGCGTTGATAGCTTCCGTTTTATTCAGACTCCTTACAACTCTCATCAAATGCCTCACCCTTCCTTTTATTCTATAAATATTAAATAAAGAATAACACCATGCCCGTAATCCCGCGTTGATAGCTTCCGTAATATTACAGTCATACGACACGTTTTCTTGTTCTTCAATCTTTGTTACTTGTTGATGTTTTATTTTTTTCTACTTTTAGAAAGTTTTGAGCACCTCACGACTCTAAAATACTTGAAAAATCAAATTTCCGTTCCATACGGCCCGTATACACGTTCGTATACATTGTATACGACCAGGAAAACTTATTTACACATGGTGTATACGGGCCGTATACTGTTATACGGCCCGTATGGAATAAAAAAAACTGACAAAGTCTGCTGGCACAGACTTTGTCAGTTGTTTTTATTCTATACGGGCCGTATAACAGTATACGGCCCGTATACACCATGTGTAAATAAGTTTTCCCATGTGTTAATATTAGGACCCTTAAATAATGAAAAAGTTACATTTTTAAGAACCTAATGTATTGTATGGGTTGAGCACATGTAATTTTATATACCGATCAATAAAAAGTTATATTTTGTTATATCTTTATAAACCCTGTGTATTATAAAATCTTTGTACTAAACTGACAAAATGACCCAAATCACAGGGACTAAAATAGCATTTAACTTTTGTTAGTGTCAAGATAAATAATTTTGAAATTTAATAAATATTTCCAAAGATTATATTATCTCCTATACGAATTGTTTAAATTGAATTTTATAATTATCTTTTAATTAATATTAACATGTAATATGTAGATTTTACATAACGAAATACATTCTTTACACCTTAATATATCACATATAATCATAGTCTTATTTCTAACACCTTAATATATTACATATACTCATAGTCTTATTTCTAAGCTAATATTATTAAGTTAAAAAAAATTAACATCAAAATATAATATTACATATTATTACGTAATAGTTGATTAACATCAAAATTAGAATTTTAAAAAACTTTAAAAATATAATATGTTTAGTCTCTACAGAATAATATTATTGGTAAGTTAATAAAATATTATTAGAATACAAATAATGATAAGAATAAATAATAGCAATCGATCAATAAAAAGTTATATTTTGTTATATCTTTATAAACCTTGTGTATTATAAAATCTTTGTACTAAACTGATAAAATGACCCAAATCACAGGGACTAAAATAGCATTTAACTTTTGTTAATGTCAAGATAAATAATTTTGCAATCTAATAAATATTTCTAAAGATTATATTATCTCCTATACGAATTTTTTAAATTTAATTTTATAATTATCTTTTAATTAATATTAATTATCTATAATTAATAGGAGATAGAGACGAGAAAACTAAAAAATAGATAGCTCCAATGAATGACATGTGTCCTCATATTGGTTTCTTTTATTATATAGTATAAATATAGATTTTTTACATATTTTGATATTTTATTTATTAGAAAGTGCAAAGGTCGGTGCTCTTTTTTTTTTTTTTTTGATTAAGCGTGGGGGTTGTTTGACGTTTGGAAATGATAAGATTATTTCACAAAAGGGGGACCAAAGTTGAAATCATTTAATGATATGGAAATATGTTTTGGCTAAACCGAATATATGGGTCAGAAAAACCTCAACTGCCACTTGTATGTAGACTTTGTCTTCGTCAAAAGTCATCTTTATTCTTTTATTTATCTATGCTTATTTTTGTAAAAGAAGCTTACATATTTGATGATACACGAGTGATTATTACATAATTTTACCTTGTAATAGAATCCATCACCGGTTCCAAACATGAAGTTGTAATACTAAAAATGTACGATGGTCGATAGAGGTACCTTCCCCGGGCCATTCCACTTTTGAACCTATAAGAAAATTATGTACGAGAACTCTAGACTTCAATGTACGGGCCAATGTGATCGATCCATATGAAAATAATAAGAGGTTCGGAACTAAAGACAATCAAAGTATGTATTAAATTAGTTGATGTCATATGACAGATTGACGGACCATATGGTACTCGTCGTCACAACAAAGAGACATTAGTTAGTAAATAGTACCAGAAATGTGTCAAACATAAAAAATAAAAAGAAGTTTAGATAAAACACTCTAGCAAGTTCTTTGTTGCAACAATAGGGGATAAGCATTTTATGCAAAATATTTAACCTTAGAAAACTTGCATGTTGAGATGCATCAGGTCTCAAGTTTCACCTATGGTGGGCCCGGGTGAGTTTTCTCCTCCAGGTATCAAGTTCGAGTATGAGTGATAGGGGTTTATGGGGTTTAAAATATTTACTGATGAAATGTTTCCTGTTTTTTTAAATATGATTTGAAACCTTCAACGAAAAAAAAAATTCTAAGTTAAAATCACCAATATATAACTTATCTTTCTACAACATGTCAACATTATACAAGATGGACTTAACTCGTTGAACATGACTTAATATAATAAAAGCTCACACACAACCTTAACAAAAAAATAAATATAAAAAAACCTGGCTATAATTTGATTAATCAACAATCTTGGTCAATAATTCAAGTGTCGATTGGTCAAGTCAAAATACATTCAAATGACAGTTAATATATTAGTGGTCTTATGATATTCGCTTTCATGTATCGGTGAACACAACTGGACCCTTTGCCATTTAATACTACTCGACTTGATCTTACGTTCATCAATGCATGCACATGCTATGTGCTCTCAATGAATTTAATTATATATAGTGATATAATGTATACTTTGTACCATTTTAAAACATATGTAATATATTAAAATGAGTTAAATTGTACATAATTAATAATCTTTTTTTTGTAGACAACATGCAGGGGAATCATGATTTTTTTGGTGATTAAGAGAAGTTTTCATGGTTTCAAGTCAATTTCTAGAACTTGTTTTGATTATAGATGATCCAGTAGTTGAACTAGCAGATGTGAATAGTGTTTATTAGGATCCGCTAGCTGAACCGGCGAATGTGCAACAATGTGCAACAAAGCATGTTATATACCAATGTTGATGCATATTTAGTATGTTTGTCTTTGTGCGAATAGGCTAGATAGAGCGTGTGTTGAATATTGTATAGAACAGTGTGAAAAACGGATAAGGTTTTGAACAAAGTCTATTCGGACGGATGAGTCCATCCGGACGAATGGACATCAAGTCCATCTGTTAACACCCATTCGTCCCTAAGGTTCATTATTGTTAGAGTCCATCCGGAAGGATGGACATGTACACATTCGGATGGATGGGTTGATGCCTATATATAGGGATGAGGGGTTCCTCATTTGGACAAGCTTTTGGTTCCCTGAGGGGAGATGTTGTCCAACTGGTTTCGCAGGTATGTAACTTCGAATCAATGAATAGAAACTGGATTAAATTGACTTGTTCGGTGTCGATTCTACTTCTACTCCTTTATTATCAATAACGTCTCACCGAACCGGTTATCTCGGGACCAAAACTGCGTCAAACCTGCCGGATCCTGGAATCTCAACCAAGTAAAAAAAATGACTTTGGTATGTTGATGGTGGTTGTTCCAAGCACATGACAGGAGATATTAGATTTCGATCTTGATGTAACACCCCGTGTTTCGAAATTCAAAGTCAAAGTCAAGATTGAAGTCAAATGAAGAAAAGATTTCTAATTGTGATCTGCCACTCCTTGCTCAATTCCTGTTTTGACTTCTTTGACTTGTAGATAGTCTATTTTATGCTTTACGTTAGTTGTATTATGTGGAGTACTTATTAATAATCGTGGTTTATTCGATGTCTATCGCATGTTTTATCGATTTATCGCTTAACGCAATTGCGCTCGCAACTCGAATTACGCATTTTGGATATTGTTTTACGTGTGTGTGTGCCTTATGTGTTACTTGTGCATGCTTATTTATTTATATGTTGTGGCGATTAATCGAAACGCAATCGAAACTCGAATCGCAAACGCTAAACGCAAGTTATTTAGGATGATTGTATGTTAGATATAGTAGTTGGGATTAAAAGTAATTTGAATGAGAAACTCTATCGCATCGCAACGCTCAACATGCGAATCGAAATCGTAAAACTCATCGCGCCGTGCCCTCCAATCGAGTGGCCAGCCGATCGAGCTGCCACCCGATCGGGCTGCCGTCCGATCGAAGTGCCACTCGATCGGGCTGCCACCCGACCAGGGTAGCCGCTCGATCGACCAGCCTCTGTTTCCCCTTTCCTTTTATGGAAAGCCTATAAATACCCCTCATGTCAACATCATTTGATGTTGACAGTTTTCTCTCCCTCTCACTCGCTCCAGCTCGCTTTTCTTCAGATTTCTCGCGATTCTTGTAAGTTTTCCATCTAAATCTTGTACTTTCTTAATCTACACGCACTCCTACACCTTTCTATCTTTTGAATCTTAACTTTTAACCGTGAAATCACTAGATTTGAGGTGTTCTAGGATGATGCCATCATGGTATTCTTAGGAACTTCATGTTTTGGCTTCAATCCACCAAGAACAGCGTAGATATGAACGAATTCCACACAAATGAGCAAAGATTTTGCATAGATCTGAACATATTCATGGTGGAAAAGGATTGAAAGATGGTTTCTAACTTTCTTTCAACTCTTTTACACTCAATTCACTCAAGACCGATAGAATCGGAACTTGTTCTAACCTTCTACTCATTCTCGTGGTCGTGTTGGTTCAAGATCTGGATTCTATCCATGAGATTACCAATTTCGGGTTAAACATGGAACACCGTCTCGAACAGTTAACTGGTCGGATTTGGGTGATTCCTGTCCGAACAGGTTACCAAGTATTGACGATGTCTCTGTTGCTTAGCACGTTATCAAATCATCTCGATAAAACGACAAACTAACAAAACGACCAAGGAAGAAGATGACCGGGACATCTGGGACGGATTGCCATCCGATCGGATTACCGTCTGATCGGATTGCCACCCGACCGGACTGCCACCCGATCGGATTGCACCTTGGGACCCATACTCAACTTTTATTTTCAAACTTTGGAAGTTGAACATTGAACGAAATGTTGTCCGATCGGATTACCACCCGATCAGATTACTATTCGACCATGTGATGTGCTGACTTCCATACTTAAACGATTTTCAACATGTTCAATACAAGCGGATTGCCACCGGATCGGACTACAATCCAATCGAGTGACAAATTGCTGTGAATTTGTTCTCACTACAGTGTCCAACGAATCGGATTGTTGTTCGATCGAACGGTCGTTCGATCGACCGACCTGAAAGGTAGAGATACTTCTATGTTTTCAAATGCTACAACAAAAACTTCAAAAGTCAAGCCATCATACACAAACACATCCTTCCCAAACGAAGAAACAATCCACTCGAAAGGTCACCCGATCGGATGACCATCCGAGCGGATTGTCACCTGATCGACCGGCTACCCGATCGGACTACCACCCGATCGGATTGCTGTTCGACCCACCGACACTTTGTTTCGTTTTACGCGTCGCTTATCGTTATGCTATCGTTCTGATCAGGCTAACCTTATTCTCTAAGCGCTCCCTTCAATCCATCATCACTGTGAGTATACTCGATCCCTTTTTGCTTTACGCACTTTTGGGTGTTACATACGTTACTTATTCTAAATCACATCGAACACACTACTCAATACTTTAAACGCTAACCGTTACCACATGTTATACGTGACTTAATGAATGCTTGTTTGTTATGTTTACACATGGAATGCTGTCTACCTGCCTTAGAAGCGATAGTACTATTTGTTTGGACTCAGCACCTGTTTACTCAGGGGTTGTTAAGGACAATTTGTTACATGGCTCACAGTGGTGAGTGTGTATTACGAACTGCCTTGGGCAGTCAACCCGCAGTCATTGGTATCGATAGGTTCATGTCGATAACTAACATGCCTCATTTTACACTGTGTACGTACTGGTTATGCGTAACGATTTCGAACTCTATTATATCTATTAAACTTGTATGCTCACCTTTACACTATGTGTATTGACTTTTACTTTAACGTATGTGACAGGTGCTTAGGATGCTTATATGCTTTGCTTGCTGTGAAATCGAGGCTAGGAAATGTCTAGAAACAAATAAACAATTGTCTGTATTTGAAATCTGAGTTGTCGGAACAGAATAATTTGACTAGATCTTGTCTGTAATAATTATGTTATCTTTTATGACATGGTATGGGACATGTTGCTTTAAATAATTGGTAATTATAGTTGTTATGGAAACTTCTGGACAATCTGTTTCGCTCAGTGCCACGCTCCGATGTTTCCGCCATCGGTTGGGGTGTGACAGATTGGTATCAGAGCCATAACTATAGGGAATTAGGCAAGACTCGACCTAGTCCGGGTCGATGTCTTAGAAATGACCTAGTCTGTAGTTAGGAACCAACAGACCGACTTGTACAAATCCTTAGGGGTTCGATACGAGCTTACTTGTTATATCTCGCTATTCTCGCTTGCACTACACTATCACTGCACACTATTATTCGAAAATAAACGGGTGATTTGGTTGAGAGTAGGTGTGAAAATCGCAAACTCTCGATTAAATCGCTTGTTCGATATGTATTTATCTATAAAACACGAGAATTCGCGTTGGACCAGGAGTGAAATCCATACTTTAACGCGTAATTTTCTTCTTTATTTTATCAAAACAGGAACAAAGTTGTTAAGCTAGGGGTGAAACTCGAACCTTGACAACTTATTCCGCCCTATTTCGTTTTACAAAACTCTCACCAAGGTCTCGACGGACTCCAACGACTTGAAGTCACACTGAAACTGGAAGGATGCATGCCATTCGCCCAGATTCGAGGCGAGTGCACAGTCCTGAAGGTCAAAATGTGTACCAAGAGTCTTTGTGAATAGTCGAATCACTTTGGGTAGTCGATGTCTAACAGCCGCAGACAATCTACTTCTCGATTTTTATGTGTTTCGATTCTGAGCCCGCTACTGCCGACTCTGATATTTGACGATTTTATGTGGATTTATGTGTTTTATATGATTTACCTGTTTATGTTGCTTTTCGCTCCTCGCTTTGATCAACACACACGACTCACACTGCACCTCTATCTCAAAACGCTGACAAATCGCTACTACATGAGAAACGACTTTACGCCATGTTGAATTCTATATTATTCGCTGACACTATACTACTCGCTATGTTACTTGCGATCGCTATTTTCGAACGTCCGCGGACTTTGAATGATAGGTTTCTGTATTCTGACTGCCTCTTGTGATTACATGCGTATGTGCTTCTGTGTTTCTGTGCCTTACGTGCTTACGTGCTTCTGTGCTTATGTGAATTTGTAATTATGTGCCTATGTGATTGCGTGATTGTGTTCCTAAGCTTTAGTAATATTAGGCATATGAGGTGAGGTTCGATTATGTTGTGATTGAGCCATATGGCGATGTCTGTTGCAGACAATGTTGTCATCTGGAACCCGTCACCCACGAGTTACTCGTCAGGAACAGAGAGACAAACGCCTTGCTGCTCTCGTCGCCAAGCAAGTAGCAAAGGTTGTTCCTCAGATCGTGAGTGAACTGTATGAGAATGTGAGCAAATCGTCTGAAGAATCCAGGACCGAAGCTCCCAAAGCTACTTCCAAAGCTGCTTTTAACTTTAAACAGTTCAAGGCTTGCGGGCCAAAAGAGTTCTCTGGCGAAGATGGCCCTACGGCCTTGTTTCAATGGTTCGACTCAATCGAAGTCACCCTGCGACAGATAGGATGTCCTGACAATCTTCGCACACTAAATGCTGCACGTGCCACCCTAACCCCGGATATGAACGATCGTGCCACCAATGGAACGGTCGTGTGACTTCGAAGACCGGTCAAAATCTAATGATGTCACACAGTATGGTGAACAGTGATTTTAAAAGTGAACGGTCGTGCACTTTTTTGGCACGACCATGCGATCTGAAAATGTTATAAAAAACAGACAGCAGCATTCTATTCGGAATTCTGGACTTTTGGGAGCTCATCAGGCGATTTCACAGGCTCCGGAGGCTCTTGCTTTCACCTGGATTCAAGCCCCATTGTGCCGATTAGCTCCGTTACTATCCGGATTCTCAATCTTGTGATTGTTTATGGTTTGATTCTTGAATCTTTCCATGTTTGTGTTAATGTTTCAAGCATTTAGATTGATTATTATGTATTATTGTAAGCCTAAGGGCAAAAACACTAGAATCCCTTGCTTAATTACAACCATTAGTATGTTAATTATGTTTGTAATGACACTTTGAAGCATTTTCTATGTTAATCCTTGATGATTAGTTTGCAACCTTGTTTATTGATGTTGATTTCTTGATTATAAGTAATTATCTTGGATGATTAGTATATGGTTAGTTGAGATATTTGAAAGAAGATGCTTAATTAATCATGTATTAGTAGACTTTAAACTTGGTTAACTAGTTTAACTTGGTTAAAATGTGTGCACCATGATACTAGAAATGGTTAGTGGTTTAATAAAGGGTAATTATTGTTAATCAAGAAAGCTTTCCCTCACGGAAGGGCCTTAACGGGTTAAATGGTGTTGTTATGAATTCTTGCCATGAATTGTTAGCTTAGTTAGTAGTTTAGGCCAAAATTGCTACCTTGGTGAATTTATGTGCAAGATTTGTAAAATGAACTCGGTTGTGATTTAATCTAGTTTATGCTTGTCTCGGTGGTTGCATTGTGTTTATCGGTGTCACTTTCATTGATTAAGTGAGGTTAGAAAACTCCTAACGGATGACTAACTTATCTTTAGGGGATTTTCATAGACATTTATCAATTGCACGTTAAAGAACAATTTTAGGTGGTTAAAGTGTGTTTATTGTTGGGATTGAACCCTACCAGAGGAACAGATAATGTAAAGCCAAAACCAGGTCACAACAGAGGATTCACAATAAGCAGCAGTTTACACTTTGCTCTCCCCTTGAAAGTGAGTTATAACATCTGATGGTCTCTATCTGCTGCTCATAATCAACTGATGCTGCCCTTTCAACTGCTGATAAAGACTGCTGAAGACAAACTCTGTTGCTCTATCTACTGCTGTCTCTTAAGTGCTGCTGAAGATACAAACACTGCTCATTCAAGGACTGATCACCTTTGAAGAAAGCACTGATGTTGGTATTAAGCATCAGTGCTTAGGCTACAACAGTGGAACGTGAAGCAGTTGTTTCCTCATGTTTTGTATTTTTATTACAATCAGTTGTTAGACATCAGTAGTTTGTGTAAGGACAGTAGATATAGTTTGTTAGGCTGTTAGACGTCGCTTTCATGGTGACGTCAGCAGAGATTCCTCAGTGGTTTGGTTTGCCTATAAATGTGACAGTGCCCTGTACTGTTACATTTGATTGACTGAGCGAGTTCTTCTCCTCATGTCCAATCCTTTCATCTTGTGTGCAACCTACCTTGGGGCATCAGGCTGAGGGGGAGCTTAGTATGTGAGCATATCTGTAATCTTTTGCTTTGATTTGTAAATCTTTTGACTCTATGGAAAGCAATTGTTTATCATACTATTCTTCCTTTGATTGTGTTTACAAAGTTTGTTTCCATTTCCGCTGCACTTAAACTGTTCATATCTATTTGATTTGTTCAAAACATACAAACAAACACAATCATAAGAGCCTCCGATCTTAACAATTGGTATCAGAGCTTGGACAGTCAATTTCGATTTAACAGTCAAATTGACATAACAGTTCGGCTCGAAATCCATTGATACTAAGGTTGGTTGTATTTTGTTGAAAAAACAGAGTATCAAGTAAATCATGTTCAAAATGGTTATTCAAAAACTCTGTAAATCAACCAAGATGTCATATGACACACAAATTTCACACAACATGTAAATTCATGCACAAGACACTCATGGTTTCTAGATCTGAAAGCAATATCTGATTAAACCATGAGATTATTCTTATTTTCTAAATTGATTTAAACTGTTGATGTGTAATATGTGTTGTTTTCATTAAATACTAAAGTACAAACCTTAGATTAACAAAACCTATGTTTATAAAAGCATTGTTGTTTTGTTAACACAAAAAGAGGGAAATTAAAACTTTAGTTATCCAGATCTTATGTGTTGAAAACAGGTTGAGTTCCTCAAAAGGACAAAATCAACTATGTTAAAATACATTAAGAAAATTCACAAAAACTCCGAAGTGTGTTTATCTCAAAACTTCTGAAGTCAGCAGAAAAGAGTATAAACATAAAACACTGAAGAGTCAAAGTGTAGGGTAATAATGGTCATTAAGCAACTATGTGCATTCACCTGTTCAGAAAAGGGTTTTTGATTCCAGTGAATGAATTACAAAAGGAATCATGTTTGCAATCAACTGACAAAGAAAATGGTACCATACAGTGGTCAAAATATGCCCAAAGTTTTCCTACCACTATTGTCAAAACCACTGACCATTTTCAAAAACTTGAAGAATGATATGATTATGTGTTTTAGTGAATTTACACCAAATCCTTTTGATGCTGTTCTCAGAAAATCCTTTAATCATTTTTTTTCTCAAAGGATTTTCTCGAATAATCAGGATATATCATTCATTTTTTTTCTGTAAGGATATATTTGGAACTTTTGCTTGTTTTTGTTGGCAATAGTTTCAGCTCCTGTCAGGATGTAATACCTTATTTTTGATGGTATTAGTGTCCTCATAAATGGGTCAAAAGGAAATGGTACATATGTCATGCTCATGTCATACTCAGGTTTGCTCTTAAATTTTCATCAAAAAAAAAAATTGATTGCAAACTTTGCTTAAATTACTAGGGTACTCGTGTTTTAATTAAATATGAAACGAAAATGAGTGGCCTTAGCAAAAAGTTTTCATCATCTGGGGTACTAAACCACTGTCTTTCAAAATTGACATGTGGCAAAACCTTGAATGAAAATCCTCAAAACTGTTGCTGAAACACCTGTCCTTCAGAATTATACCATTTACCCTAACCACTGTTTTGCTCCAACGTCTGATCTCTAAACACTGTCCACTGCTGAAAGTTAACCACTGTTCCCTCATTTTCTTGACAAGCACTGATGCTCAAAATCAGTGTCTTATCCACTGATATGCTATCCACTGATAGTAAAAATCATCCACTGCCCATAATTTTTACCGTTGTAACCACTGATGCTTGATACGTCAGTGGCTCTTAAAACAACTGTTCTCTATAATTCATCCGTTTCATCAGTGTTTGACACGTGGTCAGTTTTTAGCCCTCAGATTGAGATAACCGCTGCCACATCAGCGATCATTTTTAAATAAAACCCTGCCCTAAACCCCAAACAGGGTTTTACACTGTCGAATTGAATTCCAAAAATTCTCTTCTCATAGCAGTTTCCAACCCTTCTTCTCAAAACCTTCAAAATCATTCTCCGATTCTTCTTCATCAAAATGACGAAGTCAAAAGGAAAATCAAAATCAAAACCTACATCACCACCACCTTCAACTGAGGCCGCTCAAACGGCTGAAGAAACCATCGAAATACCATTCAAACAATCTCACAACTATCTGGGTTTATTCACAAAACCTACTGATAACCACACCTTTGATACCATCATTGATGCATTATCTGCATCAAAGTACAAAACTTTGTTGACAGCAAATGCTCCCATCTATCTGCAAACCCAGAGAGAGTTTTGGAAAAAGGCGTCGCTTGAAAAACAAGACGGAAAAGTCATAGCCATTAACTCCTCAATACAGGGAAAAGCGATCAAAGTCACACCAAAATCGATATCAGAAGTCTTCATACTCGACGATCAGAACGGTAAAACCTCTTTTGACAAAAACGAGTTAAAAGCTGATTTTCTGAAAAGGGGTTATGCAGAAGAACCAAAGGTAGATACCTTACAAAATGGTTATTTTCCATCTGCACCCATATTTCACACACTTTTGATGTGTGCTTCAAATAAAACAACATCTTTCAACGAAATACCATTGAAAATCCAAAACCTGGGTTACGCTATTTTGAATAATAAAGACTATAACTACTCCCAGGAGATTTTCAATGACATGGTGAAAAACGTTGAAAGTAAAGCATTTTTACTTTTTCCAAGATTTTTGAGTTATTATTTTGAACAAAAATTTGAAAAGAAAAATGTAAATTTGCTCAAACAAGGTGTTCATTGTCAAATAAAAAGCATAACAAAAGAAACATTTTCAAGGATGATGGCACCAATAAAAACAAAAGCAGGGATACCTGAGCAGACTTTAGCGGTTACAACTGCTCCTCAGGTATCAGCTGCTGAGCCCACTGCTCCAGGTGATCAAAGCAGCAAAACCACTGCCTTGAAACCCACACCTGACATAACCAAAAAGACCAAAAGAAAAACATCCAGAAAACCCACCAAACCCAAAACAAAGGCAACTCTGGAAGATGAGATCCCAGAGGAAATGCCTGTGACAACACAAAAGTCACCACAAACCACTGTTGCTACTTCCTCACAGCAGTTGGAAGAAAGATCTCAACCCATAACCGAAACTCCTCCTGCATCCTCACAAAAGGATCAGGTTGTAAGCACAGGGACACCACAATATGAAGCTCTGAATCCACTCGGATCCATCTTTCTCAGTCCTGATCCCAAGGACATGTCTCTTTCAACCCCCATCCCCTCACCAATAATAATGCCACAATCCATGCTACCTCTGTTGCATGCAGCTGCTATTGCACAGACACAAACCAGTTCCTCTCTATCACCTATCACTGAGAGTATACATCCACAAGTGACTGGGTCTGATGCGTATACTTCTGCTATCCCAGCAACAGTTGAGGAGGTTACACTGCAGGAGTTACAAGTAACTCCTGTCAGTAGTTCAAGTGGAGCAGCAACTACAACTGGTGGATCAACAGGTCCTCAGTTGGACAGTTGTTTCATAAGTAAGACTCCCTTGAAGGCAATTTCTTCCATGGCAACTTCGGTGACCATCAGTGAGTTGGATCTAACCACTGGTACCATCAAAGGTCTATCGAGTGCTGAAGAAAGAAGTCCCCAGTACCGAGAACAAGGGGCATCAATGGATGATTTTTGGGACTCTGTTCCTAAGTCACACATTGATATAACCACCACAGGTGGGGATTCAGATGATCCCAGTAAAATGGGTGATGATTCAAGATATCAGGAATTCACGGGCAGAGTGGAAAAACTTGAAGAATCAGTTTCTAAAATAAAGGAGATGGTGCAAGAGATTTTAAAAGCTCAGAAAGCACAATCCTCTGCTGTTCCTGCTCAAGCATCTGCTCCACAACAAGCACCTGCTGCAAATGAGCTTTGGAATATTTTTCAACCCATGCTTGAAGCACAGCAACTTATGGCTGATAAAAAGCATGCCATTCAAGTACAAATGCTGACCAACATGGTTGAATCAAGGTTCAAGGATACTCAAGCAGATATCAAGGCTATTAAGGCCAGTATCCAAATAGCCACTGGCAAGGCTCCTTCAACTTTACTATTCTTTGATGACCCCCTTGCAGATAATGCCAAAAAGGGGGAGATATTGAAGCAAATGAAGAAAAAGGGAATTGAACATGGCATTCATATTGAACCTGAAAAAGAAAAAGAAAAAGAAAAACAGGTCTCAAAACCTGTTAGTCAGACAGCTGATACAGCAGCAGTTACAAAAACTGCTGCAGCAGCAGTTTCAAAAACTGCTGTCAATAGCCAAACAGCTGCCATATCATCAACACTCACACCCCCAACACACACCACTCTACCACACACCACTACAACTACTGCTCCACCATCATCATCTACAATCATACCATCACCACTGCCTCCTGTCATAAAACAGAAGACAACAGATGTTACAACATCTGTTGTAATGACAACAGTAATTGAAACACCAGTTGTTTCAACAGCTGTCAGTCAATCACTGCCACAAACCACTGCTATCCAATCTACCACCACTGATTCACCCAAAACATCATCTGCTTCTTCTTCATTAAAAAGGAGAAGAAATCTCATATCAGATGATGATTCACCAACTTCACCACCAACATCACCACGTCCATCCCCTGCTCAAAAGCAGAAGACAACTGCTGACATATCAGCAGTTGTTAGTCAGTCATCCACCACTGCTCTTACCTTTCATACTTCACAACCAAGGCTCTTCAACAGAATAAGAAAACCAATACCTGCTGATGAGGGTACATATGATCCTAATGCTGCACAACATCCACTGGAACTTGAAGCTATCAAAAATGAGATGAGGCAATTCTATACAGAAGAAGATCCTTCAAAAAGGAGATTCTCCTCACTCATAGGCTACTTGCCACCAGAGGATATGGATGATTACCTCAAACTCAAGGCAAAGCAGGCCAAAGTAAAAGCCAAGGTTGATAGTGAAAAAGAAAAGTTAAGCGAAGATGGCATTGTTAAAAGACTGGAGTTCTACTTCACAAAAGTAAAGCAGATAGAAGGGTTTGCACAAAACCTAGACAAAGAAAAGGCTGATCAAAAGAAAGAATTAAGAAAACAATATCTAGCCTACATCATGAAAGAAAAATTCTATCCTGCTGAAGAACAACAGTTCAGTGAATGGCCAGTAGTAGCTCTTAAGCGTGAGGCAGAAAGGATTAAAAAGATTAAAAATGATCCTACGAAGAAGAAGAATGCTCCTAACTGGAGAAAATATGAAAAGCTCATTGCTGACTTAACTGCTGAATACAAAAGAAAGAAAAAGGAGCTGGTGGATGCAAAAATGGATACTGCTGAAGCCATATCAAAGTGGTCAAAACAGCAGACCGATGAAGCCTATGAAAGGCTAAAGAAAAGAAAGATAACTGTTTCAAGCACCTCAAAGAAGCAAGAACATATGATGAAGCTTGAACAGAAGATAGGAAACCTCGACACACTGTTCCGATCTACTTTTGTAACTAATCAAGAAGAGGGTGAACAGCTGACTGAAGAAGAGGTAGTGGAAAAGGAAGCAGAATACTTCAAAGATACCATCACAAAAATGGGTCTAAAAGAAGAAACTTCAACAAAGCTTCAAAGCCTTTTTAAGGCATTAAACAAACCTGCGTCTCCAAACACTGCTAAAGACAAGACAGAAGCTGTAAGACAAGAACTTATTGAACAAGAAACTGCAGAAGATATAGCTGCAGCTGACAAAGTCTTTGAAGAAGCTTTCAAAAGAATGTCTGAAAGTCTGCAGTTGTTTTCAAGGCCATTATCCCTCAACTCATCTTCAAATAAGTCTCTCCCAAGAAACCCACTTGGCTTAAAAATACTAAAGTGGATGTCTGATCAAAAGACTCACGTATTGACCTTGGTCAGAGCCAATGGCGATGTGAAGCATATATCAAGGAAAGAAGCACTAGGCCTTAGTGTTCAAGATTTGAAGGATCTCCTTGAGCTTACACTGTGCAGGGATGAAGATGACCAGAGTGCAAAGGTATTTGAAGCTGAATTCAAAGAACAAGCTAAGGCACTCTTGATGAGTAATAAAGGTCCTGAATAATGAAAGGTTTTGGCATTATCTGTTCCAGGGGGAGATTGTTGGGATTGAACCCTACCAGAGGAACAGATAATGTAAAGCCAAAACCAGGTCACAACAGAGGATTCACAATAAGCAGCAGTTTACACTTTGCTCCCCCCTTGAAAGTGAGTTATAACATCTGATGGTCTCTATCTGCTGCTCATAATCAACTGTTGTTGCCCTTTCAACTGCTGATAAAGACTGCTAAAGACAAACTCTGTTGCTCTATCTACTGCTGTCTCTTAAGTGCTGCTGAAGATACAAACACTGCTCATTCAAGGACTGATCACCTTTGAAGAAAGCACTGATGTTGGTATTAAGCATCAGTGCTTAGGCTACAACAGTGGAACGTGAAGCAGTTGTTTCCTCATGTTTTGTATTTTTATTACAATCAGTTGTTAGACATCAGTAGTTTGTGTAAGGACAGTAGATATAGTTTGTTAGGCTGTTAGACGTCGCTTTCATGGTGACGTCAGCAGAGATTCCTCAGTGGTTTGGTTTGCCTATAAATGTGACAGTGCCCTGTACTGTTACATTTGATTGACTAAGCGAGTTCTTCTCCTCATGTCCAATCCTTTCATCTTGTGTGCAACCTACCTTGGGGCATCAGGCTGAGGGGGAGCTTAGTATGTGAGCATATCTGTAATCTTTTGCTTTGATTTGTAAATCTTTTGACTCTATGGAAAGCAATTGTTTATCATACTATTCTTCCTTTGATTGTGTTTACAAAGTTTGTTTCCATTTCCGCTACACTTAAACTGTTCATATCTATTTGATTTGTTCAAAACATACAAACAAACACAATCATAAGAGCCTCCGATCTTAACATTTATCGTTTTAGCTTTCCGAATGATTGTCATGTTAGGATTCCCGAAAGGGATACTAATTGTCTTGAAAATGGAAAATTGACTAAATGTTTCAAGTGACAAAACCGACTTAGTTCATATACTTTGGTTGTGTAAAAAGCAAGGCTATATACTTATTTTCTTATTTGGAGTCTAATATGTTTTTATAAATATTTGTTTATGCTTATTTTAGTTTTTAGAAAATCACTCACTTATTTTCCTACCGGTAGTTTAATGATAAATGTCTAGTATTATTTCTCCGCCCACATCCTTGGATCGACACTTGGTTCTTACCGATACTTTACTACATATATGACGGGGTACACTTGCCCTTTCGTGTGTGTTTTAAATGTTGAAGTATAAATCATTTTTATAAATTTAAAACCGAATCGTGTGTTATATTCTTTGTAAAAACATGTATATACGCGCACACGTCAACTTTTTGGCGCCGTTGCCGGGGATGTGGCGAGTTTTAGGAACGACCCGAGTCATTATTTTACCGGTGCACATACTTGTTAATATTTGAGAATATTTTTGTGATTATTTATCCGTTTATTTATTTGTTAATATTTCTTGTTTTAATTTAATTTATTCGTTTTCAAGATTATTTTATACACTTGTGAATTTTTATTCCATTTATTTGTTCAAATTCGGACTTATTATTCATTTATTCTTTGAGTTTTCGGCTCCAAAAAATCATTTTCACATTAGCCAATTTGATTTTATTTATTGTTTTAACCTTTATAAAATTTCGGGCCCATTCTTGAATTTTTATAAAATTTTCAGCCCATTTAAACAAATATTCTGTTTCATTTCAGCAAAAAAAACAGCATTATTATAATAATAAAATATTCATTGTGTCTATCTTTCATTTGCAGGTTGATGTCCTCAACCCCCGCTCCCGATCCTGTTGAGCCGTCAGACGAACCCGAGCGTGATCTGAGGAGACGTCTTCGCGAGAGATCTCGTGCGGTTGTGTCGCAACCCCCGATCCCTGATCCCCGGGAACGGGCGGACGCGAGCTCAGTTATGGTGGTATCAGTGTTATTTTAATCTCGCAGCGGAATTTACATCAGGACTGTAGTTAGGAAATGTTTATCAGAGTAAAACCACCTCATTTAATATTAATAAACACATTGGTAAAACCCAAGTTTCTTATTACAATACATTTATAGGGACAAACCCTATATTATTTAAAACATCGTTTCTTAGGTAACTTTTATAGCCACATTATCCCCAAGCCTTCAGTGCTCTCCAGCTGGCTTTTTATTAATTGGCTGTCACATTGGGTTACCTGAAACGCGTTTTAAAAACATTTGTCAGTCGAAAATACTGGTGAGTGAATCCCAGTTTAATTAAGAAACATTTTATTAATTAAGACAGTATCGAGGACGATTACAATGTTTATGTCTACACAATTACTCCATTTGGTACTATCAATCCACTGACTTGTGGGTTATATTACACGTTGGCTAACACATTGTCCAATGGTAACGTACTGTCATACTCGACTTACTACTCACAGGTAGTACAAATTTTGTATACAAAACCCCAACATACCGACAGTAATTGAAGACTACAAAGACTCAATCACCGCTTAATCATATTGTAAAATAATTAAGGTTTTGTAAAAACTGTTAACAAAAAGGAGATTACTCACATTGCTATCTTAGGCTTTTCGTAAGGGTTTCCTGGATATAATCTATAATTTATACAAATGTACATTGGTTAGTATCATAACCCTTTGAAAATATTAATAATACCCTCCCCGAGACGGCATTCCAACAACTACGTCGGGCAGAACCACGACAGTTGTTACGGAACCCTAAATCAATCGGGCAGCGTAACTATTATGAAACTGGGGTTATAATACTTACAACGGAGCAGAACTTTGCTAATTAGGGGTATAGTACCCGACTATAATGCTTAATACTTTCAGAATTCGAGTTTGAGAAATGTGAATGAACGACGGAAAGTGAAAACTGATGCCTACTATTTATAGTTGTGTAATTCGGTCATGTCGCGGCCCGCGTAAACGATAAGGGACCTTTACGCGGCCCGCGTCAACATCGGTCAACTCAGTAGCTTAGCTGGGTCAGCGAGTAGGTCCGCCACGATGTCGACACGTGTCGGCCTCTGGTGTAATCGCGTGTGATGATCTGTCGCGGCCCGCGTAAGGTTGAGGTGAGGTCTTACGCGGCCCGCCTCAACTTACAATTTCAGATTTTTAATTTCTTTTATATGTTATAATCTATTTTGGGCTCGGTTTTCACATACGGGGTGTAATATAAGACATATACGGATATTTTAGGATAAAATAGGGTATACAAAATATAATAAGGGTGTTGGTTTTACCGAGGGTTGTTACATTTTCCCCACCTTATTTTAGAGCTCGTCCTCGAGATCTACTGAAACAAATGCGGGTATTTTCTTTGCATTTCTGACTCAAGCTCCCATGTGTATTCAGGTCCTCTTTTGGAGTCCCACTTCACTTTGACTAGAATTATTCTCTTGTGTTTGAGATTCTTGACTTTCCTATCTTCAATTTGTAGAGGTCTTTCTACAAATTTGAGTTGTTCATTTACCTATATATCCTTAAGAGGCATTATCAGTGATTCATCAGCTAAACACTTTTTAAGATTAGATACATGAAACACATCATGTATTCCTGCCATTTCCTCTGGCAATTGTAGCTGATAGGCTACAGGTCCTATTCTTCTAATAATTTTGAAAGGTCCAACATACCTGGGACTTAGCTTTCCCCGTTTGATGAATCTTACCACTCCTTTCCAAGGAGAGACTTTCAATAACACTCTATCTCCTACTTGAAACTCCAACGGCTTGCGTCGGTTATTAGCATAACTCTTTTGTCTATCTCGTGCTGCTTTCAGTCGTTCCTTGACTTGAATAATCTTGTCGGTTGTTTCCTGCACTATCTCAGGTCCAGATAGTTGTTTTTCCCCAATTTCTGCCCAACAGACTGGGGTTCGACACTTTCGTCCATAAAGTGCTTCGAATGGTGCAGCATTGATACTTGTGTGATAGCTATTATTATAAGAAAATTCTATTAAAGGTAAGTGATCATCCCAATTACCTCCAAAGTTAATTACACAAGCTCTAAGCATGTCCTCCATTGTCTTAATTGTCCTTTCACTTTGTCCGTCCGTTTGAGGATGATAAGCCGTGCTTAGTTTTAACTTGGTTCCCATAGCCTTTTGGAAACTTGACCAAAAATGAGAGGTAAATCGACTATCTCTATCAGAAACAATTGATAAAGGAATGCCATGTAAAGAAACAATTTCATTTACATACAACTTAGCTAATTGTTCCATACTAATTGTTTCTTTCATTGGTAGAAAATGAGCTGACTTGGTTAGTCTATCTACAATCACCCAGATTGTATCATTTCCTTTCTTTGTTTTGGGTAATTTAGTAACAAAATCCATTGTTATTAATTCCCATTTCCAAACTGGCATTTCTAATTGCTGTAACAAACTTGAGGGTTTCTGATGTTCAGCTTTAACTTGTGAACAAGTTAAACATTTAGAAACATAGGTTGCTATATCCTTTTTCATTCCTATCCACCAGAAATTTTTCCTTAAATCCTGGTACATTTTGCCACTTCCTGGATGCATCGTATACTTAGACTTATGGGCTTCTTCTAATATACAATGACGTAAATTTCCTAATTTAGGTATCCACATTCTCTTTTCATGGAATCTCCATATTCCATCTGTTCCTTGTTTTAATTCTTTTAGCATACCTTTTAATTTTTCAGAATCATCCTTGATTACTGATTCTTGTGCTTCTCTTATTTGATCATTTAAATCTACTTGTAGATTTAATTTAAGAGAACGTACTCTTCTTGGCTTTTCATGATACTTTCGGCTTAAAGCATCTGCTACTACATTTGCTTTTCCTTCATGATACTGGATATTACACTCATAATCACTAATAAATTCCATCCAGCGTCTTTGTCTCATATTCAACTCTTTTTGCTTGAATATATACCTTAAACTTTTATGATCAGTGAATATGGTAAACTTACTACCGTAAAGGTAATGTCTCCAAATCTTAAGAGCAAAAATTATAGCTCCTAATTCCAAATCATGGGTTGAATAATTCTCTTCATGATTCTTAAGTTGTCTAGATGCATAAGCTATAACCTTTTGTCGTTGCATCAACACACATCCATAACCTAGTTTAGAAGCATCACAATAGACTACGAAATCTTCAGTTCCTTCTGGTAATGCTAGTATAGGTGTATGGGTTAATCTTTTCTTAAGAATTCTAAATGCTTCTTCTTGTTTAAATCCCCATTCAAACTTAACAGATTTACAAGTTAACTTAGTTAAGGGAATGGCTATTCTAGAAAAATCTTTAATAAATCTTCTATAATAACCTGCCAATCCTAAGAAACTTCTAACTTCAGTTGGTGACTCAGGGGTTTTCCATTTAGTAATTGCGTCAATCTTTGTTGGATCTACATGAATTCCTTCATGGTTGACTAGGTGTCCAAGGAATTGTACCTGTTCTAACCAAAATTCGCACTTATTGAATTTAGCATAAAGTTTTTCTTTTCTTAACAAACTTAAAAGTGCATGCAAATGTTTTGCATGATCCTCTTTACTCTTAGAGTAAATTAGAATATCATCTATGAAAAAAATTATGAATTTATCCAAATATGGCTTACATATTCGGTTCATCATGTCCATAAATGCGGCTGGGGCATTGGTTAAACCAAATGGCATGACAGTAAATTCATAATGACCATACCTTGTTCTAAATGTGGTTTTAGGAATATCCTCTTCCTGTACCTTTAATTGATGATATCCTGACCTTAAATCGATTTTAGAGAAAAATCGAGCTCCTTGCAGCTGATCAAACAGATCATCGATTCTCGGTAATGGGTACCGATTTTTAATCGTGACTTTGTTTAATTCATGGTAGTCAATGCACATACGCATTGACCCGTCCTTCTTTTTAACGAACAATATCGGCGCTTCCCATGGCGACGAACTCGGTTGTATGAATCCTTTTTCCAACAATTCGTCCAATTGTTTCTTTAATTCTTGCATTTATGCAGGTGCCAAACGGTAAGGTGCTTTGGCAATTGGTGATGTTCCTGGTATTAGGTGGATTCTGAATTCAACTTCTCTATCTGGAGGTTGCCCTGGCAATTCTTCTGGAAATACATCTGGTGATGTTCCTGGTATTAGGTGGATTCTGAATTCAACTTCTCTATCTGGAGGTTGCCCTGGCAATTCTTCTGGAAATACATCTGGAAACTGTGATACTACTGGAATGTCTGTTAAATCCTTTCCCTTAGTGTTAGTGATTATAGAAATCAAATACACTATAGAACCTTTTCTTATAAAACTTGCAGTTTTCATCACAGAGATGAATTTTGTGGATTTAGAGGGCTTATCTCCTTTAATTGTGATCGTTTTACCTTTTGGTGAATTTACTTGAATTGACTTTTGATCACATAAAATATTGGCTTTATTGGCTATTAACCAATCCATTCCTAAAACAACATCGAATCCGACCAAATTCATAGGATATAGGTTTGCAATAAATTTCTGATTCAAAATTTCTACACTTGCTTCCAGCTAGATTTCAGAAATCTTAACGGTTTCTCCATTAGCTGTCTCTACTACGCATTCATGTGGTAGTTTAGTTAATGACTGATTTAGAAATTTGCAAAACGATGTATTAATAAAACTTTGGTTTGCACCAGAGTCAAATAATACTTTAGCAAAAACATCATTAACTAAAAACGTACCAGCAATGACATCTGGAATCATCTTGGCTTCTTCTACAGTCAGAACAAATCCTCTAGCATTTTTAGTATTCTTGTTGTCTGCAGCTGGGGTCAATTTCGGACAATTTGGCCTGATATGACCTTTTTCTCCACAGTTGTAGCAATATCCATTACTGGATTTCTTCTTGCAGTTTTCTTCCTTGTGTCCTGGCATCTTGCAATAATTGCAGAGATTGGAGCATTTTCCCGAATGCTTTTTCTTACAGACCTTGCAGTATAGTGCAGAGGCAGAACCTGTATTCCTACGATTGTAATTCCCCGGACGGAATTCTTGAGTAAGCCTTTGGGTTAGGTTCCTTCTCTGGTCTTCTTCTCTAGTACGGACTAATTCATCAGTCAAGGTATTTGTTAATTCTACAGCTTCTTCTATAGTTTGCGGTCTAGCTGCCTTGACTATGTGTCTAATCTCTCCAATTAATCCCCAAATATAACGAGAAATTAATACTGGTTCTGGCGAAGCAAGAGTTGGCACTATTCTAGCATATTCAAATAATATTTTAGTGTATCCCTTACTATCCACGCCAGTCATCCTAAGGTTTAGGAATTTGTTTGCTATCTGTTCCTTCTCATTGGGTGGGCAGAATTTTCTTTCTACCTTGTTTTTAAATTCTTCCCATTCCATATTATAGGTTTGATCACTTCCTCTTGTCTAGAGGATAGTGTTCCACCATTCTAGTGCTGCATTCTTAAACAGATTAGAAGCAAACAGTATCTTATCTTCTTCAGCACACTTACTTATCCTTAAGACTGCCTCAGTCTTTTCTATCCAGCGTAAGGTTGCAATGGCCCCTTCATTGCCCGAGAATTCCATTGGTTTACAAGACCAGAATTCTTTATAAGAACAACTGTTAGGCACGGTTCTTCTTCTTTTGGGAATAGGCATTTGAAGTATAGGCCCATTATTTACGCTGTTTTCTGGTTCAAGTGGTCGCTTACTGCTATGTTTACTTTTATTATCAGCGTCCTTAACAGTTTGAAGTATAAATGGCATTGCATCTATAATTCCCTGTGCTACTATGTGTTGGATAGCACTATTGTCTACTTGGTTTCCATTGTGATTGACACTCGGATTATCATTAACCACGTTAATGTTACTCTGGTTATCGTTATTCATATTTCCTTGATTTCCTTCGTCGGCCATCTGAATTTTAAACATTTATCCCATATTAATATCACAATTAATATTTTAATATAATTAATCACATAACACACAATCTAGCCAAAAACGTAGATCATTGCTACTATACTCTTTTCATATACTTATGCGTCTATTACATACTAGTACAGAAATAAAGATTACAATACCAACAGAAATAAAATAGTAATATGCATCCGTACACACATATTTTTATTATTACTACCATCATTTCACCATCTTATTCAAGGATATGGATTTATTCAAAAATCCATATTACGTTCATCGTATTTCCATACGAGACGTTCTCCCACCTGACGCATTCTCTCACTGCTCTCTAAAATTTCCTCCCCGAAAGTCCTAAGTTCTTGAACGTTTTCTGCACTCATTGGGGGTGCAGGTTCTCAGACTAGGTTTGGAATATGGGGTGCATTTTCCTGATATGGGGGTGACAGTTCCTGAAATTGGTAAGGATCCTCTAATATCTCCCTAATATAATCATCTTGATAATAGGGATCTAAAGGGTCCATACCTGGGTAAGCTTCTATGTTTTGTATGGGTGGATAATCCTGGATAGGGTAACGTTGCACAAAGTCCCTATTGTCGTCCCACCAGGGGTCATAATTCGGGTCTATGGGGTTTGGTGCAGGCACCCTAGGAATTTCTTCTGGATTAAAGTCGTGCATCTCCACTTGGTTGTCCTGATTTTCTATCTCCATGGGTTGTTCTGGGTTTTGTGGTTGTGGGGCTACTAGTTATTCCAGACTTGGGTCAGCAGCAGTCGTAGCTAAGATATGGAAATTAGCTAGGCTTCTATTTAACATATCTTGAGTATGGGCATCTGTCTCTCGCTTAATGGCTGCTAAAGCCCTTTGCTGTTGCAATTTTCGCATTCTCTTCCTACGAGTAAAAGCTTCTTTACTGAACCATCCTCGTTTCTTATTAGGAAATGGTTCTTCAGATTGAGCTCTAAAAGCAAATATTACATCCTCCTGATCAGCAGTATACCCTGAAAGGGCAGGCTGTGATGATGTACCTTCACTCCTAGGGGAATCAGATAACTGACGGTTCAGATCTGAGGGTCCTTGATCACTCATACTGAAAACTAACAAATAGTCAAATAACACATAATACATAATTACAGTTATGTACGTATTTCCGTAATTATTTCCTAACAAAATTTTTAGAATTTAAGTGTCAGCAGAACACTTCTTTGGCTCAGACCAGTGGCTAGGCTCTGATACCACCTTCTGTCGCAACCCCCGATCCCTGATCCCCGGGAACGGGCGGACGCGAGCTCAGTTATGGTGGTATCAGTGTTATTTTAATCTCGCAGCGGAATTTACATCAGGACCGTAGTTAGGAAATGTTTATCAGAGTAAAACCACCTCATTTAATATTAATAAACACATGGGTAAAACCCAAGTTTCTTATTACAATACATTTATAGGGACAAACCCTATATTATTTAAAACATCGTTTATTAGGTAACTTTTATAGCCACATTATCCCCAAGCCTTCAGTACTCTCCAGCTGGCTTTTTATTAATTGGCTGTCACATTGGGTTACCTGAAACGCGTTTTAAAAACATTTGTCAGTCGGAAATACTAATGAGTGAATCCTAGTTTAATCAAGAAACATTTTATTAATTAAGACAGTATCGAGGACGATTACAATGTTTATGTCTACACAATTACTCCATTTGGTACTATCAATACATTGACTTGTGGGTCATATTACACGTTGGCTAACACATTGTCCAATGGTAACGTACTGTCATACTCGACTTACTACTCACAGGTAGTACAAATTTTGTATACAAAACCCCAACATACCGGCAGTAATTGAAGACTACAAAGACTCAATCACCGCTTAATCATATTGTAAAATAATTAAGGTTTTGTAAAAACTGTTAACAAAAAGGAGATTACTCACATTGCTATCTTAGGCTTTTCGTAAGGGTTTCCTGGATATAATCTATAATTTATACAAATGTACATTGGTTAGTATCATAACCCTTTGAAAATATTAATAATACCCTCCCCGAGACGGCATTCCAACAACTACGTCGGGCAGAACCACGACAGTTGTTACGGAACCCTAAATCAATCGGGCAGCGTAACTATTATGAAACTGGGGTTATAATACTTACAACGGAGCAGAACTTTGCTAATTAGGGGTATAGTACCCGACTATAATGCTTAATACTTTCAGAATTCGAGTTTGAGAAATGTGAATGAACGACGGAAAGTGAAAACTGATGCCTACTATTTATAGTTGTGTAATTCGGTCCTGTCGCGGCCCGCGTAAACGATAAGGGACCTTTACGCGGCCCGCGTCAACATCGGTCAACTCAGTAGCTTAGCTGGGTCAGCGAGTAGGTCCGCCACGATGTCGACACGTGTCAGCCTCTGGTGTAATCGCGTGTGATGATCTGTCGCGGCCCGCGTAAGGTTGAGGTGAGGTCTTACGCGGCCCGCCTCAACTTACAATTTCAGATTTTTAATTTCTTTTATATGTTATAATCTATTTTGGGCTTGGTTTTCACATACGGGGTGTAATATAAGACATATACGGATATTTTAGGATAAAATAGGGTATACAAAATATAATAAGGGTGTTGGTTTACCGAGGGTTGTTACAGGTTGGGCTGCTGCTCGCAGCTGGTGAGCCGGAGCCGGTGGTACCCGCTGAAGCCGAGGGCTCAGGGGACGAAGGAGACGCAATCATGGCAGACGACGAACGACCATTGAATGAGTCAAATCAGCCCAGAGGAACAGGCTTGGAGCCCAGTATTATTAGACCTACTATAGATGCACCTACTTTTGAAATTAAATCTAGTATTATTAACATGGTGCAGAATTTGGTACAGTTTGACGGGCGCGAGCATGAGGACCCCGGACGACACATAGCAGCTTTTCTTGAGGTTTGTTCGACGTTCAAGATTCGGGATGTTTCGGAGGATGCTGTTCGGTTGAGGTTGTTTCCATTCTCATTGCATGACAAAGCGAGAGCTTGGCTTATGTCACTTCCAGCTGGGTCCATCAGGACCTGGAATGAGTTGGCGGAGCTATTTATGCAAAAATACTTCCCGCCTGAGAAAACAACCAAGCTGAGAAACCGGATTGTGACCTTTCGCCAAGATGAGGGAGAGTCATTGCACATGGCCTGGGAGCGGTTTAAAGATTTGTTACTTGATGTTCCACATCATGGCTTCTCAAAAAGACAGCTGGTATGGACGTTTTATCAAGGACTTAATTACGATACGCAGGAGAGATTAGATGTGAATGCAGGAGGCGATCTAGGGACAAAGACGCCAAATGAAGCCTATGCCATCATCGAAAAAGCTGCGTTGAAGTCTAGCTCACGTCGTGAAGGAGAGAGAGGCCGGACATCATCGTCATCATCTCGCCCAGGAGTTCACGCACTGGACGACTACACAGCCATTACTGCACAAATCTCAGCTCTTTCTGCGAAGTTTGATAAGTCCTAGATGGCTGCACAAGCCAGCTCAGGATGTGACTAGTGCGGAGTGTCACACGAGCTTGGTGCATGTTTCCAAGGAGTTCCATATAAGGGCCAAGAGGAGGTAGATTTCGTGAGTAATCAGGTGAGGCTGCAGAACAACCCGTACAGCAACACAAACAACCCAGGATGGAGAAATCACCCAAATTTTGGGTGGAGATCGAATGTGGGTAATCAGAACCCACTAGGATTTGCCCAGCACGCTCCAGTGCCACAGTAGGCTCGCGGTCAGCAATTCCAACCTTATAACCAATCTTTCCAGCCTCGTCCATATTCGTACCAAAATCAGGGCACTGGGAGTAGTTCCCAGCAGCAGGCCCCTCAATCAAGTTCTAAGCTGGAGGAAATGATGGCTCAGCTTCTTTCTAGCTCCACGAGTGCAAATCAGTTGGCTGAAAAACGATACCAACAAAGCGAAGATCGTTTTCTGGCCCATGAGGGAGAAATGAGGAGTCAGAAAGCCTCGATTCAGAATATCAAGAACCAAGTTGGTCAGCTGGCGAAGATGATGTCGGAGAGACCCCCAGGTGGTCTTCCAGGCAACACAGAGCCAAATCCGCGCGGGCATGTAAATGTGGTTATGACCAGGAGTGGCAAGACTACAGGACCCAACATATCGGACTCACCACCGATCACTGAAACGGTCCCGACTGATACACCGGACGAGGTGCAAGACAGGCTACGCCCAGCAAGTACAGCACAAGTCCAGGAGCCAGTCAAAGAGTACACTCCTCTAGTTCCATACCTTGGCCGGCTGAAGAAACAGAAAAACAAAGAACAATACGGTAAGTTCCTTGAGATGTTTAAGCTACTCCACATAAGCATACCGTTTGTTGAAGCCTTTGCCCAGATGCAGAAGTATGCGAAGTTTTTGAAGGACATCCTCTCGAATAAGCAGAAGCTTGAGGATATGTCCTGTGTGGTGATGAACGAAAGCTGCTCTGCAATCCTTCAAAATCGTCTGCCCACGAAAATGGGAGATCCTGGCAGTTTCACGCTTCCTTGTTTGATCGGAAATATGTCTGTTAGCCATGCATTGGCTGATTTGGGAGCGAGTATCAACCTTATGCCCTATAAGGTTTTTACAAAGTTGGATCTAGGTGAGCCGTCGCCTACACGAATGAGCATTCGACTAGCTGATCATTCCATCAAGTATCCACGTGGATTTGTTGAGAATATGCTTGTTAAGATCGACAAGTTTGTGTATCCAGTGGATTTTGTTATCCTGGATATGGATGAGGACTCTAGGGTGCCTTTGATTCTCGGACGTCCGTTCTTGAATACCGCCCGGACCATTGTAGATGTAGCTACGGGCCAGATCACACTCCGAGTGAATGATGAGCATGTGACCTTTGACATCAAGCGGTTGATGCAGCACCCACAGAGTCAGGATGATGCGCTCTACTATGTTGACATTGTCGACACGTATGTGAGCACACATTTCCAGGGCACGATTGAGGAGATTGATTCGGACACACATCTGTTGTGTGGGGACCTAGATGGCATTACGCAGGAGGGCCACGATTTTGAGCAGCCAGTCTATCAGATTGGTGATGATGGTTCCCAGAGTCCGGATCGGTTTACAAAGATTGATCATGAGAATGAAGAAAAGTCAAAGCCTTCGGTTGAAGATCCCCCGTCTTTGGAGCTTAAGGAGCTTCCGCCCCATTTGGAGTACGCATTTCTAGACGAGGAGCGCCGTCTGCCGGTTATTATCTCATAATCTTTGACGGACGAGGAAAGGAGCAGACTGCTTAGTGTTTTGTGACTTCATAAGAAAGCACTAGCGTGGAAGATTATGGATATCAAAGGCATCAATCCTTCTTTTTGTACTCATAAGATTCTGATGGAAGACGAGTACAAGCCCTTTGCACAGCCTCAGAGGCGGTTGAATCCAAATATGCAAGATGTGGTAAAGAAGGAAGTGATTAAGTTGTTGGATGACGGGTTGATTTATCCTATATCTGACTCTGTGTGGGTGAGTCCAGTGCAGGTAGTACCCAAAAAAGGTGGTATTACTGTCGTCTCAAATGATAGGAATGAGCTAATTCCTACCCGTACCGTCACTAGGTGGAAAGTTTGCATTGACTACCGCAAACTTAACGATGCTACTCGCAAGGATCACTTCCCGCTTCCATTCGTCGACCAGATGTTGGAACGTCTGTCGGGGAAGTCGTATTACTGTTTCTTGGACGGGTTTTCTGGATACTTCCAAATTCCTATTGCTCCTGAGGATCAGGAGAAGACTACCTTTACTTGCCCTTTTGGCACATTCGCCTACCGGTGAATGCCTTTTGGGTTATGCAATGCACCGGCGACTTTCCAGAGATGCATGGTTGCAATTTTTCATGATATGATCGAGGATTCTATGGAGGTTTTCATGGATGACTTTTCAGTGTTTGGAGATTCCTTTGATCATTGTTTGGAAAATTTGAAGAAGATGCTGAAGAGGTGCGAAGAGACGAATCTTGTCCTAAACTGGGAGAAGTGCCACTTCATGGTAAGAGAGGGCATAGTGTTGGGACACAAGATTTCGCGTGCTGGTATGGAGGTCGATCCAGCTAAAGTGGACATTATATCACGACTTCCACCGCCCACCTCTGTGAGAGCGATACGGAGCTTTCTTGGTTATGCGGGGTTCTATAGGCGATTCAAAAAGGATTTTTCAAAGATCGCTAGGCCCATGACCCGTCTGTTGGAGAAAGACACTCCGTTTATCTTTAGAGATGATTGCTTGAGGGCTTTTGACCTTCTAAAGCAACAGTTGATTGAGGCCCCTATTTTAGTCACGCCTGACTGGAGTCTGCCATTTGAAATTATGTGCGACGCGAGCGATTTCGCTATAGGGGCCGTTCTTGGACAGAAGAAAGAAAAGCACTTTCACCCGATCTATTATGCGAGCAAGACTCTTCACGACACTCAGGAGAACTATACCACGACGGAAAAAGAGCTCTTGGCGGTTGTTTTCGCATTTGATAAATTTAGATCATATTTGGTGCTTTCAAAAACAATCGTGTATACTGATTACGCAGCCATCAGATATCTTTTCAGCAAACAGGACGCTAAACCGCGTCTCATCAGATGGATACTATTGCTGCAGGAGTTTGATATCGAAATTCAAGACAAAAAGGGGGCGTTAAATGTAGCGGCTGGCCATCTATCTCGGTTGGAGCATGGAGACATCAAGGACACGCGTTGGGATTCAATCAATGACAATTTCCCACACGAGTCGTTGATGAGTGTTGAGATATGCGATGAGTCGCCATGGTTCGTCGACTTTGCGAACTACCTTGCTTACGGAATTCTGATTAAAGGGTTGACTCACCAACAAAAGAGAAAATTCTTTTTGGATGTCAAGCACTACATTTGGGATAACCCTTTCTTATTTAGGCTTGGTGCTGATCAGGTGATAAGGAGATGCGTTTCAGGAAAGGAGGCGACCGACATTCTGCGTCACTGTCACGAGGGACCTACCGGAGGCCACCATGGAGCCAATTTCACCGCCAAGAAGGTGCTTGATTTCGGGTTTTATTGGCCGACTATATTTCGTGATGCGCAGAGTTGGGTCAGGGCGTGCGATGCCTGCCAGAGGGCAGTAAATATATCGGCACGTGATGAAATGCCTCAGAACTGGATACAGGTATGTGAAGTCTTCGATATCTGGGGGATAGACTTCATGGGACCATTTGCCCCCTCACGAGGAAATAAATATATCCTGGTTGCGGTTGATTATGTATCAAAGTGGGCGGAGGCACAGGCCTTACCCACCAATTGTCACGGCCCCCGGTCCGGTTTGACCCGGGTCAGGAGCCGCGGGACAGAAAATCCGTGGTATTGAGTTGACAGCGGAAGATTTTAGCAAGATCTTTTTAAAACTGAAAATGCCCGATTATTTTATTTCATAATTCGGAATAAAACCCCGGTAGTTTACAATAAGGTGATTTCACTGGGAAATCTTTATTTTACAAAACATGTTTCTTTATTTATATTGAGCCACTTCCTTAAGCTTGTAGTGCTTCGCGACACTTTTCCTGGATCACAACAGATCACCTGAAACATGTTTGAAAAAGGTTTTGTCAGCGGGGAAATACTGGTGAATCATTCTTTTTACTAAAAACGACGTGTTGTTATAATTTACAGTATTAAGAGCGATTACAATGTTTATACATATCAACCAACTACCCACGGTATTTATCACTCGACCACCTATTGGCTATCTCGTTGTTCAATGGTGTCTGTGATTATGGTCATATCACCCCTTGGCTAACCCGTTGTCCAATGGTGACGTTTATCAAGTAATGTATACAAAACCCCACATAGCGGCTGTAATTTGGAGATTACAAAGACTTAATCCCTGTAATTATAACTTTGAAAACAATTATGATTTTAAAAGTAATTTGGTAAAAAGAGAATGACTCACATTGTAGATTTAAACGATCAGAATTTTGCCTACTGATTAGCCTTGTTAACCTAATTCAATTGTACACGAAAACTAGGTTAGTAACTTTAATCAAACTTTTTACGATAACTCACAAGATCAAAACCTTCACAATGAATAACAAAGTGCGATACTTAAACATCCATCGAATTTATGATGAATGACAAAGTATAACCCAAGTTTGAGCAGCACTTAAACATCCATTGGATTGGTTTCTATCGATCGGACATTAAATCGTAGCAGTGATCGAGTTATTACCCTGTTATCGCAGCAGAGGTTCGGGATTATAACTACTTTTGAACGAAGCAATGTATAAGTGGGTGTACGTAATGAATTTTAACGTCGAAACATTCAAACTGATCAAGTCCCAAGCCCCTGAATTTATAGCCTGATTTGGTACCTCCCGCGTGTCGCGACAGGATCTCCCGCACCTGTCGCGTGTCGCGGGGAAACCCAAAGCAGGCTAGGCCTGCTTTGTCACCTATTTAGCCCTGCTGAGTCGACGAAATTCGAATTTACGTGTTTTAGAACCGTTTTGAGTGGATAAACATAATTAGGGAATACCCCCTTGAGTTTTAGGGGCCCTGATCCTGATTTCAACTGTTCTGAAAATTTTAGGGTTTATGCAGGATCACTTGGGGGGTCTCAATTAGGGTTTCCTATTGGACTAAATATAATAAGAAATAATAGTTTTGGTGAGAGTTGTTACATCCTCCCTACCTTAATAAAAATCTCGTCCACGAGATTCACTGGAACAAGTAGGGGTACTTTCGCTTCAATTCTGATTCCAGTTCCCAAGTGTATTCAGATCCTCTCTTTGAATCCCACTTGACTTTGACCAGCACTAGCCGCTTGTGATTGAGAAACTTGATCTTTCTATCTTCTATTTGTAATGGCTTCTCAACAAATTTTAACTTTTTTTTTACCTCTACATCTTGAAGAGGTACTACCAGGGATTCGTCAGATAGACATTTCTTGAGGTTGGATACATGAAACACGTCATGTACTCCTGTTAGCTCTTCTGGTAGTTGTAAGCGATAGGCAACTGGTCCTATTCGTTGGATGACTTGGAATAGTCCTACGTACCTTGGACTCAGTTTTCCCTTCTTCCCAAATCGAACCACTCCTTTCCAAGGAGAAACTTTTAATAGTACTCTGTCTCCAACTTGAAATTCTAACGGCTTGCGTCGATTGTCTGCATAACTCTTATGGCGATCTCGAGCCGTCTTTAGTCTTTCCTTGATTTGAGTGATCTTGTCGGTAGTTTCTTGCACTATTTCAGGACCTGACAATTGACTTTCTCCTATTTCTGCCCAGCAAACTGGAGTTCTGCACTTTCGTCCATACAGTGCTTCGAATGGGGCAGCTTCAATGCTCGTATGATAACTATTATTATAGGAGAATTCAATTAAAGGTAAGTGGTTGTCCCAGTTTCCACCAAAATCTATTACACATGCCCTGAGCATGTCCTCCTAGGTTTGGATCGTCCTTTCACTTTGACCGTCTGTCTGAGGATGATATGCAGTACTTAGATTTAGTCGAGTTCCCATAGCTTCTTGGAAACTTGTCCAGAAGTGGGAAGTGAAACGACTATCTCTATCCGATATAATGGAGAGTGGGACTCCATGTAAGGATACTACTTCATCTACATACAACTTAGCTAACCTTTCCATACTAAAGGTTTCTTTCATGGGTAGAAAATGAGCTGATTTGGTTAATCGATCCACAATTACCCAAATCGCATCATTACCTTTTCTGGTTTTGGGTAACTTAGTAACAAAATCCATAGTTATAAGTTCCCATTTCCATACAGGCATTTCCAATTGTTGTAGTAGACCTGAGGGTTTCTGGTGTTCTGCTTTAACTTGTGAACAAGTAAGACACTTAGAAACATATTTAGCTATGTCCTTTTTCATCCCTATCCACAAAAAAATTATTCCTTAAATCTTGGTACATCTTATTGTTACCAGGATGCATGGTATACCTAGATTTATGGGCTTCTTCTAAAATCTTATTTCTTAATTCTCCTTGCTTAGGTACCCAAATTCTTTTCTTGTGGAATCTCCAAATTCCATCACTTCCCTGTTCTAATTCTTTTATTCTTCCTTTCATCCCTTCAGCATCGTCTTTGATTGCTGTTTCTTGAATGTTCTTTAGTTGCTCCATTAAATCTAACTGTAGATTTAATCTGAGAGCTCAAACTCGTCGTTGTTTCTCATGGTACTTACGACTTAAGGCATCTGCAACTACATTTGCCTTTCCTTCGTGATACTGAATATCACAGTCGTAGTCGCTTAGTATTTCCATCCATCTCCTTTGTCTCATGTTTAATTCTTTTTGCCCAAATGTGTACCTTAAACTTTTATGATCCCTATAGACAATAAACTTACTTCGATACAGATAATGTCTCCAATTTTTTAGGGCAAAAATTATGGCTCCTAACTCTAAATCATGAGTCGTATAGTTTTCCTCATGCTTTTTCAATTGTCTTGAAGCATACGCAATTACCTTCTTGTGTTGCATTAACACACATCCTAATCCTAACTTAGAAGCATCACAGTAAACTTCAAAATCTTCTGTTCCTTCTGGTAAGGCTAGAATTGGGGTGTTTGTTAGCTTTTGCTTCAAAATTCTAAAAGCCTCTTCTTGCTTAGGTCCCCATTCAAACTTAGCTGCTTTACAGGTTAGCTTAGTTAATGGTACAGCTATCTTGGAAAAATCCTTAATAAACCGTCTATAGTAACCAGCTAATCCTAGAAAGCTTCTAATTTCTATAGTTGATTGAGGAACCTTCCATTTGGTGATTGCTTCTATCTTAGAGGGATCTACATGGATTCCTTCGTGATTTACCATGTGACCTAAAAATTGTACTTCCTGTAGCCAAAATTCGCATTTCGAGAATTTGGCGTAAAGTTTCTCCCTTCTTAACAAGGTTAAGAGTGCATGCAAGTGCTGACAATGTTCTTCCAGACTTTTGGAATAAATAAGTATATCGTCGATGAAGACAATTACAAATTTATCCAAATACGGTTTACAGATTCTGTTCATCATGTCCATGAATGCCGCAGGTGCATTTGTTAGTCCGAAGGGCATGACTGTAAACTCGTAATGACCATACCTAGTTCTGAAAGCAGTTTTAGGTATGTCCTCTTCTTGTACCTTCAATTGATGGTATCCGGAGCGTAAGTCTATTTTAGAAAAATATCTAGCTCCCTGGAGTTGATCAAAGAGATCATCGATCCTAGGTAATGGATATCGATTCTTAATTGTAACCTTATTTAATTCCCTGTAATCGATACACATTCTCATTGACCCATCTTTCTTTTTTTACAAACAACACTGGAGCTCCCCACATGGATGAACTAGGTTGTATATATCCTTTGCTCAGTAATTCATCTAATTGCTTTTTCAATTCTAGCATTTCTGTGGGTGCTAACCGATAAGGTGCCTTAGCTATCGGTGTAGTTCCAGGAATTAAATGAATTCTAAATTCTACTTCCCTATCTGGTGGTAATCCTGGTAACTCTTCTGGGAATACATCTGGGTGACAGGAATCTCCTTAAGTTCTTTATCCTTAGTACTAATGATTACTGAAATCATATATACTATTCCTTGCTTTCGTTCATAACTAGCAACTTTCATTACTGAAATGAACTTCATGGGTTTACGTGACTTATCTCCTGTAATCACGATTACTTCTCCGGTGGGTGCCCGAATCTCTATAGAATTCTTATCACAAAGGATTCGAGCATGGTTGGCTACTAACCAATCCATTCCTAACACGACATCGAATCCAGCTAAATTCATTGGTAATAGGTTTGCATGAAATTTATGACCTGAAAGTTCTATATTTTCTTTTTGCAAAACCTTATCTATGTTAACAAAATTCCCATCTGCCGTTTCGACGGTAAAAATTTGCCTAAGGTTGGTCAAAGGTAAATTAAGAGCTTGGCAAAATGAAGTATTGATAAAACTTTGGTTTGCACCACAGTCAAATAATACTTTTGCGTAAACGTTGTGAACTAGGACCATACCAGCTATCACATCTGGAATGAGCTCTGCCTCCTGAGTAGTTAATTGGAATGCTCGAATATTCTTCTTGGTAGCTCCGTCGGCCGGTTTGGCTTTATTGTCTGCTAGTTTAACCAATTTAGGGCATTCTGGTTTAAAATGTCCTGCTTCTCCACAGTTATAGCAGACCCTTGTTTTCTTTCTGCAATCTTCTTCACGATGTCCTGCAACTTTGCAAAAGTTGCAGGTTACATTGCATTTTCCAAAATGTTTCTTTTTGCAATTTCTGCAGAACGGCAGAGTTGAGGATTACCCTGTTCCTCTTTTCTTGAAGTTGTTATTATTACCCACACGAAATCCTTGGGTAATTTTATGAGCCAGTTTCTTTTTCCTATTTTCATCTCTTGTGCGTACCAGCTCGTCAGTTAGGGTGTTAGTTAATTCTACCGCATCGTCAATAGTGCGAGGTCTCGCAGCTTTAACGATATTACGGATTTCGCCAATCAATCCCCAAATATAGCGGGAAATAAGCACCGGTTCTGGCGAAGCCAGGGTTGGTACCACTCTCGCATACTCAAAGAATGTCGAAGTATATCCTCGACAGTCTACACCCATCATTCGATGGTTCAGGAACTTATTTGCCATTTGTTCTTTTTCATATTCGGGACAGAATTTTCTTTCCATTATCTGCTTAAATTCTTCCCAACTCATGGCATAGGCCATATTTCTTCCTTTGGCTTGAAGTACCGTATTCCACCATTCTAGGGCCCCTTCTTTAAAAAGATGTGACGCATACATAACCTGGTCTTCTTCAGCACATTTACTTATCATAATTACTGCTTCGGTCTTCTCCAACCAACGCAGTGCTACAGTTGCCCCTTCATTGCCTGCAAATTCAGCTGGTTTACAAGCAAGGAATTCTTTGTAAGTGCAACCAGGCGTTGCAGCTTTCATTTTCTTAGGGAGTGGGGCCTGCCGTGGATCATTATCATGATTAGTATGGTTGCCGCCTCCGTTTACACTATTACTGAAGTTATCTTCTTGGGTACGTTTACTAGGAATGATTTGTTGAGGTTCAATAGGTTTCTTGGCAGCAGCAAGGATTGCTGGAATAGCATTGGCTATTCCTTGAGCAACAATATTTTCTATATCTTGCCTAGTCATAAATTGATCCTCCTGGTGTTGCTCAGATTGGTTAACCTCGTTATCAGGTTCATTACCAACGTGTGCCATCTGATAATTAATTTATATAAGTAATTAGTATAGAGTAAATAACAATTATACACAAAACAATCATACAAATTTCGCAACACACATATATATATCCAAAATTATCGATTCCTCGAGTTCCCTTTTTATATATCATATTATGCATTCGTACACACTGTTATGTTACAAAGTTTTATTTTTATTTTACAGGATTATATTTTTATTACTATTATTATTATTATTATTATACAATCATAGTTACGTTCTCACACCATCCCTTCTGTTGATATTTCAGAAACGACGCTCCCTCTCGTCGTACTTCCAGGAGATTTGCTCTCCCACCTCCCGAATCCTATTCCCTGCACCTATCAGCTCCTCGCCAAAATGGCGGAGTTCAGCTAAATTTTCATTGCTCATTGGTGGGTTTGGTATAGGTTTTGGGTCGAACTGAGGGGAAAAGGTATAAGGGTTATTTAGGAGGTTTTGAAACTGCCAGTCGTTGGTCCACCATTCGTCTATTTCTCCTAAAGGTTGAGTATGGATTAAAGGTTCTGGGATGGCTGGTTCCAAATTTATTGGAAGTTGAGTTTCGGCAGGATAAGGGTAAAGGTTGGTATTGATAGGTCTAATGATATCACAGCTTGCCAATATGCAATCCAACTCCTCTTGTAATGGCAACTCCTCGACTTGTTTAGAACTTTCCCCAATTTCCATTTCTATTTGCCTAGAACCTTCCCCTTCCCCTATCGCAATTCCTTTTCCTTTATCTATGGGATTCTCTATTTTGGGAACCTTTCTAGTTGCTGGTTTCCTTCTGCGTACACGCCTCCAGCCTACGAATCTTCTCCTTTTCTTAAGCTTGGGTTTATCCAGAGATGGAGCGTGGAATTCCATAGGTTCTTCCACATCGGGTATGTAACCAGTAAAGTCTTTGGAAACTTCTATTTTCACCGGATAGAGATTGAGATTCTGAAGGGCTTCAGATAACTCATTCATGTTGTTTAGCATATATGCAAAAATGCACAAAAATGCTAAGTTAAAATTTTATAACAAAATTTCACAGATAACCTTCAAGTATTATTGCATACCGTGTGACTAATTTAATACAAAGGACAACTGAAAATTAAAACATACTAGGGTTTATTGTAAACTTATTTATTTACTGGGTAAAGTTTCTGGCTTGTAAGTAATAAGGGTGCTAGAACTGAGTCAGGGTATTTAAAGATTTGTATTTACTGCTACAATGGCTAGCATATAGAGATCCGCCCATTTTTCATCTAACTTGTCTTCCCATGGTGGATTACTGCCTAGTTCCTGGGTTTCCTGATTAATTCTCATTTCTTTTGGTCGTGATTTCTTTATTTTCTCCTGACTTTTCCTAATAATCAAACTTCTTTTATTAGGAGAAAGTGGTTTCTCAGTGCCTTACGAACAAATATTCCTTCCTCAGTTTCTGCTGAGTATCTTGAGGAATTTGATTGGGATGAGTTTCCCTTATCTTTCGGTGAACCATCTAATTTAAGATAGATATCCGAAATTCTTTGCTTACCCATACTGTAACTAACAGATAGTTAGTTAAAAACACATAATCATAAGATGATAATCAGGAAAAAATTAAGTATTTTAAATACTTAATAGGCTTAAATCAGTGGCTCGGATACCACCTTTTTCTGTCACGGCCCCCGGTCCGGTTTGACCCGGGTGTCGCGACAGGATCTCCCGCACCTGATCAAGTCCCAAGCCCCTGAATTTATAGCCTGATTTGGTACCTCCCGCGTGTCGCGACAGGATCTCCCGCACCTGTCGCGTGTCGCGGGGAAACCCAAAGTAGGCTAGGCCTGCTTTGTCACCTATTTAGCCCTGCTGAGTCGACGAAATTAGAATTTACGTGTTTTAGAACCGTTTTGAGTGGATAAACATAATTAGGGAATACCCCCCTTGAGTTTTAGGGGCCCTGGTCCTGATTTCAACTGTTCTGAAAAATTTAGGGTTTATGCAGGATCACTTGGGGGTCTCAATTAGGGTTTCCTATTGGACTAAATATAATAAGAAATAATAGTTTTGGTGAGAGTTGTTACACCAATGATGCTAGGGTAGTCGTGAGATTTTTGAAGAGTTTGTTTGCCCGGTTTGGTGCGCTGGAGGCGCTTATCAGTGACAGAGGGACTCACTTCTGCAATACACAGCTTGAGAAAGCTTGGGCAAGTGGAGGTCACAAACCGGGGGCTGAAGCGAATCCTTGAGCGGTCGGTAGGTGCAAACCGCAAGGATTGGTCGGACAAACTAGACCAGGCGTTGTGGGCTTTTCGTACGGCTTACAAGACCCCTATTGGGACTACTCCCTTTAGTCTTGTTTACGGGAAGGCATGTCATTTACCTGTGGAATTGGAGCACAAGGCGATGTGGGTTCTAAAAACTGCAAATCTGGACCTGAAAACCAGAGGCAAAGCCCGGTACCTTCAGATTCACGAGTTAGAGGAGCTACGACAACACGCTTATGAGAACTCCGTGTTGTACAAAGAGCACACCAAGAGATTGCATGATAAACGCTTGAAGGACCATAAACAATTCCGAGCGGGAGATCTTGTCTTACTCTACAACTCGAGGTTGCGTTTATTTCCAGGGAAATTACATTCACGTTGGACAGGACCATACACGGTAAAAGAGGTATTTCCATATGGGACTGTTGCAATAGAGAACGCGGGCGGCGTTATTTTCAAGGTAAATAGTCATCGATTAAAGCTTTACGTTGGAGGGCCGATCGAGTCGGCGGTGGAGGTTATCGAGCTCCACACCCCGCATACAGCTTAAGTGTGGGGAGGAGAGTCTACGCTACTGACTCGAGGATCAAAATTGTAGCAAGAGCGTCTTTGGCGCTTTAGGGGTAAAATTTTCCAAATTTTTGTTTTTGCCGTTTTTGTGTGTTTTTCGCGTGTTTGGTAGTTTTCGTAGTTCCGTACAGTTTTTAAACGTGCCGAACGAAGGATCTATGGTGGGATAATATTAGAACAGTTTGCGGATGGTAAAAATGGCGTAAAACGGTCGATTCGGCTGCTGAAACAGCTTTCTGCAGCAAACAGACATATTTGCAGATCTCGCACGACCGTGCCACAGACCGCACGCCCGTGCGGTTGTGAGCCAGCACCTCGAGTCGCACCCCCTATGCATTACCGAGTTCAGCGTGCAAGGGTCGGTCAACGTCGGCGACGCACGACCGTGCGTCTGGCCCCACGACCGCGCGGAAGGGCAAGGGCAGTTTGGTCATTTGTGCTGTATAAAAACCCTTATCTGCAGCCCCCATTCTCATTCGCGAAAACCCTACTGCACCAGCCATTCCAGACCGAGTTTTCCCCAAAATCGCACGATTTTTCGCTCGGTTTCTCAGATCCTTTCGCACGGTATGTTTTTTCTTTTCGATTTTCAGTTTTATCCTTGTTCTAGGCTTAGATTCTCCGATGTCTTTAAGGTTTTTTGGGGTTCTCTTCATAAACAAATCGAAACCCTAACCCTTGTAAGATTGTTGTGTTTCGTGAACAACCAGTTGATTTTCTGATCCCCGTTGGCCCAAAACTTGTTGATTTTTGGAAAAATCTGGCTATTCAGTCCCGAGGGTTAAGAATCTGCAGAAAAAGGAGTCGCACGGTCGTTCCCTGTTGGCACGTCCGTGCGTTTGCGGCTGTTCACGAAGGATTGATGTGGTCTCGGTGATGCACGGTGGTGCCATTGACTGCACGACGTGCATGTCGGACAGTTGACGACCACCACCACTGATCATTGGCGACGCACGACCGTGCGTCTGCTCGCACGCCCGTGCGACAGGCCCATATCAGTATTACAGAATCTTCATAACTATGTGATTAGGCTGTTTTGTTTGTAATTTTTCCTGCTCCTCTTATTCTAACAACACTCCTCATGCAGATGGACCATCTTTTCCTACAATTCAACCCCGACAACGAGCGGGAAAGTCTTTGCATTCCGAAACTTCATGCGCTATGGAATAGGCGGAATCAGTTTGGCATCCCTAGAAGATTAGACTGGGATGTAATGATCGAGTTAAACCAACGCGAGCGGCTCGAAGACATGTTGACACTTCCGTTCTCGCGTCTGGTCAACATTGACCGGCCGATCTATCGAGAGCTTATGCTAGAATTCTTCGCTACCTACTCGTACAACAAGCCAAAAGTGAGTAAAGATCCTAACTTCCGCTACAAGAAACGGATAAATTTCAGATTAGGGGTGAAGTCGACAAAATTCGAGCAATTTTGAATGCTAAAATGATGAAATCTCGTTGATGAGCTCGATATCGCAAAAGTCACCTTTTTAAGGCGTTAGTATGTATAGTTTTATTGTTTTATGCTAGTTAAACGCTATTACCGAGTTTTAACCATTTCGTCACTTTAAAATTCCCTTTCCATACCCTTCACCCAAGCGTAACGTTACATCCCGTAAAGACCTCTTGATTTACACTTTTTCGCATGTTAGTTGGTGGAGATAAGATCTTGTGACAAGCTTATGATATTACACGTTTCATTGACGAGGCATTGAGTGTTTACACATACACATTTTATGTATGTTTCACAAAAAGAAAACCGAGTGTGTGTGAACATTGTGAGATGTGTGAAGATTAGCGTGCTAAGTCAATCGGAGTGAAGTCACGGCTTTTTGGTTATCCATACATATATTTGAATGTGCTTGTTTGGTTTGAATCACTTGATGTTGTCTTTCGAAAAACCGGCTAACCGTATGTTTGTAGTTGTATTAGTAGATAGTTTGTAAATTCTCGTTCTTGTTAGATTCTAGCTTTTATTGCATTTTAGTTTTAGCTAGCTTGAGGACAAGGAAGGTTCAAGTGTGGGGAGGTTTGATATTCACCAAAATACACATTCTTTATTCCCCCATTTTACCCCCATTTTATGCATTTTCAGCCGTAAAATCGTGAATCGGATACTTAATCAAGTATACTTTTGTTTACAGGCCTAAAACAGCATGACAAACAAGAAGATGATGAAAACGAGGACTTTCCGGGCAAAACGACAAAGCTGCAAAGATTCTGTGAACATTCTAATCTGGGCAATTGGCACGGCCGTGCAATGAATGGCACGACCGTGCGGATCCGGCAACCAGGCTCATCTCGGTGATGCACAGCCAGTGCGATCCAATGTGCAAGTCTTCTCGGCAATGCACGACCCTGCGACTGAACGAACGACCGTGCGGATCCGATGACAAGCACCAACCCGGAGATGCACCACCAGTGCGGCTGCACGTGCCACCCTAACCCCGGATATGAACGATCGTGCCACCAATGGAACGGTCGTGCGACTTCGAAGACCGGTCAAGATCTGATGATATCACACAGTATGGTGAACAGTGATTTTAAAAGTGAACGGTCCTGCACTTTTTTGGCACGACCGTGTGATCTGAAAATGTTATAAAAAACAGACAGCAGCATTCTATTCGCAATTCTGGACTTTTGGGAGCTCATAAGGCGATTTCACAGGCTCCGGAGGCTCTTGCTTTCACCCGGATTCAAGCCCCATTGTGCCGATTAGCTCCGTTACTATCCGGATTCTCAATCTTGTGATTGTTTATGGTTTGATTCTTGAATCTTTCCATGTTTGTGTTAATGTTTCAAGCATTTAGATTGATTATTATGTATTATTGTAAGCCTAAGGGCAAAAACACTAGAATCCCTTGCTTAATTACAACCATTAGTATGTTAATTATGTTTGTAATGACACTTTGAAACATTTTCTATGTTAATCCTTGATGATTAGTTTGCAACCTTGTTTATTGATGTTGATTTCTTGATTATAAGTAATTATCTTGGATGATTAGTATATGGTTAGTTGAGATATTTGAAAGAAGATTCTTAATTAATCATGTATTAGTAGACTTTAAACTTGATTAACTAGTTTAACTTGGTTAAAATGTGTGCACCATGATACTAGAAATGGTTAGTGGTTTAATAAGGGGTAATTATTGTTAATCAAGAAAGCTTTCCCTCACGGAAGGGCCTTAACGGGTTAAATGGTGTTGTTATGAATTATTGCCATGAATTGTTAGCTTAGTTAGTAGTTTAGGCCAAAATTGCTATCTTAGTGAATTTATGTGCAAGATTTGTAAAATGAACTCGGTTGTGATTTAATCTAGTTTATGCTTGTCTCGGTGGTTGCATTGTGTTTATCGGTGTCACTTTCCTTGATTAAGTGAGGTTAGAAAACTCCTAACGGATGACTAACTTATCTTTAGGGGATTTTCAAAGACATTTATCAATTGCACGTTAAAGAACAATTTTAGGTGGTTAAAGTGTGTTTATCGTTTTAGCTTTCCGAATGATTGTCATGTTAGGATTCCCGAAAGGGATACTAATTGTCTTGAAAATGGAAAATTGACTAAATGTTTCAAGTGACAAAACCGACTTAGTTCATATACTTTGGTTGTGTAAAAAGCAAGGCTATATACTTATTTTCTTATTTGGAGTCTAATATGTTTTTTTATAAATATTTGTTTATGCTTATTTTAATTTTTAGAAAATCACTCACTTATTTTCCTACCGGTAGTTTAATGATAAAGGTCTAGTATTATTTCTCCGCCCACATCCTTGGATCGACACTTGGTTCTTACCGATACTTTACTACATATATGACGGGGTACACTTGCCCTTTCGTGTGTGTTTTAAATGTTGAAGTATAAATCATTTTTATAAATTTAAAACTGAATCGTGTGTTATATTCTTTGTAAAAACATGTATATACGCGCATACGTCAACCACCGCTCCTGCTCCTGCTCAACAAGCTCTTCTCACTGCTCCTCAAGGCCAACAAGCGGCTCAGGCACCCGCGGTCAATGCCAGAGTCTGCTTCGCGTGTGGTGATCCCAACCACTTCGCAAATTTGTGCCCGAACAGGGTTGTGAAACAAGAGCCCCAGCAGCAGCAGCCTCAGCAACAGCAACAGCCTCAGCAGCAACAGCAACAAGCCCCCCGCACCAGAACTTTCAACATCAATGCTCGCCAAGCCCAGGCCGACAACAATGTGGTCAGTGGTACGTTTCTCATGAACGGTATTTATGCTTCGTGTTTGTTTGATACTGGAGCCGATAACTGTTTTGTATCGTTTGAGTTCGAGAAGCTCCTTAATTGTAAGAGCTCCCATCTCCCCTCGACGTTCGATGTTGAAGTCGCCACTGGAAGAACTGTCGCCGTCAATTCTGTTCTTCGTGATTGTACTCTTGAGCTCAACAATCACATCTTTCAAATCGACCTCATTCCGATGCAGCTCGGAAGCTTTGACATCATAGTAGGAATGGACTTTCTTCGTGAAAACCATGCTGAAGTTGTGTGCTTCGATAAGATGATTCGATTTTCGCTCGTGAATGGTGATTTATTATGTGTTTATGGTGAAACTGCGTCAAAAGGTCTCAAGCTCATGTCGTGTGTCCAAGCTAGCAAGTATCTCCGCAAAGAATACAGAGCTTTCTTAGCCAACATTGTAGTAGCGGAGAAGGAAAATAAAGGGGTGAAAGACGTTCCCGTTGTTTGCGAATTCCCTCAGGTCTTTCCCGATGAACTTCCTGGTCTTCCGCCAAGTCGTGATATCGACTTTCGTATCGACCTCATTCCTGGAGCAAACCCTATTGCTAGAGCTCCTTATCGACTCACTCCGTCCGAAATGCGTGAACTCTCGAGTCAGCTCCAGGAACTGCTTGATAAAGGCTTCATTCGCCCGAGCACCTCTCCATGGGGCGCGCCAGTCCTTTTCGTCAAAAAGAAGGATGGGTCGTTCAGGATGTGCATTGACTATCGGGAGTTGAATAAGTTGACAATCAAGAATCGCTATCCCCTGCCTCGAATTGATGATTTGTTCGATCAACTGCAAGGTGCCTCGTGTTTCTCAAAGATCGATCTATGCTCAGGCTATCACCAACTACGCATTCAAGAGGAGGATATACCCAAAACCGCTTTTCGCACTCGATACGGCCACTATGAGTTCGTTGTTATGCCTTTTGGTTTAACCAATGCACCCGCGGTTTTCATGGATCTGATGAATCGCATGTGTAAACCATTTCTGGACCGCTTCGTCATCGTGTTCATCGATGATATCCTGATCTATTCCAAGTCGAAAGCCGAACACGCGCAGCATCTACGTTTGGTTCTCGAGCTACTCCAGGGGAATCGACTCTATGCCAAGTTCTCCAAGTGCGAATTTTGGCTAGAGGAGGTTCAATTCCTCGGTCACATTGTCAATAGTCAAGGTATTCATGTCTATCCCGTGAAGATTGAAGCTGTTAAGAGTTGGGTTACACCTAAGAACCCGTCTGAAGTCCGTTCTTTTCTCGGACTAGCGGGCTATTATCGTCGATTTATTGAAGGATTCTCTAAGATCGCCGTGCCGCTTACCTCTCTCAGGCATAAAGACATATCTTTTGTTTGGGGAACTGAACAAGAGAATGCCTTCCAAACCCTCAAACACATGCTTTGCAATGCTCCCATCCTTGCTTTACCCGACGGAAACGACGACTTCATTGTCTATTGCGATGCCTCAAACCTTGGTCTTGGTTGTGTTCTCATGCAACGGGACAAGGTTATCGCCTACGCATCTCGTCAGCTCAAGATCCACGAGAAGAACTATACAACCCACGACCTCGAGCTAAGCGCAGTTGTTTTTGCATTAAAGATTTGGCGACACTACCTTTATGGTACCAAGTGTACGATCTTCACTAATCATAGGAGCCTACAACATATCTTTGATCAGAAAGAACTTAATATGCGTCAACGCCGATGGGTAGAACTTCTCAACGATTACGACTGTGAGATTCGTTATCACCCAGGAAAAGCGAATGTCGTGCCGATGCTCTAAGCCGACGAAGCTATTTGCATAGCGCTCGTAATGTTCCAGCCCAACACCATCTCGAAACCCTCATCCGCGAAGCTCAACATGCATGTTTTACCGAGCGTACTTTGAAGAAGGAAAGAATTCATCATGATGGAGCCCAGTTAGTGAATAAATCGAATGGGATATTCCATTATCTGGACCGAATTTGGATCCCCAAACGGAACGATTTGGGACAGATTTTGATGGACAAAGCCCATAAGTCCCGATATTCTATTCATCCCGGTGCCGATAAAATGTACCAGGACCTTTGCTACAAGTACTGGTGGCCGGGCATGAAGAGAGATATCGCCCTTTACGTTGGAAAGTGCCTGACTTGCTCGAAAGTTAAGGCTGAACACTAAAGACCCTCTGGCTTACTCGAACAACCCCCGATCCCTATGTGGAAATGGGAGAGCATAGCTATGGACTTCATAACTAAACTCCCGCGCACGCCATCAAGTCACGGCAGCATCTGGGTAGTCATTGACCGTCTGACCAAATCTTCTCATTTTCTGCCAATACGAGAAGACTACAAGGTAGAACGATTAGCCCGAATCAACACCGATGAGATCTTTTGTCGTCATGGGATGCCACGCGACATCATCTCTGACCGTGATGCTCGGTTTACCTCGCGTCTGTGGGAAACGTTTCAAGCAGCTCTCGGTACTACGCTTAATCTAAGTACCGCATTCCACCCTCAAACCGACGGTCAGACTGAAAGAACGATCCGTACCCTTGAAGACATGCTCCGTTCGTGTGTCATAGATTTCGGTGGTAACTGGGACGCTTACCTGCCTCTAGTCGAACTCTCGTATAATAACAGTTATCATTCCAGCATTCAAATGGCACCATTTGAGGCTTTATACGGAAGAAGATGTCGATCCCGTATTGTATGGCACGAGATCGGGCATTCGGAACTAACCGGTCCTGAGCTATTGCAAGAAACGACTGAAAAAGTCCTCCAAATTTGAGACAATCTGCTGAAAGCTCGGAGTCGTCAGAAAAGTTACGTCGATAGACGACGCAAGCCCCTTGAATTTGACGTTGGCGACTACGTACTCCTAAAGGTATCACCTTGGAAGGGTGTGGTCAGATTCGGCAAGAAAGGGAAACTAGCGCCTCGATATGTTGGACTTTTTAAGATTCTGGAAAGGATCGGTAAAGTCGCCTACAGACTCGAACTACCGGAGGAACTTAGTAACGTCCACCCGACTTTTCATGTTTCGAACCTCCGAAAGTGCCTGGCTGAGCATGATTTAATTGTACCTCTTAATGATCTCCAAATAAACGAAACACTACACTTCGTGGAGAAGCCTGTCGAAATCATGGATCACCAAACCAAGCAGCTCAGACGCTCGCGCATTCCCATTGTGAAGGTACGATGGGAAGGCAAACGAGGCGCAGAGTTCACTTGGGAACTCGAAAGCGACATGAAGGCGAAGTACCCACAGTTGTTTGTTACGGATTCGGCCTAATTTCGGGACGAAATTCCCTCAACTAGGGGAGGCTGTAACACCCCGTGTTTCGAAAGTCAAAGTCAAAGTAAAGATTGAAGTCAAAGGAAGAAAAGATTGCTAATTGTGATCTGCCACTCCTTGCTCAATTCCTATTTTGACTTCTTTGACTTGTAGATAGTCCATTTTATGCTTTACGTTAGTTGTATTATGTGGAGTACTTATTAATAATCGAGGTTTATTCGATGTCTATCGCATGTTTTATCGCTTTATCGCTTAACGCAATCACGGTCGCAACTCGAATTACGCATTTTGGATATTGTTTTACGTGTGTGTGTGCCTTATGTGTTACTTGTGCATGCTTATTTATTTATATGTTGTGGCGATTAATCGAAACGCAATCGCAATCGAATCGCAAACGCTAAACGCAAGTTATTTAGGATGATTGTATGTTAGATATAGTAGTTGGGATTAAAAGTAATTTGAATGAGAAACTCTATCGCATCGCAACGCTCAACACGCGAATCGAAATCGCAAAACTCATCGCGACGTGCCCCCCACTCGAGTGGCCAGCCAATCGAGCTGCCACCCGATCGGGCTGCCCTCCGATCGAAGTGCCACTCGATCGGGCTGCCACCCGACCAGGGTAGCCACTCGATCGACCAGCCTCTGTTTCCCCTTTCCTTTTATGGAAAGCTTATAAATACCCCTCATGTCAACATCATTTGATGTTGACAGTTCTCTCTCCCTCTCACTCGCTCCAGCTCACTTTTCTTCAGATTTCTCACGATTCTTGTAAGTTTTCCATCTAAATCTTGTACTTTCTTAATCTACACGCACTCCTACACCTTTCTATCTTTTGAATCTTAACTTTTAACCGTGAAATCACTAGATTTGAGGTGTTCTAAGATGATGTCATCATGGTGTTCTTAGGAACTTCATGTTTTGGCTTCAATCCACCAAGAACAGCTTAGATCTGAACGAATTCCACACAAATGAGCAAAGATCTTGCATAGATCTGAACATATTCATGGTGGAAAAGGATTACAAGATGGTTTCTAACTTTCTTTCAACTCTTTTACACTCAATGCACTCAAGACCGATAGAATCGGAGCTTGTTCTAACCTTCTACTCATTCTCGTGGTCGTGTTGGTTCAAGATCTGGATTCTATCCATGAGATTACCGATTTCGGGTTAAACATGGAACAGCGTCTCGAACAGTTAACTGATCGGATTTGGGTGATTCCTGTCCGAACAGGTTACCAAGTATTGACGATGTCTCTGTTGCTTAGCACGTTATCAAATCATCTCAATAAAACGACAAACTAACAAAACGACCAAGGAAGAAGACGACCGGGACATCTGGGACGGATTGTCGTCCGATCGGATTGTCGTCCGATTGGATTGCCACCCGACCGGACTGCCACCCGATCGGATTGCACCTTGGGACCCATACTCAACTTTTATTTTCAAACTTTGGTAGTTGAACATTGAACGAAATGTTGTCCGATCGGATTACCACCCGATCGGATTACCATTCGACCATGTGATGTGCTGACTTCCATACTTAAACGATTTTCAACATGTTTAATACAAGCGGATTGCCACCCGATCGGACTACAATCCGATCAAGTGACAAACTGCTGTGAACTTGTTCTCACTACAGTGTCCAACCTATCGGATTGTTGTTCGATCGAACGGTCATACGATCGATCGACCTGAAAGGTAGAGATACTTCTATGTTTTCAAATGCTACAACAAAAACTTCAAAAGTCAAGCCATCATACACAAACACATCCTTCCCAAATGAAGAAACAATCCACTCAAAAGGTCACCCGATCGAATGACCATCCGAGTGGATTGTCACCTGATCGGCCGGCTACCCGATCGGACTACCACCCGATCGGATTGTTGTTCGACCCACCGACACTTTGTTTCATTTTACGCGTCGCTTATCGTTATGTTATCGTTCTGATCAGGCTAACCTTATTCTCTAAGCGCTCCCTTCAATCCATCATCACTGTGAGTATACTCGATCCCTTTTTGCTTTACGCACTTTTGGGTGTTACATACGTTACTTATTCTAAATCACATCGAACACACTACGCAATACTTTAAACGCTAACCGTTACCACATGTTATACATGACTTAATGAATGCTTGTTTGTTATGTTTACACATGGAATGCTGTCTACCTGCCTTAGCAACGATAGTACTATTTGTTTGGACTCAGCACCTGTTTACTCAGGGGTTGTTAACGACAATTTGTTACATGGCTCACAGTGGTGAGTATGTATTACAAACTGCCTTGGGCAGTCAACCCGCAGTCATTGGTATCGATAGGTTCATGTCGATAACTAACATGCCTCATTTTACACTGTGTACGTGCTGGTTATGCGTAACGATTTCGAACTCTATTATATCTATTAAACTTGTATGCTCACCTTTATACTATGTGTATTGACTTTTACTTTAACGTATGTGACAGGTTCTTAGGATGCTTATATGTTTTGCTTGCTGTGAAATCGAGGCTAGGAAAGGTCTAGAAACAAATATACAATTGTCTGTATTTGAAATCTAAGTTGTCGGAACAGAACAATTTGACTAGATCTTGTCTGTAATAATTATGTTATCTTTTATGACATGGTATGGGACATGTTGCTTTAAATAATTGGTAATTATAGTTGTTATGGAAACTTCTGGACAATCTGTTTCGCTCAGTGCCACGCCCCGATGTTTCTGCCATTGGTTGGGGTGTGACACTTGAACAATGAAGACTTCTTGTTCTTAATGATGTAACAAGTGCGGAATCCAAGTTACACTACAAACCAAGCAATATGATAATCAATAACACACAAAGATACTCAATAGCATTCTATATAATGATTTGACAGAGATTTGTTACAGACTTACAGTATACACACTCAAAGCTCCCAATACTCTCTCTAAGAAATCTAAAATGACAACTCCTATATTTATACACAAATACAGCATGCCAAACGACATGGTCTAAGACACAAACAACAAGGCATGTCGTTTGAGTCCAATACTAAACGACAACCTAAGTCTTTTGATAACAAGAGGATGTCGTTTGACTTTGGTCAACTTACACAAAGTCAAACAAATACAACTTTAACGTTTAAATGAAGACCGAATGTTATACATCAAGATAAAGTACAAACTACAGACAAAAATGCATCAACAAACTCCCCCTTGGATGCAGCTTGTGATTCTTCGGTCTTCATATCTTTGGGTCTTCTAAGTATTGTTGATGAGCACACGTCCACTTGCTCCTTGAATTGATCTCGTAATAGTGGCATATTCGAAAAACCTTCTGAAACTTCAATGCTTGAACTACGCCATCGTCTTCATAAAAGATCTAGTTGTTGAACAGCGTTTGGATGTCCTTCTTCGACATATTTACGATCCACATACGGTGTATCATCACAAAAAACAATCACCGCTTCGCCCATCTCAGAATCATAACACCACAACTTCATGTTCCCGCAAAATTCACCCCAAATCATTTGAACGGTTGATGACTCTGATTCTCACAAGGGAAAATATGTCATAATGTGGCAGTGAGAGAATGCTCAGCAAAGAGTTGAAGTTTTTATTTTGTGTTCTTGTTTGATTGCCACCCATCTCAAATCCTTCACTACATCCAACTCTATATATTGCCCTTCGATCTATCTTTCTCTAACTCCATATACATAGCCTGTTTGGGAGGAGGAGGTGGTTTAGGATGACTTTTGACAAATGCCGCCATCCACTCTTTATGCTTCTTTTCCCTTTTGGCCTGAGTTAGAGAATAATTTGTGGACGTATTGTTGGTGTATAAATGTCTGTTAACTTCGTCTTGTATTGAGTCTTGTATCTAGATAGGATAAACCAGTGCTTAATAGGCTAGAAATTAGGTTTTGTATGTCAAAGGGTGATTTCGCACGAAATGAACAAGAACCATTTCGTACGAAATGGAACAAAACCATTTCGCACGAAATGAGTCATGGCCATTTCATACGAAATGGGTCCTCTATATATAGTGGAGCCTGGTTTCTCATTTGTAACGATCCGGATTTCAGAGCCGAGGTGCTGCCAAACTGTCAACTGATCTGTAAAGCTGTGAAATCAATAAACAAGTGATTATAAGCGTGAATCAAGCTGTATTCAAGTTCATATCATTGATTCCGCCTTTGATATGGATTAAAACTCTTCTGAATGACTCGTTTAGGTCACACAACGATCTAACAAGTGGTATCAGAGCTCAGGAGGAAGAGTTCATACCGATTCAGCTTGTTTTCACCGGATTTTCTGACTTCTACTCATTCTTCTTCACAATTTTCAAAATTTTTCAAGAGTTAACGGTTAAAATGGGCTAAATTTCACATATATCACGTAAAACACAGTTTTAACAAATCCTTAAAAGAATCAGACCTTAATTCAACGTAAAACTGGATCAATTTGACTAAAACATGGCCGACAGTGTGACGTCATCATCATTCCGCACGAAATCAACATATCATTTCGCATGGAATCGACATTTTGGACTTCATTTCGCACGAAATAAGATCTTGTGGACTCCATTTCGCACGAATTGAACAAAGAGAACCTCATTTCGCACGAAATCAACACTTCATTTCGCACGAATAGGTCTCAGGTTAACTCATTTTGTACGAATTAGACTTGGTTGGACCAGTTCGTTTGAATCAGTTCAATTTGCATCAAGTTTGGTTGTTTGAGGATCAATCAGTTTGCGAGAGTTGTTTCGTTTCAGTTCACACGAAGTGAATTTGTATCAGTGTGAAGTTTGTTCTTAAAATTTCAAAAAATTGTCTAAGTGTTTGTTAATTGTTTCAGGTAATTCAAGGAGATAAAATCATGGCAAAAATCGTTCCTTTCAAAGATACACGAACAGAGGAAGTAAAATATGTCAACAGAAAGATGTCAACTTAAACAATGAAAGACAAACTCTATCGAACATGGAAAGAGGCAAAAAGCGCAAATAGATGGGATGCTGATCGGGAATGCTATTTGGATCCTAAAGGAAACATAGTTGTTGATTATACAACAATCAGTGTTGAGACTCTTATCGAGCAAATAGTAGAAGAGGAAGAAGAGAGACAGAGAATGTGGTGGGGAAATGAAGAAGAAGAGAAAAAGAAGGAGATTAAAGAAATTCCAGCTATCAAGGATGAGAATAAAGCTGATGCTGAAAGATGTCTGAAAAGTGCTCAAAGTGTGAAAAATCAACATCTGAAAATGTCAAACTGTTGAGAGATGTGGACAGTTTGACATTAGAAAACAAAATTTTAAAAGAAAATGAAAAAGATTTTCAAAATAAAATAAAAGTTTTAGAAAATGAAAAATTAAAAGGTGAAAAAGAATTTCAAAATCAAATAAAAATTTTAGAAAATGAAAAATCAATTTTTTGTAAAAATAATATAGAAAAACAAATAGCAATAAATTCTCATCTTGAAAAAATCATTCGACTTGAAAAAGAAGTTGAATGTGCTAGAAATAAAATTGATGATTTAGAAAAGAAATTGAAAGGTTTTGTGACTTCGTCATCTATGCTAGACCATTTATGTCCAAAACCGATCAATGAAATTCCAATAAGTGACAATGTCACAAATTATGACAAAGTCATAATTGAATATTGTGATGACAAATCTGATGATGAAAATGAGAAAAAGAAAATATTTTTGAAATTAAAAGAAAAATTTCAAGAAACTGTTTTGCAATCTACTGAAATAGGTGAATGTTCAACCCAGAAACCTTTGAAGAAGAATGCAGAACAAAAACAAATTGTTAAAAATTCTAAAAAATTTCAAAGTGAAAATAAAAGATCATCAGTTCAATCATCCAATCGTTTTGAAAAAGCACAAAAATTTAAAAATCAAAACTCACAAAAAGTTGGTAATAAGTGGTGCAGGTTTGACCACAGTGCTCAAAAGTTAAATCAAGATTACAAGAGGAGACAGGATTACCACAAGGCAAAACAATGTCATGATCTGAGCATTTGGTTTGAAAGTGGTAAATGGTACGATAACAGGGTGTGTTACAAATGTGGTTTTAGAGGACACATTGCTGTTAACTGCCATAGTCGGAGTTTTGAGATAAGAAGATGCTTTGAATGTCAAATCAAAGGTCACATTGCCAGACATTGCCCAATGAGATCAAAGGGAAGATCGAGGGCTGAATCTCATGGAAAGACGAAGAAAACAGTCAAAGTCGAAGAAAAGCCCAAAGAACAAAAAGTGAAATTGTCACAAGGGCAGAAAGACAGACTGAGAAAGAAAATGAAGAAGGCAAGAGAGTATCTTGAAAGAATTTTGTCCTCGGGTACAACTGGAGATTCAGATAAAAGTTCTGATGAATCGCTACACTCGACAAAACATGATAAGTCAAGTAAAACAAACTCATCAGATACAAATCTGAGGACAAAAGAGAGGATAAAGAAAGAAAAATTGACTAATCAAACCGATGAAAAATCAAAGAAAGTTAATTTTTTAGACAAAATCTTTATCAAAGTTTTTGAGTATAAAAGAAATTGTGAAAGGTTTTTCACATCACAGGTTGATGAGTTTGGAAAACCTAAATCCAGTGAGGATTGGGTTCCAATAAAGGTTGGCGATGAATTTGTTTCTTTGAAAACAAATGAGCCACGTTTTGGCGATGAATCTGACTCATCAAAGTCAGACAAGCCATGATCGGGCAATGAATCTGACTCGTCAAAGTCAGAAGAGCCACAAATTGAGGTAAAAAGTGTTGATTCTATTTCGACAATGAATGATGCAAATTTTCAATCATTGTCAAATGGGAATTTAAAACAAGAAACTGGCAAACCCAAGAACTGTAAGGCTTGGGTGGATCTTTTCAAATAGAAATCCTGACTTGCCGGAACTCCCAGGTTGGTAATTGGGGAGTAGGAATCGGCATCTTTCTTGAGAAATTCACATTTGTGATCGTTCGACTTACAAGTGGTTAATCAAGGACATTAAATTGTACTTGAGTTAACTATCTCACAAGTGGTGTTGTTGGTAGAACCTACTAGTGTTAAAATTTTTCATGTGGATGGAGAAAACAAGGTGATGAAACCCCGAGTTTGTGAAAAGACAAACAAAACTTATTTTCCGGAAAAACCATTTTGATTAAAATAAACTTAAGTGTTTTGAAATCATAATGGGAAAATAGTTTGTTGACAGGGGGAGTTCTGATTGTTTATGCCAAGTGGATGGCGAATAGAAGCAATTCGATAACAGTTGTCATTTTATTTGTACAGTTTGTTTTTCAAATTTTCCCAGAAAATCAAAATTTGAAATATAATTTTGATTTTAGGGGAAGTAATAAAATTTAGAAAATTTGAAAAATCCAAAAACATTAAAAAATTCTAAATGAGTTTTGTTGTTAAAAGAGGATATGATAGTACATCAGTTAGACAGTTACAGTATGCTAAAGAAATGCAATGATTAAATAGCATTAAACGGTCTCACTGATGATATGCCGATAGGTTTTTACACATTTAGTAAACTTTTTCGGGATATAAACTTAAATTCAAACTTGCTTGTTTCGTGGGGAACACTACTTGGATATATAGGTAACCCCTGAAATCTCGTTTGAAGGACCTCTCTTTCTGAAATACTAGGTCTTTATACTCAGTGATATATGGGGTATTATCCCGGGACTTCTGATAATGCGGAAGCAATGGCCTAGTCCCCGTATAATACTTTACGCTTGCTTGAAATAAAAGCCCGCCCTCAGCATAAAAAATGATGCATCATTAAAAATGCAAATCATGTGCTGTTGTAAAAAGATCCTCTAAAGGGGACACACCAAAAGTCGAGCCTTCAACTCAGCAAAAAATATGAGCTCTCAAGGTTTCGCAATTATCCCCTTACAGATATCATCTAGGTATACTCACCTGTAAGACTGAATATTGGGATCTGGATACGGGAGTATATTCAAGAGGTGGGACATATGAATAAGTTCAAGTTCTTAAAACACCTAAATCGTATCCTGAATAAGTTGAAATTTGTGTGAGAATTTAAATGGATCAGTATATCGACAATCTAAGTGAACTGTTTAATTCTTAATGTGTAACTAAGCTCAACGGTACTTGTGACTTGTCAAAAACTGATATGATCCTCTTACTCAAACTCACAAAAAGATGTTTGTATATAGTTTATTTCCTTAATCCAAAAAGATTTTCAGTGTGTTTTAGCATAATCTTTTGAAAATCCAAAAAGAATTTATTTCATCTTATTTTCGACAGCTGATGTTGAAAAGCTGAGTTTCAAAATTCCGAGTGCTAAACATGATGAACAACAGTGGGTTGGGAGAGTTGTTTTTTATATAAAAATTGTTATATATAAATCTACCCAAAAGTAAGTTGTTGATGATTAAACGGTATCTGCAAGTGGTTTCTAAAATTGTCAAATTGTTAAATTTGTGAAATTTATTGTGAGGTAGAGAATGTGCAGGTTAGCCAGAGTTTGACTTCTGAGGTTTTTCTGCAGATTAAAGCCAGGTTTTTTATCCTATTTCTACGGAAAGCCAGAAGAAGTTTTAGAGCTTGTGAAAGCCAGATTACGATCCCAGCACAGCTTAAGGGGGAGTCTGAGAGCAAAGAGGAGTCTGTGTGCATAAGATCCAGTTTCAGATACTAGTATAAAGTTCAAAGAACCAGGTTGTGATTCTAAAATTGTGAAGAAAAGCGCCAGATTGAGTTTCTGAGAAAGTACGAGAATAAGAGGAGATTAAGGATTAAATCAACATTCAAGAGGAAGATTAGATGTTGATAGAAGAAGAGAAGAGATTGAAGGAAGCTTACAATGTCAGATACGTTTGAAAAAGCACAAAGACTGATCAAGACTGAAGACTCGATCCCGAAGACTTCGTCAACATCCAAGGGGGAGTCTGTTGGTGTATAAATGTCTGTTAACTTCGTCTTGTATCGAGTCTTGTATCTAGATAAGATAAACCAGTGCTCAATAGGCTAGAAATTAGGTTTTGTATGTCAAAGGGTGATTTCGCACGAAATGAACAAGAACCATTTCGTATGAAATGGAACAAAGCCATTTCGCACGAAATGAGTCATGGTCATTTCGTACGAAATGGGTCCTCTATATATAGTGGAGCCTGGTTTCTCATTTGTAACGATCCGGATTTCAGAGCCGAGGTGCTGCCAAACTGTCAACTGATCTGTAAAGCTGTGAAATCAATAAACAAGTGATTATAAGCGTGAATCAAGCTGTATTCAAGTTCATATCATTGATTCCGCCTTTGATATGGATTAAAACTCTTCTGAACGACTCGTTTAGGTCGCACAACGATCCAACTCTTGTTCCTTGAGTTTTTCAAGTAGATCTTGTTCCCCCAAATCTGACATTGCATTATCGAAAGGATCTATTTCTTCACCATCATCCCTAACGTACTTCTCAGGGCTATATCCAGGTGCATCCTCAAACTCAATCTCATTAACATTATCCAAATCTAACACATCACTTTCCACAGGAGCGGACTCGACATCTACTTCATCAACATCATTCATTTTATACAACTTAACAACTGTGTAGTATGGTGGGTAGAGGGGAAAACACATTTTTCTCGATAGACACATGGCTGGAAGGGGGCACGTTCAAAGATAAATTGCCGAACATTTTCAGTTGGCGAAAAAAAAAAGGAAACAGTGAAGGACTATTATAGAGACTGCAATGGTGGAGTATTATGGTCTTGGGAATGGATTCGGACACCAAAAATAAATGCAGAAAAGGAAGAAATGAAGAGTTCAAATGTAATTATTGCCTAACAAAAGATACAAGATGAACCTGATAGTTGGATTTTTAAAGGCATCAAGGATCTATAAATCTCAGTCAAAGAAGTAAGATTGTCAATAGCGTCCCAACTCGATTTAAACAACCCGATATGTGGTTTTCGGTACGACCCAAGATACACATGTTTTTTAAGAGCGCGTGATGGTAAATATCTTTTGCGAAGGCTTTGGAAGACAGGGGAGTAAATATATAACAAAATATTGATATTTAAACTAAATATAGGGGTCGTTCTGTAATTAGTAGATAGTTGGTTTATGTTATAATTAGATTAGTTAGTAAGTGCGAGGACCGGAAGCAACAAGATGAAAGTTTGTAACCTACAAACTTATTGAAAGGGCGTCTCCAGGAGACGTGCTTGTTCACAAGTGACGCCAACAACACAGGAAGCAAAAGACGCGACATTTCAAGCATCAAACTCATCGATTCAAGAAGAGACGCAACTGTTCAATCGCACCTATTCGTTTAGTATATATAGGTTCATGTATGTCAGTTGTAATAATCACTTTCATTCAATACAAGCAAGTTTATTGTTCTTTTGATTATCAATTCTTCATATTCAAAACCTGTGATTCGCATGTTTGATTACCAACACAAACAACATGTTCACTTTGTGGGAATATGGTAGAAGATGCTACACTTTAATTGGATGTACCATGGAAAAAATAAGTTGGAGCCAGATTTTATGGTGGGTAAAGAATCAACAAACCAACAATGGGAGTCAATTCGAGATGCATTCCAAACGCACAAAAGTTGGGGGCGTACGGATAATCGAAAGAAACTGTTACATGCAATGTTTTCACAAACCATGTGGAGCATTTGGAACGCACGCAATGCAAAGGTTTTCAGCGGAAAAGAATGTAGTATATTCAAAGTTGTTGAGGAAATAAAAGAAAGAATGTTCGAGTGGGTAATGAATAGATCAAAAGTAAAGGGTGTCTCATGGAACGATTGGAGAAATTTTAGTTTTTCAGTATAATTTGTATTTTGATTTGCTTCTTTGGTGAATGTAGATTGTAATATGTCCTTAGTAGTGCCTTGCTATGTGGGACGGTTTTGTCATTAGTTGTTTAATAAAAGAAGTGGTCCGTTTGCCTGTAAAAAGAAGTTTGACTACGATAGCCAAAGCACAATACCATGTCACCATTATCTAATTTCTTTATTGAAGCCCACAACTTTAGGGCTTGTTTGGTTGACAGGAATCCATAGGATTTCAAGGGAATTGGAATTTGAATTCCATTCCTTTGTGTGTTTGGTTGGACAAATTAGTCGAAGGGAATTGGATTTCAATTCCAACAAAATCCCTTACTTAATGGAATTCAGATTCCTTCTAAATTTCAAAGGAAAATTTAAAAAACCATGGGAATGTTTCCAAAGTTACCGAAATAACCCCTTGCCTCTTTCAATTTTGTCTAAAAATCAAGAAATAATAAAAAAAATCCAAAAAAATAATAAAAAATTCAAAAAAACCAAAAAAATAATAAAAAATAACAAAAAATCCAAAAAATTCTAAAAAATCGAAAAAATAATAAAAAATCCAAAATATTCTAAAAAATAAAAAAAATCTAAAAATCTAAAAAAATCTAAAAAATTCTAAAAAAATAAAAAAACTCTAAAAATAAAAAAAATAATAAAAAATCTAAAAAAATCTAAAAAATCCAAAAAATTCTTAAAAATCAAAAAATCAAAAAAATCAAAAAAATCTAAAAAATCTAAAAAATCTAAAAAAACCCAAAAAAATTCTAAAAAAACCAAAAAAAAATTTTAAAAATTAAAAAAATAATAAAAAATCCAAAAAATTCTAATAAATCCAAAAAAAATCCAAAAAATTCTTAAAAATAAAAAAAATTCAAAAAAAATCCAAAAAATCCTAAAAAATCAAAAAAATAATAAAAAATCCAAAAAACTATAAAAAACAAAAAAATTCTAAAAAACCCAAAAAAACAAAAAATTATAAAAAATAATAAAAAAATTATAAAAAAATCAAAAAATTAATAAAAAAACTAAAAAACCCAAAAAATTCTAAAAAATCAAAAAAGTTTAAAAAAAATTAAAAATAAAAAAGCTAAAAAATAATAAAAAATCCAAACAATTCTAAAAAATCAAAAAAGTTTAAAAAAAATTAAAAAAATAAATTTTTGAATTTTTTCGATTTTTTATAATTTTTAGGATTTTTTTTTATTTTTTAGAATTTTTTTGATTTTTTAAATTTTTTTGGATTTTTTATTTTTTTTTAGATTTTTTTTGAATTTTTAGGATTTTTTATTATTTTTTAGAATCTATATGATTTTTTAGATTTTTTTTGATTTTAAGAATTTTTTGAACATTTTATTATTTTTAGAATTCTTTTGATTTTTTAGAATTTTTTGGATTTTTATTATTTTTTAGATTTTTTTTTTGAATTTATTGGATTTTTAGGATTTTTTGTTATTTTTTAGAATTTTTTTGATTTTTTAGATTTTTTTTTATTTTTAGAATTTTTTGAACCTTTTATTATTTTTTAGAATTTTTTTATTTTTTAGAATTTTTTGGATTTTTTATTATTTTTTTAGATTTTTTTTTTATTTTTTAGAAATTTTTTTGATTTTTTGGAATTTTTTGAACTTTTTATTATTTTTAAAAAAAAAAATTTAGGATTTTTAGGATTTTTTATTATTTTTTAGAATTTTTTATTATTTTTTAGAATTTTTTGGATTTTTTATTATTTTTTAGATTTTTTTTATTTTTTTTGATATTTTTGAATTTTTTGTTTTTTTAAGAATTTTTTTGAAATTTTATAATTTTTTTTTATTTTTAGATTTTTTTTGATCTTTTATAATTTTTTATAATTTTTTTGAATTTTTAGAATTTTTTTGAATTTTTATCTAAGATAGTTGTTTTTAAAACTTTTGCCAGTTGTTTATAACTATGGGTAATTTTGTCTTTTTAGGTATTTTTAAATTCTAACTAGGTTTTAATGCTGCGCGCCGCGTTGCGGCGCGACAAAACTAAGTCATTGTAAAACTATTTATTGCGACTAAATACTTGGTTGTTATTAAAGCTGTGCTATTTTGTGTCTTATTTTTAAGTTGACAATTGGAGTTTTCATACAACAGAGCCGTTGGCAGCAAGCGAGTTAGTAACTCCTGGTGATGGCGACTATTGCGATGTCTAAGCATCCACTAACTTAAGGAATAAGAATTGTATGAATACAATCAGAAAAACGTGTGAAAGAGGAGAAAAAGGAAGATGACGTGAAGTTATGTAAGCATAAAATGGAAAAAAAAAAAAAAAAAAAGACCCCATGATTTGAACTTGAGTCTCTTTAAAACACATACAACCACAAAACCACTCTACCATGATGAATAATCTACCTAACTTTGAAGAAAATGGATATATATACACACTTAGAAAGGGTATAGGGGTAAAAAGTCAACAAAAGATGACTTGAAGTTACTATTCATGACAACCAATAAGGAAAGTTTACTATTCATTATGATGTGACAACTACTATTCATTAGCTTTGTTTTTTAATATATAGGATAATTCCATTAATACATTTATCAACCAAACACATCTATGGATTTCAAAGGAATCCATCAAATTCCAATTCCCAAAGGGATTCCAATTCCAATTTCTACACATTCCGCGAACCAAACGCCCCCTTAGTTATCAAGTCCTGATTCTCGAATACAGAATACACCTGCACAAATGTCAACCTGAGTTATCATTTAATTTACATGATAAAAGCTCCACTATATATACTACGTATACTACATGTATTAAGATCATGTGTAGTGGAAGACACCCTATTTTTTGACGTTTTTGCGCCATGTGGCAGTCCAGTCAACAATGAGACATTATGGGGCGTTTTCTAAAATGGGTGTAGTGGGGATGTGGGCATTGTGAGACATTATATTAAAATGGGTGTTAAACAATTAAATAAAAAAAACCATCAAAAAAATCTTATTGGCCAAACAAAAAGGATATTAACTGTGATTGGCCAAAACAAAATCAACCAGGCGTGGAATAAAGAACGCCTCAAGCATTTTCTTGGAAAAAACGCCCCTGGGGGCCGTATGTGGGCGTGAATGGGCGTGCATTTGCAAAAAAAAAAACGGCTGAAAAATGGACGACTACGCATGGTCTAAGGCTGTGGGGTGTGGGGGGTTTGGGTGGGAGGCTTTGCTCGACACGTGGCACTTGTGGGCTCCACCAGTCCACACACAAAAAACTGGGGTGTGGAAGGGGCGTGGGTGGTCCATATTGGCTTTTTTATATTTTTTGTATACTTGAGATTTGAACAACCAATCCTAGCTAGCCAGCTCACACCCCCCCCCCCCCCCGCCCAATGTCGGACTTCAAAGCCACGCTAGCGGGGCAACGCCGTGGCCAACGCTGGCACGGTGTGGGTTAGCCAACGTTGCCTGGCATCCCCCGCCCCATAAACACCCCCACTCCCCACAGCCTAATTAATAAATATACATCTAATTTGACAGTTTTAGCTTGTTATCTCTTGAAACCTTTAAAATCCAAATACAAACTAGAAACGAGTAGAAGTTAATAAAAACAACCCCAATTCTACTCAAAAGTGTAGGAAATAATTATTGAAAAATATGTATAATTTAAACTACATCATGAACCAATTATGATTAAGGTTTTGGGATATGTAAATGGCAATGAAGGTGGGGATTGGTGTTGAGATGAAGAATACAGGATTTGGTCATTTAAGATAGACTTAACTCAAAATTTTAACAATGTTATCTGGTAAGGACCATCAAAGTTACAATATTCATACCACAAGGATCAACGAGTAATAAGTTTACAACTATCGAAATCAACTTTGGACCAACTATGCAAAATTTGCAAACTACAACAACTAACTAGACATTTAACTCTATCCTTAACATAACATCTATACAATTATACCTAATGCACTAGATGATAAGATTTGTCACATAAACATATATACTAATTCCTGGCTACAAGTTTTAAATATCAATGACTTCATGTGATAACTTTATGTATTACTCTGCCAATACATGCTAAGATCATCCCAAATGGTTGTGAGGGTGAGTGGAGATGAGAGGGGAGGGTTGTGACATTGTGAGGGAGAGGGTTGGTTTTAGAGTTGGAGAAAGAGTTGTGAGTGAGGCAAATGGGGCAATTCTTGGGAAAAAGAGAGTATCAGATATGTAACTTTTATAGCACGCCTAAAGTGAGCTTACTAAGGACGTGTTAAAGCGTTCATCAGGGAAAAAGTTTATACTAAATTATATGAGGTTAGCTAAATAGGACACCGAAAAAATAACAAACTAAGGACGTCTTAAGCGTTCATCAGAGAAAAAGTTTATACTAAAATATAGATAAAAGATCAAATACAAATAAAGTTAACATACAAAACGTACGAACTGAAGGAAAAGAAAAAAAAATGCGGTGGCATTTTCGTAATTATCAGTAATTATCAAAATTACTCTACAAATGATCATGTAGAGTAATTTTGATCTTTTGTAGAGCAATTTTGTAAAATGTTTTTGTAGAGTAATTTTGTTCTTGTATGGTAATTATCAAAATTACTCTACAAGTGTATCAAAATTACTCTACATCAAAATTACTTTACAAGTGAATCAAAATTACCCTGCAAGTTTATCAAACAACATACAATTCAAAATTACTCTACAAATCATCCTGTAAAGTAATTTTGATCTTTGTAGAGTAATTTTGTAAAATGATCCTATAGAGTAATTTTGATCTTGTAGAGTAATTTTGTTAGCATTTAGTTATGAGGTTTAGTGGTTTAGTTTTTAGCTTTTATCTTGGGTAGTTTTTTTAGGTTTTTGGGGGGTGGGAGGGGGGGGGGGGGGGGTTAGATTTTTTTAGGTTTTTTTTTTTTTTGGGGGGGGGGGGGGGAGGGGGTTAGTGTAATTTTGATAATTACCCTACAAGATCAAAATTACTCGTACAAGAACATTTTAAAAAATTACTCTACAAGATCAAAATTATTCTACAGTATCATTTGTAGAGTAATTTTGATAATTACTCTACAAGTAGATAATTACAAAAATGTCACCGTGTACTTTTTGCTTTTTCATGATATTCGTACGTTTAGTACGTTAACTTTATTTGTACCGTAACTTTCCTTTTAAAATATATGAGGTTAAGTTAGGGTTGTCAATAACTAAATAGGACACCGAGAAAAAAACAAAATTCAAACAAAACCAAATTCAAGTTTAGTTTTTCAAGTCAGATTTGAAATCGATGTAAATTTATGAATTCGGTTTTGAGTCATGAATCTATGATCTAAATTTAAATTGTATATCTATACATATAATAAAAGAAACCAACGAGAGGACACATGTCATTCATTGGAGCCATCTGTTTTTTTAGTTTTCTTATCTCTATCTTCTACTTAAATATAGAGAATTAATATTAATTAAAAGATAATTATAAAATTTAATTTAATTTAATATAAATTTAAACAATTAGTATAGGAGATAATATAATCTTTTAAAATATTTATTGGATTTCAAAATTATTTATCTTGAAATTAATAAAAGAAATACACTAAATATAAATTAATATAATGTAAAGAGTTAAATGTCATTTTAGTACCTGTGGTTTGGGCCATTTTATCAATTTAGTCCAAATGTTTTATAATACACATGGTTAATAAAGATATAACAAGTTATAACTTTTTATTGATTGATATATAAAATTACATGTATTCAACCCATACAATACATGAGTTTCTTAAAAATGTAACTTTTTTCATTATTTAATGTATAAAATTAAATTTACTCAACTCGTACAATACACGAGGTTCTTAAAGATATAACTTTTTTTTATTATTTGATATATAAAATTACATTCCATGTAATAAACGAGATTTTTAAAGATATATAGTTTTATTATATAGTAGATAAAATCACATTTATAATTTATTCAACCCGTGTAATAAACGAAGTTTTTAAATATATATTTTTTTATTATTTGGTATATAAAATTACATTTATTCATCCCGTGTATTACACGGGGTTTTAACCTAGTTATATTATATGTAAAACGTTTTATTTGAATAAACAAAATTACGATTTTCTTGTAATTCAGTTTATAAATTCAGAATTCGGTTTAGAGTCATGATATGAATTTAAATTATATATTATATTACATATAGCGTTTTATTTCAATAACCCTGAATTGAGTTGCTATTTTAAAAAAGGATGGATAGATTGGTAATTTTATGTAAAAAGCCAAAAACCATTCAAAAAGGCAGAATTTTGTGGCTTTTGAAAAGAAGTTTTTTACTTCTTTTTAAAAAGTCAGAATAAAATAAAAAAAAAAAACATTTTTAGCATTGCCAAACACTTTTTTAAATTATTGGCTTTTTTAAAAAAAACAATAAGTCATTTCCAAACTCAGTCCCAAACACCCTCTAAATTGTATATTATATGATAGAGTAAACTTCCGTTTTGCTCCCTATGGTTTGGTCACTTTAACGGTTTTGCCCCAAACCTTTAAAAACGGACATTTTACTCCCTGATCTTTGAAGCCTTTCATGATTTCATTCCCCGCCTCTAACTCCATCCAAAAACCTGTTAGCTAGAAGGGTATTTTGGTAATTTTATAGAATAAGTAAGGACAATTTGGTAATTTTACTTTTAAAGTTATTATATAAAATAAATATATAACACATTCAGACTCTCTCTCTCTCACTTATCTCCCCCCCTCCCCCTCGTCTCTCTCTACATAACCTTTCTCTATTTCCTCTATCACCTCCCCCACACATATTCTCCATCATCGTCGGTCAACATCACCACCACCACCCTTGCCCATACCACACTGCCAACGAGCACCACCACTTTGTCTCTCTCTTTAAACTGTCGACAACCCCACCGCAAACCTCTCACTACAACGTGTAACACCTCGTAAAAATCACGACCAATGATGTAGTGACACGTGTAATAAACCCTAATGAAGTCAAACACTGAAATTAAGGGACTAATTTTTCGAAAAATTGAAAACTTTGATTATGATAGGACTGGAAGTGTTAACATACCAAAAATAAGTTTCTGAATAACCTCGTACGGTATTTATATTCACAAATGAGCCACTTGTTGACCGAGTGTAGCCGTTCGCGTAATTAATAGAAAGTTTGCGCAAAGAAGGGTTAAAAGCGTCAACATGTTAATTCTTACCTCTGAGTGACCTTTTAACAAACCGGGAGCTTCATAATATTTGATTATACTCTCGGGAATGCCAAACATTGGCCGTCTAAAGTTTTTATGCCTATAAGTAAAGTTACGCGCAACTTTGCAAGTAAGAGGGACTAAAAGTGTCAATATGTTTAATTATACCTATGAATGACCTTTTAGCGAACCCGAAGCATCGTGATGTTTTACTCTCAAGAATACCTAATATGGTTTAGACGAGGCTTCGATGCTATTAAATGATGAAATGCGCAAGTTTGCGCATTAGAGGGACCTAAAGCGTCAACTTTTGAATCTACGCCTTTTGGTGACCATTTAAGCAATCTAGAGCGTAGAAATAATTAAACTCATGCTTGTGAATGCCCATTATGGGCCAAGGAAGGCTTGCATATCATTAAACAACATTCCGCACTACTTTGTGCGATTAACAGGTCAAACGTGGTCAAAACTGGTCAAGGGGAAGTTTTGAGTCATGTTAGTGCCTCGGTTCAGTTTTGGGTTCGGTCAAACCTGGTCAACATCGGTCAAACGTGGTCAACTGCTGGTCAACGCAGTCAACACGAGGCTCGGTAAAATTTTTAACGATTCGAATTTTGTTATATTATGTGGGCATTAAACCCTTAAAAGGGTACCCTCTGATTCCCACTCTAACTAGGTCAAATATCGGGTCAAACTTGTTTTTAAAAAATCAACAGAATGTGTAAATTACAATTTATGCATAATTAGCAATGTAGAACACATACAACCTGTTTGATCATTAATATAACTTTGTAATTAGTGTAAGAACATGTCTAAACATGTTCAACCCGACAATTTCCTGTTTAGACCCGGTTCGGAATCGAAAGTCGCATAGTTTGACTTATACTTCGACTCTCAGTTCTGACCCGTTATGGTATGTTTTAGAAATACCTTAGAGCTTCATTTGGACCAGGTTACATGCTAGTATAATCCTCTGTGATTATACACCTCGGATCATTAGTTATCCAATTAATATGCATGATTCCGTTAATTGCTCATATGTTGACCATTATGCCTTTTTACCTTAAAACGTGATTTATGAAAATGTAAAAGAGTAGAAACCTTAACTACTGATATATAAACTTGTATGCAAAGTTTGACATCAGTTTGAGGTGTAGAATAAGAGTTATGCTCGTTAGCGTAAAAATTAAAGCTTTATGTTAATAAAACGGTGTAATTAGCGTATAGCCTAGTTAAGCCTACTTTTTGATACCAAATCTTTTACCCACTGATGTAATATATTATTTTGGGATTTTTAAAGATTTTTAATAAATTTTAGGCTGAGCATAACTTATAGTCGTAGGCTTAATCCGGTAATTGTCGGTTTTTGCCCTTACGGGCTATAAAATGAGTTTTACATATCTAAACGACTCCAAACCTTTTGCTACTGATCTTAAATGATAAATAATTTATTTTAAGCCTTCTGGAATGGTAAAATATCAGCTTTATATATCGAACCCGTAAACGGCTTTTAATCGCCTAATTAAGCGTTTTTAACGCATAGTATGTACTAAGAGTATTTTAAACATACCATGGGTGATACCTACTGATATTTGAGGCAAATTATAATATTTTAACAGTAAGCAAAGGTTGATAAACTCAGACTTCAGTTTTGAGCTTTTCGGCTTATGTGAAATTACCAAACTACCCCTACGGGGCACAGTTTGCGATTAAATTCATTTCGGGCATAATAAAAGACATCTTACTGATGTCACAACATATATGAAGCATATTAACTTAGGAAACCTGTAAATGACTCTCATTACTACCCGTTACGCTTATTACGCGTTCGGTTCGGTTTATGTAACTAGTTTACAAAAACTAGCCTAAACGGGTCAAACCTTATCGGTTTTATCTCAAAATCCAGAGTGTGCATGAAATACCCATATTAAACAAGTCTCTGAACTTGTAGGGTCTAAATCACATTCTATCCGGTCATCGCTTAATCGTGCGTACGAACCCGTATCTTTGAAACTAGCCGGTCTAAGCTTAAGCTTAAATAAAAGACCCGTTAGGATTCTAATAGGTTATTTAAAAACCTTCGTTCCAGATTTAGGAGCCCAGTAAAAGCTATCTGTACTTGCTGATTTGATACGGCTGGGATTGAATTTATATTTAGCTCAGGTTAATACTTTTAACTTATTTTCCCTATACGGGCTTGGGTACGGTATATAAAATACCGCTTGGTCGGGGCGTTGAATCTTTGATTGAATGAATGATAATTAAAGTATTGAGACGTCTCGTTTAATATTGTTTTGTTTGCTTAAAGCCTTTGGGGGGTTAATGACCGTGTCCCGGATATCCCTGGCATCATTTTACGAAATGGCCACGACCTTAGCACTCAGGTGTAGGCGTACACCTGTCAGTGTCTCATAAATAAAGTGGTGTGTTTATTGATCTTTAACCCGGCTCGATCCGGGCTACTGAACGCATAAGGAACATGTAAATCCCTACAAGAATTATATTTAAATAATTATCCCAAGTTATAAAAGGTTAATTTTGCCTCTGTGCATTTTAATCAAATTATAAAACATTTATGCCATGTGCATCCAAACAAATTTTAAATCATTTTCAAAATGAGTCGGTTGATTGTATTTACCAGTGTAAACTGACGTATTTTCCAAAAAGGCTAAGTGCAGGTACTAATCGGAATTGGCTGGCTACTCCTAGCATCATTAAAGAGTCTCGCAAGCTTAGATGCCTAAAGTCTGTTGAACTATTGTTTCCATTTTATTTTCGATCCGTCTGTGGATAAACAATCGACAGTTGTGATATATGATATTACAATATTATATTCGGTTGAATTATATCTTTTAAATTGCTTCCGCTGTGCATATTAAATATTGTGTTGTTTGACTATGATGTTGCCAACCACGTCACGATACTCCCCACCGGGCCCACCGGTGACACGTGGAAATCGGGGTGTGACAGGTTGGTATCAGAGCCAACACTGAGTGAATTAAACACTAGCCTTTTGTGTTTAATCTCAGTTACACAATTGCACATATCTAAACTTCTGAGTCTAGACTTAACTTAGGAATATTCTAAATCCTAATCTAAGAACTTTTTAGTTCCAAATTTTTATTGGATACGTCGCTAAGCGAAGAAGCCGTAATAGGAGTTCTCCACACCCGGAGCCTTGAAATGCTGAGCTTCGTACCGCGGCTAGAATGAAACGAGCATACAAGGAGAAAGCATTCAGAAATAAAATTGAAGAAGAAACTCCTTTTACTGAAGATCGTTTCCTTAATAGTCCTCATATGGACATAATTATCTTCCAGTCCCTACGAGGACAACATTATTCCTTTCAAGTCCCGCTTAGGGCAACTTTATACTTTTATTTTTATATAGTGAAATGATTAAGTTTAAACTTTCATTCTAAACAAGAAATATTAAATAAAAGGAGAATAACACATTTTTTTTTTTTTTTTTTTTGCAAGATCTACCATTATAATAAAATGGCAAAATCTAAAAGGGCAAGACCTAGCCTCGTGTCATATTAAGACCCGGCCAAGATGGTAGTTCCATAATTAGATTCAGATCCATATTAACACCTCAAATTAAAATTGTTCTGCGTTAATTAAATTAAGAATCTTAAGTGTGAAACCTAGCCTTCGGGTCAATTATAAGACCGGGCCAAGATGGTAAGACCTGTTTAAAATATTCAAATCCCTGTTAACATCTTAAAACATGTTAACACTCCTGACAGATGTGATTCATTTAAAAATCACACACGTTATTATTATATAAGGATCTTTCTAAAGATTCCTAACCCAGTTTAATGATCTCTGAATCCTGGGTTTACATCATCAATTAAGATGATCATATTTTAACCATACGTGGTAATATAGTGCCTACGGGCCTTGCTCATTTCTACATGAGCCAAAATACAGTGGTAATTATGACTCCCTGTCAGATAAAGGTAATGAACTAGGTTCAAACCTCAAATGCTTTGATTCTCTGAAATCCTAGCATATAATTTATAATTGTCCTTGTGACTAGGCCTATTGTGCCAATACACTTTCATGCTTTGATTCTCTGAAATCATAAGCTTATAATTTATAAATGTTCATGTGACCAGGCCATTGGGTGCCACTAATAAAACTGTTAATGTTTTATAATTAGGATAAATTATAATAGAAATCCTAAACCTATATGATTAATAAATTAACCAAATATGATCTCTGGTTACCATGGTTAATGAATTTTCCCTAATGGGCAATTCCGTAATAAACATCCCTTAGAAGGGAAGTGCCTACGGGCTATAGTTGATGTCCTCTGAGACTAAAGACAGTGGTAGCCTATAGCTCCCTGTCAGGTAAAGGTAATGAACTTTGATTCAAACCTTAATGACGCGATTCTCTGAAATCATGGCTTATAAATTAAACTTGTCTACGCGACTAGGCCATTTGTGCTATTATTAACTTATAAATTAGGATTATGATAATAATCCTGAATAAAATAAATATCCTTCCTTCCCTGTCGGTATGCATTTTAAAAAGAATCTTAAAGGTGAAACCTAGCCTACGCGGCCAAGATGGTGAAACCTACTCAAGGGATTCAGATCCTTGTTAACACTTAAGAACGTGTTAGCACTCTTGACAAATATGATTCGAGAAAATCACCACAGTCATCCTTATATTGGATTCTTCCAATTCCCTTATCTAGCCTAGGAATCATGGCTTATATCACCCTATAAAATGATCATATTATAAACATCCGTTAGTGATGAAGTGCCTACGGGCTAAACTTGTTGTCCGATAAGACAACGACAGTGGTGGTCTTTGACCTCCTGTCTAAAATATTGGACTATGTCCAAACATAATAGTCTATATAATCAATGCGATCATGACTAATATCATCTAATACGATGATTATATTATTTAACATCCTTTAGTGATGTTATGCCTACGGGCTATAATAAATGGTCCATTTGAGACATTGACATTTTGATCTTTATGATTCCTTGTTTAAGGTGGTGAGCTATGCTCAAGCCAAATAGTCAATATGATTAATAAAATAATGACTTATATCATCTAATACGATGAACCTATTATAAACATCCATTAGTGATGTTTCGCCTACGGGCCATGTTATATTGTCCATTGTGACACAAACATTGTGATCTCTACGATCCCCTATTTAAGGTAGCGAGCTGTGCTCAAGCCTAATAGTTTATATGATCAATGCGATCATGACTAAAATCATCAGTACGATGATTAAAATTTAAACATCCCCAAAGATGTTTTGCCTAAGGGCTATATTATATTGTTAAATTAAGTCAAGGCAATTGTAATCTTTTGTGATTCTTTGCCCAAGGGGGTGAGCTACGCTCAAATCCCATAGTCCATGTGATCATTGCGATCCTGACTAGTATCATCAGTATGATGATCATAAATTCATAATATTGGCATCCCTAGTGATGAAATGCCTACGGGCTATACTATACTCTATTGCCGATAAGACAAAACAGGGGTGATCTTTATGATCTCCTATTCGAAATGGTGGGATTATACCCAAACCTAATAGTCAATATGATCGAGGTGATCATGACTAATATCATTAGATACTATAATTATATATAGACATCCATTAGTGATGTTAATTGGTTTACCTTTCTGTTAAGTGAATCGCCTTTCAAGACGATGACAGTTGTAGTCTATGACTCCCTGTCCAAAGGTGAAGAACTATGTTCAAGCCTTAAGACTCCTGATCTAATAAGATTGCAGCCTATGAATTGACGTCCTTGTGACAAATCCACAAGTTATATTCAAGTCACCCATAACAAGCCTCCGGGCTATAATTCGTCGTTCGTAACAAGTTAACATACTAAATGTTAACATCGCTGGTGACAGGCCTTAGTGCCATATCCTATAACGTCCTAGAGACAAGGCCATTTGTGCCGCATCTGAATGTCATTACGACAAGGCCTTCGCGCCATATGATTACTTATGACCTTCATGACTAGACTTTATGCCATATCTTTCTACGTCCCTCGCGACAGGCTTCTACGCCATATATGTATATATATAACCAAAGTCATGTAAGGCTAGCTTTTGAGCTATTTATAATCCTCCTTGTGACAAAGACAATTGTGACATTATGGTCCCTTGTCAAGCAGGTATTGGACTTACTCCAAACCTTGAATGCCATTGATGGTCCTTTTGTGACCTAGGCTAAATATAATGGATATACATTCAAATAACATTCACTAGGAATGTTCAGAACAGAATAGCCCATACGGTTTATGAATGCCGTGGCTAATCTAAGTCGGGTCATCAGGATGATGACTAATAATTGTTAAATTTTGGGGATTGGTACCAAGTTTCAAGTATGGAAAACTTGAATGAGGTAGACGACAGTCGCAATACTATTAAGGCGACGAAAGTCAATAAAGCTACAAACGTAAATCTCAATATTAATGGAGTTAATCTCCAAGCTGTGGTTGACGCAGCAGTTGGAAGGACCGAAGCAGTGTGACATCTGCAAAGGAACGGGTCATCATTTTCCCATGAATGTAGGGACATAAAGAATGCAGTCTGTCACGACTGTGGTGAGTAAGGCCGCATCAGAACTAGATACCATAAAGCTGCCAAACAAGGTGCAGCTAAGCCTGGAAAGGCTAAGAAAGGAAACGCCTGAACTCACCTGATGAATGCCAAGAGGCAGTTCACGATGTCATCAAGTACATTCCTTATCATTTACCAATGATAATTTCTGCTAAGTGTCCTGATTTAATACAGGCAATAATAAATCTTCATAAACCATAAGCTTAGCAAACTTTTATATTATCCACAAGGTATAACTTACCAAGGAAATCATAGTAACCGATTCTTCTAAGTATCGGCAAGGGATCCTTCTGAAAAATCTAAGAGTACTCTTTCTTCGAATAGAGTACGACAATATATATTACTTTATTTTATTTTATTATTTTCTCATTGTTTTCTATCGACTACGAATGCCAAACTATGTTTGATAAAAGTGCCATATGAGGATTGGCATATCCTAGTGTGTCCCATAGATTGCTTCCATGCCTGATCAGTATGGAGGTTTAATGCATGGAACCCCTGAGATATCCCAATGGTCATATTGTACCAAAGTCGACTAGTAGTATTCAAAGAAGATATTCAGAATGGAATTATCCAAGTAAATGTTCCCAATTAAGGAATTCGTGGACTAGTAACATAAGTGTGTCACTTAATTGACACAAGCAATGATTGATAAATTGGAGCCTGAGATTTGTAAAAATCTCTGTAACCTCCTTGTACCTTAATTATCTTCTCCTAAGATTACCCTGTTTACCCCTGAGGGGCAGGTAGAGTTAAGGTTTATATCCCATTTAAGGCTGTATTATTATGAAATCTCCAAGACGGCTAGCACCATCATTGGAAGAATCGAAACCCTGATTAACTAAGTTTTAAAATAGAGGGTTCATATAGCCTAACTCAATATCCTGAGGATTCGGTATAGTTAATTATGAAAGACGGTTCTTTTTGCTTATGCATTTTTACCGCAACCCTAATTAGGCAACAATTAAGAATTTGCCATCAACTGCCCAGGATCGTCGATTTGTTCGACTAGCTGTAAGGATTGACTATTCCTTAAAAAAAAAAAATTGATTAAGAAGTGGTTGGAATAACCATCTCACCTTAAGATAAGCTTTCCTATAATAGTTGATGTACAAGTATCAAGGCTACTCCTTTGGAGACCTTGTATAAATGGATTGTTAAACATCTATTGTTAGGACAATAGATTGGTAAGTCCAATTATCGGGATCTGAAAGTTGCATTGGAAACAACAAATAAGATCACGCAAATTCATAATCATCTGTAAGATGCCAGAATTCGGCAGAAAATCAAGGATGAATGAAAATAGCAAACCTCCTAAATTCTTGATTTAGGAATAAGGTTCAACAATAGATATCACCCAGAAAGGGTGTGCCAAATCTGTTAAATTACCAGGCTAGTTAAGCTCTGAATATATATAGAATCATTCGAAGGAAATCGAATGTATCAAGATCAGGTAGCTTATAAGCTAAAACCTATTTAAGGAGCTTGGCGGAGCTCGCAATACATTACACACTAGTGACTGAAAGGCGTGTTTCGCCAATAAGTCAAGGAGCACTATCACATAATGTTATGCAAATTATGATGTGATGAGCATCCTGTATCGATTGAGGATCGACAGGTTAAGAAGCTCCAAAAAGGATACATGTACCTAATATAGGAGTCACTTTAGGAGCTTGGAAAGACTCTAGATATGTTATGGAAGTTAAGTCCATTATGAGACAAAAAGTACTTCCATCATTTTAGCAAATCTCGAGGTCGAGATTTCTTTTAAGGGGGTGAGGATGTAACACCTCGAAAATTCACGTCCTATAATGTATTGACACGTGTCATAAGCTTGAACGTGTGAAATTATATTTAGAGGGACTAAAGTTGACAAACATGGAAAGTATGTGAATATAAGGGTTCAAAATGTCAACAAGGGATAAATATACTTTACAGTAACCCTACATGATGTTCATAACCTCAACCGAATAAATCTTGGATCGTACGAAGCCAATTGTGAAAGAAAGTGAGGAATTACAAACTGCAGGGGTTAAATGTGTCAACATGTTTAAAGGTATACCTCTGAGTGACCTTTTAGCGAACCCGGAGCTTTGTAATGCTTAATTATACTCACAAGAATGTGTGATAAAAATTTCACAAGGTTTCGTTAAGGTATGAGAAAGTTATGGCAATATTCGGATACGAGGGGTTAAAAACGTCAACGATTTAATTTCTCGCGATTTTTACGCAACCGACGAACGAACACGCAAACATCGACTACCGATCCTAATTTGCGTATTTTAGTATTAATATTATGCTCTACGATGCTTCCATGATGTTCGGGTGCGAAGACGGGCTTGTGGGCCTTGGGCCCAAGCCCACAAAACCGCCACTATATAAATAAAAAATAAATAAATAAATAAATAAATAAAAATCATATTTCACCATCTCTTTCTCTCTCTAAAACTCTCTCTACTCTCTCTCTCTCTAGAAACTTTCCGGCGACTTTTCCGGCGACCGACGATTTTTCCGGCGGCCGTTTTCCGGCCAAGAGTACACTTTTTCGACTATATCCGACGTTCCGGATCGCGTGGTGTGGTTAGTTTTAGCTAATTCTTAGCGGTTTGAGCTCTATGGCAACTCCGGCGACATTCCGGTCAAATTCCGGCGAGTCCGTTTTGAACTTTTGACTTTGCAGATGCTTCGATCGGGACTTTAGGAGCATTCCTGCACAGTTTCAAGAAATTCTATTCTCCGGCGAAATCTCGACTTCTGACATGATTCTGGCGAGTTCCAGCCATCAGTTTTCGATGAAAAATATATTTTTGGACTCCTAGTGACCTGTAGAGTCCATCGAACCACTTTCGACTCGGGTGAAAATTTTAAGTTCGGGACCCTCTCGGGCTCGACTTCTGACATGATTATGGCGAGTTCCAGCCATCAGTTTTCGATGAAAAATATATTTTTGGACTCCTAGTGACCTGTAGAGTCCATCGAACCACTTTCGACTCGAGTGAAAAATTTAAGTTCGGGACGCTCTCGGGCTCGACTTCTGACATGGTTCTGGCAATTTCCAGCCATCAGTTTTCGAAGAAAAATATATTTTTGGACTCCTAGTGACCTGTAGAGTCCATCGAACCACTTTCGACTCGGGTGAAAAATTTAAGTTCGGGACGCTCTCGGGCTCGGTTCAACTTGGTCAACAGGTCAAACGTGGTCAAAACTGGTCAAGGGGAAGTTTTGAGTCATGTTAGTGCCTCGGTTCAGTTTTGGGTTCGGTCAAACCTGGTCAACATCGGTCAAACGTGGTCAACTACTGGTCAACGCAGTCAACACGAGGCTCGGTAAAATTTTTATCGATTCGAATTTTGTTATATTATGTGGGCATTAAACCCTTAAAAGGGTACCCTCTGATTCCCACTCTAACTAGGTCAAATGTCGGGTCAAACTTGTTTTTAAAAAATCAACAGAATGTGTAAATTACAATTTATGCATAATTAGCAATGTAGAACACATACAACCTGTTTGATCATTAATATAACTTGGTAATTAGTGTAAGAACATGTCTAAACATGTTCAACCCGACAATTTCCTGTTTAGACCCGGTTCGGAATCGAAAGTCGCATAGTTTGACTTATACTTCGACTCTCAGTTCTGACCCGTTATGGTATGTTTTAGAAATACCTTAGAGCTTCATTTGGACCAGGTTACATGCTAGTATAATCCTCTGTGATTATACACCTCGGATCATTAGTTATCCAATTAATATGCATGATTCCGTTAATTGCTCATATGTTGACCATTATGCCTTTTTACCTTAAAACGTGATTTATGAAAATGTAAAAGAGTAGAAACCTTAACTACTGATATATAAACTTGTATGCAAAGTTTGACATCAGTTTGAGGTGTAGAATAAGAGTTATGCTCGTTAGCGTAAAAATTAAAGCTTTATGTTAATAAAACGGCGTAATTAGCGTATAGCCTAGTTAAGCCTACTTTTTCATACCAAATATTTTACCCACTGATGTAATATATTATTTTGGGATTTTTGAAGATTTTTAATAAATTTTAGGCTGAGCATAACTTATAGTCGTAGGCTTAATCCGGTAATTGTCGGTTTTGCCCTTACGGGCTATAAAATGAGTTTTACATATCTAAACGACTCCAAACCTTTTGCTACTGATCTTAAATGATAAATAATTTATTTTAAGCCTTCTGGAATGGTAAAATATCAGCTTTATATATCGAACCCGTAAACGGCTTTTAATCGCCTAATTAAGCGTTTTTAACGCATAGTATGTACCAAGAGTATTTTAAACATACCATGGGTGATACCTACTGATATTTGAGGCAAATTATAATATTTTAACAGTAAGCAAAGGTTGATAAACTCAGACTTCAGTTTTGAGCTTTTCGGCTTATGTGAAATTACCAAACTACCCCTACGGGGCACAGTTTGCGATTAAATTCATTTCGGGCATAATAAAAGACATCTTACTGATGTCACAACATATATGAAGCATATTAACTTAGGAAACCTGTAAATGACTCTCATTACTACCCGTTACGCTTATTACGCGTTCGGTTCGGTTTATGTAACTAGTTTACAAAAACTAGCCTAAACGGGTCAAACCTTATCGGTTTTATCTCAAAATCCAGAGTGTGCATGAAATACCCATATTAAACAAGTCTCTGAACTTGTAGGGTCTAAATCACATTCTATCCGGTCATCGCTTAATCGTGCGTACGAACCGTATCTTTGAAACTAGCCGGTCTAAGCTTAAGCTTAAATAAAAGACCCGTTAGGATTCTAATAGGTTATTTAAAAACCTTCGTTCCAGATTTAGGAGCCCAGTAAAAGCTATCTGTACTTGCTGATTTGATACGGCTGGGATTGAATTTATATTTAGCTCAGGTTAATACTTTTAACTTATTTTCCCTATACGGGCTTGGGGTACGGTATATAAAATACCGCTTGGTCGGGGCGTTAAATCTTTGATTGAATGAATGATAATTAAAGTATTGAGACGTCTCGTTTAATATTGTTTTGTTTGCTTAAAGCCTTTGGGGGGTTAATGACCGTGTCCCGGATATCCCTGGCATCATTTTACGAAATGGCCACGACCTTAGCACTCAGGTGTAGGCGTACACCTGTCAGTGTCTCATAAATAAAGTGGTGTGTTTATTGATCTTTAACCCGGCTCGATCCGGGCTACTGAACGCATAAGGAACATGTAAATCCCTACAAGAATTATATTTAAATAATTATCCCAAGTTATAAAAGGTTAATTTTGCCTCTGTGCATTTTAATCAAATTATAAAACATTTATGCCATGTGCATCCAAACAAATTTTAAATCATTTTCAAAATGAGTCGGTTGATTGTATTTACCAGTGTAAACTGACGTATTTTCCAAAAAGGCTAAGTGCAGGTACTAATCGGAATTGGCTGGCTACTCCTAGCATCATTAAAGAGTCTCGCAAGCTTAGATGCCTAAAGTCTGTTGAACTATTGTTTCCATTTTATTTTCGATCCGTCTGTGGATAAACAATCGACAGTTGTGATATATGATATTACAATATTATATTCGGTTGAATTATATCTTTTAAATTGCTTCCGCTGTGCATATTAAATATTGTGTTGTTTGACTATGATGTTGCCAACCACGTCACGATACTCCCCACCGGGCTCACCGGTGACACGTGGAAATCGGGGTGTGACATGTTTAGTGCGCAAAAATAAACTTTTAAGTCATGCAGGGACTAAAAGTGTCAAAAAGTGCACAAGTTTGCATTTTCGCGCATATCTTACAGTCTGGATATATCCGGACACCCAAAAATTTATGTAAGTATTAAAATATTTTATTTTAGTGTTCGGCATGATAGAATTTCATTCGTCGCGTAATTTGGATCGTTTTTCGCGTCCGTTCGTGTTTCGTCGTAATTAGACGAACAACGTGACCGTACGGCCAAACGAACCGACATCCGACATGTTTTTGAGCATGTTTCATGTACCTCATATTTAGGCATCATTGTAGAGCCTTGGGAATGGCTTAACGGGCCTTAATCGTGCCTAAAATGACCCTAATTGCTAACAGGGACCATTTCTGCAATTATTGGAAACTTCTGTTGCTGATCTGAGTAGTAGGCGGGCCGCGTAAGCTCTCTTTGATTCTTACGCGGGCCGTGTGAGTCCATCAGAGTTGCAAAAATCAGTTACAGCCTGTTCCAGTTGTTTCCAGGTGTTGCAAGTGGTTTTCCTTCATCCTATGGGCTGTTTTGGGCGCCCATAGATTGCCAAAACAGTGGGTATAAGGTGTACGGTCCAGATCAAGGCTCGTTTACCGATAAACGATCTTAACGGTCTTGAAAAACCTATAAATACCCTTCCCCACTTCATCCCAACTTGCACCTCTTCCATTCTGATCTTGTTCTCTGATTCAAGGAGGATTCTAAGCTTGTGGGAACCTCCATTCAGTCCTTTGGACTATTCGTAAGTGTTCCTTCGTGCCTAGTTCATTAGTTTAGCGTTTATAGCCGAAAAGTCAAGCGTTTGCGATAAACGCTTTGACTTTTAAATGGTTAAGCCATTGTTCGCTACGAACATGGCTACGTGATCGTAATTAGGTAGGTATTAAACCCTCAAAAGGGCACCTCCTAATTACCACGTTGCTTAGTTAAATTGTCGGGTCAAAGTTATTAAAATAAAAGTCAAATAAGTCGTTTTTAAACAAAATTCATAATTAATGATATAAAGGCAATAAAATCCGTTTTGTCACTTTAATAACGTGGTAAATATTAGTTGAACATGTCTAAGCATGTTCAACCCGACAATTCTAAGTTTAGGCTCGGTTCGGAACCGAAAGTCGCAAAAGTTGACTTTTGCTTTGACTTTCAGTTCTGACCCGATTTAGCTTAGTTTAGATATGCCTTAGGATTCCTTTAGGACCATATTGTAGGTTAGTATAACTCTCTGAAGTTATACAACTTGGTTCCATAGACATCCTAGTTCATTGCATGTTTCCGTTAAATGCCTAAATGTTGACTATTATGCCCTTTTAACCTTAAAACGAGATTTTTGAAAATGTGAGAGGATAGAAACCTTCATTACTGATTTATAAACTTGTCCCTAAAATTTACATCAGTTTGAGGTCTAGATTAGGAGTTATGCTCATTAGTGTAAATGAAAAGCTTTTATTTAATTAAACGGCGTAATTAGCATATAGCCTATCTAAACCCAATTTTTAATACCAAAATTTTTACCTACTGATATAAAATAATATTTTGGGATTTTTGAAGAATTTTATTTAATTTTAGGCTGAGCATAACATAGAGTTCTAAGCTTGATTCGGTAATTGCCGGTTTTGCCCTTTTGGCCTATAAAATGAGTTTTACAAATCATTTTGATACCAAACCTTTTCTACTGATCTTATATGATAAATAAAATATTTTAAGCCATCTGGAATAATAAAATTATCAGCTTTCATTATAAAACCTGGCAATCGCTTAAAATCGCATTTTTACGCGTTTTAAACGCATAGTATGTATTAAAACTATTTTAAATATATAAGACTTGACACCTACTGATATTTTTAGTAAATTTTCATAATTAAACAGTAGGCAAAAGTTTTAAACTCAGAATTCTAAATTTTGACCTTTAAAGCTTATGTGAAATTACCAAAATGCCCTTTCGGTGCATGGTTTGGTTATAATTAATAAATTTCACATATATGCAATACCATACTGATATAACTTATTAAATTAAGTATTTTTACTGATTATATCAGACCTGAAACTCAGATTTATATTTAAACTCTTTTATAACCTTTAAAATGACCAAAATACCCCTACGGGGCATAGTTTGAGTTTAAATTCGTTTTGGGCATAATAGAAGATATCCTACTGATATCACAACATATTTAAGGCATATTAACTTAGGAAACCTGTTCATGGTTCATTTGGTTACCAGTTACGCACTTTTCGCGTTCGGATCGGTTTCTGTAACTAGTTTGCATAAATTAGCCGAAACGGGTCAAACCTTATCATTTTTATCTCAAAATCCAGAATGTGTTTAGTTTACCCATATTATACAAGTCTCCAAACTTGTCGGGTCTAAATCACATTCTAATCCGATCTTCGCTTATTCATGCGTTTTGAACCGTATACCTTTCTTTAAAACTAACCGGTCTAAGTTTAAGTAAGACCCGTTAGGAATCTAATAGGTTATTAAAAACCTTCGTTCCAGATTTAGGAGCCCAGTAAAAGCTATTTGCATTTGCTGATTGAATACGGTTGAGATAAATTGAATAATTTGCTCAGGTAAATACTTTTAACTTATTTTCCCTTATACGGGCTTGGGTACGGTATATAAAATACCGCTTGTTCGGGCATTGAATTTTTAATCGTATGAAGGTTACTTTATTGAAATGACCCGTTTAAATTGTTTTGTTTGCTTAAAACCTTTGGGGGGTTAATGACCATGTCCCGGATATCCTTGGCATCATTTTAAGAAATGGCCACGACCTAAGCACGGGGTGTAGGCGTACACCCGACAGTGTATATATAAATAATAAGGTATAACCGCCGGTTTCAGGAATAACTCGCCGCGGGACTATATCATGTGGTGTGTCTATTAATCTTTAACCCGGTGTCAATCTGGGCTAATGAACGTATAAGAAACATGTAATTCTTTTACAAGTTTATATACAAATAATTATCCCAAGTTATAAAAAGTTTTGTGCCATGTGCATTCAAATCAATTTCTTAAAACATTTTCAAAATGAGTCAGTTAAATTGTATTTACCAGTGTAAACTGACGTATTTTCCAAAAAAGGCTAAGTGCAGGTACTAATCGGAATAGGCTGGCTACTCCTAACATCAATAAAGAGTCTCGCAAGCTTAGATGTTAAGATCTGTTGAACAATCATCTTTTATTGATCCGCCTGTGGATCCTTTACATTCCGTTTGTAATACTTTGACATTACTTTTTATCGGTTTGTAATATTTTATCTTTTGCTTCCGCTGTGCATTTAAATTGTGTTGTTTGACTATGATGATATCAACTACGTCACGATACTCCCCACCGGGCCCACCGGTAATACGTGGAAATGTCAGGGTGTGACACAACGGAATCAAGATCCGAAACCTCGTAGATCTGAAAACCAAATCTGCTTAGGTTTCAAGCCAGAGAGCAACATCTAGGGTTAAGACAGATCTGGAAACTACCTTAGGATTTACCTTCTTTTGCAAGCTGGGAGATTTGGGATCTGTAATTCCTAAATCACCCTTCTGTTGACTAGGGGTACGATTAGGGTTGTGTTTGTGGGAGACGAAGAGATATAGAGATGGTGGCAGGGTGTACAGATCGGTCAGCAGTGCGGAATGGGTAGGGGTGGCGATTGTGTTCAGGTCTGTTGGTGGTGTAGACGAGGAGGTGGGGTGGTGGTTGATGGTGGTGGGTACAGAGTGAGAGTGTGTTCAGATTCGTCGGTCGTGTGGAGCGGTGGTTTATGGGCAGGGTGGTGGTTGATAGTGGTGATGGGTGGTAGTGGGTGATGGAGAAGAGGAGGAGACTGGGCATGATGATAGAGAAAGAGAGACGAGATCTTAAATACTAAACATTTAAAATGATTTTTATATTAATAACAAAATGGATCTTACAAATTTAAAAATATGTAAATTGAAAATTTATCAGGTGATTACCAAAATGTCCTTTAGATTACAAGTAAAATTCCTAAAGTATCCTTACTTTTAACTGTGACTTTTAACTGAGTTAGAGTCGAGGAGCAAACTGGAAATAAAATGGAAACGTCAAGGAGGAAATGTCCGTTTTTAAAGATTTGGGGCTTAACGGTTAAAGTGACCAAACCACAGGGAGCAAAACAGAAGTTTACTCTATATTATATGTAAAACATTTTATTTGAATAAACCAAATTACGATTTTATAAATTCAGAATTCGTTTTAGAGTAATGAATCTATTATATGAATTTGAATTATATATTATAGGGGAATTGGTCTGTAATAATCACACCTAAACCTTATTGGTCATTAATAATTCCACCTCAGAATATTTCCCCCACTAGTCCCACCTTTCACCTGTTTTTCCTACAATGGTCCCCCGTAAAAAAACTTAACGAAGTTAAGCTTTTTTTCAAATTGCAAACAGATTTTTAGGGCTTTTGATCAGAACGATGATACGAGTCTATTGATGTAAAACTTACTTCGAAATGGTGCTCGCTTCGAAATAAACCCGAATTGAGTTACAAGTTTACCTTTTTCTATTAATTCAGTTTGTCCGAATCAAACCGACTTCTAATTAGTGTTTATAACCCAAACGCTTTATAAAAGACCAAATTCAAGAAAAAAAAAACCTAATGGAACAACCCAAATTACTCAAAACTGATTCGATTCGATAAATACTCATATAAAACTACATGATTTCAAATTCCAAATTCCAAATCTATCTACTATAATAAAAGAAACTAACTTTTGGACACGTGTCATTCATTGAAGGTATCCTTAAATATATACTTATCTTATATTAACTAAATATATATTAAATTAACTAGGTTATCACCCGGGAACTTCACGGGTAGGAAAAATTAAATTACATTAATCTTAAGTGTATATATCAAATTAATGCAAATAAAGTGACATATTAAATACATTACTAACAAAATGGATTGTATCATTAGGTATGAAGTTTTCTTTATGAGTTGTGTAAAAAAAAATCAAGAAATAAGACAAATAATGTTACATTTACAATTTAATTTACTGAAAGTAACATGAGCTCGGTCCGGTTGGTGTAACACGCCCCGCCGCATCCAACGTTGTAGATGCAAGTACTCTTTGATTTAACAAACAACTAAAATTTGATATCTTTGAAGTCACTTCATAAATCATAAACAAAGTGACAATGACTATCTAATTGCTGATTACAAAAACCACAACTAAGAACACCAACCAATAAGGCAATTCTATCTTGAGCTCTTAGCTTTTCATTAACTACCACATATCAAATCGCACCAAACCATCTACTTATAAATAGCTTAATTGGAGTTATGTTAGATCTTTAACAATTACCTTCAATTACAAACTTGACACTGTCAACTCAGCTTGCCATCAAATGAAGTCCTTTTGGTTGTGATTTCTACTGAAGAATTGGAGTCTATAACAGCATATGCATATTCTTCTTGGCATATAGACGAACTCATGCATTTATAAACCAGGTTGAAGCGTGTTTCATTTTACTTATAAAGATTTTCAATATGATTATATGAAATGTCACCTTCTGTATTTTTGAGCACACTCGGTCTAAGCACGGGCATTGATTAGCTTCTTTAACTCTTTCTACCTATTGAAAATAAAAAATGGTTATTTTATATTATAAAACGACTAAAAACACCTAAATAGAATATTATAAAAAAACAAATTACTTGTCACGATGCAATCTATAAGGGGCACCCCTATTATAACATCTGAATCAGTGTTGGCATGTATTATAAGACCATCATTGTTATGCCTAACCGTTCCAATTATGCCCATCAAACAATGCTCCTTAACAAATATAATACATAAATTTGCAATTAATATTTAATATAGATATAACCTTGGTGTCACTTTAAGGCTAAAAGGGGGAAAGATTTTTAAAGAAAAAAAAGAACAGCCAACCTTTGAGCACTGAAATTAACTGGCGCAATGATGTTTTGATACCGTTATAACTAACAGTGTCATGTTACATCAATATAAGATACAAACAAAGTGTCATGTTACATAAATTTGTGATAAAGAGGAAATACAATTTAAAGATAGTCGAGTCCCTCCTTTAAAGATGCATATCCTTCGAGTTGGCAAAACTTTTCCCATAGTAAATTGACTCCCTTCTACGAAAAGAACCAACCAAAACCAAAAAGTATGAGGATATTATAAAGAAACTGAGCTTGCTATAACCTTAGATCAACTGTAATATTTGAGAATATTATAAAGAATCATAAATGACAATAGCATCAGTAAAAGATATGTTAGATATATGGTGATGATAAAAACTTAATCTAAGGAAGCGATAATTCTGGTATTGTTTCTTTATATATATTCAGGAAACTGTATTTGAAAAATTTTACAATTACATTAATCTCGGTATTAGTTTTTTTTAAATCAGAAACATCTATCTTTAATTACAATCAATTAATGATAACCTTATAATTAACCTTAAATAGCCTTAACATTTTAGTAAGCATTAATTTTTTCTTAAAAAAATTACTTACTTAGACAGTTAGAAAATAATTTTCAACAGACCACTCTAGTTTGATCTTTGAATTTACGAATACGTTAAATTTCATTTAATTTTCAATTATTTTATTTTAACTACAATCATGTTTTTTATAAGTAACATTAAAAATGAAACTAATTACAAAATTAAAGATTTATTTTATTATCATCTTTAACAACTTACTCATTTTTTTTGGGAAAATATTCAATCATATATAACACATCAATTATTCAATCATATATAACACATCAATTATTTACCGCATACAAAGCAAAATGATGGCATCTAGGGATGAGCACGGTCCTAACCCGTACCGGTATCAAAAATCCCAAAAATGGGTACCGGTACGAACGAATATTAGAAGGTAAAAACCGGTACCGGTAAAAAAACCCCAAAAAATTCGGTAACGGACTGGTTCAAAACCGGTACCCGATACCATTTGCTCTTCCCTATTCACATCAAATATTAAAATTTTTATTTCGAATATTTTCTTTTTGTTATATGCTTTAAAAACGATTTCTCTTAATGAGCATCAAACATCTTTTGTAAGAACAACATATTTAAAATCAATCGGCATAAAAGACACAATCAAATCAATGGTTGGCTAAAGCTTAAGCAAACGCGGATTACAACCTGTTGTTAACCAGGTGTTGAAACAATTTCAAGTGCTCAACTCAACACAATGTTTTATGTAAAAAATCGTATTGTCTGTGATTTATATACAAAGTGCAGCATATACATTTTATAAAGTATAAAATCTTCAAACTTGGTTATCATGGTCAATTCGTGCACAAAAACACCATATTCATAATATCAAAACCTTAATTAATATAATGATGGATAATGTATTAAATAAGAATAATACCTTCAGCAACGAACATGATGTCGAAGGAAAACAACCATCAAACCATGAACAACAATGCTGATGAAGTAAAGCAGATTACTTGATTTCTATTTCCAGCAACTCTAAAATATGACAAAGAATAACATTGTGAGACTAAATATGGAATCTGGTACAAAAAAAAAGGAAGAGCAGAACATAGAACAATAAAGATTAGTTTCCATACTATTAAAAACCCGTTTCGCTTCATTTCGTTCCAAACCCTCACCGAGTCTCGCTCACCCCCTAAATGACAAGTACTCCCACATTCCGACAATGAATCACGCGGTTTCACTTGATCTTGATCATCTTCGATGTTTAGATCAAACGCGAAACCTCTCGACTTTACACAATTCATCTTCGATTGCGATAAAGTTGTGTCATCAACACATGATGGACCATCATCTTTAGCATTGAGATCAATTGCTGAAGCTATGTTATGCTTTATTTTCCCTGCTTGAACACAAATTTAAATTCAAATCAAAACATAATCAAATTTTTACATAAACAGACAACATAAAGTTGCATTAAATCGAAAACCCACAAAAAATAAATCCCAAATTTGAAAATTTATAACTAAAAAAACTCATCAAATTAAAGCATATCTAAACAATTCACATTCTGAACGAAAAACAAATTCAAGATCTCTATTTTTTGCTCTTTTTGCTCCAAATTCTTCAAACTCATCACTTTCTTCAGCAAATCTTTTCTGAAAATCATGAACCACACCAATCAAATTCATACCAAAATGGATCCAAAAATCCAATCAACAAAAAATTCATAACAAATAAACAAAGCAAAACCTTCGATGCAGACCCGTCTGCAACACTTGGATCCATAATGTAAATCGATTAAAGGGTTTCTCTAGATATAATACGATTCAATTTCCCCTTCAAACATCAAAGATTTAGAGAATTACCTGTATTAAATCGGATCTTCAGTTGTATATCAACGATGATAAAATCATTGAACATAGAGAAAAGGAGTAGGAGTCGTCAACAAAATATAAGAAACCCTAATTTCAAAAAACCCAAAAATCTTAAGAATCAAATGAAAACAAAGGATATATAAGAAAGATTAGAAATGGAATATTTAAAGTTTACCCTGTATTACATTAGATTTTGACTTGTATATCGCCGTTGATAAGAAGGAGGCGGAGGCGGACAGCACAATAACACAGAGAAGATAGGGTTAACAATGGTTGTTGGCGATGACACAAATGAAGATTGGAAATATTAATTTTTTTATAACATATATATACGGATCCGAATTAGTGGATCCGGATACAAAACGGGGCTTCATTATATGTGAAAAGAATACCCATTCAGTTTCCCGCCAAAACCACATCTAGGAAGCCCTAATATTGTGCCAAGTGTCCCAAATTTTTTTTGTTTATTATATATAATAGATTTTAAATCTTATCATACTTTAATAAAATATTATCCTCAAATATAAATTGTTAATTTAATATATTTTTAAAACAAATACATCTCTTTCCTACTTATCTTATATTAAATATATAAATAATAAATTAATATTAAATGTTATCCTAATTTATTAAAAATATAACCTTTTTTTTATTATTTGGTATACAAAATTATATTTATTCAACTCGTGTAAAACGCGGGGTTTTAGAAAAAATTAACTTTTTATTATTATTTACTATACAAAGTTACATTTATATAACCCGTGTAATACACGGAGTTTTTAAAGATATAACTTTTTATCATTTGCTATATAAAATTAGATTTATTCAACACGTGCAATACACGTGGTTTTAAGGTATAAATTTTTTTTATTATTTGGTAGATTTTTCAACCCGACTATACACGGATTTTTTAAAGATACGACGTTTTTAGTATTTAATATACAAAATTGCATTTATTTAAGGGATAATCATGAGAATAACCAAGATTTTGTTAAAGTTTCAAAAATAGCCAGTTGACACCCCATAAAATGGGCTTTCACGAATTCCCACACGGCTCAAAAAGAGCTTTCCTCACGACCAATTACCTTTTGCCACGTGTACAACTACATTTTTTATGCACATTGATGCCCCATTAGGACCCACTTTCATCACGTGCACCTCTGTTCATTCAGTCCTGCTCTCTCTCTCCACCTGTATCTACTTCCTTCATCATCACCCCCTACATTTTCTAGGGTTTCATTCATGATCAGGGTGTAAAACCGCCAATGTCCACTTAAAATGGCTTTTAAGTGAAAGGGAGATTAAAAGCACATCCTTCACCTTCACCCCCTATGTTCATTCAATCTCCCTTCCATCATCACTAAACACTTAAAATGTTTTCAGTCTAAAACCGCCAATGTCCACTCCCCTGATCAAGTTCCTGAATCCAAACCAGATCCAGGTACACCTTTATATGATAATATCTTCATCTTCATTCTATGTATATATATTTAAATATATACATATCTTCTTCTTCTTCTTCACCGAGCACCACCACCACCCTCACCGAGTACCACCACCCTCACCGAGCACCACCACCACCCTCACCGAGCACCATCACCCTGCAACCAACCACCACCCTCCACCCACCACAACCACCACCGTAAATAAACATAATCAGACTGTGACATCCTTCACACCCGCCACACTTTTTTCACCCGGAGAGAGTGGAAACCGGTGGCGACGCGACGGAGAAAGTGGCTCTGAGGGGAGAAAACGGTGTCGTTGTATAGGTGGTTTGGTTTGGTGAAAGTGAAAGGGAGATTGAAGCCATTTTTAAGTGTTTTGTTGCGAATTGTTTATTCAGGTGGAGTTAACTTTATGGTGGTGACGGAGAGATGCCTTCTCCGGCGTGATTCCGGTGGTGGGACGACGAACTATTTTTTAATGGAAGTGGAAGTGTGACGGGTGTGAAGATGTCAGTTTGATTATGTTTATTGTACAATACAAGAAGAAAGAGGAACAGTTGATGATGAGAGAGAGAGAGGCTAAGGGAACAGTTGGTGTTGACAGTAGCACATGTGGCAAAATGTGATTGGTCGTGAGGAAAGATCTTAACTTTTAATTTAAGCCGCGTGGAAATTCGTGAAAGCGCATTTTATGGGGTGTCAACTGGCTATTTTGAAACTTTGACCAAAACTTGGCTATTCTCGTGATTAGCCCTTTATTTAATCTGTGTAATACACATGGTTTTTAAAGATATAACTCTTTTTAGATCTATTCAACACGTGCAATATACGGAATTTTTAAGGATGTAATTTTTTTTTATCATTTGGTAGATTTATTCAACCCGATTATACACGGGTTTTTTAAAGATACGATGTTTTTAGTATTTAGTATACAAAATTAAATTTATTTAATCTGTGTTATACACATGGTTTTTAAAGATATAACTTTTTATATTATTTGATTTATAAAATTACATTTATTTAACCCGTACAATATACAAGTTTCATAAAGATATAACTTTTTATTATTTAATATATAAAATTATATTTATTCAACCCGTGTAATAGAGATAATCTCCATTTTATTGAATAAAACATCTTCTTTTATTTAGGTAACTTTTGTAGCCACTTTTCCAATCCTTTAGTGCTGTCCAGCTGGCTTCTATGTTGGCTTTCACATTTTGTTACCTGAAACGCGTTTAAAAACATTTTGTCAGTGGGAAATACTGGTGAGTGAATCCCAGTTTAATCAAGAAGAGTTTTATCAATTTAACAGTATTAAGAGCGATTACAATGTTTATATCTACACAATTACTCATTCAGTATTGTCAATCCTGACTGGTGAGTCATATTATCCATTGGCTAACTCTTTGTCCAATGGTAACGTGTTCCACATTTTGTATACAAAACCCCAACATACCAGCAGTAATTGAAGAATTACAAAGACTCAATCACTGCTAATTATAAGTTAAAACAAATAAAGGTTTTGTAAAAACAGTTACAAAAAAGGAGATTACTCACATTGCTGTCTTAGGTTTTCTTTAAGGGTTTCCTGGTGATTATCTATAAATTACACAAATGAACACGCATTAGTATAATAACCCAACATTTATATTAATGATACCCTCCCCGAGACGGCATTCCAACGACTACGTCGGGCAGAACCACGACAGCCGTTACAGAACCCTTGATCAATCGGGCAGCGTATCTAATATGTAACCGGGGTTATGATACTTACAACGAGGCAGAACTTCGTTATTTAAGGGGGTATTATGCCCGAGAATTATTTTATCTATGCAGAAATTAGAGAGAGAGATCAAGAAATGAACGAAGGAAACTGAAGGCTGAGGGCCTTCTTATATAGGCGACCTTTCGACTTCCCTCGCGGCCCGCGTAAGACGTAGCCAAGGGCTACGCGGCCTGCGTAATAGGCTGGGTAGGCCCTAGCCTGGCCCAGTCACTAACCTAGCTTCGACACGCGTTTGACACGTGGCGGCACCGGGTGCAGCCCTGACTCCAAGCTGTCGCGCCCCGCGTAGGTGGTAGCCAAGGGCTACGCGCCCCACGAGCGACACATAAAACTTGATTTTATTTTATTTTTAATTATATATTGTATTTTGGTCTCGGTTTTCATATACGGGGTGTATTTTAATTATATCAATTCACTCACACATACACTCGAATGCATACGTGTCAATCAAAGAGGGTATCACGGGCACGTGGAATAACATAGCGAAAGTTGGAAAAGAACTCGACAAATACAATAAAAATCTAGCTCAACTAATGAAAGGAGTAGTATGAAATGGAAAATAAATACGGTTTTGGTTAGATTGGTGGGTCAGAGACGGACCGTTAAAGGATGGATTCCCGGATTTGTTCGCATTGGAAAGAAATAAAAAAGCATCGGTAGAAGAAAGGAAAGCACGGTGTGAGTGGAGACAAAATCTGGAGTTGGCTGAATTATGCAACCGGTTTCAAGAAATGGAGGCATTGGCGCAAACAATAATCATCGACAATCATGGGGATAGATAGAAATGGGTAATGGAGAGAGTCGAGAGATGGGACATTCTCGGTAGCATCAACCAGAGTGGAACTAAGCAAATTTGCGGTTCGGTATCGTCCCTTCGAATGGATTAAATGGGTACCAAAATAAGTAAACATCTTTGGGTGGCGTGGAGTAACAGATTGGTAGGCAAACATGGTAGGATTAAAAAGAAGAGGAATGTTACCGGGGCAGTTGTATGCAAACTTTGCGGGGAAAAAGAAGAAGATGCCGATTACATATTCACGGTAGCATCAGTATTATGGCATAAAGTTAGCACATGGTGTAGAGTACAACAAATTTTTGCTTTTACAATGAAGGATCTTTTGGAATTTCACAAACAAGCGACAATAGAAGAAACGAAAGGGAAATTTATACAAGTTATAATAATAGCGACATGTTGGGGGATATGGAAAGCGAGAAACGAAAGTATCTTTGGTGGGAAAAGAGCTAATATAAACGCGATTTTCGGGGAGATGCAAGCAACAACATACATATGGATTAAATGTAGAGCAAAAGGGCGGAGTATGGAATGGAATAATTGGAGACGTTTCGAGGTGTCAAACATCTAATTTTATGTAATGTTTTGATTTTATTTAGCGATTACAATGAGGTGGTTGGCTTAGTAGCTTTATGATTATATAATTCGTGTAATGAAACTTTTAGGTGATAAATGAAATTTTTTTTGACGTTCAAAAAAAAATTATATTCTCAAAACATGATTTCAAATTCCAAATATCAATATTTAAATATCAGGGTATCTTAAACCTTAAGGATTATACTAATTATTATATTCTCAAAACATTAATGATAATAATAATCAGACAATTAATTACTTCAAACACATTTCCAAACAGTCAAACACACCCTTTATTCAAGTACAAGACTTTTTTGTGTGCAATGTTCAATGTAAAAAAAAAAAAATCCTTTTTAGTTTTTTCACCCTACTATTTCTTCCACAGCCAACACCCAATCAACCGAACCGATAATAACTCACCGTCGATCACTCTCATGTCACCGGCACGTGACTCCACCACCATCAACCACCAGAAGCACGTGACACCATGAAAACAAACATCAACCAGTATCTCAAATCCAAAAAACCCACCTCCGATGATGACACCAACGATCAAATATCTTTATCATTATCATCAACCGATTTAGCCTCGCACGACGACGTTTTGACCGAGATTTTACTCCGGTTACCCATCCGATCACTCCTCCGATCCAAATGCGTATCCAAACATTGGAAATTATTGATTTCCGATTCCCGTTTTGCCCTTGCTCGAAACCCTAACCCTAATCCCCCTTCTGGGTTGTTTCTGCAACGATTTGGTAATGTTTCTTGTCCTGAGTATGAGTTTGTGTGTTTTGATCGTGACAAGATTGTTAAACCCCCGTTTAAAAGGTTGAATTATGATGGGTATTTGTCGAATTTATCGAATTCGTCGAGTTCGAAGAATTCGACACATTCGGGTGTGATTGTGCTGCAATCTTGCAATGGGTTGATGCTTTGTTATAGTTTGAATGAGTACTTTTGTAATGTTACAAAGGATATTGAGTATAATGCTAGTTATTATGTGTACAATCCAACGATTAACCAAGTCGTGAAGCTCCCGAATCTTCACGGGTGCGATTGGATTCGAAGGCGACCGCGTGGGATGACGTTGGTTTTCGATCCGGTAAAGTCGGGTTGTTATAAGGTAGTGTGTGTTAGAGCGCATTTGTGGAGTGATCATGTTTATACGATCGAGGTTTACTCGTCGGAAACGGGGAGGTGGAGGATGTTTGGGACGCCGTGCGGGAATCAGGTTGATACCGAGTTTATGGGTGGGGTGTATTGGAACGGTGCGGTTCATTGGGTTAACAAGAAAGGGTATGTTTTGTATTTGAAGATTGATGAGGATCGCGTTGATAGAGTTGCTACGCCTGTTGTGCATGATGGGTGGAATGTTAAGAAGCATTGTTATCCGATAGTTGAGTCGAACGATTGTTTGTTGTTTATTGATATATTTCCGGCATCAAGTTTGAAGCTTGATATTCATGAAATGAATAGGGATTATTCGGGGTGGTCGGTTAAGTATCATGTTGATCTTAATCGAGTGATGAGTAGATTCCCTGAAACCGACGTGATTATTCGGGCTTTGCGTTCACTCATGTCGGCACAGCCGTTTGTGATACATTGTTTTGTTGAGGGAGAAGGGGAAGAGGAGTCGTTTTTGGTGTTGGAAATACCTGGGAAGGCTGTAAGATACAATATTTTTTCGAAGACTTATCAGGAGCTTTGTGATCTTGAGGTATCTAAACCGTCAAGGTTGTCTGTTGCGGAGGATGGATTTTCGAAACTGGGTCGATGGCCAGGTGCTTTTTTGTTCTTCGAGTCGCTTTCTAATGTCTAGTGGAAATGTTGTACTTACCTTTTTCTTTTTGTGGGATACCTGTCTGTTATGTGTCTGGTTAAAGTTTCAAACTTAAACATATAGGTTTTCAACTTTTCGTTCTAGCTTTTCGCCCTTTATATCATATGTTGTTTCGCTTTCGAGTTTCAAACTTTGGTATGTAAGTTTACCTATAGATAGTTAATGGTTCAAGTTTATCATGGAATCTTGGTATGTGTGTATGTTTGATGTGATAATAATGTATTTAAAGAGGAACAGAGTTCGATTGGCGCATAGTTATTAAAGGCGGGAGGCGCACTCAGGGCGATTTGTTGGGCCCGGGGCATTATTTGCGCCTAGGCGAGCCTGGGCGCTCGCTTTAATAACTATGCAGAAGATTATGAACTAACCTGAAGATTAAATGCGCGAGACGCACTCAGGGCGATTTGTTGGGCTCGGGGCTTTATTTGCGCCTAGGCGCACCTGGGCGCTCGCTTTATTAACTATGGATTGGCGCTTAAATAGCGTTGTTAGTTTGTTACAATGCAAGATTTGAATGCTGATTGAGAATATGCAAAATCATATAAAGTTTAGTTGATCTTCAATTATAGCTTTGACATTCTATATAATCAGGCAGCTATACATGTGTTCATATCTTGAAAGTTATTTGTTTTAAAAGTATTATATAAGAATGTGAAGGATATTCTCCAATTTGATATGACTGTTTAAATTCGTATTTGGTTTGTATGTTTAGGGACTAGGGATGTCAATGGGTCAGATATAATATTTCATGTCTTGTACTTGAGTGTAGGGGTGTGTATGGGTCGGTTTTGACCTAAAACCATAAGCATAACCACGATGTCGGTTAATGGATAACCATAACCATAACCGATCGGTTATGGTGGTTATTGGTTATTCGGTTTTGATGGTTATAGTGGGTCGGTTATGGGTGGTTAACCGTGTATTTAGCTTAGCTAAAAATAACTTAATTTTTTTAACATGGAATAAATTGTTATTGCATATTTGTATATATTAGTATATTACATAGTATTAAAATATACATATAATCTATAATATTAATACCAATTATTATCGAATATTGAAATAAAATGATATGATACATTTCATAAATTCAAATAAAAATCCAACCAAAATCACAAAACGATATGAAAAACCTATAAATACTAAAAATCTTTAAGAAACAACATCAAATATTAAAAATATGGTGAAAAGTCCTAAATCCTACAAAAAATATTACATGTCGGTTCGGTTCGGTTATGGTGGGTATGGAGAAAATGATAACCATAACCGACCCTCTACTTTCGGTTTTCAAAAAAAACCATTAACTGACCCACTGGTTTTATATTTGGTTCGGTTTTTTCGGTTCATTTTGTCGGTTAATTCGGTTTTTTGCAAACCCCTATTTGAGTGTACAACTTTAACCCGTACTAAGACTCATTCTCGTGGGGTACGATAATACTCACTAACCATTGGGTTTGCGAGTTTCCTCGCGTGTATCAGGGTTTTTCATTTATGATAAATTTACTTTTTTGGTACCCATGACCTGAAACCAAATCTTAAACTCATTCCAAAAACCGATATAAAATGGGAGTTAATTTCCACACATCGCTCCCCTCTATCTCTCTCTATACATACATAGATATATATAGGTAGAGTGAAAAAAGACGTGAAAATAAGATTTAGAGGTATGAGAATAGTAGAAGCCTATAAAATATCAAACAAACAACCATATTAGTAATGTCCCACTAGTAGAATTAAAATATCAAATACTATTGTTTAATGATTATTATTAGAACCTCCCTTAACCATTCTATAATATAAATATATTATAACCAACATGATCAACAACCATCAAATAAATTGTCAACAAAAATCACTCATATTCTACATGCAATAATTTTTAGCATATCTTACAATGTATATTATATAGTCATATTCTCCAATCTCCATCACCTAGTAGACAGCAAAATATTTAGAGAAAATGACCTGGAATTGCTCATAGTGTTATGTGTGTGAGAGAGAAAAGATTATATTTAATGCAATACTTGATTTGTCATATATATAACAGCTGTATAGAATCTAGAAAACAGTTGTATCTCTTTGCATGTTCTCAATAATTGGCAATTTTGATGTTTTTGCTTTTCTTGTTCAACAAAGAACTGCAACACCAATCAATGAATGGGTCAACCAATAAAGGCCCTGACTTTGACCATTCAAGAACATGTTTGACCCATATCAAAAATACCCTTTTCAATACAACTGTATTTGATCATCACCATGCTAAATCAGTGAGTAAAACTATGGACAATGCTACAGTACAACCTCTACTGCATCTGAGTACAATTTTCAAAGCACTAGAGTAGAACCCTCATCTCATTGTTTCCAAAACTTTGACCATTTTTGTCTCCAACATGACAAATTTTCAAGATTTTGGTCCAATTTCTTCAAGCTTCTTACAAATCTGCTTTATGTCTGGCCGAAGAGAAGGCGAAGGCGAACAACAAGCCAACGAGAGCTGCACAAATTTGATAATAATATCTTCATTAATGCGACTCGACCCATCGTTATCATCTTTAAGAACATCAGGATGGAATAAATCCGACATCCGGTGATCCAACATTGCGTTTCTAATCGCGGTTGGCAGATATAGATCTTGATCAGGGCTTGCTTTACCGTTAATCGGTTCCTTACCGGTTACTAGTTCAAGTAAAATGACCCCGAGATTGTAGATATCAGTTTCGGTACTTGAATCTTTCATTTTAGTCATCTCAGGTGCTTTGTAACCCTCCGCCGCAGTATCTTCTAGCATTTCTTGTGATGCTGCTGAATTCATGAGAAGATGCAGGCCAAAATCGGATACAAACGGGTGATAATTTCGGCCCAGAAGTATGTTTTTTGACTTGAGGTTTCCGTGGATAATCGGTCTTTGAAGGCTTGTATGAAGATGAGCTAATCCTCTAACAATGCCTGTTGATATCCTATGAATGATTTCCCATTTGTGCGAGTCGCCGTTCTCGTCTGCTCAGTTAAATCAAAGAAACATAAGCTACCGATTGAATATACATTGCAACTCGTTAAAAGAACGTTTGGATTTGCGTTTTCAAACCTTTGGACTAAACTGGCAAAATGGCCCAAACCACAGGGACTAAAATGGCATTTAACCCTATAAAATAAAGAGTGAATTTCAAGGATTGTCCTTTATCTTTATACCCATTTTCAGGCGCTATCCTTTATGTTCAAAATTGACGAGTTTTGTCCTTTATGTTTTCATATCATACATGTTTTGTCCTTTAGGCCTAACCCAGTTAGTTTTTTCAGTTAAATTTGGTCATATGCTTTGCACATGAGGGCATTTTTGTCAATTCAAAGATAAGTTCAACGGCAAATTTACAACTCAAAGCTTCTGCAACCTTTGAATTGACAAAAATGCCCTCATGTGTAGAGCACATGACAAAATTTAACTGAAAAAACTAACGGGGTTAGGCCTAAAGGACAAAACGTGTATGATATGAAAACATAATGAACAAAACTCGTCAATTTTGAACATAAAGGATAGCGCCTAATGGGTATAAAGATAAAGGACAATCCTTGAAATTCACTCTAAAATAAAAGAGAAAAGCATGAAAGTGGCAATATTTCTAGTGCGTTATATCTCTATGTAATGTAAAAGAAGAATCCACATCAATAGCCATCACTTATGCGACACAAATGGCATGTAACTACTTTTGCTCACGTATCAGACTTTATGTTATTAATACATAAATAAATACATCTTTACATGCCATATTCACGTATTTCATGGCTATAGACATGATTCTTGCGAGCCGCGACAAGAAAAATGGTTTTTTTCGCGATTTTCTCTAAAATAAAATTGTACTCTACGATAATAGAAATGATACTTGTTTCTTACAGTTAAAAAAAGTTAACTGACTTGACATTCTAAAGGAAAATGTTGGCCCCAATTTGATACACTTGGATGTATTATAATAAACAGCATGTGAAGGAAATTAAATGTAAGTAGAAAATCAAATAAAAACAAAGATCCAAATTGATGACTAAAATGACCCAGCAGACCTCCCCACATGCATATATCATATCCAATCAAAACACCCTTTAAAACTAGAATAAATCCATTTTCTATATGAAGAAGACTGCCAGGTAATAATAAACTAATAATTAAGATGAATAATTTAATTATTATCTGAGTAAAGACATAATTGTATTATTGTAACCACTCTCTATTAGTAGAGCCAAAATTTGACTTTTCAATGCCAAAAAACTCATTCTAGAGTATGAAATTGCTAGTCACAAAATTGGCAACAAATAGCTACCCATCAAACAGTCCTAATCTTCAAGATATCTTGTTTAACTTTTTAGCATATAGTAACTAATGATAAAAATAAGGAAAAATTACAAGTTTTGTACTTTATCTTAATAACACTTATCAGGCGGTGCCCTTTTTAACGAATTTTGACAAGTTTTGCCCTTTACAAGGAATTTTGTTGCACGTTTTGTCCTTTAGGCTTAACCCAGTTAGATTTTCTTGTTAAATCTTGTCACCCAAGGGTATTTTAGTCTTTTTACCCGTTTATTTCAAGAGTCAACCCTAAAATATTTTGTTTTATTCTTTTAAATAATATTAAATAAATGGCTAAAAAAGACTAAAATAGCCTTGGGTGATAAGATTTAACAAGAAAATCTAACTGAGTTAAACCTAAAGGACAAAACGTGCAACAAAATTCCTTGTAAAGGGCAAAACTTGTCAAAATTCGTTAAAAAGGACACCGTCTGATAAGTGGTACTAAGATAAAGTGGTATTAAGATAAAGGACAAAACTTGTAATTTTTCCTAAAAATAATGTTTTAAAATGTGCAGAAAGAAATATGAATATAAAGATTCATGTAAACTGTGAAGCACAGAGGTAAAAAGGTAAAAAAAAAATGTACAAGTCATAAAAGGTTAAATCTTTACCAAAGTAAATAAAGTTTTAACCCTCTTGACATGGGTAATGTACAACAAGAAAAAACATATTGCATCAAATTGTGTTACAGTACAATCACTTGTTACATTTTACATGCATAAACTGCACCAAAGGTACCCTACTGACATAAGTAACTAGTGCTTGCACACACTATTTTCATCTATTTTTTTCATGAATTATTCAACTTTCTTGTTTTTTCAAAAATTATCATTGCCTAAAAAAGGACTATTTCATTGAGAATCTTTAAAGAAAACCCAAAAGTAAAAATCAAATCTGTATTCATCATACCCAACAAGAACATTATTTCATTAAAAATTCTTCAAAAAAAAAAACAGAGTAAAAGTCAATTTTTTTATATTTTAATCTTACAAATCAACAAATTAAAGATAAATTAAAGAAAACCCAAAAGCATGGTTGTAAAAATTCCGACTAGGTGCCGATTAATCTCTTATTAGTCGCCGATTAATCAAATAAATCCCGATTAATCCCCATAAATCCCGATTAATCGCTAGTCCCACCCCGCCGCCCGACTAGCGATTACTACACACTACCCAAAAGTAACAATCAAATCCTTATTTATCATTACCCAACAAGAACATTATTTCATTAAAAAAAATCTTTAAGAAAACCAAAAAAAAAAGACTTAAAAATCATTTTTTTATTATAATCATACAAATCAACAAATTATTAAAAATAAATAAGATTATGTAGAGAAAATAAGAAATCACCTCTAATAAACTGAGCCAAATTTCCTCTCCTGTAAAAAGGATGAACAAGAAGCTTTTCACCTCTAGGCCCAGAATAGAACCCACAAAGAGGCACCAAATTAGGATGCTTAATAGACCCCAAAAGTTGTACAACATGCATCATATCTTGTACCTTCCCAGTAGTACAACTACAACAAGCTGGCCTCAAGAATCTCAACAACAAAACAGAATCACCCAACAAATTAGCTCTATACAAAGTCCCATAACTTGACTTCCCAATCACTTCACCAGGAGCATCCAATATGTCAAAACAAGTTAGATCTTCACCACCTTCAAACTTAATAAAATCCCCTTTCATCTCTACTACTACTTCTTCTTCCACACCACTTTCTTTAAACTCAGTGTTTGCTTCTTTATCCCATGACTCATTTGTTTCAGACCCTTTTCTTCTACACACACAAATCAAGAAAAGAATAACAAGTAAAACAAAAGATGAACATAATGTCACAATCAATATAATAATGTGTCTTTTCTCCATTTGGGCTGGAATCTAATGGAGCTACAGGATCTGGGTTGGGTTCAAAGATTCAAACTGACCCCATTTGATGAAAAGAAATGGGGTTGGGGGGGGGGGGGGGGGGGGGATCTGGGCTGGAAGTTTGAAACTTGTTTGGTGTTATAAGAATATTATTGTTGGATTGTATGAGAGAAGAAGGTTTCTTTCTGTTCTGTTTCAAGAGTAGACAGAGAAGAGAATGGATGTGGGGCATTGTCTTATTGGAATCAATATCATTTTTTTCAAGGTGCATTAAAGAAACCATTAAATAATGCTTTTTTATAACATTGGAAGGTGCTAATTAATTTTGTAGATGTTTATTTTTATTTTGAGTAAAATGCACGGATAGTCCCTGTGGTTTGGTAAAATTTCACTCTTAGTCCCCAACTTTTGGAAATTATACCCTTGCTCCCTGTGGTTTGACAGTTTGTTACGCGGATAGTCCCTGGAGTGGATGGGGGTTAGTTTTCTCAGTTAAGTTGGTATGAAATGACTATAATACCCTTAATATAAAATAAAATAAACAAATCAAGTATTAAATATATAAAACATATATGTATATACACACACTTACTTTTAGATCTGAAACTCATCCTTATCATGTTTATTTTCAGATCTGAAACAATTGACTCATTTATGAATTCTTTTCAAATCTGATCTTGTTCGAAATCAATAGAAAATTTCAAAACTTTACCGATTCAAATCGAAACTTGTCAAAACAAACTGAATATCAATGAAACGTGTCTAACATTCACAAACAATACATCGAAACAATTGGAAACTCGATCAAATCAGTCTGAAACAGATCAAAATGTTCAAAACTCTATTCGAAACAAACTGAAAATCTACCAAAACTGATCCGATCTCACCGAAAAAACAATCAATTCAGTACGTAATCGATCGAAACTTGTCCGATTCGCAACACGATTACACGCAGAGCCACTCACCATAGCCACTCACCTCCACCTCCAGCCACCCCTACCTCATCCACCCCCACCTCAGCCACCTAAACCTAACTCCTTCAACCCTTAACCTGTTAATCGACTGAATTTACCTTTTATGTTAACATTAGCACCCATCATCACCTTCCTGTTCACCAATACTGGAAACCCTATGAACAAATCAGATCCATCCATCGCTGTTGCAGATAGATCCGACCACTGCTACAGTTACCATCGTCTCCAACCATCTTCTAGGGCCTTTTATGCGTCTCTCTCTCTCTCTCTCTGATTGATCTGTCTCTCTCTCTCCTGATTGATTTGTCTCCCTCTCTTGTCGTTTCTCTCTTTAAATGTGGTTGACGGTGAGTTCTGAAATGGAGGAGGGAATTAAGGTGGTAGAGATGTTGATGGTGGTGGAGTGGCAGGTGGTGACGGCTGGTGTAAGTGGTGGCGGCAGATGGTGGTGACTGGTGAGTGAGTGTTTGTGTGTGCGTGAGATGAGAGAGATACAAGGGTTTAAAGGGTTAATGTTTTAATTTAATCCTAAGGGTATATATTTAATACTTCATTTGTTTATTTTATATTAAGGGTATTATAGTCATTTCACACCAACTTAACTGAGAAAACTAACCCCCATCCACTCCAGGGACTATCCGCGTAACAAACTGTCAAACCACAGGGAGCAAAGGTGTAATTTCCAAAAGTTGAGGACTAAGGGTGAAATTTTACCAAACCACAGGGACTATCCGTGCATTTTACTCTTTTATTTTTTTAACAAGAAATTTAGATTAATGACGGATTACTAGAGTATTATCGTGTCACCAGCGAAACCACCCAATCATATCCATCTCCACTAGGCAATAATGTCTCTAAACCAATTCAGAATAAAACTCAATAAATCTGAGAAAAACTCACCTTGTGGGAATCAAACCCACAAACTAATGGTCATGAGTCTTATCCCACCCACATGATACTACTAGAATACAATGCCATGGGTAGTTGTTTATTTACAGGTTTTATAAAATATTTGTTGTCGGTTGTTCAATATTATAACTTATATGGATACATTCTGATTTTAAATAAGTTTTATTAGTTATTTTGACATATATAAAAATAGATTGGTTTTGGTTTTCGGCCTTTTTTTAAACTCTTTTAAAGGCTACATGTTCAAGCTCGACTTGAATTATGGGTTATTGATTGGGTCAATAAATTTTTCAATATAGTGTTTCAGGGTTAGAGCTTTAAACGAGTCGAACCGGGGTGAGATCGGACTTTGTTGTTTACAAACTGAGTTGAATCAGCTTGACTCATTTATTTTAACGAGCTGAAATGTTGAAATTGGAGTTCAATTCGTCAAAAGCTCGAGTCAGCTCATTTATTTATTTTTTATATTTTTTATTAGTTTTTAAACACACACACACATATAAATAGATATAATAATTTTAACACACACATCTATACTATATAATAAAAGAAACCAACTTTAGGACACGTGTCACTCATTGAAGGCGTCTACATTTTAATTTCCTGCATTTTTATACTTATCTTATATCAATCAATTAATTAAATAATAAATAATCAATTAATATTAAATCTTATCTTACTTTGAATGTCGGATAGAATCATTCTATTTAATCTAATAATATATTATCTTCAAATTTAAATTATAAATAAATTAAAGATTTTTTAAATAATAGCACAAAACAATAATCTTAAACTTAAAAAAACAATAATACGCTCATATAAAAAATTTAAAGTATAAACAAAATATACAAAATAACTTATTAGACATTAGATCAAACTTTAAATAACACTAATTTGGAAGAGAAGCTTATAATATAATTTTGTTTTTGATTTTTCAAATTAGGGTTCTAATCAATTCGAATTAAACTTAACCAAGTATATGACTTGATTCGAATTAAACCGAACCAAATTTATGTTTTTTTTAAACGAATCCAATAGCATATTATTTACTATACAAAATTACATTTATTTAACCCGTGTAATACATGGTGTTTTTAAAGATATAACTTTTTTATTATTTAGTATATATTCGCCTCGCTTGCTGTATACGCATATAATGTATATATGTGTGGACGCTCGGAGGGCAAAAGTGAAATTGCACTAATTTTAACATTATTTTACTAAGTTCGTTAAAATAACGTTAAAAGCGGAGGATCGTTAATCATGCATCATCATCATGTGGTGGCGTTGATAGTAGAAAGACAAAAGGGAACATGCACTAATCGGTCTTTCTCCCGATTGTTGAGTGTTGTGTGCCTTATATCCAAGGCTTAATGCAAAACTACTATCGAGCCGGAGCTCTCACTGAAAGCAGTCTCTCTATTCCTACGGCCTACGGGGTAGAGGTAAGGCTATATACATCTTACCCTTCTCAAACCTTATCTTAGCTTTGTTATTGGTGGGATTTACTGAGTATGATGATGATGATAATGATTTAGTATATATAATTGGATTTATTGAACCTGTATAATACACGGGGTTTATAAAGATATAACTGTTTTATTATTTAGTTTATAAAATTACATTTATCCAACCCGTGTAATATATAAGGTTACAAAATTACATTTATTTAACACGTGTACTACACAGTGTTTTTAAAAGATGTAACTTTTTTTTTATGTAGTATATATAATTAGATTTATTCAACCCGTACAATACACATGTTTTTATTATTTGGTATATAAAATTACATTTATTCAGTACAATACATGGGGTTTTTAAAGATATATTTTTTTTATTATTTAATATATAAAATTACATTTGTTCAACCCGTGTAATAAACGAGATTTTTAAAGAATAATTGTTTTAGTTTAGTGTATAAAATTACATTTATTCAACCCGTGTAATACACGGGGTTATAACCTAGTAACATATAATTTATAAACCACATAATTTTTAATTTATACACACACGTATATTAAAAGATTAGGCTTTAATTGAAAGGGATGACCATGTCTTGGCTAGGCCTTGACTCGATTAAAAATGAACTCATTTCGAGCAAGGTTTTTTCAAATTTTTTGAGGGGGCTTTGAGCAAGTCTTTAATATAAAATAGTGTGTATGGTGTTTTTAAAATATAAAAAGTATAAAAAGTGGTTGTGAGTGAAGGAGAGAGAAAATGTTACTGTTCATCTGTATATTTGGGGGGACACTGTTCACCCCCTATAATTTTTTAATATATTTTGAAAGTGGTTGTGAGTGTAGGAGAGAGAAAAGGTAATAATAAAGGTATAAAAAAATATTATTTAATTGAAAAAGAGAGAGAAAATGTAGTGTTTTTTAGTGTAATTTAGGGTGAAAATATGATGGAATGGATGTGAATGCTCTAAGTCGTGTGCTTTTTTATCAGCCCAACCCAAAACTAGAAAAAGTAAAATATAGCCATCATGGCTACTATTTTCTTTCTCGTTAGTCATCCCATATGGGAATATGTATTTCTTAAATAGATTTTAGAATAACCTGTAATTTTGGTTCCTCATATTTGGTCATTTTTGTCACTTTAGTCCAAAACTCAAACATTTTACATCTGGGTCCCTGTGGTTTCAATTTTATTACCATTTTAGTCTAAAAGTAAAATCAGCTCAGATTTCTAAAAAAATCCTGATTTTTGTCCTTTTTATCAGGGGTAAAATGGTCATTTTTAACATTAATATATAGAAATAAAATTTTGAAAAAAGGGTAAATTACTTTGGTCTAAACACCACTCTCTCATCTCTTCTCTCTCTTAAATTATCAGAGATCCACCCAAACCCTCTTAAATTAACAGAGATCCACCACACCACGATCACCCTCCTCCTCCCTCTCACTCTCGTCTTCTCGGCGAGGTTCTTCGCCAACACCACACCTTCACCTCCACATTCACACTTAGCAAATCGGAGAGAGAGAAAGGGAGTTAGGGAGAGAGGGAGTCAGTGAGAGAGAGAGACGAGGAATTCCGGCGACTGGAAACGACCAAATTCCACTTCGCGAAAAGAAAGCAACGGGTTTGGTACTCCCGGAACCCTAACCGTTCAAGTAAAACAGTCGTGTTGTGTTCCTGGGCTCGGAATGAACAGTAGCAAATTGGGAGCGGGCTCCACGAAATCTTTACGGTCGTTATCTTTTGGCCCGTCTGCTCCCTCTTTAAGTTCCAGTCTTTTAATTAGGAAACGGGGATAAGTTTAATTCATGAGGGTACAGGTCGGCCGATAGATACAATTTTCAAATTTCATAAAGCAATTCGGAAAGATTTGGAGTTCTTAGACGTTGAATCGGGAAAACTAAACGACTCAAATGAGAGTTTTTACATCAATTTAATGGTAGATTTCGGTTGTTAATTGTGGCTTGATTGTTGTTAATTTTGATGGTTCGTTTATGAAATCAGGGTGAAGGGGAGTTTCGGGGGTGGAGATAGATGGTGGTGGAGGTGGTGATGGACGGTTGTTTTTTTTTTTTTACAGAAGAGATCCAGAGAGAAAGATGTAGAAGAAGAAGTAGTAGTGTATTTATTTCTTTTAAATAAAATAAAAAATAAAAAAATGACCATTTTACTCCTGAGGAAAAGGACAAAAATCAGGATTTTTTTAGAGAAATCTGAGCTGACTTTATTTTTGGACTAAAATGGCAATAAAAAGTAACCACAGGAACCCAAATACAAAAGATTTAAGTTTTGAACTAAAGTGTTAAAAGTGACCAAACCTCAGGAACCAAAATGACAGTTTACTCCTGATTTTAAAACATCATGTTTAAGCCTATATATTGTTTTCCATTTTTTAATAATGTGAATGGACATAGTGGAGTCTTTTATTTCACAAGCTTTTTGCAAAGTCATCCTAGTCATCTAGTTTCATTGTGAAAGATTTGCTCTTTATGTTTTGAATTTTGGGAATCCCTTGGAGCATAGTGAGTGGGAGTTATAGAGCATGTTATTGGTAGGGTCAGCAAGCTATATGCACTCGGTTGATTTTCAAATCCAGATCGTGGTTTTGATGTTGAAATTGAAATAGCCAGAAAGTGGTCCTCAAGCCCAATTTTGATATCAAGTTCAAAACACCTTACTTTTGGACCATTTTAGTTTTTATAAATATTTATACATTCTAACATTTAAACTTTATACATAGTTGATGTATATTTGTAAAAGAAAAGGCAAGTAAAACTATATAATTTACGGCTTATCTTTGATTTCCTCATTGTTGTAGGCATGTCACATTAGTGGTGTTGTTTATACCCGAACCCGAATAATTAGATGGAATCTCGTTAACTTGAGCCTATTTAAGATTTAACCCGGACACAACAGTTGGTATTTGAATCGAGAAATGATTATGGAAAAGGTTAATTGGTTGGGGAAAGTTATCTTACAAAGTCTCCTAAATCTAAGAAAGGTACAAATACACAATAGATTGCAAAATATAACACAACAGATCAAAAAATCTAGCACAATGGATAAAAAATATAGCATAGCACAATGTTAAGGAAAAAAAGACACCATGACGAAAAAAACACAATGCCAAATAAAAACACAAGGATCTAAACAAAAATTCTTAAATGTACAAGCTAAAAACAAAAATACATAGTAGTTTTAGTGGCTTTGGCGCAGTGTGGAGCTTTAATGACGCACTCTGCACGCTTACATCATCGCGAGGGAACCACCTTTGTATATTTGACCTCGTGTGTGTGGTCCATGACATGGGTCGCGTGAGTCATGGTGGGTCTAGAGATAGGGCGTGTGACCTAGGTTGACTACATCTGGCGCGAGCTAGACCTACTGCGGAGGCACACTTACGGTATAGTTTTATTTTCAAATCACGTTGTTTTATTGATTCATACATTATATTATATTATAATATATATATATATATATATATACACACATCACACTAAATACAGTTAAGTTTTGTATTTTTATAATTTGGCCATACACTTTTACCTACTTTTCTTTTTAAGGGTGGAGAGAGTGGTCAATCACTATTAGGGTGTTTGAGTTATTCTCTAGTCAATAATGTCATGCATGTCAAGTCCCCACTCCACTTCCCATTTTGCACTCAATCACTAGCAATGGTCAAACACATGGAGAGTGGTAAACAATTTTTTTTTTAAAAAGAAGATAAATTTGTGATTTTTTTTAACAGCAAATTTGGATCACTGATGGACCACTGGAGTATCATCGTGCCACCAGCGGAACCACCCGATCATATCCATCTCCACTAGGCATAATGCCTATACATCAATTGTAACGCCCTGCGTCCCTAAACTTTTGGCTTTTGTCAATATTGGCCCCTATACTATGTAAACTTGACACTTAAGATACTTTGTGAATCTTGATGCTATGAATCTTGAATCTTGGTGATACTTGATACTTGATTCTTGAAACTTGATTCTTAATACTAGATTCTTGATACTTGATTCTTGAGACTTGATTATTAATACTAGATTCTTAATACTAGATTTTTGATACTTGATTCTTGAGACTTGATTCTTAATACTAGATTCTTGATACTTGATTCTTGAGACTTGACTCTTGATACTTGCTGCTCGATGCTTGATTCTTGATACTTGGCTCTTGATACTTGGTTCTTGACTCTTGAGACTCGTGAAACTTGAGACTTGGTTAAACGAGAGACTAGAAACTTGAGGCTTATGTAAACTTGGAAACTTTTGTGTTAAATAAATAATCTGGTTATGTAACAATACCACACAATAATACGCAACGCTTAATCTAACTCGCAAAACGAAACAAAGACGAAAAAGTTACAAAACAGATTGGATTGTCCAAATGGGCATCCGATCGGATGACCATCCGATCGGAGGGCCATTCGACAGAACAACCATCTGGTCCAACTCCTGCACCGCCTTACTTCACCTCTAACACTATAAATAGGACCTGTCACATCATTCTTCACTGATGTGACAGAGCCCTCCGATCCAGACGCACGCACTACATTTTTCTTCCATTCTAGGCCGATTCTTGTAAGTTTTCTCTTAGATTCTTGTACAACCTTAATCACTACACAATTCTTCATCTAAATCTCGGTCGAATCACTGATTTCCACCATGAAATCCTCAAGATCTGGACTCTTTGGAGGTGATGTCATCTCGGTTTAGTGAGTATGACGTCATTCCATCAAAGTCAGTCCAAATCCGAAGGATTTCACTAGATTCTTACACGTTTTCTGCAATCTAATCATAAACTAAACACTTTTGGTTGATTTCATACGATTCCTTCAAGTTTTCTTAATTTTTACTCAAAAACGATGGAATCTAGATCCAAAACAGGCTTGGGACTTGTTCCTTAGTCTGGAGTCGGCTCGATGATGGATTCCCACCAAAGAAGATGACTGGAGACACGGGTCAGACATGAAACTTAGTCAAGAACAGCCATCCGATCGAACGGGGTGATTCCTATCCGATCAGACAGGTTGAGCCTTGGTGAGTTTCCGTTGTCTTGACACGTTACCACGTCGTCTCTGTTAAACCCAATTGTGACAACCCTCATAATTCCATGTATCCGTACAATTTATTAATGATAATTAAAGTGCTAGATGACTGTGCTGAATCACTTAACTACTTTCTGATTACTGTGCTATATTTACATGTGCTTGTTAACATACTAGTGGTGTACGGAAAAGTTACTAAATAGTCCGGTATGCTTTCCTGAGTATTGAAAATTAAAAATGTTACAAAAATATATATATATATATATATATATATAGGACACATTACGGATTAACTAAGCACTGTTGATGCAGATTTTGTGTCCGATGCTTGTCGAATAGATTAGTTATTATTTTACGCTGAATTTGTAATAGTTAGTGAAACGGTCAAACGAACGTGTATTGACCCGCTCGTTTGAAGTGGTCAAACGAGAGGGTTATTTGTTTGACCGTGTGTGTTTGCAAGACAAGGGGTGTGACTATAAATAGAAAACCCTTGCCATTTGCAACACTTGGAGATTTTAGGAGGTTGGAGACCTCACCGGGGAGAGATCACCACTTGGTCTCTCCCGGAATGTATACTCCTTTGGTATTAGTTCGGTTATCTTGTAATCGGGCCGATTTGTAATGTTATACTACCGGATTAATACAAAGAAGTTGTTTGTTTATCATTGCTAATCTCTTCAGTCTTTGAACATAATCACAAGAATCACGGACTTTATGTTTGTAATTGGTTTGGTTCGAAGGATGTACCATCGAAGGATTGCATTGATCCTTCGATGATGAGCTCGATAGATAGCTTTCGATAGATGGACCACGAAAGATCCATCTTTCGTGGTACATATGGATCATTCGAGCTGTTTGTGGTCGAAAGATGATCTTTCGACCAGTCTGCATGATCCTTCGACCAGACCTGCTGTGTTCGGGTATAAATACCCGTGTGTTGTGTTCATTTCGGAAGATGACAGTTAACAGAGAACACACACACTTAGAGAGTTTACAGGACTGATTTGTAAACATTGAGCTGTAACCGGACCTTTCATACGTTTAATACAAGTGGTGTTAATCGTTGAGTCTTGTGTGTTGATTATTTGCGTGTTCTATCTCGGTTTGCTATTCCGGTTGGATTCCGCACAACCGGAGTGGTTCGTATACAAGGATTAGGCGACTAGATCCTCCCCTAGCCGGACCTACAAGTGGTATCAGAGCCATGGTGCCCGATTTAGTAAATCTAACCGTTTACTAAGTCACATGTGCTCTAGATCTGTGATTTTCGTGACTTTTGTTCAAGATCTAAAAATGGTGAAAATGAGAAAAACTCAGATCTGGACCTGAATATTCAGATCTGTGCGGAAACAAGTGTTCGGTTTTATGTTTTTCACCTATATAATCAACTTATCATCATCAAAAATCAAAAATACAAAATTTTCGTCAAATCTGCAAAGTTGAACAGTGGCTGTGTTCTTATGTTCTTGAAGATTCGAAAGATGCTTGAAGATTCGAAAGATGCTTGAAGATTCGAAAGATGCTTGAAGATTCGAAAGATGACTACTTCGAAAGATGATCCTCGACAGATATCCTCGAAGGATATCTTTCGGAAATTGAACTCGAAAGTTTGTGAACTCGAAAGATCCTCGAAAGATATACTCGAAGGATATCTTTCGGATATCATTCGACCTTATTCATCCTTCGTTGACTCCTTCATCTTTCGAGCATCAATCGTCGACTGAAACAGGGGCTGGTTATCGAAGGAGAAGAGGGCAGTGGATGGTTTGTCTGGTTTGGATGTGGTTGTCGGCTGCAATTTCTGATGTTTATTAATCGAAGAGAAGAGGATTATGTTGCTGCTGCTGATGAATGTTGATTGTTGCTGGATATTCGATTGAACAAGAAGAGGTGGAATTTAGAAGATGATGATGTCCGATTGTTTTGAGTTTGATTTAGAAATCGGCTGGATATCAACAATGTATTTTTGAATGTGTTTGGAGAAGTGTATCGCAGGAGAAAGAGGGACATAGACGTTTGAAGATGATGGCAGCTAGGTCTTGTTCTACTTGGGCCCCCTTGTGCGAGACTAAAACTTTGTTTGGAGTTGTTGGACTGATCAAAAGGCCCACCTAATGTTTGAAAGCTGCTGATATATTTTCTTATGTCTTGGGCCTCTAATTGAAAGACATCAAATATAGCATGGTGGGCTAAGGATATTTGGGTTTCAAATGTTTAATCCGTTTCACTTTTGGGTCATGAGTTCAAGATTATATTTGAGCCAAGAATTTTAAGTGAGTTGCAAAGTGGGGGTCGGGTATTTGCGGATTTGAGTTAAACGGTGCTTCTAAATTTCAACGTCGATTTTGAACGGGTTTTGAGAGCGCGCGGGATGACGCGGATCGAGATGAAAACAAGAGATGATGAAAACTTGATTATTTGAAAAATGTGGGGTAGTCACGGTTACCGATGCAAATGTCAAAAATGGTGACGTGACTATTATGGGCCAAAAACCAAAAACAACACGGTATGTTCACTTCCGCACGTCAATGTTTATGATTGTTACCGGTTATTCGTAAATGTTCGAAAGCATTTTGTTTATTGTCATAGTCTCGCATTTGAAGACGAACGTATGAACCTTGAACGCCAACACCGGTCCTAACGAGTTCACAAAGTCTTTGGAGGGATACAAGTCGGATCCGATGGGGTACTAGGCGATATTGCTTTATCAACTAGAATATGCAACGAAGAAATCCTTTTTGTTTATTGTCATATTCTCGCATTTGGTAACGAATGAATGAACCTAGAATGTCAACACCGGTCCTAACGAGTTCACAAAGTCTTTGGAGGGATACAAGTCGGATCCTACGGGGTACTAGGGGACGTTCTTATTCAACTAGAATATGCAAAGAAGAAAGTCGTGTTCGTGATTTTTCGGAACCGAGAACATTCAATAAAGATTGACGACAGTTCCGCTCAGTGGAGGGAATTGGTGAACATTTGACGACAGTTTCTTTGAAGTGGAAAGAATCTGTTAAGGTTTAGAGATTTTACCAAAGAAATGGGGGGATAAAAATATTGAATTTCTTCGGTAAAATTTCTAAACGCAATCACAGGTGGTAGAGTTTGTGTTGGTGCACTACATCTGTCGACTTCGTCTTGTATCGAGTCTTACTCTAGTTAGAATAGATCAGGGCACGTAAAACGAGAGTTAGAAAGATTTCGCTTGAAGTTATGTTTTGTGTTTGAGATTTCGCTTGAAGCCTCAAGCGAAATCATCATATCAGATTTCGCTTCAGTATGTTCCAAGCGAAATCTTCAAATCTATATATAGGGATGTTAGGTCAAGCGAAATCATAGATAGATATAGAAGTTTTGTAAGAGAGTTTTCCATACCGAGGTGCTGCCGGTGTGAGAACTGATTGTAACTGTTGTCTAATCAATACAAATCAGTGTTAAAGTGAAGATTAAGCTGTTTACACGTCAAATACTTGTTTTCCGCACCTGTATTTGATAGAATTCTTCTGAACCGACTTGTTTGGATCCTCAAACCGATCCTACAATTGGTATCAGAGCTCAGGAGGAGGAGTTCTACAAAATTCAGCTGAAAAGATGATGATTAGTCTACTTCAACAGGCCGTCAAAGAAGACATCTTCATACTACTTCAACATGACAAAACATCACAATCAATATGGGATGCTCTAAAAATCAAAGTTGAAGGCAGTACGAGTATGATTAAAAGCAAGAAGGCATTGCTTAAAAAGGAATTTGATTTATTCACAAGTTTGCCCGGAGAAGATACAAAGAAACTCATTGAACGATATTGTCACTTAGTGAGAACAATGTCAATGATGGGTATTAAAAAAGAAAATGATGAATGGGTGGATAAACTTGCTGATGCATTACCTCAGAAAGAGTGGGGAACTTATTTGATGATATTGAAGAATACTGGGGTTTATGATAGATTGTCGATATCTCAGTTCATTGAAAAGATTGAAAGTCAGGATTTGGAACAGCAGAAGATTGCGAGGATGAACAGTCCAAGTGGTCAACAGGATGTAAAGATGTACTACAAAGGTAGTGTTCCAGTTTCAGAAGCTGAGAGAAGTCCGAAAATCCAGACTGCGTTTAGTGCTGGAGATTCTACAGAAAAGATTGATCAAAGCTCAAACAAAAGCAGCAGTGGATTCTCATTTTATCCAAGTGTCAATCCAAAGACTTCATCAGAAAATTTTCAGTCTCAAAGCACAAAGATGGGAAATGGTTGTGTGATTCAATGCAACATAGCTCTAAATCTTCCAGAAGGTCAAAGTTTTTCTGAAGACATTGCGAAAGATCATATGGCATTACTTGGTTCCGTACTTATTTCATATGAAGGATTAGTTGCTGGTCGAATTGGAAATCCTATGCTTACAAAGGAGGATTATGATCAGATAGATGCTGAAGAGATGGAACTAATGGATATCAAATGGTGTCTTGCAAGTGTTCTGAGACGTGCTGAAAAGTTCAAGACAATTACCGGGAGAAATGATTTTCTTGATGCTTGTGTTTCTACTTTAGGTTTTGATAAATCTAAAGTTACTTGTTTCAGGTGCAGGGAAAAAGGTCATTTTAAGCGGGAATGCAAGAATAGAGAAGTTAGTGGTGCTCAGAATCCATTTGGGAAAGATGACTACTACAGAAAAGCTATTTATCAGCAAGTTGGTCAGTCACAAGAATTACAGACGGCTCATGGTAGAAAGATTGAAGATTCAAAGAGAGGATGCTTGGTAGATTTCAACTGGAGCAATTATATATCTTCTGACAGCAAAGCATACACAGTTGATCAAGATGATGAGAAATTACCTGAAGGTTTCAATTGGGATATGTTTGTTGATGAAAAGGGTGACTTCAAAGCTTTCATTGCAAAGATTGTTAGAGAACCAGATTTATTTGCAACATGGATGAGATCCATTGGTGAAACAATGAAAGAACAGTCAGTTACATCTGAAGAAAGCTCAGAAAGTGTTGATGCAGATTCACTAAGCACAGATGAAAGTGTGCTGAATGATATTTCTTCAGAAAAGGAAGTTACATTTGATCAAACACCATCTGATTCTGGTGTATCTCAAGATGATTCTGACAAATCTGCACAGTTTGATAAAACACCGATTGAGAGTAGCAGTGATGATGAAGAAGAGGAACATATTAATGTGGCTAAACATCATCTTTCTCCTGAAAGTTTTCATTTTTATTTTGCAGATCGTATGGAGAAACTGAAGGAGAAACAAGCTGCTAAAGAACAACAATCAAATGAGGAAGTTAAAGTAGTTGTTGAAGAAAAGGTGACTGAAGCTGAGAAAGTAACTGATGAAGAAAAGGTGATTGAAGTGGTAAAAACAATTGAGATTGAGAAGATTGTTGAAGTTGAAAAGCCTTGCAAGAAGTGTTTGGAAGCTTGCAAAAATTGCGAAGAAAAAGATGTGACTCTGTTTAATAGAGAAAAACTGATAGAAAAGTTACTATCTGACATCAGTTATGTAAAAGAATCGTACAGTGTGCTGAACAGAACTGTGACAGGTCTTCAAACAACGAATTCTGAAAGAGAAAAGGCTTTAACGATGACGAATTCTACGTTAATGGCAAAGCAAAAGGCGATTAATCATTACATCGAAGAAAATGCTAATCTAAAGCAAGAGTTGGAGAAAGAAAAGATTGAGAATGAAAGGATCAGAAGGTTATTACTGAGTTATTCTTGTTCTGATTATGTTATTGATCGAGTTTATCCTACTGTTGCAGGTTTTGAAGCATTTCAGGATGAGAAGCAAAAGAATGAGACTGGTAAGAAATCGACTGTTAAATATAACAAGTGTCCGCCTCCTATCTGGGAAGGGTATTCTCCTAGAAAACCAAATGAGGAGCAAGTCGAAAAAGCAGTCAATATAAAGTTAAAATCCGAGACAACTGACGTTTTACCAGATAACATTGATATCACGTTTACTTCGTCTGATACTGATCATGAGTCTGAGTTAATCAAAAAGGTGGTCGATCAGGTGTTGGATACGGAGGAGGTGTCTGAGTCAAAGTCTGAGTCTGGGTGTTCAAGTTCGTCAGTCAAAAGTTCAAGTTCGTCAGTCAAAAATTCACAGTCGTCGGTTAAACGGTCTTATAGTAAAGAATTTTTGTTATCAAAAGCAAATTTGGATGATGAAACATTTAAAGTTGCATATACTTTAAATGGTTCTGACAAATTATACTCTGATGAAGAGTTTCCGATGGATAGTGTTAGATTTGACAAGATCAAAAAGGTTTTCAAAATCACAGAAATTAATATTTCTGACACTAAAAATTTAAATCTTAATGAAAAATCTAAAAAATACACTTCAAGAGTTCAACAAAGGTTAAACAAGAAAAAAAGGGAAAAAGGATTACAATTTTAGTTCTGGTTTTCAAAAGAAAACAAACCAAAATTGTAATTACAAAAGAAAAGGTTTAGGTTTTATTCAGAAAGAAAGTTACAGAAAGATTAACAATTCTAAACCAAAAACAGAATTTGTTTCAGGTGGAAGTGTTGAAGATGAACAGAAGAAACCTTTCTGGAAAGAAACAAACCAGGAGTTTCTTGTTGAAAGAAAAAGAACAGGAACTGGAGTTTTTCATTCAAGAGACATTCCAAGAGATACAAGAACTTGTTTTCAATGCCAAGTTGTTGGTCACATTGCTCACAATTGTCCAAACAAAGTCAACAAAAAACAGGGAGTCTCTGAAAAACTTAAAGAAAAAGTGGTTGAAAAGAATGATTTACCAACTAAAAACTTCAAAACTGTTGAAAATTTAAAGAATGAAGTTGGTGAAAATTCTAAAAGATTGTACAAAAAGAAGGCAAAAGACAACCAAACATGGGTTGTTAAGAAATCGATTGATAGTTCTGACAATGAATCTGATTCCACAAAATCAGAGGAGTCACAAAATGAGATTAATGATTTGTTGAATGATGCTGACATTAAATCTATGAGTGTAAAAGAGATTCAACAAATGGTTGGTAAAATAGAAATCTCAGATTTTGATATTGAAAAAACATTCAATGGAAATGTTAAGAAAATTTTCAAGAAAATGCTTGATGGGAGAGTAAAGGGGGTTAAAGATTTTTATGCAACTAAAAAGGCAACATATAACCCTACTGCCCAGGAATTGGAAGCCACCAAGTCAAATAAGACTTGGGTGGAAGTTTGCTTTCCTTAAAGTCTTAGGACTTGCCGGAGATCCCAAGTTTATATCGTGGATCAGGAATCGGCATCTTTCTAATGTTTGAAGATTTTGATTGAAAGTTTTTGATAGCGTTTGAATGTTTTATAGGTTGTATGACTACGCCGGAGCTTCCAGGTTGGTAAGTGTGAAGCAGGAATCGGCATTTTGATTGGTAAAATGGTGATGTAGATGTAACATTCCTACAAGTGGTATTGTATTCTACATGTGGTAATTTTTATTATTGATATAGATGGTGCGTACTTGCAAATGGTTAATCAAGGTCATTAGGTTGAACTTGATTGGACCATACTTACAATTGGTATTTCGAATAGACAATGTGATGAACCACACTCCAAATCTACAAATGATTATATCATAAAAAACTTATTTTCCGGAAAAATCATTTTGATTAAAACAAACTTAAGTGTTTTGAAATCTAAATGAGAAAATAGTTTTGTGATAGGGGGAGTTCTGATTGTTTATGCCGAGTGAATGGCGATTTGATGCGATTCGATATCAGTTGTCATTTTTATTGTACAGTTTATTTTCAAATTTCCTAAAATGTGTTTGCATTTTAGGGGGAGTAAATTTTTTCAGAAAATCCAAAAACATTTGAAAATTTGAAAAAGACAAAAACATGATAAGATTCAAAAATGAGTTTTTGTTGCATATAGAGGAAATGATAGTACATCAGTGGACTATCACAACATGCTAAAGAAATGTAAAGTAAATATGTGATAAACAATCTTACTGTGGATATGTCAGTAGGTTTTTGCACATTTAGTAGATTGTGACGAGATATAAACTAAATTTCAAACTTGCTTGTTCTGTGGGTTAACACAAACTTGGATATATAGGTAACCCCTGAAATCTCGTTTGAAAGGTCTCTTAATCTGATATACTAGGTCTTTATACTCTATGATATCTGGGGTATTATTCCGGGACTTCTGCTGAACGGTAGTTCTGACGTAGTCCCTGGCTAATACTTGCTGCAATGCTTGAAACACAGCATTAAACCCTCAGCATGCTGAAACAATAAAATTGATATATGCTGCTGTTGTAAGCAAAAAGATTCTCTAAAGGGAACACACCGAAAAGTCGAAGCCGATATCTCTCTGCGTATACGGAAGTATCGATCTGAGATCCCTCGGCCCTCGCACACCTAAATTATATACAGATATCATTGTAGTATTCTCACCTGTAAGACTGATTATTGAGATTCTGGATATGGGAGTATATTCAAGTAGTGGGACACACGGATAAGTTCAAGTGATTAAAACATTAATAACATATCTCGAAACAATTGAACTTTGTGTGAAAATTTAAGAGGACAAACATACTGACAATCTAGGTAAATTGTTTAGAACTTAATATGAAATGAAGCTTAATGGTGTTAGTGATCTGTCTCAGAAACTGATATGATCCTCTTGCACAAACTCACAAAAATATTGTTTGTAAATATTTCTTTATTGCATTCCTTTACAATCAAAAATTACAAAAAGATTTTTAGTGTGTTTTAGCATAAAATTTTGAAAAATTCAAAAAGTTTTTCTACAACTGATATTGAATAGCTGATTGTCAAAATTTCAAGTGCTAAACATGATGACTTGGTTGTGAGGGGGAGTGAATCTTAAAATGTCAAAAAGGTTTGTTAAAATCCTATAATTGGTATTTTTAAAACCTTCATTTGGTTCATCAGTTAGTGATGATAAGAGAGAGTTATCTGATTATATCAGATTGTTGGTGCATTTAACTTGTTAAATTTAGAAAATTTATTTCTGGGTTAAGATTGTTGCAGGTGAGCCAGGTTAATTCATTCAAAGCTTATGAAAGTCAAACTCTGATCATGAATCTAAAAAGTTTGCTAGCTGTTGATGCTGATGAACTTAAGGAATCAAGAGATCTGATCAAGAGAATTAGATAAAAGCCAGGCAATGATCTTGTAAACAACAGACATTGATCCTAAAGCAGATGTTGCTGAAGAACAAATGAATACCAGCAAATCGTGAGTGGGAGTCTGATAGAGCTAGGAGATTCTGGAGAAGAAGATAGAGAGAAAAAGCCCAGAGACTGATCAAGAATGAAGATGTGAAGATACAGTATTGGTGTGACTCGATAGTCGACTCGTCAACATCTGAGGGGGAGTCTGTTGGTGCACTACATCTGTCGACTTCGTCTTGTATCGAGTCTTACTCTAGTTAGAATAGATCAGGGCACGTAAAACGAGAGTTAGAAAGATTTCGCTTGAAGTTATGTTTTGTGTTTGAGATTTCGCTTGAAGCCTCAAGCGAAATCATCATATCAGATTTCGCTTCAGTATGTTCCAAGCGAAATCTTCAAATCTATATATAGGGATGTTAGGTCAAGCGAAATCATAGATAGATATAGAAGTTTTGTAAGAGAGTTTTCCATACCGAGGTGCTACCGGTGTGAGAACTGATTGTAACTGTTGTCTAATCAATACAAATCAGTGTTAAAGTGAAGATTAAGCTGTTTACACGTCAAATACTTGTTTTCCGCACCTGTATTTGATAGAATTCTTCTGAACCGACTCGTTTGGATCCTCAAACCGATCCTACAGTTTGTGATTTTCTGGTGATACAAACGGTTCGGCGTGGAATGTTTTGCACATACACATATTTGAGGATTTTAATTAATTCTCCAGCCAGCGTGAAGGGTTTTGCACGGAAAAATACAGGTTTCTAAAGTCTACAGTAGTTACAAAAGCGCTGTTCACTGAAGACCTGGGGAATCTTAATGAAAGCTGATAGTTCAAGGCTGAAGACCTGCAGGATTCGGTTTTGGGTTTGATGTTTCTTTGGGATTTTACAGGGATCTGGGGGTAACTCAATTCGTTGAGTTTGCAAACGATGTACTTGGTCAAGCTGACTTCCTGAGTACTGATGTTGAAGATCCGTAGTGCATTACGTGGTCAACTTCACAAAGGCGAGACAATGAGATCTGGATGTAGTTCAACTAAGCATGCTGGTTGAGCTTGCAAGGGATACACTTGGTCTAGCTGACTTTCCTGAGTGTTGATGCTGAAGATTAAAGTGCATTACTTGGTCGATTCCACAAAGACGGTTTACAGAAGACAGTTCACCAGAAATCTCTATCAATGTAGTATGCTTGTATGAAATAGAGTTCTTATGACAAGATCAAGACTTGATGCAGTTCTTAAAGATTGGAACCCTTATCAAATGCCGGTTGGAGTATTGGAAGATCAGCGGAAGATCGGTCAATTGAGGAAATTGCACAACACCCAACACGGATACGCGTACTTTAAGGGGGAAATATTTTACAAGGAGCGTCAAGATACTACTTACCTGGATCATCGGTCAAGGGGGAATTTGTTAACACAGAGAAGATGAATACTTGACTGAAGATCGATTGCAGTTGCATTTTCAGCATTCGACAACAACGGACAAGGGGGAATTTGTTGATGCAGATTTTGTGTCCGATGCTTGTCGAATAGATTAGTTATTATTTTACGCTGAATTTGTAATAGTTAGTGAAACGGTCAAACGAACGTGTATTGACCCGCTCGTTTGAAGTGGTCAAACGAGAGGGTTATTTGTTTGACCGTGTGTGTTTGCAAGACAAGGGGTGTGACTATAAATAGAAAACCCTTGCCATTTGCAACACTTGGAGATTTTAGGAGGTTGGAGACCTCACCGGGGAGAGATCACCACTTGGTCTCTCCCGGAATGTATACTCCTTTGGTATTAGTTCGGTTATCTTGTAATCGGGCCGATTTGTAATGTTATACTACCGGATTAATACAAAGAAGTTGTTTGTTTATATCTAATCTCTCCCGTCTTGAACCGATCTCACAAGAATCACGGTTTCGGTCACGAAACTCGGTCCTACAAGCACCTTAGCGGAACAACACCCAACCGAACAACCGGACTTTAACCGGAACACAAAAATATTGTTAAACACATTGTTTTATTTTTCTAAACTAGTTATGGCTCCCGAACACCCTAACACACTATATATTACATAACACACTTAATCCACCAACTAAATCACCTAAACTTCTAACTAGTTAAACTAATTACCATTGCATCCCAACTAAACCAAACCCTTTTCACCCAAATCGGTTAGGAGACAAGAAGGACACCCCCATGATTTTAGTTAATTGTTTATTAGATGTGTTAGGTACTTAAGAAACACATGGACTAATGGTTAATAAGGTGATGGAGGATTATAAGTGTGACCAAGAGACTTGAACCACCTTCACCAACACCTTCAAACTCTCTCTCCCTCCTCCCTTGTCACGGCCGTGAGCCACCACCACCCTCACCATCATCACTTGATCATCTTCAACCAATCTAAGGGCATACATAGGCGTTAGAGATCATACAACGAAGCTCGGTGTGTTCGGAAGTTGAAGGACCACTCTCATCTTCTTTTATCCACCACATTTCTTCACTTGAACTTCCCTAGTCTTGAACTAGTGGTAAGAACTTAGATCCATTCATTATTCATGTTATTTAAGTGGTTAATGTTGTGTAATGATCAAAATGTTAAGAACCCTAATGAATCTTATGAAAAAGTCTTTAACATAGAGCTAACTTAATGATGAAATATTGTTGAAATGTGATGAAATGTGGTAGTAGGATGTTGTAGTGAACATGTTGCTGATTACTTGATGATTTACTTGTTAATAGTGATGTTAAAGGTCGTTGTTGATCACTAGACATGTTAACGGAACAAATAGATCATGCGTTAGAACACAATAAGCTGAAAACAGCTTCTGTCCAAGTATTTACAGCCAACTTCAGTTGGCTGTAACCAGATCATAACTTAACAAAAACTTGACTTTCTTGAGTCTACAACGTGTTATTATGAAATACAGTTCTAATGGCACTGGAATCATTATTTTTGGACTTCGTTTATTATTTTTAAAGGGTCGTTTTGTAACTGCAGCTAAAGCTGCATTTTTACTGCTGAAAATATGTGTTACGTTCTTCATCATAACTTGAAATCTGTATAGAATCAGGTCACGAAATTTGTACTGTAGATGGAAACTGATGTTGTAGTAATTCTCCCACTGGAATTTCATCAATCGGACTCACAATGAATTTTTAATAAATTATTCCGTGGACTGTAGTCAGAAAAAGATCAATCTGATTGCAGTCCGGAAAATGATTTTTTTATAAAATATTGGTGATGAATTGGATCCCGATATTTTTACACAATAATATTTGGATCGTTTAAGATATTTAGTAAAAATTTGGGAATTTTTGGAATAAGTTAACTATTTTATTAAAATGCCCGAAAACAGCCCAGTTTTGGATATTTAAGTTGAAATGACGTAAGTAGTAATTTGCGTGTCTAAATGTCGAGTATGTTATCTGAGGATGATCTAACATGTTATATGTCAATGAAAGTAATATGTGCAATATCGTATGCTTGTTCTTGAGTAGCTATAGGTGGACTGTTTATATGAGCATGAACTATTAAAGTAAATGCATGTTATGTAGTAGATACGTGTAGGAACTTTGTGCTCTATTTGAAACCACTAAATGACTAACTGGTAATAATATTAGGACGTGATTGACCGACCTTGACTGTTAGCTATATTTGAGAATCTAACCGAGCAAACCGAGGTGAGTTCACACTTTTCTACAAAGCATGGTAATTCCCGGTGGGAATGAGAATGGGTTCAGGAATGAGAATTCCTCGTCCTGTTGGGACGGAATTAGACTTACTGGACTAGAACTCTATCAGCGAAGTCCCTCCCTTTTATATCGACTTAATCGCCGAGGCTATGGAGAGCGGGTCACTAGTTAATAGTGCTATTAGGTTTAACAAACCTCACACCGTGCCAGTCGGACGGGCGTGTACTAATGGACTATGGCACGTCGGTGATGATAGACACCGACGCTAGGGTACAAGTAATATTCGTTAGTAGTCGATATGATAAACGAGTCTGGTGGTTTAAATAATGGGGTAGCCCCCACTGCCGAAGTGCCGGGCTGGATAGCCAGGGAAGGTGGACATGGGATGGTTAACTGATAAACGTTTTCGAACTATGGGGTAACCCCCACGGCTGGATAGCTGATTAAGATTAAACTACGTTTTTGGGAAACAACTCTAAAATGGACAACCAACCGTGAACTCACTTAACTTTGTTGTTGACTCGTTGTTACATGCTTTGCAGGTCGCTAGATGCTATGGGGCTTGCACATGGAGGTGGTCGTTGTGGGATGCGAACCGTTATGTCCTGTACTAAATAAATAAACTTTATGAACTTATGAAACTTATGTTTTGGGTCTTTAAACTTATGAACTATGAACTTATGTTTTGGTTTAACGTCATATGCTTCCGCTGTTTAAATTGAACTTGGTTAACTTCCTTTTGGTCACCAATTGTATTGTGGTTGGTTTTATTTACATAAATACGTTGTTCAATATGATTGGTGGCTCGATCCTGGTCATGTCACACCTCCAAGCGGTGATACTCCGCATGGTGGATTTTGGGGGTCTGACAGATTGGTATCAGAGCCATTGGTTATAGTGAACTTGGTTTTAAAAAGGGAAAGGCTTTTTGATAAAACCAGACTATAACCTGTACAGTGCTCAATGATCCACAACGACGCTTCACTCCACGTGCAAGACTCGACACAATAGGTGGTATGATTTATGTTATATTGTCGGTTAGATAGTTCACACTGTGCATTAGTTAACGTGATAATTGCTATTTGAACCTTGTGTGCTTACTGTCTCCTATCGTCCCACACTTACGCACTTTCGCAACACTTTTCTCACTTACGTTGCTTCGTTATGAAGATCATGAACGGACGCGGAGAGCGTATCAACCTCACTCAAGCCCAGTTGACGACCTTGATCAATGAACGAGTTGCTGAGGCACTCGCAGCTGTCCCTGCATGAGGTATAACCTGCCATATCAACCCATCTTAGGACGTTTAGATCCTACCTTCGCGAACCCACTCTTGTGCTTAACCTTGTCTTTTATTCTCGCGCGAGAGGTCAGCATGCTCAGCCTCCTGTTTCCACGTTCAAAACATTCATGGATTGCCGACCTAGTACTTTCAGCGGCACAGTAGGAGCTGTAGGTCTTCTTCACTGGTTCGAGAAGCTCGAGTCTGTTTTCAAGATGTGTGAATGCCCTGAAGATCGTAGGGTGAAATTTGCTACTGGAACGCTGGAAGGTGCTGCGTTAACCTGGTGGAAAGCACAGGTTCAACTGCTTGGGTTGGCGGTTGCTAATGCCACCCCATGGAATGAATTCAAGGAAATGATCAAAGAGGAGTACTGTAGTCGTGACGACATCCACAAGCTGGAGGTGGAATTTTTCAATTTGAAGATGACGGGGTCTGAGATCGAGGCATACACGAAGAGGTCAAACGAGCTGGTCATCTTGTGTCCTACAATGGTGGACCCTCCCATCAAACGTATTGAGCTGTACCTCAAGGGTCTTGTACCAGAGATTCAGAGTCACGTAACCTCAGCTAATCTTGGCACCATTCAACAAATCATCAAGTTGGCTCACCGTCTCACCGATCAGGCAGTTGAGCAGAACAGGCTGCCCAAGCGTATTAGCGCTGCTATTACTGATGCCCCCAATGATAACAAGCGAAAATGGGATGGAAATTCGGGCAAAGGCTCTACCTCTGTTCAATATCAGTCTCAGCAACGAAGGACTGAGGACCATAGGAGCCCCAGTCAGCAGCCTTCTGGAAATCTAGGGCAGGGTGGATACAAGGGGAATCACCCCAAATGTAATCGCTGTAACTTGCACCACAGCGGGCCATGTAGTAAAAGCAACTGTCATCGATGGAACAAGCTTGGTCATGTTGCAAGGGATTGCAGGAGTCAGCGTCCAGGGAATCAGAACCGGCAGCATCAGCAAGCCCCACCAAATCAACGCTAGCAGCAGCAACAACAAGGTAACAACAAAGGGTGCTTTCAATGTGGTGCTGAGGGCCATTTCAAGAAAGACTGCCCCTAGCTAAATCAGAACCAGAAAAACAACAATCAGGGGAATGGAAACGGAAATGGGGGAAACAACAATGGTAATGGGGCAAGGGGTCGTGCATTCGTGATTGGTCAGGGTGATGCAAGGAACGATCCCAACGTTGTTGTTTTGGTCAAAAATTACCGAAGCAATTAAGTGATCAAATTAGTTAAGTGAGGTAGTGTGCTAAAATGTGTGTTGAAAATATGTTGGTTAAGTTGTTTGGAAAAACAGTAATCAGGATACCGCTCAGGATATTGAGCTGTATCTACGATCAAACAATGAGCAAAAAGTAAAGGGGGTGACACAAGATATACGAGGAAAGCCCTTGATCAATCTAGATCGCCGGCATAAAACCTCGGGAGCTGACAATCGCAGCTGCCTTGTTCTTCTTATTGCTTTAAACGTCAGGATACAGTGCAGGATATTGACCAGATCGCTAAGTGTTACAACGCTTTTGTGCGAAAATGAAAATTGCTAGAGAACCAGTGCAAGAGTGTAGTGAGTGTTGATGTGATGTCCTATTCGATCTGATATACCTACCTATTTATAGTAACGAATTACAAACGAAAATTCCTATAAATATGGGATGCTCCGAATATTCCATTCTTAACGTTGTAGACCGAGTAATGCGGCTTCAACGCCTTTATTTGAACGACTTGGACCGAGTCTTCCGCGGAATGAGTCCTTGTGAACGTTGCTAGCTTCTAACCCGCGTACCTGCACATAATCCGTTAGTGATCCTGAGGATACCATTCAGGATGTTACCAATATCCTGAATCAGCATCCCGGATGTGAACAGATATCATATAACCAAGATATAACCCAAGATATTTCTCAGGATATGGGCTTAGAATTTCACCCATAACAATTGTCCCCAAAAATGTTACCGTTTAGTACCCTGCCACTAACGGTTACATTTTTCATGGAGATCGAGGCAATTAAGAGATAAGGCCCATGATGTGACCGTTTGCAACTACTCAACCTATATTTACTCATTGCACCCTATATCTTCTCATCCCCATCTCTTTTTTAATCACTACCGATAAGGAAAAAGGTAAACATTCTCTCTCTAATCTTCATCTTCATCCTCCTTTTCCGGTCAAAAAATCAGGCGATCAAATGCCGAGACAGACAAGATCCAGTTCTGGTGATTCGGCTCCCACATTTATCCAGCAGAATCTTCTCCAAGAACCGGAGAAAGAGATATGCTCTTTTGATAGTGCCCACTTGTCGGCTCTCAAATCCTCCGGTATCTTTCCGAAAGGAACGGTATTCCGGCCGTTCGACCGGGAAATCCGGTCGGATATGGTCTCCAATGAGTGGTTGTGATTTAGTGCCTTTCCCTTCACTTTAGGGTTACAGTTCCCCTTTCCAGACTTTATCACCGAATTCTTCAACATTACAAAAATCTCTTTTAGCCAAACAATGCCGATGCTTTGGCGTGTTCTGTCCGTTCTTGACCAGATCAAGAAAAACCACCTCCCTGATCTTTCTGTTCATGATCTCCCCCTAGCTTACCGGCTTAGATGCCACGGATCAGGTAGATTTTTGTTTTATTCCACCTCCGGCGACCCGCTGATACTTCGTGCCACCAGGAACGAGGAGAATTGGCAATCTAAGTTCTTCTTTGTAAAAAGAGACTCAATCCCTGGTGGAACGGAATATCCGGTGAAATGGTTGAAAAAGGGTAGGATTTAGGGTTTAAGGATGATTTTTCCTCTTATCATGTTCCATATCCTGAACTGATCAACTTTCTTTTTTCTGTTGTGCACGCAACTGATTTTAGGAAGATTGCACCTCCCCTTGTTGATTCACAAAAAAGGATTGACGCCATCAGACTCCTTCCAGAGGCTGAAAGAAGTTTCAACCCGTCTCCACCATCTCCAAGTCCTCTTTCTAGTGCAAACATGTCTGGTAAGGATCTTGCAAAATATCCTGTACATACATGTCTTTATTTGATATACTTAGGAGAAATTTTACTCCCTGTATGAAGACCCCAGCAAGGTTCCAGTCTACCTAGACCTTGACGAACTTGATAGCTACCCTACTCCAGTCACGGTCAAGAAAGAGACCCCTGCTGCCACCAGCTCCAAGCCGCTCCCGGCTCCTAAGGCTAATCCGAGGACTCGTGCTTCCACAGCAAAAAAAGAGGAAAGGTCCTAAAGTCAGTGCCCCAGGTCCAGAAGGGTTCTCCTACGATGAACTTAGCTTTTCTGACTCCTTAGAGCCAATGACATCCTTCCTCAACAAGGTAATATCCTGCTACATATCCTGCACATATATCCTGATAGGATATCCTGACAGGATATCCTAGTTAATATATTCTGACTCATACCTGAATTTGATGTGCAGGGCCTCCAGCATTTGCTCCACCTGTACAATGATGCCTGTGGTACTGCTGTACTCCATGAAGCCAGGATTAAACAGCTCGAAAGTACCGTTGCCGACCAAGGTGCCATTGCTGAAGCAAAGACCCGGCACTACGAGGGCATGCTGAAGAAGGTCATCCAAGATGCTGAGCTCAAAATTGCCACTGTCCAAATGGATCACGAACAGGCAATGGTTTCTTTCCGGGAAGGAATCAAAGCCTTTGCTATCGTGTCCCTGCTACAAGCACGCATCAAGATGGCCTACGAGGCCAAGGAGACATGCCTTGTATGCCCATCCTGGCCGGTTGAATCCTGGGTGGCCAAGCTGAAGGAGCTTGGAGGCAAAGCTGTGCCACTTCCTGCTGAAGCCGGAGAATCCTCTAAGTCAGCAGAGGAGGTAGACAAGGCTGGAGATAAGAAGGATGCTGGAGAGGATGCTGGGACAGATGCTGGTGAGGATGCTGCTCAGGATGCTGAAGCTGAAAAGGCAGAGAAGGTTGGAGAAGATGCCGCTGCGTAAGGGCATTCAGGTGGGCAATGATGGATATATGTGCCAAGGCCGGAGCCCACCTTTTTAAATTTGATTGTTGGCTTGTAACCTCAAACAATTTACTTTTCCTGCATTTTACTTTTCTTCACTTAAACAATGTGATGGCCATTGGTGGAGGGATCCTGAGTTTCAGGACAAAGCCCTTGGCCATCATCGTTAGTACATTTTGCTTTTGAACAATATAACAGTTGGAGGTGGATGGGTCTCAGTTTGAGACAAAACCTTCAACTATTAAGTACATAGGGTAAGAAACTATTTGTGCTCTTGGTGGATGGACCTTGGTTTAAGGTGAAACCAAGAGCACATCTTTTGATATGTTAATATAACTTTCCTTTAGCTTTACTCTTGTTATTGCACCTTTATTACATGAATTTTACTTATAAAGATAGTTTTGTTTGATCATATTTGGGAACCCATTGTAAGTGTATCCTGAAAGACATCCTGCTCAGGATACTGAAATACAATCTATAAATTATCCAAATAAAAAGGAGAGATCATACCAGAGATTCTTAAAGAATCAATTTCAATCTTCCATCATAAGTATGTCCCCAGTGCCCACCTACAAACTTGGATCCATCCTTTGAATAGTATAATGTATGTCCCCTGTGTTCGACACAGAAATGCAAATGTATTCACACTTTGGCTTGAATAAATTCCGAACACCCCGAGGCAAAACCCTTGATATCCTGAAATGAATCCTTAGCATACTGGGGATAAACCCTTAATATCTTGGGGATAAACCCTGATATCCTGGGGATAAACCCTGAGTTTCATGCGCTACAGGCGAGAGTGTATAAACTCCAAATCTTAGAAAGGTGAAAACCTTTAAACCTTAGAGAGTATGAAAATACCCTTTCGTGAGAGAGGGTGATCAATCCTCATATACCTTCAGGATCTAGGATATAGCCAACAGTAACGAAATTGTCAGCCACTTTTACATGAACTGGTCCCGCTACCTTGAACTATACCTAGATAACTTGCGCTCCAGGCGAGGTGTTTAAACCCAATTCGAAAGAAAGGTGAATACCTTTAAACCTTTGAAGGGATCAGGATCCCTTAAACGTGAGAGAGGGGGCCAATCCTCTAATCTTTCGAGTTATCCTGAGTGCATATCCTGGAGCTATATCCTGAAACATATGCTGCAAAACAACTGTAAACTAAGGTGGGTGTTAGCTTGGCTAACACCCCTCCGATGCTTAAGTCAGTATTGGGTTCAAGATAATAAACAAATATATTTAAAAGAGATAGAATACATACCATTCTGAGATAGAAATTAAATTCTATTCTTACTTGAAATAGAGCTTTAAGTGTATTGCATTCCAGGATCTCGGTAGCATATCCCCTTCCATATTCTTGAGTCGATATGCTCCTTTCCCTGCTTCTGACTCAACTTCATATGGTCCTTCCAATTTTGGAGCTAGCTTGCCATCGGCAGGATTAATGGTATTTTGAAAAGCCTTTCTTAGCACCCAATCACCAACTCGAAATCTCCTAGTCCTTATATTCTTATTATATGCTCTGGATATTCTTTGTTGATATGCTGCCATCCTTAGCCTTGCTGCATCTCTTTTTTCATCTATAGTATCCAAATCTCGACATAAAGCTTCAGGATTCTGTTTAGGATCCTGTAGGATAGATCTTGCAGTAGGTATCGCCATTTCCGTTGGAATCACTGCTTCTGCTCCAAATACCAAGGAAAATGGGGTTTGGCCGGTTGCATTCTTTACCGTTGTCCTATCAGCCCACAAAACAAAGGGTAATTCTTCTGCCCATCTTCCTTTTTTGGCTCCAAGTCTCTTCTTTAAGTTATTGACAATTATCTTGTTTGAGGATTCAGCTTGTCCATTCGCTTGAGGATGTACCGGAGTAGACGTGATCATTTTGATTCCCCAACTCTTGCAAAAGTCAGCAGTCCTCTTGCTTATAAACTGGGACCCATTATCACAAATGATTTCAGCTGGTACCCCAAACCTGGTCAGGATATTCCTCTTTATGAAGGATACTACTTCTTGGTCTCTAACTTGAACAAATGCTTCAGCTTCAACCCACTTAGAGAAATAATCTGTCATTGCTAGCATAAAGACTTTTCCTCCTGGAGCTTTTGGTAACTTCCCTACTATATCCATCCCCCATTTCATGAATGGCCAAGGGGAAGCTACAGGATATAGTGGTTCAGCTGGTTGATGTAGTATGTTACTATGCCTTTGACATGCATCACACCTTCGAGCATATTCTGCAGCATCTTTCCTCATCGTTGGCCAATAATATCCTGTCCTTAATACTTTTGAGAACAATGATCTGCCCCCAGTGTGGTTACCACAATCCCCTTCATGTATATCCTGAAGTACTTCTTTGGCTTCAGGATCCTCCAAGCACCTCAAATACGATCCTGCAAGAGATTTCTTGTATAAAACATTATTTATAATAGTGAATCGTGATACCTTCATCCTAAATGCCTTAGGATTTTCATCTCCGGGGATGTGTCCTTCCTTGAGATATCTCATGATTAGAGCCGTCCAGGATTTAGGATCCTTTTCAGGATACTCTGCTCCAGGATCCTGAATACCCGCTACTTCTTTATCCTGGTACCTGTTCAAGTGTAAAAACATCGAAATATCCTGCTAATTTTTTGAGAATATCGAGGTATTCGATTAATTTCTCACCCTTAACTGCATAGGATCCATTAAAATGGTTAGTAATTAATAAGGAGTCAACATATACTTGCAAATTCTTGATACTCATATTCTTAGCCAATTCTAATCCTGCAATTAAAGCCTCATACTCTGCTTCATTATTAGTAGCAGGGAATTCACACCTAATAGCCTGGGGTAATATGTCCCCCTGTGGCGATTTTAGTAGTATTCCCAATCCTACTCCTCTTACATTAGATGCACCATCAGTATATAACGTCCAGGATCCTGAGGATTCTCCTAACTGTTGGACTTCTAGGTCTACCTCATCCTGAATGTCACTACTGAAATCAGCCACAAAGTCAGCTAAAGCCTGAGACTTTATGGCATTTCTAGGTTCATATACTAAATCATAAGCACTCAACTTTACTGACCACTTGGCCATCCTGCCTGACATCTCTGGTTTCCTAAGCACATTTTTGACATGATAATTTGTTTTAACATGAATCCTATGTGTCTCAAAGTAATGTCTAAGCTTCGTTGATGCCATAACTAGTGCTAGTATCAATTTTTCTAAATGAGAATACCTAGTTTCAGCATTTAACAAACTTTTACTGACATAATAAACAGGATATTGCTGACCTTCATGATCCTTTATAAGGACGGCACTTACAGCATTCCCTGATACTGCGAGGTATAGGGATAGTGGTTCACCATTGTAAACAATGTGGCAAAAAGTTTTGAAAATAGAAAACCGATTAACGATTTCACAAAGATTTTTAGTAAAGAGAGCACCACTTGCCCCACGGTGGGCGCCAAATTGTTTTGGTCAAAAATTACCGAAGCAATTAAGTGATCAAATTAGTTAAGTGAGGTAGTGTGCTAAAAAGTGTGTTGAAAATATGCTGGTTAAGTTGTTTGGAAAAACAATATTCAGGATACGGCTCAGGATATTGAGCTGTATCTACGATCAAACAATGAGCAAAAAGTAAAGGGGTGACACAAGATATACGAGGAAAGCCCTTGATCAATCTAGATCGCCGACATAAAACCTCAGGAGCTGACAATCGCAGCTGCCTTGTTCTTCTTATTGCTTTAAACGTCAGGATACAGTGCAGGATATTGACCAGATCGCTAAGTGTTACAACGCTTTTGTGCGAAAGTGAAAATTGCTAGAGAACCAGTGTAAGAGTGTAGTGAGTGTTGATGTGATGTCCTATTCTATCTGATATACCTACCTATTTATAGTAACGAATTACAAACGAAAAATCCTATAAATATGGGATGCTCCGAATATTCCATTCTTAACGTTGTAGACCGAGTAATGCGGTTTCAACGCCTTTATTTGAACGACTTGGACCGAGTCTTCCGCGGAATGAGTCCTTGTGAACGTTGCTAGCTTCTAACCCGCGTACCTGCACATAATCCTTAGTGATCCTGAGGATACCATTCAGGATGTTACCAATATCCTGAATCAGCATCCCGGATGTGAACAGATATCATATAACCAAGATATAACCCAAGATATTTCTCAGGATATGGGCTCAGAATTTCACCCATAACAGTTGTGATGGGTAAGTTTCTTCTGGATGATTTCTTTGTTACTGTTTTATTTGATTCGGGTGCCGATACTAGCTACGTGTCCTTAAAAGTTAGTCAGATGCTTAAGCGTATTCCAACGCTTCTAAACACCAAACACACGGTAGAGATAGCAAACGGTAAAAGTCTTGAAGCCACACACATAGTTAAGGGCTGTAACCTCGTCCTAGCTGGTCAGACCTTTTCTATCGACCTCATTCCTATCGTTTTGGGTAGTTTTGACGTTGTCATTGGGATGGATTGGTTATCTCAACACCAAGCGGAGATTATTTGCAAGGAGAAAATCTTCTGTATCCCTCGTTCTGGTAAAGAACCCTTCGTGATTCGTGGCGACAAGGGTGGTGCTGTTGTAGGCATCTTCTCCTTCCTTAAGGCCCATAAGTGTTTGCGAAAGGGGCACACCGCTATCTTAGCCCTCGTCTCCGATTCATTCGCAGAAGAAAGGACGATAGGAGACATACCTATTGTACGCGACTTTCCTGAGGAATTACCTGGTCTTCCGCCTCATCGTCAAGTTGAGTTTCAAATCGAGCTAGCTCCTGGAGCAGCGCCCATAGCTCGAGCACCTTATCGTCTAGCTCCATCAGAACTTGAAGAACTGTCCACGCAACTACAGGAACTCTTGGAAAAGGGTTTCATACATCCTAGCTCTTCGCCTTGGGGAGCTCCAGTGTTATTCGTGAAGAAGAAAGACGGTACCTTCAGAATGTGTATTGACTACCGCGAACTCAACAAGGTGACCGTGAAGAATCGTTATCCTCTCCCACGCATTGACGACTTATTCGACCAGTTGCAAGGGTCGAGTTTCTATTCCAAAATTGACCTAAGGTCAGGTTACCATCAACTGAGAGTCCGAGAGGAGGATGTCCCTAAAACAGCATTCAGGACTCGTTATGGGCATTACGAGTTTCTGGTTATGCCTTTCGGATTGACGAATGCACCTGCAGTCTTCATGAATCTCATGAACAGAGTGTGCAAACCTTACCTGGATAAGTTTGTCATAGTTTTCATCGACGACATCCTGATCTATTTGAAGAGTCAGGAGGAACACGAGCAACATCTGAGGCTTATTCTGAAACTTCTTCGAAAAGAGTAGTTGTATGCCAAGTTTTCGAAATGTGACTTCTGGCTTCGCAGAGTCCACTTTCTAGGCCATGTAGTAAACAAGGATGGGATTCATGTTGATCCATCAAAGGTTGACTCGATCAAGAATTGGCCTGCACCCCGTACACCAACAGAAATCCGCCAATTCTTGGGTTTGGCAGGGTATTACAGAAGATTCATCAAGGATTTCTCAAAGATTGCGCAACCTCTCACTTCACTGACTCAGAAGGGTGTCACCTATCGTTGGGGTGATGCACAGGAGTCTGCATTTCAACACTTGAAAGATAGACTTTGTAGCGCGCCTATCCTCTCATTGCCTGAAGGCACAGATGATTTTGTAGTTTATTGCGACGCTTCCATCCAAGGACTTGGTTGCGTGTTGATGCAACGTGACAAGGTCATTGCCTACGCATCACGCCAACTTAAAGTTCACGAAAGGAACTACACTACGCACGACTTGGAATTGGGAGCAGTTGTTTTCGCACTTAAGATATGGAGACATTACCTGTACGGTACCAAGTGCACCATTTACACCGATCACAGGAGTCTCGAGCATATCTTCAAGCAAAAGTAATTAAACATGCGACAACGCCGATGGGTCGAGCTCTTGAACGATTATGAATGCGCTATCAAATACCACCCGGGCAAGGCCAATGTTGTGGCCGACGCCCTCAGTCGAAAGGATACTATACCTAAGCGCGTACGTGCGTTACAGCTTACCATGCAATCTAACCTTCCCACTCAGATTCACGATGCTCAGGTTGAAGCATTGAAAGCTGGGAACGTCAGGGCTGAGTCCTTAGGAGGATCGAGGCAGCGGCTAGAACAAAAGGAAAACGGCGCCTACTATGTTAACGGACGCATCTGGGTTCCACTTTATGGAGACTACGTGAGCTTGTAATGGATGAAGCACATAAGTCTCGTTATTCGGTACATCCTGGTTCAGACAAGATGTACCACGACCTCAAGACTACGTATTGGTGGCCGGGTATGAAAGCCCACATAGCAACCTACGTTAGCAAATGTTTGACCTGTGCGAGGGTCAAGACCGAATACCAAAAACCATCAGGCCTACTTCAACGACCAGAGATACCTAAATGGAAATGGGAGCAAATTTCCATGGATTTCGTCACTGGCCTACCCAGATCTCAACACGGAAACGATACTATTTGGGTGATCGTGGATCGACTGACCAAGTCTGCACATTTTCTGGCAATAAAGGAAACGGATAAGTTTTCTACTCTAGCAGACGTCTATCTAAAGGAAGTAGTATCAAGACACGGAGTGCCAACCTCCATCATTTCTGATCGTGACCCACGTTTTACCTCTGAACTGTGGCAAGCTATGCACAAGTCTTTTGGCTCACGTTTAGATATGAGCACCGCTTATCACCCACATACGGATGGGCAATCTGAACGCACCATCCAAACCCTTGAAGACATCCTTAGGGCATGTGTAATCGACTTCGGTAATGGCTGGGAAAAACACCTCCCGTTAGTGGAGTTTTCGTATAACAACAGTTACCACACCAACATCCAGGCCGCTCCGTTCGAGGCATTGTACGGATGAAAGTGTCGATCACCTCTTTGTTGGGCAGAGGTTGGCGACAGTCAAATCACAGGCCCAGAACTTGTAGTAGATACAACCGAAAGGATTGCTCAGATACGACAGCGAATGGCGGCAGCTCGTGACCGTCAGAAAAGCTATGCTGATAAGCGCAGGAAACCACTCGAGTTCCAGGTTAGGGATCGAGTGCTACTCAAAGTCTCACCTTGGAAAGGTGTAGTTCGTTTTGGCAAACGAGGCAAACTCAATCCGTGCTATGTCGGACCGTTCGAAATCATTGAGAAATTTGGCAAGGTCGCCTACAAGTTGAATCTACCTGAAGAACTCAGTGGAGTTCACAATGTTTTCCACGTGTCAAATCTGAAGAAGTGTCTGTCAGACGAGACCCTCATAGTTCCTCTCAAGGAGCTCACTATCGACGACCAACTGCGATTCGTCGAGGAACCAGTAGAGATTACTGATCGAGATGTTAAAATTCTCAAGCGTACCAGAATACCTCTTGTTCGAGTCCGTTGGGATTCCCATTGTGGCCCAGAGTATACCTGGGAACGAGAAGACCAAATGAAACTCAAGTATCCCCAGCTATTTAAGAAAAGTGCAACCACTACTGAGGCTGAAGCTACTGCAGAATTTCGGGACGAAATTCCAAACCAATGGGGGGATGATGTGACACCCCAGGAAAACCAGTAAACCAACGCAACTTAACTAGCTTCCTCAGTAACCACGAGCTAAATTTCAGGACAAAATTTTCTTAACAGGGGGAGAATGTGACAACCCTCATAATTCCATGTATCCGTACAATTTATTAATGATAATTAAAGTGTTAGATGACTGTGCTGAATCATTTAACTGCTTTCTGATTACTGTGCTATATTTACATGTGCTTGTTAACATACTAGTGGTGTACGGAAAAGTTACTAAATAGTCCGGTATGCTTTCCTGAGTATTGAAAATTAAAAATGTTACAAAAATATATATATATATAGGACACATTACGGATTAATTAAGCACTTTAGCGGAACAACACCCAACCGAATAACCGGACTTTACCCGGAACACAAAAATATTGTTAAACACATTGTTTTATTTTTCTAAAATAGTTATGGGTCCCGAACACCCTAACACACTATATATTACATAACACACTTAATCCACCAACTAAATCACCTAAACTTCTAACTAGTTAAACTAATTACCATTGCATCCCAACTAAACCAAACCCCTTTCCCCCAAATTGGTTAGGAGACAAGGACACCCCCATGATTTTAGTTAATTGTTTATTAGATGTGTTAGGTACTTAAGAAACACATGGACTAATGGTTAATAAGGTGATGTAGGATTATAAGTGTGACCAAGAGACTTGAACCACCTTCACCAACACCTTCAAACTCTCTCTCCCTCCTCCCTTATCATGGCCGTAAGCCACCACCACCCTCACCATCATCACTTGATCATCTTCAACCAATCTAAGGGCATACATAGGTGTTGGAGATCATACAACGAAGCTCGGTGTGTTCGGAAGTTGAATGACCTCTCTCATCTTCTTTTATCCACCACATTTCTTCACTTGAACTTCCCTAGTCTTGAACTAGTGGTAAGAACTTAGATCCGTTCATTATTCATGTTATTTAAGTGGTTAATGTTGTGTAATGATCAAAATGTTAAGAACCCTAATGAATCTTATGAAAAAGTCTTGAACATAGAGCTAACTTAATGATGAAATATTGTTGAAATGTGATGAAATGTGGTAGTAGGATGTTGTAGTGAACATGTTGCAGATTACTTGATGATTTACTTGTTAATAGTGATGTTAAAGGTCGTTGTTGATCACTAGACATGTTAACGGAACAAATAGAACATGCGTTAGAACAAAATAAGCTGAAAACAACTTCTGTCCAAGTATTTACAGCCAACTTCAGTTGGCTGTAACCAGATCATAACTTAACAAAAATTTGACTTTCTTGAGTCTACAATGGGTTATTATGAAATACGGTACTAATGACACTGGAATCATAATTTTTGGACTTCGTTTACTATTTTTAAAGGGTCGTTTTGTAACAGCAGCTAAAGCTGCATTTTTACTGCTTAAAATATGTGTTACTTTCTTCATCATAACTTGAAATCTGTATAGAATCAGGTCACGAAATTTGTACTGTAGATGGAAACTGATGTTGTAGTAATTCTCCCACTGGAATTTCATCAATCGGACTCACAATGAATTTTTAATAAATTATTCCGTGGACTGCAGTCAGAAAAAGATGAATCTGATTGCAGTCCAGAAAATGATTTTTTTTTATAAAATATTGGTGATGAATTGGATCCAGATATTTTTACACAATAGTATTTGGATCGTTTAAGATATTCTATAAAAATTTGGGAGTTTTTGGAATAAGTTAACTATTTTATTAAAATGCCCGAAAACAGCCTAGTTTTGGATATTTAAGTTGAAATGACGTAAGTAGTAATTTGCGTGTCTAAATGTCGAGTATGTTATCTGAGGATGATCTAACATGTTATATGTCAATGAAAGTAATATGTGCAATATCGTATGCTTGTTCTTGAGTAGCTATAAGTGGAATGTTTATATGAGCGTGAACTATTAAAGTAAATGAATGTTATGTAGTAGATACGTGTAGGAACTTTGTGCTCTATTTGAAACCACTAAATGACTAACTGGTAATCATATTAGGACGTGATTGACCGACCTTGACTGTTAGCTATATTTGAGAATCTAACCGAGCAAACCGAGGTGAGTTCACACTTTTCTACAAAGCATGGTAATTCCCGGTGGGAATGGGAATGGGTTCAGGAATAGGGATTCCTCGTCCTTGGGACGTGTTCAGGAATGAGAATTCCTCGTCCTGTTGGGACGGAATTATACTTACTGGACTAGAACTCTATCAGCGAAGTCCCTCCCTTTTATATCGACTTAATCGCCGAGGCTATGACGAGCGGGTCATTAGTTAATAGCGCTATTAGGTTTAACAAACCTCACACCGTGCCAGTCGGACGGGCGTGTACTAATGGACTAAGGCACGTCGGTGATGATAGACACCGACGCTAGGGCACAAGTAATATTCGTTAGTAGTCGATATGATAAACGAGTCTGGTGGTTTAAATAATGGGGTAGCCCCCACGGCCGAAGTGCCGGGCTGGATAGCCAGGGAAGGTGGACATGGGATGGTTTACTGATAAACGTTTTTGAACTATGGGGTAACCCCCACGGCTGGATAGCTGATTAAGATTAAACTACATTTTTGGGAAACAACTCTAAAATGGACAACCAACCGTGAACTCACTCAACTTTGTTGTTGACTCGTTGTTACATGCTTTGCAGGTCGCTAGATGCTATGGGGCTTGCACATGGAGGTGGTCGTTGTGGGATGCGAACCGTTATGTCCCGTACTAAATAAATAAACTTTATGAACTTATGAAACTTATGTTTTGCGTCTTTAAACTTATGAACTACGAACTTATGTTTTGGTTTAACGTCATATGCTTCCGCTGTTTAAATTGAACTTGGTTAACTTCCTTTTGGTCACGAGTTGTATTGTGGTTGGTTTTATTTACTTAAATACGTTGTTCAATATGATTGGTGGCTCGATCCTGGTCATGTCACGCCTCCAAGCGGTGATACTCCGCATGGTGGATTTTGGGGGTGTGACAGACATGAAACTTAGTCAAGAACAGCCATCCGATCGAACGGGGTGATTCCTATCCGATCAGACAGGTTGAGCCTTGGTGAGTTTCCGTTGTCTTGACACGTTACCACGTCGTCTCTGTTAAACCCAACTTAGAAATTTTTACAGCGATTCAGAGAGACAAGAACACCAGGGACGAACGACCATCCGATCGGACGGCCGTCCGATCGAATGACCGTCCGACCAGGTGGATTACTTTGGTAAACTTCGAACACTTAAACTATTTTGAATCAGACCTTTGAACTTTGAAACTTACACTCGAATAGTCATTCGACCGAACGGTCATCCGATCGAACGACTTGTATTTATGCTACAATGAAACCTTTAAAAGTTAAACATTTTGGAAACTTACTTTTGGATCGAATGACCATTCGATCGAATGGCCATCCGATCGGATGGTGGTCCGTTTGAACCTAATGGGTCATCCGACCGGATGACCATCCGTCCGGATGGCCATCCAATCAGAAGACTAATCCGACACTTTATACGATTCTCGTTATTCTGCCGACGCTTATCTGTTAATCTATAATCAGGCTAATCTTAGAGCTCCCTTTAATCCAAGTAGTAGGTGTCGATACTTAGCACCAGCTGTGAGTATACTCGATCCCTTTTCGATTTAAACTTTTGGGATGTAACATGTATTCTATGAATGTATTCTATGAAACTTGAAACTATTTGAAATCTATCTATATCCTCTGTAAATGTGAAACTTGATACTTTTGGACTCTTGATTTTTGATTCTTTATGCTATGTGAACGTATAATCCTTGTGTGTAGTTCCGCCTTAACAATAGGTATTGTTAGGAGGATTCTATTGGCTTTCCTTGAGTCTTGGGAAAGTGTTAAATGCATCGGGGCACTTGGGCTATCACTTGGACTGCGTAAACTAGCATGGATGAAACTATTTTTACTGTTTACATGATGGATATGAGTCTTTTAAACTACTATGCTATATAATCAAACTTGTATACCCGCCAGTACATTATTGTATTGACTTTATTTTAATACATGTTGCAGTCTGATAGGATGCTAGTTTTCAAGAAACTTGCTAGGACGCTGCTAGAAACTCACCCTAGTTAATCTTAGAAACTTTGAAACAATATTTGATGGTTTGTAATTTGATATTGTGTGATTGATGTTTTAAACAATCATTATGAAATGGATTAATCTACATTGAAATATCTAGTGTTATGGAAACTCATGAGCAATCTGAACGCTTAGTGCCACGCCCCGATGTTTCCGCCATCGATTGGGGTGTGACACCAATTCAGGCGGAAACCCAATAAATGTAGGAAAACCCCACTGTGGGAATCGAACCCAGGACCTATTGATCCCAAAGGCTTATCCCACCCCCAACATGCCCAAGATATATTTGTGATTAGTTGGAAGGGGTTGAGACCAACCATTAATTCCCTCACCCTCCCACCCCTCTCCTCTTCAAACTTCAGTGAATACTAACCGAACAAGTCCTTCACCATTCACCGAAGAGACGTCACCGAATGGGTGGCAATGGTTCCTCATGCAGCAACCCAAGTCCCCGATTCTCCTTCCCGCTATGACTCCGTCCCCCTAACCACCTAAGGAATGACTTTCCATACATATGGTCAAATAATTAAAATAGTCAAAAGTAATTTTCTCTTAGAAATTATATTATAGTAGAGTAAAATGCACGGATAGTCCCTGTGGTTTGGTGAAATTTCATCTTTAGTCCTCAACTTTTCAGAATTACACTCTTAGTCCCTGTGGTTTGACAAGTTGTTACTCGGATAGTCCCTAAAGTGGATGAAGGTTACTCGGATAGTCCCTCTGGTTTGACAAGTTGTTACTCGGATAGTCCCTGTGGTTTGACAGTTGTTACTTGGATAGTCCTTGTCATTTCACACCCACTTAACAAAAAAAACTAACCTCCATCCGCTTTGGGGACTATCCTAGTAACAACTTGTCAAACCACAGGGACTAAGAATGTAATTTTGAAAAGTTAGAGACTAAAGGTGAAATTTCACCAAACCACAGGGACTATTCGTGCATTTTACTCTATTATAGTACTTGGTGTTAAAACAAACATGTTTAAAAGTTTTTTATTTAACTTTAAATTAATTTTGTTTATTTATTTTATTATCATTCATATATATATAACAATTCTCGAAACCAAAATCACTATAGCGAAGTGATTTGCTTTTTTTATTTTCATTTTTTTGTTTTTGGTTTTTTTCTTTGTTTTGTTTTTTTTTTCTTTTTAAGTATGTGTCGGTATAGATCCAAGTTGGTTTACGTTCTTACGTAAATGGTCTACGTTTTGTCATAAATTTTATTCGAAAGCGAGTCGGATCAAATATAATATGTTTTCACTAGGCAGTATATAAGTTCGAGTTACTTTACGTTTCAAACGCTGTTGTAACGCACAATATTATTCTTTAACTTAAAAAACACTATTTTCTTTCGTGCTTTTTTTTAAATATATTTCGGTATAAATAAAAGTTGGTTTATTTTTTGACTATTTTTTTCTCGGCAATGAATCAAGTCAAATATAATACGTTTTCGTACTTATTTTATGTATGTTTTAGTTGGTCTACGTTTTGACTTAAGTTTTGTTTGAAAGTGTGTCAGATCAGATATTTGACGGTACAAATTCGATTTATTTTTAGTTTCGACCCTGCCGTAACGCGCAACGAGTCAAAATTCTAGTTATAAATTCTTGGTTTTGATCTCCTTTAAGAGACCTCACATGTGGTTTGGATCTTTCTCCATTTTGGTAAAAGATTATTTATAAAGATTTCTTTGGTTTTTTCAGAAATAATAGTAGTGCCTAATTGTAGGTCCCCGTGTCCGGATACGGATCTAAACGCCTACTTCCTTGTATACGAACCGATCTTGTTGTGCGGAATCCAACAAGATCAGCAAACCGAGATAGAGACGAAAACAAGTAAAGATAACACACGCGGTATCAACGATTAACACATCTTGTATTAAACGCGGAATCAGTTACAGAACAATGTTTACAAACGTAATATGTAAACTCTCTCAACCTCTCGTGTGCTCTCTGTGTTTACAGTATGCTCTCACACTTGTCTAGTGTTCATCTCTCGTCTTCTGAAATGAACACATAACATGGAATTATATACCCACCACACATCATCTGGTCGAAGGATCAGAATGTTGATCGAAACATCATCTTTCGATCATGCAACCATCGAAGGATCCACATATGATTCGAAGGATGGAATATCCTTCGAGCTCATCCATCGAAGGTTCTGATATGAGCACATCGAAAGATCATTGGCCTGTGTAATTGGTTTTTCAAAGGCCCAAGTTAATGGCCCAACAACCCTTTACGTAAAATGCATGCAAGTTGTGGTTTTGTAAGGTTTAGCCAACTAAGTCAACATGATGACATCATCATGACATCATCATGATGATGTCATGATGATGTGGCAGCGGGAAACATCCTCGGCTCTCCGTGCTTCGCGTGTCGAACTCTGGGACGCACGACGGAGGAATGTCGTGACGTCTGGCTTGGGCCGAACCTAACCGGGTCGAACCGAACCGAGTTGAACCGAACCAAGTCGCGTCCACATAATATGTATCAACAAACTCCCCCTTGGACGCTACTCGTGAGGTTCAACTTCCATATCTTCAATGTCGGAGGATCTTCAATGTCTTCACGTCTTGAAAGCAGAAAGTGTATCAACAAACTACCCGTATCATGTAGGAAGTGTGTTGACAAACTCCCCCTTAACATAAGCTCTCCCTTGAGTTATGCTCGTGAATGTCTTGATCTTTACAACTTGAGATCCTTGTGGTGTTGAAGGTGAGCGGCAACTCCATCATCTTTGTCTTTTGAGTGCCTTCACGTCGTGTCTTCATTCCGAAGCTTGTCATCGATCATGTTCTCCTAGCCTTTAGAATCTGCACATGCAAGAAATCTAAACGCGTAATGAGAACAACCGCTTGGAATATAGTAAACATAAACAAACGACACACGTGTGACCATTGTTTAAGCAAACACCGTCCGACAGTTTGAAAGTTTAACAAATTTTATCAATTTCAATTTTAACTTTCAAAACTTGCAAATTTCGACCGTTTATGAAGATTTAGTCGTTTTCGGTTTTCGTTCAGGTTTCAGGTAACGAAGACTCGAGCTCCAACATCGTACGATCGAAAATAAAATAGAAATAAAATCTTTTTGACTTTTATAAATTTTATATTAAAACTCACCTAAAATCTTTTTGGTATTTTTAATATTTCAAATGTAAAGACAGAAAGCAGTAAATAAATATACACAAACATGCAGAAACTGAAAGCATTAAATAAATATTTACAGACATTCTTTTTGTGAGTTTCGAGGGTAAGAGAATCATATCAGTGTACGGTCATGTCAAAACGCTCTTGTTGTTCAATTTGTTAACATTTAGATAAGCATCCTATAACAATTATCGGTATTGTTGTCCACTTAAGCTCAACTTATCAGATGTAATCATGGCGAGGGGATACGTTAAGGTATAATTTATACTTACCGACCGGTGTTCATCCACATCACGACACATTCCCGTATCAAGGTATGCACGAGGGTTCATCTTACCGGTGAGTATACCGATTATCATATGTTTGACCGTATATGATGTGAGATTCTCACTTATTTTGATTTGAAAACAAGCCCTATGTGATAGAATCACTTATTGATGAGGAACTTGATTTTCGATGCATGAGGGCACAGGAGCAAGTCCGTGAACAGGTCAGTACTTTCGTACAGCAGAGAGACGAACTTGACTCCCGGAAAGAATTTGTGATATATTATCACTTATTTTGAGGGACATGTGATTGTTTATCACTTATTGAGGTCGAATGCAATATGTACACGTATGTATAGTATCATGGAAGATCTAGACTTGCGTCCCCGTTATTTTTCGGTAAAAGATACAACCATGATACCCAGATGATAAGCAGCATAAAGACCGAATATCTCAGAACCTCGGCAATCTCTCAAACGAAATTTTGGTACCAAGACCATATGCCAATGAATGGTTCCCACCCAGTCTTCAGTCGATTTAAGTTTATATCACCCTGCACACTTTAAAATGATTGTGAGCCTACCGATACATCTTATATAGAGCTGCTTATCGCTTTTCATTTAAGGTTTAAAGAGGTTTGGACAGACCACTGATGTACTATCATTTTCTCTTTTGCTCGCCAGGAAACTCATTTTTGCTTTTCTATTGTTTTTGTGCTTTTGAAATTTTTCGATGTTTTTGGATTTTCAAATTTTGGATTTACTCCCCCTAAAATCAACAAACTAAGGCAAATTTAAACACACAAAGGTATTTACAAAAATGATTTTCCGATGTTGGTATTACTCTTGTTTTACCTCAATGCCGTTTACCAAAATTAATTTTTAATCAGAAATGATTTATCGAATTTTAGAGAAAATGAGTTGGCACGTCGGTAAACGGTGTGGACCATGACAACATTGACGAGTTTCATAGTGAAACAATCACGTGTGAGGTGATATTCGAGTTCAACGTGTCTGGTCAAAGAGTGCTGTAAGCAGCTTAAATATCGACAAGTATAGGAGAGATTAGAAATTTAAAACCGTATCCTGCAACTGCTTCGTGCATTGCAAGGAATCTGAGCGCTCTCCCAAACTGGATATCCACCCGGTGTGGACTTCAAACTCGATTCTTTGTAGCTACTGAGAAGTCTCTTCACAGCAACAAGATCACAGACCTCTGGGTCCGGCTGGTTTTCCAAATTGCACCAGCGAAGGTCTTTGTCTTTCTCTTTCAGAAGTAGTGTGCGGTTGTTCAATCCACGCCAAGGCATTCGCACACCCGGTTGGTTTGTTCAACAAACACATTTTCTTCAATCACACCGTAGAGAAAAGTACCCTACACGTTCATCTTGTGGACTTTGAACTTCTTGTGGAAGAAAAATCCATGAATCTTCGAAGAGCTTCAGACGTGCTACAGGCGCGTACTTTTCATTGGAATCTTTCCTGAGGACCCGATCAAAAACCATAACAGCTAATTTTTGGAATGATCTTCATCTTGTCGAATTTTTCAACTTCATTCAACCACATTCTTTCATCAGCAAATTCTTCTTCTTTTCTTTTTCTTTCCTCTCTCTCCATCAATGGCAACAATATTCTTCTGTCGCCTATCTTGTGTAAGGACGCTCCACTATCAACAATCTTACGACTATCGAAAGTTCCTCCTGGAACATCCTACACACTCACTCAGAGATTAGTTGGAGAGTGGGACCCAAGCCTTCACAGACTTGGGTCGTCCGTCATCATCGAGGATTGTGACATCCATTTCCCGATGATTCGGAATTGATGTAGCTCCCCCTGAAACAATTACTGGTTTTGGTTTCCAAATCTGTTTTTGTTCTTCATGTTTAACATTTGATTTAACAGATTTTGTTTGGGAAACCTCCGGTTTTAAAACCTTTTCAATTTCTTTTCTTTGTTTCCTTTTCTGTTTCACTTCTTGTTGTTTAACAAGACGAGGGTCTTGTTTTGGTGAAACAAATCTTTTATGGTAATTGTTACCATGGGGGGCATCAATTTTTGCTTTCAACTTATGAAGATATGGACAATTTCGAATTATGTGTCCAATAGTACCACATTCAAAACATGATCTTCGTTCAACAAACCCCGAAGTATCATGTGATCGTCTTGCCGATGGTGAACTTTGTGATCTCGAGGTACTAGGTTTTGAACTATTTTGTTCATTCCTTTTCATCACTGTTACTTTCTGGACAAAATCTAAGTTAGATTGATTTGCAAATTTTTCAATTTTGTCCGTTCCCTTCGATGTCACAAAGTTCACATTCTTCTTCTTCTTCTGATTCGGCTTCCTTGGATTTTGAGTCGGTGTTTTACCTTTTGATTTGGCATGATTTTGCTGTTTTTGCACTGTTGGTAACTTTTGATTGCCAAATTGTTTTCGAACTTCGGCCTTTGGGATAGGAGGGCACTGTGTTACAGTAACACGTGATCCTGTCTTTCCCAAAAACTTACTTGTCGAATTTTCAAAAACTTTACTTATTAAAGATTGATTAACATTCTTTATAGGAAAATCTTTGTCTGAGTAAATTTTATCATCACCAACAAGAGTGTACAGCAAATCCACACTCTCCGACTCTTGGGCAGATGTGGACTCGGTTGGAACAGTCTTAGCAGGTTTTGCGGGAGGATCACATAGAATATGATTCTCAAGAGGTATGTCCTCTTCTTTGATTACCGCATCAGACTTTTCCGAATCAGTATCATCAGATTCATCATCAGAAGAATCAGAAGCCTCACTGTATATCACAACTGGAGGATTCTGTTTCAGTTCAGCAGATGACACACATGTATCTGCTGACACATCTGAATCTGATGATACTTCCTTCTTGTATCCGAGTCCTGTTGCACATTCTGCTGCAAATTCCTTAACATCTAGAGGAACGGATGGCTCAAAGTGAGTTCTATATTCCTCATCAGGCATGGCATCATAATTGTTTCTCACGGGTGGTGGACATTTCTTGTAACCTATGCATGTGACATCCCGTTTCTCTTTCTGAACATCAATGATGTGATCCAACACATAGCTAGAGCTTAAATAGCTATCTAACTTGAGTCGGATCGCCTCACTTTCGGTTTTAACACAAGCCATCTCTTTTTGCATTATCTCAAGACGTGTGATATACAAATTTATGTCAGTTTGTTTTCTGGAAACCATTTTTGTCAGCTCGGTTTTATCTTTCTTTAAGGTTTCAATCATCGACTTAAAGTTCTTTTCATGGTTTACATAAAACATGTTGGCTTCAGTGCATTTAGAAAGATCCACGGTTAATTTCTGATTGTGGATGTATGTCACATCATATTTCTCTTGCAAAGCCTCGTGTTTGCTTTGCAACTCACACCACTTATGATTCAAAGAAACATGTTTGTCTTGCAAATCAAACAAACTAGCTTGTAAAGCATCATGTTTGCCTTGCAACTCAGACATGTTTGCATCTAAATCAGCACATTTAACATGCAATCTATCACAATTAACACAATTTACAGCAGTGGGTTCATCGACACATACCTGACTTGATGAACTCTCAGATTTTGACCTTTCTGCATCAGAATCAACAACCTCCCTTGATGATTCATATTCAGATCCATCCTCGCTTGAACTTGAAGTTGTATCATCCTCAACTGAAGTTGAAACATCTTCATCTGAACTACTGTCATGTTCAGATCTGTCATTATTTCCCGAGGATTCACCTCCATTGGTGGAAGATTCTTCACCACTGGCGTGTTTAAGATCCTTGACAACCTCAGCAAAACAAGCGGTTCCATTTGGAGCATCACTACTCAAACGGATTGACCAATCACCATCTTCGCCTATCTGAACCACAAGTGCCTGGTTAGCATTTGATGGTCCTGCTTGGCTTTGGTTGTTGACAGGTATCAGCGTACACTCATTGTTCCTGTTCTGATTCTGCTGGTTGTCTTGATTTTCGAAAGGGTTCTGGTTCCCATGCTGAGCTGGCTTAACAGGAACTTGAATGGGATTGCCATGTAGATCAGTTGTCACAGGAGGCCTTTGGGTTTGCTGTTGAGGCACCGGTTGAGGAACTGGTTGAAGCAGATTTCCGTACATGTCTGTTTTTGGAGTTGGCTTTACTGGAACTTGTATTGGAGCGCCATACCAATTTGTGATTGTGACAAACTCCGTTGGTCTTGAGGAAGCTGTATCCGGAGACGGAGTTCCAAAATACATTTCTGTAAATAAATCCATGCTTCTATACTTGTTTTCTGTATTTGACGGAGTACCCCAGGCCGGATTCATTTTTTTTTTTTTTTTTTTTTTTATCAAGAAAAATGAATACCTGAAAATCACACCTCAAACAAACAATCAAATATCTTTCGCAAACCCTATGCTTCTACGAACACTATACTCCACGAACAGTGATTCATAACGAAGACGTGTTGTTTGAAATGTAATCCACTAAAAATGATAATCCCACAAAAGACTTGATTGTTAAAAGTTAACAAACTCCAACTTGAGGCCCAATGAGATTTTAATTTCTTTTAGTCCAAAAAAAAAAATTCTTTTTAGACCAAACCGTGAAAGCCCAAAGAGATTAGGGCCTGTTAAGTGTTTTCGGCAACAAGTAGTGATCCAATATGGTTTTCGGCAAGCCCAATTCTGTGTTGTGGGAGCCCAGATTTATTTATTTATTTTATTTTTTTTTTTAATTTTGACAATGTTTAACAACGACCCACGAAACAAAGACTGGTTAGTTGACTAAACACAAGTGTTTAATAGATGTTAATGAAACAAATCACTGATCGACGAAACGAAGGCCCAAGTAGAAACCCAATTCTGTGTTGTGCGATTGAATACCCTGTGACCACTACCGAAGGATGATCCTTCGAATATATCTTTCGGGGTATGAAAGATCTTTCGATTCACAACATCTTTCGATTCAATATATGCTGATCTTTCGAAATCGTTGGGGATAATGATGTATCTTTCGAAATCGTTGATGTTGATCCTTCGAAGCCTTGTGAGATGACCCTTCGAAAAGATAAATGATCCTTCGAAACAAAAGATGACCTTTCGAAAATTTATATGATCCTTCGAAGTACTGTTTTGATCTTTCAAAGTTGTGAGTGACCCTTCAAAACAAAGCTGATCTTTCGAAGTTATTTAGGAGTAAAGGTTATCCTTCGAAGTTGTTGAGCTTTCGAAATAGTTGATCTTTCGAAGTAGTTGATGGTAACGACTACACATCTTTCGAAATATGCTGGATCTTTGTACGTTCCAAACTACTTGTGTGATTCAATTTGTTGACTTTTAACCTCCTGACACAATGCAGACCCTACTTTCGGCTACCAACCAAGCTTGTTTCACCAAACCAGTAAGGTTTTGATTATTTTAATACAGTAACAATTTTCAAAGCATAAACAACTTTCACAAATAGCTTTCAAAGATCAAAAGGTGTTTATGTTGAAGAACAGTTTGAATATGGTGAGGAACACGATGAACTTTCCGGTAAAACTATGAGTTTTCCGGTCACCCGAAACTTTCCGAAACCCGAATTTTGCTCAAAAGTTTTATAAAAACCAATATTTATCTTGAGAACGTGTGTTTTAACAAGGTTTTAATCAAAACAATCAGCAAAACAACAAGATTTTTCAGGAGTTTAACCGAAATTTTCAGAAAAATAAGCTTCAAAAACCCGAAAAACCACTCGGTTTTAACAAGGAGAAGAGCCAAGGCTCTGATACCACTTGTAGGTCCCCGTGTCCGGATACGGATCTAAACGCCTACTTCCTTGTATACGAACCGATCTTGTTGTGCGGAATCCAACAAGATCAGCAAACCGAGATAGAGACGAAAACAAGTAAAGATAACACACGCGGTATCAACGATTAACACATCTTGTATTAAACGCGGAATCAGTTACAGAACAATGTTTACAAACGTAATATGTAAACTCTCTCAACCTCTCGTGTGCTCTCTGTGTTTACAGTATGCTCTCACACTTGTCTAGTGTTCATCTCTCGTCTTCTGAAATGAACACATAACATGGAATTATATACCCACCACACATCATCTGGTCGAAGGATCAGAATGTTGATCGAAACATCATCTTTCGATCATGCAACCATCGAAGGATCCACATATGATTCGAAGGATGGAATATCCTTCGAGCTCATCCATCGAAGGTTCTGATATGAGCACATCGAAAGATCATTGGCCTGTGTAATTGGTTTTTCAAAGGCCCAAGTTAATGGCCCAACAACCCTTTACGTAAAATGCATGCAAGTTGTGGTTTTGTAAGGTTTAGCCAACTAAGTCAACATGATGACATCATCATGACATCATCATGATGATGTCATGATGATGTGGCAGCGGGAAACATCCTCGGCTCTCCGTGCTTCGCGTGTCGAACTCTGGGACGCACGACGGAGGAATGTCGTGACGTCTGGCTTGGGCCGAACCTAACCGGGTCGAACCGAACCGAGTTGAACCGAACCAAGTCGCGTCCACATAATATGTATCAACACTAATAGTACCCCTTTAAAGAAACCAAGAAAGGTCCATTGTGGCCCACAAGAAAACATCGGAAGTGATAGATGATTACTCTATTGGGCCATTGAAAGCACGACACTTGGCCCACTACTATTATTATCCAAGTATTGGTACAATCTCCGAATTTATAACCTTATTGTGTAAAAATTATAATATTTGCTATTATTAAAACGATAAAAATAAAAAGAGATTAATATTTTTTAATATGTCAAACCAACTTAGACTCCTTGCTCACTATCGAGTATTAACCAAGTTAATAACATTGACGATAATAAATGTGACTTTGTTAAATTTTGAGCATTTGGGTACTAGATAATTAACATTGTAACTTATGATTTTGTATAGACATCTTATCTAATCATGGAAAAAACTGTATGCATTTAATCTCGTGTGATGCGACGAAGAACGCAGACATTGCCAAGGGTGTGCATGATTTGATCCGGTTCGGTTATTAGCCTCAACCGAAATCGAAACGAAAGTGATCGGTTAATCTATTTTAGTAAGTGTTTTCAGTTAGTTGGTTTGGTTTATTCGGTTAGATTGTTGGTTTTCGGTTCGGTTCAGTTAATAACCAAACCAAACTTGGGTTAAATTTTTCCTTAAAAATACATGAAATCAGTGGACACCCAGGTTGTTTTTTTTTTTTTTTTTTTTTTGGGGGGGGGGGGGGGGGGAGGGGGATTTTTAGGACTCGTTTTTCTATCGTCATATAATAATATTTTTCTGTCCTGTTCGCCGGTTCGGGTTAGATCATATAAAAAAAGATGTCATTACAAATGCATAATTGAAAATCTAATATATATAAAGTTGTTCTCTACATTTAAAAAAAGTTGTTCTGTACAAGTTTTTAATTTTTTGAAACATTGCCATAACCAATGCTAAAAAGGGGCAAAAGTGTAACTACAAATCAATTAGCGAAAATTTGGTTTACGATGAGAGATTAAAATGTAACTAGTGTTTGAAAGGTGGCACGATGATACTCTAATGGTCCGTCAATAATCTAAATTTGCCGTTAAAAAAAAACTAGTGTTTGAAAAACTAATTTACTCTCATTTTAGCATTGCTCTTATACATTAAATTCACAAAAACTATTAACTTTTGGGTAACTTTTGGACTTTTAGCGGCGATATAAGACGCCGCTATTGGGTAGATGCTGATGTGGCACACATGGCTCTAGCGACCACAATTGTCCTCGCTAAAACCAAAAAAGTCGCCGCTAGCGGCTTTAGTGTCAACTTTAGAGGCTTTTAAGTCGTCGCTATTGCGTGGATTCCCTGTAGTGTGTATAGATATGTACATAATTTTTACAGAATTGGATTGTTAGTTATTATTTTTGTTTGCTTTAAAAATGTAATGGAAAAGTCGACATTTTTCGCCTGCTTGCATGCCATCTTCCAGCCCAGCAACAAGTATTGATACAAAATAAGCCCAGTATCCAACGAGCCCAATAGCTCATAACAAAACAATAATAATACATTAAAAACAATAAAACCAAATAAAAAAAAAAAAACTGGTATTCCATATATCCTTTCAACACTCAAACCTCACATTCTTTACAAGGTGAACAAATTCGTAAAACATACATTTGGTGTTATGATTATATTTCTTTTTAGAACATAAAAATGTTCCTGTTAGCATGTGAATCAATAGTTTACTAAGCATATATAATGCTATTTTGGATTTTCTAAACAAAATGGTGCAAACCAAGCGGCGCAATCGTTCGGATTTTTTACAGAATACGAATAGCCATGATGGTTCAATGGTTTGAAAAAGAGCCTCTTGAATACACAATGGTTCAAACAAAAATTCAACAATCCTCTCCATTTTTGTTAGAAAAAAAATCAGACAAAATGGAACTTAGAAATAACCTAATGTTGCATTGTTAGAACTTAAAGACGGCTTCCAAATGTTGACTGAATGGGGCTTTCAATTGGGCCTGTCGCAGGCGTGATTATAGTGGGCTGGAGTTGGATCAAATGCCTGAGCTAGAAGCTCTTACCGATGGTTCGGGTTTAAAGAAGGACGGATTGTTAGGTTTCAAGTGGCGCAACGGAATCACGTCTCACAACGAACATGCAATAAATGAGAAAATATAAAACACGACACACGAACACGAGAATTTTACGTGGTTCGGTTCCAATAGGGAACCTAGGTCCACGGGCTACAACCAGGGATATTTTATTAGCTCTGAAAAATTTTACAATTACATAGACAAGATGTATATAAGGACTATCTAGGGTTTTAGGCTTGGTGAATAAGAAAACCAAACGGGCTTTCTAAACACACAATAAACAAGCCCAATAGCAAATAACTAGCTCAAGGCCTCAAGGAACTAACAAATCAAAGTATAGATAAAAGATTATCATAAAACTAACAAATTTATTGAACTCATACAAAAATTGCACGCTCATGATGGAGGTATTCTAAAGGAATTCTTATGACAAGCAAGACAAATCTTAAGCCACAAAATATAAACAAAATTAAAGTAAGAACTTCTCCATGCTTTGCTAGCAATCAGAGGAGCAACCACAGCCCAGAAGCCAATTATAAATCCAAGCACAATGCTGATGATAAATCCCCAGTTCCGTTCATCTGACTCATCATCAGTTTGTTCTCCTACTCCACTTCCCGCGCCTGCAACAGGTGGGACCGCTTTCTTGTTGCATACTGCTGCAAGTGGAGGCCCACAAAGCTTGTTCGGCATGAAACTTGTCTCACTGAAGCTCTGCAACTGAGTACTTGTTGGGATTTCTCCGGTTAATTTGTTGGAAGACAGATTCAACCAATTTAAGGTTGTCAACCTCGACATGCTCCAAGGAATGTTCCCCTCAAGCTGATTTAGAGACAAGTCAAGAGATTCAAGTGATGTCATTTTACCGATCTCTTCTGGAATTCTTCCAGTTAAATGATTTCCGGATAAGTTTAGCCAGCGCAAGCCTGCGAGGCCCATAAGTTCCTTCGGAATGGGGCCAGAGAATTTGTTACTTGAAAGATCCAAGGTTGTGACTAGACCCAAAATTGATCTATATTCGAACACTCGACCTTTAGTCATCAACAATGCACTGCCAAGAATTTGCACATGAAATAGCACATCATATAGCTCAAATGCAATTGATGGTTGCCTTCCAGATATTATGCTGAAGTTGTAGAAGCATGTTGGCAGGGTTCCAGAAAGATTGTTATAAGCAAGATCCAAGATTTGGATGGATGTAAGACGGCAGAATTCTTCTGGGATTTCACCCGCCAACATGTTTGATCTGAGGTTGAGTAGTTTCAACTTTGTTTCTTCTCCATCTATCAACAAAGGTATGCTACCAGTGAGTTTATTCTCAGCAAGCTCAATAATTTCTAAGCTTTTTGAATTTAAAAGAAATGCAGGTAGCTTTCCAGAGAGATTGTTGTTGCGGATGTTGAATGATTGGATGGAAGATAAGCTCTCTATAGATTTTGGAATTCCACCAGAAAAATTATTATTCTCAAAGTTTATGACAGATAAAGCTTGCCAATTCATCCAACAATCTGGAATAACGCCTGACAGGTTGTTATTGGCCAGATCAAGAAACATTAGCGTCCTATCTCTTTCTAAACGAGGACATAGGAATTTCTCAAGAGATCCAGAAAGATGATTGTACGATGCATCTAGAAGAACAAAGTCAGCATCGTTGAATTTTCCAGGTAACGGACCTTCGAAACAGTTGTTGCTTAGATCTACGACTGCATTTGGGGCAAGGATACTAAGTTCTTCTACCAACGTCCCCCGGATACTATTGTGAGATATATTCAAGAAAATAACATCTGAATACGAGCTCCAAAACCAACTAGGCATGTTGCCGGAAATTCCTGTGTTGCCTATGTCTAAATCTGTCAAATTTCCTTGTGACCGAATCCATGAAGGAAACTGAGGGCCTAGATTCCAAGAACCTATTCTTAGGACGCCAAGTTTGAATGGTGGGGTCCAGTTATTAACCCTTAGTTTTAGAGTTAACCTGTTTGCATCTCCCCATAATGTGGTCAATGCTGTTAGATTGGCAAAGTGATCTTCTGTGACATCTCCAGTCAACAAATTATGATGCACACTCATAAATTGTAAGTTCCTTAGCTTTCCAAAACTTACTGGCAGGCTTCCACTGAGCTTGTTGAAAGAAATCTCCAACTTTTCCAATGATGTTAAGTTCCCTATTGTATCAGGTAGCTTACCAGAAATAAGGTTAACATTAAGCATCAACTCTTTTAAGGATGACAATTTTCCTAGAGAATTTGGAATGGTACCAGAAATGCTGTTGAACGCGAGATCAAAAGTGACTAGATTTCGAAGTTGTCCTATTTTATGTGGTATACGACCCCAAAGGAGGCTGTTTGCACTAAACGCCAAATAATCCAACTTAGGTGAATTACATTCACAGAAGTTATTAAGAAGCTCTGATACACTTCCAGTAAAATTGTTAGATCGGAGATCTATATGTCTTAAGTTGCAAAGGTTCCCAACTGAGTTTGGCAGTGTCTCGTTGATAAAATTTAGTGACAAGTCGATACTAACGAGAGAAGTCATGTTCTGAAGACCACCAAGAATTGGAGTTGAAATACTACAAGTACTAATGTCTAGGGACACAAGACTAGTGACGCTCAACAATCCACTCAAGACGGATGTTGAATTCATAAAATCATTTTCAGAAACATGAACAACTTTTAAATCTGTCATGTTTTGGAAACTACGGACCCTACTGGGAACTGGACCATGGAAAAGGCATCTAGTCAAATCCAATGAAACTAGTTTACCTAAACTAAAAATCCACCAAGGCATCATGGTGTCAAAAATGTTATATGAAAGATCCAGGACAGTTAGTGAAGTAAAATTAACTTTGGATAGCTGATTAGGAATTTGAGTAAGATTGCTTGAAGGCAAATGCAATTCTACCAGAGATGGAAGGTTACTCACAACTTGAAACCAGTCAGATGCACTGTTAAGATCATAGCCAGACAAATCCAGGAATTTCAACAAACGGAGACTCGACAGCCAATGCATACTGTTCATAGGAACGTTACTTAGCCACGGCCCGTTTCCTAGATCAAGGACAACCAACATGGACAGATTCCCTAGTTGGTGAGGAACTTCGCCAAAGAATTGAGACATTGAGAGATTAAGATATCTCAAGTTCCGAAGAGAGCCTATGAAGCTAGGAATTTGTGTAACACCAAAATCGTTGCAGCTCAAGTCTAGGTACTTAAGTTGCTTCAACAATAAAAGAGAACGATTAATATTTCCTCTGAGCAGCTGAGTTGACGCGTCTTCACGTTCCGGATCAGGTCCTCGAAGGTGAAGCTCTTGAACATGACCGGTAAAGTTATCACAAACGATTCCATCCCATGTGCAACAGTCGATGTTCGCACTGCTCCAAGAAGAGAGCCTGTTGGCATCATCTATGAGATCATGTTTAAACCGAAGAAGTGCCACTCTCTCATCATCAATGCACAAACCCCGTCCCGGATTGTCGTCACACAAACAACTAGCACACAAACTTGAAGCAACAATTAGAAGCCATAAATGCTTAAAAGATTTCATAAATATATGTGTGAGGATTACAACAAATTTGAAAACTATGGTTATAAAGGATGTTTGCAGGTTCCAAATCTGTTTGGACATATATAGACACATACACATCATGTGTGTACCCACTTGCATTCACACACTCACAAATGCGGACATAATTGTCCAGAAAGTGATAAAAAGTTTCACTGTAGAAAGTGATAAAAAGATAGGGACTTGAGTCATGTTTTCTAACTTATAGTGGGACGAAAAAAGAAGTTGAAAAAATATAATAATGTCATTTTTGCTTAAAGGAAACATCCATTAACGACTAGCGACTTCATCCTCTAGAAACGTTTTCACATTATTATCCTTATATTAATTTCTAAAGCTTTTGAACAGTAAATTTTGAACCATCACATAGGGATAAGCAATCAAACTTGGTATATTTTCGGTACCGATTTGGTACCGACTTTTGACTTTTTTGGTATCGATTCGGTACCGGCTTTTGACATTTCCGGTACCGGTTTTTATCCTCAAATACTGATGCCGTACCAGTTATATTCGGTACCGGTACCTACTTTTGGGGGGTTTCGGTGCCGAGCTCATACCTAACATCACCTTTGAGCTCATGCCACATAGCAACAAAAGTATTGCACCGTTTAGATTGCTTTTCATACACGTGGTAAATAAATTGTATTTCGTTTGAATTAAGTTTTATATACACAACTTCTTTTGTTTTCTTTTTTATCTTTTTCTGTAATGAATGAATTGTAACATGTAAAATTAACTTGGATATTTAAATTAACGATGAGCAAATGATATCAAATTCTATAATCAAACCGGTATTGTATCGGTACCAAATTTACTATACCAAATCATTTTCGGTACCAATTTGGTACCCACCTTTTGACGTTTTCAGAATCGTTACTTTCGGTTCGACACCGGTCTAGCACCATACCTGCATTTACTTATTTTTACCTTCAAATACCATACCGTATAGTACCGAGCATTTTCGGTGGCGGTACCTAATTTCGATTATTTTTGGGATCGGTACTTTCGGTGCCATTACCGGTACCGAGCTCATCCATATTTTAACGTGTTTGTAACGTCATAACTGAACTGAAAACAACTGAATTTCCAACATGTAGGACGTGTGGGTCCTACTATTATATATTAGATTATTTAAAATCGTTTTTAGGACGGAGTAACTATCGTTACTACGTCATTTTTATCTATGTTTTGATATTCGGTATCCGTTTGCCGTTGTCGGCAACCGTTTTGCAAACATTGGATCCCCGCCGCAACGCGGGGTCAGAAAATCAACTAGTACACTGAATCACTGAATTTCAAAAAGGTGTTCTGGTGCTCCCACCAAACGCCACAATTTCACCTTTGGAAAGACTAAGAAAACACATATAATTTCATTAGAACAATTGGATCATATAATATGCAATTTAATGGAAGTGTTTCATAGTTAATTAGATATTTAACACTTTGAAGGAAACTGATGTAGCGTGTGTACGATAACGAAGAACAAAACACGTTGATTCTGTGAATACCCGTGTTGATCTTCCCCAAACCCCAAAAATTCAACCCAAAGGGCAGAGAATTTGAAGTGAAAATGAGTAAATTCGAAATTGATGTCTGCCCTTCCAGATTACAAACATATAAATAAAGATAGAAATTTGAAATGGGTCACAAAAAGACCATGAGCCAAACACAAGCCCAAAAACAAAATGCATAAAACACCGTAAAAACATAAAAAGATGAATAACTCGAAGAAATAAACATTTTTAGGCCCGAACGATGACCCGAAGGCGGTTTGCAGCAAAATGGAGCTCGTTCTCACGATCGTTTTGTCTGGTCACACGTCCAAAACGGACCCTCATAACCCAAGTTGGAGCCATTTTAGTGAAACCCCTTTTGTTACACGATATTGGCCCTCTAAATACAAAATGACACGCTCCTTCACACACTTGGGCCCGCATAAGAAACTTCCTTTCACCTCATTTCCAACGACTTGCAAAGAGACTTTTTTGGTGGATTATTCCACATACACTGACTTTTAAAAAGGTGCAATTTCTATCCGCACCAACCATAAACCACTACAATACAACACAATTTTATTTAATAGGATTTATCCAGTTGATGAATACTTGATTGCTTCAACTTGTTAATTTAAGGAGGCTATTTTATTATTCTTTCCAAAAAAAAAAAAAAGTCGTCGCTTTAGGCAGAGCGGAAGCACAAAAAATAAACAGAGAGTTTTAATAAAAAAATAATTAGAAACGAAATGACTAAAACACGATACGGGGAGCCCTTTTATAAGGATGTTCTAAATTTGGAAATACTTAAATTAAGGACCTATTTAGACAATTAAGTTGATCCAATTAAAGATTCATGTGTCTTAAGCTATAAACGCAAAGTATTAAATAACGACGAACTTGAGGGAAAATATTAGTTGACGAAATCAAAGCCTTAAATTTTGGAAATTGGGTCTAACAGCTGAGTGGTAATCTGGAACAAATCAGGAGACAGTCAAAGTCAGAGAATGAAAATTACATCTGCCTTGGTTACATCTTAAATAGTATATGTGACTCTCGATTTGATGTTTATCAAAACGTAGAGACTAACAATTACTGTGGGATCTCTAGAAGCCAAGTACATGGCAGAAGATTCTTCTAGCAAGAAGTTTCTTGTGAGTAATTTTAACAATTACAAGATGCTTGATTCGAAGCCTGTCCTGGAATAGCATAATGAATTGCTACGAATTCTGAAGTAGTTTGCCAATCTACTCAATAAATAGTTATGAAACTTTTAACGATGTTTTTAATACACATTACAAAGTAATTACCATTATTATTAAATAAACTTCGGGTTATTATAGAAAGTGTCTAGGTCCATCAATGTACATAAGCATACACATATACAAGTACATGTACTCCTTTTGAAATGGTGGCCCTGTATATGGATCGCTGGAAATGCAGAAGAAGAGTGAAGACAATGATATAAGGTTTACTCCTTTTGGAATTGGAGATTTTTCATAACTTTTAATAATAACGAAAGTACGGGTAGTCATCAATTCATGCACTTTATGGGTTACATTAATTTTTTTATTGTCGTATTTAATTTCTTAGTTATCGGTTTGATGACAAATTACTAGATTTCCCTATATAAGTGGATTCCATTTTATGATTTAAACATTCAATAATAATCAATTTTTTTATACAAATATGTATTAGAGCTCGCTAGCATCTTGATCATCACTAACATAGATGTTCAACAAAATTTACCCAATTAGGGGCGTGAGGTTGGTGAATTGTGGTGGGTAGTGAGTTATCTCACAACCAGGTTTAATGAAACTACCATGAAAGTTGAAGGAGTGTGTGCCTTAACCATAGGTGGTCGTAATGGCAGTGAAAATCGAGAGTTTTGGGTCTAATAGACAATTGTATACCTATTCGAAAAGTTCAGGAGGAGTCTGAAGATTCAAGTTTACGAGGTTGAAGATTAAAGACTTTGTTTGTGTTTAGTTTTGTTGAGTGTCGGCGACAGTCCTGACGACACTCTCAGTGTCGCAAGGCTTCAAGATGTTTGTATAGGGAGTCCGTCGTCGGCACAAGTGTAAGCCCTAAGATGCCTTTGTCGCTCGCACCACTGACATGATGACAATGTTGCTAAGCGATATCACTTAAGGACACCACTAACGACCGGCAACACTAACACAGTGTCAACGGTGTCCGTGGTGGTTCAATTGTTGATTACTAGCGACACATAAGGAACACACTCATCAAGTGTCACCCGACGACATTGATACATGTCATCGACGCCCTTGATTGTTCAAGTGTTGATACTCTCTTGGGAACAAAGTCGAAGTTGACCTAACCAAAGTCAACCCATAAGTCAACATTAGAAGAAATGTAACTTGTGGTTGAAGAAATATACTTTGCTTGGACAAAATATATTTAAACATATAGTTTTCATGTTTAAGTGATAGTTTTAGTGAGTTATTATCTCTAGGGACTTAAACTGGAATTAGCCTAATTATGTTTAGGCTATAAATAGTAAGGTGTTGTTTTTTTAAGAGGTAAAATGTCTGTAGTCTGCAGACCACATCTACAGACATCTGTGAAAGAAGAGGTGGACCAAACCTCTGCAATCTACAAGAAGAAGGTTGTTTCTTTTTTAGCATACGCAGACTTCTAAAATAAACTGGTGGTGGTGTACAGACGGTGGTGGTGGTAGTGGTGTTGGACGGTGATGGTGGTAGACGATGGTGGTGGTGATGGACGGTAGTGGGTGGTGGATGGTGGTGTTTAACTTTCTGGAGACCTTAGAAGATCTTAGAAGTGGTTGGGCCAAGTCTGCACCAAGAAGAGCTCGCGCAGACGTTTTTTAATGAAACGTCTTCAGAAAAACAAACAGTGTGCGCGTGACAATGTCTGCGTGGCGCAGACAGAAGAGCCTGTGCAGAGCTTTTCAAAAAAAAAAAAACATGGAGAGACTAGGGTTTTAGGTAACACAAACATTAGGAATTTTTGGGGGTTTTATTCAATATTCTTTGTGTGTTCATTGTGTTCTTCATATTTATCACATATTTTGGTGGTCTAATCATCAAACCGATTGATGTTTTAGATCAAAATCTTCATTGAAAACATCACTAGCATTCCTTCTTCACAAAAGGAATTGAACTCATGGGAATAAAATTCCCCTCCGCGATTAATACGCAAAGTCTTCAAAAACAACCCATATTCAAGCTCAACCCTTGCTTTGAAAACCTTAAACTTGCTAAAACCTTCAGCTTTTTTTATTAAGAAAGAAGATCCAACTCATACATGTGAAATCATCCGTTAGCATAAAAAATTACCGATTACCTCCAAGTGATTGCATGGGCATTGGTCCACAAAAATCTGCATGAACCAACTCTAGATCTTAAGAAGACCTCCATTCATGAAAAGGAAATGAACACCTATGTTGCTTTCCATATATGCACCCTTAACATAAAGCAAGTGATCAAATAGGAGGTAAGCTAGAGACCATAACTTTGTTGCTCAATACTCGAAGGCCATTCTCATGTAGAAGACCATAACGAAGATGCCATAGTGTAGGATCAACAAGCTCAATAGCAACTAGAGTCGTATTCATTTTGTTGAGTAACATTCAAAGAAAAACAAAATTGTTTGCAGCCATTGTAACTTTACGCACTTGTTCCCCTTACTCTTTATGTGTAATAATGCACACCTCATCATCAATAATAAGGAGTATCCTACCCTTTTTTTGCTGGCCAACACTGAGTAAATTGTAACCAAGGAAATGAGAGAACTTAACTTGAGAAAGTGTCTTGCTTTTTCCTGGTGCAACATCTACTTTAATAGTGGCCTGACCTTCAATGTGAATGCTCTTTCCATTCCCTATCATCACATTAGCTTTATTTGTATCATCAAAAACTCGAAACAGTGCATGTTGCCTCGTCATGTGGTTTGAACAACCACTATCTAAGAACCATACTTTGCTTCCATAATTTTCACTATGAGCTATGCACAATTGATTAGTCCCATCTTTCAAACCATTTTTAAACTCATCCTTACCTATGGTCATGAACAATTGGCCATATGCTTCCCTAGGATTGTTGTCATTTAGAGCTGCACCTGCTTGTGGTTCAGCCCAACAATTTGTCCTAGCATGTCCATATTTGTTGCAATTGTAGCGTTGTATGTTACTTCGTCCTCTGCCGCCAAAACAATCTCGTGCCCACAGCCTCATCCTCGAATAAGACCACTTCCACTAACACGAGCAGGTAAATGGTATTCTCCAACTTCTGCTGGAAATACTTGTTCTTTATTAACATCCATGATTTGATTGACCCATGGCTCATGGGATTGTAAATTACCCATGAGCTGACCAAAAGACTGTTTTGTCAAATCTTTGGATTCTTCAACTATTATGACCACATGATCCTATTTGGGCGACAAACTTCGTAATACCTTCTCCAAAACCAATTGATCAAACACTTCCTCCCCATAGGCTCGTTTGTTATTCACAATCATCATTACTTTGGACAAAAATTTAGTAATGGTTTCATTCTCTTTCATTTAAATGGTTTTGAATTCCCTTCGCAGACCCTGAAACTTAAGAGTAGGGATGGCAAAACTACCGAACCCAACAGGTTTACCCGATACCCGACGGGTATTGGGTTGGGTATGGTATTGGTAAAACAAATATTTCGTGGGTATGGGACGAGTTTGGGATTAGATGATAGCCCACCTGATTACCCGAAACTATATACCTGAAAAATTTTAAGTATTTTCCTTTAACTATTGTTTAGTAATGTCTCTTTCTAGTAGCTTTATTATTTAAAAAATAAACTTTTCTTTTGTAATATATACTTTGATGGCATTATTTATGGTTGAGGATCCTGTACATTAATCTAAAAGTGTGAGAAGGGTGAGAAATATTGTGGTGATGACAAGTGTCCTAAATCTAAATTAATTCAAAAGGGTAAACAAGTAATTTTCTTATTGATTTAATTAGTTGATAACCTTCCATAACCGCCACCCTTAATTATAGGTTTACAAATTAAGAATTAATCTACGAATTTGTGTCATCTCGTTTAGAACTGTATAGTGTTATATAGTGTTATATGGTGTTATATAGTGTTATATGATGGATGTATAGTGTTATATAGTGTTATATGGTGTTATATGGTATTATATGGTGTTATATAGTGTTATTTTAGAGTTATATAGTGTTATAGTGTTATATTTTTCTGATAGCATGTCTATGATAGATGTATAGTGTTATATATTGTTATATAGTGTTATATAGTGTTACATAGTATTACATAGTGTTATATGGTGTTACATAGTGTTATATGATGGATGTATAGTGTTATATATTTCTTGTAGCAGTTACATATTTTCTGGATTTTTTAGAATGTCCGAATTTTTGAATAACTTTAAAATTGAATCGCTAGAATTTAAGAGTGAATCGCTAGAATTTAGAAGAGGTTACCTAATTTGAAACATATACAAAGACACTATTACCCTTACAATTTTCAAATCAGTCCAAATATTAAAACACAATTTATAATTTGGTCCCTATGGATCTCAGCCATTAGATCAAAGATCTAATGGTTTAAAACACTTCTCACACTTTTGAATTAATGTACACTATCCCTACCTACTATTATAACATATTTACATTTTCAAATATATCAAATATCATTACGATGATGATGATATGTATGTTATTTATCACAATTTAATGTATTATATAGATATTTAATACATAAAATCTATTATATATAATAAACAAGAATAATTTGGGACACGTGTCCGCCTAATATTGCATCTCAGATGCATTTGGGCAGGAAAATTTTGGATCAGAAATCGCGGTGCAAAATATGACCTGACCTATATTTGTACGCATCTAATTTTCTTTTCCAAAACCCTAGAGAGCCTCTTCTCCATTTTCCTTCATCTCTGTTCTTCATTCTGGTTCGCTTTTTTCATTAGTGATGCTGATTTCTAATTAGGGTTTCTAGATCTCATCACAAATTCTGCCCCCGTCTGCTTTCTTTCTCTTTTGCCGCTTCAAGAAGATGAAGGCCATGGTGATTCAAGCCGATTGGATCATGTGGTACCGGCGCTGATATGTATTTTTCTCATTCAATCGTATTTCGTTCAACGACATCAGAAGCATCAATCAATCGAATTTCATTCAATCGGCACCGTCTCTCATTCAATCGACATTATTCAGTCTGTAATTTTTTAATTTGAAGTGTTTGTGATGAAATCCTTTTTCTCTGATCGAATCATCTACAATCCATTCTTATAATCATCAGGTATTTACTTTTCTATCTCTACATATTAATGGTGTTTTTAGTTAGCTCTTTGTTAGTTGTTCTATCATATTTCTATTAATCATCGATATTTGATTGCTGGTGTTCTTTCGGGTGTTGCAGATGAGGGACCTTTGGCCGAAGGGCTCTTCTGGATACCATCTTTTGCATGTCCTACAACGAGAAGTTGAAAGACAATGAAATCAATTTAAGGCTTGCTCTTAGCATTACAAACCAACCCGTTGAGACGTTTTGTGAAAGAGATGCAGGTGCAAATGCAAACTCGAGGTCAAGAACATATACCATTTTGGGACATCATCCCTTACCGGAGTTAGTTTGGTCTACACAGAATGGTTTAACCATCAAGTGCGGTGGTTGCACCAACTGTGTTGCTGACTTGCTGGGACGGAGCCTTGTGTTTTGAGTGATAAAAAATGTATGTTTAAGGAGTCGGTTAAATCTGTAGTTGGTTCAACAGGTACATATTCTTCCTTGACCAAGATTTTGAGGTCAAATCTACTATTTTTTCAACTTATAAAGTGATATGAATAACAGTTGAGAATGAAGGTGAAGTAGTGTCAAGAGATTTTCAATTGGTAATATGAAAGTTAATCTGTTATATACTTATATCCATCATCTTTTTGTGTATGTGTGTTACAGATGAATCCAGACACTGATTATGATTGCGTAAGAAGTTTTGGTTCCCTTTTCTTAGATGATATTCCAATACGAGCTGTAATAATTCGTTATATATATGTTTATGTCTGTGTGTGTATTTTCTTGATCTACATATTCTTGTGATTAATGCTAGCAATCTTCAGGGAACGATAAAATTTCATGATGGACATTTTGTTACTGAGAGTGAGTCTCACCGTAATCTATGCTTGACATATATTCTCGTTTATGTAATAATATCATATTAAAAAATCCAATAAAAACTTGGTACAGTTGAAGACAATCGGATTGGTGCGGTTCATAGCAGGGATTTGTGCAGTAAGTCTTTTATTTATATCTGTCACTTGAACTTTCTTGCATGTTTTCTGTGTTCATTAAACAGTTTTATATGCACAATTAATTTAAAATAAAATCCACTAAAAAGTTGTGAAGTTCTACTAAAGAAGCACCTTTTTATATTACATGGTAAAGTCCACTAAAAAGTTGTGAAGTTCTACTAAAGACACAACATGTATGTTGTAGTTACTCTACAATCGCATGGGTGGCTGAAGTGAACTAGGGTGTGTAACAAGGTGTTGATTATAGCATAGGATACAAAGAAACTACCAAAGCATAGGAAATAAAAATGTCCTCTTCAATGTGGAAATTCTTTTTTTTTTTTTCTTTCATCAATAGACAAAGTGGTGCCCTGCTCCTGGTTGTGACTGTGCCATTGAGTTTGATCTTGGAAGTGGAAGCTATAATGTAGCGTGCCATTGCTCATACATCTTTTGTTGGAATGTGAGAGTTAGTTTTTTTACCAAGTTTATGAATAATTTAGTCTATATTAGTGCTTCATAGATGTCTTACAAGGTGGAACAAAGTCAACTTCAAGAACAATTAAAGAAGCAAAATGAACGTTCACTATCTTACGCCACTGTAAGTGAACTCGAATCCCAGATTGAAAACTTAAACAATGAGCTTAAATTGAAATCTAACGAGTTAGAGGCATCGCTTCTTGCAATTAAAGAACTCAAAAGTCATATCAAGAATTTGGAAGAATATTTATATAATCAAGCTCATTGGTTTGAGGCGGATATGGAAGATTTAGTTCGTGCAAAAATTGAGCAGGAGCAAAAAGCCATTCACGTAGAGGAGAATTTAAGAAAAGTTAATTAAACTACAAAATGCTAGCACAGCTGGCAAACTTCAAGAGGAATTTAGAAAATTATGATATGCAACTTGATCAATGGTATTTGATGGATACGCCTTTTTTGTTGTTGGGTATGCAAAAATTTACATAGTTTGATAATTTTTTTTCTTTTTATTTTATATCTACTAGAAGTGTTTTGTGATCCATTGATTGACATTAACTGTTTGTATTTGATCTCAGAATGGGTTATGGTGAGTGGACAAATGACAATAGTAACACCACCCAGGTATCATGCATTTCTATTGGGCACAACAAAATTTTTAAACAAATGTTAACTTTTGAAATTTTTATGTCACCCATGTATATTGTGTAGGCTTATCCTGGGGTATGGACAAAAATCTTGATCTCTCTTGATAATGTGGGAGGTTGGAATCTGAATTGAAACCTTGACTCTTGGTATATTTGTCAAGAAAATTATGTGAGGATTGTGAATCCTGAAAAAAACAACAAAACCGAGTTACCCATGCCGGACACTGCTCTTTTCTGCGGGCCCCTAATCCTATGCAAAAGTATGTATATGTTTCTTCCTCTCTTTCGAATAAGTACATGCATTCCAAATTTCTTTGGGTCAAAGTTTGACTTTTGGAAGAAGAACATGCTTATGAAAAGATCTTCAGTGTAATTATATTATTAACTTTTTTTCAGGCCTCAAGACGCGTTTATCAGCATTGAAAGTGCATGGATCAATGGTGGTGGTGTTGGGCCTTTCAATGTCGATGTTTAGTTGTTTGGTGTTGTGATTTTATTTCTGAGTAATAACATTCTCTAGGTGAAAATATTTATGTGGTTTTATTTATGCTGAGGTAAGTTTTTGTTAATTATTTCACTAAATTCCCAGTAAATTCTTGTGCTAGGTTACGGGGATTCCATCATTCGTTTATGTTTACGTGATTGATTGTGTAGTTGAAGAGGATTTATGTATAAAGTTGTTTGTTAGAATGAATATTTTTATTACTCCAAGGAGGATTAAGATTTTTGGTTTGAACTTTTTAAGAAGCACATACACAATTTAAAGACTAACCATAGAGTGAGTTTCAGACCCCAAATTGTACAAATAGAACATTAGAAGCTATTGTAAATTTGTGATTGATTGATATCACGACTTATTTATATATAATTATCTTTGTGACAAGGTATGTTTGTGTTGAGGGATTTTAAATTTAGCTGGCTTACACGTGCCAACATCATATTTGCATTTTTCATTCTCAAAATCAAACTTCTATTCCATTTCAACATAATGATAACAATTTTAGGGATGTTCTTCATAATACTAGGCCGTGTACGCATTTATGAATGACATTATTTACTTAAGTTATTATTGTTAACATGTAACAAGACATTTTTTAATTTATTATTGTATTAACAGTTAACAATTATTCAATGTGGTGTAAAAGTTTAATGAAATAATATCTTACATTTAAATAAAAATACATGTTAATTAACTAATAAAAATAAGCTACCCGGGAAGCAGTCCCGGGTGATAACCTAGTTATAAATATATATATACACACATGAAAATCCTAATAGGTAAACCCGATATACCCGTGGGTATGCCTGATCGATACCCACGGGTATCACAATTTAATGTATTATATAGATATTTAATACATAAAATTATAAATATATATACACACACACACACATGAAAATCCTAACGGGAAAACCCAATATACCCATGGGTATGCTTGATATCCGAGGGGTAATGGGCCGGGTATGGGACAAGATTTTACAACCGGGTATGGGTATGGGATTAGCCATACCCGACCCATTACCATCCCTACTTAATAGTTAGTACCTTCTAATCACCCTGAAACTCAGTTTGAAGGACCATCCAAGCTTGCTTCGAGGTCGATGCGAGAGAATACACTGTCGTGCACACCCTGTTGAATCAACACCAACGCTCTTGCTAGAGGTGCACAAATCGGTTAATTTCCCGGCCTAACCGGTTCAGGAAGTAGTTTAGGTGGTTAATTTCAACTTTTACTTTAACCGGTTAATGCTTTAATCGGTTATTACTTTAATTAGTTCAGTTATTCACTTTAACCGGTTCGGTTAATAACCAGTTATTTTCATAATTAATTAACCGGTTATTTTCATTTTTTTTCATTTTTTCGGGGTACATTGGTTAAAAATAACCGGCTATTATCCTAAAGATCTATAAGCGGTTACTAACCAACAGTTATGATTAACCACAAACTGGTTATTCTGCTACAGGCTACAAACCAGGTTATTTTCCCATCTCTAGCGCTTGGATTTTCTTTGGTATTGTTCTTCAACCTGTCTTGATCTATTTCTTGCTCCAAGAACCCCTATTCACAAACTTCCACCGGGGCACTTGGGCTATCACTTGGAGTGCGTAAACTAGCATGGATGAAACTATTTTTACTGTTTACATGATGGATATGAGTCTTTTAAACTACTATGCTATATAATCAAACTTGTATACCCGCCAGTACATTATTGTATTGACTTTATTTTAATACATGTTGCAGTCTGATAGGATGCTGGTTTTCAAGAAACTTGCTAGGACGCTGCTAGAAACTCACCCTAGTTAATCTTAGAAACTTTGAAACAATATTTGATGGTTTGTAATTTGATATTGTGTGATTGATGTTTTAAACAATCATTATGAAATGGATTAATCTACATTGAAATATCTAGTGTTATGGAAACTCATGAGCAATCTGAACGCTTAGTGCCGCGCCCCGATGTTTCCGCCATCGATTGGGGTGTGACACCAATTCAGGAGGAAACCCAATAAATGTAGGAAAACCCCACTGTGTGAATCGAACCCAGGACCTATTGATCCCAAAGGCTTATCCCACCCCCAACATGCCCAAGATATATTTATGATTAGTTGGAAGGGGTTGAGACCCACCATTAATTCCCTCACCCTCCCACCTCTCTCCTCTTCAAACTTCAGTGAATACTAACCGAACAAGTCCTTGACCATTCACCGAAGAGACGTCACCGAATGGGTGGCAATGGTTCCTCATGCAGCAACCCAAGTCCCCGATTCTCCTTCCCGCTATGACTCCGTCCCCCTAACCACCTAAGGAATGACTTTCCATACATATGGTCAAATAATTAAAATAGTCAAAAGTAATTTTCTCTTAGAAATTATATTTTAGTACTTGGTGTTAAAACAAACATGTTTAAAAGTTTTTTAGTTAACTTTAAATTAATTTTGTTTATTTATTTTATTATCATTCATATATATATATAACAATTCTCGAAACCAAAATCACTATAGCGAAGTGATTTGCTTTTTTTATTTTCATTTTCATTTTTTTGTTTTTGGTTTTTTTCTTTGTTTTGTTTTTTTTTCTTTTTAAGTATGTGTCGGTATAGATCCAAGTTGGTTTACATTCTTACGTAAATGGTCTACGTTTTGTCATAAATTTTATTCGAAAGCGAGTCGGATCAAATATAATATGTTTTCACTAGGCAGTATATAAGTTCGAGTTACTTTACGTTTCAAACGCTGTTGTAACGCACAGTATTATTCTTTAACTTAAAAAACACTATTTTCTTTCGTGCTTTTTTTTAAATATATTTCGGTATAAATAAAAGTTGGTTTATTTTTTGACTATTTTTTTCTCGGCAATGAATCAAGTCAAATATAATACGTTTTCGTACTTATTTTATGTATGTTTTAGTTGGTCTACGTTTTGACTTAAGTTTTGTTTGAAAGTGTGTCAGATCAGATATTTGACGGTACAAATTCGATTTATTTTTAGTTTCGACCCTGCCGTAACGCGCAACGAGTCAAAATTCTAGTTATAAATTCTTGGTTTTGATCTCCTTTAAGAGACCTCACATGTGGTTTGGATCTTTCTCCATTTTGGTAAAAGATTATTTATAAAGATTTCTTTGGTTTTTTCAGAAATAATAGTAGTGCCTAATAGTACCCCTTTAAAGAAACCAAGAAAGGTCCATTGTGGCCCACAAGAAAACATCGGAAGTGATAGATGATTACTCTATTGGGCCATTGAAAGCACGACACTTGGCCCACTACTATTATTATCCAAGTATTGGTACAATCTCCGAATTTATAACCTTATTGTGTAAAAATTATAATATTTGCTATTATTAAAACGATAAAAATAAAAAGAGATTAATATTTTTTAATATGTCAAACCAACTTAGACTCCTTGCTCACTATCAAGTATTAACCAAGTTAATAACATTGATGATAATAAATGTGACTTTGTTAAATATTGAGGGCTCGTTTTTCTATCGTCATATAATAATATTTTTCTGTCTTGTTTGCCGGTTCGGGTCTGATCATATAAAAAAAGATAATCAAACTATTTTTATACAATCAACAATGCCAAATGTCATTACAAATGCATAATGAAAATCTGATATATATATAAAGTTGTTCTCTACGTTTAAAAAAATTTGTTCTCTACAAGTTTTTATTTTTTGAAATATTGCCATAACCAATGCTATAAGGGGGCAAAAGTGTAACTACAAATCAATTAGCGAAAATTTGGTTTACGATGAGAGATTAAAATGTAACTAGTGTTTGAAAGGTGGCACGATAATACTTTAGTGGTCCGTCAGTGATCCAAATTTGTCGTTAAAAAAAAAACGAGTGTTTGAAAACCTAATTTACTCACATTTTAGTATTGCTCCTATACATTAAATTCACAAAAACTCTTAACTTTTGGGTAACTTTTGGACTTTTAGCGGCGACATAAGACGCCGCTATTGGGTAGATGCTGATGTGGCACACATGGCTCTAGCGACCACAATTGTCATCGCTAAAACCAAAAAAGTCGCCGCCAACGGCCTTAATGTCGACTTTAGAGGCCTTTAAGTCGTCGCTATTGCGTGGATTCCCTGTAGTGTGTATAGATATGTACATAACTTTTACAGAATTGGTTTGTTAATTATTATTTTTGTTAGCTTTAAAAATGTAATGGAAAAGTCGACATTTTTCGCCTGCTTGCATCCGGCCCATCTTCCAGCCCGGCAACAAGTATTGATACAAAATAAGCCTAGTATCCAACGAGCCCAATACCTCATAACAAAACAATAATAATGCATTAAAAACAATAAAACCAAATATAAAAAATAAAATAAAAACTAGTATTCCATATATCCTTTCAACACTCAAACCTCACATTGTATGAGTGTTGCTAAATTACTGTTTGGTCTTCGAACGTGTCAACCTTCTTTGGTCGGGGGAGCTTGTTGGTGCACTTATGTCTGTACTTTGTCTGTATTTCGTCATGATTCAAAACGATGTCTTGTGTTAGTCTGAGTTACATCTTAGGTTTGTTTTTATGTGCGTTCGATGTAAGTTTGACCAAGTCAACCATCCTCCTGGTTTGACTTGACCAAACAGTTAGCACATGGTTGAAAGATGTTTGAGTCGAAAGATGTGTGATCGAAGGATTGTTTATATCCTTCGATCATAAGCTCGAAACATAAACCCTCGACAGATGGACCTCGAAGGATATCATCCTTCGAGGTGTATGCAGATCTTTCGATGTGTTTCTGGTCGACAGATGATCTTTCGATCAGTCTGTCTGATCCTTCGACCAGACATGCTGTGTCGGGTATAAATACCCGTGTGTTGTGTTCACTTCCGCAAGAAGACACAAGAGGAAGACAGAGAGAGACAGGAGCACACACACACTTTGAGAGTTTATAGAATACTTCTGTAAACATTGAGCTTGTAACCGGACCCTTCATTCGTATTAATACAAGTGGTGTTAATCGGTGAATCTTGCGTGTCGTGTTTTGTCGTCTTCTATCTCGGTTTGCATGCTAGCTTGGATTCCGCACTTGCTAGTGTGTTTAGCATAACAAGGAAAAGGTTTTATCTCATCCTCGAGAGGGACCTACAAGTGGTATCAGAGCCTTGGCTCTTCTCCTTGTTAAAACCGAGTGTTTTCGGGTGTTTTCCGGGTGTTTGAAGTTTGTATTTTTCCGGAAAACTCAGATTTTTGGGCTGTGTCCTTGACATTTTTAAGTGTTCTTCATAATATTACACTCTTTGATTTTGAAATTTGAATATCAAACTTGTTTGTGCATTGAAAAGAGTAAACTGATTAAAATATTGGACATTACCTGTTTGGTGAAACCTGCATGTTCAGAAGATATGGTCTGAACATACTTTCTGCCGAAAGTTCTCACCAACTCGTCAACTTTTCACCAACCCGTCACTCTTTGTCAACTGTGTCAGACAGATCGAAAGATATCCTTCGAAGTCGAAAGTTCATCTTTCGATCAAGGGAGGTTCGATAGATAATCATCCTTCGAACCAAGGAATCTTTTCGAAACATACATCTTTCGATCTACAGGTCTTATTCGAAAGACAAGGATCCTTCGATTGGAGAGTCTTTCGAAGTCATTGTTCGAAAGACAAGGATCTTTCGATTGGAGAGTCTTTCGAAGTCATTGCTCGAAACTCAACAGTGATCTTTCGAACACTGTTGATCCTTCGAACAAAGTTTGATCTTTCGATCCTTGTTTATTTAAGTTTAACAGTTTGTGTTTTCAGGTCTTTCGATCAAGGATCTTTCGGCTGGTTGTTATCATTTGAAATTAACATAGTTTGTGAAAATTAAATTTTTTTAACAAAAAAAACTTGTTTTCTTTTTAAATCAATTTTCACTTAATATATTAATTTTCATAAAATGGGAACAAACGGCCAGTGGGATCCAACCGCGTGGACCCAAATAACTTCGACTCCACAATCATCAGCTACGCAATCGGCGTCAGATTTCAACAAAACTGCATGGATGCAAGCTATTGCCCCACCTCAAGCTGCAATGATCACTGCAAATCAATAGGCATTGGTCACAAATCAAAACAGCAGCATTCAATCTATGATGCAGAACGACAGTGAAACTGGTACAAGCACAAAACCGCCAAAGCTGAATCACATCAATGATTGGGGATGGTGGAAAGAAAGGCTGAGAACTTATGTTCAGGGGCAAGGTCAAGACCTATGGATGTGCTTCTTCACCGCATTTGAACATGATTTGGAAGTTGCAGGATCTAATCCAGAAACTTACAGCACTTTGTCTGAAGATGATAAGAAGAAGTTTGAGTTAGAAAAGAAAGCATTCATGATTCTCACACAAGCTCTTCACAGAGACATATACCACCAATTTGTTTACTGCACGACTACTAAAAGCTTGTGGGATATGCTCACGTTACGATGTGAAGGAAATGCTCAATCTAGAAAGATTAAGCAAGAATTACTGAAGAAAGAGTTTGAAGGATTCACGTGTATGGAGAATGAGACTTTGGCAGATTTATCTACAAGGTTCCATCACTTGTTGAGTGAGATGTTTGCTTTTAAAGTCACTGCCACTCCACAAGAAATGGTGAAGAGATTCGCTGACAGCTTACCAGCAAAGTGGAGCAGTTATCTTGAAATTCTCAAAGAAAATGTTGTTCTAGACACAATCACCGTTTATGAGTTAATTCAAAGATTGGAGAACAAGGATGTAGAAGAAAAGCTTAAGGCAAAAAGAACATTGACTCCTCAAAATCCAGAGATGTACTTTGGGATTGCAGGAGGTATCAGTGGAGAAAAACCAGTCTCTCAACATGCAAAGCTTCAAACAGCCTTCATCTCAAACACTGGTCCTTCCACAACAAGTCAGTTTGATCCTTCAGCATACACGATGATGTATTCAAGACCAGATTCTTCTTCTTCTTCAGCTCAGCAGCAACAACCGCAACAGCAAGGGTTTTATGGAAGCTCTTCAAACTTTCAAGCCACTTCCAATCCAAACACAGTCAGATTAGACACTTCCAACTTTTCCAAAGTCAGTGTCGAAATAGCCAAGGAGCATATGGAGATGTTGAATACCTTGGTCAGTGCTTATAGTGGATTGATCGCAGGTCAGATTGGGAATATCAATCTAACCAATGAAGATTATCAGCAAGTGGATAAAGAAGAGTTTGAAATGATGGATATCAAATGGGCTCTTGCTAGTGCAATTCGAAGAGCAAAGGAGTTTATGGAAAGGACGGGGAGAACCAACTTGGAAAACAAGAAAGACACCAAGTATGGGTTCGACAAGCAAGCTGTCAAGTGCTTTAACTGTGGCGAACGGGGTCATTTCAAAAGGGAATGCACAAGACCAGCTCAGCTTGGAAATCAAAATCCGTTCAGAAATCAAGGCAACCAGCAGAACCAGAACGGGAACAATGTTCGTACGTTGATACCTGTCAACAACCAAGGCCAAGCAGGGTCATCAAATGCCAACCGGGGGCTGGTGGTTCAAATAGATGAGGGTTGTGATTGGTCGCTTCAGCTTGGAGAAGGAGGAAATGGTGGAACAGCATGTTTTGCTGAAGTCGTAAAGGATTTAAAGCACGCCAGTGGTGGAGAATCTTCCACCAATGGTGTTGCATCTTCTGAGGATGAAGACAGTTCTGGTTATAGTGGAAGCTCAGATGAAGAATCCTCCACTTCAGGAAATGATCATGTGGATGAGACATCAAGTGCGTCAGTCGATGCAGATATTGATGAGCTTTTGGAGGAAGCTGCAGCAGGAACTAAAAGAGGATCTAATTTGGTGGATCAAACTGCTCATTCTTCGTCTTCTCTCCATTCAGCCTTTATGGCTAATGTCGACAGTTCATCAAGCCAGGTAAGTATCAATGAACCCACTGTAATTAGCTGTGAAAATTGTGATAGTTTAAATGTTAAATATGCTGAACAGGAAAGTCAGTTTGAAATCATATCCAAACACAATCAAGAATTGATTGTAGATCTTTCTAAAGCAGCTGAAGCTAACTCGTTTTTAACCAGAAATGAAAAAGAATTTAAAGCAACAATTGCGTCATTAAGACATGATGTTTCAGAATTACAAAAGGCTGTTTTGCGAAAACAACATGCTAACAATAATCTTATTGACACAATTGAAAAGCAAATGGTAGAGTTGGCAACAGCTCGATGTGAATGTGAGACAATTAAGCAGAAACTGGAAAGCTATTCCAATTCCCGCTATGTATTGGATCACATTATTGATGTTCAAAAGAAAAAGGGGGATAAACAATGTATCGGATTCAAATCATGTCCTCCCCCTATGAATCACAATTACTCCAAATTGCCCGATGACGAGGATATGCCCCGTTTTGAACCTACTGTGCCACTCAATCTAGACGATTTTGCAGCAGGCCTCGGGTTCACGACTGGTACATCATCCTCGGGTCAATCTGAAACTGAATCTGAATCTGAGAATGTGACAGATTCATCATGTGTTAAGGAACAGAGTCCTCCCATTGTTGAGGATGCTGATTCTTCGGATGATGAATCTGAAGTAATTGTGAAACAACAGTCTAACTCGGTTACAACAGATATTCCAATCGAGAATCACATCCTGTGTGATCCACCAGTGAAACCGAGTAAGACTGAAATGTCAAAACCAATGGAGTCCCTTGTATCTAGCAGTGAAGAGAATAACTTGTTGTACACGCTCAAAGGAGATAGCAAAATCTACTCTAACAAAGATTTTCCAATTAAAAATGTAAATCAAGATTTAATTGAGCAAATTTTTGAAGGATGTACTGATAAGTTTTTGGGGAACAAAAGTGGCAAAATTACCGTCACTCAATGTGATCCAATTCCGTGTAAACAAATTCGAAAACAATACGGAAACCAAAAACTACCAATTGAGCGAAAACAACAAGTCAACTCAGGAAAGGGTAAAGTACAGGGAAAGAAGGCTCAGAACAAGAAGGTTCAAGCACCTAAAGTTCAGCAGGCTAAGACTGAACAACCAAAGGTTCAACAACAAAAGGTGCAGAACAAAAGAGCTCCTGTTAAGAAACGAGAACCGAAAATGAACTTTGTTGGATCCACGGGTTCAGATAAAATTGAAACATTTCAAGAAAAATCTAACGTTGATTTTGTAAAACAAGTTAGAATTTTAAAACGAAATGATCAGAATAATTACACCCAACACACCAACGGATGTGATTTAGGTCCAAGCACGTCTAGATCACAAAGTTCATTGTCTGGTTCTCCATCTGATCATCAACATGTTTCTCCGAGGTTTGTAGAGCGGAGAATGTGTTTTGAGTGTGGCACAATTGGGCATATTGTAAGATACTGCCCATACCAGCAAAAGTTGAAGGCAAAAACAAGTGCTCCCCAAGAAACCAATTACCAAAAACGATCACTTTCCCCGAAACAAGACCCACGTGTCTTGAAAGAAAGGGAAAAGAAGATAAAACAAAAGAATCAAAAGGTAATTGAAAAGGCCTTAAAATCAGAGGTCAAAGAAGAAAAACCTGTTCAAGCAAAACCTAAAACTGTAAAACCAGTAAATGCTAAAACAATAAATTCAAATACTGGTAAAGGTGAAACAGTTTGGAAGCAAAAACAGGTAATTCAATCAGGGGGAGCACCACAGGTTCTTTTTCCTAATCATCAAATGATTGAAATCACTTTCCTTGATGATCAAGGACGACCCAAGTCCACAAAGGCTTGGGTCCCCCTCTCTCATACTAATCTCTGAGTGAGTGTGTAGGATATTCCAGGAGGAACTTTCGATAGTCGTAAGATTGTTGATAGTGGAGCGTCCTTGCACAAGATAGGCGACAGAAGAAATTGTTGCCTTTGATGGAGAGGAAGAGAAAAGGGAAAAAGAAATGTCTGATGAAAGAAATTGGAAGCTTCGACAAAATGAAAATCATTTCAAAATGTGTATGTTCAAGGCTTTGATCGGGTCCCCGGGATAGATTCAAATTAAAATGTACGCACCTGCAGCACGTCTGAAGTTCAACACTCAACAAAATGAACGTGCAGTGTACATTTCTTGGCGGTGTGATTGAAGAAAATGTGTTGGCTGTACTAACCAACCGGGTGTGCGGATGTCTTGGTTTGGATTGAACAACCGCACACTACTTCTGAAAGAGAAAGACAAAGACCTTCGCTGGTGAAATGTGGAAGACCAGCCGGACCTGAAGGTTTATGATCTTGTTGTTGTGAAGGGATTTCAGTAGCTACAAATCGACCTTGAAATCCACACCGGGTGGATATTCAGTTTGGGAGAGCACTCACATTCCTTGCAATGCACGATGCAGTTGCAGGATACGGTTTTTAAATTTCTAATCTCTCCTATACTTGTCGATATTTAAGCTGCTTTGTGAATTATTATCTCGTTCAGCACTCTTTGGCCAGACAATGCTGTCATGGTCCGCACCGCTTACCGACATGTCAACTGATTTTTCGAAATTCGTTCAAAATTAATTTTGGTAAACGGCATTGAGGTAAAACATGAGTTAACCAACATCGGAAAATCATTTTTGTAAATACCTTTGTGTTTTTAAATTTATTTTAGTTTGTTGATTTTAGGGGGAGTAATCCAAAATCTGAAAATCCAAAAACATCGAAAAATTTCAAAAAACACAAAAACAATAGAAAAGCAAAAATGAGTTTCCTGGCGAGCAAAAGAGAATATGATAGTACATCAGTGGTCTGTCTAAACCTCTTTAAACCTTAAATGAAAAACGATAAGCAGCTCTATATAAGATGTATCAGTAGGCTCACAATCATTTTAAAGTGTGCAGGGTGATATAAACTTAAATCGACTGAAGACCAGGTGGGAACCATTCATTGGCATATGGTCTTAGTACCGAAATTTTGTTTGAGAGATTGCCGAGGTTCTGAGATATTCGGTCTTTATGCTGCTTATCATCTGGGTATCATGGTTGTATCTTTTACCGAAAAATAACGGGGACGCAAGTCTAGATCTTCCATGATACCATACATACGTGTACATACTGCATACGACCTCAATAAGTGATCAACCATCACATGTCCAAACCAATAAGTGATAATATATCACATTCATCCGGGAGTCAAGTTCGTCTCTCTGCTGTACGAAAGTACTGACCTGTTCACGGACTTGCTCCTGTGCCCTCATGCATCTGAAATTCAAGTTCCTCATCAATAAGTGATTCTATCACATAGGGCTTGTTTTCAAATCAAATAAGTGAGAATCTCACATCATATACGGTCAAACAGATGATAATCGGTATACTCACCGGTAAGATGAATCCTCGTGCATACCTTGATACGGGAATGTGTCGTGATGTGGATGAACACCGGTCGGTAAGTATAAATTATACCTTAACGTATCCCCTCGCCATGATTACAAATGATAAGTTGAGCTTATGTGGACAACAATACCGATAATTGTTATAGGATGCTTATCTTAATGTTAACTAATTGAAAAACAAGAGCGTTTTGGCATGACCGTACACTGATATGATGCTCTTACCCTCGAAACTCGCAAAAAGAATGTCTGTAAATATTTATTTAATGTTTTCTGTTTATGCATCTTTGTACATATTTATTTATTGCTTTCCGTCTTTGCATTGAAAAATGAAAATTTCAAAAAGATTTTAGGTGTGTTTTAATTTAAACTTTATAAAATCCAAAAAGATTTTTCTTCTAGTTTATTTTTGATAGACCGATGTTGGAACTCGAGTCTATCCTACCCAAAATCCTGATCGTAAGCTGGAAAACAATTGCATCTTCATAAACAGTCGAAGTTAACGAGTTTTGAAAGTTAAAGGATTAAAATGAATATTTTTCTAAACTTTCAAACTGCTGTCGGTTGGTGTTTGATTGAGATTTGATCTCATATGTGTCGTTAGTTTAAATGTTAACTATATTCCAAGCGGTTGTTCTCATTATGCGTTTAGCTTTCTTGCATGTGCAGATGCTAAAGGCGAGGAGAACATGTTCGATGAAAAGCTTTGGAATGAAGACACGAAGTGGAGGCACTCAAAGGATAAAATGATCGAGTTGCCGCTGTCCCTTCATCAACACCACAAGGATCTGAAGAATTGACAAGTCAACGATTCACGAGCATGACTCAATGGAGAGTTCAATCTAAGGGGGAGTTTGTCAACACACTTTCTACATGAAACGGGGAGTTTGTTGATACACTTTCTACTTTCAAGACGTGAAGACTTTGAAGATCATCCGACATTGAAGACGTGAAAAGAAGTCAAAGACTTGAAGACACGAAGACCTACAAGAACGAAAATCGAGACAAAGCTACAGCCAAGGGGGAGTTTGTTGGTGCACTTATGTCTGTACTTTGTCTGTATTTCGTCATGATTCAAAACGATGTCTTGTGTTAGTCTGAGTTACATCTTAGGTTTGTTTTTATGTGCGTTCGATGTAAGTTTGACCAAGTCAACCATCCTCCTGGTTTGACTTGACCAAACAGTTAGCACATGGTTGAAAGATGTTTGAGTCGAAAGATGTGTGATCGAAGGATTGTTTATATCCTTCGATCATAAGCTCGAAACATAAACCCTCGACAGATGGACCTCGAAGGATATCATCCTTCGAGGTGTATGCAGATCTTTCGATGTGTTTCTGGTCGACAGATGATCTTTCGATCAGTCTGTCTGATCCTTCGACCAGACATGCTGTGTCGGGTATAAATACCCGTGTGTTGTGTTCACTTCCGCAAGAAGACACAAGAGGAAGACAGAGAGAGACAGGAGCACACACACACTTTGAGAGTTTATAGAATACTTCTGTAAACATTGAGCTTGTAACCGGACCCTTCATTCGTATTAATACAAGTGGTGTTAATCGGTGAATCTTGCGTGTCGTGTTTTGTCGTCTTCTATCTCGGTTTGCATGCTAGCTTGGATTCCGCACTTGCTAGTGTGTTTAGCATAACAAGGAAAAGGTTTTATCTCATCCTCGAGAGGGACCTACAGAGCTGTCTCTGTTTTTTATGAAGGCCTCCGGGGTGCTTTAGAGGATATTGTTGTTTGTGGGGGTGCCTTTTTTGGGGATCTCCAGTGGAGGTTGGCTTCTCTCCCGACCCGGTTCGGAGGCTTAGGGATTTGTACGGCCGAGGATGCCTCTTCATATGCTTTCGTGGCTTCAAGGGCTCAATCTTGGGGTTTACAAGACCGTACCACATACTCCGAGAATGTGGTGGGGATGTTTTAGACTCCGATTACAGGAGTGCGTTGGACCTTTTGCATAGTTCTCTTCCCGACCTTGATATTGGCGGTTTCTACATTAAAGACACCGCCCCTCCTAAATCCCAGAAAATTCTGGCGAATGCCTTATATGGCGAAATTGTCAAGAGGTTTGAAGAGAAGTTTGTTTTATCCCATCGGCAAAGAGCTGTGTTTGAATGTCTACGTGCCCCACATGCTCAGGATTTTCTGTCTGTCGCACCTATTGAAGGCTTGGGGCAACACATGTCGGCTGTGGAATACCGTGCTATCCTTAGATACCGACTGATGATTCCTTTGTTCCCAGTTGACGAGCCATGTCCGGTATGCCGCAAAGTGTGTTTGGATTCTTTCGGCGAGCACGCGATCCACTGTAAAGAGCTACCAGGGTTTAAATATCGGCATGATTGGGTGAGAGATGTGCTATGTGATGTTCTTAAGCGGGCCGGGATATCTGCCAAAAAGGAGGCTCCAGTAAATTTCCTGACTGACCCCTTAGAGGGGAGATCCACTTTACGCCCAGCGGACATCCTTGTGTTTGGATGGGAAGGGGGAAACACGCTTGTGTAGATCTAACTGGAGTCTCCCCCCTTGTCGGGCTCAAGGACAAGGGCTTTGTCGTAGGGCAAGCGGTGCTCAAGGCAGAGGCGAGCAAAGTGGCAAAACATGAGAAAGCCTGCCTGGAGAATCAACATGTGTTTGTCCCGTTTGCGTTTGATACCTTTGGGGGTCTCGCTCCTGACGCTGTGCGACTTTTGAATCGGGTTCAAAAAGTCGTTAATAGTAATTCTTCGTCGCTAAAGGTTTCAAACTTTGTATTTAGTAGAATTGGTTTTTCTATTCAAAAGGGGGTGGCGGCGCAACTTGTTGCCCGACTACCTGCCATTGCTTTGTAATTGCCCTTTTTCGTGTGCAATGATAAGTATTTTTATTATTAAAAAAAAAGAAAAACAAGGTGAACAAATTCGTAAAACATACATATGGTGTTGTGATTTTATTTCTGTTTAGAACATAAAAATGTTCCTGTTAGCATGCGAATCAATAGTTTACTAAGCATATATAATGCTATTTTGGATGTTCTAAACAAAATGGTGCAAACCAAGCGGCGCAATCGTTCGGATTTTGAACAGAATACGAATAATCATGATGGTTCAATGGTTTGAAAAAGAGCCTCTTGAATACACAATGGTTCAAACAAAAATTCAACAATCCTCTCCATTTTTGTTAGAAAAAAATCAGACAAAATAAAGCATAGAAATAACCTAATGTTGCATTGTTAGAACTTAAAGACGGCTTCCAAATGTTGACTGAATGGGCTTTCAATTGGGCCTGTCGCAGGCGTGAATATAGTGGGCTGGAGCTGGATCAAATGCCTGAGCTAGAAGCTCTTACCGATGGTTCGGGTTTAAAGGACAGATTGTTAGGTATCAAGTGGCGCAACGGAATCACGTCTCACAACGAACATGCAATAAACACGAAAATATAAAACACGACACACGAACACGAGAATTTTACGTGGTTCGGTTCTAATAGGGAACCTATGTCCACGGGCTGCAACTAGGGATATTTTATTAGCTCTGGCAAATTTTACAATTACATAGACAAGATGTATATATAGACTATCTAGGGTTTTAGGCTTGGTGAACAAGTAAACCAAACGGGCTTTCTAAACACCCAATAAACAAGCCCAATGGCAAATAACTAGCTCAAGGAACTAACAAATCAAAGTATAGATAAAAGATTATCATAAAACTAAAAATTTATTGAACTGATACAAAAATTGCACACTCATGATGGAGGTATTTGTAGGTCCGGCTAGGGGAGGATCTAGTCGCCTAATCCTTGTGTACAAACCAACCCGGTTGTGCGGAATCCAACCGAGATAGCAAACCGAGATAGAACACGCAAATAATCAACACACAAGACTCAACGATTAACACCACTTGTATTAATGCATATGAAAGGTCCGTTACAAGCACAAGGTTTACAAATCAGTTCTGCAAACTCTCTCTAACAGTGTGTGTGTGTTCTCTGCTCTCTCTGGTGTCCTCTGTGTCTAACTCTCGAAATGAACACAACACACGGGTATTTATACCCAAACCAGCTGGTCTGGTCGAAGGATCAAATAGTATGATCGAAGGATCATCTATCGACCAGAAATAGCTCGAAGGATCCACATGTACCACGAAAGATGTGATCTTTCGTGGTCCATCCATCGAAGGTTCATCTTTCGAGCTCATCATCATCGAAGGATATAGGCAATCCTTCGATGACACATCCTTCGACCCAGCATCTTACAAACATAATGTTGACTGTTTGGCCAAGTCAAACCAGGAGGATGGTTGACTTGGTCAAACTTACAAGACTAATAAGACATCGTTTGGTATACAGACAAAGTACAGACACAAGTGCACCAACAAACTCCCCCTTGGCTGTAGCTTTGTCTTGATCTTCATTCTTGTAAGTCTTTCGTGTCTTCAAGTCTTTGACTTCTCTTCAAGTCTTCAATGTCGGAGGATCTTCAAAGTCTTCACGTCTTGAAAGCAGAAAGTGTATCAACAAACTCCCCGTTTCATGTAGGAAGTGTGTTGACAAACTCCCCCTTAACATAAGCTCCCCCTTGAGTTATGCTCGTGAAAGTCTTGATCTTTATGAAGTGAGATCCTTGTGGTGTTGATGATGGTCAGCGGCAACTCGATCATCTTCATCCTTTGAGTGCCTTCACGTCGTGTCTTCATTCCGAAGCTTGTCATCGACCATGTTCTCCTTGCCTTTAGAATCTGCACATGCAAGAAATCTAAACGCGTAATGAGAACAACCGCCTGGAATATAGTAAACAAACGACACACATGTGACCATTGTTTAAACAAACACCGTCCAACAGTTTGAAAGTTTAAAGTATTTTATCAATTTCAATTTTAACTTTCAACACTTGCAAATTTCGACCGTTTATGAAGATTCAGTCGTTTCGGTTTTCGTTCAGGTTTCAGGTAACGAAGACTTGAGATCCAACATCGTACGATCGAAAATAAAATAGAAATAAAATCTTTTTGGCTTTTATAAAGTTTATATTAAAACTCACCTAAAATCTTTTTGGTATTTTTGAATATTTGGAAATGTAAAGACATAAAGCAGTAAATAAATATATACAAAGATGCAGAAACTGAAAGCATTAAACAAATATTTACAGACATTCTTTTTGTGAGTTTCGAGGGTAAGAGAATCATATCAGTGTACGGTCATGCAAAAACGCTCTCTTTGTTCAATTAGTTAACATTAAGATAAGCATCCTATAACAATTATCGGTATTGTTGTCCACATAAGCTCAACTTATCATTTGTAATCATGGCGAGGGGATACGTTAAGGTATGATTTATACTTACCGACCGGTGTTCATCCACATCACGACACATTCCCGTATCAAGGTATGCACGAGGGTTCATCTTACCGGTGAGTATACCGATTATCATCTGTTTGACCGTATATGATGTGAGATTCTCACTTATTTTGATTTGAAAACAAGCCCTATGTGATAGAATCACTTATTGATGAGGAACTTGATTTTCGATGCATGAGGGCACAGGAGCAAGTCCGTGAACAGGTCAGTACTTTCGTACAGCAGAGAGACGAACTTGACTCCCGCAAAGAATCTGTGATATATAATCACTTATTTGTTTGGACATGTGATTGTTGATCACTTATTGAGGTCGTATGCAATATGTACACGTATGTATGGTATCATGGAAGATCTAGACTTGCGTCCCCGTTATATTTCGGTAAAAGATACAACCATGATACCCAGATGATAAGCAGCATAAAGACCGAATATCTCAGAACCTCGGCAATCTCTCAAACGAAATTTCGGTACTAAGACCATATGCCAATGAATGGTTCCCACCCAGTCTTCAGTCGATTTAAGTTTATATCACCCTGCACACTTTAAAATGATTGTGAGCCTACCGATACATCTTATATAGAGCTGCTTATCGTTTTTCATTTAAGGTTTAAAGAGGTTTAGACAGACCACTGATGTACTATCACTTTCTCTTTTGCTCGCCAGGAAACTCATTTTTGATTTTCTATTGTTTTTGTGTTTTTGAACTTTTTCAATGTTTTTGGATTTTCAAATTATGGATTTACTCCCCCTAAAATCAATAAACTAAGACAAATTTAAAACACAAAGGTATTTACAAAAATGATTTTCCGATGTTGGTTACTCTTGCTTGACCTTAACGCCGTTTACCAGTAATAAATAGTCAAATCTTGATTTGTCAAATGCTTTGGTAAAAAGGTCGGCACGTTGGTCATCGGTGTGGACGTAAGCAACATCGATTAGCCTTTTCTCAAAGCAATCACGTATGAAGTGATACTTAATTTCGATGTGCTTAGTCTTTGAATGCTGCACAGGATTTTTAGTGATCTGTAAGGCAGCAGAATTGTCAACGTAAATAGGAGTAGTTAGGAATTCAAAACCGTAATCACGCATTTGTTGTTGGATCCATAGGACTTGGGAGCAACAACTTGAGGCAGCAATGTATTCAGCTTCGCATGTTGATGTCGCGACGCATGTCTGCTTCTTGCACTGCCATGTGACTAGGCGATTTCCCAAAAACTGACATCCAGCCGTTGTGGATTTGCCGTCGATTTTGCATCCGCCAAAATCAGAATCACTGAATGCGATCAAGTCAAAGTTATTATCCCTAGGGTACCATAGACCGGTGTCAGGGCAACCCTTCAAATAACGAAAAATCCTTTTTACAGCTGCAAGATGTGAGGCCTTCGGGTTGACTTGATATCTGGCAAGCAGGCACGTTGGGTACATTATATCTGGTCTTGATGCTGTGAGATACATAAGAGATCCGATCATCGCGCGGTAGTATGAAGGGCTCGTAGCTTCACCCTTCAAGTCTGGAGTAATTCCGTGATTTTGCGGCAAAGGGGTACCAATGGGCGTTGCATCTGACATCTGGAACCGGCTCAAGATGTCACCAACATATTTAGTCTGATGGATGAATATCCCAGACTCAGTTTGTTGTACTTGTAGACCCAAAAAGAAAGTCATTTCCCCCATAGCACTCATCTCGAATTTATCCTGCATTACACGCTCGAAATCCCTACACAAAACATCATTAGTAGAACCAAAAATAATATCATCAACGTATACCTGTACCAGTAGAAGATCTCCATCTTGTTCTTTGATGAAAAGAGTACAGTCGATAAGACCTCTGCGAAATCCATTCTCCAGCAAATAATTAGATAAGGTTGCGTACCAAGCTCGCGGTGCTTGATGAAGACCATAGAGAGCTTTGTTGAGCAACCAAACCCGATCGGGATGGATAGGATCTTCAAAACCTGGAGGCTGTTCGACGTACACCTCTTCTTCTACCACACCATGTAAGAATGCACTTTTCACGTCCATCTGGTATACCTTGAAGCCTTTGAATGAGGCATAAGCCAGAAAAATCCGAATTGCTTCTAGACGTGCAACAGGTGCATACACTTCGTTGTAGTCGATCCCTTCTATCTGACGAAAACCTTGAACGACTAGCCTTGCTTTGTTTTGAATAACAACCCCACGGTCATCCTTTTTGCATTTAAACACCCAACGGGTACCAATCTTCTTGTAACCAGCAGGTTTCTCTACGAGTTTCCAGACACCAAGCTTCTGGAATTGTTGCAGTTCTTCCTGCATTGCTTCAACCCAAGAGCTATCTTTCAAAGCATCTTTCCAAGTTCTTGGCTCTTCCTGTGAGACATAACACGCGAAAGACCAATCATTTTGTTGACCAGATTCTCGGATAGTTGCATACAAGCCTGCATTGTTGTTGTTTCGCAACATGTTTCTTGTTTGAACGCCACTTTGTACATTTCCGATGATGTTTTGTTGAGGATGGGTATTGTGAATCCTTGTTTCTGGATTTTCTTGAACTGGAATGTTTGTACCCAGATTGTTGAGATTGAGATCAACAATCAATTCAAGGCCCGGAATTGACGAAGAGGATGATGCAGAAGTTTCAGCTGTTCTAGGGACATCCACTGGAGGTGTACCCTCTGAAATACCATGTACTGCTGCTGTTGGTCCTTGATCTGCATCGAGAAATTCGTCATCCTCTGAAGATTCGTTCAATTCGGAAGCATCTTGAAAATCCTCATTGTCGAGAGCATTGTTGTTCACCGAAGATGGTTCTTGATTGACAATAATGGGACGAACCAACGGTGAATCTGTTGCATTGTCACTCTCGAAAAACATCCTTGCCGCAGCATTTTCTTCAACTGCTTCAACGTTGATCGAATTGAAAAAGTCATCGTACTCAAACATCCAAGGCTGACCAGGATTTCTAACTGGCAAAGTGTGCATTTGTACTCTGACTTCAGACCATTCCTCGACCCTTTTAGTCTCTAGATTCCAGACTCGTAAGTTAGGGGTGGAATACCCAAGAAAGTATCCCTCAATTGCTCTTGCCCCAAACTTTCCATTGTCGCTGCGTATCCGCCTAACCTTCAAGTTATAGAGATTCTCAATCTGAATGATCAAGTTTTTGATAATACCGAAGGTTTCACTCTTATGTGCCATGAACGCCACCCAAGAAAATCTTGAATAATCATCAGTTATCACGAGGCAATATTGATCATTCCTAATGCTTTTGTGTTTGACAGGACCGAACAAATCCATGTGCAAACGTTCAAGAGGAACAGCCACCGTGTTGACTTTCTTTGTAGGGTGTCGCTTCTTCGTTTGTTTTCCTTTCTGGCACGAAACACAGACGTCTTGAAGATGGAAATTTTTAAGAGGAACACCATTCACCAATTCATTTGACACCAAATGATTCATTTTGCGTAAGTGAATGTGACCCATTCGCCTGTGCCAAGAGATTGTGTCTTTTTCTGTGGCTTTAGAAACGAAACAAGTTGCTTGTGCAGACGTTGTGATAGCTTGGCTCATATCAAGGACATACAAATCATTTATCCTTGGAGCCGACAAGAGAATCCATTCTTTTGGAATTTTGAAGCCGGGTTTCAGCACATAACATCCATTTGCATCAAAGTGTACTGAGAACTGCTTATCACAAATTTGAGAAACACTAAGAAGATTGTGATCAAGTTGTTGCACAAAGTTGATCTTATCAAAGCTAACAACCCCGTTGGAAATCATTCCTTCACCCGTAATATATCCACCCTTATCTCCAGCAAAAGCAACATAACCTCCTCTAATAGATTTGACGTCGTAGAGAAGCTTCATGTCGCCTGTCATGTGCCTGGATGCCCCACTATCAACAATCCAATGACTACTGATAGTTCCTCCTGGAACACCCTGCACATGAACTCACATAATTAGTTGGAGATGGGGACCCAAGCCATTGTGGTCTTGGGTCTTCCATTTTTATCAACAACAATAACTTCCACTTTTTGATGATTCGGAAATTGTGATGGTCCCCCTGATTCAGTAACCGTTTTTGGTTTCCAGGTCTGTTGAGTTTTACCAGTTTGATTGTTTGAAGTTTTTGAAAACTTTGAATTATCTGGTTTAACTGAAACAGATGGTTTGTGAACCACATCAGTTTTAATTGCCTTTTCAATTTTCTTGACCTGTTGGCGTTTCTGTTTCTTTTCCCTTTCTCTTATGAGTCGGGGATCTTGTTTTACAGAAACAGATCGCCTGCGGTCAGTTGGGCCACGGGGATCATCAACTATGCCTTTTTGTTTATGAAGATACGGGCAATTTCTGACAATGTGCCCAATTGTACCACATTCAAAACATGATCTTCGTTCAACAAACCCCGAAGTATCATGTGATCTTCTTGCCGATGATGAACTTTGTGATCCCGAGGTACTAGGTTTTGAACTACTTGGTTCATTCCTTTTCATCACAGTTGCTTTCTGGACAAAATCTAAATTAGATTGATTTTCAAACTTTGCAATTTTGTCCGTTCCCTTCGATTTCACAAAGTTCACATTCTTCTTCTTCTTCTGATTCGGCTTCTTTTGACTCTGAGTCGTTGGCTTACCTCTTGGTTTGGTATGACTTTGCTGTTTTTCAACCGTTGGTAATTTCTTGTTCCCAAATTGTTTTCTAATTTCAGCCTTTGGGATAGGAGGACACTGTGTGACTGTAACATGTGGTCCTGTCTTTCCCAAAAACTTACTTGTTGAATTTTCAAAGACTTTACTTATTAAAGATTGATTAACATTTTTAATAGGAAAATCTTTGTCTGAATAGATTTTATCATCACCAACAAGAGTGTACAGCAAATCCACACTCTCCGACTCTTTCTCAGACGAGGACTCGATTGCAATAGTTTTAGCGGGTTTTGCAGGAGGATCACACAGAATATGATTCTCAAGAGGATCACAGCTAACAGAGGTGGGTTTGTTGATGCACTTTGTGTGGACGCGACTCGGCTCGGTTCGACTCGGCCTTGAAGACACGAAGATCGAGACAAAGCTACAGCCAAGGGGGAGTTTGTTGGTGCACTTGTGTCTGTACTTTGTCTGTATTTCGTCATGATACAAAACGATGTCTTTAATGTAAGGTTGATGTAAGTTTGACCAAGTCAACCATCCTCCTGGTTTGACTTGACCAAACAGTAATCAAATGTTTGTAAGGTGTTTGGGTCGAAAGATGTGTGATCGAAGGATTGTTTATATCCTTCGATCATAATCTCGAAACATAAACCCTCGACAGATGGACCTCGAAGGATATCATCCTTCGAGGTGTATGCTGATCTTTCGATGTGTTTCTGGTCGACAGATGATCTTTCGATCAGTCTGTCTGATCTTTCGACCAGACCTGCTGTGTCGGGTATATATACCCATGTGTTGTGTTCAGTTCGATAGAGGTGTGAAAAAGTTAGACATAGTTGACACAAGAGAAACAGAGAGAGCATTCTGTTGAGAGCACACACACACTTTGAGAGTTTATAGAACATATCTGTAAACATTGAGCTTGTAACCGGACCCTTCATTCGTATTAATACATGTGGTGTTAATCGGTGAATCTTGTGTGTTGTGTTTGTGCTTGTTCTCGTATACATTCTCGGTTGCATGCTAGCTTGGATTCCGCACTCGCTAGTGTGTTTGATATAACAAGGAAAAGGTTTTATCTCATCCTCGAGAGGGACCTACAAGTGGTATCAGAGCTTTGGCTCTTCTCCTTGTTAAAACCGAGTGTTTTTGGGTGTTTTCCGGGGGTTTGTAGTTTATATTTTCTGAAAAACTTGTTAAAATCGGGTTTCGGTTTGTTGTCGGTTTGCAGAAATATTCATATTTCTGGGTTTGTTCTTCTTATCTTCAACCGATAACTTAAGTGTTCTTGATATTTTACACTTTTGATCTTAAAAATTTGAAACTTCAAAGTGTTTGTGCATTGAAAAGAGTAAACTGATTAAAATATTGGACATTACTTGTTTGGTGAAACCTGCATGTTCAGAAGATATGGTCTGAACATACTTTCTGCCGAAAGTACTCACCAACTCGTCAACTTTTCACCAACCCGTCACTCTTTGTCAACTGTGTCAGAACCGATCGAAAGATATCCTTCGAAGTCGAAAGATCATCTTTCGACCAAAGGAGGTTCGACAGATAGGCATCATTCGAGCATCCTTCGAAGTGTGAGACTTATCCTTCGAACCAAGGAATATTTTCGAAACATACATCTTTCGGTCTTCTGCTCATTTTCGAAAGACTAGGATCCTTCGATTGGGGAGTCTTTCGAAGTCATCTTTCGTGTTCATCCTTCGGTCTACAGGTCTTATTCGAAAGACAAGGATCCTTCGATTGGAGAGTCTTTCGAAGTCATTGCTCGAAACTCAACAGTGATCTTTCGAACACTGTTGATCCTTCGAACAAAGTTTGATCTTTCGATCCTTGTTTGTTTTAGTTTAACAGTTTGTGTTTTCAGGTCTTTCGATCAAGGATCTTTCGGCTGGTGTTATCATTTGAAATTAACATAGTTTGTGAAAATTTATTTTTAAACAGAAAACTTGTTTTCATTTTTAAATCAATTTTCACTTAATATATTAATTTTCATAAAATGGGAACAAACGGTCAGTGGGATCCAACCGCGTGGACTCAAATAACTTCGACTCCACAATCATCAGCTATGCAATCTACGCAATCTACGTCAGATTTCGACAAAACGGCATGGATGCGAGCTATTGTCCCACCTCAAGCTGCAATGATCACTGCAAATCAATGGGCACTGGTCACAAATCAAAACAGCAGCATTCAATCTATGATGCAGAACGACAGTGAAACTGGTACAAGCACAAAACCGCCAAAGTTAAATCACATCAATGATTGGGGATGGTGGAAAGAAAGGCTGAGAACTTATGTTCAGGGACAAGGTCAAGATCTATGGATGTGCTTCTTCACAGCCTTTGAAAATGAGTTGGAAATTGCAGGATCTAATCCACAAACTTACAGCACTTTATCTGAAGAAGATAAAAAGAAGTTTGAGTTAGAAAAGAAAGCATTCATGATTCTCACACAAGCTCTTCATAAAGACATTTACCACCAGTTTGTTTACTGCACGACTACTAAAAGCTTGTGGGATATGCTCACGTTACGATGTGAAGGAAATGCTCAATCTAGAAAGATCAAGCAAGAATTACTGAAGAAAGAGTTTGAAGGATTCACGTGTATGGAGAATGAGACTTTGGCAGATTTATCTACAAGGTTTCATCACTTGTTGAGCGAGATGTTTGCCTTTAAAGTCACTGCCACTCCACAAGAAATGGTGAAGAGATTCGCTGATAGCTTACCAGCAAAACGGAGCAGTTATCTTGAAATTCTCAAAGAAAACGGTGTTCTAGACACAATCACCGTTTATGAGTTAATTCAAAGATTGGAGAACAAGGATGTGGAAGAAAAACTTAAGGCGAAAAGAACATTGACTCCTCAAAATCCTGAGATGTACTTTGGGATTGCAGGAGGTATCAGTGGAGAAAAACCAGTCTCTCAACACGCAAAGCTTCAAACAGCTTTCGTTTCTAACACCGGACCTTCAACAACAGATCATTTTGATCCTTCAGCCTACACGATGTTTTCAAGACCGAATGTGCAACCGACAGCTCAGCAGCAACAACCACAACAGCAAGGGTTTTATGGAAGCTCTTCAAACTTTCAAGCCACTTCCAATCCGAACACAGTCAGATTAGACACTTCCAACTTTTCCAAAGTCAGTGTCGAAGTAGCCAAGGAGCATATGGAGATGTTGAATACCTTGGTTAGTGCTTATAGTGGATTAGTTGCAGGTCAGATTGGGAATATCAATCTAACCAATGAAGATTATCAGCAAGTGGATAAAGAAGAGTTTGAAATGATGGATATCAAATGGGCTCTTGCTAGTGCAATTCGAAGAGCTAAGGAGTTTATGGAAAGGACGGGGATAACCAACTTGGATAGCAAGAAAGACACCAAGTATGGGTTCGACAAGCAAGCTGTAACGTGCTTTAACTGTGGTGAACGTGGCCATTTCAAACGGGAATGCACAAGACCAGCTCAGCATGGAAACCAGAATCCCTTCAGAAACCAAGGCAACCAGCAGAACCAGAACAGGAACAATGAGCGTATGTTGATACCTGTCAACAACCGAACTCAAGCAGGACCATCAAATGCAAACCGGGGGCTGGTGGTTCAAATAGATGAGGGTTGTGATTGGTCACTTCAGCTTGGAGAAGGAGGAAATGGTGGAACAGCATGTTTTGCTGAAGTAGTAAAGGATTTAAAGCACGCCAGTGGTGGAGAATCTTCCACCAATGGTGTTGCATCTTCTGGAGATGAAGACAGTTCTGGTTATAGTGGAAGCTCAGATGAAGAGTCCTCCACTTCAGGAAATGATCATGTGGATGAGACATCTAGTGCGTCAGTCGATGCAGTTTTTGATGAGCTTTTGGAAGAAGCTGCAGCAGGAGCTGAAAGAAGATCTAATTTGACGGATCAAGCTGCTTACTCTTCGTCTTCTCTCCATTCAGCCTTTATGGCTAATGTCGACAGTTCATCAGGTCAGGTATGTGTCGATGAACCCACTGTAGTTAGCTGTGAAAATTGTGATAGTTTAAATGTTAAATATGCTGAACAGGAAAGTCAGATTGAAATCCTATCCAAACACAATCAAGAATTGATTGTAGATCTTTCTAAAGCAGCTGAAGCTAACGTGTTTTTAACCAGAAATGAAAAGGAATTTAAAACAACAATTGCGTCATTAAGACATGATGTTTCAGAATTACAAAAAGCTGTTTTGCGAAAACAACATGCTAACAATGATCTTATAGACACAATTGAAAAGCAGATGGTAGAATTGGCAACCGCTCGATGTGAATGTGAAACAATCAAGCAGAAATTGGAAAGTTATTCCAATTCCCGCTATGTATTGGATCACATTATTGATGTTCAAAAGAAAAAGGGGGATAAGAAGTGTATGGGATTCAAATCATGTCCTCCCCCAATGAATCACAATTACTCCAAATTGCCTGATAACGAGGATATGCCCCGTTTTGAACCTACTGTGCCACTCAATCTAGATGATTTTGCAGCAGGCCTCGGGTTCACAACTGGTACATCATCCTCGGGTCAATCTGAAACTGAATCTGAATCTGAGAATGTGACAGATTCATCATGTGTTAAGGAACAGAGTCCTCCCATTGTTGAGGATGCTGATTCTTCGGATGATGAATCTGAAGTGATTGTGAAACAACAGTCTAACTCGGTTACAACAGATATTCCAATCGAGAATCACATCCTGTGTGATCCACCAGTGAAACCGAGTAAGACTGAAATGACAAAAGAAATGGAGTCGATTGCATCAAGTTTTGAAGGAAGTAACTTGTTGTACACGCTCAAAGGAGATGACAAAATTTACTCTAACAAAGATTTTCCAATTAAAAATGTAAATCAAGATTTAATTGAGCAAATTTTTGAAGGATGTACTGATAAGTTTTTGGGGAACAAAGGTGGCAAAGTTACTGTCACTCAATGTGATCCAATTCCGTGTGAACAAATTAGAAAACAGTACGGAAACCAAAAACTACAAGTTGAGCGAAAACAACAAGTCAACTCCGGAAAGGGTAAGGTACAGGGAAAGAAGGCTCAGAACAAGAATGTGCAAGCACCTAAGGTTCAACAACAATGGGTGCAAAACAAAAGAGCTCCTGTTAAGAAAAGAGAACCGAAAGTGAACTTTGTTGGATCCACGGGTTCAGACAAACTTGAAACATTTCAGGATAAATCTAACCTTGATTTTATAAAACAAGTTAGAATTTTAAAACGAAATGATCAGAATAATTACACCCAACACACCAACGGATGTGATTTAGGTCCAAGCACATCTAGATCACAAAGTTCATTGTCTAGTTCTCAGTCTGGTCATCAACGTGTTTCTCCGAGGTTTGTAGAGCGGAGAATGTGCTTTGAGTGTGGCACAATTGGGCATATTGTAAGATACTGCCCATACCTGCAAAAGTTGAAGGCAAAAACAAGTGCTCCCCAAGAAACCAATTACCAAAAACGATCATTTTCCCCGAAACAAGACCCTCGTGTCTTGAAAGAAAGGGAAAAGAAGTTAAAACAAAAGAATCAAAAGGTAATTGAAAGGGCCTTAAAATCAGAGGTCAAAGAAGAAAAACCTGTTCAAGCAAAACCTAAAACTGTAAAACCAGTAAATGCTAAAACAATTAATGCAAATACTGGTAAAGAACAAACAGCTTGGAAACAAAAACAGGTAATTCAGTCAGGGGGAGCACCACAGGTTCTTTTTCCTAATCATCAAATGATTGAAATCACTTTTCTTGATGATCAAGGACGACCCAAGTCCACAAAGGCTTGGGTCCCACTCTCCAACTAATTTTTGAGTGAGTGTGTAGGATATTCCAGGAGGAACTTTCGATAGTCGTAAGATTGTTGATAGTGGAGCATCCTTGCACAAGATAGGCGACAGAAGAAATTGTTGCCTTTGATGGAGAGGAAGAGAAAAGGGAAAAAGAAATGTTTGGTGAAAGAAATTGGAAGCTTCGACAAAATGAAAATCATTTCAAAAATCATTTCAAAAATGTGAATGTTCAAAGCTTTGATCGGGTCCCAGGGATAGATTCAAATCAAAATGTACGCACCTGCAGCACGTCTGAAGTTCAACAATCTACAAGATGAACGTGCAGTGTACATTTCTTCGAGGTGTGATTGAAGAAAATGTGTTTGTTGAACAAACCATCCAGGTGTGCGGATGCCTTGGCATGGGTTGAACAACCGCACACTACTTCTGAAAGAGAAAGACAAAGACCTTCGCTGGTGCAATGTGGACGACCAGCCGGACCCAAAGGTTTCTGATCTTGTTGCTGTCAAGAGATTTCAGTAGCTACAACATCGACTTTGAAATCCACACCGGGTGGATATCCAGTTTGGGAGAGCACTCAGTTTCCTGTCAATGCATGAAGCAGTTGAAGGATACGGTTTTAAATTTCTAATCTCTCTTTTACTTGTCGATTATTAAGCTGCTTTGTGAATTACTATCTCGCACAGCACTCTTTGGCCAGACAATGTTGTCATGGTCCGCACCGCTTACCGACATGCCAACTGATTTTTCCAAAATTCGCTAAATCATTTCTGATTAAAACTTAATTTTGGTAAACGGCATTGAGGTAAAACATGAGTTAACCAACATCGGAAAATCATTTTTGTAAATACCTTTGTGTTTTAAATTTATTTTAGTTTGTTGATTTTAGGGGGAGTAAATCCAAAATTTGAAAATCCAAAACCATTGAAAAATTTCAAAAACACAAAAACAATAGAAAAACAAAAATGAGTTTCCTGGCGAGAAAAAGAGAAAATGATAGTACATCAGTGGTCTGTCTAAACCTCTTTAAACCCAAAATGAAAAACGATAAGCAGCTCTATATAAGATGTATCGGTAGGCTCACAATCATTTTAAAGTGTGCAGGATGATATAAACTTAAATCGACTGAAGACCAGGTGGGAACCATTCATTGGCATATGGTCTTAGTACCGAAATTTCGTTTGAGAGATTGCCGAGGTTCTGAGATATTCGGTCTTTATGCTGCTTATCATCTGGGTATCATGGTTGTATCTTTTACCGAAAAATAACGGGGACGCAAGTCTAGATCTTCCATGATACTATACATACGTGTACATATTGCATACGACCTCAATAAGTGATCAACAATCACATGTCCAAACAAATAAGTGATAATATATCACAAATTCTTTCCGGGAGTCAAGTTCGTCTCTCTGCTGTACGAAAGTACTGACCTGTTCACGGACTTGCTCCTGTGCCCTCATGCATCGAAAACCAAGTTCCTCATCAATAAGTGATTATATCACATAGGGCTTGTTTTCAAACTCAAAATAAGTGAGAATCTCACATCATATACGGTCAAACAGATGATAATCGGTATACTCACCGGTAAGATGAATCCTCGTGCATACCTTGATACGGGAATGTGTCGTGATGTGGATGAACACCGGTCGGTAAGTATAAATTATACCGTAACGTATCCCCTCGCCATGATTACAAATGATAAGCTGAGCTTAAGTGGACAACAATACCGATAATCGTTATAGGATGCTTATCTTAATGTTAACTAAAAGAACAACAAGAGCGTTTTGGCATGACCGTACACTGATATGATTCTCTTACCCTCGAAACTCGCAAAAAGAATGTCTGTAAATATTTATTTAATGTTTTCTGTTTATGCATCTTTGTATATATTTATTTATTGCTTTCCGTCTTTACATTTGAAATATGAAAATTTCAAAAAGATTTTATGTGTGTTTTAATTTAAACTTTATAAAATCCAAAAAGATTTTTCTTCAAGTTTACTTTTGATTGACCGATGTTGGAACTCGAGTCTATCCTACCCAAAATCCTGATCGTAAGCTGGAAAACAATTGCATCTTCATAAACAGTCGAAGTTAACGAGTTTTGAAAGTTAAAGGATTAATATGAATATTTTTCTAAACTTTCAAACTGCTGTCGGTTGGTGTTTGATTGAGATTTGATCTCATATGTGTCATTAGCTTAAATGTTAACTATATTCCAAGCGGTTGTTCTCATTATGCGTTTAGCTTTCTTGCATGTGCAGATGCTAAAGGCGAGGAGAACATGTTCGATGAAAAGCTTTGGAATGAAGACACGAAGTGGAGGCACTCAAAGGATAAGATGATCGAGTTGCCGATGTCCCTTCATCAACACCACAAGGATCTGAAGAATTGACAAGTCAAAAGATTCACGAGCATGACTCAATGGAGAGTTCAATCTAAGGGGGAGTTTGTCAACACACTTTCTACATTAAACGGGGAGTTTGTTGATACACTTTCTGCTTACGACGCGTGAAAACTTTGAAGATCCTCCGACATGAAAGACATAGAAGACGAACCATCACGAGTAGCGTCCAAGGGGGAGTTTGTTGATGCACTTTGTGTGGACGCGACTCGGCTCGGTTCGACTCGGCCTTGAAGACACGAAGATCGAGACAAAGCTACAGCCAAGGGGGAGTTTGTTGGTGCACTTGTGTCTGTACTTTGTCTGTATTTCGTCATAATACAAAACGATGTCTTTAATGTAAGGTTGATGTAAGTTTGACCAAGTCAACCATCCTCCTGGTTTGACTTGACCAAACAGTAATCAAATGTTTGTAAGGTGTTTGGGTCGAAAGATGTGTGATCGAAGGATTGTTTATATCCTTCGATCATAATCTCGAAACATAAACCCTCGACAGATGGACCTCGAAGGATATCATCCTTCGAGGTGTATGCTGATCTTTCGATGTGTTTCTGGTCGACAGATGATCTTTCGATCAGTCTGTCTGATCTTTCGACCAGACCTGCTGTGTCGGGTATATATACCCATGTGTTGTGTTCAGTTCGATAGAGGTGTGAAAAAGTTAGACATAGTTGACACAAGAGAAACAGAGAGAGCATTCTGTTGAGAGCACACACACACTTTGAGAGTTTATAGAACATATCTATAAACATTGAGCTTGTAACCGGACCCTTCATTCGTATTAATACATGTGGTGTTAATCGGTGAATCTTGTGTGTTGTGTTTGTGCTTGTTCTCGTATACATTCTCGGTTGCATGCTAGCTTGGATTCCGCACTCGCTAGTGTGTTTGATATAACAAGGAAAAGGTTTTATCTCATCCTCGAGAGGGACCTACAGGGTTCATCGACACATACCTGACTTGATGAACTGTCGACATTAGCCATAAAGGCTGAATGGAGAGAAGACGAAGAATAAGCAGCTTGATCCACCAAAATAGATCTTCTTTGAATTCCTGCTGCAGCTTCCTCCAAAAGTTCATCAATATTTGCATCGACTGACGCAGTTGATGTGTCATCCACATGATCATCGCCTGAAGCAGAGGACTCTTCATCTGAACTTCCACTGTAACCGGAGCTGTCTTCATCTTCAGAAGATTCAACACCATTGGTGGAAGATTCTCCACCACTGGTGTGTTTAAGATCCTTGACAATTTCAGCAAAACACGCTGTTCCATCTGGAGCATCATTATTCAGCTGAATTGACCAATCACAACCTTCATCTACTTGAACCACAAGTGCCTGGTTGGCATTTGATGGTCCTGCTTGACCCTGGTTGTTGACAGGCACCAGTGTGCGCTCGTTGTTCCTCGCTTGACCTCTGAAGGGATTCTGGTTCCCAAGTTGAGATGGCCTTGTACATTCACGCTTGAAATGACCACGTTCCCCACAATTGAAGCACTTGACAGCTTGCTTGTCGAACCCATACTTGGTATCTTTCTTGCTTTCCAAGCTGGTTCGTCCAGTTCTTTCCATGAAATCCTTTGCTCGCCTAACAGCACTTGCAAAGGCCCACTTAATATCCATCATCTCCATCTCCTCTTTATCTATCTGCTGATAGTCTTCTTGAGTCAGATTAATGTTGCCAATCTGACCTTCCACTAACCCACAGTATGCGCTCACCAAAGTGTTAAGCAGCTCCATGTGTTCCTTTGCTACTTCCACACTAACTTTAGAGAAGCTTGAGGTGTCGAGCCGTACTGTATTTGGCTTAGATTGCTGACCAGCAGATGATGTGCTACCATAACATGCTTGCTGTTGTTGAGGAAGTGGGTTCCCATACATGTCTGTTGGTACGGTAGATTGAGGAGGAAGTGGATTCCCATACATGTCTGTTGTTGCGGGAGATCGAACTGGTAAAGGATTTCCGAACATATCAGTTGGTCTGAGAGGTCGTTGGCTTTGCTGTTGCTGTTGAGGAACTGGTTCCAGCAGATTTCCATACATGTCTGTCTTTGGAGGCACCGGAACTTGGATAGTATTGCCATACATGTCTGTGCTAGTCACAAAGGCTGTTTGAATTGGAGCATGTGAAGACGGTTTTGTAGAACTGCTAGAAGTTCCAAAATACATTTCAGGATTTTGAGGCACTGGAACTCTTTTTGCCTTGAGAGTTTCTTCTTGATTCTTGTTTTCCAGGATTTGAACAAAGTCGTTGAAGCTCGTCGTAGCTAAAGTACCATTGTACTTCATGATTTCCAAGAAGGTGTTCCATTGAGGTGGCAACGCATCTGCAAACCTTTTCACAATCTCTGCAGGAGTTGTAACGACCCCAAAATTTGTCAATTCAGTCAACAAATGATTAAATCGACTTGTCAGATCACCTAACGACTCATTCTCCATACAAGTAAATCCATCAAACTCTTTCTTCAGCAGTTCTTTTCTTAATTGACGTGTCGCTTCATTTCCCACGCCCCTTGTCTTCAACGCATCCCACAACCTTTTTGTCGTCTTGTAACTGACGAACTGATGATAAATATCTTTACTCAACGCCTGAGTAAGAATGGCATATGCTTTCTTCTCCAAATCATAGATTTTCTTTTGATCTTCGGTAAGATCTGCAAATGTAGCAGCAGATGATGCAGCAACCTCTATTGTTTGATCAAAATCTGTGATGAACCGCAACCACAACTCTGTATTCTGACCAAGAACATATGTATGAAATCTATCAATCCATCCTGGATATTCATATAAATGCATCAACTTTGGAGGCCGATTCAAACTTCCAGTTTCGCTCTCGCTTAAGAGAATGCTTTGAACACTTGGAATTTGATTTGATACGAATGCCCATTGACCGGTAGAAATTGCATTAGCTTGTGAAGATACCGGTGCGGAAGCTGACGGAGTACCAAAATACATATCTGTATTTACCAAAGTATTCCACCTTGGATTCATTTTTGATCAGCCGAAGGATACCTGTTCGAAAGACTTGAAAAACACAAACTGTTAAACACAAACAGACTAATGATCGAAAGATCAACACCTGTTCGAAGGGTCAACAGGGTTCGAAAGATCTCTGTTGAATTTCGAACAATGTTTTTCGAAAGATTCTCCAACGAAGGATCCTTATCCTTCGAAAACGTACTGTAGACCGAAAGATGAACACGAAAGATGACTTCGAAAGACTCCCCAATCGAAGGATCCTAGTCTTTCGAAAATGAGCAGTAGACCGAAAGATGTATGTTTCGAAAATATTCCTTGGAACGAAAGATAAGTCTCACACTTCGAAGGATGCTCGAAGGATGACTATCTGTCGAACCTCCTTTGGTCGAAAGATGATCTTTCGACTTCGAAGGATATCCTTCGATCTTACTGACACGGTTGACAAATGTGACAGGTTGGTGAAAAGTTGACGGGTTGGTGAGAACTTTCGGCAGAAAGTATGTTCAGACCATATCTTTCAGGTCTGAACATGCAGGTTTTTCACCAACCGGGTAATGATCCCAATATTTTAATCAAAATACTCTTTCCAATGCACAAACACTTGATAATTTAAAATTTTTAAGATCAAAGAGTGTAAAGCTAGACGAACAATATGATGAACACCATGAATTTCACGAAGTTTCTGGTAAACCGAAACTTTCCGAACACGAGTTTTTGCTAAAATGTTTAAGAAAAACCAACAACTAACAAGATAAACAACAAGGTTTTTAACAAAAACACCAAGCAAAAACAGCAAGATTAGACCAGATTTAAAGAGTTTTTCCAGAAAATATGAACTTTTCAAAAACCCGAAAAACAGCCCGAAAACACTCGGTTTTAACAAGGAGAAGAGCCAAGGCTCTGATACCACTTGTAGGTCCGGCTAGGGGAGGATCTAGTCGCCTAATCCTTGTGTACAAACCAACCCGGTTGTGCGGAATCCAACCGAGATAGCAAACCGAGATAGAACACGCAAATAATCAACACACAAGACTCAACGATTAACACCACTTGTATTAATGCGTATGAAAGGTCCGTTACAAGCACAAGGTTTACAAATCAGTTCTGCAAACTCTCTCTAACAGTGTGTGTGTGTTCTCTGCTCTCTCTGGTGTCCTCTGTGTCTAACTCTCGAAATGAACACAACACACGGGTATTTATACCCAAACCAGCTGGTCTGGTCGAAGGATCAAATAGTATGATCGAAGGATCATCTATCGACCAGAAACAGCTCGAAGGATCCACATGTACCACGAAAGATGTGATCTTTCGTGGTCCATCCATCGAAGGTTCATCTTTCGAGCTCATCATCATCGAAGGATATAGGCAATCCTTCGATGACACATCCTTCGACCCAGCATCTTACAAACATAATGTTGACTGTTTGGCCAAGTCAAACCAGGAGGATGGTTGACTTGGTCAAACTTACAAGACTAATAAGACATCATTTGGTATACAGACAAAGTACAGACACAAGTGCACCAACAGTATTCTAAAGGAATTCTTATGACAAGTAAGACATATCTTAAGCCACAGACTATAAAGAAAATTAAAGTAAGAACTTCTCCATACTTTGCTAGCAATCAGAGGAGCAACCACAGCCCAGAAGCCAATTATAAATCCAAGCACAATGCTGATGATAAATCCCCAGTTCCGTTCATCTGACTCATCATCAGTTTGTTCTCCTGCTCCACTTCCCGCGCCTGCATCAGGTGGGACCCCTTTCTTGTTGCATACTGCTGCAAGTGGAGGCCCACAAAGCGTGTTCGACATGAAACTTGTCTCATTGAAGCTCTGCAACTGAGTACTTGTTGGGATTTCTCCGGTTAATTTGTTGGAAGACAGATTCAACCAATTTAAGGTTGTCAACCTCGACATGCTCCAAGGAATCTTCCCCTCAAGCTGATTTAGAGACAAGTCAAGAGATTCAAGTGATGTCATTTTACCGATCTCTTCTGGAATTCTTCCAGTTAAATGATTTCCGGATAAGTTTAGCCAGCGCAAGCCTGCGAGGCCCATAAGTTCCTTCGGAATGGGGCCAGAGAATTTGTTACTTGAAAGATCCAAGGTTGTGACTAGACCCAAAATTGATCTATATTCGAACTCTCTTCCTTTAGTCACCAACAATGCACTGCCAAGAATTTGCACCTGAAATAGCACATCAAATAGCACAAATGCATTTGATGGTTGCCTTCCAGATATTATGCTGAAGTTGTAGAAGCATGTTGGCAGGGTTCCAGAAAGATTGTTATAAGCAAGATCCAAGATTTGGATGGATGTAAGACGGCAGAATTCTTCTGGGATTTCACCCGCCAACATGTTTGATCTGAGGCTGAGTAGTTTCAACTTTGTTTTTTCTCCATCTATCAACAAAGGTATGCTACCAGTGAGTTTATTCTCAGCAAGCTCAATAATTTCTAAGCTTTTTGAATTTAAAAGAAATGCAGGTAGCTTTCCAGAGAGATTGTTGTTGCGGATGTTGAATGATTGGATGGAAGATAAGCTCTCTGCAGATTGTGGAATTTCACCAGAAAGATTATTATTCTCAAAGTTTATGACTGCTAAAGCTTGCCAATTCATCCAACAATCTGGAATAACGCCTGACAGGTTGTTATTGGCCAGATCAAGAAATATTAACAGCCTATCTCTTTCTAAATGAGGACATAGGAATTTCTCAAGAGATCCAGAAAGTTGATTGTATGATGCATCTAGAAGAACAAAGTCAGCATCGTTGAATTTTCCAGGTAACGGACCTTCGAAACGGTTGTTACTTAGATCTACGACTGCATTTGGGGCAAAGATACTAAGCTCTTCTACCAACGTCCCCCGGATACTATTGTGAGATATATTCAAGAAAATAACATCTGAATACGAGCTCCAAAACCAACTAGGCATGTTGCCGGAAATTCCTGTGTTGCCTATGTCTAAATCTGTCAAATTTCCTTGTGACCGAATCCATGAAGGAAACTGAGGGCCTAGATTCCAAGAACCTATTCTTAGGACGCCAAGTTTGAATGGTGGGGTCCATTTTTTAACCCTTAGTTTTAGAGTTAGCCTGTTTGCATCTGCCCATAATGTGGTCAATGCTGTTAGATTGGCAAAGTGATCTTCTGTGACATCTCCAGTCAACAAATTATGATGCACACTCATATATTGTAAGTTCCTTAGCTTTCCAAAACTTACTGGCAGGCTTCCACTGAGCTTGTTGAAAGAAATCTCCAACTTTTCCAATGATGTTAAGTTCCCTATTGTATCAGGTAGCTTACCAGAAATAAGGTTAACATTAAGCATCAACTCTTTTAAGGATGACAATTTTCCTAGAGAATTTGGAATGGTACCAGAAATGCTATTGAACGCGAGATCAAAAGTGACAAGATTTCGAAGTTGTCCTATTTTATCTGGTATACGACCCCAAAGGAGGCTGTTGGCACTAAATGCCAAATAATCCAACTGAGGTGAATTACATTCACAGAAGTTATTCAGAAGCTCTGATACACTTCCAGTAAAATTGTTAGATCGAAGATCTAAATGTCTTAAGTTGCAAAGGTTCCCAACCGAGTTTGGCAACGTCTCGTTGATAAAATTTTGTGACAAGTCGATACTAACGAGAGAATTCATGTTCTGAAGACCACCAAGAATTGGAGTTGAGATACTACAAGTACTAATGTCTAGGGACACAAGACTAGTGACGCTCAACAATCCACTCAAGATGGATGTTGAATTCATAAAATCATTTTCAGAAACATGAACAACTTTTAAATCTGTCATGTTTTGGAAACCACCGACCCTACTGGGAACTGGACCATGGAAAAGGCATCTAGTCAAATCCAATGAAACTAGCTTACCCAAACTAAAAATCCACCAAGGCATCATGGTGTCAAAAATGTTATATGAAAGATCAAGGACAGTTAGTGAAGTAAAATTAACTTTGGATAGCTGATTAGGAATTTGAGTAAGATTGCTTGAAGGCAAATGCAATTCTACCAGAGATGGAAGGTTACTCACAACTTGAAACCAGTCAGATGCACTGTTAAGATCATAGCCAGACAAATCCAGGAATTTCAACAAACGGAGACTCGACAGCCAATGCATACTGTTCATAGGAACGTTACTTAGCCACGGCCCGTTTCCTAGATCAAGGACAACCAACATGGACAGATTCCCTAGTTGGTGAGGAACTTCGCCAAAGAATTGAGACATTGAGAGATTAAGATATCTCAAGTTCCGAAGAGAGCCTATGAAGCTAGGAATTTGTGTAACACCAAAATCGTTGCAGCTCAAGTCTAGGTACTTAAGTTGCTTCAACAACAAAAGAGAACGATTAATATTTCCTCTGAGCAGCTGAGTTGACGCGTCTTCACGTTCCGGATCAGGCCCTCGAAGGTGAAGCTCTTGAACATGACCGGTAAAGTTATCACAAACGATTCCATCCCATGTGCAACAGTCGATGTTCGCACTGCTCCAAGAAGAGAGCCTGTTGGCATCATCTATGAGATCATGTTTAAACTGAAGAAGTGCCACTCTCTCATCATCAATGCACAATCCCCGTCCCGGATTGTCGTCACACAAACAACTAGCACACAAACTTGAAGCAACAATTAGAAGCCATAAATGCTTAAAAGATTTCATAGATATATGTGTGAGGATTACACCAATTTGAAAACTATGGTTATAAAGGATGTTTGCAGGTTCCAAATCTGTTTGGACATATATAGACACATACACATCATGTGTGTACCCACTTGCATTCACCCACTTGCATACACATCTACACAAATGTGTGTAGATGCCAAAGTTACACTGTAGAAAGTGATAAAAAAGGTAGGGACCTGAGTCATGTTTTCTAACTTATAGTGGGACGAAAAAGAAGTTGCAAAAATATAATAATGTCATTTTTGCTTAAAGGAAACATCCTTTAACGACTAGCGACTTCATCATCTAGAAACGTTTTCACATACACTGAATCATTGAATTTCAAAAAGGTGTTCTGGTGCTCCCACCAAACGCCACAATTTCACCTTTGGAAAGACTAAAAAAACACATAATATAATTTCATTAGAACAATTGGATGATATAATATGCAATTTAATGGAAGTGTTTCATAGTTGATTAGATATTTAACACTTTGAAGGAAACTTCCTTTCACCTCATTTCCAACGACTTGCAAAGAGACTTTTTTGGTGGATTCGTTTTCCACATACACTGAATTTTAAAAAGGTGCAATTTCTACCCGCACCAACCATAGACCACTACAATACAACACAATTTTATTTAATAGGATTATCCACTTGATGAATACTTGATTGCTTCAACTTGTTAATTTAAGGAGGCTATTTTATTATTCTTTCCAAAAAAAAAATCGCCGCTTTAGGCAGAGCGGAAGCACAAAAAAATAAACGGAGAGTTCTAATAAAATAATTGATTAACGGAATGACTAAAACACGATACGGGGAGCCCTTTTATAAGGATGTTCTAAATTTAAAAATACTTAAATTAAGGACCTATTTAGACAATTAAGTCGATCCATTTAAAGATTCATGTGTCTTAAGCTATAAACGCAAAGTATTAAATAACGACGAACTTGAGGGGAAATATTAGTTGAGGAAATCAAAGTCTTAAATTATGGAAATTCGGTCTAACAGCTGAGCTAAACTACCTACGCTCATGGGCCTCAAACTCCAATCGTAGCCTGTTTTCCCTTGTCCAACTAGTTTAAATAAGAGTCTGCCAAGTCTTGCATCAACTTCTCATCACCCCTTGTCTTTCATCTTTACTATTGTATAAGCATGTCGAATAGTGTGGTGATATCATGTGCAAAGTGCACCATTAAAATGCCACATTATTGTTTGATATTTTAGTATAATCGAGATTGCCTTGGTGACCAAAGTGAATTGTAACACACATCAAACAAGTTAGGAGTTGTGAGAGTGCACGCTTGTTTGAGTTGTTAAAATTCTAAGTGTTCGGGCGGAGCCCCTAATGGGGTTCCAAGAGGTTAACTCCCCCTGGCGGGGTTCGAGGGCAGCGCCTTGGGGAGCAGGGTCCAAGGGGCAGCCCCTGGCCGGGGTCGAGCTGCATTAGAAAAGTTAGTTTCTAGAATTTCCTCTTATTTCAAGAAGGAAATTAATGCAATATTAGAGGCAATTTTTATTTAAAATAAAAACTGCCTAGAGGCAGTTTCCGGCAGTTTATCTCTTCACCCCCCAAATCCGTAATCCATCTTTGGTAACACCCTATTCTGGTTCATATGAATTACACAACACACACATACTAGGTTCTATTTTTCAATTTGAGTTGTATTTGATTGGATATTTCAGGAAACCCACCAAAATTATTTCCTCTGAAAGTGATTATACGCCTCTCAGATCATCCGTCGTTTTCTAAATTCCTTAATAAAGATTGAATAACTTTATGTCCAAGATGATGAATGGGCAATCATTGAAGGATATGACAAGCAAGTTTGACAAACTGGAGAAACTCAAAGGGCAGGATTTCCGTCGATGGCAAAAGAAGATGCACATTCTTCTTGCTACTCTGAAAGTGGTGTGCGTGTTGAGCACTCCCATACGGAAAATAACACTGGAAGATGGTAATCTGGAACAAATCAGGAGACAATCAAAGTGAGAGAATGAAAATAACATCTGCCATGGTTACATCTTAAATAGTATTCGTGACTCTCGGTTTGATGTTTATCAAAACGTAGAGACTGAAAATTACTGTGGGATACTCTAGAAGCCAAGTACATGGCAAAAGATTCTTCTAGTAAGAAGTTTCTTGTGAGTAATTTCAACAATTACAAGATGGTTTATTCGAAGCCTGTCATGGAATATTATAATGAACTGCTGTGAATTCTGAAACAGTTTGCCAATCTACTCAATAAATAGTTATTGTAAAGAGCTCCAAGGGTTCAAATATCGGCATGACTGAGTGCAAGATGTTTTGTGGGACATCCTGAGAAGAGCTGAGATTTCGGCTAAGAATGAGGCTCCTGTGAATTTCCTTACGGACCCTATGGAAGGGAGACCTACTCTGCGACCAGAGGATCTGCTCGTCTTTGGTTGGGCTAAGTGAAAACATGCTTGTGTGGACCTCACGGGGGTTTCCCCTCTGGTTGGTTTAAGGGAAAATGGGTTTGTAGCTGGACAAGCATCAAGAAAGGCAAAATCGAAGAAAGTTGATAAGCACGCTAAAGCTTGTGCAGAGAACCAGTATGTTTTTGTCTCCTTTGCCTTTGACACATTTGGCTCCCTAGTGCCAAAAGCTATCCAATTCCTGACCAGGGTCTAACGGGTCATCCATAACAATTGCTCAGCATCAGGGGGACAGGATTTTGGCTTTGCTAGATTAGGGTTTACAATTCAAAAAGGGGTGGCGGCGCAACTTGTTGCCCGTCTACCTTCTGTTTTGATGTAACTTGTCAAGTATAACACTTATCTTAGTTGTAAAAAAAATAGTTATGAAACTTTTAACAATGTTTTTAATACACGTTACAAAGTAACTACGATTATTGTTAAATAAACTTCGGGTTATTACAGAAAGTGTCTAGGTCCATCAATGTACATAAGCACACACATATACAAGTACATGTGCTCCTTTTGAAATGGTGGCCCTGTATATGGATCGCTGGAAATGCAGAAGAAGAGTGAAGAAAATGATATAAGGTTTACTCCTTTTGGAGTTGGAGATTTTTCTTAACTTTTAATAATAAGGGTAGTCATCAATTCATGCACTTTATGGGTCACATTAATTTTTTAATTTTCGTATCTAATTTCTTAGTTATCGGTTTGATGTAAAATTACTAGATTTCCCTATATAAGTGGATTCCATTTTATGATTTAAGCGTTCAATAATAATCAATTTTTTATACAAATATGTATTAGAGCTCTCTAGCATCTTGATCATCACTGACATAGATGTTCAACAAAATTGACCCAATTAGGGGCGTGAGGTTGGTGAATTGTGGTGGGTAGTGAGTTATCTCACAACCAGGTTTAATGAAACCACCATAAAAGTTGAAGGAGTGTGTGCCTCAACCATAGGCGGTCGTAATGGCAGTGAAAATTGAGAGTTTTGGGTCTAAATAGACAACTGTATACCTATCAGAAACGTTCAGGAGTCTAGGAGTCTGAAGATTCAAGTTTACGAGGTTGAAGATTGAAGACTTTGTATGTGTTTATCTTTGTTGAGTGTCGACGACAGTCCTGGCGACACTTAGTATCGCAAGGCTTCAAGATGTTTGTATAGGGAGTCTGTCTTCGGCACAAGTGTAAGCCCTAAGATGCCTTTGTCGCTCGCACTACTAACTTGATGACATTGTTGCTGAGCGGTATCACTTAAGAACAACACTATTGACTATCCCCCGGCAACACTAACACGGTGTCAAGGGTGTCCGTGGTGGTTCAATTGTTGATTACTAGTGACACTTAAGGAAGACACTCATCAAGTGTCACCCGATGACATTGACGCCCTTGACTGTTCAAGTGTTGATACTCTCTTGGGAACAAAGTCGAAGTTGACACTACTAGAAAAGAGGGTTTTTGTCATGAAACTTTTGGTCACAAAACAGTAGCAATTTCTCTGTTGTCACCATTTTGCCACCGAAAATATGGTGACAAAAACACCCGTGTCAATTGCTCTAATGCCACCAAATAGCGACCATTTTTATATTTGTCACCTTATTTTTGCCACCACAAAATTGGTCAAAATTATTTGCCACCGCTTCTTGTTTGCTACGGTTTTTTGCCACTTTATTGCCACCGTTTGATATTGCCACCATTTAGCCACCAACCATTAGCCACCATTTAACCACCATTTTCATTAAAAATCGGTGGCATTTAACGAACTTGTTAAATTATTTGCTACTATTATTTGTGTAGGTCCGTTTTTCCGGTGGATCCGATACGAAAACCTATCCTTGTTTATCACGAACACGGTAACGGGTGCGGAATCCCCGTGACGGTGCAAACCAAACAAAGTGTAATAAAGAACACGGATTAACCAATGAAACACACTCAATTGATTAACGGGATGAGAACCGATACAAACTGATACAAACACAGTTTGACAGAATTTTTAGCAGAGTTTGTTTACATGTATATTCTCATCTCTATGTTCAAATGAAACAGAGATGGGTATTTATACTAAAACACAGACCAGACATGACGAAATAGAAAGGACTCGGCGAAACATAATCAAAGTCGACGAAACACTCTGTTTCGTCGATATACATATGAATTCTATATCTGTTTCGTCATTTGTATTTGAGCCCAATCCAAGACAAAGGTCCAACATAAGGTTACGGCCCAAAGATGGAGTAGATTAGCCCAGACACGTTTCTGTTGTAAATGTTTGCACAATTTCACCAATTTCCCATATGAGACAAAAGCTGACATCATCATGACATCACAAAGGTGATGTCATGGTGATGTGTTTGCGGGAACGGTTTGCGGCGCTCCGTGCCTCGCGTGACGAACTCTGGGGATCATCATGACATCACTACATCACAAAGGTGATGTCATGGTGATGTGTTTGCGGGAACGGTTTGCGGCGCTCCGTGCCTCGCGTGACGAACTCTGGGGCGCACGACTGAGGAATGTCGTGTCGTCTGGCTTGAGCCGGACCTAACCGAGTCGACCCGAACCGAATCTAACCGAGTCGAGTCGCGTCCACATAAAGTGTACCAACAATCTCCCCCTTGGACGCTACTCGTGAGGTTCGTCTTCTGTGTCTTTCATGTCGGAGGATCTTCAAAGTCTTCACACTTCGTAAGTAGAAAGTGTATCAACAAACTCCCTTTTCATTTAGGTAGTGTGTTAACAAACTCCCCCTTAAAATGAACTCTCCATTGAGTTATGCTCGTGAATCTTTTGACTTGTCAAATCTTCAGATCCTTGTGGTGTTGATGAAGGGTCAGCGACAACTCGATCATTTTATCCTTTGAGTGCCTCCACTTCGTGTCTTTATTCCAAAGCTTGTCATCGAACATGTTCTCCTCGCCTTTAGCATCTGCACATGCAAGAAAGCTAAACGCATAATGAGAATAACCGCTTGGAATATAGTTAACATTTAAACAGACGACACATGTGTGACCATTTTACAATCAACTACCGACCAACAACAGTTTGAAAGTTTAGAAAATGATCAATTTTAATCCTTTAACTTTCAAAACTTGTTAACTTTGACAGTTTATGAAGGTGCAATTGTTTTCCGGCTTACGATCAGGATTTTGGGTAGGATAGACTCGAGTTCCAACATCAGTCAATCAAAAATAAACTAGAAGCAAAATCTTTTTGGAATTTTTCATTTTTCAAATGTAAAGACGGAAAGCAATAAATAAATATATACAAAGATGCATAAACTGAAAACAGTAAATAAATATTTACAGACATTCTTTTTGCGAGTTTCGAGGGTAAGAGAATCATATCAGTGTACGGTCACGCCAAAACGCTCTTTTTGTTCAAATAGTTAACATTAAGATAAGCATCCTATGACGATTATCGGTATTGTTGTCCACTTAAGCTCAACTTATCAGATGTAATCATGACGAGGGGATACGTTAAGGTATGATTTATACTTACCGACCGGTGTTCATCCACACACGACACATTCCCGTATCAAGGCATGCACGAGAGTTCATCTTACCGGTGAGTATACCGATTATCATCTGTTTGACCGTATAAAAATGTGAGAAACTCACTTATTTTGATTGAAAACAAGCCCTATGTGATAGAATCACTTATTGATGAGGAACTTGATTTTCATATGCATGAGGGCACAGGAGCAAGTCCGTGAACAGGTCAGTACTTTCGTACAGCAGAGAGACGAACTTGACTCCCGCAAAGAATCTGTGATAATTTATCACTTATTTTGTTTGGACATGTGATTGTTGATCACTTATTGAGGTCGAATGCAGTATGTACACGTATGTATAGTATCATGGAAGATCTTAGACTTCGTCTCCGTTATTTTTACGGTTTTTTTATTAAGAAAGAAGATCCAACTCATACATGTGAAATCATCCGTTAGCATAAAAAATTACCGATTACCTCCAAGTGATTGCATGGGCATTGGTCCACAAAAATCTGCATGAACCAACTCTAGATCTTAAGAAGACCTCCATTCATGAAAAGGAAATGAACACCTATGTTGCTTTCCATATATGCACCCTTAACATAAAGCAAGTGATCAAATAGGAGGTAAGCTAGAGACCATAACTTTGTTGCTCAATACTCGAAGGCCATTCTCATGTAGATGACCATAACGAAGATGCCATAGTGTAGGATCAACAAGCTCAATAGCAACTAGAGTCGTATTCATTTTGTTGAGTAACATTCAAAGAAAAACAAAATTGTTTGCAGCCATTGTAACTTTACGCACTTGTTCCCCTTACTCTTTATGTGTAATAATGCACACCTCATCATCAATAATAAGGAGTATCCTACCCTTTTTTTGCTGGCCAACACTGAGTAAATTGTAACCAAGGAAATGAGAGAACTTAACTTGAGAAAGTGTCTTGCTTTTTCCTGGTGCAACATCTACTTTAATAGTGGCCTGACCTTCAATGTGAATGCTCTTTCCATTCCCTATCATCACATTAGCTTTATTTGTATCATCAAAAACTCGAAACAGTGCATGTTGCCTCGTCATGTGGTTTGAACAACCACTATCTAAGAACCATACTTTGCTTCCATAATTTTCACTATGAGCTATGCACAATTGATTAGTCCCATCTTTCAAACCATTTTTAAACTCATCCTTACCTATGGTCATGAACAATTGGCCATATGCTTCCCTAGGATTGTTGTCATTTAGAGCTGCACCTGCTTGTGGTTCAGCCCAACAATTTGTCCTAGCATGTCCATATTTGTTGCAATTGTAGCGTTGTATGTTACTTCGTCCTCTGCCGCCAAAACAATCTCGTGCCCACAGCCTCATCCTCGAATAAGACCACTTCCACTAACACGAGCAGGTAAATGGTATTCTCCAACTTCTGCTGGAAATACTTGTTCTTTATTAACATCCATGATTTGATTGACCCATGGCTCATGGGATTGTAAATTACCCATGAGCTGACCAAAAGACTGTTTTGTCAAATCTTTGGATTCTTCAACTATTATGACCACATGATCCTATTTGGGCGACAAACTTCGTAATACCTTCTCCAAAACCAATTGATCAAACACTTCCTCCCCATAGGCTCGTTTGTTATTCACAATCATCATTACTTTGGACAAAAATTTAGTAATGGTTTCATTCTCTTTCATTTAAATGGTTTTGAATTCTCTTCGCAGACCCTGAAACTTAAGAGTAGGGATGACAAAACTACCGAACCCAACAGGTTTACCCGATACCCGACGGGTATTGGGTTGGGTATGGTATTGGTAAAACAAATATTTCGTGGGTATGGGACGAGTTTGGGATTAGATGATAGCCCACCTGATTACCCGAAACTATATACCTGAAAAATTTTAAGTATTTTCCTTTAACTATTGTTTAGTAATGTCTCTTTCTAGTAGCTTTATTATTTAAAAAATAAACTTTTCTTTTGTAATATATACTTTGATGGCATTATTTATGGTTGAGGATCCTGTACATTAATCTAAAAGTGTGAGAAGGGTGAGAAATATTGTGGTGATGACAAGTGTCCTAAATCTAAATTAATTCAAAAGGGTAAACAAGTAATTTTCTTATTGATTTAATTAGTTGATAACCTTCCATAACCGCCACCCTTAATTATAGGTTTACAAATTAAGAATTAATCTACGAATTTGTGTCATCTCGTTTAGAACTGTATAGTGTTATATAGTGTTATATGGTGTTATATAGTGTTATATGATGGATGTATAGTGTTATATAGTGTTATATGGTGTTATATGGTATTATATGGTGTTATATAGTGTTATTTTAGAGTTATATAGTGTTATAGTGTTATATTTTTCTGATAGCATGTCTATGATAGATGTATAGTGTTATATATTGTTATATAGTGTTATATAGGGTTACATAGTATTACATAGTGTTATATGGTGTTATATAGTGTTACATAGTATTACATAGTGTTATATGGTGTTACATAGTGTTATATGATGGATGTATAGTGTTATATATTTCTTGTAGCAGTTACATATTTTCTGGATTTTTTAGAATGTCCGAATTTTTGAATAACTTTAAAATTGAATCGCTAGAATTTAAGAGTGAATCGCTAGAATTTAGAAGAGGTTACCTAATTTGAAACATATACAAAGACACTATTACCTTTACAATTTTCAAATCAGTCCAAATATTAAAACACAATTTATAATTTGGTCCCTATGGATCTCAGCCATTAGATCAAAGATCTAATGGTTTAAAACACTTCTCACACTTTTGAATTAATGTACACTATCCCTACCTACTATTATAACATATTTACATTTTCAAATATATCAAATATCATTACGATGATGATGATATGTATGTTATTTATCACAATTTAATGTATTATATAGATATTTAATACATAAAATCTATTATATATAATAAACAAGAATAATTTGGGACACGTGTCCGCCTAATATTGCATCTCAGATGCATTTGGGCAGGAAAATTTTGGATCAGAAATCGCGGTGCAAAATATGACCTGACCTATATTTGTACGCATCTAATTTTCTTTTCCAAAACCCTAGAGAGCCTCTTCTCCATTTTCCTTCATCTCTGTTCTTCATTCTGGTTCGCTTTTTTCATTAGTGATGCTGATTTCTAATTAGGGTTTCTAGATCTCATCACAAATTCTGCCCCCGTCTGCTTTCTTTCTCTTTTGCCGCTTCAAGAAGATGAAGGCCATGGTGATTCAAGCCGATTGGATCATGTGGTACCGGCGCTGATATGTATTTTTCTCATTCAATCGTATTTCGTTCAACGACATCAGAAGCATCAATCAATCGAATTTCATTCAATCGGCACCGTCTCTCATTCAATCGACATTATTCAGTCTGTAATTTTTTAATTTGAAGTGTTTGTGATGAAATCCTTTTTCTCTGATCGAATCATCTACAATCCATTCTTATAATCATCAGGTATTTACTTTTCTATCTCTACATATTAATGGTGTTTTTAGTTAGCTCTTTGTTAGTTGTTCTATCATATTTCTATTAATCATCGATATTTGATTGTTGGTGTTCTTTCGGGTGTTGCAGATGAGGGACCTTTGGCCGAAGGGCTCTTCTGGATACCATCTTTTGCATGTCCTACAACGAGAAGTTGAAAGACAATGAAATCAATTTAAGGCTTGCTCTTAGCATTACAAACCAACCCGTTGAGACGTTTTGTGAAAGAGATGCAGGTGCAAATGCAAACTCGAGGTCAAGAACATATACCATTTTGGGACATCATCCCTTACCGGAGTTAGTTTGGTCTACACAGAATGGTTTAACCATCAAGTGCGGTGGTTGCACCAACTGTGTTGCTGACTTGCTGGGACGGAGCCTTGTGTTTTGAGTGATAAAAAATGTATGTTTAAGGAGTCGGTTAAATCTGTAGTTGGTTCAACAGGTACATATTCTTCCTTGACCAAGATTTTGAGGTCAAATCTACTATTTTTTCAACTTATAAAGTGATATGAATAACAGTTGAGAATGAAGGTGAAGTAGTGTCAAGAGATTTTCAATTGGTAATATGAAAGTTAATCTGTTATATACTTATATCCATCATCTTTTTGCGTATGTGTGTTACAGATGAATCCAGACACTGATTATGATTGCGTAAGAAGTTTTGGTTCCCTTTTCTTAGATGATATTCCAATACGAGCTGTAATAATTCGTTATATATATGTTTATGTCTGTGTGTGTATTTTCTTGATCTACATATTCTTGTGATTAATGCTAGCAATCTTCAGGGAACGATAAAATTTCATGATGGACATTTTGTTACTGAGAGTGAGTCTCACCGTAATCTATGCTTGACATATATTCTCTTTTATGTAATAATATCATATTAAAAAATCCAATAAAAACTTGGTACAGTTGAAGACAATCGGATTGGTGCGGTTCATAGCAGGGATTTGTGCAGTAAGTCTTTTATTTATATCCGTCACTTGCACTTTCTTGCATGTTTTCTGTGTTCATTAAACAGTTTTATATGCACAATTAATTTAAAATAAAATCCACTAAAAAGTTGTGAAGTTCTACTAAAGAAGCACCTTTTTATATTACATGGTAAAGTCCACTAAAAAGTTGTGAAGTTCTACTAAAGACACAACATGTATGTTGTAGTTACTCTACAATCGCATGGGTGGCTGAAGTGAACTAGGGTGTGTAACAAGGTGTTGATTATAGCATAGGATACAAAGAAACTACCAAAGCATAGGAAATAAAAATGTCCTCTTCAATGTGGAAATTCTTTTTTTTTCTTTCATCAATAGACAAAGTGGTGCCCTGCTCCTGGTTGTGACTGTGCCATTGAGTTTGATCTTGGAAGTGGAAGCTATAATGTAGCGTGCCATTGCTCATACATCTTTTGTTGGAATGTGAGAGTTAGTTTTTTTACCAAGTTTATGAATAATTTAGTCTATATTAGTGCTTCATAGATGTCTTACAAGGTGGAACAAAGTCAACTTCAAGAACAATTAAAGAAGCAAAATGAACGTTCACTATCTTACGCCACTGTAAGTGAACTCGAATCCCAGATTGAAAACTTAAACAATGAGCTTAAATTGAAATCTAACGAGTTAGAGGCATCGCTTCTTGCAATTAAAGAACTCAAAAGTCATATCAAGAATTTGGAAGAATATTTATATAATCAAGCTCATTGGTTTGAGGCGGATATGGAAGATTTAGTTCGTGCAAAAATTGAGCAGGAGCAAAAAGCCATTCACGTAGAGGAGAATTTAAGAAAAGTTAATTAAACTACAAAATGCTAGCACAGCTGGCAAACTTCAAGAGGAATTTAGAAAATTATGATATGCAACTTGATCAATGGTATTTGATGGATACGCCTTTTTTGTTGTTGGGTATGCAAAAATTTACATAGTTTGATAATTTTTTTTCTTTTTATTTTATATCTACTAGAAGTGTTTTGTGATCCATTGATTGACATTAACTGTTTGTATTTGATCTCAGAATGGGTTATGGTGAGTGGACAAATGACAATAGTAACACCACCCAGGTATCATGCATTTCTATTGGGCACAACAAAATTTTTAAACAAATGTTAACTTTTGAAATTTTTATGTCACCCATGTATATTGTGTAGGCTTATCCTGGGGTATGGACAAAAATCTTGATCTCTCTTGATAATGTGGGAGGTTGGAATCTGAATTGAAACCTTGACTCTTGGTATATTTGTCAAGAAAATTATGTGAGGATTGTGAATCCTGAAAAAAACAACAAAACCGAGTTACCCATGTCGGACACTGCTCTTTTCTGCGGGCCCCTAATCCTATGCAAAAGTATGTATATGTTTCTTCCTCTCTTTCGAATAAGTACATGCATTCCAAATTTCTTTGGGTCAAAGTTTGACTTTTGGAAGACGAACATGCTTATGAAAAGATCTTCAGTGTAATTATATTATTAACTTTTTTTCAGGCCTCAAGACGCGTTTATCAGCATTGAAAGTGCATGGATCAATGGTGGTGGTGTTGGGCCTTTCAATGTCGATGTTTAGTTGTTTGGTGTTGTGATTTTATTTCTGAGTAATAACATTCTCTAGGTGAAAATATTTATGTGGTTTTATTTATGCTGAGGTAAGTTTTTGTTAATTATTTCACTAAATTCCCAGTAAATTCTTGTGCTAGGTTACGGGGATTCCATCATTCGTTTATGTTTACGTGATTGATTGTGTAGTTGAAGAGGATTTATGTATAAAGTTGTTTGTTAGAATGAATATTTTTATTACTCCAAGGAGGATTAAGATTTTTGGTTTGAACTTTTTAAGAAGCACATACACAATTTAAAGACTAACCATAGAGTGAGTTTCAGACCCCAAATTGTACAAATAGAACATTAGAAGCTATTGTAAATTTGTGATTGATTGATATCACGACTTATTTATATATAATTATCTTTGTGACAAGGTATGTTTGTGTTGAGGGATTTTAAATTTAGCTGGCTTACACGTGCCAACATCATATTTGCATTTTTCATTCTCAAAATCAAACTTCTATTCCTTTTCAACATAATGATAACAATTTTAGGGATGTTCTTCATAATACTGGGCCGTGTACGCATTTATGAATGACATTATTTACTTAAGTTATTATTGTTAACATGTAACAAGACATTTTTTAATTTATTATTGTATTAACAGTTAACAATTATTCAATGTCGTGTAAAAGTTTAATGAAATAATATCTTACATTTAAATAAAAATACATGTTAATTAACTAATAAAAATAAGCTACCCGGGAAGCAGTCCCGGGTGATAACCTAGTTATAAATATATATATACACACATGAAAATCCTAATAGGTAAACCCGATATACCCGTGGGTATGCCTGATCGATACCCACGGGTATCACAATTTAATGTATTATATAGATATTTAATACATAAAATTATAAATATATATACACACACACACACATGAAAATCCTAACGGGAAAACCCAATATACCCATGGGTATGCTTGATATCCGAGGGGTAATGGGCCGGGTATGGGACAAGATTTTACAACCGGGTATGGGTATGGGATTAGCCATACCCGACCCATTACCATCCCTACTTAATAGTTAGTACCTTCTAATCACCCTGAAACTCAGTTTGAAGGACCATCCAAGCTTGCTTCGAGGTCGATGCGAGAGAATACACTGTCGTGCACACCCTGTTGAATCAACACCAACGCTCTTGCTAGAGGTGCACAAATCGGTTAATTTCCCGGCCTAACCGGTTCAGGAAGTAGTTTAGGTGGTTAATTTCAACTTTTACTTTAACCGGTTAATGCTTTAATCGGTTATTACTTTAATTAGTTCAGTTATTCACTTTAACCGGTTCGGTTAATAACCAGTTATTTTCATAATTAATTAACCGGTTATTTTCATTTTTTTTCATTTTTTCGGGGTACATTGGTTAAAAATAACCGGCTATTATCCTAAAGATCTATAAGCGGTTACTAACCAACAGTTATGATTAACCACAAACTGGTTATTCTGCTACAGGCTACAAACCAGGTTATTTTCCCATCTCTAGCGCTTGGATTTTCTTTGGTATTGTTCTTCAACCTGTCTTGATCTATTTCTTGCTCCAAGAACCCCTATTCACAAACTTCCACCGGGGCACTTGGGCTATCACTTGGAGTGCGTAAACTAGCATGGATGAAACTATTTTTACTGTTTACATGATGGATATGAGTCTTTTAAACTACTATGCTATATAATCAAACTTGTATACCCGCCAGTACATTATTGTATTGACTTTATTTTAATACATGTTGCAGTCTGATAGGATGCTGGTTTTCAAGAAACTTGCTAGGACGCTGCTAGAAACTCACCCTAGTTAATCTTAGAAACTTTGAAACAATATTTGATGGTTTGTAATTTGATATTGTGTGATTGATGTTTTAAACAATCATTATGAAATGGATTAATCTACATTGAAATATCTGTTGATGCAGATTTTGTGTCCGATGCTTGTCGAATAGATTAGATTTATTTTATGCTGAATTTGTAATAGTTAGTGAAACGGTCTAACGAACTTGTATAGACCCGCTCGTTTGAAGTGGTCAAACGAGAGGGTTATTCGGTTGACCGTGTGTGTTTGAAAGACAAAGGGGTGTAGCTATAAATAGCAACCCTTTGCCATTTCAAACACTTGTAGATTTTAGGAGGTTCAAGTCCTCACCAGGGAGAGATCACCACTTGATCTCTCCCCGGAACCAAACGGCTCTGGTAAAGGTTCGATTATCTTGTTAATCGGGCCGGCTTGCTTTGTTATGTTATCAGATCTATACAAGTAAGTATTTCATCCGTCTATGATCTTCCCGTCTATGAACATAATCATGATAATCACGGTTTCGGTCCAGAAAACGGTCCTACAAGTGGTATCAGAGCCATGGTGCCCGATTTAGTAAATCTAACCGTTTACTAAGTCACATGTGCTCTAGATCTATGATTTTCGTGCTTTTTGTTCAAGATGTAAAAAATGGGGAAACATGAAGAAAACCCAGATCTGGACCGTATATGCGGGTCTGTGCTGAAACGGAACACACCAGTTGGTTAGTTTTTATGTTTTACACCAAAATCAACAAGTTTTCATCATAAAATATCAAGTTTTTAAGATTTTCGTCAAGATCTGCATAAGAACAGAGGCTGTGTTCTTGAAGAAATGGTGGCGGCTGTTAAAGATTTTAGGGTTTCCGACGAAACCCTACTTCCCATGACGAAACAAAAACAATGAGTTTCGTCGTCGGCAAGATATCTTTTACATCTGTTTCGTCGCAAATATCTAACTTTCTGTTTCGTCGATACATCATCATCCAGTTTCGTCATCCAACTTTAATCAGATCAATTTCGTCGACTGCTAAACCGCACAAAGGTGGAGATGTTGGCAGTTGGGGGTTTTTGACCGGACACCACCTTTGTCAACAAATCGCCGGTGAATCAGTGAGATGTCGTTTGTGTATGTATCGCAGAGATAGAAACAGAGCTACTGGAGGTTGCATCGAAAAGAATGTGTATTGAAGAAAAGAGTGTCGGCTGGTGCTGAGTATAAAAGAACCGAAGCTGTTTGTTTTGGATATGTATGTATCGCAGAGATTGAGAGTGATGATAATTATCGGCTGGTAATTTCTTTTTGGATTAAAGTTTGGTTATTGGATGAGGTTGGTGATGTCTTATCCACTAAATAATGTCTGTCGGCTGATGAGAATTTAGCAGCTAGGGTTTTGGCAGCTCATGCTACATGAGCCTGTTACATTGTGGGCTTAATATTTGTTGCAATCAGTGGGCCATCCTCGATTACTGTTTTTAGCAAGATAAAGCATGGATTTATTTTGAATAGGCCCACTAGATTATTAAAGAATGTTTGCTGGACTGCTGGACATTTTTTTATTGGGCCTCATACATGTTTTCAAGAATTAGTGGGATCATTGGTGAGATGATTGGTGAACGTATTTAAAAAAAAAAAAAAATTAACTAAAGTTGTTGACTTTAGATACACTTTAATTGGGTGGGACGTGAGTGCCTGTTGACAATTTTCATTTGGGCCAGGATTATATGGGCTGCAAAATCATAAGTTCAATGTTTTAATTTGAATCAAGTGGGCCCATGTTATTGTATGAATTTTGAGTGGGCCGCATTCAAGAACTTAGATTATTTTAGTTTTGGGTCAAGGATTTCAAGTTATTTGCGGAGTGGAGACGGGTGTTCGCCAAGTTTATCTATGTTTCGACGACAAATTTGTATGGGTTCGAGAGCGCGCCAAACCAGCACGGGATGATGCGGAATGACGAAAACAAAAGATGTTGATTTTTGAAAAATGTGGGTTAGTCACGGTTACCGATGCAAATGTCAAAAATGGTGACGCGACTATTATGGGCCAAAAACCAAAAACAAAACGGTATGTTCACTTCCGCACGTCAGTATTTATGATTGTTATCGGTTATTCGAAGATGTTCGAAAGCATTTTGTTTATTGTCATATTTTCGCATTTGAAAACGAACGTATGAACCTAGAATGTCAATACCGGTCCTAACGAATCCAAAAGGTCGAAGAGTATATGCCTATGATGAAAGTTTTCAGATTGGGCGTTAGCAGAACCTTGGGGGGATACAAGTCGGATCCTACGGGGTATTAGGGGACGTTCTTATTCAACTAGAATATGCAAAGAAGAAAGCCGTTTTCGTGATTTTTCGAAAAACCGAGAACATTTGAAAGATTCTACTCAGTGGAGAGGGTTTGTTCAGTAAAGATTGACGACAGTTCCGCTAGGTGAAGGGAATTGGTGAACATTTGAAACTTAACGACAGTTCCTTTAAAGTGGAAGGGAATCTGTTAAGGTTTAGAGATCTTACCAAAGAAATGGGGGAATAAAAATTTTCGTATGTTGAATTTCTTCGGTAAATTTCTAAACGCAATCACAGGTGGTAGAGTTTGTGATTTTCTAGTGACACAAAGACAGTTTACAGAAGACAGTTCACCAGAAACCTCTACCAATGTAGTATGCTTGAAGATCAAGACTTGATGCAGTTTTTAAAAGAATGGAACCCTTATCAAATGCCGGTTGGAGTATTGGAAGATCAGCGGAAGATCGGTCAATTGAGCCTTTTGAGGAAATTGCACAACGCCCAACACGGATACGCGTACTTTGAGGGGGAACTATTATACAAGAAGCGTCAAGATACTACTTACCTGGATCATCGGTCAAGGGGGAATTTGTTAACACAGAGAAGATGAATACTTGACTGAAGATCGATTGCAGTTGCATTTTCAGCATTCGACAGCAACGGACAAGGGGGAAATTGTTGATGCAGATTTTGTGTCCGATGCTTGTCGAATAGATTAGATTTATTTTATGCTGAATTTGTAATAGTTAGTGAAACGGTCTAACGAACTTGTATAGACCCGCTCGTTTGAAGTGGTCAAACGAGAGGGTTATTCGGTTGACCGTGTGTGTTTGAAAGACAAAGGGGTGTAGCTATAAATAGCAACCCTTTGCCATTTCAAACACTTGTAGATTTTAGGAGGTTCAAGTCCTCACCAGGGAGAGATCACCACTTGATCTCTCCCCGGAACCAAACGGCTCTGGTAAAGGTTCGATTATCTTGTTAATCGGGCCGGCTTGCTTTGTTATGTTATCAGATCTATACAAGTAAGTATTTCATCCGTCTATGATCTTCCCGTCTATGAACATAATCATGATAATCACGGTTTCGGTCCAGAAAACGGTCCTACAATATCTAGTGTTATGGAAACTCATGAGCAATCTGAACGCTTAGTGCCGCGCCCCGATGTTTCCGCCATCGATTGGGGTGTGACACCAATTCAGGAGGAAACCCAATAAATGTAGGAAAACCCCACTGTGTGAATCGAACCCAGGACCTATTGATCCCAAAGGCTTATCCCACCCCCAACATGCCCAAGATATATTTATGATTAGTTGGAAGGGGTTGAGACCCACCATTAATTCCCTCACCCTCCCACCTCTCTCCTCTTCAAACTTCAGTGAATACTAACCGAACAAGTCCTTGACCATTCACCGAAGAGACGTCACCGAATGGGTGGCAATGGTTCCTCATGCAGCAACCCAAGTCCCCGATTCTCCTTCCCGCTATGACTCCGTCCCCCTAACCACCTAAGGAATGACTTTCCATACATATGGTCAAATAATTAAAATAGTCAAAAGTAATTTTCTCTTAGAAATTATATTTTAGTACTTGGTGTTAAAACAAACATGTTTAAAAGTTTTTTAGTTAACTTTAAATTAATTTTGTTTATTTATTTTATTATCATTCATATATATATATATATAACAATTCTCGAAACCAAAATCACTATAGCGAAGTGATTTGCTTTTTTTATTTTCATTTTTTTGTTTTTGGTTTTTTTCTTTGTTTTGTTTTTTTTTCTTTTTAAGTATGTGTCGGTATAGATCCAAGTTGGTTTACGTTCTTACGTAAATGGTCTACGTTTTGTCATAAATTTTATTCGAAAGCGAGTCGGATCAAATATAATATGTTTTCACTAGGCAGTATATAAGTTCGAGTTACTTTACGTTTCAAACGCTGTTGTAACGCACAGTATTATTCTTTAACTTAAAAAACACTATTTTCTTTGGTGCTTTTTTTTAAATATATTTCGGTATAAATAAAAGTTGGTTTATTTTTTGACTATTTTTTTCTCGGCAATGAATCAAGTCAAATATAATACGTTTTCGTACTTATTTTATGTATGTTTTAGTTGGTCTACGTTTTGACTTAAGTTTTGTTTGAAAGTGTGTCAGATCAGATATTTGACGGTACAAATTCGATTTATTTTTAGTTTCGACCCTGCCGTAACGTGCAACGAGTCAAAATTCTAGTTATAAATTCTTGGTTTTGATCTCCTTTAAGAGACCTCACATGTGGTTTGGATCTTTCTCCATTTTGGTAAAAGATTATTTATAAAGATTTCTTTGGTTTTTTCAGAAATAATAGTAGTGCCTAATAGTACCCCTTTAAAGAAACCAAGAAAGGTCCATTGTGGCCCACAAGAAAACATCGGAAGTGATAGATGATTACTCTATTGGGCCATTGAAAGCACGACACTTGGCCCACTACTATTATTATCCAAGTATTGGTACAATCTCTGAATTTATAACCTTATTGTGTAAAAATTATAATATTTGCTATTATTAAAACGATAAAAATAAAAAGAGATTAATATTTTTTAATATGTCAAACCAACTTAGACTCCTTGCTCACTATCAAGTATTAACCAAGTTAATAACATTGATGATAATAAATGTGACTTTGTTAAATATTGAGGGCTCGTTTTTCTATCGTCATATAATAATATTTTTCTGTCTTGTTTGCCGGTTCGGGTCTGATCATATAAAAAAAGATAATCAAACTATTTTTATACAATCAACAATGCCAAATGTCATTACAAATGCATAATGAAAATCTGATATATATAAAGTTGTTCTCTACGTTTAAAAAAATTTGTTCTCTACAAGTTTTTATTTTTTGAAATATTGCCATAACCAATGCTATAAGGGGGCAAAAGTGTAACTACAAATCAATTAGCGAAAATTTGGTTTACGATGAGAGATTAAAATGTAACTAGTGTTTGAAAGGTGGCACGATAATACTTTAGTGGTCCGTCAGTGATCCAAATTTGTCGTTAAAAAAAAAACGAGTGTTTGAAAACCTAATTTACTCACATTTTAGTATTGCTCCTATACATTAAATTCACAAAAACTCTTAACTTTTGGGTAACTTTTGGACTTTTAGCGGCGACATAAGACGCCGCTATTGGGTAGATGCTGATGTGGCACACATGGCTCTAGCGACCACAATTGTCATCGCTAAAACCAAAAAAGTCGCCGCCAACGGCCTTAATGTCGACTTTAGAGGCCTTTAAGTCGTCGCTATTGCGTGGATTCCCTGTAGTGTGTATAGATATGTACATAACTTTTACAGAATTGGTTTGTTAATTATTATTTTTGTTAGCTTTAAAAATGTAATGGAAAAGTCGACATTTTTCGCCTGCTTGCATCCAGCCCATCTTCCAGCCCGGCAACAAGTATTGATACAAAATAAGCCTAGTATCCAACGAGCACAATACCTCATAACAAAACAATAATAATGCATTAAAAACAATAAAACCAAATATAAAAAATAAAATAAAAACTAGTATTCCATATATCCTTTCAACACTCAAACCTCACATTGTATGAGTGTTGCTAAATTACTGTTTGGTCTTCGAACGTGTCAACCTTCTTTGGTCGGGGGAGCTGTCTCTGTTTTTTATGAAGGCCTCCGGGGTGCTTTAGAGGATATTGTTGTTTGTGGGGGTGCCTTTTTTGGAGATCTCCAGTGGAGGTTTGCTTCTCTCCCGACCCGGTTCGGAGGCTTAGGGATTTGTACGGCCGAGGATGCCTCTTCATATGCTTTCGTGGCTTCAAGGGCTCAATCTTGGGGTTTACAAGACCGTACCACATACTCCGAGAATGTGGTGGGGATGTTTTAGACTCCGATTACAGGAGTGCGTTGGACCTTTTGCATAGTTCTCTTCCCGACCTTGATATTGGCGGTTTCTACATTAAAGACACCGCCCCTCCTAAATCCCAGAAAATTCTGGCGAATGCCTTATATGGCGAAATTGTCAAGAGGTTTGAAGAGAAGTTTGTTTTATCCCATCGGCAAAGAGCTGTGTTTGAATGTCTACGTGCCCCACATGCTCAGGATTTTCTGTCTGTCGCACCTATTGAAGGCTTGGGGCAACACATGTCGGCTGTGGAATACCGTGCTATCCTTAGATACCGACTGATGATTCCTTTGTTCCCAGTTGACGAGCCATGTCCGGTATGCCGCAAAGTGTGTTTGGATTCTTTCGGCGAGCACGCGATCCACTGTAAAGAGCTACCAGGGTTTAAATATCGGCATGATTGGGTGAGAGATGTGCTATGTGATGTTCTTAAGCGGGCCGGGATATCTGCCAAAAAGGAGGCTCTAGTAAATTTCCTGACTGACCCCTTAGAGGGGAGATCCACTTTACGCCCAGCGGACATCCTTGTGTTTGGATGGGAAGGGGGAAACACGCTTGTGTAGATCTAACTGGAGTCTCCCCCCTTGTCGGGCTCAAGGACAAGGGCTTTGTCGTAGGGCAAGCGGTGCTCAAGGCAGAGGCGAGCAAAGTGGCAAAACATGAGAAAGCCTGCCTGGAGAATCAACATGTGTTTGTCCCGTTTGCGTTTGATACCTTTGGGGGTCTCGCTCCTGACGCTGTGCGACTTTTGAATCGGGTTCAAAAAGTCGTTAATAGTAATTCTTCGTCGCTAAAGGTTTCAAACTTTGTATTTAGTAGAATTGGTTTTTCTATTCAAAAGGGGGTGGCGGCGCAACTTGTTGCCCGACTACCTGCCATTGCTTTGTAATTGCCCTTTTTCGTGTGCAATGATAAGTGTTTTTATTATTAAAAAAAAAAGAAAAACAAGGTGAACAAATTCGTAAAACATACATATGGTGTTGTGATTTTATTTCTGTTTAGAACATAAAAATGTTCCTGTTAGCATGCGAATCAATAGTTTACTAAGCATATATAATGCTATTTTGGATGTTCTAAACAAAATGGTGCAAACCAAGCGGCGCAATCGTTCGGATTTTGAACAGAATACGAATAATCATGATGGTTCAATGGTTTGAAAAAGAGCCTCTTGAATACACAATGGTTCAAACAAAAATTCAACAATCCTCTCCATTTTTGTTAGAAAAAAATCAGACAAAATAAAGCATAGAAATAACCTAATGTTGCATTGTTAGAACTTAAAGACGGCTTCCAAATGTTGACTGAATGGGCTTTCAATTGGGCCTGTCGCAGGCGTGAATATAGTGGGCTGGAGCTGGATCAAATGCCTGAGCTAGAAGCTCTTACCGATGGTTCGGGTTTAAAGGACAGATTGTTAGGTATCAAGTGGCGCAACGGAATCACGTCTCACAACGAACATGCAATAAACACGAAAATATAAAACACGACACACGAACACGAGAATTTTACGTGGTTCGGTTCTAATAGGGAACCTACGTCCACCGGCTGCAACTAGGGATATTTTATTAGCTCTGACAAATTTTACAATTACATAGACAAGATGTATATATAGACTATCTAGGGTTTTAGGCTTGGTGAACAAGTAAACCAAACGGGCTTTCTAAACACCCAATAAACAAGCCCAATGGCAAATAACTAGCTCAAGGAACTAACAAATCAAAGTATAGATAAAAGATTATCATAAAACTAAAAATTTATTGAACTGATACAAAAATTGCACACTCATGATGGAGGTATTCTAAAGGAATTCTTATGACAAGTAAGACATATCTTAAGCCACAGACTATAAAGAAAATTAAAGTAAGAACTTCTCCATACTTTGCTAGCAATCAGAGGAGCAACCACAGCCCAGAAGCCAATTATAAATCCAAGCACAATGCTGATGATAAATCCCCAGTTCCGTTCATCTGACTCATCATCAGTTTGTTCTCCTGCTCCACTTCCCGCGCCTGCATCAGGTGGGACCCCTTTCTTGTTGCATACTGCTGCAAGTGGAGGCCCACAAAGCGTGTTCGACATGAAACTTGTCTCATTGAAGCTCTGCAACTGAGTACTTGTTGGGATTTCTCCGGTTAATTTGTTGGAAGACAGATTCAACCAATTTAAGGTTGTCAACCTCGACATGCTCCAAGGAATCTTCCCCTCAAGCTGATTTAGAGACAAGTCAAGAGATTCAAGTGATGTCATTTTACCGATCTCTTCTGGAATTCTTCCAGTTAAATGATTTCCGGATAAGTTTAGCCAGCGCAAGCCTGCGAGGCCCATAAGTTCCTTCGGAATGGGGCCAGAGAATTTGTTACTTGAAAGATCCAAGGTTGTGACTGTTGATACATATTTATGGACGCGACTCGACGCGACTTGATTCGAGATTGTGGACGCGACTTTGCTCGGCTTATTTTGTGACAACTTTCCTCCGTTGTATACAAGACTTCAAGCCGACACAAGAGACAAGACATGGACTGGACTCAACATCACAGTCTTTGGGCTAAGACAAGTTGACGAATCAAGGATTGGGCCTCATCTATTTGGGCCGAAGACATCATCGGCGAATCAGCCCAGAAGTCGACGAAACAGATGTGTTTCGTCGACCATGATGCTGATTCGTCGTGCATTGTTTGTTTCGTCAAGTGTAATGTGTCTGTGGGTATAAATAGCATTCATTTGTTCTGTTTCAGCAGACACAAGAACAGAGCACACACACACACGAGAGAGAGAGTTTACAGAGCACATTTGTAAACGTTGGATTGTAACTGAACCTTTTCATAGTATTAATACAGTGGTGTTAAACGGTGATATTTGCGTGTCGTGTTTTTACGTGTTCTGTCTCGGTTTGCTATTCCGGTTGGATTCCGCACAACCGGAGTGGTTCGTATACAAGGATTAGGCGACTAGATCCTCCCCTAGCCGGACCTACAAGTGGTATCAGAGCCTTGGCAGGCTCTTCTCCTTGTTAAAACCGAGGTGTTCTTGGTCGTGTTTCGGGTTTTTGAAAAGTTCACATTTTCTGGAAAAATTTGTTAAAATCGGCTGTAATCTTGTTATTTTGCTTCATGTTTTGTTAAAAACCTTGTTAAAATTCACATTTACATGTTGTTATGGGTTTTTATTAAACTTTTTAGCAAAATCGCACTTTCGGAAAATTTATCGTTCACCGGAAAACTCATAGTTTACCGGAAAATACATTGTGTTCTTGATAATCTTCAAAGTGTTCTTGATAAAACCCACCTTTTGATCTTTAAAATTTAACTTGTAAAGTTGTTTGGGATTATTGAAAATTGAAATTGAAAAAGCTAATTATTAAAATAATCCACACCTTACCGAGTTAGTAGGATCATCATACCAGTAGTTTGAAAAGAGAGTGGTGTGTCTGACAGATCTCACTAACCCCAGTTACCTCTTTCGACGAATCATCGGTCAGACGAAACAGGTCCCTTTAGTCAAACACCTACACGACGAAACAGACATCCTGTTTCGTCGACATCCTTGTTGATTGGGCTTATATCTTGGGCCTTTGTTTCGTCAGACTTGAACTGGACAGTTTTGTTTCGTAAAGCCCAACAACCAGAAATCTGTTTCGTAAACTTGGGAGCCCAATTTCAGTTTCGTCGGATCTTTTTGTTTCGACAAGCCCATCACACATAGTCTGTTTCGCCGATTTGAATTAAAATCAATTTCTGTTTCGTGGATCTGTGTTTCGTCAAAACCCTTATCAGTTTTTAACAGAAGGCTTGTAATTGTGTTTTCACTGTCTGTTTTGAGTGTGTTTCACAGGTACTTGTCATCCTATATCAAACATGAATCCAAGGTGGAATACTCTGGTAAATACAGATATGTATTTTGGTACTCCGTCTTCCGCACCGGTATCTTCACAAGCTAATGCAATTTCTACCGGTCAATGGGCATTTGTATCAAATCAAGTTCCAAGCGTTCAAAGCATTCTCTTAAGCGAGAGCGAAACTGGAAGTTTGAATCGGCCTCCAAAGTTGATGCATTTATATGAATATCCAGGATGGATTGATAGATTTCATACATACGTTCTTGGCCAGAATACAGAATTGTGGTTGCGGTTTATTACTGATTTCGATCAAACAATAGAGGTTGCCGCATCATCTGCTGCTACATTTGCAGATCTCACGGAAGATCAGAAGAAAGTTTATGATCTAGAAAAGAAGGCATACGCCATTCTCACTCAAGCCTTAAGTAAAGATATCTATCATCAGTTTGTTAGTTACAAGACAACGAAGAGGTTGTGGGACGCATTGAAGACAAGGGGCGTGGGAAATGAAGCGACACGTCAACTGAGGAAATAACTGCTAAAGAAAGAGTTTGATGGTTTTACTTGTATGGAGAATGAGTCGTTGGGTGATTTGACTAGTCGATTTAATCACTTGATGACTGAATTGACAAATTTTGGGGTAGCTACAACTCCTGCAGAGATTGTGAAAAGGTTTGCAGATTCGTTGCCACCTCAATGGAACACCTTCTTGGAAATCATGAAGTACAATGGTACTTTAGCTACAACGAGCTTCAACGACTTTGTTCAAATCCTGGAAAACAAGAATCAGGAAGAAACTCTGAAGGCAAAAAGAATTCCCGTGCCTCAAAATCCTGAAATGTATTTTGGGACTTCTAGCAGTTCTACAAAACCGTCTTCACATGCTCCAATTCAAACAGCCTTTGTGACTAGCACAGACATGTATGGCAATACTATCCAAGTTCCGGTGCCTCCAAAGACAGACATGTATGGAAATCTGCTGGAACCAGTTCCTCAACAGCAACAACAAAGCCAACGACCTCTCAGACCAATGGATATGTTCGGAAATCCGTTACCAGTTCGATCTCCCGCAACAACAGACATGTATGGGAATCCACTTCCTCCTCCTCAATCTACAGTTCCAACAGACATGTATGGGAACCCACTTCCTCAACAACAGCAAGCTTGTTATGGAAGCACATCATCTGCCGGTCAGCAATCTAAGCCAAATACAGTACGGCTCGACACCTCAAGCTTCTCTAAAGTTAGTGTGGAAGTAGCAAAGGAACACATGGAGCTGCTTAACACTTTGGTGAGCGCATACTGTGGGTTAGTGGAAGGTCAGATTGGCAACATTAATCTGACACAAGAAGACTATCAGCAGATAGATAAAGAGGAGATGGAGATGATGGATATCAAGTGGGCCTTTGCCAGTGCTGTTAGGCGAGCAAAGGATTTTATGGAAAGAACAGGCAGAACCAACTTGGAAAGCAAGAAAGACACCAAGTATGGGTTCGATAAACAGGCCGTTAAGTGCTTCAACTGTGGTGAACGTGGCCATTTCAAGCGTGAATGTACAAGGCCATCTCAACATGGGAACCAGAATCCCTTCAGAGGTCAAGGCAACCAGCAGAACCAGAACAGGAACAATGTTCGCACATTGGTGCCTGTCAACAATCAGACTCAAGCAGGACCATCAAATGCCAACCAGGCACTTGTGGTTCAAGTAGATGAAGGCTGTGATTGGTCAATCCAGTTGGGAAATAACGCACCAGATGGAACAGCTTGTTTTGCTGAAGTGGTTAATGATCTTAAACACGCCAGTGGTGGAGAATCTTCCACCAATGGTGATGTATCTTCTGAAGATGAAGACTCTTCTGGTTATAGTGGAAGCTTGGATGAAGAATCCTCCACTTCAGGGAATGATCAGGTGGATGACACATCAAGTATGTCAGTCGATGCAAGTATTGATGAGCTTTTGGAGGAAGCTGCAGCAGGAATTCAAAGAAGATCTATTTTGGTGGATCAAGCTGCTTATTCTTCGTCTTCTCTCCATTCAGCCTTTATGGCGAATGTCGACAGTTCATCAAGTCAGGTATGTGTCGACAAACCCACTTCTGTTAGCTGTAATAACTGTGATAGCTTGCATGTTAGATGTGCTGAGTTGGAAGCAAACATGTCTGAGTTGCAAGGCAAGCACGATGCTTTACAAGCTACTTTGTTTGACTTGCAAGACAAACATGCTTTAGTGAATGACAAGTGGTGCGAATTGCAAAGCAAGCACGAAGCTTTGCAAGAGAAATATGATGTGACTTTTATTCATAATCAGAAATTGACAGTTGATATCTCCAAGTGCACTGAAGCCAATATGTTTTATGAAAACCATGAAAAGGATTTTAAAAGGATGATTGAAACCTTAAAGAAAGATAAAACAGAACTGACAAAAATGGTTTCCAGAAAACAAACTGACATTAATTTGTATATATCTCGTCTTGAGGTGATGCAAAAAGAAATGGCTTGTGTTAAAACAGAAAGTGAGGCGATCCGACTCAAGTTAGACAGTTATTTGAGTTCTAGCTATGTGTTGGATCACATCATTGATGTTCAAAAAGAGAAAAAGGATGTCACATGCATAGGTTACAAGAAATGTCCACCACCTGTCAGACACAATTACGATGCACTGCCTGATGAGGAATATAGAACTCACTTTGAGCCATCTGTTCCTCTAGATATTAAGGAATTTGCAGCAGAATGTGCAACAGGACTCGGATACAAGAAAGAGGAATCATCAGATTCAGATGTATCAGCAGATACAAGTGTGTCTCCTGCTGAACCGAATCAGGATCCTCCAGTTGTTGTTGAGGATGCTGATTCTTCTGATGATGAATCTGATGATACTGATTCAGCAAAGTCTGATGCGGTGATCAAAGAAGAGGACATACCTCTTGAGAATCATATTCTGTGTGATCCTCCCGCAAAACCCGCTAAGACTGTTGCAACCGAGTCCACATCTGCAAAAGAGTCGGAGAGTGTGGATTTGCTGTACACTCTTGTTGGTGATAATAAAATCTATTCTGACAAAGATTTTCCGATTAAGAATGTTAATCAATCTTTAATTAGTAAAGTCTTTGAAAATTCAACAAGTAAGTTTTTGGGAAAAACAGGACCACATGTTACAGTCACACAGTGTCCTCCCATCCCAAAGGCTGAAGTTAGAAAACAATTTGGGAATAAGAAATTACCAACAGTGGAAAAACAGCAAAATCATACCAAACCCAAAGGTAAGACACCGGCTCAAGATCAAAAGAAGCCGAATCAGAAGAAGAAGAAGAATGTGAACTTTGTGAAATCTAAGGGAACGGACAAAATTGCAAAGTTTGAAAATCAATCTAATTTAGATTTTGTCCAAAAAGCAACTGTGATGAAAAGGAATGAACCAAGTTGTTCAAAACCTAGTACCTCGGGATCACAAAGTTCATCATCGGCAAGACGACCACATGATACTTCGGGGTTTGTTGAACGAAGATCATGTTTTGAATGTGGAACAATCGGGCATATTGTTCGAAATTGCCCGTATCTTCATAAACAAAAAGGCATAGTTGATGTTCCCCGTGGTCCAACTGACCGCAAGCGATCTGTTTCTGTAAAACAAGATCCCCGACTTGTAAAAGAAAGGGAAAAGAAACAGAAACGCCAACAGGTCAAGAAAATTGAAAAGGCGATTAAAATTGATGTGATTCAAAAACAATCTGTTCCAGTTAAACCAGAAAGTTCAAATGAAGTTAGACTTACAAACAATCAAACTGGTATAACAAAACAGACCTGGAAACCAAAAACGGTTAAAGAATCAGGGGGGCCATCACAATTTTCAAATCATCAAAGAATAGAGGTTATTGTCATTGATAAAAATGGAAGACCCAAGACCACAATGGCTTGGGTCCCCATCTCCAACTAATCGATTGAGTTTATGTGCAGGGTGTTCCAGGAGGAACTATCAGTAGTCATTGGATTGTTGATAGTGGGTCATCCAGGCACATGACAGGCGACATGAAGCTTCTCTACGACGTCAAATCTATTAGAGGAGGTTATGTTGCTTTTGCTGGAGATAAGGGCGGATATATAACGGGTGAAGGAATGATTTCCAACGGGGTTGTTAGCTTTGACAAGATCAACTTTGTGCAACAACTTGATCACAATCTTCTTAGTGTTTCTCAAATTTGTGATAAGCAGTTCTCAGTACACTTTGATGCTAATGGATGTTATGTGCTGAAACCCGGCTTCAAAATTCCAAAAGAATGGATTCTCTTGTCGGCTCCAAGGATAAATGATCTGTATGTCCTTGATATGAGCCAAGCTATCACAACGTCTGCACAAGCAACTTGTTTCATTTCCAAAGCCACAGAAAAAGACACAATCTCTTGGCACAGACGAATGGGTCACATTCACTTACGCAAAATGAATCATTTGGTATCAAATGAATTGGTGAATGGTGTTCCTCTTAAAAACTTCCATCTTCAAGACGTCTGTGTCTCGTGCCAGAAAGGAAAACAAACGAAGAAGCAACACCCTACAAAGAAAGTCAACACGGTGGCTGTTCCTCTTGAACGTTTGCACATGGATTTGTTCGGTCCTGTCAAGCACAAAAGCATTAGGAATGATCAATATTGCCTCGTGATAACTGATGATTATTCAAGATTTTCTTGGGTGGCGTTCATGGCACATAAGAGTGAAACCTTCGGTATTATCAAAAACTTGATCATTCAGATTGAGAATCTTTACAACTTGAAGGTTAGGCGGATACGTAGCGACAATGGTACTGAATTCAAAAATCATGCCATGGCGGAGTTTTGCACTACAAAAGGTATTCTTCACGAATTTAGTGCAGCTTATACTCCTCAACAGAATGGCGTCGCTGAACGTAAGAACCGCACTTTGATCGAGACTGCTAGGACTATGTTGGTAGAGTCACAGTTACCGATTCCCTTCTGGACTGAAGCTGTGTCTTCTGCATGCTATACGTTGAACCGAGTCCTTACAGTCAAAAGGCACAACAAGACCTGCTTTGAGCTTATCAACAAACGGAAACCAGATTTGTCATATCTTGAACCGTTTGGAGCTCCGTGCACAATAATCGATCCTAATGGAAAGTTTGGGGCAAGAGCAATTGAGGGATACTTTCTTGGGTATTCCACCCCGAACTTAAGAGTCTGGAATCTAGAGACTAAAAGGGTCGAGGAATGGTCTGAAGTCAGAGTACAAAGGCACACTTTGCCAGTTAGAAATCCTGGTCAGCCTTGGATGTTTGAGTACGATGACTTTTTCAATTCGATCAATGTTGAAGCAGTTGAAGAAAGTGCTGCGGCAAGGATGTTTTTCGAGAGTGACAACGCAACAGATTCACCGTTGGTTCGTCCCATTATTGTCAATCAAAAATCATCTTCAGTGAACAATAATGCTCTCGACAATGAGGATTTTCAAGATGCTTCCGAATTGAACGAATCTTCAGAGGATGATGAATTTCTAGATGCAGATCAAGAGGCCCCAACAGCAGTTCATGGTATTTCAGAGGGTACTCCTCCAGTGGTTGTCCCTCGAACAGCTGAAACTTCTGCATCATCCTCTTCGTCAATTCCGGGCCTTGAATTGATTGTTGATCTGAATCTCAACAATCTGGGTACAAATATTCCAGTTCAAGATAATCCAGAAACAAGGATTCACAATACCCATCCTCAACAAAACATCATAGGAAATGTTCAAAGTGGCGTTCAAACAAGAAACATGTTGCGAAACAACAACAATGCAGGCTTGTATGCAACTATCCGAGAATCTGGTCAACAGAATGATTGGTCTTTCGCGTGTTATGTCTCACAGGAAGAGCCAAGAACTTGGAAAGATGCATTGAAAGATAGCTCATGGGTTGAAGCAATGCAGGAAGAACTGCAACAATTCCAGAAGCTAGGTGTCTGGAAACTCGTAGAGAAACCTGCTGGATACAAGAAGATTGGTACCCGTTGGGTGTTTAAATGCAAAAAGGACGACCGTGGAATCGTTATTCGAAACAAAGCAAGGCTAGTCGTTCAAGGTTTTCGTCAGATAGAAGGGATCGACTACAACGAAGTGTATGCACCTGTTGCACGTCTAGAAGCAATTCGGATTTTTCTGGCTTATGCCTCATTCAAAGGTTTCAAGGTATACCAGATGGACGTGAAAAGTGCATTCTTACATGGTGTGGTAGAAGAAGAGGTGTACGTCGAACAGCCTCCAGGTTTTGAAGATCCTATCCATCCCGATCGGGTTTGGTTGCTCAACAAAGCTCTCTATGGTCTTCATCAAGCACCGCGAGCTTGGTACGCAACCTTATCTAATTATCTGCTGGAGAATGGATTTCACAGAGGTCTTATTGATTGTACTCTTTTCATCAAAGAACAAGATGGAGATCTTCTACTGGTTCAGGTATACGTTGATGATATTATATTTGGTTCTACTAATGATGTTTTGTGTAGGGATTTCGAGCGTGTAATGCAGGATAAATTCGAGATGAGTGCTATGGGGGAAATGACCTTCTTTTTGGGCCTACAAGTACAACAAACTGAGTCTGGGATATTCATCCATCAGACTAAATATGTTGGTGACATCTTGAGCCGGTTCCAGATGTCTGATGCAACGCCCATCGGTACCCCATTACCGCAAAATCACGGAATTACTCCAGACTTGAAGGGACAAGATACTAGCCCCTCATACTACCGCGCGATGATAGGATCTCTTATGTACCTCACAGCATCAAGACCAGATATAATGTACCCAACGTGCCTGCTTGCCAGATATCAAGTGAACCCGAAGGCCTCACATCTTGCAGCTGTAAAAAGGATTTTTCGTTATTTGAAGGGTTACCCTGACACCGGTCTATGGTACCCTAGGGATAATAACTTTGACTTGATCGCATTCAGTGATTCTGATTTTGGCGGATGCAAAATCGACGGCAAATCCACAACGGCTGGATGTCAGTTTTTGGGAAATCGCCTAGTCACATGGCAGTGCAAGAAGCAGACGTGCGTCGCTACATCAACATGCGAAGCTGAATACATTGCTGCCTCAAGTTGTTGCTCCCAAGTTCTTTGGATCCAACAACAAATGCGCGACTACGGTTTTGAATTCCTAACTACTCCTATTTACGTTGATAATTCTGCTGCATTACAGATCACTAAAAATCCTGTGCAGCATTCAAAGACTAAGCACATCGACATTAAGTATCACTTTATACGTGATTGCTTTGAGAAAAGGCTAATCGATGTTGCTTACGTCCACACCGATGACCAACGTGCCGACCTTTTTACCAAAGCTTTTGACAAATCAAGATTTGACTATTTATTATTGGTAAACGGCATTAAGGTCAAGCAAGAGTAAAACCAACATCGGAAAATCATTTTTGTAAATACCTTTGTGTTTTTAATTTGTCTTAGTTTATTGATTTTAGGGGGAGTAAATCCAAAATTTGAAAAATCCAAAAACATTAAAAAAATTTCAAAAACACAAAAACAATAGAAAAACAAAAATGAGTTTCCTGGCGAGCAAAAGAGAAAATGATAGTACATCGGTGGTCTGTCTAAGCCTCTTTAAACCTAAAATGAAAAATGATAAGCAGCTCTATATAAGATGTATCGGTAGGCTCACAATCATTTTAAAGTGTGCAGGGTGATATAAACTTAATCCGACTGAAGACCAGGTGGGAACCATTCATTGGCATATGGTCTTAGTACCGAAATTTCGTTTGAGAGATTGCCGAGGTTCTGAGATATTCGGTCTTTATGCTGCTTATCATCTGGGTATCATGGTTGTTTCTTTTACCGAAAAATAACGGGGACGCAAGTCTAGATCTTCCATGATACTATACATACGTGTACATATTGCATTCGACCTCAATAAGTGATAAACAATCACATGTCTAAACAAATAAGTGATATTATATCACATTTATCCGGGAGTCAAGTTCGTCTCTCTGCTGTACGAAAGTACTGACCTGTTCACGAACTTGCTCCTGTGCCCTCATGCATATGAAAATCAAGTTCCTCATCAATAAGTGATTATATCACATAGGGCTTGTTTTCAATCAAAATAAGTGAGTTTCTCACATCATATACGGTCAAACAGATGATAATCGGTATACTCACCGGTAAGATGAACCCTCGTGCATACCTTGATACGGGAATGTGTCGTGATGTGGATGAACACCGGTCGGTAAGTATAAATCATACCTTAACGTATCCCCTCGCCATGATTACATCTGATAAGTTGAGCTTAAGTGGACAACAATACCGATAATTGTTATAGGATGCTTATCTTAATGTTAACTAATTGAACAACAAGAGCGTTTTGGCATGACCGTACACTGATATGATTCTCTTACCCTCGAAACTCGCAAAAAGAATGTCTGTAAATATTTATTTAATGCTTTCAGTTTCTGCATCTTTGTATATATTTATTTACTGCTTTCTGTCTTTACATTTGAAATATTCAAAAAGTCCAAAAAGATTTTAGGTGTGTTTTAATATAAACTTTCTAAAAGCCAAAAAGATTTTATTTTTATCTTATTTTCGATCGTATGATGTTGGAGCTCGAGTCTTCGTTACCTGAAACCTGATTGAAAACCGAAACGACTGAATCTTCATAAACGGTCGAAATTTGCAAAGTTTTGAAAGTTAAAATTGAAATTGATAGAATACTTTAAACTTTCAAACTGTCGGACGGTGTTTGTTTGAACAATGGTCACACGTGTGTCGTTTGTTTATGTTACTATATTCCAAGCAGTTGTTCTCATTACGCGTTTAGATTTCTTGCATGTGCAGATTCTAAAGGCTAGGAGAACATGGTAGATGACAAGCTTTGGAATGAAGACACGACGTGAAGGCTCTCAAAAGACAAAGATGATCGAGTTGCCGCTGGCCATCATCAACACCACAAGGATCTCAAGTTCTAAAGATCAAATCATTCACGAGCATAACTCAAGGGGGAGCTTATGTTAAGGGGGAGTTTGTCAACACACTTCCTACATAAAACGGGGAGTTTGTTGATACACTTTCTACTTTCAAGACGTGAAGACTTTGAAGATCCTCCGACATAGAAGAATTGAGAAGCGAATCACGCGAGTAGCGTCCAAGGGGGAGTTTGTTGATACATATTTATGGACGCGACTCGACGCGACTTGATTCGAGATTGTGGACGCGACTTTGCTCGGCTTATTTTGTGACAACTTTCCTCCGTTGTATACAAGACTTCAAGCCGACACAAGAGACAAGACATGGACTGGACTCAACATCACAGTCTTTGGGCTAAGACAAGTTGACGAATCAAGGATTGGGCCTCATCTATTTGGGCCGAAGACATCATCGGCGAATCAGCCCAGAAGTCGACGAAACAGATGTGTTTCGTCGACCATGATGCTGATTCGTCGTGCATTGTTTGTTTCGTCAAGTGTAATGTGTCTGTGGGTATAAATAGCATTCATTTGTTCTGTTTCAGCAGACACAAGAACAGAGCACACACACACACGAGAGAGAGAGTTTACAGAGCACATTTGTAAACGTTGGATTGTAACTGAACCTTTTCATAGTATTAATACAGTGGTGTTAAACGGTGATATTTGCGTGTCGTGTTTTTACGTGTTCTGTCTCGGTTTGCTATTCCGGTTGGATTCCGCACAACCGGAGTGGTTCGTATACAAGGATTAGGCGACTAGATCCTCCCCTAGCCGGACCTACAGTGACTAGACCCAAAATTGATCTATATTCGAACTCTCTTCCTTTAGTCACCAACAATGCACTGCTAAGAATTTGCACCTGAAATAGCACATCAAATAGCACAAATGCATTTGATGGTTGCCTTCCAGATATTATGCTGAAGTTGTAGAAGCATGTTGGCAGGGTTCCAGAAAGATTGTTATAAGCAAGATCCAAGATTTGGATGGATGTAAGACGGTAGAATTCTTCTGGGATTTCACCCGCCAACATGTTTGATCTGAGGCTGAGTAGTTTCAACTTTGTTTTTTCTCCATCTATCAACAAAGGTATGCTACCAGTGAGTTTATTCTCAGCAAGCTCAATAATTTCTAAGCTTTTTGAATTTAAAAGAAATGCAGGTAGCTTTCCAGAGAGATTGTTGTTGCGGATGTTGAATGATTGGATGGAAGATAAGCTCTCTGCAGATTGTGGAATTTCACCAGAAAGATTATTATTCTCAAAGTTTATGACTGCTAAAGCTTGCCAATTCATCCAACAATCTGGAATAACGCCTGACAGGTTGTTATTGGCCAGATCAAGAAATATTAACAGCCTATCTCTTTCTAAATGAGGACATAGGAATTTCTCAAGAGATCCAGAAAGTTGATTGTATGATGCATCTAGAAGAACAAAGTCAGCATCGTTGAATTTTCCAGGTAACGGACCTTCGAAACGGTTGTTACTTAGATCTACGACTGCATTTGGGGCAAAGATACTAAGCTCTTCTACCAACGTCCCCCGGATACTATTGTGAGATATATTCAAGAAAATAACATCTGAATACGAGCTCCAAAACCAACTAGGCATGTTGCCGGAAATTCCTGTGTTGCCTATGTCTAAATCTGTCAAATTTCCTTGTGACCGAATCCATGAAGGAAACTGAGGGCCTAGATTCCAAGAACCTATTCTTAGGACGCCAAGTTTGAATGGTGGGGTCCATTTTTTAACCCTTAGTTTTAGAGTTAGCCTGTTTGCATCTGCCCATAATGTGGTCAATGCTGTTAGATTGGCAAAGTGATCTTCTGTGACATCTCCAGTCAACAAATTATGATGCACACTCATATATTGTAAGTTCCTTAGCTTTCCAAAACTTACTGGCAGGCTTCCACTGAGCTTGTTGAAAGAAATCTCCAACTTTTCCAATGATGTTAAGTTCCTGTAGGTCCGGCTAGGGGAGGATCTAGTCGCCTAATCCTTGTGTACAAACCAACCCGGTTGTGCGGAATCCAACCGAGATAGCAAACCGAGATAGAACACGCAAATAATCAACACACAAGACTCAACGATTAACACCACTTGTATTAAACGTATGAAAGGTCCGGTTACAGCTCAATGTTTACAAATCAGTCCTGTAAACTCTCTAAGTGTGTGTGTGTTCTCTGCTAACTGTCATCTCCCGAAATGAACACAACACACGGGTATTTATACCCGAACACAGCAGGTCTGGTCGAAGGATCAGACAGATGATCGAAGGATCATCTATCGACTAGAAACAGCTCGAACGATCAACATGTACCACGAAAGATGTGATCTTTCGTGTTCCATCTCTCGAAGGTCATCTTTCGAGCTTATCATCATCGAAGGATAAGCAATCCTTCGTGACACATCCTTCGACCCAGCAGCTTACAAACATAATGTTGACTGTTTTGGCCAAGTCAAACCGGAGGATGGTTGACTTGGTCAAACTTACAGACTAACAAAGACATCGTTCAGTAACAAGACAAAATACAGACAAAGTACAGACACAAGTGCACCAACAAACTCCCCCTTGGCTGTAGCTTTGTCTCGATCTTCGAGATAGTTTTGTCTTGATCTTCATTCTTGTAAGTCTCTCGTGTCTTCAAGTCTTTGACTTCTTTTCAAGTCTTCAATGTCGGAGGATCTTTAAAGTCTTCACGTCTTGAAAGCAGAAAGTGTACCAACAAACTCCCCGTTTTACGTAGGAAGTGTGTTGACAAACTCCCCCTTAACATAAGCTCTGCGGAAGGATCATGACTCCTCCTTGAGTTACGCTCGTGAAATACTTGTTCTTTATGAAGTGAGATCCTTGTGGTGTTGATGATGGTCAGCGGCAACTCGATCATCTTCATCATTTGAGTGCCTTCACGTCGTGTCTTCATTCCGAAGCTTGTCATCGACCATGTTCTCCTAGCCTTTAGAATCTGCACATGCAAGAAATCTAAACGCGTAATGAGAACAACCGCCTGGAATATCATAAGCAAACGACACACATGTGACCATTGTTTAATCAAACACCGTCCGACAGTTTGAAAGTTTAACAAATTTTATCAATTTCAATTTTAACTTTCAAAACTTGCAAATTTCGACCGTTTATGAAGATTTAGTCATTTTCGGTTTTCGTTCAGGTTTCAGGTAACGAAGACTCGAGTTCCAACATCGAACGATCGAATATAAAATTGAAATAAAATCTTTTTGGCTTTTTGAAAGTTTATATTAAAACACACTTAAAATCTTTTTGGAATTTTTGAATATTTCAAATTTAAAGACAGAAAGCAGTAAATAAATATATACAAAGATGCAGAAACTGAAAGCATTAAATAAATATTTACAGACATTCTTTTTGCGAGTTTCGAGGGTAAGAGAATCATATCAGTGTACGGTCATGCCAAAACGCTCTCTTTGTTCAATTAGTTAACATTAAGATAAGCATCCTATAACAATTATCGGTATTGTTGTCCACATAAGCTCAACTTATCAGATGTAATCATGGCGAGGGGATACGTTAAGGTATAATTTATACTTACCGACCGGTGTTCATCCACATCACGACACATTCCCGTATCAAGGTATGCACGAGGGTTCATCTTACCGGTGAGTATACCGATTATCATCTGTTTGACCGTATATGATGTGAGATTCTCACTTATTTTGATTTGAAAACAAGCCCTATGTTATATAATCACTTATTGATGAGGAACTTGATTTTCGATGCATGAGGGCACAGGAGCAAGTCCGTGAACAGGTCAGTACTTTCGTACAGCAGAGAGACGAACTTGACACCCGGAAAGAATTTGTGATATTTTATCGCTTATTTTGAGGGACATGTGATTGTTGATCACTTATTGAGGTCGTATGCAGTATGTACACGTATGTATGGTATCATGGAAGATCTAGACTTGCGTCCCCGTTATATTTCGGTAAAAGATACAACCATGATACCCAGATGATAAGCAGCATAAAGACCGAATATCTCAGAACCTCGGCAATCTCTCAAACGAAATTTCGGTACCAAGACCATATGCCAATGAATGGTTCCCACCCAGTCTTCAGTCGATTTAAGTTTATATCACCCTGTACACTTTAAAATGATTGTGAGCCTACCGATACATCTTATATAGAGCTGCTTATCGCTTTTCAGTTTAAGTTTAAAGAGGTTTAGACAGACCACTGATGTACTATCATTTTCTCTTTTGCTCGCCAGGAAACTCATTTTTGCTTTTCTATTGTTTTTGTGTTTTTGAAAATTTTCAATGTTTTTGGATTTTTCAAAATTTGGATTTACTCCCCCTAAAATCAATAAACTAAGACAAATTTAAAACACAAAGGTATTTACAAAAATGATTTTCCGATGTTGGTTTTACTCTTGCTTGACCTTAATGCCGTTTACCAATAATAAATAGTCAAATCTTGATTTGTCAAAAGCTTTGGTAAAAAGGTCGGCACGTTGGTCATCGGTGTGGACGTAAGCAACATCGATTAGCCTTTTCTCAAAGCAATCACGTATGAAGTGATACTTAATGTCGATGTGCTTAGTCTTTGAATGCTGCACAGGATTTTTAGTGATCTGTAATGCAGCAGAATTATCAACGTAAATAGGAGTAGTTAGGAATTCAAAACCGTAATCACGCATTTGTTGTTGGATCCATAGGACTTGGGAGCAACAACTAGAGGCAGCAATGTATTCAGCTTCGCATGTTGATGTAGCTACACACGTCTGCTTCTTGCATTGCCATGTGACTAGGCGATTTCCCAAAAACTGACATCCAGCCGTTGTGGATTTGCCGTCGATTTTGCATCCGCCAAAATCAGAATCACTGAATGCGATTAAGTCAAAGTTATTATCCCTAGGGTACCACAGACCGGTGTCAGGGTAACCCTTCAAATAACGAAAAATCCTTTTTACAGCTGCAAGATGTGAGGCCTTCGGGTTCACTTGATATCTGGCAAGCAGGCACGTTGGGTACATTATATCTGGTCTTGATGCTGTGAGGTACATAAGAGATCCGATCATCGCGCGGTAGTATGAGGGGCTAACATCTTGACCCTTCAAGTCTGGAGTAATTCCGTGATTTTGTGGCAATGGGGTACCGATGGGCGTTGCATCAGACATCTGGAACCGGCTCAAGATGTCACCAACATATTTAGTCTGATGGATGAATATCCCAGACTCTGTTTGTTGTACTTGTAGGCCCAAAAAGAAGGTCATTTCCCCCATAGCACTCATCTCGAATTTATCCTGCATAACACGCTCGAAATCCCTACACAAAACATCATTAGTAGAACCAAAAATAATATCATCAACGTATACCTGTACCAGTAGAAGATCTCCATCTTGTTCTTTGATGAAAAGAGTGCAGTCGATAATACCTCTGCGAAAACCGTTCTCCAGCAGATAATTAGATAAGGTTGCGTACCAAGCTCGCGGTGCTTGATGTAGACCATATAGAGCTTTGTTGAGCAACCAAACCCGATCGGGATGGATAGGATCTTCAAAACCTGGAGGCTGTTCGACGTACACCTCTTCTTCTACCACACCATGTAAGAAAGCACTCTTCACGTCCATCTGGTATACCTTGAAACCTTTGAATGAGGCATAAGCCAGAAAGATCCGAATTGCTTCTAGACGTGCAACAGGTGCATACACTTCGTTGTAGTCGATTCCTTCAATCTGACGAAAACCTTGAACGACTAGCCTTGCTTTGTTCCGGATAACGATCCCACGGTCATCCTTTTTGCATTTAAACACCCAACGGGTACCAATCTTCTTGTAACCAGCAGGTTTCTCTACGAGTTTCCAGACACCTAGCTTCTGGAATTGCTGCAGTTCTTCCTGCATCGCCTCAACCCATGAGCTATCTTTCAATGCATCTTTCCAAGTTCTTGGTTCTTCCTGTGAGACATAACACGCGAAAGACCAATCATTCTGTTGACCAGATTCTCGGATAGTTGCATACAAACCTGCATTGTTGTTGTTTCGCAACATGTTTCTTGTTTGAACGCCACTTTGTACATTCCCGATGATGTTTTGTTGAGGATGGGTATTATGAATCCTTGTTTCTGGATTATCTTGAACTGGAATATTTGAACCCAGATTGTTGAGATTGAGATCAACAATCAATTCAAGGCCCGGAATTGACGAAGAGGATGATGCAGTAGCTTCAGCTGTTCGAGGGACATCCACTGGAGGTGTACCTTCTGAAGTACCATGTACTGCTGTTGGAGCTTCTTGATCTGCATCGAGAAATTCGTCATCCTCTGAAGATTCGTTTAATTCGGTAGCATCTTGAAAATCCTCATTGTCGAGAGCATTATTGTTCACTGAAGATGGTTCTTGATTGACAATAATGGGTCGAACCAACGGTGAATCTGTTGCATTGTCACTCTCGAAAAACATCCTTGCCGCAGCATTTTCTTCAACGGCTTCAACATTGATCGAATTGAAAAAGTCATCGTACTCAAACATCCAAGGCTGACCAGGATTTCTAACTGGTAAAGTGTGCCTTTGTACTCTGACTTCAGACCATTCCTCGACCCTTTTAGTCTCTAGATTCCAGACTCTTAAGTTTGGGGTGGAATACCCAAGAAAGTATCCCTCAATGGCTCTAGCCCCAAACTTTCCATTAGGATCGATAATTGTGCATGGAGCTCCAAACGGTTCAAGATAAGACAAGTCTGGTTTCCGTTTGTTGATAAGCTCAAAGCAGGTCTTGTTGTGCCTTTCGACTGTAAGGACTCGGTTCAACGTATAGCATGCAGAAGACACAGCTTCAGTCCAGAATGGAATGGGTAGCTGCGATTCTACCAACATAGTCCTAGCAGTCTCGATCAATGTGCGGTTTTTACGTTCAGCGACGCCATTCTGCTGAGGAGTATAAGCTGCACTAAATTCGTGAAGAATACCTTTTGAAGTGCAAAACTCCGCCATGGCATGATTTTTGAATTCAGTACCATTGTCGCTACGTATCCGCCTAACCTTCAAGTTGTAAAGATTCTCAATCTGAATGATCAAGTTTTTGATAATACCGAAGGTTTCACTCTTGTGTGCCATGAACGCCACCCAAGAAAATCTTGAATAATCATCAGTAATCACGAGGCAATATTGATCATTCCTAATGCTTTTGTGCTTGACAGGACCGAACAAATCCATGTGCAAACGTTCAAGAGGAACAGCCACCGTGTTGACTTTCTTTGTAGGGTGTCGCTTCTTCGTTTGTTTTCCTTTCTGGCACGAAACACAGACGTCTTGAAGATGGAAATTTTTAAGAGGAACACCATTCACCAATTCATTTGACACCAAATGATTCATTTTGCGTAAGTGAATGTGACCCATTCGTCTGTGCCAAGAGATTGTGTCTTTTTCTGTGGCTTTGGAAACGAAACAAGTTGCTTGTGCAGACGTTGTGATAGCTTGGCTCATATCAAGGACATACAGATCATTTATCCTTGGAGCCGACAAGAGAATCCATTCTTTTGGAATTTTGAAGCCGGGTTTCAGCACATAACATCCATTAGCATCAAAGTGTACTGAGAACTGCTTGTCACAAATTTGAGAAACACTAAGAAGATTGTGATCAAGTTGTTGCACAAAGTTGATCTTGTCAAAGCTAACAACCCCGTTGGAAATCATTCCTTCACCCGTTATATATCCGCCCTTATCTCCAGCAAAAGCAACATAACCTCCTCTAATAGATTTGACGTCGTAGAGAAGCTTCATGTCGCCTGTCATGTGCCTGGATGCCCCACTATCAACAATCCAATGACTACTGATAGTTCCTCCTGGAACACCCTGCACATAAACTCAATCGATTAGTTGGAGATGGGGACCCAAGCCATTGTGGTCTTGGGTCTTCCATTTTTATCAACAACAATAACTTCCACCTTTTGATGATTCGGAAATTGTGATGGTCCCCCTGATTCAGTAACCGTTTTTGGTTTCCAAGTCTGTTTTGTTATACCAGTGTTATTCTTTAAAAACTTAACTTCATGATTGTCTGAAGTTTTTAAATTGTTTGGTTTGACAGAAACAGATTGTTTTTGAGCCACATCGGTTTTAATTGCTTTTTCAATTTTCTTGACCTGTTGGCGTTTCTGTTTCTTTTCCCTTTCTCTTATGAGTCGAGGATCTTGTTTTACAGAAACAGATCGCTTGCGGTCAGTTGGGCCACGGGGATCATCAACTATGCCTTTTTGTTTATGAAGATACGGGCAATTTCGAACAATATGCCCGATTGTTCCACATTCATAACATGATCTTCGTTCAACAAACCCCGAAGTATCATGTGGTCGTCTTGCCGATGATGAACTTTGTGATCCCGAGGTACTAGGTTTTGAACAACTTGGTTCATTCCTTTTCATCACAGTGGCTTTTTGGACAAAATCTAAATTAGATTGATTTTCAAACTTTGCAATTTTGTCCGTTCCCTTAGATTTCACAAAGTTCACATTCTTCTTCTTCTTCTGATTCGGCTTCTTTTGATCTTGAGCCGGTGTCTTACCTTTGGGTTTGGTATGATTTTGCTGTTTTTCCACTGTTGGTAATTTCTTATTCCCAAATTGTTTTCTAACTTCAGCCTTTGGGATAGGAGGACACTGTGTGACTGTAACATGTGGTCCTGTCTTTCCCAAAAACTTACTTGTAGAATTTTCAAAGACTTTACTGATTAAAGATTGATTAACATTTTTAATAGGAAAATCTTTGTCTGAATAGATTTTATCATCACCAACAAGAGTGTACAGCAAATCCACACTCTCCGACTCTTTTGCAGATGTGGACTCGGTTGGAACAGTCTTAGCAGGTTTTGTGGGAGGATCACATAGGATATGATTCTCAAGAGGTATGTCCTCTTCTTTGATTACTGCATCAGACTTTTCCGAATCAGTATCATCAGACTCATCATCAGAAGAATCAACATCCTCAACCACCACTGGAGGATCCTGATTCTGTTCAGCAGTTACAAATGTATCTGCTGACACATCTGAATCTGACGATACTTCTTTCTTGTATCCGAGCCCTGCTGCAAATTCCTCAACGTCCAAAGGAACAGATGGCTCAAAGTGAGTCCTATACTCCTCATCAGGCAAAGCATCAAAATTGTTTCTCACGGGTGGTGGACATTTCTTGTAACCTATGCATGTGACATCCTTTTTCTCTTTCTGAACATCAATGATGTGATCCAACACATAGCTAGAACTCAAATAACTGTCTAACTTGAGTCGGATCGCCTCACTTTCTGTTTTAACACAAGCCATTTCTTTTTGCATCACCTCAAGACGAGTGATATACAAATTAATGTCAGTTTGTTTTCTGGAAACCATTTTTGTCAGTTCTGTTTTATCTTTCTTTAATGTTTCAATCATCCTTTTAAATTCGTTTTCATGGTTTTCATAAAACATGTTGGCTTCAGTGCACTTTGAAAGATCCACTGTTAATTTCTGATTGTGAATGAATGTCACATCATATTTCTCTTGCAAAGCCTCGTGTTTGCTTTGCAATTCACACCACCTATCATTCACAGAAACATGTTTGTCTTGCAATTCAAACAAACTAGCTTGTAAAGCATCGTGTTTGCCTTGCAACTCAGACATGTTTGCTTCCAACTCAGCACATCTAACATGCAAACTATCACAGTTATTACAGCTAACAGAAGTGGGTTCGTCGACACATACCTGACTTGATGAACTGTCGACATTCGCCATAAAGGCTGAATGGAGAGAAGACGAAGAATAAGCAGCTTGATCCACCAAAATAGATCTTCTTTGAATTCCTGCTGCAGCTTCCTCCAAAAGTTCATCAATGTCTGCATTAACTGATGCAGTTGATGTGTCATCTTCCTGATCATTGCCTGAAGCAGAGGACTCTTCATCTGAACTTCCACTGTACCCGGAGCTGTCTTCATCTTCAGAAGATTCAACACCATTGGTGGAAGATTCTCCACCACTGGCGTGTTTAAGATCATTAACCACTTCAGCAAAACAAGCTGTTCCATCAGGTGCATCATTTCCCAACTGGATTGACCAATCACAACCTTCATCTACCTGAACCACAAGTGCCTGGTTGGCATTAGATGGTCCTGCTTGACTCTGGTTATTGACAGGCACCAGTGTTCGTTCGTTGTTCCTTCCTTGGTTCTGATTTGCCCTGTTGCCTTGACCTCGGAAAGGATTCTGGTTCCCATGCTGAGATGGCCTTGTACATTCACGCTTGAAATGACCACGTTCACCACAGTTGAAGCATTTAACAGCCTGTTTATCAAACCCATACTTGGTGTCTTTCTTGCTTTCCAAGCTGGTTCGGCCTGTTCTTTCCATGAAATCCTTTGCTCGCCTAACAGCACTGGCAAAGGGCCACTTAATGTCCATCATCTCCATCTCCTCTTTATCAATCTGCTGATAGTCTTCTTGTGTCAGATTAATATTACCAATCTGACCTTCCACTAATCCACAGTATGCGCTCACCACAGTGTTTAGCAGCTCCATGTGTTCCTTTGCTACTTCCACACTGACTTTAGAAAAGCTTGAGGTGTCGAGCCGTACTGTATCTGGCTTTGATTGCTGACCAGCAGATGATGTGCTTCCATAACAAGCTTGCTGTTGAGGAGGAAGCGGATTCCCATACATATCTGTTGTTGGTAAAGGATTTCCGAACATATCAGTTGGTCTGAAAGGTCGTTGCTGTTGTGGTGCTGATTGAGGGACTGGTTCCAGCAGATTTCCATACATGTCTGTCTTTGGAGGCACAGGAACTTGGATAGTATTGCCATACATATCTGTGCTAGTCACAAAAGCTGTTTGAATTGGAGCATGCGAAGAAGGTTTTGTAGAGGTGCTAGAGGTTCCAAAATACATTTCAGGATTTTGAGGCACGGGAATTCTTTTTGCCTTCAGAGTTTCTTCCCGATTCTTGTTTTCTAGAATTTGAACAAAGTCGTTGAAGCTCGTTGTAGCTAAAGTACCATTGTACTTCATGATTTCCAAGAATGTATTCCACTGAGGTGGCAATGCATCTGCAAACCTTTTCACAATCTCTACAGGAGTTGTAATAACCCCGAAATTTGTCAATTCAGTCAGCAAGTGATTAAATCGACTTGTCAAATCACCCAACGACTCATTCTCCATACAAGTAAAACCATCAAACTCTTTCTTTAGCAGTTCTTTCCTCAGTTGACGTGTCGCTTCATTTCCCACGCCCCTTGTCTTCAACGCGTCCCACAACCTTTTTGTAGTCTTATAACTGACGAACTGATGATAGATATCTTTACTTAAGGCCTGAGTGAGAATGGCGTATGCCTTCTTTTCTAGATCATAGACTTTCTTCTGATCTTCCGTGAGATCTGCAAACGTAGCAACAGATGATGCGGCAACCTCTATTGTTTGATCGAAATCTGTGATGAACCGCAACCACAATTCTGTATTTTGACCAAGAACGTATGTATGAAATCTATCAATCCATCCTGGATATTCATATAAATGCATCAACTTTGGAGGTCTATTCAAACTTCCAGTTTCGCTTTCGCTTAAAAGAATGCTTTGAACACTTGGAACTTGATTTGATACAAATGCCCATTGACCGGTAGAAATTGCATTAGCTTGTGAAGATACCGGTGCGGAAGATGACGGAGTACCAAAATACATATCTGTATTTACCAAAGTATTCCACCTTGGATTCATTTTTAATCAGCCGAAGGATACCTGTCGAAAGACTTGAAAAACACAAACTGTTAAACACAAACAGACTAATGATCGAAAGATCAACACCTGTTCGAAGGATCAATAGGGTTCGAAGGATCTCTGTTGAATTTCGAACAATGTTTTTCGAAAGATTCTCCAACCGAAGGATCCTTATCTTTCGAAAAAGTACTGTACACCGAAAGATGATTTCGAAAGATGACTTCGAAAGACTCCCCAATCGAAGGATCCTAGTCTTTCGAAAATGAGCAGAAGACCGAAAGATATATGTTTCGAAAATATTCCTTGGAACGATAGATAAGTCTCACACTTCGAAGGATGCTCGAAGGATGACTATCTGTCGAACCTCCTTTGGTCGAAAGATGATCTTTCGACTTCGAAAGATATCTTTCGAACTTGCTCTGACACAGTTGACAATGGTGACAGGTTGGTGAAAAGTTGACGGGTTGGTGAGAACTTTCGGCAGAAAGTATGTTCAGACCATATCTTTCAGGTCTGAATATGCAGGCTTTCACCAACCAGGTAAGGATCCCAATATTTTAAACAGATTACACTTTTCAATGCACAAACAAGTTGAATATTCAAATTTTAAGATCAAAAGTGTAGTTTTATGAAGAACACTATGAATATAGCAAGAACACTACCCAGAAAAACAAGAATTTCGGTGAACCGAAACTCTCCAAACACACAATTTTGCTAAAATGTTTAACAAAAACCAACAACTAACATGTAAGCATGAAGAATAACAAGGTTTTTAACAAAACACCAAGCAAAAACAACAAGATTTTCCAGAAAATAGTGAACTTTTTAAACCCGAAAAACAGTCCAAAAACTCTCGGTTTTAACAAGGAGAAGAGATACCACTTGTAGGTCCGGCTAGGGGAGGATCTAGTCGCCTAATCCTTGTGTACAAACCAACCCGGTTGTGCGGAATCCAACCGAGATAGCAAACCGAGATAGAACACGCAAATAATCAACACACAAGACTCAACGATTAACACCACTTGTATTAAACGTATGAAAGGTCCGGTTACAGCTCAATGTTTACAAATCAGTCCTGTAAACTCTCTAAGTGTGTGTGTGTTCTCTGCTAACTGTCATCTCCCGAAATGAACACAACACACGGGTATTTATACCCGAACACAGCAGGTCTGGTCGAAGGATCAGACAGATGATCGAAGGATCATCTATCGACTAGAAACAGCTCGAACGATCAACATGTACCACGAAAGATGTGATCTTTCGTGTTCCATCTCTCGAAGGTCATCTTTCGAGCTTATCATCATCGAAGGATAAGCAATCCTTCGTGACACATCCTTCGACCCAGCAGCTTACAAACATAATGTTGACTGTTTTGGCCAAGTCAAACCGGAGGATGGTTGACTTGGTCAAACTTACAGACTAACAAAGACATCGTTCAGTAACAAGACAAAATACAGACAAAGTACAGACACAAGTGCACCAACAGTTCCCTATTGTATCAGGTAGCTTACCAGAAATAAGGTTAACATTAAGCATCAACTCTTTTAAGGATGACAATTTACCTAGAGAATTTGGAATGGTACCAGAAATGCTATTGAACGCGAGATCAAAAGTGACAAGATTTCGAAGTTGTCCTATTTTATCTGGTATACGACCCCAAAGGAGGCTGTTGGCACTAAATGCCAAATAATCCAACTGAAGTGAATTACATTCACAGAAGTTATTCAGAAGCTCTGATACACTTCCAGTAAAATTGTTAGATCGAAGATCTAAATGTCTTAAGTTGCAAAGGTTCCCAACCGAGTTTGGCAGCGTCTCGTTGATAAAATTTTGTGACAAGTCGATACTAACGAGAGAATTCATGTTCTGAAGACCACCAAGAATTGGAGTTGAGATACTACAAGTACTAATGTCTAGGGACACAAGACTAGTGACGCTCAACAATCCACTCAAGATGGATGTTGAATTCATAAAATCATTTTCAGAAACATGAACAACTTTTAAATCTGTCATGTTTTGGAAACCACCGACCCTACTGGGAACTGGACCATGGAAAAGGCATCTAGTCAAATCCAATGAAACTAGCTTACCCAAACTAAAAATCCACCAAGGCATCATGGTGTCAAAAATGTTATATGAAAGATCAAGGACAGTTAGTGAAGTAAAATTAACTTTGGATAGCTGATTAGGAATTTGAGTAAGATTGCTTGAAGGCAAATGCAATTCTACCAGAGATGGAAGGTTACTCACAACTTGAAACCAGTCAGATGCACTGTTAAGATCATAGCCAGACAAATCCAGGAATTTCAACAAACGGAGACTCGACAGCCAATGCATACTGTTCATAGGAACGTTACTTAGCCACGGCCCGTTTCCTAGATCAAGGACAACCAACATGGACAGATTCCCTAGTTGGTGAGGAACTTCGCCAAAGAATTGAGACATTGAGAGATTAAGATATCTCAAGTTCCGAAGAGAGCCTATGAAGCTAGGAATTTGTGTAACACCAAAATCGTTGCAGCTCAAGTCTAGGTACTTAAGTTGCTTCAACAACAAAAGAGAACGATTAATATTTCCTCTGAGCAGCTGAGTTGACGCGTCTTCACGTTCCGGATCAGGCCCTCGAAGGTGAAGCTCTTGAACATGACCGGTAAAGTTATCACAAACGATTCCATCCCATGTGCAACAGTCGATGTTCGCACTGCTCCAAGAAGAGAGCCTGTTGGCATCATCTATGAGATCATGTTTAAACTGAAGAAGTGCCACTCTCTCATCATCAATGCACAATCCCCGTCCCGGATTGTCGTCACACAAACAACTAGCACACAAACTTGAAGCAACAATTAGAAGCCATAAATGCTTAAAAGATTTCATAGATATATGTGTGAGGATTACACCAATTTGAAAACTATGGTTATAAAGGATGTTTGCAGGTTCCAAATCTGTTTGGACATATATAGACACATACACATCATGTGTGTACCCACTTGCATTCACCCACTTGCATACACATCTACACAAATGTGTGTAGATGCCAAAGTTACACTGTAGAAAGTGATAAAAAAGGTAGGGACCTGAGTCATGTTTTCTAACTTATAGTGGGACGAAAAAGAAGTTGCAAAAATATAATAATGTCATTTTTGCTTAAAGGAAACATCCTTTAACGACTAGCGACTTCATCATCTAGAAACGTTTTCACATACACTGAATCATTGAATTTCAAAAAGGTGTTCTGGTGCTCCCACCAAACGCCACAATTTCACCTTTGGAAAGACTAAAAAAACACATAATATAATTTCATTAGAACAATTGGATGATATAATATGCAATTTAATGGAAGTGTTTCATAGTTGATTAGATATTTAACACTTTGAAGGAAACTTCCTTTCACCTCATTTCCAACGACTTGCAAAGAGACTTTTTTGGTGGATTCGTTTTCCACATACACTGAATTTTAAAAAGGTGCAATTTCTACCCGCACCAACCATAGACCACTACAATACAACACAATTTTATTTAATAGGATTATCCACTTGATGAATACTTGATTGCTTCAACTTGTTAATTTAAGGAGGCTATTTTATTATTCTTTCCAAAAAAAAAATCGCCGCTTTAGGCAGAGCGGAAGCACAAAAAAATAAACGGAGAGTTCTAATAAAATAATTGATAAACGGAATGACTAAAACACGATACGGGGAGCCCTTTTATAAGGATGTTCTAAATTTAAAAATACTTAAATTAAGGACCTATTTAGACAATTAAGTCGATCCATTTAAAGATTCATGTGTCTTAAGCTATAAACGCAAAGTATTAAATAACGACGAACTTGAGGGGAAATATTAGTTGAGGAAATCAAAGTCTTAAATTATGGAAATTCGGTCTAACAGCTGAGCTAAACTACCTACGCTCATGGGCCTCAAACTCCAATCGTAGCCTGTTTTCCCTTGTCCAACTAGTTTAAATAAGAGTCTGCCAAGTCTTGCATCAACTTCTCATCACCCCTTGTCTTTCATCTTTACTATTGTATAAGCATGTCGAATAGTGTGGTGATATCATGTGCAAAGTGCACCATTAAAATGCCACATTATTGTTTGATATTTTAGTATAATCGAGATTGCCTTGGTGACCAAAGTGAATTGTAACACACATCAAACAAGTTAGGAGTTGTGAGAGTGCACGTTTGTTTGAGTTGTTATAATTCTAAGTGTTCGGGCGGAGCCCCTAATGGGGTTCCAAGAGGTTAACTCCCCCTGGCGGGGTTCGAGGGCAGCGCCTCGGGGAGCAGGGTCCAAGGGGCAGCCCCTGGCCGGGGTCGAGCTGCATTAGAAAAGTTAGTTTCTAGAATTTCCTCTTATTTCAAGAAGGAAATTAATGCAATATTAGAGGCAATTTTTATTTAAAATAAAAACTGCCTAGAGGCAGTTTCTGGCAGTTTATCTCTTCACCCCCCAAATCCGTAATCCATCTTTGGTAACACCCTATTCTGGTTCATATGAATTACACAACACACACATACTAGGTTCTATTTTTCAATTTGAGTTGTATTTGATTGGATATTTCAGGAAACCCACCAAAATTATTTGCTCTGAAAGTGATTATACGCCTCTCAGATCATCCGTCGTTTTCTAAATTCCTCAATAAAGATTGAATAACTTTATGTCCAAGATGATGAATGGGCAATCATTGAAGGATATGACAAGCAAGTTTGACAAACTAGAGAAACTCAAAGGGCAGGATTTCCGTCGATGGCAAAAGAAGATGCACATTCTTCTTGCTACTCTGAAAGTGGTGTGCGTGTTGAGCACTCCCATACGGAAAATAACACTGGAAGATGGTAATCTGGAACAAATCAGGAGACAATCAAAGTGAGAGAATGAAAATAACATCTGCCATGGTTACATCTTAAATAGTATTCGTGACTCTCGGTTTGATGTTTATCAAAACGTAGAGACTGAAAATTACTGTGGGATACTCTAGAAGCCAAGTACATGGCAAAAGATTCTTCTAGTAAGAAGTTTCTTGTGAGTAATTTCAACAATTACAAGATGGTTTATTCGAAGCCTGTCATGGAATATTATAATGAACTGCTGTGAATTCTGAAACAGTTTGCCAATCTACTCAATAAATAGTTATTGTAAAGAGCTCCAAGGGTTCAAATATCGGCATGACTAAGTGCAAGATGTTTTGTGGGACATCCTGAGAAGAGCTGGGATTTCGGCTAAGAATGAGGCTCCTGTGAATTTCCTTACGGACCCTATGGAAGGGAGACCTACTCTGCGACCAGAGGATCTGCTCGTCTTTGGTTGGGCTAAGTGAAAACATGCTTGTGTGGACCTCACGGGGGTTTCCCCTCTGGTTGGTTTAAGGGAAAATGGGTTTGTAGCTGGACAAGCATCAAGAAAGGCAAAATCGAAGAAAGTTGATAAGCACGCTAAAGCTTGTGCAGAGAACCAGTATGTTTTTGTCTCTTTTGCCTTTGACACATTTGGCTCCCTAGTGCCAAAAGCTATCCAATTCCTGACCAGGGTCTAACGGGTCATCCATAACAATTGCTCAGCATCAGGGGGACAGGATTTTGGCTTTGGTAGATTAGGGTTTACAATTCAAAAAGGGGTGGCGGCGCAACTTGTTGCCCGTCTACCTTCTGTTTTGATGTAACTTGTCAAGTATAACACTTATCTTAGTTGTAAAAAAAATAGTTATGAAACTTTTAACAATGTTTTTAATACACGTTACAAAGTAACTACGATTATTGTTAAATAAACTTCGGGTTATTACAGAAAGTGTCTAGGTCCATCAATGTACATAAGCACACACATATACAAGTACATGTGCTCCTTTTGAAATGGTGGCCCTGTATATGGATCGCTGGAAATGCAGAAGAAGAGTGAAGAAAATGATATAAGGTTTACTCCTTTTGGAGTTGGAGATTTTTCTTAACTTTTAATAATAAGGGTAGTCATCAATTCATGCACTTTATGGGTTACATTATTTTTTTAATTTTCGTATCTAATTTCTTAGTTATCGGTTTGATGAAAAATTACTAGATTTCCCTATATAAGTGGATTCCATTTTATGATTTAAGCGTTCAATAATAATCAATTTTTTATACAAATATGTATTAGAGCTCTCTAGCATCTTGATCATCACTGACATAGATGTTCAACAAAATTGACCCAATTAGGGGCGTGAGGTTGGTGAATTGTGGTGGGTAGTGAGTTATCTCACAACCAGGTTTAATGAAACCACCATAAAAGTTGAAGGAGTGTGTGCCTCAACCATAGGCGGTCGTAATGGCAGTGAAAATTGAGAGTTTTGGGTCTAAATAGACAACTGTATACCTATCAAAAACGTTCAGGAGTCTAGGAGTCTGAAGATTCAAGTTTACGAGGTTGAAGATTGAAGACTTTGTATGTGTTTATCTTTGTTGAGTGTCGGCGACAGTCCTGGCGACACTTAGTATCGCAAGGCTTCAAGATGTTTGTATAGGGAGTCTGTCTTCGGCACAAGTGTAAGCCCTAAGATGCCTTTGTCGCTCGCACTACTAACTTGATGACATTGTTGCTGAGCGGTATCACTTAAGAACAACACTATTGACTATCCCCCGGCAACACTAACACGGTGTCAAGGGTGTCCGTGGTGGTTCAATTGTTGATTACTAGTGACACTTAAGGAAGACACTCATCAAGTGTCACCCGATGACATTGACGCCCTTGACTGTTCAAGTGTTGATACTCTCTTGGGAACAAAGTCGAAGTTGACCATGCCAAAGTCAACCCATAAGTCAAAATCAAAAAATTAAGCGAAGGATTGTCGGGTGAATTCAAGATATGAAGGAACGCAACTTGTGGTTGAAGAAATATACTTTGCTTGGACAAAATATATTTAAACATATAGTTTTCTTGTTTAGGTGATAGTTTTAGTGAGTTTTTATCTCTAGGGACTTAAAGTGTAATTAGCCTAATTATGTTTAGGCTATAAATAGTAAGAGAGATTAGTGTTTTAGGTAACACAAACATTAGGAATTTTTGTGGGTTCATTGTAAACATCTTATGCAAAATCTATTTTGGGGATTTTATTCAATATTCTTTGTGTTCTTCATATTTATCACATATTTTGGTGGTTTAATCATCAAACCGATTGATGTTTAGATCAACATCTTCATTGAAAGCATCACTAACATTCCTTCTTCACAAAAGGAATTGAACTCATGGGAATAAAATTCCCCTGCGCGATTAACACGTAAAGTCTTCAAAAACAACCCAGATTCAAGCTCAACCCTTGCTTTGAAAACCTTAAACTTGCTAAAACCTTCAGCTTTTTTATTAAGAAAGAAGATCCAACGCAGACGTGTGAAATTATCTGTTAGCATAAAAAATTACCCAAGCAATTTCATGGGCATTGGTCCACAAAAATTTGCATGAACCAACTCTAGATCTTAAGAAGACCTCCATTCATGAAGAGGAAATGACAACCTATGTTGCTTTCCATATTGCGCCCTTAACATAAAGCAAGTGATCAAATAGGAGGTAAGCTAGAGACCATAACTTTGTTGCTCAATACTCGAAGGGCATTCTCATGTAGATGACCATAACGAAAATGCCATAGTGTAGTATCAACAAGCTCAATAGCAACTAGAGTCGTATTCATTTTGTTGAGTAACATTCAAAGGAAAAAACTTGTTTGCAGCCATTGTAACTTTACACACTTGTTCCCCTTACTCTTTGAGTGTAATAATGCACACCTCATCATCAATAATAAGGAGTATCGTACCCTCATTTACTGGCCAACACTGAGTAAATTGTAACCGAGGAAATGAGAGAACTGAACCTGAGAAAGTGTCTTGCTTTTTCCTGGTGCAACATCTACTTTAATAGTGGCCTGACCTTCAATGTGAATAATCTTTCCATTCCCTATCATCACATTAGCTTTATTTATATCATCAAAAACTTGAAATAGTGCATGTTGCCTCGTCATGTGGTTTGAACAATCACTGTCTAAGAACCATACTTTCATCATCATCATCATACTCAGTAAATCCCACAAATAGCAAAGCTAAGGTAGGGTCTGAGGAGGATAAGATGTTGTAGGATCGAGATTCGATCTAAACGAGTCTATTAGAAGAGTTCTAATCCATATCAAAGGCGGAATTCAATGATACAGACTTGAATACAGCTTGATTCACTATTTAAATGTCTTGTTTATTGATTTGAAAGCTTTACAGGTCAAACGACACTTCAGCAGCACTTCGGCTCTGGAATCCGGAACTGTTACAAATGAAATCTCAGCTCAGGTATTTATAGGAAACTCATTTCGCACGGAATGAACATGAACCATTTCGTGCGAAATGGACTCTCACCTCTAAAACCCTAATTTCTCGTACTTTGAGCTTTGTTCCATCTAATCTATTCACAAGACTCGATACAAGATGAAGTTGACAGACATATGCACCAACAGACTCCCCCTTGGATGTCGACGAGTCTTCAGTGTGACAAAACTTTTGGTATGTCAACTCTTCAGTCTTAATCAATCTTCGTGCTCTTCCAAAGTATCTGACAGTGTAAGCATCTTTCAATCTTTTTTCTTCTACACAGATTCAGAATCGTAACCTGACTTTTGAACTTTCTAATTCTCTTGATCAGATCTCTTGATTCCTTAAGTTTTTCAGCATCAGCAACTAGCGAGATCATCATGATTCGAATCTGGCTCTATGACATTCAAACTCCCCCTTTAATGTTGATCCATTATCTGTATCTGGCTCTTGTTCTAGGATCGTGACTTGGCTCGAATTCTGCTCATGCTTTATATGGAAATTCTTTAGAAATCGAAACCTTGCTAACCTGCACAGTTTCTACCTCAAAATAAATTTCACAAATCTAACAATTTTGACAAATTTATATACCACTTATAGAAACAATCTCAAACCATCACTTGTAGATATCATTTCAAAATGATTTAACATTTAAAATTTTTGATGATCACTTGTAAGAATAATATTCAGATTTGACATTTTCATTTCTAAATCTTTTCTCATTTCAAACAAACTCTCCCAAACCTGTTCATCATGTTTAGCACTCGGAATTTTGAAGATCAGCTTTTCTACATCAGTTGTCAAAAATCTTTTTGCATTTTTCAAAATTTTATGCTAAAACACACTTAAAATCTTTTTGGATTTTGGTTTTAATGACATGCAGTAAAGAAATATTTACAGACAATATTTTTGTGAGTTTGTGTAAGAGGATCATATCAGGTTTTGAGACAAATCACTAGCACCGTTGAGCTTTAAACACTTTAAGTTCTATACGATTCACATAGATTGACGATATTGTTATCCTCTTAAACTCAATCTAAAAACTTTCGAAATGCTTACAGATACGTTAAGGTATATTAATTTTGCACTAAATTCTTATGGACCCCACGATCTCAGCATATCCCCTCATCATGCAATACACTGACTCAAGTAATGCCTTTAAACTTTCATCAACTGTGATATGTGCGAAAACAACGCAGAATGTTTAAACATTAACAATCAGGTCGATCTTTCGATACGCAGAGAAAGTCCAATGTTTAAACAAAATAAGAAATAAAAAAAGTTGAATATGCTTAGATCTTAACCACCAGTTCGATATTCACATATACGCAGAGGTGATCCAAGATTTAAACGAAACACCAAGAAAAATAAAGCAGAACGTTTAGGCACTAACATCCAGTTCGATACTCACGTATACGCAGAGGATGTCAAATGCTTAAACAAAATAAAGAAATCAAACAAGTTTAAATCTTTGCAAAAAGAAATGCACAATCATAGTGATTTTTTCAGCAAGTTGTGAAAGTTCACAAACTGACCGGTGTTTATGCTCTTTTAGCATTCTGCGATTACTGAGTAGGTACACAGTCACGAAGGATAAAACTAAGTACTATGCTTTCAACCGCGTTTCCCACTAGAACTAGGCATTTTCATTTAAGTTTGTATCGTTATCGCAAATCTACTAGTCTAGCTGAGCCTATCGTCACATCTTTAGTGAGACCGTTTATCACATTTTAACTTTTCATTTCTTTAGCGTACTATGACAGTCTAACTGATATACTATCATTTCCTCTTTTTCACAACAAAACTCATTTTTGATTTTTTTCAATGTTTTTGACCATTAGATTTTATCATGTTTTTGTATTTTTCAAATTTTCAAAATTTCTAAATTTTCTTACTCCCCCTAAAATCAAAATATGTTTCAATTTTGATTTTCTGGGAAAATTTTAAAGTAAACGCAATAAACTGTACAAAGTAAAATGACAAACTGATGAGAATTGCTTTAATTCTCCATCCACTTGGCGTAAACAATCAGGACTCCCCCTGACAAGAAACTATTTTCCCATTGATTTCAAAACACTTAAGTTTGTTTTAATCAAATGGTTTTTTCCGGAAAATTAGTTTTGTTGGGGTGTCATCACATTGTCTTTCAAATACCACTTGAATGAAAGTTAGCTCAAGTTCAACTTAATGACCTTGATTAACCACTTGTAGGTACTCATCAACCATACCACTTTGTAAATCAACATATGACAATTTTCAAGAATAATACCACCAATTGTATGTCGAAATTTCACAGATGTGAATTTCTCAAGAAAGATACCGATTCCTACTCCCCAATTACCAACCTGGGAGTTCCGGCAAGTCAGGATTTTAGGTAGAAAATGCTGTCACCCAAGCCTGACCAACCTTGGGTGATTGTGAATCATCTTTATCCCACCATCTTTTTTATTTATAAAACTCTTTTGCACCCTTTACCTTCCCGTCAACCGTCTTCCCAAACAAATGTTTTACTTTCCCATTAAAAGCTTTTTCAGCATCAAATTCTTTCTTACCAGAAAAGAATTGATCTGAAATCTCAATCTTTCCAACTTTGGATTTCAGGTTTTCTCTTGTTAATGACGGAAAGTTTTCTTCGTTCATTTCTGGAACGAAATTCTCATCATTTTTCACAACAAATGACTCCTCTGACTTTGACGAGTCAGATTCATTGTCAGAAATACTCTCTGATTTAACAACCCATTTTTGTTTGTTTAAATCGACTCTTCTTTTGTAAAAATGTTTCGAACTTTCACCAGTTTTGAAAGTCGAATTTTTTAAATCTGTTGGTTGTTCAATTTTATTAACACATTTTTCTTTCATCTTTGAGTTAGAAGAAACTCCCTGTTTTGTATTTGTTTGCTTTGGACAATTCCAAGCAATGTGTCCAACTTCTTGACATTTGAAACATGTTCGTCTCTCAACTCTTTGTCCAAATTTCATCATCATATTTTTCGTCTTTTCAGTGAAAAACTCTTGATTTGACTGTTTCCTGAACAGCTTCTACTTCTCTTCCTCTGAACTTGTACCTGAAACAAATTTAGTTTTTGGTTTATAAGTTTTCTCATTTTTATAATTTTCTGAAGTAATAAAACCTAATCCCATCTTTTTGAAATTACCATTATGGTTTGGCTTTTTTCGATAATCAGAACCAGAACTGTAACCTTTTTTCTTGTTCAATCTTTGTTGAACTCTTGAAGTGTACTTTTTTCGGTTTTTCAGTAAGAGTTACATCTTTTATTTCAGAAATATTAATTTCTGTTAATTTGAACACCTTGTTGATCATTTCAGTTTTGACACTTCTTATTGGAAATTCCTCATCAGAATATAATTTGTCTGAATCATTCAAAGTAAATGCCACTTTGATTGGTTCGTCATTCAAATTAGATTTTGATACTAGAAATTCTTTATTGTAAACCCGTTTGACCGGTGAACTCGGACTTTTGTCTGATGAACTCGAACTTTCAGATTTAGACTCCGACTTTAACTCTTCATCCATATCCAACACCTGATCGACCACTTTCTAACATAACTCAGACTCATGATCAGTGTCAGACACTGTGAATGTGGCGTCAATGTTGTCTGGTAACTCATCAATGGTTTCAGACTTTAACTTTATATTGACTGCCTTTTTTAATCGTTCCTCATTTGGCTTTCTGGGAGAATAACTTTCCCAGATTGGAGGCGGACACTTGTTATATTTGACACTTTGTTTCTTACCAGTATCTGTATCTTCTGTCTTTTTTTCTTGAAAAGCTTCAAGACCTGCAACAGTAGGAAAAACTCTGTCAATCAAATAATCACAAGTTGTATAACTCAGCAGCAATCGTTTGATTCTTTCATTTTCAATCTTTTCGAGTTCCAAATCCTGCTTCAGCTTTGCACAGTCTTCAATATACTCATTGATGACCTTCTGCTTCGTCATTAATGTTGAACTCATCATTGTCATAGCAGCATTTACTTCTAAGTTTGTTTTGTTCAAACTATCAACCGTTCTGTTCAACACATCATATGATTCTTTTACGTACTTAACATCAAACAACAATTTTTCTTTCAACTCTTCTAGTTCACGATACTTCTTGTCTTTCTCCTCACAATCTTTGCATGGTTCCAAGCATTTTAGACAAGGTTTCGTGATCTCAACAATCTTTTCAACTTCAATGATTTTTTCAACTTTGACTATTTTTTCAACTATTTTCTCCACTTCAACAATTTTCTCCACCACCTTCTCAATCATTGGTTCTTCATCAAATTCTACTTTTACCTCACACTTTTCGTCTTAGACCTTTTCTGTCGAATTTTCTTCAGCTTTTGCTTTTTCAGCTTCCAATTTTGCCTTTTCTTCAGCAATTCTTCTTGCTTCCAAATCTCTCTTCATTCTAGCAGCCTTCTTTTCATTCAACATCTCGATCTTATCTGCAAAAAACAAATTAAAACTATAAGTATCCAGACCTTTTCTAGCTTTATTGATATACTCTTTTTCGTCATCAGTGTCTGCATCACATCCTAAATCTTTAAAAATCGTTGTTATTTTCGGCTTAGATTTGACTGACTCTTCTTCCAAATTTTGAACAACAAAAGCTGATTTTTCTAAGAATTCTTTATCTGGAATGTATTTATCCCAGATAAATCCCTCTGCCAATCTTTCATCATCTTGATTTACAAGATAAGCTTTCTTCTTTCCATCTTCAATAGCACGAGATGATGACGATTGTTGAGCAATCTGATGATAAATCGATTTTTGATGATAATCGTTGTTTCCAAACGGATCTTGTCTTCCTGTTGCTTCTTTGTTTTTGCACTCACGTTTAAAATGTCCCTTCTCTCTGCAACGAAAACAAGTAACCTTTGATTTGTCAAACCCTAACAGAGATGTAGCAATATCACGAAGATCATCTCTACTGGTGATTTGTGTAAATTTTTCTGCTCTTCTTACAACACTTGCTAAACACCACTTAATGTCCATCAACTCAAGTTCTTTAGCATCAATCTGGTCATAATCCTCTTTGGTGAGCATCGGATTTCCAATTCGTCCAGCAATTAAGCTTTAATACGACTCTAACATAGTAACAAGTGATGCCATGTGTTGCTTAGCTATTTCTGGAGAGAGATTTTGACTATTTTGAATATTCAATGTAACATTGCATTGCAGATTTGTTGAACTCTGTCGTTGAGAACTTGGTGTTGAGAAATTCGGATCAAAACTTGAATACGATGATGAATATCCACCACTCTGAGTTGTAGTGCTAACATTTGTCCCAGAAGAACCATCAGCACTGAAAGCAGTCTTAATCGTCGGACTCGGAGTAGTCTCAAATTTGTTTCCTCTGTAATATAGACTAACATCCTGTTGAGCATTTGGATTATTCATGATAGCAGTTTTCTGAACATCCAATTCATGTTCTTCAATCTTCTGAATGAACTTACTCAAATTTATACTTTCAGATTTTCTCATATGTTTCAAAATCAACAAATATGTTCCCCACTTATTCTGCGGTAGTGCATCAGCAAGCTTATCAACCCATTCATCGTCGTCTTTCTTGATTTCCAATCTTCTCATTTCCTGAACAAGATGACAATATCTATCGATAGTCATTTTTGTTGTCTCACCTTCAAAAGCTACAAACATATCAAAAGATTTCTTTAGTAATGCACGTTTATTTTTTATCAATGCCAACCAAATTGATCTAGCAGTGTCTTCATGTTGAAGCAAAACAAAGATATTTTCTTTTACTGCTTGTTGGAGAATACTAATCATCAATTTCTCACTGGTGTATTTTAACTTCTCAGCTGCTGAAAAATCACTTAAAGATTTTTCATTTCCACGGTCATCTATCGGTTTTTCGTAATCTTTGTCCAACGCACACCATGCATCAAACTTATAAGCTTGCACCCATGTTTCAAAACGGTTTTGCCATCCTTTAAAATCCTCGATGTACAAAAGCTTTGGAGGCTTTTAAGACGTTCCCGTTTCATTTTCGATTTTAATTCGTTTCTGCAACAGTGACTGGGGCAGCTGGAGTAGTAGCAAACACGTTGTAAAACTCTTCTTCCATGTTTCGGTAACAACTTTCACAAATTCTTAAAGTTCACACGAAATGCAAGTTCAAACGAAATGGATGCTTTGAAGCGAAATGGTCCTTTTGGTGCGAAATCAACTTTGGTGTGAAATGGGCAACTTCAAACGAAATGATTCTCTAACAGATCATTTCGTGCGAAATGGTGATCCTTTTCAAACGAAATGACAACTTTATGCGGAATGGGTCCTTCAAGCGAAATGGAATATCATTCCGTGTGAAATGGAGATCAGAAGGTTCAATTCGTGCGGAATGATGGTGATTTCAAACGGAATGGCAATTTCAAGCGAAATAAAATTCCATTTCGTGCGAAATCATGCTGATGTCATCCAATCGATAGGTTTTTTTTTGTCAATTTGATCACATTTTAGGTTGATTTTAAGTCTGATTCTTTCAAGGACTGATTAAAACAGTATTACGCACGTTATTTGTGAAATTCAATCCATTTCAACCGTCAAATCTTGTTAATTTTGAAAAAGAAAGTGTAGAAGTCAGAAATTTTGGTGAAATCAGGCTGATTTGGTAAGAACTCTTCCTCCTGAGCTCTGATACCACTTGTAGATCGAGATTCCATCTGAACGAGTCTATTAGAAGAGTTCTAATCCATATCAAAGGCGGAATTCAATGATACAGACTTGAATACAGCTTGATTCACTCTTTAAATGTCTTGTTTATTGATTTGAAAGCTTTACAGGTCAAAAGACACTTCAGTAGCACTTCGGCTCTGGAATCCGGAACTGTTACAAATGAAATCTCAGCTCAGGTATTTATAGGAAACTCATTTCGCACGGAATGAACATGAACCATTTCGTGCGAAATGGTCAAGGTTCATTTCATACGAAATGGCCTAGCTATTTCGTGCGAAATGGACTCTCACCTCTAAACTGTTGTACTTCTAGGTCTACTTCATTTTGAATATCACTACTGAAATCAGCCACAAAGTCAGCTAAAGCCTGAGATTTTATGGCATTTCTAGGCTCATATACTAGATCAAAGGCACTTAATTTCACTGACCACTTAGCCATCATACCTGACATCTCGGGTTTCCTAAACACATTTTTAACAGGATAGTTGGTTTTAACGTGAATCCTATATGTTTCCAAATAATGTCTAAGTTTTGTTGACGCCATAACTAGGGCTAATATCAATTTCTCTAAGTGAGAATACCTAGTTTCAGCATCTAATAAACTTTTACTAACATAATAAACAGGATACTGCTGACCTTAATGATCCTTTACAAGGACAGCACTTACTGCATTCCCTGATACTGTAAGATACAGGGATAATGGTTCACCATCCTGAAGCTTCATCAATAGGGGTGCAGTTGAAAGATACTACTTCAAATCCTGCAAGGCTGCTTCATGCTTCGCTCCCCATTCGAACTTCTTATTCTTCTTCAGGATATCATAAAATTCCTTGCATTTTTCTGAGGATCTTTAGATAAATCTATTCAATGCTGCTACTCGTCCTGTCAGTCTTTGAACATCTTTCATGTTAGAAGGTGATTTGATATCCAGGATAGCTTTAATCTGCTCCGGGCTTACCTCTATCCCTGTTTTCGTCACCATGTATCCTAGAAACTTTCCTGCCCCCACTCCAAAATGGCATTTAGTAGGATTTAATTTCATATTGTACTGGTCCAGGATATCAAACGCTCCCTCAATATCCTGGAGGTGATCCTCAGCCTTCTTGGATTTTACTACCATATCATCAATGTACACCTCCATGGTGTCCCCCAACTTTTCTTTGAACAACATGTTCACCAATCTTTGATATGTTGCACCTGCATTTTTCAAACCAAAGGGTATAGCAGTGTAACAATATATACCTGTTGGTGTCATGAAGGTAGTATCCTCCTGGTCTGAAGGTTCCATTTGGATCTGCTGGAATCCTGAGGATGGATCTATGAAGGTTAACATCTCATGGCCGGCAGTAGCATCCACCATTGAGTCAATATGAGGAAGAGGAAATGGGTCTTTGGGACAAGCTTTGTTTAAGTCTGTGTAATCTACACAAACTCTCCATTTTCCATTTTTCTTTTGCACCACAACTATATTTTCCAATCATTTAGGAAACTTCACTTCCCTAATCATCTTGCTCCTTAGTAGTCTTTCAACTTCCTCTTGGATGATCACATTTCGCTCCGGAGCAAATTTCCTTCTCTTTTGTTGGACAGGCTTGAATGACTTGTCGATACTGAGCTTATGGGTTATAATATCCTTGGAAATTCCTGTCATATCCTCGTGCTTCCATGCGAACATCGACAACCTGCATTTCAAAAAGTTAGTCAATTGATCTTCAATATCCTGGGGGATATTGGTTCCCACGAGCACCGAGATATCCGGATTTTTCTGATCCAGGATAATTTTCTTCACATCATGCTCTGAAGCCTCCATGATATCCTGGCCTCGAATCTTTAATTGCTATGCTGCACTAGGCTTTGTTGAGGATTTCATCGAAGAAGAATAACACTCCTTTGCTTCCTGTTGATCACTTTCCACCTTGACAACTCCCCAAGGAGTAGGGATCTTGATGCACTGATGGTAGGTTGACAGAACAACTTTCATATCATGGATCCAAGGCCTACCTAATATAATATTATAGCAGGATAAAGAGTCCATGACACAAAAGCGCTGCATTGAGTTGACCCCTTGAATATACACGGGAAACTTTATTTCTCCCACGGTATTCCTAGCTTCCCCATTGAAACCAACGAGCACAGTGGACTTCGAAGTAATATCCATTGGGGATACATTCATCCTCTTTAACGTTTCCAGCTGGACTATGTTGACTGAGCTGCCATTATCCACTAATATCCTGCGCACAAAATGGTTAGCAACATATAACGTTATTACCAAAGCATCATGATGAGGATCTTGAACATTATCCATGTCATCATTATCGAACGTGATCACTTTTTCAGTCATGAGGGTTGACATCCTGGTTGGCTTATCTCCCTTCTCTGCTTGAGCTTCCTTCGCGTGTCTCTTCGCCGCAGAATATGATGTACCGTAGATGTCGGATCCTCATGAGATAAAGTTAATTATTTTTGCATCTGCAGGAGGTGATGCTGCACGTTCAGGATCCTTCTCAGGATCCTGACCTTTATTCTTCTTTCTCCACAAGAGGTCCTTCAGATATCCCTTGCTTAAGAGATAGCTTATTTCCTTTGTTAAAGCGATGCAATCCTCAGTAACATGTCCGAAATCCTCATGGAAAGCACACCATTTGGACTTGTCCTTCCAATCAGCCTTTTGTTGATTTTTCTGGGGCCATCTTGCTTTTTCTCCTAAACCCTGCATAGCATACATTAGTTCAGGTATATTAACGGAAAAACAATATTCAGACAACTCAGGATACTCCTCATGATCCTCATCTTCGACATCATTCACCTTCTTGCTATCATTTCTGCCATATGGCTTTGAGCAATATGGTTTATATGAGGATTCTGATTTCCTGTTGGTTGACTCATAGGTTGTGGAAGAATTCATCCTCTCTTGCATCTTTTTATCATCCTCCAGCCGAATGTATCTTAGAGCCCTGTTACGAGCTTCGTCCAGATTCCTGCAGGGATTCATTACAAGATCCTGATAAAATTGAGAATCCTTTTGCAACCCCATCTTGAAGGCTTGCACAGCTATTGCAACATCAAGATGTGGGATATCCAAGGATTCCCGACTAAACTTGTTCACATAATCCCTCAAGGATTCCTAAGGTCCTTGAGTTATCCTGTAAAGATCATTGGTTAGTATTTCAAAACTCTGGCTGCAAGAAAACTGGCTATTAAATAAATTAACTAAATGAGCAAAAGAAGTAATTGAGTGAGGAGGAACGTTTAATAGCCATTTTAAGGCTGATCCTGTTAAGGTAGAACCGAAACCCTTGCACAGGCATGCCTCTTTGAGATCTGGAGGGATAGGGTTGATTTCCATCATTTCCCTATACTGGGCAATATGCTCCTCAGGATCCGTAGTTCCGTCATAGAGTTTCATGTTGGGGGTTTGAAATCTTTTTGGAATTTCAGCATCACAAACAGGATATGCAAACCGTGATATCCTGTGGCTATCCTGGGACACTTCTAGAATTGGCTGGACCACCCCAGGCACACTGGATATCATGTCTTTCAGCTTTTGAAGCTCTCTGGAAAATGCTGATGTCATACCTGCATCCTGCAAAGATCCAACACCATTAGTAGCAAGAGTATTATTATTATTAGATACATTACCAGTCTGGGGATTTTGGCTATATCCTGAAGCATATCCTGAGCTTCTCACAGTTGATATTCTCACTGAAGAGGGTATCTCAGGAGTATGATTCTGGGAATGGCTTGGCACAATATTCCCCCGGTTATCCTCAATATAAACTGCAGAACTGAAGTTCAAAGCCCTGGGTTGCAAGCGAGTGACAGTATCTTCAGCAGGCCTACTCGGGCCGGATTTCAAGAGTTGTATCTCTCTCATCAGCATCTGATTAGTTTCCTGCTGCTGCCTCATCTGTTCCTGTACACTACCAAACAAATTTAGAATTTCTTCGTTAGAAGCCAAAACAGGACCAGATCCCTGGGTATTGCGAGCGGGGATAACATCCCAAGCCACATGACTTTCAGTTCCCTGTAAAGAGGCTTGCATTCTTAGAGGTGGTGGTGGAAGCACCGAACCAATTGTTGTAGAGGTTGTAGCAGACACGGTGGAAGAGCTCATGTTTGATCTCGAGGCCATTGAAAATAATGTAGCAAAAAGTTTTGAAAATAAAAAACCAAGTAATGATTTCGCAAAAGCTTTTAGTAGAGTTAGCACCACTTGCCCCACGGTGGGCGCCAAATTGTTTTGGTCAAAAATTACATACGAGCTTGCAATATTAAATCCACATGCGGATCATTATAAATGTATAAAATGAAGTTTAGCAGACTATAGGGCATCCTAAATATTTGCAAGATCCTTTATTGACACCAAGCAGCTCCCAGCCTATTTGCGTATAGTACCTGCCACTTAATCTTTTGAAAATACGTCAGTTTACACTGGTAAATACAATTAACTGACTCATTTGAAAATGTTTACGAAAATTGTTTTAGATGCACGAGGCATGAAAATCTTTGTAACTTGGGACAATTATACTTATAATCTTGTATACAACATTACATGTTTGTCATACATTTAGGGCCCGATATAGAGCCGAGACATGATTAACCGACACACAACTTATCCCTTCTCGGGAAACCCACAGAGGAGTTTATTTATATCTTATTCCCTTTTTGGGGAATAGAAACCACATCGCATCTGACAGGTGTATGCCTACACCCTGTGCTTAGGTCGTGGCCATTTGCAATTAAATGAGCCGAGTATATCCAGGACACGGTCGCATTAACCCCCAATGATTATGTCATCAAACAAGACGGATTAAAACGAGTTATATAATTTAATAATCACAATCCGATTAAATGATTCCATACCCGAGCAAGCGGTAATATTTTACTGTATCCCAAGCCTGTATAAGGGAAAATAAGTTAAAAGTATTTACCTGAGCTACTACTCGATTCACAGCAAAATTTATATAACTCAGCCGTATCCAATCTAACTAAATGTAGATAGCTTTTACCGGGAGGCTCTAGTCTGGAATGATGGTAATATATAACCAATTTAGAATGTTAACGGCTCTTATTTAGGTAATAGAGCTAGACCGGCTAACTTAAAGTATTAGAAATTGTACGATACGCTAGATTAAGCGATGACCGGAGTAGAATGTAATTTAGACCCAACAAGTATGAAGACTTGTATAATATGGGTAAACTAAATACATTCTGGAATTTGAAGTAAGAATGATAAGCTTTAACTCGTTTCGGTAAACTTACGTAAACTAGTTACGTAAGTCTAACCGTACGCGTATAAGCGATAACGAGTATCCAAACGAGTCATGAACAAGTTCCATATGCCAATATACTTTAAACAAGTTATAATATCATTATGATATCAACTTGTATGCCCGTTTAGGTTTTAAAACCAAACTATGCCTCGTTAGGGCGTTTTGGTCATTTTACGATGTAAAAAAGGAATTTGAGTACAATCTGATGTTACGATCATAAAATTTCTTTGAAAACACTTTATTTATGACATAATATTAGTATGATATTGAACATATGCGTGTTTTATAGTTTAAAATCAAACTATGCTCCGTAGGGGCATTTTGGTAATTTCACACATAGTTTTGAAGGATAATTTGGGAATCTGAGTTTATACCATATACCTACTATAAAAAAATATTTAAAATGATTTATAAAAATCAGTAGGTAACAAGTCTTGATTGGTAGTTATGGTTTAATACCATACTACACCCCAAAACGGCGTTTAAGCCGTTAAATGACGATATGTGCGATGTTTAAGGAAAAATGATGTCATGACCAGGTTTATATGACCGAAATAAGTTAATTAATATATCATATCAGTAACAAGAAGGTTTTGTATGAAAATTGTACTTTTAAATCATTTTAGGTGCAAAAAGGGCATTATCGTCATTTAAGGACGTAATTCAAGAACGTATGTGTAAACTCAGTTTGTAAACTGAATGGACATCTCAAATCATCCTAATTATGATATTATATCAGTAGGAAATGAGTTTGTTATGAAAAATTATGCTTAAAACCGATCTATGCGCTTAAAGGGCACTTTGGTCGATTTAAAGCATAAACTACGTTATTTCACACAAACTCAGTTTATGATCAGGTTCGTAACACCGAAACATGTTAACATATCAGTACCTAAGTTGTTTGAAAGCTCATTGGTGCCTAACACCTTATTTTCGCTAAAAAGGGCATAACGGTCAAATTACGGCATATTAATGGAACTTGCATAAAATTCAGATTTCTAATACAATTATGTAATATAACCTTATAGGGTTATGCTACATAATAATATGATCCTAACGGAACCTAAAATCAGTAGTAAACTAACTAATTCGGTTCATAATCGAAAGTCAACACAGAAGTCAAACTTCGCGACTTTCGGTTGCGAACCGAGCCTAAAACTGTAATTGATGAGCCGAACATGTTTACACATGTTCTAATAATTATTACCAAGTTGTTTAAATGATAAAAAGTATTTTAGAATACTTCTAAAATCATATCGCAATTATTTCGAAAACTGACCCGTTGACTTTTTAAAACAATATTATGTTGACTCGTCAATTGACCAAGCAAACGTGATTCTTAGGATGTGCCCTTTTGAGAGATTAACACCTACCTCATTACGATCACGTAGCCATGTTCGTTGCGAACAATGGCTCGACCGTTTATGGTCTAACTAAAAGTCAAAGCGTTTATCGTAAACACTTGACTTTTCGAGTTTAAAAGCCAACTAAAAGAACTAATCATGAAAGGAACACTTACAAGTGGTCCTATGGACTGAATAGAACTCAGGGGATGCTCCCAATCAACTCAGGAACTTCCAGATTTGAGTTAGAGAAAGAAAGAATGGAAATGGTGCAAGTGTTCATGAAAAATCAAGGCCTATTTATAGTGTTTGGTGAGTCCTTAGATGATCAACAAGTGTTTAGAGACTTCTAAGATGATGACAAGTGTTTATACAGGTGTCTAATACAAGCAACAAGCCCCTAGATTCGAAATATTCGAAAATTCTGAAGCTGGTAATGTGTATACAGGTGTCTAATACAAACTTGTGCGTATTATCGTTTATCGGCATTAAAGACCTAAATGGCCAATATTATGTATTCCCAAGAATACAATTAAATATCATAATGCTCTGGGTTCATTAAAAGGTCACTCAAAGGTATAATTAAACATGTTGACGCTTTTAACCCTTCGCCGCGCCACTTTCAATTAATTACGCAAACGGTTTTGATTATCCAACACGTGGCTTAATATGAGAATACGAATACCGCGTAAGGTTATTCAGAGGCTTAGTTTAAGCATGTTGACACTTCCAGTCCTTCCAAATTCAAAGTTTTTGATTTTTCACAAAATTGGTCCCTAATAGTCAACTTTTGACTTCATTAGGGTTTAGTACACGTGTCAACACATCATTGGACGTGATTTTACGAGGTGTTACATTAATTAACCCTAATCAAGTGTAATGCATAAATGAATGCCTGAGATAATGGGGTTTGGGTTAACGTTGTTAACCTGAAAGTGTCAGGTGTCACATCATCCCCTTGTTGGAAGAATTTTCGTCCCGAAAATTTAGATTATGATATTGTTAGGACCACAGTTGAGAGTTCATTGCTAAGGAGGGCGACAAGAATTTGACGATACAACGAGGTGAGATAAAATCAGATTACATGATTAAGATGACCGTTGATGACATAAGAGGTTCAATTGTTCATCTGAACAAGTTGCAAGGGATTATATATAGGTACATTATAGTCAATTGTCAAAGCAACGAATCGACTTCAGCAAGAGTAGGTGCACATAAGTGCGACTATCAAGAGTCATAAGGATTTGCTTATAATTTAAGTATACATGAAAGTAAAGAAGTGACGCAATTTCAAGATGGTATCATGGTATTGAAGTTTGGTGGTCCAGTTCCCTTTTCATGAATAATATGGAATAGCACACCGCCTCGTAACCAGGTGTAGCTATTGTCATGGAGCTGACAACAATGTTAAGAATTTTACTAGGTGAATCCACTATGGATTGAAGAGGTCGTGAGGTATCAAAGTGAATTCTTGTATAGAGATTTCGAATGGAGATTAAGTTAGGCTATCAAGAAAAATACTGAGACATGCAAATTTTTATTTGGTCTTAAGTAGAAATATAAGCTGGGTTAATGGGAGGTCAATGATAAATAATGTTGTAACAAGTTACGTTAAGCACGGGTGACACTCACAAGAGTTGGAACACCAATGTGTCATACATTGGTATGTCATTGACGGATGAGTTTAACATGTATGGGGGGTTTGTTGCAGAAAATATAGTTTAGGTGAGCTCAACACGTTTGAATTTGAGTGACTTATAGAAGGTAGTAATTTGTTATCATGGAGTGATCTAAACATTAAGTAGCCAACACTTCACAAAGCAAGTGTATCTAATGTATACTTTGAGGTTGCTCGAATGGACACGACTGTCATACGTCATAAACGAAGGGTGGACGAAATAAATCGAACTGGAAATGTGTTAAGGTAGTTTATTAAAGGCCAAATTGCTCAAATCCTAAGATCACATGTGTTGGGTGCACCACCGAGATTTACTCAAAGTAACAGACGTGAAAGTGATTATAGTGAGTGTAAGAGATATTCATTTATATATGGTATCACTACCGGTTATCAGAAATGGTGCAGTCACCACTATCGAAGATCAGTGATGATGCCATCGTACGTAAGAATTCGAGAAAGAAAAGATAATTGCTTGAAATAGGTGATTCAGGCAAATCAATCAACAAATTGGATGAAAACACAAGTCAGGCATGTTGCCCCTTATTCTAGAATAATAGCGTCTTTACTCATTCATATGGTGGAATGAAGACGTGCATGTTTTGGTCAAAAATTACCGAAGCAATTAAGTGATCAAATTAGTTAAGTGAGGTAGTGTGCTAGAAATGTGTATTGAAAATATACTAGTTAAGTTATTTGCAAAAACAGTTTCAGGATACGACTCAGGATATAGAGCTGTATCTATGATCAAACAATGAGCGAAAATGTAAAGGATGACACATGATGTACGAGGAAAGCCCTTGATCAATCTAGATCGCCGGCACAAAACCTCGGGAGCTGACAATCACAGCTGCCTTGTTCTTCAATTACTCCAAATATCAGGATACAGTGCAGGATATGATGCGGATCAACTAGGTGTTACAATGTAATTTGAGTACAAGTGTTTGTGTGTAGTGATTGTTTGCAACAGAAGAGAAAAAGTGTGCGTAAAAGTGTGTGCCTTAACCTGATCCGATCAATCTATTTATAGTACAACGAAAATAACAAACTACCCTATTAATCCGGGATGCTTCGAATATTCCTCAAGTAAACATTGTAGTCCACTTCTTCCGGGTTCAACGTCAATAAGCTAACTGATTTGCCCGAGTCTTGAGGAGAAGAAGTCCACTTGAACGTTGAAGACTTGCACCTCCTAATCTGCACGTGGTTAAATCAATTACTACCAGGTTATCATATCAGGATGTCACCAATATCCTGATCCGGTATCCTGATCACAAATATACAATCAAATTCAGAATATTAGTCAGGATATATACGCAGAAAATGACCCATAATAGTGCATACCAAAATAAAGGATAAGCAACAGATTTTTAGAGATCTTTTGAGGTGCACAGATGAGGGGGAGCAGATGAGGGTGAATGAGATATACAAGAAGGCAAAAAGGGAAGCGAAAAAGGCAGTGACCGAGGCAATAAACACAGCATATAAACAAATGTATGAACGTTTGGAAACGAAAGAGGGGGAACTTGACATGTTCAAGATTTCCAAAGCTAGGGAGCGAAGAAGACAAGATCTAGGAGTAGTAAAGTTTATCAAAGGAGAGGATGGACGTGTTTTGGTCAAGGCACATGACATTAAGTTGAGATGGCAAACCTACTTCCACAATCTTTTCAATGACGGACGGGCATACCAACAAGATAGCGGGAATCCCATGACTCAAAGGCGACAACGGAATAATTACTATTGTAGGAGGATCACTCATGAAGAGGTGAGGATGGCACTTAGGAAGATGGGAAGAGGCAAGGCAGTGGGTCTGGATAACATACTGATTGAGGTATGGAAGGGTTTGGGGGAAGAAGGAGTCCGATGGTTAACATTTTTGTTCAATCTTATCTTCAAGACTGGAAAAATGCCAGATCAATGGAGGAGTAATGTCGTGGTGCCTTTATACAAGAATAAAGGAGACGTCCAATGTTGTGGGAACTACAGAGGAATCAAACTGCTTAGTCACTCTATGAAGCTCTGGGAGAGGATAATTGAAACTAGAATTACAAGAGAAACTCAGGTTTCAATAAATCAATTTGGATTCATGAAAGGAGGTCAACCACAGAAGCGATACATATTCTAAGAAGGTTGATGGAAAAATATAGAGCGAAGAAGCAAGATTTACATATGGTGTTTATCAACCTTGAAAAGGCATATGACACTGTCCCACATCAACTGATTTGGGATACTTTGGAAGGTCAAGGGATACCCGGGAAGTATATAGACATAATTAAGGATACATACGATAAAATGGAGACTAGTTTCCACGCCCCTGTAGGGGATACAAACTCCTTTCCGGTGGAGGTAGAACTCCATCAAGGGTCTGCGTTGAGCCCTTTTCTTTTTGCGGTTGTCTTGGATAAGTTGTCGATGTGTGCGCGTATATAAATATTTTTACAACGAATTTTACACATGATTCGGTTTTAAATTTATAAACATGATTTATACTTCAACATTAAAACACACACGAAAGGGCCAATGTACCCCGTCATATATGTAGTAAAGTATCGGTAAGAACCAAGTGTCGATCCAAGGATGTGGGCGGAGGAATAATACTAAACCTTTGTCATTAAATTACCGGTAGAAAGATAAGTGGGTAATTTGTTTAAACTAAAAATAGGACTAAAACATAAACTTTCATAAACATAATAGACTCCAAATAAGAAAATAAATATATAGCCTTGTTTTATGCACAACCAAAGTATGTGAACTAAGTTGGTTTTGCCACTTAAAACACTTGGTCAATTTTCCATTTTTTCAAGACAATTAGTATCCCTTTCGGGAATCCTAACATGATAATTCTTTGGAAAGCTAAAACGATAAACACACTTTAACCACCTAAAATTGTTCTTTAATGCCCAATTGACAAATGTCTATGAAAATCCCCTAAAGAAAAGTTAGTCATCCGTTAGGAGTTTTCTAACTTCACTTAATCAAGGAAAGTGACACCGATAAACACAATGCAACCACCGAGACAAACATACACTAGATTAAATCACAACCGAGTTCATTTTACAAATCTTGAACATAAATTCACCAAGCAAGCAATTTTGGCCTAAACTACTAACTAAGCTAACAATTTATGCCAAGAATTTATAACAACACCATTTAACCCGTTAAGGTCCTTACGTGAGGGAAAGCTTTCTTGATTAACATTAATTACCCCTTATTAAACCACTAACCATTTCTAGTATCATGGTGCAAACATTTTAAACAAGTTAAACTAGTTAAACAAGTTCAAAGTCTACTAATACATGATTAATTAAGCTTCTTTTTGCAAATATCTTAACTAACCACATACTAATCATCCAAGATAATTAAATATAATCAAGAATTCAACATCAATAAACAAGGTTGCAAACTAATCATCAAGGATTAACATAGAAAATGCTTCAAGTGTCGTTACGAACATAATTAACATACTAATGGTTATTGTTAAGCAAGGAATACTAGTGTTTTTTCCCTTAGGCTTACAATAATACATAATCATCAACCTAAATGCTTGAAACATAACAAAATCATGGAAAGATTCAAGAAATTAAACCATAAACAAGCACTAGATTGAGAATTCGGATAGTAACGGAGCTAATCGGCACGATGTGGCTTGATTCCGGGTGAAAGCAGATGCCTCCGGAGCCTATAAAATCGCCTGATGAGCTCCCAAAAGTCCAGAGTTTTTAACTGATTGCTGCCTCCTATTTTTTTATACAATTTTCAGATCGCACGGTCGTGCGATTAAAGTGCATGTTCGTTCACTTTAGCATACTGTTCATCATACCGTGTGACATCAGCAAATCTTGACCGGTCTTCAGATCGGCACGGGCGTTCCATGAGTCGCACGACCGTTCATTTACGAGGTAAGGTAGGCACGGGCAACTGCACAGGCAGTGCATCCGAGGTCAAAGACTAGGCACGGTCGTTCCTCCAAACGCACGGTCGTGCCTTCCCAAGATGGCTTGCACGTTGGATCGCACTGGCTGTTCAATGGCGAGATGAGCCCTGTTGTCGGATCTGCACGGGAGTGCCCATGATTGCACGGTCGTGCGATAGCTGAAAGACAACTTTCTTCACGTTATCTTCGCAGCTCAGCCGTGTTGCCCGAAAAATCCTCGTTTTCATCATCGTCTTGTTTGGCACACTGTTTTAGGCCTGTAAACAAAAATAAACCCTATTAAGTATCCGATTCTCGGTTTTACGGCAAAAAACGCATAAAATGGGGGTAAAATGGGGGAATAAAACATGTGTATTTTGGTGAATATCAAAACTCCCCACACTTGAACCTTGCTTGTCCTCAAGCAAGCTAAAATTAAAATGTAATAAAAGATGGTCTCTACCGAGAACAAGAATTTACAAATTACCTACTACCACATAAACATACGGTTAGCCAGTTTTTCGAAAGACAACATCAAATGTTTCAAACCAAACAAGCACATGCAAATATATGTAGAGATAACTATAAAGCCGTGATTTCACTCCGATTGACTTAGCATGCTAATCTTCACACACCTCACAATGTTCACACCCTCGGTTATATTTGTGAAACATACATAAAATGTGTATGTGTAAACACTCAATGCCTCGACAATGAAACGTGTAATATCATAAGCTTTTCACAAGATCTTATCTCCACCAACTAACATGCGAAAAAGTATAAATCAAGAGGTCTTTACGGGTTGTAACCAAAGGCTTGGGTGAAGGGTGTGTAATGGAAATTTTAAAGTAACTAAATGGTTAAAACTCGGTAATCATGTTTAACAAGCGTAAAACAACTTTTTGTGTTATCGAGCTCATCAACGAAATTTCATCATTTTAGTACTTCAAATTGCTCGAATTTTGTCGATTTTACCCTATTTTAGGGTGTTTGATTTTCTGATATTTTTTTTCATATATATCCTAATGGCTTTGTACAATGAACAACTAATTACAAGAAACACTAGTTAAACGACGATTTTAACCGAGTTTTAACACAAAAGGTTTAAAAGTAAAAAGGCTAAATTTGGCTAAGTGGGTTAATTGGTTGGGAAAAAGAAGGAAAAACACGGGAAAGGCTCGACATGGTTAATCCTAATGGGTAGCGTAGGGTCTAGGGAAAGATAAAACAAAGAAAAAAGCTAACAACAAAGGGTTTTCTAAGTGCCTCTATCATTTCTACACAATTTCACACCCTTATGGTCTTGAAAAGCATGCTAGTGACAAGTTCTAAACTACACGTGACATCCGGCTCACTCCTACTCCTAAATGAACAAACATATAATGAATTTAAGGCTCAAACATGCTCACATAACAGAAGGAATGGGTAAAGTGTGAAAATTATCCTGCAAGTCATTCTTTGTTTGTCTTGTTTTTTAGTTATCTTTTTCAAAATTTATTTGGCTTGTCGGATTTTTAGCATATATGAAGATTTCTAAAACAACAACTAACCAGTTTATTTACTAAAAATATATAAAACAGCTTTGATTTTTTTTTAGGACAAATAAAGTCAAAATGTTAAACCTCCTACCCACAATTGAACTTCGCATTGTCCCCAATGCGAAACCCAGAATATAGAGAAAAAGGAGAATAACACTCCCCTGAAGATGACTGAGACAAAACGAGGTTCCAAGGCTGGCTCCAAAGCTGATTCTGCCGTGAATTTTCGGTCTAAGATGTGCTTCAAAGATCTGTATGGATGTCACAAAGCAAAGCAAAACAAAACAGCAAGCGAGACAATCTAGTTGCAACACAAATTATAACTAGATAATACTACTACTACTAAACATCCATTCATAAAACTAGAAATTAAAAGATAATCTCTGAAAAATAAAACACATATCCGCGGGTGTTTACAATAAGAACCAAAATGAACACCCAAAATAAACTACTAAAATACTACCACAACCCCCAGCTCAGACCTCCACCACTACTCGTCATCGGCACCTCCACCTATGCCAGATGGTCCCGCCCCGCCATAGTCACCTGTATTCCCGAATGGGAACTGTGGGGGCTCGCCAAAGTAGTTGGGGAAGGCATTATGAAGACCCCAAAGATGTATGAGAACCCGACATGCACCTCTTGGTGCATGAAATCTTGATTCGCCCGCATCGCATCCTGGTTGGCTCTCAGCTGCTCTTGATTAACTCTCAGCTGATCTTGATTTATCTGCATTTTCTGAAATTGGCCATAAAACTCAGGATATGACGGGATGTCGAGAGGCCAATGCCGGTACTGCGGTGAGTATGGTTGCTGTGGTGAGTGCGGTGGCTGTTCGTGCTGCTCCTCCTCCTCATGATCGGGCTTAACTTCATCCGCTGGCTCGGGTGGCAACGGGTCCCAGACCTCGTTGTCTAAGCCTTTTAACCTATCTCCGTTGTCGGTCTCTGTGATTATTCCCATAGCCTTCAATGAACAGATATCCACATGCGTACCTTCAGTAACCAAAGTTAGACTTTCTACCACTTCGTCTGTCATTATTCCCATAGCGTAGGCAAGCTGCGTGACATATTGACCTCCATGGATTTGGCTGCTAATGGTCTTACCTGAACTGTGCACGAAATAATCTGCCATACGTGCGGCGTGGTTTATGTGAACCCCCTTCGCGAGCGCATACAAAAATATGACATCACGAGTGAGACAGTTTCCCAAACTGTCCATGCGCCCAGCAATGGTGTGGCTGAAAATATGGTGCATAACCCTAAGCAAAGGGTCTCACAGTCGTGATGCTTTGGCCACTCGAGGATCATATACTGGGCCAACAGCAATCCGTGCCCAAAAATCAGCCCGCTCTTGCTCGCTAGGGAAGGTGAATAGATCCGTGAAGAATTCGGAATTCATTTCGTCATTAGTGTAAATTCCGAGTCTTCTACCTAACCTCCCGACCGTCCAGTTATGCCAATTACCGCCCAATCTGAAATTAATCCGCTTCTTATGTCTGAAATCTGGGCTCCGACTCGCTTTTGGTTTCTCGTAAGACTATGTAGCGAAGAATTCCAAAGTGAGCTCCAGGTAAATTGGCCGGTCAATGTTGACCAGTCGAGAAAACGGAAGTGATAACATGTTTGCTAGCCGTTCGCTTTGGTTAAGCTCCACCATTACCTCCCAATCCAGCCTTCTTGGGATGCCAATTTGATCCCGTCTCTGCCAAAGTTCATTGAGTTTTACGAGGCAAGGATGGTACCGCTGGTTGTTTTGGTCAAAGTGGAGGAAGGGGTGGTCCATCTGCACGAGGAAATGCTGTTAGATAAAGAGGAGTAGAAAAAATTTCATCCGAAATAGCCTAACACACTATTATGAAGCTACTGTCCAACTGATCTGGGCAAATCGCACGGGCGTGCGACCAGACGCACAATCGTGTGTCACCGAGATCAGTGATGGTGATCGGAATCCGTCGGCAATGAACGGACGTGCGACCAGTTTCACCGCCATGCGACTCCAACAACACAACGAACACCGTGAACAGACCGCAATTGCACGGACCGTGCCACCATGGAACGACCGTGCGACTCGATTTCCTGCAGATTTTCAAATCCCAAAAAAGAACAACAAAATTTTTCCAAAAATCAACAAATTTCTGATGAATGGGGGTTAGGAAACCGGCTGGTTGTTCACGAATCGCATTATTCTTGCAAGGGTTAGGGTTTCGTTTGTATTTATGAAGAGAACCCTAAAATCCTTGAAGAAATCTGAAATACCTAGCCCTAAAACAAGATTAGAACTGAAAATCAAGAAGAAATACATACCGCGCTCGAAGGATCTGAGAAAACTTGCAAAAAATGGTGGGATTTTGAAGGAGAAACCGGTCAGGAACGAGAGTGCGACTAGGGTTCGCGAGTTGTGAGAATGGGGTGTAGAAAAGGCCATTATATAGTTCATGGACAAAACTGCCCTTGGCAAGTCGTACAGTCGTGCGACCTGACGCACGGTCGTGCATCTCCGACGTTGGCTGATCTTGGCACGCTGATCTCGGAATACACGGGGGGTGCGACTCAGGGTGCTGGCTTTGAACGGCACGAACGTGCGACCAGACGCACGGTCGTGCCATATCTGCAGATCAGTCTGTTTATTGCAGAAACTAGTTTCAGCTGCTGTTCCAACCCGTTTCCGCCATTTTTGCAATACGCTAACTGATTTAACAATATTCTAACTTAGATTCCTCGTCCGGCATGATCGAAAACTGTACACGACTATGAAAAACGACCAAACACACCAAAAAACATGAATAAATTATAAAAACAAAAACATGGACAATTTTACCCCTAAAGCGCATGAGACGCTCTTGCTACATTTTGATCCTCGAGTCAGTAGCGTAGACTCTCCTCCCCACACTTATGATGTATGCGAGGTGTGGAGCTCGATAACCTCCACCGCCGACTCAATTGGCCCAGCCACGTAGAGCTTTAAGCGATGCCCGTTCACCTTGAAAGTTACGCCGTCCGCGTTTTCAATCACAACGGTCCCATACGGAAATACCTCCTTTACCGTATATGGACCCGTCCAACGCGAATGCAACTTCCCTGGAAATAGACGCAACCTCGAGTTGTAGAGTAGGACAAGTTCTCCCGCTTGGAATTGTTTATGGTCCTTTAAGCGTTTGTCATGCAATCTCTTGGTGCGTTCCTTGTATAACATGGAGTTTTCATAGGCGTATTGTCGTAGCTCTTCTAATTCATGAATCTGAAGAAACTGGGCTTCACCTCCGACTTTTAGATCCAGATTTGCAGTTTTGAGAGCCCACATCGCCTTGTGCTCCAACTCCACAGGTAAATGGCATGCTTTTCCGTAAACAAGCCTAACTGGAGTAGTCCCAATAGGCGTCTTGTACGCCGTACAGAAAGCCCACAGTGCTTCATCCAATTTTTCCGACCAATTCCTGCGGTTTTCACCCACCGACCGCTCAAGGATTCTTTTCAACCCCCGGTTTGTGACCTCCACTTGCCCACTTGTTTATGGATGATAGGGTATGGACAATCTGTGATGCACACCATAACGGGACAAAGCTCTCTCTAGCTGAGTGTTGGAAAAGTATGTCCCTCTATTACTGATCAGTGCCTTTGGTGCACCAAACCGGGAAAACAAACTCTTCAGAAACCTCACGACTACCCTGGCATCATTGGTGGGTAAAGCCTGTGCATCGGCCCACTTTGATACATAATCAACAACAACCAGGATATATTTGTTTCCTCGCGAGGGGGAATGGTCCCATGAAGTCTATCCCCCAGATATCAAAGACTTCACATACTTGGATCCAATTTTGAGGCATTTTATCACGTGCCGATATATTTGCTGCCCTCTGGCAGGCATTACACGCTCTGACCCACTCCTGCGCATCACGAAATATTGTGGGCCAATAAAACCCTGAATCAAGCACCTTCTTAAAGGTGAAATTGGCTCCATGGTGACCTCCGGTAGGTCCCTCGTGACAGTGGCGCAGAATGTCAGTCGCCCCCTTTCCTGAAACATATCTCCTAATCACCTGATCAACACCAACCCTAAACAAGAAAGGGTCGTCCCAAATGTAGTGCTTGACGTCCTCAAACAATTTTCTCTTTTGTTGGTGAGTCAATCCTTTAATCAGAATCCCGCAAGCAAGATAGTTCACAAAGTCGGCGAACCAAGGCGACTCATCGCATACCTCGACACTCATCAATGACTCATGTGGGAAATTGTCATTTATTGAACCCCAACGCGTGTCCTTGATGTCTCCATGCTCCAATCGAGAAAGATGGTCAGCCGCTACATTCAACAAACCCTTTTTATCCTGAATTTCAATATAAAACTCCTGCAGCAATAAGATACACCTGATAAGACGCGGTTTAGCATCTTGTTTGCTGAACATGTATCTGATGGCTGCGTGATCAGTATACACAATTGTTTTCGAAAGCACCAAATACGATCTAAATTTGTTAAATGCGAAAACTACCGCCAAGAGCTCTTTTTCTGCCGTGGTATAATTCTCCTGGGCGTCGTGAAGAGTCTTTCTCGCATAGTAGATCGGATGAAAGTGCTTTTCCTTCCTTTGTCCTAGAACAGCCCCTATAGCGAAATTGCTCGCGTCGCACATAATTTCAAATGGTAAACTCCAATCAGGTGCGACTAAAATAGGGGCCTCAATCAGCTTTTGCTTGAGAAGGTCAAAAGCCTTCAAGCAATCATCTCCAAAGATAAACGGAGCGTCTTTTTCAAACAGACGGGTCATCGGCCTGGCGATTTTCGAAAAATCCTTGATGAATCGCCTGTAGAACCCCGCATGACCGAGGAAGCTCCGAATCGCTCTCATAGAGGTGGGAGGTGGAAGTCGTGAAATGATGTCAACTTTAGCTGGGTCGACCTCCATACTAGCTTGCGAAATCTAATGTCCCGGAACTACGCCCTCTCTCACCATGAAGTGGCATTTTTCCCAGTTTAGGACAAGATTTGTTTCCTCGCGTCTCTTCAACATTTTCTTCAAATTTTCTAGACACTGATCGAAGGAATCTCCAAATACTGAAAAGTCATCCATGAATACTTCCATAGAATCCTTGATCATGTCCTGGAAAATTGCAACCATGCATCGCTGGAAGGTAGCCGGTGCATTACACAACCCGAAAGGCATACCCCGGTAGGCGAATGTGCCAAAGGGGCAGGTAAAGGTAGTCTTCTCCTGATCCTCAGGAACAATAGGAATCTGAAAGTAGCCGGAAAACCCATCCATAAAATAGTAATAAGACTTCCCCGACAGACGTTCCAACATCTGGTCGATGAATGGAAGCGGGAAATGGTCCTTGCGGGTGGCATTATTGAGTTTGCGATAATCGATGCAAACACGACATCCTGTCACCGTCCGGGCTGGAATAAGCTCATTCCTATCATTTGTAACTACAGTCATGCCTCCCTTTTTGGGCACTACCTGAACATGACTAACCCAAACTGAGTCGGATATGGGGTAGATCAAACCTGCATCTAGCAACTTTATCACCTCCTTTTTGACAACTTCTTGCATATTTGGGTTCAATCGTCTCCATGGCTGTGCACACGACTTCTAATGGTCCTCCATGAGAATTTTATGAGTACAGAAGGATGGATTGATTCCTTTGGTATCCAATATCTTCCACGCGATTGCTTTCTTATGAAGTCGTAAAACGCTGAGAAGTCTGCTCTTTTCCTCGTCTGACAAAGATGATGAGATAATAACCGGCAGACGGCGCTCCTCGTCTAGAAATGCGTACTTCAAATGGGGCGGAAGCTCCCTAAGCTCCAAGGACGGGGGATCTTCAACTGAAGGCTTTGACTTTTCTTCATCCTCACAATCAATCTCTGTAAACTGATCCAGACACTGGGAACCATCATCACCAATCTGATAGACTGGCTGCTTGAAATCGTGGCCCTCCTGCGTAATGCCATCTAGGTCCCCACAGAACAGATGTGTGTCCGAATCAATCTCCTCAATCGTGCCCTGGAAATATGTGCTCACATAAGTGTCGACAATGTCAACATAGTAGAGCACATCATCCTGACTCTGTGGGTGCTGCATTGACCGCTTGATATCAAAGGTCACATGCTCATCATTCACTCGGAGTGTAATCTGCACCGCAGCTACATCTACAATGGTCCAGGCGGTATTCAAGAATGGACGTCCGAGAATCAAAGGCACCCTAGAATCCTCATCCATATCCAGGATAACAAAATCCACGGGAAACACAAACTTGTCAATATTAACAAGCGTGTTCTCAACAAACCCACGTGGATACTTGATAGAACGATCAGCTAGTCGAATGCTCATTCGTGTAGGTGACGGCTCACCTAGATCCAACTTTGTAAAAACCTTATAGGGCATAAGATTGATACTCGCTCCCAAATCTGCCAGTGCATGGCTAACATACATATTTCCAATCAGGCTAGGAAGCATGAAACTACCCGGATCTCCTATCTTCGTGGGTAGACGATTTTAAAGAATGGCAGAGCAGCTTTCATTCATCACCACACAGGACATATCCTCAAGCTTCTGCTTATTCGAGAGGATGTCCTTTAAGAATTTTGCGTACTTCGGCATCTGGGCTAAAGCTCAAATGGTATGTTTATGTGTAGTTGTTTAAACATTTCGAGAAACTTACCATATTGTTCTTCATTTTTCTGTTTCTTCAGCCTACCCGGGTATGGAACTGGAGGAGTGTAGTCTTTGACTGGCTCCAGGACTTGTGCTGTACTTGCGGGGCCTCGCCTGGCATGCACCTCATCCGGTGTATCAGTCGGGACCGCTTCAGTTACCGGTGGTGAGTCTGATATGTTGGGTCCGGTAGTCTTGCCACTCCTGGTCATAACCGCGTTTACATGCCCGCGCGGATTTGGCTCTGTGTTTCCTGGAAGACCACCTGGGGGTCTTTCAGACATCATCTTAGCCAGCTGATCAACCTGGTTCTCGATATTCTGAATCGAGGCTTTCTGACTCCTCATTTCTCCTTCGTGAGCTAGAAAACGGTCTTCACTTTGTTGATATCGTTTTTCAGCTAATTGATTTGCAGTAGTGGAGCTACTAATAAGTTGAGCCGTCATATCCTCCAGCTTGGAACTTGATTGAGGGGCTTGTTGCTGGGAACTACTCCTGGTGCCCTAATTCTGATATGAGTATGGACGTGGCTGGAAAGATTAATTGTACGGTTGGAATTGCTGACCATGAGCCTGCTGCGGAGCTGGAGCCTGCTGGGCAAATCCTAATGGGTTCTGGTTACCCACATTCGCCCTCCATCCAAAATTCGGATGATTACTCCATCACGGGTTGTATGTATTGCTGTAGGGGTTGTTCTGCGGCCTCACTTGATTACTTACAAAATCCACTTCTTCAGGGCCCTCATACGTAACCCCGTGAAAACATGCACCAGGCTCGTGTGACACCCCACACTGGTCACACCCCGAACTAGCCTGTGAAGCCATTTGGGCTTTATCAAACTTTGCCGAAAGCGCTGAGATCTGTGCAGTGATGGCTGTGTAGTCGTCCACGGCATGTACTCATGGGCGGGATGATGATGTCTGGCCTCTCTCACCGTCTCGACGCGAGCTCGACTTTGACGCAGCTCTTTCGATGATAGCATAGCCATCATTTGGCGTCTTCGTTCCCATATCGCCTCCTACGTATACATCCAACCACTCCTGCACGTCATAATTAAGCCCTTGGTAAAACGTCAAAACCAACTGTCTTCTGGATAAGCCATGATGTGGAAGATCATGTAATAAATCCTTAAATCGCTCCCAGGCCACGTGCAACGACTCTCATTCGTCCTGACGGAAAGTCACAATCCGGTTCCTTAACTTGGTTTTTTTTTTTTTTTTTTTTTTTTTTTTTTTTTTTTTTTGCTACTGTAATAGAAAAGAATTTCTGTGTAAAAGGGCTGAAAATTTTATAAAAATTCAAAAATGGGCCCGAAATTTTATAAAAATCAAAACACATACAATAATCAAATCGGCTAGTATAAAAATAATGTTTCGGAGCCGAAAACTCAAAGAATAAACAAATAATTAGTTCGAATTCGAACAAATAAATGAAATAAGAATTTACAAGTGTTTGAAATAAGCTTGAAAACGAATAAATTAAATCAAAAACGAGAAATATTAACAAACAAAAAAATAATCAAGAAAATATTCACAAGTATGTACACCGATAAGATAATAACTCCGGTCGATCCTAAAGCTCGCCACATCCCCTGCAACGGCGCCGAAAACTTGACATGTGCGCGTATATACATATTTTTACAATGAATTTTACACACGATTCAGTTTTAAATTTATAAAAATGATTTATACTTCAACATTAAAACACACACGAAAGGGCAAGTGCACCCCGTCATATGTAGTAAAGTATTGGTAAGAACCAAGTGTCAATCCAAGGATGTGGGCGGAGGAATAATACTAAACCTTTGTCATTAAACTACCGGTAGAAAGATAAGTGGGTAATTTGTTTAAACTAAAAATAGGTCTTGAAAATCATGATAGTGACAAGTTCTAAACTACACGTGACATCCGGCTCACTCCTACTCCTAAATGAACAAACATATAATGAATTTAAAGCTCAAACATGCTCACATAACGGAAGGAATGGGTAAAGTGTGAAAATTATCATGTAAGTCATTCTTTGTTTGTCTTGTTTTTTAGTTATCTTTTTCAAAATTTATTTGGCTTGTCGGATTTTTAGCATATATGAAACTTTCTAAAACAACAACTAACCGGTTTATTTACTAAAAATATATACAATAGCTTTGATTTTTTTTGGACAAACAAAGTCAAAATGTTAAACCCCCTCCCCACACTTGAACTTCGCATTAAACCCAGAATATAGAGAAAAAGGAGAATAACACTCCCCTGAAGATGACTGAGATAAAACAAGGTTCCAAGGTTGGCTCCAAAGCTGATTCTGCCGTGTCTTATCGGTCTAAGATGTGCTTCAAAGATCTGTATGGATGTCACAAAGCAAAGAAAAACAAAACAGCAAGCGAGACAATCTAGTTGCAACACAAATTATAACTAGATAATAATACTACTACTAAATCCATTCATAAAACTAGAAATTAAAAATCTCTGAAAAATAAAACACATATCCGCGGGTGTTTACAATAAGAACCAAAATGAACACCCAAAATAAACTACTAAAATACTACCACAACCCCTAGCTCAGACCTCCACCACTACTCGTCATCGGCACCTCCACCTATGCCAGATGGGCCCGCCCCGCCATAGTCACCGGTGTTCCCGAATGGGAACTGTGGGGGCTCACCAAAGTAGTTGGGGAAGGCATTATGAAGACCCCCAAAGATGTATGAGAACCCGACATGCACCTCTTGGCGCATGAAATCTTGATTCGCCCGCATCGCATCCTGGTTGGCTCTCAGCTGCTCTTGATTAACTCTCAGCTGATCTTGATTTATCTGCATTTGCTGAAATTGGCCATAAAACTCAGGATATGACGGGATGTCGGGAGGCCAATGCCGGTACTGCGGTGAGTGTGGCTGCTGTGGTGAGTGCGGTGGCTGTTCGTGCTGCTCCTCCTCCTCATGATCGGGCATAACTTCATCCGCTGGCTCGGGTGGCAACGGGTCCCAGACCTTGTTGTCTAATCCTTTTAACCTATCTCCGTTGTCGGTCTCCGTGATTATTCCCATAGCCTTCAATGAACGGATATCCACATACGTACCTTCAGTAACCAAAGTTATACTTTCTTCCACTTCGTCTGTCATTATTCCCATAGCGTAGGCAAGCTGCGTGACATATTGACCTCCATGGATTTGGCTGCTAGAGGTCCTGCCTGAACGTGCATGAAATAATCTGCCATACATGCGGAGAGGTTTATGTGAACCCCCTTCACGAGCGCATACAAAAATATGACATCAAGAGTGAGACAGTTTCCCAAACTGTCCATGCGCCCAGCAATGGTGTGGCTGAAAATATGGTGCATAACCCTAAGCAAAGGGTCATATACTGGGCCAACAGCAATCCGTGCCCAAAAATCAGCCCACTCTTGATCGCTAGGGAAGGTGAATAGATCAGTGAAGAATTCGGAATTCATGTCGTCATTATTGTAAATTCCGAGTCTTCTACCTAACCTCCCGACCGTCCAGCTATGCCAATTACCGCCCAATCTGAAATTAATCCGCTTCTTATGTCTGAAATTTGGGCTCCGACTCGCTTTTGGTTTCTCGTAAGAGTATGTAGCGAAGAATTCCAAAGTGAGCTCCAGGTAAATTGGCCGGTCAATGTTGACCAGTCGAGAAAACGGAAGTGATAACATGTTTGCTAGCCGTTCTCTTTGGTTAAGCTCCACCATTACCTCCCAATCTAGCCTTCTTGGGATGCCAATTTGATCCCGTCTCTGCCAAAGTTCATTGAGTTTTGTGAGGCAAGGATGATACCGCTGGTTATTTTGGTCAAAGTGGAGGAAGGGGTGGTCCATCTACACGAGGAAATGCTGTTAGATAAAGAGGAGCAGAAAAAATTTCATCCGAAACAGCCTAACACACTATTATGAAGCTACTGTCCAACTGATCTAGGCAAATCGCATGGGCGTGCGACCAGACGCACAATCGCGTGTCACCGAGATCAGTGATGGTGATCGGAATCCGTCGGCAATGCACGGACGTGCGACCAGTTGCACCGCCATGCGACTCCGACAACACAGCGAACACCATGAACAGACAGCAATTACACGGACCGTGCCACCATGGAACGACCGTGCGACTCGATTTCCTGCAGATTTTCAAACCCCGAAACAGAACAACAAAATTTTTCCGAAAATCAACAAATTTCTGATGAATGGGGGTTAGGAAACCGGCTGGTTGTTCACGAATCGCATTATTCTTGCAAGGGTTAGGGTTTCGTTTGTATTTATGAAGAGAACCCTAAAATCCTTGAAGAAATCTGAAATACCTAGCCCTAAAACAAGATTAGAACTGAAAATCAAGAAGAAATACATACCGTGCTCGAAGGATCTGAGAAAACTTGCAAAAAATGGTGGGATTTTGAAGGAGAAACCGATTAGGAATGAGAGTGCGACTAGGGTTCGCGAGTTGTGAGAATGGTGTGCAGAAAAGGCCATTATATAGTTCATGGACAAAACCGCACTTGGCCAGTCGCACGGTCGTGCGACCCGATGCAGGGTCGTGCATCTCCGACGTTGGCTGATCCTGGCACGCTGATCTTGGAATGCACGGGGGGTGCGACCCAGGGTGCTGCCTTTGAACGGCACGGACGTTCGACCAGACGCACGGTCGTGCCATATCTGCAGATCAGTCTGTTTGTTGCAGAAACTAGTTTCAGCTGCTGTTCCAACCCGTTTCCGACATTTTTGCAATACGCTAACTGATTTAACAATATTCTATGAAAAACGACCAAACACACCAAAAACACAAAAAAATGATAAAAACAAAAACATGGACAATTTTACCCCTAAAGCGCATGTGACGCTCTTGCTACATTTTTGATCCTCGAGTCAGTAGCGTAGACTCTCCTCCCCCCACTTATGATGTATGCGGGGTGTGGAGCTCGATAACCTCCACCGTCGACTCAATTGGCCCAGCCACGTAGAGCTTTAAGCGATGCCCGTTCACCTTGAAAGTTACGCCGTCCGCGTTTTCAATCACGACGGTCCCATACGGAAATACCTCCTATTCTGTATACGGACCCGTCCAACGCGAATACAACTTCCCTAGAAACATAAGTGTGATTAAGGTGATAGCCCTGATGATCATAGTCTAGACTCAAGAAAGAATCCTAGTTCGCTATGATCGAGGCTCTGATACCAAGCTGTCACACCCTGACTTTTGCGGAAGCGTGATTAAGGTGTGACTTTCTTAATATCATTGCATTCAATCATAACATCAACTATATGATAAAACCATAGGTTTGTCATCCATTAAATAAGTGTAAAACATAACAACATCGTTTTAAAACGTAGACTTCAAAATTCGAGTTTTACAAATCATACAAATTGTTTATGAGTTCATTAAAGACTTGACAAAAGTTAATAAATAACACCAAGGTTTGGAAGACGTGTCTCGTCCAGAAATAAGACACACTAACCAAACTCAAAGACCATGGATGACATCTTTACTCTTAATGATAGAGTTTTGTCTAGTAAGTTTTAAGGTTGTTGTCCTACCCAAGGAGGACGAACGTACGTATTCTACCCAAGGATAATACGCAGGATTAATATTGGCATCCTACCTATGGAGGATGGCGGTACATATCCTCCTTGGGTAGGATATGTACCGCCATCCTCCATAGGTAGGATGCCAATATTAATGGGTTAAAGAACTAAAACGGAACCTACACATCCTGATTGGTATCAGAGCCAGGGCCGGACCAGTGGTGCCAGGTCCTACGACGACGCTGGACCCCTTAAGGGGGGTGGATTGTGACATCCCACATCGGTTGTGAAAGGGAACAAAGGCTTCCTTATAAGGGGCTGGATACCTTCACCATCATGACGCGTTTTGAAAACCGTGAGGGGTGGACGTCGGGGGCGTGCTGGCCGCCAAAGCGGACAATATCATGGTGCGGTTACGCTGGGCTGTGACAATGTCAGGGTCACTCTCAGTGCTTGACGTAAACATCTCCGATGCAGGTGCAACCCCATTATCCGAGGCGGTGGCCATAGGGTTATCAGTGTCTGATAACTCACATTCTAAATAAAGTAACATGTGTGCTGGTACATAATAGTCATAGCATGTATATCCATAGTATTCACTAACAATTAGTGTGTGCAAACAAAGGTAATTCATCATGTAATCATGTATTCACATTATTCTTTATGAAACTTTCTATCCTTCCTAGTCTCTCAAACTAAGCCTCCCAGTCTCTCAGACTGAACTCCCTAGTCTCTCAGACTAAACTTCCTGGATTCCCAAACTGAACTACTCAGTCTCTCAGACTAATTCCCTGGTCTCTAAGACCAACTCCCGGGTCTGTCACACCCCTATTTTCCACGTGTCACCGGTGGGCCCGGTGGGGAGTATCGTGACGTAGTTGGTATCATCATAGACAAACAACACAATATATAAATGCACAGCTGAAGCAAAGATAGATTCATTTCAACTTTAATAAAGTGTAATATTAAATATCACAAATAGTTGAAACGGATCCACAGGCGGATCAAAATAAAATAAGATATTGTTCAACAGCTTTATTGTCATCCAAGCTTGCGAGACTTATTGTGGACGCTCTAGAAGACAGCCAGCCTAGTACGAGTAGTACCTGCACTTAATCTTTTTGGAAAAATACGTCAGTTTACACTGGTAAATACAAATTAACTGACTCATTTTGAAAAGGGTTGAAAATTGATTTGAATGCACGTGGCACAAAACATTTTATAACTTGGGATAATTATGTAATATAATCTTGTGAACGAATTACATGTTACTTGTGCGTTCAGTAGCCCGGATCTTGTCCGGGTTAAAGATCAATAGACACACCACAATAATGAGTTATACACTGACAGGTGTACGCCTACACCCCGTGCTCAGGTCGTGGCCATTTCGTAAAATGATGCCAGGGATATCCGGGACATGGTCATTAACCCCCCCCCCCCAAAGGCTTTAAGTGAACAAGACTGTTTAAACGAGCCGATCAAATTATTCAATTAACCACCCAACGATGTACGATTTGATGCTCGATCAAGCGGTATTCTATATACCGTAACCCAAGCCCGTATAGGGAAAATAAGTTAAAAGTATTTACCTGAGTAAAGTATAAATCACAACTAGCAAGTGAAGGTAGCTTTTACTGGTTCTTCTTATTCTGTAACAAAGGTTTATAATAACCTATTAGATTTCTAACGGGTCTTTATTTAAGCCTAAGCTTAGACCGGCTAGTGTTAAGGATGATACGGTTCAAACGCACGATTAAGCGAAGACCGGATAGAATGTGATTTAGACCCGAAAAGTTTGAATACTTGTATAATATGGGTATACTAAATACATTCTGGATTTTGAGACAAAAATGATAAGGTTTGACCCATTTCGGTCAATTTATGCAAACTAGTTACATAAACCGAACCGAGCGCGAAAAGGGCGTTACGGGTAACCATAAGAGTCATATGCAAGTTCCCTGAGATAATATGGCTTAAATATGTTATAATATCAGTAAGATATCTTCTATTATGCCCCAAATGAATTTAAACTCAACTTATGCCTCCTAAGGGCATTTTGGTCATTTAAAATATTATAAAAGAGTTTTATTTGTAATCTGAGTTACAGGTCTGATTTATACAGTAAATACACTTAATTTAACATGTTATAATAGTAGGGTATGACCTATATGTGAAACTAATCATTTAAAACCAAACTATGCACCTTAGGGGTATTTTGGTAATTTCACAAGGGCTTAAAAGGTCAAAATTGGAAACCTGAGTTCAAAAACTTTTACTTACTGTTATTATATAAAAATATACTAAAACCATCAGTAGGTATCAACCTTATATGTTTAATATGGTTATAGTACATACTATGCGTTAAAAATGCTTAAAAAGGCGATTGGGAGCCGTTTCCGGGTTTTTAAAGGAAAGCTGATAATTTTATAATTTCAGAAGGCTCAAAATATTTTATTTATCAAATAAAATCAGTAGAAAAAAGTTTGGGGTCAAAAGGATTTATAAAACTCATTTTATGGCTTAAAAGGGCAAAATCGGTATTTACTGGATTAAACTTAGAGACCTATGTTATGCTCAGCCAAAAATTAAATAAAAATATTCAAAAATCCCAAAATATTATATTACATCAGTGGGTAAAAGGTTTGATATCAAAAAGTGGGTTTAAATAGGCTATTCGCTAATTACGCCGTTTAATTAACATAAAGCTTTCAAATTACGCTAATGAGCATAACTCTTAATCTAGACCTCAAACTGATATCAAATTTTAGGTTCAAGTTTATAAATCAGTAACTAATGTTTCTACTCTTTCACTTTTACAAAAATCACGTTTTATAGTCAAAAGGGCATAATAGTTAACATTTAAGCATAAATCGGAAACATGCATATGAATCGGATAAGTATTGAACCAAGTTGTACAATCTCAGAGAGTTATACTTATATGAAACCTGGTCCAAAATAAGCTCTAAGGCAGATCTCAAACATGCATGAACGGATCAGAACTGATAGTCAAAGCAAAAGTCAAATTATGCGACTTTCGGGTCCGATCCGGGTTTAAACTGAAAATTGTCGAGTTGAACATGTTGAGACATGTTCTTACATTAATTACCATGTTATTTTAATGATCAAACAGGTTGCATGTACCCTACATTGCTAATTATGCTTAAACTTGCAAATAATCATTCTGTTGACTTTTTAAAGTATGCTTTGACTCGACAATTAGCATGGTTAGAGTGGGAATCTGAAAATACCTTTTTAAGGGTTTGTTACCCACATAAATACCTACTTGTAGGTACTTTCAATTCGAGAAATGACTGAGCAAAATTCGTTTAATCTCAAAGTCAAACTTAAATTACGATGGTTTGACTTTTGATTAATTAACTAAGCTAGAACGAATTAGAAAGGGTTAGGAATACTTACAAGAGTCCTAATTATGCTTAGAGATCACTAGGAAGTTGGCTTGATGTCTAGAGAGCTCCAGAGATGATCTTGTGAATTTTTGTAAATGCAAGTGTTCAATTGTTACAACTTCAAGACCCTTTTATAACTAGTTTGATCTCATTAGATGCTGCCACAACAGTCTAGGGATGTTGTAAGATGTGTCCAAGTGCCCCTATATGCATGCAAAACCATTGGAGAGCCCCAGGTATCGAGTAACAGCTGGAAACAATCGAAACAGACCTGAAAGAACTGACATCTGCGAGTTTTGTTCGCTGGCGACTTGTAGGCGGGCCGCGAGAGACCCTTCGCGGGCCGCGTACCAGGTGCAACAGGTCAAAACAAGTTTCTAACATTTACAATTCAGTCCTTGTCCTTTGTAACGTGGTTTTGGCTATTTATCTTGCACTCTTGACCCTCAAACCTGACTTTTAAGGACCTTGGGACATTTACAAACATGGTAAAGTCCTTGGTTAACTTTGTGCTTACCCGAAAAGTCACGAATTTCAACGTTAACGCAATTAACCCTTCGTGCACGGTTTTGATCATAACTTTCTCATACGACAACGAAACTTTATGAAATTTTTACTACATATTCTAGTGAGTATATTTTACCATTACAAAGCTTCGGGTTTCCCAAAAGGTCACTCAGAGGTATACTTTCAACATGTTGACACATTTAGCCCTTGTAGTTTGTAATTCCTCACTTTCTTTCATTTTTCGCTTCGTATGATCCATGATTTATCCGTTTAAGGTTATAAACACCATGTAGGGTTATTGTAGAGCCTATTTATCCATTGTTGACACTTTGGACCCTTATATTCACATAGTTTCACTGTTTATCAACTTTAGTCCCTCTAAAGTACTTTTTCACATATTCCAAGCTTATGACACGTGTCAGTACATTATTGGACGTAATTTTTCGAGGTGTTACATCCTCACACCTTAAAAGAAATCTCAACCTCGAGATTTACTGAAACAAATGAGGGTATTTTTCTTTCATCGTGGATTCTACCTCCCACGTGTATTCAGGACCTCTACGGGCATCCCATTTGTCCTTAACAATAGGCACATGCTTCCTTCGAAGCTTCTTCACCTGTCGATCCTCAATCGATAATGGTTTCTCCACAAATTTCAAGCTCTCATCTATATGTACATCCGTATGCGGTATGACCAGTGATTCATCAGCGAAACACTTCTTCAGATTACAGATATGAAAGACATTATGTATAGCACTGAGCTCTTCAGGCAAGTTTAACTTATAGGCAACTGACCCGACACGTTTGATAACCTCGAAAGGTCCTATGTACCTCGGGCTTAGCTTGCCTTTCTTACCAAATCGCATCACACCCTTCCAGGGTGATACTTTAAGCAATACAGTGTCACCTACTTCGAAGTGAAAAGACTTACGCTTTGGATCCGCATAGCTCTTCTGCCTATCCCTGGCAACTTTCAAACGATCGCGAATCTGGACAATCTTGTCTGTCGTTTCAAAAACCAAATCTGGTCCTGACAATTGAACGTCTCCTACTTCCGGCCAACAAATGGGTGTTCTTCATTTTCTACCATATAGTGCCTCAAAGGGGGCAGCCTTAATACTAGTATGGTAGCTATTGTTATAGGAGAACTCGACCAATGGCAGATGCTTATCCCAACTGCCACCTAAATCAATCACACATGCATGAAGCATGTCTTCCAATGTTTGGATGGTACGCTCACTCTGTCCGTCTGTCTGTGGGTGGTAAGCCGTACTGAAATTTAAGCGCGTGCCTAAAGACTGTTGGAAACTTTTCCAAAAATGAGAGGTGTATCTCGTATCTCGGTCAGAGATAATTGACAATGGTACACCATGTAGAGCTACGATTTTATCTACGTACAATTGAGCTAACATGTCGGAGCTGTACGTTTCCTTAATGGGAAGAAAATGTGCTGACTTCGTCAGTCTATCCACTATGACCCATATAGTATCGTTTCCCTTTCTCTTATTTGGCAACTTGGTGATGAAATCCATCATCACCATCTCCCACTTCCATGTACATCTTATCAGTAGTTGGCCTTTAGATCCTGGTACATCTTATCAAATCAATATCTCTTGCCAAATCCAATGAAATCTTATTCATATCTTGCAAGATTAGGGGATTTTGGTGGGCCACATATGACCGTCCACCTCTATGTGTGTGTGTGTGTGGGGGGGGGGGGTCTAATTGTAAAATTTGAATCAATGTAGTTACCTTGTAATCAATATTTAAAGTATCTAGTTAGTGTAATTAGTTACTAGACATTTTAGTGGGTGTTAGGGTGTTCGGGGACCATGACTAGCTCAGTAATAATAAAACAGTGTCTTTAGTATAGTGTCCTTTTTGTAACTTTTTGTGACACTTTTAATTTCCGGCACTTAGGAAAGCATACAGGACCATTTTGCCAAATTTTTGCATGTTACTAGCATGTTAAAATGCTGAATTTTGTTAATTATAGCATAATTCTGCACTTTGAGTGGGTTTTAGGCACTTTACGACACTTAAACTATCACCTAGTGACGCAGTTTTATGGTCCTCACTTCCCTACACTCCATACTAGTGTAGTACCTTGACTCTGGCTCATACTGGGCCTCAAAACATTGTCTGTCTATGTACTGGCACTGTCAATATATTTATGAGTTATCCGCTAACCGTGCTAACTGTGCTTTGTGCATCAAGTATGTCACTAAAGTTGGTATGGAGTGACAACATGAAATGTGATGCATATGCATGTATGATACAGAATTCAGAAAGCAGTTTAAGTCATTAATTGTAATTCAGCAAAGTCATTAAGCACAAATCATTATTTAATAATTGTACGAAAGCATACAAATTTGATGGTTGTCACACGATGAATGGAAGCGGGAAATGGTCCTTGAGGGTGGCATCATTGAGTTTGCGATAATCGATGCAAACACGCCATCTTGTGACCATCCGGGATGGAATAAGCTCATTCCTATCATTTGTAACTACAGTCATGCCTCCCTTTTTGGGCACTACCTGAACATGACTAACCCAAACTGAGTCGGATATGGGGTAGATCAAACCTGCATCCAGCAACTTTATCACCTCCTTTTTGACAACTTCTTGCACATTTGGGTTCAATCGTCTCCATGGCTGTGCACACGACTTCTAATAGTCCTCCATGAGGATTTTATGAGTACAAAAGGAGGGATTGATTCCTTTGATATCCATTATCTTCCACGCGATTGCTTTCTTATGAAGTTGTAAAACGCTGAGAAGTCGGCTCTTTCCTCGTCCGACAAAGATGATGAGATAATAACCGGCAGACGGCGCTCCTCGTCTAGAAATGCATACTCCAAATGGGGCGGAAGCTCCTTAAGCTCCAAGGACGGGGGATCTTCAACTGAAGGCTTCGACTTTTCTTCATCCTCACGATCAATCTCTGTAAACCGATCCGGACTCTGGGAACCATCATCACCAATCTGATAGACTGGCTGCTTGAAATCGTGGCCCTCCTGCGTAATGCCATCTAGGTCCCCACAGAACAGATGTGTGTCCGAATCAATCTCCTCAATCGTGCCCTGGAAATGTGTGCTCACATAAGTGTCGACAATGTCAACATAGTAGAGCGCATCATCCTGACTCTGTGGGTGCTGCATTGACCGCTTGATATTAAAGGTCACATGCTCATCATTCACTCGGAGTGTAATCTGGCCCGCAGCTACATCTACAATGGTCCAAGCGGTATTCAAGAATGGACGTCCGAGAATCAAAGGCACCCTAGAATCCTCATCCATATCCAGGATAACAAAATCCACGGGAAACACAAACTTGTCAATCTTAACAAGTGTGTTCTCAACAAACCCACGTGGATACTTGATAGAACGATTAGCTAGTCAAATGCTCATTCGTATAGGTGACGGCTCACCTAGATCCAAGTTTGTAAAAACCTTATAGAGCATAAGGTTGATACTCGCTCCCAAAGCTGCCAGTGCATGGCTAACAGACATATTTCCAATCAGGCTAGGAAGCATGAAACTACTCGGATCTCCCATCTTCGTGGGTAGACGATTTTAAAGAATGATAGAGCAGCTTTCATTCATCACCACACAGGACATATCCTCAAGCTTCTGCTTATTCGAGAGGATGTCTTTTAAGAATTTCGCGTACTTCAGCATCTAGGCTAAAGCTCAAATGGTCTGTTTATGTGTCGTTGTTTAAACATTTCGAGAAACTTACCATATTGTTCTTAATTTTTCTGTTTCTTCAGCCTACCCGGGTATGGAACTGGAGGAGTGTAGTCTTTGACTGGCTCCTGGACTTGTGCTGTACTTGCGGGGCGTCGCCTGGCATGCACCTCGTCCGGTGTATCAGTCGGGACCGCTTCAGTTACCGGTCTGATATGTTGGGTCCGGTAGTCTTGCCACTCCTGGTCATAACCGCGTTTACATGCCCGCGTGGATTTGGCTCTATGTTGCCTGGAAGACCACCTGGGGGTCTTTCATACATCATCTTAGCCAGCTAACCAACCTGGTTCTCGATATTCTGAATCGAGGCTTTCTGACTCCTCATTTCTCCTTCGTGAGCTAGAAAACGGTCTTCACTTTGTTGATATTGTTTTTCAGCTAATTGATTTGCACTAATGGAGCTACTAATAAGTTGAGCCGTCATATCCTCCAGCTTGGAACTTGACTGAGGGGCTTGCTGCTAGGAACTACTCCCAGTCCCCTAATTCTGATACGAGTGTGGACGCGGCTGGAAAGATTAATTGTACGGTTGGAATTGCTGACCATGAGCTTGCTGCGGCGCTGGACCCCACTGGGAAAATCCTAATGGGTTCTGATTACCCACATTCGCCCTCCATCCAAAATTCGGATGATTCCTCCATCCCGGGTTTTATATACTGCTGTAGGGGTTGTTCTGCGGCCTCACTTGATTACTTACAAAATCCACTTCTTCAGGGCCCTCATACGTAACCCCATGAAAATATGCACCAGGCTCGTGTGACACCCCACACTGGTCACACCCCGAACTAGCCTGTGCAGTCATTTGGGCTTTATCAAACTTTGCCGAAAGCGCTGAGATTTGTGCAATGATGACTTGTAGTCGTCCACGGCATGTACTCCTGGGCGGGATGATGATGTCTGGCCTCTCTCACCGTCTCGACGTGAGCTTGACTTTAGCGCAGCTCTTTCGATGATAGCGTAGGCATCATTTGGCGTCTTCGTTCCCATATCGCCTCCTGCGTATACATCCAACCATTCCTGCGCGTCATAATTAAGCCCTTGGTAAAACGTCAAAACCAACTGTCTTCTGGAGAAGCCATGATGTGGAACATCAAGTAATAAATCCTTAAATCGCTCCCAGGCCACGTGCAACGACTCTCATTCGTCCTGACGGAAAGTCACAATCCGGTTCCTTAACTTGGTTTTTTTTTTTTTTTTTTTTTTTTTTTTTTTGCTGCTGTAATAAAACAGAATTTCTGTTTAAAAGGGCTGAAAATTTTATAAAAATTCAAAAATGGGCCCGGAATTTTATAAAAATCAAAACAAATACAATAATCAAATCGGCTAGTATAAAAATAATGTTTCGGAGCCGAAAACTCAAAGAATAAACAAATAATTAGTTCGATTTCGAACAAATAAATGAAATAAGAATTTACAAGTGTTTGAAATAAGCTTGAAAACGAATAAATTAAATCAAAAACGAGAAATATTAACAAACAAATAAATAATCAAGAAAATATTCACAAGTATGTACACCGATAAGAACCAAGTGTCGATCCAAGGATGTGGGCGGAGGAATAATACTAAACCTTTGTCATTAAATTACCGGTAGAAAGATAAGTGGGTAATTTGTTTAAACTAAAAATAGGACTAAAACATAAACTTTCATAAACATAATAGACTCCAAATAAGAAAATAAATATATAGCCTTGCTTTATGCACAACCAAAGTATGTGAACTAATTCGGTTTTTCCACTTAAAACACTTGGTCAATTTTCCATTTTTTCAAGACAATTAGTATCCCTTTCGGGAATCCTAACATGACAATTCTATGGAAAGCTAAAACAATAAACACACTTTAACCACCTAAAATTGTTCTTTAACACCCAATTGACAAATGTCTATGAAAATCCCCTAAAGAAAAGTTAGTCATCCGTTAGGAGTTTTCTAACTTCACTAAATCAAGGAAAGTGACACCGATAAACACAATGCAACCACCGAGACAAGCATACACTAGATTAAATCACAACTGAGTTCATTTTACAAATCTTGAACATAAATTCACCAAGCAAGCAATTTTGGCCTAAACTACTAACTAAGCTAACAATTTATGCCAATAATTCATAACCACGCCATTTAACCCGTTAAGGTCCTTACGTGAGGGAAAGCTCTCTTGATTAACATTAATTACCCCTTATTAAACCACTAATCATTTCTAGTATCATGGTGCAAACATTTTAAACAAGTTAAACTAGTTAAACAAGTTCAAAGTCTACTAATACATGATTAATTAAGCTTCTTTTTGCAAATATCTTAACTAACCACATACTAATCATCCAAGATAATTAACTATAATCAAGATTCAACATCAATAAACAAGGTTGCAAACTAATCATCAAGGATTAACATAGAAAATGCTTCAAGTGTCGTTACGAACATAATTAACATACTAATGGTTGTTGTTAAGCAAGGAATACTAGTGTTTTTGCCCTTAGGCTTACAATAATACATAATCATCAACCTAAATGCTTGAAACATAACAAAATCATGGAAAGATTCAAGAAATCAAACCATAAACAAGCACTAGATTGAGAATCCGGATAGTAACGGAGCTAATCTGCACGATGTGGCTTGATTCCGGGTGAAAGCAGATACCTCCAGAGCCTATAAAATCGCCTGATGAGCTTCCAAAAGTCCAGAGTTTTTAACTGATTGCTGCCTTCTATTTTTTTATACAATTTTCAGATCGCACAGTCGTGCGATTAAAGTGCATGGTCGTTCACTTTAGCGTACTGTTCACCATACCGTGTGACATCAGTAAATCTTGACCGGTCTTCAGATCGGCACGGGCGTTCCATGAGTCGCCCGACCGTTCATTTCCGAGGTAAGGTAGGCACAGGCAACTGCACCGGCAGTGCATCCGAGGTCAAAGACCAGGCATGGTCGTTCCTCCAAACGCACGGTCGTGCCTTCCCGAGATGGCTTGCACGCTGGATCGCACTGGCTGTGCAATGCTGAGATGAGCCATGTTTATCGGATCCGCACGGGAGTGCCAATGATTGCACGGTCGTGCGATAGCTGAAAGACAACTTTATTCATAGAATCTTCGCAGCTCAGCCGTGTTGCCCGGAAAATCCTCGTTTTAGGCCTGTAAACAAAAATAAACCCGATTAAGTATCCGATTCTAGGTTTTACGACCAAAAATGCGTAAATGGGGGTAAAATGGGGGAATAAAACATGTGTATTTTGGTGAATATCAAAACTCCCCACACTTGAACCTTGCTTGTCCTCAAGCAAGCTAAAATTAAAATGTAATAAAAGATGGTCTCTACCGAGAACAAGAATTTACAAATTACCTACTACCACATAAACATACGGTTAGCCGGTTTTTCGAAAGACAACATCAAATGATTCAAACCAAACAAGCACATGAAAATATATGTAGAGATAACTATAAAGCCTTGATTTCACTCCGATTGACTTAGCATGCTAATCTTCACACACCTCACAATGTTCACACACTCGATTATATTTGTGAAACATACATAAAATGTGTATGTGTAAACACTCAATGCCTCGACAATGAAACGTGTAATATCATAAGCTTGTCACAAGATCTTATCTCCACCAACTAACATGCGAAAAAAGTATAAATCAAGAGGTCTTTACGGGTTATAATGAAAGGCTTGGGTGAAGGGTGTGGAATGGAAATTTTAAAGTGACTAAATGGTTAAAACTCGGTAATCACGTTTAACAAGCGTAAAACAACTAAACTATATATACTAATGCCTTAAAAAGGAGACTTTTTGTGTTATCGAGCTCATCAACGGAATTTCATCATTTTAGTACTTAAAATTGCTCGAATTTTGTCGACTTTACCCTATTTTAGGGTGTTTGATTTTCTGATATATTTTTTTTCATATATATTCTAATGGCTTTGTACAATGAACAACTAATTACAAGAAACGCTAGTTAAACGACGATTTTAACCGAGTTTTAACACAAAAGGTTTAAAAGTAAAAAGGCTAAATTTGGCTAAGTGGGTTATTTGGTTGGGTAAAAGAAGGGAGAACACTGTGATTTCAGTGCTCTAGCCGATAACGAGAACACCCAAATCACCATTGAGGATCAATTGGTCCCGCATGCAACTAAATTTAAGTATCTGGGGTCGTTTGTACAAAGAGATGGTGACATAGATAGTGATGTAACCCATCGTATACAGGTTGGCTGGTGTAGATGGATGGCAGCCGGAGAGGTATTGTGCGATCGAAGGTTCCCAACTAAACTAAAGGGGAAATTTTACAGGGTAGCAATTAGGCCCGCTATGCTATATGGAACAGACTGTTGGGCTATCAAGAAGACACGAGCGCGCAAAATGGAGGTGGCGGAGATGAGGATACTGAGGTGGATGTGTGGAAACACGAGGTTAGATCGAATAAGAAATGTAGCTTTAAGGGAAAGATTAGAAGTGGCTAGTATATCGGATAAGATTAAGGATGGGAGATTGAGATGGTTTGGGCATGTGAAGCGGATGGAAACGATGGCATCAGTTAGAGTAGTGGAAAATCTCACTGTGGAGGGGAGGAGAGGAAGAGGTAGGCCCAAACTGACCTGGGATGAGCAAATTAGGCATGATTTATTAGAGTTGCACCTTTCTGAAGACATGGCCCAAGATAGGACTTCGTGGAGGCGTAGAATTAGGGTTAAAGACTTTTAGAGGATTATTGCAGTAGAGTCTTAGGTATTTTAAGCACATCATTAATCTCAAAATAATTTTGTAGTTCATAACATATAATATGAATAATGCTATCAAAATATGTATTTAAAATGAAAAAAAGCTTGTTTTTCAAATAATAAAGCTACAAAAATATGAAACATTACTAAACCATAGTTTTCGAATAATAAATATAATATTTAAAAGTTTTTGTATATATATTTTGAGTAAACGGGTATATAGTTTCGGGTAATCGGGTCGGGTATCATCTAATCCCATACCAACGAGTTTTTTTCCATACTGGCCCAATACCCGTCCCAAGTGCTTCGGGTTTCGGGTATACCCGTCGGGCTTGGGTATTTTTGCCATCCGTAGTCATTTACTTTTTAGTTTTCATAATTCTTTTTTCTTTTCTAAATGATATTACCTTTATCAATTAACTTATATTTTTTTAACAACTGTGGTTCGTTAATTAAAAAAAACTTAAGTACGCAGTTGTGTTTATTTTTCCTCCATGGAGATTCCGATATAAGTATTGTTAGAAATGAAGTTGTATTAAAAAAATAAACTTATTTAAAAAAAAACTAAACCGATTCTACCGTTTGGCTTTCGAAACAACATGCTTTACTTTCAAATATCGTTTGCTTACCATTATCATTTGCTCCATTTCGGCGCAACGCGCAACGGCAATAAAACCTAGTTAATAAGTGTCGACGTATACATATTACATCGAAGAAGCTATTTACGGAACTGATAAAGGAGAATAATCGAAACTTAACTAAACATAATATACTTGCCAATAATATGATAAGATATTATCAACCGTCCACCGCAGTTTGAGTCGTAGGTGAGCGGAGGTGTAAACTGGACCAAAAACGTTGAAACAGATGTTTTGATAACCCTTCGGTAAATCTGCATACTATATCTCTCTTTTTTGTGAGTGGCTCTAAAAGTTATGCTAATTATTATTATACATATGAAAACAAACATCTCATGAACAGTACATAAATCTTTTTATAATTATTATTATACATATGAAAACAAACATCTCATGAACAGTACATAAATCTTTTTATAATATTATATATACTTTTGATTATTTCATTGTTTTGTTTCTTAATTGATTTCATTGACAATTTATGAAATTTGGTAAACAGGAGTTTACCTGCTTTAGGCCAAATCAAATTACGATTTTGTCCCCGTTTTAAAATTACGATTTTACCATCAATTTAAAATTACGTTTTAACCTCTGGTTCAAAATAAAATTATGCTTTTGCCCCAGTTAAAAATTACAATTTTGCCCTCGGTTAAAAATTATGATTTTGCCTCGTTTAAATTTACAGTTTCGCCATTAGTTTTGTTTTGTTTTGTTCCTCCCAGCTAAATTACCATTTTGCCCTCAATTTAAATTTACATTTTTGTCATCGTTTTTTTGTTTTCCCAGTAAAATTACGATTTTGCCCCCAGTGTATAACTACAGACACAAGATGGGGGAATAGTGTCAGGAAGCTGTCTGGCACTCCCCTATTAGCCCAACCAATTTACGATTTTATCCCCGCTTTAAAATTACTCTTTTGCCATCAGCTCAAAATACGTTTTTACCCCCAGTTCAAAAAAAAATTATGCTTTCGCCCCCAACTAAAAATTACCATTTTGCCCTCGATTCAAAATTACGATTTTGACCTGTTTAAATTTACAGTTTTGCCATTAGTTTTGTTTTTTCCCACCCAGCCAAATTACAATTTTGCCCTCAATCTAAATTTACATTTTTTCCATTGTTTTCCTTTACTTTCCCAGTCAAATTACGATTTTGACCCCAATGTAAAATTACAGTCATGACATCGTTTTAGTTTTTTTTTTTAAATTACCATTTTGCCCTCGATTCAAAATTACGATTTCGACCCGTTTAAATTTACAGTTTTGCCATTAGTTTTGTTTTTTCCCACCCAGCCAAATTACAATTTTGCCCTCAATCTAAATTTACATTTTTGCCATTGTTTTCCTTTACTTTCCCAGTCAAATTACGATTTTGACCCCAATGTAAAATTACAGTCATGACATCGTTTTAGTTTTTTTTTTTTACAAAACTATAGTAGTGCTTTGTTTTAATTGTTTATCTCGGTGTAATTTTTATTTTTCCCCTAGTTTAAAATTATTGTTTTTCTATCGTTTTTGTTTTCTTAAGAAAAAGTATGATAGTGTTTTAATTTAATTGATTGACTCAATGTAAATTTTTTTTAAATCGTGTTTTGAGTAGTATGTACAAGTAATCGAAACACGGACGGACATATTATGAGAGAGAAATATTCGGCTTAGTGCCCCCACAACACGGGCGAGGCAAAATCTAGTTATTTTTTAAATATAAAAAGGCAAAGATGTATATAGGAACAAAAAGAGAACAATTATTGAGTAGTGATTTATTTAGTTAGTAATAATAATTTTTTTTTGAATGGCAAAGATTACATTATTAAATTACACGCCATGTCAGTATTTGAATCCTGGTCTTTTCTCCAAAAGTCAAGAGCCTCTACCACCTAGCTATAACCGGAATTGCCTAATAATAATAACAAATGGGCATTTAATTTGAAAGAAAGACAGATAAAACTATTTTGAATAAACCAAGTATAAACAAATTGTTTTGTTTTTTTGTGAGTGGCTCTCAGAGCATTCACATCCAATCCATCAAATTATACATACATTCCACTAAAAAACAACTCTTATATCAATATATTTCCACTAAAAACAAATATTTTTTCTCTCTCCTTTCAATTAAATAATATTATCATTACATTTTTCTCTCACTTCCACTCACAACCACTTTCAAAATATATTAAAAAATTATAACGGGTGAACAGTGTCCCCCCAAATATACAGATGAACAGTAACATTTTCTCTCTTCTCTACTCACAACCACTTTTTATACCCCTTATAATATAAAAACCCCTCCTCACATAATTTGATGGTTAGGATGTGAATGCTCTGACTGAGTCGTGATTTATTTTTGTATATGGGAAAGAAAAGAGAACTGACTAAGTCGTGATTTTTAAATATAAAAAGGTATTGACTGAGTCGTGATTTATTTGTATATAGGAAAGAAAAGAGAACAATAATTGATCGATCGTGATTTATTTATTTAATAATAACAAATGGGTGTCTAATATGAAAGAAAAGACAGATAAAACTATATTTAATTTATAGTGGTTTTCGTTTCGGCACAAGAATTCAAAGTAGTGGTTAGTGCTGCTTTTAGAATAATTGGAACGTTGACAATTACCATAACTATTGCATCTACTAGCCCCATTGTTACTTATGAAATCTCCTTTAGCCGATCAAAATAAACAACGCCTAATAACATCAACCATTTCTTCAACACCTCAACAATATTATCAAACCAAAATCAATGGCTGAACTGGTACTTTCTGCCCTCCTCCATGTGCTCTTTGAGAAGCTGTCCTCTACACCTTTGAAAAGAATCGCTCGCAACAACGGAATTGATGCTGAGATCAAGAAATGGCAGAGATCTTTAATCCAGATCCATGGTGTGCTTGCTGATGCATCTCGGAAGGAGGTAACCAGTACACCTGTGAAACGATGGCTCAATGATCTCCAGCATCTGGCTTACGACATAGATGATGTCCTCGATGGTTGGCTGACCGAAGCCATGCTGCATGAGTCCACCCACGAGTCAGAAGGCATCAGCAACAAGGTAAGAAAGTTGATTCCAACTTGTTGCACAAACTTCTCACGGAATACTAGTATGCATGACAAGTTAGATAGTGTTACCGCCAAATTGAAAGATCTAGTTGAGGAGAAAGCCGCTCTTGGTTTGAGTGTCACAGAGGATTCTAGGCCAAGAAACAATAATAATAACAACAATAGAAGATTTCAATCCTCTGTTGTTGATCCATCTAGTATTGTTGGACGCCAAGCTCAGAAAGAGGCATTGCTCCAACAGTTATTGTTATTGGGGGATGAACCATGTGATCAAAAGTTTAGTATTGTTCCCATAGTTGGCATGGGAGGGGTCGGTAAAACTACTTTGGCTAGACTTTTGTACGATGACCAACAAGTCAAAGATCACTTTGAACTCAAGGCATGGGTTTGTGTCTCGGATGAGTTTGATAGCTTTCGTATAAGCAAAGAGATCTTTCAATCTATGGCAAACAAGGAAGTTTCAGATTTTAATCAGCTTCAAGAAGCTCTTAGAGATCACGTAAGGGATAAAAAATTCTGTTGGTACTAGATGATATTTGGAGTGAAAGTTATGCAGATTGGGAAACCCTAGTCAGACCATTTTATACATGTGCTCCCGGAAGTAGAATCATCTTAACCACACGGAAGGATCAATTGCTCAAACAGCTGGTTTACAATCCTCAAAACAAGCAGTTGCACAGCCTATCAGATGATGATGCTCTGTCGTTATTTGCTCGACATGCATTAGGTGTAAATAACTTTGATTCACATTTGTCACTCAAACCATATGCTGAAGGTATTGTGAAAAAATGTGGTGGATTACCTTTGGCTTTGATAGCACTTGGTAGATTGTTGAGAGCCAAAAAAGATGAAGTAGATCACTGGAAGGAAGTATCAAACAGTGAGCTATGGAGATTAAAAGAAGGTGGAATTCTCCCAGCCCTTCGACTAAGCTATCATGATCTTTCTGCAACTTTGAAGCAGTTGTTTGCATACTGCTCCTTGTTTCCGAAGGATTTCCTATTTGACAAGGAGGAACTAGTTTTATTATGGATGGCAGAAGGGTTCTTGCACCAGCCAACTCCAAGCGGTTCAACAGAGGAAGACTTGGGTCACAAATTCTTTGACGAGTTGTTGTCAAGGTCATTTTTTCAACATGCACCTAATAATGAATCATTGTTTGTGATGCATGATCTCATGAATGACTTGGCGACATCTGTTGCTAACGAGTTTTTTTTAAGGTTAGATAATGAGTCGGAGAAGAATATTAGGAAGGAGATGTTGGAAAAGTACCGCCATATGTCATTCGTTCGTGAGAACTTTGTAGCTTACAAGAAGTTCGAGGCATTTGAAACAGCCAAAAGTTTGAGAACATTCTTGGCAAAGTCTGTTGGGACAGAAGAAAGTCGGAGAGGTTTCTGGTTATCCAATAAGATTCTCACTGACTTGCTTCCTCAGTTACCATTATTAAGGGTTCTCAGTTTGAGTGGCTTTTATATAAATGAGGTTCCAGAGTCTATTGGTACTTTGAGGCACTTGAGGTACCTTAATCTATCTCGAACCACAATCAAACATTTACCGGAAACTGTTTGTAAACTTTATAATTTACAAACATTAATCCTATGTGGTTGTGGTGAATTAACTGAGTTGCCCACCAACTTCCAAACTCTTGAAAACCTGCAGCATCTTGATGTTAGGGACACCCCGCTTTTGTTTCAGATGCTGTTAGGGATAGGCGAGTTGAAAGGCCTACATATTACTCTCTCGAAAATCATTATCGGAAGCGAAAGCGGATCTGAAGTAGCCAAAATTAGAGACTTAAAGAATCTATGTTGGAAAGTTTCCATTGCAGGCTTGGAAAAAGTGCAAAATGCAATTCATGCACATAAAGCGAACTTTTCAGAAAAGAGACTTAGCAAGTTAGCGCTTGAATGGAGTGATGAGCTATATGACTCACGTAATGAAATGCTTGAAAAAGAGGTCCTTAATGAGCTGAAGCCTTGTGATGATACGTTAATAGAACTCAAAATCAAGTCATATGGGGGATTAGAGTTTCCAAACTGGTTTGGGGATCCCTTGTTTCTTCATTTGAAGCATGTGGTAATAAGTGACTGTAAGAGATGTACATCTCTACCGCCACTTGCGCAGCTACCGTCACTTAAGGAGTTGTTTATTCAAGGCTTATCTGAGGTGGAAGTTGTGGGTTTTGAGTTATTTGGTGCAGTTTGTGCATTTCCTTCGCTTGAAATTCTGAGTTTTGACGAAATGCATGGGTGGAAGAAATGGTTAGGGGGGGTGTTTCCATGCTTGCAGCATCTTATAATAAACAATTGTCCTAATTTGGTTGAAGTCACACTTGAAGCTCTACCTTCGTTGAATGCTCTCGAAATATACAGTTGTCCTAATTTGGTTGCAGTCACATTTGAAGCATTACCTTCATTGAATGCTCTGAGTATGAGTAACTGTGATAGTGGTGTATTGAGAAGCTTGGTTGAAGTAGCTCCAGCAGTTACCAAGTTGGATATAAGAAATATCTCAGGTCTTAATGATGTGGTGTGGAGAGGTGTTATAGCGTATCTTGGTGCAATTGAAGAATTAGAGATATCAGACTGCAATGAAATAAGTTACCTGGTGAAATCAGATGCAGATGCAAGTAAGTTTCTTTTGAAGCTAAGGAAATTGGAAGTGAGGGGTTGTGATAATTTGGTGAGATTAGGAGAGAAAGAGGAGGAGGACAATTGTGATACCAACCTCCTAACATCTCTTAGGATTTTGGGAGTATGGGATTGTAACAATATGGAGCGTTGCAGTTGTCCAAATGGCATTGAGGTGTTGAGTGTCGGTAATTGTAGTTCAGTTTTAGCTGTCTTGTTTCCGAACGGAGGACAGGAGGTCAGGTCACTTGTAATCTATAATTGCAGGAAAATATTGGAAAGTGAGTGGGGAGGACAAAAGATGAACAACAACAAAAACAGAAGCAACATGCCAATGCTTGAACGTGTATATATAAGAGATTGGCCAAATCTGAAATCAGTCAATGAACTGATATGCTCGGTTCACCTCACTGAATTGACAATAGAAGATTGTGAAAGTCTTGAGTCATTTCCTGATAATTTGACATCGTTAAAGAAGCTGGTACTGAGGAATTGTCCCAAATTGAATGTTTCCTTCCTTCGTGACAATTTGACATCGTTGGAGGAAGTACTAATAAGAAATTGTCCAAGAATAGATCCTTCTTTTCCTGGTGGGATCTGGCCTCCCAATTTGCGTTCCTTAAAAATAGGGATGTTGAAGAAGCCTTTTTCAGAGTGGGGTTCACAGAATTTCCCAACCTCACTTGTGGATCTACAGTTATGGGATGAGGATGGAGTGACTAGTTGCAATCAGTTTTCTCATCTTCTTCCTTCATCTCTTACTTCTCTTCAAATATATAAGTTTAAGAATTTGGAATCAGTTTCACTGGGAATCCAACACCTCGCCTCCCTCCAACATCTAGAGTTTTTCAAATGCCCTGCTCTGAAGAAAGTATCGCATCCCCAACACCTCACCTCCCTCCAGTTTCTCAATTTTGAAGATTGTACTAGCATGATGGATCTACCAGAAATGTCATTGCCTTCACTCTTGAGCTTAGTCATCTATAATTGCCCGAATCTGAAAGAAAGATATAGTAAAGGAGGTAGATACTGGCCCCTCATCTCCCATATCCCCCGTATTTACATAGCATGAAGTTAATGCCAAGGTATATCTCTCTACCTTCGTTTATTTAAAGTTATATAATTGATTTATTTTGCTTTTCTTTTTCATACCAAAACGCTTATATATGTAATCTAAAATATATGGTTCTCTGTTTTCCTTTTGTGAAAATTGTCTATTGAATTGTTCAACTACAATACGAAACTAATGTCTGTGTTCATAGAGTATATTGGGGCAGTTGAAGAATCAAGCATAGAGTATTGTAATGAAACAAGATACCCGGTGAAATCTGATGCAGCTGTAAGTAAGATTCTGGTGAAGCTGATAAAATTGCAAGTGTCTGAATGTGAAAATTTGGTGAGTTTAAGATCATAGAAAGAGGAGAATGCTAATTGCAAGTTTAGTAGTAATTGATCTAAGTTAAAATAAAAATATAAGATTATCTACCGTGTAATTTCGGCTTGTATGATTCAAATTTAGTAGTAATTAATGTTAGGTTAATATTATTTGATTATCTAACTTTATAGTTCCAATTTGCATGATTCAAGTTTAGTAGTAATTGATTTATGGTTAAACTATCAGTTTCAATGTGTATGATTCAAGTTTAGTAGTCATTGATTTTTGAAATGACATATGAACAGAAAGAAGCGCCAAAGGAAGAGGTGGACAGAGTGATACTGGAATCAGGAGGTGTGAAATCCTTGATAGGATGTTTACACGGGATCTTGGAAATTCACAAGGCAAAAAAGCAGTCACAAAACTGATCAAACGTGAATAATAATATGAAGTCGGAGAACACACCCACGGTTTAAGGCGGAAGAGCGTGTCCAGTGCCTGACGGACTGCCGAAGAGTCATGAAGAGATGGAGGAAGAAGAGAAGGGGAAAATGCCAGACTCTCCGTTCACCAGATTGCTTAGATCAAAAGGAAGGTCCCCTGCTTTGGTACTCCCCTGCTCCTGATCATGAAGCGTAATAATTTCAAAACCGTTTAATTAGGTTTTAGGACAATATATATAGTTTTGTTTATGATTATTATGTGAGTTTTGCTTGGTGTGTATGTATATATTTTGTTGCAAGGTTTTCATGTTCATTATTTTATGCATATAGACGGTTTTGAAGTTTAAATGAGCCTCGAAACAGTGTCGACCTACAACAACTTTACTTCATCACATCCACCGCTGCCTCCGTCCAAAGTTGTGAAACAGAACCAATCAATTGTAGGGTTCAAGATCTAAAATTTATTTTTCTTAAACAGCCACTATTTTATACAATAAATAGGACAAAGGGCCCAGCAAGAAACTGGGATCCTGAAAACAAATTACAAAATAATATGATATCTCGAACGTTGAAGTCTCGCCAACTCTCTCAAACAATACATTTAAACTTTGATCTAAATTTCACCCACATGAACAAGTCCTTCTTAATGTCCACCACTCTAGAAACTCTGAAAGGGATTTTGTCGAAGATCAACATGTTACGGGCTTTCCAAATCCGCCATAATGTGGCATGAAAATTTACGGTAATGACCTTCCAGTCCCACGACCACTTGAGCTTACATTCCATCAAGTCTTTGAAGAGGGAGGCTGGATAAAAACCGGGATCTTGATGTACTATATACATAAGTTAATCTGTGCCTTGATCTGATTGAATTTGTTCGTGTTTGTATATATGATTGGATTTGTTCCACACTTTGATTAGAACCTTACCAACACTCTCTATTTCACCATAACTCCAATTGAGTCGCCCTAACGTTACCAACCTTTGCATATTATTATGTGTTTTATTTTGGCTTTGGTTATCCACACACCCCCTCAATTTATCCACACATCCCCTAACCATATACACCCCTCATTGCCCTATACGCCTGAAAATGGACCCACCTGATAAGCCCCTCATTGCCCTATACGTTTACTTTTTTGTTACTTTTTTCACACATCCTATTAATTGTCAATGATTGGGTGTCAGCCAATGATTTTGTGTGGAATAAATTTGAAGGGTATGGAGGGTTTTCAAGTGGGTGAAATATTATTTAAAAAAAACTTTATATATTTTTTTAAATTGTTGTTAAAATAAAAAAAATATAAACATTTATATTTATTATTGTTTATTGTTATAAAAGGAAGGTATATAAATGTCATTTTTTTATTTAATATATTTCGAAAAATGGCAACATTTTTATTTATTAATTATTATTATAAAACGTCAACATTTTTCTTAATTAGTATTAGAAAACTTCTAAATTTTTTTATCAAGTGTTAGTATAAACGTCAACATTTTTTTAATTAGTATTATAAAACGTCAACATTTTTTTTAATTAGTATTATAAAACTTCTACATTTTTTATCAAGTGTTAGTATAAAACGTCAACATTTTTTTTAATTAGTATTATAAAACTTCTACATTTTTTTTATCAAGTGTTATTATAAAACGTCAAATTCTCTATAATCTATAACGCAAGAAGAAACGTAAATACAAAATGTAAGTGAACATTGTTTGATAAAATAACACAAAACACAACACTTTCATACAAAATGTAATACAATACATAGCCGAAACCCTAAACCCTACACAATAAATCGCTAACTATTACATATTATTACTTAGATTCACATGCTTGTTTCAAAGCCGGTCCAGTTTCTCCGAAGCTGTTTTTTCTCAGTTTGACTTCAAAGCGTTGTTAACTACCAAAAGAATGCATACACAAATAGTTCTAGTGGACGAAGCAAAGAGACGGTTGTGTATCTGAATCAGGTTCTCAAACAAACCGTGAAATCGAACAGTTTCTTCGTAGATTCCGTCCGGTTTAAAAGCCGGTTCAGACGCGTGATGGTATATGGTGGTCACGGAACTACCGGGCGTCGGTAGATGCCGGTGACGGAACTATCGCGCGTCGGTAGATGCTATCAAGAGTGCACCCGGAATCGACAATATGAGAGTTCCGTGCTATTTGCACGGTAACATCTGACAATGTCAGAGTTCCGGATGCCTTGGCAATTGATGTTGGATGATGCATCCCCCACCGCCAAGCACCTCACCCTAGACCGACGTCCAGGCACATGAATCTGAAATATGAGCTCAGGTACTCGTTTGAATCTGAAATATGAACGCAGTGCACTTCTCCATAAGAATTACGTTTCCACCACCGTCAAAACACCGACTTTCGATATCCTGTTAAAAAACATAGAATTATAGTGTTAGACTAGATATTAGAAATTATATTGTAAAATAAAATAAACCACCAACACCACCACCATAGCCGACCACCCACTACCACCACAGCCGAACACCAACACCAGTCGGCCGCCCACCACCACCCACCACCTTCCACCGACAACCTAACCACCACCAAAACCACCATCCCAACTACCACAACACACCACCACCACCACTACAACTTACCACCGTCAACCACCTCAATAACCACCACAGCCTACCACCCACAACACAACACAACACCACCTCACCACCGTCAACCACCACAACCCACCACCAGAACCCACCACCTCACCACCGTCAACCTTAACAAACCAACAACACAACCCACCACCCACAAACACCACAGGCTACCACCCACAACACAACACCACCACAGCCACCACCGTCAACCACCACAACCCACCACCTCAACCACCTCAACCACCACAACCCACCACCTCACTACCGTCAATCTTAACAAACCAACACCACAGCCCACCACCCACAAACACCACATGCTACCACCGACTACACAACACCACCGTCAACCACCACCTAACCACCCACAAACACCACAGCCCACCACCCACAAAACAACACAAGCACAACCACAACCGTCAACCACAAAAACCCACCACCCCAACACCAATATACCCGACCAAAATAAACCATAAAAATCAGAGAAAAATGAAAATTCAACATAAAAATACGGAATACGAACTAACCTTAAATACTCCGAGCGTATGAAGAGATACGAGAGCGATAACAATACGAGAGACAAAGAATCCGTGCGTGTGTGTGTACTTCCGGATCTTCATAGTGTGGTCCAACGTTGGACTCGTGTGGTCCAAGACCTTTTTGGGTATATAGTTCGTCAAAGAGCAGGCTTGTTGCTAAATAAGTCAAACAAAACGAATATATATGACCCTCAATGATCTATATAACGCGTATGTATTTAATTTTAGAAAAAGTTGTCAGTCTATACCGCCCTCATTGATCTATAAGGGGCGTATGAATTTACTTTTTTCTGAAAAGCTATCAGTGTATACGATCGTATAGGTCAATGTGAGGCATATACACCACCTAACTTTTTGTTATACGGACCTCATAGCACTATGTGAGGCATATGTATTTACTTTTTCTGAAAAAGTGGTTAGATCTTGTACTTTATACACATCTCATTGTGCTATGAGCGGCGTATTGAGTCTTTTTTTTAAACAAATACTATTACGTACGAGAAAGTGTAATCCATATCCATCTTGACATTCACAATGGTTATTTGTAGATGTGGAAGGCAAGCTGGGATAAAAACATCTTGGACGGATATGAATCCCGGGCGTCAATTTTACACCTGCTCTCAATTGGTATGTACTTTAAGCACTACTACTTCCATCCCATTAAAATTGTCATATTTTGAATTTTCAAAATATGACACTTTTAATGGGACGTATTTTTTACACTTAGAAACACTCATTCGCCTTCGGTTTCAGCGTTCTCGGTGCAAATTCTTTGCGTGGATCGACCCTCCCATGTGTCCTCGGGCAGTTCAAGTCATCCGAGGTTTGCTGGATACGAAAGCGGTACTTGAAGACTAAGTCAAGTATTTGAAAGAGGAGGTTCGAATGTATAAAGAGCAAGTAGCAGAAATGGAAAATAAAAATTCAAGGGTCGTTCGTAAGAGGGACACCCGTTTGATAATCTGTTGGATTTTGTTTTTTTTGTCCGTATTTGTATTTGTCGTTAGCCGTATTTAAGTTTATGCAACTTATAATAATAAAACATATGCACATTTAAAAAAACGATGTTATATCTAGTCCCGGCAAACGGGTCGGGCCGGGGGCCGGGTAGGGTTTTTGACCCATGACGATATTTTATGAAATGAATTTTGTGTATTATAAAATGTCAAATTTTTTATTTATCAATTATTATTATGTCTTTAGTTATTTTTCACTTGTCATTTATTAACCATAACGCAATAAATACACGAAACATCATTTTATATTAATACACAAAACATGTCATTTTAATACAAAATGTAACGACTAAACCCTGAAACCTAAACCCTAAATCGCTAACTGTTACATATTATTAAATTCTTGCAAACTGTATCGGTTATTCAGATCTCTATTCGGTCACCATATTGTTGCTATCAAGTTTAAGGATGCGTTCCACGGTAAACGTGCTTTCCGCTTCCCCATTACCACATGAAGAACCTCCGACTTGATCTAGCGCTCCCTCGTTGTAGAAGAATTCTCAGTAACCGGTTCCACAGCATGAAGAACCAATCCATATAGAAGGAGTTCTCCCTCGAGGTTGCTGACGCAGAAGCATTGTAGTTGGTAGAGGTTCTAGGACATTCCAGTTAACCCTCATAGTCACCGGTAAATATCTAATTCCACCGTCACAGATTGTGAGTGCAGAAGCATTGTCGTTGGTGGACGTTCCGGTGCATGAATCTGGAATACGAACGCAGTTAAGCGTTTGAATCTGAAATACGAACGCAGTGTACTTCTCCATAAGGATTACGCTACCACCACCGTCAAAACACCGACTTTCGATATCCTGTTAATAAAACATACAATTATAGCATTAGACCCGACATCCGAAAATATATTGTTAAAAATAATAAATATAATAATAAAAATAACATATGCACATTTAAAAAAAAAGATGATATAAGTCTAGACCCGACAAACGTGTCGGGCCGGGAGTCGAGTAGGGTTACGCTACCACCACCACCACCACAACCACCACCACCACAGCCGTCAATCACCACCACAACCACCACCACCACCACAGCCGTCAACCACCACCACCACCACCACAGCCGTCAATCACCGCCACCACCACAACCATAACCACTACCACCACCAACACCACAACCACCACCACCACAGCCGTCAATCACCACCACCACAACCACCACCACAACCACCACCACCACCACCATAGCCGTCAATCACCACCACCACCACCACAGCCGTCAATCACCATCGTCGTCATTCCCCCACCACAGTCAATCCCCCACCTTCGTCAATCCCCACCGCCACCAATCCCCAACCGTCGTCAATCCCCCACCGTCGTCAAACCCAAGACCACCACAAACGGCGGAAATAAAACCAAAAAATAAAAAAAAAGGTTGAAGATTAAGCATTAAAATTTGGAATACAAACTAACCGTCATCGTGTGGTCCAGAGTTTGTCTTATGAAAATCGTGTGGTCCAGAGCGTTTGTTGTGTTCTTGGTGTTTTAGTGTGTGAGTTTTCAAATTTTAGATCTAGTTTACCCCTTTATTGAAGTTGGGAAAGTGTTTGTGTTCAATGAGAGCCGTATGGTTCAATGAGCACCTTATAGGATATAATATAACCAATCTATCAGCTCCTGTACAGGAGGATAAACAGGTTAAGGCTTGTGTGTTCTATGCGAAATGTGCGAGTTCGAAACCCTGGGGAGGCCGATCCGATATAGAAGGACCCCTCCCTTTTTTATTTGTGTAATTCTACTTTTTCAAATCCAAGAGTATAAAGGATATACTATAACTAGTTTATCAGCTCCTGTACAGGAGGATAAACTGGTTAAGGCTTGTGTGTTCTATGAGAAATGTGCGAGTTCGAAACCCTGGGGAGGCCGGTCCGATACAGAAGGACCCCTCCCTTTTTTATTTGTATAATTCTAATTTTTCAAATCCAGTCCTTGAGGTTTATTTTGCACAAGAACAGTCACTACTCAGTTATTAAAAACTGACTGTAATTCTAATTTTTCAAATCCAGTCCCTGAAATTCTTATAACCGTTTATACCCCTTCTGCACATGCTTAGCATTTTAAAAAAAGACCAATATACCCCTTCGTTATAAGAATCCCAATACCTATGGAACCCGGATTGAACAAGCAATGAACCTTATAAACATGACAATACAGCTGTAAAATCCAAAAAAACCAACATAGATGCTGATAAAATATTAAACATGTTACCATCCATACATGCTGATAAAAGATTAAACGTTTATACAAAAACAACCAGGCATACAACTAAACATAAATAACAAAAGTGGAATAAATATTTGTTCGTACAACCACATTAAACCCAAAATACAACAAAACGAAACAGATAAATACTACTCCTAAGCCATTTCCTCGTCACTGTCATCAGAACCACTATCATAACATGTCAACTGCATCTGCGTGTCAGACGGGTCTGCCTGCGTGCAGGACGGGCCTGCCTGCGTGCCGAAAGGGCCTGCCTGCGTGCTGGACGGGCCGGCTTCCGAGCCGGACCCCGAATACACTCGTGGTTGTGGCGGGTCTCAAACCGGCAACCCTGCCTCGGTACGCCTATCAGCCTCGCTAGCCATCATCCACTCCATCATATCCTCCATCCAGTCCATCCGCCGATCCTGTAGCGCCAACCTCCCCATCACAGCCGTCTGACCCGCCACAAGCCTCTCGAGGAGACGCTGAGTGGACTGAGGCAACCTCACCGCATGATAGACGCACCGAGGATGCTGTGGCGGCTCCTGCGGATGCCCCTGCTCTACCTCAGGCTCGACGTCACCCTCTCCATTAGGCTCGTCAACAACATGAGGCATATCCACCTCCGCAGCCTCCAGCAGATGTTGATGTACTAACGGCTGGGCTAAGAAAATCTGATCGTTCAAACCGACTAACCGATAACCAATGCCCAGAAAGTTCACCGCCATTTCTGATGATGTTTTGCTAAGGATGGGTATTGTGAATCCTTGTTTCTGGATTATCTTGAACTGGAATATTTGTACCCAGATTGTTGAGATTGAGATCAACAACCAATTGAATACCCGGAACTGGCAAAGAAGATGATGCAGTAGCTTCAGCTGTTTTGGGGTTATCAACTAGAGTTGTAGCTTCCGAAGTACCTTGTACAACTGTTGTGGGAGCTTCTTGATCTGCATCTAGAAATTCTTCATCCTCTGAAGATTCGTTTAGTTCGGTTGCATCATGAAAATCCTCATTGTCGAGAGCATTATTGTTCACTGAAGATGGTTCTTGATTGACAATAATTGGACGAACCAACGGTGAATCTGTTGCGTTGTCACTCTCGAAAAACATCCTTGCCGCAGCATTTTCTTTGACTTCTTGAATATTGATCGAATTGAAAAAGTCATCGTACTCAAACATCCATGGTTGACCTGGATTTTTGACTGCCAATGTGTGCCTTTGTACTCTGACCTCAGACCATTCCTCAACCCTTTTAGTCTCTAGATTCTAGACTCTTAAGTTCGGGGTGGCATAACCAAGAAAGTGACCTTCAATAGCTTTTGCCCCAAACTTTCCATTAGGATCGATCATTGTGCAAGGCGCTCCAAACGGTTCAAGATATGACAAATCTGGTTTCCGTTTGTGAAGAAGCTCAAAGCAGGTCTTGTTTGTCTTTTGACTGTAAGGACTCGATTCATCGCGTAACATACGGAGGCCACAGCTTCACTCCAGAATGGAATGGGCAACTGCGACTTTACCAACATACTCCTAGCAGTCTCGATCAATGTACGGTTTTTACGTTCAGCGACGCCATTCTGTTGAGGAGTGTAGCTTGCACTGAATTCATGAACAATACCTTTTGATGTGCAAAACTCCGCCATAGCATGATTTTTAAATTCTGTACCATTATCGATGCGTATCCGTCTAACCTTCAACTTATACAAATTCTCAACCTGAATGATCAAGTTTTTGATAATATCGAAAGTTTCACTCTTGTGAGCCATAAACGCCACCCAAGAAAATCTTGAATAATCATCAGTTATCACGAGGCAGTATTGATCATTCCTGATGCTTTTGTGCTTGACAGGACCAAACAAATCCTTGTGCAAACGTTCAAGAGGAACTGCCACCTTGTTGATTTTCTTTGTCGGATGCCGCTTCTTAGTTTGCTTTCCTTTTTGGCATGAAACACAGACGTCTTGAAGATGGAAATTTTTAAGAAGAACACCATTCACTAATTCATTCGATACCAAATGATTCATTTTTCGTAAGTGAATGTGACCCATACGTCTGTGCCAAGAGATAGAGTCTTTTTCAGTGGCTTTTGTAATGAAACAAGTTGCTTGTGCAGTCGTTGTTATTGCTTGGCTCATATCAAGGACATATAAATCATTTATCCTTGGAGCTGATAAGAGAATTCATTCTTTTGGAATCTTGAAGAACAAATCTAGACAAGAACATGAAAATCTATTCAAACACAAGAAAATTAACTTGGTTTAAACAAGGAATCGAGCCAATGCTCTGATACCAATTGTAGGTCCACCCAGAGGATCGAGTCAACCTCTATTCCATGTTTTCCAACGAACCCAAGAGTGCGGAACCCAAACGGGTAAGTTAAACCAAGTTCGAACACGTAAGACACAAGATTCAACGATTAACACTCAATGTATTAATACTATGAACGGTTACAATACAATGATTACAAGATCTCCCTGTAAACTCTCAGTGTGTTCTCTCAATGAAATCTATTCAGACTTCTCCAATGTGTTATGTCTACTGTCTGTGTTTATATAGTAAAGGTAACGACGAAATCCTATTGCCGACGAACTCTCATCGACGAACATCCATCATCACAACGAAATCCATAGATTTCGTCACATGGGGTCTTCGTCACATGTGATTTCGTCACATGTGACTTCTTCACATGTTGGGCCTGGGGTTTGGGCTTCGTGTTGTTGGGCTTCTTCAATGGTCCAAACAACAAACAGTTTAAACACAGAACCATAACAATATGCATACCGCACACACGCCATAGCATTTACATTGTGCGTTACATAGTAAATAACATACCGAGTCAAGACAGGATGATATCTTGACTACGGCCTTCACTTCGTAGCCGAGTCGAACCGAGCCGAGCCGTATCCACACAATATGTATCAACACTGACGACATTGACATATGTCGTCGACGCCCTTGACTGTTCAAGTGTTGATACTCACTTGGGAACAAAGTTGAAGTTGACCTAGCCAAAGTCAACCCATGAGTCAACATCAGAAGATTGAGCGAAAGATTGTCGGGTGAATTTAAGATATGAAGGAACGTAACTTGTGGTTGAAGAAATATACTTTGCCTGGACAAAATATATTTAAACATATAGTTTTCTTGGTTAAGTGATAGTTTTAGTGAGTTTTTATCTCTAGGAACTTAAAGTGTAATTAGCCTAATTATGTTTATGCTATAAATAGTAAGAGAGATTAGGGTTTTGGGTAACACAAACATTAGGAAATTTTGGGGGTTCATTGTAACATCTTATGCAAAATCTATTTTGGGGGTTTTATTCAATATTCTTTGTGTGTTCATTGTATTCTTCATATTTATCACATATTTTGGTGGTCTAATCATCAAACCGATTGATGTTTTAGATCAAAATCTTGATTGAAAACATCACTAGCATTCCTTCTTCACAAAAGGAATTGAACTCATGGGAATAAAATTCCCCTCCGCGATTAATACGTAAAGTCTTCAAAAACAACCCAGATTCAAGCTCGACCCTTGCTTTGAAAACCTTAAACTTTGTAAAACCTTAAACTTTGTAAAACCTTCAGCTTTTTTATTAAGAAAGAAGATCCAAATCATACGTGTGAAATCATATGTTAGCATAAAAAAATACCGGTTACCTCCAAGCAATTGCATGGGCATTGGTCCACCAAAATCTGCATGAACCAACTCTAGATCTTAAGAAGACCTCCATTCATGAAAAGGAAATGACCGCCTTTGTTGCTTTCCATGCATGCACCCTTAACATAAAGCAAGTGATCAAATAGGAGGTAAGCTAGAGACCATAACTTTGTTGCTCAATACTCGAAGGCCATTCTCATGTAGATGACCATAAGAAAGATGCCATAGTGTAGGATCAACAAGCTCAATAGTAACTAGAGTCATATTCATTTTGTGAGTAACTTTCAAAGGAAAAAAAATTGTTTGCAGCCATTGTAACTTTACGCACTTGTTTCCCTTACTCTGTGTGTGTAATAATGCACACCTCATCATCAATAATAAGGAATATCCTACCCTCATTTACTGGCCAAAACTAAGTAAATTGTAACCGAGGAAATGAGAGAACTGAACCTGAGAAAGTGTCTTGCTTTTTCCTGGTGCAACATCTACTTTAATAGTGGCCTGGCCTTTAATGTTAATGCTCTTCCCATTCCCTATCATCAAATTAGCTTTATTTGTATCATCAAAAACTTGAAACAGTGCATGTTGCCTCGTCATGTGGTTTGAACAACCACTATCTAAGAACCATACTTTGCTTCCACAATTTTCACTATGAGCCATGCACAACTGATTAGCCCCATCTTTCAAACCATCTTTAATCTCATCCTTACCTATGGTTATGAACAACTGGCCATATTCTTCCCTGGGATTGTTGTCATTTAGAGCTGCACCTGATTGTAGTTCAGCCCAACAATCCGTCCTAACATGTCCATACATGTTGCAATTGTAGCATTGTATACTACTTCATCCTCTGCCACCAAAACAATCGTGCCCACAACCTCGTCCTCGAATAAGACCACTTCCTCTAACACAAGCGGGTAAATGATATTCTTCAACTTCTGCCGGAAACAATTATGTAGATGCTGATGTGGCACACATGGCTGTAGCGACCACAATTGTCGTCGCTAAAACCAAAAAAGACGCCGCTAGTGGCTTTAGTGTCGACTTTAGAGGCCTTTAAGTCGTCGCTATTGCGTGGATTCTCTGTAGTGTGTATAGATATGTACATAATTTTCACAGAATTGGTTTGTTAATTATTATTTTTGTTAGCTTTAAAAATGTAATGGAAAAGTTGACATATATATCTTTCTATTTTTTTAACAGGGCAAACAGAATCAATCCCGAGCACTCTCCGGGCACCCACTGGACAAACGGAGTACTCCGAGAGTAACCTGAGTCCACCACCAATTCTGGGGAAGGGTTGTTGGATTTTAATAATCGTAAGTTTTACCAGTTGGCCAATAATCCCAACTTTAAAAATTCCCTCCAATAATCCCAACTTGTAAAAGTTTGGCCGCCATTGATTCTTTTCAAACATATAAGAATTTGGTCTCCTCAATATATTCAATTACACCTAGAGACTCCTTAATTGATTTAAGTGCACCTATGTTAGAAAAGGATAAATGGCGGCCAAACTTTTACAAGTTGGGATTATTGGATGGAATTTTTAAAGTTGGGATTATTATCGGCCAACTGGTGAAACTTAGGATTATTAAAATCCAATAACCCTCTAGGGAAAACCCGTAACCCACCCGCCCGTAGGCACGACGATGAAATTACCGGTAAACGGTGAAATTATCTTTCTTTTAAGCTCTTATTTTTTGGTATAATCAAATTTTTAGCTTTCAAAAGTTAATGATAAGGTGTAGAAATTGTTGGATCATGTCGCAGCCCACGATCCCTGCCCCGAGAGCGGGCGGCCACGAGACACAGAGCCGGTGGAATTGGTGTTTATTAATTTGGCAGCGGAATTTAAAACACCAAAGCTTTATAATAAATAAATGGGATAAAACCCAAGTTTCCATTACCATACATTTATAGGGATAAACCTTAATTTATTGAAAACAAAATGTTCTTTTTATTTAGGTAAATTTTAAAGCCACATCTATAAGTCTTCAGTGCTCTCCAGCTGGTTTCTATTAGCTTCACATTAACATACCTGAAATGCGTTTTAAAAAGATTTTATCCGTAGGAAATTCTGGCGAGTGCATCCCAGTTTAATCAAAACAATTTTATAACTTTACAGTATTAAGATTTACAATGTTTATATCTATCCAGTTATTCAATACAGCATTGCTACTGGGCAACCTTTCTCCCCCGTGCTTGCGGTTGATGTGTGTCGTGAAGAACATGCAAAACCCAACTAAGCTATATAGATAGGAAAAGTCGAATATCGAACCAGGGGAGGATTGTGGAGAGTGTGTAACGTTAAGTATTTATCAACAACTATAAAAATAAACTGATGATTGTTTGATTTGTGGATTAACTAAATTACGAATTAAGAACTTGAGGTTTTAAAAAATAGGAAAACCATGACAAGGGACTAGTTTAGTCTACTACCGGTAAGGAACCCATTAGTGATTGAAACCTTGGGTTTTCATGTCTAATTAGCTTACTTAAGGCGATGAAATTTTTTTAAAATTTCCAATTTTCATCGATTTCAATTATTTTCAATCTCTTCAAGCTTTATCCACGAATCCCTTCCCTGGCTCCCACATCCCCACACTTGGGTGACATTGTCCCCAATGTATAGTACTTTTAAAACTAGCCCGGGAATACCAACCAAACAAACCAATAAGTGGCTAACTCCTAACACAACTAAATAAAACACATTCCCTAAGCGAAACAAAGTTTCACACCACCAAATACACGAAACAAATAAAGCGCATGATAGATAAACACATGCACCTGATCAGAACACAAGTGAGTGTTTGTATTGGTGTAGCTGCTGCGATCTAACTAGAACATACGCCCTCATAGATTCTTTGAAATCTCACCGGGGATGTTGCCAAACATCCCCACACTTGATTCATTGCATCCGTGAAGATAGAATCGAAGGAACCTGTCAAAACACAAACACACCAAAACGAGACCAAAACAAAGAACAAACTCTACATCCTCGGGTTGCCTCCCGAGAGCGCTAAGTTTATAGGTCCTCAGCCAGACCGTACCTAATATGCGCTACGCTGGTCTTAGTGCACATTTACCCCTTGTATTTCCCATGAACGCACGGTACCTGACATCACTGATCCAGCGGGGTCTAATTTTTTGAAAATGTCCACTGCCGCACTGCAGTCCGGCCTCAATCCACACTTTCCTATCGAGTTCCCAACATACATTCGGTAGTTAACTCTCCACAAACGTTTCTTTTAACTCAATATCAGCAGATAAGTTGGATTATTGCACAACCACTTTATGATAATCCGTCTGATGTCCTTCACCGTCACCTTCCTCATCTCTATACGTGCATCCCCACACTTATTTTTTGGAATGTTTTCTTTCATCTCATCACCTTCAACAATTTTCTCCACATCTGACTGTTCAGCAATTGAGAGAATCAGCGGTATTAACTTCCACAACCTCGTCCCCTACTTGAGAAGGAGACATCTGTAGAGATACCCATCTATCCCTGGCTTGGTATTTTTCCATTGGAGTCATTCTTGGCCCATCATCCTTCACTACAGCCATCAAAAGATCACACTTCTGAATCCACATCTCCAACTGGTCCTCTATTGACAGGTCAGGTTTTGCCAATTCCTCTTCAACGTATGCCAGGTCTCTTTGTCTTATATATTCGACAAGACTTCCAAATTGGGGTGATTGATAGTAACTATGTGACTGGGGTACACATTCAGACTCACCTTGGTCAACTATATACTGGGTATGATAGGCATCCTGATATATAGTGTACCGGATGGTCTTCATAAGAAAGTCGAGAGTATTCATCATAACAATGGTCATACTCCTCTTGGTAACTCACGCTTTGTACCATCCCCGGATCATAGCTACTCTTATCCCATGTATGCTCATCATAACAATAATCCGTATCCGATTGGTAATCATATGCAACTCGCAACGAATAAGAATAAGAATAGTATGGGTGGACATGATCATTAGAATAAAAATCCAACTCATTTGTTATCATCTGTTCTTCTTCATGCTTGTATTGTGCCTCCCAACAGTTAATTCCCGGATGCAGCGGATTCTTGCAAAGTATACATGTAGAGTACTCAGGAAATCTTCTTCTTAAATAACTTGCCATCCTACAGAAACACAGAAACACAAGCACCAATCACAAATCTAAACAAAACAAAACAAAGCTGATACTATTTTTGTTTTTTTTAACTAAAACTTAACACTAAACACTTTGGCACGCCTTCCCGGCAACGGTGTCATTTTGATGTCTGTCATGAAGAACATGCAAAAACCAACTAAACTATGTAGATAGGATAAGTCGGATATCGGACCAGAAGAGGATTGTGGAAAGTGTGTAACATTAAGTATTTATCAACAACGATAAAAATAAACTTATGATTGTTTGATTTGTGAATTAACTAAATTACGAATTAAGAACTTGAGGTTTTAAAAAATAGGAAAAAGAAAGGTTCCTCGAGATTTTAGGTTTTACAGTTAGATTCAATTATGTGTTTAATCAAAACATTCACATAGACATAAATGTTTAACCTAATTAACCAATTGTGATGATCAAAGACTAAGTACTCCGGTTAATACATAACGGGAGGTTATCATATGGTCATCAATTACATTTACTAACCCTAACCCCATGTCAAATATATCCCAATTACAAGAACTCTCGGGAATCGAATGCTTAAGAATTAAGGATAAATAAATGCAACCACTTACAATCAATCAATTAAATCCATCGTGAAAAGCATCGAATGCTTAGATCACCAAGTTACAATGATTAGAAACACATAAAAGTACCTAATTACACAAACCCTCCATCCGGAGGAAACCCAAGAAGTTTAGCCGCTCATCTAGCAAACAAGATCGACAAAAGTTTGAATTGATGACGAACTCATGATCCGATTGATGATTTAGTGAAGAATCTTGATGAATCGGATGAAAAAAAACCTTGAACTTTGAAGCCCTAGAGAGCCTTAGATCGTCCTTAGGTTATGAGATATTGATTAGAGACCTTAGCAAACCCTAATATACCCTAAAGGGTCTAATTTGCGCATCTTTTCGTCAACAAAACCGTAAGCTATGCCCTGGGACCGTAACTTACGGTTCAGGAGTTCTGTTTCACCTAACCGTAACCTACGGTTGAGAATCCGTAAGTTACGGTTGCCACATTCCGTCAACATTTAACATTCCAACCCCCAACCGTAAGCTACGGTTGAAGAACCGTGAACTACGGTCGGGTTCTAAGCATCCTTCCTCCTCACATGTACAACTTTCTCAGAATGAAAGAATGGCCTCTCGACTTGATTTCTTCATATTTCTCACATCTCTAAGCATAATACAACTTCCCATTAAGTAATAAATACCCCCTAGACTTCGTTCTTTCTCAATTCTTGCACTCTCAAGCCACTTCATTAACCGAACACGCTCTGAATCCAAACCAAGAGCTGCAATGGCCATTCCAACGCGTTCCACTTCATCTTTAACCACCATAACTCCTCCGAATTACATGTTTAACCTGCAAATAAATGAATACACTTAGTTATCTCATTGCACGCAAGTAAACACATAAAATGCATACAAAATGCATGAAATAAGCACTTTAAAGCTCGGGTTTCACCCTCTCCATCACATCCCCACACTTACCTTTAATTGTCCTCAAGCAAACCAATTTAGAACTACTCACCACAGTGACAACACTTCCAAATCCCTTAACAGATTCAACATGTTAAGTTCCCAAGTCATACCCGTCCCATAGACTAACACATTCGAGATTGACAGTCTGACATGCAAATCTAAGACTAACATGTTTACAATTCAAACACATGCTACACGCCCCTCACAATGTACTCTCTTCTCGGGTTAATATCTGAACTAGCGTGTAATGTGCTAGTATATAAACACTCAATAAGCAAACATGAAATCCTGCAATCATAAGCTTGTATGACAATCACACCTCCACTGTATCATCTAACATGGTATATATCAAAAGGACTTTCGGGTTTTGGGCTTAGGCTAAGGTAGGAAATTTTTAGGTTTCTTTTTATTTTTTCTATGTATGGCTCACAAACAATCAACCAAACCGTGATAACTTTATTCAAACACAACGACTCATACTTTTGGGTTGGTTTCTACCCAAACAAAACAAGCATTATTCACAAAACTCTCTTTTTATTGTTTGCCCTTTTTTTCTTTTATATATTTTTCTTTTTCTTCTTTTTTTTTCTTTCAAAACTCATAACATTGTCATTCATGGTTGGTCTTACACAATTCATATCGGGTGGACAAAAGAAAGGTAAATAGGCTCAACGAGGCTACTAAGGGAAGTGGTGGTAACATAACAAACATAAATACGAGGGGTGTAATGAGAAATCCTAATGCCTTTATCATATACGTGCACATTTCAAATCCACAATCTCAGCTTGTATCAAATCACACAAGTTCTAACACAAAATAACATGTGGCCTGCACTAAACAAACGAATTCATAATATAAATCATTCTATCAATTCTACAGGCTCAAGATCTCACCAAGAAAGGGTAAAAAGGGATACCGACATGTAGCATATGCAATTTAAAACATGTTACCCCTAGACAGACATCTCTTTTCAACTCATTTTCTAAACCTATGCCAGACATACTCTCATGAAACTTAAAGGGACAACCATGACAAGGGACTAGTTTAGTCTACTACCGGTAAGAAACCCATTAGTGATTGAAACCTTAGGTTTTCATGTCTAATTAGCTTACTTAAGGCGATGAATTTTTTTAAAAAAATTTAAAATTTCCAATTTTTTCAATTTTCATCGATTTCAATTATTTTCAATCTCTTCAAGCTTTATCCACGAATCCCTTCCCGGGCTCCCACACCCCACACTTGGGTGACATTGTCCCCAATGTATAGTACTTTTAAAACTAGCCCGGGAATACCAACTAAACAAACCAATAAGTGGCTAACTCCTAACACAACTAAATAAAACACATTCCCTAAGCGAAACAAAGTTTCACACCACCAAATACACGAAACAAATAAAACGCAGGATAGATAAACACATGCACCTGATCAGAACACAAGTGAGTGTTTGTATTGGTGTAGCTGCTGTGATCTAACCGAAACATACGCGCTCGTAGATTCTTTGAAATCTCACCGGGGATGTTGCCAAATATCCCCACACTTGATTCATTGCATCCGTGAAGATAGAATCGTAGGAACCTGTAAAAACACAAACACACCAAAACGAGACCAAAACAAAGAACAAACTCTACATCCTCGGGTTGCCTCCCGAGAGCGCTAAGTTTAAAGGTCTTCAGCCAGACCGTACCTGATATGCGCTATGGTGGTCTCAGTGCACATTTACCCCTTGTATTTCCCATGAACGCAAGGTACCTGACATCACTGCTCCAGTAGGGTCTAATTTTTATCAAGATGTCCACCGCCGCACTGTAGTCCGGCCTCAATCCACACTTTTCTATCGAGTTCCCAACATACACTCGGTAGTTAACTCTTCACAAGCGATTCTTTTTACTTAATATCAGTAGATAAATTGGATTATTGCACAACCACTTTATGTTAATCCGTCCGATGTCCTTCACCGTTACCTTCTCATCTCTATACGTGCATGCCCACACTTATTTTTTGGAATGTCTTCTTTCATCTCATCACCTTCAACAATTTTCTCCACATCTGACTGTTCAGAAATTGAGAGAATCAGCGGTGTGGTATTAACTTCCACAACCTTGTCCCCTACTTGAGAAGGAGACATCTGTAGAGATACCCATCTATCCCTGGCTTGGCGTTTTTCCATTGGAGTCATTCTTGGCCCATCATCCTTCACTGCATCCATTAAAAGATCATACTTCTGAATCCACATCTCCAACTGGTCCTCTATTGACAGGTCAGGTTTCACCAATTCCTCTTCAACGTATGACAGGTCTCTTTGTCTCATATATTCGACAAGACTTCCAAATTGGGGTGATAGATGGTAACTATGTGATTGGGGTACACATTCAGACTCACCCTGATCAACTGTTTCCTGGGTATGATAGGCATCCTGATAGTGTACCGGATGGTCTTCATAAGAAAGTCGAGAGTATTCAGCGTAACAATGGTCATACTCCTCTTGGTAACTCACGCTTTGTACCATCCCCAGATCATAGCTACTCTCATCCCATGTATGCTCATCATAACAATTGTAACACCCGAAAACGAGATTGGTGATTGAACCACGTTAATAATAATGAACAGGTAAAATACCGCTAGTGGTAAAATTAACCCGGTGAATATTAGGATTTAAACAAATAATCCTAATATTATTTAAAAAGAAGTATAAAAGCTTTGTGAAAAGTAAGTTTACAAGAAGCCCGAGTTAACAGGACTTAAAATAAAACGAGTTATAACTCCCGGAACCCACTAAATAACTAGGAATATCAACCTAGTTAGTTAAGTGTTTTAAAATAATGAAGGAACTTGATGTAGTAACCTTTATAAACCTGGGTAAAGTTGAGGGACTAAAACGGTTAAAATGTGAAATGGGTTTTTATTAATTAAAACTAAAAACACCAAAACACACACCTTTGTGTGTGTTCTGGTCGCACAAAACACAAGAGCCAAGAAGGGCTCTCAAGCTCAAACCATAATCAACATAATTTCATCAAATTGAAGGGGCAAATCAAGTCCAAATCAAAATCTAAGCTCAAATTAGTGATCACCTCCATAAAGGGATCATAAGGTATGCCAAATTTCATTATTTAGTTCCATCTTGAATTTTTGGTGAACATATGAAAACGAAAATTTGGCTTGCATGATTGAAGTTTGGATGAAATTAGGATGGAATCATGTCTAGGAGCAAACCCTAGTCAATAATTTGTTGAATTAGTGCTTATTGATATGAGATCCATAACCATCCATTTATGTGTTAAATGGGTTTTGTAGAAAGATGATGAACACTAGAATTATGATTATCAATCTAGTGTTATTTGAGCTCCATGAAATAAGTCTAGGTGTTGATGTATAAACTAGACATTTGAATTTGTGAAAAATGCTTAAAATTGGCTAAATAACTAGTCATGAAACTTGGTTAATGATTTTGTAAAATTATGCCCTTTAGGTGTTTGTTGAAATGCATAAAAGAAAACTAGATGTTGAAATTTTGAGTAAAAACGCATATTTGAATGTTATGGTGAATTATGTGTTATATGAAATAATAGGAGTTCTAAACAAGTCGTTGATTGAACTCTATAGGCAAAGGAATTGAATCTTCAAGCGGAATACTTTTGGGGATATATGGCTCAATCGGTTATATTAATACAAATGAATCAAAATGGTATATATATATCAAAGTATTTCAGGTTTTTGAAATCAAATGAAATACTTTAATATAAATCAAACATTATGATTATGTCCGCAAACATGAATCTGTTTGCTACAATTAATTATGTTACTATATTTATATGTATTTATTTATTATAGTTGTAGCAATTAAGTTCAAATATATGAACTATATTTGTTATAAATACATATAACATTCAAATTGTATCTTAAATATATATAATTATGTCACTGTATTAAACAATAAAAGGTTTAAGAATTATATAAGTCCTTTCAACTTATCTTTTAACTAATTAGGTTGCGTTATCTATATCTATTAAACCAATGTTTAATAGTTGCTATATATAAGTATATATATATAATTACCAAACATCATGCTGTTATATAACACATATATAACGGATTTGGCATTTCAACTCATTTTATATATATAATTGTTGGTATAGACAATATATATGTTATACTCATTAAATTAGGTTTACAATCTTATAATAGGTTCATTTGAACTATTTAACAACCCAAATTATATATAAATTACCAACTTATATATATATTTGCGTTTAAATTGTATATGCTTTTGTAGCCAGTCTTGATACAGGGAATATTACATATATTTTCTTTATATAGGTGCATATAAAGTGAGTATATATATATATAATATATAAAGTAAATATTACATACAATAAGCATGGGAACTAAAACTTCAATAGTCATAACCCCTATTTAATCTATTACTATACATGTATAGTTGGGTTATGTATTCAGCAGTTACTACCAATATATGTGAAGTTTGGTATATATTATTTGATAAGAGTCACTAGTTAAGAGAATGATCAACAGTGACATGACCAAAGGCACTAGTTGAGAGAATGATCATGTCAGGACCCCCGACCCACCCTGGACGGAATCGGGAGCCGCGAACAGCCAAGTGGTACCGGTGATTATTTTGAAAAATATGGCAGCGGAAATTTCATCAGGACCGTGAGTTAGGAAAAATATCAGAGTTTAGAAAACACCGGAATTTATTTATTAAATAGATAGGATAAACCCAGGTTTTACAAATGTAGCTTTATTAAGGGATAAACCCAATTACATAAAACAATATTTCTTAATTTAATTTAATTAATAAAATAAGCCACTTCTTGAAGCCTTTCAGTGTCGTATCCAACTCTTACTCCAATCTACTATAAATACCTGAAAAGCGTTTTAAAAAGATTTGGTCAGCAGGAAATACTGGTGAGTTCATTCTTTTTATTAAAACGACTCGTTTGTTATAATTTACAGTATTAAGAGTTTTTATATTTGCCCCTATCTTATAATTAGCTGGTTCAGTTGTCACTCGACCGGATCTATGACTGTGGTTATACCACTATTGGGTCCTGTCACCCAATAGTGACGTATATCACTAATTAGGCTCGCCCACCTAAAGTGATAAAAACAGTAGTAATGTGCACAATACCCCACTTACTGCCAGTAACTTAAGATTAGCAAAGACTTAATCACTGCAAAGTATAACTGGAAAACATTTATGGTTTTGTAAACAAATTTGATAAAAAGAGAATGACTCACATTATAAGCATGCAGATTTATACGGGCATAGTTTAGCCTACTGGTTAGCCTTGATATTGTAGGCAGAGCTTAGCCTATTGATTAGTCTTGTAACCTAGTGCACACGAACTAGGTAAGTAACTAATACAGCATTTACGATAACTCACGAAATTAAAACCCTCACAACAAATGACAAAGTGCAATCACTTAAACATCTATCGGATTCACAACGAATGACAGAGTATTCCCCGAGTTCGGGTGGTACTCAAACATCCTGTCGGAATCACGACTAATGACAAAGGATAGCACTTAAACATTCATCGGATGGTTTAAATCAATCGGATATTGAATCGTAGCAGCGATCAAGTTATTACCCTGCTTTGCGGCAGAATTCGGGCTGATGTGTGTGTTTGGTAGTAATCAGACTATAACTTAGTGTACGAATTCAGTTTTATCGTCGTTCCAACGCCAAACTGCAAGTCCCACACCCCTCTATTTATACTGAAAAGTTGTCCCTGTCGCGTGGCGCGACAGGGTGTCTTCTAGCATAGGGTAGCCACGTGTCTTTGAAGCCTTGGTGAGTCGACAGATCTATTAAATTCGAATTACACGTAAAACTGTGATGATAATATCGAATGGGAAATGCCCCCCCCCCCTGAGTTTTAGGGGCCCTGATCCTGATTCTGATTGTTCTGCAATTTTTAGGGTTTGTGCAGGATTACTTGGGGGTCTCAATTATGGTTTTTTATTGTACAAAATATGATATTTATAATAAGAAAATAATAGTTTTGATGAGAGTTGTTATGGTTTGGGACAAAAAGGGAATAAAACGATGAGAAAAGAAAATAGACCCACTTTGTAACTTTAGGGTTCAACTAGAAAAAAAATATATAATGCACTCGTGTTAAGTATAGTACCCCTCATTCAACCTTGTCCCTATATCATGAGACAGAACTCAAATAAACCTAGTCAGACAGAGCCTTGACATGCGTTTATGGGTTCAGATCAATCGGAAAGGGTAGCGGCGATCGGGAGTTAAAACACTTAAAACGGGGCAGAGCCTTATTATTATTATGGTTATAATTTCAAAAGAAAGAAACATTTGAATTAGGGAGAGAGAAGGGGCGACGAATACTGAGTGATCTACTCCTATTTATATGATGTTCATATCATTTAGAATGCACCCCTAATTGGACACGTATAGTGCCACTTATCCAACAATCAAACTTTGTAGACTAAAAAAAATTATTTAAATATTATTTTATTTAAGTGCAAGACAGTTCATATCTATCTATACCTTAAATTTTGATTTTGTTCTTTCAAAGGTATACGTTCATGCAATTTAGATATTTAATTTTATTATTTATATATTATAATAATTAATTTAACTACTTTACTTATATGGTGCTTATAACTTATAAAATATAATGTTTTACAAAACAATAAATATGTCTTTAGAACGAGAATAATCTTATCTACATTTTGAACCCAGTTTGATTAAAAACAGAGTAGGTTCAAATATAATGTATTTTTATAGTTTAATTATTAAACGGTTCCTAGGCTCGTCTAGGTACTTTATATTTCTAACATTCAACTTACCCATAATCTACCCGTCTAATAATATAACTTTTTGGGAAAATGCCAAAGAAATGTAACCAAGTTTGTCCACTGCTTCAATTAAGTCATTCAAACTTTTTTTGTCCCTCTAAAATAACTAAACTTTAATTTAGTGTTTCAGTAGTGTGTAATTATCAGGTCATCAGGTTACCATTTTTTTCTTTTATTCCTTACTCTTTTTTAAATATCTAGAAATTAGGGATAACACTAATAATAATAATAATAATAATAATAATATCTATTATATATATTCACGTTAAACATATAATTTAATAATGATATAGTAATTATTATTATTAATATACACATAATAAACAAACAAAATTATATTATATTATATTATAATAATACTATAAAAAGGAAATTATATAAAAAGATAAAATGTAAAGGTTATGTATGTCAGCTATTACTTGAAATGCCTTATGACCTACGAGAAACCTGCACACCACCGTTGCACCTCGCCGTCGGTCGCCTGCAAGCCACCCCCAAGCAAACATACGCCGCCCCGACAACACTCCTGCAACACCCATCTCAACCGTCTCTCACTTCTGTCTCTATCTACTCTATATTCTTTGAAGTTCCGGCAAGAAATGAGGTACTCCGACGAACAGAAGGGACAACATAACCGTATCTTACGTCGCCAGTCGACGTCTCCACCTGTACCATCTCCGTTGACCACCGGTAGCACCACATAAATATTCAACCGTCGTTCCGTGATTTTCCGGCGACTTTCATATCTCAGATCTGTTCATTTTAGCAGCTAGGTGCTAAAGTGGTGCCCTATAACTAACTTATGCATGATTGTTTATGCTTATACACACTTAATTGAGATAGTCGACTGAATTACAAGTATATGCAAGTTGGGGCCATCTGAGTAATAGAACATGATATAAAGATGAGAAAATGGTTGAATGTTAATCATTTAAATCTATATGTAATGTTCGTTTAAAAAAATCAATGAAACCTAACACATCATCATAATGACCTAGTAACCTGATAATTGCATAGTATTAGAACATCACATAAAACTTCGGTTACTTTAGAGAAACAAAAAAAGTTTAAGTGACTTAATTGGAACACTTAATAAACTTGGTTACATTTCTATAAAGTTACCCCTAAGTTTTTATATACTTTTATTTTATTTAGAAAGGTCACCTGTATATAGGCCAATTAATTAATATAATATTTCAAACAAGTAAAAATAGTGTTTAAAATGTAAAAGGTTTCTTGATGAAGAAAAATTCAAAGAGACTGTTCACAAGTAAGCATTTCAATTGCCGATCCAGAAGCATTTCAATATCCGTGCTTGTATACACAGGTCACCATTAACAAATCCATTCTCTGTTTTCTAGGGTTTCATTACCGTTTCATTATTTCTTTAATCCCAATTTTCATCCATGCTCAATTTCAACCACCACCCACTAAATCTATCTCACAATTTCAATATCATCCACCGATAAATACATCATCCAATTCAAGTTTTATGTTTTTCTTCTTCGCACGCAAGGTGTTCGACGAAATGCCTAGGTGAATTATTCGGGGTTTTTTAGCGTAGCGGTTCAATTACCTTTTGACCCATCAGCTGCGATTCCTTTTGGGTTGGGTTTTCTTTATTGGTGGTGGCGTACGCGACATTATCTAAGTGTCGACTCCGCTTACTTAGTTTTGTTATGGTTGGTTCTAATGGTAGCGGTTTCTGGCCTTGTCCTTTCCGACGGTTTCATTGTTGCCCCGATGGCTTGGTGGGGGCTAAGGGATTCCCAAGGTTAATGGCACATATCAAGAGTTACCATTTGGGCTCAGACGAGAGGAAAGATTCTTTGAGATGTGCAATTGCTGACGATCTTAATCTTTTTACCTCTGTTTGTGAAGCTTTGAAGGTGTCCGGACAATGGTTATGTGGTGAGTGTATGTGCCCTCATGCTTTCAGTCGGGCGTGCCACCATGAGGATAAGGTTATTCGGTTTGTGCCAGGTGAGAGAGATGAACAGGGTTTTATTATTGGCGTCACTAGACCCGGTGTTGAAAACGTTGATACCTCGTCGGAAGAGTTGGGTGTAGATATTGCTTTGCTTGACCGTGTTTTCTCTCTCCCCATCAAGACTGTTAAAAGTATCCCCCTTAGTTGTCGTATGGCATTTGCCCAAGTCTTAACGACAACTTTGGACAAGGTGGTTGCTATGCCTGATTCGGTTGAGGCATGGGTTTGACTTTTGATATTACCACGTTGCACCTTGCGGGTGTTCAAGCCAGTTGGTCGTCAGGACAAGAGGTCGGGCAATAGGAAGACGGGCCAATGCCTTAGCATCCAGCGTTCTTTGGCTCAGTGGGGTGATCATGAGGGTTTTGCCACTCTTGTCCAATCGTTGTTTGATCAACCCGCGAGGAGGGTTACAGATGGAATCAAAAAGGGCACTGAGGATGATAATGAGTGTGGGGGGACCAATGTGAAACAATGTTTACTTAAGGTTGCTGATGGTCATTTCACTGCAGCGGTTAAGGTTTTATGCTCCTCGGGGGTCGCCCCTCTCAATAAGAATACTCTGGAGGCTTTAGTGGCTAAACACCCATGTATGCCCCCTCCTTCCATGCCTGCCTCCTTGCCTTCTGAGTCTCCTCTTGTGGTGGAGTTCGATTGTGTGCTCGGGTGTATTAAATCTTTCCCCAAAGGTACGTCGTACGGGAGAGACGGCTTAAGGGCCCAACATCTTTTAGATGCTTTTTGTGGGGAGGGGTCTGTGATTGCTGATAGCCTGCTTAGGGCTACTTCAGCTATGGTTAATTTGTGCTTGGGGGGAGGTGCCCGAGGAGTCTGGCGGAGTTTGTTGCTTCTGCTCCTCTTACACCTCTTCTCAAACCGGATAATGGGATTAGGCCTATCGCTGTTGGGTCGATTTGGAGGAGGGTGATCTCCAAGGTGGCCATGAAAGGTGTTGGGAAGGAGATGGCCAAATACCTTGGCGATTTCCAGTTTGGGGTAGGGATTCCGTGTGGGGCAGAGGCCGTTCTTCATAGTGCGAACAGGTTCCTTAATGAGTACCACCAAGATGGGTCTCTTGCTATGCTTACTGTTGATTTTCCGAACGCTTTTAATTTGGTTGATAGGACAGCCCTACTGTACGAGGTAAGGAAAAGGTGTCCTTCTATTTCTACGTGGGTCGATTTTTTATAAGGTCAACCAGCTAGATTATATGTGGGGGATGAGTATATTTGGTCTTCTACTGGCGTTCAGCAGGGGGACCCCTTGGGGCCCCTCCTTTTTGCCCTTGTTCTACACCCCCTTGTTCACCGAATAAGGGATCGCTGAAAACTTCTATTTCACGCCTGGTACCTAGATGACGGAACGCTTATCGGAGATGCCACCCAGGTGGCTAATGCTTTAGATATCATCAGAGCTGAGGGTCCTTCCTTAGGGCTTCAACTTAATATAAAGAAAACTGAAGTTTTCTGGCCAACCTATAATGGTGTAAAGGTTCAGGAGGGCTTATTCCCTCGAGGGATTGGGAGGCCGGTGCTGGGTGTGAAACTCCTGGGGGGTGCCGTTAGTCGTGATGCAGAGTTTATTAGTGGTATGGCTCTTAAAAGAGAGAAATGTGCAGTCGAGCTGATGAGGTGCCTTAAACGCCTACGGGACCCTCAGAGCGAGCTCCTCTTGCTTCGTTCTTGTGTGAGTGTTGCTAAATTACTGTTTGGTCTTCGAACGTGTCAACCTTCTTTGTTCGGGGGAGCTGTCTCTGTTTTTTATGAAGGCCTCTGGGGAGCATTAGAGGATATTGTTGTTTGTGGGGGTGCCTTTTTTGGAGATCTCCAATGGAGGTTGGCTTCTCTCCTGACCCGGTTCGGAGGCTTAGGGATTTGTACGGCCGAGGATGCCTCTTCATATGCTTTTGTGGCTTCAAGGGCCCAATCTTGGGGTTTACAAGACCACATACTCCGAGAATGTGGTGGGGATGTTTTAGACTCCGATTACAGGAGTGCGTTAGACCGTTTGCATAGTGCTCTTCCCGACCTTGATATTGGCGGTTTCTACATTAAAGACACCGCCCCTCCTAAATCCCAGAAAATTCTGGCGAATGCCTTATATGGCGAAATTGTCAAGAGGTTTGAAGAGAAGTTTGTTTTATCCCCTCGGCAAAGAGCTGTGTTTGAATGTCTATGTGCCCCACATGCTCAGGATTTTCTGTCTGTCACACCTATTGAAGGCTTGGGGCAACACATGTCGGCTGTGGAATACCGTGCTATCCTTAGATACCGACTGATGATTCCTTTGTTCCCAGTTGACGAGCCATGTCCGGTATGCCGCAAAGCGTGTTTGGATTCTTTCGGCGAGCATGCGATCCACTGTAAAGAGCTACCAGGGTTTAAATATCGGCATGATTGGGTGAGAGATGTGTTATGTGATGTTCTTAAGCGGGCCGGGATCTCTGCCAAAAAGGAGGCTCCAGTAAATTTCCTGACTGACCCCTTAGAGGGGAGGTCCACTTTACGCCCGGCGGACATCCTTGTGTTTGGATGGGAAGGGGGAAACACGCTTGTGTAGATCTAACTGGAGTCTCCCCCCTTGTCGGGCTCAAGGACAAGGGCTTTATCGTAGGGCAAGCGGTGCTCAAGGCAGAGGCGAGCAAAGTGGCAAAACATGAGAAAGCCTGCCGGGAGAATCAACATGTGTTTGTCCCGTTTGCGTTTGATACCTTTGGTGGTCTCGCTCCTGACGCTGTGCGACTCTTGAATCGGGTTCAAAAAGTCGTTAACAGTAATTCTTCGTCGCTAAAGGTTTCAAACTTTGTATTTAGTAGAATTGGTTTTTCTATTCAAAAGGGGGTGGCGGCACAACTTGTTGCCCGACTACCTACCATTGCTTTGTAATTGCCATTTTTCGTGTGGAATGATATCGATTAGATGTTTCCAAGGAAAAAAACTATTTGGGTTGAATATTTATATTAAAAATAAACTAGTTACTAGTTACTAGTGGTTAATAAATTTAACCAAACCTATAATTCTTATATAAAAATAGGAATGTTACATTCTCCCCACCTTGTTTTAAATCTCGTCCTCGAGATTTGGGTTACGATATTTCTTTTAGACTTATGTCATATTTTAGTCAATAAAAACAATATTAAGGTAGATGACACCGAATTAAAACATCAAATTTTGTGAATACGAGTTGCACAATAAATAGGACTCAATAGTTCAACTGAATCAATTTAAGAAATTGATGTCAAACGAATGAGATGAAATGATAAAATTTTCAAGGTAACTATGTTCAAGTCAAAAGATATATGATCAATAGATATTTAAAATGAATGTGAAGGATTTTTAGAATCAATAAAATTCTTTGTCAAAAGAAAGCTTACTTTGATTGGCAACTGAGGAAGACTTAGAATCGATAGGTTCAAAATGAAATAAAAGCATGAAAATGATTTGTCAAATATTAAATTATGATATGAGAAAATCAATGTGCTGAGATAAGTGAATTGCAAGGATACACGAAAAGACAATAGAATTAGTGTATTATTGTCTTAATACATAATTGCATTAAGACGATTTTAATCAAAATGTTCGATCAAAGATAGGTGATATTTTAATTTATTAAATATCTTTTCCTTTTATGTTATCATAAAGTAAAATACTAAATTAATATAGATAGTTTTAAAATATCAAAACCCGTGGTAATTTCGACAAAATAATGATATATGTTTTATTAATATGTTGATCCAAATATTCTAGAACTCACAATTATCATTTTTAAAATCAAGTATGTTTAACTATAAGATTTTATAATAAGATATTTTAAATCATAAAAGTAAAATAGTAAATGTTTATTTTAATATCAAGCATACTTAAATATTGGCTTGAGTAAATAACATTTGATATTTTAATATATTAAAATACATATATTATAAAATAATATTTCTATAAGTATTTAATAGTTGTGGAATATTAATCAAGATGAACAATTACTTATAAAATGTTTTGTCCATGACTACTTAGACAGTTATTTAGATAATTTTATTCATCCCTCTAATTCTTGTATTGTTTTATGAAAATATGTCTTCTCCTTACAGTACAAAGTATATATATTTTTATATACATTAACTAGTCATTATCATGGTTGGATATTGGTTAGTGCTGCCTTGTTTAAGCATGGGTGATGTCCATGCCTAACTAAGGCTAGGCTACCCAATACCTGCCCCTAACAATAACCCTAGTACTTAAAAATAATATTATTACTAATAATAAAACTAATATTAATAAATAACTAAATATAACTTAAATGAGAGTATACCTCAAACATAATTTTGTACATATATATAAAAATATAAATTCTTCACCTCAACGGTTTAACAAGAATTTTTAAATATAGTAATACTATATTATAAATTACTTATGTAAGTTTCCATATATAATCAAAAAAATTGTTATATATATATATTTTTTTTTCAAGAAATTCATTGACTCGATATCAAAGAGTCATCGTTTTGCAATAATGCGGTTCACAGTGCAAAAAGCGGAATGATATTTGAGTTTGGATAAAACAACAAATCGGAATGAAGCCCTCCAGTGGTCTTTATAAATCAAATGAATCACATGCGTAACAAACAGTGCATGTAACGTGTGGATTTACCAAGAAATGAAATAGATCAATATTCATAACTATGAAAGAAATCCTCATGGTATGATGACCATTAGGGGAAATAGAAACACGAAAGTCAACTCTTTATATGCAGAAGTCAGAAAAAGAAATATAAGAACTTTATCTGGAATTTCGTGTGATAACCGTTGTTAAGTGACATTACCAGGGAATGTCGAATAAAATGAAATAGAGAATTTGCAAAGGTATGTGACTTCTTTTGCAGTGTTAAGAATTATGACTCTGATTAGACTGTGCACTGATGGTTGTGAAATCTTGTTACAACGTACATCAGCGAGATTCATGTCGTTTGTAGGATCACATGACCAAGTGCTGCTTTTTGATTAGTAGTTCTTCTACTGACAGGATTAGCATTGGTATCATCGCGCCCAATTATATTTTCCAAAGGTCTTGCCTTGAAAGTCGTGTGTGATATACATCGACGTCTGTGGACGTTTAATTTAAGTTTCGTGTGTTTTCTTGTGCACTAGCACAACTTTACATGTTTCTTACTTGCATTAATAGTCTATGATAGTGCATTTAGAAATTCTTATACTTTTGATGGTGTCCCAATTTAAAGGGTTTCCATTGCACGAGTTATAAGGTAGATGATCAAACGAAATAATGTTTGATATCAGAATTATAGATATATGCAAGAGATTCCTGATAAAGAAATCTAGAATTATTATTGACACATATGCTTGTGCTTTATTCTTAATTGACTTTTGGAATTCCTTATAGATATACATATCTATATAATCATATATTTCACATGTTGTAATATATATACCCTTTATAAGGTCAACGTATTTAACAGATTCATATTTTCAAAAACAAGTCAGATATCAGGTCATGATACTATTTAGGGAAAACTTGTCACTTGTTTGACATATTATATACCCCGTCTTATCCGGTTCGCGCCGGAGAGGTAACCCCAGTATATCCGGATAAGCTGGAGAGTCTGCTACACCATACCCAATCTTGTCGGAGAAAATTTTATATTTCCCATAAATAGTATTTTTAAAAGTACCCCTTTTATTAGGCTTTTATCCAGAATTAGGGAAATTTGTATTCCCGTAACATATCTTATTCTAGATCAAGTAATATCAATAAGCAAGAATTAATAGCAATTAAGTGCTATTGCCTGCAATGTTCTATTCATCATTCTTACGGCATACCAAAATCCATCATACTTTATTTACACAAGTATTTTAGCTTATCTCGAAGCTTATACTAAGGCATCTTTTCTTAAGTTCAAGTCTAAATACTATCCTGAGTGCTACCATAAAATATCAAGTTCCTAACTCTTCGTTTAAACTTAGGTATTTTATTACAACACATATAGGCTTAAATCAGTGGCTTAAAGTTTGGTATATATTATTTGATAAGAGTCACTAGTTAAGAGAATGATCAACAGTGACTTGACCAAAGGCACTAGTTGAGAGAATGATCATGTCAGGACCCCCGACCCACCCTGGACGGAATCGGGAGCCGCGAACAGCCAAGTGGTACCGGTGATTATTTTGAAAAATATTGCAGCGGAAATTTCATCAGGACCGTGAGTTAGGAAAAATATCAGAGTTTAGAAAACACCGGAATTTATTTATTAAATAGATAGGATAAACCCAGGTTTTACAAAGGTAGCTTTATTAAGGGATAAACCCAATTACATAAAACAATATTTCTTAATTTGATTTAATTAATAAAATAAGCCACTTCTTGAAGCCTTTCAGTGTCGTATCCAACTCTTACTTCAATCTACTGTAAATACCTGAAACGCGTTTTAAAAAGATTTGGTCAGCAGGAAATACTGGTGAGTTCATTCTTTTTATTAAAACGACTCGTTTGTTATAATTTACAGTATTAAGAGTTTTTAGATTTGCCCCTATCTTATAATTGCTGGTTCAGTTGTCACTCGACCGGATCTATGACAGCTGTGGTCATACCACTATTGGGTCCTGTCACCCAATAGTGACGTATATCACTAATTAGGCTCGCCCACCTAAAGTGATAAAAACAGTAGTAATGTGCACAATACCCCACTTACTGCTAGTAACTTAAGATTAGCAAAGACTTAATCACTGCAAAGTATAACTTGAAAACATTTAGGGTTTTGTAAACAAATTTGACAAAAAGAGAATGACTCACATTATAAGCATGCAGATTTATACGGGCATAGTTTAGCCTACTGGTTAGCTTGATATTGTAGGCAGAGCTTAGCCTATTGATTAGTCTTGTAACCTAGTGCACACGAACTAGTTAAGTAACTAATACAGCATTTACGATAACTCACGAGATTAAAACCCTCACGACAAATGACAAAGTGCAATCACTTACACATCTATCGGATTCACAACGAATGACAGAGTATTCCCCGAGTTCGGGTGGTACTCAAACATCCTGTCGGAATCACGCCTAATGACAAAGGATAGCACTTAAACATTCATCAGATGGTTTAAATCAATCGAATATTGAATCGTAGCAGCGATCGAGTTATTACCCTGCTTTGCGGCAGAATTCTGGCTTATGTGTGTGTTTGGTAGTAATCAGACTGTAATTCAGTGTACGAATTGAGTTTTATCGTCGTTCCAACGCCAAACTGCAAGTCCCACACCCCTCTATTTATACTGAAAAGTTGTCCCGGTCGCGTGGCGCGACAGGGTGTCGCGTGGCGCGACGGCTCCTCTTCTAGCATAGGGTAGCCACGTGTCTTTGAAGCCTTGGTGAGTCGACAGATCGATTAAATTCGAATTACACGTAAAACTGTGATGATAATATCGAATGGGAAATACCCCCCGTGAGTTTTAGGGGCCCTGATCCTGATTCTGATTGTTCTGAAATTTTTAGGGTTTGTGCAGGATTACTTGGGGGTCTCAATTATGGTTTCTTAGTGTACAAAATATAATATTTATAATAAGAAAATAATAGTTTTGATGAGAGTTGTTATGGTTTGTGTAGGTCCCTCGGAGGTTGAGGTTGTTGGTGCACTTGTGTCTGTACTTTGTCTGTATTTTGTCTTGTTACTGAACGATGTCTTTGTTAGTCTGTAAGTTTGACCAAGTCAACCATCCTCCGGTTTGACTTGGCCAAACAGTCAACATTTTGGTTGTAATTTGTTTGGTTCGAAGGATGTGTCATCGAAGGATCACTTATATCCTTCGATGATTAGCTCGATAGATAGCTTTCGATAGATGGACCACGAAAGATCCAATCTTTCGTGGTACATGCAGATCGTTCGAGCTGTTTCTGGTCGAAAGATGATCTTTCGATCAGATCATTTGATCCTTCGACCAGACCTGCTGTGTTTGGGTATAAATACCCGTGTGTTGTGTTCACTTCGAGAGTTCGAGAGTTAGATATTCAGACAAAGTGAGAGCATTCTGTTCAGAGAACACACACACACGAAAGATAGAGAGTTTATAGAATACATCTGTAAACCTTGTGCTTGTAACCGAACCTTTCATACGTTTAATACAAGTGGTGTTAATCGTTGAATTTTGCGTGTTGTGTTTTTCATTGTGCTTGTTCTATCCCGTTTTGCATGCTAGCTTGGATTCCGCACTCGCTAGTGTGTTAGACATAACAAGGAATAGGTTAAACCTCAACCTCCGAGGGACCTACAAGTGGTATCAGAGCCGTGGCTTTTTTCCTTGTTAAAAACCGGATTTTTACAAGTCTTTGGAGTGTTTGGATAAAGCTCACTGTTTTAGCATCCGTTTTTAACTGTTTTTCTCGATTTTCTTGACGTTAAAACGTATCTAAACTTATCGGGTGTGTTAAAAGACGGGTTGGGTAACTTGAAAACTTGTTTTTAAGTTGTTTGGTATTTTCCGGCCATAATTCCGGCTTCTCCGGTGACCGGCTGTTCTGGATAGGTTTATTATATTTTATGTTTTAAATCTTGGTTTTGGTAAAAATCATGGTCTGACCCATATCTTCCGCAGAAAGTTCCTACCAACCCATCACCTTTTTCACCAACCTGTCATCCGATTGTCAACTGTGTCAGAACCGTTCGAAAGATATCCTTCGAACTCGAAAGATCATCTTTCGATCAGTGGAGGTTCGATAGATCATCATCCTTCGAACCAAGGAATCATTTCGAAACTTTCATCTTTCGGTCTACTGTTCATTTTCGAAAGACAAGGATCCTTCGACTGGGGAGTCTTTCGAAGTCATCTTTCGTGTGTATCTTTCGGTCTACAGTACTTTTTCGAAGGATAAGGATCCTTCGGTTGGAGAATCCTTCGAAAACATTGCTCGAAACTCAACAGAGATCTTTCGAACCCTGTTGATCCTTCGAACAGGTGTGGATCTTTCGATCATCAGTCTGTTTGTGCTTAACAGTTTGTGTTTTTCAAGTATCTTTCGACAGGTATCCTTCGGCTAATCAAAAATGAATCCAAGATGGGGTACTTTGGTAAATACTGATATGTATTTTGGTGCTCCGTCCTCTTCTGCATCGGTATCTTCACAAGCTAATGCAATGTCTACCGGTCAATGGGCATTTGTATCGAATCAAACTCCAAGTATTCAAAGCATTCTCTTAAGCGAGAGTGAAACGGGAAGTTTGAATCGGCCTCCCAAGTTGATGCATTTATATGAATATCCAGGATGGATTGATAGATTTCATACATATGTTCTTGGTCAGAATACAGAGTTGTGGTTGCGGTTTATTACAGATTTTGATCAAACAATAGAGGTTGCTGCATCATCTGCTGCTACGTTTGCAGACCTCACAGAAGATCAAAAGAAGATATATGATTTGGAAAAGAAGGCGTATGCCATTCTTACTCAGGCGTTGAGTAAGGACATTTATCATCAGTTTGTCAGTTACAAGACAACTAAAAGGTTGTGGGACGCATTGAAAACAAGAGGCGTAGGAAATGAAGCAACGCGCCAATTGAGAAAAGAGCTGCTGAAGAAAGAGTTTGATGGCTTTATATGTATGGAGAATGAGTCTTTAGGAGACTTGACAAGTAGGTTTAATCATCTACTGACTGAATTGTCGAATTTTGAAGTTGTTGTAACTCCAGCAGAAATTGTAAAGAAGTTTGCAGATGCGTTGCCACCTCAGTGGAATACATTCTTGGAGATCATGAAGTACAATGGTACTTTAGCTACTACGAGTTTCAATGACTTTGTTCAAATCCTGGAAAACAAGAACCAGGAAGAAACTCTCAAGGCGAAAAGAGTTGTTGTGCCACAAAATCCTGAGATGTATTATGGAACTTTGGGTACTTCTGCAAAACCTGCTTCACACGCTCCAATTCAAACAGCGTTTGTGTCTACCACAGACATGTTTGGGAATACTATCCAAGTTCCAGTCAAGCCTGCACGAACAGATATGTATGGAAATCCGCTTGATCCAGTTCCTCAACCAGCACCACAACAGCAAAGCCAACAAATCATCAGAACAACCGACATGTATGGAAATCCACTTCCTCCTCCTCCTGTTCAATCTACCGTACCAACAGACATGTACGGGAATCCACTTCATCCTCCACAGCAAGCATGTTATGGAAGTACATCATCTGCTAGTCAGCAATCTAAGCCAAATACAGTACGGCTCGATACTTCAAGCTTCTCAAAAGTCAGTGTGGAAGTAGCCAAGGAACACATGGAGCTACTAAACACTGTGGTGAGCGCATACTGTGGATTAGTGGAAGGTCAGATTGGCAACATTAATCTGACGCAAGAAGACTATCAGCAGATAGATAAAGAGGAGATGGAGATGATGGATATCAAGTGGGCCTTTGCCAGTGCTGTTAGGCGAGCAAAGGACTTCATGGAGAGAACCGGCCGAACCAGCTTGGAAAGCAAGAAAGACACCAAGTATGGGTTCGATAAACAAGCTGTTAAATGCTTCAACTGTGGTGAACGTGGTCATTTCAAGCGTGAATGTACAAGACCATCTCAACATGGGAACCAGAATCCCTTCAGAGGTCAAGGCAACCAGCAGAACCAGAACAGGAGCAATGTTCGCACATTGGTGCCTGTCAACAATCAGACTCAGGCAGGACCATCAAATGCCAATCAGGCACTAGTGGTTCAGGTAGACGAAGGTTGTGATTGGTCAATCCAGTTGGGAAACGATGCACCAGATGGAACCGCTTGTTTTGCTGAAGTGGTTAATGATCTTAAACACGCCAGTGGTGGAGAATCTTCCACCAATGGTGATGTATCTTCTGAGGATGAAGACTCTTCCGGTTATAGTGGAAGCTCGGATGAAGAATCCTCAACTTCAGGCAATGATCAAGTGGATGACACAACAAGTGCGTCAGTCGATGCTGCTGATTTTGATGAGCTTTTGGAGGAAGCTGCAGCAGGAATTCAAAGAAGATCTATTTTGGTGGATCAAGCTGCTTATTCTTCGTCTTCTCTCCATTCAGCCTTTATGGCGAATGTCGACAGTTCATCAAGTCAGGTATGTGTCGATGAACCCACTTCTGTTAGCTGTCATAACTGTGATAGTTTGCATGTTAGATGTGCTGAGTTGGAAGCAAACATGTCTGAGTTGCAAGGCAAACACGATGCTTTACAAGCTAGTTTGTTTGAATTGCAAGACAAACATGTTTCTGTGAATGATAGGTGGTGTGAATTGCAAAGCGAACACGAGGCTTTGCAAGAGAAATATGATGTGACATTTATTCATAATCAGAAATTGACAGTTGATATTTCAAAGTGCACTGAAGCCAATATGTTTTATGAAAACCATGAAAAGAATTATAAATCAATGATTGAAACATTGAAGAATGATAAAACAGAGCTGACTAAAATGGTTTCCAGAAAACAAACTGACATTAATTTGTATATATCTCGTCTTGAGGTGATGCAAAAGGAAATGGCTTGTGTTAAAACCGAAAGTGAGGCGATCCGACTTAAGTTAGACAGTTATTTGAGTTCTAGCTATGTGTTGGATCACATCATTGATGTGCAGAAAGAGAAAAAGGATGTCACATGCATAGGTTATAAGCAATGTCCACCACCTGTCAGACACAATTATGATGCCATGCCTGATGAGGAATACAGGACTCACTTTGAACCATCTGTTCCTCTAGATGTTACTGAGTTTGCTGCAGGACTTGGATACAAGAAAGAAGTATCATCCGATTCAGATGTGTCAGCAGATACCTTTGTAACTGCTGAACCGAATCAGGATCCTCCGGTTGTGATTGAGGATACTGATTCTTCTGATGATGAATCTGATGATACTGATTCAGCAAAGTCTGATGCGGTGATAAAAGATGAGGACATACCTCTTGAGAATCACATCCTGTGTGATCCTCCAGCAAAACCCGCTAAGACTATTGCAACTGAGTCCTCGTCTGAGAAAGAGTCGGAGAGTGTGGATTTACTGTACACTCTTGTTGGTGATGATAAAATCTATTCAGACAAAGATTTTCCTATTAAAAATGTTAATCAATCTTTAATCAGTAAAGTCTTTGAAAATTCTACAAGTAAGTTCTTGGGAAAGACAGGACCACATGTTACAGTCACACAGTGTCCTCCTATCCCAAAGGCTGAAGTTAGAAAACAGTTTGGGAACAAGAAATTACCAACAGTGCCAAAACAGCAAAACCATACCAAAACAAATGGTAAGGCACCGACTCAAACTCAAAAGAAACCGAATCAGAAGAAGAAGAAGAATGTGAACTTTGTGAAGTCGAAGGGAACGGACAAAATTGAAAAGTTTGCAAATCAATCTAATTTAGATTTTGTCCAAAAAGCAACTGTGATGAAAAGGAATGAACCAAGTTGTTCAAAACCTAGTACCTCGGGATCACAAAGTTCATCATCGGCAAGACGACCACATGATACTTCGGGGTTTGTTGAACGAAGATCATGTTTTGAATGTGGAACAATCGGGCATATTGTTCGAAATTGCCCGTATCTTCATAAACAAAAAGGCATAGTTGATGATTCCCGTGGCCCAACTGACCGCAAGCGATCTGTTTCTGTAAAACAAGATCCCCGACTCATAAGAGAAAGGGAAAAGAAACAGAAACGCCAACAGGTCAAGAAACTTGAAAAAGAAATTAAAACCGATGTGGTTCACAAACCATCTGTTTCAGTTAAACCAGAAAATTCAAAGTTTTCAAAAACTTCAAACAATCAAACTGGTAACACTCAACAGACCTGGAAACCAAAAAGGGTTATTGAATCAGGGGGACCATCACAATTTCCAAATCATCAAAAAGTCGAAGTTATTGTTGTTGATAAAAATGGAAGACCCAAGACCACAATGGCTTGGGTCCCCATCTCCAACTAATCGATTGAGTTTATGTGCAGGGTGTTCCAGGAGGAACTATCAGTAGTCATTGGATTGTTGATAGTGGGGCATCCAGGCACATGACAGGCGACATGAAGCTTCTCTACGACGTCAAATCTATTAGAGGAGGTTATGTTGCTTTTGCTGGAGATAAGGGCGGATATATAACGGGTGAAGGAATGATTTCCAACGGAGTTATTAGCTTTGACAAGATCAACTTTGTGCAACAACTTGATCACAATCTTCTTAGTGTTTCTCAAATTTGTGACAAGCAGTTCTCAGTACACTTTGATGCTAATGGATGTTATGTGCTGAAACCCGGCTTCAAAATTCCAAAAGAATGGATTCTCTTGTCGGCTCCAAGGATAAATGATCTGTATGTCCTTGATATGAGCCAAGCTATCACAACGTCTGCACAAGCAACATGTTTCGTTTCCAAAGCCACAGAAAAAGACACAATCTCTTGGCACAGACGAATGGGCCACATTCACTTACGCAAAATGAATCATTTGGTATCAAATGAATTGGTGAATGGTGTTCCTCTTAAAAACTTCCATCTTCAAGACGTCTGTGTTTCGTGCCAGAAAGGAAAACAAACGAAGAAGCGACACCCGACAAAGAAAGTCAACACGGTGGCTGTTCCTCTTGAACGTTTGCACATGGATTTGTTCGGTCCTGTCAAGCACAAAAGCATTAGGAATGATCAATATTGCCTCGTGATTACTGATGATTATTCAAGATTTTCTTGGGTGGCGTTCATGGCACACAAGAGTGAAACCTTCGGTATTATCAAAAACTTGATCATTCAGATTGAGAATCTCTACAACTTGAAGGTTAGGCGGATACGTAGCGACAATGGTACTGAATTCAAAAATCATGCCATGGCGGAGTTTTGCACTTCAAAAGGTATTCTTCACGAATTTAGTGCAGCTTATACTCCTCAACAGAATGGCGTCGCTGAACGTAAAAACCGCACATTGATCGAGACTGCTAGGACTATGTTGGTAGAGTCGCAGCTACCTATTCCATTCTGGACTGAAGCTGTGTCATCTGCATGCTACACGTTGAACCGAGTCCTTACAGTCAAAAGGCACAACAAGACCTGCTTTGAGCTTATCAACAAACGGAAACCAGACTTGTCATATCTCGAACCGTTTGGAGCTCCTTGCACAATTATCGATCCTAATGGAAAGTTTGGGGCAAGAGCAATTGAGGGATACTTTCTTGGGTATTCCACCCCGAACTTAAGAGTCTGGAATTTAGAGACTAAAAGGGTCGAGGAATGGTCTGAAGTCAGAGTACAGAGGCACACTTTACCAGTCAGAAATCCTGGTCAGCCTTGGATGTTTGAGTACGATGACTTTTTCAATTCGATCAATGTTGAAGCCGTTGAAGAAAGTGCTGCGGCAAGGATGTTTTTCGAGAGTGACAACGCAACTGATTCACCGTTGGTTCGTCCCATTATTGTCAATCAAGAACCATCTTCAGTGAACAATAATGCTCTCGACAATGAGGATTTTCAAGATGCTTCCGAATTGAACGAATCTTCAGAGGATGACGAATTTCTAGATGCAGATCAAGAAGCTCCAACAGCAGTTCATGGTACTTCAGAGGGTACTCCTCCAGTGGATGTCCCTCGAACAGCTGAAACTTCTGCATCATCCTCTTCGTCAATTCCGGGCCTTGAATTGATTGTTGATCTCAATCTCAACAATCTGGGTACAAATATTCCAGTTCAAGATAATCCAGAAACAAGGATTCATAATACCCATCCTCAACAAAACATCATCGGGAATGTACAAAGTGGCGTTCAAACAAGAAACATGTTGCGGAACAACAACAATGCAGGCTTGTATGCAACTATCCGAGAATCTGGTCAACAGAATGATTGGTCTTTCGCGTGTTATGTCTCACAGGAAGAACCAAGAACTTGGAAAGATGCTTTGAAAGATAGCTCATGGGTTGAAGCGATGCAGGAAGAACTGCAACAATTCCAGAAGCTTGGTGTCTGGAAACTCGTAGAGAAACCTGCTGGATACAAGAAGATTGGTACCCGTTGGGTGTTTAAATGCAAAAAGGATGACCGTGGGATCGTTATCCGGAACAAAGCAAGGCTAGTCGTTCAAGGTTTTCGTCAGATTGAAGGGATCGACTACAACGAAGTGTATGCACCTGTTGCACGTCTAGAAGCCATTCGGATCTTTCTGGCCTATGCCTCATTCAAAGGTTTCAAGGTATACCAGATGGACGTGAAGAGTGCTTTCTTACATGGTGTGGTGGAAGAAGAGGTGTACGTCGAACAGCCTCCTGGTTTTGAAGATCCTATCCATCCCGATCGGGTTTGGTTGCTCAACAAAGCTCTATATGTTCTACATCAAGCACCGCGAGCTTGGTACGCAACCTTATCTAATTATCTGCTGGAGAACGGTTTTCGCAGAGGTCTTATCGACTGCACTCTTTTCATCAAAGAACAAGATGGAGATCTTCTACTGGTACAGGTATACGTTGATGATATTATATTTGGTTCTACTAATGATGTTTTGTGTAGGGATTTCGAGCGTGTTATGCAGGATAAATTCGAGATGAGTGCTATGGGGGAAATGACCTTCTTTTTGGGCCTACAAGTACAACAAACTGAGTCTGGGATATTCATCCATCAGACTAAATATGTTGGTGACATCTTGAGCCGGTTCCAGATGTCTGATGCAACGCCCATCGGTACCCCATTGCCACAAAATCACGGAATTACTCCAGACTTGAAGGGTCAAGATGTTAGCCCCTCTTACTACCGCGCGATGATTGGATCTCTTATGTACCTCACAGCATCAAGACCAGATATAATGTACCCAACGTGCCTGCTTGCCAGATATCAAGTGAACCCGAAGGCCTCACATCTTGCAGCTGTAAAAAGGATTTTTCGTTATTTGAAGGGTTACCCTGACACCGGTCTGTGGTACCCTAGGGATAATAACTTTGACTTGATCGCATTCAGTGATTCTGATTTTGGCGGATGCAAAATCGACGGCAAATCCACAACGGCTGGATGTCAGTTTTTGGGAAATCGCCTAGTCACATAGCAGTGCAAGAAGCAGACGTGCGTCGCTACGTCAACATGCGAAGCTGAATACATTGCTGCCTCGAGTTGTTGCTCCCAAGTCCTGTGGATACAACAGCAAATGCGTGACTACGGTTTTGAATTCCTAACTACTCCTATTTACGTTGATAATTCTGCTGCATTACAGATCACTAAAAATCCTGTGCAGCATTCAAAGACTAAGCACATCGACATTAAGTATCATTTCATACGTGATTGCTTTGAGAAAAGGCTAATCGATGTTGCTTACGTCCACACCGATGACCAACGTGCCGACCTTTTTACCAAAGCATTTGACAAATCAAGATTTGATTTTTTTATTACTGGTAAACGGCATTAAGGTCAAGCAAGAGTAATACCAACATCGGAAAATCATTTTTGTAAATACCTTTGAGTTTTAAATTTGTCTTAGTTTATTGATTTTAGGGGGAGTAAATCCAAAATTTGAAAATCCAAAAACATTGAAAAATTTCAAAAACACAAAAACAATAGAAAAACAAAAATGAGTTTCCTGGCGAGAAAAAGAGAAAATGATAGTACATCAGTGGTCTGTCTAAACCTCTTTAAACCCAAAATGAAAAACGATAAGCAGCTCTATATAAGATGTATCGGTAGGCTCACAATCATTTTAAAGTGTGCAGGGTGATATAAACTTAAATCGACTGAAGATTGGGTGGGAACCATTCATTGGCATATGGTCTTAGTACCGAAATTTCGTTTGAGAGATTGCCGAGGTTCTGAGATATTCGGTCTTTATGCTGCTTATCATCTGAGTATCATGGTTGTATCTTTTACCGAAAAAATAACGGGGACGCAAGTCTAGATCTTCCATGATACCATACATACGTGTACATATTGCATACGACCTCAATAAGTGATCAACAATCACATGTCCAAACAAATAAGTGATAAAATATCACAAATTCTTTCCGGGTGTCAAGTTCGTCTCTCTGCTGTACGAAAGTACTGACCTGTTCACGGACTTGCTCCTGTGCCCTCATGCATCGAAAATCAAGTTCCTCATCAATAAGTGATTATATCACATAGGGCTTGTTTTCAAATTTAAAATAAGTGAGAATCTCACATCATATACGGTCAAACAGATGATAATCGGTATACTCACCAGTAAGATGAACCCTCGTGCATACCTTGATACGGGAATGTGTCGTGATGTGGATGAACACCGGTCGGTAAGTATAAATCATACCTTAACGTATCCCCTCGCCATGATTACATCTGATAAGTTGAGCTTACGTGGACAACAATACCGATAATTGTTATAGGATGCTTATCTTAATGTTAATTAACTGAACAACAAGAGCGTTTTGGCATGACCGTACACTGATATGATTCTCTTACCCTCGAAACTCGCAAAAAGAATGTTTGTATATATTTATTTACTGCTTTCAGTCTTTACATTTGAAATATTCAAAAATACCAAAAAGATTTTAAGTGTGTTTTAATATAAACTTTATAAAAGCCAAAAAGATTTTATTTCTATTTTATTTTCGATCGTACGATGTTGGAGCTCGAGTCTTCGTTACCTGAAACCTGAATGAAAACCGAAACGACTAAATCTTCATAAACGGTCGAAATTTGCAAGTTTTGAAAGTTAAAATTGAAATTGATAAAATTTGTTAAACTTTCAAACTGTCGGACGGTGTTTGCTTAAACAATGGTCACATGTGTGTTGTTTGCCTATGATATTCCAAGCGGTTGTTCTCATTACGCGTTTAGATTTCTTGCATGTGCAGATTCTAAAGGCTAGGAGAACATGGTCGATGACAAGCTTCGGAATGAAGACACGACGTGAAGGCACTCAGATGATGAAGATGATCGAGTTGCCGCTGACCATCATCAACACCACAAGGATCTCACTTCATAAAGATAAAGACTTTCACGAGCATAACTCAAGGGGGAGCTTATGTTAAGGGGGAGTTTGTCAACACACTTCCTACATAAAACGGGGAGTTTGTTGGTACACTTTCTGCTTTCAAGACGTGAAGACTTTAAAGATCCTCCGACATTGAAGACGTGAAGAGACGTCAAAGACTTGAAGACACGAGAGACTTACAAGAATGAAGATCAAGACAAAACTATCTCGAAGATCGAGACAAAGCTACAGCCAAGGGGGAGTTTGTTGGTGCACTTGTGTCTGTACTTTGTCTGTATTTTGTCTTGTTACTGAACGATGTCTTTGTTAGTCTGTAAGTTTGACCAAGTCAACCATCCTCCGGTTTGACTTGGCCAAACAGTCAACATTTTGGTTGTAATTTGTTTGGTTCGAAGGATGTGTCATCGAAGGATCACTTATATCCTTCGATGATTAGCTCGATAGATAGCTTTCGATAGATGGACCACGAAAGATCCAATCTTTCGTGGTACATGCAGATCGTTCGAGCTGTTTCTGGTCGAAAGATGATCTTTCGATCAGATCATTTGATCCTTCGACCAGACCTGCTGTGTTTGGGTATAAATACCCGTGTGTTGTGTTCACTTCGAGAGTTCGAGAGTTAGATATTCAGACAAAGTGAGAGCATTCTGTTCAGAGAACACACACACACGAAAGATAGAGAGTTTATAGAATACATCTGTAAACCTTGTGCTTGTAACCGAACCTTTCATACGTTTAATACAAGTGGTGTTAATCGTTGAATTTTGCGTGTTGTGTTTTTCATTGTGCTTGTTCTATCCCGTTTTGCATGCTAGCTTGGATTCCGCACTCGCTAGTGTGTTAGACATAACAAGGAATAGGTTAAACCTCAACCTCCGAGGGACCTACAGAGGTTAAACCTATTCCTTGTTATGTCAAACACACTAGCAAGTGCGGAATCCAAGCTAGCATGCAAACCGAGATAGAACAAGCACAAACACAACACACAAACTTCACCGATTAACACCACTTGTATTAATACGTATGAAAGGTCTGTTACAATGCAATGTTTACAAAAATTGTTTTGCAAACTCTCTCAGTGTGTGTGTGTTCTCTGTCTCACTCTTGTCTCTCTAGTCTCACTTCTGTCTCTATCTCTAAAGAAAGTGAACACAACACATGGGTATTTATACCCAACACAGCTCGTCTGGTCGAAGGATCAGACAGACTGATCGTAAGATCATCTGTCGACCAGAAACCTACCGAAGGATCACATATACCTCGAAGGATGATATCCTTCGAGGTTCATCCATCGAAGGTTCATCTTTCGAGCTCATCGAAGGATCTAAACAATCCTTCGATGACACATCCTTCGACACAGACATATTACAACCATTGCTTTACTGTTTGGCCAAGTCAAACCGGAGGATGGTTGACTTGGTCAAACTTACAAGACTAACAAAGACATCGTTTGGTATCATGACGAAGTACAGACACAAGTGCACCAACAGTTTGGGACAAAAAGGGAATAAAACGATGAGAAAAGAAAATAGACCCACTTTGTAACTTTAGGGTTCAACTAGAAAATCTCCTGGTAGAATTTTGGGTATAACTTCTGGACTATTAAAAATATATAATGCACTCGTGTTAAGTATAGTACCCCTCATTCAACCTTGTCCCTATGTCACGAGACAGAACTCAAATAAACTTAGTCAGGCAGAGCCTTGACATGCGTTTATGGGTTCAGATCAATCGGAAAGGGTAGCGGTGATCGGGAGTTAAAACACTTAAAACGGGGCAGAGCCTTATTATTATTATTATGGTTATAATTTCAAAAGAAAGAAACATTTGAATTAGGGAGAGAGAAGGGGCGACGAATACTGAGTGATCTACTCCTATTTATATGATGTTCATATCATTTAGAATGCACCCCTAATTGGACACGTATAGTGCCACTTATCCAACAATCAAAATTTGTAGATTAAAAAAAATATTTAAATATTATTTTATTTAAGTGTAAGACAGTTCATATCTATCAATACCTTAAATTTTGATTTTGTTCTATCTATACCTTTCAAAGGATGGCTAAAATGAGAACCACCTCGAGTTGTAAGAACCGCGAGAACCGCGACCCGCCACGGGGCGTCGGCGACCATTTCTTTTTACAACTAGATGTGTATATTTTAACAACGTACGTAAAGTTTGGGTTCAAACGGCGCACCCGAGGGAGTAGTTTTTTTACACCCAAAGTTTGGTTAAAAAAAAAGAAAAATTAAAAAAACCCAAACTTTGGGCGTAAAAAACTACCCCCTCGGGCGCGCCGTTTGAACCGAAAATTTACACCCGGTCCTAAAATATACGGATCTAGGTGTAAAAAAAAATTTCGTTGTCAACGGCCCTCCGTGGCACGTGGTTCTCGCGGTTCTTACAACTCGAGGTGGTTCTCATTTTAGCCATCCCCTACGTTCATGCAATTTAGATATTTAATTTTATTATTTATATATTATAATAATTAATTTAACTGCTTTACTTATTTGGTGCTTATAACTTATAAAATATAATGTTTTACAAAACAATAAATATGTCTTTAGAACGAGAATAATCTTATCTACATTTTGAACCCAGTTTCATTAAAAACAGAGTAGGTTCAAATATAATGTATTTTTATAGTTTAATTATTAAACGGTTCCTAGGCTCGTCTAGGTACTTTATATTTCTAACATTCAACTTACCCATAATCTACCCGTCTAATAATATAAGTTTTTATATACGTTTATTTTATTTAGAAAGGTCACCTATATATAGGTCAATTAATTAATATAATATTTCAACCAACTAAAAATAGTGTTTAAAACTATTTGGGTTGAATATTTATATTAAAAATAAACTAGTTACTAGTTACTAGTGGTTAATAAATTTAACCAAACCTATAATTCTTATATAAAAATAGGAATGTTACAGATCAACAGTGTTATGACCAGAGTCACTAGTTGAAAGAATGATCAATAGTGATATGGCAATTGCTAGTTGAGAGAATGATCAACAGTAATATGACCCGAGTCACTAGTTGAAAGAATGATCAACAGTGATATGACCACCATTACTAGTTGAGAGAATGATCAACAGTAATATGACCCGAGTCACTAGTTGAAAGAATGATCAACAGTGATATGACCACAATTACTAGTTGAGAGAATGATCAACAGTAATATGACCCGAGTCACTAGTTGAGAGAATAATCAACAGTGATTTGACCACCGTCACAGGAATCGCCTAGTGACCAATATAATAGTAAGATATACTATATATCTATTACTTGATAAATTCACTGTTGGACGAAAATGAGACAATGAGTGATATGACCACTGTCACATCGGAACTGCCACCATGTGACAATTACTGATTGAGTTGGGTAAATATAAATGAATATAAAAACTTTGATGTTGTAAAGTATAACAATATATTTTATAAAAATGGAATGAACTCGCCAGTATTTATTACTGATAAAATATTTTTAAAACGTGTTTCAGGTAATTTGCTGTAAAGATAATAGAAGCCAGCTATGGAGCACTGAAGGCTTAAATAAAGTGGCTATAATTACCTGAATAAAAGAAGAAATTTATGTTTTATTTATTTGGGTTTATCCCTATAAAAACATTTGAATAAAATACGGGTTTTAGCCCATTTGTTTTATATTAAAAGTTCGGTGTTTTAAAACTCTGAAATCATTTCCTAACTACGATCCTGATGAAAAATTTTCCGCTGCGTAATTAATAAACACCGATACCATCTGGCTGGTTCACGGCTCTCGCTCCCAGGATGGGGTCGGGGGCCGTGACACTTCAAGTCTTGAAAATGCTTTGAATCAACCATGCACCTCCATGGCTCCATGTATGTAGAAATTTCTAGTTATTTAGATTTTTGGAAGTGAAGATGGGAATTGTTTGGCTTGGCCGATTTCAAGAAAGAAGGGAAAAGGAAAGATGAAAGTTTTGGTGTTGTAAATTATGAAAGTGAAATGAGGAGTGTTTGCATGTAGTATTGGATCTCAAAGTGATCCAAAATTGAATTGAATAAAAAGTTAGACATCACAAATGACTAAGAACTCCTCCATATCTTACAACACATCAAATTTGAAAAGTAAGTGGGCATGGGGACCCACACATGTCATGACCTAGCATGGAGGGAAGGTTTTTGTATTATTTTTTTTAAGTTAGTTATATTTTATAAACTTTGATAACTCATATAAAAATTTCTATAAAGTTTCAAGGTTCCACATTTTAAAGTAATGTGACACTAGTAAAACTAGTCCACCAAAATTTTTTGTTTGTTGTTCGGGTGAAAAAGTCGGTTCGGGTCCTGTACCGGGTTAAATACCGACACCGTGTTTTGTTTAGATAAATACATGACAAAATTTATTTGTGTACACATTTTGTCATCCGAATAATTAATCCAACTTTTTGGACTAAAAATTTCACTATTTCTGACACGGTTCCGGTACCGGCTTTGCTGTCTGGCAGTTTACTGAACTAGCCGTGTAGCTTAACGCAATAAGATTCGATTGCGGATTTTGTGTCGTTTTTAATACCCATTAAATTGTTTATGTCAAATAATATTTATTTTTGGGTTTTCGGACAGTTACTGTTTCGTTCTGCGGAATGTTGTACACTCCCGCAAGATTACTGTATTTTTCTGCGGACTTGGACAATTTGGTTTTTAATTGGGATTTTCTAAATAATAAGGCACATATTATTTTTGGACAAAGCTTTTTATAGAATATTTGTGTAGACATATATGTATGTCTTGTTTTCATCGTGTCACACTGTACCGTGACTAGTACTGACAAGTATCGTTTATTCGCGTTCCTATTGTTAGTCTAGGATATTGTTTCCAATCGCAATGGATTTCTTATCATAATTCACTATGATTTTTGTAATTCCTAGACTTTTAAGATTTTAATTAATTAAAATCAAGTCAAACATGCGAAAATAATAGTTGAAATAGTTGTTCAAGTTGTACGGAATTATCGGAATTTTGCCGATTGTCACAATTACGTCTTAACGTACATCACGTACGCGACCAAATTACGCATGTTCATTTGAAAATCACGCACATTATAAATTCAAAAAACCAACATGCGTGATTATTTCATATAACATGCGTGATTATAACAAATTTTCATTTAGTCTGGGTTTGATCAATTTCATCGAATTGGGTTCAAATTTCTTTTCGTTTCACTTCAAATTGGCTATTGTTCGGTCAATTTCATCGAATTGGGTTCAAATTCATCATTGATTTTGAAAAGTTTCATCAAAATATCGACCCTCGAAATCAAACATTAGAACAGAGGATGAAGAAAGCATGACCAATCTTTGATTCAGACCGTAGAACAAAGGATGAAGAAACATGACCAAACTTTGATTCAGAGCGTAGAATAGTGGGTGCATGAACATGACCAAGCTTTTATTCGATTAGAGTCAGATGGCAGTAACAGTGGTTTCAGATCGTAGAACAGGGGATGCGATTTTTGAACTAGGAGGTAGGGCTGCGTGATAACGTGCGTGATTATTTTCTTCAACATGCGTGATTAGGTTTTGTTGAGTTTACAACGTGCTTGATTTTCAAAATAACGTGCGTAATTTGGTCGCGTATGTGTTGTACGTTAAGCCGTAATGTATTTACACTTTCTCTATATATATATATAGGGGAAGGTTCATTTGAGAAGAAAATTAAATTAAGAAGAAAAAGAACAAAAGGTACAAATGTAAAACATTAAATAGTTTCTCTCTCAACTCAATTATTATTATCTTTGACTAATTAATTAGTTAGAACATTGGGTATGGGGAGGATAGTCTCCAAATAGACTATCCACCACATAGGCGCCACATAAGCTTCGGTGGAGGAGCATCCTCTTGGAGACTACCCAAAGGTGTGGTGGATGCTCCTCCTCCATTTTTTTATTATTATTTATTTGATTTAATTAATTAATGAAAACAAAGTAAATAAAAATAAAAAAATTACATTTAAATAAAACCTAAAAAAAACAACCTAAAGTTACATTTAAATAAATAAAAAAAAACATACTTAAAAAAACCTAAAGTTACATTTAAAAAAAACTACACTCCCACACTCCATTTTTTCCTAATTTTTTCCTTCATCATTTGTAAAATGGGATGGTCTTCCGGTGGATATTCGCTAAGGTCGGTGGTCATTATTTTCCATTCCTCCAACTCTTGCGCTTCTTGTTGCTTCTTTTGCTTCTCCTCGGCTAGTTTTTTTTTTCATCTTTACCTTCTCGGTTTGCGTCTCGGTAAAGATTTGGTTGAATGCTTTCAACTCGGCCATAACACCTTCCAACTTCGAACCACCACCACTTCCTGATGCGGATTATTTCTTTTTTTCAGCCGCTATCTTTTTACTTTTGTCCCTTCCTGGGGGACGTTCTCCATCTTCAATCAGCTCCTCCTCATAGTCAGGCTCGTCGTTGATATTTATTTGGCAACGACCAATTGAGCCTCCAACGCTATAACTTCCTGACTCTGAAGTTTTAGACCGTTTCGTTGCTCGTTTCGCGTTTGCAACCTCATTTCGACATCCCTTCCATTTTGGTTGATCCTTTACAACTTGCCAAGCACGGACATGTGGGAAAGGATATTTGCTCTCATTTTCGTATAAACGCACCGCTTCATTGAAAACATTTTCGTGGTTCCACCCACTCGGTTTGTTGGCGAGCGTTGTGTTATAAAACCCACAAAAGCGTTAGATCAACGTATTCATCTTGCGCCACTTGGAGCTGATAGAATCAATGGTTCTGTACTCACCTTGTTCCATAAGCCCGTGGAATATATCAAAGGCTTCTTGCCAAAACGAATCGCTTTGTTGATTGTTACCTACAAGTTAGTAACAATAATAATAATAATAATTTGTTAGAAAAATATAGTGTACAAATAAATATTTAATAACAATAATAATAATATAATGTACAAATATTATTTAATAACAATAATAATATTTTACGGATTATAGGAGACGTTGAAGAGTTAATATATGCTTTCGCCAACGCCTCTTCCTCAATTTTTGTCCATTGTTGTTGTTGTTTGGCGGCTGCGTATTCTTTTTTACCCTTTCCCTTTCCCTTTTTCTTTTTTGAAGGTTCAGGTTGCGTTTCTGGCACAACCTCTACGTCATCATCTTGTTCCTCGATTTGTGTTCGAGATGCTTGTGGCGGTGGTTGATATGGCATATTTAGCGGGTTTTGCATTAGTTGCTGCATTTGATATGGGTTGAACGACATGTTGGGTTGTTGCATTTGCATTGGGTTGAACGGGTATTGGTTGAAAGCGTTTGGCATTTATTGGTAACCCGCAAAAGAGTTGTCCATTACGAGTGTGTAGCCGGATGACGAAAACGGGTGTGAACTTGAGTTGGGATTATTTGGGTTGTAGGGATTCATAATTTTTTTAAGGTTGGGAGAGATTTTTTTATAAAATTGGGAGAAAAGTGGAAGTATTTTGGTAAAAAAAGTGGGGTGAAAAGGGGTTTAATTTATAGTGGTGGGGTGAATTTTTTTTTTTTTATAAATCATGCAAGTTACCGTTAGGGGGGCCCACCCCATTCAAAAATTAGCCTCGTCTCCAACGTCTAAATTGTGCCGGAAGTGACGAGACGCCCCCTTGGGGGGCAGTGTGCGACGGGCCAAAAAGGGGGGGACGGCCCGTTGCCGAGCCCCATACCCTTTGATCTTATAAACACTATCATCCTTCACACTTAAATTTTTGCTTACACACATCAAAGTTTATTCTACACGTTTTGAAATTTATCCTACACATATTGAAATTTATTCTACACAGCTCGTAATTCATCCTACACACTTCGTAATTTATGCTACACTTTAAATTATATATTTTTTTCTTTTTTTGAAAATAAGTTACAAATTTAATGTAATTAGCTATTAAAAAGGAAGACTACCAATTAATGATTTATCTAAGTTTACCAATATACCCTAACACTAATAATAAATACAAAAATTAAATGAAGTAAAATGAAACATTCTTATTGGTTGAAATTTCTTCTTTTTTATTCTTACAAAAAATTTCTTCTCATTTGAATATATATATATATATATATATATATATATATATATATATATATATATAGGGGAAGGTTCATTGGGGAACACTAAAAAAGTGGGGAACAACGGGGAATCGACTCAAACGAACTCCGATTGGACTCATTCCAGCGACGTTGGAACCGGCTCGTCGAACCCTAACTAAGATCTCTTAACCCTAAACCCTAAATCCTAACTCCTAAACTCTAAACCCTAAAGCTAAAAAATAAGGCTAAAACTTAAGCTAAACCGTAAAATCTAAACTATGAACCCTAAAAGTTAAACCCTAAAGGCTAAACCTAAGGCTAAACCCTAAAGCTAAGTTAAACCCTAAAGGCTAAACCTAAGGCTAAACCCTAAAGCTAAACCCTATAGCTAAACCCTAAAGCTAAACTCTAAGGCTAAACCCTAAAGCTAAACCCTAAAGCTAAACCCTATAAGCCAAACCCTAATATATTTAGGGTTTAGGGGTTATGATTTAGGGTTTAGGGTTAAAAGATCCTAGTTAGGGTTTGACGAGCCGGTTCCAACACCGCTGGAATGAGTGTAATCGGAGTTCGTTTGAGTCGGTTCCCCACTGTTCTCTACTTTTTTAGTGTTCCCCAATGAACCTCACACTATATATATATATATATGCACATGAAAGTCATAATGGGTAATGGGCTGGGTATGGGATAAGATTTTACAACCAGGTATGGGTATGGAATTAGCCATACCCGACCCATTACCATCCCTACTTAATAGTTAGTACCTTCGAATCACCTTGAAACTCGGTTTGAAGGACCGTCCAAGCTTGCTTCGAGGTCGATGCGAGAGAATACACTTTCGTGCACACCCTGCTGAATCAACACCGACGCTCTTGCTAGAGGTGCACAAATCAGTTAATTTCCCTAACCGATTCAGGTAAGTAGTTTAGGCGGTTAATTTCAACTTTTGGCTTTAACCGGTTAATGTTTTAATCGGTTATTACTTTAACTGGTTCGGTTATTCACTTTAATTGTTTCGGTTAATAACTAGTTATTTTCAGTTAATTAATTAACCGGTTATTTTCATTTTTTTTTCATTTCGGTTTTTTCTGGTTAACCAGTACATCGGTTAAAAATAACCGGTTATTATCCTAAAGATCTATAAGCGGTTACTAACCAACGGTTATGATTAACCACAAACCGGTTATTCTTCTACAGGCTACAAACCGGGTTATTTTCCCATCTCTAGCGCTTGCATTTTCTTTGGTATTGTTCTTCAACCTGTCTTGATCTATGTCTTGCTCCAAGAACCCCTGATTCACAAACTTCCACCGCCTTTTAATCGGAGTAGAGTCTTCACACGTATATTCCAAAATTCATAACCTTCAGCCTTGAACACAGGGGTAAGAGCTTGAGCAGATTCAGATGAAGCAGACGCCATGAAGCAGAAAAGACAAAAAACTCACTCAAGAAAAGCTCTGATACCACTATGTTGGGTAATCAAATGAATAATTCACACACTCGAATGAAACTTTTTCATTAACATCAAGCTGCTTAAATATAGAACAGGGAAAGAACTGAAACGTAAACACGGCCCCAACTAACTTACCACAAAGTGTAGGTCCCTCGGAGGTTGAGGTTTAACCTATTCCTTGTTATGTCTAACACACTAGCAAGTGCGGAAACCAAGCTAGCATGCAAACCGAGATAGAACAAGCACAATGATAAACACACAAGATTCAACGATTAACACCTCTTGTATTAATACGTATGAAAGGTCTGTTACAAGCTCAATGTTTACAAATCTGTTCTGTAAACTCTCTCAAGTGTGTGTGTGTTTTCTGCTCTGAGTGTTCTCACAATGTCTAACCTTGAAGTGAACACAACACACGGGTATATATACCCGACACAGCTTATCTGGTCGAAGGATCAGACAAAATGACCGAAAGATCATCTGTCGACCAAGAACCCATCGAAGGATCACATTTACCACGAAGGATGATATCCTTCGTGGTCTATCCTTCGAAGGTTATCTTTCGAGCTCATCGAAGGATCTAAGCTATCCTTCGATGACACATCCTTCGACCCAAACATCTATCAACCATAGTCTAATTGTTTGGCCAAGTCAAACCGGAGGATGGTTGACTTGGTCAAACTTACATCAAAGACATCGTTTTGTATCAAGACGAAATACAGACAAAGTACAGACACAAGTGCACCAACAAACTCCCCCTTGGCTGTAGCTTTGTCTGGCTGTAGCTTTGTCTCGATCTTTGTGACTTCAAGTCTTTGACGTCTTTTCAAGTCTTCAATGTCGGAGGATCTTTAAAGTCTTCACGTCTTGAAAGCAGAAAGTGTATCAACAAACTCCCCGTTTCATGTAGGAAGTGTGTTGACAAACTCCCCCTTAACATAAGCTCCCCCTTGAGTTATGCTCGTGAAATACTTGTTCTTTATGAATTGAGATCCTTGTGGTGTTGATGATGGTCAGCGGCAACTCGATCATCTTCATCATTTGAGTGCCTTCACGTCGTGTCTTCATTCCGAAGCTTGTCATCGACCATGTTCTCCTTGCCGTTAGAATCTGCACATGCAAGAAATCTAAACGCGTAATGAGAACAACTGCTTGGAATATAGTAAACATAAACAAACGACACACGTGTGACCATTGTTTAAACAAACACCGTCCGACAGATTGAAAGTTTAAAATACTTCATCCATTTCAAATTTTAACTTTCAACACTTTGCAAATTTCGACCGTTTATGAAGATTTAGTCGTTTCGGTTTTCGTTCAGGTTTCAGGTAACGAAGACTCGAGCTCCAACATCGTACGATCGAAAATAAGATAGAAATAAAATCTTTTTGGTTTTTATAAAGTTTATATTAAAACAGATTTTAGGTGTGTTTTAATATTAGAAATGTAAGGACTGAAAGCAGTAAATAAATATATACAAAGATGCAGAAACTGAAAGCATTAAATAAATATTTACAGGCATTCTTTTTGCGAGTTTCGAGGGTAAGAGAATCATATCAGTGTACGGTCATGTCAAAACACTCTCTTTGGTTCAATTAGTTAACATTAAGATAAGCATCCTATAACAATTATCGGTATTGTTGTCCACATAAGCTCAACTTATCAGATGTAATCATGGCGAGGGGATACGTTAAGGTATGATTTATACTTACCGACCGGTGTTCATCCACATCACGACACATTCCCGTATCAAGGTATGCACGAGGGTTCATCTTACCGGTGAGTATACCGATTATCATCTGTTTGACCGTATATGATGTGAGATTCTCACTTATTTTGATTTGAAAACAAGCCCTATGTGATAGAATCACTTATTGATGAGGAACTTGATTTTCATATGCATGAGGGCACAGGAGCAAGTCCGTGAACAGGTCAGTACTTTCGTACAGCAGAGAGACGAACTTGACTCCCGGAAAGAATTTGTGATATTTTATCACTTATTTGTTTGGACATGTGATTGTTGATCACTTATTGAGGTCGTATGCAGTATGTACACGTATGTATGGTATCATGGAAGATCTAGACTTGCGTCCCCGTTATATCTCGGTAAAAGATACAACCATGATACCCAGATGATAAGCAGCATAAAGACCGAATATCTCAGAACCTCGGCAATCTCTCAAACGAAATTTCGGTACTAAGACCATATGCCAATGAATGGTTCCCACCTGGTCTTCAGTCGATTTAGATTTATATCACCCTGCACACTTTAAAATGATTGTGAGCCTACCGATACATCTTATATAGAGCTGCTTATCGTTTTTCAGTTTAGGTTTAAAGAGGTTTAGACAGACCACCGGTGTACTATCATTTTCTCTTTTGCTCGCCAGGAAACTCATTTTTCTTTTTCTATTGTTTTTGTGTTTTTGAAATTTTTCGATGTTTTTAGATTTTCAAATTTGGATTTACTCCCCCTAAAATCAATAAACTAAGACAAATTTAAAACACAAAGGTATTTACAAAAATGATTTTCCGATGTTGGTTTTACTCTTGCTTGACCTTAATGCCGTTTACCAGTAAAAAATAGTCAAATCTTGATCTGTCAAATGCTTTGGTAAAAAGGTCGGCACGTTGGTCATCGGTGTGGACGTAAGCAACATCGATTAGCCTTTTCTCAAAGCAATCACGTATGAAGTGATACTTAATTTCGATGTGCTTAGTCTTTGAGTGCTGCACAGGATTTTTAGTGATCTGTAATGCAGCAGAATTATCAACGTAAATAGGAGTAGTTAGGAATTCAAAACCGTAGTCTCGCATTTGTTGTTGGATCCATAGGACTTGGGAGCAACAACTTGAGGCAGCAATGTATTCAGCTTCGCATGTTGATGTAGCGACGCACGTCTGCTTCTTGCACTGCCATGTGACTAGGCGATTTCCCAAAAACTGACATCCAGCCGTTGTGGATTTGCCGTCGATTTTGCATCCGCCAAAATCAGAATCACTGAATGCGATCAAGTCAAAGTTATTATCCCTAGGGTACCATAGACCGGTGTCAGGGTAACCCTTCAAATAACGAAAAATCCTTTTGACAGCTGCAAGATGTGAGGCCTTCGGGTTGACTTGATATCTGGCAAGCAGGCACGTTGGGTACATTATATCTGGTCTTGATGCTGTGAGGTACATAAGGGATCCGATCATCGCGCGGTAGTATGAGGGGCTAGTAGCTTCACCCTTCAAGTCTGGAGTAATTCCGTGATTTTGTGGCAATGGGGTACCGATGGGCGTTGCATCAGACATCTGGAACCGGCTCAAGATGTCACCAACATATTTAGTCTGATGGATGAATATCCCAGACTCAGTTTGTTGTACTTGTAGGCCCAAAAAGAAGGTCATTTCCCCCATAGCACTCATCTCGAATTTATCCTGCATTACACGCTCGAAATCCCTACACAAAACATCATTAGTAGAACCAAAATTATATCATCAACGTATACCTGTACCAGTAGAAGATCTCCATCTTGTTCTTTGATGAAAAGAGTACAGTCGATAAGACCTCTGCGAAATCCATTCTCCAGCAGATAATTAGATAAGGTTGCGTACCAAGCTCGCGGTGCTTGATGTAGACCATAGAGAGCTTTGTTGAGCAACCAAACCCGATCGGGATGGATAGGATCTTCAAAACCTGGAGGCTGATCGACGTACACCTCTTCTTCTACCACACCATGTAAGAATGCACTTTTCACGTCCATCTGGTATACCTTGAAACCTTTGAATGAGGCATAAGCCAGAAAAATCCGAATTGCTTCTAGACGTGCAACAGGTGCATACACTTCGTTGTAGTCGATCCCTTCTATCTGACGAAAACCTTGAACGACTAGCCTTGCTTTGTTTCGAATAACGACTCCACGGTCATCCTTTTTGCATTTAAACACCCAACGGGTACCAATCTTCTTGTAACCAGCAGGTTTCTCTACGAGTTTCCAGACACCAAGCTTCTGGAATTGTTGCAGTTCTTCCTGCATTGCTTCAACCCATGAGCTATCTTTCAAAGCATCTTTCCAAGTTCTAGGCTCTTCCTGTGATACATAACACGCGAAAGACCAATCATTTTGTTGACCAGATTCTCGGATAGTTGCATACAAGCCTGCATTGTTGTTGTTTCGCAACATGTTTCTTGTTTGAACGCCACTTTGTACATTTCCGAGGATATTTCGTTGAGGATGGGTATTGTGAATCCTTGTTTCTGGATTATCTTGAACTGGAATATTTTTACCCAGATTGTTGAGATTGAGATCAACAATCAATTCAAGGCCCAGAATTGACGAAGAGGATGATGCAGTAGCTTCAGCTGTTCTAGGGACATCCACTGGAGGTGTACCTTCTGAAGTACCATGTAATGCTGTTGCTGGAGCTTCTTGATCTGCATCTAGAAATTCATCATCCTCTGAAGATTCGTTCAATTCGGTAGCATCATGAAAATCTTCATTGTCGAGAGCATTATTGTTCACCGAAGATGGTTCTTGATTGACAATAATTGGACGAACCAGCGGTGAATCTGTTGCATTGTCACTCTCGAAAAACATCCTTGCCGCAGCATTTTCTTCAACGGCTTCTACATTGATCGAATTGAAAAAGTCATCGTACTCAAACATCCAAGGCTGACCAGGACATTTGACTGGTAAAGTGTGCCTTTGTACTCTGACTTCAGACCATTCCTCGACCCTTTTAGTCTCTAGATTCCAGACTCTTAAGTTCGGGGTGGAATACCCAAGAAAGTATCCATCAATTGCTCTTGCCCCAAACTTTCCATTAGGATCGATTATTGTGCATGGAGCTCCAAACGGTTCAAGATATGACAAATCTGGTTTCCGTTTGTTAATAAGCTCAAAGCAGGTCTTGTTGTGCCTTTTGACTGTAAGGACTCGGTTCAACGTATAACATGCAGAGGACACAGCTTCAGTCCAGAATGGAATGGGCAACTGCGACTCTACCAACATTGTCCTAGCAGTCTCGATCAATGTGCGGTTTTTACGTTCAGCGACGCCATTTTGTTGAGGAGTATAAGCTGCACTAAATTCGTGAAGAATACCTTTTGAAGTGCAAAACTCCGCCATGGCATGATTTTTGAATTCAGTACCATTGTCGCTACGTATCCGCCTAACCTTCAAATTATAGAGATTCTCAATCTGAATGATCAAGTTTTTGATAATACCGAAGGTTTCACTCTTATGTGCCATGAACGCCACCCAAGAAAATCTTGAATAATCATCAGTTATCACGAGGCAATATTGATCATTCCTAATGCTTTTGTGCTTGACAGGACCGAACAAATCCATGTGCAAACGTTCAAGAGGAACAGCCACCGTGTTGACTTTCTTTGTAGGGTGTCGCTTCTTCGTTTGTTTTCCTTTCTGGCACGAGACACAGACGTCTTGAAGATGGAAGTTTTTAAGAGGAACACCATTCACCAATTCATTTGATACCAAATGATTCATTTTGCGTAAGTGAATGTGACCCATTCGTCTGTGCCAAGAGATTGTGTCTTTTTCTGTGGCTTTGGAAACGAAACAAGTTGCTTGTGCAGACGTTGTGATAGCTTGGCTCATATCAAGGACATACAAATCATTTATCCTTGGAGCCGACAAGAGAATCCATTCTTTTGGAATTTTGAATCCGGGTTTCAGCACATAACATCCATTTGCATCAAAGTGTACTGAGAACTGCTTATCACAAATTTGAGAAACACTAAGAAGATTGTGATCAAGTTGTTGTACGAAGTTGATCTTATCAAAACTAACAACCCCGTTGGAAATCATTCCTTCACCCGTAATATATCCGCCTTTATCTCCAGCAAAAGCAACATAACCTCCTCTAATAGATTTGACGTCGTAGAGAAGCTTCATGTCGCCTGTCATGTGCCTGGATGCCCCACTATCAACAATCCAATGACTACTGACAGTTCCTCCTGGAACACCCTGCACATGAACTTACATAATTAGTTGGAGATGGGGACCCAAGCCATTGTGGTCTTGGGTCTTCCATTTTCATCAACAACAATAACTTCAATTCTTTGATGATTCGAAAATTGTGATGATCCCCCTGAATTTGTGGTTATCTTAGGTTTCCATGTCTGTTGAAATTTACCAGTTTGATTGTTTGGAAATTTAACTTCGTGATTGTTTGAAGTTTTTAAAAATTTTGAACTTTCTGGTTTAACTGGAACCGTTTGTTTTTGAACCACTTCATTTTTAAGTGCTTTTTCAACCACCTTGACTTGTTGGCGTTTCTGTTTCTTTTCCCTTTCTCTTACAAGTCGGGGATCTTGTTTTACAGACACAGATCGCTTTTGGTGATTGCGTTCACGGGGATCATCAACTTTGGCTTTTAATTTATGAAGATACGGGCAATTTCTGACAATGTGCCCAATTGTACCACATTCAAAACATGATCTTCGTTCAACAAACCCCAAAGAATCATGTGATCGTCTTACCGATGATGAACTTTGTGATCCCGAGGTACTAGGTTTTGAACTACTTGGTTCATTCCTTTTCATCACAGTTGCTTTCTTGACAAAATCTAAATTAGATTGATTTTCAAACTTTGCAATTTTGTCCGTTCCCTTAGATTTCACAAAGTTCACATTCTTTTTCTTCTTCTGATTCGGCTTCCTTTGACCTTGAGTCGGTGTTTTACCTCTTGGTTTGGTATGATTTTGCTGTTTTTGCACTGTTGGTAATTTCTGATTGCCAAATTGTTTTCTAACTTCAGCCTTTGGAATAGGAGGGCACTGTGTTACTGTAACACGTGATCCTGTCTTTCCCAAAAACTTACTTGTTGAATTTTCAAAGAGTTTACTGATTAATGATTGATTAACATTCTTAATAGGAAAATCTTTGTCAAAATAAATTTTATCATCACCAACAAGAGTGTACAGCAAATCCACACTCTCCGACTCTTTTTCAGACAAGGACTCGATTGCAACAGTCTTAGCGGGTTTTGCAGAAGGATCACACAGAATATGATTCTCAAGAGGTATGTCCTCTTCGTTTATCACCGCATCAGACTTTGCTGAATCAGTATCATCAGACTCATCATCAGAAGAATCATCATCCTCAATCACAACTGGAGGATCCTGATTCTGTTCAGCAGTTACAAATGTATCTGCTGACACATCTGAATCTGACGATACTTCTTTCTTGTATCCGAGTCCTGCCGCAAATTCCTCAACGTCCAAAGGAACAGATGGTTCAAAATGAGTTCTATACTCCTCATCAGGCAGTGCATCAAAGTTGTTTCTCACGGGTGGTGGACATTTCTTATAACCTATGCATGTGACATCCTTTTTCTCTTTCTGAACATCAATGATGTGATCCAACACATAGCTAGAGCTCAAATAACTGTCTAACTTGAGTCGGATCGCCTCACTTTCTTTTTTAACACAAGCCATTTCCTTTTGCATTACCTCAAGACGAGTTATATAAAGGTTAATGTCAGTTTGTTTTCTGGAAACCATTTTTGTCAACTCTGTTTTATCTTTCTTTAATGTTTCAATCATTGACTTAAATTCCTTTTCATGGTTTTCATAAAACATGTTGGCTTCTGTGCACTTGGAAAGATCAATGGTCAACTTTTGATTGTGGATGAATGTCACATCATATTTCTCTTGCAAAGCCTCGTGTTTGCTTTGCAATTCACTCCACTTATCATTCAAAGAAACATGTTTGTCTTGCAAGTCAAACAAACTAGCTTGTAAAGCATCATGTTTGCCTTGCAACTCAGACATGTTTGCAACCAAATCAGCACATTTAACATGCAATCTATCACAATTATCACATATATCAGCAGTGGGTTCATCGACACATACCTGACTTCATGAACTGTCGACATTAGCCATAAAGGCTGAATGGAGAGAAGACGAAGAATAAGCAGCTTGATCCACCAAAATAGATCTTCTTTGAATTCCTGCTGCAGCTTCTTCCAAAATCTCATCAATGTCTGCATCGACTGACGCACTCGATGTCTCATCCACCTGATCATTGCCTGAAGTGGAGGATTCTTCATCTGAACTTCCACTGTAACCAGAACTGTCTTCATCTTCAGAAGATTCACTACCATTGGTGGAAGATTCTCCACCACTGGCGTGTTTAAGATCCTTGATAACTTCAGCAAAACAAGCTGTTCCATCTGGAGCGTCATTTCCCAACTGGATTGACCAATCACAGCCTTCATCTACTTGAACCACAAGTGCCTGGTTGGCATTAGATGGTCCTGCTTGGCTTTGGTTGTTGACAGGTACCAGCGTACGAACATTGTTCCTGTTCTGGTTCTGCTGGTTGCCTTGACCTCTGAAAGGATTTTGGTTTCCATGTTGAGATGGCCTTGTACATTCACGCTTGAAATGACCACGTTCACCACAATTGAAACACTTCACAGCCTGCTTATCAAACCCATACTTGGTGTCTTTCTTGCTCTCCAAGCTGGTTCTGCCAGTTCTCTCCATGAAATCCTTTGCTCGCCTAACAGCACTGGCAAAGGCCCACTTGATGTCCATCATCTCCATCTCCTCTTTATCAATCTGCTGATAGTCTTCTTGTGTCAGATTAATATTACCAATCTGACCTTCCACTAATCCACAGTATGCGCTCACCAAAGTGTTTAGCAGCTCCATGTGTTCCTTTGCTACTTCCACACTGACTTTAGAAAAGCTTGAGGTGTCGAGCCGTACTGTATTTGGCTTTGATTGTTGACCAGCAGATGATGTGCTTCCATAACACGCTTGCTGTTGAGGAGGAAGTGGATTCCCATACATGTCTGTTGGTACGGTAGATTGAGGAGGAAGAGGATTCCCATACATGTCTGTTGTTCCGGGAGATCGAACAGGTAATGGATTTCCGAACATATCAGTTGGTCTGAGAGGTCGTTGGCTTTGCTGTTGCTGTTGAGGAACTGGTTCCAGCAGATTTCCATACATGTCTGTCTTTGGAGGGACCGGAACTTGGATAGCATTGCCATACATGTCAGTGCTAGTCACAAATGCTGTTTGAATTGGAGCATGCGAAGAAGGTTTCGTAGAGGTGCTAGACGTTCCATAATACATTTCTGGATTTTGTGGCACTGGAACTCTTTTTGCCTTGAGAGTTTCTTCCTGATTTTTGTTTTCCAGGATTTGAACAAAGTCGTTGAAGCTTGTTGTAGCTAAAGTACCATTGTACTTCATGATTTCCAAGAAAGTATTCCATTGAGGTGGCAACGCATCTGCAAACCTTTTTACAATCTCTGCAGAAGTTGTAACAACCCCAAAATTTGCTAATTCAGTCAGCAAATGATTAAATCGACTTATCAAATCACCCAACGACTCATTCTCCATACAAGTAAAACTATCAAACTCTTTCTTCAGCAATTCTTTTCTCAATTGACGTGTCGCTTCATTTCCTACGCCCCTTGTCTTCAAAGCATCCCACAACCTTTTCGTTGTCTTGTAACTGACAAATTGATGATAAATGTCTTTACTTAACGCCTGAGTAAGGATGGCATATGCTTTCTTTTCCAAATCGTAGACCTTCTTCTGATCTTCCGTTAGATCTGCAAATGTAGCAGCAGATGATGCGGCAACCTCTATTGTTTGATCGAAATCTGTGATGAACCGCAACCATAATTCTGTATTTTGACCAAGAACGTATGTATGAAATCTATCAATCCATCCTGGATATTCGTATAAGTGCATCAACTTTGGAGGCCGATTCAAACTTCCAGTTTCGCTCTCGCTTAAGAGAATGCTTTGAACACTTGGAATTTGATTTGATACAAATGCCCATTGACCGGTAGAAATTGCATTAGCTTGAGAAGATACCGGTGCGGAAGATGACGGAGTACCAAAATACATATCTGTATTTACCAGAGTATTCCACCTTGGATTCATTTTTTATCAAGAAAAATAAGAACCTGAAAATCACAAACTTGTTAAGCATAAACAGACTAAGGATCGAAAGATCAAAGCTTGTTCGAAGGATCAACAGTGTTCGAAAGATCACTGTTGAGTTTCGAACAATTGTTTTCGAAAGACTCCCCTATCGAAGGATCCTGGTCTTTCGAGAAAGAACTGTAGATCGAAAGATGTATGCTTCGAAATGATTCCTTGGTTCGAAGGATGATGATCTATCGAACCTCCACTAATCGAAAGATGGTCTTTCGAAATGATTCCTTGGTTCGAATGATGATGATCTATCGAACCTCCACTGATCGAAAGATGAACTTTCGACTTCGAAGGATATCCTTCGATCGGTTCTGACACAGTTGACAAAGGATGACAGGTTGGTGAAAAAGTTGATGGGTTGGTGAAATCTTTCGGCAGAGGTATGGTCAGACCATGATTTTCTGCCAAAATCAGATTTGAAACATAAAATATAATAAACTTATCCAGAAAACCGGTCACCGGAGAAGCCGGAATTTTGGCCGGAAATTTCCAAACACCTCAACAACAGGTTTTTAAGTTACCCAACCCGTCATGCAACACACCCGGTTAGTTTAGAACACGTTTTAACGTAAAGATAAGCGAGATAATCAGTAAAAACGGATCCAAAACCAAGAGAGTTTTGTCCAAAACACTCCAAAGTCTTGTAAAAACTCGGTTTTTTAACAAGGAAAAGAGCCACGGCTCTGATACCACTTGTAGGTCCCTCGGAGGTTGAGGTTTAACCTATTCCTTGTTATGTCTAACACACTAGCAAGTGCGGAAACCAAGCTAGCATGCAAACCGAGATAGAACAAGCACAATGATAAACACACAAGATTCAACGATTAACACCTCTTGTATTAATACGTATGAAAGGTCTGTTACAAGCTCAATGTTTACAAATCTGTTCTGTAAACTCTCTCAAGTGTGTGTGTGTGTTTTCTGCTCTGAGTGTTCTCACAATGTCTAACCTTGAAGTGAACACAACACACGGGTATATATACCCGACACAGCTTATCTGGTCGAAGGATCAGACAGAATGACCGAAAGATCATCTGTTGACCAAGAACCCATCGAAGGATCACATTTACCACGAAGGATGATATCCTTCGTGGTCTATCCTTCGAAGGTTATCTTTCGAGCTCATCGAAGGATCTAAGCTATCCTTCGATGACACATCCTTCGACCCCAAACATCTATCAACCATAGTCTAACTGTTTGGCCAAGTCAAACCGGAGGATGGTTGACTTGGTCAAACTTACATCAAAGACATCGTTTTGTATCAAGACGAAATACAGACAAAGTACAGACACAAGTGCACCAACACAAAGTGAGCATGACTAACTCAATACTCAGACTCATGACCACGATAAAAGAAACAACGACCCATGTTTACTGAATAAACATAAAAACAGAAATATAAAATAAATACTAAACTTCAGCTCCAAGACTCCAAAGCCACATCATCATGACTGCCACATCTTCACGAATGAGAACTTTCGATTATTCCAACAGTACTGCACACTCAGTTTGGTGGTATTCAAATGGAATTCTTGTGACAAGCAAGATATATCTTCAGCCACACATTATCAAGAAAATTATAGTAAGTACTTCTCCATTTGCTGGCAAAGAGAGGAGCAACCACAGTCCAGAAGCCAATTATAAATCCAAGCACAATGCTAATGATAAATCCCCAATTCTTGTCATCTGATTCATCATCATTTGGTTCTTTTGATTCACCTCCCGCGCTTGCATCAGGTGGAACTCCTTTCTTGTTACATAGCGCAAGTGGAGGCCCACAAAGCGCGTTTGACATGAAACTAGACTCACTGAAGCTCTGCAGCTGAGTACTTGTTGGGATTTCTCCTGTTAGTTTGTTGGAAGATAGATTTAACCAATTTAAGGTTGTCAACCTCGTCATGCTCGACGGAATCCTCCCCTCAAGCTGATTCACAGACAAATCTAGAGATTCAAGTGATGTCATTTTACCGATCTCTTCTGGAATTCTTCCACTTAAATGATTTCCGGATAAATTCAACCAGCGCAAGCCTGAGAGGTGCATAAGTTCCTTCGGAATGGGTCCAGAGAATTTGTTACTCGAAAGATCCAATGTTGTTACTAAATACAAAATTGATCTATATTCATACTCTCTTCCTTTAGTCACCAACAATGCACTACCAAGAACTCGAATCTGAAATGGCACGTCATAAAACACAAGTGGACTTGGTTGTTGCCTTCTAGACATTAAGCTGAAGTTGTAGAAGCATGTGGGGATGGTTCTTGAAAGATTGTTATGAGCGAGATCCAAGATTTGAATGGACGTAAGACGACAGAGTTCTTCTGGGATTTCACCCGCCAGCTTGTTCAATCTGAGGCTGAGTAGTTTCAACTTTGTTTCTTCTCCCTTTATCAACAACGGTATGCTTCCAGTGAATTCATTCTCAGCAAGCTCAATAATTTGTAGGCTTTTTGAATTTAGAAGAAATGCAGGTAGCTTTCCAGAGAGATTGTTATTGCGGATATTGAATGATTGGATGGAAGATAAGTTCTCTATAGATTTTGGAATTCCACCAGAAAGCTTATTATTCTCAAAGTTTATGACTGATAAAGCTTGCCAATTCATCCAACAATCAGGAATAACCCCTGACAGGTTATTATTGGCCAGTTCAAGAACTTGTAGCGATCTATCTTTTTCTAAACTAGGACATAGGAATTGCTCAAGAGATCCTGAAAGATGATTGTATGATACATCCAGAAGAACAAAGTCAGCTTCATTGAATTTTCCGGGTAATGGACCTTCAAAACGGTTGCTACTTAGATCTACAACTGATTCTGGCGCAAGGATACTAAGATCTTCCAACGTCCCCCGGATACTATTGTGTGATATATTCAAGAAATCAATATCAGAAAATGAGCTCCAAAACCATCTAGGCATGATGTCCGAAATTCCCGTGTTGCCTATGTCTATCTCTGTCAAATTTCCTTGTGAACGAAGCCATGAAGGAAACTGAGGGCCTAGATTCCAAGAACCTATTTTGAGGGTGCCAAGTTTGAAAGGTGGGGTCCAGTTTTTAACGCTTAGTTTTAGAGTTAGCATGTTTGCCTCTGCCCATAATATGGTCAATGCTGTTAGATTGGCAAAGTGATCTTCTGTGACATCTCCAGTGAACAAATTATGATGCACACTCAAATACGTTAAGTTCCCTAGCTTTCCAAGACTTACTGGCAGGCTTCCATTGAGCTTGTTGAAAGAAATCTCCAACCATTCCAATGATGTTAAGTTCCCTATTGAATCAGGAAGCTTACCAGAAAGATGGTTAACATTAAGCCTCAACACTTTTAAAGATGACAATTTTACTAAGGAATTTGGAATCACACCAGGAATGAAATTGAATGCAAGATCAAATGTGACAAGATTTTGAAGTACTCCTATTCTATATGGTATATGACCAGAAAGGAAGTTGGCACTGAGAGCCAAAGAATCCAACTTAGGTGAATTACATTCACAAAAGTTATTCAGAAGATATGATACATCTCCCCTAATATAGTTAGATCGGAGATCAACATAACTTAAGTTGCAAAGGTTTCCAAATGAGTTTGGCAACGTCTCGTTGATAAAATTTTGTGACAAGTCGATACTAACAAGAGAAGTCATGTTTTGAAAACCACCAAGTATGGGAACTGAAAGATTGCAGGTACTAATATCTATGGACACAAGACTAGTGACACTCAACAATCCGCTTAAGACGGATGTTGAATTCATAAAATCATTTTCAGAAACGTGAACAAATTTTAAATCAGTCATGTTCTGAAAACCACCCACCCTACCAGGAACTGGACCGTGGAAAAGGCATCTAGTCAAATCCAAGGAAACTAGCTTACTTAGGCTAAAAATCCACCAAGGCACCAAAGTGTCAAAAATGTTAAAAGAAAGATCAAGGACAGTTAGTAAAGTAAAATTAACTTTGGGTAGCTCATGAGGAATTTGAGTAAGATTGCTTGAAGGCAAGTGCAATTCTACCAAAGATGGAAGGTTGCCGGTAACTTGAAGCCAGTCAGATGCCATGCTAAGATCATAGCCAGTCAAATCTAGGTATTTCAACAAACGGAGACTCGACAACCAATGCATACTGTTCACAGGAACATTACCTAGCCATGGTCCGTTTCCTAGATCAAGAACAACTAACATGGACAGATTCCCTAGTTGGTGAGGCACTCGACCGTAAAATTGTGACATTGAGAGATTAAGATATCTCAAGTTTTGAAGAGAGCCTATGAAACTAGGAATTTGGATCGCTTCAAAATCGTTGCAACTCAAGTCTAGGTACTTAAGTTGCTTCAACAACAGCAGAGAGCGATTAATATTACCTCTGAGCATCTGAGTTGACGCGTCTTCAAGTTCAGGATCAGGTCCTCGAAGGTGAAGCTCTTGGACATGACCGGTAAAGTTATCACAAACGATTCCATCCCACATGCAACAGTCGATGTTGTTGATACATATTATGTGGACGCGACTTGGTTCGGTTCAACTTGGTTCGGTTCGACCCGGTTAGGTTCGGCTCAAGCCCGACGTCACGACATTCCTCCGTCGTGCGTCCCAGAGTTCGACACGCGAAGCACGAAGTGCCGCGGCCTTTCCCGTCGACACATCACCATGACATCATCTTGGTGATGTCATGATGATGTCACCAACTTTGACTAAACACAAGAACATGAAGAAATGCAAATTATGTACGTGCATGTGTTATGTATTTTGGTCCAATCAGATTCTTTGGGCCACCAACATTGGGCCGAACTCACAGCCAATCGCACAGGCCAAACAGTTGGAACATTGGTGTAATACGTCTATGTCGAAGGATGTGTCATCATCCTTCGATGAGCTCGTATCATAATCCTTCGATGGATGCATGATCGAAAGATGATGTTTCGATCAGTAATTCTGATCCTTCGAACAGACGTGATGTGATGGATATAAATATCAATGTAGTGTGTGAGAACAGAGGTAGAGAAAACTAGAGAGAGAGTGTAGTGAGAGAAAGTTCCGGTGAGCTTTGTATTTGTCAAATATTGTACCGAAACTTTGTCGAAATCAATACACGTAACTGTTAATCGTTGATATCTTTACGTATTGTTCACCTTCTCGATCTCGGTTTGCATCTCCGGTTGGATTCCGCACAACCGGGTGTGTTCGATAACAAGGATTAGGCGACTAGATCCTCCTAGCCGGACCTACAAGTGGTATCAGAGCCTTGGCTCTTCTCCTTGTTAAAACCGAGCGTTTTCGGGTTGTTTTTCGGGTTTTAAAAGCTTGTATTTTCTGGATATTTTCTGTTTAAAACTTCGAAAATCTGCATGGTTTGCTAAAAGAATCTGATAAAACCTGTTGTTTTTGCTAAAAGTGTTGCTGGAGATCTTGTTTTATTGCATGTTAGTATGATAGAATTTTTTTTGGGTTGAAGATATAAGCATAGTCATTTCCAGAAACCTCATATCTTCAAACGGTTCATGAAGTTCTTCAAACTGTTCTTGTCTGCTTGTGTGTTTGATCTGCATAGTGTTGATATCAAAGTGTTCTTTAAATTTAATATGATAAGTGGGCTTCGAAGAAACAAAGATCATGCGCTTTGAAAGAAACATATTAGTACTATATTATAAAGTAGGAGCTTTGAAAACAAAAATGGCAGACAACTAGACAAGGCATGGCATACTTAGGCATGTGTGTATTGGAAGTTGAAAAAGATTAAAATATTACACTCCATACTTGTTTGGTGAGACAAGTATGTCCTGAGCCGAAAGGTGTGTCTACATTGTCAGAGGGATAAGTTTTTTTTTTTTTTTTTTTAAAAAAAAAATATATCTCACCAACTCTGAAACCTTATCCATTCAGCTTTCTGTTTAGTCGACCAAGCATAATCAATTTCGTCAAAGATAAGCACTTGGGCCAGTTTCGTCGACTTAGGAAGCCCAAAGTGCAAATCAGTTTCGTCAATTTAAAAAAAAAAAAATCAAATAATTAAAGGGCTAGTGGGATAGGTGTTTGTCGAAACAAAAATTTTTGAAAGCCCAATCAGTTTCGTCAACTGTTGATCAGTTTCGTCAAACTTTTATCTCATAAATCAAATGTTCAGTTCGTAAACCATATTAATTATTTCTATGTTTCGTTGACTTTTAATTCAAAGCCCAAGAGAATTTTACTTTCTTTGACTATTAGTGGAGCCACAACAGAAACAAAAGATCTTTGTTTTTGTCAAATTAATTATATAAAAAAAAAACAGAAGGTTCGCATTTGTGATTTAACTGTTTGTTTGAGGTGTGTTTTTCAGGTATTATTATTCTTGATCAAACATGAATCCAAGATGGAATACTCTGGTAAATACAGATATGTATTATGGAACTCCGTCTCCGGATACAGCTTCCTCAAGACCAACGGCGTTTGTCACAATCACAAATTGTTTTGGCACTCCAATCCAAGTTCCGGTCCCTCCAAAAATAGACATGTATGGAAATTCGCTTGAACCAGTTCCTCAACAAGTACCACAACAACAAAGCCAACGACTTATCAGAACAACAGATATGTACGGAAATCCGCTTCAACCAGTTCCTCCAACAGTTGCCTCACAGTGCCATCCTTCTACGGTAGCACCATCATCTCTTGATACAAGGAACTGTAGTCAGACAAAAACGGCGTTGTATGCTGAAATTGTCAAAGATGCCAGCAATGGTGAATCCTCGGGAAATAATGACAGTTCTGAACATGACAGTAGTTCAGATGAAGATGTTTCAACTTCAGTTGAGGATGATACAACTTCAAGTTCAAGCGAGGATGGATCTGAATATGAATCATCAAGGGAGGTTGTTGATTCTGATGCAGAAAGGTCAACATCTGAGAGTGATTCCAGTCAGGTATGTGTCGATGAACCCACTGCTGTTAGTTGTGATAACTGTGATAGTTTGCGTGTTAAATGTGCTGATTTAGAGGCAAACATGTCTGAGTTGCAAGGCAAACATGATGCTTTACAAGCTAGTTTGTTTGACTTGCAAGACAAACATGTTTCATTGAATGATAAGTGGTGTGAATTGCAAAGCAAACACGAGGCTTTGCAAGAGAAATATGATGTGACATTCATCCACAATCAGAAATTGACTGTTGATCTTTCGAAGTGCACTGAAGCCAACATGTTTTATGAAAACCATGAAAAGGACTTTAAATCGATGATTGAAAAATTAAAGAAAGATAAAACCGAGCTAACAAAAATGGTTTCCAGAAAACAAACTGACATAAATTTGTATATCACACGTCTTGAAATAATGCAAAAAGAGATGGCTTGTGTTAAAACCGAAAGTGAGGCGATCCGGCTCAAGTTAGATAGTTATTTGAGCTCTAGCTATGTGTTGGATCACATCATTGACGTACAGAAAGAGAAAAAGGATGTCACATGCATAGGTTACAAAAATTGTCCACCACCTGTGAGACACAATTACGATGCACTGCCTGATGAGGAATATAGAACTCACTTTGAACCATCTGTTCCTTTAGACGTTGAGGAATTTGCTACAGGACTCGGATACAAGAAGGAAGTATCGTCAGATTCGGATGTGTCAGCAGATACATGTGTGTCTTCTGCTGAACAGAATCAGGATCCTCCAGTTGTTGTTGAGGATGCTGATTCTTCTGATGATGAATCCGATGATACTGACTCAGCAAAGTCTGATGCGGTGATCAAAGAAGAGGACATACCTCTTGAGAATCACATTCTTTGTGATCCACCTGCAAAAACGTCTGTGATTGCTACAGCCAAGTCTGTTGAATCTTCATCTGGAAGCTGTGAAAGCGTGAACTTGCTTTACACATTGATTGGATCTGATAAAATATATTCAGACAAGGATTTCCCTATCAAAAATGTCAATCAATCTTTGATTGATAAAGTTTTCGAAGATTCTACCAGTAAGTTTTTGGGAAAGTCGAGCCCAGGAGTTGTAGTAACTCAGTGCGCTCCTATCCCAAAATCCGAAGTTAGAAAGAAATATGGGAATCAAAAATTGCAAAAACAAAACAATCAACGAAAGCAAAATCACGCTGCCCAAGGAAATGGAAAAGGCAAACAGAGCCAAAACAAGAAAAAGGACAAGAAGGTAAACTTTGTGAAATCAAAGGGAACGGACAAAATTGAAACGTTTGAAAACAAATCTAACTTAGATTTTGTTAAACAAGCAACAGTGTTGAAAAGAAATGAAACAAACTGTTCGAAACCTAGTACCTCGGGATCACAAAGTTCATCATCGGCAAGACGACCACATGATACTTCGAGGTTTGTTGAACGAAGGTCATGTTTTGAATGTGGAACAATCGGGCATATTGTTCGAAATTGCCCGTATCTTCATAAACAAAAAGGCATAGTTGATGATCCCCGTGGCCCAACTGACCGCAAGCGATCTGTTTCTGTAAAACAAGATCCCCGACTCATAAGAGAAAGGGAAAAGAAACAGAAACGCCAACAGGTCAAGAAACTTGAAAAAGAAATTAAAACCGATGTGGTTCACAAACCATCTGTTTCAGTTAAACCAGAAAATTCAAAGTTTTCAAAAACTTCAAACAATCAAACTGGTAACACTCAACAGACCTGGAAACCAAAAAGGGTTATTGAATCAGGGGGACCATCACAATTTCCAAATCATCAAAAGGTGGAAGTTATTGTTGTTGATAAAAATGGAAGACCCAAGACCACAATGGCTTGGGTCCCCATCACCAACTAATCAATTGAGTTTATGTGCAGGGTGTTCCAGGAGGAACTATCAGTAGTCATTGGATTGTTGATAGTGGAGCATCCAGGCACATGACAGGCGACATGAAGCTTCTCTACGACGTCAAATCTATTAGAGGAGGTTATGTTGCTTTTGCTGGAGATAAGGGCGGATATATAACGGGTGAAGGAATGATTTCCAACGGGGTTGTTAGCTTTGACAAGATCAACTTTGTGCAACAACTTGATCACAATCTTCTTAGTGTTTCTCAAATTTGTGACAAGCAGTTCTCAGTACACTTTGATGCTAATGGATGTTATGTGCTGAAACCCGGCTTCAAAATTCCAAAAGAATGGATTCTCTTGTCGGCTCCAAGGATAAATGATCTGTATGTCCTTGATATGAGCCAAGCTATCACAACGTCTGCACAAGCAACATGTTTCGTTTCCAAAGCCACAGAAAAAGACACAATCTCTTGGCACAGACGAATGGGCCACATTCACTTACGCAAAATGAATCATTTGGTATCAAATGAATTGGTGAATGGTGTTCCTCTTAAAAATTTCCATCTTCAAGACGTCTGTGTTTCGTGCCAAAAAGGAAAACAAACGAAGAAGCGACACCCGACAAAGAAAGTCAACACGGTGGCTGTTCCTCTTGAACGTTTGCACATGGATTTGTTCGGTCCTGTCAAGCACAAAAGCATTAGGAATGATCAATATTGCCTCGTGATTACTGATGATTATTCAAGATTTTCGTGGGTGGCGTTCATGGCACACAAGAGTGAAACCTTCGGTATTATTAAAAACTTGATCATTCAGATTGAGAATCTTTACAACTTGAAGGTTAGGCGGATACGTAGCGACAATGGTACTGAATTCAAAAATCATGCCATGACGGAGTTTTGCACTTCAAAAGGTATTCTTCACGAATTTAGTGCAGCCTACACTCCTCAACAGAATGGCGTCGCTGAACGTAAAAACCGCACATTGATCGAGACTGCTAGGACTATGTTGGTAGAGTCGCAGCTACCCATTCCATTCTGGACTGAAGCTGTGTCCTCTGCATGCTATACGTTGAACCGAGTCCTTACAGTCAAAAGGCACAACAAGACCTGCTTTGAGCTTATCAACAAACGGAAACCAGACTTGTCTTATCTTGAACCGTTTGGAGCTCCATGCACAATAATCGATCCTAATGGAAAGTTTGGGGCTAGAGCCATTGAGGGATACTTTCTTGGGTATTCCACCCCAAACTTAAGAGTCTGGAATCTAGAGACAAAAAGGGTCGAGGAATGGTCTGAAGTCAGAGTACAAAGGCACACTTTACCAGTCAGAAATCCTGGTCAGCCTTGGATGTTTGAGTACGATGACTTTTTCAATTCGATCAATGTTGAAGCCGTTGAAGAAAGTGCTGCGGCAAAGATGTTTTTCGAGAGTGACAACGCAACAGATTCACCGTTGGTTCGTCCCATTATTGTCAATCAAGAACCATCTTCAGTGAACAATAATGCTCTCGACAATGAGGATTTTCAAGATGCTACCGAATTGAACGAATCTTCAGAGGATGACGAATTTCTAGATGCAGATCAAGAAGCTCCAACAGCAGTTCATGGTATTTCAGAGGGTACACCTCCAGTGGATGTCCTTAGAACAGCTGAAACTTCTGCATCATCCTCTTCGTCAATTCCGGGCCTTGAATTGATTGTTGATCTGAATCTCAACAATCTGGGTACAAATATTCCAGTTCAAGATAATCCAGAAACAAGGATTCATAATACCCATCCTCAACAAAACATCATAGGAAATGTACAAAGTGGCGTTCAAACAAGAAACATGTTGCGAAACAACAACAATGCAGGCTTGTATGCAACTATCCGAGAATCTGGTCAACAGAATGATTGGTCTTTCGCGTGTTATGTCTCACAGGAAGAGCCAAGAACTTGGAAAGATGCTTTGAAAGATAGCTCATGGGTTGAAGCGATGCAAGAAGAACTGCAACAATTCCAGAAGCTTGGTGTCTGGAAACTCGTAGAGAAACCTGCTGGATACAAGAAGATTGGTATCCGTTGGGTGTTTAAATGCAAAAAGGATGACCGTGGGATCGTTATCCGGAACAAAGCAAGGCTAGTCGTTCAAGGTTTTCGTCAGATTGAAGGGATCGACTACAACGAAGTGTATGCACCTGTTGCGCGTCTAGAAGCCATTCGGATCTTTCTGGCTTATGCCTCATTCAAAGGTTTCAAGGTATACCAGATGGACGTGAAGAGTGCTTTCTTACATGGTATGGTGGAAGAAGAGGTGTACGTCGAACAGCCTCCTGGTTTTGAAGATCCTATCCATCCCGATCGGGTTTGGTTGCTCAACAAAGCTCTATATGGTCTACATCAAGCACCGCGAGCTTGGTACGCAACCTTATCTAATTATCTGCTGGAGAACGGTTTTCGCAGAGGTCTTATCGATTGTACTCTCTTCATCAAAGAACAAGATGGAGATCTTTTACTGGTACAGGTATACGTTGATGATATTATATTTGGTTCTACTAATGATGTTTTGTGTAGGAATTTCGAGCGCATCATGCAGGATAAATTCGAGATGAGTGCTATGGGGGAAATGACCTTCTTTTTGGGCCTACAAGTACAACAAACTGAGTCTGGGATATTCATCCATCAGACTAAATATGTTGGTGACATCTTGAGCCGGTTCCAGATGTCTGATGCAACGCCCATCGGTACCCCATTGCCACAAAATCACGGAATTACTCCAGACTTGAAGGGTCAAGATGTTAGCCCCTCATACTATCGCGCGATGATCGGATCTCTTATGTACCTCACAGCATCAAGACCAGATATAATGTACCCAACGTGCCTGCTTGCCAGATATCAAGTCAACCCGAAGGCCTCACATCTTGCAGCTGTAAAAAGGATTTTTCGTTATTTGAAGGGTTACCCTGACACCGGTCTGTGGTACCCTAGGGATAATAACTTTGACTTGATCGCATTCAGTGATTCTGATTTTGGCGGATGCAAAATCGACGGCAAATCCACAACGGCTGGATGTCAGTTTTTGGGAAATCGCCTAGTCACATGGCAGTGCAAGAAGCAGACGTGCGTCGCTACATCAACATGCGAAGCTGAATACATTGCTGCCTCAAGTTGTTGCTCCCAAGTCCTGTGGATACAACAGCAAATGCGTGACTACGGTTTTGAATTCCTAACTACTCCTATTTACGTTGATAATTCTGCTGCATTACAGATCACCAAAAATCCTGTGCAGCATTCAAAGACTAAGCACATCGAAATCAAATATCACTTCATACGTGATTGCTTTGAGAAAAGGCTAATCGATGTTGCTTATGTCCACACCGATGACCAACGTGCCGACCTTTTTACCAAAGCTTTTGACAAATCAAGATTTGACTATTTATTATTGGTAAACGGCATTAAGGTCAAGCAAGAGTAAAACCAACATCGGAAAATCATTTTTGTAAATATCTTTGTGTTTTAAATTTATCTTAGTTTGTTGATTTTAGGGGGAGTAAATCCAAATTTGAAAAATCCAAAAACATTGAAAAATTTCAAAAACACAAAAACAATAGAAAAACAAAAATGAGTTTCCTGGCGAGAAAAGGAGAAAATGATAGTACATCAGTGGTCTGTCCAAACCTCTTTAAACCTTATAAAAAAAACGATAAGCAGCTCTATATAAGATGTATCGGTAGGCTCACAATCATTTTAAAGTGTGCAGGGTGATATAAACTTAAATCGACTGAAGACTGGGTGGGAACCATTCATTGGCATATGGTCTTAGTACCGAAATTTCGTTTGAGAGATTGCCGAGGTTCTGAGATATTCGGTCTTTATGCTGCTTATCATCTGGGTATCATGGTTGTATCTTTTACCGAAAAATAACGGGGACGCAAGTCTAGATCTTCCATGATACTATACATACGTGTACATACTGCATACGACCTCAATAAGTGATCAACAATCACATGTCCAAACAAATAAGTGATAATATATCACAAATTCTTTCCGGGAGTCAAGTTCGTCTCTCTGCTGTACGAAAGTACTGACCTGTTCACGGACTTGCTCCTGTGCCCTCATGCATCGAAAATCAAGTTCCTCATAAATAAGTGATTATATCACATAGGGCTTGTTTTCAAATCAAAATAAGTGAGAATCTCACATCTTATACGGTCAAACAGATGATAATCGGTATACTCACCGGTAAGATGAACCCTCGTGCATACCTTGATACGGGAATGTGTCGTGATGTGGATGAACACCGGTCGGTAAGTATAAATCATACCTTAACGTATCCCCTCGCCATGATTACATCTGATAAGTTGAGCTTAAGTGGACAACAATACCGATAATTGTTATAGGATGCTTATCTTAATGCTAACTAATTGAACAAAGAGAGTGTTTTAGCATGACCGTACACTGATATGATTCTCTTACCCTCGAAACTCGCAAAAAGAATGTCTGTAAATATTTATTTAATGCTTTCAGTTTCTGCATCTTTGTATATATTTATTTACTGCTTTCTGTCTTTACATTTCAAATATTCAAAATACCAAAAAGATTTTAGGAGTGTTTTAATATAAACTTTCTAAAAAGCCAAAAAGATTTTATTTCTATTTTATTTTCGATCGTACGATGTTGGAGCTCGAGTCTTCGTTACCTGAAACCTGAACGGAAACCGAAAATGACTAAATCTTCATAAACGGTCGAAATTTGCAAGTGTTGAAAGTTAAAAACGTAAATTGACAAATTTATTAAACTTTCAAACTGTCGGACGGTGTTTGTTTGAACAATGGTCACATGTGTGTCGTTTGCTTATGATATTCCAGGCAGTTGTTCTTATTACGCGTTTAGATTTCTTGCATGTGCAGATTCTAAAGGCTAGGAGAACATGGTCGATGACAAGCTTCGGAATGAAGACACGACGTGAAGGCACTCAAGTGATGAAGATGATCGAGTTGCCGCTGGCCATCATCAACACCACAAGGATCTCACTTCATAAAGAACAAGTATTTCACGAGCATAACTCAAGGGGGAGTTTGTTGATACACTTTCTGCTTTCAAGACGTGAAGAGTTTGAAGATCCTCCTACTTAGAAGACATGGAAGATGAACCTCACGAGTAGCGTCCAAGGGGGAGTTTGTTGATACATATTATGTGGACGCGACTTGGTTCGGTTCAACTTGGTTCGGTTCGACCCGGTTAGGTTCGGCTCAAGCCCGACGTCACGACATTCCTCCGTCGTGCGTCCCAGAGTTCGACACGCGAAGCACGAAGTGCCGCGGCCTTTCCCGTCGACACATCACCATGACATCATCTTGGTGATGTCATGATGATGTCACCAACTTTGACTAAACACAAGAACATGAAGAAATGCAAATTATGTACGTGCATGTGTTATGTATTTTGGTCCAATCAGATTCTTTGGGCCACCAACATTGGGCCGAACTCACAGCCAATCGCACAGGCCAAACAGTTGGAACATTGGTGTAATACGTCTATGTCGAAGGATGTGTCATCATCCTTCGATGAGCTCGTATCATAATCCTTCGATGGATGCATGATCGAAAGATGATGTTTCGATCAGTAATTCTGATCCTTCGAACAGACGTGATGTGATGGATATAAATATCAATGTAGTGTGTGAGAACAGAGGTAGAGAAAACTAGAGAGAGAGTGTAGTGAGAGAAAGTTCCGGTGAGCTTTGTATTTGTCAAATATTGTACCGAAACTTTGTCGAAATCAATACACGTAACTGTTAATCGTTGATATCTTTACGTATTGTTCACTTTCTCGATCTCGGTTTGCATCTCCGGTTGGATTCCGCACAACCGGGTGTGTTCGATAACAAGGATTAGGCGACTAGATCCTCCTAGCCGGACCTACAAGTGATGTTCACACGACTCCAAGAAGAGAGCCTGTTGGCATCATCTATGAGATCTTGTTTAAACTGAAGAAGTGCCAGCCTTTCATCATCGATGCATAAAACCCGTCCCGGATTGTCATCACACAGACAACTAGCACACAAGGTTGAAGAAATTATTAGAAGCCAAAAATGAGTGAAAGATTTCATATATATGTGCTTAGGATTACACCAATTCTGATAACTATGGTTAGAAAGGATGCTAGGTACGAAATGCGTACGAACATATATATAGACAAATTTATATGTACTTGCATTAGTTAGCACACTCACGCATGTGAACAGTGGACACAACTGTCAAGAAAAGTCAAACGAGGCCTGAAATTAAATACTTGTGATGGTTCGACTTGCAAGATCAGCTTTTTTTTTTATAAAGGGCGAAATTTTATAAAACTTAAGCAAGAAGCTTAAAAAGACAGTACAGACAAACAGAAAGGAAAAGTTACTGAATACACAATGCAGAAAACAAAGTTCAAAATCTAAAGTTCCTCCATTTATCCCAAGATAGCTCCGAGAGGCCTGCACGGTTCTTGATCCAAGAATACGCAGTAGCTTTGATATCCACCAGCAGATTTGCAATATTGACAGGTTTTTGTTTAAAAATGAGATCATTCCTCATAAGCCAAATTTTCCAGCAAGTTGACGCCACAATTGCATAAATCGCCTTTTTTGTTATCTTGTGACTTGCGTGTGAAGAAACAACTTCCAGCAATTGAACTACACTTAATATGTATCGTGGCAGGGGAATATTCATCCATTGAAAAGTCAGAGTCCAAACCATTTGAGCCGTATCACATGTTACAAGAAGATGGTTGGCCGATTCCGTTGCACTATTACAGAAAACACACTCCAGGGAGGGCAAGTGAATGCGGCGGCGCTGAAGAGCATCCCTAGTGGCAATTCTATCAAGTACCACTCTCCAAAGAAAACAGTTTACTTTCTTAGGAATCCAGTGCAGCCAATTTAAAACCTTAGTTTCATTGATGATTTCAATTTGGTCCAATTCAGCTCTAACTGAGCTGACCGTGAACGCTTCAATCTTCGAACCTGATCTCCACAACCATTCATCTGATCTTGGCTGAATGTTGACACCCATTAGCGTCGAGACGCATACGGCCCATTCCGCAAACTGCTCATCATTTGATAAGGGATTGCTACTACCCCAATACCATTCAGTAGTTTCATGATTAATATTATACCGGTCCGAGACTTTGCAACTTTTATCACTTTCTAATACATACAGATTGGGGAACGAGTCCCGAAGCGGTCTATTCCCTACCCAGTTATCCAGCCAAAATAACGTCTTGTCGCCTCTACCCAGCTTCGGAGTTAGCCTTTCTTGAGCATTGATTGGTTGATTCTGATTAATACGACCCATATTTACAATGGATTTCCAAACCCCGCTTAAAGAGTTTTTCATCGGTATGTAAGATTGACACCTTACCCCACCATGTATGGCTGTGATTATTCTAGCCCACAACGAGGATGCCTCATTCTTATATCGAACACACCATTTGATCATACGAGCTTTATTTGTAGAGGCTAGGCTTCCAATCCCCAATCCCCCTTTATTTTTTGGTGCTACTACCCGAAACCATGGAACCCAACTTACCTTATTCTTTTCCATACTACCACCCCATAAGAATTTACGGCGGATTTTTTCAAGATGTTTTAACACTTGAGATGGTGCATTGAATAGAGAGAAATAGTAGGATGGGAGATTACCGAGAACCGCCTCAATAAGTGTCACTCTCCCTCCAAAAGACAGAGTTCGAGCTTTCCACAAATTGAGTTTTTCTTCAAATCTTTTTATTATGGGTTTCCAATGCTTGACCAACCCCATGTTTGCTCCCACCGGGAGTCCCAAGTAGGTGAACGGAAATGCACCCATCTTGCATTGTAGGATAGAGGCTTTTTCTTCAATTATACCATTAGGTACACCCACTCCAAAAAGTTGGCTTTTGTTAAAGTTGACCTTTAGACCAGAAGACAGGTGGAAGCATCTGAGCAAACGTGCAAGATTATGAAGGTTAGCGTCCGACCATTCCCCGACGAACAAGACATCATCCGCGTATAATAAGTGGGAGATGGTTGGCCCATTGTTTGGTGTTTTGAAACCTTTGAAAATACCGTGAGTGTTTGCAGAGACTGTGGCCACGTGTAGTGCTTCCATTGCAAGAATGAACAAAAGCGGGGATAGGGGGTCACCCTGACGGACACCACGCTCAATCTTGAATTCAAGAGTGGGGGAGCCATTAACAAGTACAGAGGATCTCGAGGAGGACAAGATACCCGAAATCCAACGTCGCCATAGAGCTGGAAAACCCATTTGTGAGAGTGTCGAATCCAGGAACTTCCAACTGATAGAGTCAAAGGCTTTCTCAAAGTCAACTTTAAATAACAACATCTTGTTTTTTGATTTTTTGCACCAAGAGATTAGCTCATTGATGATTAAAGGCCCATCTAAGATGCTACGACCTTCAATGTAAGCCGTTTGTGAGTCACTTACCAAATAGCTAATTACTTGTTTCAATCTCTTGGCTAGGATTTTTGAGATTAACTTTGATATACAACCAATGAGATTAATTGGTCTAAATTCACTGATAAGCTGTGGGTTAGCGGACTTCGGCACCAATGTAATGAAACTGGAATTGCAACCCCTATTTAAGCTGCCATGGACATAAAAATGTTCTAAAAGCTTGCTGAAATCCGGTTCAAGTATGTCCCAGAACCGTTTTATGAAGCTGAAAGTGAACCCGTCAGGTCCTGGAGCCTTGTCACCACCACAATCCCAAACGGCTTCTTTAATTTCTTCTTTGGAGAAACGTTTGACTAACCTGGCAGATTGTTCCAGAGATAATACCTTGAAGCCATCATTAGTGAAGGATTGTCTATTATGATTATCCTCCACGAATAATCGCTCAAAGTATGATTTTATTTCTTCCTTTAGCTCATTAGGTTCCGACACCCAAACATTATTAAAAATAAGGCCGTTAATTCTGTTTCCCTTATGATGACTTTTGATCATGCCGTGGAAAAATGATGAGTTCTCATCTCCATCCATTAACCATTTTACTTTCGCTCTTTGTCTGAGATCCTCCAAGTTATTGTCTTCAATCTCCGATAACGTTTTTACCCACAGTTCCCTATTAATGATCTCTTCCTCCACGAGGGTTCCAGATTCAGCTTTGAGGTCTAGTGCTTCAATCTTTTTTGCAAGTTCATGAATGAGTTTATTGTCACGGGATTTCAAGTTCTTGCACCAAGGTTTAATTGCTGATTTTACTGCTTTCAAACGCTGGCTTAGCAGCTTATCTGGAGGATTCGGCAGCTGGAAAGTTGAATACGAATCTATGACAATCTTCTGCAGACTTACTTCATTAAGCCACGAATTAAAAAATCGAAAAGGAGGGTTACCAAAATAAACCTCTGAGCATTTCAAAAGTAGTGGACGATGGTCCGATCTGTATCTCGGAAGACCAGAAAGAGTTGCTGCTGGCCATTTCGTTAGAAACGATTGACAGACCAAGATCCTGTCGATTTTACTAAACCGTTTGCCATCATCAGAACGGTGTGTGAACTTACAGCCAACCATAGAGTATTCTGAAAGAGCGGCAGAACTGATGAATTGGTTGAAAAATTCTGCCTCTTGAGGATTAAATTTCGAGTTTTTCCTCTCATTGGGTTCACGTACACAGTTGAAATCGCCCAAAAGGATCCACGAACCATTGTAATTATTCATGAGATTACTCAATTCTAACCACATGTCTTTTTTTAGGTTGTTATCGTGTGGGGCATAAATATTCACCACATTAATATCCCCGCCCCCATTTCTTAATTCACCTAATGTTGCTTAAAAGAATCTGCTTGAGATTGAGTGTTTACGAGCGAACAACGATGGATCCCAAATATTTAACAAACCACCAGATCTACCGGAGGCATCTACCGAATCAGATTCAAAAATTGAATTTCCCCAAAACGTGTTTACCTGTAGTTTGGTTGAATCTGTGAATTGAGTCTCCTGAATTGCAATGAAGTTGATGTTATTTTTCTTTTTCAGCTCCTTTATGTGTTCCGCCTTCAGGGTGTTACCTGCCCCTCTGATATTTACTGTTAGGTAATTCATTGAGGATGAATCGACACCTGTGCCTCCAAAACCTGCTTCCTCAGTTGTTCTTCCTTGCCATTCAAATTGAAACCGAGGAACTCCCCTACCTCTTTAGTGAGGTTAACTTCCTTTTCGACCTCTTTAGCAAGATCAGCTCAATGTGTCAATCACGTTAGCAGTTTGATCCCTATCATGGATCTATTTGCATACTAGGTCATTTGGCATTATGCTCGATATTCAAGTACATGTTATTAGAAAAAGTAGCAGGAACCATTATTCTAAATTTCAGCAAAATCCTACTTAGGATTTTTTATTCTTTTCTTCCGTCACCTCTAACGACTGCAACTTCACCATCTAGAATCTTTTTGTGGATTCTTAAACGTGTCCCACACATTGAGTTTCAAATAGGTGTTCCCACCAAGCACGCACCTGCTACATAGAACCAGTGGCGAAGCTTGAGATTTCAAACGCATATACCCAAAAAAATTTATAGACCCGGGGGTCGAAAACGTATATATCCAAAAATTTCTATACGAAAGCTACATACATAACACTACTGATCGAAAAGTTCGCGGGGGGGGCAGCCCGACGCATCGGAAGAAAGCGACTACTTTTGATATTAACTTTTTAATTTTGTGATTAGCTTTAAAAAAATTAATAAAAATAAGCTGATGCATCTCAAGCCACCATTGGAAAACCGTTTTTTTAAAGAACCAAACAACAAGGTTGCGTATTTGTAGACTCAACAAAATAATAAAATATCTAAATTAAATAAAATTAAAAAGAAATGTGGAAAAGAAAATAAAATTAAAAAGAAATGTGGAAAAGAAAATAAAATTTGAGGAGTTAGCCTAGACAAAACGAGGGGTCAGAGGATCCAAAACGAGGAGTCAGCCAAGCCACTAGGAGGAGTCAGCCATGCCACTAGGTGGAGTCAGCCCGACGCATCGGAGGAGTCAGCCATGATACTAGGAGGAGTCAGTCCGACGCATCAGCCACCTTTTTGCCTTTGAGGAGTCAGCCATCACTCAATCCATGATTCTTGACACGTGTAAGTACCGCATTGATGGACGCTTGAATGTGATACACGGACGCCTCCCATGGTTCAGGCGCCACTCCATGGACGCTTGAAGGTGACATTTTGGTAATGTTACTTGGTCAACTGACATTTTTGTAATTTTCCCGTTTCTATGGATCAAGGGTTAGGAGGAGTCAGCCATGCCACTAGGTGGAGTCAGCCCGACGCATCGGAGGAGTCAGCCATGCCACTAGGAGGAGTCAGCCCCACACATCAGCCACCTTTTTGCCTTTGAGGAGTCAGCCATCACTCAATCCATGATTCTTGACACGTGTCAGTACCCCATTGATGGACGCTTGAATGTGACACACGGACGCCTCCCATGGTTCAGGCGCCACTCCATAGACGCTTGAAGGTGACATTTTGGTAATGTTACTTGGTCAACTGACATTTTTGTAATTTCCCCGTTTCTATGGATCAAGGGTCGAGCTAGGAGATGCAATTTGGAATGGAGCAAATGGGTACGGCTTGATATGATGAACTAAAAGCGGCAGTTTTTACTTGTGTGTTTGTCCAAATTTTCTTGTCTTTTTTTTTAATTTGGTGAGGTTAAAAGCAAGTATTGGATGGTTGGCTTAGTAGCTTACTAACCATATATAATTTTGTCGTACAATTTTTGGGTGTTTGAATAAGATTATAATTTTCCGTTCAAAAAAAATTTACATACACCGATACACATATAAATACATATGTACACCTAATTAAGTTTATAGTTCTAGTAATTTTACCAGTTGAAGTCTTTCATAAATCATTAGAATAATTGTATGATATGCGATATAAAAATGTGTTTCGTAGTTAATTAGATATCTAGAAGCTTTGAAAGAAACTTCTTATTCTCACTTCTAAAAAACTTCACCATCCAGAGACTTTTTGGTTGACCCTTAATTTCCCAGTTGCACTCAAAGACTTTTTGGTTGACCACTTACACTGAATTCAAAAAGGCCCACCGTGTTTATTAGTATTATACTACTTATGGGTTCTGGAAGTTAGTAATTCAAGTTTTTTTTTTTGGCAATCCATCATAAACATGGAGCCCTGGAGCCCACCGCAGAAAATCATGAAATGAAAAACTTACCTTTTAATATATACTAGTAATAAGACCCGCGTGCGTTGCGGCGCGGGTACTTCGCAAATATCGAACGGATTAGTCTAAGCGTTATGTGATGTGTTAACCATATGAAAACGCACGTTTTGACGTATGCGATTAAACTCAATGTATCCTACAGTTAAGACAAAAACTTTCGAGGGGGTCAAAGTGACATTTACAAAGTTTATAAAAAGTTAAATAGTTAAAAATTGCATTTCCTAAGAAATAAGAAAGAGTAAAGATAAAATTTGATAACATTAGGTCTCTTCCTTACCACTCCGTCACCATCTCATTGGCAAAAAAAAACATTAACCACAATAACTCAATAACCATTTTGTACAAAATTGCTCATCAAACAATGCTATAGCCAATATGGTATAACCTAGTTGGTCAGAAAGTTTTCCACTAAGTGGTTTCCTCCTGGGGAGGTCTCATGTTCGATTCTTACTAAGTGCAAAATTATGTAAATATGGGAGAATACCTCTGGGAGGGATTCGAACTTGGGGTAAGGGGTTTAAACAACATATGTTGGCCCTTTAAAATAAACTGGAAATCCAGTTGATCTACCGTTAAAAAAAATCAAACAATGCTATAACCCACTTTCCAACTAAATAAAGTCCAACAATGGCAATTCTTCAAAACTAAAAGGACTAAATATAATACAACTCATCTTTAAAGAATGCATCTCTTTTTCACGCAACCTGTCAGCACCCATCTAGAGAGAGAGTCGGAAAACCCTTTTAGAGAGAGAAACCACCGCAAAAATGTGCAAATCAACCGCTCTCCTCGTGATCTCTGCATCAATCCTCGTCATCGACATGCTCTCACTCTCATTCATCGCCGTTGAAGCCGTCGGGGACCACCACATCAGCTGGATTCCGACAACCGGCGGCTCCGGCAGCCGTGGATCTATGGCGGAGTGTCTCGCTTAAGGTTGAGATCTGGATATTGACGACATGGAGCTATCAATGCACAGTGAAATCAACCGGCCTGTTGGTACCAAAGTGAAGGTGGTAAAGTTGCAACATTCTGAAAGTATAAGGGGGAAGGCAAAGCCGGTGGGAAACCCCACCGACTTTGTCTTGCCGTTAATGGTGTCGGTGGAAGAGAAAATGGGCAAATGGTTGAAGAAATCCCCGTTCTTGCTGATCCGATCGAGGTTCAGACCTTGCGCTCTGCTACTATTCGGATTGATGTTGCATGGATGATTAACAGTTCAGACCATGTTTGTTGCTGTTGTTCTGAAAGCCGGTAGATGCGTGGTTTTGTAAAGGTGCAGACGGTGAGCGATTGAATGAAGATTTGGCATGTGATTCGGTGACAAAAGAGACGACCGGGGCAGTTTTGTCTTTTCGAATGGTCGGTGGCGTAGCCACCGACTTTGTGCTTTAAGACTATAGATAAATGTGTGTTCAATCCTTTCTTTTCTTATTTGGAATTCAGTTTTGTTTATTTATTTATTTTACTAGGTTATTACCCGGGATTGCTTCCCGGGCTCGGGAAACTTAGTTATATCAATTGTTATTTGTTATTAATTAATACGACCTCACTACATCAAGCATCTCATTGGATTCAACAACAATGTCTTCACATCACCGGATTAGATCATAAACCCATATTAGAGGTCAAACAAAAGCACAACAGAACCACATGAATAACATCATTTCCACTTTTACTTCAATGCACTTACTTGATCGGGTGATTTGAGATTTTGTAAAAATGTTTGTTCTTGTACTTCTTAACAAAATTACATAGAATTCAAGAAAACAAAACAATGACTTAAAGAACTATAGTTTAACACCAAATCTGATCGGGGAAACAGTTGTTGACCAAAAGTGAAACAGATGTTCAACCAGATCCACTGTCTTCTTATATTTTAGCACTGTTTTCCTCTTCAAAACACTGTTCAACCTAACATAGGTTTCCATGAACTGTTGACCAAAAGTCAAACAGATGTTAAAACCACTGTTTGAGTTATTCAAACGTCTGTTGAATACTAAATGAGATGTTGGCCAAAAGTCAACCAGATGTTGACCAAAAGTCAAGCAGATGTTCACCAAAAGTCAAACGAAGTGACCCATACATGATTTCTTATACATATTTAACATGTCTCATTTGATCAATTAGTTTTAGTTTGGAAATTGTGGACACCAGTCCAAGCAAAAGGCGATATGTTTCTTAATATAATCGAAACTGTATGTGTTTCTATTTGCTTGAAATGATTATCAGAGAATAGAACTCGATGTTTCCATTCCTTTAATGGCATAATTAACCAGCTTATCATTGTCAAAGAATAGCGCTTATAACTTTGAACATGATTTTGCTATTAGTTTGTACTATATTTTCAATTAAGGAATCATTTCGAGCGAGTAACTGAGTATATTGTCTTTAGCTTACATCTTCGCATTGTTTCCTTTAGACATGGACCTAATAATTTACATGTACATATATAGTTTTAGAATCACAACTTCAAAACTAAACAAATAAGTCTACCATCAGTTTCGAAAAGCAAAGAACTACAACCCAAAAACTTGGTTCAATGTATGCTTCTGCATTTGCCTTTTTCAATCCCATGAACATTCATCCGAACATAAAAAGCTTTTTACCTTTCACAAAATTAAGTGTAAATGCTTCACCTGGAGCCATGCCTTTATCTCTCACAAACTTTCTCATTCCTTGTAGATAATATCTTGGTTGAGCTCGAGATGAACCTATAGCAGCTTGAACATTCCAAACATCACCTGCCACGTCCACAATCTTCAAACCCATCTTACGATTCAGTCCAAGATCTTCAACCTGTTTTTTAAAAAGGCGCTGTAACAAACAACGAACAATTCAATAAACAAAGAATTAAAACATCTTTAAAATCTTACTAAAGTATGATATATTAGTAAACTCATAATCACAAACTTACAAAATGACTGTCAACACAGAAAGAAATAGGTACGATCTGATTATCTTCATTCACAACAACCATACCACATTCATTGACATTAACGATGTCCTGTACAGCTTCAGTATCTGAACTCAAGACAATCTCTTCTATCACCTTTTCTTTAACAACAGCACAGACCTCCGGTGGAAGCACTAAATCACAGGTAGCACAATTGAAAACCGTGATATGAAAAGTCTGAAGATCTATCATCTCAAAAACAATGAGATGATCAGCAGTTAATGACAACTCATTCTTTATCTCCTTCCATCCGGTAGTTATGTAAAGTTCATTGTTGATATCTTCCATCCGTACAGACCAGTTCTGGTTTCCAGATCCTCTAATAAGAACCAAATATGAAGGAATAGTATTTAACATCTTGTGATGAACAAAAGAACGATTAATACTCAACAATCAGAATAAAACACATTATATAGTATATTAGTAAAAATATATCAGAAAATTAAGTAAATAAATAAAAAAACAACAATTAAACAACTGTATCTCCAAAAAAAAATACATGATGAATAATCTTCGAAGTTACATACCACATAAGCTTCGTTACCAGATGGTTTGTAGTAAAAATCTTCACAAGGAGCAAGAGCAATGTCTTGATAAAAATACAATATTCTGAAACTTTCTAATGCTTCTTCATAATGAAATATCAACCATGAATCTGAAGGTATTTTCAAACTGTCTACCAACTAACACCAACCATTATAGAAATAATATCTGCCATTGCTTAGAGGATAGATCTTGACTTTAAAAGCATTTCCAGTTGTGGTCCGGATGTTTGTATTTCCAGTTGGATAATTAAATTGTTGAATCCAATTTTGATACTGTTTTAGCAAAATCTAAGCATAAATAAAAGAAACACTTTTATTGCTAGATATCATACAAAAAAATTAAAATTAAGTGTTAAACTAAAATCGGATAAAATTACTAACCAAACATTTCCTTTTACTGTTTTCAAGGTAACACGGAAATCCATAAATCATTCTCACGTAAAACTGTAACAGTATCAATCATATAGAATCAAAATAAATAACATTAAGAAACAAATGAATACAATCCATTAGGGTATGCAATACATCTAAATAAAAGATGATACAACTAATATATATCAAAATAACAATACACAACATCGAAAAGGTGAGAATACATGTAATTTCTTATCATATCGAAATATATATATATTTTACAGCAAATCATATAATTAAAACTTAAAACCTACTTTTCCGATTAAGTATTACAGACAGACATTTAGGATCATCAGCTGAATAAATTGTATAGAAAGACTGGATAGTGACTTGTGTCTATACCAAATAAAAACTTAAAAACAGTATACCAACTACTAATCAAAATAAGTTCAACTTTTCAAATACACATGAGAATACATCAGTTAAAATCAGAAATTTATATTATACTTCAGAATAACAGTATACCAACTACTAATCAAAATAAGACAAATGGTAGATACACGAAATGCAGATCACTTTTTTAGAATCATATATGTCTATCATAACATGCGTAATAACTAGTTGAGAGAATGATCATGTCACGACCCCCGACCCACCCTGGACGGAATCGGGAGCCGCGAACAGCCAAGTGGTACCGGTGATTATTTTGAAAAATATGGCAGCGGAAATTTCATCAGGACCGTGAGTTAGGAAAAATATCAGAGTTTAGAAAACACCGGAATTTATTTATTAAATAGATAGGATAAACCCAGGTTTTACAAAGGTAGCTTTATTAAGGGATAAACCCAATTACATAAAACAATATTTCTTAATTTGATTTAATTAATAAAATAAGCCACTTCTTGAAGCCTTTCAGTGCCGTATCCAACTCTTATTCCAATCTACTGTAAATACCTAAAAAGCGTTTTAAAAAGATTTGGTCAGCAGGAAATACTGGTGAGTTCATTCTTTTTTTTTAAAACGACTCGTTTGTTATAATTTACACTATTAAGAGTTTTTATATTTGCCCCCTATCTTATAATTAGCTGGTTCAGTGGTCACTCGACCGGATCTATGACTGTGGTCATACCACTATTGGGTCCTGTCACCCAATAGTGACGTATATCACTAATTAGGCTCGCCCACCTAAAGTGATAAAAACAGTAGTAATGTGCACAATACCCCACTTACTGCCAGTAACTTAAGATTAGCAAAGACTTAATCACTGCAAAGTATAACTGGAAAACATTTAGGGTTTTGTAAACAAATTTGATAAAAAGAGAATGACTCACATTATAAGCATGCAGATTTATACGGGCATAGTTTAGCCTACTGGTTAGCCTTGATATTGTAGGCAGAGCTTAGCCTATTGATTAGTCTTGTAACCTAGTGCACACGAACTAGGTAAGTAACTAATACAGCATTTACGATAACTCACGAAATTAAAACCCTCACAACAAATGACAAAGTGCAATCACTTAAACATCTATCGGATTCACAACGAATGACAGAGTATTCCCCGAGTTCGGGTGGTACTCAAACATCCTGTCGGAATCACGACTAATGACAAAGGATAGCACTTAAACATTCATCGGATGGTTTAAATCAATCGGATATTGAATCGTAGCAGCGATCAAGTTATTACCCTGCTTTGCGGCAGAATTCGGGCTGATGTGTGTGTTTGGTAGTAATCAGACTATAACTTAGTGTACGAATTGAGTTTTATCGTCGTTCCAACGCCAAACTGCAAGTCCCACACCCCTCTATTTATACTGAAAAGTTGTCCCTGTCACGTGGCGCGACAGGGTGTCTTCTAGCATAGGGTAGCCACGTGTCTTTGAAGCCTTGGTGAGTCGACAGATCTATTAAATTCGAATTACACGTAAAACTGTGATGATAATATCGAATGGGAAATGCCCCCCCCCCCCCCTGAGTTTTAGGGGCCCTGATCCTGATTCTGATTGTTCTGAAATTTTTAGGGTTTGTGCAGGATTACTTGGGGGTCTCAATTATGTTTTTTTATTGTACAAAATATGATATTTATAATAAGAAAATAATAGTTTTGATGAGAGTTGTTATGGTTTGGGACAAAAAGGGAATAAAACGATGAGAAAAGAAAATAGACCCACTTTGTAACTTTAGGGTTCAACTAGAAAAAAAATATATAATGCACTCGTGTTAAGTATAGTACCCCTCATTCAACCTTGTCCCTATATCATGAGACAGAACTCAAATAAACTTAGTCAGGCAGAGCCTTGACATGCGTTTATGGGTTCAGATCAATCGAAAAGGGTAGCGGTGATCGAGAGTTAAAACACTTAAAACGGGGCAAAGCCTTATTATTATTATGGTTATAATTTCAAAAGAAAGAAACATTTGAATTAGGGAGAGAGAAGGGGCGACGAATACTGAGTGATCTACTCCTATTTATATGATGTTCATATCATTTAGAATGCACCCCTAATTGGACACGTATAGTGCCACTTATCCAACAATCAAACTTTGTAGACTAAAAAAAATTATTTAAATATTATTTTATTTAAGTGTAAGACAGTTCATATCTATCTATACCTTAAATTTTGATTTTGTTCTTTCAAAGGTATACGTTCATGCAATTTAGATATTTAATTTTATTATTTATATATTATAATAATTAATTTAACTACTTTACTTATATGGTGCTTATAACTTATAAAATATAATGTTTTACAAAACAATAAATATGTCTTTAGAACGAGAATAATCTTATCTACATTTTGAACCCAGTTTGATTAAAAACAGAGTAGGTTCAAATATAATGTATTTTTATAGTTTAATTATTAAACGGTTCCTAGGCTCGTCTAGGTACTTTATATTTCTAACATTCAACTTACCCATAATCTACCCGTCTAATAATATAACTTTTTGGGAAAATGCCAAAGAAATGTAACCAAGTTTGTCCACTGCTTCAATTAAGTCATCCAAACTTTTTTTGTCCCTCTAAAATAACTAAACTTTAATTTAGTGTTTCAGTAGTGTGTAATTATCAGGTCATCAGGTTACCATTTTTTTCTTTTATTCCTTACTCTTTTTTAAATATCTAGAAATTAGGGATAACACTAATAATAATAATAATAATAATATCTATTATATATATTCACGTTAAACATATAATTTAATAATGATATAGTAATTCATATATATGTATCAATTTCAAACATAACCGAACAATAGTGAATTCACGGTAACGGCGGTTACAATATTTTGGGGGTATTTTTGGTATTCTCGCTATAAATGCTACGTGTCCCTGTCTTCTTCACTTATCGGGCTACACTGCCACCAACAGAAACAGATCGGCGGAGATTTCTTGAACCAGTACCAGCCACTACTTCCTTGCCTCATCTGAACCGTACGCCGCCCCGACAACACTCCTGCAACACCCATCTCAACCGTCTCTCACTTCTGTCTCTATCTACTCTATATTCTTTGAAGTTCCGGCAAGAAATGAGGTACTCCGACGAACAGAAGGGACAACATAACCGTATCTTACGTCGCCAGTCGTCGTCTCCACCTGTACCATCTCCGTTGACCACCGGTAGCACCACATAAATATTCAACCGTCGTTCCGTGATTTTCCGGCGACTTTCATATCTCAGATCTGTTCATTTTAGCAGCTAGGTGCTAAAGTGGTGCCCTATAACTAACTTATGCATGATTGTTTATGCTTATACACACTTAATTGAGATAGTCGACTGAATTACAAGTATATGCAAGTTGGGGCCATCTGAGTAATAGAACATGATATAAAGATGAGAAAATGGTTGAATGTTAATCATTTAAATCTATATGTAATGTTCGTTTAAAAAAATCAATGAAACCTAACACATCATCATAATGACCTAGTAACCTGATAATTGCATAGTATTAGAACATCACATAAAACTTCGGTTACTTTAGAGAAACAAAAAAAGTTTAAGTGACTTAATTGGAACACTTAATAAACTTGGTTACATTTCTATAAAGTTACCCCTAAGTTTTTATATACTTTTATTTTATTTAGAAAGGTCACCTGTATATAGGCCAATTAATTAATATAATATTTCAAACAGGTAAAAATAGTGTTTAAAATGTAAAAGGTTTCTTGATGAAGAAAAATTCAAAGAGACTGTTCACAAGTAAGCATTTCAATTGCCGATCCAGAAGCATTTCAATATCCGTGCTTGTATACACAGGTCACCATTAACAAATCCATTCTCTGTTTTCTAGGGTTTCATTACCGTTTCATTATTTCTTTAATCCCAATTTTCATCCATGCTCAATTTCAACCACCACCCACTAAATCTATCTCACAATTTCAATATCATCCACCGATAAATAAATCATCCAATTCAAGTTTTATGTTTTTCTTCTTCGCACGCAAGGTGTTCGACGAAATGCCTAGGTGAATTCTTCGGGGTTTTTTAGCATAGCGGTTCAATTACCTTTTGACCCATCAGCTGCGATTCCTTTTGGGTTGGGTTTTCTTTATTGGTGGTGGCGTACGCGACATTATCTAAGTGTCGACTCCGCTTACTTAGTTTTGTTATGGTTGGTTCTAATGGTAGCGGTTTCTGGCCTTGTCCTTTCCGACGGTTTCATTGTTGCCCCGATGGCTTGGTGGGGGCTAAGGGATTCCCAAGGTTAATGGCACATATCAAGAGTTACCATTTGGGCTCAGACGAGAGGAAAGATTCTTTGAGATGTGCAATTGCTGACGATCTTAATCTTTTTACCTCTGTTTGTGAAGCTTTGAAGGTGTCCGGACAATGGTTATGTGGTGAGTGTATGTGCCCTCATGCTTTCAGTCGGGCGTGCCACCATGAGGATAAGGTTATTCGGTTTGTGCCAGGTGAGAGAGATGAACAGGGTTTTATTATTGGCGTCACTAGACCCGGTGTTGAAAACGTTGATACCTCGTCGGAAGAGTTGGGTGTAGATATTGCTTTGCTTGACCGTGTTTTCTCTCTCCCCATCAAGACTGTTAAAAGTATCCCCCTTAGTTGTCGTATGGCATTTGCCCAAGTCTTAACGACAACTTTGGACAAGGTGGTTGCTATGCCTGATTCGGTTGAGGCATGGGTTTGACTTTTGATATTACCACGTTGCACCTTGCGGGTGTTCAAGCCAGTTGGTCGTCAGGACAAGAGGTCGGGCAATAGGAAGACGGGCCAATGCCTTAGCATCCAGCGTTCTTTGGCTCAGTGGGGTGATCATGAGGGTTTTGCCACTCTTGTCCAATCGTTGTTTGATCAACCCGCGAGGAGGGTTACGGATGGAATCAAAAAGGGCACTGAGGATGATAATGAGTGTGGGGGGACCAATGTGAAACAATGTTTACTTAAGGTTGCTGATGGTCATTTCACTGCAGCGGTTAAGGTTTTATGCTCCTCGGGGGTCGCCCCTCTCAATAAGAATACTCTGGAGGCTTTAGTGGCTAAACACCCATGTATGCCCCCTCCTTCCATGCCTGCCTCCTTGCCTTCTGAGTCTCCTCTTGTGGTGGAGTCCGATTGTGTGCTCGGGTGTATTAAATCTTTCCCCAAAGGTACGTCGTACGGGAGAGACGGCTTAAGGGCCCAACATCTTTTAGATGCTTTTTGTGGGGAGGGGTCTGTGATTGCTGATAGCCTGCTTAGGGCTACTTCAGCTATGGTTAATTTGTGCTTGGGGGGAGGTGCCCGAGGAGTCTGGCGGAGTTTGTTGCTTCTGCTCCTCTTACACCTCTTCTCAAACCGGATAATGGGATTAGGCCTATCGATGTTGGGTCGATTTGGAGGAGGGTGATCTCCAAGGTGGCCATGAAAGGTGTTGGGAAGGAGATGGCCAAATACCTTGGCGATTTCCAGTTTGGGGTAGGGATTCCGTGTGGGGCAGAGGCCGTTCTTCATAGTGCGAACAGGTTCCTTAATGAGTACCACCAAGATGGGTCTCTTGCTATGCTTACTGTTGATTTTCCGAATGCTTTTAATTTGGTTGATAGGACAGCCCTACTGTACGAGGTAAGGAAAAGGTGTCCTTCTATTTCTACGTGGGTCGATTTTTTATAAGGTCAACCAGCTAGATTATATGTGGGGGATGAGTATATTTGGTCTTCTACTGGCGTTCAGCAGGGGGACCCCTTGGGGCCCCTCCTTTTTGCCCTTGTTCTACACCCCCTTGTTCACCGAATAAGGGATCGCTGAAAACTTCTATTTCACGCCTGGTACCTAGATGACGGAACGCTTATCGGAGATGCCACCCAGGTGGCTAATGCTTTAGATATCATCAGAGCTGAGGGTCCTTCCTTAGGGCTTCAACTTAATATAAAGAAAACTGAAGTTTTCTGGCCAACCTGCAATGGTGTAAAGGTTCAGGAGGGCTTATTCCCTCGAGGGATTGGGAGGCCGGTGCTGGGTGTGAAACTCCTGGGGGGTGCCGTTAGTCGTGATGCAGAGTTTATTAGTGGTATGGCTCTTAAAAGAGCGAAAAGTGCAGTCGAGCTGATGAGGTGCCTTAAACGCCTACGGGACCCTCAGAGCGAGCTCCTCTTGCTTCGTTCTTGTGTGAGTGTTGCTAAATTACTGTTTGGTCTTCGAACGTGTCAACCTTCTTTGGTCGGGGGAGCTGTCTCTGTTTTTTATGAAGGCCTCTGGGGAGCATTAGAGGATATTGTTGTTTGTGGGGGTGCCTTTTTTGGAGATCTCCAATGGAGGTTGGCTTCTCTCCCTACCCGGTTCAGAGGCTTAGGGATTTGTACGGCCGAGGATGCCTCTTCATATGCTTTCGTGGCTTCAAGGGCCCAATCTTGGGGTTTACAAGACCACATACTCCGAGAATGTGGTGGGGATGTTTTAGACTCCGATTACAGGAGTGCGTTTGACCGTTTGCATAGTGCTCTTCCCGACCTTGATATTGGCGGTTTCTACATTAAAGACACCGCCCCTCCTAAATCCCAGAAAATTCTGGCGAATGCCTTATATGGCGAAATTGTCAAGAGGTTTGAAGAGAAGTTTGTTTTATCCCCTCGGCAAAGAGCTGTGTTTGAATGTCTATGTGCCCCACATGCTCAGGATTTTCTGTCTGTTACACCTATTGAAGGCTTGGGGCAACACATGTCGGCTGTGGAATACCGTGCTATCCTTAGATACCGACTGATGATTCCTTTGTTCCCAGTTGACGAGCCATGTCCGGTATGCCGCAAAGCGTGTTTGGATTCTTTCGGCGAACACGCGATCCACTGTAAAGAGCTACCAGGGTTTAAATATCGGCATGATTGGGTGAGAGATGTGTTATGTGATGTTCTTAAGCGGGCCGGGATCTCTGCCAAAAAGGAGGCTCCAGTAAATTTCCTGACTGACCCCTTAGAGGGGAGGTCCACTTTACGCCCGGCGGACATCCTTGTGTTTGGATGGGAAGGGGGAAAGACGCTTGTGTAGATCTAACTGGAGTCTCCCCCCTTGTCGGGCTCAAGGACAAGGGCTTTATCGTAGGGCAAGCGGTGCTCAAGGCAGAGGCGAGCAAAGTGGCAAAACATGAGAAAGCCTGCCGGGAGAATCAACATGTGTTTGTCCCGTTTGCGTTTGATACCTTTGGTGGTCTCGCTCCTGACGCTGTGCGACTCTTGAATCGGGTTCAAAAAGTCGTTAACAGTAATTCTTCGTCGCTAAAGGTTTCAAACTTTGTATTTAGTAGAATTGGTTTTTCTATTCAAAAGGGGGTGGCGGCACAACTTGTTGCCCGACTACCTACCATTGCTTTGTAATTGCCATTTTTCGTGTGGAATGATATCGATTATATGTTTCCAAGGAAAAAAACTATTTGAGTTGAATATTTATATTAAAAATAAACTAGTTACTAGTTACTAGTGGTTAATAAATTTAACCAAACCTATAATTCTTATATAAAAATAGGAATGTTACATTCTCCCCACCTTGTTTTAAATCTCGTCCTCGAGATTTGGGTTACGATATTTCTTTTAGACTTATGTCATATTTTAGTCAATAAAAACAATATTAAGGTAGATGACACCGAATTAAAACATCAAATTTTGTGAATACGAGTTGCACAATAAATAGGACTCAATAGTTCAACTGAATCAATTTAAGAAATTGATGTCAAACGAATGAGATGAAATGATAAAATTTTCAAGGTAACTATGTTCAAGTCAAAAGATATATGATCAATAGATATTTAAAATGAATGTGAAGGATTTTTAGAATCAATAAAATTCTTTGTCAAAAGAAAGCTTACTTTGATTGGCAACTGAGGAAGACTTAGAATCGATAGGTTCAAAATGAAATAAAAGCATGAAAATGATTTGTCAAATATTAAATTATGATATGAGAAAATCAATGTGCTGAGATAAGTGAATTGCAAGGATACACGAAAAGACAATAGAATTAGTGTATTATTGTCTTAATACATAATTGCATTAAGACGATTTTAATCAAAATGTTCGATCAAAGATAGGTGATATTTTAATTTATTAAATATCTTTTCCTTTTATGTTATCATAAAGTAAAATACTAAATTAATATAGATAGTTTTAAAATATCAAAACCCGTGGTAATTTCGACAAAATAATGATATATGTTTTATTAATATGTTGATCCAAATATTCTAGAACTCACATTTATCATTTTTAAAATCAAGTATGTTTAACTATAAGATTTTATAATAAGATATTTTAAATCATAAAAGTAAAATAGTAAATGTTTATTTTAATATCAAGCATACTTAAATATTGGCTTGAGTAAATAACATTTGATATTTTAATATATTAAAATACATATATTATAAAATAATATTTCTATAAGTATTTAATAGTTGTAGAATATTAATCAAGATGAACAATTACTTATAAAATGTCTTGTCCATGACTACTTAGACAGTTATTTAGATAATTTTATTCATCCCTCTAATTCTTGTATTGTTTTATGAAAATATGTCTTCTCATTACAGTACAAAGTATATATATTTTTATATACATTAACTAGTCATTATCATGGTTGGATATTGGTTAGTGCTGCCTTGTTTAAGCATGGGTGATCAGTCCATGCCTAACTAAGGCTAGGCTACCCAATACCTGCCCCTGACAATAACCATAGTACTTAAAAATAATATTAACACTATTATTATTACTAATAATAAAACTAATATTAATAAATAACTAAATATAACTTAAATGAGAGTATACCTCAAACATAATTTTGTACATATATATAAAAATATAAATTCTTCACCTCAACGGTTTAACAAGAATTTTTAAATATAGTAATACTATATTATAAATTACTGTTGATACATATATATGGACGCGACTCGACTCGATGCGACTTGGTTCGGTTCGACCCGGTTAGGTTCGGCTCAAGTCCGACGTCACGACATTCCTCCGTCGTGCGTCCCAGAGTTCGACACGCGAAGCACGGAGCGCCGCGAGCCAGTTCCCGCAGCCACATCATCATGACATCATCATGATGATGTCATGATGATGTCACTATGTTGACTAAACCTTACAAAACAACAACCTGCATGTATTTTACGTAAAGGGTTTGGGCCTTTATGTTGTACTTGGGCTTTGACCAACTTGGGGCCATAGCCAGCCCAATCAAGCAACATATATAATACCGAAATCACTTGTGATTTCGGTGGACACGAGGAGCGAACAAGAACACAAGGCAGAAACAAGTGTGAGAGCAAAAACACACACACGAGAGATCTTTGAGAGTTTACAGAATATATTTGTAAACCTTGTGCTGTAACCGACTTTCATAGTATTAATACAGAGGTGTTAATCGTTGAGTCTTGTGTGTCGTTTATTTACGTGTTCTTGTTGTGTTCGATCTCGGTTTGCATCTCCGGTTGGATTCCGCACAACCGGGCGTGTTTGTACACAAGGAGTAGGCGACTAGATCCTCCCCTAGCCGGACCTACAAGTGGTATCAGAGCCTTGGCTCTTCTCCTTGTTAAAACCGAGTGTTTTCGGGTTGTTTTTCGGGTTTTAGAAGCTTGTATTTTCTGGAAATTTCTGTTTTTTAGCTTCGAAAATCTTCATATTTTGCTGAAAGTTCACATAAAAACCTTGTTATTTTTCATTTTCCATTGTTAAAAGTGGGTTTTTAGTGAATTTTCGTGCATTTTCTCGTGTTCGGAAAGTTGTCGGGACACCGGAAAACTCATTAGTTTGCCGGAAAACTTAAGTTTTCTGGGTTTGTTCTTCTTATATTCAAGGAACATTCAAAGTGTTCTTGAATATTCATTGTTTTCAAAATTAAAATTAACCTCTTTAATCTTTTGAAGTTTGAATATTCAGTGGTTGTGCATTGGAACTTGTTGTTTGATTAGTATATTACAAGGCCATCATCATAGTTGGTAACTTGGGGCTTGTGTAGCCGAAACTTTGAGTTGAAAAAGAGAGTTGTCTGCTTTGTGTCAGAGCATAGAAAGTCAACACATCTAAATCGCACAAGGATAAAACAGCGAAATTGAGACCTGATATTTCAGTAAGCACAAGCATAACTCAGCGAAGTTGGGACCTGATTCCAGCGAATTTGATTTCAGTAACCAGCGAAATTGCCTGACCCGGCGAACTCAAATCCAAAGGCGACTTTGGTAACCGTGTAATCGTCCTCAGCGAGATTATTACGGTTTTTCGGCGATTTTACTGATCGTCGTAATAGCGAGAATAGGCAGCGAAATTCAGCAGCATAACCAGCGAACATAATATTTGACCAGCGAAATTAAAAAAAAAAACAGCGAATTTAACTAACAGAAAAGCCAGCGAATTAACAGGATCGAACAAGCTGATTTCAGTCGCACAACAATTTGGATCGTAGCTGGGCTTCTATAGTGGGCTTCCATTACAACATTTAAATTCTGTTTGTTTGGGCTGCTCATTTAAATCGCACAAGATAGGTGGAACGTGCAAGATTATCATCACTCAAGACACACTTCTTATTAGTCGCACAAGATGACTTAGTTGCAAAACATTTATTCATTCGCACAAGGTTATTCAGTCGCACAAGATTAAATGCTCGCACAAGACTTTATTACTCGCACAAGAATTGGGCTCACATAAAAATTTGGGTTTCTGTTTGGGCTCATTTTCGTCGTCTATCTTTCAAGAAGTGTGGTTCATCGCGTTGTATCACAAGACTTGTTTCGTCGGATCTTTGTTTCGCGGGATTTTGTTTTATCAAGATATTAAAAAAAAAATAAAAAATTGTATAAGTGTTTTAACTGTTTGTTTGAGGTGTGATTTTCAGGTATTTATATTATTATTCAATTTATCAAAAATGAATCCGATTTGGGGTACTCCGATAAATACGGATATGTATTATGGAACTCCGTCTCCGGATACAGCTTCCTCAAGACCAACGGCGTTTGTCACAATCACAAATTGTTTTGGCACTCCAATCCAAGTTCCGGTCCCTCCAAAAACAGACATGTATGGAAATTCGCTTGAACCAGTTCCTCAACAAGTACCACAACAGCAAAGCCAACGACTTATCAGAACAACAGATATGTACGGAAATCCGCTTCAACCAGTTCCTCCAACAGTTGCCTCACAGTGCCATCCTTCTACGGTAGCACCATCATCTCTTGATACAAGGAACTGTAGTCAGACAAAAACGGCGTTGTATGCTGAAATTGTCAAAGATGCCAGCAATGGTGAATCCTCGGGAAATAATGAAAGTTCTGAACATGACAGTAGTTCAGATGAAGATGCTTCAACTTCAGTTGAGGATGATACAACTTCAAGTTCAAGCGAGGATGGATCTGAATGTGAATCATCAAGGGAGGTTGTTGATTCTGATGCAGAAAGGTCAACATCTGAGAGTGATTCCAGTTAGGTATGTGTCGATGAACCCACTGCTGTTAGTTGTGATAACTGTGATAGTTTGCATGTTAAATGTGCTGATTTAGAGGCAAACATGTCTGAGTTGCAAGGCAAACATGATACTTTACAAGCTAGTTTGTTTGACTTGCAAGACAAACATGTTTCATTGAATGATAAGTGGTGTGAATTGCAAAGCAAACACGAGGCTTTGCAAGAGAAATATGATGTGACATTCATCCACAATCAGAAATTGACTGTTGATCTTTCGAAGTGCACTGAAGCCAACATGTTTTATGAAAACCATGAAAAGGACTTTAAATCGATGATTGAAAAATTAAAGAAAGATAAAACCGAGCTAACAAAAATGGTTTCCAGAAAACAAACTGACATAAATTTGTATATCACACGTCTTGAAATAATGCAAAAAGAGATGGCTTGTGTTAAAACTGAAAGTGAGGCGATCCGACTTAAGTTAGACAGCTATTTGAGCTCTAGCTATGTGTTGGATCACATCATTGATGTTCAGAAAGAGAAAAAGGATGTCACATGCATAGGTTATAAGAAATGTCCACCACCCGTGAGAAACAATTATGATGCCATGCCTGATGAGGAGTATAGGACTCACTTTGAGCCATCTGTTCCTTTGGACGTTGAGGAATTTGCAACAGGGCTTGTATACAAGAAAGAAGTATCATCAGATTCGGATGTGTCAGCAGATACTTTTGTAACTGCTGAACAGAATCAGGATCCTCCAGTTGTGATTAAGGATGCTGATTCTTCTGATGATGAATCTGATGATACTGATTCAACAAAGTCTGATGCGGTGATCAAAGAAGAGGACATACCTCTTGAGAATCACATTCTTTGTGATCCACCTGCTAAACCGTCTGTGATTGCTACAGCCAAGTCTGTTGAATCCTCATCTGGAAGCTGTGAAAGCGTGAACTTGCTTTACACGTTGATTGGATCTGATAAAATATATTCAGACAAGGATTTCCCTATAAAAAATGTCAATCAATCTTTGATTGATAAAGTTTTCGAAGATTCTACCAGTAAGTTTTTGGGAAAGTCGAGCCCAGGAGTTGTAGTAACTCAGTGTGCTCCTATCCCAAAATCCGAAGTTAGAAAGAAATATGGGAATAAAAAATTGCAAAAACAAAACAATCAACGAAAGCAAAATCACGCTGCCCAAGGAAATGGAAAAGGCAAACAGAGCCAAAACAAGAAAAAGGACAAGAAGGTAAACTTTGTGAAATCAAAGGGAACGGACAAAATTGAAACGTTTGAAAACAAATCTAACTTAGATTTTGTTAAACAAGCAACAGTGTTGAAAAGAAATGAACCAAACTGTACGAAACCTAGTACCTCGAGATCACAAAGTTCATCATCATCGGCAAGACGATCACATGATACTTCGGGGTTTGTTGAACGAAGATCATGTTTTGAATGTGGCACAATTGGACATATCATTCGAAATTGTCCGTATCTTCATAAGTTGAAAGCAAAAGTTGATGCCCCCCATGGTAACAATTACCATAAAAGATTTGTTTCACCAAAACAGGACCCTCGTCTTGTTAAACAACAAGAAGTGAAACAGAGAAAGAAACAACGGAAAAATGTTGAAAATGTTTTAAAACCTGAGGTTGTCCATACAAAATCTGTCGAATCAAATGTTAAACATGAAAACCAAAAACAGATTTGGAAACCAAAATTGGAAATTGTTTCAGGGGGAGCTACATCAATTCCGAATCATCGGGAAATGGATGTCACAATCCTCGATGATGACGGACGACCCAAGTCTGTGAAGGCTTGGGTCCCCCTCTCCAACTAATCTCTGAATGAGTGTGCAGGATGTTCCAGGAGGAACTATTGATAGTCTTAGGATTGTTGATAGTGGAGTGTCCATGCACAAGATCGGCGAAACCAGACTCCGAAACATCATTATATCTAGGAGTTGTTGCCTTTGATGGAGAGAAGTGAGAAAAGAAAAGGAGAAAAGAAGACAAAAATGTCTGATGAAAGAATGTGGTTGAATGAAGTTGAAAAATTCGACCAGATGAAACATGTTCCAAAGTTTGGTTGTTATGGTTTTTGATCGGGTCAACATGAAAGATTCCAATGAAAAGTACGCGCCTGTAGCACGTCTGAACCTTTTCGAAGATTCATGGATTTTTCTTCCACAAGAAGTTCAAAGTCCACAAGATGAACGTGTAAGGTACTTTTCTCTACGGTGTGATTGAAGAAAATGTGTTTGTTGAACAAACCAACCGGGTGTGCGGATGCCTTGGCGTGGATTGAACAACCGCACACTACTTCTCAAAGAGAAAGATAAAGGCCTTCGCTGGTACAATGTGGAAGACCAGCCGGACCCAAAGGTTTCTGATCTTGTTGCTGTGAAGAGATCTCTAAGTAGCTACAAAATTGACTTAGAAATCCACACCTGGTGGATATCCAGTTTGGGAGAGCGCTCAGATTCCTGGCAATGCACGAAGCAGTTGCAGGATACGGTTTTGAATTTCTAATCTCTACTATACTTGTCGATATTTTAGCTGCTTTATGAATTATTATCATCTCGTATAGCACTCTTTGACCGGACACGTTGAACTCGAATATCACCTCACACGTGATTGTTTCACTATGAAACTTGTCATTGTTGTCATGGTCCGCACCGCTTACCGACGTACCAACTCATTTTTCCAAAATTTGAGAAATCTTTTCTGATTAAATCTTAATTTTGGTAAACGGCATTGAGGTAAAACAAGAGTAAAACCAACATCGGAAAATCATTTTTGTAAATACCTTTGTGTTTTAAATTTGTCTTAGTTTATTGATTTTAGGGGGAGTAAATCCAAATTTGAAAAACCAAAAACATCGAAAAATTTCAAAAACACAAAAACAATTGAAAAACAAAAATGAGTTTCCTGGCGAGCAAAAGAGAAAATGATAGTACATCAGTGGTCTATCCAAACCTCTTTAAACCTAAACTGAAAAACGATAAGCAGCTCTATATAAGATGTATCGGTAGGCTCACAATCATTTTAAAGTGTGCAGGGTGATATAAACTTAAATCCGACTGAAGACCAGGTGGGAACCACTCATTGGCATATGGTCTTAGTACCGAAATTTCGTTTGAGAGATTGCCGAGGTTCTGAGATATTCGGTCTTTATGCTGCTTATCATCTGGGTATCATGGTTGTATCTTTTACCGAAAAATAACGGGGACGCAAGTCTAGATCTTCCATGATACTATACATACGTGTACATATTGCATTCGACCTCAATAAGTGATCAACAATCACATGTCCAAACAAATAAGTGATAATATATCACATTTATCCGGGAGTCAAGTTCGTCTCTCTGCTGTACGAAAGTACTGACCTGTTCACGGACTTGCTCCTGTGCCCTCATGCATCGAAAATCAAGTTCCTCATCAATAAGTGATTCTATCACATAGGGCTTGTTTTCAAATTCAAAATAAGTGAGAATCTCACATCATATACGGTCAAACAGATGATAATCGGTATACTCACCGGTAAGATGAACCCTCGTGCATACCTTGATACGGGAATGTGTCGTGATGTGGATGAACACCGGTCGGTAAGTATAAATCATACCGTAACGTATCCCCTCGACATGATTACATCTGATAAGTTGAGCTTATGTGGACAACAATACCGATAATTGTTATAGGATGCTTATCTTAATGTTAACTAATTGAACAAAGAGAGCGTTTTGGCATGACAGTACACTGATATGATTCTCTTACCCTCGAAACTCACAAAAAGAATGTCTGTAAATATTTATTTAATGCTTTCAGTTTCTGCATCTTTGTATATATTTATTTACTGCTTTCAGTCTTTACATTTGAAATATTCAAAAATACCAAAAAGATCTTAGGTGTGTTTTAATATAAACTTTATAAAAGCCAAAAAGATTTTATTTCTATCTTATTTTCGATCGTACGATGTTGGATCTCGAGTCTTCGTTACCTGAAACCTGAACGAAAACCGAAAATGACTAAATCTTCATAAACGGTCGAAATTTGCAAAGTGTTGAAAGTTAAAATCTAAAATTGACAAATTTATTAAACTTTCAAACTGTCGGACGGTGTTTGATTAAATATGGTCATACGTGTGTCATTTGTTTATACTAAGTATATTCCAAGCAGTTGTTCTCATTACGCGTTTAGATTTCTTGCATGTGCAGATTCTAAAGGCAAGGAGAACATGGTCGATGACAAGCTTTGGAATGAAGACACGACGTGAAGGCACTCAAATGATGAAGATGATCGAGTTGCCGCTGACCATCATCAACACCACAAGGATCTCAAGTACTGAAGATCAAGTCTTTCACGAGCATAACTCAAGAGGGAGCTTATGTTTAGGGGGAGTTTGTCAACACACTTCCTACATGAAAAGGGGAGTTTGTTGATACACTTTCTGCTTTCAATACGTGAAGACATTGAAGATCCTCCGACTTAGAAGACAAGAAAGGCGAATCTCGCGAGTAGCGTCCAAGGGGGAGTTTGTTGATACATATATATGGACGCGACTCGACTCGATGCGACTTGGTTCGGTTCGACCCGGTTAGGTTCGGCTCAAGCCCGACGTCACGACATTCCTCCGTCGTGCGTCCCAGAGTTCGACACGCGAAGCACGGAGTGCCGCGAGCCAGTTCCCGCAGCCACATCATCATGACATCATCATGATGATGTCATGATGTCACTATGTTGACTAAACCTTACAAAACAACAACCTGCATGTATTTTACGTAAAGGGTTTGGGCCTTTATGTTGTACTTGGGCTTTGACCAACTTTGGGCCATAGCCAGCCCAATCAAGCAACATATATAATACCGAAATCACTTGTGATTTCGGTAGACACGAGGAGCGAACAAGAACACAAGGCAGAAACAAGTGTGAGAGCAAAAACACACACACACGAGAGATCTTTGAGAGTTTACAGAATATATTTGTAAACCTTGTGCTGTAACCGACTTTCATAGTATTAATACAGAGGTGTTAATCGTTGAGTCTTGTGTGTCGTTTATTTACGTGTTCTTGTTGTGTTCGATCTCGGTTTGCATCTCCGGTTGGATTCCGTACAACCGGACGTGTTTGTATACAAGGATTAGGCGACTAGATCCTCCCCTAGCCGGACCTACAATTACTTATGTAAGTTTCCATATATAATCAAAAAAATTGTTATATATATATATATTTTTTTTTTCAAGAAATTCATTGACTCGATATCAAAGAGTCATTGTTTTGCAATAATGCGGTTCACAGTGCAAAAAGCGGAATGATATTTGAGTTTGGATAAAACAACAAATCGGAATGAAGCCCTCCAGTGGTCTTTATAAATCAAATGAATCACATGCGTAACAAACAGTGCATGTAACGTGTGGATTTACCAAGAAATGAAATAGATCAATATTCATAACTATGAAAGAAATCCTCATGGTATGATGACCATTAGGGGAAATAGAAACACGAAAGTCAACTCTTTATATGCAGAAGTCAGAAAAAGAAATATAAGAACTTTATCTGGAATTTCGTGTGATAACCGTTGTTAAGTGACATTACCAGGGAATGTCGAATAAAATGAAATAGAGAATTTGCAATGGTATGTGACTTCTTTTGCAGTGTTAAGAATTATGACTCTGATTAGACTGTGCACTGATGGTTGTGAAATCTTGTTACAACGTACATCAGCGAGATTCATGTCGTTTGTAGGATCACATGACCAAGTGCTGCTTTTTGATTAGTAGTTCTTCTACTGACAGGATTAGCATTGGTATCATCGCGCCCAATTATATTTTCCAAAGGTCTTGCCTTGAAAGTCGTGTGTGATATACATCGACGTCTGTGGACGTTTAATTTAAGTTTCATGTGTTTTCTTGTGCACTAGCACAACTTTACATGTTTCTTACTTGCATTAATAGTCTATGATAGTGCATTTAGAAATTCTTATACTTTTGATGGTGTCCCAATTTAAAGGGTTTCCATTGCACGAGTTATGAGGTAGATGATCAAACGAAATAATGTTTGATATCAGAATTATAGATATATGCAAGAGATTCCTGATAAAGAAATCTAGAATTATTATTGACGCATATGCTTGTGCTTTATTCTTAATTGACTTTTGGAATTCCTTATAGATATACATATCTATATAATCATATATTTCACATGTTGTAATATATATACCCTTTATAAGGTCAACGTATTTAACAGATTCATATTTTCAAAAACAAGTCAGATATCAGGTCATGATACTATTTAGGGAAAACTTGTCACTTGTTTGACATATTATATACCCCGTCTTATCCGGTTCGCGTCGGAGAGGTAACCCCAGTATATCCGGATAAGCTGGAGAGTCTGCTACACCATACCCAATCTTGTCGGAGAAAATTTTATATTTCCCATAAATAGTATTTTTAAAAGTACCCCTTTTATTAGGCTTTTATCCAGAATTAGGGAAATTTGTATTCCCGTAACATATCTTATTCTAGATCAAGTAATATCAATAAGCAAGAATTAATAGCAATTAAGTGCTATTGCCTGCAATGTTCTATTCATCATTCTTACGGCATACCAAAATCCATCATACTTTATTTACACAAGTATTTTAGCTTATCTCGAAGCTTATACTAAGGCATCTTTTCTTAAGTTCAAGTCTAAATACTATCTTGAGTGCTACCATAAAATATCAAGTTCCTAACTCTTCGTTTAAACTTAGGTATTTTATTACAACACATATAGGCTTAAATCAGTGGCTCTGATACCACCTTCTGTCACGACCCCCGACCCACCCTGGACGGAATCGGGAGCCGCGAACAGCCAAGTGGTACCGGTGATTATTTTGAAAAATATTGCAGCGGAAATTTCATCAGGACCGTGAGTTAGGAAAAATATCAGAGTTTAGAAAACACCGGAATTTATTTATTAAATAGATAGGATAAACCCAGGTTTTACAAAGGTAGCTTTATTAAGGGATAAACCCAATTACATAAAACAATATTTCTTAATTTGATTTAATTAATAAAATAAGCCACTTCTTGAAGCCTTTCAGTGTCGTATCCAACTCTTACTTCAATCTACTGTAAATACCTGAAACGCGTTTTAAAAAGATTTGGTCAGCAGGAAATACTGGTGAGTTCATTCTTTTTATTAAAACGACTCGTTTGTTATAATTTACAGTATTAAGAGTTTTTAGATTTGCCCCCTATCTTATAATTGCTGGTTCAGTTGTCACTCGACCGGATCTATGACAGCTGTGGTCATACCACTATTGGGTCCTGTCACCCAATAGTGACGTATATCACTAATTAGGCTCGCCCACCTAAAGTGATAAAAACAGTAGTAATGTGCACAATACCCCACTTACTGCTAGTAACTTAAGATTAATAAAGACTTAATCACTGCAAAGTATAACTTGAAAACATTTAGGGTTTTGTAAACAAATTTGATAAAAAGAGAATGACTCACATTATAAGCATGCAGATTTATACGGGCATAGTTTAGCCTACTGGTTAGCTTGATATTGTAGGCAGAGCTTAGCCTATTGATTAGTCTTGTAACCTAGTGCACACGAACTAGTTAAGTAACTAATACAGCATTTACGATAACTCACGAGATTAAAACCCTCACGACAAATGACAAAGTGCAATCACTTAAACATCTATCGGATTCACAACGAATGACAGAGTATTCCCCGAGTTCGGGTGGTACTCAAACATCCTGTCGGAATCACGCCTAATGACAAAGAATAGCACTTAAACATTCATCAGATGGTTTAAATCAATCGAATATTGAATCGTAGCAGCGATCGAGTTATTACCCTGCTTTGCGGCAGAATTCGGGCTTATGTGTGTGTTTGGTAGTAATCAGACTATAATTCAGTGTACGAATTGAGTTTTATCGTCGTTCCAACGCCAAACTGCAAGTCCCACACCCCTCTATTTATACTGAAAAGTTGTCCCGGTTGCGTGGCGCGACAGGGTGTCGCGTGGCGCGACGGCTCCTCTTCTAGCATAGGGTAGCCACGTGTCTTTGAAGCCTTGGTGAGTCGACAGATCGATTAAATTCGAATTACACGTAAAACTGTGATGATAATATCGAATGGGAAATACCCCCCCTGAGTTTTAGGGGCCCTGATCCTGATTCTGATTGTTCTGAAATTTTTAGGGTTTGTGCAGGATTACTTGGGGGTCTCAATTATGGTTTCTTATTGTACAAAATATAATATTTATAATAAGAAAATAATAGTTTTGATGAGAGTTGTTATGGTTTGTGTAGGTCCCTCGGAGGTTGAGGTTAAACCTATTCCTTGTTATGTCAAACACACTAGCAAGTGCGGAATCCAAGCTAGCATGCAAACCGAGATAGAACAAGCACAAACACAACACACAAACTTCACCGATTAACACCACTTGTATTAATACGTATGAAAGGTCTGTTACAATGCAATGTTTACAAAAATTGTTTTGCAAACTCTCTCAGTGTGTGTGTGTTCTCTGTCTCACTCTTGTCTCTCTAGTCTCACTTCTGTCTCTATCTCTAAAGAAAGTGAACACAACACATGGGTATTTATACCCAACACAACTCGTCTGGTCGAAGGATCGGACAGACTGATCGTAAGATCATCTGTCGACCAGAAACCTACCGAAGGATCACATATACCTCGAAGGATGATATCCTTCGAGGTTCATCCATCGAAGGTTCATCTTTCGAGTTCATCGAAGGATCTAAACAATCCTTCGATGACACATCCTTCGACACAGACATATTACAACCATTGCTTTACTGTTTGGCCAAGTCAAACCGGAGGATGGTTGACTTGGTCAAACTTACAAGACTAACAAAGACATCGTTTGGTATCATGACGAAATACAGACACAAGTGCACCAACAGTTTGGGACAAAAAGGGAATAAAACGATGAGAAAAGAAAATAGACCCACTTTGTAACTTTAGGTTTCAACTAGAAAATCTCCTGGTAGAATTTTGGGTATAACTTCTGGACTATTAAAAATATATAATGCACTCGTGTTAAGTATAGTACCCCTCATTCAACCTTGTCCCTATGTCACGAGACAGAACTCAAATAAACTTAGTCAGGCAGAGCCTTGACATGCGTTTATGGGTTCAGATCAATCGGAAAGGGTAGCGGTGATCGGGAGTTAAAACACTTAAAACGGGGCAGAGCCTTATTATTATTATTATGGTTATAATTTCAAAAGAAAGAAACATTTGAATTAGGGAGAGAGAAGGGGCGACGAATACTGAGTGATCTACTCCTATTTATATGATGTTCATATCATTTAGAATGCACCCCTAATTGGACACGTATAGTGCCACTTATCCAACAATCAAATTTTGTAGATTAAAAAAAATATTTAAATATTATTTTATTTAAGTGTAAGACAGTTCATATCTATCTATACCTTAAATTTTGATTTTGTTCTATCTATACCTTTCAAAGGATGGCTAAAATGAGAACCAACTCGAGTTGTAAGAACCGCGAGAACCGCGACCCGCCAAGGGGCGTCGGCGACCATTTTTTTTTACAACTAGATGTGTATATTTTAACAACGTACGTAAAGTTTGGGTTCAAACGGCGCGCCCGAGTGAGTAGTTTTTTACACCCAAAGTTTGGATAAAAAAAAAAAGAAAAATTAAAAAAATTAAAAAAACCCAAACTTTGGGCGTAAAAAAACTACCCCCTCGGGCGCGCCGTTTGAACCGAAAATTTACACCCGGTCCTAAAATATACGGATCTAGGTGTAAAAAAAATTTCGTTGTCAACGGCCCTCCGTGGCACTTGGTTCTCGCGGTTCTTACAACTCGAGGTGGTTCTCATTTTAGCCATCCCCTACGTTCATGCAATTTAGATATTTAATTTTATTATTTATATATTATAATAATTAATTTAACTGCTTTACTTATTTGGTGCTTATAACTTATAAAATATAATGTTTTACAAAACAATAAATATGTCTTTAGAACGAGAATAATCTTATCTACATTTTGAACCCAGTTTCATTAAAAACAGAGTAGGTTCAAATATAATGTATTTTTATAGTTTAATTATTAAACGGTTCCTAGGCTCGTCTAGGTACTTTATATTTCTAACATTCAACTTACCCATAATCTACCCGTCTAATAATATAAGTTTTTATATACGTTTATTTTATTTAGAAAGGTCACCTATATATAGGTCAATTAATTAATATAATATTTCAACCAGCTAAAAATAGTGTTTAAAACTATTTGGGTTGAATATTTATATTAAAAATAAACTAGTTACTAGTTACTAGTGGTTAATAAATTTAACCAAACCTATAATTCTTATATAAAAATAGGAATGTTACAGATCAACAGTGTTATGACCAGAGTCACTAGTTGAAAGAATGATCAATAGTGATATGACAATTGCTAGTTGAGAGAATGATCAACAGTAATATGACCCGAGTCACTAGTTGGAAGAATGATCAACAGTGATATGACCACCATTACTAGTTGAGAGAATGATCAACAGTAATATGACCCGAGTCACTAGTTGAAAGAATGATCAACAGTGATATGACCACAATTACTAGTTGAGAGAATGATCAACAGTAATATGACCCGAGTCACTAGTTGAGAGAATAATCAACAGTGATTTGACCACCGTCACAGGAATCGCCTAGTGACCAATATAATAGTAAGATATACTATATATCTATTACTTGATAAATTCACTGTTGGACGAAAATGAGACAATGAGTGATATGACCACTGTCACATCGGAACTGCCACCATGTGACAATTACTGATTGAGTTGGGTAAATATAAATGAATATAAAAACTTTGATGTTGTAAAGTATAACAATATATTTTATAAAAATGGAATGAACTCGCCAGTATTTATTACTGATAAAATATTTTTAAAACGTGTTTCAGGTAATTTGCTGTAAAGATAATAGAAGCCAGCTATGGAGCACTGAAGGCTTAAATAAAGTGGCTATAATTACCTGAATAAAAGAAGAAATTTATGTTTTATTTATTTGGGTTTATCCCTATAAAAACATTTGAATAAAATACGGGTTTTAGCCCATTTGTTTTATATTAAAAGTTCGGTGTTTTAAAACTCTGAAATCATTTCCTAACTACGATCCTGATGAAAAATTTTCCGCTGCGTAATTAATAAACACCGATACCATCTGGCTGGTTCACGGCTCTCGCTCCCAGGATGGGGTCGGGGGCCGTGACACTTCAAGTCTTGAAAATGCTTTGAATCAACCATGCACCTCCATGGCTCCATGTATGTAGAAATTTCTAGTTATTTAGATTTTTGGAAGTGAAGATGGGAATTGTTTGGCTTGGCCGATTTCAAGAAAGAAGGGAAAAGGAAAGATGAAAGTTTTGGTGTTGTAAATTATGAAAGTGAAACGAGGAGTGTTTGCATGTAGTATTGGATCTCAAAGTGATCCAAAATTGAATTGAATAAAAAGTTAGACATCACAAATGACTAAGAACTCCTCCATATCTTACAACACATCAAATTTGAAAAGTAAGTGGGCATGGGGACCCACACATGTCATGAGCTAGCATGGAGGGAAGGTTTTTGTATTATTTTTTTTAAGTTAGTTATATTTTATAAACTTTGATAACTCATATAAAAATTTCTATAAAGTTTCAAGGTTCCACATTTTAAAGTAATGTGACACTAGTAAAACTAGTCCACCAAAATTTTTTGTTTGTTGTTCGGGTGAAAAAGTCGGTTCGGGTCCTGTACCGGGTTAAATACCGACACCGTGTTTTGTTTAGATAAATACATGACAAAATTTATTTGTGTACACATTTTGTCATCCGAATAATTAATCCAACTTTTTGGACTAAAAATTTCACTATTTCTGACACGGTTCCGGTACCGGCTTTGCTGTCTGGCAGTTTACTGAACTAGCCGTGCAGCTTAACGCAATAAGATTCGATTGCGGATTTTGTGTCGTTTTTAATACCCATTAAATTGTTTATGTCAAATAATATTTATTTTTGGGTTTTCGGACAGTTACTGTTTCGTTCTGCGGAATGTTGTACACTCCCGCAAGATTACTGTATTTTTCTGCGGACTTGGACAATTTGGTTTTTAATTGGGATTTTCTAAATAATAAGGCACATATTATTTTTAGACAAAGCTTTTTATAGAATATTTGTGTAGACATATATGTATGTCTTGTTTTCATCGTGTCACACTGTACCGTGACTAGTACTGACAAGTATCGTTTATTCGCGTTCCTATTGTTAGTCTAGGATATTGTTTCCAATCGCAATGGATTTCTTATCATAATTCACTATGATTTTTGTAATTCCTAGACTTTTAAGATTTTAATTAATTAAAATCAAGTCAAACATGCGAAAATAATAGTTGAAATAGTTGTTCAAGTTGTACGGAATTATCGGAATTTTGCCGATTGTCACAATTACGTCTTAACGTACATCACGTACGCGACCAAATTACGCATGTTCATTTGAAAATCACGCACATTATAAACTCAAAAAACCAACATGCGTGATTATTTCATATAACATGCGTGATTATAACAAATTTTCATTTAGCCTGGGTTTGATCAATTTCATCGAATTGGGTTCAAATTTCTTTTCGTTTCACTTCAAATTGGCTATTGTTCGGTCAATTTCATCGAATTGGGTTCAAATTCATCATTGATTTTGAAAAGTTTCATCAAAATATCGACCCTCGAAATCAAACATTAGAACAGAGGATGAAGAAAGCATGACCAATCTTTGATTCAGATCGTAGAACAAAGGATGAAGAAACATGACCAAACTTTGATTCAGAGCGTAGAATAGTGGGTGCATGAACATGACCAAGCTTTTATTCGATTAGAGTCAGATGGCAGTAACAGTGGTTTCAGATCGTAGAACAGGGGATGCGATTTTTGAACTAGGAGGTAGGGCTGCGTGATAACGTGCGTGATTATTTGTTTCAACATGCGTGATTAGGTTTTGTTGAGTTTACAACGTGCTTGATTTTCAAAATAACGTGCGTAATTTGGTCGCGTATGTGTTGTACGTTAAACCGTAATGTATTTACACTTTCTCTCTCTCTATATATAGGGGAAGGTTCATTTGAGAAGAAAATTAAATTAAGAAGAAAAAGAACAAAAGGTACAAATGTAAAACATTAAATAGTTTCTCTCTCAACTCAATTATTATTATCTTTGACTAATTAATTAGTTAGAACATTGGGTATGGGGAGGATAGTCTCCAAATAGACTATCCGCCACATAGGCGCCACATAAGCTTCGGTGGAGGAGCATCCTCTTGGAGACTACCCAAAGGTGTGGTGGATGCTCCTCCTCCATTTTTTTATTATTATTTATTTGATTTAATTAATTAATGAAAACAAAGTAAATAAAAATAAAAAAATTACATTTAAATAAAACCTAAAAAAAACAACCTAAAGTTACATTTAAATAAATAAAAAAAAACATACTTAAAAAAACCTAAAGTTACATTTAAAAAAAACTACACTCCCACACTCCATTTTTTCCTAATTTTTTCCTTCATCATTTGTAAAATGGGATGGTCTTTCGGTGGATATTCGCTAAGGTCGGTGGTCATTATTTTCCATTCCTCCAACTCTTGCGCTTCTTGTTGCTTCTTTTGCTTCTCCTCGGCTAGTTTTTTTTTCATCTTTACCTTCTCGGTTTGCGTCTCGGTAAAGATTTGGTTGAATGCTTTCAACTCGGCCATAACACCTTCCAACTTCGAACCACCACCACTTCCTGATGCGGATTATTTCTTTTTTTCAGCCGCTATCTTTTTACTTTTGTCCCTTCCTGGGGGACGTTCTCCATCTTCAATCAGCTCCTCCTCATAGTCAGGCTCGTCGTTGATATTTATTTGGCAACGACCAATTGAGCCTCCAACGCTATAACTTCCTGACTCTGAAGTTTTAGACCGTTTCGTTGCTCGTTTCGCGTTTGCAACCTCATTTCGACATCCCTTCCATTTTGGTTGATCCTTTACAACTTGCCAAGCACGGACATGTGGGAAAGGAGATTTGCTCTCATTTTCGTATAAACGCACCGCTTCATTGAAAACATTTTCGTGGTTCCACCCACTCGGTTTGTTGGCGAGCGTTGTGTTATAAAACCCACAAAAGCGTTAGATCAACGTATTCATCTTGCGCCACTTGGAGCTGATAGAATCAATGGTTCTGTACTCACCTTGTTCCATAAGCCCGTGGAATATATCAAAGGCTTCTTGCCAAAACGAATCGCTTTGTTGATTGTTACCTACAAGTTAGTAACAATAATAATAATAATAATATTTTGTTAGAAAAATATAGTGTACAAATAAATATTTAATAACAATAATAATAATATAATGTACAAATAATATTTAATAACAATAATAATATTTTACGGATTATAGGAGACGTTGAAGAGTTAATATATGCTTTCGCCAACGCCTCTTCCTCAATTTTTGTCCATTGTTGTTGTTGTTTGGCGGCTGCGTATTCTTTTTTACCCTTTCCCTTTCCCTTTTTCTTTTTTGAAGGTTCAGGTTGCGTTTCTGGCACAACCTCTACGTCATCATCTTGTTCCTCGATTTGTGTTCGAGATGCTTGTGGCGGTGGTTGATATGGCATATTTAGCGGGTTTTGCATTAGTTGCTGCATTTGATATGGGTTGAACGACATGTTGGGTTGTTGCATTTGCATTGGGTTGAACGGGTATTGGTTGAAAGCGTTTGGCATTTGTTGGTAACCCGCAAAAGAGTTGTCCATTACGAGTGTGTAGCCGGATGACGAAAACGGGTGTGAACTTGAGTTGGGATTATTTGGGTTGTAGGGATTCATAATTTTTTTAAGGTTGGGAGAGATTTTTTTATAAAATTGGGAGAAAAGTGGAAGTATTTTGGTAAAAAAGTGGGGTGAAAAGGGGTTTAATTTATAGTGGTGGGGTGAATTTTTTTTTTTTTATAAATCATGCAAGTTACCGTTAGGGGGGCCCACCCCATTCAAAAATTAGCCTCGTCTCCAACGTCTAAATTGTGCCGGAAGTGACGAGACGCCCCCTTGGGGGGCAGTGTGCGACGGGCCAAAAAGGGGGGGACGACCCGTTGCCGAGCCCCATACCCTTTGATCTTATAAACACAATCATCCTTCACACTTAAATTTTTGCTTACACACATAAAAGTTTATTCTACACGTTTTGAAATTTATCCTACACATATTGAAATTTATTCTACACAGCTCGTAATTCATCCTACACACTTCGTAATTTATGCTACACTTTAAATTATATATTTTTTTTCTTTTTTTGAAAATAAGTTACAAATTTAATGTAATTAGCTATTAAAAAGGAAGACTACCAATTAATGATTTATCTAAGTTTACCAATATACCCTAACACTAATAATAAATACAAAAATTAAATGAAGTAAAATAAAACATTCTTATTGGTTGAAATTTCTTCTTTTTTATTCTTACAAAAAATTTCTTCTCATTTGAATATATATATATATATAGGGGAAGGTTCATTGGGGAACACTAAAAAAGTGGGGAACAACGGGGAATCGACTCAAACGAACTCCGATTGGACTCATTCCAGCGGCGTTGGAACCGGCTCGTCGAACCCTAACTAAGATCTCTTAACCCTAAACCCTAAATCCTAACTCCTAAACTCTAAACCCTAAAGCTAAAAAATAAGGCTAAAACTTAAGCTAAACCGTAAAATCTAAACTATGAACCCTAAAAGTTAAACCCTAAAGGCTAAACCTAAGGCTAAACCCTAAAGCTAAGTTAAACCCTAAAGGCTAAACCTAAGGCTAAACCCTAAAGCTAAACCCTAAAGCTAAACTCTAAGGCTAAACCCTAAAGCTAAACCCTATAAGCCAAACCCTAATATATTTAGGGTTTAGGGGTTATGATTTAGGGTTTAGGGTTAAAAGATCCTAGTTAGGGTTTGACGAGCCGGTTCCAACACCGCTGGAATGAGTGTAATCGGAGTTCGTTTGAGTCGGTTCCCCACTGTTCTCTACTTTTTTAGTGTTCCCCAATGAACCTCACACTATATATATATATATATGCACATGAAAGTCATAATGGGTAATGGGCTGGGTATGGGATAAGATTTTACAACCAGGTATGGGTATGGAATTAGCCATACCCGACCCATTACCATCCCTACTTAATAGTTAGTACCTTCGAATCACCTTGAAACTCGGTTTGAAGGACCGTCCAAGCTTGCTTCGAGGTCGATGCGAGAGAATACACTTTCGTGCACACTCTGCTGAATCAACACCGACGCTCTTGCTAGAGGTGCACAAATCAGTTAATTTCCCTAACCGATTCAGGTAAGTAGTTTAGGCGGTTAATTTCAACTTTTGGCTTTAACCGGTTAATGTTTTAATCGGTTATTACTTTAACTGGTTCGGTTATTCACTTTAATTGTTTCGGTTAATAACTAGTTATTTTCAGTTAATTAATTAACCGGTTATTTTCATTTTTTTTTCATTTCGGTTTTTTCTGGTTAACCGGTACATCGGTTAAAAATAACCGGTTATTATCCTAAAGATCTATAAGCGGTTACTAACCAACGGTTATGATTAACCACAAACCGGTTATTCTTCTACAGGCTACAAACCGGGTTATTTTCCCATCTCTAGCGCTTGCATTTTCTTTGGTATTGTTCTTCAACCTGTCTTGATCTATGTCTTGCTCCAAGAACCCCTGATTCACAAACTTCCACCGCCTTTTAATCGGAGTAGAGTCTTCACACGTATATTCCAAAATTCATAACCTTCAGCCTTGAACACAGGGGTAAGAGCTTGAGCAGATTCAGATGAAGCAGACGCCATGAAGCAGAAAAGACAAAAAACTCACTCAAGAAAAGCTCTGATACCACTATGTTGGGTAATCAAATGAATAATTCACACACTCGAATGAAACTTTTTCATTAACATCAAGCTGCTTAAATACAGAACAGGGAAAGAACTGAAACGTAAACACGGCCCCAACTAACTTACCACAAAGTGAGCATGACTAACTCAATACTCAGACTCATGACCACGATAAAAGAAACAACGACCCATGTTTACTGAATAAACATAAAAACAGAAATATAAAATAAATACTAAACTTCAGCTCCAAGACTCCAAAGCCACATCATCATGACTGCCACATCTTCACGAATGAGAACTTTCGATTATTCCAACAGTACTGCACACTCAGTTTGGTGGTATTCAAATGGAATTCTTGTGACAAGCAAGATATATCTTGAGCCACACATTATCAAGAAAATTATAGTAAGTACTTCTCCATTTGCTGGCAAAGAGAGGAGCAACCACAGTCCAGAAGCCAATTATAAATCCAAGCACAATGCTAATGATAAATCCCCAATTCTTGTCATCTGATTCATCATCATTTGGTTCTTTTGATTCACCTCCCGCGCTTGCATCAGGTGGAACTCCTTTCTTGTTACATAGCGCAAGTGGAGGCCCACAAAGCGCGTTTGACATGAAACTAGACTCACTGAAGCTCTGCAGCTGAGTACTTGTTGGGATTTCTCCTGTTAGTTTGTTGGAAGATAGATTTAACCAATTTAAGGTTGTCAACCTCGTCATGCTCGACGGAATCCTCCCCTCAAGCTGATTCACAGACAAATCTAGAGATTCAAGTGATGTCATTTTACCGATCTCTTCTGGAATTCTTCCACTTAAATGATTTCCGGATAAATTCAACCAGCGCAAGCCTGAGAGGTGCATAAGTTCCTTCGGAATGGGTCCAGAGAATTTGTTACTTGAAAGATCCAATGTTGTTACTAAATACAAAATTGATCTATATTCATACTCTCTTCCTTTAGTCACCAACAATGCACTACCAAGAACTCGAATCTGAAATGGCACGTCATAAAACACAAGTGGACTTGGTTGTTGCCTTCTAGACATTATGCTGAAGTTGTAGAAGCATGTGGGGATGGTTCCTGAAAGATTGTTATGAGCGAGATCCAAGATTTGAATGGACGTAAGACGACAGAGTTCTTCTGGGATTTCACCCGCCAGCTTGTTCAATCTGAGGCTGAGTAGTTTCAACTTTGTTTCTTCTCCCTTTATCAACAACGGTATGCTTCCAGTGAATTCATTCTCAGCAAGCTCAATAATTTGTAGGCTTTTTGAATTTAGAAGAAATGCAGGTAGCTTTCCAGAGAGATTGTTATTGCGGATATTGAATGATTGGATGGAAGATAAGTTCTCTATAGATTTTGGAATTCCACCAGAAAGCTTATTATTCTCAAAGTTTATGACTGATAAAGCTTGCCAATTCATCCAACAATCAGGAATAACCCCTGACAGGTTATTATTGGCCAGTTCAAGAACTTGTAGCGATCTATCTTTTTCTAAACTAGGACATAGGAATTGCTCAAGAGATCCTGAAAGATGATTGTATGATACATCCAGAAGAACAAAGTCAGCTTCATTGAATTTTCCGGGTAATGGACCTTCAAAACGGTTGCTACTTAGATCTACAACTGATTCTGGCGCAAGGATACTAAGATCTTCCAACGTCCCCCGGATACTATTGTGTGATATATTCAAGAAATCAATATCAGAAAATGAGCTCCAAAACCATCTAGGCATGATGTCCGAAATTCCCGTGTTGCCTATGTCTATCTCTGTCAAATTTCCTTGTGAACGAAGCCATGAAGGAAACTGAGGGCCTAGATTCCAAGAACCTATTTTGAGGGTGCCAAGTTTGAAAGGTGGGGTCCAGTTTTTAACGCTTAGTTTTAGAGTTAGCATGTTTGCCTCTGCCCATAATATGGTCAATGCTGTTAGATTGGCAAAGTGATCTTCTGTGACATCTCCAGTGAACAAATTATGATGCACACTCAAATACGTTAAGTTCCCTAGCTTTCCAAGACTTACTGGCAGGCTTCCATTGAGCTTGTTGAAAGAAATCTCCAACCATTCCAATGATGTTAAGTTCCCTATTGAATCAGGAAGCTTACCAGAAAGATGGTTAACATTAAGCCTCAACACTTTTAAAGATGACAATTTTACTAAGGAATTTGGAATCACACCAGGAATGAAATTGAATGCAAGATCAAATGTGACAAGATTTTGAAGTACTCCTATTCTATATGGTATATGACCAGAAAGGAAGTTGGCACTGAGAGCCAAAGAATCCAACTTAGGTGAATTACATTCACAAAAGTTATTCAGAAGATATGATACATCTCCCCTAATATAGTTAGATCGGAGATCAACATAACTTAAGTTGCAAAGGTTTCCAAATGAGTTTGGCAACGTCTCGTTGATAAAATTTTGTGACAAGTCGATACTAACAAGAGAAGTCATGTTTTGAAAACCACCAAGTATGGGAACTGAAAGATTGCAGGTACTAATATCTATGGACACAAGACTAGTGACACTCAACAATCCGCTTAAGACGGATGTTGAATTCATAAAATCATTTTCAGAAACGTGAACAAATTTTAAATCAGTCATGTTCTGAAAACCACCCACCCTACCAGGAACTGGACCGTGGAAAAGGCATCTAGTCAAATCCAAGGAAACTAGCTTACTTAGGCTAAAAATCCACCAAGGCACCAAAGTGTCAAAAATGTTAAAAGAAAGATCAAGGACAGTTAGTAAAGTAAAATTAACTTTGGGTAGCTCATGAGGAATTTGAGTAAGATTGCTTGAAGGCAAGTGCAATTCTACCAAAGATGGAAGGTTGCCGGTAACTTGAAGCCAGTCAGATGCCATGCTAAGATCATACCCAGTCAAATCTAGGTATTTCAACAAACGGAGACTCGACAACCAATGCATACTGTTCACAGGAACATTACCTAGCCATGGTCCGTTTCCTAGATCAAGAACAACTAACATGGACAGATTCCCTAGTTGGTGAGGCACTCGACCGTAAAATTGTGACATTGAGAGATTAAGATATCTCAAGTTTTGAAGAGAGCCTATGAAACTAGGAATTTGGATCGCTTCAAAATCGTTGCAACTCAAGTCTAGGTACTTAAGTTGCTTCAACAACAGCAGAGAGCGATTAATATTACCTCTGAGCATCTGAGTTGACGCGTCTTCAAGTTCAGGAGCAGGTCCTCGAAGTTGAAGCTCTTGGACATGACCGGTAAAGTTATCACAAACGATTCCATCCCACATGCAACAGTCGATGTTCACACGACTCCAAGAAGAGAGCCTGTTGGCATCATCTATGAGATCTTGTTTAAACTGAAGAAGTGCCAGCCTTTCATCATCGATGCATAAAACCCGTCCCGGATTGTCATCACACAGACAACTAGCACACAAGGTTGAAGAAATTATTAGAAGCCAAAAATGAGTGAAAGATTTCATATATATGTGCTTAGGATTACACCAATTCTGATAACTATGGTTAGAAAGGATGCTAGGTACGAAATGCGTACGAACATATATATAGACAAATTTATATGTACTTGCATTAGTTAGCACACTCACGCATGTGAACAGTGGACACAACTGTCAAGAAAAGTCAAACGAGGCCTGAAATTAAATACTTGTGATGGTTCGACTTGCAAGATCAGCTCAATGTGTCAATCACGTTAGCAGTTTGATCCCTATCATGGATCTATTTGCATACTAGGTCATTTGGCATTATGCTCGATATTCAAGTACATGTTATTAGAAAAAGTAGCAGGAACCATTATTCTAAATTTCAGCAAAATCCTACTTAGGATTTTTTATTCTTTTCTTCCGTCACCTCTAACGACTGCAACTTCACCATCTAGAATCTTTTTGTGGATTCTTAAACGTGTCCCACACATTGAGTTTCAAATAGGTGTTCCCACCAAGCACGCACCTGCTACATAGAACCAGTGGCGAAGATTGAGATTTCAAACGCATATACCCAAAAAAATTTATAGACCCGGGGGTCGAAAACGTATATATCCAAAAATTTCTATACGAAAGCTACATACATAACACTACTGATCGAAAAGTTCGCGGGGGCAGCCCGACGCATCGGAAGAAAGCGACTACTTTTGATATTAACTTTTTAATTTTGTGATTAGCTTTAAAAAAATTAATAAAAATAAGCTGATGCATCTCAAGCCACCATTGGAAAACCGTTTTTTTAAAGAACCAAACAACAAGGTTGCGTATTTGTAGACTCAACAAAATAATAAAATATCTAAATTAAATAAAATTAAAAAGAAATGTGGAAAAGAAAATAAAATTAAAAAGAAATGTGGAAAAGAAAATAAAATTTGAGGAGTTAGCCTAGACAAAACGAGAGGTCAGCGGATCCAAAACGAGGAGTCAGCCAAGCCACTAGGAGGAGTCAGCCATGCCACTAGGTGGAGTCAGCCCGACGCATCGGAGGAGTCAGCCATGATACTAGGAGGAGTCAGTCCGACGCATCAGCCACCTTTTTGCCTTTGAGGAGTCAGCCATCACTCAATCCATGATTCTTGACACGTGTAAGTACCGCATTGATGGACGCTTGAATGTGATACACGGACGCCTCCCATGGTTCAGGCGCCACTCCATGGACGCTTGAAGGTGACATTTTGGTAATGTTACTTGGTCAACTGACATTTTTGTAATTTTCCCGTTTCTATGGATCAAGGGTTAGGAGGAGTCAGCCATGCCACTAGGTGGAGTCAGCCCGACGCATCGGAGGAGTCAGCCATGCCACTAGGAGGAGTCAGCCCCACGCATCAGCCACCTTTTTGCCTTTGAGGAGTCATCCATCACTCAATCCATGATTCTTGACACGTGTCAGTACCCCATTGATGGACGCTTGAATGTGACACACGGACGCCTCCCATGGTTCAGGCGCCACTCCATAGACGCTTGAAGGTGACATTTTGGTAATGTTACTTGGTCAACTGACATTTTTGTAATTTCCCCGTTTCTATGGATCAAGGGTCGAGCTAGGAGATGCAATTTGGAATGGAGCAAATGGGTACGGCTTGATATGATGAACTAAAAGCGGCAGTTTTTACTTGTGTGTTTGTCCAAATTTTCTTGTCTTTTTTTTTTTAATTTGGTGAGGTTAAAAGCAAGTATTGGATGGTTGGCTTAGTAGCTTACTAACCATATATAATTTTGTCGTACAATTTTTGGGTGTTTGAATAAGATTATAATTTTCCGTTCAAAAAAAATTTACATACACCGATACACATATAAATACATATGTACACCTAATTAAGTTTATAGTTCTAGTAATTTTACCAGTTGAAGTCTTTCATAAATCATTAGAATAATTGTATGATATGCGATATAAAAATGTGTTTCGTAGTTAATTAGATATCTAGAAGCTTTGAAAGAAACTTCTTATTCTCACTTCTAAAAAACTTCACCATCCAGAGACTTTTTGGTTGACCCTTAATTTCCCACTTGCACTCAAAGACTTTTTGGTTGACCACTTACACTGAATTCAAAAAGGCCCACCGTGTTTATTAGTATTATACTACTTATGGGTTCTGGAAGTTAGTAATTCAAGTTTTTTTTTTGGCAATCCATCATAAACATGGAGCCCTGGAGCCCACCGCAGAAAATCATGAAATGAAAAACTTACCTTTTAATATATACTAGTAAAGTAATAGTAATAAGACCCGCGTGCGTTGCGGCGTGGGTACTTCGCAAATATCGAACGGATTAGTCGAAGCGTTATGTGATGTGTTAACCATATGAAAACGCACGTTTTGACGTATGCGATTAAACTCAATGTATCCTACAGTTAAGACAAAAACTTTCGAGGGGGTCAAAGTGACATTTACAAAGTTTATAAAAAGTTAAATAGTTAAAAATTGCATTTCCTAAGAAATAAGAAAGAGTAAAGATAAAATTTGATAACATTAGGTCTCTTCCTTACCACTCCGTCACCATCTCATTGGCAAAAAAAAAATTAACCACAATTGTAGGTCCGGCTAGGGGAGGATCTAGTCGCCTAATCCTTGTATACGAACCACTCCGGTTGTGCGGAATCCAACCGAAATAGCAAACCGAGATAGAACAAGCACAATGATAAACACACAAGACTCAACGATTAACACCACTTGTATTAATGCGTATGAAAGGTCCGTTACAAGCACAAGGTTTACAAATCAGTTCTGTAAACTCTCTCTAAGTGTGTGTTCTCTCTATTTTCTGCTCTATGTGTCTCACTTTCGAACCTACTGAAGTGAACACACTACATGGGTATTTATACCCGAACACAGCATGTCTAGTCGAAGGATCAGACAGACTGATCGAAAGATCATCTGTCGATCAAACACCCATCGAAGGATCACATATACCACGAAGGATGATATCCTTCGTGGTCTATCCTTCGTAGGTCATCTTTCGAGCTCATCGAAGGATCTAAACTATCCTTCGATGACACATCCTTCGACCCACATATCTTTCAACCATTGTCTAACTGTTTGTCCAAGTCAAACCAGAGGATGGTTGACTTGGTCAAACTTACATCAAAGACATCGTTTTGTATCAAGACTAAATACAGACAAAGTACAGACACAAGTGCACCAACAAACTCCCCCTTGGCTGTAGCTTTGTCTCGATCTAAGCTTTGTCTCGATCGACATGAAGCTTCTCTACGACGTCAAATCTATTAGAGGAGGTTATGTTGCTTTTGCTGGAGATAAGGGTGGATATATTACGGGTGAAGGAATGATTTCCAACGGGGTTGTTAGCTTTGATAAGATCAACTTTGTACAACAACTTGACCACAATCTTCTTAGTGTTTCTCAAATTTGTGATAAGCAGTTCTCAGTACACTTTGATGCAAATGGATGTTATGTGCTGAAACCCGGCTTCAAAATTCCAAAAGAATGGATTCTCTTGTCGGCTCCAAGGATAAATGATCTGTATGTCCTGGATATGAGCCAAGCTATCACAACGTCTGCACAAGCAACTTGTTTCGTTTCCAAAGCCACAGAAAAAGACACAATCTCTTGGCACAGACGAATGGGTCACATTCACTTACGCAAAATGAATCATTTGGTATCAAATGAATTGGTGAATGGTGTTCCTCTTAAAAACTTCCATCTTCAAGACGTCTGTGTCTCGTGCCAGAAAGGAAAACAAACGAAGAAGCGACACCCTACAAAGAAAGTCAACACAGTGGCTGTTCCTCTTGAACGTTTGCACATGGATTTGTTCGGTCCTGTCAAGCACAAAAGCATTAGGAATGATCAATATTGCCTAGTGATAACTGATGATTATTCAAGATTTTCTTGGGTGGCGTTCATGGCACATAAGAGTGAAACCTTCGGTATTATCAAAAATTTGATTATTCAGATTGAGAATCTATATAACTTGAAGGTTAGGCGGATACGTAGCGACAATGGTACTGAATTCAAAAATCATGCCATGGCGGAGTTTTGCACTTCAAAAGGTATTCTTCACGAATTTAGTGCAGCTTACACTCCTCAACAGAATGGCGTCGCTGAACGTAAGAACCGCACATTGATCGAGACTGCTAGGACAATGTTGGTGGAGTCACAATTGCCGATTCCATTTTGGACTGAAGCTGTGGCATCTGCATGTTATACGTTGAACCGAGTCCTTACAGTCAAAAGGCACAACAAGACCTGCTTTGAGCTTATTAACAAACGGAAACCAGATTTGTCATATCTTGAACCGTTTGGAGCTCCGTGCACGATAATCGATCCTCATGGAAAGTTTGGGGCAAGAGCAATTGAGGGATACTTTCTTGGGTATTCCACCCCGAACTTAAGAGTCTGGAATCTAGAGACTAAAAGGGTCGAGGAATGGTCTGAAGTCAGAGTACAAAGGCACACTTTACCAGTCAAATGTCCTGGTCAGCCTTGGATGTTCGAGTACGATGACTTTTTCAATTCGATCAATGTTGAAGCAGTTGAAGAAAATGCTGCGGCAAGGATGTTTTTCGAGAGTGACAATGCAACAGATTCACCGGTGGTTCGTCCAATTATTATCAATCAAGAACCATCTTCGGTGAACAATAATGCTCTCGACAATGAGGATTTTCACGATGCTTCCGAATTGAACGAATCTTCAGAGGATGATGAATTTCTAGATGCAGATCAAGAAGCTCCAACAACAGCAGTTCATGGTATTTCAGAGGGTACACCTCCAGTGGATGTCCCTAGAACAGCTGAAACTTCTGCATCATCCTCTTCGTCAATTCCGGGCCTTGAATTGATTGTTGATCTGAATCTCAACAATCTGGGTACAAACATTCCAGTTCAAGATAATCCAGAAACAAGGATTCACAATACCCATCCTCAACAAAACATCATCGGAAATGTACAGAGTGGCATTCAAACAAGAAACATGTTGCGGAACAACAACAATGCAGGCTTGTATGCAGATATCCGAGAATCTGGTCAACAAAATGATTGGTCTTTCGCGTGTTATGTCTCACAGGAAGAGCCAAGAACTTGGAAAGAAGCTTTGAAAGATAACTCTTGGGTTGAAGCAATGCAGGAAGAACTGCAACAATTCCAGAAGCTTGGTGTCTGGAAACTCGTAGAGAAACCTGCTGGTTACAAGAAGATTGGTACCCGTTGGGTGTTTAAATGCAAAAGGGATGACCGTGGAGTCATTATTCGCAACAAAGCAAGGCTAGTCGTTCAAGGTTTTCGTCAGATAGAAGGGATCGACTACAATGAAGTGTATGCACCTGTTGCACGTCTAGAAGCAATTCGGATTTTTCTGGCTTATGCCTCATTCAAAGGTTTCAAGGTATACCAGATGGACGTGAAAAGTGCATTCTTACATGGTGTGGTAGAAGAAGAGGTGTACGTCGAACAGCCTCCAGGTTTTGAAGATCCTATCCATCCCGATCGGGTTTGGTTGCTCAACAAAGCTCTCTATGGTCTTCATCAAGCACCGCGAGCTTGGTACGCAACCTTATCTAATTATCTGCTGGAGAATGGATTTCGCAGAGGTCTTATCGACTGTACTCTTTTCATCAAAGAACAAGATGGAGATCTTCTACTGGTACAGGTATACGTTGATGATATTATTTTTGGTTCTACTAATGATGTTTTGTGTAGGGATTTCGAGCGTGTAATGCAGGATAAATTCGAGATGAGTGCTATGGGGGAAATGACTTTCTTTTTGGGCCTACAAGTACAACAAACAGAGTCTGGGATATTCATCCATCAGACTAAATATGTTGGTGACATCTTGAGCCGGTTCCAGATGTCTGATGCAACGCCCATCGGTACCCCATTGCCACAAAATCACGGAATTACTCCAGACTTGAAGGGTGAAGCTACTAGCCCCTCATACTACCGCGCGATGATCGGATCCCTTATGTACCTCACAGCATCAAGACCAGATATAATGTACCCAACGTGCCTGCTTGCCAGATATCAAGTCAACCCGAAGGCCTCACATCTTGCAGCTGTAAAAAGGATTTTTCGTTATTTGAAGGGTTACCCTGACACCGGTCTATGGTACCCTAGGGATAATAACTTTGACTTGATCGCATTCAGTGATTCTGATTTTGGCGGATGCAAAATCGACGGTAAATCCACAACGGCTGGATGTCAGTTTTTGGGAAATCGCCTAGTCACATGGCAGTGCAAGAAGCAGACGTGCGTCGCTACATCAACATGCGAAGCTGAATACATTGCTGCCTCAAGTTGTTGCTCCCAAGTCCTATGGATCCAACAACAAATGCGTGACTACGGTTTTGAATTCCTAACTACTCCTATTTACGTTGATAATTCTGCTGCATTACAGATCACTAAAAATCCTGTGCAGCATTCAAAGACTAAGCACATCGAAATTAAGTATCACTTCATACGTGATTGCTTTGAGAAAAGGCTAATCGATGTTGCTTATGTCCACACCGATGACCAACGTGCCGACCTTTTTACCAAAGCATTTGACAAATCAAGATTTGACTATTTATTACTGGTAAACGGCGTTAAGGTCAAGCAAGAGTAAAACCAACATCGGAAAATCATTTTTGTAAATACCTTTGTGTTTTAAATTTATCTTAGTTTGTTGATTTTAGGGGGAGTAAATCCAAAATTTGAAAAATCCAAAAAATTGAAAATTTTCAAAAACACAAAAACAATTGAAAAACAAAAATGAGTTTCCTGGCGAGCAAAAGAGAAAATGATAGTACATCAGTGGTCTGTCTAAACCTCTTTAAACCTTAAATGCAAAACGATAAGCAGCTCTATATAAGATGTATCGGTAGGCTCACAATCATTTTAAAGTGTGCAGGGTGATATAAACTTAATCCGACTGAAGACTGGGTGGGAACCATTCATTGGCATATAGTCTTAGTACCGAAATTTCGTTTGAGAGATTGCCGAGGTTCTGAAATATTCGGTCTTTATGCTGCTTATCATCTGGGTATCATGGTTGTATCTTTTACCGAAAAATAACGGGGACGCAAGTCTAGATCTTCCATGATACCATACATACCTGTACATATTGCATACGACCTCAATAAGTGATAAACAATCACATGTCCAACAAAATAAGTGATAATATATCACAAATTCTTTCCGGGAGTCAAGTTCGTCTCTCTGCTGTACGAAAGTACTGACCTGTTCACGGACTTGCTCCTGTGCCCTCATGCATATGAAAATCAAGTTCCTCATCAATAAGTGATTCTATCACATAGGGCTTGTTTTCAAATCAAATAAGTGAGTTTCTCACATCATATACGGTCAAACAGATGATAATCGGTATACTCACCGGTAAGATGAACCCTCGTGCATACCTTGATACGGGAATGTGTCGTGATGTGGATGAACACCGGTCGGTAAGTATAAATCATACCTTAACGTATCCCCTCGCCATGATTACATCTGATAAGTTGAGCTTAAGTGGATAACAATACCGATAATTGTTTTAGGATGCTTATCTTAATGTTAACTAATTGAACAACAAGAGCGTTTTGGCATGACCGTACACTGATATGATTCTCTTACCCTCGAAACTCACAAAAAGAATGTCTGTAAATATTTATTTAATGCTTTCAATTTCTGCACTTTTGTATATATTTATTTACTGCTTTCAGTTCTTACATTTCTAATATTAAAACACACCTAAAATCTGTTTTAATATAAACTTTATAAAAGTCAAAAAGATTTTATTTCTTTCTTATTTTCGATCGTACGATGTTGGAACTCGAGTCTTCGTTACCTGAAACCTGAACGAAAACCGAAACGACTGAATCTTCATAAACGGTCGAAATTTGCAAGTGTTGAAAGTTAAAATTGAAATTGATAAAATATCTTAAACTTTCAAACTGTCGGACGGTGTTTGTTTAAACAATGGTCACATGTGTGTCATTTGCTTATGATATTCCAAGCAGTTGTTCTCATTACGTGTTTAGATTTCTTGCATGTGCAGATTCTAAAGGCAAGGAGAACATGGTCGATGACAAGCTTTGGAATGAAGACACGACGTGAAGGCACTCAAATGATGAAGATGATCGAGCTGCCGCTGACCATCATCAACACCACAAGGATCTCACTTCATAAAGAACAAGTATTTCACGAGCATAACTCAAGGGGGAGCTTATGTTAAGGGGGAGTTTGTCAACACACTTTCTACGTCAAACGGGGAGTTTGTTGGTACACTTTCTGCTTTCAAGACGTGAAGACTTTAAAGATCCTCCGACATTGAAGACTTGAAAAGACGTCAAAGACTTGAAGACACGAAGGACCTACAAGAACGAAGATCGAGACAAAGCTTAGATCGAGACAAAGCTACAGCCAAGGGGGAGTTTGTTGCTGCACTTGTGTCTGTACTTTGTCTGTATTTAGTCTTGATACAAAACGATGTCTTTGATGTAAGTTTGACCAAGTCAACCATCCTCCGGTTTGACTTGGACAAACAGTTAGACAATGGTTGAAAGATATGTGGGTCGAAGGATGTGTCATCGAAGGATAGTTTAGATCCTTCAATGAGCTCGAAAGATGACCTACGAAGGATAGACCACGAAGGATATCATCCTTCGTGGTATATGTGATCCTTCGATGGGTGTTTGATCGACAGATGATCTTTCGATCAGTCTGTCTGATCCTTCGACCAGACATGCTGTGTTCGGGTATAAATACCCATGTAGTGTGTTCACTTCAGTAGGTTCGAAAGTGAGACACATAGAGCAGAAAATAGAGAGAACACACACTTAGAGAGAGTTTAGAGAACTGATTTGTAAACCTTGTGCTTGTAACGGACCTTTCATACGCATTAATACAAGTGGTGTTAATCGTTGAGTCTTGTGTGTTTATCATTGTGCTTGTTCTATCTCGGTTTGCTATTTCGGTTGGATTCCGCACAACCGGAGTGGTTCGTATACAAGGATTAGGCGACTAGATCCTCCCCTAGCCGGACCTACAAGTGGTATCAGAGCCTTGGCTCTTATCCTTGTTAAAACCGAGGTGTTCTTGTTGTTTTTCGGGTCTTGGATAGTTCATATTTTCTGGAAAACTTATATATATTTGGGCTGTGTTCTTGACATTTTTAAGTGTTCTTCATAAACATACACTTTTGATCTTAAAATTTTAAATTACCAAGTGTTTGTGTGTTGGGAGTTGTAAACTGTTTAAAATATTTCGAACCTTACCTGTTTGGTGAAACCTGCATGTTCAGAGCTGAAAGATATGGTCTGACCATACTTTCTGCCGAAAGTTTCTACCAACCCGTCAACTTTTTCACCAACCTATCAGTCCTTGTTCAACTGTGTCAGAACCGATCGAAGGATATCCTTCGAAGTCGAAAGATCATCTTTCGATCAGTGGAGGTTCGATAGATAATCATCCTTCGAACCAAGGAATCATTTCGAAGCATACATCTTTCGGTCTACAGTGCTTTTTCGAAAGATAAGGATCCTTCGTCTGGAGAATCTTTCGAAATCATTGTTCGAAAGTTCAACAGTGATCTTTCGAACCCTGTTGATCCTTCGAACAAGTGTTGATCCTTCGATCACAGTCTGTTTAAGTTTAGCAAGTTTGTGTTTTTCAGTGTCTTTCGATCAGGATCCTTCGGCTGATATTATTATTCTTGATCAAAAATGAATTCGATGTGGGGTGTTCCGGTAAATGCAGAGATGTATTTTGGTACTCCAGCTCCGGATTCGGGTTCGCAAGCTAATGCTACATCTACCGGTCAATGGGCATTCGTATCAAATCAAGCTCCAAGTGTTCAAAGCATTTTACTAAGCGAAAGTGAAACGGGAAGTTTAAATAGGCCTCCAAAGTTGATGCACTTAAGTGAATATCCGGGATGGTTTGATAGATTTCATACATATGTCCTTGGTCAGAATACAGAACTGTGGTTGCGCTTCATCACAGATTTTGATCAAACGATAGAGGTTGCCGCTTCATCTGCAGCTACGTTTGCTGATCTTACGGAAGATCAGAAGAAGGTCTATGACTTAGAAAAGAAAGCATATGCCATTCTCACTCAGGCGTTAAGCAAAGACATTTATCATCAATTTGTCAGTTTCAAGACAACAAAGAAGTTGTGGGACGCATTGAAGATAAGGGGCATAGGAAATGAAGCAACACGTCAATTGAGAAAAGATCTGCTAAAGAAAGAGTTTGATGGTTTTATTTGTATGCAGAATGAATCTCTAGGAGATTTGACAAGTCGATTTACTCATTTGCTGACTGAATTGGCAAACACTGGGGTTGTGACGACTTCAGCAGAGATAGTGAAGAAGTTTGCAGATGCACTGCCACCTCAATGGAATAATTTCTTAGAAATCATGAAGTACAATGGCACTTTGGATACAACAAGCTTCAGTGATTTTGCTCAACTCCTGGAAAACAAGAATCAGGAAGAAACTCTCAAGGCAAAAAGAGTTGCAGTGCCACAAAATCCTGAAATTTATTATGGAACTTCTAGCACTTCTACAAAACCTTCTTCACACGCTCCAATTCAAACAGCATTTGTGTCTAGCACTAGCTTGTATGGCACTCCTCCTCCAACAACAGACATGTTTGGAAATCCGCTTAATCCAGCTCCTCAACCAGCACCACAACAGCAACAGCAAATCAGAGCAACTGATATGTTCGGGAATCCACTTCCTCCTCAACAGCAAGCGCAAGCGTGTTATGGAAACACATCATCTGCTGGTCAGCAATCAACGTCAAATACAGTACGGCTCAACACCTCAAGCTTTTCTAAAGTCAGTGTGGAAGTAGCAAAGGAACACATGGAGCTGCTAAACACTTTGGTGAGCGCATACTGTGGATTAGTGGAAGGTCAGATTGGAAACATTAATCTGACACAAGAAGACTATCAGCAGATTGATAAGGATGAGATAGATTTGATGGACATCAAATGGGCTTTCGCCAGTGCTGTAAGGAGAGCAAAAGATTTTATGGAAAGAACTGGAAGAACCAGCTTGGAAAGCAAGAAAGACACCAAGTATGGGTTCGACAAGCAAGCTGTAAAGTGCTTTAACTGTGGTGAACGGGGTCATTTCAAAAGGGAATGCACAAGACCAGCTCACCATGGAAACCAGAATCCTTTCAGAAACCAAGGCAACCAGCAGAACCAGAACAGGAACAATGTTCGTACGCTGGTACCTGTCAACAACCAAAGCCAAGCAGGACCATCAAATGCCAACCAGGCACTTGTGGTTCAAGTAGATGAAGGTTGTGACTGGTCACTACAGTTGGGAAGTGATGCTCCGGATGGAACGGCGTGTTTTGCTGAGATTGTCAAGGATCTTAATCACACCAGTGGTGGAGAATCTTCCGCCAATGGTGGTGACTCTTCTGAGGATGAAGACTCTTCTGGTTACAGCAGAAGTTCGGATGAAGAATCCTCGAGCTCAGGTGATGATCATGTGGATGAGACATCAAATGCGTTAATCGATGCAGATATTGATGAACTCTTGGAAGAAACTGCAGCAGGAATTCAAAGAAGATCTATTTTGGTGGATCAAGCTGCTTATTCTTTGTCTTCTCTCCATTCAGCCTTTATGGCGAATGTCGACAGTTCATCAAGTCAGGTATGTGTCGATGAACCCACTTCTGTTAGCTGTGATAACTGTGATAGTTTGCGTGTTAAATATGCTGATTTAGAGGCAAACATGTCTGAGTTGCAAGGCAAACATGATGCTTTACAAGCTAGTTTGTTTGACTTGCAAGACAAACATGTTTCTGTGAATGATAGGTGGTGTGAATTGCAAAGCAAACACGAGGCTTTGCAAGAGAAATATGATGTGACATTCATTCACAATCAGAAATTGACCGTTGATCTTTCAAAGTGCACTGAAGCCAACATGTTTTATGAAAACCATGAAAAGGAATTTAAGTCAATGATTGAAACGTTAAAGAAAGATAAAACAGAGCTGACAAAAATGGTTTCCAGAAAATAAACTGACATTAACCTTTATATAACTCGTCTTGAGGTAATGCAAAAGGAAATGGCTTGTGTTAAAACAGAAAGTGAGGCGATCCGACTCAAGTTAGACAGTTATTTGAGTTCTAGCTATGTGTTGGATCACATCATTGATGTTCAGAAAGAGAAACGGGATGTCACATGCATAGGTTACAAGAAATGTCCACCACCCGTGAGAAACAATTTTGATGCACTGCCTGATGAGGAGTTTAGAACTCATTTTGAACCATCTGTTCCTTTGGACGTTGAGGAATTTGCTACAGGGCTTGGATACAAGAAAGAAGTATCGTCAGATTCAGATGTGTCAGCAGATACTTTTGTAACTGCTGAACAGAATCAGGATCCTCCAGTTGTGATTGAGGATGTTGATTCTTCTGATGATGAGTCTGATGATACTGATTCAGCAAAGTCTGATGCGGTGATAAACGAAGAGGACATACCTCTTGAGAATCATATTCTGTGTGATCCTCCTACAAAACCCGCTAAGACTGTTGCAATCGAGTCCTCGTCTGAAAAAGAGTCGGAGAGTGTGGATTTGCTGTACACTCTTGTTGGTGATGATAAAATTTATTCAGACAAAGATTTTCCTATTAAGAATGTTAATCAATCTTTAATCAGTAAAGTCTTTGAAAATTCAACAAGTAAGTTTTTGGGAAAGACAGGATCACGTGTTACAGTAACACAGTGCCCTCCTATTCCAAAGGCTGAAGTTAGAAAACAATTTGGGAATAAGAAATTACCGACAGTGGAAAAACAGCAAAATCATACCAAACCCAAAGGTAAGACACCGACTCAAAGTCAAAAGAAGCCGAATCAGAAGAAGAAGAAGAAGAATGTGAACTTTGTGAAATCGAAGGGAACGGACAAAATTGCAAAGTTTGAAAATCAATCTAACTTAGATTTTGTTAAGAAAGCAACTGTGATGAAAAGGAATGAACCAAGTAGTTCAAAGCCTAGTACCTCGGGATCACAAAGTTCATCATCGGCAAGACGATCACATGATACTTCGGGGTTTGTTGAACGAAGACATGTTTTGAATGTGGTACAATTGGGCACATTGTCAGAAATTGCCCGTATCTTCATAAGCTGAAAGCCAAAGAAGATGATCCCCGTGAACGCCATCACCAAAGGCGATATGTTTCTGTAAAACAAGATCCCCGACTCATAAGAGAAAGGGAAAAGAAACAGAAACGCCAACAGGTCAAGATAATTGAAAAGGCGATTAAAACTGATGTGGTTCAAAAACAATCTGTTTCAGTTAAGCCAGAAAACTCAAAACTTTCAAAAACTTCGAACAATCATGAAGTTAAATTATCAAACAATCAAACTGGTATAACAAAACAGACCTGGAAACCAAAAACTGTTATTGAATCAGGGGGATCATCACAATTTTCAAATCATCAAAGAATAGAAGTTATTGTTATTGATGAAAATGGAAGACCCAAGACCACAATGGCTTGGGTCCCCATCTCCAACTAATTATGTGAGTTCATGTGCAGGGTGTTCCAGGAGGAACCATCAACAATAACTCAATAACCATTTTGTACAAAATTGCTCATCAAACAATGCTATAGCCAATATGGTATAGCCTAGTTGGTCAGAAAGTTTTCCACCAAGTGGTTTCCTCCTGGGGAGGTCTCATGTTCGATTCTTACTAAGTGCAAAATTATGTAAATATGGGAGAATACCTCTGGGAGGGATTCGAACTTGGGGTAAGGGGTTTAAACAACATATGTTGGCCCTTTAAAATAAACTGGAAATCCAGTTGATCTACCGTTAAAAAAAAATCAAACAATGCTATAACCCACTTTCCAACTAAATAAAGTCCAACAATGGCAATTCTTCAAAACTAAAAGGACTAAATATAATACAACTCATCTTTAAAGAATGCATCTCTTTTTCACGCAACCTGTCAACACCCATCTAGAGAGAGAGTCAGAAAACCCTTTTAGAGAGAGAAACCACCGCAAAAATGTGCAAATCAACCGCTCTCCTCGTGATCTCTGCATCAATCCTCGTCATCGACATGCTCTCACTCTCATTCATCGCCGTTGAAGCCGTCGGGGACCACCACATCAGCTAGATTCCGACAACCGATGGCTCCGGCGGCTCCGGCAGCCGTGGATCTATGGCGGAGTGTCTCGCTGAAGGTTGAGATCTGGATATTGACGACATGGAGCTATCAATGCACAGTGAAATCAACCGGCCTGTTGGTACCAAAGTGAAGGTGGTAAAGTTGCAACATTCTGAAAGTATAAGGGGGAAGGCAAAGCCGGTGGGAAACCCCACCGACTTTGTCTTGCCGTTAAAGGTGTCGGTGGAAGAGAAAATGGGCAAATGGTTGAAGAAATCCCCGTTCTTGCTGATCCGATCGAGGTTCAGACCTTGCGCTCTGCTACTATTCGGATTGATGTTGCATGGATGATTAACGGTTCAGACCATGTTTGTTGCTGTTGTTCTGAAAGCCGGTAGATGCGTGGTTTTGTAAAGGTGCAGACGGTGAGCGATTGAATGAAGATTTGGCATGTGATTCGGTGACAAAAGAGACGACCGGGGCAGTTTTGTCTTTTCGAATGGTCGGTGGCGTAGCCACCGACTTTGTGCTTTAAGACTATAGATAAATGTGTGTTCAATCCTTTCTTTTCTTATTTGGAATTCAGTTTTGTTTATTTATTTATTTTACTAGGTTATTACCCGGGATTGCTTCCCGGGCTCGGGAAACTTAGTTATATCAATTGTTATTTGTTATTAATTAATACGACCTCACTACATCAAGCATCTCATTGGATTCAACAACAATGTCTTCACATCACCGGATTAGATCATAAACCCATATTAGAGGTCAAACAAAAGCACAACAGAACCACATGAATAACATCATTTCCACTTTTACTTCAATGCACTTACGTGATCGGGTGATTTGGGATTTTGTAAAAATGTTTGTTCTTGTACTTCTTAACAAAATTACATAGAATTCAAGAAAACAAAACAATGACTTAAAGAACTATAGTTTAACACCAAATCTGATCGGGGAAACAGTTGTTGACCAAAAGTGAAACAGATGTTCAACCAGATCCACTGTCTTCTTATATTTTAGCATTGTTTTCCTCTTCAAAACACTGTTCAACCTAACATAGGTTTCCATGAACTGTTTACCAAAAGTCAAACAGATGTTAAAACCACTGTTTGAGTTATTCAAACGTCTGTTGAATACTAAATGAGATGTTGGCCAAAAGTCAACCAGATGTTGACCAAAAGTCAAGCAGATGTTCACCAAAAGTCAAACGAAGTGACCCATACATGATTTCTTATACATATTTAACATGTCTCATTTGATCAATTTGAGTTTTAGTTTGGAAATTGTGGACACCAGTCCAAGCAAAAGGCGATATGTTTCTTAATATAATCGAAACTGTATGTGTTTCTATTTGCTTGAAATGATTATCAGAGAATAGAACTCGATGTTTCTATTCCTTTAATGGCATAATTAACCAGCTTATCATTGTCAAAGAATAGCGCTTATAACTTTGAACATGATTTTGCTATTAGTTTGTACTATATTTTCAATTAAGGAATCATTTCGAGCGAGTAACTGAGTATATTGTCTTTAGCTTACATCTTCGCATTGTTTCCTTTGGACATGGACCTAATAATTTACATGTACATATATAGTTTTAGAATCACAACTTCAAAACTAAACAAATAAGTCTACCATCAGTTTCGAAAAGCAAAGAACTACAACCCAAAAACTTGGTTCAATGTATGCTTCTGCATTTGCCTTTTTCAATCCCATGAACATTCATCCGAACATAAAAAACTTTTTACCTTTCACAAAGTTAAGTGTAAATGCTTCACCTGGAGCCATGCCTTTATCTCTCACAAACTTTCTCATTCCTTGTAGATAATATCTTGGTTGAGCTCGAAATGAACCTATAGCAGCTTGAACATTCCAAACATCACCTGCCACGTCCACAATCTTCAAACCCATCTTACGATTCAGTCCAAGATCTTCAACCTGTTTTTTAAAAAGGCGTTGTAACAAACAACGAACAATTCAATAAACAAAGAATTAAAACATCTTTAAAATCTTACTAAAGTATGATATATTAGTAAACTCATAATCACAAACTTACAAAATGACTGTCAACACAGAAAGAAATAGGTACGATCTGATTATCTTCATTCACAACAACCATACCACATTCATTGACATTAACGATGTCCTGTACAGCTTCAGTATCTTAACTCAAGACAATCTCTTCTATCACCTTTTCTTTAACAACAGCACAGACCTCCGGTGGAAGCATTAAATCACAGGTAGCACAATTGAAAACCGTGATATGAAAAGTCTGAAGATCTATCATCTCAAAAACAATGAGATGATCAGCAGTTAATGACAACTCATTCTTTATCTCCTTCCATCCGGTAGTTATGTAAAGTTCATTGTTGATATCTTCCATCCGTACAGACCAGTTCTGGTTTCCAGATCCTCTAATAATAACCAAATATGAAGGAATAGTATTTAACATCTTGTGATGAACAAAAGAACGATTAATACTCAACAATCAGAATAAAACACATTATATAGTATATTAGTAAAAATATATCAGAAAATTAAGTAAATAAATAAAAAAACAACAATTAAACAACTGTATCTCCAAAAAAATTACATGATGAATAATCTTCGAAGTTACATACCACATAAGCTTCGTTACCAGATGGTTTGTAGTAAAAATCTTCACAAGGAGCAAGAGCAATGTTTTGATAAAAATACAATATTCTGAAACTTTCTAATGCTTCTTCATAATGAAATATCAACCATGAATCTGAAGGTATTTTCAAACTGTCTACCAACTAACACCAACCATTATAGAAATAATATCTGCCATTGCTTAGAGGATAGATCTTGACTTTAAAAACATTTCCAGTTGTGGTCCGGATGTTTGTATTTCCAGTTGGATAATTAAATTGTTGAATCCAATTTTGATACTGTTTTGGCAAAATCTTAGCATAAATAAAAGAAACACTTTTATTGCTAGATATCATACAAAAAAATTAAAATTAAGTGTTAAACTAAAATCGGATAAAATTACTAACCAAACATTTCCTTTTACTGTTTTCAAGGTAACACTCTCACGTAAAACTGTAACAGTATCAATCATATAGAATCAAAATAAATAACATTAAGAAACAAATGAATACAATCCATTAGGGTATGCAATACATCTAAATAAAAGATGATACAACTAATATATGTCAAAATAACAATAGACAACATCGAAAAGGTGAGAATACATGTAATTTCTTATCATATCGAAATATATATATATTTTTTACAGCAAATCATATAATTAAAACTTAAAACCTACTTTTCCGATTAAGTATCACAGACAGACATTTAGGATCATCAGCTGAATAAATTGTATAGAAAGACAGGATAGTGACTTGTGTCTATACCAAATAAAAACTTAAAAACAGTATACCAACTACTAATCAAAATAAGTTCAACTTTTCAAATACACATGAGAATACATCAGTTAAAATCGGAAATTTATATTATACTTCAGAATAACAGTATACCAACTACTAATCAAAATAAGACAAATGGTAGATACACGAAATGCAGATCACTTTTTTAGAATCATATATGTCTATCATAACATGCGTAATAACTACATAGTAATCGGATATATAAAAAAATTAGGACTATCAGAAGTTGTTCCAGTATAAGCGGCAACAATAAACGCAAACCAACAATGGATTGAAAAATAACATGGAGATACATGAATACACCACCGTCGATTACAACTTCTTCATTAAAACAACAAGAACCATAATCGGCTATGGAATTCAAAACTAAAAGAATAAACATGAAAAAATACAAAACAAATCAGATTATTTAACAATACCTTTGTTATTATACAAGATGATATTGATGAAGATCGGAAGAAATTGAAGAAGATGACAGAGTTTCTTGGAGAAAGTGTACAAAGAAACGTGGAGAGAGAAAGGAACCGAGATTTTGTGAGGATCTTTAAAAAGTTAGAAGGTTAAAAAAATATCCCATGTGACCGGGTCGGATCATCCCATTTAGTTTTTCGTCAACATCTGTTTGACTTTTGGTCAACACCAGTTTGAGTTTTAGTCAACATCTCATTTAGTATTCAATAGAAATTTGAATAACTCAATCAGTGGTTTGAAAATCAATTTGACTTTTAGTCAACAGTTGGATGGAAACCCATGTTAGATTGAACAGTGTTTTGAACAGATGTTTAAACATCTGTTTAGACTTAAAGAGATGTTGGGGCTTAAACAGATGTTTGGCGTTCTATATCAGTTGTTTGGACTTAAACAGATGTTTGACCTTAAACAGATGTTTGGCCATAAACAGATGTTTGGCAATAAACAGATGTTTGGCCTTAAACAAATGTTTGAACTTAAACAGATGTTGCCCATAAAGAGATATTTGGCCTGAAACCAAACATCTGCTTAAGGTCAACATTTGTTTCACTATTCGTCAACATCTGTTTGACTTTTGGTCAACATCTGTTAACATATAAACACTGTTAACATAAATTAAAAATAATTAGCTAATAGACGGCACACAATTAGCATCTTAAATCATCAAGACCCTTAACAATTTGACCATATAATTTAATCGTGTGTTTTATCTTAGATGGGACAACTCGAAAAGAAAATTCACTAAAAGGATAACATATTAAACGGGTCAAAAAAAACTCAAAGTGTATTTTACTGCATAAATAATGTTACATACAAACACTGTTAACATAGACACTAATGCAATATCTGTTGTTGATGCTGAACTACTATTGTTGTTGGGCAGTGGTTCACCATTGGTTGTTCAGATCTTTGGCTAATTCTTGTACCTTTGATGAGTCAGGATTTTCTACCAACATCTGCTTGATGGCCAATTTAAAATATTAGGATTCTTGTTGCGCATGTTCTTCTTCATCCATCTGTTTTTGCCTCTTTGTTTGATATACAACAGCAGCAGATGGAACAGTGGGTTTAGCAGATCTTTTAGTTGGTACGGTCTGTTTGATTGAAACCTCTGATGCTGGATAATCTGACTTTTTAGGAACAGAGGGATCTTTCTTTCTTCTTTCTTCCAATTTATGTATGTCTCTATCACTTTAATCTCTTTCCACCCTGTGATTTAATTCCTTGAGCCATAATTTGCAGTTATAAGCTCTTCCTTCATTCTCTTCAAATTCAAAGCACTTTCAGGTACATTCTTTTTATACTAGGACCAGACTGGTGGGGTTGCTTTTATTGTTGAGTCTTCAAGCATCTTTTGTATTCTTGTAATTTCTTGCTTGAGCTCACTTATGGTCCAATCTTTGAATTGATACTTTTCTGCCTTGTATTTCTTGTTTTCTGTGATGAGCTCAATGTAATCATTCCTTAGGGTTTCATCATATCTTTCTGATAACTGCTGACAAAAATCTTTTGAAAACTGCTCTAATGTTCTGACTTGGCTGAGCAGATATTGCAGATATCTCTGTATTTCTTTATCAGATTTTCCTTTTGTGTCTCTTTTTGAGATATCCTCTGCTTGTTTAACCTTCAATTGAAGGTATTCATGAATGTTCTTTTGCAAAGGATACCCTTGAAGAGATGGAAAACTCCTATTTTCAGGATTATCTTCAGAATAGAAGGATTTGATCTCCTCCCTAACTGCTGGAAGATCCAGAGGAAATTTCACACTCAATGGAACAAAGTCAGTAGTTTGGTCAGGGGTTAGAATTGAAGCAGTTGAAGCAGGTTTTTGTATAGTTGATATGATCAGAGGTTATGAAGATATTGGAAGTGGAGAAGCTACAGTGTCATCTTCAAGTTTGACATTTGTTATCCTCCTTCTTTTAATTTTTGTTGTGGTTGAAGGTGTTGAACTTGAAGTTGGATTTATGGATTGTGTTGATACATATTGTGTGGATACGACTCGGTTCGGTTCGTCTCGGCTACGAAGTGAAGGCCGTAGTCAAGACAACCTCCTGTCTTGACTCGGTATGTTATTTACTTTGTAACGTATGATGTAAATGCTACTGCGTGTGTGCGGTATGCATATTGTTTATGTGTTGTGTTGTCTGTTTGTTTGAAGCCCAACATGAGAAGAAGCCCAAGCCCAAGTGACGAAATCCCAGGCCCAACAAGTGACGAAGTCACATGTGACGAAGTCACATGTGACGAAGTCACATGTGACGAAGTCACATGTGACGAAGTCACATGTGACGAAGTCACATGTGACGAAGTCACATGTGACGAAGTCACATGTGACGAAGACTCCATGTTGGCGAAATCCCTTGATTTCGTCGAAGATATTGGGAGTTCGTCGAGACCTTGGATATTCGTCGATGAGTTTTCGTCCAGAACAGGTTTTCGTCTACATGTTAGTATATATACATCAAACAGAACAGAAACAAGTGTGCAAGTCTGATTAGATTTGAGAGCGAACACACTGTAAACACACACACACTGAGAGTTTATAAGAACATCTTGTAAACATTGCTTTGTAACCGTTTTCTAGATTAATACATTGGAGTGTTAATCGGTGAATCGTTGTTTTTGTGTTCGTAACTTGGTTTAACTTACCCGTTTGGATTCCGCACTCTCGGGTTCGTCGGAAAACAGGGAATAGAGGTTGACTCGATCCTCCGGGTGGACCTACAATTGGTATCAGAGCATTGGCTCGATTCCTTGTTAAAACCAAGTAGATTTTCATGTGTTTCCAGATTTGTTCTTGATTTTTGAAACAAAAAGTTTGTATTTTCAGAAAAATCAGGTTAAAAAATTGAAAATCTTGTGTTTTTGCTGATTGTTCTTATAAAAATCTTGCTAGCTTTCATTTTTTACCTGTTAAGAAAGGATTTTTAGTGAACTTTTGTGCAAAACTTGTTGTTCGGAAAATTTTCAGGTTGCTGGAATCATCATAATTTCGCCAGAAACTCTTCAAGTTCATCACATCTTCAAAGTGTTCTTGAATATTTGCTGCTTTTGATCTTTATTTGTGTTTGAGTTAAGTGTTATTGATATAATATTGATTGTTTGAAAATGTTGACACAAGATATGATGGATAGTTGTAGAATGGAGTGTAAGGGTAAGGTGGCTTGACTTATTTGACAAAAGAAATTTGTGTGGCAGTGGATAAGATTTGTTTTATTTTGAAAATATCTCAATTGTTTGTACAAAATTGTCAATGAACTTTCAGGTGATGAACACCCACTTATACTTCGTCATATGTGTTATTGACAAACTCTCCAAACTTCGTCATATCAGTCTTCGACGAACTCTTCAGACTTCGTCACACGTGTTTTTGACGAAAACCCCATAACTTTGTCACCTTGTGCTCGACGAAAACCCCATAACTTCGTCGCTTATGTGTTTGACGAACTCTACCCAATTTCGTCATTGTTGGTCTTGGACGAACTCCTTTAGATTTCGTCGCATACATTTGTGATATTTCTAACAGAAGACTTGAAAATCATATTTAACTGTTTGATTTGAGTGATTTAATCAGGTATTCCTCATTATATATTCGAAATGAATCCGGATTGGTGGGGTACTCCGTCTAATACGGAAAGCAAGTATTGAAGCATGGGTTTGTCGCCATCATGGGCCGAATCTCCCACTCCCTCGTCCTCATCACGAGCGTGTTCAATTACGGCAGAGCAGTGGGCTTCAGTTACTAACCAACATCAAAGTGAACCAAAAATGGCAAGAAATTTGTATGGTGATCTAGTACCAGTTGCTCAGTTACCAACAATCTGTGTCCCAACCACCGATTTGTATGGAAATCCATTACCACCAATTGCTTCACAGCGCCATCGTTCTACTGTAGCACCATCATCTCTTGATCCAAGGAACTGTAGTCAAACAAAAACGACGTTTTATTCTAAAATTGTCAAAGATGCCAGCAATGGTGAATCCTCGGGAAATAATGACAGTTCTAAACATGACAGTAGTTCAGATGAAGACGTTTCAACTTCAGTTGAAGATGTTACAACTTCAAGTTCAAGTTTAAGCGAGGATGGATCTGAATGTGAATCATCAAGGGAGGTTGTTGATTCTGGTGCAGATAGGTCAACATCTGAGAGTGATTCCAGTCAGGTACGTGTCGATGAATCAAAATCTGATAGTTGTGGTAGGTGTGATATGTGTGTTGGATTAAATGTTAAATTGTCTGATTTGCAAAGCAAATATGACGATTTGAAAAGCAAATATGATGTGACATTTATCCACAATCAACATTTGATCTTGGATCTTTCAAAATGCACAGAGGCCAACATGTTTCGTGAAAATTATGAAAAGGAATTTAAAAAGATAATTGAAACATTAAAAGAAGATAAGACCGAGCTAACGAAAATGGTTTCAAGAAAACAAACTGAAATAAACCTTTACATCAATAGGCTCGAGTTAATGCAAAAAGAGTTGGCCTGTGCTAAGTGTGAAAGTGAGGCTATCCAGCTTAAGCTGAATAGTTATTCAAACTCTAGGTATGTGCTGGATCACATCATTGACATACAGAAAAAAGAAAAAAAAGGATGTCACGTGCATAGGTTATAAGAAGTGTCCACCACCTGTTAAACATGATTATTCTTTGATGCCTGATGAGGAAAATAAACCTCATTTTGAGCCCTCAGTTTCATTGAGCCTTGAGGAATTCACATTTGGGCTAGGTTACAAAAAGGAAGTATCCTCGGATTCGGATGAATCAGCAGATTCGAAAGTGTCAACAGCCGAACGAAATCAGGATCCTCCAGTCATTGTTGAGGATGCTGATTCGTCAGATGATGAATCCGAGGATACTAACTCTGAACAGTCAGAAACAGTAACAAAAGAGGAAAACATACCTCTCAAAAATTACATTCTTTGTGATCCACCTGCAAAACCGTTTGTGACTGCTACAGCCAAGTCTGTTGAATCCTTATCTGGAAGCTATGAAAGTGTGAACTTGCTTTACATGTTGATTGGATCTGATAACATATATTCAGACAAGGATTTCCTTATCAAAAATGTCAATCAATCTTTGATTGATAAAGTTTTCGAAGACTCTACTATTAAGTTTTTGGGAAAGTCGAGCCCAGGAGTTGTAGTAACTCAGTGTGCTCCTATCCCAAAATCCGAAGTTAGAAAGAGATATGGGAATCAAAAATTGCAACCATAAAACAATCAACGAAAGCAAAGTCACGGTCACCAAGGAAATGGAAAAGGCAAACAGAGCCAAAACAAGAAAAAGGTTCGGAAGATAAACTTCGTGAAATCCAGAGGGACTGATAAAATTGAAACTTTCGAAAACAAATCAAACACGGATTTTGTTAAACAAACTAAAATTTTGAAAAGAAACAGTCAAAACAACTACACACAACACACTGATGTAGGACCAAGTACCTCAAGATCACGAAGTTCATCATCAAGCCTTTACAATTATGATACTCCGAGGTTTGTTGAGCGGAGATCATGTTTTGAATGCGGTGAGTACGGGCACATTGTCAGAAACTGTCCATATCTCATGAAAGGAAAGGCAAAAGTTGATGCCCCCCATGGTAACAGTTACCATAAAAGATCTGTTTCACCAAGACAGGACCCTCGTCTTGTTAAACAACGGGAAATGAAACAGAAAAGGAAACAAAGAAAATAAATTGAAAAGGTTTTAAAACCAGAGGTTATCCAAACACAGTCTGTTAAGTTAGAAGTTAAAAATGAAAAACAAAAACAGATTTGGAAACCAAAACCAGTAACCATTTCAGGGGGAGCTACATCAATTCTGAATCATCGGGAAATGGATGTCACAATTCTCGATGATGACGGACGACCCAAGTCTGTGAAGGCTTGGGTCCCCCTCTCCAACTAATCTCTGAATGAGTGTGCAGGATGTTCCAGGAGGAACTATTGATAGTCTTAGGATTGTTGATAGTGGAGCACCCATGCACAAGATCGGCGACATAAGGCTCCAAAATATTGTTACATCTAGGAGAATATTGTTGCCATTGATGGAGAGAAAGGAAAAAGAAAAGAAGACAAAAATTCTGATGAAGGAATGATGGTGAAAGAATGTGGTTGAATGAAGTTAAAAAATTCAACAAGATGAAAAATGTGCCAAAATTTGGTTGTTATGGTTTTTGATCGGGTCGACAGGAAAGATTCCAATGAAATGTACACGCCTGCAGCACCTCTGAAGCTTTTCGAAGATTCATGGATTTTTTTCTTCCACAAGAAGTTCAAAGTCCACAAGATGAACGTGTAGTGTACTTTTCTCTACGGCGTGATTGAAGAAAATGTGTTTGTTGATCAAACCAACCAGGTGTGCGGATGCCTTGGTGTGGATTGAACAACCGCACACTACTTCTGAAGGAGAAAGACAAAGACCTTCGTTGGTGCAATGTGGAAGACCAGCCGGACCCGAAGGTTTATGATCTTGTTGCTGTGAAGAGATTTCTCGGTTAGTTGAAGTAGCAACAAAAATCGACTTTGAAGTCCACATAGGGTGGATATCCAGTTTGGTAGAGCACTCAGATTCCTGGCAATGCACGAAGCAGTTGCAGGATACGGTTTTAAATTTCTAATCTCTCTTATACTTGTCGATATTTAAGCTGCTTTATGAATTATTATCCTCTCGTACAGCACTCTTTGACCTGACACGTTGAACTCGAATATCACTTCACACGTGATTGTTTCACTATGAAACTCGTCAATGTTGTCATGGTCCATACCGATGACCAGCGTGCCGACCTTTTTACCAAAGCATTTGATAAATCAAGATTTGACTTTTTATTATTGGTAAACGGCATTAAGGTCAAGCAAGAGTAATCCGACATCGAAAAATCATTTTTGTAAATACCTTTGTGTTTTTAAAATTTATTGTAAGTTTGTTGATTTTAGGGGGAGTAATTCCAAAATTTGAAAATTTCAAAAACATCAAAAAATTTCAAAAACTTAAAAACAATAGAAAAACAAAAATGAGTTTCCGGGCGAGCAAAAGAGAATATGATAGTACATCAGTGGTCTGTCGAAACCTCTTTAAACTGAAATGCAAAATGAAAAACGATAAGTAGCTCTATATAAGATGTATCGGTAGGCTCACAATCATTTTAAATTGTGCAGGGTGATATAAACCTTAAATCGACTGAAGACCAGGTGGGAACCGCTCATTGGCATATGGTCTTAGTACCGAAATTTCGTTTGAGAGATTGCCGAGGTTCTGAGATACGTGGTCTTTATGTTGTTTATCATCTGGTTATCATGGTTGTTTCTTTTACCGAAATGTAACAGAGACGAAGTCTAGATCTTCCACGATACCATACATACGTGTATATACTGCATACGACCTCAATAAGTGATCAACAATCACATGTCCAAACAAAATAAGTGATAATATATCACATTTATCCGGGAGTCAAGTTCGCCTCTTTGCTGTACGTTTGTACTGACATGTTCACGGACTTGCTCCTGTGCCCTCATGCATCTGAAAATCAAGTTCCTCATCAATAAGTGATTCTATCACAAAGGGCTTGTTTTCAAATCAAAATAAGTGAGTTTCTCACATTTTCATATACGTCAAAACAGATGATAAATGGTATACTCACCAGTAAGATGAACCCTCGTGCATACCTTGATACGGGAATGTGTCGTGTGTGGATGAACACCGATCGGTAAGTATAAATCGTACACTAATCGTATCCCCTCGCCATGATTACATCTGATAAGTTGAACTTATGTGGACAACAATACCAATAATTATTATAGGATGCTTATCTTAATGTTAACTAACTGAACAACAAGAGCGTTTTGGCGTGACCGTACAGTGATATGATTCTCTTTCCCTCGATTATTTAATGCTTTCAGTTTTTGCATCTTTGTATATATTTATTTACTGTTTTCTGTCTTTACATTTGAAATATTCAAAATACCAAAAAGATTTTAGACGTGTTTTAATATAAACTTTATAAAAGTCAAAACGATTTTATTTCTGCTTTAGTTTTGATTAACCGATGTTGGAACTCAAGTCTTCATTGCCTGAAATCTGAATGAAAACCAAAACGATTGAATCTTCATAAACGGTCAGAGTTTGCAAGTTTTGAAAGTTAATAATCAACATTGAAAAATCAGTTAACTTTTCAAATAAATTGTCGGATGGTAGTTGAATGAGAATTGGTCTCATATGTGTCGTTTGTTTATGATTAACTATATTCCAAGCGTTTGTTCTCATTACGTGTTTAGCTTTCTTGCATGTGCAGATGCTAAAGGCGAGGAGAACATGTTCGATGATAAGCTTCGGAATGAAGACACGACGTGAAGGCACTCAAATGATAAAGATGATCGAGTTGCCGCTGATCAATCATCAACACCACAAGGATCTAAAGTATCGAAAATCATGTAGGATCGTTTTCAGACCCGAACGAGTCGATCAGAAGAGTTTATCTCTAAACGAAAGGCGGAAACAGACGTGTAGAGTTCAAATCAGCTAGATTCACGCTTAAAACTGTTGTATCATTGATTTGGAAGACATTTACAACCTGACAACACTTCGGCAGCACTTCGTTGCTCTGGCCGGAAAGTTACAAATGAAATGGACAAGTGAAGTATATATAGGAAGGACCCTTCCGTTTGAAATGAGGACCCTTCCGTTTGAAATGAGGACCCTTCCGTTTGAAAATGATACAACACTTTTCAAACGGAACCCTTTCAAACTTTACATTCAAACTTTACATTCAAACGGAACCTATTTCAAACTTGCATCTTCAAACGGTTGACTTCAAATTCCATATTTCATGTGCTGATGTCACAGAGACTCGACGTAAGACGAAGACGACAGATGAATGCACCAACAGACTCCCCCTCAGATGTTGACGAGTCTTCAGTGTCGAGTCTTCAACATCTTCAGTCTTTATCAGTCTTTTCGAACTCTTTGAAGTATCTGACGCTGTAAGTATCCTCAAATCTCCTTTCTTCTCTTCTTCAACATCAACAGACTCCTCACAATCAATCTCTACTCAGATGTCTTCAGACTCCCCCTCTCGATATGTTGGGATCGCAGCCTGGCTTTTACAAAATCCTCAGGTATCGGAACCTGGCACTCTATCTTCAGGTTCAAGATAAAAACCTGGCTATACCTGCACATTCTTAACCCAGAAATAAGTATCAAAATTTAACAATTTGAATGCATCAAAAACAACTCTCATATGCATCAACAATCACTCTTCCTCAGATCACATACACATGATGAACCATTTGTTTGATTTAAAAAACATATTATCACAATTAAAACACACTCCCCCTCACAACCATGTCATTATGTTTAGCACTTGGAACTTTGAAAATTAGCTTTCCAACATCAGTTGCCAAAAATCTTTTTGAATTTTTCAAAATTTATGCTAAAACACACTGAAAATCTTTTTGGATTTTTGAAGGAAAATAAAATGCAGTAAAGAAATATTTACAAACATAATTTTTGTGAGTTTGTGTAAGAGGATCAAATCAGCTTATGAGACAAATCACCAACACCGTTAAGCTTGATTTCATTTTAAGTTCTAAACAATTCACCTAGATTGTCAGTATATTTGTCCACTTAAATTTTCACACAAATTTCAACTGATCCGAGATACGATATTAATGTCTTAGATACTTAAACTCAATCGCGTGTCCCACCTCAGAATATACTCCCGTATCCAGATCCCAATAATCAGTCTTACAGGTAATTATGACACAAATGATATCTGTATATAAATTAGGTAATGCGAGGGCCGAGGGATCTCAGGTCGATACTTCCGTATACGCAGAGAGATATCGGCTTCAACTTTTCGGTATGTCCCCTTTAGAGGATCTTTTAGCTACAACAGCAGCGACTATCAATTTTATTGTTTCATCAGCATGCTGAGGGTTTATGCTATGTTTCAAGCATTTGCGGAAAGTATTATTCGAGGACTAGGTCAGAACTACCGTTCAGCAGAAGTCCTGGAATAATACCCCAGACATCATTGAGTATAAAGACCTAGTATATCAGATTATGAGACCTTTCAAACGAGATTTCGGGGGTTACCCATATATCCGAGAGATGTTCCCCACGATATAAGCAAGTTTGAAATTTAGGTTTATATCTCATCACAATCTACTAAATGTACAAAAACCTACTGGCATATCCGCAGTGAGATTGTTTATCACATTTTAACATTTCATTTCTTTAGCATGTTGTGACAGTCTACTGATGTACTATCATTTCCTCTATTCACAACGAAACTCATTTTTCATTTTATCATGTTTTTGGCTTTTTCAAATTTTCAAATGTTTTTGGATTTTCTGAAATTTTCTACTCCCCCTAAAATGCAAACACATTTTAGGAAATTTGAAAACAAACTATACAGAAAACATGACAACCGATATCAAATCGCCTCAATTCGCCATCCACATGGCATAAACAATCTGAACTCCCCCGATCAACAAACTATTTTCTCATTAAGATTTCAAAACACTTAAGTTTGTTTTAATCAAAATGATTTTTCCGGAAAATAAGTTTGATTTTACCACTTGTAAAGTTGGAGTTTGGTTCATTACATTACCTTCAACCACTTGTAGAAAATCAAGTACAAATTAATGTCCTTGATTTACCACTTGTACGAAAAACTCAATCAAATACAAAGAATGATGCCGATTCCTGATCCGCAATTACAAACTTGGGATCTCCGGCAAGTCAGGTTTTTCAATGAAAGAAAATATCCACCCAAGCCTGACCAGTCTTGGGTGTAACCTTCTCAACTTCACTAGGGGTTGGGCTATAAGTTGCCTTCTTTGTAGCATAAAACTCTTTTACCCCTTTAACCTTTCCATCAATCATTTTTCCAAAAATTTTCTTTACGTTTCCATTAAAAGCTTTATCAACATCAAATTCATTCTTATCAGAATAAAATTGATTAGAGATCTCAACTTTCCCAACTTTTGATTTAAAATTCTCAGTACTCAATGGTGGAAAATGAACATCATCCATTGGAGGCACTGAGTTTTCTCTTTTTACCTCAACCTGTGGCTCCTCTGACTTTGTGGAATCAGATTCATCGCCAGATTTTATCTCTGATTTCTTAACAACCCAAGTTTGGTTGTCAAGATTTCCCTTCTTTTTGTAAAACCTTTTCGAACACTCACCAACCTCATATGTTGAATTCTTAAACACTTTAAATCTTTCAGTTGGTAGTTCAGTTTTATCAACAACAACTTCTTTCAATTTTCCAGAAACTCCCTGTTTTGTGTTTGTCGCTTTCGGACAGTTCCATGCAATGTGACCAGTTTCATTGCATCGGAAACAGGTTCTTGTTTCTTTCCTTTGATAAGCTCCATTCTTCATCTTTTCAGCAAGAAACTCCTTGTTTGACTGTTTCCAGAATGAGCTCTTTGCTTCTTCTTCATGACTAGTTCCTGCAACATATGTCATTTTGGATTTAAAATCTCGAACATATTTTTCATTTTTATAGTTTTTAGGTGGAATAAAACCAAGTCCTTTCTTTTTGTAGCTACGATTGTGGTTTGGTTTCTTTTGAAAACCAGAACCAGAATTGTAACCCTTTTTCTTGTTTAAACGTTGTTGTACTCTTGAAGTGTAATTTTTAGGTTTTCCAGTAAGATTTAAATCTTTTATTTCAGAAATATTAATTTCTGCCATTTTGAAAACCTTTTTGATCATTTCAAATCGAACACTTCTTATTGGAAACTCTTTATCAAAATATAATTTGTCAGAATCATTCAAAGTATACACAACTTCAAATGTTTCATCATCCAAATTAGATTTTGACAATAAAAACTCTTTACTATAAACCCGTTTTCCCGACGATTTTGAACTTCTTTCAGACGAACTCGAACTCCCAACTGACTGACATGAACTTTTGGACTCGGACTTTGACTCTGACTCCTCATCCTTATCCAACACCTGATCAACCACTCTTTATATCAGTTCTGACTCATGATCTGTATCGGACGCTGTGAACGTGACGTCAATATTGTCCGGTAAAACATCTGTTATCTCGGATTCTAACTTAATATTGACCGCCTGTTTTAGTTCTTCCTCATTAGGTTTCCTAGATGAGTACCCTTCCCAAATCGGAGGCGGACACTTATTATAACAGACACTCTGTTTCTTACCAGTATCCTTTTTCTTCTTTGGCTTTATTTCTTCGTCTTTAAACGCTTCAAATCCTTCAACTGTTGGATAAATTCTATCGATTATATAATCACAACCTTTGTAACTTTGCAGCAATCTTCTGATTCTTTCATTTTCAGCTGCTTCACTATCCAACTCTTTTTTCCACTTTGCACATTCTTCTATGTACATATTGATCTCTTTTTGCTTTGTCATCATGGTAGCATTCATCATCTTCAAAGCTTTTTCTCTTTCAGAGTTAGTCTTTTCCAGACTATTCACAGTTCTGTTCAATACATCATATGACTTTTTCAAATTTTTTACATCAAACAACAACTTTTCTTTCAACTTTTCTAACTCACTAAACCTCTCATCTTTCTCTATACATTGTTTACAAGACTCTAAACATTTAAGACAAGGTTTTGTGATTTCAACGATCTTCTCAACTTCAATTATCTTTTCAACTTCCACCATCTTCTCAACCACTTTGACCTTTTTCAAATCTTTTGCAGCTTTCTCCTCTTTCAGTTTCTTCAATTTTTCTGCAAAATAAAATTCAAAACTATCAGACGACAAGAGAGTTTTTCCAATATTAATCTGTTCAATTTCTTCATCACTATCACTTGTCTCTGACGAACTGTTTTCAGATGAAACAGATCCTTCATCTTCACTTTTCTCTTCATCAGATAACACTTCCATCCATTCCTTCAGCATTTCCGGCTTTCGAATAATATGAGCAATAAACGCTCCAACATTTGAATCAGCTGGAATGTACTTGTCCCAGCTAAAACCATTAGCCACTTTCTCATCATCTTGATCAATAATGCCATGATAAGCTTTCCTGTTTGCATCCTCGATCATTCTTCCATGAGCCGTTTGAGGTTCCTTTTGTTGATGCGGTTGGTGAGTAATTTGCTGATAAATGGTTTTCCGATAATAATCATCTTTCCCAGCAGACTCCTTTGCTCCTCTCGGTTCCTGATTCTTGCACTCCCTTTTAAAGTGGCCTTTCTCCCTGCAACGAAAACAAACAACTTTAGATTTATCAAATCCAAGATTAGAAAGATTTGCATCCAAGAAATCATTTCTTCCTGTAACCAATCTAAATTTTTCTGCTCTCCTCAAAACACTAGCTAAAGCCCATTTAATATCCATCAGTTCCAGCTCCTCTGCATCGATCTGGTCATAATCTTCCTTTGTGAGCATCGGATTGCCAATTTTTCCGGCAATCAACCCTTCATAAGACTCTAATGCAGTGACCAATAATCCCATATGATACTTTACAACTTCTTCAGAATAATTTTGACCATTTTGAAGATGTAGAGCTACATTACACTGAATTAAATGCCCATTTCCAGCAGATGAACTTTGAACACTTGGAGGATTCACCGTTGAGAACCCACTAGTGTTGACTGATCCTTGACTGCTTGGTGTAGATTGATTTCCAGCACTAAATGCAGTTTGTATCTTTGGACTTGCTTCAGCAGTTTGAACATTTCCTTTATAGTACAATTTAATATCTTGTTGATGAGTAGAACTGTTCATTCTAGCAATTTTCTGCTGCTCCAGATCCTGTGCCTCCAGCTTTTCTATAAACTGTGCAATCGATAACTTTTTGCGGTAACGCGTCAGCAAGCTTTTCAACCCATTCTGCTGGAGTTTTTGTAATCTTCAATTGTGACATGGTGCGTACAAGATGACAATATCTTTCAATAAGACTCTTTGTTGTTTCACCAGGCATGCACGTAAACAATTCAAACTCTTTTTTCAACAAAGCTGCTTTACTTTGTAACATTTCAGTGCTTCCCTCAAACTTCTTTTGAAGAGCTTCCCATATAGAATAAGAATTTTCATCATGTTGAAGCAACACAAATATATCTTCTTTTACCGCTTGTTGTAACAAATTGATCATCATTTTCTCTCCTTTATAACTTTCTCTCTATTGTTCAGTAAATTCAGAAATGATTTTATCAGCTCCCAATGTATTCTTTGGCCTCTCATACTCAGTTTCGATGCTCTCCCAAGCTTTTAGATGATTCGCCTGAACCCAATTCTCAAACCGTTTCTTCCATCCGTGATAATCTTCAATTCCCATAAGTTTCGGGGGTTTTTGCATTGTTCCGGTTTCATTCTCCATGTTCATGTTCTTAGTAATTTCGGATGGACTAGTCGAGGGTGTAGCAAACGCGTTGTAGAACTCAGAATCCATGTTTCGGTAGCAACTTGAATATCTTGACAAGTACCTGACAATTACCTGACAACACAAACAAAATACAATCAGTTTAAACGCTTATCAATTAGCAGAATAAGACTGATACTCGAACTGGTGACTATTTTGAATGGACTGAACGTTGACCAACTGTGCGGACTGAATGACCCGGATCGAATTCAATTGACCTTGATCCTTTGAAACTTTGAACTCCAAATCGTATGACCTGGACCTTTTCAACCGACTTGAACATACAAAAACGACTTGACTGACAAACTTAATGATCACACCGTGCAAACCGACAAACACTCCAAACCTTGTGAACTAAGAATATCAATTTGGCCGCAGCTATGGACCAATCACATGGAACATGTAAACAAACTATTATGTAATCTGACAACAAAAAAATACAATTTGACAAACAAACTATCAATATAGGGCGGCAAGTATTACCAAAACAAGAATCACATTAACTGATCACATGCAAACTGACCAAAAATATCCGACAACTTTGTAATTCAAACTGATTTTATTGAATTTAAATCTTCAATGATGACTCCACATGCAAATCACTTTGTTCGATATTATAATCAATATATTCACATGGGTAATGTTCCCTTTATCAGACCTTCACTTCACACCACTCGATGACTATCACATGAAATCGTTAAATGACCGAGCTATAAATTGCAACAGATTCACAAAGATTGCCTTTAACTTCTCGTGGTCGACAATTTCAATACCAAATCACATGAACAACTGACACAAACTCGTGATTTCTTTGTCCCAACTAACTGACAATCCTTGTTTAACTGTGTCACATAGATCAATGAACTATCATATGAACCTAATTAACTTTTTCCGACACAACTCACATGCACAACTTTATTTAAACCAAGATATTCACATGTAATCTGACAAATTCATTTAATATGTCACACAACACAATGAACTATCTCAAACAATCAAATATTCAAACGGTGATCATTACTTCAAACGATCAGTTTCAAACAGATGTTATAATTTCAAACGGTGGGAATTTTTTTTTTTTTTTCAAACGACAGAACCGTTTTCAAACGATAGAAAAATATTTCAAACGTTGTATTCAAACGATGTGACAATTTTCAAACAGATATCATGTTTCAAACGATGATTTCAAACGATAGGGATCATTCAAACGGTCAACTCAAACGATGAACATGTTTCAAACGATACATTCACTTTTCAAACGACAGGAAGTATTTTTTCAAACGATAGGAAGCTATTTCAAACGTAAGGGTAAAGCTTCGTTCAAACGGACACCAATTTTCAGTCGATTTTCATCACTTTTACGCCGAGTTTTAAGCCGATATTCTCAAGGATTTGTCAAAATACAATTACGCACACATTGTGAAAATTTTAGCCAATTTTAACCGTGAAAACTTGTAATTTTCGAAAAGAAAGGTGTAGAAACAGAAATTTGTGGCTGAATTGATATGAACTCTTCCTCCTGAGCTCTGATACCACTTGTAGGATCGTTTTCAGACCCGAACGAGTCGATCAGAAGAGTTTATCTCTAAACGAAAGGCGGAAACAGACGTGTAGAGTTCAAATCAGCTAGATTCACGCTTAAAACTGTTGTATCATTGATTTGGAAGACATTTACAACCTGACAACACTTCGGCAGCACTTCGTTGCTCTGGCCGGAAAGTTACAAATGAAATGGACAAGTGAAGTATATATAGGAAGGACCCTTCCGTTTGAAATGAGGACCCTTCCGTTTGAAATGAGGACCCTTCCTTTGAAATGAGGACCCTTCCGTTTGAAAATGATACAACACTTTTCAAACGGAACCCTTTCAAACTTTACATTCAAACTTTACATTCAAACTTTACATTCAAACGGAACCTATTTCAAACTTGCATCTTCAAACGGTTGACTTCAAATTCCATATTTCATGTGCTGATGTCACAGAGAATCGACGTAAGACGAAGACGACAGATGAATGCACCAACAAATCAAAAGATACACAAGCATAATCAAAGGGGGAGTTTGTTAATGCACTTCCTGTTTATTGAAAAGGGAAGTTTGTTGATACACTTTCTATGTGTGACACGTGAAGACTTTGAAGATCCTTTCCGAGAAATAGAACCATCAAGAGATGGAGAACGAGATTACGAACCTCGCGAGCAGCATCCAAGGGGGAGTTTGTTGATACATATTGTGTGGATACGACTCGGTTCGGTTCGTCTCGGCTACGAAGTGAAGGCCGTAGTCAAGACAACCTCCTGTCTTGACTCGGTATGTTATTTACTTTGTAACGTACGATGTAAATGCTACTGCGTGTGTGCGGTATGCATATTGTTTATGTGTTGTCTGTTTTTTTGAAGCCCAACATGAGAAGAAGCCCAAGCCCAAGTGACGAAATCCCAGGCCCAACAAGTGACGAAGTCACATGTGACGAAATCACATGTAACGAAGACTCCATGTTGGCGAAATCCCTTGATTTCGTCGAAGATATTGAGAGTTTGTCGAGACCTTGGATATTCGTCGATGAGTTTTCGTCTAGAACAGGTTTTCGTCTACATGTTAGTATATATACATCAAACAGAACAGAAACAAGTGTGCAAGTCTGAATAGATTTGAGAGCGAACACACTGTAAACACACACACACTGAGAGTTTATAAGAACATCTTGTAAACATTGCTTTGTAACCATTTTCTAGATTAATACATTGGAGTGTTAATCGGTGAATCGTTGTTTTTGTGTTCGTAACTTGGTTTAACTTACCCGTTTGGATTCCGCACTCTCGGGTTCATCGAAAAACAAGGAATAGAGGTTGACTCGATCCTCCAGGTGGACCTACAGATTGAGTGGTAGTTGGTAAAGTAACAACAACATTTGTTGTGACAACAACTGTTGAAACCACTGATGTATCAACAGCTGTTGATATAACAGGTGTCTCAATATCTGTTGGCTTTGTAGTTTGAGGTGAGGAACTTTTGGGGATTTCAGAAGGTGGTGTATACACCACTGATGTATCAACAGCTGTTGATAAAACAGGTGTCTCAACATCTGTTGGCTTTGTGGTTTGAGGTGAGGAACTATTGGAGATTTCAGAAGGTGATGTATCAACTATTGATGTATCAACAGCTGTTGATATAACAGGTGTGGAAGTGTGTTGAATGGTGGTTGGTAAAGTTACAACAGCATTTGTTGTGACAACAACTGTTGAAACCACTGATGTATCAACAGCTGTTGATATAACAGGTGTCTCAACATCTGTTGGCTTTGTATCAACCATCCAACCATACAATACTTGCCGAAACCATACAATACTTTATAGTTTGAGGTGAGGAACTTTTTGGGATTTCAGAAGGTGATGTATCAACTATTGATGTATCAACAGCTGTTGATATAACATGTGTCTCAACAGCTGTTGAAGTACCCTGCTATTCCTTTGCCATCAGAACTTCCTTTTCTTTTTCAAATCGTTTAGAACCCTTTCGTTCCATTTTCTCTTTTCTATTTGCTTTTTGTTTAGCAAAGGGATTGAGAGTCACATCAACCTTCTTAGTACCATCTGGCCTTGGAATTTATACAACAGGTTTAGCCTTTGGATCAGGTTTTAGATACAAACCATCCTTTCCTTTCTTCCCTTTCTCCCCCTTTTTGGCATCATCGGGGTTTTCTACATAGATCACTTGTTGTGGTAGCAAATGATGAAGCAGTGGATCGAGACTTTGAGGATTGTAACAACTGTTGCAGCATATTTTTTATATCTGCCACAGATGTTTCAAGATTGGTAACTCTATCCGTTAAATTCTGATATTTTAAACCATCACCCAATTTAATGGGATCATCTGATTTCCCACCAGCAGTGGTTGTTTTTTAACTATCAGTGGATAGCCAACAGTGTTTCAAACGCTGATGTTTGGAGTTAAACAGATGTTTAACCTTAAACAGATGTTTGCCATAAACAGTTGTTTGGCCATAAACAGATGTTTGGCCTTAAACAAATGTCTGGCCTTAAACAGATGATTGCCCATAAACAGATGTTTGGTCTTAAACCAACTATCTGTGGATAGCCAAAAGTGATTCAAACACTGATGTTTGGAGTTAAACAGATATTTGCCATAAACAGTTGTTTGGCCATAAACAGATGTTTGGCCTTAAACAAATGTTTGACCTTAAACAGATGATTGCCCATAAACAGATGTTTGGTCTTAAACCAAACATCTGTTTAAGGTCAACATCTGTTTAACTATTGGTGAACATAAGTTTGACTTTTGATGAGCATCTGTTTCAGTTTTGCTCAACATCTCATTTAGTATTCAACAGAAATTTGAATAACACAATCAGTGGTTTAAACATCTGTTTGACTTTTGGTCAACAGATGAATGGAAACCAATGTTAGATTAAACAGTATGAATGAATAAACACTAAAGTATCATAAAACTGTGAATGAATATCGTGAAAAGTTAGATGTGATACAACAGTTGAGAGGAGACCTTTGCATTTTAGGCTTGTTTCTTATTTTGATTAACTGTTGATGATATTGAGAGTTTTTATTGACACTGACATTTTAGAATATGTTAAGATGCATGTTGAGATTATTAAAATAAACTATTACATAGAAAAATAGAAATTTAATGAAATATTTATAAACTATTACACGCTAGAGTTAACACTTGTTAGGATTTCGTAGACTCTGGCCTTTCTCCATGTGATTTCATGCTCTATTTGTTTTTCAGGTCAGTTAGCATGTTGCAGATTTTCTAATCCTGTTTTAGAAGTTGTGTGAGAAACTCTTCTGCATTCTTCTGGAAATCTGATGGAGGAGAGTGGAGGACTTCATCAAGCAATGCTATGTTGTTCCAGGTTTTCTTGTAATTAGTGTCATTGATTATGTCGACTTTACTGTTTAGTTCTTCGTCTGTTCTTTTTTCTTTGAGTGACCACATCGAGAATTGGGTTTTAACATCGATGGTGTCTGACCAGTGGTAAAAGCTAAAGTTTGCCATGTAGATATTTGTTGGATTTTCTGATGTGGAACAATCTTTCACAGACAGTGATTTGTAGGACAATTTGTTGATGTTTTGAATCAAAAGTAATTATCGGTCTTTTATAGAGTTTAAAAACGCGTCTACATGGTAAATGAAGAGGTTAATTGTAATTATGATAATCTGCTTTTTTTCTTTGAACTTCGAAAATTTGTCCCTTGGGTTTCTTGGTATTTAATTTTAATGTTTTCCCATAAAAGTTGGGGTTTGAAAAGGTTTTTGCATTAAAAGACTACTGTTTTGAAATGTTTATATAAACTCATGGCCACTTCACATGTTTTTCATCACGATTTCCTACGAAGATATCATACTTTCAAGAAAATCGAGTAATATAGTTTATTCAAATGGCGTCCTTCACTTCTTTAAAATCAGATGATTTAAAGCAGCGTTTTGTGAAGCATATAGAGGAACAGGTGTATGAAGATAGGGCTACTCTTCAAGAGCTGAAGAGATGTTTTGATGGATTGCAAGTTGGCCTGTTCACGAGAGAGCAGGTTTCCAGAAATATTTTGCGGATGCCTTCAACTTCAGTTCGTGAGCTTTGTGTTGTTAGCAATATAGAGTGCGGTGATAAAGACGTAGAGTTCATGGCGATGCTGATGGACATACATCGAGAGGTTCGGCAATCCATGGAGTTGAAGCTGAAATTTCTTAATTCTTACGGTTATTGTTAGATTTAAAAGTTTAGTTGTTCAGTATGTTATGTAATAATTGGACTTTTAATGTCATGAATAAAGGAATAAATTTTAATCTTATGAATCTTTGTTGAATTTGTAGGAAAAAAAAACAGAGAGAACGTCAATTTTAAATTACCATTTTGCATATTTTGAATTTCAAAAGTTATTGATATAATCAGTAATTACTGATTTGATTTGAAAGCAATTGTCATCATGACATTTCTAATTTTTATTTTTACTTTAATTAAGAGAAAATAACCGTCAATTTGAAATTCCCATTTTGCATATTTTCAATGTCCAAAGCTCAAGAAATTAGCATTAATTACTGATTTGATATGCAACAAAATGTCATCAACAGTTTTTTTTTTATTTTTTTTTTTTAACTTTAATTTTTATCACCAAAACAATATTCGAGGCACTCTTATCTCATTGGAATGTAACGATTAGGTAAAATTGTAATTTCATTGTAATTTTAGTTTTCATTTGATAATTTCATTATATAATTAATTAACGACATCAACAATAAAAATGTGAGCAATGGATGTTTTTTAGGAAAACCAATGATTGTCAATATCAGTGGATGTCAACAATAAAAATGTGAGCAGTGACTATTTTTTAACTATCAGTGGATAGCCAATAGTGATTGAAACACAGATGTTTGGTCAGTCAGTGGTCAACATGAAGAATAAAGAAACAGAGGTTGTCTTTCAGTAGTGGATAACATTTAACAATCAGATGTTTGAACCAAAATAGTGGTTGTAACAGACTTTTAAGGATTAATGAAAACTATCATTTTTAACTATTTTGAGGATGTTTGACCTTAAACAGATATTTGACCTTAAACATCTGTTTGGACATAAACAGATGTTTGCGCTTAAACAAATGTTTTACCTTAAAAAGAAGTTGGCCCAAACAATCAAAATGAGGAGCTTAATAATCATCCAAGTGTACTTCATTTTTATTTAGTAGTATAAAGATCAAACCAATGTTCAATTTATAGTACAGATCAGTTAGCATGCTGGGGTGATGTGATAAATACTGTTACATATAAACATCTCAGTGATATGACATCTAACAATCTAACAGAGTATAAAACACTGATGTGATAAATACTGTTACATATAAACACTATTAACATAAACAAAGGTAGAATATCTGTTGTTGATGCTGAACCACTGTTGTTGTTGGGCAGTGGTTCGTATTTCAGTTTGTATAGGGTTTGTCTCGAGAGACAAACTATAGCGAACCACTGCTACACTAAACATTGTTACATAAGAAACACTGATACATAAATACTAAAGTTGAATCCGCTGTAGATGCTGAACCACTGCTGCTACTGAGCAGTGGTTTTCCTTACGTTGATCAGGCTTTAGGTACATAAGTGCTTGTCTTTAATAGGGCTTTGTCTTCAACAGTGGATAGGCCTCATCAGTTTTTAAGTCCATCAGTCTTTATAAGGAGCAGTGTTTAATTATAATAGTCCTTAACATGAACAACTGTTATAACCACTCCATAACCCTTTGAGAGGAAGCAAGTGTCCGTCTATTCAATTGAGAGGAGTCATTGCATTACATCCCTGTTGAAAAACAGAATCCATAAATTTAGAGAAAAATGGATTTGAAAGATGATAACCCAACAGTGGAAGATCCCATTCTACAGCTCCGATAAATTCAGGGGTATTCTCAAATAATGGTTCCTAGATGTTTGAAGAACGACAAAGACAGACAAATGTCCACATGGCTGCTTCTTTGAACATTTATCGGTCTTCAAACATCTAGGAAGCATTATTTGAAAATAACCCTGAATTTATCAAAGTTGTAGAATGAGATCCTCAACTATTGGGTTATGATCTTTCAACCCCATTTTCACTAAATTTATCAATTCTGTTTTTCAGACCTCTGAAAGCCACCTATCCAGCTCCAAAGAGATTGAGACAGCTTGAAGCATAACCTAGACTTGCTGTAATTCCACCAGTTCAGTATTTAATCCCAATATACCAACTCAATACAAATAACAAATGGTGTGCTATAACTGTAAATAACTCAGGAAACAAATTTGAAACCATAAATATGGATTATAGAGATCTATGAATGAAACATGGGTGAATAAACCAACAAAACAGATTGTAAAAAACAAAAACTACAAACATATCAAAATCAATCTACTGGTACTCACATGTTACACCAATGCAAGCATCTAAATAAACAATAACAAATCAAAGACAATTTACCGATACTTACCGAAACCATAACTGGTCAGATTTATGTGCGGCTCTTAACTACATTCTGTAGAATCTGTACAACTAACAAATAATCAAAGAACAAAGAAACAAATAATCAGAGATGAGATACATAAGTGCTTGTCTTTAACAGGGATTTGTCTTCAACAGTGGATAGGCCTCATCAGTCTTTAAGTCCATCAATATTTATAAGGAGCAGTGGTTAGTTATAACAGTCCTTAGCATGATCAGTTGTTATAACCATTCCATAACCCTTTGAGAGGAAGCCAGGGTCGGTCTATTTAATTGAGAGGAATAATTGCATTACATCCCTGTTGAAAAATAGAATTGATAAATTTAGGGAAAGTGAGGTTGAAAGATGATAACCCAACAGTGGAGGATCTCATTCTACAGCTTCGATAAATTCAAGGGTATTCTCAAATAATAGTTCCTGGATGCTTCCAAAGAAGCGGCACTTTGGACATCTGTTGTTCTTCAAACATCTATTATCTACTATCTATTCTATCTATTATATATAATAAATAAATCCAAAGTGTTGCTTCATTGGAAGCATCTAGGAAGAATTACATGAGAATACCGCTCAATTTATCGAAGTTGTAGAATGAGATCTCCACTGTTGGGTTATCATCTTTCAACCTCACTTTCCCAAAATTTATCAATTCTATTTTTCAAAAGGGATGTAATGCAGTTATTACCTTATTTAAGATACCTTCAACTGCATCTTCTGATAAATCAACATTCATTTCACTCAAATGATAGCTTCAACTGCATCTTCAATCATGAACTATCTAAAGAAATGGATGAAATCATCCAAAAATACCCAAAATAAAACTAATTAAACCATCCAATATTCTTGAGTACTGACCTATACGCTGCGTAGATAAACCCTAATTTTACTAGGGTTTGGTGTGCTAATAGGCACACCCTAATAGTTTAACCCTCTACGCTGCGTATTGACCTATACGCTGCGTAGATAAACCCTAATTTTACTAGGGTTTGGTGTGCTAATAGGCACACCCTAATAGAATATCCCTATTGATGACAATTTGATTTTCACCACTTGTTACTTCAAGGGAGGTACTCTATGTCCTTGGAGCAAATAGAATACCCTTATTGATGACAGTTTGATTTTCACCACTTGTTACTTCAAGGAAGGTACTTTTTGTCCTTGGAGCATTTTCACCTCCTGGTCTTCTTTATTGCGAAGGAAGTAATAACCTTTGTCAAATTCCTACTTATAATTATAATTCCTGTAGGTCCCTCTCGAGGATGAGATAAAACCTTATCCTTGTTATATCAAACACACTAGCGAGTGCGGAATCCAAGCTAGCATGCAACCGAGACTTTATACGAGAACAAGCACAAACACAACACACAACATTCAACGATTAACACCACTTGTATTAATGCGTATGAAAGGTTCGGTTACAAGTCCAATGTTCACAGATGTATTCTGCAAACTCTCAAAGTTCTCTCGTGTGTGTGCTCTCAACTCTCTTGCTTATGTCTCACTCTTCTAATCTATCGAACTGAACACAACACATGGGTATTTATACCCGACACAGATTGTCTGGTCGAAGGATCAGACAGAGTGATCGAAAGATCATCTGTCGACCAGAAAACCCATCGAAAGATCACATACACCACGAAGGATGATATCCTTCGTGGTCTATCCTTCGTGGTCTATCCTTCGTGGGATATCTTTCGAGCTCATCATCGAAGGATATAAAACAATCCTTCGATGACACATCCTTCGACCCACATATCTTACAACCAATGTGCTAACTGTTTGGTCAAGTCAAACCAGGAGGATGGTTGACTTGGTCAAACTTACATCAACCTTACATTAAAGACATCGTTTTGTATCATGACGAAATACAGACAAAGTACAGACACAAGTGCACCAACAAACTCCCCCTTGGCTGTAGCTTTGTCTCGATCTTCGTGTCTTCAAGTCTTCAAGGCCGAGTCGAACCGAGCCGAGTCGCGTCCACACAAAGTGTATCAACAAACTCCCCCTTGGACGCTACTCGTGATGGTTCGTCTTCTGTCACATTCATGTCGGAGGATCTTCAAAGTCTTCACGCGTCGTAAGTAGAAAGTGTATCAACAAACTCCCCATTTAACTTAGGTAGTGTGTCAATAAACTCCCCCTTAGATTGAACTCTCCATTGAGTCATCCTCGTGAATCTTTTGACTTGTCAATTCTTCAGATCCTTGTGGTGTTGATGAAGGGACAGCGGCAACTCGATCATTTTATCCTTTGAGTGCCTCCACTTCGTGTCTTCATTCCAAAGCTTTTCATCGAACATGTTCTCCTCGCCTTTAGCATCTGCACATGCAAGAAAGCTAAACGCATAATGAGAACAACCGCTTGGAATATAGTTAACATTTAAACTAACGACACATATGAGATCAAATCTCAATCAAACACCAACCGACAGCAGTTTGAAAGTTTAGAAAAATATTCATTTTAATCCTTTAACTTTCAAAAACTCGTTAACTTCGACTGTTTATGAAGATGCAATTGTTTTCCAGCTTACGATCAGGATTTTGGGTAGGATAGACTCGAGTTCCAACATCAGTCAATCAAAAATAAACCAGAAGCAAAATCTTTTTGGATTTTAAAAAGTTTATATTAAAACACACCTAAAATCTTTTTGGAATTTTTCATTCTTCAAAAGTAAAGACGGAAAGCAATAAATAGATATTTACAAAGATGCATAAACAGGAAACATTAAATAAATATTTACAGTCATTCTTTTTGCGAGTTTCGAGGGTAAGAGAATCATATCAGTGTACGGTCATCCCAAAACACTCTTGTTTTTCAATTAGTTAACATTAAGATAAGCATCCTATAACAATTATCGGTATTGTTGTCCACATAAGCTCAACTTATCATTTGTACTCATGGCGAAGGGATACGTTAAGGTATAATTTATACTTACCGACCGGTGTTCATCCACATCACGACACATTCCCGTATCAAGGTATGCACGAGGGTTCATCTTACCGGTGAGTATACCGATTATCATCTGTTTGACCGTATATGATGTGAGATTCTCACTTATTTTGATTTGAAAACAAGCCCTATGTGATATAATCACTTATTGATGAGGAACTTGATTTTCAAATGCATGAAGGGCACAGGAGCAAGTCCGTGAACAGGTCAGTACTTCCGTACAGCAGAGAGACGAACTTGACTCCCGCAAAGAATCTGTGATATATAATCACTTATTTGTTTGGACATGTGATTGTTTATCACTTATTGAGGTCGAATGCAATATGTACACGTATGTATGGTATCATGGAAGATCTAGACTTGCGTCCCCGTTATTTTTCGGTAAAAGATACAACCATGATACCCAGATGATAAGCAGCATAAAGACCGAATATCTCAGAACCTCGGCAATCTCTCAAACGAAATTTCGGTACTAAGACCATATGCCAATGAATGGTTCCCACCTGGTCTTCAGTCGATTAAGTTTATATCACCCTGCACACTTTAAAATGATTTTGAGCCTACCGATACATCTTATATAGAGCTGCTTATCGTTTTTCATTTAAGGTTTAAAGAGGTTTAGACAGACCACTGATGTACTATCATTTTCTCTTTTGCTCGCCAGGAAACTCATTTTTGCTTTTCTATTGTTTTTGTGTTTTTGAAAATTTTTCAATGTTTTTGGATTTTTCAAAGTTGGACCTTTACTCCCCCTAAAATCAACAAACTAAGATAAAATTTAAAAGACACAAAGATATTACAAAAAAAAATGATTTTCCGATGTCGGTTAACTCATGTTTTACCTCAATGCCGTTTACCAAAATTAATTTTAATCTGAAAAGATTTATCGAATTTTGGAAAAATCAGTTGGCATGTCGGTAAGCGGTGCGGACCATGACAACATTGTCTGGTCAAAGAGTGCTGAACGAGATAATAATTCACAAAGCAGCTTAAATATCGACAAGTATAGGAGAGATTAGAAATTTAAAACCGTATCCTGCAACTGCTTCGTGCATTGCCAGGAATCTGAGTGCTCTCCCAAACTGGATATCCACCCGGTGTGGATTTCAAAGTCGATTTTGCAGCTACTGAAATCCCTTCACAGCAACAAGATCAAAAGCCTTTGGGTCCGGCTGGTCTTCCACATTGCACCAGTGAAGGTTTTTGTCTTTCTCTTGTGAAGTAGTGTGCGGTTGTTCAACCCATGCCAAGGCATCCGCACACCCGGTTGGTTTGTTCAACAAACACATTTTCTTCAATCACACCACGAAGAAATGTACACTGCACGTTCATCTTGTAGATTGTTGAACTTCAGACGTGCTGCAGGTGCGTACATTTTGATTTGAATCTATCCCGGGGACCCGATCAAAGCCTTGAACATTCACATTTTGAAATGATTTTCATTTTTGTCGAAGCTTTTCAATCTCTTTCAACAGACATTTCTGTTTCCCTTTACTTTTTCTCTCCATCAAAGGCAGCAATTTCTTCTGTTGCCTATTTTGTGCAAGGATGCTCCACTATCAACAATCTTACGACTATCGAAAGTTCCTCCTGGAATATCCTACACACTCACTCAAAAATTAGTTGGAGAGAGGGACCCAAGCCTTTGTGGACTTGGGTCGTCCTTGATCATCAAGAAAAGTGATTTCAATCACTTGATGATTAGGAAAAAGAACCTGTGGTGCTCCCCCTGACTGAATTACCTGTTTTTGTTTCCAAGCTGTTTGTCCTTTACCAGTATTTGTATTAATTGTTTTAGCATTTACTGGTTTTACAGTTTTAGGTTTTGCTTGAACAGGTTTTTCTTCTTTGACCTCTGATTTTAAGGCCTTTTCAATTACCTTTTGATTCTTTTGTTTTAACTTCTTTTCCCTTTCTTTCAAGACACGTGGGTCTTGTTTCGGGGAAAATGATCGTTTTTGGTAATTGGTTTCTTGGGGAGCACTTGTTTTTGCCTTCAACTTTTGCAGGTATGGGCAGTATCTTACAATATGCCCAATTGTGCCACACTCAAAACACATTCTCCGCTCCACAAACCTCGGAGAAACATGTTGATGATCAGACGGAGAACCAGACAATGAACTTTGTGATCTAGACGTGCTTGGACCTAAATCACCTCCGTTGGTGTGTTGGGTGTAGTTATTCTGATCATTTCGTTTTAAAATTCTAACTTGTTTTACAAAATCAATGTTAGATTTATCCTGAAATGTTTCAAGTTTATCTGAGCCCGTGGATCCAACAAAGTTCACTTTCGGTTCTCTTTTCTTAACAGGAGCTCTTTTGTTTTGCACCCATTGTTGTTGAACCTTAGGTGCTTGAACATTCTTGTTCTGAGCCTTCTTTCCCTGTACCTTACCTTTTCCGGAATTGACTTGTTGTTTTCGCTCAACTTGTAGTTTTTGGTTTCCGTATTGTTTTCTAACTTGTTCACACGGAATTGGATCACATTGAGTGACGGTAACTTTGCCCCTTTTGTTCCCCAAAAACTTATCAGTGCATCCTTCAAAAATTTGTTCAATTAAATCTTGATTTACATTTTTAATTGGAAAATCTTTGTTAGAGTAGATTTTGCTATCTCCTTTGAGCGTGTACAACAAGTTACTCCCTTCAAAACTTGATACAATCGACTCCATTTCTTTTGACATTTCAGTCTTACTCGGTTTCACTGGTGGATCACACAGGATGTGATTCTCGATTGGAATATCTGTTGTAACCGAGTTAGACTGTTGGTTCACAATTGTTTTGGTCAAAAATTACCGAAGCAATTTAGTGATCAAATTAGTAATGTGAGGTAGTGTGCTAAAAAGTTTAAGAAAAATATGCTTGTTGAATTATTTAACAAATCAGTATTCAGGATACGGCTCAGGATATTGAGCTGTATCTGCGATCAAACAGTAAGCAAATAATAAACAAAAAGTAAGGGAGACGACACGAGATGTACGAGGAAAGCCCTTGATCAATCTAGATCGCCGGCATAAAACCTCGGGAGCTGACAATCGCAGCTGCCTTGTTCTTCTTATTGCTTTAAACTTCAAGATACAGTGCAGGATATCAACCAGATCTCTAAGTGTTACAATGAATTCATGTGAGAGTACAATTTGCGAGAAAGCAAGTGTTGGTGTGTAGTGAGTGTGATTGCAGTGAAAATGTTGTGTCCTATTCGATCTGGTGTTCCTCCTATTTATAGTAACGAAATACAAACAAATATCCCTATAAATATGGGATGCTCCGAATATTCCATCACGAACGTTGTAGACCGAGTAATAAGGCTTCAACGTCTTTCTTTGAACGGTTTGGACCGAGTCTTCCGCAGAACAAGTCTTTGTGAACGTTGTTAGCTTCCAGCCCACGTACCTGCACGTAATTCGTTAGTGATCCTGAGGATACCATTCAGGATATTACCAGTACCCTGAATCCGCACCCCGGATATAAACAGATATTATTTAATCAAGATATAAGCCAAGATATTTCTCAGGATATGAGCTCAGAAATTAGCCCACAACAATTGTCCCCAAAAATGTTACCGTTTAGTATCCTCATTACTAACGGTTACATTTTTTACGCAAACCGAGGCAATTAAGAGATAAGACCTGTGATGTGACCGTTTGCAACTACCCAGCCTATATCTACTCATCATACCCTATATCTTCTCATCCTCATCTTCTTTTTTAATAATCATCGACAAGGAAAAAGGTACATTTTCTCTCTATCTTTCTTACTTTCCTTCATCTTTTCTCTCCGGCGAAAAATCCAACCGATCAAATGCCGCGCCAAACAAGATCCAGTTCAGGTGACTCGGCCCCTACATTCTACCAACAAAACCTTCTCCAAGAACCGGAGAAGGAAGCCTGTACCTTTGATAGTGCCCACTTGTCTGCTTTAAAATCCTCCGGTATCTTCCCGGAAGGAACCATATTTAGACCTTTTGACCGTGAAATCCGGTCAGATATGGTCTCCAACGAGTGGATTTGCTTTAGTGCTTTCCCTTTTACCCTAGGGCTTCGATTCCCCTTTCCGGCTTTCATCACCGAGTTCTTTAATATCACAAAAATCTCTTTTAGCCAAACAATGCCAATGCTCTGGCGTGTCTTAACTGTTCTTGACCAGATCAAGAGAAACCACATTCCTGAGCTTTCCATCCATGATCTCCCCCTGGCTTACAAGCTTAGATGTCACGGATCATGTAGATTTCTGTTTTATTCTACTTCCGGTGACCCATTGATACTTCGTGCCACCAAGAACGAGGATGGTTGGCAATCCAAGTTTTTCTTTGTAAAAAGGGACTCAATCCCTGGTGGGACGGAATATCCGTTACAGTGGTTGAGAAAGGGTAGGATTTAGGGTTTAAGAATGATCCTGTCGCTTATCCTGTTCCATATCCTGAACTAATTTATCTTCTTTGTTATGCAGCTGATTTCAGGAAGATTGCTCCTCCTCTTGCCAATTCTCAAGAAAGAATAGACGCCATTAGACTTCTCCCAGAAGCAGAAAGAAGTTTCAATCCTTCTCCACCAACTCCAAGTCCTCTTTCCAGTGCCAACATGTCTGGTAAGGATCCTGCAAGATATCCTGCACACATATGCTTCTTATCTGTTATTTATAGGAGGGATTTAGAATTTACTCCCTGTGTGCAGACTCCAGCAAAGTCCCAGTCTATCTAGACCTAGATGAACTTGACAGCTATCCAACTCCAGCCATAGTCAAGAAGGAGACTCCTGCTACCACCAGCTCCAAGCCACTCCCGGCTCCCAAGACCAATCCAAGAACCCGTGCTTCCGCAGCGAAAAAGAGAAAGGGTCTTGAGGTCAGTACTCCAGGCTCTGAAGGGTTCTCCTATGATGAGCTCAGCTTCTCCGACTCCTTAGAGCCAATGACATCCTTCCTCAACAAGGTAATATCCTGCCGCATATCCTTCATGCATATCCTGCACACATATCCTGCACGTATATCCTAACAGGATATCCTGGTAGGACGTCTTAGTCAGCATATATTCTAACCTCATACCTGTGATCAATGTGCAGGGCCTCCAGCATTTGCTCCACTTGTACAATGACGCTTGTGGTACTGTGGCACTTCATGAAGCCAGGATCAAGCAGCTCGAGAGCACCGTTGCTGACCAAGGCGCTATCGCCGAAGCAAAGAGCCGGCACTATGAAAGCTTGCTAAAGAAGGTCACCCAAGATGCTGAGGTCAAACTTGCCAGCGTTCAAATGGACCATGACCAGGCCTTGATCAGCTTTCGAGAGGGAATCAAGGCTTCTGCTATCGTCTCCCTGCTACAAGCACGCATCAAGATGGCCTATGAGGCCAAGGAGACGGGCCTTGTTTGTCCATCTTGGCCAGTTGAATCTTGGGTGGCTAAATTGAAGGAGCTCGGAGGCAAAGCTGTGCCCCTTCCTGCTGAAGCTGGCGAGTCTTCTAAGTCAGCAGAGGTGGTGGTCCAGGCTGGAGAGAAGAAGGATGTTGGAGCTGATGCTGAGATGGACGTTGGCAAGGATGCTGCGCAGGATGCTGGTCAGGATGCTGGTGCTGAGAAGCTTGAGAAGGTTGGAGGTGATGCCGCTGTGTGAGGGCATTTAGGTGGGCGATGACGGATATACGTGCCAAGGCCAGAGCCCACCTTTTTGAATTTGAATGTTGGTTTGTAGTCCCATAAACAATTTACTTTTCCGCACTTTACTTTTCCGTACCTGAACAATTTACATTTCCTGCATGCTTTTTGAACAATACAACAGTTGAAGGTGGATGGGTCTCGGTTTGAGATGAATCCTTCAACTGTTGGGTAAATATGGTTATGAACTACTAGTGCTCTTAGCGGATGGGCCTCGTTTTGAGGTGAAACTATGAGCACACCTTTTGGTATGTTAATAATATAACTACTTTCTTTTGACTTTATTGTTGTTGTCATTAACATACGAATTTTACTTGTGAAAATTGTTTGTTTTGAACATTTTTGGGTATATTATGGGAAAATATCCTGACAAGTATTCTAAGAGATATCCTGGTCAAGATATTGTCATACAACTTAGAAAACTTAAATCCTTTGAAAAAGGAGAGATCATACCAAAGACTTTTAGAGAATCAATTTCAATCTTCCACCTTAGGTATGTTCTCAGTGCACACTTACAAACTTGGATCCAACCTTTGAATAGTATAATGTATGTCCCCTGTGTATGACACAGAAATGTAAATGTATTCACACTTTGGTTTGAATAAATTTCAAACACTCCGAAGCAAAAATCTTGATATCCTGAAATGAATCATTAGCATACTGGGGATAAACCCTTAATATCCTGGGGATAAACCCTGATATCCTGGGGATAAACCCTGAGTTTCATGCGCTACAGGCGAGAGTGTATAAACTCCAAATCTTAGAAAGGTGAAAACCTTTAAACCTTAGAGAGTATGAAAATACCCTTTCGTGAGAGAGGGTGATCAATCCTCATATACCTTTAGAATCCAGGATATAGCCAACAGTAACGAAATTGTCAGCCACTTTTACATGAACTGGTCCCGCTACCTTGAACTATACCTAGATAACTTGCGCTCCAGGCGAGGTGTTTAAACCCAATTCGAAAGAAAGGTGAATACCTTTAAACCTGTGAAGGGATCAGTATCCCTTAAACGTGAGAGAGGGGGCCAATCCTCTAATCTTTCGACTTATCCTGAGTATATATCCTGGAGCTATATCCTGAAACATATCCTGCAAAACATTTCTAAACTAAGGTGGGTGTTAGCTTGGCTAACACCCCTCCGATGCTTAAGTCAGTATTGGGTTCAAGATAATAAACAAATATATTTTAAAGAGATAGAACACATACCATTCCGAGATAGAAAACAAATTCTACTCTTACTTGAAATAGAGCTTCAAATGTATTGCATTCCAGGATCTTGGTAGCATATCCCCTTCCACATTCCTGAGTCGATATGCTCATTTCCCTGCTTCTGACTCAACTTCATAAGGTCCTTCCCACTTCGGAGCTAGCTTGCCATCGGCAGGATTAGTGGTGTTTTGAAAAGCCTTTCTCAGCACCCAATCACCAACTCGAAATTTTCTAATCCTTATGTTCTTATTGTATGCTCTGGATATTCTTTGTTGATATGCTGCTATCCTTAGTCTTGCTGCATCTCTTCTTTCATCTATAGTATCTAAATCTTGACATAAGACTTCAGGATTCTGTTCAGGATCCTGTAGCATAGATCTTGCAGTAGGTATCGTCATTTCTGTTGGAATCATTGCCTCTGCTCCAAATACCAAGGAAAACGGGGTTTGGCCAGTTGCATTTTTCACCGTTGTCCTATCAGCCCACAAAACAAAAGGTAACTCTTCCGCCCATCTTCCTTTCTTAGCTCCAAGTCTCTTCTTTAAGTTATTGACTATTATCTTGTTCGAGGATTCGGCTTGTCCATTCGCTTGAGGATGTACCGGAGTAGATGTGATCATTTTAATTCCCCAACTTTTGCAAAAGTCAGTAGTCCTTTTGCTTATAAACTGGGACCCATTATCACAAATGATCTCAGCCGGTACTCCAAACCTAGTCAGGATATTCCTCTTAATGAAGGATACTACTTCTTGGTCCCTTACTTGAACGAATGCTTCAGCCTCGACCCATTTAGAGAAATAATCCGTCATTGCTAACATAAATATTTTTCCTCCCGGAGCCTTTGGTAACTTCCCTACTATATCCATCCCCCACTTCATGAATGGCCAAGGGGAAACTACAGGATATAGTGGTTCAGCTGGTTGATGTAGTATGTTACTATGCCTTTGACATGCATCACATCTTCGAGCATATTCTGCAGCATCTTTTCTCATTGTTGGCCAAAAGTATCCTGTCCTCAATACTTTCGAGAATAATGATCTGCCTCCAGTGTGATTACCACAGTCCCCTTCATGTATATCCTGAAGTACTTCTTTGGCTTCATGATCCTCCAAGCACCTTAAATATGGTCCTGCAAGAGATTTCTTATATAGGATATTATTTATAATAGTGAACCGTGATACCTTCATCCTAAATGCCTTAGGATTTTCATTTTCGGGGATGTGTCCATCTTTAAGATATTTCAGAATTGGAGTTGTCCAGGATTCAGGATCCTGTTCAGGATATTCCACTCCAGGATCCCGAATATCCGCTACTTCTTTATCCTGAGGATTCGTTGCAGGATATAAAACATGTATTATTGGTATTTGGGTCCCTTCCGGTATCCTAACTGATGATCCCAGATTTGCTAAAGCATCCGCTTCAGCATTATCCTCTCTTGGTACCTGTTCAAGTGTAAAAACATCGAAATATCCTGCTAATTTTTTGAGAATATCGAGGTATTCGATTAACTTCTCACCCTTAACTGCATAGGATCCATTAAAATGATTAGTAATTAACAAGGAGTCAACATATACTTGCAAATTCTTGATATTCATACTCTTAGCTAGTTCTAATCCTGCAATTAAAGCTTCATATTCTGCCTCATTATTGGTAGCAGGAAATTCACACCTAATAGCCTGGGGTAACATGTCCCCCTGTGGCGATTTTAGTAGTATTCCCAATCCTACTCCTCTTATATTAGATGCACCATCAGTATATAATGTCCAGGATCCTGAGGATTCTCCTAATTGCTGAACTTCTAGGTCTGCCTCGTCCTGGATGTCACTACTAAAATCAGCCACAAAGTCAGCTAAAGCCTGAGACTTTATGGCATTCCTAGGTTCATATACTAAATCATAGGCACTTAACTTTACCGACCACTTAGCCATCATGCCTGACATCTCTGGTTTTCTAAGCACATTCTTGACAGGATAATTAGTTTTAACATGAATCCTATGAGTCTCAAAATAATGTCTAAGTTTTGTTGATGCCATGACTAATGCTAGTATTAATTTCTCTAAGTGAGAATACCTAGTTTCAGCATCTAACAAACTTTTGCTAACATAATAAACAGGATATTGCTGACCTTCATGGTCCTTTACAAGGACGGCACTTACAGCGTTCCCCGATACCGCGAGGTATAGGGATAATGGTTCACCATTCTCAGGCTTCATTAGTAGAGGTGCGGTTGAAAGATATTGCTTTAATTCCCGTAGGGCCGCTTCGTGCCTCTCACCCCACTCGAATTTTTTGTTCTTCTTCAGGATATCATAAAAATCTTTGCATTTCTCCGAGGATCTTGAGATGAATCTGTTTAATGCTGCCACTCGCCCCGTTAATCGTTGAACATCTTTCATATTTGAGGGTGATTTAATATCCAAGATGGCTTTGATCTGCTCCGGGCTTGCTTCTATTCCTCTTTTGGTCACCATATATCCTAGAAATTTTCCTGCCCCCACTCCGAAATGGCACTTAGCAGGATTCAGCTTCATATTATATTGATCCAGGATATCAAACGCTCCTTTAATATCCTGGAGGTGATCCTGAGCTTTCTTTGACTTTACTACCATATCGTCAATGTATACTTCCATGGTGTCCCCCAGTTTGTCTTTGAACATCATGTTTACCAATCTTTGGTATGTTGCACCTGCATTTTTCAGACCAAAAGGCATAGCTGTGTAACAATAAATACCTATTGGCGTCATGAAGGCAGTATCCTCCTGGTCAGAAGGCTCCATTTGGATCTGTTGAAATCCTGAGGATGCATCCATGAAAGTCAGCATTTCATTCCCAGCAGTGGCATCTACCATCGCATCAATATGGGGAAGAGGAAATGGGTCTTTAGGACAAGCTTTATTCAAGTCTGTGTAATCCACACAGACTCTCCATTTTCCGTTCTTCTTCTGTACCACTACCACGTTTGCTAGCCACCTTGGGAATTTGACTTCTCTAATCATTTTGGACTTCAACAATCTTTCAACTTCTTCTTGAATAATTGTATTGCGTTCAGGAGCAAACTTCCTTCTCTTTTGTTGCACTGGCTTGAATGATTTATCAATTCCAAGCTTGTGAGTGATAATATCTTTGGATATGCCTGTCATATCCTCATGCTTCCATGCAAACGTCGACATCCTGCATTTTAAAAAGTTAATTAATTGTTCTTCAATATCCTGAGGGATATTGGTTCCCACGAGCACCGAAATATCGGGATTATCCTGGTCCAGGACAATTTTCTTCACATCCTGCTCCGGATCCTCCACAATATCCTGGGCCCGCGTCTTTAATTGCTATGCTGCACTAGGTTTGGTTGAGGATTTCATTGAGGATGAGTAGCATTCTTTCGCCTCCTGCTGATCGCTATCAACTTTAACAACTCCCCAAGGGGTAGGTATCTTGATGCATTGGTGATATGTTGATGGCACGGCCTTCATATCGTGAATCCATGGTCTTCCCAGTATAATGTTATAGCAGGATAGAGAGTCCATTACACAGAAACGTTGTATCGAGTTGAGTCCTTCGACGTACACCGGCAACTTTATCTCTCCCACTGTGTTTCTGGCCTCTCCACTGAACCCAACAAGCACGGTGGACTTCGAGGTGATATCCATTGGAGATACATTCATCCTTTTAAGTGTCTCTAGTTGGATTATGTTGACGGAGCTGCCATTATCAACCAATATCCTGCGTACAAAATGGTTAGCCACATATAACGTTATTACCAGAGCATCATGGTGAGGATCCTGGACAGTATCCCTGTCATCAGCATCAAATGTGATCACTTTGTCAGTTGTGAATGTAGTCATCCTGACAGGTTTGTCTCCCCTTTCGGCTTTAGCTTCTTTTGCATGTCTCTTTGCTGCCGAATACGAAGTCCCACAAATGTCGGATCCCCCCGAAATGAAGTTGATTATTTTGGCATCCGCGGGAGGTGAGGCTGCTCGCTCAGGATCCTTCTCAGTATCCTGACCCTTATTCTTCTTTCTTCCTAAGAGATCTTTCAAATATCCCTTGCTTAGAAGATAGCTTATCTCTTTCCTCAAAGCAATGCAGTCCTCGGTCATATGCCCGAAATCTTCGTGGAAAGCACACCACTTTGATTTGTCTTTCCAATCCGCTTTTTGTTGATTCTTTCGAGGCCATCTTGCCTTGTCCCCTAGACCCTGCATGGCATACATCAATTCAGGAATGTTAACAGAAAAGCAATATTCTGATAATTCAGGATACTCTTCAGGATCCTCATCTTCGACAGCATTCACTCTCTTATTCTCATTTCTGCCATATGGCTTAGGCCGATACGACTTGAATGAGGATTCTGACTTCCTGTTAGTTGACTCATAAGTGTTGGATGAGTTCATCCTTTCTTGCATCTTTCTGTCATCTTCCAACCGAATGTATCTTAGGGCCCTGTTCAGAGCTTCATCCAGGTTCCTGCATGGGTTCATTACAAGGTCTTGGTAAAATTGAGAATCTTTTTGCAACCCCATCTTGAAAGCTTGCACAGCTGTTGCAACATCAAGATGAGGAATGTCTAGTGATTCTCGGCTAAACTTGTTCACATAATCCCTAAGGGATTCCTGAGGTCCTTGTGTTATCCTGTAGAGATCACTTGTTAATTTTTCAAAGCTCCTACTACAAGAAAACTGACTATTAAATAAATTTACTAAATGAGCAAAAGATGTAATTGAATGTGGAGGAACATTCAAGAGCCACTTCAAAGCTGATCCTGTCAAGGTTGAACCAAAACCCTTGCACAAGCACGCTTCTTTGAGATCCGGAGGGATAGGGTTGATCTCCATCCTCTCCCTATACTGAGCAATATGCTCCTCAGGATCCGTCGTTCCGTCATAAAGCTTCATGTTGGGGGTTTGGAACCTCTTTGGAATCTCAGCATCACAGATAGGATATGCAAAGCGAGATATCTTATGGCTATCTTGAGACACTTCCGGGATTGGCTGGACCACCCCGGGTACACTTGATATCATGTCCTTCAATTTTTGAAGTTCCCTGGTAAGTGCTGACGTCACACCTGTATCCTGCAAGGATCCACTATTGTTAGTAGCATGAGTATTATTATTATTTAATATGTTACTCGTTGGAGGATTCTGCCCATATCCTGAGGCATATCCTGAGCTCCTTATGGTCGATATCCTGACCGAGGAGGGTATTTCAGGAGTATGATTCTGAGGAAGGCTGGGCACAATATTTCCCCTGTTATCCTCTGTATACACGGCTGAACTGAAGTTCAAAGCTCTGGGTTGTAATGGAGTGACAATATCCTCAGCGGATCTGCTCGAGCCAGACTTCAGGATTTGTATTTCCCTTAAAAGCATTTGGTTTGTTTCTTGCTGCTGCCTCATTTGTTCCTGCACACTTCCAAACAAGGTTAAAATTTCATCGTTAGATGCTAAAACAGGGGCAGACTCTTGAACAGTGCGAGTAGGGATAATATCCTGAGGTCGTGTAGAAGCTGGCATTCTTGGAGGAGGTGGTGGAAGCACCGAACCTGTAGTAGCAGAAGTCGTAGCAGACATAGTAGAGGAACTCATGTTTGATCGTGAGGCCATTGTGGACAATGTGGCAAAAAGTTTTGAAAATAAAAAACCGATTAGCGATTTAACAAAAATTTTTAGTAGAGATAGCACCACTTGCCCCACGGTGGGCGCCAAATTGTTTTGGTCAAAAATTACCGAAGCAATTTAGTGATCAAATTAGTAATGTGAGGTAGTGTGCTAAAAAGTTTAAGAAAAATATGCTTGTTGAATTATTTAACAAATCAGTATTCAGGATACGGCTCAGGATATTGAGCTGTATCTGCGATCAAACAGTGAGCAAATAATAAACAAAAAGTAAGGGAGACGACACGAGATGTACGAGGAAAGCCCTTGATCAATCTAGATCGCCGGCATAAAACCTCGGGAGCTGACAATCACAGCTGCCTTGTTCTTCTTATTGCTTTAAACTTCAAGATACAGTGCAGGATATCAACCAGATCTCTAAGTGTTACAATGAATTCGTGTGAGAGTACAATTTGCGAGAAAGCAAGTGTTGGTGTGTAGTGAGTGTGATTGCAGTGAAAATGTTGTGTCCTATTCGATCTGGTGTTCCTCCTATTTATAGTAACGAAATACAAACAAATATCCCTATAAATATGGGATGCTCCGAATATTCCATCACGAACGTTGTAGACCGAGTAATAAGGCTTCAACGTCTTTCTTTGAACGGTTTGGACCGAGTCTTCCGCAGAACAAGTCTTTGTGAACGTTGTTAGCTTCTAGCCCACGTACCTGCACGTAATTCGTTAGTGATCCTGAGGATACCATTCAGGATATTACCAGTACCCTGAATCCGCACCCCGGATATAAACAGATATTATTTAATCAAGATATAAGCCAAGATATTTCTCAGGATATGAGCTCAGAAATTAGCCCACAACAACAATTTCATCAGATTCATCATCCGAAGAATCAGTATCCTCAACAACGGGAGGACTCTGTTCCTTAACACACGATGAATCTGTCACACTTTTCTCAGATTCTGATTGACCGGAGGATGATGTACCAGTTGTGAACCCGAGGCCTGCTGCAAAGTCATCTAGACCGAGTGGCACAGTAGGTTCAAAACGGGGCATATCCTCATCATCAGGCAATTTGGAGTAATTGTGATTCATTGGGGGAGGACATGATTTGAATCCCATACACTTCTTATCCCCCTTTTTCTTTTGAACATCAATAATGTGATCCAATACATAGCGGGAATTGGAATAACTTTCCAATTTCTGCTTGATTGTTTCACATTCACATCGAGCGGTTGCCAACTCTACCATCTGCTTTTCAATTGTGTCTATAAGATCATTGTTAGCATGTTGTTTTCGCAAAACAGCTTTTTGTAATTCTGAAACATCATGTCTTAATGACGCAATTGTTGTTTTAAATTCCTTTTCATTTCTGGTTAAAAACACATTAGCTTCAGTTGCTTTAGCAAGATCTACAATCAATTGTTGATTGTGTTTGTGTGTGACTTCAAACTGACTTTCCTTTTCTGCATATTTAACATTTAAACTATCACACTTTTCACAGCTAACTACAGTGGGTTCATCGACACATACCTGACCTGATGAACTGTCGACATTAGCCATAAAGGCTGAATGGAGAGAAGACGAAGAGTAAGCAGCTTGATCCATCAAATTAGATCTTCTTTCAGTTCCTGCTGCAGCTTCTTCCAAAAGCTCATCAATATTTGCATCGATTGACGCACTTGATGTCTCATCCACATGATCATTTCCTGAAGTGGAGGATTCTTCATCTGAGCTTCCACTATAACCAGAACTGTCTTCATCTTCAGAAGATGCGACACCATTGGTGGAAGATTCTCCACCACTGGCGTGCTTTAAATCCTTTACGACTTCAGCAAAACATGCTGTTCCACCATTTCCTCCTTCTCCAAGCTGAAGCGACCAATCACAACCCTCATCTATTTGAACCACCAGCCCCCGGTTGGCATTTGATGACCCTGCTTGGCCTTGGTTGTTGACAGGTATCAACGTACGAACATTGTTCCCGTTCTGGTTCTGCTGGTTGCCTTGATTTCTGAACGGATTTTGATTTCCATGCTGAGCTGGTCTTGTGCATTCCCTTTTGAAATGACCCCGTTCGCCACAGTTAAAGCACTTGACAGCTTTCTTGTCGAACCCATACTTGGTGTCTTTCTTGTTTTCCAAGTTGGTTCTCCCCGTCCTTTCCATAAACTCCTTTGCTCTTCGAATTGCACTAGCAAGAGCCCATTTGATATCCATCATTTCAAACTCTTCTTTATCCACTTGCTGATAATCTTCATTGGTTAGATTGATATTCCCAATCTGACCTGCGATCAATCCACTATAAGCACTAACCAAGGTATTCAACATCTCCATATACTCCTTGGCTACTTCGACACTGACTTTGGAAAAGTTGGAAGTGTCTAATCTGACTGTGTTAGGATTGGAAGTGGCTTGAAAGTTTGAAGAGCTTCCATAAAACCCTTGCTGTTGCGGTTGTTGCTGCTGAGCGTTCGGTTGCACATCTGGTCTTGAATACATCATCGTGTATGCTGAAGAATCAAACTGATCTGTTGTGGAAGGTCTGGTGCTTGAGATGAAAGTTGTTTGAAGCTTCGCGTGTTGAGAAGCTGGTTTTTCTCCACTGATACCTCCTGCAATCCCAAAGTACATTTCTGGATTTTGAGGAGTTTGTGTTCTTTTTGCTTTAAGCTTTTCTTCTACATCCTTATTCTCCAATCTTTGAATTAATTCATAAACGGTGATTGTGTCTAGAACACCATTTTCTTTGAGAATTTCAAGATAACTGCTCCACTTTGCTGGTAAGCTATCAGCGAATCTCTTCACCAATTCTTGTGGAGTGGCAGTGACTTTAAAAGCAAACATCTCGCTCAACAAGTGATGGAACCTTGTAGATAACTCTGCCAAAGTCTCATTCTCCAAACACGTGAATCCTTCAAACTCTTTCTTCAGTAATTCTTGCTTGATCTTTCTAGATTGAGCATTTCCTTCACACCGTAACGTGAGCATATCCCACAAGCTTTTAGTAGTCGTGCAGTAAACAAACTGGTGGTAAATGTCTTTGTGAAGAGCTTGTGTGAGAATCATGAATGCTTTCTTTTCTAACTCAAACTTCTTCTTATCTTCTTCAGACAAAGTGCTGTATGTTTGTGGATTAGATCCTGCAACTTCCAACTCATTTTCAAAAGCTGTGAAGAAGCACATCCATAGATCTTGACCTTGTCCCTGAACATAAGTTCTCAGCCTTTCTTTCCACCATCCCCAATCATTGATGTGATTTAACTTTGGCGGTTTTGTGCTTGTACCAGTTTCATTGTCGTTCTGCATCATAGATTGAATGTTGTTGCTTTGATTTGTGACCAAAGCCCATTGATTTGCAGTTATCATTGCAGCTTGAGGTGGGGCAATAGCTCGCATCCATGCAGTTTTGTCGAAATCTGACGTAGATTGCGTAGATTGCATAGCTGATGATTGTGGAGTCGAAGTTATTTGAGTCCACGCGGTTGGATCCCACTGACCGTTTGTTCCCATTTTATGAAAATTAATATATTAAGTGAAAATTGATTTAAAAATTGAAAAATAAGTTTTCTCCTTTTAAAAAATTAATTTTCACAAACTATGTTAAAATCTCGAAGGATAACAACCAGTCGAAGGATCAAGAATCGAAAGACCTGAAAAGCACAACCTGTTAAACGTAAACAGACAAGGATCGAAAGATCAATACCTGTTCGAAAGATAGACACTTGTTCGAAGGATCAACAGTGTTCGAAAGATCACTGTTGAATTTCGAACAATGACTTCGAAAGATTCACCAAGACGAAGGATCCTTATCTTTCGAAATGTAACAGTAGCTCGAACAATATATCCTTCGAAAAGATTCCTTGGCTCGAAAGATAACTCACTGACTACGAAAGATGTTCGAAGGATGGGTATCTGTCGAACCTCCTTGATCGAAAGATGACCTTTCGACTTCGAAGGATATCTTTCGAAGAGTACTGACACAGCAGAAAAACAGGTGACAGGTTGGTGAAAAAGGTGACGGGTTGGTAAATCTTACGGCAGAAAGTATGGTTCAAACCATCATTTTCTGCAAAAACAGATTTTGTTTGATTATTTTAATCAGTTCACCCTTTCCAATACACCAACAACTTTCGAAAATAACCTAAACAAGATCAAAAGATGTAAACTTTGAAGAACACTTGAAGATATTATGAACACAAAGGGTTTTCCGGTAAAACTACAAACTTCCGAACAAGATTTAAACCCGATAAACAAAGTTTTTCAGAAAAATACAACTTTTCAAAACCCGAAAAACAGCAAGAACACCTCGGTTTTAACAAGGAGAAGAGCCAAAGCTCTGATACCACTTGTAGGTCCCTCTCGAGGATGAGATAAAACCTTATCCTTGTTATATCAAACACACTAGCGAGTGCGGAATCCAAGCTAGCATGCAACCGAGACTTTATACGAGAACAAGCACAAACACAACACACAACATTCAACGATTAACACCACTTGTATTAATGCGTATGAAAGGTTCGGTTACAAGTCCAATGTTCACAGATGTATTCTGTAAACTCTCAAAGTTCTCTCGTGTGTGTGCTCTCAACTCTCTTGCTTATGTCTCACTCTTCTAATCTATCGAACTGAACACAACACATGGGTATTTATACCCGACACAGATTGTCTGGTCGAAGGATCAGACAGAGTGATCGAAAGATCATCTGTCGACCAGAAAACCCATCGAAAGATCACATACACCACGAAGGATGATATCCTTCGTGGTCTATCCTTCGTGGTCTATCCTTCGTGGGATATCTTTCGAGCTCATCATCGAAGGATATAAAACAATCCTTCGATGACACATCCTTCGACCCACATATCTTACAACCAATGTGCTAACTGTTTGGTCAAGTCAAACCAGGAGGATGGTTGACTTGGTCAAACTTACATCAACCTTACATTAAAGACATCGTTTTGTATCATGACGAAATACAGACAAAGTACAGACACAAGTGCACCAACAATTCCTGTTGGGATTACCATGTGAGACAACAAAAACTTGCAATCTTTTTTTCTTAAAAATTCCTAATACTTAATTGTATTTATATAGACATTATATATGAATCTGAATATACTAATTTCGTTGCATTTATCTGGCATTTTAGAAAGAGAAGAAACCATCTCAAACCACCCTTCACATTCCTTGAGAAGAAATAGAATGCACTAACTTTTTGTGCATATTTGAAGGGCAAGTAAAGGCAAGGGGGTCTCTCCCAAGTGGTGATGATTTAAGTCCCAATGTGGGCAAATGGTGTAAATTTAGGTTGTCTTTCAAACAAAAATGAAGCCAAGGACTTCACATTGTTCCAAATTAAACAAAAGATTGAGATTAGTGAACAGCCAAAGGTTAACATAAATGATCAGAGAAATAATGCTAAACCAAAGGTTGAGAATGTATAACCTAAGGTTGGCAATCAAAATCGCAACATGTGAATCAAAAGTTTGATGAATCAAACGTTCAACAGAATGCGAAGCCTAAGGTTGAAAAGGCTAAGGGAAAACAAAATGTGAAGCCAAATTTTCAAAAAGAAAGAACAAGTCAAGTAAAGTTTAATTTCAAGAAAGAAAATGTTTCAGAAAAGGTTTAAGATTGACAAATCAATGGTTCTTTCACAAGAAAAGAAAGTTTTTAAAAAAACTAAAATGTTCTCCATTTGCAATGTTAATCTGATGTATTATACATGTGTCTTTTAAAGGTTGTAAGCAACCTTTCCTCTCCCAATCCTTTTCATGTGCAAAGCTATTGCAAGGAATTCGCCGTATTAATAAAGCAGGAATTGTAGCTCAAAGACATACCATTATCAAATGACTAATTAGATTGTTAATGGTAAGAAGTTTTTGTTTATTTTGTGCAGTACTTTGATTTACATAATCGAGTTGACCCCAGCTCGATAGTGTAGATTACTTAACAAGCTCAGGCTCGTTCTTGGAATAAAAGACTGGATCGAGATCGCGCCAAATTTTGAGTTTGGAGTTTCAAAATCTAGTCAAGGTTGACTTGCCAGTGTCTCAGCTCGACTCGATAACACCCTTAAGTTAACATAGTAGTGACTATTAGTTATTAACACTATGGGAACCCAAACTATATCGAAACCAACAAACATGCGTTTCTATGAAAAAAACAATGCTTGTAGAGAACAAAATTACATGTACAAAGGGTTTTAAACAAATTTTGTGACAATGAACTATGTTAACCAATCAAGGTATATGATACATAGGGTTTGAAAGCTTAAACGATCTGCTAGCCGTTGAAGTGCCTGTTAAATCGCTCCACTGGTCTCCAGAGTTTCCTAGAATTCGAAATCCCTCCTCCATTATCTCTTTCCTTTTATCCGACTTAAATGCACTTGCCGATTTTTCACGCTCGTGTTCACCTCTGTGGATTTTCAAAATAGTTATTATGTCAAAATTTTATTTCATTTCTGTATATATGTTATTGAGATTGGTATAATATATGTTTTTGAACATATAACTCTGCTTAAAAAGCTTTATAACTTGCCTTAAAACGAGTTTATCCCATTTCTGATATCCTGCATGCTTTAGATTTGAAACAGTAATGTTCCTTTTGTTTTCGTTTCGCCCTGTCAACAAGATGATCTTAAAACCAAGACTTAAAACCTCTTCATATAGCTTCAAACTGGGTTTGATCGCTGGTGCCACTCCTTCAAGAATCCATCTGTCGAATTGCGCGTTGTTGAAATTTTCCACCCTACATACATTCCACAAAAATTCATACAAGAATTCTCTTGAAATTCATAATTTATGATTTTTATCAGAAAAGATAAGAAGATTTTAAATTTATAACCAATTTATTAAAAAAAATATATATTTTTACAATCAGTCTATTTTAATTTCTTGATTGTGGCAAATCAAGATTGTTGTTCTTGATTGTGGAAAATCAAGATTTCAAATCTTGAATCAAAATCTTGATGGTGGCATAATATTATTTTCTGAATCATTAGACTATCTGTAGTGGAGCACTACATAGCGCCATTTCTCAATATAAAGCCCCATGGCGAACACCATTAAAGGGGGCGCTATGGGGGTGGAAAATCTTGGAGCCACGATAGACATAGCGGCGTGAACATTTGCACCATCTTTCCCCCCACTCACACACACACATATATATACATACATATGTATGTATAATTGAAGGGGTTATATAACCCCCTTACCACTACACCATCTTGTGATATAAAGCCCTCCTCTTACGCATTTCGCCACTTGTTGCATAACGCCCCCAAAGGAGCTTTATGACTACACATGGCCTTATAGAAAGTGTCACCAATTTGTTTTGAAACATAACTTGATGGTTCCAATTTAAGGTTTCTTGTATCAAACTCTTGAGGTGTCAAAACAATATTTCTTAAATTAATTAGCATCTTGATGGTGGCAGTTATATATTTTCCAAATGAAAGTGCCTATTATGTGAAAAATGAAACAGACAATCAAGAACTCAAGCATCAGAAAAACCATAACAAAGATTCATCCGAAAAATACCCGTAACCATGATCAGAGTAATACGGAAGATTCGAGATCAAGGTTTCATCGATGTCAAAAACCCAAGCATCCATTCCATCTGCTCCCAATTCCAGGCTCTTGGCATAAATTCCAGACTCATGTGAAACCTTTTCAAGATCCACATTATAAGACCGACCCAACATATAATCTTTCACATAATCCGCACATTCATCCGGAATCGTTTTCCATGGACCCAAATTGTTTGCTTCAACCGCAACCCTCCAACTCGTGCAATGCATCGCAATGTCATCGCTCATGTTCTTGAGCCGGGATTCAGAGAATTCAATGATCAAAGGTCTTGGAAGGAGGTCGGGATCGAGATGATCGATATCCATGCTTTCTTGAGCGAAAGCCATGGAGAAAAGACATAAGAACACAATGGATCCAAGAAAATCCATGTTTCTAAGACCAAAACGACGAAATCAAAGGATTATCGTTCCGATCTTTCCAAGAACTTGGAAAAATGGTTGAATGTGGCTCCTAAAACGCCATCGGCTGAGCAGTCCGAGCTCCGGTCTGGTTAGCCGGTTGGCGATGTAAGGAGATGGGATTGTGCAATGGAAATGAAGTTGAATTTATATAGTTTTGTGATGATAAGTTACGACCAGTGGTTTTCTTTGGTCATAATAATCGACAGACCTAAAATCTGTGCAATGAATATTGTATTCTAGGCTTCAATTCATAACTTTTTAAAATATTTGGTTGGAATCTTTTCAGGTACTTATTGTATGGTTTAATTATGTTGATATAACCCTACATGTTATTTTCTAAAAGAGTATTGGATTTTAATAATCATAACTATTCGTTGTTGGCCGCTAACAGTTCTAACTTAAAAAATAACCACTAGCAGTCCCAACTATAAACATATTGGCCTCCAATGGACCCTGACTAACAGAAACCTAACGCCATTAGTCTCCAGTCAGTCACTCACTGGAAAAACGTTTTTGGCTAGAAAACTCCATTTTAACCGGAAAACTCAATCTTTTCGTCTCAAACCTCTTTGTAATCTTATTACGGGCCTTTAAGAACCTTTTTCTAGTAAAAGCCCCGATTATTAAGGTCGCCGGAAAACTCCTTTTTTTTGCCGGAAAACATCTTTTTGGCCGGAAAACTCAATTTTTTGACCGGAAAACTCAACATTTTCGTCTCAAACCTCTTTGTAACCTTAAATCGGATCTGTATCTGACCATATTTTTCCGGCGACCGGAGACTAACATCGTTAGGATTCTGTCAGTCAGGGTCCATTGGAGGCCAATATGTTAATAGTTGGGACTGTCAGTGGTTATTTTTTAAGTTGAGACTGTTGACCGCCAACATCAAATAGTTAATATTATTAAAATCCAATATTCCTTTTCTAAAATATATAACCAATATAAAAATTGCTTTAGAAATTAAACGGGTAAACTAGTAATTTGGTAAACTAAAAAACATGTTGATAAAGGCCATCAATACAAGCTATCTTGGGGCGCTTCATGTTTGGTTATTGATAGGGTGAATATAAATTATGAAGAACTTGTTTATCTGGTCAAATCGAGTTCTTCTAGATGTTTTAAAATGAGTCAACTCGTCAAGTCATCAGCTGGCTCGAGTTGCAAAAGGTACGAGCTTAACTTGTAGCTCGAATCTCGATTGGAAGATTTTGGAGCGAGCCGGCTGTATCGAGTCGAGTTCGAGCCAGAGCTAAGGTTGGCTTGGCTCACTCGCTCGTTTAACAGGTCTAGTATAAATGAGCTTACAACACCCTCCTTTTTAAAATGGGTTAGACTTTAGCTACATCCATTAAGTCAAAAAGTTTTCAGTTACACCCTTTGCATTAACTTAAAGAATTAAATGCTGGCAAGTAGTTGAAATTCTATTAAAATAAAATTGAACAATGTGTAGGAAATTCGAACTCAAACTCAACTTGGTTGTTCAAGTATTGTCCACACATCCCCTTTGTGGTCTAGTAATAGGAGATTTGGGTTTTCTAGTAGAGACTCAAGTTCAATTCCCCCTTATTTCATATGGGATGGATATAGACAATGAAGGATTTGAACTAGGCCTTGTGTGAGGTTGTCAGTTCGATTTCTGAGCCCAACCGGGTTTTCGTCACACCGTGTGTTACGCCAGAGAGTTCTGCTCTTGTGGTGGCACAACGACTGTCAAGTGGCAGCCGGCGGTATGGTTTCCTAGATGAACGCCCAAAAAGCCAAAAGTGAAGCCAGCGTGAGAGCGGTTAAGACAACATAGTCTGGCCAGAGTGGGGCAATACGGGGCTCTCTGATTTGTGGAGTGTGGTAACCTTATATATGAAGTTCACCGTTCAAAAAAAAACTATTAAGCATGATGTTTGTGTTCACCAAGCTTAAGTATAAGGGCTTAGGGTATACTTTAACCATGCCACATCACCCATAGAAATGGTTTAATTTGCTAACTTCACATAACCCTATTTATTAGTGGTTTTGGTTTAAAAAAAAGAAAAAAAATATTTAATCTCTTAACATTCGGTTAACATATTAACAAGTGACTCATTTAACGCCCCTTAGCCCAAAGAGGGAATGGTGTGCAACATCGGTTAACATATCATGTCATCTTTAACGCCCTAGGTATTAGGGTACACCCCAAGGCTTAAGCGTGTGGACTCGGTAAGGGACTCGGCAAGGCCATGTGGCCTCGGAGACTCTCCAACACCTCCTTGAGATTTTGAATGTTGGAAAATAGCCGTTAGGCTAATTTTTTTAAATATTATTTAAAATCTTTTTAAACCAACCAATTAGCATATTATTTTCACACAATCTCCAACTCTTCTTTCTACCATATCTCTCAAACCTTTACACAAAAAAGAAGTTTGTTGTTTTTAACTCAAATGGCAAGACGTGCCAAGACAGGTTTGGACGGACGACTAAGAAATAGCCTTGGTCACGGCTTGGGCGAGTACATCCACTACGATTAGGTTTGACAGCTCCGCCTCATGGTCAAGTGTTATGCTTAGAGAATTTTGTGAACAAATAAAAGAAACCCATCGCAACAAACACGAACACATTTCCAAATGGAGGCCTGTGAACCGAAATGTTAGGATATTTGTCCAACTGTACGATGTCGATGGCATCAAGAATCGTGAAGACAGGTTAACCGAGGAGGGGGCAATGGATGAGCCGATTCCGATTCCAATTCCGACGACTCAGTTGTTAAGGATTAGTATTTTACAGTTATCTCGTTTATTTTTATTAAGTTTGGTTCGTTTTTTATGACCTTTAATATGTATAAAACTATAATAAGCAACATTTTTATGCTTAAGGTTGTTGTATTATTGGCTTTGTGAGTTTTTCGGAAAAAAAAATGGAATTTCCATTTCTAACTCTAAAGTTTCCACATTTGGCAATTTAATCTAAAGTTTCAATATTAGTAATTTAACCCTTTGATTAGTTTGATTTTTCACTTCTAATTCAAAAGTTTTCATCTTTTGTTTAACCCTTTGGTTTTTTTGCTTTTAACCCAAAGTTTTTTATCTTTTGCAATTTAAGCCCCAACATTTTTTTTACTTTCAATTTTGATCTCTTATGTTTTTCATATTTCGTAAATTAACGTTTCGTTCTAAATTTTCCGAGTTAACACGTTGCAACGTGCGTGTGGGTTCAACTACTTTTCCCGTTTGACAGGCCCATCGCATCTATTTTTTCCTGTTTGATAAATCTGTCGCAACGCACGGGTCAGAGATCGACTTAATTATTATTTTCTATGTTTTACACACATGCTCGCGGTTATGTAAGAAACACTTGCATTTCATCTAATATGATATATAACTAATGAATATCGTGGTAATGCTAGTTTTAATTATTAATGAAATGTTTATATTTAGTTTTTTTGTCTAAGAAAATTATTTAGTTATTAACCACACCCCTTGATAGGGAAGGAGGGGAAGTATGGAAAGGGTTGTTGACGTGGCGTTGAGTTGGTGAAGGAGGATGGTGGTGGAATGGGTGACAATACCAAATAGCCTAAAATTTTATTTTATTTTTTTTGAAAAGTGAGCTTCATTAAAACGAAACGTCAAAACCTCAAACCGAGGCGGCCACAGCTACAAACCTTACATAATTACAAATTTACACCAATTACCCCATCATATAATCGATTTTTTTGTATCTACTCTTGAACCACAAAAACTCCACCCTCTGTCATTCGAAAATGTCCATTTCTTTGACTGTCATCAAAAAGCATAATTGATATTAAATTCCATTTATGAACAGTTTTGGTTTTACCTAAGATTGTGGGGTATGGGGCGGGATTGGGGCGTGGGTTGGCTGAAAACGCCCAAGCCACCACCCCGGGTGGGCTTAGGTTTTGGCGTGGCCCCTTGGGCAGGAGTTTAAGACCGGGCGTTGGGCATGCCTAGCGGTCCTACGTGGCCGGCTCCTATTCGCTTGTTGGCTATGTCATAGCGGGCTACATTTAAATTTCAAATTATAACCGTTTGGCCAAGCCAAGCGGTTCACCCACCCAACAGTCCACATCGCTATATAACCTCCAACCCCACCGGCTGTCCACCGCTACCCCAACCCAAACACACTTGATCGAACCCGCTACCCACACACACTTGATCGATGGCCTCTTGGACACACGAGGAAGAGCTAGCTCTTGTCACGAGCGTCGTTGACGCAATGAAGGACCGCCAACCCGGTGAGACCCGTTACTGGCCGGAAGCTTTTGCTAGCTACCGGCATAACGTGGGAAACGACTGGCACAATTTAAACGCGTGCCAACACAAATGGCGCGAGCTACGACCGAAGCTCGATCGTTTTAAAGCCTACTACGACAGCGTCCCGGGCGGTGAGATAAGTCACGAAGACCGGGTGGCGGTGGCCAACATCGAGTTCCGGGGCAAGGAGCGGAAGTCGTTCGACAAGCTTGCCCTTTTTCGAAATCTACCTAACGCTCTAGGTTTTTTTTTTTGTAATCCTTTTTTTTGTAGAATTTTGTAATTTTTAGGAATTTAATAAAATTTTAGGCTTTTTTTTAAATGTTGTGTGTATTTTTTTAATTTTAGTTTTTTTTTATTTTTATTTTAATAAACCTGCCAAGCCACGCTGGCTAGCCACGCCCCGCCATACCCCACGGACACGTCACTCACCAGCGGGGGGCATCGAACTCCACGTGTCAACCCATGCCCCAAACCCCCGCCCAACCATACCCCACGGTCTAAAAACATGAACTTTTTTATTCATTTTAGAGACTCGAAAAAAAATGAAAGAGGCGCAAACAAATAAGAGAAAAGGCTACCGGTTCACTTGGAGTTCGAATATAGATGAGAACACGGTGGTCGGTTTCACAAAATAAGCGATTTGATGTCTCGACTCGCCAAATATCAAGTCACAAAGGGTTACGATGGCCTTGCCGCACCCATTCACTTAGGCTTCTAATCCGTTGAAGCTTCTATGCAGGTGACGGTGCACCTCATCGATCTCCCTTCATAGCTAGGTGGCTTCTTTCCCGACCATCGCTCTTACTTCACTATGTAACATAATGGTATCTTGGTGTGAACACATTAGGATCTCTAGTTTATATAAATGGGATTCGTGTAACCTATTCAATAACAATATATTTTATCATTGGGTAAATTACACTTTTCATCCTTTATGTTTGTAACGGGTTGCAATAGATAGCCTTTAACTTCAATATTTACACTCATAATCCTTTATTTGAAAAAACCATTACACTATATATCATTTAGCACTAACCAGGTTAAATTTATTAGTTTAGTTTGGTCATGTGCACTGCACATGAGGGCAATTTAGACATTTTACCTATTTACTTGAAAAAAACTTAATTTAAAAGGATTTAACAAAAAACTAAAGGCTCATTCTATACACACCCCCACTCCTTCCTGATTACACCCCTCTTGTGAGAGGAAAACTGTCGGTCCCACGCAGGCCCCACCTGTAAGTATGTGAGAGGAGGGGGGTGAAAAAAGTAAATAGGGGGTGTAGAAAGTAGCACCCAAAACTAAATTACCTTGTATGTCTAAAATCACCTGCAACTTTTCTACTCTCTCTCTAAAAAAGACACAGCCTTTACTCTCTCTCTCTCTCTCTCTCTCTCTCTCTCTCTCTCTCTCTCAATACACACTATGTTCTCTCTCTAAGGCCACCATCACTGGCACCACCTTAGATCAGAAACCTTCCCTCAGATCTAAAACCGTCATCTTAGATAATTTCATCTGTCGCAACACACGCACTCTCTTAAAACGAAGGGGTTGATGACGGTGGGAGAAGTTAACGACGACGTTAAGGTCCGTGGTGGTGGGAGAGGTTGACGAAGATGGTAAGAGCTCCGATTTGAAGGTGGCGATGGTGTGATGGTGGTGGTTTAAAGGTAAGATTGTTGAGAAAACTTGAATATGTAAGATCCCCAAAATTACCATGTGTCAGTGTAGAGTAACAATCTCTTAATGGTATTCAAGGTATTTAGCTACCAATATGCAAAATAAGTAGAAACTGTTAATCTACAACCATATTTTTTTTTTTTTTTGTGATAGCACAATAACTAATCTGGAACTGAAATTGGGGTCATGGTATAAATAAATAATTAAATGTCAGCTACTTTTGAAACTAATTTGGGAGATGATAATGATGAAGACGTCTGATTTGGTGGTGGTGACGGTGGAAGAAGGGAAAGAATGAAAAAGGTAAGAGTTTAGAAGTGGGTTTTTAAAATTGGGTTCTAGCTTCATTAATAAAGTTGGTAAAATGACTAAACTACCCTTAACTGATTACACTTAACTGACAATTTTAACCAGGTTAAGACCAAAGGATGAAAGGTGTAATGCATTTTCCAAATAAAAGATTATGACTGTAATTATTGAAGTTAAAGGCTATCCGCTGCAACCCGCTACAAACATAAAGGACGAAAAGTGTAATTTACCCTTTATCATTTATCGCTTGAAGTTTAATACTATACATTAAAAAAAGAATATAATTGACAGAATATGATGGATGTAAAAAAAACTAAAATGGAAGGGGTGTAAGTGTAAATTTGTAAAACATAACTAACACAGGTCCAGATTTACAAGCTATCGGGGCGTGTTTGGGTTGTAGATAGCGGTGAACATGAAGTTGCCAGAAAACATTGACTCCTTATCTGCATATCAGAATCACACACACATTGTCAGTTTCAAATTTTATAAACGAAACAAGTTCAACTGTAAGCAAATCCAGAAAAGGAACAACTTTAGAATGTGTTTTGAACCTGTTAATGACAAGCAAGTGCATTCTCGCCGTACATATCTTGAGAAAGCCTGTAAATTTGTTGAAAAACATGTCATGTCGCTTATAATTTATAAAGAGTAAACTGCCAAAATGGTCCCTGAGGTTTGGTTACTTTTGCCACATTAGTCCAAAACTCGGAACCTTTTTGAATCTGGGTCCCTGTGGTTTCAATTTTGTTGCCATTTTCATCCAAAATCAAAATCTGGTCAGGTTTTTCAGTTAACATCCAGCCTTTCAGTCTTTTTCCTCCTTTTTAATGAAGGGCAAAATGGTCTTTTAACGTTTTATTATAACAAATTAAGAAAATCTGACCATTTTGTCCTTCATTAAAAGGGAAGAAAAGGACAAAAAAGCTGGATGTTAACTGAAAAATCTAAACAGATTTTGCTTTTGGATGAAAATGGCAACAAAATTGAAACCACGGGGACCCAGATTCAAAAGGTTTGAGCTTTGGACTAAAGTGGCAAAAGTAACCTCAGGAACCATTTTGGCAGTTTACTATTTATAAATTGACAACTACAACAAGCAACTAAGAAGACCAAATTAGAGTATCGTTATATGTAAAGACACTACCTTAGTGACTACAACACCAAAAATCGCCACGTGATAGCATATATCTACCAAAGTTTATGCATAGTTTATTGGTATACACAAACATTTGACAAATGACAACCCACCGTTTAGGGTTGCAAACGAACCAAACTTTCGACGAACAGTTCATGAACCGTGCAGCAGAAAGTTCGTTTGTGTTCGTACGTTTATTAAACAAACGAACACGAACAAGAAATTTCGTTTGTTTAGCTAAATGAACGAACGTGAACAGAGGCCGCGTTCGTTCATTTATGTTCGTGAACGTTCCGTAACGTGTTCGTTTATGTTCAATAGTTCATTAGTGTTTTTAGTTTTTATATTTTATTTAAATGCTTCAAAATTTCGACAAATAAGTGTCAGTGTATTATATATTTTGTTTGTGAACGCTTGTTTGTGTTCGTTTGTCTCCATTTGTGTTCATGAACATTAGTTAGTGCTCATTTGTGTTCATCAACATTCGTTTTTGTTCGTTGCCTAAAATTAACAAACGAACACAAACATGTTCATTTCCTTAACAAACGAACACGAACATGTTCATTTCCTTAACAAATGAACATGAACATAAAATCTCGTTCGGTAAGTGTTCATGAACAGTTTGTGAACACGTATATTTCTTAACGAACGAACACAAACAAGGTCTTCTTCATGTCCGTTCATTTCGTTTGCAGCCCTACCGCCGTTCACTACATAACCAATTTTAAGTTGAACCTGCAAAAACCGCATAAATACACATACAAGTGCTTATCCGATTGTCTTTGTTTTCTACTTAAAATCGGTTTTGTAATGAACATGCCCATTACCACCACAATACGGGTGATATAGATATAACAAAAAGCGAAACAAGAACATATGACTTGAGGCGAAAAACTTGCCAGGACAGCTGGTAATGCAGCAGCATCATACGTCAGTGAACCATCACTTGAGAATACGTTCCTATACCATATGCCAAGCATAATTAAAAATGAGATTATGCACTCAAAATCATGGTTTAGCGAATGTCTTACTTCCATATTGTATTGTGTAACGCATCTGGTTTCGCTTCTGGAAGCATGGCAGTGTCATAAGCCACAATATTACCATAAAATATTTTTTCCAGTTCCCTCATCCATTTAGACAACAGCAAATTAACCTGCACTTTAATGGAAAGATCAAATCTTTACAAAAATATCTAATTTATGATATGGATAACGTCATAACATAACGGTAAAAAAAATATAGGGAAAATAACCAAAATGGTCAGTTTGACGAATGAGTTTGACAAAATAGCCTTGACTTTTTACTTTTACAAAAATATCAGTTGACCTTTCGTGTTTTTAGTTAAGAAATTGTTTCAACCAACCACATGCTTCCACATAGAGGTACAAACGAGCCGAGCTTGACTAGGCTCGAGCTCGAGCTCGTTTAACTTATAAAAGCTTGAGCCCGGCTCGATTCGTGCTTTGTTTCTAAAGCTCGAGCTTGGCTCGTAGGTAGTTTTTCAAGCTTGAGCTCGGCCCGGGCTCAGCTCGTTTATCATTTATTAATTATAATTATTATTGTATATATAATTAGTTGTCTTTTCATAATTTTATAAATAGTAATTATTATTATCATTATTTAAATATATACTTAATATATTAACAAAAAAATTATATAAACAGTAGGCTCGTTTAGGCTCGCGAACTGGATCGAGCTCGACAAGCGAAGCTCTGGCTCGGGCTCGTTTACTAAACGAGCTTGTTTTTAGGCTCAGGCTCGGGCTCGAGCTCATTTAAGCTCGGCTTGTATCGAGCTTTTTATAGAGCCGATCGTTTGCACCCCAATTCCACATGGCACACATTGCTGCACCGGCACAGAGGATTTTCTACTCTTAAGTGGATTATTATAATTATGACTAACCCCTGCTTTTGAAACCCCAATCTCCAAATCATGATTGTATATCTCATAAACATATTGTCCCAATTCAACACCTCCTTTTCCTTCCATTTTCAAACGACGCAAACAAAGCCACATGTGCACAACGAGCATAGAGAATGTCGTTCTAAAGGTCTTCTCCAACCTAAAAACTGCATTGATTACACAATACTAATCCAACTTACTTAATCAAATCCGAGGCAAAAGACTGTGAATTATTAACATAAGTATAAAAAAACGAACCGTCATAAACCATAGGGTTATCAACTTGAGAAACAACGCGACGGTAAATAACATTCGCTGCTCGAATAGACATACTCTGCTTACTATAAAAGAGCATCAATCTGAGGATAAACAAGCGAATACCCTTGTAATTAGGCTCGTTAATCCTATGAGGCGATCCAGGTGGCAGGGCTAATGAAACCGCCTTACTACGAAACATCTTATTCAAATTTACCTACAGAAACCACTGTTAAGCAAGTTGACAGCATCAAACCATACCTATAATCAAACCTTGTGCATACTATAAAAATTTTTAAAAAAAAATAATCTACACAAATATAGGTAGGGATGAACAATAACCGACCCGTTAACCGAAACCGAACCGAAATTAACAGAAGATCGGTTATCGTTTTTTTTGTACCCTCGGTTAACCGCTATGTAGCACTGGAACGGGTACGGGATTGGGGTACGGGGACGAGGAACGGCAAAACTCAAAATTCCAAGATACGGGTACGGCAATAAAAAATATAAAAAAATAAAGATACATTAAACAAATTCCAAAAATACTACATCTTCCAAAGGTAATTAATTATCAATAATCAAATCATTTTCAAATTCCGGTTCATCTAGTGAGAGATCGGCAATCGATAGAGAATTAGAGATGATGAGACTTGAGAGTTTAGAGATTATAGAAGCCGAATATGATAGGTCTATTTATTTAATGGCCGGTTGTGGAATTTGAAAGGGTAAAAACCCTAAAAATAAATGGAAACGGGCTGGATACTTCTACCAGATACGTCCCCGACATTGGAAACGTTTAGGAAACGTCCCCGACGAGTACCATTCATATTTTGATATATTTCTAGCTTTTATACCTCAATTTCATGTATTTTATGTTTTATACTGTTAGGATCGGACGGTATCACACGAACACAATCAACTCACGCACGCTGAATCACAAGAACAACACAAAGATTTATAGTGGTTCGGTCCGGCTCTGACCTACGTCCACTCTCGGTAACTAGGAATTATTATTTCTTTTTGTGTGTTACAAGTTTTTACAAATACAGAGACAGGGGCGGACCTACCATATACCCGGGGGCAACGCCCGCTACGGCTTGGCTCGGAAAAATTTGGAAAAATTAGTGTAAATTTTGGAAAAATTTGAGGTTTTTTCGATTTCGTTACGGCTTATTTATAAAACGTTACGGCTTGGCGGATTTTCTAGATCCGCCACTGTACAGAGATATCTCTTATATAGAGATTGGATACAAAGAGAAAGCTTGTGTACGCATTTAAGTCTGAACTTGCCCATCCATAAGCTTTAAATGCTCTCATTGCATTGAATGCTCCCGTTGCATGCTCTCATTGCATTGAATGCTCCCGTTGAAGTGGATTAGCTTTAAATGCTCATTGCATTGAAGTGGATTCACACTTAACAATCTCCCACTTGAAGCCACGGAACAATCTTCACATGTGCTTCAACTGTGCATCTGTATTTCTGTAAATAAGACTCCCTTGATCTTAGCTCATTCCTAGTTACCATGGTCTCCTCAACATTATTCCTGGAGACCAGCTGAAGCCACGCATAGCTTCAGCTTATCCAACGTTACACATTTGGTGAACATGTCCGCTGGATTCTTAGCACCTGAGATATTCTTCAAGTTGATTGTGCCATCAGCAACCAATCCTCTCACAAAGTGATACCTTATCCCGATGTGCTTCGTCTTCTTGTGATACACAGGATTCTTAGCAAGTTTCACTGCACTTTCATTATCACAGTGCAGCAGGTACTCAGTTTGCTTCTTCCCTAACTCTTCCAGAAAGGCTTTCAACCATACTAGTTCTTTACTAGCTTCAGCTATAGCCATGTATTCTGCTTCTGTTGTGGACAAAGCCACACTTTTCTGGAGCCTGGACATCCAACTAACTGCAGTTCCTCCCACTGTGAAAACAAAACATGTGGTGCTTTTAAATGTTTCTTTGCAGCCACCCAGGTCAGCATCTGTATAACCTTTGAGAACTGAATCCTTTCCTTTGAAACATAGGCCCGTCTTTGAAGTTCCTTTCAAATAACGAAGCACCCACTTTACTGCTTCCCAATGTTCTCTTCCCGGGTTTGACATAAAGCGACTGACAACTCCGACTGCGTGTGCTATGTCAGGTCTTGTGCACACCATAGCGTACATCAAACTAACCACTGCAGATGCATACGGGACTCTAGCCATGTCATCTTTTTCTTCTTCTGTTCTGGGACACTGATCTTTAGTAAGCTTGAGGTGACTCCCCAAGGGTGTGTTTCTTGGCTTGGTCTTCTCATTGTTAATACCGAATTTCTCTAACACTTTCCCGATGTACTTTTCCTGGGATAGTGTCAGAGAGCCATCTTTCTTGCTCCTGGTGATACTCATCCCGAGTATCTGTCTAGCTGCACCCAAATCCTTCATCTCGAATTCTTTGGACATTTGCTTCTTTAACTTGTTGATCTCATTCATGTCTGATCCTGCAATCAACATATCATCTACATACAGAAGTAAAATGATATACGAATTCTTGAATTTCTTCAGATAACAACAGTAATCGGCTTCACATCTCTTGTAACCGGTTCTCACCATGAATTCATCAAACTTCAAGTACCACTGCCTTGGCGCTTGTTTCAGACCATACAGACTCTTCTTCAGCTTGCAAACCCAATTCTCTTTTCCAACAACCTGAAACCCCTCAGGTTGTGCCATATAAATGTCTTCATCAAGGTCACCATGTAGAAACGCTGTCTTTACATCTAGCTGCTCTAGATGTAAATTTTCTGCTGCTACAATGCTTAGAACTAATCTGATGGTCGTCATCTTCACCACTGGAGAGAAGATTTCATCATAATCAACCCCCTTTTTCTGTTGAAAACCCTTGACCACTAAACGGGCTTTATACCGTTTAGACCCATCTTGTTCATCCTTGACCCTGAAAACCCATTTATTATGAAGAGCTTTCTTGTCATGCGGAAGCTTAACAAGAACCCAAGTCTTGTTCTTCTCTAGTGAACTCATTTCATCCTTCATAGCTTGCTCCCACTGGAACGAGTCCTTCAACTTGACAGCTTCAGAATAACTTTCTGGTTCACCATTTTCTGTCAAGAGAATGTAGTTGACAGAAGGGCCGGTATGACAGGGACTGTACCTGTTTGGTGGTCTAGTAACTCTGGTTGATCTTCTTACCGAAGGTTGTTGTGGTGACTGTTCGTCTTCAGACCCTGAACTCCCACTGTCAGAAACTTCCACTGTTTCTTCATCTTCACCATCTTCAGTTTCTGGTTCTGTGTTATCATCAGAATCTGCCACTGGTTCTGCAGCAGAATCGTTCTTCTGATTAACACTAAACTCAATTGTTTTCTTCTGAACCTCTGACTTTTCCACCTTTCTGTCTTTGTACAGTTCTGCTTCATTGAACTCTGCATGCTTGCTTCGGACTACCTTTCTGTTTTCAAAATCCCAAAGCCTATAACCCATCTTATCACCTCTATATCCAATGAAGATGTACTTCTTTGCTTTAGCATCTAACTTGTCACCTTCAGGATTAATATCATAAGTACTACACCCGAAGATTCTCAGGTGATCGTACTCAACTGCTTTACCCTTCCATTCTTCTTGAGGAATCTTGAAACCCAACGGTACTGAAGGCCCACGATTGATAAGATAGGCTGCTGTATTAATTGCATCAGCCCAGAACATCTTTGGGAGCCCTGCATTCAACCTCATACTTCTGGCTCTTTCACATAATGTTCTGTTCATCCTCTCTGCAACCCCATTCTGTTGCGGAGTTCCTGGAACTGTATTTATCATCTTGATCCCTCTATCAGCACAATAATCTGTAAACTCCTTGCTGATGTATTCACCACCGTTGTCAGACTTCAAACACTTCACCTTCAAATCAGTTTCAAGTTCAACAGCAGATTTCCATTTCTTAAAAGTATCGAAAACTTCAGATTTATGTTTAAGAAAGTAAACCCATACCTTGCGTGTTGAATCATCAATGAAGGTTACAAAGTAGCGAGCTCCACCGAGTGAAGTTACTGATGTCGGTCCATACACATCTGAATGAATTAGCTCCAACTTCTGAGCTTTTGGTGCTCTCCCTTTCTTCAGAAAAGTAACCTTCTTTTTCTTCCCGAGAATGCACGGTTCACAGAATTCAGATTCGACATGCTTCAATTCTGGAAGCTTTCCCCTGGTAACAAGCATCTTCATCCCTTTTTTACTCATGTGAGTCTTTGATGCCATAACTTTGACTTACTCGGCTCACTAGATACTGCATTCACTCCGTCAGTTGGTACTTCAACCATGTATAAAGTACCTTGCTTCTTTCCTCTTGCAACAACCATACTTCCTTTGACAACTTTCCATTGTCCTTTACCGAAGTAAACATCATATCCTTGATCATCAAGCTGACCGATGGATATTAGCATCCTCTTCAAACCCGGAATAACCCGAACTTCTTTCAGGATCCAGATTGTTCCCAGTGATGTCTTCAACTCTATGTCTCCAATCCCTGTAATGTCTAGACTATGATTATTAGCCAAACGAACTTTACCAAAGTTACCTGTTCGTAGATTCTTCATCTTCTTCGTGCTAGACGTAGCATGAAATGATGCTCCTGAATCCATAATCCAGTCTTCAACAGTATTTTCGACACAGCAGATAAGAGCATCTTCTGAGTCTGAGGCTGTGGTAGCATTCACCTCCTTTTTGTCTCTAGGAGGTTTAGTACACTGACTTCTAAAGTGCCCATGCTCATCACATTTCCAGCACTGTATGTCTTTTCTTGGCTTTGCAGGTCTCGACTTGCTTCTTCGTTTAGACGTCGACCTTCCCTTGTTTCCTCCTCTGTTATTACTTCTCCCTCTTCTTTCAGTACTGAGCAACGAGCTTGTTTCTCCAGAGTTCCTCCTTCTGGAATCCTCATTCAGTATTAAATCCCGAACCTTACTGAATGTGAGTGTCTCAATCGATCCAGTGACTACTGTGATCGTTCCTGACCAGCTGTCAGGTAATGAGGACAATAATAAACAAGCCTGTAATTCATCATCTATCTTAAAATTCACTGAAGACAAACGTGTCAAATGAGATTTAAATAGATTAATATGCTCAGTGACAGAACTTCCCTCTTTCATTCGAGTGTTGACTAACTCCCGAATTAAGAACACCTTATTTGCAGGAGACGGCTTCTCGTACATGTCGGTCAAGGCTTCCATAATTCCACGCGCCGTGGTTTGTTCCGTAATGTTATACCTAACATTCATGGATAACGTAAGCCGTATCGTTGACATCGCCTTCTTGTCAATCGTTGCCCAATTACTCGGTAATGGAGTAGGAGGAGGTTCTAGAGCAGCATCCAACTCTTTCTGTATCAGCAAATCTTTAATTTGCATCTTCCACCATCCAAAATTCTTCCCATCAAATACACTTACCCTGACTTTTTCTTCTTCAGTCATCATCTTGACTATATCGTTTTTTTTTTTTCTTAAAAAAAAACGTATGACCCAAAAAAAATTTAGTTCTTTGAAAAATAAAAGTTTGGCTAGTACTGCCAAAGGATTAAATAAAAAGAACTAAACTCAATTTTGTTTAAAGTTGAGGGGTCCTTTATGCAAAAATTGAAACTTCAATTTTCAACATAAATCTTTCTTTCTTTTCACTTTAAAAAAAAACGTATCACCCACTTGGCCACTTTAGAAAAGAATCTGCTTTTTCACTTTCACTTTCACAAACAACAAATTGCAAAAAATTCTTCCTTTTCTTATTTGGCTACGTGATGGACGACGAAGAAAAACAGACGGTGACTACACGGCGGAACCCAAGCTTTGATCTCCGACGGTGACGAGCTGTGTGGGTGGCGGCGGTTCTGGCGGCGGTCTCTGATCGGAACCCGACGCCTTCGGAATCAACGGCTGAGATTCACCTGAGTGACGACGGTTCTGATCGGAACTCTCGTACAGGCCAGTATCTTCTCTTTCATGTACACCTCCTTCTCTGTTCGTGTGAGTCGATCAAGAGCCCTGAGCTCTGATACCAGTTGTTAGGATCGGACGGTATCACACGAACACAATCAACTCACGCACGCTGAATCACAAGAACAACACAAAGATTTATAGTGGTTCGGTCCGGCTCTGACCTACGTCCACTCTCGGTAACTAGGAATTATTATTTCTTTTTGTGTGTTACAAGTTTTTACAAATACAGAGATATCTCTTATATAGAGATTGGATACAAAGAGAAAGCTTGTGTACGCATTTAAGTCTGAACTTGCCCATCCATAAGCTTTAAATGCTCTCATTGCATTGAATGCTCCCGTTGCATGCTCTCATTGCATTGAATGCTCCCGTTGAAGTGGATTAGCTTTAAATGCTCATTGCATTGAAGTGGATTCACACTTAACAATCTCCCACTTTAAATGCTCAATTTCATGTATTTTATGTTTTATACCTCCATTTCATATATTTATACATTCAATTCATGTATTTATACGGTTATACCTCAATTTTATATATTTATACCTCTATTATTATATGTATCTGTAAGTAAAAAATTTTAGCCCGGTTCGGGTTACTAACCGAACCGGACCGAAAACCGACAAATTAACAGAATAAACCAAATCGATTAACAGAAAACCGACAAATTAACCGAATAAACCGAATCGATTAACCGAAAACCAAATGGTTAACAAAATAGATTAACCGATGACTTCACATTTCGATTACGGTTACCGCAATTAACCGAACCGAACCATGCACACAATTTAGGAACAAAATGTAATCTTTATTCTTACCAGTTGCTCCAAACCATGACCCTGCATATACATATAAAAAAAATGGTTAATTTTAAGTTCAAAAGGGAAAAAGATTGACTGTAAATTACTAATTTTTAATTTTACCTCTGATATATCTGCATAACTCTTCCCCATAGAATCAACAACTTTTGGCAGTTCAACAGAGGAAACCCTAGAAACACTTCTGCAAGAAAACCATAAATTGTTCTGCACCCAGTATATATTAACTAGAGTTCTGCTCCATTTAAGCACCATTGCAAATCAAAATAATCTACAAGGATATTAGAATGTTTAATATTTGAAAGTGATTTGGGAAATTAGTGATTGTTTTAGGGCATGTTTGGCTAAGCTTATTAGAGTTAAAAAGGACTTTTGGGAAAAGGACTTTTGGGAAAAGGACTTTTTGAAAAGGAGTTTTTAAAAAAAGTGTTTGGATTAGCTTATTGGTGTAAAATGACTAAAATGGGCATTCTTTTAAATATAAGGGGGTAAAGAAGGGGTAATTTAGTAAATTCATTTTTGAAAAGTCACTTTTGGATCCAAAAGTCATGAAATCTTGGCTTTTCAAAATCTGATTTTCCTTCTTTGCAAAAAACTATTTCCAAAAGTCCTTTTAGTCTATCCAAACACAAAAACAACTTATTGGCTTCTTGATAAGTCAATAAGCCAATAAGTTGTTTTGAGAAGCCCATCCAAACATGCCCTTAGTGTGAGAAGCAGTAATTAATGGTTTATGATCACACATACACACATTATGAATTGAAAAATTTAGGGTTTTTTGGTTACTTACCGGTTAGTACTTCCTCCTTGTGAATGATGTCGATTGTTCAGATTCAACTACAGTTTTTTTTTTTTTTTTCGATTGTAATCAAGAAGAGGATGAGAAGGAGAAAAGTTGATTGATTTTACAGCCAAAACTGAACGGAATTGAATTAAACAAGATTAAAAGGCATTATAAAACCCTTATTTGTCTATTAAAAGGCTTCTAAAACCCTTTTTTTTTTTTTTTTTTTTTTTTTTTTTTTTTTTTTAGCCAACAGGTTTGACTCTAATCAGGGGTGGTAGTGTGTCTTAGGATGAGCATTTGGTATCAAATATCGATCTTAATCCCGTCCTGTATCAATCCTGATCCCGAAAATACCATACCGAATTTTTTCGGTATCGGAAACGGTATCCACTTTTTGTCATTTACTGTATTGGTATTTTCGGGATCGGTATCGGTTCGGTACGGTACCGGTAAAATACCAACTTTTACCTTCAAATACCGCTACCGTACCGATAACGTACCGTACCGACATATTTCGGTATCGATATCGGTACCCAGTTTTAGCGAAATTGGGTATCAGGACGGGATCGGTATTTGCTCGTCCCTAGTGTGTCTTACCTAGTCACCCTCATGTTAGAATTAATCGGGTAAGAAGGTAGACCGATCCTTTATAATTATAAACTTTGAAAGAAAAAAAAAATTTATACTTCTAACCGAAACATTGGGGGCGGGTGCACCCCCCGGGTATCAACTATCCTTCGCCCCTGGACCGTTCCTATAACAACCCTCCTAAAATTTTTGGCACCCCTAATATAATTAGAATGTCCCTATATGTCCTAAAATACACCCCGTATGCGAAAACGGGCCCCGAATACCTTTAACTTAATAAAATAAAAATAAAAAAAAATTGAGGGCCGTCGCGGGGCGCGTAGCCTACGGCTACCTCTTACGCGGTGCGTGACAGCCCAAAGTCAGGGCGACACCCTAACGAGCCACGTGTCAACATCGTGTCAGGTCTACAGTTAGCGAATCAGCAAGCCTACGCCCTATCACCCTAGGTCGCGGGCCGCGTAAGTCCTAGCTTACTCTTACGCGGGCCGCAAGGGACTTGAATTCAGGCCCTATATGAAGAGGGCATTGGCAGTTCATTCAAACTCACTCACAATCAACTTTCTCTCTTGAAATTCTATAATATAGGCATAATTCTCGGGTATAATACCCCCTAAATAACGAAGTTCTGCTCCGTTGTAAGTATCATAACCCCGGTTACGTATTAGATACGCTGCCTGATTGATTCAGGGTTCCGTAACGACTGTCGTGGTTCTGCCCGACGTAGTCGTTGGAATGCCGTCTCGGGGAGGGTATCATTAATATAAATAATGGGTTATTATACTAACACGTGTGCCTTTGTGTAATTTATAGATAATCACCAGGAAACCCTTAAAGAAAACCTAAGACAGCAATGTGAGTAATCTCCTTTTTGTAAACTGTTTTTACAAAACCTTAAATATATTACAGTGTGATTAAGCAGTGATTGAGTCTTTGTAATTCTTCAATTACTGCCGGTATGTTGGGGTTTTGTATACAAAATGTGGAAAACGTTACCATTGGACAAAGAGTTAGCCAATGGGTAATATGACCCACCAGTCAGGATTGACAGTACTGAATGAATAATTGTGTAGATGTAAACATTGTAATCGCTCTCAATACTGTGAAAATTGATAAAACTCTTCTTGATTAAACTGGGATTCACTCACCAGTATTTCCCACTAACAAAATGTTTTTAAACGCGTTTCAGGTAACAAAATGTGAAAGCCAACATAGAAGCCAGTTGGACAGCACTGAAGGCTTGGAGAAAGTGGCTATAAAAGTTACCTAAATAAAAGAAGATGTTTTATTCAATAAAATGGAGATTATCTCTATAAATCAGTTGTAATGAAAACTTAGCTTTTATCCCAATATGTTTAATATCAGTTGTAATGAAAACTTAGCTTTTATCCCAATATGTTTAATATTTCCTAACTACGGTCCTGATGAAATTTCCGCTGCCAAATAATGATAAACATCGATACCACCAAAACTGGGTCTCGCGGCCGCCCGTTCCCGGGACAGATAGGGGGCGGGGGTTGCGACAGTTCCCTCCCCTCCGAATTGTGGCATCAAGTAGGTTGGTGGAGTTGTAGTACTCGGGTTCGGTTCGGTTCGGTTCGGTTAGGTCCGGTTATGAACCAATAATCACTCCTATTTGTAACATCAACATGTGTTTCATTGTTGTAATATGGTGATCCGCCAAGATCGATATTAAATGATTATGTGATATAATTTTAAAATTATTTTTTTTTTTGAACGGCAATTTTTTTTTTTAAATTAATTAACTTCAACTTCAATAAGAAAAGTCACTCTATTTCTTTTCCCAGCCTTAATAAGCTGGAGTTTGCTGGATTGGATTTGGTTCGATGGTTTGGGCTTGTCCCACCAAAGTACCAAAGGTGTGAGTTTTATAAATGTACAGTTATGCGTAGTATTTAGGTGTAAAATAAGGAGGCCATGTTCAAAGGGTGACAGGTCCAAGATGATACGAACTTGAAAATTTACATGAACCCCGACACGGCATAAATATTCACAAGAACGCAACCCGTTTAACCCAAATTTGTTTTATTTTATTTTACCGCATATTTATACTCTAAATTTACATTTTTACAAAAACAAATGTATATAAAACATTTACATTTTACTTATAATAATATCGTACATAGGTTTCTCTTTTAAGTTTTATAAGTTTTATCATAAAAAGACAAACCAATCTTAATTATGACATAAAACACATATTAAGAAGAAAAAAATAGGTTAAACGGGCTCACGAGTTCCAACCTAAAGCTGTTGCGAAACAAAATTACTTACCTTCGAGCTTAAAGCAGTCGAAACTAGGGTTGCTCTCGACAATCTAGGTTGTCGTCTGCTTTAATTAAATCCGAAAATTCAATAGCTTCATTATTTTTTCTAAATATATGGATAGGTTGAATCATCAAAATGATGATCCTCTTCCACAAAGTCTTTGTCACGGATATTGAACTCTCGTTCAGTTTCCTTTGATGCTTACATCCCGTAGTCGGTTGAGCAATTGAAATCTCGGAAACAAATGGTGTGGACGTGTGGTTGCAAAAGCAGTAAAATAGTTCAAAACATATGTAAACAGATAATTCTAAGTTGGAGATTATCTAGAGTTTAAATGGCTTAAAAATAATTCAAGAGAGTTTAAGATAAGTGTAGTTTGGTATATTTAATTAGTTTGAATTATCTGTTTATTAGATAGGTTTATTTAGTTGGTTTATTTTAATATTAAAAATAGTGTTTGAGTTGGGTTAGGATTAGAACGAGGTTAGTATAAATAGATTGTTAGGTCTATTGTAATTGGTGTGTTTTTTGTTTGATAATAAAAAGAGTCGAACAAGTTGTTCAATCTGGTTTTTGTGTGTGTTTTATCAAAGACATGATTTTCTAACAAAATAAAGATAAAATAGGAAATTCAAATAAAAAAAAAGATGTATGTTGATCTTCTTCCAAAGAAATGTGATCTTCCACCAATTCAATTGGGTCTTCCACTAGTCCACTTAGATTTAGATGTTCCTGCATCAGTAACGGTATTCATTTTTGTGGTTTTCTGTTTCGACACGAAGCGGTTTCGATATTCTTTTACCGAACCGATATCGTCCAACAACATCGCTATCAGCATTGGTATTCATTTTTCTCTTTTATGTTTTGATACGAGTCAGTTTTGATATTTTTTCAATATTTTTACCACCTGTACCGAAGCCCGCAGCTTTACGATTGTAACTTTTATTTGATTAGGTCGATACTATTATAAACTTTATCTAATGTTTGTGCATATATAGAATTCCACCCGCATTGTACGAGGAATCTCACTAGTTTGTTACGAAAGAATGTAAGTATGGATGATTTTGACATTTTTGTTAAAAATTGTAACTAAGTAGTAATAGTAATTAACAATAGTTGTCAAACACACTTAACTATTTTTAGGTGATGAAACATATTATTTATTGTAACTGAGTAGTAATTAACAATAGTTGTAAAACACACTTAACTATTTTTAAGTGATGAAACATATTATTTTTAGAGTTAAATGCTTGGTTGGTCCCTGTGGTTTTCAAAAATTGCAGACTTGGTCCCAATGGTTTACTAATTACACGCGTGGTCCCTGTGGTTTTCAAAAATGCACTCGGTTGGTCCCTAGCCCTAACATCAGTTAAATTTCTCAGTTAAGTCCATGTTAAATGACCAAAATACCCTTACTTATTAACTCTCTTTATAATTTAAATAATCCCTTTACCACATCATCTTCCAAAAGTGGTTCTCCAAAAGGAATGATTTGTGGTGCTGCAAATCTCAAGAGTGGTTCTCCAAAAGTTTGCCGCCATCTCCACCTCCATCGACACCTTCAACCCACCGCCTCCATCTCCACCATAAACCCACCACCACCGCCGTCACCTTCAACCCACCACCTCCGCCGTCACCGTAAAACCACCACCTTAAACCCACCACAACCACAACCACTATCACCAGCACCCTCACCGTCGTCACCTTCGACCCACCGCCTCTAATCGATCGAATCCGGATTCAATTAAAAGCTCCGACATCACCGCCAGCGAGTTTCCTAAACCCTAATTTCTTCATGAAGTCGTCAACCTCTCTTCTTCATGAAATCTTCAGCAGATGCAACTAATCCATCTCAAACTCCAGTGATTCCTCCTCTACCACCTGATCCCCTTTCAAATTCGGTACCCTCTCCACTTCCAACATCCCCTGATGTTGCTAATGATGCCAGATTGGAGCCCTTTGTGGGTTCGTATCCACAGCCGCCACTGAAATTGGCTCCGTCACTGGATGGTCAATCAACCCCTGCCGTGATTTCAAGTCTCATTGCTCTTCTTCTGGTGCTGCTAACATAAATGAACCCGCTAAAGAACATGAGGTGGGTGTAATTCGTGGTGCTGCAAATCTCAAGAGTGGTTCTCCAAAAGTTTGCTCTCCTAAGAACAACTCGAAATCAAGCAGAGGCAGGGTAACAAAATCGAGCTCTGGTCACCTGGAATTAGATGCTGCTATTGCGCATGATGCTTCTATTCAACAGGAGTTCGACAAGGCAAGAGGTATTAATCGTTTTACCCGTTCTCGTACTAAACAATCAGGAGTCCAAATTGCAGGATTTGGGGTTTTTAGAAAGCAACGGATGATGATGACGATGATACAAGATGATGTTACTGATGGTGATTGTTGAATATGAAGGTGGGTGGTGGGTTTTTAGAGAAAGAGGGGAGGAAGAAGAAGAGTCTTCTTTATATATATATTTTTTATTTTTTTTAATTGTTCAGGGGTAATATAGTCATTTCACACATAGTTAACTAAGAAATTTAACTGATGTTAGGGCTGGGGACCAACCGAGTGCATTTTTGAAAACCACAGGGACCACGCGTGTAATTAGTAAACCACTGGGACCAAGTCTGCAATTTTTGAAAACCACAGGGACCAACCAAGCATTTAACTCTTATTTTTATTTCTAACAAGGTAACATGCTATGCGATTACTTGACAACTTGACATGCCGATTAATTAGGAGTCGGTTTGGCCTTAGTCGGCTTAATTGAAGGGAAATTGGCATGTAATAATCTCACCTAGACCTTATTGGCCATTAATAATCCCACCTCAGAATATTCCTTCCACCAGTCCCACCTTTCACCTATTTTTCCTACAATGGTCCCTCGTTAAAAAAACTTAACGGAGTTCAGTTTTTTTCCAAATTACAAACAGATTTTTTAGGGCTTTTGATTAGAATGATGATACGAGTCCATTGATGTAAAAGTTGCCTCGAAACGGTGTTCCAAACGATGAAAACGATGCTTCAATTCAGGTGTTTAAATTTCCAATTAACCAAAATAAAGTCACCTGGAGCACCATTTCGAAGTAAGTTTTACATCAATGGACTCGTATCATTGTTCTGATCAAAAGCCCTAAAAAACCTGTTTGTAACTCCGTTAAGTTTTTTTAACAGGGACCATTGTAGGAAAAATAGGTAAAAGATGGGACTGGTGAGGGGAATATTCTGAGGTGTGATTATTAATGGCCAATAAGGTCTGAGTGGTATTATTATAGGTCAATTCCCCTTAATTGAATCATATAGCACACTATTTTATTTTAATAGAAAATGTTGATATTATTTGAATTAAATATTGTGTATACTTGTATAGTATGTTATCCAAATTTACAATATTATACAAAAACGTACTTTAGAAAAATATATGATGAACAAACAATATATTTGTTTGTTATAAAAGTATATTGTTCTAGGGGTATGATCCCATACAAACTAAATTTATCCTAAAAACTGTAAGAATAGATCTTGACCTTTAAATAACTATATATATGGCTAAGATTGATGACACCTCATCAATTGCAATTAGTGTGTTTGACTAATTAGATTTAAGGGTATTTTCGGTATTTGTGTGTTTTTATAAACAGATTTTATTAGCACATAAAAAATTGTGTTATTTTGAATAGTAGCACATGCAAAATAGTGCTAATTTAAATAATAGCACATAAAAAATGTTTAAAAGGTTAAAAATAGCACATAGTAAATTAGCACGTACAAAAAAAATAATAATAAAAAAACAATGGTATTCTGATCTTGCCCTCAAAACAATGCTATTAGCACATACAAAAAAAATGTTAAGTGTTATTTTAAATAATAGCACATACAAAAAAATGTTTAAAAAATTAAAAATAGCACAATTTTGAATAATAGCATATACTAAATTAGCACATACAAAAAACAATATTGTTTTGAATAATAATAGATAAAAAAAATGGTATTTTGATCATGACACTCGACTAAATTAGCACATACAAAAAACAATATTGTTTTGAATAATAATAGATAAAAAAAAAGGATGGTATTTTGATCATGACACTCAAAACAATGCTATCAGCATAGCACATACAAGTGTTATTTTGAATAATAGCACATAAACCTAAAGAACACATTACTATTTTTCAATTCTAAAAACAAAAGAAAATTAAAAGCTCTATGTCTTTGAAGGGGTATGGTCCCAAATATCGCGTCAGCACGACCGCGAATGACCATTACCCTCATTAAAAACCCCCAACAGCAATTAACTCTCCAGTGTCCGCGTAGACACACGCGAACACTGCGGTCCAATCTGTCCATTGATGAGAAGACTTACCTTAGGGACGGAAACTAATGTTACGCATAGCGATGCGGCCTCGCACCGCATCCTATGAACATTTTCGTCACGACAAGGGATCTGGACAACAGTAACAGTCACTCGACAGGCGATGCGGCACAACACCGCATCCCGCGCAAATCATGGATGGAACAACCAATGCGGGAACAACATCAATGACCGCAAGCAGCGATGCGGCTTGGCACCGCATCCTGCCTACAAGGCAAGTGGGTCTGACACCACAGTGCAAGTGGCACTGGGAACAGTCGCCTACCAGCCCACGTATGAACAACAGTCTGACACCACAGCCGGACGTGGCATCACCACAGTATCCGACAGGTCTGACACACCTGCAAATAGCTGTGCGATGTCAGACTAGCTACTCAACTACCCTCCTCCACTCCTCGGCTATAAATACTCACCCCAAACCAGGTTTGAGGTATCACTTTTCAACTCTCTCAATACTACTACTATCATACTTTGCTTCCAAGGCAAATTACTGATTCTCACGCCGGAGAGTGGTAACAAGGAGCACCCCCCCACCCCATCCTCCTTGTTACGAGTCACGGTTTGTTTCCTTGTGCAGGAAACCCACCACCAGACGATCCAGCCAGCGATCCTCGGAAAGAAGGGATTAACCCTCTTGACGAGACCAGTGAGTTAACCCTACCCGGTCCACCATTGTTTCATCATTGGCGCCCACCGCTACTCTTAGCACTTTTTTCCAATCATCCTTTTCTTTCCAAAGATGTCTGAACGTCAAAACAACACTACCGGGGATAACCTAAACCCCGCAAACCAAGGGCCTGCGGGAACCATTCCCCTAGCCCCAAATGCCCAACACATTGGCACGTCAACGCAAGGGGGCGCATCCCTTACGTTCGGACACGATCTGTCACAATACGCTGCCGTCATACCTCTAGGCATGAGCCCTCATACCTGGTATGACCAACAAGCAGCCCTTCTGGCCGCAACGTACAACAGAGCTTGCGCCGACGAACAAGGAGGTATCGGACCTACCCCGATACCGCGTACACCTGCCGGTCGTATTTTACGATACGACGACATGGCCCCCACACATCCAGCCTCCAGAAGCAGGCAGGAGGACCGCGGCTCCTCCTATTGTGATGTCCGCACAATCAATGAGGACGATTCCTCGTACGGGTCCCGCCGCAGGGACTCCGTACATAGCCGTTTAGGCTCTCAAAAAGAAAGAAGGCGGCAGTCTACAATGCGCCGCAACACAAACATTCATAGTCGTTTGGGACCACAGTCCCACCATGAAGGGTATGGCCATACTGATCCAGATGACAGTACATACCGCGGGGAGTCCCATTCCACCAACAGTAGACCGGGCGGACGCAACTATGTTCCTCCTAATCAACCCCGCAACACATACCTTCGCGCTGCAAAGCGCAACCAGGGCAAACCTTATAGGCCGAAATCTGTGGCCGAAAACTCTAAGTTTGTCCCGGAGATCGCCAACGCCGATGTCACCACCACAAAATTCCCATTAAACATTGGGAAATACAACGGCTCGACCGACCCAGATGATCACAACAACATCTTCGTCGGTGCTGGGTGCAACGGTAAGTGGGACGAACCTACCTGGTGCCATTTTTTCCCACAGACCCTAACAGGTCTGGCCAGGGCATGGTTCGATTCTCTGCCACCAGGGTCACTGACCTCATTCGAGGACTTACAAGAAAAGTTCCTCGCGCACTTTAGCCAGCAACGACGCCATGAACGTGATTCAATGGACGTCATGAACATCTGGCGCAGAGACAACGAATCGCTTGACGCATTCGTTGTCCGTTACAATAAAGAGATCCTAGAGATAGGCGACGTTGACAACCAGATGGCACGTAACCATTTCATTGTTGCAGTTAAAGACGAACAAATGGTTATGAATATTTCCGGCGGCAACGGCTTGCCTAAGAAGTGGGAAGATGTCATGGCTAAGGTCAAAACATATGCCCAAACTCAGCGGTCTCTCAGACCGCACATGTCAAAGGCACAACCCCTAGCGGAAGGCCAGTCTTCCCGCCAAGAGCCCAAGCGCGGCAATAAGCGCAACAGGGACACATGGAATCGCGGCAGCGATCCCAAGCCATATGTCCCCCGGAACAACCAGCCCGACGCAAGGGCTACAATCAACGCCCAACGAGAAAACCGGGCGTCAAAGAAAGAGTCTCGGGACCGCACCTGGACCGAGATCAACCAGTCGCCAAGCGACGTTCTCCTCACGGATGCACAATTCCTGAGACCGGCCCAACCAATGAAGTCCAAAAAGAATCAAGATCCCGCACTCTACTGCGAGTATCACAAGGACTCGGGCCACACCACGAACAACTGCATCAGTCTCCGACTGGAGATTGAGCGAGCCCTAAAGGAGGGGAAACTGCAACACCTGTTGACAGGCGCACAAAAAGCTACCAAGCGCATCACTCCCCACAACGAGGGCACCTCCACGGGTAAAAGAGCCATGTACGTGGCCTCTACCCACATGATCAATGGAGGAAAAGGAAGACCGCGTAAGGCGGCGAGAAGACCGGACAATGACTGGAAGGACGAGCAAGTCGTCTTTCCAAAAGTCCGAGGCGGACCGCGCGATAGGCGCGCCGTGGTTATCACTGGGCACCTAGCTCACTACTGCACCGAGCGATTGTTCATCGACCCGGGCAGTACGTCCGATATTATATACGAGCAATGCTTCAACCAGTTCGATCAAGAAGACAAAGATCGACTGCAGCCAGCGGACTACCCGTTGGCCGGATTTTCAGGGGAAACCGTATTCCCCCTGGGACAAATTACCTTCCCTGTGCGCCTCACCAACGGAAGGCACACAAGGACGGAGGAGGTGAACTTCATGGTTTTACCTCACACCTCAAAGTATGACGTAATTCTCGGGAGGGAGTCCCAAGGCGACTTCAACATGATAACATCCGTCCCCCACTCTGCCATCGGTTTTCCAACCGAAACGGGGATCGCGATAATATACGCCCAAAGAGAAGTCATGTCTACGGACGAACCGCGTCCGACAAAGGTAGCAAGGCCTACCCCCAACACTCAACCAGAAAAATGGGTTCTTAATGCAAGACACCCAGAGCAAACAGTCACGTTGGGCCATGCCTTGACTGACACCTACCATCAGAGCGCGCCTGAAGCAACTCCTCTTCAGAAACCAAGATATTTTCGCGTGGACACCCGCAGATATGACAGGGGTACCACGCGAAATTGCGCAACACTTCTTGAATACCATGCCAGGTATCAAGCCCGTGATCCAAGGCCAACGCCACCTCGGATCAGCAAAGAACGCAGCGATGGAAGAACAGGTACAAGAATTGCTCTCCGCAGGCATCCTGCGGGAAGTGAAATACCAGACTTGGCTGTCCAACCCAGTCATGGTAGAAAAACCAAGCGGGGGCTGGCGCATGTGTGTCGATTACAAAGACCTTAATAAGGCCTGCCCCAAGGATTGTTACGCACTTCCAGAGATCGACGAGAAGGTCGACAACCTCGCACCATTTCGATGGAAGTGCTTCCTCGATTGTTACAAAGGCTATCACCAAGTACAGATGGCAATCGACGATGAAGACAAAACGGCATTCCGCACTCCTACCGGGAATTACTGCTACACCAAAATGCCGTTCGGGCTGCGCAACGTGGGCTCAACCTATCAAAAGATGATGAACGACACCTTTCGCGGTCAAATCAGCAAAAGTGTCGAAATCTATATGGACGACCTGGTCGTCATGTGCATGGAGGAAAACACCATGCTCGACGACATCGAAAGAACATTCCAAACTCTGCGAAGCGTTAACATGAAGCTCAACCCAGGGAAATGCTCGTTTGGAATGGAAGAAGGCAAATTCCTTGGATTCATCGTAACCAAAGATGGATTCAAGGTGAACCCGGAAAAAGTTCAGGCGATCGAGCGCATGCCATCGCCTTCTACGATGAAGGAAATGCAACGACTAGCCGGTAGGCTAGCCGCACTCAATAGATTCTTAGCCAACCATGCAGCTAAGTCTTACCCTTTCATCAAGACCCTGCGGAGCTGTCTAAAAAAGGAACAATTCCAATGGACCGCAGAGGCCGAAAAAGCTTTCCGGGAAATGAAAGAGTGTTTGATCCAACTCCCAACTTTAACCGCACCACGAAAAGATGAGCCACTTATCTTATACCTGTCTGCCGCGGACAACGCGGTAGGCGCGGTACTTATAGTGGAGCGGGAAGGAGTCCAAACACCCATCTACTACATCAGCAAAATGCTCAACGACCCAGAGACAAGGTACTCCATCATGGAAAAATTGGTACTGGCACTAGTGCACGCATCGAGACGTTTACGACGTTACTTTGCAAACCACGTCATCACAGTGTTAACCAACTATAGGATCGGCCCGATCCTATCAAAACCCGACATCTCTGGGAGGTTAGCAAAATGGGCAATCGAGCTGGGCGCGCTTTCACTGAACTATAAGCCGCGCCCCGCAATCAAAGGCCAGGTCTTGGCTGACTTCGTCGCTGAAATACCAGCAAACCGCATCCAAGAATGCGAAGAAGAACAAAACCCTGTATCACAACCATCCTCCACAGAAACCTGGGCACTATTTACAGATGGTGCATCCAACGAAGACGGTTCTGGCGCAGGTTTGCGACTTGTCAGCCCCGATGGCCAAGAGCTAACCTACGCAATACGCCTCGATTTCGAAAGTACGAATAACGAAGCGGAGTATGAGGCTCTACTGGCAGGGTTGCGTTTAGCAATTAAACTCGACGTCAAACATTTGGAAGCACACGTCGATTCACTACTAGTTGCAGGGCAGATACGCGGTGACTATACCGCAAAGGGGGATACCATGATCCTCTATCTCGAACAAGCCCTGCAACTGAAGTCAAAGTTTACCTCCTTCAATATTCGCCACATCAACAGGAGTGAAAATAAACCCGCGGACGCACTATCAAAACTTGCGTCCACCAGCTTCCAACACCTGGCAAAAGAGGTACGCATCGAAGTCCTGCAAAATCCTTCGGTACCCCTGCGCCAAGTCAATGTCATCCAATACGGTACAACATCCTGGATGACACCGCTCATTGCATACTTACAATCAGGGGTTACTCCCGAAAGCAAAGCAGAGGCACGCAAGTTGCAATACAAAGCGTGTCATTACCAAATGGTAGACGGTATCTTATACCGTAAATCATACCTGGGGCCACTCCTACGATGCGTCAACCCCCAAGATGCCACATACCTTATCAAAGAAATTCACGAGGGGATATGTGGCATACACGCAGGACCACGCATGGTGGTGGCCAAAATCATGAACGCCGAGTACTATTGGCCGGGCATGCACCTGGATGCAGTCAAAGTCTTACGCAAGTGTTTCAATTGTCAGCGACATGCTCCCAAGACCTTGCGTCCCAAGAACAACTTGATCCCCGTCACCACCGCATGGCCATTCCAAAAATGGGCAATCGATGTGGTGGGACCATTTCCAGACGCACCAGGAGCAATGAAATTTATCATAGTAGCTGTTGATTACTTTACAAAATGGGTAGAAGCAAAGCCACTTGCATCAACCACCGCTATGATAACAAGGAAATTCGTGTGGGAACATATCATCTACCGTTTCGGTCTACCAATGTGCATCGTCACCGACAACGGTACCAACTTCGCTGCCGATGACTTTCAAAAATGGCTAAAAGAGCTAAACATTGAACACATATTCTCCTCAGTGGCGCATCCGCAAGGGAACGGCCAAGTCGAGAGTATCAATAAAAGCTTAGTCGAAGGCATCAAAGCACGGTTGGGAACAGCCAGACGCGGCTGGGTTGATGAACTCCCAAGTATTTTATGGGCTCACAGGACAAGCCCAAAAACAAGCAACGGCGAGACCCCCTTCAGCCTGGTCTACGGTACTGAAGCGGTGATCCCCGCGGAAGTAGGCCTCCCCTCACCTAGAATGTTGGCCATCAACAAGATGGACAACAATGAGGAACGCAGGGTTGACTTAGACCTCTTGGAAGAAAGGCGCGAAAACGCTGCCATCAACGAGGCCAAGTACAAAACCAAGTTGGAAAAGTACTACAACGCACGCGTTCGCATTTGTACTTTCAACCCTGGAGACTACGTCCTTCGTGACAACGAAGCATCCAACGCAGAACGCCCAGGGAAACTTGCCCCCAAGTGGGAAGGACCGTACCTCATCCAAGAGGTCCTGGGCAAAGGCGCGTATAAACTACAAACATTAGAAGGCGAAACTATCGCACGCACATGGAACGCACAGCAACTTCGACGCTGTTATATGTAAGGCATGTTTTCTGCATGTAATCTATTAGGCCGCAGGCCATTTGCAAATAAATAAATAGACGATTCAATGCAATATTGTTTATTTATTTCTATTACAAATGCGTGTCCCACTCTGAGGTATACACAAAAACAGATTAGCAAAATCTTCATTCGTGATACCCACACAGAATGGTAACCACACGCAACTATTGTAATAGGCCAGCAATGGCAATATTGTTTGTCTAACCAGAGACAAATCTTCATACTTGCATATCACCTAGATATGCAAAAGGCAATTACAGATTTAGTATTACTCACAGTAACACTAAACGCGTACAAATTCAAACATGCAAGTACTAAAAACACTTGTAAAAATTGAAACAACAATTCTTTATATTCAAAAAATTCCTGCACCTGCGCGGTGCACAAGGAATTTACATAAAGTTTTGTAACGGTTACATAAGGAAACAAAAGAGGCACGCAGGCCAATCTAATCTTCCTTTGTGCCACTGGGGCCCGCACCATCCGTGCCCTCAACATCTGGTTTTTCCTCATCTTCGTCTTCATCAGCGTATAAGACTCGCAAGCGGTCCACATAATCCTCCGCTTCTAGACACTTTTCAAGTTCTTCAAGATCTGTGAGGGTTGTATCATTAAATTCCTGAACCGCAGCAGCAAGAAGCGCTTCAGTGTCCACGCCATGAAACCCGGACCGCTCATCAGTAAGCCCGCCACGCGCTGCAACGTTCAAATGACTAATACAGCGGTTGTAGCCAGCTTTGAAACCAGCATCCCGGGCACGCTCCCTGATCTCGTTAACACCTGCTACGGACTCGGGTGCGTCAAGAATGGCAGTAACAATCTGCGAAACATGAATACAATGGTTATCAAAGGCAAACCTACAACAAAAATAACAAGGCAACGGATACTTACATGCCCGATCCCGTGCATACGCATCCATTCATGATCAGCCTTGAGCAACTCAAGTGAAGAAGCGTGGCTATCCCTAGCCTCTTCAGCCTCTCTTGCCCGCACTTCAGCTTCAGCAGCACGGGCAGAGATTTCCTCAATAGCGACCCCCCGGGTCCGCACTTCAGCCTTTTAAACAAGGAATCAGAAGTATACAAAAAGAATCAACAAACTTGTGAGACACAATTTCAAAGTTAGGAAAAACTTATACCTGAAGGTCCAAGATAGTTTTGCCTAACTTGGTGCGGTCAACATTTGCCCCTTCAAGAGCTTTTGCAGCACGAGCCTCCGCCTCCTTGGCCTCTTCCAGAGCCTTGGCAAGACGAACCTCTGCTTCCTTGGCCCCTTGGGCAGCCGCAACGGCCTCAGCTTTCTCTTTAGCCAACGTAGAAATTGCTGCCTTGGCATTTATAAGCTCCTGACGAACATGAAAGAGAGTTTCATTCTGTTTACCCCAAGATTCTTTCCAAGTCTTGCGCTCATCAGATAGCGTCTTGCGCTCATCAGAAAGGGTTTCTTTCCAACGCTTACGCTCATCAGACAGCAGTTTTCCAAGAGTACGAACCTGTTTAAGCTCAGCAGTTGCAGCCCACTCTTGTCACACCCCGACCACGTAGAACATACAAATCATGGCGGAAACATCGGGGAGTGTTGTAACAGAATTAATTGTTTCAAATCTATGGCAATTGAAGTTTCGTTTTATTGATTAAAGGTGTAACAATGTCTTAACAATCAAAGAAATACAACATAATTAACTAGTCTTGCATCTTTTATTGTCACTAAGGCCCAAGTCTGCCTATATGTATCTTGACCATCTTATGCAACAGCTCCTGAAAAACACATGTGAAAATAGGTACGTCAGCATAAAAATGCCTGTGAGATACATAGGTTTTGTGAAAATAGGTTTCATGACTTATGTTTGAGAAAATGTTTAGTCATGAACCTTGTAATTTGCTTTGTTTTGTAAATCATTTGAAAAACAATGAGTTCAGATGATATGTATAAATAAGTGAATAATGTATGGTTAAATGAATAACCATGTAAACTGAGTTTGTATAAGATAAGTTGTTTGTAAAACAATGTCTTGCGAAAAGTATGTTATTTGAATAAAATGTTATATGTATCAAACTGAAATGATTCAAATAACGCTACGATATGTAATACCATACAAACACTTATATATAGGAAGTACCAGCGGCGTATCCACCATGCTTGTATCATATTACACACGCATCGTTACTTAATCACTTAATCAAACCAAAACACCAAAGTAATGTTTAACAGTTGTAGAAATGTTTATGTATGGTCAAAGACGGTTCACACGGTTCATAGATACAAACGGTTCACAGATACAAACGGTTCACAGATACAACGGTTCACAGATACAAACGGTTCACAGATACAACGGTTCACAGATACAAACGGTTCACAGGTACAACGGTTCACAGATACAAACTGTAACACCTCGAAAATTCACGTCCTATAATGTGTTGACACGTGTCATAAAGTTTGAACGTGTGAAAGAATGTTATAAAAGGACTAGAGTTGACAAACATGGAAAGTATGTGATTATACGGATTCTAAGTGTCAACTGTCAATAAATATAATGAACATTTACCCTGCACAATGTTCATACCTTCAAACGAATGAATCATGGATCATACGAAGTTAAAAGTGAGAGATTACAAACTACAGGGGTTAAATGTGACAACATGTTAAAGATATACCTCTGAGTGACCTTTTGACAAACCCGAAGCTTTGTAAATGTAAATTATGCTCACTAGAATGCAAGATATAAATTTCATAAAGTTTCGTTATCGTATGAGAAAGTTGTGATCAAATTCGTGTGCGAGGGGTTAAAGCGTCAACGTTGAAATTTATGACTTTTCAGGTAACCATAAAGTTACCCAAGGACTTAACAAAGTTTGGTTATGTCTTAAGGTCCTTAAAAGTCAAGTTAGAGGGCTCGAAGTGCAAGAAAGCATGTTAAGATCAAGTATAGAAGGATCAGGGACTAAAAGCGTCAAAAAGTGCATAAGTTTGCATTTTCGCGCATAACCTACGTTCTGAATACATCTGGACATCCAAAAATTTATGTAAGCATGACTACATTATATTTTAGTGTTCGCCTTAAGAAAAATCCATTCGTCGCGTCATTTGGTTCGTTTTTCGCGCTTATGCGCATTCCGTCGTAATTAAGCGAACATCGCGTTCGTACGGCCAAACGAACCGACATCCGAGATATTTTTGAACACATTTTAAGTTCCCTATACTTTAAATTCATTTTAGAGCTTTGAAATAGGGTTAACGGGCCTTAAACGTGTCGAAAATGGGCTGAATGCATGACAGGGACCAAAAGTGAAAATCTGCCAAACTTAAGCCTAGCGGTGCGCTACACTTTTAGCGTAGCGGTGCGCTAGCCTATGACAGACCAGATGCAGAGTATGTAACAGCCTGTTTTCAGCTGTTAACCACTTCCTAATCCCTTGCCAAGTGTTGATACCTTATGGTTAGTGGCAATTTAGGCACCACAACTTCCCGACAAGTGTACGGCCTTGATCGTGCCCTCTTCTCCAAGAAACGATCCTAACGGTGGACCGAAAACTATAAATACCCCATGCCTTTCATTCTTAAAACCCACAAATCTGATCCTAGAGCTCTAAGTTGAAGCCATTGCTTCATACCTGAGCTATTCGATCAAGATTTACTAGCGGGGACCCTTCGTAAGTATTCTTTCGTTCTTTTATCGCTTTTCGAGTCCGAAAGTCAAACTTTGTTTGACTTTCTGCATTGACCAGTTTATGGTCGATGCGAAGTTCGTTTGAACTTCATAACGTGAGCGTGATCACGATGGTTATAGTCCCTAGTGACTATACCTACTGATTACCACGTTATCTAGGCTCAGTGACGAGCCGTAGTTTCGGCCAGAATACGTATTCTTGCGTATTTTGTAACCAAACTACTTATGGGTATCAAAACCGTTTGTTTTGATACCAAACTTGTTTTCTAACTTAGTTAAGCATGTTTCAACATGCTTAGCTCGTCACTTTTAGTTTAGTGCTTATATAGGGTCGTAAAGGTAAGCGATCTAAACAATCGCTTATACTTTCGAACCCGACCCGTTTGGTCGATCATTAGGATCCGACCAAACACATTAAGTGACCTTATGGTCACATCGTTCGAGTAGTTGTATGACAGGTAGTATATATGCCTTAGGTAAATGACCAAAATACCCCTACGGGGCTTAAATTGAGATTAAACTCGTTTTGGGCATAATGGAAGGTATCCTACTGATATCACAACATATTTAAGGCATATTAACTTAGGAAACCTGTTCGTGACCTATTCGGTTACCCGTTACGCGTTATTCGCGTTCGGATCGGTTTATATAACTAGTTTATATAAGTTAGCCGAAACGGGTCAAACCTTATCGGTTTTATCTCAAAATCTAGAATGTCAATAATGAACCCATATTAAACAAGTCTTCAAACTTGTCGGGTCAGAAACACATTCTATTCCGGTCTTCGCTTAAAATCGTGCGTACGAACCGTATCTCCCTGTAAGACTAACCGGTCTAAGCTTAGGCTTAATTAAAGACCCGTTAGCATTCTAATTAATTATTTATACCATCATTCCAGACTAGAGCTTTCCGGTAAATTGTACCAACGCTTACTTAAGTGACTACGGCTGGGTTATTAGATTCTTGCTATTTAAGACAGGAGCTAGCTCAGGTAAATACTCTTAACTTATTTTCCCTATACGGGCTTGGGATACGGTACTATAAAAGTACCGCTTGGTCGGGTATGTAGACATTTAAATCGGATTGTGATTAATGTATTACATAACTCGTTTTATTCTGTATTATTTGATGTATGGCCCTTGGGGGTTAATGACCATGTCCCGGATATCCTTGGCATCATTTTACGAAATGGCCACGACCTAAGCACGGGGTGTAGGCATACACCTGGCAGCTGCATTATGTAAAAACTGGTAATCCACTCCGAGGTATCATCCCTGTGGGTTATACCGGAACTGGTAATCCACTTAGGGGATGATAGCCCGTGGGCACTATACCTGTGGCGTGTCTGTTAATCTAGTCCGGCCCTACAAACCGGCCCTAACGGACGACAAGTAAGTAAAACTGTATACAAGATTATATACAAATAATTTTCCCAAGTTATTAAAGATTAATTTTGCCTCTGTGCATTTTAATCAAAGTGTCAAAAGGTTTTGTGCCTGGTGCATCTAAATCAATTTTCTTAAACTCTTTTCAAATGAGTCGGTTGAGTGTATTTACCAGTGAAAACTGACGTATTTTCCAAAAAGGTTAAGTGACAGGTACTAAACGAAATTGGCTGGAAGCTCAGGGCGCTAATAAGGAATCTTGCAAGTTCTAGGCGTCTAAAGTCTGTTGAACAAATGATATGTTTTAAAGATCCGCCTGTGGATCCTGTACTTCCGTTGTAATACTGAATATTACTTCATATTCGGAATATAATAATAAATATCTTTTGCTTCCGCTGTGCATTCATATATATTGTGTTGTTTGACTATTACGTTGCCAACCACGTCACGATACTCCCCCACCGGGCCCACCGGTGACACGTGGAAAGTCGGGGTGTGACAGGTTGGTATCAGAGCCAACACTGAGTGAATTAAACACTAACCTTAGTGTTTAATCTCAGTTACACAATTGCACATATCTAAATCTTTTGAGTCTAGACTTAACATAGGAATAATCTCAATCCTAATCTGGAAATTTCACTTCAAATTTTTATTGGATACGTCGCCAAGCAAAGAAGCTGTAATAAGAATTCTCCACATCTGGAGCCTTGAAATGCTGAGCTTTGTACCGTGACCAGGATGAAACGTGCAACCACGGAGAAAGCATTCAGGAATTGAATGAAGAAGAAACTCCTTTTGCTGAAGAACGTTTCCGTATATAGTCCTTATAAGGACATATTTATTATTCAGTCCCTCCGAGGACGACATTATTCTTTTGAAGTCCCATTTAGGGCAACTCTATATTTGTTTAAATTTCAAAGGGACGATTAAGTTTAAAAATATCATTCCTATATTATAAGATCTACCATTATAATAAAATGGCAAATCTAAAAGGACAAGACCTAGCTTTGGGTCATATTAAGACCGGCCAAGATGGCAGTTCCGCAATTTAGATTCAGATCCATATTTACACCTCAATTTAAATTTGTTCTGCGTTAATTATAAATTAAGAATCTTAAGTGTGAAACCTAGCCTCGGGTCAATTATAAGACCGGGCCAAGATGGTAAGACCTGTTAAAAAGATTCAAATCATTAATTAAGAATCTTAAGAGTGAAACCTAGCCTTCGGGTCATTTTAAGACCGGGCCAAGATGGTAAGACCTGTTTAAAAGATTCGAATCCCTGTTAACATCTATAAATATGTTAACACTCCTGACAGATGTAATTCGTTGGGAATCACACACGTAATTAAGGATTCTTCAAAAGATTCCTAACCCAGTTTAATGATCCCTAAATCCTGGGTTTACCTCATCAATTAAAATGATCATATTTTAACCATACGTGGTAATAAAATGCCTACGGGCCTTGCTCATTTCTACATGAGCCAAAGTACAGTGGTAACAATGACTCCCTGTCAGAAAAAGGTAATGAACTAGGTTCAAACCTCCAGGCTTTGATTCTCTGTAATCATGGCTTATAAATTAAACTTGTCTACGCGACTAGGCCATTTGTGCTATTATTAACTTATGAATTAGGATTTATGATAAAAATCCTGAATGAAATAAATATCCTTCCTCCTCTGTCAGTATGCAACTGAAGGGAATCTTAAAGGTGAAACCTAGCCTACGCGGCCAAGATGGTGAAACCTACTCGAGGGATTCAGATCCTTGTTAACACCTAGGAAAGTGTTAGCACTCTTGACAAATGTGATTCGAGAAAATCACAACAGTCATCCTTATAAAGGAATCTTTTCGAAAATCTAAAAGCACTCTTTCTTTGCATAGAGTACGACAACGTATATTATTTTAATTATTTTCTCATTGTTTTCTATCGCCTGCGAATGCCAAACTATGTTTGATAAAAGTGTCATATGAGGATTGGCGTATCCTAGTGTGTCCCATAGATTATTTCCATGTCTGATCAGCATGGAGGTTTAATGCATGGAACCACAAAGATATCCCAATGATCATATGGTACTAAAGTCAACTAATGGCATTCAAAGAAGATATCCATAATATAATTGTCCAAGTAAATATTCCCGATTTAGGAATTCGTGGACTAGTAACATAAATGTGTCACTTATTCGACACAAGCAGCGATGAGTGAACTGGAGCTTGAGATATGGAAAATCTCTGTAACCTCCTTGTATGTTGGGCATCTTCTCCTAAGTTTACCCTGTTTACCTCCCTAGAGGCAGGTGGAGTTAAGATTAACATCCCACTTTGGGTTAGAGTGTTGTAAGAACTCCATGTTGATTATGGAATAACTGAAAACCTGATTAAGTAAATTTTAAGATAGGAGATTCATAGCCTAACTCAATATCCTGAGAATTCGGTATAGGAAATTTTGAAAGACGGTTCATTTTGCTAAGGCATTGTTCACCGCAACCCTAATTAGGCGACGATTGAGAATCGCCATCAGCTGCCCAAAATCGTCGAATTTTTCGACTAACTGTAAAGATTAGCTATTCCGTAAGATTAATTTTGAGCAATGGTTGGAATAATCATCTCACCTTAAGATAAGCTTTTCTATAATAACTGCCATATAAGTATCAAGGTGGCTCCTTGGAGACCTTGTATAAATGGCATGTTAAACCTTTATTGTTAGGACAATAGATTGGTAAGTCCAATTATAAGGATCTGAACGTTGCCCAGGAAACAACAAATAAGATCATACAAATTCCTAATCATCTGTAAGTTGCCATTATTAGGCAGAGAATACTTCCTTTATTTCGGTAAATCTCGGGCCGAGATTTATTTTAAGGGGGTGAGGATGTAACACCTCGAAAATTCACGTCCTATAATGTGTTGACACGTGTCATAAAGTTTGAACGTGTGAAAGAATGTTATAAAAGGACTAGAGTTGACAAACATGGAAAGTATGTGATTATACGGATTCTAAGTGTCAACTGTCAATAAATATAATGAACATTTACCCTGCACAATGTTCATACCTTCAAACGAATGAATCATGGATCATACGAAGTTAAAAGTGAGAGATTACAAACTACAGGGGTTAAATGTGACAACATGTTAAAGATATACCTCTGAGTGACCTTTTGACAAACCCGAAGCTTTGTAAATGTAAATTATGCTCACTAGAATGCAAGATATAAATTTCATAAAGTTTCGTTATCGTATGAGAAAGTTGTGATCAAATTCGTGTGCGAGGGGTTAAAGCGTCAACGTTGAAATTTATGACTTTTCAGGTAACCATAAAGTTACCCAAGGACTTAACAAAGTTTGGTTATGTCTTAAGGTCCTTAAAAGTCAAGTTAGAGGGCTCGAAGTGCAAGAAAGCATGTTAAGATCAAGTATAGAAGGATCAGGGACTAAAAGCGTCAAAAAGTGCATAAGTTTGCATTTTCGCGCATAACCTACGTTCTGAATACATCTGGACATCCAAAAATTTATGTAAGCATGACTACATTATATTTTAGTGTTCGCCTTAAGAAAAATCCATTCGTCGCGTCATTTGGTTCGTTTTTCGCGCTTATGCGCATTCCGTCGTAATTAAGCGAACATCGCGTTCGTACGGCCAAACGAACCGACATCCGAGATATTTTTGAACACATTTTAAGTTCCCTATACTTTAAATTCATTTTAGAGCTTTGAAATAGGGTTAACGGGCCTTAAACGTGTCGAAAATGGGCTGAATGCATGACAGGGACCAAAAGTGAAAATCTGCCAAACTTAAGCCTAGCGGTGCGCTACACTTTTAGCGTAGCGGTGCGCTAGCCTATGACAGACCAGATGCAGAGTATGTAACAGCCTGTTTTCAGCTGTTAACCACTTCCTAATCCCTTGCCAAGTGTTGATACCTTATGGTTAGTGGCAATTTAGGCACCACAACTTCCCGACAAGTGTACGGCCTTGATCGTGCCCTCTTCTCCAAGAAACGATCCTAACGGTGGACCGAAAACTATAAATACCCCATGCCTTTCATTGTTAAAACCCACAAATCTGATCCTAGAGCTCTAAGTTGAAGCCATTGCTTCATACCTGAGCTATTCGATCAAGATTTACTAGCGGGGACCCTTCGTAAGTATTCTTTCGTTCTTTTATCGCTTTTCGAGTCCGAAAGTCAAACTTTGTTTGACTTTCTGCATTGACCAGTTTATGGTCGATGCGAAGTTCGTTTGAACTTCATAACGTGAGCGTGATCACGATGGTTATAGTCCCTAGTGACTATACCTACTGATTACCACGTTATCTAGGCTCAGTGACGAGCCGTAGTTTCGGCCAGAATACGTATTCTTGCGTATTTTGTAACCAAACTACTTATGGGTATCAAAACCGTTTGTTTTGATACCAAACTTGTTTTCTAACTTAGTTAAGCATGTTTCAACATGCTTAGCTCGTCACTTTTAGTTTAGTGCTTATATAGGGTCGTAAAGGTAAGCGATCTAAACAATCGCTTATACTTTCGAACCCGACCCGTTTGGTCGATCATTAGGATCCGACCAAACACATTAAGTGACCTTATGGTCACATCGTTCGAGTAGTTGTATGACAGGTAGTATATATGCCTTAGGTAAATGACCAAAATACCCCTACGGGGCTTAAATTGAGATTAAACTCGTTTTGGGCATAATGGAAGGTATCCTACTGATATCACAACATATTTAAGGCATATTAACTTAGGAAACCTGTTCGTGACCTATTCGGTTACCCGTTACGCGTTATTCGCGTTCGGATCGGTTTATATAACTAGTTTATATAAGTTAGCCGAAACGGGTCAAACCTTATCGGTTTTATCTCAAAATCTAGAATGTCAATAATGAACCCATATTAAACAAGTCTTCAAACTTGTCGGGTCAGAAACACATTCTATTCCGGTCTTCGCTTAAAATCGTGCGTACGAACCGTATCTCCCTGTAAGACTAACCGGTCTAAGCTTAGGCTTAATTAAAGACCCGTTAGCATTCTAATTAATTATTTATACCATCATTCCAGACTAGAGCTTTCCGGTAAATTGTACCAACGCTTACTTAAGTGACTACGGCTGGGTTATTAGATTCTTGCTATTTAAGACAGGAGCTAGCTCAGGTAAATACTCTTAACTTATTTTCCCTATACGGGCTTGGGATACGGTACTATAAAAGTACCGCTTGGTCGGGTATGTAGACATTTAAATCGGATTGTGATTAATGTATTACATAACTCGTTTTATTCTGTATTATTTGATGTATGGCCCTTGGGGGTTAATGACCATGTCCCGGATATCCTTGGCATCATTTTACGAAATGGCCACGACCTAAGCACGGGGTGTAGGCATACACCTGGCAGCTGCATTATGTAAAAACTGGTAATCCACTCCGAGGTATCATCCCTGTGGGTTATACCGGAACTGGTAATCCACTTAGGGGATGATAGCCCGTGGGCACTATACCTGTGGCGTGTCTGTTAATCTAGTCCGGCCCTACAAACCGGCCCTAACGGACGACAAGTAAGTAAAACTGTATACAAGATTATATACAAATAATTTTCCCAAGTTATTAAAGATTAATTTTGCCTCTGTGCATTTTAATCAAAGTGTCAAAAGGTTTTGTGCCTGGTGCATCTAAATCAATTTTCTTAAACTCTTTTCAAATGAGTCGGTTGAGTGTATTTACCAGTGAAAACTGACGTATTTTCCAAAAAGGTTAAGTGACAGGTACTAAACGAAATTGGCTGGAAGCTCAGGGCGCTAATAAGGAATCTTGCAAGTTCTAGGCGTCTAAAGTCTGTTGAACAAATGATATGTTTTAAAGATCCGCCTGTGGATCCTGTACTTCCGTTGTAATACTGAATATTACTTCATATTCGGAATATAATAATAAATATCTTTTGCTTCCGCTGTGCATTCATATATATTGTGTTGTTTGACTATTACGTTGCCAACCACGTCACGATACTCCCCCACCGGGCCCACCGGTGACACGTGGAAAGTCGGGGTGTGACACAAACGGTTCATAGATACAACGGTTTAAAATGTAATATAATGTGTTCATATACTGGATGAGCATATGCAACAAAATGTAATGTAAAACAATGTACTAATTAATGCACACAATGGGCACACCTAGCATGAAAAGTAATGTAAAACAATGTACTAAGTAATGCACACAATGGGCACACCTAGCATGAAATGTAATGTAAAACAATGTACTAAGTAATGCACACAATGGGCACACCTAGCATGAAAAGTAATGAAATCATGTACTATTATGTACTAACGAACATAGCATGTATATGATGTGAAAACAGGAAAGCTTGAAAGTAACAAGTAGGCACATGTGTTCCACCCCAAAACAGTTTGGAAAACAGTAAAAGAGGGGTCTATGTACTCACCTGAGATTGCTCAGTAGTTCTGGAGTGACAACTAAACAATGCTAGAGATCGCGGATATCAAACGGCACCTAGTATAGATAACTATGTTAAAATACCGGACCTAGATCGGAAGATTGGGTAGCATTAGGGTTTGTAAACCAAACGAGTGTAGAGACTCGTGTCATTTGGTTTAACAAAGCCTACATACTAAATGAAACTTAACCTGAGTGATTTCGACCCATTACGACCCGTTTAGGTAGCTTATGTTACTTTAACGCGTCGTTCGCGTGAAACGCGTTCGGACCGCCTAACTAGCCCTATGACAAGTGTCATATGCCTAAACATATTACATAATCAGTTATGTGACAAAGGTTTGGGTTACATATGCTTAATTACCAATTATATATGAAAAGGGTATTCTGGTAATTTACCTAAGGCATATAAACTACCTATCATACAACTACTTAAACGATGCGACCATAGGGTATAACCTCGGAAGGTTATGCCCTATACTAGGGTCACCTAATGTATTTGGTCGGATCCTAATGATCGACCAAACTGGGTCGGGTTCGAGGTATAAGCGATTTATTAGATCGCTTACCCTACGACCCTAGACAACGTGGTAATCAGTAGGCATAGTCCCAAGGGACCATGACCATCGTGATTACAATCACGTTGCGAAGTTCAAACGAACTTCGCATTGACCATTACTGGTCAACGCTGAAAGTCAAACAAAGTTTGACTTTCTGACTCGAAAAGCAGTAAAAATAAGGAAAAGAACGAAAGAATACTTACGAAGGGTCCCCGAATGCTAATCCCGATCCAAGAACTCAGGTATGAAACAATGGTTTCAACTTAGAGCTCTCAAATCAGAATTCTAGTGCTTTAAAACAATGAAAGGCATGGGGTATATATAGTTTTCGGTGAACCGTTGAGATCGTTTCATGGAAACCGTGATTCGATCACATCCGTACACTTGTTGAGAGGTTATGGGAGCCACATATGTTCCTTATCTTAATGACTAAGCAACTTAAACCATGTGGTTAAGGATCATTCAGCTGCAACTTGTGTTTAAAACATTGAATCTGGTCCAGATCATGCAGTCGCGTAGCGCGACGGGTAGGCCCTTAGGGCTCGCGCTACGCTACTGCCTCCCCTGAATCAGAAAGTTTCAAACTTGGCAGCAATGGTCCCTGCACGTGTTTAAGGCCTTTTTCGATGCGTTTGAACCCCGTTAACCTCATTTCAAGGCTCTAAAATGAAGTTAAAGTATAGGGAACTCAAAACATACTCAAAAATATGCCGGATGATGGTTCGTTTGGTCGTACGAACGCGATGTTCGCTTAATTACGACGGAATGCGCATAAGCGCGAAAAACGATCCAAATGACGCGACGAATGGATTTTTCTTAAGGCGAACACTAAAATATAATGTAGTCATGCTTACATAAATTTTTGGATGTCCAGATGTATTCAGAACGTAAGTTATGCGCGAAAATGCAAACTTGTGCACTTTTTGACACTTTTAGTCCCTGAATGACCCAAAAGTTTATTTTAGCATACCGAACCCCTCAAAGCCTATTTCTAAGCTATGTAAAGGATATTTATGGTATGTTTAACTTATGGTCATGTTCCGGAATGTCTGTTACAGTTCAAATTGGCATACTTTCGCAGTTTGTCAACTTTAGTCCCTGTAAGCGATTTAACTTTGATTTCACCACACCAAACCTTCCAAAACTTATATCTAAGTTATGTATAGGTTATTTAAGGTATGTTAAGCCTATTTCACTATTCCGGAGTGTTCGTTGCATTAAACTGGTTATATTTACGCATTAGTGCGCGTATAACCTTCCAGAAAGCGATTTAGAGCTTGAAATCGAACAAGAATTGATATGTGTAAACGATACATATATTTATACAAGTCCAAAGTATGAAATACAATATTTCATTGGTTTGGCATTTGTTTGATGGTTGAAATGACACAGGTGTTACAGTCTCCCCTACTTTAGGAAATTTCGTCCCGAAATTAATTCGTAGGAGTCTATTTGTGACGTTGTGTCAGATAACCACCAGAGGTATGTGAAGCATAATCCTGTCATTTCCTTAACGGACATTCTTCAGAATGAAAATGAACAAACGGAGTCATTTTCCTCAACGAGTATTCTTCAGAGGCGGAAATGAAGGAATAATCAAACGGGGATTCATTTCCTTAACGGACAATTCTGAGAAACGAAAATGAACAAACGGAGTCATTTTCAACGGTTGCTTCCTCAGAAACGGAAATGAAAATGATAGACAAACGGATATTCATTTCCTCAACGGACAAATCTTCAGAAACGAAAATGAACAAACAGAGTCATTTTCAACGGTTGCTTCCTCAGAAACGGAAATGAAAATGATAGACAAACGGATATTCATTTCCTCAACGGACAAATCTTCAGAAACGAAAATGAACAACTAGAGTCATTTTCAACGGTTGTTTCCTCAGGTTCGGAAATGAAGGATTTAGCAACGGATATTCATTTCCTCAACGGATAATCTTCAGAAACGAAAATGAACTAACGGAGTCATTTTCAACGGTTGTTTCCTCAGGTTCGGAAATGAAGGATTAAATAAACGGATATTCATTTCCCTCGACGGATACTCTTCAGAACGAAAATGCACAAACGGAGTCATTTTCCTCAACGGTTATTCTTCAGAATTGGAAATGAAGGATAAACGGATATTCATTTCCTCAACGGATAATCTTCAGAAACGAAAATGAACTAACGGAGTCATTTTCAACGGTTGTTTCCTCAGGTTCGGAAATGAAGGATTAAATAAATGGATATTCATTTCCCTCGACGGATACTCTTCAGAACGAAAATGCACAAACGGAGTCATTTTCCTCAACGGTTATTCTTCAGAATTGGAAATGGAGGATAAACGGATATTCATTTCCTCAACGGATAATCTTCAGAAACGAAAATGAACTAACGGAGTCATTTTCAACGGTTGTTTCCTCAGGTTCGGAAATGAAGGATTAAATAAACGGATATTCATTTCCCTCGACGGATACTCTTCAGAACGAAAATGCACAAACGGAGTCATTTTCCTCAACGGTTATTCTTCAGAATTGGAAATGAAGGATAAACGGATATTCATTTCCTTAACGGATATTCTTCAGAAGTGAAAAATGAATAGCTAGTTCATTTTTCCTCAACGGATACTTCATCAGAATTGGAAATGAATAGGGTTAACTTCTAGGTACATGACAAAGCTCGCTGTGGTTTCTGTGCACTAAATTCCATAATTATGTATGCATCCATAATTACGTAATTCCTTGCATAGTCCGCACAGTTTGTCTTGTAATGTTCATAAACACATAATCACATAGTTGTTTAACTTGTTATTATCTTGTTATAGATTGCAATTAACTTGGCACCTCGTACATCGTTTCTCTTGGAAGAAACGGGTACTTAGGATTTTCGTGAAAAACGCAAGAGATCATACAATGGAAGAAATTTGGGAGTAGTCTGTTCTTCAAGGAATGCGGTTCCTTGATTGTCGGTATTGTAGGGGATATGTTGTTTATACATTCAATCACATAAATACATTGCAATATAAATAAAAGATTTATTTATAAACAACGATAACAACTGTTTCTTAGATCTTGACAACAAAAGAAAATAATACATAAGACGTGATTATTTCTAAATGATGTTGTCTTCTGGTTGATCATATGCTCATCCCTGCGCTGGATTTGCATTAGCAAGCCTTGGGCAATTCCTACGAAAATGGCCCATCTCACCACAGTTGTAGCAAGACCCCTGTGGAAAACGAGCTTGAGCAGGATTGTTGCCAGCTTGATTTGGTGCAGCTGCGGTTGGGCAAACCCTAGCTGTATGACCTATAAGTCCGCAAACTTGGCATGTGCGGCACTTCACCTCAGCATGATGATGTAGGCCACATTGGTTGCACAAGGGTGCAGTTCCGTTGTAGGGTTTCCTGGCAGGGGGTTGAGCTGGTTGGTTGAGGACGGCTTGATCATTGTGAGCGACCACAGCGTAGTTCTGAGAAGCCTTTCGCTTCTTTGACTTCTTAGGGGATCCAGTCTGTTCATCCATGATCTTTGATTCTTCGATTGGTTTCGATTCTTCGACCGGCTTCTTGTCACCTTTTCGGAAAAGTTTACCTTTCCTGATCTTTGATTCAGTCAAGGTTGCAGATAGCTCAATGGCCTGTCTAACTGTAGTAGGGTTGCTACCAGTCAAAATGTCTTGTATTGAATCAGGGAGGCCATCAATGTACTTTTCGATTGCCTTATCCAAAGGCGTGACCATGTTTGGGCATAACAGACTCAACTCCTCATAACGGTCCGTGTAGGCTCGATGCTCACCGCTGTCTTGCTCCAGATTGTCGAATTCCCTTTCCAAAGCCCTGATCTCGTGTCGAGGATAGAATTCCTTCATCATAAGGGCCCTAAGTTCAGCCCATGTCTGTGCTAGAGCAACTTCTGCACCACGATCTCTCATAACCCCGTTCCACCACGTAAGGGCTCTCTTCTGGAACACACTCGAAGCAAACTCGACCTTGCGATTGTCAGGACACTGCACGTGGCGGAAAGTATTCTCAATGCTCTCGAACCATTGAAGAAGCCCCGTCGCTCCCTCAGAACCACTAAACTTGAGTGGTTTCGCCGAGTTAAAACTCTTGAAATTGCATGGACCATTGTTGTTGTTGTTGGCTTGATTCCATTGAGCAAAGAGGTTTGGGAATTGAGCAGCCATTTGCTGTGCAATGATTTCTGCCAGCTCGGCATTCGCTATCTGGTTTTCGCGTCGAGGAGGCATTCTAAAAGAGGAAACATGAAAGGAAACGAGTGAGAGAATTAGACGAAAAGAATGAGATGAAACAAATTTGATGAAAGCAATGGATAGTGGTCATTTGTTTGTTACTACAAAGCAACAAACGACCTCGGTGAAAAATCAAAGTAAATAGGTAAAAAATAATGTATCGCGAAGACATGCTCGCCTATAAGTGAACACTCATCCCAAGAATTCCCAGGTAAGCACAACTGGTCTCGCGTCTGGTTGAGATGTATACGAGGTGCTTGCCTAGACAGAAAACTCAGAATACAGGCATTCACCCTTCCAGTTTGCACGTGTTCACATTATTTAAAACCCAAAACCTTGACGAGATTTTTGAAAACTCAAAGGGGTTCAAAACCTTGTAATTAATCATCCTAGAACAGATGATTAGTTTTCAAAGCGGTTTCGAAAATTATGCTCTTGTTGTGGTAGTCGCCTAAGGATAGGTGACGGTATTGTTTTATGACTAAACGCAAGTAAACTCGCGTTAGGGTCCTAAGAAAGTTATAGACTAGGTCAAAGCATTACTAATAACCTAATTCCCTATAACCATTGGCTCTGATACCATCTTTTCTGTCACACCCCGACCACGTAGAACATACAAATCGTGGCGGAAACATCGGGGAGTGTTGTAACAGAATTAATTGTTTCAAATCCATGGCAATTGAAGTTTCGTTTTATTGATTAAAGGTGTAACAATGTCTTAACAATCAAAGAAATACAACATAATTAACTAGTCTTGCATCTTTTATTGTCACTAAGGCCCAAGTCTGCCTATATGTATCTTGACCATCTTATGCAACAGCTCCTGAAAAATACATGTGAAAATAGGTACGTCAGCATAAAAATGCCTGTGAGATACATAGGTTTTGTGAAAATAGGTTTCATGACTTATGTTTGAGAAAATGTTTAGTCATGAACCTTGTAATTTGCTTTGTTTTGTAAATCATTTGAAAAACAATGAGTTCAGATGATATGTATAAATAAGTGAATAATGTATGGTTAAATGAATAACCATGTAAACTGAGTTTGTATAAGATAAGTTGTTTGTAAAACAATGTCTTGCGAAAAGTATGTTATTTGAATAAAATGTTATATGTATCAAACTGAAATGATTCAAATAACGCTACGATATGTAATACCATACAAACACTTATATATAGGAAGTACCAGCGGCGTATCCACCATGCTTGTATCATATTACACACGCATCGTTACTTAATCACTTAATCAAACCAAAACACCAAAGTAATGTTTAACAGTTGTAGAAATGTTTATGTATGGTCAAAGACGGTTCACACGGTTCATAGATACAAACGGTTCACAGATACAAACGGTTCACAGATACAACGGTTCACAGATACAAACGGTTCACAGATACAACGGTTCACAGATACAAACGGTTCACAGGTACAACGGTTCACAGATACAAACGGTTCATAGATACAACGGTTTAAAATGTAATATAATGTGTTCATATACTGGATGAGCATATGCAACAAAATGTAATGTAAAACAATGTACTAATTAATGCACACAATGGGCACACCTAGCATGAAAAGTAATGTAAAACAATGTACTAAGTAATGCACACAATGGGCACACCTAGCATGAAATGTAATGTAAAACAATGTACTAAGTAATGCACACAATGGGCACACCTAGCATGAAAAGTAATGAAATCATGTACTATTATGTACTAACGAACATAGCATGTATATGATGTGAAAACAGGAAAGCTTGAAAGTAACAAGTAGGCACATGTGTTCCACCCCAAAACAGTTTGGAAAACAGTAAAAGAGGGGTCTATGTACTCACCTGAGATTGCTCAGTAGTTCTGGAGTGACAACTAAACAATGCTAGAGATCGCGGATATCAAACGGCACCTAGTATAGATAACTATGTTAAAATACCGGACCTAGATCGGAAGATTGGGTAGCATTAGGGTTTGTAAACCAAACGAGTGTAGAGACTCGTGTCATTTGGTTTAACAAAGCCTACATACTAAATGAAACTTAACCTGAGTGATTTCGACCCATTACGACCCGTTTAGGTAGCTTATGTTACTTTAACGCGTCGTTCGCGTGAAACGCGTTCGGACCGCCTAACTAGCCCTATGACAAGTGTCATATGCCTAAACATATTACATAATCAGTTATGTGACAAAGGTTTGGGTTACATATGCTTAATTACCAATTATATATGAAAAGGGTATTCTGGTAATTTACCTAAGGCATATAAACTACCTATCATACAACTACTTAAACGATGCGACCATAGGGTATAACCTCGGAAGGTTATGCCCTATACTAGGGTCACCTAATGTATTTGGTCGGATCCTAATGATCGACCAAACTGGGTCGGGTTCGAGGTATAAGCGATTTATTAGATCGCTTACCCTACGACCCTAGACAACGTGGTAATCAGTAGGCATAGTCCCAAGGGACCATGACCATCGTGATTACAATCACGTTGCGAAGTTCAAACGAACTTCGCATTGACCATTACTGGTCAACGCTGAAAGTCAAACAAAGTTTGACTTTCTGACTCGAAAAGCAGTAAAAATAAGGAAAAGAACGAAAGAATACTTACGAAGGGTCCCCGAATGCTAATCCCGATCCAAGAACTCAGGTATGAAACAATGGTTTCAACTTAGAGCTCTCAAATCAGAATTCTAGTGCTTTAAAACAATGAAAGGCATGGGGTATATATAGTTTTCGGTGAACCGTTGAGATCGTTTCATGGAAACCGTGATTCGATCACATCCGTACACTTGTTGAGAGGTTATGGGAGCCACATATGTTCCTTATCTTAATGACTAAGCAACTTAAACCATGTGGTTAAGGATCATTCAGCTGCAACTTGTGTTTAAAACATTGAATCTGGTCCAGATCATGCAGTCGCGTAGCGCGACGGGTAGGCCCTTAGGGCTCGCGCTACGCTACTGCCTCCCCTGAATCAGAAAGTTTCAAACTTGGCAGCAATGGTCCCTGCACGTGTTTAAGGCCTTTTTCGATGCGTTTGAACCCCGTTAACCTCATTTCAAGGCTCTAAAATGAAGTTAAAGTATAGGGAACTCAAAACATACTCAAAAATATGCCGGATGATGGTTCGTTTGGTCGTACGAACGCGATGTTCGCTTAATTACGACGGAATGCGCATAAGCGCGAAAAACGATCCAAATGACGCGACGAATGGATTTTTCTTAAGGCGAACACTAAAATATAATGTAGTCATGCTTACATAAATTTTTGGATGTCCAGATGTATTCAGAACGTAAGTTATGCGCGAAAATGCAAACTTGTGCACTTTTTGACACTTTTAGTCCCTGAATGACCCAAAAGTTTATTTTAGCATACCGAACCCCTCAAAGCCTATTTCTAAGCTATGTAAAGGATATTTATGGTATGTTTAACTTATGGTCATGTTCCGGAATGTCTGTTACAGTTCAAATTGGCATACTTTCGCAGTTTGTCAACTTTAGTCCCTGTAAGCGATTTAACTTTGATTTCACCACACCAAACCTTCCAAAACTTATATCTAAGTTATGTATAGGTTATTTAAGGTATGTTAAGCCTATTTCACTATTCCAGAGTGTTCGTTGCATTAAACTGGTTATATTTACGCATTAGTGCGCGTATAACCTTCCAGAAAGCGATTTAGAGCTTGAAATCGAACAAGAATTGATATGTGTAAACGATACATATATTTATACAAGTCCAAAGTATGAAATACAATATTTCATTGGTTTGGCATTTGTTTGATGGTTGAAATGACACAGGTGTTACAACTCTTCAGTCTGCTTATGCTTCTCAAACGCAGCTCTATCCCTCTCAAGCTGCTCTGCACCCTCACGTGCAGCCTTCACCAACTCCTCAGCCTCTGCACGCAACCGCACATTCTCTTCCTCCCTGCGCGTCAACACCTTATAGTTTTCCATAATGGTGTTGGCCATTACAGAACTCCCAACAAGCAGGGAGGAGAGTTGGTTAATCTGGGCTTCATTTGGTAAGGCACGGGCCCGGTTGACTTCAAATGGGGTGCCCAGACCACCCAAAATCTCCCTACATGCAGAGGGATCAGCGGAAATGTCATCCCCTTGCATCACAGACCACGGAGGGCGGTGGTAAGACATGGCCCGGTCTTCTGTGTAGGAGCGATAATAATACTCCAATTCAGACTCTTCAGGCTGAATAGGAGTCTCTACAAAACCCGTACCACCAGAAATGGAACCGGAAGCCTTCTCGGCAGCAGGAGACTTTGGCTTTCCAGTGTAGCCAAACTTCAAGTCAAGCTCATCAGTATCCTCTGGGGTGATAACATTATCACCCGAATCAACCGTGTCATAGATTTGAGCCGCGGGACGCTTCCCAGTGTCCATCTCCCCCACAGAGGCTTCAGGAGTAACAACCTTATGAACCCCCACACCCGCAGCAGTGTCATGCGGAGGGGGGGGAGGAGCATCAAAGATGAACCCTTCATCTTGCGGTTCTGAAATCAAAACAAAAATACTTTTAAGTACAAGTATAAGCACAAAATACTTGTTAAAGTAATGCATCACATACCAGAAACAACAGCAGGTTTCCTTGTTGCAACAAAAGCCTTGCGCCTGGTCTGAATCTTCGGCTTCTTTGCCTCACCGGCATCAACAGCTTTCCCCGCTTTCCTCTTCTTTTCATCACCAGGTTTCGAACCCGCAGTGGTTCCACCGGTGGCCGCACCAACACCTGGAACACCCAAGCCCTCTAGGGTGTCAGATACTACCACGTAATCGGTATATCTGCGGAAATGAGAACGAGAGATACCTGCTGCTTGCTTCACCAAAGGCGGAACAACAGATACATCAGGTTTCTTCACACCGCGACCCCGCCCAGGTTTATCCACACGCTTTTTCTCCGCATGTTTTTTGGGGGCACCCTTTGACTCAAATTTACCAAGGTTCCCAAGTGTACCTGCGTATAGAATATCAGCAACAAACCTTGTAAAGCAATAAAGGTTATGAATAATACCTTTGCCCTGCGGCAGGGGTGCAGTCATCACCTCGCGTGAAGCAACGCGGAAGAAAGGGACAATCGTCAAGTTAAAACCTTTACCTTCCGCAGTCGGAACAAGATCAACTTTGCCAGTAAAAGTTGGATCAAATATCTTCCACACTTCCACAATTTCTGATAATACATATCCAAATTAATAACAAACACGGGAATAAAGCAACCGCAAAAGAGTGGTAACACTTACCACCAGTTTTCTCCCGCACCACAGGCATGAAATTCCTCTTAGGCCGGGTCAACATCATCCGCAGCACCCACAACTCATTGTTGGTCAGCTGCCTATGCTCAATGGGTTTCAGCCTTGAGAACCACTTCGCAGTCTCCGCGGTAGGCATAGCAATATCCTCCGCAGGGATAGGCTCATTGACGTTCCGCATAGTCATGTCCACAACAACTGCGGCAGCTTTAACGTAGAAGAACTTACACTTCCACTTCGTAATACCTTTCGGAGGGGTCATCAACTTGATGCTTCCATACCGTTCTCTAAAGGAAAAGAAACCGGTGTTCACCGTCAACTGGTAAAACCCCCGGAAGTTTTCAACGGTAACCGGCAGACCAAGAGCACGAAAAGTTGATTCAAAATGTCTAATACGGATCATCCCAAAAGGACTCATCTGGGAGATATGGATCTTGTAATGTTCCAAGACCTGAGCAACAAAAACTGTTAATGGTAAACGAAGGTTACCATCAGTAAAACACTCGGCCCACATGGTGATGTGACCGGCCGGAGCACAGGCACCAGTATCACCAGTTTGGGGATAAGCAGCCCCATACTCGTGAGGCATCTCAATCTTGGCCATCAGTTGGTCGAATGAAGCTCTCGACCACTTCAATGGTGGTAGGCCACCACCAGGAACACTGCCACCATCATCTTCTTCTCCGGCCACCGGAGAAGATGCTTCAGGGTTTTCACCCTCCACATTATGTGGGTTAGATGGATCAGCCATCAGAAATATGTAGAACAGAAGTTTCGAGTTAAAGAAAAACTCAGAAAACTCAAAAGATTACCGGAATAAAAGACAGATTGATCGGAGAAGACGAAGGGAATGCTCTCTCTCTCACCAGAAATTTTTTCGAAAAATTTGAACAGTGAGGAGAAACCAAACGGTTCCCCCTTTATATACTCATCGCAATAAATGCGATACAGTAAACCGCCTCAACACGTTCAAAATAGGCGAGTTACAAGGCGACACGTGGTCAGCGACCTTTCCGCTGACGGTTATCACGCGCGCGTGGCCGCCCACGCGCCTGACAGAGAAGACTTTTTCACTCCCTGCTACAGTGCAGTTATGACCTCGGTCAGTGCAAACGTCTTTTGAAATCAGCACATGTCAGAATCCTACCAACTTCAACAACCCACACGTGCAATCGTGACGTAGACAACAGAAAGCGACAACCTTATCCAAACACAAGCGGCATGCGGTTTCTCTGGTTTACCGCACCATAACCCATACCGCATGTCGTTTTTTACATACCCCTCAAAAAAGGCAAAAATATATATCTTTATATTATATAAAGGGGTATAAGTCATAACCGCACATACCCACGAGCACACGTGGAATATGCGGAGATGACACACACCAACCCGCACAGGTGTGTCAGATACTCAGAACCAGAATGGTTCTTTGGACTGCGAAAACCGCTTCGCAGGATGCGGTAAACCGCACCCCATGAAAGCTTCTTCAAGCTTCAAAACCCTCATTTCCGGTTCACAACCACAGAGGGAACGCAAACAACTTCTCCTTAAGGAAAAGGACAAGTATGCTGAGCAACCGCACATCAGCAACCCTGTCCCCTGAACCTTCAAGAGCCACATCCAGGCTACAAGACTTCTAGAAGCGAGTTCTTTGCTGCAAACCGCAACCATTCTTGCGCAGTTACTGTAAACCGCAACTATGCGAACGGTAGCTACGGAAGAGCCACAACTAAGCCACCACGCGGAAGAGCAAAGCTATTTCAAGAAAAACTGCTTTCCAACTAAGCGTGAAGGAAAGTGGCTACAAAACGAATGCGGAAGAGTTTCAACCAACTTCCCAAGTATCTAAAACGATCTCTTCCGGCAACGCTACTTACAGGGAAACTACTTTCCACCAAAGCGTGAAGGAAAGTGGCTCCAGAACAGCGGTAACAAGTCTGCCTATGACTAGTTACCCACCTATGGACCGCATAGAATAAACAATGGTGGGCACAACCCTGCCTATGATCATGTTTATCTGCCCATAGTCCAGATTCACATTGTTCGACCAAACACGGCCAACAACGACGCAACTACCCCACGATCCTCAAAGAAACATGGCAAACGAGGTTCGGCAACGAGGTAACCGCAAAGAACGTACGGTTACTAGAGAGCTACACCTCTGAGGACGTGCGGTTACTTGAGAGATAAACCGCAGAAGACGCGCGGTTACTAGAAAGCTTAACTGGAGAACACGAACACCCCACAAAACAGGGATCATCGTTACATGTCCAGTTGCTGAACATAGAGCTTGAGCAAAGTACTTACAACTTTGCACCAACTGACGCAGAGGTTCCAACTACACTGAAGAAGACATCTTCAGTCACGATCTCAAAGGTTGGTTCGAACCCTGCTAATACCTTCAGTCACCGTCTCAAAGGTTGGTCCGAAACACCAACAGGTGGCTGATGACATCAGCAAAAGGTAGACAGAGTCAAGTCCTTGACTGAGAATTCCGCATCAGACGGAACTTGCTCACCATGCACCCTTCTCAAAGGAAGAAACAATCCACTAGAAAGGGCCTACTACTTAAAGAAGGTGCCATCTGCATGGCACAATCTTAACCTTCTAGACAACATAGTCCAGTATCCCTCCCACACGCGACTCGCATACGGAAGGAACACTAGACTAGGGGGACTTGAAGGGGTATGGTCCCAAATATCGCGTCAGCACGACCGCGAATGACCATTACCCTCATTAAAAACCCCCAACAGCAATTAACTCTCCAGTGTCCGCGTAGACACACGCGAACACTGCGGTCCAATCTGTCCATTGATGAGAAGACTTACCTTAGGGACGGAAACTAATGTTACGCATAGCGATGCGACCTCGCACCGCATCCTATGAACATTTTCGTCACGACAAGGGATCTGGACAACAGTAACAGTCACTCGACAGGCGATGCGGCACAACACCGCATCCCGCGCAAATCATGGATGGAACAACCAATGCGGGAACAACATCAATGACCGCAAGCAGCGATGCGGCTTGGCACTGCATCCTGCCTACAAGGCAAGTGGGTCTGACACCACAGTGCAAGTGGCACTGGGAACAGTCGCCTACCAGCCCACGTATGAACAACAGTCTGACACCACAGCCGGACGTGGCATCACCACAGTATCCGACAGGTCTGACACACCTGCAAATAGCTGTGCGATGTCAGACTAGCTACTCAACTACCCTCCTTCACTCCTCGGCTATAAATACTCACCCCAAACCAGGTTTGAGGTATCACTTTTCAACTCTCTCAATACTACTACTATCAGACTTTGCTTCCAAGGCAAATTACTGATTCTCACGCCGGAGAGTGGTAACAAGGAGCACCCCCCACCCCATCCTCCTTGTTACGAGTCACGGTTTGTTTCCTTGTGCAGGAAACCCACCACCAGACGATCCAGCCAGCGATCCTCGGAAAGAAGGGATTAACCCTCTTGACGAGACCAGTGAGTTAACCCTACCCGGTCCACCATTGTTTCATCAGTCTTCTTGTTTTTTGAGAGTCCATCTACGTCATTTGGTATGAAACTCAAACCTTCGTACATGGTTAGGCTTCTTGTGATGAAAAAACAACAAAAATCCCATATATTTGTTTTCTGTTTTTCGTTGATAAACAACCCCAAAACAACACCTTCCTTCTCATGACTGTAACCATACAATTTATTCATGAATCGGAGATGTCAATGGCTTCTTTGGGTCGATGCTTCTTGCGAAGACGTTGGAGGTATCGATGGCTTCTTCTAATCCAGAAACAGATGGTGTCGATGGCTTCTTCAGGTCTCACGGTATTCTCTTGAGACTGATGCAGATCTCATGGCATCATCTTTTGTGTGTATTTTGTTCTTCAAATAATTGTTTCAATGATACAAAAGGAACGTGTAAATCAAGACATAAATGGGTAGCATGAATTTAGGAAATATCAAAACAACCCATAATTTGCTATGACCATTTTACCCTCATGTCTACTCAAGATAATCAATCCACATGGCATAATTATATTGGTTCTCATGGTTTTTATAAAATAGATAGTTTGTATATGATCCTACTCCTATTGATCTAATAAAGAGATGATCAATACATCATAATATTCATTATTCTAAACTAGTATTATGCACTGTCGCGCGTTGCGCGATTACAAAAAGGTTTTGTACAAGTAGAGGTTTCATATTATAGTTAATATAAGGATTAGACGCTGCATTACATGGTGTAGTTTCCGTTTCAAAAGGTGTTTTAGTTTTTCCTACATTAGGGTGTTACAAAAAACTACTATTAGTAAAAAAACCGGCAACTTCTTTGTCAATTTAGTGGCTGCAGCCAGGTTAAGGTGCTTATCTTCTAGTTGATGGATATGTGGTCCTTGTTCCTTTTATGAGTGTTGTTTTTGTCACCTGCAAGTAGTATATATTTTATAGTTAGTGAATGTTTTTCGGTATCATTATGTGTTATTGTTTGTTGAATTTGAAAACCTTCGGATTGAAGAATAGGCCTTTTAGCAGATGTTGTGGTTTGGTTTCTAGGTGTGGGTGTTGGTGGTTGTGGGGTTGTTGAAGTCGGTGTGTTGCTTCCGTGAATGCTTGTTTCCGTTTGTTCTTTGAGGTATGTGGCTTTGTTCACTGTGCATCGTAGTGTCCTGTTTCTAGTGTCTTTTTGTACTTGAATATAAAACCTAGCTTCTTTGTTTTTCATTGCTTGTAGTGAAAGGAACGGGGTTTCTTTGTTCAACATTTCGTCACATGGCGTTCCTAGCAACTGGTATGCGGCACGATCAAATATTGTTGCGGTGATGTTGCCTGTGTTGTCTGTGATAGTGGCTCGAATTCGATACCTGAGCACAATTTTGGTGGAAAGGTGATGTGTAAAAGAGAATTTGTGTTTTGTTTATAAAGTGAGCAAGTATTTGTTGGTTATTTTGGTGACTTACAGGTGATTTGCTGTCTCATGGTTTCCATCGCGTGTGCAAAACCATTGTTCTCCAGTTTGGAAGATTGTTTGTCCACATTTTGGACAAGCGGTGTAGTGCCATTCTTTGTCTGTTATTAGATGGCTGATTGAACCAGTGATGATAAAATTCTGACCCTGCGTTAAATGGAGGGTTAGGTTAGTTTGGAATTTTTGTTGAAGGAAATGGAAGTTTTATTTGTCTTTACCGTTAGTTCGTTGTTCTCCATCTGTTGAAGGGATGAAATGGTGACGCAATTTTCGCTTGCCATTGCACTATTTTGTGTTTCTGGGTTATTGTACCTGTATGTTTACCATGTTTTATTGTGGTAAAAAATACGATACTTAAACAGTTATATTTGCATTTTAGTTAGATATTCTTACATGTCTTTGAGGATTCCGGTTTCAACAGTGTTTGGGTTTAGGTAGACGTACGTTGCATTTGTTGACTGGAGTTGTATCCAACCTGCAAGGATAACATGAATTGCAAAATTTGATTAAGACGGTTAAGGAATACATGTAAGGGCTAAATTTGTTTGCCTACGTGTTGAGCTTCTGGGTTTGAGTGCTGTCATTGCAATAATTCTTGGAGTCGTTGCTGCATTTATTTGTGGTCTATCGAATCGGCTTGGTGTTGTGGCTATTTCCTCCCACAGTTTTACTGTTATATCTTGGTTGCTGCCAATGTAAAAACAGGTTAGGCAAGTTCTGATGTTCATGTGTGACTGCATTTTTGTATTTTTTTTGTTGCTAAAAGTTTAATCCAACGATCATATGAAAGTGTCTACAACAGTTTGTTTATTTATGTAAATTAAGAGTAGTACCTGCTATCCCTTAGTAACAACACAACATATGGTCTTCCTTCTTTTGTGGTTTTGTCTTCGATTTCTTGTAAGATGCCGATATAATCTATAATAGTAAAGTGTTTTGAGTTTTTGTGTAAATTGTTTTTAATTAGTAAAAAGAGGAGGTTTTCGTTGTAAACAAACCTATTATTCCTCTTTCTTTTTTGGCTTCTAGCTCTAGTTTTCGACGTGTTGCAAACTCGAAATATAGATCTGGTAATTCCATTGTGTCTGGAATTAGGGTGAAAGTGGTAGCGCTTCCAATGCACATTGTTGCTAGGTGTGATAAGGTGTTGGTGTAGTCATCTGGATCAATACATGCATACCCTTCGATTCTGTAACACGACTGTATGTCAAGTTTTGGTTCGACGTGTTTGCGTTCATCGCCCTTTACTACAGCTTGGATTCCGAATCCCTGTCACATGTGCCATTTGGGTTAATCAGATGAACAGGGAAATAAATGGTATAGCTGTATTTCGGCAATTAAGTAAACAATTAGTGACTCGGTTGTAAATGGACAATGATCCCATAACATAATGCTTTAAAGAAGCATAATGCGTTTATGGGCATACTTACTTCCCAGTGAGGAGAGACCAACTATTTTACATCTGTCATTACGACTGGTGTCATTTATTCGTTTAAGAGGATTTCCAATTGTTTGGTCATAAAAAAACACTGAATTTAATTACAAATATGTTTGTTTGTTAGTCTGAAAACATGTGAAATATGTTTCGTTTTGTTGAAACCAGCCACAACCTGAATTTAATTAGAAACATGTATGTTTGTTAGGCTGAAAACATGTAATGTATTTCGCTTTGTGGAATATAAGTTATTTATATGGGGGCATGGGTTAGATTGAAAGGAGGTAGTTATGCAACAATTAACAGGAAGTTTTATTTGTTTTGTGGACTTACCTCTTGGTCAACCAGTACATAATGTGTTTCATTTTCTCTAAAAGCGGGGATCCACTTGCGCATGATGCGTACTTGTAGTGGCGGTGCAACTCCCTTCGGCCTGAGATGTGATACTCGTATTTCTTCCATGGGTTAGAACCTGTTTTCAAGACAAGTGTAGACATATTAGGCAATTTTTAATACGGTATTACTCATTTTTCTTAGTAAGGTTTATTTGCATTGTATATTGTGTTAAAGATGTAATTAATACATATACAATAGTAGGTGTAGTAAGATGAAAACCTGATGAGTGTTAATCTCATTGAGCAAATCAGTGTAAACAATATTTAAGGTTGTGTTGTTGTAAACATCATCATTATTCCCTATCAATATTTTTAGTGATTTCGGAGATGTGGCTCTAGAGAGGGCGACATATAATTGTCTATGGCCAAAAATTGGTTCTGGTAAGTAAAGGCCTATCTTTTTTAAAGACTGGCCTTGACTTTTGTTAATGGTCATTGCATAACACATTTTAACCGGGAATTGACGCCTTGTAAATACAAAGGGGAGGTCTTTGGTATCATGCACAAAATTAATTCTCGGTATATATACCCGGTGACCTATTGATGTGCCTGTTATAACATGTGCCTCTATGACTCTTGGGAGAAGTTGTGATACTAACAATCTAGTACCGTTACACAAACCATTTTTAGGATCTATGTTGCGCATCAGCATGATTGGACTATTTTTTTTCAGTTTTAAACAGTGTTTTGGAATTCCATTAAAATTAAGCATGTTTAAGTATTCAACTGGGTACATAGCATCTGTTTCATCACCATTTTTTGAATGTGGAATCATAGAATCTGTGCTAAAGTATGAAACGCATTCACCTGGAGCCATTGCATGAACCGAGTCGTTAATCTCTTCAACATTCTCATTTTTTGGGCATATAATAGCACGCTCTGCGATGGAAACAGGAGTTGGATTCTGTAGTAAATGTTCATCATAAATGAAAGCAATCAAGTGTTGAAGCCTGTTATTATTTTGTCCTAAAAGAAATTCTGATGGAATTTGAATCGTTTTAACATCAGGTTGATCAATGCTAATGGGTATGCCTTCTTGACCATCTCCTATCCTTAGTAACCACTGTGAAAAGGTTTGTAACTGTTGTTGACTGCTGGGTTGACTGCTGAAATTGGCTGCTGATGTTGCAAGGCGCATATTTTCAATAAGCTTGTAGACGATCAAGTGCTTCCATAAATAAGATCTAGGTAGGCATGATGCAATAATCTCTTTCTTAGTGCATTTGGGTTTTACTGGTAAAGTTTGTCGAAAGTCCCCGCCTAGCAGAACTGATTTTCCGCCAAAAAGTTGAGAGGCATTATCTGTTAGATCTCGTAAAGTCTTATCAAGGGATTCAAAACATCTTCGATCACTCATGGGTGCCTCATCCCATATTATGAGACTGGTTTCCAAAAGAAGCTCGCATAAATTTGTATTTTTCTTTATGTAACATACAGACTCATCAGTAAGCTCTAAGGGTATTTTAAAGCGAGAATGTGCCGTCCTACCTGAAGGAAGTAATAATGATGCAATACCCGAAGCTGCAACAGCAAGTACTATCTGACCCATCGATCTAAGAGCGGCAATGAGTGTTCTCCATAGGTATGTCTTTCCAGTCCCCCCGTGTCCGTAGACAAAGAGTAAAATTTGCGTTGAAGATTTATTGGAGGCCATTACCGTATTGTATATTTCTAGTTGCTCAGGACGAAGTCCAGCGTGGAGGCTTGTATGTTCTGCCTGCAACACATCTCTGTTATAGTTTTTTTCTTCAAGGAGTAAACTATTTCTCAGAGCAGATATTGTCGATGCGTTGGGCATTGGCAATCCGAAGTCAACCAATGATTGAGGTGTTGAATTTGAATTCAGCAATGTCTCTAACTCATAGAGTACAAACTGTTGAAGGTCATTGTTATTGGTGAGACCAGAATTGGTACTACCTGTTTCGCCTATCCTATAATTTATATCATCAACCATGTACTTCCAATTTTCTTCCCAAAGTTTCAATGGGTTAGCAATATCACAATATAAAAGCATGTACACAAACAGGGACCTTAGCTCGATGGATGTAGCCCATTCTGCAGCCTCAGAAATGGTGGTGGTCCATTCCCTGTCATCACCTATAAGACCTAGTTTTTCACATGCTTCCCTAAAGGTGGGCATGACAACACCATATACTTTTCGAACATCTGCAAACGAACAACAACCGGTCTGATAGGTAAGGAGAATTCTCAGGTAAAATAACTCACCACATGTTGGATGCACATAAGTTAGCCTACCAACCGTAGGTGTCCTTTTTGACTTTCTCAATTTCCATGATTTCGTAGATGTGTCCCATCTAAATTTTGTCAAATAATCTATATAGCGAAGATTGGCACCCGAAGAACTTGAGTTGCTACCATTGGACAATTCAGCAAAGTTGTTTGCAAACCACTCGGTTAGTGTTGTCTTTCCGGTGTTTGGATTGTTTGTGATGTCTAATAGGTTTTGTGACTGTTTAAACGTTAGATTTTGGCGACCTTCTAAGTGAACAGCCAAGACTTGGACAGGAGGGTTTCTATGATGTATTGGAAACGTGAATATCCTCCAGGAAGCCTCATGTGGACAAATGAACCGGCCGTCAAGATAGTTTTGAATCTCATCAACAACCTCTAGAGCGGCATTAGATTGATCACCTGATACTTCTTTCTCCTTGGTTAGCGCAAAGCGAATTCTATCAGCTCCTTTCGAAATGTACTTGAAGAGGTATTTGATAAGCATACTCCAACCACAATATTCAACATTTATGTGAGCATCAAAGTGCAGTAACAAATTACTATTGTAAGGAACAACGTAACCGTTGTCAAGAGGCACGCCATTTTTCATAAATGTATGAGAATCTGAAGACCTTTTGTAATGTACATAGCCTGCATTATCAAAACGGGTGGCATGTTCAAATGGTTTAGGAAAATTCTTGGAACAAACACCATCCTTCATGCAAGGTGAGGTCATCCTGGCTAAACCACATGGCCCGTGCAACATACAGTCAGTTACGATCCTATATAAGGTAGGATGAGCAACTGGATCGGGGAGTTCAGCAGTAATGTACCGGTCAACTTGTTCAGCACTTTGAACGCTAGACGCACTGGACACCCATAGTAAAGTGTGACAGTGAGGGAGACCTCTCTTTTGGAATTCAATTGTGTAAAGATCTGTGTAAAAAAAAGATGGATACCCAACAATGTAATTTCATGAGGAAAAGGAAAACATAAAGGTAAATGGGTAATGATGTGCTATAAATAAGTATACCTGCTGTGACATCTCCAAACGGTTTTGCGGTTCTCAAGTGTTTGATAAAGGAGCGCACTTTCATTTGGAAAACTCTTGCAACAATGTCGGGCCTGTCTTGCGGGCTAGAGACACCGGCACGACTAATTTCTCTACTTATTTCCGGCCATCGAACATTACAGGTAAACGTGATGAAATATTGGGGATTCCCATAAACACGACATATGGCAAGTGCATCTTGATAATGCTTATACATGTACCTTGGACCGCCTGTAAAGGAGGACGGTAAAACCACACGTTTACCGACGCTCCTAGCTTCCGTGTCACCCTTAGAAATTGCATCATGGACACCTTCTAAAAACTCGCATCGGAGTTCATTTTGGTTATTTCTTATGTACTCCAAACGACAATGTTCAACGCAAATGTAAGCGTCAACTAAATACTGTTGAAATAACCTAGAGGCTCTAAGTAAGTGGGTGTACACATTGGCACGGTCATGAATCTGATAACTATAGAACATGATAGGTGTAAGATTGCGGTCTTGAGGCTGCACATCATCTTGTGACGTCAGTGCTTCTAACGGAAGCAAACTTCTAGATATGCGTAACTCCGGTGACCAGCCCTGTTCAGCACGTGGAAATAGAAGTGGGTATTGTAAGGGCATGTAAGATGAGTGTAACTTACTTACCCTATGTGGCATGTTGTCCTTGCTACGAATAATGACGTCAAAGTCCTCGGAGGACAAACTGGCATCACAAACTATTGCACCAAGCGTATGCGTTGCTGGAAGATCATAACGACGTTCTTTAACGCGGCTATAAAGCTTTATACCGAAATTGGGAACTGTGGGTTGCAGACATAACTCTCTTGCGGACTTAAACAAATGTACATACCCATTTACTTCGTCTAGCATATGCGACAACGCAGTCACAATTTCTGAAGAAAGACTTTGGGAATCGTTGTTAGGAAAAAAGCTTAGCCTGTTTGCAACCTCATTTTGACTATCAAAGATGTACATCTGCAAAAACCTTGGCTTATCGCCAGGAGTTGGACACAACGAACCTAACCAATGTGAAACTTGGCCAGCAACCTTAAACACATAGGGACCACTACCATCATTGATAGCATCATCAAAAGTTGCACCAAACGACGTCATAGAAAACATAGCATTGTAAGCACGAATATTTGTCATAAAATGAGGTTCCGCAAACAAAGACTTCAACAGATCTGGCGGGTCTGTTGGATATTGCAGTTCAATTTTCCCACCTTTACAACATTTGTTATATCTTGGTTTCATACTCATTGGGAACGATGACAACCGTTCTTCAAACCAGAAAAGAGCACCACAAAATTCACAAACCTCTGTGCAACTTCCTAAATCCATGTAATCAGGAGACTGAAGTATTGCATCCAGGGGAGGAGTGAAAACTTGTGACCCATGACCAAGGGCCCTGGAGCGTAACATGGAAGTACGATAGGATGTTTGACGCGGAGATGGAGAAGAAGCGTCAAAAGAGGCATTAGACGAAGACGTAACATCTGGGTTGGTAAAGCCACGTCTCCGTTTAGAACTTCCTAAATCCATGTAATCAGGAGATTGAAGTATTGCATCCGGGGGAGGAGTGAATACTTGTGACCCATGACCAAGGGCCCTGGAGCGTAACATGGAAGTACGATAGGATGTTTGACGCGGAGATGGAGACGAAGCGTCAAAAGAGGCGTTAGACGAAGACGCAATATCTGGGTTGGTAAAGCCACGTCTCTGTTTAGAATTTCGTTGACGTGAGGACATAGTGATCTTCAAAACAAAATAAAGTTAAAACTGTGAATCAAGACTGAAGTTTACACTGATAATCACTGATATGTCGGAAATTTTTTTACCTTTTTTTAATGAAACAGTTTAATAATAAAGTAAAAAATACACATATATATACCCTTTTACAACAACACGACATCAAGTCTACGGAATAGTGAAGAAAACACAGTAAGAGGTAAAAGAAATGTCATCAATAACAGCCATTTTATGATAAAATAGCTAAAAAGATTACAGAATGTTTTCAATGTAAGTAACTTACCTCAATGGGTTTCCTTTCCAAGTGTGAGAAGACCAAATTTTCTACCAGTAAGCAAACTGACAACCTGAAAGAAATAATTGGTAGATGAAAACTGTTTCAGAGCGATACTGAACAACCTGTTGAATAAAGTGACAAAACTAAATGTAGCAGCAATTTGAAATCTAATAGTACAGATACGAAAGATTTTTTTGAAACACTACAAAGTAAAAAAGCACATAACAACTATCTACCTAAGGCCTCCCAGTAACATTTTTAGACAGTGAATGATGTTGTTTCCATTAAAAATGGGGTTTAACATGTGAGTTTCACTTTAGTGGAGTTCAAATTATGTTATAAAATGGTTTAATGTAATTTGTTTTTAACTTTTATAAGATATGTAGAATTTCTAGCTTAGATGATATGTTATTCACAAATTTCTGAGCACACTGTTGAAACAGGATTGAAATTGGTTTTCAAATCTTAATCCACTATAAATATAAAAAATGAAGCAATTAGGGATGAGCAAATTGTACCGGGTACGGATACCGAATTTACCTAACCGGGTACAATTCCAGAACCGATTAGATGAGAAACTGAAAGCGAAATGAAAAAAATGTGTTCGGTACCAACTGTAGACATTTTCGGTACCGGATTTCATAAAGGCTCGTAACCAGTATTTACTGGTTTTTACGTTGAAATAGAGGTACCGAACCATTACCGATTTGTACCGTACTGGGTATATTTGGTATTGGTACCGAATACACATCAAACTATTTCCACCAGACAGATTTCAATAGCACGAAAATAAGAGAAAATAAGAAACTGAAATCGAAAAGCATTTTAAATCCAATCAACATATAATTCTTATACCCTATAAACGCAGGTTAGGTTTTTAAATATATTTAGTTTTGGTATTTAAGTTAAGTGTTCTTACAATTCGAATTCTAAACACTGTTGCATAAAATTCTAAGGATGAGTAAATGGTACCGGGTACCGGTACCGAGTTTACCAAACCGGGTACATTTTCGGTACCAGTTGGGTACCGATTTTTGACGATTTCGGTACCGGTTCGTTACCGTTATTAAACGTATTTTACTCCGAACGAAACTGACGGCCTTTTAAAATGACCGATACTAACCCGAACCCATTCCCGCACGGTCGAAGTCGTCCATTATGGCAGCTATATTCATTAACTTATATTGTTTCTTATGCTAATCACCTGTTAATTGTTTTAAAAAATAGAATTAAAGGAATCAAGCCAAAACATGAGCTGGAAACAGGCTACACTCTATATTAACAGTTTATCTAGTTCAGATGAAACCTGAATGACTTTCACGACTCAATAACGATGAGCGAATGGTACCGGGAACCGGTACCGAATTTACCGAACCGGGTACATTTTCGGTACCAATTCGGTACCGGTTCGTTACAGTTATTAACCGTATTTTACCCAGAACCAAACTGACCGCTTTTTAAAATGACCTATCCTAACCCGAACCCATTTCCACACAGTCGAACCCTTCCATTATGCCAGGTATATTCATTAACATATATTGTTTCTTATGCTAATCACCTATTAATTGTCTAAAAAAGTATGATTAAAGGAAACAGGCGAAAACATGAGTTCGAAACAGGCAACACCTATGATGCACGGAAACGCCTAGCAGGTGCCGTCTCCCGTCCCGGGGACTGCTAGGGGACGGAAACGGCACGGGGACGGCCGGGAAACGTCCCCGACATGTTGGGGACGGCGTGGATTCGTGATGCAGCAGGGGACGGATTATGGGGACGTGCAGGAAACGTTTCCGACATGTTTCCGTTTATTTTTTTTGGTTTTTCATAGCCGGTGGGTGCTACTTCTGTTTCTATACATCTCGAATGCAACTCCCATTCCGGCGACGTGCTTCTCCGGCGAAATCATCATCCCGATTACAAGTATTTCCGGTGAAAAGGTTTGCCGACTTGATTAACGTTTGTTTGTTTGTTTGTTTGAATGGAGGGTGAATTTGTTAAAGAAAAAAGGGTCATTTAAACAAATGGAGGAGGTGGTCTGCAAAACTTTATTGGGAAAGACAAGTTTGACAAAAGTCAATTCTTAAATTTGATTTATTTTCATTTCATGTCCGTGTAGTACTAATATTAGAATTGTTTAAATAGTTTTTTTATATTTCTCTTTTCTTAAATATTTATATTATTAACTATGTCATCCGGTTCTTAAACCCGGTTTGAATTTCTGATCTCCAAAACGAAGATGAAAGGAGGGAGGCGGCTGTTTTGCTTTTAGTAGGGTAACTTGTTACTATGGGCCATTAATAACTTAAAAAGAGAATTGGGCCTAGGATGACGGGTTATTTTGAACGCCACTAACTTGAAACATAGTATTTTTTGTATATTTAGTTTAATTTTAATTATGAAGATATGGGATTTTTGAACTTTATATCAATATACAACTATTTTGGGGTTTTGTGTTACATTATCTTTAATATATATTTATTTTTTATATGCTTTTATTCCCGTACCCGTCCCGTCCCCGCTTCTTGAATTTTTTAGTTTTGCCGTTTCCCGTTCCCGTACCCATCCCCGTACCCCGTTCCCGTACCCGTCCCAGTGCAACATAGGGCAACACTCTATATTAACAGTTTATCCAGTTCACACGAAAGCGGAAATACTTTCAAGACTCAATAATGATGAACAAATGGTACCGGGTACCGGTATTTACCGCTTTTTACACAACTTATATTGTTTCATATGCTAATCACTTGTTAATATTCACAGTAAACATCATACCTTGCAGAATGGAGAAGCTGGGTCAGAAGACTCAGAACGGATTGTGTTAAAAAATTGTGTTTAAAAAAGTGAAGTCTTATTGGATTAAATATTTGACAACAGCTACACAATCTATATAACTTCAACCGAACACTTTATTAGGTCAAGAAGAACCCCAAAGTGTTTTACTGAAAGTTTGATTCTACTTTTATATAGCTATGTAGCTAGAAAAGATATACAGGTTAAAACCCTAAATGACACACAATTAAAAAATACAGAGAGTAAAACAAATGTGAGGAAGACATATACCTGATCTTGAAAGCAAAGTTGGAAGGTGCAAATGAACTGAAAGGGGGGAAAGATGAATCAGCAAGAGTTTATACCTTATACGACTAACAAAAATGAGGGAGACATATACCTGATCTTGAAAGCACAATTGAAAGTAGCAAAAGAACTGAAAGGGGGGAAACATGAATGAGCGTGGGTTTATAGTTTATAGGACTGAAACGTGTTATTAAAACAGGTGTGCATACCCTGAGATTAACACGTGGAGGCAGTGTTTATAAAGAAGGTGAGAACAAAAAAAAATTTAAACGGGATTCGAACCTGGACATTTATACTCACATACGAAGCCATAAACCACTATCCCAGAAGAGCAGATATGAAACAAAAGCGAGGAAAACATTTTTAAAGTAAACCCGCAAGGAAAAAAGTCAAAAAAAAAATTACCAAACCAACCCCGTTACTGTTCAAATGTACTGTTCAAAACAGCCGAAATTTAATATAAGGATAATATAAGGATAATTAGAAGTAAAAAAGGATCCAATAAATATCAAACCATATACAAGTACGTATATGGATAAGCCTCCACGTATGGAGTGTCCCCCCATGTGCTAAAGGAGAGTAGATGGATAATTCTTGCTTTATTTGTCATGTCAAGTTCATAGCAAAATGCAAGCAGTTCAAAAGCTTATGTGTTTGAATTTATTATACATCAAATTTATTATGAGTTGTATCATTTATTTAGTTTTTATAAGCGATATGGATTTAATTTAAATCATGGTTGCAAAAGTCGCTAGGCGCTCCCTAGTCGGTCGACTGGGGAGTTGAGAGTACTCGGCATAGGCGGGGAGTATTCGGGGAGTACTTGAACATGTTAAATTATAAAGAAAGTAGTTGTCGGAAATTAAATATATGTGTAATAACATAAATTTACTAATATTTATAACAAAATACGTGAAAATGATATTCATTATTTAATATGATAGTCATATAAATTATGTTTTATTATTTTGAAAGACAAAACTGGCTCGAATTGACCAACTAGATCCGATTTTGGCCGAGGTTGACTACGTTTGACCGATTCCAAGTAATTAGGCGGAGTTAGAGAAAGTCGCCTCGGCAACCTACCTTGTAGCGACTACTCGGGGAGTACTCGGCCTTGGAAACCTTATTTTACAACCATGATTTAAATAACATCAACTTTAACCAAATTGGCCGATAGCACTCCCAACTTTCGATTTATAAAAAAATCACTTTTAATTTTTAACTTATTGACCGATAGCACTTCCAAACTAACCCAATACTAACCCAGTTTGTTGACATCAGCTGCCACGTCACCAAACCAGTGCCACATCAGCTGACACATCATCAAAAAGCCAAGTCAGATATCACGTCAGCTGCCACGTCATCAAAAAAGCAAATGTACATGATAAAGATTCTATAAATTTGAAAGAAATCCAAAGAACATATATGTTGAATAAGTAGAATCGGTTTTGCCAAGGTCATGAGACAAACACCATTCCTTAAAACATATCTCTAATAGTCTACTGGTATAAGAGTCGTACCAGAAGTTGTACCACCATATATGTACTCATAATATAAGATATATGTTCCCCTTGTTTTATGTGTTTAAGCGTTTTTTAACGAAACTAACATCCCATTTTATTGAAGTTGTTACAATCAGATATATGCATTCGACGTAGTTATCATGAACAACTATCAACCCTCGACTGGTTAGTGTGACCAACAATTAGATGTACTAGACACCCACCAATGTGCAGGGAAGGTCTTAGGTTCAAATCCCAAAGGACATAGACGACAAGTATTAAAAAAAATATGTCGTTAAAAAAAAAGATTTACTAGATTGACTGGTCAGCCGAGATCAAAAACTTAGTGTTGGTTAGCACAACTCAAACAGTTCAATAATATTGGCTAGCAAACGTGAACAACAGTTTAGCTCAGGCATGAGAAACACATTTAGAGAAAAAAAAAAAAAAGAAGAAAAAACGATCTGAGGAATACTCAGAGTCTGTTTGGCAACTTCTGAATGAGAAAGTGCTAAAACAGTAAGAGATCTGAACCATTAAGTGTTGAAACAGTAAGATGTCTAAATCATTCAGACTCAGTATAATACTTAACTATTCAGAGGCAATTGTATAACCGACCAAACATTTGTCGCCAAACAAACAATCTGAATGAAATACCTCTGTCCGGATCAGAGGTTTGTCTCATTAAGAACTCAAACAAACAACTCCACGTTGTTTGAGCCAGAGAGCTTCGTGTCCATAGGCATGCACAAGTTCGGATGACTTTTATTATGGTTTGTTCATCCTTATATATAACTTTTTAACAATTTCTTTTTTCAAGTTTCATTTTAAAATGCGCTAATTTGAGGTTAGATATCTTATTTGTTGTGCTTTTATTTTAGACAAATCTTAGCTTGTTGTGAATCAAAGACCGACCTATAAACTGCAAATTGTATATCTTTTATATCAAAATAATTATTACTTAAGATAAATAAACATGTTTTTTTTTTCCCATCTCATCTTCGTTTACAAATCATAAATAATACATGCATCATGGTTAATCGTCCATTTCTTTTTGGGTAGGTTTCGCGACATGACAAAGCACAAAATTCCAATAAATCAATCTTTAGTCTTTTCAAATAATTTCGAAAAAATTATTATTTTTAGCCTTTTAAGTTCTAACCAATGAAAACAATTGGTAGGAAAATGTTTATTTATTGACATCCTCTTCGTTGATGGTAAAAAACAAGCCACGTCTTTACCGCATAAATTAAAGTTTAAGCATGCCTTTTAAATCTTCTAAAAAAAGTTATAAATACTTTTTAAGAAAATATACATTTCATTATTCTTTTATTTAATATATAAAAAATAAAAAATAAAAACAAAAAGAATATTGGATTTTAATAATCTCAATTATTCGTAGTTGGCCGCCAACAATCCAACTTAAAAAATAATCACTAACGATCTTAACTATTAACATTTTGGTCTACAATGAACCTTGACTAACATAACCCTAACATCATCAGTCTCCAGTCGAAAAAACGATTTTGGCTGCAAATATCTTTTTGGCCGGAAAACTCAACATTTTCGTCTCAAATCTTTTTGTAACCTTATTACCGACCTTTACGAACCTCATTTCTAGTAAAAGCCCAATTATTGAGGTCGCCGGAAAACTTCTTTTTACCAGAAAGCTCAACTTTTTGACCGGAAAGCTCAACATTTTCGTCCCAAACCTCTTTGTAACCTTAGATCGGATCTTTAAGAAGTTTTTTCTGACCAAAAAAGTTTTTCTGACAACCGAAGACTAACGGTGTTAAGGTTCTGTTAGTTAGAGTCCATTGAAGACCAACATATTAATAATTGAAACTACCCGTAGTTATTTTTGAAGTTGAACCACAACAACAAATAGTTGAATTTATTAAAATTCAATATTTCAAAATAAATTAGTAAATTTGCCCGATCGAACATCACGTCCGGAAGAGCGGGCTGACGGGGGAATGTCTTTGACATGACCCCGGAGACCTGATCGGTCCTGTACAGAGAAAAGTCTCCTTCCAAAAAAAAAAAAAAAATTATTCGTTCACTATTACCGGGAGGCGGTGGAGTGTAAACTGAAAGACGGTTACAATCGTGCACTCTTCGCCACGTATTCATCTTCCCCCCTTAACCTCCACTCCACAAATTATACACATCAATCCTTCTCTCATAACTCACATTCAAACTTACACTTCACGCTACTAAAATCAAAATGCAAAACGGTGCCGTTTGTTCGTCGGAGCCGGTCGCCGGAGGAGTAAACGTTTTCAGTTGCACTCAATCGGACGTTTTCACCGCCGATCATCTCGTCGTCATGGTCAACGGTATCCTCGGGAGGTCAAACACTTCCACAATTGCTATATTATATACTTATATTCATATTATATATTCTCTATGTTATCATTTATGATTCAGATGATTTGCTTTTACAGTTTGAATTCCGTTAGTTTGTTGCGAGAATTTTGAAATTAGTTGATTAGGTTTTCGATTATGATTCGACGAACTTGCGAATTTTGTTTTGTTTTGTTTTGGATAAGTTTTGGATTTTTATTGATTAATGATTATTCTATACATAGCAGCTTTATTCATGAAATGAAAATATAGTGATGTTATCAGATTATCAAAATTCTGCCAATGCGGATAGATATCGTGATTATGATCTACACAGTTATACAATTATAGTTATGATGAGTTTGAAATAAATTATAAATACTGTATGTATAGGACATGGATGAGATCTGTACTGTACTGTACCGAACCGGTACTGGTACCGAAAAGTACAAAGTACAGATAACAAAATGGAAAAGCAGTGGTACCGGAAAAAGTAGGAGTTACCGGTACCGGTAGTGCAAAAATACCAAGACTGTAGTGAAACAGAAAACCTTAAAAATAATACCGGTACCGATTTTGTTCGGTCGGTATTGGTTTGGTACGGTACCTGTGCTTGGTGATAAGACTAAAGGGAGTGGGGCATCCTTTTGAGAGGGCATCTTGCGACACGTGGCGCCACGTTAGATTAGAGGATTTTGAGCAAAAAAGGGGGAGTGGGGCAACTTTGCTGGGTAGGGCGTCTTGCGACACGTGGCACCCATTTAAAAATATAAAGTGTTATATATATAGGTGATTTGGTTAAAAAAAAAACAATAATTGGTCAAAGTAGGGGGGAATTCTTGATTTGTGTGAGGAGTTGGCGACGAGAAGAGGACGCCCAAAGGGGGGACGCCCCATGGGACGCCGATGGGGGGCGGTGTGCGAGGCGGCTTGGGGCGGCTTGGGTAGGGGAGACGCCCCACTCCCTTCAGTCTAAGTGCTCTATCCCTAGTGTAGGATGAATGGTCTTCTTAAACTTTAAGCAGACACTTCAATTAGCCATTAGGGATTCTTAAAACATGATTAAATCCTAATAATAATTTGAAAAACAGAGTAAAAGGAACAGATTTGACTGGGTAGAGGCGCAGCTTGTTGCCCGTTTACCAACTATCTCGATGTAAATTCATATATGAGTTAATGTAAGAAAACAATACTTGATGCTCAGATTAAGACTTAATATATTGAAAGTATGAAGGATTGATCGAACGTAAACACTAAAAGATAAATCAGTGGATTAAAAGAGTAGAAGGCTGTAAATAATTGTGTTGGTTGAATTCTAAGTTTCTAACAGTTGTTTTACTTTTTTTAACAGTTCTACAGATTGGAAGTTTGCTGCTGAGCAATTTGTTAAAACAATTCCGGATAAAGTATTTGTTCACCGTAAGGACCTGCTGTTGACAACTTCACATTATTTTGACGTTTCTTCATCAGTAGCACTTTATTTGATCTTCGTGTGTTCATATATTTGTTGCTTATTCAATGTAGGTAGTGAAAAGAATGCAGCTACACAAACTTTAGACGGTGTAGATGTAATGGGTGAGCGATTGTCACAAGAGGTTAGTTTCTGAACCATGCATTACAGATTATTGTGTTTATGTACAATAAAAATCATCCATCATCATCGATCATTCATCATTCATGCCCTTTGGTTTGACATCAGGTCCTTGAAGTTATAAAGCAGAAGCCAAATCTTCGTAAGATTTCTTTTGTCGCACATTCTGTAGGGGGTTTAGTGGCAAGATACGCCATTGGGAGATTGTACCGACCCCCAAAGGAGGGTTTATCAGTCAAAGAATCAGCAGCCACTATCGGTGGTTTGGTACCAATGAACTTTATTACCGTTGCGACACCTCATCTTGGTTCAAGGGGCAACAAACAGGTAAGTTTTAAATTGGTGTATATAGCATATATTAGTTCAATTGACTTGTTCAATTATCAATGGTCTTAAATTTAATGGTCCTTTCAGGTGCCCTTTCTTTTTGGTGTATCTGCGTTTGAAAAAGCTGCCGTTCTTGTTATTCATTGGATTTTTAGAAGAACCGGCCGTCATCTTTTTCTTACTGATAACGATGAAGGAAAGCCTCCGCTGCTTAAACGCATGTTGCAAGATGACGGTGATTGTTATTTCATGTATGTTCAGTGTAACCTGTGATCTAAATCTTTGAATAAAATGATTTTATGAATTAAAGAGACTTTGGATGACTTTCTATCCGATCGCCTTTTAAATTTTTTTTATATATAACCCGACTTAAATAAAACAAAACTGTTATCAACTGTGCAGGTCAGCGTTGCGTTCATTTCATCGCCGGGTGGCATATTCAACTGTAGGATGTGACCGTATCCTTTCTATATCATTGACTCCTTTAAAATAAATCATTCAATCACATGATGCATATTTTTTATCCTTAAGAACATAATTAGACATCGTTGGATGGAGAACATCATCAATTAGGCGTAGCATAGAGCTGCCAAAGGTACATCTATATGTTGAATAATGTATTGATCTTCACTAATCATTCATACTCAAAAACACATTTTGTATACAGTGGGAGGACTCTGTAAATGAAAAATATCCTCATATTGTTTATGAAGAACGCTGCAAGGCATATGACGGCGAGCAAGTTTCAACTGAAGGTGACACCAATAACGATTTGGAAGGTTTGAAATTCTAGTTAATAATTCTTTCTATGAAATGTTTTATGGAATCTATTCTTTAATGCATGTTGATATTGGTGCAGAAGAACTGGTGACCGGGCTTTCTCGTGTATCATGGGAAAAAGTAGATGTGAGTTTTCACAATAGTAGACAGCGGTTTGCAGCTCATAGTGTTATTCAGGTATTTATTTATTTATTTATTTTCTTGACCGTTGCGTAAATGCAAATGCATAAGATGTTGATTTTGACTTGGATGTAGGTCAAAGATGATTACATGCATACAGATGGTGTAGATGTTATTCAACATATGATTGATCATTTTAGTATTTAGAAAATCCCCTCATCATCTGTTGAATATTTATCTTACTTAACAGAGGTTTTGTGAAGGTAAAACCTCCTATGTATTTGCAGTTAAAATCCATTCCAAATATTCTTTTTGTTCTATAAACATGAAATGATGCCAATGATCTCTAGATCAAGTGGTGGAGGGCTTGCATTTCTCTTGAGAGATGCAGGTTCGACTCCCACTTGGTGCAGAGTGAGGCACTGGCGGGCAATGATAGGAGACCCAGGGAAATCTGGGTTGGATCCTTGAGCCAAACGGGTTTTACCGGTAATTTCACCGTCGTGCCTACGGGCGGGTGGGTTACCGGGTTTTCCTAGGAATTGGTGGTGGACTCGGGCTACTCTCGGAGTACTCCGTTTGTTCAGTGGGTGCCCCGAGAGTGCTCGGAATTGAGTTTGTTGGCCGTTCAAAAAAACAAAAATAAACATGAAATGATGAAAGCTGTTGGACCATATGTTAGGGCCAATGGCACCTGGAATGGTCCAAAATATGACTCTATGTAGGCTGCTTTAAACGTCTTTTGGGCCGAGTATATCTGCCCATGGGCCATGGATCTTGAGACAAAACACTATATTACCTTTTGGTCTAGGTATATATGTATTTAAAAGGCGATGTTACCGAGGTTTGAACCTTTGACCTCTTCCTGTTAACTCTAACGACTGCCATTGGACCCATCCCCACCCTGGTCCACGTATATCTTATCTTTAAATCCATCGAACGTTGGCTTCATGATGTTCGGTCTAAATGTATGTTAACTCGATTTATAGAATTTTTGGTTCAAGTCATAAAAATACACTGGTGTAATTAGGAAACACATAATAAATACACGTTATGATAAATGTATCTTCTAAAAAGGATTTGTTACATGATCAGAACATTCTTAAATCTGTTTTGTTACAACCCAAACAAGAAAACTCAACCTAAAAAACTAGTATGATTGTTGGAAAACTCATTTTGACGATAAACCTCACATCTGTTGCCGCCAGTGGCGAAGCTTGAAATTTCTGACCGGGGGGTCGAAAACGTATATACCTAAAAATTTCTATAAAACCGGGGGGTCAAAAACATATATACCCAAAAATTTCTATACGAAAACTACATACTCTCCACTACTGAGCGAAATATACCCAAAAATTTCTATACGAAAACTACATACTCTCCACTACTGAGCGAAAAGTTCGGGGGGTCGGCCGCCCCCTCCCGCCCCCACAAAGCTACGCCATTGGTTGCCGCCCATGCCTGTTCTTCCCCAATCCCCACACAGCCACGCCAGAACCGTGCATCAAGGTTTTGCAGTCGCCGGAAATCAAGGGTTCACTTTGTCAAATTATTATTACTAATCATATTTTAATGTGTTTACCGTGGTTTATCATGGCCTGATTCATCTTACCACTATTAAGTGTTGTTACATGTTACATAGTTTAATGCTTATTTACTAAATTCAAGCGGTTAAAACAATTTCTTTTACTAATTCAAAGTTGCAAATGACGACATAGTATACAAGGACAATCAAATAAAATAACTGGATTACATTTTTATGCGTATACAATTCAATTTTGTATAAATACAATAAATAAAAAGTTATAACAATAAGAAGTTGGTAATGAATTGTAAGTAATTAAGAAAACAATTGAAAGAAGTATGAGGAAAAATATCATTTGAGTTGGATGAGTATAGATAATGGTGTGAAAGTCTGATATGATGCGAACCTAATACGAAGTTTAGGGGTTTGAATTTAGTCTAAACATGTTTATCAAACCCGTGAATATGTTTAGCGAAACACGTTGTGTTCATGTCAACCTGATAGATCCGCGGGTTGGCCTATTAAATACATTTATTTACTTTATACTTTTAAAAGTGATTTATGTAACAACTTTAACTATTTGGGTATATTAATGCCAAAATTTGCACACTTTTAATGAAAATTGGCATAGTTTAAACATATAATTTCTTAAAAAAAGTAAAAATAATGTGTAAATTAGAATTTATAGTACTAATATGCAAAAAACGGTTTAATAAATAATTCTCCGGGCTAAGCGGGTCGTGTTCGTGTCATCCCGTGGATAATAAAATGTCGTGTTCAAGTTCATGTGTGTGACACGATTTTCGGGTTTATGTAGGATTCAACCTGCAAACCAGCAAACACGATCCATTTAGCAAGCCTAAGTAAAATGACATCTGTTAAGCGATAATGCTAGAGAAAATAGGATGTGAGAGGAATTCGCCATGCCCATCTGAAAACTTAACTTATTAGTATGATAAAAACAAAAAGTTTCTAACAATTAGCTCGAGTTTATAAAAGAAAAAGAAAACATTTCATGATGAAAATATAAAACATGCAAGAAAGAAGAGACGGATTTAAAAAGCTATATAATACCTAAAATATCACATTTGAAACTTCATGATCATTCAAAGCATCTTTTCGGAATACAATCCCCTTTCTCCATATTTGTTCCCAAATATAAGTACGGTTGCTAAGACCATATGACCAGTGGCAGACCCAGAAATTTTTTCATGGGGGTGCGGAACATTTTTAAAAATTTTAGGCCCCTAGGTATATAAGTAAAAAAATCGGTTCGTATCGGGTTGGGTCGGGTCGGGTCGGGTCATGTAAAATAAACGAATATCAAACTAAATTTATATAATAATAAAAAACATGTCAACCCCTGTTACAAACATAATTAAAACGTCGACGGCCTGCGGGTTTTCATTTTTTGAAATCTATTCAAAACATCATCTAAAGCTAATTTCTTAAGCAATTATTTCTCTATTTAATTTTGAACTATTCAAGCCCTAGAAATCATAACGTAAGTTGTAATCACCCTAAAATATATAAGCAACATAATCACCCTAAAAATCATCTAAACAACCATAAACAACGTCAAAACACACAAAATTTCAAACCTATTTAACAACTTTATTACCATTTTTTCTCCTATAATATCAACCAAAATCATCAAAATAACAAAGAAACTTACCCGTGTTCGGATTCTGGTTAGATTTGGTGTCGAACGACGGTTGTATGGTGGCTGATTACGGTGGTCGCTGGCTGCTGGACAGTTGTCGCTGGGTGATGTTATTCGTTGGCAGTGCAGGGACACAAGAGAGAGAGAGAGCGGGAGAGAATTTCTAAAGATTTTGTGCTTTAATTATTTTATTATAGTTTAAAATATTGTTAGGTTTGGTTAATGAGCTAAGACTTATTGGGCTAGCTAATTATGAATTATAAGTTGGTAAAGGTATGAGTATTTGGGTTTAGTTAGTTAGGTATTAAAAGTTATATAATTTAGGTAGTATTTTTTTAAAAAAATAAGAGTTTACTAAAAAAATTAAAATATAAATTGATAACACTTTTTACCTAAGGGGTGCGGACGAAAAAATTCAAGGGGTGCGGTCGAAAAATTCCAAGGGGTGCGGTCGAAAAATTCAAGGGGTGCGGACGAAAAATTCCAAGGGGTGCGGACGGGATTTTCGACGGAACTTAGCACTAAATATTTTTTTCCCCGGGGGTGCGCCCGCCCACCTTGAGCTGACCTTGGGTCCGCCCCTGCATATGACATATTCGGAAACACGATGCAGAAAGAGAAGAGTATTCCAAGAAGATAAATTAAATGTAAAATTACCGGAAACAAGCACAGAACATTCTCGTTCGAGCTCGTGGCTCAACCACACATTGAACAAGTCGATGCTTCTCATTTTCCGCCAAAATATTACGATGGAACATTAGGTGGCTAGAACTAAGAACGAGAGATGTGTAACAATATCTGTGATGGAGATTATTTATAGAAAGACATTATGTAGAGAGATTTTAAAACTAATGACCGTTGCTTTATTACCGTTAAGCAACGGTCGAATCAGACTGATTTTTTAAATTTATGGCATTGATTTTTTGACCGTTACATAATCGTCATTTTCTTGTTGGTTATCAATTTTGAACTTATCCAATTTATATATACTCTAATTTGTAACATAAATATGCAACAAGTGGTTGTAACTTATGCTTAATGGATTGTTTGCATAGTGTGTGGTTGTAAAACAATTCTTCAATGTGATGACGTGTTCTCTGCTGATCCACGGGTCTTACACCATCCACATTTAGGGCACCCACACAGGCCTCCAGTTACTACCATCAACCACCACTGCTCTTCTCCGGAAGCCGGCTACCGATAACGATCACCACCGTCCGCCGCTCTGCCCCAAATCGACGTCGGGGACACACCCACCACGACACAACGACGACGACACAACCACCGGCAAATCGAAAGGCTCGCAGCTTTACATACTTCTTCAACCACAACCCAAGCCATGGTTTCGTCTGAGATTTGGGCTCCAACAGGTACGCTTCAAAAAACTAGGTTCCCAATTTCAGTTTTTCTAACTTTGAGTGTTCATAAGGAAGAATTGTTGTAAGAAGTTTTGAACGAATCGAGTTTTTTTCTTGGGATTGGAGCTTCGGATGGTTTGGTCACTGTCGCCGTTGAACAGGTCGTCAACACAATACAAGCGCCGGTAATCTTCGAGAAATTTGAAGTTCATGGTGACACGAACAAGATACCTGATGAGGTTATGGTTCGATCAGGAAGAATAAGGTTTGTTTGAAAGGTGGATTGGTTACTCCTGTAGGGGGTGGGGTGAATTCGTTGAATGTTTTGTTGAGGAAAGAGTTGGATCTGTTTGTTTCGCTTGTGAATTGTTTTAGTTTGCCGAGGTTGGTTACTCGGCATGAGAAGGTGGATATTGTGGTGATTAGGGAGAATACTAAGGGGAGTATTCTGGGTTGGAGAATGAGGTTGTTCCTGGTGAGGTTGAGAGTCTTAAGGTGAGTTGGTTGTAGGTATATTGTTTGATGAAATGCCTGTGTGGGATTGTATGCCTCGCGTTGGATGAAATGCATATGTGAAGCTGCATCCCTGTTGTTTGATGAAATGCCTGTGTGGGATTTTTTGCCAGTTGTTTGATGAAATGCCTGTGTGGGATTTTTTGCCAGTTGTTTGATGAAATGCCTGTGTGAGATTGTATGCATGTTGTTCGATGAAATGCCTGTGTGGAATTGGGTGACGGTAGTTTGATGAAATGCCTGTGTGAGATTGTGTGAATGTTGTTTGATGAAATGCCTGTGTGAGTTTGTATGCGTGTTGTTTGATGAAATGCCTATATGGGATGTTATGCCTGCTGATGTGAAATTGTATGCATGTTGACGAAATGCCTATGTAAAATTGGGTACTCCGTAATTATAGCATATATAGCTCAAACTTGATAGCTCTTCCATACGAAAGAAAATAAAATGCAATGTTCATATTTTGAGGTTAAATAAAGTAATTTACCTAAACTAAGGTATGTTGCTACAATTTGTTTGAAATCGTTCATTCTTGCAAATTATTTTCATGAGGATTGTGTCTGATTATGCTGTCCTGTTAGGTGATAACGAAATTCTGCTCTGAGCGTATCGCAAAGTATGCGTTTGAGTTTGCTCACCTGAACGACAGAAAAACTGTGACGGCGGTTCATAAAGCAAACATCATGAAGCTTGCAGATGGTCTTTTCTTGGAATCTTGTAGGGAAATTGCCAAAAAGTATCCCGAGATCACATACAATGAGATTATTGTAGAGAATTGCTGCATGCAACTTGTTTCAAAACCTGAGCAATTCGATGTCATGGTATGCTATTGTTATGATTTTCCCTTTTTATTTAATTCTTTTTTATTAATTCTTGCGTCATTTTCGTTGATCGTGTATACCGTCACATGACCTCTTGCATACATCCGTGGCTTCTGTTATGAATTGTTATCCTACTAAAATTGCTCATCATAATCCTTATCAAAATAATAACACATGTGTAACAATCAACCAATAATATTTATCCATAAATGATAAAACATGTCCAATAATGCATGGGTCTAAAAATATTCTTATTCAGATTCGGTTTTTGGATTCATAATATGCTACACCACGCTATATTTGATGCTCTCCACTGTCCCTTTGAAATTGGTCTGTTAATAGAAACAAATAGTGTTTGTATTCATATGCACACGTCTTTTAAGAATCAAACAAAGGATTATGTCTTATTCCTTATGGGCTTATGGTCAATTGGTATTGATTTACAGCTAAGAATAAATATCGATAAATTAAAGAATTCATTGTTATGCTATTTGGTACGGTTTAACAGAACCTGTCGGATTGCGTGCCCCCGCCGCATCGCGGCGGGGTACTCATCTAGTTTAAGTCTTATTTTGAAATTTGGGCTTTCTTTAATTGATTGATACAGAATATGGGTTATGGGCAATTTGATACTATAGTTCTTTAATTAAATGGGCTTCTCATTCTTAGAAATTGGGTCCTTTTATTTATTATAGGAAATTAGATTTTAATAATCTCATCTAGAGGTGGTTGATCACCCCACCTTTTAACTATTTTGCGTTCAACAATCCTTAGTTAAAATAACTTAACAGAGTTAAGTTTTTTTTTGAATTACAAACTGATGTTTTAGGGCTTTTGATCAGAACGAGGATATGAGTCGATTGATGTAAACTTACCTCGAAACAGTGCTTCAAACGACAAAAACGATGCTTCAATTTGGGTGTTTAAACTTCCAATAACAAAAAAAAAACTTAACTCCGTTAAGTTTTTTTAAGTGAGGACTGTTGAAGGTAAAATAGTTAAAAGGTGGGACTGCCAGTGTGAATATTCAAAAGTGGGGTCGGTAATGGCCAATGACATCTACTTGGAATTATTAAAATCCAATTTCTCTTTATTTATGTATTTCTAAAATTGGGCTTGAGGGTTTACAATTTCTTTTCACTAGGGTTATTATTAAAAAACAATAAGTCAATTGAATTTGGTAATATATGTTATTAGGCTAACGCCCACGCCTATGTGGATGAATTTGAGGCGTTATCGGTGTGATACTGATACACCACTCCGTCCTCAACGTTAAGGGCGTGAAAGAGCTTCGGAGTTAGCAAGTTAACGATCGGAAAAGGAAGAAGAGGTGGGCTTCACGCATAGGTTGACCAATCACCCGTTTTCTTTGTTTTTTTAAATTTAAAGAGTTATATATTATTTTAATTTTAGTGTGGTAGTCGGTAGTGGAACTTATGAAACTATTACACACACTATAGGTGAAAGAAAGTGAGTAAGACTTCATAACTACGTGAAAGCAATGCGATCTTGTGAATTTTGATATCATTGATGTTATTGGAGAAGGTTAGAGAGGGCGTATTAGTGGCGGATCTAGAAAAAAATTCAGTCATTCAGGGGTATCCTAAAATTATCTTTTATAACCGTGCATTCAGAGATATTTTTCACTTCGTCAAGAAAGTTAAGAGGCACCCTTGAGCCCTTATCAAATCCGCCCATGAGGCAAATGACGAAAAGGACTAGGTTTATAACCTTCTAAAGTATTTTATTTAATAAAAATATGAGATTATTAGGGTGATAATATCATATACAATTCAAAATATGACACAAATCCGACCAAAAAAAATAATAATAGATTTATCTGTTGTATTGAATTTTAAGAAATTCAAGACTAACATACGTGTAAATGAGTAATATTTAACAATATTAATTAAAGTGTTTGTAGTCTAGTAGTATCAAGATGTGTACATAGTGATGTTCCTTCTCCAGCTGTCTCTGAGAGTTATTGTCCTATAACAGACAAAGGCGTAGATTTAAAAGTTGAAGATGTGCGAGTTCAGCATTCTAAATGAAAACTTTTAACAATACTAAACACAAGTGAAGTCAGCTATCCGCTCCATGTCGAAATTTTATTCCAATATCTGTTCTAAAGTTATTAAATTATCACACTTCAATAACACAATAACTTATAGCTGAAAGAGAAAATGGTACACGCACTAATCGGTTTTTGTCCCGGTTGCTGAATGTTATGTGTCTTATGTCCAAGGCTTGATGCAAAACTACTATCGAGTCGGGGTCTCACTGGAAGCAGCCTCTCTATTCCTACGGGATAGAGGTAAGACTGCCTACATTTTACCCTCCTCAGACCTTTCCTTTGCTTTGATATTAGTGGGATTTACTGAGTATGATGATGAATACACAATAACTTATAGTGTAATAATGAAAATATATTATTAAAAAGACAATGTGTATCCTTATCCCTTTCTTTAATTTAATAGGTTTCAACAATTAAAAAATAAAACAGCCAGTTTGATTATGATGTCAAACCTAGTTTGTGTAATAAATTAAGTTGAATTGTATTGGGCTTGGGTCTAATCTGAAAATGGACAGAGACAGATATACAACAAATTGCTTTCAATGTCCGTCAAATGCCGCTGTCTTGTAGTCGTACATCTTTCCAGAAACTAGCCCAAACCCATGTACACACTAGACATGTAAAAAAGAAACCGGTTGGGTTCGATTAACCGGCATCCAGACCAGTAGCGGATCTAGCTCAAAATTTCAGGGGCATCTCAATTTTTTTTTTTGGGATCAAGGTTATCCTTTATATAAAACCGAAAAAAAAAATTACACTATGAAAACGGTACGGAGACTGGGTTGAAGGGTAGCCCGTGCTACCCCTCCTAATACACTTAACTCCGCCCCTGATCCAGACCAACCCGTGAGCCCGGTAACCCAAAAAACCGAGTTGGGCCAAACCGGTTTGGGCCCGGCCCTGACCCGTGGTTTGGTGCAAGTTTGTGTACTTTATGTGTTGAACCGGTTTATAACCAGAACCGGATAGGTTTAAAACCGACAAAAAAGTGTTTTGGGTCAAACTGGTTTTAAGTCGGGAAATGAGTTGGGATTTTCAACCCTACAATGGGTTCTTAACCGAAACCAATTTGAACCAAACCGGTTTAAGCCAAAGGTAAAAGAAACCACCTGTTTAAAACTCGAATGATTTAGATACAATCATTAATCATTAATCCATACCCACTTGGCATCACAAACGGACCTACATGTTTTATTGGTACAAGACTACAAGTGGAAGTTGTATTATATTTTTAAATGTAATATAATAGTTTATAATAATGTGTCATATTAATAAATTTGAGAAACTTAGTTAAATATTAAATGGTTAGACGTCACTTAAAGTGGATTCAGATGTTTCCAACAAGCAAAAGTTGTTTATTTAAGATAAATCATTCTTTAATCATAGTTTAGCTTTGCTATTTGTGGGATTTACTTGTTGTATTCTTTAATCATAGTTACTTTATAAATATATAAAAAAGTACGGAAAATGTTTAAGGAAAATCTGTCCTAACTTGTTTTAATTTGTACTATAAATAATTATTATTTAAACAAATTTGTCACGGGTTCTATATTACGCCTATAGCGTAGAAAACATAGATTACGAAAATGAATGATAAGAAATTTCATGATAAGATAGTTATGATAAGAAATTTCTTGGTCGAAAGTCTTAAATTTGATGCAACTTGGTGCCCCAAATGGGCTATAATAATTATCAGATAATTGTTTGTTTTTGTTTTGAGTAACAAGTGGGATTCAAATGATCGTTAAAGAACAAATTGACAACTTTAGCAATGTGGGGCGACTTACGTTTGTTTTTAGTGTATGATACTTATGGGGATCTTGATGGCTACATTTTCCGATTTTCAATATTAGAGAATTGTTTTGTTAAAAGATTTATAGTAGGTTTTCTGTATTATTTAGTCACATTTATTTAATCATATTGTAACAATAAGTATTTATACATGTGTGTATATGTGTAGGCATATATCAATGTCAAATACATAAATTTTCATGAGAGTAAGCAAAATATGAGTCAAATCAAATAAAAAATATACATAATAAAATATTACTTAATAATCACTTACGGTTTGTATATCTTTTTGTGCTTGTAGTCGAATTGTCAAAGTAAAGTTCCATTTTTCAAATTTTAAATGTTAACCAGAGTAATTATATTAAGTAGAGTAGTAGTCACCCGTGCGTTGCACAGGAATAAAGTTGAAATTCAGAACGCATCGCACACCATGACAGAATAATATCTAAATGTGTTATGCTATTTTTGTCGTAACTCGGCTTTGAAGATAAAAAATAAGAAAAAAGTAAAACAATGCAATAAATAACAAAAGTAAATAAAGATGACACGGAAAAGAAAACGATAGGAATTCAACCGGATTAGGAGTTATGTAATAACTTTATTGATGTTTAGTGGTATAAAAGTAATTTGATCAAAGAAAAAAATTATAATAATTAAACTAAATAGGGTGCAAATAAAAGTTTACACTAAATAACAAAATAAAGTAAAAGATGAAATATATAATAATAATAATAATAATAAAACTACTGTAGAAGTTCTCTACGTTAATATAATATAATATAATATAATATAATATAATGCTTGTTTTTACCTTAATTGATTTATATGATTTCTTTTAAAGACACCAATCATACTTCACAGTGGAATTAGCATAACTCACTCAATTATCTTGTAGAGTTGTCAATGTTCTTGTTGTGTCTTATTGTGGTATTATGATTGCCCTTTACAAATGTGAATTGACTTTAAATCTATACTAAATGTATATTGAACTAGTTGATGCCCGTCTGCGTTGCGGGACAGTAAGCCGAATATTTCTCAACCAATTAAAAAAAACACTACCATAGCTTAGCTAGAAAAAGAAAACTAAAATGATGGCTGAAGGGGTATGGTCCCAAATCTCACACCAACATGGTCGCGAGTGACCATTACCCTTATCAAATCGTCCCACCGGCAAGAACTTATCTGCGACCGTGCGGGCACGCGCAGACGCAACGGTCGAATCTAATCTGTCAAGTGATGAGAAGACTTACCTCGTGTATGAAAATGGGTGTTGCACATAGCGATGCGGCTTAGCACCGCATCCTATGAACATTTTCGTCACGACAAGGGATATAGAAAAATCAGTTACCAAGTATGGCGATGCGGCTCTGCACCGCATCCCATAAACGTCTACGTCAAGCCAAGGGACGCGGAAACAACCGCGGTTACTGCAGGCAGCGATGCGGCCTAGCACCGCATCCTATTGACGATGCAAGTGGGACTGACACCTTGACTCAGATAGCCAAAACAGCAAGTGGCACTGATGACAGTCATCTGTCAGCCCATACGTAAACGACACTGGCGCACAGACTGACACCACAGTAGGACGTGGCATCACCTCCGTGACCGACAAGCCTGACACACCTACAAAGGGGCTGTGCGTTGTCATCTAGCCACTCAATTACCCTCATTCACTCATCGGCTATAAATACCCATCCCGGACCAGGTTTGAGATATCGCTTATCAACTCTCTCACTACTACTACTACCATCACACACTTTCCTCTCAAGCAAATTATTGATTCTCACGCCGGAGAGTGGTAACAAAGAGCATCACCCACCCCATCATCCTTGTTACGAGTCACGGTGTGTTTTACTTGTGTAGGAGACAGATCAGCGGACGATCCAGCCACCGATCCTCGGAAAGAATGGATTAACCCTACTTGACGAGACCAGTGAATTAACCTCTCTTGGTTAACCACTGTTTCATCAATTGCAAACTGTAATTTTAAGCTCAGGGCAAAACTTTAATTTGTCGGGACTAATATTTGTAATTTTAAACTGGAGGGTAAAATCTTAATATACCCGGACCAATGGGGGGGGGGGGTGCTTAGTTAAAGCATAGAGACGAAAAATGAATATAAATAAAGTGAACCAATAGATAGAAAACTTCTTTTAAAACAGAGGAGCTAAACAAGTATTTAGCGAAGTTAAAGGTTTAAAAATAAAGTATAAAAAACTATGACCAATGAGAGGTGTTAGACAGCTGCTTGACACTATTCCCCCTCATTGTAATTATAGTGTATATAAATATAAATAAATTGATGATATTTAGAGTAAAAAAATATTAGTTAAAAATAATCTAATAGAATATTAAAATTATCAGTTAAAAATAATCTAACAGAATATCTAGATTTCAAGTTTCAGCAGCTCGCCCCATGCATTAGGCCCTAGTAAAGGCATACTGCCCCATTGCCCCTCACCTGGACTAATGTTGAATAGCTTGTGGGTCTGTTTGAGGACTTTCTGGTCAGTTGTATGCAGGAACACCCTACATAGGTATAGTGTACATACATAATTAAGTATGTAGTATCAGACTATCAGTGGCGGACTTACCTTATGGGGTGGGTGGGCGGCCGCACCCCTTGAAAAAAAAAAATTAGTGGTATTTTTCGCGAAAAATTCTGACCGCACCCCTTGGATATTTTCGTCCGCACCCCTTAGAAAAAAATGTTAGGAATTTATATAAAAAAAATTGTGAACACGGATTGTAACCCGATCAAATTATGTAAACAAGTTAACCCACTAACCTCTTTAATAAAACTTAAATTCAATCCATCAACCCTAATAACTTAAAACTCATTCAAGCCCAACCCAACTACTAGTTTTGTTAAACAAAATCAGTCCACATAATTAAAAAAAAAAAACCCCAAATCGCTGCCACTTGCCAGCGACTCCCGCCCTCCCTCTGCCTCACCAGCATAATTCCGGCCGGCGACTACAAAATTCTGGCTGCAAACTGGTTAATTCAGGCCGCCCCTGACAGGTACAAGTTTTGTTTTCTTTTTTTATTTTTTTATTTTGAGTTGTTCTAGTCTTTGGTTGGGTGGTTTTGTTAATTATATGATTGTTGGTTGGTAAATAACAATTACTAGGTCTTGAAATTCAAATGGACCCGACCCGATCTGATTGTTAATGTGATAAGAAGTTAGGAACTAAGGTTTAATTGTTTGAAAATTGAAATGGACCCGACCCGATCTGATTCAACCCGCTATGAAACTTTGTTTGTCTGTGTTTACTTGTTTTACATGATCCGACCTGACCCGATCCGACCCGCTATGAATCGATTTTTTTATATAGCTAGGGGTCTAAAATCTTTAAAAAATTTCCGCACCCCCATGAAAAAAATCCTGGGTCCGCCACTGTGTAGTATGTATACTAATGGGTGGTGGTCTATTGGTAAATACAAAACTTTTAGACATATGAGTTTAGAAGGAGAGGATATTGAGTTCAAGTCTCACAAACAACAAATATTAAAAGAAATTTGCCGTAAAAAAAAGTATGTACTACGTATCGTGTCTACATGGATACATAAACGCATGTAGGGATGAGCTCAGTACCGACCGGTACCAGAACCGAAAGTATCGGTACCGAAAATCCTCAAAAGTGGGTACCAGTACCGGTACCGAATATACTCGGTACGGTTCAGTACCGGTACCGGTATGGTACTGGTATTTGATGGTAAAAACCGGTAAATACCGGTACCGTACCGGACCGGACCGAACCGGTACCGAAAATGTCAAAAGTCGGTACCGAAAAGGTACCCGGTTCGGTAAATTCGGTACCGGTACCGGGTCCATTTTGCTCATCCCTAAACGCATGTATGTATGCACGTATGCATGCATGTATACATATATAAATGATTATGAGAAAATCAGAAAACTTCATTAAAAACACGTTGCGGGCCACAATGGTAAAGTGTTTGTAGTCTGCAATATGCATATGTAGTATTACATATTTGCAGTACATGATATACAACATATATAGTATTACATATATGCATTACATTATAAAAAACATGTATACAATATAATTTTTTTCAGATGTTTTTTATATAGGCAGTATGAATTAAGTTCATATCACATTCAAAATTTGAAATATTTCGAAAACTCCTAACAACAATCATTTTATATATTTATTTTAGTACTATTTAAGGGAGTTTTATTATTTTTTAAGTAATTTTGTGATCACATATATTTATATTGTTTATTACATATATGTGAACTTGTAATTGAATGTACATAATCACAAAATACCTATAATAAATGATAAAACTACCGTTAGATAGTATTAAATATCTAGCTTTTAATAAATGATTTCAATAAATGTCACATGACATATTCTTCTTCAATCTCACAATTTATACTTATATTTTATTTTAATAATATAATATATTTTTTTAATAATTAAGAATGGATATCACCGAGTCAAATATTCAATTTCGTATTTTATGTTAATTGAAATAATTTCAAATTTAAAATTAGAGGTTGGATCATGTACAAGACAATCTAAGCCTACAAAACGTAGGGGACAACCACAGGGTGACACATGTCCTTTTTATTCTACTGAGAGGAGAGCATTATGGTATTCTCTCATGTGGCCTACCTCACCCTGAATTTTCAAAGGGCATAAAATAACTTTATTTTGAAATACATCATTAGTTTTAAAACAAAATCATACCATAAAATCGAACGTCTTTTTATCTTTAATATGAATACCATATTGTTATATTTTTCAAAAAAAAAAAAATCGAAAACCTGGTTGCGTATTACACAATGGATGTGACTAAAACACAATGAAAAGTAGATCAAAAACACAATCAATGACAACAAATAAAGACACAATGGACAACAGGCTAAACACAATGGCCATAACATATAACACAATGACCATAACGTATAACACAATGACCATAATGTATAACACAATAAGTATCAAACTAAATATAAACACAATTGATGACAACAGATAAAAGACACAATGGAGAGTAGATTAAAACACAATGGACAACAAACTAAAAACACAATACACAACAAACTAAAACACAATGAACAAAAGATTAAAACACAATGGACAACATACTAAAACACAATGGATAACAAATTAAACACAATGACCAGAATCAATTACACAATGTATAGAAAACTCAGATATAACACAATCTTCATTGTGTCATATATTGTGTTATAGGTTCATATAAAAATGCAATGGGTAGAACCCAAATTAACATTGTGTTATAGGTTTTGATAATAACACAATGTATAGAAACTCTAGTAAAACGTAATGACCAAAACCCAGTTAAAAGACACAATAACCAGAACTTTTAACACAATGCAAAAAAACCCAGTAAATTTTTTTTTTATTTTTATATGACAATATGATACTAATATAAAGATAAAAAAAACGTTTGTTATTATGGTGAATTTTGTTAATAAATGTCGTATGAAAAAGGTTGTAGACGTTTTAAATCAACAAGAGAAATTGACATGTGCCTTGCATGTGGAAAGAGAAAGTCCATAAATGTATGGTTCCCTATATCTCCTTCTATTATCTTCTTTTCCCTAAAACTAATCTCAACCCTACAAATCTAAGATTAATGAACTAGATACCTTCTTATTCGTTTTATCCTTTGTATTTGATCCTAATCTTATATGCAATACAACATGTGATATATATTGCAGACTGCATTCGTTTTTCCATTGTCGTCCGCAACGTGTTTTGAATAAGGTTTTTTAGTTTTCTCATTAACAGTAATTTTATAACGATCCCTATACATATAGTAAGATACACACTTTTATTGAAAGTGGAAGAAGAATTTTTGTGATGACATGGGTTAGAGCACTCACAATGGAGTCCTCATTCCTTGTTCTTTTCCAAATTAAAAGGAAAAAAGTTAGATTTTATTCATTTTCACTCTTACCAGAGTCCTTATCCCCATACCCCCTACCCCAAATTATATAAAAACTTAAAGTAAACTCTCGTATTTGAGGCTTCACATTCATCTTCTTCCCTATATTTTAATGTGTTGTGACTAGAAGAATGTATTTTTTTTGTTTATTGGATTTTAATAATCATAAGTTTCACATATTGGCCGATAATAATCTCAACTTTAAAAATTCCTCCGACGATCCCAATTTGTAAGAATTTGGCCCTCATTGATCATTTTCCAACATATGTGCATTTAAATCATTTAAGGAGTTTGTATGTGCATTTGAATCTATTAAGGAGACTAAATTCTTATATTTAAAAAAAAGAATAATAATGAACAAATTCTTATAAATTGGGATCGTTGGAGAGAATTTTTAAAGTTACAATTATTATTTGCTAATAGTTGAAACTTAGGATTATTAAAATCCAATAACATTTTTTTTAATGGCAATGCTTGCTCTAGAACACTAATTGTTCATCCTTGCCTAAGAGTGTGAAATTGGATGCAGGATAGTTATAAAAGGTAACCAAATTTTATGGCTAAATTGTATCGTAAATACTTTTCATTTATATGATAAAAGATGTATCATGCATTGCTCATTTGAATGCTATTCCCATATAAATAATAGACAATATAAGAGCATAATTAAATATCTTCTTCTCGTCTACTATTTCTCTCACATAACACAAACTCTCGATAACGACTTTTCTTATCATCATAGAGCCTATAATGATGGCCCGTCTTCTCCTTAAGTCGATGATTTAGACTTGACTTTAGTCCTTTTTTTATCTAAATGATTCTATGGTGTGAAAGTTTTTCTCTTTAATGTGTATCGACTTTTATGAATGTTATTATGTAAAAATAGATTAAAAAGAGTTATTGAATTGTAATATACATTATTACTTTCCACATAACCTAAACGGGTTGACGGATTGTAATTAATAAGTTGAACTGATTTTAAACATGTTGTGTTAACCTTGTAAAATATATATTTTTTAAACGTTGATTTGTAAACGTAATCCCAAACACATCATTCTACAAAATGCTGAAATTTTCAATTTGATATTTACGAAATTATATATATATATATATTAAACCCATTAAGTCTAACCAACTTTTAAATCAATCTCTACCATTGGATTTGGCTGAGATTAAATCTCAGCCACTTAAACTTACAAAAATAACTGATGTTGTGGCAGTTGAGGGCAGTTTCTTATGGTTTGTGGTTACCTCCACCTTTTCCTACCCATGATCTCCACAATCCTGAGATGAGCTGCTTTGGTTATAAGCGGTTACCATCCCTCCCCACACGATCTGGAAGTTTTGGTATATGTCTCAAACCACCTCAATCAAACCTCTTTTTCCTCTCCATGTCGCTGGTAACCTCCTATACAACCTACAATCACCAGCTAGCAGTTATGGGAGGTTCGTGACTTTCTCTCCTAATTTAGGGTGGTTTTCTTATTTTACGCTAACACGTTCCACGCACCGTATTCTTAACACCGGTTGACGGTTGAGTACCATTCCTTAAATGGTCGTTCCCCTTATCACATAAATCCTATCGATTTCTTCTCTATCCCCTGTTACCTACGATCTTTCCCAAATCGATCCAAAGCTCACCAACACCTGACCTCACGACGATGAAGATGATGATACAAAACAAGATCAGAAAGTTTTGAAGTGGAGAAATTGGGGAAGAAATCTTCTAGTTCATAACCAATTGACCCACGCTCTTCTTCAATAGTTCATCAATGACCATCGTATGCTATTGCTTGTGCTCATTTAGCCTCCAACTCTGTTCTCTTGGGTTACGGTAAGCGAATCCCATCTCGATTTCCACATTAAGTTACAAATTTGCAAATTGCTTCTTTAATTTGCAACGCCCAAATCTGAGTGATCACATGCGCACAAAATTAAGTTTGAGATTGAGCAGAATGTGCCGAATTTTTAACACACGGTTTATTAATATTGAGAATTTTGTTGAAAATATTGATTTTAGAAATAATGATCTACCAGCTGCTCGATGATACACACAATTTATTATTATTATTATTATTATTATTATTATTATTATTATTATTATTATTATTGTGACAACTCGTATTTCAGAACCTATCTTTGTGTTAATGTAACGTATGTGAATCCTATGTGATTACATGAACTTTGATGATTAATGGAATATTATGTTATTATATTACCTGATTATGTGAATGCATGCATGTATGTAATATTATCACACAAAAATAAACCGATCACACAACACTTGGCCGATCGCACAAGCCCATTCGGGCTACACTTGTTGTACTCGAAACCCATAAAGGGCAGCCCATTAGGAGGGTTCGGCCCACTCCATCAACTCACACAACACCTAGGGTGTTGGTATAAATCCCACACTTTACCTAATCACACAAGTTTACAAACCCTACTCTCTTTCTCCCCTCCCAAACTCGACGGCAGCCACATCCCATCTCTCTCGAAGCTTTCTAGTTCGGATTCCTCTTCATTTTACCTTCTAACCGGTTAGTGTTTTGATATTGATTGTTTGTGTGAATGATGATGTTCTAGTGAAACGGATTGTATGATGATGATCCAAAACCGAATAGATGTTAATCGACCATCATGTCCTGTTTTCGGATTGTTTGCTTAATGTTTTGGAGAATGATATATGATTGCTTATGATTGTAAATCACTAGGGTTGTTCATGTAGATCGACTCACTTGTGTAGGGTGTTTAAACCGATTTAGAGTTGATGATTATGTGATGATAAGCTTGATTCGGATGCATGTTAATAGGCTGTGATATGTTTATGTTAAAAGGAATTATTGTGTTGTCATGTATGCTAGAAATCAAGAGCATGAGCCGGATTAATGCTAGAATCGTTGTTATGTTTTGTGTTAGGGTTCATAGAGAATTAGTGTTAAAACCCTTGTTTGATCGATTTATTTGTATGAATAGAAACTGTTAGTTGTTGGTTGATATCTACATAAATGGAAACAATATAACTGATTGCCATGATTTCGGATATTAATCAACCAATCGCACAAGTTTGTTGGTCGCACAAGATCAAGTCACACAAGACTTGATCTGATCGCACAAGCCCCAATCGCACAAGATAGGTACAATTGTTTAAACTCACAGTATAAGTTACTTATGCATGATCGCACAAGACCTGGTGGATCGCACAAGATGGTGCCGATCGCACAAGGCTTGGGCCTCACACAAACAACTGAATAGCATTACGGTTGGGCCTCAAAGCCCAAGTCCAGTCGCACAAGGGGTCCCGAGTCGCACAAGCTCAAATGGATCGCACAAGATAGATTATCTGTGTATTAAATTTTGCCGTGAATATGCATATAGATGTGTTTGGGCTTTCTAATTATTGGGCCGGGTAATATTGGGCCCCATTGAGTGAATCGCACACGGTTGTTAAACTTGTGCGAGCCCAATCTTCTGATCGCACAAGTTCGGATATGTTATGACTGTTAAACGTGATGATATGTGTTGCCATGATCTATATGTGTTCGTAACTTGCTATCTCTGTGTAAACATACATGCACTATTTGAACCTAGACCTGACTTGTATGATAACCATGTTAGGACGTGGTTGACCCCTAGCAGCTCGATTGACCTTTCGTTTATCTGCCGAGCTAACCTAAGGTGAGTTCACACTTTCTACAAAGCATGGGATTCCCAGGGGTTGGGAATGGGTTAAGGAACACGGATTCCTCGTCCTTCTTGGGTAGGACAGTACGGGTTCAGGAATATAATTCCTCGTCCTCTTGGACAGTTTAAATTTCACTAGACCAAAACTCTATCACGAAGTCCCTCCTTTTATATCGACTTAATCGCCGGGCCAATGGCGAGCGGGTCATTAGTTAGATAGCGCTATTTAGGTCTGACAAACCTCACTCCGTACCACAGAGGACGGGCGTGAACTAATGGATCTGGGCACGTCAATGATGATAGACATTGACGCTAAGGGCACATAAACATGACTAAAGTCAGTGGTCGATATGGTAACGAGTCTAGTAGAATAAACATGGGGAAGCCCCCACGGCCGTAGAGCCAGATAATTTAACATGGGGTAGCCCCCACGGCTGGATTGCCAGAATAAACGGGATTAAACAAAACACGTTTTCAACTATGGGGTAACCCCCACGGCAGGGATGCCAGTTAAAGGAAACTATTTTTGGAACAACATAAAACAAACACCCAACTGTGAACTCGCTCAACTTTGTTGTTGACTCGTTACTACATGCTTTGCAGGTCAATAGGTTTTTAGCTGGAGCTTGCATGGGGAAGAGTCGTTGTGGGACATGGACAATTGTGTGCCATGTTAAACATTGAAACGTTTGAACTTATATTTTGTTTTGGTTTTAATCTTTATGCTTCCGCTTGCAACTTAAACTATGTTTTGTTGGGACATCAATTGATTGGTTGGATTTTATAATTACTTACATGCTTGTTCAATATGATTGGTGGCTGGATCCTGGTTAGTCACGCCTCCAAGCGGTGATATTCCGCATGTGGATTTTGGGGGTGTGACAGATTGGTATCAGAGCCATTGGTTATAGCGAACTTGGTTTTAATAAGGGAAAAAGTTTTGTTAAAACCAGACTATAACCTGTACAGTGCTCAACGGTCCACAACGACGCTTCGCTCCACGTGCAAGACTCGACATTCTAGGTGATAAGGTTTATGTTTTATTGCCTACTTGCTAGATTACATTGAACTCTGCTTATGGTATGCTTGGATAAACGTAGCAACGATAGTTTGAAAACACATGTGTGCTTACTCTCTTCTGTCATCGCACTTTCACGAACCTCTCTCACTCATGTTTTCCTTTAATATGAAGATCATGAGTGGACGCGTTAACATGACTCAAGCCCAGTTGACGGCTCTGATTAACCAACAAGTTGCTGCGGCACTTGCAGCCGCACAAGCAGGAGGTCAACATGCTCAGCCACCTGTGTGCACCTTCAAAACTTTTATGGACTGCCGACCCACTACTTTCAGCAGGCACTGAAGGAGCCGTAGGTCTCCTCCACTGGTTTGAGAAGCTCGAATCTATCTTCGAGATGTGTGAATACCCTGAGGCTCGCAGGGTGAAATATGCTACTGGTACTCTTGAGGGTATAGCGCTCACGTGGTGGAACGCTCAGGTCCAAATGCTGGGGTTAGTTGCTGCTAACGCCACCCCCTGGAATGATTTCAAGGAGTTGATCAAAGAAGAATACTGTAGCCGTGATGACATTCATAAGCTGGAGGTAGAGTTCTTCAACCTCAAGATAACGGGGTCAGAAATTGATGCGTACACAAAAAGATCGAACGAGCTGGCTATTTTATGCCCTACCATGGTGGATCCTCCCATTAAACATATCGAACTGTACCTCAAGGGTTTGGTGCCAGAGATTCAAAGTCACGTGACCTCAGCAAATCTTGGCACCATTCAACAGATCATCAAGTTGGCTCATCATCTCACGGATCAGGCGGTGGAACAGAATAGGTTACCAAAGCGTATTAGTGCTACAGCTACTTCTGATACACCCAGCGACAACAAGCTTAAATGGGATGGAACTTCCAGCAAGGGTTCAACTTCTGTCCAGTCTCAGTCTCAGTAGAGAAGGACTGACGACTACAAGAGCCCTAGTCAGCAATCAACTGGTAACCAAAGACAAGGTGGGTACAGGGGAATTCACCCCAAATGCAATCGCTGTAACCTACACCATAGGGGGCCATGCACCAGGAGTAACTGTCATCGGTGCAACAAGCCAGGCCACGCCGTAAAGGATTGCAGAAGTTTATACCCCGCAAACCAGAATCGTCAGCAACAACAAGCCCCACAAAATCAACGCCAGCAGCAACAGCAGCAAGGTAACAATAAAGGGTGCTTTCAGTGTGGACCTGAAGGCCACTTCAAGAGAGATTGTCCCCAACTGAACCGGAACCAGAACAACAACAACAATAATAACAACCAGGGGAATGGAAACAACGGGGGTAACAACGGCAATGGTGCAAGGGGTCGTGTGTTCGTTATTGGCCAGGGTGAAGCGAGGAATGATCCCAATGTTGTGACGGGTAAGTTCCTACTAGACGACTTTTATGTTACTGTCTTATTTGATTCGGGTACCGATACTAGCTACGTGTCCTTAAAAGTTAGTCAAATGCTTAAGCGTACCCAACACTATTGAACACCAAGCACACTGTAGAGTTAGCTAATGGTAAAAGTTTAGAGGTCACACACATAGTCAAGGGTTGTAATCATGTTCTTGCTGGTCACACTTTCTCTATCGACCTCCTTCCTATCGTTTTGGGTAGTTTCGACGTTGTCATTGGGATGGACTGGTTATCCCAACACCAAGCAGAGATTCTTTGCAACGAAAAGATTGTCCGTATTCCTCGTTCAGGTGATGAACCTCTCATGATTCGTGGCGACAAGAGTGGTGCTGTTGTGAGCATTATCTATTTCCTTAAGGCCCAGAAGTGTTTACAAAAGGGCCACACGGCTATTTTGGCTCTCGTTACTGACACCTCGAAGAAAGAGAAGAAGATAGAAGATTTTCCGATCGTACGCGACTATCCTGAGATATTTCCCGAGGAACTACCTGGCCTTCCTCCTCATCGTCAAGTTGAATTTCAGATTGAACTAACCCCTGGAGCCGCACCAATAGCTCGTGCACCGTATCGCTTAGCTCCAATCAGAGTTGGAAGAACTCTCTACGCAACTACAAGAACTCTTGGACAAGGGTTTCATTCGCCCTAGCTCTTCCCCCTGGGGAGCTCCAGTCTTGTTTGTGAAGAAGAAGGACGGTACCTTCCGTATGTGTATTGACTACCACAAGCTCAACAAGGTGACGGTGAAGAATCGTTATCCTCTTCCACGTATTGATGACCTGTTTGACCAGCTGCAAGGGTCGAGCTACTACTCGAAGATTGATCTGAGATCGGGATATCACCAGCTGAGAGTCAGAGAAGAGGACGTCTCCAAAACAGCCTTTAGAACTCGTTATGGACACTACGAGTTTTTGGTCATGCCTTTTGGGCTGACAAACGCACCTGCGGTTTTCATGGACCTTATGAACCGAGTGTGCAAGCCTTACCTAGATAAGTTCGTTATAGTTTTCATCGACAACATCCTGATCTATTCTAAGAGTCAGGAAGAACATGAGCAGCATCTACGACTTATCTTGGAACTTCTACGTACAGAGCAACTCTATGCAAAGTTCTCGAAATGCGACTTCTGGCTTCGCGAAGTCCATTTCCTAGGCCACATAGTGAACAAGGATGGGATTCATGTTGATCCATCTAAGGTAGACTCGATTAAGAACTGGTCTGCACCTCGTACACCAACAGAAATTCGCCAATTCTTGGGTTTGGCAGGTTACTACAGGAGGTTCATTAAGGATTTCTCCAAGATTGCACAACCTCTCACCGCACTAATGCAGAAGGGCGTTACTTATCGATGGGGTAATGCACAAGAATCGGCATTTCAGCACCTAAAGGATAGACTTTGCAGTGCACATATTCTTTCATTGCCAGAGGGCACAGTCCACTTTGTGGTTTACTGCGACGCATCAATTCAGGGTCTTGGTTGTGTATTGATGCAACGGGATAAAGTTATTGCGTACGCCTCACGCCAACTTAAAGTTCATGAAAGGAACTACACCACACACAATTTAGAGCTGGGAGCTGTTGTTTTTGCACTTAAGATATGGAGACATTACCTGTACGGTACCAAGTGCGCCATCTACACCGATCACAGGAGTCTCGAGCACATCTTCAAACAGAAGGAGTTGAACATGCGACAACGTCGATGGGTCGAGCTGCTGAATGATTACGAATGCTCGATCAGATACCATCCGGGCAAAGCCAATATTGTGGCCGATGCCCTCAGTCGAAAGGATACTACACCTAAACGCGTACGAGCTTTACAACTCACTATCCAATCTAGTCTTCCTGCACAGATACGAGATGCTCAGGTAGAAGCATTGAAACCAGAAAACGTCAGGGCTGAAGCCCTACGCGTCTCAAGGCAACGGTTAGAACAAAAGGAAGACGGCGCCTACTACGTTACAGGGCGCATTTGGGTCCCACACTATGGAAACTTACGCGAGCTGGTGATGGATGAAGCACATAAGTCTCGCTACTCAGTACATCCTGGTTCGGATAAGATGTACCACGATCTCAAAACTACATACTGGTGGCCTAGCATGAAAGCTCACATAGCAACCTACGTTGGTAAATGTTTGACTTGTGCGAGAGTCAAAGTCGAGTATCAGAAACCATCAGGCCTACTCCAACAACCAGAGATACCACGATGGAAATGGGAGCAAATTTCCCTGGATTTTGTTACTGGCCTGCCTAGATCTCAACGCGGAAATGATACTATTTGGGTGATCGTTGATCGACTCACAAATTCTGCACACTTCTTGGCTATCAAAGAAACTGACAAGTTCTCTACCTTAGCAGACGTTTACTTGAAGGAAGTGGTTTCGAGGCACAGGGTGCCCACCTCTATTATCTCTGATCGTGATGCACGTTTTACTTCTGAACTGTGGCAAGCAATGCATAAGTCCTTTGGCTCACGTTTAGATATGAGCACAGCTTATCACCCGCAAACGGATGGCCAGTCTGAACGCACCATCCAGACCCTTGAAGACATGCTTAGGGCATGTGTAATCGACTTTGGTAACGGCTGGGAAAAGCATCTCCCGTTAGTGGAGTTCTCGTATAACAACAGTTACCACACCAGCATCCAGGCCGCTCCGTTTGAGGCATTGTACGGGCGTAAATGCCGATCACCTCTTTGTTGGGCAGAGGTGGGGGATAGTCAGATCACTGGCCCAGAACTTGTGGTAGACACAACAGAAAGGATTGCTCAAAAACGACAACGAATGGCGGCAGCTCGTGACCGTCAGAAAAGCTACGCTGATAAGGGCAGGAAACCACTCGAGTTCCAAGTTGGGGATCGAGTGCTACTCAAAGTTTCACCCTGGAAGGGTGTGGTTCGTTTTGGCAAATGAGGCAAACTTAACCCACGATACGTTGGACCATTCGACATCATAGAGAAAATAGGCAAGGAGGCCTACAAACTGAACCTACCCACAGAACTCAGTGCAGTTCACAACGTTTTCCACGTGTCGAATCTGAAGAAGTGTCTGTCAGATGAGACCCTCATAGTTCCTTTGAAGGAGCTCTCTATCGACGAGCAGTTGCGATTTCTTCGAGGAACCAGTAGAGATTACTGACCGAGATGTGAAGATTCTCAAACGCACTAGAATTCCTCTTGTTCGAGTTCGTTGGAACTCACGTCGTGGCCCAGAGTTCACTTGGGAACGCGAAGATCAGATGAAACAAAAGTATCCCCAATTGTTCGCAAACAGTACAACCACTACTGAGGCTGAAGCTACTGCGGAATTTCGGGACGAAATTCCAGATCAACGGGGGGAGGATGTGACACCCCAGGAAAACCATGCAACTTAACTAGCTTCCTCAGTGAGTACGTACCAAATTTCGGGACGAAATTTCTTTCAACTTGGGGATAATGTGACAACTCGTATTTCAGAACCTATCTTTGTGTTAATGTAACGTATATGAATCCTATGTGATTACATGAACTTTGATGATCAATGGAATATTATGTTATTATATTACCTGATTATGTGAATGCATGCATGTATGTAATTTTATCACACAAAAATAAACCGATCACACAACACTTGGCCGATCGCACAAGCCCATTCGGGCTACACTTGTTGTACTTGAAACCCATAAAGGGCAGCCCATTAGGAGGGTTCGGCCCACTCCATCAACTCGCACAACACCTAGGGTGTTGGTATAAATCTCACACTTTACCTAATCACACAAGTTTACAAACCCTACTCTCTTTCTCTCCTCCCAAACTCGACGGCAGCCACATCCCATCTCTCTCGAAGCTTTCTAGTTCGGATTCCTCTTCATTTTACCTTCTAACCGGTTAGTGTTTTGATATTGATTGTTTGTGTGAATGATGATTTTCTAGTGAAACGGATTGTATGATGATGATCCAAAACCGAATAGATGTTAATCGACCATCATGTCCTGTTTTCGGATTATTTGCTTAATGTTTTGGAGAATGATATATGATTGCTTATGATTGTAAATCACTAGGGTTGTTCATGTAGATCGACTCACTTGTGTAGGGTGTTTAAACCGATTTAGAGTTGATGATTATGTGATGATAATCTTGATTCGGATGCATGTTAATAGGCTGTGATATGTTTATGTTAGAAGGAATTATTGTGTTGTCATGTATGCTAGAAAAAAGAGCATGAGCCGGATTAATGCAAGAATCATTGTTATGTTTTGTGTTAGGGTTCACAGAGAATTAGTGTTAAAACCCTTGTTTGATCGATTTATTTGTATGAATGGAAACTGTTAGTTGTTGGTTGATATCTACATAAATGGAAACAATATAACTGATTGCCATGATTTCGGATATTAATCAACCAACCGCACAAGTTTGTCGGTCGCACAAGATCAAGTCACACAAGACTTGATCTGATCGCACAAGCCCCAATCGCACAAGATAGGTACACTTGTTTAAACTCACAGTATAAGTTAGTTATGCATGATCGCACAAGACCTGGTGGATCGCACAAGATGGTGCCGATCACACAAGGCTTGGGCCTCACACAAACAACTGAATAGCATTACGGTTGGGCCTCAAAGCCCAAGTCCAGTCGCACAAGGGGTCCCGAGTCGCACAAGCTCAAATGGATCGCACAAGATAGATTATGTGTTTATTAAATTGGGCCGTGAATATGCATATAGATGTGTTTGGGCTTTCTAATTATTGGGCCGGGTAATATTGGGCCCCATTGAGTGAATCGCACAAGGTTCTTGAACTTGTGCGAGCCCAATCTTCTGATCGCATAAGTTCGGATATGTTATGACTGTTAAACGTGATGATATGTGTTGCCATGATCTATATGTGTTCGTAACTTGCTATCTCTGTGTAAACATACTTGCACTATTTGAACCTAGACCTGACTTGTATGATAACCATGTTAGGACGTGGTTGACCCCTAGCAGCTCGATTGACCTTTCGTTTATCTGCCGAGCTAACCTAAGGTGAGTTCACACTTTCTACAAAGCATGGGATTCCCAGGGGTTGGGAATGGGTTAAGGAACACGGATTCCTCGTCCTTCTTGGGTAGGACAATACGGGTTCAGGAATATAATTCCTCGTCCTCTTGGACAGTTTAAATTTCACTAGACCAAAACTCTATCACGAAGTCCCTCCTTTTATATCAACTTAATCGTCGGGCCAATGGCGAGCGGGTCATTAGTTAGATAGCGCTATTTAGGTCTGACAAACCTCACACCGTACCGCAGAGGACAGGCGTGAACTAATGGATCTGGGCACGTCAATGATGATAGACATTGACGCTAAGGGCACATAAACATGACTAAAGTCAGTGGTCGATATAGTAACGAGTCTAGTAGAATAAACATGGGGAAGCCCCCACGGCCGTAGAGCCAGATAATTTAACATGGGGTAGCCCCCACGGCTGGATTGCCAGAATAAACGGGATTAAACAAACACGTTTTCAACTATGGGGTAACCCCCACGGCAGGGATGCCAGTTAAAGGAAACTATTTTTGGAACAACATAAAACAAACACCCAACTGTGAACTCGCTCAAATTTGTTGTTGACTCGTTACTACATGCTTTGCAGGTCAATAGGTTTTTAGCTGGAGCTTGCATGGGGAAGAGTCGTTGTGGGACATGGACAATTGTGTGCCATGTTAAACATTGAAACGTTTGAACTTATATTTTGTTTTGGTTTTAATCTTTATGCTTCCGCTTGCAACTTAAACTATGTTTTGTTGGGACATCAATTGATTGGTTGGATTTTATAATTACTTACATGCTTGTTCAATATGATTGGTGGCTGGATCCTGGTTAGTCACGCCTCCAAGCGGTGATATTCCGCATGTGGATTTTGGGGGTGTGATAGATTGGTATCAGAGCCATTGGATATAGTTATTTGTTATCTAATTTTGCAATCATTTCAGAGTAAGATTTCACCGTGGTGGTTGAATTATGTTTTATTATGCTGGGAGGTTGTCTTTGTCAGGCGAGTGCTCATATTCCCGAAAGGAAACAATGTGGACCATTTGTCAATGTATCTTGATGTTGCTGTTTCCACCACATTTCAGTTTAGCCCAGCTGTGGCTAACCAAATTTGTAGCAACTTCACCATATGGAAATGTAACACCTCGAAAATTCACGTCCTATAATGTATTGACACGTGTCATAAGCTTTGAACGTGTGAAAGAATACTCTAGAAGGACTAAAGTTGACGAACATGGAAAATATGTGAATATAAGGGTTCAAAATGTCAACAATGAATAAATATACCCTACAATATCCCTACATGATGTTTATACCCTTAAACGAATGATTCATGGATCATACGAAGCTAATTGTGAAAGAAAGTGAGATATTACAAACTACAGGGGTTAAATGTGTCAGCATATTTAAGATATACCTCTGAGTGACCTTTTAGCAAACCTGAAGCTTTGTAACGATCAATTATGCTCACTAGAATACATGATAAAGATTTCACCAAGTTTCGCTATCATATGAGAAAGTTATGACAATATTCGTATACGAGGGGTTAAAAGCGTCAATGTTGAAATTTATGACTTTTCGGGTAGCCATAAAGTTACCCAAGGACTTAACAAAGTTTGGTTATGTCTTAAGGCCCTTAAAAGTCAAGTTAGAGGGCTCAAAGTGCAAGAAATCATGTTAAGATCAAGTGTTGAAGGACCAGGGACTAAAAGCGTCAAAAAGTGCATAAGTTTGCATTTTCGCGCATAACTTACGTTCTGAATACATCCGGACATCCAAAAATTTATGTAAGCACTAAAATATTTTATTTTAGTGTTTGGCATGAGAAAAAAAATCCATTCGTCACGCCATTTGGATCGTTTTTCGCGCTTAGGCGCATTCAGTCGTAAGTAACCGAACATCGCGATCGTACGACCAAACGAACGTTGGTGGCCGACCGGATAATATTTAAATCCCACAAACATTCTGTTCTGATTAAAATCTTAAGGTCCGTGTTGAAAAATAAATTTAAACGCCTAAAAACGTTATTTTTCAAAGTTTAAGCGCGTACCGTGTGTTTCTGCGCAACACAGTGTTTCTGCGCAACACAGTGCTTCTACTGCAAAACGCAGACAACGCAGCCAGTCTTGGCAACTGAAATGTATTTCAGTAAAATCTTGGCGAGTTTATTTTTATAGAGTAATAAAATAATTTAGAACGCCATAAACCGGGATTTAAACGCTAGATAAAATACCCGGTACCCAGTTAAATACCCGTTTTAGCCATATGCCAGGAATATGCTAAGGTATATGCTAAGGAATATGCCAGGAATATGCTAGGAATATGCTTGGCATATGCTTGACATATGCTAGGAATATGCTTGGAATATGCTAGGAATATGCTTGGAATATGCTAGGAATATTCTATATGGAAGATCCTATAAATACCCAACCCATTCACTTACAAAACCCACAAATCTGATCTAAGAATGCTCTAAGTTGAAGCCATTGCTTCATACCTGAGTTACTTGGATCAAGATTAGCTTTCGGGGACCTTTTATAAGTGTTCCTTCGTTCTTTTATTCGTTTTAGCGTTAAAGTCAAACTTTGTTTGACATTCTGCATTGACCAGCTTATGGTCAATGCGAATTTCGTTTGAACTTCATAACGTGAGCGTAATCACGATGGTTATAGTCCCTAGTGACTAAACCTACTGATTACCACGTTATCTAGGCTCAGTGACGAGTCGTAGTTTCGGCCAAAAAGCGTATTCTTGCGTATTTTGTAACCAAACTACTCTTGGGTATCAAAACCGTTTGTTTTGATACCAAACCTGTTTTCTAAACTTAGTTAAGCATGTTTTAACATGCTTAGCTCGTCACTTTTAGTTTAGTGCTTATATAGGGTCGTAAGGTAAGCGATCTAAACAATCGCTTATACTTTCAAACCCGACCCGTTTGGTCGATCATTAGGATCCGACCAAACACATTAGGTGACCATAGTATATAGGGAATAACCTTCCGAGGTTATACCTTATGGTCACGACGTTTAGTTAGTTGTATGACATGTAGTATATATGCCTTAGGTAAATGACCAAAATACCCCTTCGGGGCTTATATTGAGATTATCCTACTGATATTACAACATATTTAAGGCATATTAACTTAGGAAACCTGTATATGACTCTTATGGTTACTCGTTACGCGCTTGTCGCGTTCAGATCGGCTTATGTGACTAGTTTGCATAAATTAGCCGAAACGGGTCAAACCATATCTTTTTGGTCTCAAAATCCAGAATGTGTTTAAGTTACCCACATTAAACAAGCATGCAAGCTTGTCGGGTCAAAACCACATTCTAAACCGGTCTTCGCCTTATCATGCGTTTGAAGCGTATCTTCCTCCTTAAAACTAACCGGTCTAAGCATAGGCTTAATTAAAGACCCGTTAGAAATCTAATAGGTTATTAAAAACCTTCATTCCATATTAAGAGCCCCAATAGAAGTACTTGTGCTTGCTGAATTGATATACGGCTGGGATTGAATTTATATTTAGCTCAGGTAAATACTCTTAACTTATTTTCCCTATACGGGCTTGGGATACGGTATTATAATAATACCGCTTGGTCGGGTATTGAATGTTTAATCGTATTCTGATTAAATTATTTAGGTAACCCATTTTAATCTGTATTGTTTGAAATAAAAGCCTTTAGGGGTTAATGACCATGTCCCGGATATCCTTGACATCATTGTATTATAAAATGGCCACGCCTTAAGAACGGGGTGTAGGCATACACTGAAAGTTGCTTAAAGGGAAACGGTATCTCACTCTCTTGTGGGCTTATACTTGTGGCGTGTCTGTTAATCTTGACTCGGTTTCTACATCGGGCCCTGAACGTATAACGAACCTGTAAATCCGTATACAAGATTATAAATATAATTGTCCCAAGTTATAAAAGATTAATTTTGCCTTGTGCATTTTAATCAAAGTGTCAAAATATTTTGTGCCTGGTGCATCAAAATCAATTTTCTTAAACTCTTTTCAAATGAGTCGGTTGAGTGTATTTACCAGTGAAAACTGACGTATTTTCCAAAAGGTTAAGTGACAGGTACTGAACGTAATTGGCTGGAAGTTCAGGACGTTAATAAGGAATCTTGCAAGTTCTAGGCGTCTAAAGTCTGTTGAACAATGTTTATGTTTTAAGATCAGCCTGTGGATCCTTTACTTTCCGTTGTAATACTGGATATTACTTTATATTCGGATTGTAATATATTTATCTTTTGCTTCCGCTGTGCATTTATATATTGTGTTGTTTGACTATGATGATATCAACTACGTCACGATACTCCCCACCGGGCCCACCGGTCAAACGTGGAAATATCGGGGTGTGACAGGAAAGGTATATATCTTGCTTCTTTTTAAGTTTTAACGAAACTAGACAAATGTACATTAACAACAGTCTTTAAGATAGATTATAAAGTACACTTCACTGCAAGAAGTTAGTTACTGTATCGATTAAGCTTTAAGAAAAAAATAATTTTATGATTTTGGTCCAGAAATGAGAACCTTCTTTAACTTCTTTAAAGGGGATAATACAATTTTATAAGCCATGCACATTCTTAACCAGCTAAATGTCTATACTATGTCTATCATCCACATCTGGTGTGATTTTCAGTCCTCTGGATTATTTTTTGTTCTTATTTATGCTTGAAACATATAAATATTCAAAAGTTTCATGTTCATTGCTTTTAGGTATTTTTATCATTTATGGTTAATACAATGTTGACCCATTTATTTTATATATATATTTTGTGCCATAACTTAAACTGGTTGGGTATTTTGTTCCAAACTCTAAAAGGTTAAAAAGAGAAACGAGTATCACATTTTATAATTTAAACGTAATTGTTTTTGTACATATTTGTATTTTTGGTTGCAAGTTAGTTGCAATTTTAGTGTATAATATGCAAAAAAACGTGTAATACATCCCACATTTAAAGGGCCATGTTTGTAACAACCCATGAATACGCGTGTCATGACTCATGTTTGAGTTCATGTATTTGAGTCAATCTTTGGGTTTATGTCGGGGTCAACCCGTCAACCCATGAGCACAAACGGGTTAACACCCATACATCATGGTGAAACTCTACTATTTCTCGCTTTCTCTTTGACTTGAATATGAAAGTTTGCTGAAGTTATCTTTTAGGTTCATTGTCAAACCGCTGACACAAAAGTTTGCAGGCGCTGCTTGAATACAAGAAATATAAGAGTAGCATCGGGGAGCTTCCGTTCACTAATGTCTCTTCTGCATAACCTGTTTCTGGTTTAAAACATGTATCTCATAACTTTGATATCCAGCATGTTTATTATGGTTTTTAACTGCTTGATCATCTTATTTGTAGACCAATATAAATCAAACACCTGGATCAGGAAGGGACAGGAGAGACGCAGTAGCTCAAGCTATGCAGGGTTGGCATTCTCAACGAATTGGTAATGGTGACGTTGGCGATCCAGTCATCAAGGTATATATTCTTATATTTTAAAATGTATGTGTAGCTTTTGTAATATATGAACTGACATCAAAACTTCTGTGTTGTAGGACAAGACTTCAAGTACGTCACTATTTGTCTCTCCTGGCAACGAAGGTAACCAGTGTACCCCTTTTGATAAATTTTTTTTCACAATCATGTATATGTGGTTTTCATTTTGTTTGTTTCTGAAGCAAGTAATGAATGGATGAAATAAAACAAGGCCCGCTACAGACTAGCTGGTGATGCTTCATGGATTACTCAGCATCATGGTGCTGTTAGCAGTTCATCTTAATAAAAAGTGCTAATGATTATGCAAAACGGCTCACAATAGGTCGCAAGGAGGCTGAAAAGATGGTTGCAGAATCATTAGCTTGCATGGTTTCACCAAAACCAGGATTTGTAAGTTCAACAACCAATATTCAGCTGGTACATATGCAACATATATGTGTATGCACATGTATACGTTATAAAAGTATGATCTGGTAACAAACTGATACAAGGTAACAAACTTTCTAAAGCTTGGATTTAAGGTAATATGATCTGGTAACTAACAATTTTGATGGAGTGGTAATTTATCCATAACAAAAAGTGATTTTACGCAATAAATGTGAAAAAAAGGTTTCATTTATTGCGTAAAATCACTTTTTGTTATGTACAAATTACCTCTCCATCAAAATTGTCAGTTACCGGATCATATTACCTTAAATCCAAGCTTTAGAAAGTTTGTTACCTTGTATCAGAATTGTTGAAACTGATGATTTTTTCTTTCCTAAAAAAGTTGGTTACTTAAAATAAGGTAAAAGTTAGACCAAAACTGCCACGAGGGAAATTTAATCAGACTCATAAAATATAAGGGAAATACTCGACAAGTAGAATGGACTGGATACAAACAAGTGGGCCTGGAAATTAAAGTGTACTGGGATAAACCATTGCTTATGGATTTGTCGTCTTTTAAGTGGATTGGTACTAAAGTGGATCTCAAAAGAGGAAAACATGGGTTGTAGCTTTAAAAAAAATAATGAGCTGGCCCAGAAAATAAAATAAGTGTGGATTATTAGATGGGATACTTATGGTGGAATTAATTTGTTGGGCTGGATGCCTGGGAATCTTGTACCTGCAGTTTACTTTTCTTCTATATAACGAGCTTTATAATCAATTTAATTCAGTGACGCCCGAAAGGAAGAAAAGAAGGAAAACCGAAGCTGATGATTAGGCTTGAATATTTGGTGAGAATTTTTGTTGCTATTTAATTAACTTGATGAATATGTTAAGCAATTTTGGATGGTTAAAAACTGCGTTTGTGATTACTGGTGTTTGTTTTTATCTAGGAATCAATTTTTAATGTTGTTGAGTTTGTCTTTCAAGCTATTTGACTCTCTTTCACACCCACACACCCACACACACACACACATATGGACTCACGTTTGTGATTACTGTTTAGAAACTTATAGGTTGTATGTCTTCAGTGCATGAATAGAAGAAATTATGTTTTGAAGTCTCATGTTTGTTATTTGATTTGCGTCCATCTTTGTTTATATCTATATGCACTTATGTGTTCAGTTTACTTTGTAATTCCATGTTTAAGGTCTCATGGTACCTGTAGCGTACCAAGAATCCAAATGTAACACTTGACGCAAGTATAATTTGACCCATTATATTTGTTCTGCAAGAGTTACCCGGTTGGATTCTTACCCTTATCATAGAGCTGGCTAATACATCTCATTTTATCATTGTGGCTATTAAATTTAGAGAAAATCAGTAGAATAGTATACCTTTTGATATATGAGTGAGTTACTTCGGCTTGTGAGTCAAATCAGCTTGGGTTTTATACAAGCGAGATACATTCAGGCAGCTTTCATAGATCTTTTTAGGAATACAACAATACTTATCATATATTATGATAAGTATAGCCACTTATATGCAGTTGCTATATAAAGTCGCTACAGGCTTTAGTTAGAGGGGTCGATTCATGAAATTATCAGTCTTCAGTGTCTTCACTTTACACTTTCTCTAGGGTTTCGTATTGAAAGGCGTTTCAGATCTTTGTAGATATAGATTATGTTGTCTCTTAAATCTTTTGAGAGTTTTATACATATCATCATGTGGATGTTCTGTATGTGAGGTTGTGAGAAGATTTGTTGCTGAATCTGTTAAGAGTTTTTATATAATCGGTTGTAATAATCAAAGTTCTTGATCCATGAAATTTGACACATTCAGGCAAAGATCAAACTACCATTGTTTATCTTTTTGTTCTTGATATACTGATTGCTTTGAAAATCTTTAGTAACTTTCACAACAGTTTCTTGAATAATAAATAATTGGTTGCTTGGGCAGATATCATAGAATGCAAGTTACTTTTGGAGTTTAATTTGGCTTGTCACCATGAAATTTGAAGACTATAAAAGAAGGGGAAGTTTTCGTAGGTTTGTTTCTTTTTATTTTCTTTTTCCTTAAATTTGATAGTAACTTCTTTGAAATATTATTATGTGATACTTCTTTGTTCATGATGCAACTTTCAGAAAACCAAATGAATGGATGAGTGCTGCTGTAAAGATCATAATCAGTATTGATTTTGGGTTCTCCATTGGAGTATCATTTAAGGATATTTCACCACCAAAGGTATGTATTTTTTTGGGCATATATCGTGTGATTTGACTTTTAAGAGTATAAGTAGTTATATTTTAATTCAATTTGTCAAGAAGTTGTGTAGACGATATTGGTAACTAGATTGAACTTTATAAAGTTTCTTTATTGTTTCTGGCCTTTTCACCACCAAGGTACATACTTGATATTTCAACTTATATCCCAAAAAGTCTGTTCTTGACTTTTGAGAGTCAAAGTAGCTATAGTTGCCTTCTAAATTTACTTTGTATACGTGAGACCGATAACTAATTGAATTGTTTGTATCATATTTGAATTAAAGCATTATGTTAAGGCCACTTATTTTATGAATTTGATAGCTTAAACTCGTACCCTCAATTAATACATACATTGGTGACAAAAATTCAGGGCGCTCTACACAAACAATCTTAAATGTGATCTCTGTCTCAAGGGACAATGTCTCAACCAAAGCTCAAAAACTTGGTGATCAATCACAGGTAATATTGTTTGACAAGGTTATATTATGATTCTCTTACTTAAGTTATCTATCTGTGGATAATCATCCAATTATATGATCATAACATCAACAATAACTAAAAATATGATATGATATGATGTTTATTCATAATTTGTCATTTATGCAGATTTTCGTCTCAACTAACCCTCGCGGTGCAGAAAGATTACCTCCAGCTATAATTGCTTCTGAAACAGACTTATATCCTAGAAGATTATATGGTAGACCTAGTGAGGTCAGAAAATTTGTGATCAAACTTGCTATTTTGGATTGACTTTCTTGGATACATGTTGAAATTTTTTTAGATTTAATCTTCTTTTGATTTGCAGGACCTAACATTCAAACCAAAGTATCTTGTAGCTTTCACTGTTGGTTATGATCAGAAAGATAACATTGACCAAGCAGTCAAAAAGGTCAAACTTTATTCCTTTATCTCCGGATTCTCCGCCCTTTGCCACCTTATATCTCCGCCTCTAATGGTGTTTGATTCTACAGTTTTCAAACAACTTCACTATCCTTCTGTTCCACTATGATGGCCGAACAAACGAATGGAATGAATTTGAGTGGGCCATTCATATAAGTGTTCCAAAGCAAACAAAATGGTAAAGAAACAAAATCAGTTTATACTTATTATTGGGCATGTGGTATCTTTGACTTTTAGTTGAATTCATAGGTGGTATGCTAAAAGATTCTTGCATCCGTATATTGTTACACCGTATGACTTCATATTTATATGGGATGAAGACCTTGGAGTTGAGAATTTTGATGCTGAAGAGTGAGTGTCTATGATGACTTTTTAAATAGTCAATGTTTGACTTTGACTTTGACATGATCTTTGAATCTTTACATTTTCAGATACATCAAACTTGTGAAGAAGTACAAATTGGAGATATCACAGCCCTGCTTGGATTTAAAAAGTGAGGGTTTGACATGGGATATGACCCAGAGAAAAGAAGAACTTGAAGTTCACAAGTAAGTCAACACTTTGACCTTATGTTTAGTTCAACATCAAACCTTAATCTATGTATTTTAATCAATGAAGTGAGTTTTTATGTTTGTTGTTTCATTTGTTATGGTTTGCCTCCATGTGCAGCGTATGAACATATATAATTTCATATATAACTTTTACATATAGTTTTGTCTTTTGAGGTTAAACGGGCTCATATGAAATTCAAGATTGTAGGGGACAATTTACGGATTTGTTTAATATTAGGAAAAACATAAAACAAAAATTGCCAAAAAAGGTAACCAGAGATTAAAATGACCAACTTTGGCCAGTACTTGAAACTACCAACTTTGACCCGTTACTCAACCCAACCCAACCCAACCCAACAGACCGTCCCTTTTACCATTTTTACCTATGAGTATGACATTTTTACCTTCGACAATATCAAAAATGACAGATGATTAGAGAAAATGGCATTGTGAAGAAGACACCATTTATAAAAATTGTGGCTAAGATTTGGATGAAGAACGATGAATCCAAGCTGCTATGAATATTGTTATTACAAGCTTTGAGCTTATTCATATACATTATTTTAGATTTTCTTTCACTCTACCGGCCATAAACTCAAAACATAAATAATTTCATATAGGCAAGTGAATTGAGTGAAATTGGATCAAACGACACAGAACAAAAGTACGAGGAAAGTGTCAAGAAAATTGAGCAAGATGAAGAGATTGAAGAAACCAAGCCGGATGTAGAAATTGAAAAAAAGAGCAAAATGGGTTATTACAAGCAAACACCCACGATTCTTGCGCCTCAACAGAAACAATACCTCAAGTAGAGACGACAGAACATGAAGAAAGGAGAAAGTTGTCAACGTATTAGAAAAAGATCAAGATGAGGATGACGTTACACGCGCACAGGAGGTGACGGTTGAAGGAGGCTTACAAGAAAAAACCCACCACAATGACGATAATGAGAGTGAAGTTGTTGAAGCTAAAGAAAGTGTAGAGGAAGATGCTGCTGATGTTTGTGTCTCAACACTTGTCAAAGAAAGTACAAATATTTATGGAAAAGAAGAAAAGGAGAAGCGTTCCCGAACACCCTCAATATACATTATCTTTGTTTGTTATGTTGTTAGCGTAAGCCGTCGAACGGACGGGTATTAAACTAGTTTAAATGGGGACCAACACTAGCATGTGTTGTGTAGTCGTTTGGTGATTGATATTTAATTAATACTGTTTGGCACGAGAAGTTGAATTTGACTCCAGGCCACTCTCCTTATGTATGTCGATAGTCAAACTCGATAAATTATGAATTTAATATATATTGGTAGGGCTGTTCTTTTTTATTCGAAACCTGAGACCTACCTGATTAGACTCCGGGCCACTCTCCTTATGTATGTCGATAGTCCAACATAATAAATTATGAATTTAATATGTACCGGTAGGGCTGTCTTTTTTTATCCGAAACCCAAGACCCCACCTGAATTCGAAGCCACCCAAACCCGAATTAGAGAATATCCGAAAAACCTGAACCCATATAATCCAAATGTCCGAAGGTTTATATCAATGAAAATTGAAAAGGGTCTTAGATTTTTGCTATAGTTGAACCGTCAAACATGTAGTTAAAACAATTTATCCACGTCTTTATTCTTTTTCATGTTTTTTATGAACGGTGACTTTCTTTTTGAGTGACCTAATGTCACACCGCCTAAACGGCGGCCCTTGTCAAGATCTGCCCAGACTACGTTGTCTTAACCGGGTCCGCGCTGGTTGGTCAGACTTGGTTACGGCGTTCACCCGGAAACCGTACTGCCTCCACACGAGATGCCTCGCTAAAACTGATTCCCTATATGCCCTTCTATTATGTTCTTTTCCCTAAAACTGATCTCAACCCTACAAATCTAAGATCAATGAACTAGATACCATCTTATTTGTTTTATCATTTGTATTTAATCCTAATCCTATATGCAATACAACATGTGATATATATTGCAGACTGCATCCGTTTTTCCATTGTCGTTCGCAACGTGTTTTGAATAAGGTTTTTTAGTTTTCTCATTAATAACAATTATACATATAGTAATATACACACTTTTATTGAAGGTGGAAGAAGAATTTTTGTGATGACATGGGTAGAGCACTCAGAATGGAGTCCATCCCTTGTTCTTTCCCAATTTAAAAGAAAAAAGTGAGATTTTATTCATTTTCACTCTTATGGGAGTCCTTATCCCCATACCCCATATCCCAAATTATATGAAAACTTAAAGTAAACTCTCATATTTGAGGCTTCACATTCATCTTCTTTTCTATATTTTAATGTGTTGTGAATAGAAGAATGTTTTTTATTGGATTTTAATAATCATAAGTTTTACATGTTGGTCGATAATAATCATAACTTAAAAAATTCCTCCAACGATTCTAATCTGTAAGAATTTGGCCCCCATTAATCATTTTCCAACATAGGTGCACTTAAATCATTTAAGGAGTCTGTAGGTGCACTTGAATCTATTAAGGAGACCAAATTCTTATATTTTAAAAAAGGATTAGTGGGGGACAAATTCTTAAAAGTTGAGATCATTGGAGGGAATTTTTAAAGTTACAATTATTATCGGTGTTGATGCAACAAATAATAGACCAAGGATAGTAGCTGGGCTGGTTAGGCAAAAGGGTTGAAGGGTTCAACTTTGCCTAACGCAGGTCGTGGGGTCCCCCCACGTTTACAAGACGTGGAGAGAGGTTCACTAGTTTGTTTTTGTTGTTTGCTCGAGATCCTCCACCGAGGTGTGCTCAGTTTCGGATGCAAGGACAAAGAGAATGTGTGTGTTGAATGTGAAAGAAAGTGACTTGCATGAAGCAAGTACTCGAGAACAATGACCAGAGATTCTCCAAGAATCAGAGCTGATCGGAATGTCCTCCTCACTAAATGAAGTGTCTAATTTATAGGAAAAGACATCGCTCAAATGGGAAGCTGTTTTACTAGTGAACATGCTTGCAGTGGGGGTTTTGCCCTTTTTGGGGGTTGAAGCCTTTGACCTGCGGATAAAAGGCTGTGCTCTGTGGACTTGCGCTACTTTTGCGGCTGGGGTGTTTGGTGAAGCAATCTGAGATGTGACTCTCTACTGTTCACGTACTGTTTTATCTCAACTCCCGGATTTTCAACCTTCAAACCTTTTAACTTTTAGGCTTTAATGTGTCCAAGTCATTTTATTTAGTTTTGGGCTACCCCCGTCATCAGCCCCCCAAGTCAGAGGTTTTTGGGAGTGAGCTCAAAGACTTCTGACTTTTACACATTTGCTTTTATTGCTTAAAGGCTTGAAAGCTTGAAGGCTTAGAGTCAGTTGAGAATTTTGAATTTTAAAAACTGACAACTGATTTGATTGATGTGTGACAGTTTATAGGTCGGCGGTTTTTTGCAGGGGGTAGTTTAATGACTATTGTCTAATTATAACTTTTATTTGGGTATTATCTTCTTTTATTGTTGAAGACAAACAATAATTTTTCACTTTCTCTTCAAGTTTTCTCTGCATTTTCTTTCCATCCTTCAGGTTAGTTCCGGTTTCTCCTATTTCCTTATTTTCTGCAAAATGGGTGCTCGTAAGGATTTGGCAAAATCCTTTTCTCGATTAAACCAAGAAGAGGTAGAACTCTTTTGCATGGAATATGGTATTGGGACCAAGTTTAAACCAACCGCTCCTGCTTGTGACGTTCCGATTGATAAATGTCCGGCATGTTCTATTGCTCTTTATTGTCATCATTTTGAGTTTTCGAACCTCCGTCATCCGTTTTCCCTCTTTGTTTTAAATCTGTTGGAGTATTACCGAGTCTCCTTTGGTCAGATTCATCCGAAGGGCATGGCTAGGGTTTTACATTTCGAAGTTTTGTGCCGTGCCCTTGGTTATGATCCTTCACTGTTGCTTTTTCGTCGGTTTTTCCGTTTGGCCAAAAACGGTGATTGGTTCACCTTTGAGATGTCCAAGGTTGATGCTTGTCTTATTTCTTCCATGGTTACCACTCTTGGTACTTGGAAGGATCGTTTTTTCTGGGTCTCTGATTCTATTGTCCCCTTCAAAATGGTGTGGAGGCACCCGGATGCTGTTCTCAATGAACCGGAACCCTCTGAATCCGATTTGAATGACGCTTTTCTCAAAGCCATCCGGGAGTGCCCTTCAAGGGTTCGTCCCTTTCCTGAACATTTGCTAGTTTTGTTAGGGGTTAGTAAAGTGCTGGAAAAGGCCAATCGGGATCCGGTTCTGATGAGGAATGGCACGGGTATGGATTTTTCTTTTTTACTCCTTTGTGTTTTCTTAATTTATGTCTTATGTGCTTTTTGTTTTGTGGTTATTTGCAGTCATGTCTGCACTTGATTTCATAAAAAGTGACGATACTTCTGATGTTGTGTTTGAGGATGTTCCAGTTGTCCCCGATGAAAATGTTGTAGTTAAGGGTGCTGAGCAAAGGTTTGAGGGTACTGGGTATGTCAGTGTCTCCAATGTTAAGGGTTTTTCTAAGCCTGTTGCTCCCAAGGCTTCAACCCGTCGATCTGCTCGCCATTTATTCAAAGGTGCTCCTCAATCCACTTCTACTGAACCAGTGGAGTTGCGTGATGATATTGAGGCTTCTGAAGATCAAGGTTTTGAAGTGGGTGCTGAGAAGGAAAAGAAGTTGGTTGTTCATGGGAAGAAGAAAACTCCGGCCAAGAAGGTTATGGCTACTCCTGTTCAAGGTTCTTCGAGCAGGGACGTTGAAGGGTTGGATCCAGATGAGGTTTATGTGCCTAGTTGGTCAGTGAAGGTTGATGACAGTTTCAAGGATGCTGCTGTTTGTGAAGATGTGTTAAGCCACATTGCTCCTCCTTCGGTTCATAACACCATTGCTGAGATGGATGATGACATGATGCTGTCCCGCATGATTTTGAGTACCTGCAACCTTGCTGCCATGCTTCCTCAGGGAGTTTCTCGTTTTCGTAAGAGGATGCATGAGTATGAAGAATTTTCTAAGAAGAAAGAGAAATTGAAATCTTCAATGGCTGCAATGAAGAAAGAGATAGGTGGGTTTGCTGAGAAAGAAGAGGCCTGGGTCAAAAAGGTTGGTGAGTTGACCAGAAGGCATGAAATTGAGTTGGGTGATCTTAAGAAAAGCTTTGAGGCCGATTGGTTGAAGCTAAAGGCTGATAGGGAGGCTTTGTCTATTCAGCAGAAAGCCTTTGATGAAGAGAAGGAAGGCTTAAAAGCTTTGGTTGCTCGAGCTATCAGTGATAACCAATGGTTAATTGAGCACGGTTTCCAGCAAGTTGTTACTTACCTTCTTCACTCCATTGAGTTCAATTCCGCTCTTGGTGAAGTTTACACTAAATTGCTCAACTTGGGGAAACATCAAGGTCTTATCGCTGGTCACAAGCTTCATGAATCCGGGCACCCTTTGGAAAAGTCTCCCTTATTTCGTCCTGAAGCTTCTGAGGTCTTCAAAAGTTCTGTTGAACAGATGGAGAGGCTGACCTACCCGTATGTCAACCAAGTTTCTACTTGTTTTGGTAAGCCTCTTACTGTCTTGCAGGAGCTAAAACCAGAGGGCCTTAATGAAAAAGTCTGTGCTGAAGTCCTGGGTTCCCTTTCAAGAAAGCGATCTTACTCAGGAGATAGTGATGATACCCTTTCAGGAGGACCTGATGCTTCAAAGGATGCAAGCTTGGAGGCTTCAGCAGTAGGTGGTGATGGTGGTATGAAAGCTAAGAAGTCAAAGAAAGCAAAGAAGGTTAAAGGTGAAAGTTCCGGGGCTTCCAAGCCTCCTGCTGATGCTTGATGGACATTCGTAACTTTCTTAGCACCTTTGAAAACAATTTGTGGTTTGTGTGTTAACTAAAACAATATTAGGTTTTACAGGAACCCTTAAGGTTCTTGTTATGTGGTTGCGGTTAGGCCTGTATGGCCGTTTGAACAATTTTTAAGTTTACAAGTCGCTAGGGCTTGTTCTAACCTTTCTTGGATGCTTGGAAGTTTCTAAGGCTTCCCTTATTATGCTATTATGTTTAACTATTTGTCTTGTGTTGTGTTTTTTATGCTTGTGCTTATTTTGTTAAGGCAGCTTGTTTGGCTTCAAGCCTTCCAGCTTTCTGGCTATCCTGTATGTAGGTTGAAGCCTTTAAGGCTTTGAGTTGTCACGTATGTAGCTTGAAGCCTTCAAGGCTTCTTAGTTTTGTGACTTGGCTAGGTTTGTATCTTTGAGTTTTTTATAACTTTTTTGTTCAAGTTGTTGCATCATTCCTTAGGTTATTTCCTTTTCTTGTAGCTTTGTTATTGTCAAGTTTGTGTTGCCTTTATGTTTTTTATACCTTAAATGGTTCAGTGCTGCAGTCACTTAGCCTTGGTATTTTTAACAAGAAGTCATAGCACCTATCTTATTTATTTTCTTGTTTTCATTTGATTTCGTAAGCCTGTTTGTTGATTATTCTTCTAAGGCTTAAGGAACATTTGGTGTAGGCTGTTCAAACCCGTCTATGAGACAACTTTGTTTTCAACAATAAGTCTCATGGAGTTGTATTGATTTAGGAACTCACCCCTTATATAGGTTCATTCATCCCTTGAACCTATTGAGCGATGTGGCCTGGGAGCTCATCCCCTTATATGGCCCTTGCCATGGAGTTTTTTGCTAGGTTTTCAACCTGATCTTAGGATAGAAAGACAAATTTGATAAAACAACTTCATTCATTCAAGAGATGTTGTTTTTACAAAAGGTATTCATAGTGCTACTCTTGAAATACAACTTGTGAAATACAAACCAATCTTTCCCGTTTAGACATGGAACCTTTTCAAGGTTTTTCCATTCCAGTGTCTTGGAAGCCTTTTACCTTCTGAGTCTGCTAGCTTGTAAGATCCACCCTTATGTGCTTCAAGGATGGTATACGGGCCCTCCCATTTTGGGCCAAGCTTTCCTTGGTTCTCTTTTTTGCTAGCTTCATTGTTTCTAAGCACCAGGTCTCCTGGCTTGAAGTGTTCATTCTTGACTCTCTTGTTATAGTAGGCTTCCATTCGTTGTTTGTACTTGGCTTCTTGAATTGCAGCTTGATCTCGTGCTCCTTCTAGGAGTTATAAGTTCAACATGGTCTCTTTTTGGTTTGCTTCGGGATCCATGTTGACAATTCGTTGTGTTACAACTCCTACTTCAGCTGGAATCACGGCTTCAGACCCAAATACCAAGCTATAGGGTGTTCTTTTGTGGCTTGTTTTTTCGGTTGTTCTTATGGCCCATATAACACTTGGCAATTCTTCAAGCCAATTGCTTTCATACCTTCCCAATCTGGTTTTGATTCCTTCCACTATGCTTTGATTCGTCCTCTCAACTTGACCATTTGATTGTGGGTATGCCACTGAGCTGAAAACCTGATTGATTCTGAATTCTTTGCACCAAACACTGAAAGGCTTCTCAGCAAATTGCTTTCCATTGTCAGTGACAAGTACTCCCGGCAATCCATAACGGCAAATAATGTTTTCCCAAACGTAGTCAATGACCTGTTTGCCCGTGATTTTTGCAAGTGGTTTAACCTCAGGCCACTTGGTGAAATAATCTATGGCCACCAACAAGAATTTTACTCCACCTTTGCTTGGGGGAAATGGACCGACAATGTCCATCCCCCATTTATAGAATGGTCATGCTGAGGTTATTGGGACAAGATCATGCTTGGGACTTTTCGGGATTGGTGCATGAATTTGGCAGGCATCACACTTCCTTAATTGCTCAATGGTGTCTCGGTGCATTGAGGGCCAAAAATACCCAAGGTTCATAAGTTTGGCAACCACCGACCTAGCTCCAAAATGAGCTCCGCATATACCTTCATGAACCTCTTTGACCAAATACTGACTTTGCTCGGAACCAACACATCTTAGCAAGGGTGCAAGGTAACCCTTTTTGTAGAGGGTTTCACCTTGTAGTACATACTGCCTTGCCTTGATCTTAACCCTTTCAGCCTCTGTTTGATCACTAGGCAATTCACCGTTTTTAAGGAATTTCTTGATTGGAGTCATCCAATTTGGATCTTCTTCGGTGATTACATCTTGAACTTCCAACTCATCGATTGATGGAGCCTTTAACACTTTTACCAATACCTTCTTTGTAAGGTGGGCAAAAGTGAGAGATGCGATTTTACTCAAGGCATCCGCTTTCTTGTTTTGAGACCTGGGAATTTGCTTGATGGTACATGTTTGGAAGGTGCTCATTAGTTCTTTGGATTTTTCTTTGTATCTTTTCATGTTGGGCTCCTTTGAAATGTAGTTATCATTCACTTGGCTTGAGACCAGCAACGAATCTGTGAACACTTCAAGCCTTTGGACCTTCATTTCTTTAGCCAGTCTTAAGCCGGCTATCAGTGCTTCGTATTCACCTTCGTTGTTGGTGGTCTGAAAATCAAAGCGGAGAGCATATGTGAATTCTAACCCTTCTGGGTTGATCAGAATGAGCCCAGCCCCTGATCCTTCAACGCTTGAAGCCCCATCGGTAAAAAGCTTCCAGGCTTCAAGGTCTGAGGGTTCAGTGGTAGCTGTGTTCACTTCAGTGATTGTTTGCTTTGGGACTTCTACAATGAAGTCAGCCAAGACTTGGGCTTTGATGGCTTTTCTGGGGACATAGGTGATATTATGTTCACCTAGTTCCACTGCCCATTTGGCTAATCGTCCCGAGTTTTCTGGTTTTTCATGCACACTCTTAATAGGTTGGTCGGTGACCACTTGTATAGGGTGTGCTTGGAAATACCTTCTAAGCCTTCTAGCTGTTTGGACTAGGGCTAGAGCAAGTTTTTCCAGGGGAGGATATTTGATTTCAGCCAATTTTAGAGTTTTGCTGAAGAAATAAACGGGTACCTGAACCTTGTCTTGTTCAATGGTGAGGACCGTACTTATTGCTTCTTCAGCAACTGAAAGGTATACCGAGATCAATTCTCCCGTTTCTGGGGCTGCAATGTCAGGTAGGGAAGCTAGGTGTTGCTTCATCTGGTTGAAGGCTTCTTCGGCCTCCTCAGTCCATTTGAAATCCTTCTTGTCGGAGCAACCCTTGAGCGTTTTGAAAAAGGGTAAAGACCTTTCAGCCAATTTTGAGGTAAAACGCTTCAAGGCTGCAAGCTTCCCGTTTAAGCTTTCAACATCCTTCTTGCTTCTCGGTGGTTTGGTTTCAAGGACAGCTTTCACCTTGTTTGGATTGGCCTTGATGCTTTGTTTTCCCACAATATGCCCAAGGAACTTACCTTCCTCAAACCCAAATGAGCACTTCTCGGGGTTGAGTTTCATGTTGACCTTCCTTAGGTTTTTGAAGGTTTCTTGGATGTCATCGAGCATTTGATATTCCGTTTTGCTTTTAATCACCAAGTCGTCGACATATGCCTCCATGTTTCTACCAATTTGACTTGCAAAGGCCTTGTCAACTAGGCGTTGGTAGGTTGATCCAGCGTTTTTTAGGCCAAAAGGCATCTTTTGGTAACAAAAGATCCCTTTGTCCGTGTGAAAGGCGGTCTTTTCTTCATCCTTTTCCTTCATGAGGATTTGACGATAACCTTTGTAGGCATCAAGAAAACATTTGAACGAGTAACCGGTGAGGGAGTCAACCTTGAGATCAATCTCTGGCAACGGATAACAATCTTTGGGACAAGCCTTGTTAAGATCCTTGAAGTCTATGCACATTCTCCAAGAATTGTCTGGCTTTCGAACCATGACCGGGTTTGCAACCCAGGATTGATACTTGACTTCTCGGAGAATGCCGGCTGACACAAGCTTTTCAACCTCTTGGCATGCAGCCAAGCTTCTTTCGGGTGCCAGGCTTCGTTTCTTTTGGACAACAGGCATGACATCAGGTGGTATTTTCAATTCATGTTCAGCAATGCTTCGAGGGATGCCTGTCATATCCTCCGGGCACCAAGCAAAGACATCGCTATAATGTGTCAATAACTTTTCAAGATATTAGAGGGTTTCTTGTGAAAGGCTTGGATTGACCCTTATCCTCTACTCAGGATACTTCGGGTTTATGATTACCCTTTGCTTGTCTTCTTTACTTTTGGAGCTTTCACCTTCAACCATATAGGCCTCTTGAGTAGGTTGAAGGGTCGCTATCCCCCTCTCCGTAGGAAATTTGACAGTGCCATGGCCAATAGACACAGCCATATAGAATGCACACTGCCCTGGCCTTCCAATGATCACATCATAGTTTGAAGGTATATTGATAACCACAAAGGTGAGTGGTTGGACTCTCTCTTTCTGACCTTCGCTGAAACGAACATCAAGGGTTAGTTGCCCTAAAGGCTTGAGGGGTATGTCGGCAATACCTTTTATGGAGGTCCCGAAGGGTTGGAGCCTTGAACGTTCTTCATTGCTCAAACGATTGAAGAACTTCTCAAACATGATTTTGGTGGCAGCACCAGTGTCTATGTATGCTTTGCTTGTTTGTAATGTTCCCACACTAGCTTCAACCACAAGAGGGTTTGAAAGACGGTCCTTCTTCGTTGGGGGGAAGCAAACACACTGAAGCTCCCAAGCTTCCAACCGCTGTCTTTTGTGTTAAACCCTTCCATCAAAATCCACCATATTGACTTCCTTGCCCTTTCCTTCAGCCATTTTGTCCCTTACTCCCTTCACCAAGTGAGAAAGTTCCCCGGACTTAACAGCTTCTTCGATCCTTTTCTTAAGCTGGAAGCAATCATTGGTTTGGTGCCCCTTTTCTTCATGAAATTCACAGTATTGTGTGGAATTTTCGTTCTTTCTGCTTTTGGGGAGAGGCCTAGGAGGCCGAAAGTTTTGCTTGACTTCTTCTGTTGCGAGGATTTCTTGAGGAGTCTTGGTGAGGGGTGTGAAACTTATGCCTTTCTCCCTGCTGGAAGGGTTCCAGCCTTCAGGCCTTCGATGGTCTGAACCCTTTTGGCGTCTGTCATAGGAGTTAAAGTTCCCCCCTTTTCTAGCCGGGCTGTTGCCCCGCCAGCTGGATCCTCTTTTCCTTTGCTCTTTAATGTCTACTGCCTCCTCTCCCTGGATGTGGGCTTCAGCCCTTTCGAGAGCTTCTTCCAAGGTCTTAGGCAGGGATTTGTTAAAAACTCTTGTGAGATATTTGGATGTAATGGCGTTCATAAAACCGACCACCCCCATATTTTCGTCTGCCCCCACATATGTTAGACCTTCCTTCTTGTATCTTTCTATGAGCTCTCGGAGGCTTTCATCATCTCTTTGTTTAATCTGAAAGATTACAGTAGCATCTTTATATACTGCCTCTGTTGGGAGAAATTGGCCAGGAATCCCTTGCTGAGGTCATCGAAGCTTCGAACGCTTCGAGCAGGTATATCATTGAACCATATTCTAGCTGATCCGACAAGGGTTTGCATGAACATTAAGCAACATTCAGCATTTGACCATTTCTCAATTCTTGCAGCACCAGTAAAGATCTGAAGATGGTCTTCAGGATCTTCAGTCCCATCATATGTTCTGATGTGGGATGGCATCTTAATCTTCGTTTGAAAATCATAATCGGCTATTTGTTGGGAAAAGCATGAGAGGTTACTCGGTTTATAAGGCTTGGCCAAATCTTCCTCAGCTCTTACACCCGCGTTGTTGTTGTTACTGTTGTTCCCTTGAGTGACTAGCACCTGATTAATAAAGAGCTGCCACGGGAAGCTGGCCATCATCTGGGGCATAAGGTTGAAGCCTTGAAGGCTTCCGGGTGCAACTGGGCAACTAACTCCCAAGGGGGTGCTCATAACAGCACTTCGTGCCAAGGGGAGCACGGACAAAGCTTGTTCCCATGAAGTTGTTGTTGAGGGTGGAAGACTCGTCACTGGGGACTGTAGGAGCTGGTCAAGGGTCAGCTCATGGCCCAAAGGAGCACCATTTGTAGCTGGTTGGGACAAGAAAAGAGGATATACTATAGGATTCGACCTTGCGGACAGATATGGGTAAGGGTTTGGAGGAGGATTACTGGGACTAGCCTCATCCCTAGACACCAAAGGTTGTGAGTTCGCAAATGGAGGGATGGGGGGTCCAGGAGATAGTGTTGGCTCCGGCTCATCATAGTCTAAACGAATCCTCACTCCCTTGTCCCTTTCCCTACTCACATATTGGTTGAGGAGAGACCTCAACTCAAGGAAATTGTTGGCGACCCCCTCAGGGGTGAGCTCGACATGTGATGGGGTGTTAGAGACACCGATATTAGGGGAAGGGACTCCTGATCTGGACGGAGTTGGAGTGCTGAAAGTGAGAAACTCAGGAGTGCTTCCTGGTGTCAAGAAAGAAGTTGGTATAGCCACATGAGCTTGGCTAGTACCTGGGGTAGAAGTGTTGGGAACCTGATTCACTTCTCCCGGGGATCCACATTCTGACATGGTAATTTCAAGAGAATGGAGCTACACTACTAGGTCTTTTGGAGAAAAATAGTGGCGTAGCCCCACGGTGGGCGCCAACTTGTTGATGCAACAAATAATAGACCAAGGATAGTAGCTGGGATGGTTAGGCAAAAGGGTTGAAGAGTTTAACTTTGCCTAAAGCAGGTCGTGGGGTGCCCCCACGTTTGCAAGATGTGGAGAGAGGTTCACTAGTTTGTTTTTGTTGTTTGCTCGAGATCCTCCACTGAGGTGTGCTCAGTTTCGGATGCAAGGACAAAGAGAATGTGTGTGTTGAATGTGAAAGAAAGTGACTTGCATGAAGCAAGTACTCGAGAACAATGACCAAAGATTCTCCAAGAATCAGAGCTGATCGGAATGTCCTCCTCACTAAATGAAGTGTCTAATTTATAGGAAAAGACATCGCTCAAATGGGAAGCTGTTTTACTAGTGAACATGCTTGCAGTGGGGGTTTTGCCCTTTTTGGGGTTGAAGCCTTTGACCTGCGGATAAAAGGCTGTGCTCTGTGGACTTGCGCTACTTTTGCGGCTGGGGGGTTTGGTAAAGCAATCAGAGATGTGACTCTCTACTATTCACGTATTGTTTTATCTCAGCTCCCGGATTTTCAACCTTCGAACCTTTTAGGCTTTAATGTGTCCAAATCATTTTATTTAGTTTTGGGCTACCCCTGTCATCAATCGGCTAACCAAATTTTATGGCTAAATATGTATTTTAGTTAAATTATATAATATTCAGGGTAAGGTTATTGTAAAAAAAGGTTAAAAGTGTGAGAAAGGTGAGAAATATTTTGGAGATGACATATGTCCTAAATCTAAATTAATTCAAAAGGGTAAACAAGTAATTTTATCATTAATTCAATTAATTAAAAACTTCCCATAACCGTCACCTTAATTATAGGAACTTGATTTTTTTTAAAAGATCTCTATAAACACCATTCAGCAAGTATATAACACCATTCAGCAAGTATTTAACACAATTCAGCAAGTATATAGCACCATTCAACAAATATATAACACCATTCAGTAAGTATATAACACCATTCAGCACATATATAACACCATTCAATAAAGTATATAACACCATACAATAAAGTATATAACATCATTCAGCACATATATAACATCATTCAATAAAGTATATAACACCATTCAGCACATATATAACACCATTCAATAATCATTACATCTCTGTATCATCTTCTCCACTTCCGGCACCACCACTGCCGCTCCGCCGCCGCTGTCGTGTAGAGGTGGCCAACCTCCCGACACCACCTTGCTGGATGTCTTTTAGTCGCTCGTACCAAACCACTAGGAACCACCTTGCCGGAACCCCTGCACCTTCGGACACCCAAACCACCGCCGGAACGACCTTGCGCTAACCGCTGCACCGCCGGAGATGATGAACTGGTGCTGCTGGAACCGCCGCTCCACTGCGATGTAGAGAGAGATCGAAATTGTAGAGAGAGAGATCATCTGGTAGTGCGATGTAGAGAGAGAGAGATCGAAATTGTAGGGATTTTGATTTACAGTTTCCTATTTTGAATGGATATAAAGACTTTATTACCCCTATAATTTTCAATTCGGTCCAAAAAAATAAAACAATTTTTACAATTTGGTCTCTATTAATCTCAACCATTAGATTAAAGATCTAATGGTGTAGATTTTTTCTTACCCTTATCACACTTTTGGTTTTTTTTACAGGAACCTCTATCTATGAACCAGTATTCAATATTGTATCGTAAATACTTTTCATTTCTATTTTTGATGATAAGATGTATCATGCATTACTGATTTGAATGCTATCCCCATATAATTCATAGACAATATATGAGCATAATTAAATATCTTCTTCTCTTCTTCTATTTCTCTCACATAACACAAACTTTCGATAACGACTTTTCTTATTATCATAGAGCCTATAATGATGGCCCGTCTTCTCCTTAAGTCGATGATTTAGGGGCTGTTTGGTAGCCTCTTAATGACCATTCAGATGCTACCTCCTAATGGCTTAAAACCTCTGAATGAATAAGAGGTAACCTCAACTCTGAATGGTTAAGAGGTACCTCTGAATAGTAAATCATCACATGTCACATTCTTCTACCTTCTCATTGGTAAAATTCTTAATGGTTCCATTAAGAGGTAGCCTCTTAATGACCATTCAGAGGCTACCAAACAGCCCCTTAGACTTGACTTTAGTCCTTTTTTTATCTATATATTTCTATGGTGTGAAAGTTTTTCTCTTTAATGTGAATCGACTTTTATGAATGTTATTATGTAAAAATAGATTAAAAAGAGTTATTGAATTGTAATATACATTATTACTTTCCACATAACCTAAACAGGTTGACGGATTGTAAACATGTTGTGTTAACCTTGTAAAATACATTTTTTTTAAACGTTGATTTGTAAACGTAATCCCAAACACATCATTCTACAAAATGCAGAAATTGTCAATTTGATATTTACGTAATTTAAATGGGGACCAACACTAGCATGTGTTGTGTAGTCGTTTGGTGACTTATATTTAATTAATACTGTTTGGCACGAGAAGTTGAATTTTAGACTCCGGGCCACTCTCCTTATGTATGTCGATAGTCAAACTTGATAAATTATGAATTTAATATATACCGGTAGGGCTATTATTTTTTATTCGAAACCTGAGACTCATTGATTAGACTTGGAGCCACTCTCCTTATGTATTCCGATAGTCCAACACAATAAATTATGAATTTAATATACACCCGTACGGTTGTCCTTTTTTATCCGAAACTCAACACCTGAATTCGAAGCCACCCGAACCCAGATCTATACTATATAATAAAAGAAACCAATGGAGAGACATTTTTCATTATTCTAGACCATCCTTAATTGTAGATAATTATTATTATATTTAAATTATTAAATATTAATTAAATTAATATAAATCTTATCAACTCTAAATTATTGGCATCAACTTAACTTCAAATCGTAAAGTCTTATCTAAACTAAAAAGCATTGTTTCACATCAGATAAACATACATATTATCTATTGTTAATGTTATTATTGTTTAGCTATGAGAAATTATATTAAACAACTTATTAATCAAACCAAAAATTTAAAATAGTATTAACCTAACTTATAAAATAATAAAAATATTCATTTTGATTTAGAAAGATTTTTTTTAACAATAGATAAACCCGTGTAATACACAGAGTTTTTAAAGATATAATATTTTTTTATTATTTGTCATATAAAATTACATTTATTCAACCCGTACAATTGGCGGGTGGTCCATAGGATAACCCTTAAGTGTGTTAAAATACAAGTTAATCCCTCATTTAATTATGTAATTGTCTTGAATTAGATGATTACAGTTGCTTTTGTTTCAGGTACGTTTGGAGCTTAAAACATGGAAAAACGCTGCTTCGGAGGGAATGGAGTGGATCGGATCACACAAGGATGGAAAGAAGGAACAAAAGAAGGATTCCAGGGGTCCACCGTAAATTACGGTGGCTACCGTAATTTACGGTAGCCCCTGAAACCTCCCAGAACTCCACCGTAAGGCAGAAGAAAGCCAGCGTATCAATATGAAGCCTACCGTAAATTACGGTAGAGTCTGACGGGAAAAACGTAACTGCCCATATTAAACCGTTTTCAAGTGTCTTTTCATGTCATTCATCATTGGAGACATTTCTCTGCAGTTGTTGGGCGACTTTTGGCTTTGGATAGTGTTTGTGAACAATTTCTAACATTCCGTTTTGTCTTTCGATTCGTATGAACTTCAATCTTGATGTTATGATGATCCACCAAACAATGTCCGGCTAAACTTTCGGTGATCATCTTAGGTGAAGGTTTCTATTATGACTCTTGTGTGTTTTCCTTTATTTCTAGAATGATAAACTTGGTGTGTTTGCTATGCTTATCATGGTGTATGAATGTTTGTTTGTAGCTTGTTAATTGATGTTTTGATTCTAGTTTAAATCATACGTTCTTGGTGTCGTTGACAATCGAGATATCACGGGAAGGGTTAGGGTTGGATATTGATTAATTGATCATCGGGAAACAACCTCGCGTTAATATAATCCGAGTACTTTGTTCCCTTTTATCACAACAAATGTTTATGCATGAGTTATGTCTATGTAACTCTTTCTAGTTTGAATTATGCACAATTGTTAAAGGAAACCGGAACCTAAAATGGTCATTCTCTCATAATCTGATTAACAATCCAATTTTGATTTGCAATTAGTCAATAATTTAGTTTTTTTATCAAACAATCCAAATTCTTGAATTTTAATTTCTGCAAATTAGGTTAATTGTAGTTAATTTACAAGGCTATAGAATCAACACATTTTCCACAAACTCCCTGTGTTCGATACCCATTTACCGCTATCTATTTACTAGTAATTGGATTAAATTTGCGTGTACCTACGACAACACGTCAAATTTTGGCGCCGTTGCCGGGGAGTAGTGCGCAACGTGTGTTAATTTAGTAGTTTTGTTTTGTTATTTCCGGGTTTACGCTGGTTGTGTTTAGTGTGCAGGTACTTCAAGTGTATGCATACTAGGGGCTCTCACAAGTTATCACCACTATCGTTCGATCCGGAAATTGAAAGAACTTTGCGTCAAAACAGAGTTTTGTTAAGAGAAAACAAGGTCATTGGTTCACCTACTTCACCCATTACACCAAGGAACATTATGACTGATTCACAAATTCCACTCACTACGGGTCAAACAACACAACCCTTTATACCATCATCCACACAACCTTCACCAAATACCACCATGCCTAATGCCACTAACGAACCTACTCCACCCCATGATGTTACACCAACCAACACCACTACATCACCTATTAATACCCAAGTTGAACCTACTCTTACCTTTAGCCCTTCTACCACAATTCCACCATTTTCACATTTTTCCCAACTACGGGTCAATCATCCTCTACTTATCCACTACCACAAAGTTCAACCGTCATTCATGCTACTTCTACATATCCATCGGGCTTTCAATATTCGTCTCTTCCATTTGGGCAATCTTCTGGAATAGGAAGAGATGGGTATGATGATGGTTATGAAGAAGACTTTAGAGGGTACGAAGAGGAAGGTTTTTACTATGCGGGTGATGGAGGTATTTTGGGACCTCAAGGAGGGGCGGGTCAACAAAGTCAACCGCTACAACAATTTCAAGACACGGGTAGATTACCGGTTGGAGTACAACATATTAGACCACAAGGGCCACAATTGCAACGCCCTACACCGCTACATCAAGTGCGTCCACAAAATACACAACCTCAATTTCAAAGGCCGATTCAACAACAACCGCCAATGCATCAATACCAATTTCAGCCACAATTTGCACCTCAAGGGTCTATGTAAGGGCAAATGGGTCAACCAAGAGCACCTTTGGGTGCCCCTCGAAGACATCACCGGGAGGTAGTATGGGGAATTGAAGCTCATTCCGACCTATTATCACTAACAATCCTTCACCGGTAGTGATTCCTCGTCATGCGGACGGAAGAACTTTTGAAGTTAGAACAACCGCCCTCCAAAGTTTACCAAAGTTTACCAAAGTTTAAGGGGTTAGCAACGGAAGAACCTTACTTTCATTTGGAGACATACGACTCTATTTGCAATACCATTGGAGGTCAAGGGTTTTCCTTGGATGATGTCAAGTTGGTCCTCTTCCAATTTTCTTTGGAAGATAAAGCAAAAAGATGGTTTCACACTCTACCCTCCGCGTCGATTTTTACATGGGCTGATATGTAACAGATTTTCTTAGATGAGTTTTACACTTCTCAAAAGACTAATGATGCAAGGAGAGGTTTGAGAAGCTTCCAACAACAATCGGGAGAAATGTTTCACGAGGCTTTTGAAAGGTTCAATATGATGCTACGGAATTGCCCTCATCACGGTATCCAACTTTGGGAGTTGTTGAACGCGTTTCACGAAGGGTTGAGTTCGGAGGATGCACGTGACTTGATGTCGATTACTAACGGTACATTCGGTACCAACTTTGAACAAGATGATTGGGCATTTTTGAGCAAATGGCGGTGACTTCCAAAAGGAAGGCCCAATCCTCAAGACGGGCAAGGCATGTGATAGCAAGGCCACAAGTGCATGGAGTAGAGAGTGGAGGTGTTCAAACCACGAAACAAGTGTACAACGTGTGCACTAATTGCAATGAAATAGGCCACATGGCTGAAGTGTGTTTGGTAGGAGTGGTTGAAGATCAAGTGGAAGAAGTGAATGCTATTCAAGGGGGTGGTCAAAACTCTAACATGAATTCGAACACATACCACCCCGGGTTACGAAATCACCCTAACTTCCGTTACGGGAACCCGGCGAACCAAGCTTAACCCAAATTTTCAAGGAGCTCAAGGTAACTTTGCACCTCGCCAACAATTAAATCAAGGTAACTATCGGGGTTGAAATAATTATGGCTACCAAGGGAAATTTCAACAAACGGGTCAAAGCGGTTCGGGTCAAACTTCATCAAGCGGTAATGAAGTTATGGATATGCTTCCGGCAATGCAACAAGACATGCAAAAACGGAATCAACTTGATGAAGTCCGGATGCAAAAAGATGAAGTTCGTGACAAAAGCATTCAAACATTAACAACCCAAATGGGTCAATTGGCAGGACGTGGCGGAGTTGAAGAAAAACAAAGGTCAACTTCCTAGCGACACTAAGGTAAATCCTTCCCATAGTTCGTCACGAGGTAATAATGTTAATGTTCATCATGTTAGTGTGTTAAGAAGTGGCAAAGAATTTAAAGCCAATTTGTCGCCGGGTTTGGTTGAAGGGGTGGTTGAGGATGTAACGGGTAATGAAAGTGAAGACGACTAAGTGTCACCGGTTGTGTCTAAAGAATCAAATGTTAAAAAACCGGGGTTGGGTTAAAATGAAAAAGATAAAAAAGATGAAGGTGAACCAAGTCAAGTCCCGTTTCCATGGGCTCTACTTGACCCGGGTAAGAAAAACTTTATTGCATCAAGAGGTCCCCAAAAAGAGGAGTTGTGGGACATTTTCAAACAAGTTAAGGTTAACCTTCCATTACTTGATGCAATAAAACAAGTGCTCACCTATGCTAAATTTTTAAAGGAATTGTGCACACAAAAAAGTCAACAAAAGAAAAAGATGCCTAAGCGGGTAGACTTAACCGAGCAAGTGAGTGCGGTGTTGAATGGGGAGCTTCCTCCTAAGCTCCAAGATCCGGGTACGCCATTAATAAATATACAAGTTGGTAATTTTCAAATGGCAAAGGCGTTATTAGATCTTGGAGCCGGGGTGAGCATTTTACCGGGGGGCTTATATGACCAATATGACTTTGGTCCGTTAGCAAGGGTAGAGACAAAGGTTGTTTTGGCTGATTTGTCTCATAAGCTACCTCGGGGGATGGTTCAAAATGTTATTGTGAAAATTGATGAGTTTTACTACCTGGTTGACTTTTTAGTCTTAGACTACTCATCCGCGGACCCAAAACAACAACAAAATGTTATTTTGGGTCGGTCATTTTTTAGCACCGCGCATGCTGTGATCGATTATAGATTTGGTACAGTCGATATGACTTTTGGAAATCGAAAAATGATATTGAATGTTTTTATTAACAATTCTAACTCTATTGGTGTTGATGAGTGTTTTATGGCAGATTTAGTCGACGAATGCAACCCGCATGAGTATGAGGAGGATAGTTTGGATATGTGTGTTTGTGATTTTTCTGAACAGGTACATGCTTGTGCACTAAGGGTTGAAGAGGAGAAACAAGATGCTATGGCATTGAAGGAGGGTCGACCGCCATGGACCCACCAATTTGAAAGCTTGCCGGTGGAAATGAATTTGGGTACTAAACCATCATTGGAAGAACCACCAAAGTTGGAGCTCAAAGACTTACCAAGCCATTTGAAGTATGCATTTCTAGGGGATAATGACACTCTACCAGTCATTATTGCCTCTAATTTAGAGATGGCACAAGAACAAGCTCTATTGGAACTCTTGAAAGAAAACAAAGGAGCTATCGGATGGATGATTGCCGATTTAAAAGGAATTAGTCCATTAATCCTCATGCACAAGATCATTACCACCGAAGATGCAAAACCGACAAGAGAAGCACAACGAAGATTGAATCCGAACCTAAGGGAGGTAGTAAAGAAAGAGATAATTAAATGGTTGGATGCGGGAATTATCTATCTGATTTCGGATAGTGCTTGGGTAAGTCTTACCCAAGTTGTGCCTAAGAAGGCCGACATTCAAGTAATCAAGGACGAAAATGGTGAACAAATAGCCACCCGACCGGTCACTTGGTGGCGTGTGTGTATTGATTACCGCAAATTGAATGCCGCCACTTCTAAAGATCATTTCCCGCTACCTTTTATTGACCAAATCATTGAAAAACTATCGGGTCAAAAATATTATTGCTTTTTGGACGGGTATTCGGGTTACAATCAAATCGCGATACACCCGGATGACCAACACAAGACCACCTTCACTTATCCCTATGGCACCTTTGCCTTTTGGCGAATGCCATTTGGCTTGTGCAATGCACCGGCAACTTTCCAACGATGTATGATGAATATTTTCTCGGACATGGTTGGAGAGTCGCTTGAAGTTTTTATAGATGACTTTTCAATTTTTGGCACTAGCTTTGAATCTTGTCTCAACGAATAACAAAAAGTTTTAAAAAGATGTGTTGAGAAAAATTTAGTGCTTAGTTAGGAGAAAAGACATTTCATGGTGTAAGAGGGTATTGTGTTAGGCCATGTGATTTCGGAGAGGAGTATGGAGGTGGACAAGGCAAAAATACGGGTAATATCATCTTTGCCACCACCGAAAAATGTGAAAGGTGTAAGGTCATTTTGGGGACACGCGGGATTTTATAGACGTTTCATTAAGGGTTTTAGTGTTACTACTAAACCTTTATGTAATTTGTTGTTAAAGGATGTTACATTTGATTTTACTAATGAGTGTTTGCAAGCATTTAATGTTTTGACGGAACACTTGGTGAAAGCCCCCATCTTGCAACCGCCGGATTGGTCAAATCCATTTGAAATCATTTGTGACGCAAGCGACACTACAATTGGTGCAGTTTTTGGTCAAAGAATTGATAAAAAGCCGTTGGTGATTTACTACGCAAGCAAGACGTTGTCCGAAGCGCAACTGAATTACACCACAACCGAAAAGGAGTTATTAGCGGTGGTGTATGCTTTGGATAAGTTCCTTTCCTACATTCGGGGGAGCAAAGTGGTTGTATATGCGGATCATAGTGCGGTCCGATATTTGATAGAGAAGAAAGATGCGAAGCCCCGTTTGATTCGTTGGGTGTTGTTGCTACAAGAATTTGATTTAGAGATTCAAGACAAAAAGGGAAGTGAGAACGTAGTGGCGGATCACTTGTCTAGAATTCCGGTGGAAGGGATTGATGATTTGAGCGAGATTAACGAAAGGTTTGCCGATGAGCAACTACTAGCCGTGTCCACTTTTGTGGCACCGTGGTACGCTCATTACGTGAATTACTTAGCCACGGGATGTAACAATCCTCAATAAACCGACACCCTTATAATTGTTCCGACACCCTAATATGTTTCAAAATATTCCAAATGTCCCAAAATACACCCCATGTGCGAATACGGGCCTCAAATATATTAAATAATATTAAAAATAAATAAAAATCTGAAATATAAGTCGGGGCGGGCCGCGTAGGACCCCACCCCAACCTTACGCGGGCGGTATGAAGGTCAAGACCTAATTTCGTTTGATTTCTTAAGTTCACGCGGGCCGCGTAAGACTCCGTTTAGTTTACGCGGGCCGCGTGAGATCATAAAGGTGGCGCAGCCCGGTGATGACACGTGTCATCATCGTCGCGGGGCTAGATCATGATCGGGACAAGCTATACGTTTGACCGGGGTTGACGCGGGCCGCGTAACCCCTGTCTGTGTTTTACGCGGGCCGCGTGAGGACCAGTTTCAGCAACTATATAAGCAGGCTATCGGGTTTCATTCAGAATCGTTCATTTCTTTCTTTCTTAAGCAAATTTCTGAGTAGTAGAAGTAATACTCGGGTATTATACCCCCCTAATTAGCGACGTTCTGCTCCGTTGTAAGTATTATAACCCCTGGATACGTATTAGATACGCTGCCCGATTGATCTAGGGTTCCGTAATGGCTGTCGTGGTTCTGCCCGACGTAGTCATTGGAATGCCGTCTCGGGGAGGGTATTGCTAATGTTAAAATGGATTATTAATACTAACGCGTGTACATTTGTGTAAATTTTAGATTGTCACCAGGGAACCCTTACGGAAAATCTAAGACAGCAATGTGAGTTGATCCACTTTTTGTTAACTGTTTTTACAAAACCTCACTTAATTAATTATATATGAAGCAGTTATTGAGTATTTGTAAGAGTACAATTATCATGAGTATGTTGGGGTTTTTTATACAAAATTTGTTACCACCTGGTCAAGGAGTAACATATCCACAAGTCGGGTTCGACAGTACCGTAGATGTTAATTGTGATGTCTTGGAAACAAATATAATTGCGGGATCGCCCTCAATACTGTGAATTGGTTTTTAATTAAACTTGATTAAACTGGGATTCACTCACCAGTATTTCCCACTGACAAATGTTTTTAAAACGCGTTTCAGGTAACAAAATGTGAAAGCTAAATAGAAGCCAGCTGGACAGCACTGAAGGCTTGGAAAAGTGGCAATAAAGTTACCTAAAAAGAAATAGATGTTTTTCTTAAATAAAATAGGATGTATTCCTATAAAAATGTGTGTAATGCAAACTTGGGCGTTATCCCATATGTTTAATATTATGAAAATGTGGTATTTTACTCTGAGCAATATATTTCCTAACTACGGTCCTGATGAAAAATTCCGCTGCCAAATCTGACGATACTCGATACCACCAAAACTGGCTCGCGGCCGCCCGTTCCCGGGTATCAGGGATCGGGGGTTGCGTCAGAAGGTGGTATCAGAGCTAAGCCACTGATTCAGCCACAGAGGTGTTCTGCTGACATCAAAATGCAAAGTGTTAGGAAATAAATTACGGAAATACATGCATAACTGTTAGTTTAATGATTATGTGTTATTTGACTATCTGTTAGTTTACAGTATGAGCGACCAAGGACCATCTGACGTGTACCGTCAATTGTCTGGTTCGCCTAGAAGTGAAGACACCTCCTCTTCTCAGCCTGCCCTCTCAGGGTACTCTGCTGATACGGAAGAAGGAATCTTTGTGTTTACGGCTCAATCAGAGGAGCCGTTTCCTCAGAAAAAGAGGGGATGGTTCAGTCGAGGGGCACACGAGCGTAGAAAACGTATGAAAAAGTTACAGGAACAGAGGGTACTAGCAGCAGCTAAGAGAGAGACAGATGCCTATGCCCAGGATATGATAAATAGGGGTATAGCCAATATCCACATACTAGCAACCACTGCAGCTGACCCAAATCTGGAACAGATAATAGCACCCCAACCACAATTGCCAATCCCTGACCAACCCATGGAGATAGAAAACCCTGAAAACCAAGTGGAGATGCATGACTTCAACCCGGAGGAAATCCCTAGGGTACCTGCACCAAACCCCCTAGACCCAAATTACGACCCCCGGTGGGACGACAGTAGGGACTTTGTGCAACGTTACCCTATCCATGAAGACACACCCATGCAGAACATGGGAGGCTACCCAGGTATGGACCCTTCAGATCCCTATTACCACGATGAATACATTAGGGAGATCTCAGAAGGTCCTTACCGATTTCAGGCACTTTCACCCCCATATCAGGAACCCGCACCCCAGATTCCGAACCCAGTCCTAGAACCTGCACCCCCAATGAGTGCAGAAAACGTCCAAGAACTCAGGACTTTTGGTGAGGAAATTTTAGAGAGTAGTGAGCGAATGCGACAGGTGGGAGAGCAACTCGTATGGAAATACGATGAGCGCAATATGGATTTCTGGATGAATCCATATCCTTGAATAAGATGGTGAAACAGTAGTAGTAATAAAATAATAAAATAAAATAAAATATGTGTGTATGGATGCCTATTACTATTAGTATACTTCTATTTCAGTTGGTATTGTAATTTTCATTTCAGTACTGGTATGTAATAGATGTATAATAGTATATGAATAGAGTAAAATCGCAATGATCGACGCTTTTGGCAAAAATGCGTGTCATGTGATTGACTATATTAATATTATTTTGTGATATTAATACGGGGTAAATGTTTAAAATTCAGATGGCCGATGAAGGAAATCAAGACAATCTGAATAACGATAACCATAGTAACATTAACGTGGTTAATGAGAATCCAAGCGTCAATAACAATGGAAACCACATGGATAATAGTGTCGTTCAACACATAGTGACACAAGGAATTATAGATGCAATGCCATTTATTATTCAAACGATTCAACAAGCGAATAATAAAAGTAAGCATAGCAGTAAGCGACCAAGTGAACCAGAACACAGCGTGAACAATGGCCCTGTACTTCAAGTGCCCATTCCCAAAAGAAGAAGAACCGTGTCTTACGGTTGTTCTTACAAAGAATTCTGGTCCTGTAAACCAATAGAATTCTCGGGCAATGGAGAACCTATTGCAGCTCTACGCTGGATAGAAAAGACTGAGGCTGTTCTGAAAATAAGTAAATGTGCGGAAGAGGACAAGATAATGTTTGCTTCTAATCTGTTTAAGAATTCAGCCTTAGAATGGTGGAACACTATCCTTCAGTCTAGAGGAAGTGATAGGGTATATAACATGGAATGGGAAGAATTTAGGAACATGGTAGAAAGGAAATTCTGCCCTCCTAATGAAAAAGAGCAAATAGCAAACAAATTCCTAAATCTTAGGATGAACGGTGTGGATAGTAAGGGGTACACAAAGTTATTCTTTGAATATGCTAGAATAGTACCAACCCTTGCATCACCAGAACCGGTGTTAATCTCCCGTTACATCTGGGGATTAATCAGAGAGATTAGGCATGTAGTCAAGGCAGCTAGACATCAAACTATAGAAGAAGCTGTAGAACTAACAAACACCTTGACTGATGAATTGGTACGTACTAGAGAAGAAGACCAGAGGAAAAACCTAGCACAGAGGCTTACTCAAGAATTCCGTTCTGGGAATTACAATCGTAGGAATATGGGCTCTACCTCTGCACCATTCTGCAAGGTCTGCAAGAAAAAGCATTTAGGAAAATGCTCCACTCTTTGCAATTTTTGCAAGATGCCAGGACACAAGGAAGAAGATTGCAGAAGGAAATCCAGTAATGGAATGTGCTTCAACTGTGGAGAAAAGGGTCATATGAGGACAAACTGTCCAAAATTGGCTCCAGCTGTGAACAACAGGAACACCAAAAATGCTAGAGCATTTGTGCTGACTGCAGATGAAGCCAAGATGATTCCAGACGTGATAGCTGGTACGTTTTTAGTTAATGATGTTTTTGCTAAAGTATTATTTGACTCTGGTGCAAACCAAAGTTTTATTAATACTTCGTTTTGCAAACTTCTAAATCAGTCATTAACTAAACTACCACAAGAATGTCTCGTAGAGACAGCTAATGGAGAAACTGTTAGGATTTCTGAAATCTTGCAGGGAGCAAGAACATAAATTTTAAATCAAAAGTTTATGGCAAACCTTTATCCCACGAATCTGGCAGGATTTGATGTCGTTTTAGGAATGGATTGGTTAATAACCAATAAAGCCAGTATTTTATATGATCAAAAGTCAATCAAAGTAAATTCACCAAAAGATAAAACGATCACAATTAAGGGAGATAAATCCATTAAGTTTGAATGTGGACCAAAACAAGAAGAAGCATTTAGAATTCTTAAGCAAAAATTAACCCATACACCCATACTAGCGTTACCAGAAGGAACTGAAGACTTTGTAGTCTATTGTGACGCTTCTAAATTAGGTTATGGATGTGTATTAATGCAACGTCAAAAGGTTATAGCTTACGCGTCTCGACAACTTAAGAATCACGAAGAGAATTATTCAACCCATGATCTAGAATTAGGAGCTATAATTTTTGCCCTTAAGATTTGGAGACATTACCTTTATGGAAGTAAGTTTACCATATTCACTGATCACAAGAGTTTAAGGTATGTTTTCGGGCAAAAAGAGTTGAATATGAGGCAAAGACGTTGGATGGAATTGCTTAGTGATTATGATTGTGATATCCAGTATCATGAAGGAAAAGCAAACGTAGTGGCAGATGCTTTAAGTCGAAAGTATCACGAAAAGCCAAAAAGGGTACGTTCTCTTAAATTAAATCTACAAGTAGATTTAAATAATCAAATAAGAGAAGCACAAGAATCAGTAATCAAGGATGATACTGAAAAATTGAAAGGAATGATTAAGGAATTAGAACAAGGAACAGATGGGATTTGGAGATTCCATGAAAAGAGAGTGTGGATACCTAAATTAGAAAATCTACGTCATCGTATATTAGAAGAAGCCCATAAGTCTAAGTATATGATGCATCCAGGAAGCGATAAAATGTACCAGGATTTAAGAAAAAATTTATGGTGGATTGGAATGAAAAAGGACATAGCAGCCTATGTTTCTAAATGTTTAACTTGTTCGCAAGTTGAAGCTGAACACCAGAAACCCTCAGGATTGCTACTACAGTTAGAAATGCCAGTGTGGAAATGGGAATTGATAACAATGGATTTCGTTACTAAATTACCCAAAACGAAGAAAGGTAATGATACAATCTGGGTGATTGTAGATAGGCTAACAAAGTCAGCTCATTTCCAACCAATGAAGGAAACTTTCAGTATATAGCAGCTAGCTAAATTATATGTAAATGAAATTGTTTCATTACATGGAATTCCTTTATCAATTGTTTCTGATAGGGATAGCCGATTTACCTCTCATTTTTGGTCAAGTTTCCAAAAAGCAATGGGAACCAAGTTAAATCTAAGCACAGCTTATCATCCTCAAACGGACGGACAAAGAGAGAGAACAATTCAGACAATGGAAGACATGCTTAGAGCTTGTGTAATTGATTTTGGAGGTAATTGGGACGATCACTTACCTTTAATAGAATTTTCCTATAATAATAGTTATCACACAAGTATCAATGCTGCACAATTCGAAACACTTTATGGACGAAAGTGCCGAACCCCAGTCTGTTGGGCAGAAATTGGGGAAAAGCAACTATCTGGACCTGAGATAGTGCAGGAAACAACCGACAAGATTATTCAAGTCAAGGAACGATTGAAAGTAGCACGTGATCGACAAAAGAGCTTTGCTGACAACCGACGCAAGCCATTGGAATTTCAAGTAGGAGATAAAGTATTGTTGAAGGTCTCTCCTTGGAAAGGAATAGTAAGATTCATCAAAAGAGGAAAGCTAAGTCCCAGATATATTGGACTTTTTGAGATTATTAGAAGAATATGACATGTAGCCTATCAGCTACAACTGCCAGAGGAAATGGCAGGAATACATGATGTATTTCATGTATCTAATCTCAAGAAGTGTTTAGCTGATAAAATGACTAATAGTGCCTCTTAAGGACATAGAGGTAAATGAACAACACAAGTTTGTAGAAAGGCCTATACAGATCGAAGACAGGAAAGTCAAGAACCTCAAGCATAAGAGATTAATTCTAGTCAAAGTGAAGTGGGACTCCAAAAGAGGACCTGAGTATACATGGGAGCTTGAATCTGAAATGCAAAGGAAATATCCACAGTTGTTCCAGTAGATCTCGAGGACGAGCTCTAAAACAAAGTGGGGAGGATGTAACAATCCTCAATAAACCGACACCCTTATAATAGTTCTGACACCCTAATATGTTTTAAAATATTCCAAATGTCCCAAAATACACCCCATGCGCGAATACGTGCCTCAAATATATTAAATAATATTAAAAATAAATAAAAATCTGAAATATAAGTCGGGGCGGGCCGCGTAGGACCCCACCCCAACCTTACGCAGGCGGTATGAAGGTCAAGACCTAATTTCGTTTGATTTCTTAAGTTCAGGCGGGCCGCGTAAGACTCGGTTTAGTTTACGCGGGCCGCGTGAGATCATAAAGCTGGCGCAGCCTGGTGATGACACGTGTCATCATCGTGGCGGGGCTAGATCATGACCGGGACAAGCTATATGTTTGACCGGGGATGACGCGGGCCGCGTAACCCCTGTCTGCGTTTTACGCGGGCCGCGTGAGGACCAGTTTCAGCAACTATATAAGCAGGCTATCGGGTTTCATTCAGAATCGTTCATTTCTTTTTTTCTTAAGCAAATTTCTGAGTAGTAGAAGTAATAATCGGGTATTATACCCCCTAATTAGTGACGTTCTGCTCCGTTGTAAGTATTATAACCCCTGGATACGTATTAGAAACGCTGCCCGATTGATCTAGGGTTCCGTAATGGCTGTCGTGGTTCTGCCCGACGTAGTCATTGGAATGCCGTCTCGGGGAGGGTATTGCTAATGTTAAAATGGGTTATTAATACTAACGCGTGTACATTTGTGTAAATTTTAGATTGTCACCAGGGAACCCTTACGGAAAATCTAAGACCGCAATGTGAGTTGATCCACTTTTTGTTAACTGTTTTTACAAAACCTCACTTAATTAGTTATATATGAAGCAGTTATTGAGTATTTGTAAGAGTACAATTATCATGAGTATGTTGGGGTTTTGTATACAAAATTTGTTACCACCTGGTCAAGGAGTAACATGTCCACAAGTCGGGTTCGACAGTAGCTTGGATGTTAATTGAGATGTCTTTGAAACAAATATAATTGCGGGATCGCCCTCAATACTGTGAATTGGTTTTTAATTAAACTGGGATTCACTCACCAGTATTTCCCACTGACAAATGTTTTTAAAACGCGTTTCAGGTAACAAAATGTGAAAGCCAAATAGAAGCCAGCTGGACAGCACTGAAGGCTTGGAAAAGTGCCAATAAAGTTACCTAAAAAAGAAATAGATGTTTTTCTTAAATAAAATAGGATTTATTCCATATGTTTAATATTATGAAAATGTGTGTAATGCAAACTTGGGAGTTATCCCATATGTTTAATATTATGAAAATGTGGTATTTTACTCTTTGCAATATATTTCCTAACTACGGTCCAGATGAAAAATTTCGTTGCCAAATCTGACGATACTCGATACCACCGAAACTGGCTCGCGGCCGCCCGTTCCCGGGTATCAGGGATCGGGGGTTGCGTCACGGGTGCCATCACAAATCATTGGATCAAGAAAAGAAGACAGCAATTTATGGTCCAAGTGAAGCAATACATTTGGGATGAGCCGGACCTTTTCAAGATCGTGCACCATCAAGTCATTCAGAGGTGTGTGCCCGAAACAGAAGTGTTAGAGATTTTGACTCATGCCCACTCGTCCGCTTGTGGAGGTCATTTTAGCGGGCATAAAACGGGTTACCGGGTTCTCTCGTGTGGGTTTTATTGGCCCACAATTTTCAAAGATGCATGTGAGTTCGCAAGGAATTGTATCAATTGCCAAAAGATGGGAAGTATTTCAAAGAGGGACGAGATGCCATTGCAACCAATTTTGGTTGTTGAGATATTTGATGCGTGGGGCATTGACTTTATGGGTCCCTTCCCGAATTCTAATTGGTTCTTATACATCTTGGTGGCGGTGGACTATGTCTCGAAGTGGATTGAAGCTATTGCAACAAGAACAAATGTTCATTCGGTTGTTTGTAAATTTTTTCAATCCAACATTTTTTGCCCTTTTAGTATTCCGAGAGTTATCATTAGTGATGGTGGGTCGCATTTCAAGAATTTCAATTTCGGAAAACTATTGAAGCGGTATAGCGTGAACCACCGGATTGCTACACCTTACCATCCGCAAACTAGTGGACAAGTCGAATTGTCCAAGCATCAAATTAAAGAAATTCTCATGAAGACGGTTCGAACGGATAGGAAGGATTGGTCAAGCAAATTAGATGATGCGTTGTGGGCATACCGGACGGCCTACAAAACTCCAATTGGCACAACACCTTACCGGATGGTGTATGGAAAGGGTTGTCACTTGCCAATGGAGTTAGCTCATCGGGCGCATTGGGCAATCAAGACGGTGAATGCGAACTATGATGAAGCGGGGAAGATGCGGAAGTTGCAACTAAGTGAGATAAAAGAAATTCGAGACGAAGCGTATGAGTGTGCATCGGCATACAAGGATAAGCTCAAAAAGGTCCATGATGCAAAGCTGAGAAAGAAGACCTTTGAAGTGGGTCAAAAGGTATGGTTGTACAACTCACGATTGAAGATGTTTGCGGGCAAGTTAAAAAGCAAATGGATGGGCCCATATGTCATTCGGCGAGTCGGTAGATTTGGTGACGTGGATATTCAAGATGAGCAAACCAACAAACAACAAACGGTGAATGGACAACGGTTAAAGCCATACTTGGAAGGAAACGACATCAATAACTTGGAGCTTGACAAAGTGGGCTATATCCTACGCCCGGTAGATGATGAACAACCATAAGAGGCCCAGGTTTGGTAGTGTACATAGTTAGTTTATGTATGTTTGTTTTATTTTGTTTAGTTTGTACAATTACCGTATTTGCTTGAAGCTCGTGTTTGAAACAAGTGTGGGGACGTTTGGGTTACGAATAGTTCTAGCATCGTGTTGAGGACAACACGGGATTTTCTAGGGGGTAGGGTAATTTTCCATGTTTTTGAAAAAAAATTAAAAAACATAAAAATTAGAAAAAAAAAACAACACTTAAAACTGCAATTTTTGGCGAAGTGTATATGCCCAGGTCCTACCGTAATTTACGGTAGGCACCGTAAATTACGGTGGCCTGGGAAAATGCTTGGATTTACTCTGTAAGGCTACTTCCTTACGGTAGAACTTTTGTGCCAGGAGCCACCGTAAATTACGGTGGCTACCGTAATTTACGGTAGCCCTGGCGAATGAAAGGACGCATTATGTTTCGGCAGTTTATAAAAAAAATAATAATAAACAAGTCACGTGAAAGTAACCCCCTCCACTCGTTTTCTGCATACTTTCCCAACCACAAACATCACCCATCTCTTTCATCTTCCCCACACAAGATCCCACAAACCCCACAACCATTCAAACCTTCAAATCTGCATATCTTCTTCAATTCTTGGTCGAATCTTGTGAACTTTGGGTCTATTTTGGCTGGAATTTCACGAACATTCTGATTTTGAGGAGAGATTTGCAAGAAAAACTTGTTTGCTTGTCCGATTGACAAACTCTAGGAGCCGAACTTTTTGGGGGGTTTTTGAAATTTTTGATTTTCTTGTGTTCTAGCATCGTCAATCCAAGGTATGTGATGTTTTTACTTTATTTTTGACGGTGCATTGTGAAGATTGAAGGTTATTTTTGTTACTTGTTCACACACACTTACTTGTTCTTAGTTTTTATCATGAAAAATTGTTACTTGAACATTGTTATGGCAGTAGATGTAAGATGGATGTTAAAGTTGTGAACTTTTGGGAACCTCTACATTGTAGAGGCACCATGCCCAATTTTTGTGAAAATAACGTATGAAATTTTTTGTTCACTAGCATCTACAACCATAGTAACAAGTAAGTGTGGGGATTTTTGGAGAAAAAGGACTGATTTTTGTGTTGGTTGTTTTGTTTGTGTTTGTGATGTGTGTAGGAAAATGGTGAGAACTAAAGAAAGAGCGGGAGCTAGTTCTTCAAAGGGCAAAGGCAAACAACCTGAACTACAACCGAAGAAGCGAAGATATTTGGCTAGAGATGATGACAATGATAGTGATGAGGAAGAAGTGATGGAGTTGGACCCGGCTGACAAGCCAAAGTGGGAAGCAGGTCCGTTAGACGATCAGCCGGAAGAATGGCAGCCCACATTATTCAATGATCAAATGAACAAATTAAAAGACAAAGCTGCTGCCTTTATTTGTGAAAGAGAGGTTAGAGAAGTAGAGTTCGGGTCGTTCAATGTATTTGCTCAGTTTTGTGCCTTGGGTTGGGAGGCAGCGCTTAGTTGCTATGACAAAGACAATAAGAATTTGTTCATGAGCGAGATTCAGGAGTGGATGGCTACTTTAAAATGCAACAAGTACGACAAGCCGTCTCAAATGAAGTTAACGGGCACTCTTAATGGGATAAAGGTGGAGATGTCGTTTGATACATTGCGAAAATTAGCTAAGTATGACAGTTTGCCTGCTCGTGATTATACAATCCCGAGTCTTGATGATTTGCTCATAAAACCGGAGGCCCACCCGAGGTGGAATGACATGTTGGCGGCCTTGTTATTACCGGGTACTTTTAGTGGCACTTTGTATAGAAGGTATAACAATCCCCAAGAAAACCGACACCCTCATGAATTTTCCGACACCTTAATATATTTTAAAATATCCCAATATGTTCCAAAATACACCCCATACGTGAAAACGGGCCCCGAATACCTTAAATATTATTAAAAATCAATTTTGGGGTTTAGGCTAGCCGCGTAAAGGACCCCTTAACCCTTACGCGGGCCGCGACAACTTAAAACCTGGTGAAACCCTGGGCCGCCACGTGGCCTAACACCCGTCAAGCCTACATAGTGACCCGGACAAGCTACAGCGTTGACCGGGTTTGATGCGGGCCGCGTAGCCCTGTGTTAATATTTACGCGGGCCGCGTAAAAGTCGAAAACCAGCCCTATAAGTAGAGGCCATCGCATCTTCAGTCTGCTCGTTCAAATTCGAAATCTCTCTCTCAATTCTGAATAATAGGCATTATAATCGGGTATTATACCCCCCTAAATAGCGAAGTTCTGCTCTGTTGTAAGTATTATAACCCCTGGATACGTATTAGATACGCTGCCCGATTAATCTAGGGTTCCGTAACGGCTGTCGTGGTTCTGCCCGACGTAGTTGTTGGAATGCCGTCTCGGGGAGGATATTACTATTGTTAAAATGGGTTATTATACTAACACGTGTGCATTTATGTAAATTATAGATTGTCACCAAGAAACCCTATAGGATAATCTAAGACAACAATGTGAGTTTATCCTCTTTTTTTAAACCTTTTTGTAAATTGTTTTTACAAAACCTCACACGATTAATTATATATTAAGCAGTTATTGAGTATTTGTAAGAATACAATTATCATGAGTATGTTGGGGTTTTGTATACAAAAATTGTTACCACCTGGTCAAGGAGTAACATTTCCACAAGTCGGGTCTGACAGTACCATGGATGTTAATTGATATAACTTGGAAACAAATGTAATTGCGAGATCGCCCTCAATACTGTACAATAGTTTTTATTTAAACTTGATTAAACTGAGATTCACTCACCAGTATTTCCCACTAACAAATGTTTTTAAAACGCGTTTCAGGTAACAAATTGTGAAAGCCAAATAGAAGCCAGCTGGACAGCACCGAAGGCTTGGAAAAGTGGCAATAAAGTTACCTAAATTAAAATAGATGTTTTTATTAAATAAAATAGGATTTATTCCTATGAAAACGTGTGTACTGCGAACTTGAGTTTTATCCCATGTGTTTAATGTTATGAAAATGTGGTATTTTACCCTGATCAATTTTTTCCTAAGTACGGTCCTGATGAAAATTTCCGCTGCCAAATTAGACAATATACGATACCACCGAAACTGGCTAGCGGCCGCCCGTTCCCGGGGATTAGGGATCGGGGGTTGCGACAGAAGGTGTTATCAGAGCTAAGCCACTGATTCAGCCACAGAAGTGTTCTGCTGACATCAAAATTCAATCTGTTAGGAAATAAATTACGGGAATACGTGCATAATTGTATTTTATTGTTATGTGTTATTTGACTATTCGTTAGTTTAGAGTATGAGCGACCAAGGACCATCTGACGCGTATCGTCAATTGTCTGGTTCGCCTAGAAGCGAAGGCACCTCATCTTCTCAGCCTGCCCTCTCAGGGTACTCTGTGGATACGGAAGAATGAATATTCGTGTTTAAGGCCAAATCCGAGGAGCCATTCCCTCAGAAAAAGAGAGGATGGTTCAGTCGAGGGGCACACGAGCATAGGAATCGTATGAAAAAGTAACAAGACCAGAGAGCACTAGTAGCAGTTAAAAGGGAAACCGATGCCTATGCCCAGGATATGATTAATAGGGGTATAGCCAACATCCATATTTTAGCAACCACTGCAGCTGACCCTAATCTGGAACAAATGATAGCACCCCAACCACAACTACCAATTCCTGACCAACCAATGGAAATAGAAAATCCTGAAAATCAAGTAGAAATGCATGACTTCAATCCGGAAGAAATACCTAGGGTACCAGCACCAAACCCCCTAGACCCAAATTACGACCCCTGGTGGGACGATAATAGGGACTATGTGCAACGTTACCCGATACATGAAGACATGCCCATGCCAAACATAAGAGCCTACCCAGTTTGGATCCTTTAGATCCCTATTACCACGATGTATTCATTAGGGAGATTTTAGAGAATCCTTATGTAACACCCCGAAAACGGGTTGGGTAAACAAACCACGTTAATACTAAAGGATGGGTAAAATACAGTTAGTGGTAAAACTTACCCGGTAAATGTTAGAATTTAAATAAATAAACCTAATATTAAATAAAAGTTGGGCAAATCCTTTTGAGGAAAATAAAGTGAATAAAAGGCCCGAATTAACGGGACTTAAAACAGACTGGGTCATAATTTTCCCCGAACCTATTATGTTAACTAGGAATGTCTAACCTAGTAAATAAGAGGGAATATTATTTAAACTAAAGGAGTTGTGATCTACTTGATAACTAACCAAACACGAGGGGCCAAAGATGGATAAAATGGAAGCTTAATTATAAACCAAAAAAAATAAATAAATAAAACCCACACACACAGGGGTGTGCGTAGGATCGACCAGAAGAAAAAGCTCCATGGGAGCCCAACCTTAGTTCTTGCTAAATCTCTCAAATTGAAGGTCAAAATCAGTTCCAAATCAAAATCCGATATTATGACCCGAGCCAGGTACGCATGAACAAGTTATAGTGAAAAGTGCGATTTTGGTCAAATATGTAGTGAAAGTCCTTCGTCGTAAATTGAAGGACTAAAGTTGACAAAAACGCCCATGGCGGGTAAATCAGGTAAACAACCTTTAGGGATTGTAACAGGTCAAAATAAGTGCATAATCATAGACGGGTTAATGATGCCTAATGATCCGTGATTTAAATCTGGTGTCATATGAAACAATTGAAATATGATGTTCATAAGAAGTTTGGTATAATAAACATGTTTGTGTAAAGAATTATGGAACGGGTCAAAAGTGTTAAAAAGAAATTTCAAGCCCAGAGCTTGAAATTTGAATTTTTAAAGTAGCTGAATATTAGGTTTTAACTCTATAAGATGGAGAATTAAATTACGAACGCGTAGGAAAAAGAATCGTGGAAGACGGACATGTAGATAAAACGTTATGGTAATTCAAAGTTTGAGTTTGTAAAAAAAAAATTGGAGCTGGGCAGAAGATGCAGGTCCAGATACGGACCTGCTGGAAAACAGTCTCCCCCGCGCCATGCGAGGGGTGACACCGATCCGGGCGCGACACGCGGGAGTCCCCGCTGCACGCGACAAGTAAAACCAAGCCTCTCGCGTGGCGCGAGAGGCATAATTCTGGAAACTTTATTTTGTTTAATAATTTGATGTTGGAACTTGTTTTTAAATTATCAAAACTAACTTTTGAGTTGGTTTTGATCGTAGGAGAATATCAGAAGCACCGGATGGAGATCAAGCAACAAGAAAGAACCGAAAACATGATGAAGAAGCTTCCGTATGTTGTTTTAGTAAACCCGGATTATGTAAGGTATATTTGCTCATAACCACATGTTTATTTTCACAATTTATACGAAAAACGTTAAATAATAATAAGGGTGTTACAAGTTGGTAATCAGAGCTCATGGTTGAAGGCTAAGTGTGTTCAGTTCGATGCTTGATCGCAAATCCGGTAAGTACATGTATGTTAATAGTTAAGTATGATTAAAGTGTTGTGAACAACACATAGGGTTATCGTGTAATACACTTACCCCAAGTAAATGACTAATATAGTTAACGAAATTACGTGCGTTGACACGTATAGCAGAAAACCTCATATTGTAATATGGGCCTTTATTGAATGTCGACATTACTAATTTTTATAAATGCTTAATTGAAGGACACTCGCATTTGAAGATGGCGAGAATCTAACAAATTGTGGATATGATGGAGAAACGGTCCAAGTATGACAACCAGAATATGCTCGCCAAGAACAAAAACCGCGTAACAATCGCGAACAAGGCTAATGGCAAGGAAAGCCCGTCAGGGCAAGCATTACCAGGTGCATACCTTTAAATGTAATCGCATGATGTGCTCGAAACGGGTTAACTAAATTAACTAAATTTACCCTAATTCTAGACTCTCTAAGTTTTAAATTTATAAAACTAAGACTCTCTAAACCCTAAACCACACAATCGGCAAGTGTACCGATCAATGTAGTATAGCCTAAGGAAGTCCGAGTATCGAACCCAAGAGACTCTACTGAATACGCTAATGACTCTATCTAGACTCAAACTGACACGACTTAACTAAATGGTTGTTGATTGGGGGGGGGGGGTTCTAAAAGATCCTAAAAGTGCAAATAACGACTAAACTAGCAAGACGAACTAGAAACGAACTCACACGAAGACTGAACTCAAGGATGGTGAAGGAACTACCTAGACAGGAATCTTGATTGCTTTTAGTTATGATTATAATTGGAAGTTGTCTGCTATGGAACCGGGATCTTAAAATTCTCACCTCTCGGGAAATCTAAGGACCCCTAATCCTTCTCAAGAGCACGCTAAGATCCCCTAAAGGTTGTTAAATTACCGGTTATTAGACTCCCTTACAAGACATCTAATGGGTTTATAAAAGTATCCTACAAGGCTCACTCCCTTACGAGACCTAAACCTAGGATAGGTTTGTTTTCTCAGCTAGACTTGCTAGACAGCAGCCAATAGGTTAACTTCCTAAGAAGGACCCACCTTGCGGTTTAATCACTTAGACCTAGCAATAATCTCGCACCTTACAGCTATTGATGATTAGTAGAACACTTGATTTCATTAAATTACCAACTATTACTTCTAAGGTTACTTGTGCACTTTTCACCCTAAAGGATCAAAGGTTTATTATGTGATATAGACACTCACCGAAACCTAAAACCCTAGCCCGACTCTATTCCGTGATAAAGACCGTCACCAAGATTCAAGCGAGGCAATAATCAATAATAAAATAACATCAAGCACGCAAACACATCTAACTGATAGAACAAACCGTTTACAATTTATAAACAATCCATAGCGTCCAAAATCCAAAAATAATCAAAACCTATTGCAATCAATCATCCATGTCTAGGTAGTAACAGAAATTTAGCCTCTAAACATAATCCAAAACAAGTTCATAATCCAGGTATAACAAGAATTCATCATTAAACAATCAAAACAAACAAAAACCGAAGAAACAAGATTGTATAACTCGTTAACTTCAATCCCGTGTGTTCCCGAATGATCTCCGATGATTCCCAGCAGTACCGAACCTTCAAAACCTCCGAAAACAGCCTCTAATCGTCCAGGAAGAACTCTAAATTCGTAATTGTGGTGTTCCCCTCAGCTGATTATGATGATGATCATTATATAACCACAAAACCCTAAACTACTTGCTGATCACGACACTGTTTCGCGAACATAGACCCCTCGCGGGCCGCCTCAGATTTATGCTAAGTTAAAGCAGGCCGCCCGCGTGTGATTATCCGGAAACATATCTTAAGTTCATGCGGCCCGCCTGAAAATGTTCATAAGCTTATGCTGGCCGCCTGGAACCTCCAGAACTGCATTTTTCGCTCCGTTTCCACTCCCGAGCTTCCGGTTTCCGATCCAAACTTTCGCTTATCCAGATTTTACTCGTTTCCGCTTCCTTTTAACTTCAAATACCTGAAAACACAAAATAATCAAAAGTATATACATTCTAATCTAAAAACGGACACAACCTAACTAAATCCGAACAAACCTAGACGCGAATAAAGATGTATTTTACAATACATCAAATATCCCCACACTTACTCTTTTTTCGTCCTCGAAAAAGAATTATGCAAACGGAATCATAATCGGAATAATCGAACAGGCCAAAGTATAAGTTATTTTATTAAAATCGAAACTCGTGTTAGCCGCGATTGCAAGTATATCGATCCTCTTAAACTCAACCCGGTTCCGAGCCCTTATCATGCAATTTAGTTCAAGTTCGGTCAATCTACCTAGGGTCTCACGCCAAGAATTGCAAGTCCACCTAATCCCCCCTCAAGCTTATAGGACAAAAGGAACAACCACTGGGTTATTTCCTAACCGCCTTATACCAAGATCCAAAGAGTTTAGAATCAAATATATTTTTTTTTCATACGGGCTTAGACTTTGCTTTTTGCTCTTTTTTTTTTCTCTCGTGAGTCTAGACGATGCTTTCCCTAACCAAGAGGTATTCCGGCTGTAGAGTCGCTATCCCCAACCACAGATTACTTAGGTTTCGGTACTTTTATTCGGCAATTCGATTTCACACATCCCAGAGGCATTCCGGCTGTAGAGTCGCTATCCCCAACTCGGATTACATAGACCTGTGCTACTTTCATTTAGTTTCTAGCTCACTTATTTTTTTTCCAACGAGATAATGACTAAAAACTCTAACGATCTTAGCTTATAACGGTGCCCCTTATACTATTTTTGGCGGTTTCAATTTCCCCACTCTCCCTAGATGAGAACCCACTAGTAGACCGACAATTAGGTAATTTTAAGATCAAAGGAACCCAAAACCGAATCGAGCCTACCCGCGCATCCCAAACTAGACACAAGCACGATTATTTTAATCTCATATTATTATTATTTGAACCCGAACAAAAACCCAACTTTTCTATCACTTTCCGTTTTTATTTTGCAAACTTCTTATTTCAAAGGACATTTTTCTATTTTTTAATTTTTTTGATTTTTTTTTTCTTAATACTCAAGACACTACTAACTAGACACTAAACGATAGTTCCCATCCCCACACTTAAACTTTACATTGCCCTCAATGTAGGACGGAAACCGACTAAAAAAAAAACTAAAAATAAATAAGAAATAAAAGACCAAGGGCAAATCGGAAAGGACTTAGCTGGTAATATGACGCATAAGCTCCAAAACTCTCGTCCAATCCAGCTCGATCGTATAGCATTTCGTTCGCGATCGGCTTTGACACTGACTGACATGCTCGATAAACGCCTGAAATTCGATAAGCAGCTCCAAAATCACCCGAATGGAGATTGAGTACGGGTGGTACATATTCAAACCTGCATAAACAAAAACAAGCAAAATACCCAAGAAATACCGACTCGAAACACAAAAAGATTCAAAAACTTCTAACTTAGACGCATGATACAAAATAAAAGACTCAAAGTACACCACCGAATTACCATCTTACCCCCTCCCAGCACTTTGCTCGCCCTCGAACAACCCAAGTGCCAAACCTGACCAAAGTGTGGATGCAACGGATAACGGGTTGAAAGTTTAGTGAAAAATCATATTTTAACTCCTTAAAAATATACAACCCGTTTCCCCACACTTAAGATGGAAATAAACCCGATAACAAGCGACTCAAATACAACAACAACAAACGCAGGAAAACATACCTGAACATCGACCCGAACCAACCGAATGATGATGGTGATAAATGGATGAAGGTCGAATATGGATGATGGATCAAAATGGCTGAACCCATTGGGCCTGAACAGTCCGTTATCTACAGTAGTGAGCTCGCGGCCCGCATCAGGTGTGGGTTAAGTCTAGGTGAGCCGCTTGAACTTAAACAACCGGGAATGCTTTTATACCCCGCGCGGCCCGCATAAGTTTCTGGTCAAGTGGAGGCGGGCCGCCTGAACAGCAGATAACAGCAACATATCGTGCAGCAACATCAGAATGTGCAGAATGCATTTTTATGTAATTCCTGAATTACCCCTGCGTGCATTTTTGTCGTTTTTAACTTTCAACAGACCTGGTAAGCTAGTCGAACGTCGATCTCAGCCACGTAAAGGTGATGCAACCTGCAAAATACTTGACAAGACACGAAACGGACACAAATACGACACTACGACAAATGACGCAAAAAGAACACAAACGACGCAAATAACCCAACTAACGACACGACACGCATTACAACACAAAATACAAACTCTACAAGTATGTCACAAATGTTCACGAAATTACGGAGGATCGTATATGCGGAGCTCACCTCCACACCAACTCGTACGGGCCTTAGCACTACAATTCATAACATCTCTCGCATCTTTCCTAACTTTCTCATACTCTCTCCACTCATCATCAAACATATCATCTCTAAACTTATCCCCACACTGAGCCTTGCTCAGTTTCTCTATCTTAGCTTCTAAACTCGTCACTCTCTCCTCTAACTCTTCGACTCTTCCATCCGGCGGATCCCCACACTTGGGTTTTAACATCTCCTCTAAAGTCGGCTCACTCAACATCTCTTTCTCGTCTCTCTCACCCTTCTCACTCTCCTCTACCGATGCAATCGCCTCAACTCTCGCACTCGCCTGTGACACCTGTGTCACTTCAACCATCAAACAAATGCCAAACCAATGAAATATTGTATTTCATACTTGGGATTTGTAAAAATATGTGTATCGTTTACACATATCAATTCTTGTTCGATTTCAAGCTCTAAATCGCTTTCTGGAAGGTTATACGCGCACTGATGCGTAAATATAACCAGTTTAATGCAACGAACACTCCGGAATAGTGAAATAGGCTTAACATACCTTAAATAACCTTTACATAACTTAGATATAAGTTTTGGAAGGTTTGGTGTGGTGAAATCAAAGTTTAATCGCTTACAGGGACTAAAGTTGACAAACTGCGAAAGTATGCCAATTTGAACTGTAACAGACATTCCGGAGCATGACCATAAGTTAAACATACCATAAATATCCTTCACATAGCTTAGAAATAGGCTTTGAGGTGTTCGGTATGCTAAAATAAACTTTTGTGTCATTCAGGGACTAAAAGTGTCAAAAAGTGCACAAGTTTGCATTTTCGCGCATAACTTACGTTCTGAATACATCTGGACATCCAAAAATTTATGTAAGCACTAAAATATTTTATTTTAGTGTTCGGCATAAGAAAAATCCATTCGTCGCGTCATTTGGATCGTTTTTCGCGCTTATGCGCATTCCGTCGTAATTAAGCGAACATCGCGTTCGTACGGCCAAACGAACCAACACCCGGCATATTTTTGAGCATGTTTTGAGTTCCCTATACTTTAACTTCATTTTAGAGCCTTAAAATGTGGTTAACGGGGTTCAAACGCATCGAAAAAGGCCTTAAACACGTGCAGGGACCATTTCTGCCAATTCTGAAACATTTCTGAATCAGAGAGGTGCTAGCGTAGCGCGAGCCCTAAGGGCTTACCTGTCGCGCTACGCGACTGTGTGATCAGACCAGATTCAATGTTTTAACATCAGATTTCAGCTGATTAATCCTCCACCACACATTCTCACATGTCTAGTCAGCGGATAAGAACCATTTTTAGCTACCATGAGTTTCCGACAAGTGTACGGGTTGGATCATGGCACGTTTTCCATCAAACGATCTCAACGGTGGACCGAAAACTATATATACCCCATGCCCCCCATTGCCTAACTTACAAGAATTCTGATTTTAGAAACTCTAAGTTGAAACCATTGTTTCATACCTGAGATTCTTGGATCGGGATTAGCATTCGGGGACCCTGGGTAAGTATTCTTTCGTTCTTTTCCTTATTTTATTGCTTTTCGAGTCAGAAAGTCAAACTTTGTTTGACTTTCAGCGTTGACCAGTAATGGTCAATGCGAAGTTCGTTTGAACTTCGCAACGTGAGTGTAATCACATTGGTCATAATCCCTTGGGACTATGCCCACTGATTACCACGTTGTCTAGGGTCGTAGGGTAGGCGATCTAATAAATCGCCTATACCCTCGAACCCGACCCAGTTTGGTCGATCATTAGGATCCGACCAAATACATTAGGTGACCCTAGTATAGGGCATAACCTTCCGAGGTTATACCCTATGGTCACATCGTTTAAGTAGTTGTATGATAGGTAGTTTATATGCCTTAGGTAAATTACCAGAATACCCTTTTCATGTATAATTGGTAATTAAGCATATGTAACCTAAACTTTTGTCACATAACTGATTATGTAACATGTTTAGGCATATAACACTTGTCATAGGACTAGTTAGGCGGTCCGAACGCGTTTCACGCGAACGACGCGTTAAAGTAGCATAAGCTACCTAAACGGGTCGTAATGGGTCGTAAACACTTAGGTTAAGTTTCATTTAGTATGTAGGCTTTGTTAAACCAAATGACACGAGTCTCTACACTCGTTTGGTTTACAAACCCTAATGCTACCCGATCTTCCGATCTAGGTCCGGTTAATTAACGTAGTTATCTATATTAGGTGCCGTTTGATATCCGCGATCTCTAGCATTGTTTGGTTGTTACTCAAGGACTTCTGAGCAATCTCAAGTGAGTACATAGACCCCTCTTTTACTGTTTTCCAAACTGTTTTGGGGTGAAACACATGTGCCTACTTGTTACTTTCATGCTTTCCTGTTTTCACATCATATACCTGCTATGTTCGTTAGTACATTATAGTACATGATTTCATTACATTTCATACTACGTATGTCCATTTTGTGCATACTTAGTACATTGTTTTATACTGCATCTCTGTTGCATATGCTTATCCAGCTTATGAACACATTATACTACATATTGAACCGTTGTAATTATTTGACTATGTGAACCGTTTATAACTATGAACCGTTTGTATCTGTGAACCGTTGTATCTATGAACCGTTTGTATCTGTGAACCGTTTGTATCTGAGAACCGTTTGTATCTGTGAACCGTTTATATCTGTGAACCGTTTGTATCTGTGAACCGTTTATATCTGTGAACCGTTTGTATCTGTGAACCGTTTGTATCTGTGAACCGTTTGTATCTGTGAACCGTATTTGACCATACATAAACATTTCTACTATTGTTAAACATTACTTTGGTGGTTTGGTTTGATTAAATGATTAAGTAACGATACGTGTGTAATATGATACAAGCATGGTGGATACGCCGCTGGTACTTCCTATATATAAGTGTTTGTATGGTATTACATATTGTAGCGTTATTTGAATCATTTCAGTTTGATACATATAACATTTTATACAAATAACATACTTTTCATAAGACATTGTTCTACAACCAACTTATCTTATACAAACTCATTTTTACATGATTATTCATTTAACCTTACATTTACTTATACATATCAACTGATCTTATCGTTTTCAAATGATTTACAAAACAAAGCAAATTACAAGGTTCATGACTAAACATTTTCTCAAACATAAGTCATGAAACCTATTTTCACAAAACCTATGTATCTCACATGCATTTTTATGCTGACGTACCTATTTTCACGTGTGTTTTTCAGGAGCTGTTGCATAAGGTGATCAAGATACACATAGGCAGACTTGGGCTTTAGTGACAATAAAAGATGCAAGACTAGTTAATTATGTTGTATTTCCTTGTTTGTTAAGACATTGTAACACTTTTAATCAATAAAACGAAACTTCAATTGCCATGGATTTGAAACAATTAATTCTGTTACAACACTCCCCGACATTTCCGCCACGTTTGTATGTTCTACGTGGTCGGGGTGTGACATCGCCCCTCTCGCATTATTCACCTCAAACACTACCGACTCGTCACCCGCTCTAAGTGTAATTGTACCTAAGAAGACATCTATCAACGCTTTAGCCGTGTTCAAGAACGGGCGCCCTAAAATCAGCGGAACTCTTTCATCGGCCTCCATATCTAACACTACAAAATCAGCCGGAAAAACAAACCTATCAACTTTTACCAACAAATTCTCTACTATCCCCCTAGGATACTTAACCGACTTATCTGCTAACGAGAGGGTCATACGAGTCGATTTCAAATCACCAAGGCCTAGTTTTTCGTAAAATGAATATGGCATCAAATTAATACTAGCACCAAGGTCCGCCAACGCGTGGTTTTTAACATCACCACCAAACAAACAAGGAATCGTGAAAATGCCTGGATCGGTAAGTTTCTCAGGAAGTTTATTTAAGATCACAGCAGAAACCTCTCCACTCAACGGAATACTAGAACTCTCACCTACCTTATCCTTACGCTTGAGAAAATCCTTAAGGAACTTAGCGTACTTAGGCATGGATCTCAAGGCCTCTATGAACGGAAGATTCACCTTCAGCTGGGTGAACATCTCAAGAAACTTCTCGTATTCCCTAGCATATATCTGCTGCCTAGCACGAGCGGGAAACGGAAGACGAGAAATATCAATCACTCGCGGTGGTGGCCGAACCTTCTTCGGCTGCTTCTCCTCTTTCTTCTCTACTGGCAACTCCTCGGCATGTGCGGTACTTGCTGGGTCTAGCCTAATGTGCACCTTGCCTGGAGCCTCCATCTCAATCACCTCATCTACCTCATCATCACTCCCTATCTCAACATTCTCTCTCACGACCTCTCCTAGACTCAACCCACTGCGAGTAGTAATTGCTTTAACAGAATGGTGGACTGGGTGAGTAGTACCTGAATACTGACCAGAAAGGGACTCTTTCAACTGCCTAGCTATATCCCCTACTGTTCTCTGAAGATCTAGAAGAGTGAACTCTTGATTTTTAAGCTGAAGTTCATGATTTTTGTTGATCAGCTCTTGAGTCCTAGTGAAATCATTGAGGGATTTCTGCGTCGCCTGATTTTGTGTCATCATCTGAGCTAACATCTCCTCTATCCTACTCATACTACCCTCTGGAGCCTTACCACTACCCTGACTCTCCTGATTCAACCCTCCACTCGCAAACTGACCTCCTGACCCACTATACTGACCACTCTGACCCGAACCACTACTCGTGTAAAGACCCGGCCCCCTATTTTGATACTGACCAGATGGAAAACCAGGGGGATTGCCAGAAGGGCGAAAACTACTACCACTACCCTTCCAGTTGGAGTTATAATTATTATTATTACCAAATAGACCCCTAGACTGACCGGCTATGTACTCTACCTGCTCTAACGTAAGTGTGGGACAATCGAGTGTATCGTGACCTCCCCTACAAACCTCACACCTATCAACTTTCTTCTTGATCTCATCCAACTCTCTCCTCATCTCTTGCCTCAAATCCTGCTTTACACTCTCGACTATAGCAGCTACCGATGTACCCAAACTAACTTGGTTTACCCCTCGACCGGCCGAGGTGGTAGTAACAGGAATGGAAGTCCTGCCAGTAGTGCTGTAATCCATATCAGAATGTGCAAAGCTCTCAAACAAATCATTGCACTCCGTCACTGTCTTCTTTCCCATAAGCTGACCTCCTGCTGAAGTATCGAAACGAGCTCTAATCTCAGGAGTAAGACCATTGTAAAACTTCTCAACTAACGCCCAATCCGACAAACCATGCTGCGAACAACGAGAGAGAAGCGTCTGAAAACGCTCCCAAGCAAAGTGATACGGCTCATCAGGCTCCATACGGAAGGAGTGTATCTGATCACGAAGGCGAGACGCCTTGGCTGGCGGGAAGTATTTTGCTATGAAAGCATCGCGAAGACCAGCCCAAGTAGTGAAAGTGCCTGCGGGCTGAGAATCAAACCAGACGGCTGCGCGTCCAGCGAGTGAAAACGGGAATACCTGAAGATATCTAGCATCTAGATTGACACCCTCAATGGAGTAGGTGCCACAAAGACGAGTGATGCGATTTATGTGGGCGGGTGCATCCTCGTCATCACGACCATGGAACTGGCAAGAATTTGTGATGGCGGTCATGATGTAGGAAGGAATCTGCCAGGACCTATCATTCGCAATATTCGGAAGGGTGATGGGTGAAGTCGCACCAGTGAAACCGGTGGTAGCCTGCTGGTAGACTGTGCGGTTCGCCATGACGGGTGGAGGACTAGGCGAACGGGAGGGTGGTAGGGAGACGTGTGGTTAAACGTGTGGTGATGGCTTTGGTGTAAAATCAAAGGCGGGGGTGGACTGTGGAATCGAAGAAGACGAAACAGACGACTCTACTGGAAACAGAAGTGGCGGCGGTCCCTGCGAGCGCGTATGGGGCATCCACCAACTACGAACAACGAAAAGACTCTAACTACGACTCGCTAACCTAGAAAAGACACTAAAGCAAATATTTTTGGATTTTTTATGATTTTTAGACTCCTACGACTCAACGAACACAAATAGCACGTAATATGTCAAACAAGTCCAAACAAAGCAATCAACGCAATTACCTAAAAGTCCCCGGCAACGGTGCCAAAAACTTGATGTGCTCGAAACGGGTTAACTAAATTAACTAAATTTACCCTAATTCTAGACTCTCTAAGTTTTAAATTTATAAAACTAAGACTCTCTAAACCCTAAACCACACAATCGGCAAGTGTACCGATCAATGTAGTATAGCCTAAGGAAGTCCGAGTATCGAACCCAAGAGACTCTACTGAATACGCTAATGACTCTATCTAGACTCAAACTGACAAGACTTAACTAAATGGTTGTTGATTGGGGGGGGGGGTTTCTAAAAGATCCTAAAAGTGCAAATAACGACTAAACTAGCAAGACGAACTAGAAACGAACTCACACGAAGACTGAACTCAAGGATGATGAAGGAACTACCTAGACAGGAATCTTGATTGCTTTTAGTTATGATTATAATTGGAAGTTGTCTGCTATGGAACCGGGATCTTAAAATTCTCACCTCTCGGGAAATCTAAGGACCCCTAATCCTTCTCAAGAGCACGCTAAGATCCCCTAAAGGTTGTTAAATTACCGGTTATTAGACTCCCTTACAAGACATCTAATGGGTTTATAAAAGTATCCTACAAGGCTCACTCCCTTACGAGACCTAAACCTAGGATAGGTTTGTTTTCTCAGCTAGACTTGCTAGACGGCAGCCAATAGGTTAACTTCCTAAGAAGGACCCACCTTGCGGTTTAATCACTTAGACCTAGCAATAATCTCGCACCTTACAGCTATTGATGATTAGTAGAACACTTGATTTCATTAAATTACCAACTATTACTTCTAAGGTTACTTGTGCACTTTTCACCCTAAAGGATCAAAGGTTTATTATGTGATATAGACACTCACCGAAACCTAAAACCCTAGCCCGACTCTATTCCGTGATAAAGACCGTCACCAAGATTCAAGCGAAGCAATAATCAATAATAAAATAACATCAAGCACGCAAACACATCTAACTGATAGAACAAACCGTTTACAATTTATAAACAATCCATAGCGTCCAAAATCCAAAAATAATCAAAACCTATTGCAATCAATCATCCATGTCTAGGTAGTAACAGAAATTTAGCCTCTAAACATAATCCAAAACAAGTTCATAATCCAGGTATAACAAGAATTCATCATTAAACAATCAAAACAAACAAAAACCGAAGAAACAAGATTGTATAACCCGTTAACTTCAATCCCGTGTGTTCCCGAATGATCTCCGATGATTCCCAGCAGTACCGAACCTTCAAAACCTCCGAAAACAGCCTCTAATCGTCCAGGAAGAACTCTAAATTCGTAATTGTGGTGTTCCCCTCGGCTGATTATGATGATGATCATTATATAACCACAAAACCCTAAACTACTTGCTGATCACGACACTGTTTCGCGAACATAGACCCCTCGCGGGCCGCCTCAGATTTATGCTAAGTTAAAGCGGGCCGCCCGCGTGTGATTATCCGGAAACATATCTTAAGTTCATGCGGCCCGCCTGAAAATGTTCATAAGCTTATGCTGGCCGCCTGGAACCTCCAGAACTGCATTTTTCGCTCCGTTTCCACTCCCGAGCTTCCGGTTTCCGATCCAAACTTTCGCTTATCCAGATTTTACTCGTTTCCGCTTCCTTTTAACTTCAAATACCTGAAAACACAAAATAATCAAAAGTATATACATTCTAATCTAAAAACGGACACAACCTAACTAAATCCGAACAAACCTAGACGCGAATAAAGATGTATTTTACAATACATCAAATATCCCCACACTTACTCTTTTTTCGTCCTCGAAAAAGAATTATGCAAACGGAATCATAATCGGAATAATCGAACGGGCCAAAGTATAAGTTATTTTATTAAAATCGAAACTCGTGTTAGCCGCGATTGCAAGTATATCGATCCTCTTAAACTCAACCCGGTTCCGAGCCCTTATCATGCAATTTAGTTCAAGTTCGGTCAATCTACCTAGGGTCTCACGCCAAGAATTGCAAGTCCACCTAACCCCCCCTCAAGCTTATAGGACAAAAGGAACAACCACTGGGTTATTTCCTAACCGCCTTATACCAAGATCCAAAGAGTTTAGAATCAAATCCACAATTATTTAAATTGTGTTACGCCACAAAAAGGGCGAAGTCATTACCGAAATGACAACAGAAGGGGATAAACCTGTTAACAAGACTAATGCGAATGAGTGGTCAAGTGACAATTCGGTCAATAAAGATAAAGGATATAAGCTAAAAATAACGGCCCGCGAGGCCTTACACGCGAAAGAAGTACGCGTCAATATAAATGAAAACTTTTGACCGAAAGAAACGGGTGCCTTGAAAACGAAACTTGGTTTGTTTGATGAAACCAATGAACTTTGTAAATAAGGTTTCGAGGACGAAACCTCTTTAAGGGGGGTAGACTTGTAACACCCCGAAAACGGGTTTGGTAATCAAACCACGTTAATACTAAATGACGGGTAAAATACAGTTAGTGGTAAAACTTACCCGGTAAATATTAGGATTTAAATAAATAAACTTAATATTAAATAAAAGTTGGGCAAATCATTTTGAGGAAAATAAAGTGAATAAAAGGCCCGAATTAACGGAACTTAAAACAGACTGGGTCTTAATTTTCCCCGAACCTATTATGTTAACTAGGAATGTCTAACTAATAAATAAGAGGGAATATTGTTTAAACTAAAGGAGTTGTGATCTACTTGATAACTAACCAAACACGAGGGGCCAAAGATGGATAAAATGGAAGCTTAATTATGAACCAAAAAAATAAAGAAATAAAACCCACACACACAGGGGTGTGCGTAGGATCGACCAGAAGAAAAAGCTCCATGGGAGCCCAACCCTAGTTCTTGCTAAATCTCTCAAATTGAAGGTCCAAATCAGTTCCAAATCAAAATCCGAGCACGAATTAGTGATCTCCACTGAAAAAGGAGTCACAAGGTATGTAAATTTCATGAGAAATCTCTAGTTGAATTTATGAGTAAACCTAGAGAATTCAAAAAATTGTTGATGCATGCTTGTTATATGGATGAAATAGGAACATTGTAGTGTTTAGGAGTAAACACTAGACAAGTATATGTTGAAATCGTGCCTAATTCTAGTAAAATCCATGAACACCATTGAAGTTGATTGTTGTTAGGCTTTTTGATTGCTAAAGATAGTGTTATAATGTCATAAACATGTTTTAGTTGAAAGCTGAATTCAAACAACTTCTGATCAGAATTTACAGCCGAATTGTATTGGCTGTAACGTGGATAAAACGTGACAAAAACATGTGTTTCTTAAGTCTAAAATGTAATTCCAGGAAATATCTTTAAAACCCCACTGGAATCGCATTTTTTCGACGAAAATTGAGCATTTTATGAATTTTTCCGTATCGAAGGTTCAAGCTGCGTTTTCTGGCAGAATTTGCAGCCCATTACAAATGTCATAACTAAATTTAGGGATTTAGTTATGATCTCAAATTTTTACTGTAGATAGCTTTAAGTGATTAAAAGAATCTCCAATTGGAATTTCGTCAATCGGATAAACGAGGAAGTTTAAATGAATTTTTCCGTAAGCTGCAGTCAGAAGTGACGAATCTGATTGCAGCTTAGTAAATGAATTTTTACGAATTTTTTGTAAAGAGTTAGATCTTGAAATTTTAACACAAGGCCTAACCCTCCGAGAGGTACGCCACATAAAAAAAAATTATAATTTTTGAAGACTTGTAAACAGGTTAAACAAGTCACCAAAAACAGCCCATTTTCAGTGATATGAAATGCCTAAATGAAATCGCGGTCTACTTGGTTGTGTGTAAAATTTGATTTCATTAAGAGTTCGGATGAAATATGCCTAAGTGAGTTCAATGAACCAAATGTGCATTTGAATATGTTTATAGGCCAATTGACTTTTAAAAAGTCAAACCGACCAATGATTAGATCGAATGATAATTTTGATATGGTCGAATGATAAATGCGACATAAAACCCGTAGGATGGAATAGTCGTAAACGATTATGACTAATCTAACCGTTTTACGAATTGTGATGATGATAGTTTGACTCTAGACAAGCTAGATGAAGACTTGGGAAAGAAGCGGGTTAAACGGATCGAGTACGCTGAAAAAGGACATAACCGGATGCAAGGTAAGTAAAGCTTACGCCCCTTTTACATTATTTACAATTTACTTAATTGCAAGTATTGTATAAAAGTTCTATTAAGTGATTGGAATATGATGTTCCGACACGATTTAACGCGAGTCGGAACAAAGGAAAATGGTAAGAAATCATGAACTATGGTAAAGAGGTAAAATGGTAAATTAGTTATGTAATGACGAACAAATAAGAAACGGTTTTTAAGTAAAAGAGTTCAAGGAGAAAACCAGGATAGGTTTAAAGGGGTGAAATGGTAAATAAATACCATTTCATACGGACGAATGGTCAATTAGACTAAATGGGTCAAATGGTGTTGTTAACACCATTTGACAATAACATTTGATAATCGCTTGTTGAGTTTTGTGTTCACAGGAATTAACATAAGGTTCGCGTTACTATTAACTAGTGATTAATAGTGAAAGGTATTGAAACGGGTCGATATTATGACCCGAGCCAGGTACGCATGAACAAGTTATAGTGAAAAGTGTGATTTTGGTCAAATATGTAGTGAAAATCCTTCGTCGTAAATTGAAGGACTAAAGTTGACCAAAATGCCCATGGCGGGTAAATCGGGTAAACAACCTTTAGGGATTGTAACGGGTCAAAATAAGCGCATAATTATAGACGGGTTAATGATGCCTAATGATCCGTGATTTAAATCTGGTGTCATAGGAAACAATTGAAATATGATGTTCATAAGAGGTTTGGTATAATAAACATGTTTGTGTAAAGAATTATGGAATGGGTCAAAAGTGTTAAAAAGAAATTTCAAGCCCAGAGCTTGAAATTTGAATTTTTAAAGTAGTTGAATATCAGGTTTTAACTCTATAAGATGGAGAATTAAATTACGAACGCGTAGGAAAAAGAATCGTGAAAGACGGACATGTAGATAAAACGTTATGGTCATTCAAAGTTTGAGTTTGTAAAAAAAATTGGAGCTGGGCAGAAGATGCAGGTCCAGATACGGACCTGCTGGAAAACAGTCTCCCCCGCGCCACGCGAGGGGTGACACCGATCCGGGCGCGACACGTGGGAGTCCCCGCGGCACGCGACAAGTAAAACCAAGCCTCTCGCGTGGCGCGAGAGGCATAATTCTGGAAACTTTATTTTGTTTAAATATTTGATGTTGGAACTTGTTTTTAAATTATCAAAACTAACTTTTGAGTTGGTTTTGATCGTAGGAGAATATCAGAACCACCGGATGGAGATCAAGCGACAAGAAAGAACCGAACACATGATGAAGAAGCTTCCGCATGTTGTTTTGTCATTATTTTTAAATGACGAATTCAATTACATTATGTTGTTTTAAAATTTAAATTGTAAATGTTTTAGTAAACCCGGATTATGTAAGGTATATTTGCTCATAACCACATGTTTATTTTCACAATTTATACGAAAAACATTAAATAATAATAAGGGTGTTACACCTTACCAATTCCAGGCACCTACACCCCCATATCAAGAACCCGCACCCCATATTCCGAACCCAGTCCTAGAACCTGCACCCCCAATGAGTGCAGAAAATGTACAAGAACTTAGGACATTTGGTGAGGAAATTCTAGAGAGTAGTGAAAGAATGCGACAGGTGGGAGAGCGACTCGTCTGGAAGTATGACGAGCGCAATATGGATTTTTGGATGAATCCATATCCATGAATGTGATGGTGGAGACAGTAGTAGTAATAATAATAATAATAAAATAATATAATATGTGTGTATGTGTATGAAAAAAAAACTACGGATGCCTATTACTAGTAGTGTAACTTTAAATTTCAGTCGATATTGTAAGTTTAATTTCAGTACTAGTGTGTAATAGATGCATATTATATGAATAGAGTAAGTCGCAATGATCGACGCTTTTGACCAAAATGTGGGTCATGTGATCGACTATATTAAATATTATTTTGTGATATTAATACGAGGTAAATGTTTAAAATTCAGATGGCCGACGAAGGAAATCAAGGAAATCTGAATAACAATAACCAGAGTAACATTAACTTGGTTAATGAGAATCCGAGCATCAATAACAATGGAAACCAAATGGATAATAGTGCTATCCAACACATAGTGGCACAAGGAATTATAGATGCAATGCCATTTATTCTTCAAACTGTTAAGGATGTTGATAATAAAAGTAAACATAGCAGTAAGCGACCAATTGAACCAGAACACAGCGTGAACAATGGACCCGTACTTCAAGTGCCCAATCCCAAAAGAAGAAGAACCATGCCTTATGGTTGTTCTTACAAAGAATTCTGGTCCTGCAAACCAATAGAATTCTCGGGCAATGAAGGACCCATTGCAGCTCTACGCTGGATAGAAAAGACTGAAGCAGTTTTAAAAATAAGGAAGTGTGCTGAAGAAGACAAAATAATGTTTGCTTCTAATTTATTTAAGAACTCAGCCTTAGAATGGTGGAACACTATCCTCCAGTCAAAAGGAAGTGATAAGGTATACAACATAGAATGGAAGGAATTTAAGAATATGGTAAAAAGGAAATTTTGCCCTCCCAATGAAAAGGAACAGATAGCAAATAAGTTTCTAAACCTTAGGATGACCGGGGTAGATAGTAAGGGGTATACTACCACATTCTTTGAATATGCTAGAATAGTACCAACCCTTGCATCACCTGAACCGGTATTAATCTCCCGTTACATCAGGGGATTAATCGGGGAAATTAGGCATGTAGTCAAGGCAGCTAGACCCCAAACTATAGAAGAAGCTGTAGAACTAGCAAACACCTTAACAGACGAGTTAATCCGTACTAGAAAAGAAGACCAGAGGAGAAACCTAACCCAAAGGCTTACCCAAGAATTCCGTTCTAGGAATTCCAACCGTAGGAATGAAGGTTCTACCTCTGCACCATTCTGCAAGGTCTGCAAGAAAAAGCATTCGGGAAAATGCTCCACTCACTGCAATTTCTGCAAGGCACCCGGACACAAGGAAGAAGATTGCAGGAGAAAATCCAGTAATGGACTGTGCTTCAGCTGTGGAGAAAAAGGTCATATCAAGCCGAACTGTTCGAAATTGACTCCAGCTGTGAACAACAAGAATGCTAAAAATGCTAGAGCATTTGTTCTGACTACAGATGAGGCCAAAATGATTTCGGATGTCATAGCCGGTACGTTTTTAGTTAATGATGTTTTTGCTAAAGTATTATTTGACTCTAGTGCAAACCAAAGTTTTATTAATACTTCATTTTGCAAACTTTTCAATTAACCATTAACTAAACTCTCACAAGAATGTCTAGTCGAGACAGCAAATGGAGAAACGGTTAGGATTTCTGAAATCTTGCAGGGAGCAAGAATAGAATTTTTAAATCAAAGTTTATGGCAAACCTTTATCCTATGGATCTGGCAGGATTTGATATTGTATTAGGAATGGATTGGTTAATAGCCAATAGAGCTAGAATTTTATGTGATCAAAAGTCAATTCAAGTAAATTCACCAAAGGGTAAAAAAAATCACAATTAAAGGAGATAAACCATCTAGATCCACGAAATTCATCTCTGTGATGAAAACTGCAAGCTATATAAGAAAAGGGTCTATAGTATATTTGATTTCTATAATCACTAACACTAAAGGAAAAGAACTAAAAGACATTCCAGTAGTGTCTCAGTTTTCAGATGTATTTCCAGAAGAATTACCAGGACTACCGCCAGACAGAGAAGTCGAATTCAGAATCCATCTGCTGCCCAAAACAGGACCGATTGCCAAAGCACCCTACCGTTTGGCACCAGCAGAGATGCAGGAATTAAAGAAACAGTTAGATGAATTATTAGAGAAGGGATTCATACAGCCGAGCTCATCGCCGTGGGGAGCACTGATTTTATTCGTTAAAAAGAAGGATGGATCAATGCGTATGTGCATTGACTACCGTGAATTAAACAAGGTCACGATTAAGAACCGGTACCCATTACCGAGAATCGATGATCTGTTCGACAAATTGCAAGGAGCTCGATTTTTCTCTAAAATCGATTTAAGGTCAGGATATCATCAATTAAAGGTACAGGAAGAGGACATTCCTAAAACCGCATTCAGAACAAGGTATGGCCATTATGAATTTACTGTCATGCCATTTGGTTTAACCAATGCCCCAGCTGCATTTATGGACATGATGAACCGAATATGTAAGCCATATTTGGATAAATTCATAATTGTCTTTATAGATGATATTCTCATCTATTCTAAAAGTAAAGAGGAACATGCAAAGCATTTGCACCCACTTTTAAGTCTATTAAGAAAGGAAAAGCTTTACGCTAAAATTTCAAAGTGCGAGTTTTGGTTAGAGCAAGTACAGTTTCTTGGACACTTAGTTAATCACGAAGGAATTCATGTGGATCCAACAAAGATCGAGGCAATTACCAAATGGAAAACCCCTGAGTCACCAACCGAGGTTAGAAGTTTCTTAGGATTGGCCTGTTATTATAGAAGATTTATTCAAGATTTTTCTAGAATAGCCATTCCTTTAACTAAGTTAACCTGTAAATCCATTAAGTTTGAATGGGGACCAAAACAAGAAGAAGCATTTAGAATTCTTAAGCATAGATTAACCCATGCACCCATACTAGCGTTACCAGAAGGAACTGAAGACTTTGTAGTCTATTGTGACGCTTCTAAGTTAGGTTATGGATGTGTGTTGATGCAACGCCTAAAGGTTATAGCTTACGCATCCAGACAACTTAAGAATCATGAAGAGAATTATTCAACCCATGATCTAGAGTTAGGAGCAATAATTTTTGCCCTTAAGATTTGGAGACATTACCTTTATGGTAGTAAGTTTACCATATTCACTGATCATAAAAGTTTAAGATATGTTTTTGGGCAAAAAGAATTGAATATGAGACAAAGACGCTGGATAGAGATGCTGAGTGATTATGATTGTGATATCCAGTACCATGAAGGAAAAGCAAATGTAGTGGCAGATGCTTTAAGCCGAAAGTATCATGAAAAGCCAAAAATGGTACGTTCTCTTAAATTAAATCTGCAAGTAGATTTAAATGATCAAATTAGAAAAACACAAGAATCAGTAATCAAGGATGATACTGAAAAATTAAAAGGTATGATTAAAGAATTAGAACAAGGAACAGATGACATTTGGAGATTCCATGAAAAGAGAATGTGGATACCTAAATTAGGAAATCTACGTCATCGTATATTAGAAGAAGCCCATAAGTCTAAGTATACAATGCATCCTGGAAATGATAAAATGTACCAGGATTTAAGAAAGAATTTCTGGTGGATAGGAATGAAAAAGGACATAGCAGCCTATGTTTCTAAATGTTTAACATGTTCACAAGTTAAAGCTGAACATCAGAAACCCTCAGGTTTATTACAGCAGTTAGAAATGCCAGTGTGGAAATTGGAATTGATAACAATGGATTTTGTTACCAAATTACCCAAAACAAGGAAAGGTAATGATACAATGCTGCACCATTTGAAGCACTTTATGGACAAAAGTGCCGAACCCCAGTCTGTTGGGCAGAAATTGGGGAAAAGCAACTATCTGGACCTGAGATAGTACAGGAGACAACCGACAAGATTATTCAAGTCAAGGAACGACTGAAAGCAGCACGTGATCGACAGAAGAGCTATGCTGATAACCGACGCAAACCATTGGAATTTCAAGTAGGAGAAAGTATTCTTAAAGGTCTCTCCTTGGAAATGAGTGGTAAGATTCATCAAACTAGGAAAGCTAAGCCCCAGGTATGTTGGACCTTTTGAGATTATTAGAAGAATAGGACCTGTAGCCTATAAGCTACAACCGCCAGAGGAAATGGCAGGAATACATGATGTATTTCATGTATCAAATCTCAAGAAATGCTTAGCCGATGAATCGCTGATGGTATCTCTTAAATATATAGAGGTGAATGAACAACTCAAATTTGTAGAAAGGCCTCTACAAATTGAAGACAGGAAAGTCAAGAACCTCAAGCATAAGAGATTAGTTCTGGTCAAAGTAAAGTGGGACTCCAAAAGAGGACCTGAGTACACATGGGAGCTTAAATCAGAAATGCAACGAAAATATCCACACTTGTTCCAGTAGATCTCGAGGACGAGCTCTAAAACAAGGTGGGGAGGATATAACAATCCTCAAGAAAACCGACACCCTCATGAATTTTCCGACACCTTAATATATTTTAAAATATCCCAATATGTTCCAAAATACACCCCATTCGTGAAAACGGGCCCCGAATACCTTAAATATTATTAAAAATTAATTAAAAATCAATTTTTGGGTTTAGGCGGGCCGCGTAAAGGACCCCTTAACCCTTACGCGGGCCGCGACAACTTAAAACCTGGCGAAACCCTGGGCCGCCACGTGGCCCAACACCCGTCAAGCCTACATAGTGACCCGGACAAGCTACAGCGTTGACCGGGTTTGACGCGGGCTGCGTAGCCCTGTGTTAATATTTACGCGGGCCGCGTAAAAGTCGAAAACCAGCCCTATAAGTAGAGGCCATCGGATCTTCAGTCTGCTCGTTCAAATTCAAAATCTCTCTCTCAATTCTGAATAATAGGCATTATAATCGGGTATTATACCCCCTAAATAGCGAAGTTCTGCTCCGTTGTAAGTATTATAACCCCAGGATACGTATTAGATACGCTGCCCGATTGATCTAGGGTTCCGTAACGGCTGTCGTGGTTCTGCCCGACGTAGTCGTTGGAATGCCGTCGGGGAGGGTATTACTAATGTTAAAATGGGTTATTATACTAACACGTGTGCATTTGTGTAAATTATAGATTGTCACCAAGAAACCCTAAAGGATAATCTAAGACAACAATGTGAGTTTATCCTCTTTTTGTAAACCTTTTTGTAAATTGTTTTTACAAAACCTCACACGATTAATTATATATTAAGCAGTTATTGAGTATTTGTAAGAATACAATTATCATGAGTATGTTGGTGAGAGTTGAAGCCACCGGCAACCCTTAATTACCTTTATTCTTGGTGAGAGTTGAAGCCACACTTGTATATAAATAATGTTTGTCTTTGATGAGAGTGGCAACGGGTGGGGGTGCATTAGAACTTGTGCTTGAATACGGTGTAACACCCGTTCTTATAAATCAAAGTTTAACGTATATTTTGGGAAAATAATTATGTAATTAATGATTACATATACATTGGAAATACGGGTTTATTAAAACTTTTCGCAAGTCATAAGTTATTCTACATCACGTGGTAGAATTCGTTGCTTAAAATTTACAACGTGACAAAGTGCGGAAGCATGTAATTATATCGTGTTCGGTTCTTCGTCGAGCTTGATCGTCTTCCGGCATCCCAAAGTGTACCTACATTTCATAAACATGAAATGCTTTAGTCTAACGGGGTTTAAATCATGTCCAACGAGTCCGGGAAACAATTGATTTTCAAAAGAAAAACAAAAAAACTTGAAAGTGATATCCACCGTAACTTACGGTGGCACCGTAAGTTACGGTGGCCCCTGTGATCATATCCTTCTACCGTATAACAGTAGGTTACCACCGTAACCATATCAGCTCCACCGTAAATTACGGTGGACCCTGCATCCAGCTTTTCCATTTTGCCGTAATTTGACACGAAATCTTTCGTATCTTTCAAACCGCTTATCCGTTTGACCTACCGTTTCTTCCTACATGTTTGAAATTTGATTCTCCATCATATGGAGTTAAAATCCGACATCCGGCTTGATAAAATTTAAGACTTTTAAGTCTTCGGCTTATTACTCTTTTACCAAAATTTGACCCGTTTGTGATTTTATCAAACATACAAGTTTGTTTGACCCTTATTTCTCACAAACCTATTAAATTCAATGATGTCTAACATATTAGATTCCAATTATAGAATTATATACCTTCCTTAACCCATTTTCGCCCATATGCTTATTTTGACCCGTTTGAGGTATTTAAGCATATTATAAGCACCAATTGCTTTCATTCATTTCCAAATATATATGCCCACATTTCTTATCAAAGGATCTTCCACCACAACTATAATTGTGGTGGATTCAATGTGGTGATTTATATATATACCAAAATTTACCCTTCAAATCCTTATTTTACGGCAAAGACTCGAATAGAGCCATTCGACTACCGTATTACATCCTTCGACTTCTATACTACTCCTAAGTAATTATCTAATTGTAAAACTTGTTTCCAAACAACCTTTAAGGATTGTTTGTTCCATTTTAGCTTATAAGGGCGTTTTAGTCCGTTTAGCCAATCATTTACAATGAAGGACCTTTTGGAAGTATATTTGACCCATAATCCCCCTTTTAACCTATAATTTTGTTTGAAAAGTCATTAAGCTTCCCAAACGCAATGTTCATTATTTAAAACATTCGATTTACTTATCAAGTAACCAAATGTTTATTTTGACTTCTTTTAACACTCATTGAACCGTATATTCTAAATAAGTGTTACCCTTTTTCACATACCTGGCGTGGATCATTATATTGACCCGTTTTTAATACCTTGCTTTTATAACCGCTAATCCATAGCGTTGCTAATACCCATCTAACATTTATTCCTGAAATAATATAACTCGACAATGATCATTAGTCGTTATTGTCAAAAGGTGATATCTTCACCTTTCGACCCATTTGGTCTAAGTGACCGATTATGTTGGCGAGATGATATTTATTACCATCTCAACTATATGACTCGCTACGGTTTACACCGTGCGGTCATTTCACTTATTAATCGTTTCTTAACGCTTATTAGCCTATCATGGCTTACATCATACAGTGCTTTTCAAAACCAATAGTTATGGTCAACGCGTGACCAATTTACCGTTTTACCCTTATTGTCTGTTTTGGTTTACCCTATAAGGTAACCATTCAAAAGTTTCATTTTCCATTTGTCATAAAATGATCGAATACCAATTTTAACTCCTTTTAAACCATCAACATGGTTTCTTGTCATGCTCGACTATCTTGTTCCGTGCGTCTACACGCCGGAACATCACACCACAATTATGTACTTATCTTATTCGTAACTAATACGATAAGAGAATATTCTAAAATACAAGACTAGTGTAAGCTATACTTACCTTGCATCCCGGATACGCTTTTCCTTTATACTTGACTCGTTCGACCCGCTTTCTCCCCAAGCTTCACCTAGCTTGTTAAGCGCCAACTATCATTCATTATTCACAAGGTTGTTAGATTAGTCACTCCAAATCATGACTTTCACACCTTATGATTCTTTGACTATTTTTCTCTTTAAACTCAATAATAAATCATGAGTTTAATCCTTGTGTCAAGACGCACTTCTAATAAATTATGAACTCTTAACAAAATCCCTATTTTGTTCAAGTAGTCATTCATACGAGTTAGTATGGCGTTTATAAACACCAATACTACATTAATTTCATCAAATCTACTAAACCCATTTCATAGCAATTATGATCTTGTGCACAAATTCATGGTTTAATCGAACACCTTCTATTTGTTATCATGCATGTTGATTCTAAGCATAGTTATATAATCAAAATCATCATAACATCAAAACCCACCTATCTAAGTGTGTTAATTCACCAAATTCATTAATCTATAGCATGTTATGTATGATTTTCACTTAGGGTTTCGTCCCTAAGCAAGTATACATCACTAATCTAGCCATAGCTTCTATAATCCATGCCTAATTCGCGATTAGGATGATTATCAACTTTTTACAACTTTATGAATGATGGAAATTTGACATACCTTAGGATCCCCTTGACTTGGTGATCACGAATATGTGCTTGAATTTCGATTTGGGTTTGATTTGCCCTTCCAATTTCTTGATTTGTGCTTGTTAGGGTTTTGAGCTCAAGATGTTCTTGGCTCCTGTGAATATATCGACCAGAACACACACTTTAAGTGTGTGTTTTGGTGTTTAACTTTTGTTTTAATAAAACAACTTTCCCACTTCGCAATACTAGTCCCTCATGTTTCCTTTTGATCAAATGGAGCTATAACTCACCATTAGTCACTTAATCACATGCTACTAACTAGGTTAATTATTCCTTGTTACTTTAGCGGGTTCGGGAAGTCATAACCCGTTATGTTTTTAAGTCCCGTTAATTCAGACTTCTTATAAACCTTATTTACGTAAAACATTTATTCACATTTTATTAAATATTAGGTTTATTTATTTAAATCCTAATATTTACCTGGTTACTTTTACCACTAATGGTATTTTACCCGCTCTTCTGTATTAACGGGGTTTAATTACCAAACCCGTTTTCGGGATGTTACAAGTCTACCCCCCTTAAAGAGGTTTCGTCCTCGAAACCTTTTTCTTACATATCTTATTGAGTTTCAACCCAATGTACATAAATTGAGTAACCTTCTAAGCATTACTCACACATTGACCATTTGTTAGTGTCATCAGACAAATATGGTAGCATCATTTAATTACACAACATATGTGTCCTTTATGCGAATTAACGCAATTCAGAATAACGCCTTCTTGTTATTTCGACTTGTTTGGTTAACTTAGCGAAATCAATCGCCTTATACTTTCGGATTCTTTGTGAACCCATTATTTCCACCCATTTGGATGTTTCTAGTGAGATCTTTCACTTTTACAAACAGACCCTTTCCTTTACGTACTTATTCATTTAGTTCATTCATACAGAGCTCGCTGCCAAAAATGAATTTCCTGATTTTATCTTATGTATTTAGCACTATCTAGATGTGCTATTAACGAAATTCTACAAGACATATTACCACATACCTTTCGGCTTATCTTTTTATCGTGCTTTTACTCGAACTAACTTCTCAACACTTTGCTTGTGTTGTCTTGTGATCGCTCAGTATCGGTGATCAATACTTTTTGTTATTATGACCTCATGGACCATCACTACCGTTTTGTACTCACTTACTTTTATTGTTTGGCTTGACCGAGTAGCCAATTGGCCACTTGGTCATACACTCTTATCAACTATGTTTATTTCACGCTAATCTGAATATAATAGCGTGTTGAACATTTTCTTAATCTGAATATTGACCTTAGCCAGTCTCACTGACTAGACTTATTAGCCCAGTTACTTTATACCCATCTCTCAGGCTACTATGTGATTTTATTCCACATAACTTTCCTGGCCGTGATTGCGTCACGTCATGTTTAATTTATATCAAAATTTCATTTTTGAAAATATCACTTTTCAAATATAACGTCTTGCGCCTATTAGTGTCAAGACTTGAACCTTTCATGCTTAATATTCAATTTCCTATCAGAATTCACATTTGTAAAAACGTTATTTCTTACTAAACCAAAGTTTTAGTTTAGGATCTTCTCTTTATCTTTTGTCAATTATCCGTACCGGGATTTCGACAGTCCATAATTTATTCTTTTACAGTCTTAGTTTTATGCGGGGATTCTCTACTGGTTCCCTCACTTGTCTAAGTAACCCGTAGGTTCCTTCACTTGTCTAAGTAACCCATAGGTTCCTTCACTTAGCCTCGTAGGCTATTTCTTTAGGCTTTCACCTCTTTAGGGCGTTGCCTTTATGATTCTTTTCCTTTTTATTCATGACCCATGGGTCAGTTTAGTCCCGTAGACCATTGCACTGATCGTATTCCCGTAGGTTACGATGATCCCGCAGTTTCATCTTTTTATTTTTATCTACATTCAAATATATATATGCATATATATCTTCAAAGCATGTCCTGTTATGTTTGGAATCGTAAAATTTTCGCTTTTGAACTTTAGTTGACCTTGACCGTAGTCTAAGGCTTCATTTGTTTATTTCCGGGCGAAATTTTCTGACTTTATGACTTCTCACGTCATTTATGCGTCGGTTTATCTTATACTCACCATTATCCAGTTTACATACATTCGTATTTGATTATGTCCCATTACCGGGCTCATTATTCTTTTGCTTTTAACGCTACTATTATCCCGCTTGTGCTTACTCATGCCGTCCGGCATGACATTATTTTCGACCCGTTCAACTTTAAAATAGTTGAACGTAATTTATTCACAATCTCTATTTACATTATCTTGTTGTCTTTTAGTTATGACTCAAAACCCGAGTCTTTTAACTTTCCATCCGAACTTCCGTTTCTCGGTTTACGCATGTGTTTAATTCTTACCCATCAACCGGGTGTTTTACTGAAGTCGTTATTATTGCAACCCTCCCGGTATGCATTAAGACCTTGCTTCATTTTTATATTCCGACTTTGTCCTTAAGTTTGACGTTTTACAAAAACGACCCGTTAAGTGACATATTCGCATTTTCCGGGTTCGAGTGTAAGTACACTCCCTCCCAATGCATATCTTGATCATTCTACATGTTCATATTCTTCGGGTTCGAGTGCAAGTACACTCCCCTCCCAATACATGTCTACTTCATTTTTCATGTTTGCATTTTCCGGGTTCGAGCGTAAGTACACCCCTTCCCAATGCATACCTTAATCGTTTTACATTAATCTTTGTCCCTTCACTCGGGCTCATCATCCTAATGTAATACGCTTCCGTCACCCGGCTGTGCGTTTACATTATTATCAATTACTTTGCTCGTTCGATTCATTTGGGTACTTTTTAAGTTAGTCCCGTTCGCCCCGCCCTTACTACATCGGATGTAAATGTGTCCGCTATAAGAAACTCATGGTATCATATGCCACTGCTTACTTGGCCAGAGTAAGCGGTTAACACATGACATACACGACTTTTTTATAGTTTTCACATCACACCCTATGTAAGTAATGCCTCTATTTGTTTTTCTCGGAAACACTATCCCGGATAGGTTTTCCTATTCGGGTTTTCCCAAGTCTCTAATCCACATATGCAACTTTAAATCTCTACGTATTTGTTGCATATTACTATTCACATAAGCATTTAAAATGCGCACCTGATAAATGCTTGCCCTAACGGGCTTTCCTTGCCATTACTTATTTGCGATTGTTACGCAATTTAGGTCCTTGATGAGTACGCTCTTCTTGTCATACCTCGGACCGTTCCATTATCATATCTGCACTTCATTCATCTCTCGTCATCTTCAGACGCGAGTGTCCTTAAATCAAAACATTAACAAGAGTTAGTAATGTCAATTTCAATAATTGCCCGTATTATAATACAAGGCTTTTTCTACTATACGCATCAACACACGAAATTTCGTCAACTACTTCAATCATTTAATTGGGGTAACGTGTATCAAACGATAACCCTATGTGGGGTTTAAAACACTTTAATACGCTAAACGATTAACATACATACACTTACCGGATTTGCGATCAAGCATCGAACCGAACACTAATCTTTATCAAGAGCATAAGGTTTAAGTCCAAGCACGGTTTTCCCCACCATACTTGAATCTCTTAAACCAGGGCTCTGATACCAACTTGTAACACCCGATCTTATAAATCAAAGTTTAACGTATATTTAGGGAAAATAATTATGTAATTAATGATTACATATACATTGGAAATACGGGTTTATTAAAACTTTTCGCAAGTCATAAGTTATTCTACATTACATGGTAGAATTCGTTGCTTAAAATTTACAACGTGACAAAGTGCGGAAGCATGTAATTATATCGTGTTCGGTTCTTCGTCGAGCTTGATCGTCTTCCGGCATCCCAAAGTGTACCTACATTTCATAAACATGAAATGCTTTAGTCTAACGGGGTTTAAATCATGTCCAACGAGTCCGGGAAACAATTGATTTTCAAAAGAAAAACAAAAAAACTTGAAAGTGATATCCACCGTAACTTACGGTGGCACCGTAAGTTACGGTGGCCCCTGTGATCATATCCTTCTACCGTACAACAGTAGGTTACCACCGTAACCATATCAGCTCCACCGTAAATTACGGTGGCACCGTAATTTACGGTGGACCCTGCATCCAGCTTTTCCATTTTGCCGTAATTTGACACGAAATCTTTCGTATCTTTCAAACCGCTTATCCGTTTGACCTACCGTTTCTTCCTACATGTTTGAAATTTGATTCTCCATCATATGGAGTTAAAATCCGACATCCGGCTTGATAAAATTTAAGACTTTTAAGTCTTCGGCTTATTACTCTTTTACCAAAATTTGACCCGTTTGTGATTTTATCAAACATACAAGTTTGTTTGACCCTTATTTCTCACAAACCTATTAAATTCAATGATGTCTAACATATTAGATTCCAATTATAGAATTATATACCTTCCTTAACCCATTTTCGCCCATATGCTTATTTTGACCCGTTTGAGGTATTTAAGCATATTATAAGCACCAATTGCTTTCATTCATTTCCAAATATATATGCCCACATTTCTTATCAAAGGATCTTCCACCACAACTATAATTGTGGTGGATTCAATGTGGTGATTTATATATATACCAAAATTTACCCTTCAAATCGTTATTTTACGGCAAAGACTCGAATAGAGCCATTCGACTACCGTATTACATCCTTCGACTTCTATACTACTCCTAAGTAATTATCTGATTGTAAAACTTGTTTCCAAACAACCTTTGAGGATCGTTTGTTCCATTTTAGCTTATAAGGGCGTTTTAGTCCGTTTAGCCAATCATTTACAATGAAGGACCTTTTGGAAGTATATTTGACCCATAATCCCCCTTTTAACCTATAATTTTGTTTGAAAAGTCATTAAGCTTCCCAAACGCAATGTTCATTATTTAAAACATTCGATTTACTTATCAAGTAACCAAATGTTTATTTTGACTTCTTTTAACACTCATTGAACCGTATATTCTAAATAAGTGTTACCCTTTTTCACATACCTGGCGCGGATCATTATATTGACCCGTTTTTAATACCTTGCTTTTATAACCGCTAATCCATAGCGTTGCTAATACCCATCTAACATTTATTCCTGAAATAATATAACTCGACAATGATCATTAGTCGTTATTGTCAAAAGGTGATATCTTCACCTTTCGACCCATTTGGTCTAAGTGACCGATTATGTTGGCGAGATGATATTTATTACCATCTCAACTATATGACTCGCTACGGTTTACACCGTGCGGTCATTTCACTTATTAATCGTTTCTTAACGCTTATTAGCCTATCATGGCTTACATCATACAGTGCTTTTCAAAACCAATAGTTATGGTCAACGCGTGACCAATTTACCGTTTTACCCTTATTGTCTGTTTTGGTTTACCCTATAAGGTAACCATTCAAAAGTTTCATTTTCCATTTGTCATAAAATGATCGAATACCAATTTTAACTCCTTTTAAACCATCAACATGGTTTCTTGTCATGCTCGACTATCTTGTTCCGTGCGTCTACACGCCGGAACATCACACCACAATTATGTACTTATCTTATTCGTAACTAATACGATAAGAGAATATTCTAATATACAAGACTAGTGTAAGCTATACTTACCTTGCATCCCGGATACGCTTTTCCTTTATACTTGACTCGTTCGACCCGCTTTCTCCCCAAGCTTCACCTAGCTTGTTAAGCGCCAACTATCATTCATTATTCACAAGGTTGTTAGATTAGTCACTCCAAATCATGACTTTCACACCTTATGATTCTTTGACTATTTTTCTCTTTAAACTCAATAATAAATCATGAGTTTAATCCTTGTGTCAAGACGCACTTCTAATAAATTATGAACTCTTAACAAAATCCCTATTTTGTTCAAGTAGTCATTCATACGAGTTAGTATGGCGTTTATAAACACCAATACTACATTAATTTCATCAAATCTACTAAACCCATTTCATAGCAATTATGATCTTGTGCACAAATTCATGGTTTAATCGAACACCTTCTATTTGTTATCATGCATGTTGATTCTAAGCATAGTTATATAATCAAAATCATCATAACATCAAAACCCACCTATCTAAGTGTGTTAATTCACCAAATTCATTAATCTATAGCATGTTATGTATGATTTTCACTTAGGGTTTCGTCCCTAAGCAAGTATACATCACTAATCTAGCCATAGCTTCTATAATCCATGCCTAATTCGCGATTAGGATGATTATCAACTTTTTACAACTTCATGAATGTTAGAAATTCGACATACCTTAGGATCCCCTTGACTTGGTGATCACGAATATGTGCTTGAATTTCGATTTGGGTTTGATTTGCCCTTCCAATTTCTTGATTTGTGCTTGTTAGGGTTTTGAGCTCAAGATGTTCTTGGCTCCTGTGAATATATCGACCAGAACACACACTTTAAGTGTGTGTTTTGGTGTTTAACTTTTGTTTTAATAAAACAACTTTCCCACTTCGCAATACTAGTCCCTCATGTTTCCTTTTGATCAAATGGAGCTATAACTCACCATTAGTCACTTAATCACATGCTACTAACTAGGTTAATTATTCCTTGTTACTTTAGCGGGTTCAGGAAGTCATAACCCGTTATGTTTTTAAGTCCCGTTAATTCAGACTTCTTATAAACCTTATTTACGTAAAACATTTATTCACATTTTATTAAATATTAGGTTTATTTATTTAAATCCTAATATTTACCTGGTTACTTTTACCACTAATGGTATTTTACCCGCTCTTCTGTATTAACGAGGTTTAATTACCAAACCCGTTTTCGGGATGTTACATACGGTTCGAGGCCTTAGTTGAACATGAATGTAGAAAGGATAAGGGCATTTAGGTAGCCTCGTCATAGTGTGTGCGAGTGTGGGATTTGGGGGGTTGGACCTCATAAATTATATATATGAGCTTGGTAGTGAGAGGGGCGGGGGTTTGGACATTTAGTTGCCCATTTTGTGCCTAAAGTCGATCATTTATTACCCCTTAGCTATTTCCTCAAAAAAATTTACCCGACTTGACCCGGTCTTATAGTGTTAGTTGTTGTGTTTAGTTATGTTATGTTGAATGTTTCTCTATTAAAAAAAAGAGAAAAAAGGAGAGAAAAAAAAGAGAAAAAGAAGAAAAAAAAAAAGAAAGTGAAAAAAAAGCAATGAAAAAAAATGAAAAAGAAAGATGTGTGAGTTGTCTTGTATATAGTAGTTATGTCTTGTTTATTTATTTCTTTGTGTAATAAAAAGACCGGGTAAAGTCCTTCACTACTACTGTACTACATATATATTCCATTTCCTATACGTACACCTAGCCACGTTACAACCTTAAAGCCCCTTTGATTTGCATTCATGTTTGGCACTTGTTAGGAGGAGGACCGATTTAGGTACAAGCATATAGTTGTACAATCACCCGTTTGCCTTTTGTGTGTCTAGCTTACCTTTGCTAGTGCTTACTTGTTGTCGAGATGAGAGATATAGTGAGGGGTGTGTTGTTTTGGTGGTAAGAAAGGGTTAGTAAAATGATAACATGTTTATGCTTGATTTATGTTGATCGCTCTTGCATTTGAAAATGGTTTTGATGGGTTGCTTGGGACAAGCCACGGTTAAGTATGGGGATGTGACGGGTGGTCCATAGGACAACCCTTAAGTGTGTTAAAATACATGTTAATCCCTCATTTAATTATGTAATTGTCTTGAATTAGATGACTACAGTTGCTTTTGTTTCAGGTACGTTTGGAGCTTAAAACATGGAAAAACGCTGCTTCGGAGGGAATGGAGTGGATCGGATCACACAAGGATGGAAAGAAGGAACAAAAGAAGGATTCCATGGGTCCACCGTAAATTACGGTGGCTATCGTAATTTACGGTAGCCCCTGAAACCTCCCAGAACTCCACCGTAAGGCAGAAGAAAGCCAGCGTATCAATATGAAGCCTACCGTAATTTACGGTAGGTACCGTAAATTACGGTAGAGTCTGACGGGAAAAACGTAACTGCCCATATTAAACCGTTTTCAAGTGTCTTTTCATGTCATTCATCATTGGAGATGTTTCTCTGCAGTTGTTGGGCGATTTTTGACTTTGGATAGTATTTGTGAACAATTTCTAACATTCCGTTTTGTCTTTCGATTCGTATGAACTTCAATCTTGATGTTATGATGATCCACCAAACAATGTCCGACTAAACTTTCGGTGATCATCTTAGGTGAAGGTTTCTATTATGACTCTTGTGTGTTTTCCTTTATTTCTAGAATGATAAACTTGGTGTGTTTGCTATGCTTATCATGGTGTATGAATGTTTGTTTGTAGCTTGTTAATTGATGTTTTGATTCTAGTCCAAATCATACGTTCTTGGTGTCGTTGACAATCGAGATATCACGGGAAGGGTTAGGGTTGGATATTGATTAATTGGTCATTAGGAAACAACCTCGCGTTAATATAATCCGAGTACTTTGTTCCCTTTTATCACAACAAATGTTTATGCATGAGTTATGTCTATGTAACTCTTTCTAGTTTGAATTATGCACAATTGTTAAAGGAAACCGGAACCTAAGATGGTCATTCTCTCATAATCTGATTAACAATCCAATTTTGATTTGCAATTAGTCAATAATTTAGTTTTTTTATCAAACAATCCATACTCTTGAATTTAATTTCTGCAAATTAGGTTAATTGTAGTTAATTTACAAGGCTTTAGAATCAACACATTTTCCACAAACTCCCTGTGTTCGATACCCACTTACTGCTATCTATTTAGTAGTAATTGGATTAAATTTGCATGTACCTACGACACCACGTCAACAATACACAGATTTTTTTTTAAAATATAATTTTTTTTATTATTTAGTATATAATTACATTTCTTCCAACCGTAAATACACGGGGGTTTTTTAAATATAACTTTTTTATTGTTTGGTATATAAATTTACATTTATTCAACCCGCACAATAAACGAGGTTCTTAAAGATATAATTTTAAATATTTTTTTAACAATAGATAAACCCGTGTAATACACAGGGTTTTTAAAGATATAACATTTTTTTATTATTTGCTATATAAAATTAGATTTATTCAACCCGTACAATACACGAAGTTTTTTTAAAATATAACTTTTTTATTATTTATTATATAAAATTATATTTCTTCCATCTGTGAATACACAAGGTTTTTTTTTAAATATAACTTTTGTATTGTTTGTATATAAAATTACATTTATTCAACCCGCACAATAAACGAGGTTCTTAAAGATATAATTTTTTTATTATTTAATATATAAAATTATATTTACTCAACACGTGTAATAAATGAGAATAATGGATTTTAATAATCCAAACTATCAGCCGTTGGCCGGGAACGGTTCCAACTTCAAAAATAACCAGTGGTGGTCCCACCTTTCACATGTTGTAAACTAATGAACTTTTACTAACAGAACCTTAATTTCTTTTTGTCCCCTTATCCTTTTCGGTATAGTAAAAATCCATTGGTTTACAATATATGAAAAGGTGGGACCACCACTGGTTATTTTTTAAGTTGGGACCATTGCCGGCCAACAGCTAATAGTTAGAATTATTAAAATCCATTATTCCTAATAAATGAGGTTTTTAAAAATATAATGTTTTTTTATTTAGTATATAAAATTACATTTGTTTAACCCGTGTAATACACATGGTTCTAACCTAGTTAGAGAATATCTGAAAAACCCGAACCCAAATAACCCAAATGTCCGAAGGTTTATATCAATGAAAAATTGAAAAGGGTCTTAGATTTTCGCTCTAGTTGAACCGTCAAAGATGTAGTTAAAACAATATATCCACGTCTTTATTCTTTTTCATGTTGATCTATTTAAAATTATAGGTGTGTATGCTTTGATGCATTTAAATTATTAAAACCAGCATTTTATAATCATTAAAATAAAATATCTTATTATATTATACATATTACCTACATATACATTTACAAGGTTAGGGAATAGTGCCAGGCAAGCTACATATACATTTACAAGGTCAGGGAATAGTGTCAGGCAGCTTGCCTGGCACTTCCCTATTGGACCATCTATTTTTTATTTAATTTTATTTCCAGTTTAAAATTACGCTTTCTTCCTTTGTTTAAAATCACGTTTTTGCCCCCAGCTCAAAATATATTTCTACTTTTGCCCCTAGCTCAAAATTACGCTTTTGCTCCCGGTTCAAAAACTAATTTTTAATTTTGTTCTCAGTTTAAAATTACTGTTTTGTCCTCCGTTTAAAATTACGTTTTTGCCCCCAGTTCAAAATAAAATGTTGTTTTTTCCTCTAGCTCAAATTTACGATTCTGCCCTCAGCTCAAAATTACGTTTGCCTGACACTTCCCTATTAGACCAACCCATTTTTATTTTAATTTTATTCCCAGTTTAAAATTACGCTTTCGTTCTTCGTTTAAAATTACGTTTTTGCCCCCAGCTCAAAATAAAATTATAATTTTCCCCTAGCTCAAAATTACTCTTTTGCCCTCGGTTCAAAAACTCATTTTTAATTTTGTTCCCAATTTAAAATTATGTTTTCGCCCTTCGTTTAAAATTACGTTTTTGCCCCCAGTTCAAAATAAAATGTTGTTTTCTCCTCTAGCTCAAAATTACGATTCTGCCCTCAGCTCAAAATTACGTTTTTTCCCACAGTTCAAAAGAAAATTATGTTTTCCCCTAGCTTAAAATTATGATTTTGCTCTCAGTTTAAAATTATGATTTCGCCTACAATTCAAAATATAATTACGATTTTACTCTCTGTACAAACATACATGTTATGAGAGAGAAATATTCGGCCTATTGCCCCGCAACACGGACAGAGCAAAAACTAGTTCTATATACGTATTAATTCAAAATATCCCGAGGAATATTATAGTTTTGTTTATTTTCATTTTGACCACTAAGTTTTCCTTTCTTTTAAAGGGTGGAGATACAATAGGAAGTTTATTTGGCTAGGAAGTGATCTTGACCATCTATTTAGTTAATCAAGGGCTAAGATTAAATCAGAGAAATTGAAGGGAAAAAAATAGGCGCGTGAGTTTGTTTAGGGGCATTCTAGTCAATCCAAGCCAATAGTTTCTCTCTCCTCCAATTCCCCCCCATTTTTTAAACATTAATAACTCTCTCATACGACATTATTTTTTTTATAAAAATTGCACCAAAAAACGAGCGTTTTTTTATCTTTAAAACGAGTATACTATTGCTATATATTCAAAAAAAAATTAAAACCCAGTTGCGTAAAACGCAATAGAAAAAACCCCCAGTTACGTAAAACGCAATGAAAAAAAAAACCTAAAAAACGACATTTTTCTAAAACGCAATGCACAAAAAACACAAAGAAATGACTTATTTGTAAAACGCAATGGCCAGAAAACACAAAGAAATGTCTTATTTCTAAAACGCAATAGCCTAAAAACTCAAAAGAAAATGTACTTTCTAAAACGCAATGGACTAAAAACACATAAAAATGTGTTTTACCTAAAACGCAATGCACCAAAAACACAAACAAATGTCTTATTTCTAAAACGCAATGACCATAAAACACTTAAAATGTCCATTTTCTAAAACGCAATGGACTGAAAACACATAAAAAAAGTGTTTTACCTAAAACGCAATGCACCAAAAACACAAAGAAATGTCTTATTTGTAAAACGCAATGGCTAGAAAACACTTAAAAATGACTCATTCTAAAACGCAATGACTAAAAAAAATTAAAAATGTGTTTTTTTCTAAAACGCAATAGCCAGAAAACACATAAAACTCTCTTATTTCTAAAACGCAATGGACACATAAAACTGTATGTGAACTGTCTGAATTGTCTACGAATTACTGTCTTCGAAATGAGCAAATTTCTGGAAAATTAAATTTTCTGATGCATTTTTATTACAGCAATTTTTATTGCAGCTCAACCCCAGCCAGGGGCTCTGCCCCTTGGACCCCGCCAGGGGTTGCCGCCCCTGGGACCCCGCTACCAGGGGCGCTGCCCCCGGACCCCCGTCAAGATCGTAAACGGTAAAACACAATGACTAAATCAAAAACCCAGATCGTAAAAATGAAATTAAAGAATTTCTTACATGGATCGAAGTGATTTCTTCAACAATTGACGAATTTTGAATGATTGAAACACTTATCAGCGCTCGAATCGAGTGATTATCTCCAAGATCACTCGAAAAAAACGAAATTTTTTATGAAATTAAACTGGGTTTTCTTCAAAAAAGCTGAAGAACACGTTGATCGGGTGTTTGAATCATTGATTGGTGATGAAAATCGCACTATAATGTAGTGATTATTGAGATAGAAAGTGAAGAAATGGTTGAAGATGATGGGTTTTGAAGTTACTGGGTTTTGAAAAGGAAGAAGAAAGGGTTTGATTGACTAAAATACCTTTTTTCTTTATTTTAAATGTTGCCACATGTCCTAATCCTATTGCTTCCTACACTTCCTAGCCAAAATAAACTTGCTATTTGATCTTTTCCCTTCTTTTAAAATCCCTCAAAAGTCAGCCGTCAATATCTTTTTATACTAGAGCATTCTAAATATATAAATTTATTTTTCAGTTTCTTTTGCATAAAATTTTCACAGATAATTTTCTATTATATGTCATTTTATTTACTAAGATACTTTTATGGTTTTAATCAATATAAAACACATGTCGATTTTTTGACCATATTACTACTTTATTTATTAGTTTTAACTTTTGGTTGCTATATCAAGTGACGATACTGTATCAATACTATAATGAATCGAATCGATACCGATCAATATCCGCCACAACTTGTGGATGATTCTGCTAGTTCCTAACAAGTAATAACTAGTTTATGTTTTTGTTTGAGTTCGAGCATATGTCATAATAAATCAAAGTTTTTTTAACTTTATGCACATAAAGTTTAGCCTTAATGTGATAAAATTTTGGATTAGATATACATGAAAAGTTTAGTCTTAAAGTTTATGCATGAAAAGAATGATTGAATATGTGTGCTAATAAATTTTGGATTAGATATACAAATAGATAAAGTATTGGAAAACTTTGAGGGGGTTGGGGAGAACCTAAATAAATGGAAAACAGAAATTCTGTCTTAGAGAGTGTTTGGGGTTGAGTTTTGAAAATATGCGTTTTGAATAATCAGGATCAGATAATTTAACTGTAATAAAACGTGTTGTAGAAATATAGTGTTTGGATTTGATTATGTTGTTTGATATCACAATAATCAGATAATCAACTATTTGAGTGTTTGGTAAATATATATTTTAACGTTTTGATCTCTAAAAAACGTAAAAAATCAGTTTTTATGGAATCCCGTTTTCCTGCAATAAGGGGTAACATACTTTTGGATTATCACGTTTTGATCTCTACAAAACGTAAAAATCAGTTTTTATTAATTTTTTACCAAACACTCAAAATAGATTTTTTGCGATTTCAAAACACAATAATCAAAAAATCAGGTTGAAAAAGCAATCCCAAATACCCCTTAGTGAGGGAGAGGTAGAAGCTATTTCAAGAAAAGAGATGGAAAATTTGGACAAGTTTGTGGAAATAAAAGATCTATCAGAAGAAGAAATAAAAGATCTATTAGAAGAAGAACAGTGGTAAAAAAAATGGAGTGTATGAAAGGTTTGAGAGAAGGGGAAGCATTTAAAGCTAAAGATTTTAAACAAAGAGCTAGGGTGAAATGGGCTATGGAAGGATTATTGGTCAATGGAGTATGGATTTCGAAAGCTTCATTGATTTAAACAAGAGATCATGGGATTCTTCAAAAAGAAAATATTGAGGAGAAGGTGAATTCAAGACCAAAATTCAGGTGCCATAACATTAGGAAACTCTCAGGTAAGGAGGCGAACAACCTTACGATTCCGTTTAATGATGAAGAAATTAAGGCGGTAGTATTAAGAAGGTGATTGGGTCTGTTATTACAGAAAATTAAACTACTTTCTAAAAAATAGGTATATTTTGGATAGCCCTCTCATGCTCAATAAAGTGTTGTCGTGGTTAAAAAAAAGTAAAAAGAAAGGCCTTTATTTTAGAAATTGATTTCGAAAAAGCTTATGATAACGTAAGTTGTGAATTCCTTATTAACATAATGAGCCAAATGGGTTTTCCATCGTTATGGTGTAACGGATAAAGAGGATTTTGGCCTCGACTAGATTAGCGGTTTTAGTTAATGGAGCTGCAACCTTCGAATTTAAAAGCACCAAAAGGATTAGGCAAGGGAATCTGTTATCTCCTTTCCTTTTCCTCATCGTCATGGAAGCCTTATCTTGTTTTTTTTTTCGAAGGAAAGGGAGCCAGAAATTTTCAAAGGCATTCACACATCAAACAATGGTCTGGTTCTCTCTCACCCCTTATAAGCAGACAATGCCCTCATCCTCGACGAATGGTCTAAAGAAAATGTCGTAAGTGTTTCGAGATTACTTTGAAACTTTTATGTTTGCTCGGGTCTCAAGATTAATTTGAACAAATCAAATATATATGGGGTTCGGGTGGACCCTATGGAGTCAATCTCCATGGCAGAAGTTGTGGTTGCAATAAGGATGAAATTCCTTTGACATAATTTGGGATTACAGTGGGGGCAAATATGAATAGGCTTAACAATTGGAAACCAGTTACTGAAGTCTTCGATAAGCGATTATCCTAATGAAAAGCCAAACCTCTTTCGATTGAGGGGATACTGAGCTTGATTCGAGCGGTTTTGGAAAGTTTACCAATATACTTTTTCATTTGGTGGCTTGGGAGTAAGTCAGACTACCAAGGGGGTTGGGGATTAATAATCTAAAAGACGTAGATGAAACTTTATTGGCGAAATGGGTGTGGAGGTATAGAATGGAGAATCAAAGTCTTTGGAGGAAAGTAGTAGAGGTTTATCACAATAATAAAAGAAGTTGGAGTTTTTTTGCCTCTTACCAATTCAATAACACGATGTTGGAATAATACTGCAAGAAAGGAAACGGAACTGAAGGTAGATGAAAAGATTTCACAAAGTTTTATTAAGGGTAAGGTGGGGAACGGGAGGGATATTCGGTTCTGGATTGACATATGGAAAGGCAATCAAGCTTTAAAGGATAGGTGGCCCAAACTTTTCGGTTTAGAGACGGAAAAAACATGTAAGGTGATGGAGAGGTTGTCTTCGGATTAAAATATGTCCAGGGGTTCATGGCAATGGGTTAGAGATCCAGATTCGTAGAACGAGATGCAGGAATGGCAAGAGTGTCAGGCAACAATGGCGGATGTGGTTTTGTCTAAAGAGAGAGATTTGTGAAAATGGATAGGTGATGAGTTGGGTTTCTTTTCGGTTAATCACGTGTTGGTGCATTTGGAAAGCAAGAAACAAGTTAATGTTTCAAAATATAAAAAAAAGGTCCGCAAATTGTTACGGGAGAAATCAAATCTAGAAACTTTGTTTGGTTAAGAAATAGGTCTCCTTTTAAGGACCTTCGGTGGGAGGAATGGTGTAAATCATTTTTGTACATGTAATTTTTTGTCGTTTGTCCGTTTGGATCGGGGGTGTATTTGTATGACTCGCCTCTTGCCTGATTGCCCTGTTACTCTTGTTTAGTAGCACGTGGCATGATACGCTATTAATGAGTTTATTTACTATAATCTACAGACATTATATTATATTATATAATAATAGACAAAGTTATCCACTAAAGATTTTATTTATTGTTTACTCAATATAGCTACGTATCATATTAAAATAGATGACATGTTATATGATAGTAAAATAATATTTCGTCAGAGTAGGTGAGTCACAAACAAGTCATTTTAAACCACAATATTATATATGTAGTCCGTGACATGTTTTATATTATTAAATTTGCGATTCTTAAGTACATTTTATACATTAATTATTTAATACTTAATTATTTAAGTATATTTTATACATTGATTATTTATAGACAATTTTTTCTCTCTCTCTTGTGATACATCAAAAAACCTTTTATATTACAAAATACAAAATTTTATTTAAATGTTTGGTACATCTTTTAACTGACTCGTTTAACAACCCCTGTTTTAACCCCAAGCAAATTTTCATCAAAATCATCTTGATTATAATTTTTGTAATATAATAAATCATGGTAGAAACTATTAAGCAAAGAATAAGTATATGATGTAGAAAACTTTTGAAACATGTTAGTGAAGTTTTCCCTATAAAGAATCTTTAAAAATATGATTGGAATTATTAGCTGGCAAAACCGATTTGAGTTTGAATCAAAGCCTTATTATTGATAAAATCTCATATTTGTAATTGTTTATTAAACTACGGGGTAGCAAATTCGAACGTGACCTAAAACACGACATGAAAAGAAATTAAGTTTTAAGTTGTAATATCTAAAGTGTTTTATAAACGGGCTGTATTCAGATTGACATGTTTAATTAAACAAGTCGTATTTAGGTTGACTTATCTAGCCTGCTTAATTATATATGTTGACCTCCCAACTTGTTTAATTATACATGTCGAGCCACTAAACATGTTATGTCTGAGTTAATCGATTCTAAGCATAAACAGATTAGGGTAATTCAACTGATCAACCCGTCATAATTGACACCCTAGATCCAAACTAAACAAATTAAGTCTCTTTGGTTAGTGGTACATATTCATGAGAAATAAGTTTAAATATTTAAATATTTAATCTTATTAAATAAACTACTTTTATTTTTCTCGAAACAAAAAAAAAATTAAAAAAATAGCACGAATACAACCAAACTGCTTTTCTATTCTATATCTACGTTAAACACCTCACCATCTTAGTTTTTGTTTTTTTTTTAACATAAAATGGGGATGTGGAAAATACTAACGGTACATGACTAACGTTATTGGTCGCCGTTTGACTTTCCATTTTTGGTAAACGCCGTTTATTCATCTTTAGATAGCCATACAACCCGACGAAAAGCCAACAGTTGGATAAGGTGATAACGGAGGCACATCGAATATATCCATTCCGTTACCATTACCGTTAACATCACCACAATCCCAAACTGCCGTCCAACACGAAGGAGTTAACGGCACGACCGTAGCTTCCGTTATCTCACCACTGTTAAATCCCTTTGTTTCCGTTTCCATCTTTGTTGCTTTTTTAACTTCTCTCTCCTCCACGTCAGCTTCTCTGACATTTCTTTTACGAGAGTTACTTTTTACCATTGGCATCTCAGCGGCCGCATTTAAATTTCCAATTTCTAGTGGGAAATTTAAAATAGCTTTACTACCCCGCAGCTTAAATGCTGCGCGGTCGTAAGCCTTAGCCGCCTCGATGGCAGTGTCAAACGTCCCAAGCCAAACCCTACTTCCTTTCTTGTTCGGGTCACGAATCTCAGCCGCGAACTTTCCCCACGGACGCAACCTAACCCCTCTATAACGTCTCCTTTCGCAACCCTCAACGTTCTCCGCCGCTGGTTCCAGAACCGGAATGGGAACAGATATGTTTAACGACGGTTTTCGCTCGTTAAAGCTACCACCACATCCGTTTCCGTTCTGTTTCCACGGATACGAATAAACCACTGGCTCTGAGACCATGTTAAATTCAACCTGTTCATCATAAACATGGTTGCTAACATGTTCAAAAACATGGGAAGACGATGACGACTGAGGCGAAGACGAAGAATAAAAAGACGAATTACTCGGTGAAATTTCGTCGAAAATGAATCCGGATTCGAGGGTGTTATTGCAATCATTGTGGAAAAAACTAGAGTGTGTTTCAAGGAAGGATAGATCATCAATAAGAAGGTGTTGACGGATTACATCTATAGTGGAATATTCATCAAGTGATGACATTGTTAAACACAAGTGAACTTGAAGGAATTAGTGGGATGTGTTATAGAATAAAAGGAATTGTTGAGTGGAAAACATGGAGTGAAGAAATGTTATATATATAGTGGAAGAATAGAGGATATGAGTAGAAAAGATTCAATAGATAGAGACTAGAGAAGTAGAGGAGGGAGGTTCTAGGATGATGAGAGGAAACATCCTTATATTTGTGACCATGACCAAAACTGACTAATATATAGTTTTTTATTCTACTCCAATATTTATTCTTTTATTATGTAATTCGACCCTAGGATTTCACAAAGAGCTATTTACGAAAATAGCCATTGACTCACACCAATTACGAAAATAGCCAGCTGAAGCGTCCGTATACAGACTCCTCAAGTATTTGATGCGTCTTTTTTGAGAATGTCACTGAAACCCAATAGAAAATGGACAAGTGGCATTTTAATAATTGAGGCTTGCAGCCTTTGTCTGCAAAAAGATAATTAAAAAAGAAAAGTAGGTGGTGTGAGATTAAATATATTATTAATGTAATATTTAATCTTTTAGCCATTATAATCATTTATATTATATTAGATCAAAATATATTAATAACCTATTAATAATTAGTTGGTAATTGTTGATGGACCATATTACCCTTATTAACTAATTAGGTTTCCTCTTGGGTGTATAAATAAGGGGATTATTAGAGAGTTTAAGGGTTAGACAAATTACACAATTACAAACCCTCATAACATCAAATTCGTATCTCTCCCCATAACCGAAATCAACCCTACTTTCGGTTTCATCACCATCATCACCTTACACCCTAAGGAGGAACCGGATCATCCTGACAAGTATGTCGAACTCGATAGCTGGATCTCTGACTGGATTCTCCACTGCTTTGAATGCTGTAACAGGTATGTTATTCATGTTTTCCTTTAAGTTTAAACAGAACTGATCAACATGTGGTTTCAGAGCATATGTTGATAAATCAGTTCTGTTTTCGTATCCATTATTCTGGGATTAAAATCTGGAAAACAGAATTTTTTGAAAGTTTATAAAATCAAAACTGTTTCGAGTACCTTTGTGCCGAAATCATTGTTTTCGGAATATGTTGTTTAATATATTGACTCGAAACCAATATGGGTAAACTAATATCCGAAATCTGTTAACAGAACTATTAAAATTCAGGTTTCGGAACCCAGAATTATGTTTTTTATTTTTTTAGGGTTCATCATAATGTTCTAAGAAAACTCGAAAAATTCCCTAAATTTTGGAATATAATTTGGATTAGTGGGTGTTTTTCATGATTTTGATCTTAATTTTATCTATTAAAATTTCGAAAACTGTTAATAGATTTTCAGTTATTATTTTCGAAATATTTGATAAGTTTAGATCATAAATAAAATAGGAAACACTATCCCACAATCCCTTAAATTTCGAGTTTTAGTTATTATCACAAGAAACAGCTATTAACAGTGGGTTTCGAAATCATAAATGTACTAATCGCACAAGTCCCTTAACAGTCGCACAAGATCAAACCAGATATGATCTGATCGCACAAGATCAGATCACATACCTCATTATTTTAAGATGTGATCTGATCGCACAAGGGAAATCGCACAAGAATTTATGGATCGCACAAGACTTGTGGATCGCACAAGATAGTGCTGATCGCACAAGACTTGGGCCTTACATACATCGCACAAGTTATTGGGCCTTACTGATCGCACAAGACTTGGGCCTTACTGATCGCACAAGACTTGGGCCTTACATACATCGCACAAGTTATTGGGCCTTACTGATCGCACAAGACTTGGGCCTTACTGATCGCACAAGTTATTGGGCCTTACTGATCGCACAAGTTATTGGGCATTACTGATCGCACAAGATTCGAAACCTCATTATTTTAAGCTGTTTAATGTGACCTAAAATAGCTTAACTTGAATGAGCATCTGATGTATCATTTCTGGCCAAAGCTGATTTAATACATCTATTTATTGTTCAAGTATTATAAAAAGCTATGTTAAGTATGCATTACAAACGTGAAATGTCTTAATTCTGGCCAAAGCTGATTTAATTCATTTATGTTTAGCATGCTTGACAAGTGCATAACTAAAGTGATTGTCTCATTTCTGGCCAAAGCTGATTTGTCACAATTACTTTGCACCCATATTTAAATGATTACACTTCTGGCCAAAGCTGATTTGTCTTCGTTTAAATAGAATTTTACTAAGTCTATTATTTTGATGTTAGTAATAGACAATATCACAGCTTCATAATTAAAATGGTCATTACTTATGCCTGCCTTAGTATAACATGCCCTTAGATCACATTAAGACTTCTTTCTTAGTATCATAACTTGCTCACCTTATTTCCACTATCAGCACCCAATCAGGGGATTCCACCTTTGACTGGTGATAACTTTGCTGCATGGAAGGATGCCCTCATGCTTACACTTGGACTGCTGGACTTTGATTATGCTCTAAGAGAGAATAAGCCAGCGGACCTTAATGCTACAAGTACTGCTGCTGAGCAGTTACTTCATGATAAGTGGACTAGGTGTAACCGCATGTCTCTCATGTTCATGAAGCAGTCCATTCATAACTCAATCAGAGGGGCCATTCCTGATTCTGAAGATGCTAAAACCTATTTGGCTTCTGTGGAGGATCAATTCAAGGGAACATCAAAAGCACACACTAGCACTCTTATCCTCAAGCTGGTGACGACTAAGTATGATGGGAGGAGCGGCATACGCGAACACATCATGATGATGCATGACATGGCCAATAAGCTGAAGGGCCTAGAGATGGAAATCAGTGATGGTTTTCTTGTTCACTTCATCATCACTTCGCTTCCTTCGTCCTATGAAGCATTCAAGATCAATTACAACACTCAGAAGGACAAATGGACGATGAGTGAGCTGATTGCTATGTGCGTGCAGGAGGAAAGGCGTATGAAGATGGATCGCACTACTGATGTTGCTAACTTCACCACCTCCAGCTCTAAGAAGAGGAAGAACAATTATCAAAGAAAGGATGCTTCTAAGGTCCAAAAGCCAAATCCAAATCCTCATACAAGTGCACCTTCCAGCTCTAAGAACTCCTTAGGCAAACCCTACTGCAAGTTCTGTAAGAAAACAGGACATAAGCAAAAGGAATGCCCTGACTTCAAGGAGTGGCTGGCTAAGAAAGGTAACGATTTTTTCATGATACTTGAGTCATTTAATGTAACACCTCGAAAATTCACGTACTATAATGTGTTGACACGTGTCATATGTTTGAACGTGTGAAAAGAATGTTATAAAAGGATTAAAGTTGGCGATCATGGAAAGTATGTGAAAATACGAGTTCTAAATGTCAACAGTGAATAAATATATTGTATATTAACCCTACATGATGCTCATACCTTCAAACGAATAAATCATGGATCATGCGAAGCTAAAAGTGAGAGATTACAAACTACAGGGGCTAAATGTGTCAACATGTTTAAGTTATACCTCTGAGTGACCTTTTGACAAACCCGAAGCTTTGTAACGGTTAATTATGCTCACTATAATGCACGTTATAAATTTCATAAAGTTTCGTTATCGTATGAGAAAATTATGATCAAATTCGTGTGTGAAGGGTTAAAGCGTCAACGTTGAAAGTTAGGACTTTTCGGGTAACAATAAAGTTAACCGGGGACTTAACAAAGTGGGTATATGTTTTAAAGCCCTTATAAATCAATTTAGATGGTTCAAGGTGCAAGAAACAAAAGTCTAATTGAAGTTTGAAGAGCCAAGGATCAAAACGCAATAAATCTAAAAATTCAGATTCTGTGCAGAAGGGTTTCGCGCCACGCGAAGCCCCAGGGGGGGGTCTTCGCGCCACGCGAGGGCCTATCTGATACGATTTTTCTTGTTTCTTATCTGCCCTTGCCTTTGTATTCGATTTTTATCCGATCTTCCACATCTTTCTTGGCCCCTAGGCACCCCCTAAATACTTAGGGACATGTGTTGATGATTCATGGTCCATGTTAGACTTGTGTGTCAACATTTTGTGGTGATTAAACCACTATATAAAGGCCTCTAAGTTGCAAACATGCTTCACACATTCATTCTTGCAAATCTGATCATTTGTGGAGCACAAGAGCACCTTCCAAGCCTTCCTAGTCGACCATTAGTCACTTGTAAGTATGCTTAACCTTCTTTAATCTAGTTTAGCTTAGTTATTTAGCTAAAAGTCAAACCGTCGTAATTAACGGTTGACTTTAAGATTAATCACTAATGGCTCAATAATTAGTCGAATTGAAAGTAGTTATAAGTTGGTAATTATGTGGGTAATAAACCCTTAAAAGGGTTCCCCCTGATTCCCACTCTAACTAGGTCAAATGTCGGGTCAAACTTGTAAGTAAAAAGTCAACAGAATGTTTAAATTCTAATTTATGCATAATTAGCAATGTAGAACACCTACAACCTGTTTGATCATTAATATAACTTGGTAATTAGTGTAAGAACATGTCTAAACATGTTCAACCCGACAATTTAATGTTTAGACCCGGTTCGGAACCAAAAGTCGCAAAGCTTTGACTTTTGCTTTGACTTCAGTTCTGACCCATTTTGGTATGTTTTAGAAATGCCAAAGAGCTTCATTTGGACCTGGTTACATGCTAGTATAACCCTCTGTGAATATACACCTTGGTTCATTAGTTAACCAATTAATATGCATAATTCCGTTAATTGCTCATATGTTGACCATTATGCCCTTTTCACCTTAAAACGTGATTTTTGGAAATGTAAAAGAGTAGAAACTTTAATTATTGATATTTAAATTTGCATCCAAAATTTGACATCAGTTTGAGGTGTAGACTAAGAGTTATGCTCGTTAGCGTAAAATGAAAGCTTTGTGTTAATTAAACGGCGTAATTAGCGTATAGCCTAATTAAACCTACTTTTTGATATCAAACTTATTACCCACTGATGTAATATATTATTTTGGGATTTTTGAAGATTTTTAATAAATTTTAGGCTGAGCATAACTTATAGTCGTAGGCTTAATCCGGAAATTGTCGGTTTTGCCCTTACGGGCTATAAAATGAGTTTTTCATATCTAATCGACTCCAAACCTTTTGCTACTGATTACATATGATAAATAAATTATTTTAAGCCTTCTGGAATAATAAAAATATCAGCTTTATGTATAGAACCCGTAAATGGCTTTTAATCGCCTTTTAAGCGTTCTTAACGCATAGTATGTACTAAAACTATTTTAGACATACAAGGGTTGATACCTACTGATATTTTAGGCAAATTATAATATTTTAACAGTAAGCAAAAGTTATTAAACTCAGACTTCAGTTTTGAGCTTTTCGGCTTATGTGAAATTACCAAAATGCCCCTACGGTGCATAGTTTGGTTATAATTGATAAATTTCACATATATACTTTACCCTACTGTTATAACTTAGTAAACTAAGTATTTTTGCTGATTATATCAGACCTGTAACTCAGGTTAATACTTAAACTCTTTTATAAACTTTTAAATGACCAAACTACCCCTACGGGGCATAGTTTGTGTTTAAATTCGTTTCGGGCTGATGTCACAACATATTTGAAGCATATTAACCTAGGAAACCTGTATATGGCTCTTACGGATACCCGTTACGCTTATTACGCGATCGGTTCGGTTTATGTAACAAGTTTACATAAATTAGCCGAAACGGGTCAAACCTTATCGGCTTTATCTCAAAATCCAGAATGTGTATGAAATACCCATATTAAGCAAGTCTCCGAACTTGTCGGGTCTAAATCACATTCTATCCGGTCTTCGCTTAATCATGCGTTTGAACCGTATCTTTCGGTAAGACTAACCGGTCTAAGCTTAGGCTTAATTAAAGACCCGTTAGCATTCTAATTAATTGGTTATTTATACCATCATTCCAGACTAGAGCCTTCCGGTAAATTTTACCTACGCTTACTTAAGTGAATACGGCTGAGTTATTATAATTCTTGCTATTTAAGACAGGAGCTAGCTCAGGTAAATACTCTTAACTTATTTTCCTTATTACGGGCTTGGGATACGGTAATATAAATACCGCATGGTCAGGTATGGGATTCAAAGACCAGTAAGTCGGGAAATCCAAATAACCTGTTTTTAATTCGTATTGCTTGACTGAAACATTGGGGGTTAATGCGATCGTGTCCTGGATATCCTTGACTCATTAAATGCAATGGCCACGACCTAAGTACGGGGTGTAGGCATACACCTGACAGATGCCATATGCTTATTAATTAATTATACCCAACAAGGGAATAGTGGTGTGTCGGTTAATCATGAACCGGCATAGAACCGGGCCCCGTATGTAGAGCAAGTTATGTAAAACTGATAACATGAAATATTGTTTGCCCCAAGTATAAAAGATTGATTTTGCCTCTGTGCATTTTAATCAAAGTATAAAAGATTAATTTTGCCTCTGTGCATTTTAATCAAAGTGTCAAAAAGGATTTTGTGCCTGGTGCATCTAAATCAATTTTCTTAAATTCTTTTCAAACGAGTCAGTTGAGTGTATTTACCAGTGAAAACTGACGTATTTTCAAAAGTCTAAGTGACAGGTACAAGTACGTAATAGGCTGGAAGCTGCTCAGGACGTTAATAAGGAATCTTGCAAGTTCTAGGCGTCTAAAGTCTGTTGAACAATATTTATGTTTTTAAGATCTGCTTGTGGATCCTTCACTTTCCGTTGTAATACTTGATATTACTTTATATTCGGATTGTAATATATTTATCTTTTACTTCCGCTGTTCACTTATATATTGTGTTGTTTGACTATGATGATATCAACTACGTCACGATACTCCCCACCGGGCCCACCGGTGACACGTGGAAATCGGGGTGTGACAGGTTGGTATCAGAGCCAACACTGAGTGAATTAAACACTAGCTTTTGTGTTTAATCTCAGTTACACAGTTGCACATTCTTGAGTCTAGACAAGAACATAGGACAAATTCTAATTTGTTTTATTTGTCCTTATTTGGTTCCTTTGTCATTTTCTGATTAGCTCTTGCATGGGCAAGTCATTTTCTGTAGAAGTCCCGTTTAGGGCAACCATATACTTGTTTAAATTTTAAAGGAACGATTATGTTTAAAATATCATTCCTATATTATAAGATCTACCATTATAATAAAATGGCAATATCTAAAAAGGACAAGACCTAGCTCATGTGTCATTTTAAGACAGGGCCAAGACGGTAGTTCCACAATTAGATTCAGATCCTTGTTAACACCTCAAATTAGGATTGTTCTGCATTAAATATTAAAAAGAATCTTAAAGGTAAAACCTAGCCTAAATGTCAATGCAGACATGGCCAAGATGGTAAAACCTAGCCTAAATGTCAATGCAGACATGGCCAAGATGGTAAAACCTAGCCTAAATGTCATTTGCGGACATGGCCAAGACGGTAAAACTTATCTAAAAGATTCCAAACCCTGTTAACGTAAGTAAGTAGGTTAACATTTTTGGTAAACTGGGAATCGTTAAAGTCACACAGGCCATCTTTAAAAAAGGAGGTTAATCTAAACTCCCTTATTTGAAATAAACATCCATAGTGATGAAATGCCTACGGGCCATACTTATTGTCCTAAGGGACTAAAGACAGTGGTAGCCTACAACTCCCTGTCAAGAAAAGGTAATGAACATTGATTCAAACCTTAATGCCTCGATTCTCTGAAATCATGGCTTATAAACTGAACTTGTCTACGCGACTAGGCCATTTGTGCTATTATTAACTTGTAAATTAGGATTTATGATAAAAATCCTGAATAAAATAAATGTCCTTCCTTCCCTGCCAATATACATATGAATAAGAATCTTAAGAGTGAAACCTAGCCTGAGTGTCATTATAAAGACCTGGCCAAGACGGTAAGACATGTTTAAAAGATTCGTATCCCTGTTAACATCTGAAAATATGTTAACACTTCTGGCAGACGTGATTCATTAAAATCACACACGTCATTCTTATATAAGGATTCTTCAAAAGATTCCTAACCCAACTTAATGATCTCTGAATCATGGGTTTAAATCATCAATTAAGATGATCATATTTTAACCATACATTGGTAATATAGTGCCTACGGGCCTTGCTCGTTTCTACATGAGCCAAGAGACAGTGGTAGCGATGACTTCCTGTCCGAAAAAGGTAATGAACTATGATTCACACCTCAATGCTTTGATTCTCTGAAATCATAGCTTATAATTTATAAATGTCCATGTGACTAGGCCTTTCGTGCCACTAGTAAAACTGTTATTGTTTTTATAATTAGGATAAGTTATAATATAAATCCTAAATAAATATGATTAATAAATTAACCAAATATGGTCTCCGTTACCATGGTTAATGAATTGCCATAAAAGACAATTCCATAATAAACTCCCAAGTAAACTATTGTCCTTGTTTTATGTAACAGTTCAATTAAATGGCTGGCTCAGATGAAATTAATAGCCACCCAGTGGAGAACAATGATAACGCCCGATTTAATTTAACGGTGCTGAACTAAAAGCGTTAGTAGATGACGCAGTTACAAAGGCCTTAGAGCGGCAGTACGAAGAGTATAGTGGGACTCGGAGTAGGACCCTATCTACACCGCATCCGAAGCCTCCTTCCAAGAAGGATGAACCCAAGAAGGAAGATGATGAGCGTCACTCTTCTAATCATCACAGTGATCCGTCTCAACAGATCATACTAAATCAAGGACCCCGTGGTAAGGGTTGCTCCTACAAGTACTTTCTTTCATGTAAACCCCGGGATTTCACTGGGGAGGAAGGAGCTGTAGATTGTATGACATGGTTAGATGAAATGGATACAGTTGTGGATATCAGCGGATGCGCTGAGAGGGATGTGGTCAAGTTCGTGTCGCAATCATTTAAGGGTGAGGCCTTAGCCTGGTGGCGATCGTTGATTCAAGCCACCGGGAAGATCCCTTTGTACAACATGACTTGGGATTAGTTCGTTGCTCTTATCAAAGAAAATTACTGTCCTCAACATGAAGTTGAGAAGACCGAGACTGAATTCTTGACACTAGTCATGGAGAACTTAGATTGTCAAGCATACCTTACAAGTTTCAATACCAAGTCTCGATTGGTTCCTTATTTGATCACACCGGAACCAAAGCGAATAGCTCGCTTTATTGGGGGTCTAGACCCAGAAATAAAGGCCAGTGTGAAAGCATCGAGACCTACTACATTCAGGTCAGCGGCAGATCTGTCGCTATCTCTCACACTCGATGTGGTCAGAAACAAGGCTGCCAAAGCCTCTGAAGAAGGGAAGCGTAAAAGGGAGGAGGATAACTCCCAGAATCCTAAGAAGAGCAAATCCGAGCTCAACAATGACCAACAGGATTCCAACAAGAAGCCTACATGAAAAACCTGCAACAGGAGACACTGGGGACAGTGTCGATCAAACCAAAAGATAAAGCAATGTGGCATCTGCAAAAAAACTGGCCACCAGTCCCACGAATGTAGGGACATAAAGAATGCAAACTGTTTCAGCTGTGGCGAAAAGGGCCACATCAGTACTAATTGCCCTGAGGCCGCCAAGGAAGGAGCAGCTAAGTCTGGGAAGGATAAGGAAGGAAACGCCTGAATTACCGATTGAATGCCAGAGACAGTGCATCTCAATAATAGCATTAGGTACGTCTTTACCTTTTAGCATCAATTGTATCTGCTCAGTATTTTAGGTTAATGCAAAGGTTACTAAACCTTTAGTAAACCATAAGCTTAGCAAGCTTTTGATTACATTCATAAGAACTTCAGATATTAAAAATGAGGTATAATTTACCAATGGAATCTTTAATGACCCTCTCTCCCATCCTCGGAGATAATCCTTTCATAAGAATCTGGAGTACTCTTCCCCAGAAAGAGTACGACAATATATATTATTTTATTTTATTATTTTCTCATTTTTATATCGCCTGCGAATGCCAAACTATGTTTGATAAGAGTGCCATATGAGGATTGGCGTATCCTAGTGTGTCCCATAGATTGCTTCCATGCCTGATCAGTATGGAGGTTTAATGCATGGAACCCCTGAGATATCCCAATGGTCATATTGTACTAAAGTCGACTAGTAGTATTCAAAGAAGATATCCAATATAAAATGACCTTATAAGTATCTCTACTTAGGACATCCTTACATTTGTAAAGAGAATGTGTCATTATCTGACACCGACATTGATAGATGAACCAAAGCCTGAGAATACGGACACCCTGACATCTCTGTGTGTCGTAATTATCTTCTTTATAAGAATTACCATGTTTACCTCCTGAGAGGCAAGTGGATCTTAGGACAAACATCCCGCTTTGGGCTACAATTATTGTAAAAGCCTTATATCTGTTAGTACCCAACGGAATAGGAAGAACTAAGAGCCAAATCGATAATTTTTAGAGAAGATTCCATAAAGCCAAAAATTCGAAGTTCTAAGAACTCCGATTTATATAAATAGGAAAGACGGATCATCTTGCTTATGCATTGATTACCGCAACCCTATTTAGGCAACAATTAAGAATCGCTATTACCTACCCAGGATCGTCGATTTGTTCGACTAACGACAAGGATTAGCTATTCCTTAAAATTTGTTAAGCAGTGGTTGGAATAACCATTCCACCGTAAGATAAGCTTTTCTATAATAGTTGTTATATAAGCATCAAGGCTACTCCCTTGGAGACCTTGTATACATGGAATGTTAAACATCTATTGTTAGGACAATAGATTGGTAAGTTCAATTATCATGATCTGAAATTTGCATTGGAAACAACAAATAAGATCATACGAAATTATAATCATCTTAAAGTTACCAGTAATCGGCAGAAAAATCAAAGATTTATGAAAATAGCAACCCTCCTAAGTTCTGGTTAAAAGATAAGGTACAACAAAAGATAACACCCTAGTAGGGTGTGTCGAGTAGTAATTTCGGGTTAGTTAAGCTCGGAATATACAAAGTCATTCGAAGGATTCGAATGTATCAAGACTAAATAGCTTACGAGCTAAGACCTAATTAAGGGGCTTAGTGGAACGCGCAATGTGACCCACACTAATGATTTAGCGACGTGTCACCAATAAGTCGAAAAGCGCTATCACATAATGATATGCAGAACTATGATAGTATGAGCAACCTGTGTCGATTAAGGATCGACAGGATTAGAAACTCCAAAAAGATACATGTACCTAGTATAAAGGTCAATTGGAGTGCCTTAGAGGCTCAAAGGTACTAGGAAGAGTAAGCCCAATATGAGGTAGAAAATACTTCCTTTACTTTAATAAATCTCTAGGTCGAGATTTCTTTTAAGGGGGTGAGGATGTAACACCTCGAAAATTCACGTCCTATAATGTGTTGACACGTGTCATATGTTTGAACGTGTGAAAAGAATGTTATAAAAGGATTAAAGTTGAGGATCATGGAAAGTATGTGAAAATACGAGTTCTAAATGTCAACAGTGAATAAATATATTGTATATTAACCCTACATGATGCTCATACATTCAAACGAATAAATCATGGATCATGCGAAGCTAAAAGTGAGAGATTACAAACTACAGGGGCTAAATGTGTCAACATGTTTAAGTTTTACCTCTGAGTGACCTTTTGACAAACCCGAAGCTTTGTAACGGTTAATTATGCTCACTAGAATCCACGTTATAAATTTCGTAAAGTTTCGTTTTCGTATGAGAAAATTATGATCAAATTCGTGTGTGAAGGGTTAAAGCGTCAACGTTGAAAGTTAGGACTTTTCGGGTAACAATAAAGTTAACCGGGGACTTAACAAAGTGGGTATATGTTTTAAAGCCCTTATAAATCAATTTAGATGGTTCAAGGTGCAAGAAACAAAAGTCTAATCGAAGTTTGAAGAGCCAAGGATCAAAACGCAATAAATCTAAAAATTCAGATTCTGTGCAGAAGGGTGTCGCGCCACGCGAAGCCCCAGGGGGGGGGGGTCTTCGCGCCACGCGAGGGCCTATCTGATACGATTTTTCTTGTTTCTTGTATGCCCTTGCCTTTGTATTCGATTTTTATCCGATCTTCCACATCTTTCTTGGCCCCTAGGCACCCCCTAAACAATTAGGGACATGTGTTGATGATTCATGGTCCATGTTAGACTTGTGTGTCAACATTTTGTGGTGATTAAACCACTATATAAAGGCCTCTAAGTTGCAAACATGCTTCACACATTCATTCTTGCAAATCTGATCATTTGTGGAGCACAAGAGCACCTTCCAAGCCTTCCTAGTCGACTATTAGTCACTTGTAAGTATGCTTAACCTTCTTTAATCAAGTTTAGCTTAGTTATTTAGCTAAAAGTCAAACCGTCGTAATTAATGGTTGACTTTAAGATTAATCACTAATGGCTCAGTGATTAGTCGAATTGAAAGTAGTTATATGTTGGTAATTATGTGGGTAATAAACCCTTAAAAGGGTTCCCCCTGATTCCCACTCTAACTAGGGGGTCGGGTCAAACTTGTAAGTAAAAAGTCAACAGAATGTTTAAATTCTAATTTATGCATAATTAGCAATGTAGAACACCTACAACCTGTTTGATCATTAATATAACTTGGTAATTAGTGTAAGAACATGTCTAAACATGTTCAACGCGACAATTTAATGTTTAGACCCGGTTCGGAACCAAAAGTCGCAAAGCTTTGAGTTTTGCTTTGACTTCAGTTCTGACCCGTTTTGGTATGTTTTAGAAATGCCAAAGAGCTTCATTTGGACCTGGTTACATGCTAGTATAACTCTCTGTGATTATACACCTTGGTTCATTAGTTAACCAATTAATATGCATAATTCCGTTAATTGCTCATATGTTGACCATTATGCCCTTTTCACCTTAAAACGTGATTTTTGGAAATGTAAAAGAGTAGAAACTTTAATTATTGATATTTAAACTTGCATCCAAAATTTGAGATCAGTTTGAGGTGTAGACTAAGAGTTATGCTCGTTAGCGTAAAATGAAAGCTTTATGTTAATTAAACGGCGTAATAAGCGTATAGCCTAATTAAACCTACTTTTTGATATCAAACTTATTACCCACTGATGTAATATATTATTTTGGGATTTTTGAAGATTTTTAATAAATTTTAGGCTGAGCATAACTTATAGTCGTAGGCTTAATCCGGAAATTGTCAGGTTTGCCCTTACGGGCTATAAAATGAGTTTTTCATATCTAATCGACTCCAAACCTTTTGCTACTGATTACATATGATAAATAAATTATTTTAAGCCTTCTGGAATAATAAAAATATCAGCTTTATGTATAGAACCCGTAAATGGCTTTTAATCGCCTTTTAAGCGTTCTTAACGCATAGTATGTACTAAAACTATTTTAGACATACAAGGGTTGATACCTACTGATATTTTAGGCAAATTATAATATTTTAACAGTAAGCAAAAGTTATTAAACTCATACTTCAGTTTTGAGCTTTTCGGCTTATGTGAAATTACCAAAATGCCCCTACGGTGCATAGTTTGGTTATAATTGATAAATTTCACATATATACTTTACCCTACTGTTATAACTTAGTAAACTAAGTATTTTTGCTGATTATATCAGACCTGTAACTCAGGTTAATACTTAAACTCTTTTATAAACTTTTAAATGACCAAACTACCCCTACGGGGCATAGTTTGTGTTTAAATTCGTTTCGGGCTGATGTCACAACATATTTGAAGCATATTAACCTAGGAAACCTGTATATGGCTCTTACGGATACCCGTTACGCTTATTACGCGATCGGTTCGGTTTATGTAACAAGTTTACATAAATTAGCCGAAACGGGTCAAACCTTATCGGCTTTATCTCAAAATCCAGAATGTGTATGAAATACCCATATTAAGCAAGTCTCCGAACTTGTCGGGTCTAAATCACATTCTATCCGGTCTTCGCTTAATCATGCGTTTGAACCGTATCTTTCGCTAAGACTAACCGGTCTAAGCTTAGGCTTAACTAAAGACCCGTTAGCATTCTAATTGGTTATTTATACCATCATTCCAGACTAGAGCCTTCCGGTAAATTTTACCTACGCTTACTTAAGTGAATACGGCTGAGTTATTATAATTCTTGCTATTTAAGACAGGAGCTAGCTCAGGTAAATACTCTTAACTTATTTTCCCTATTACGGGCTTGGGATACGGTAATATAAATACCGCATGGTCAGGTATGGGATTCAAAGACCAGTAAGTTGGGAAATCCAAATAACCTGTTTTTAATTCGTATTGCTTGACTGAAACATTGGGGGTTAATGCGACCGTGTCCTGGATATCCTTGACTCATTAAATGCAATGGCCACGACCTAAGTACGGGGTGTAGGCATACACCTGACAGATGCCATATGCTTATTAATTAATTATACCCAATAAGTGATTCCCAATAAGGGAATAGTGGTGTGTCGGTTAAGCATGAACCGACATAGAACCGGGCCCCGTATGTAGAGCACGTTATGTAAAACTGATAACATGAAATATAGTTTGCCACAAGTATAAAAGATTGATTTTCCCTCTATGCATTTTAATCAAACTATAAAAGATTAATTTTGCCTCTGTGCATTTTAATCAAAGTATAAAAGATTAATTTTGCCTCTGTGCATTTTAATCAAAGTGTCAAAAAGGATTTTGTGCCTGGTGCATCTAAATCAATTTTCTTAAACTCTTTTCAAATGAGTCAGTTGAGTGTATTTACCAGTGAAAACTGACGTATTTTCAAAAGTCTAAGTGACAGGTACAAGTACGTAATAGGCTGGAAGCTGCTCAGGACGTTAATAAGGAATCTTGCAAGTTCTAGGCGTCTAAAGTCTGTTGAACAATATTTATGTTTTTAAGATCCGCCTGTGGATCCTTCACTTTCCGTTGTAATACTTGATATTACTTTATATTCGGATTGTAATATATTTATCTTTCGCTTCCGCTGTGCACTTATATATTGTGTTATTTGACTATGATGATATCAACTACGTCACGATACTCCCTACCGGGCCCACTGGTGACATGTGGAAATCGGGGTGTGACATTTAATTTAAATGTTCCTGCTAATTCTTGGTGGTTTGATTCTGGTTCTATGGTTCATGTTACCAATTCACTTCAGGGATTCCTTACAATCCGGAAGCTGGGAAGAAACCAAAGAACACTTAAAGTTGGAGATGATCGGGAATTAGAAGTGAAGGCCATAGGAACATTACAATTATTTTTGAAAACTGGTTTATGTATTAAACTTTATGATACCTTATATGTTCCTGAGGTAACTCGGAACCTTGTATCAGGACCAAAGTTAGACATGGACGGTTTTGTCGTTTCTCATGGTCATCGCAAACTCTCTATTCTCTATGATTCTGTTGTTTATGGTACTGGCATTCTGGATGGTGGTCTCTATAGATTAGAACTAGATGATAATTTTTCCAAATCTTTGTTGTCATATAATATTAATGAATCACTCACAAAGATGAAACAAGTTCGAGACTTAGAGACTTCATCTATGTTGTGGCATCAACGTTTAGGCCACATCTCAAGAGAACGATTAAACCGTCTCGTAAAGGATGAAGTCTTACCTCCTCTCGATTATACTGATTTTGGAACATGTGTCAAATGTCTCAAAGGCAAAATGACATTAGCAAATAAGAAAGGTGCCACTAGGAGCTCTAATTTATTAGAACTCATTCACACTGACATTAGTGGTCCTTATCAAATTGCTGGTATAACATGACATACTTCATTTATCACTTTCATTGATGATTATTCTGGTTACATGTACTTGTATCTTATTAAGGAAAAATCTGAATCTCTTACAACTTTTAAAGATTATAAAGCTGAAGTTGAAAAGCAATTAGATCGTCAGATTAAAGTTGTGAGATCAGATAGAGGCGGTGAATATTATGGAAGACATACTGATGTGGGTCAAGCTCCTGGTCCATTTTATGAGTTTTGTAAGGGCCAGGGGATTGTGAACCAATACACCATGCCTGGTACACCTCAGCAGAATGGTGTCGCTGAACGAAGAAATCGTACCCTTATGAACATGGTGCGCAGTATGTTAGCCAACACTAATTTACCATTATTCCTCTGGACTGAAGCGTTAAAAGCAGCTGTTCATATACTCAATAGAGTTCCTTCTAAGTCTGTCCCTAAAACTCCTTATGAACTTTGGACAGGAAGGAAACCGAGTCTTAAATATATGAAAGTATGGGGCTGCATTGCTGAAGCAAAACTCTATAATCCTTTCCTAAGGAAACTTGACCCTAAGACAGTTACCTGCTTCTTTATCGGGTATCCTGATCATTCGAAGGGTTATCGTTTCTATTGTCCTTCCCATGTCACCCGTATTGTTGAAACCAAGCATGCTGCGTTCCTGGAGGATTTCAAGGCCAGTGGGAGCAGTACCAACCCTTACGAAGAATTGCAAGAAGTACAAGACGCGGGGGGGGGGGGGAGACTCGTCGCTTATCATTACTCCGTTTATTCCTCTTGTACCCCATGCAACAACTGTACCTGAAGTCACTGCACAAACTCCATCTCCACAATCAGAACCCATTATACCTCATAACGAAGGCACATCAAACGCTCAAAACCAAGACAACGCTGAACCCGAAAATCAACTCAGGAGGTCATCTAGGCAAAGAAGGCCTACTAATTGGGATGATTATGTCACCTACCTGACTGAAATGGATGCTGGAAAGCTCAATGATCCTATCTCTTATAATGAAGCCATTAGCAGTGATCAGTCTTCTGAATGGAACAAAGCAATGATTGATGAGCTTGAATCCATGAAGAAAAATGACGTTTGGGATTTAGTCGAATTACCCAATGGTGCCAAACCTGTAGGTTGAAAATGGGTGTTCAAAACAAAACTGGATCCGAATGGGAACGTTGAACGCTACAAATCGAGATTGGTTGCAAAGGGCTACACTCAGAAAGAGGGAATTGATTATCAAGAGACGTTTTCACCTGTCTCTCGTAAAGATTCATTAAGGATCGTTATGGCCCTAGTAGCTCATTTTGATTTAGAGCTGCATCAGATGGACGTCAAAACTGCTTTCCTTAACGGAGACTTAGACGAAGATGTTTACATGAAACAACCTGAAGGCTTTAAACCTGAAGGTCAGGAGCATCTAGTCTGTAAGTTGAAGAAATCCATTTATGGGTTAAAACAAGCATCACGTCAATGGTACCTCAAGTTTGATGAAGTCATGAAGAGGCAAGGTTTTATGAAGAATCAAGTGGATCAATGCACCTACCTCAAGATGAGTGGGAGTAACTTTACTATACTTGTCCTTTACGTAGATGATATTCTATTGGCAAGTAATAGTTTAGACATGTTGCATGAGTCGAAGCGGTTACTCTCGCATAACTTCGACCTGGAGGATCTCGGAGATGCTTCTTACGTCATTGGCATCGAAATTCACCGAGATAGACACAAAGGGATCTTAGGATTGTCTCAAAAGACTTACATAGATCGTGTCCTTACACGTTACAACATGCAACAATGCAAACCCTCCGTCGCTCTAGTAGTTAAGGGAGATGTTTTCGGTGTCCGACAACAGAGGTTGAAAAGGAGCAAATGAGCCAGATACCTTATGCGTCAGTAGTCGGGAGCCTGATGTATGCTCAAGTCTGTACTCGCCCAGATATCGCTTACATTGCTGGAATGCTAGGTCGTTATCAGACTAATCCTGGCCTAGATCACTGGAAAGCAGCTAAGAAGGTCCTTAGATATCTGCAAGGGACAAAAAACTATAAACTGACTTATAGAAGAAGTGATCACTTAGAAGTGGTAGGTTATTCTGATTCTGACTTTGCTAAATGCAAAGATGACAAGAAATCCACTTCGGGCTACATCTTTATGTTAGCAGGCGGACCTATCTCATGGAAGAGTCATAAACAACAGTTAACTACAACTTCCACAATGATGGCAGAATACATTGCTGTTTACAACGCAACATGTCATGGAATGTTGCTTAGAAATCTGATCACTGGACTCAAAATCGTTAATTCCATTTCTAGACCATTGAAGCTTTACTGTGATAACTTAGCTGCCGTTAGTTTCTCGAACAGTAACAGTTCAACTGGAGCTGGTTTATATCTCGATACAAAATATTTGTTCGTACGTGAACGAGTTGAGGAAAATAATCTTTGTATTGAGTATATTAGTACTAAAGATATGCTTGCAGATCCGATGACTAAAGGTCTCCCACCTAAAGTTTTCGAAGGACATGTATCGAATATGGGACTTATTAAAGACCTTGTTTAATGGCATATTGTACTAGCTTATGTTTTAATTAATAAAATTTTCTCAGTTTGATTTTGTATGTCTCTAACATATGTTCTGCCGGTGTAATGACATATAGACAAATATAAATACAAATCAGACGCTAAAGGGCTTATACATATTTTGATCGTAACTGTTAGGTTTTAAATTGAGGCTATAGTATGACTAATGGGGGTCCTGAGTCGAATGATGATTCAACGGCTGTATTTCTCTGCTATAGTTCTTGGTTTAAGGCTAAAATGAGTGTTAACTCCTGGCCAGGCTTACCTAATACTCATGATAAATGATTACTCGGCTAAGTGGGAGAATGTGAGATTAAATATATTATTAATGTAATATTTAATCTTTTAGCCATTATAATCATTTATATTATATTAGATCAAAATATATTAATAACCTATTAATAATTAGTTGGTAATTGTTGATGGACCATATTACCCTTATTAACTAATTAGGTTTCCTCTTGGGTGTATAAATAAGGGGATTATTAGAGAGTTTAAGGGTTAGACAAATTACACAATTACAAACCCTCATAACATCAAATTCGTATCTCTCCCTATAACCGAAATCAACCCTACTTTCGGTTTCATCACCATCATCACCTTACACCCTAAGGAGGAACCGGATCATCCTGACAAGTATGTCGAACTCGATGGCTGGATCTCTGACTGGATTCTCCACTGCTTTGAATGCTGTAACAGGTATGTTATTCATGTTTTCCTTTAAGTTTAAACAAAACTGATCAACAGGTGGGATAGTAGTTTCAAGATTAAATTTGCACTATTGAAGGGTCTTTTGGTTAAACACTATTAGACAACATATGTGAAGGGTCACCGGCTACAGGCTCCGGCAACATCAGTGTTCGTATTCCCGGAAGCAGTTCTCGATCAAAAGACTCATCATATTCGACTCTATGTGAAGGGTCACCGGCTACAGGCTCCGGCAACAACTTTGTCTACAAAAAGCAGACAAACGCGGTTTCAAGATTAAATTTGCACTTGCCGGAAAAAAATGGCGGAAACCTGCAACTCACCGGGAAAAATGGCGGAAACCTTCAACTCGCCGGAAAAATGGCGGAACCCTGCAACTCACCGTAAAACATCGCCGGAAACTATCCCGACGCATCCCGTGCATGATGCCTCGCTCCAAGGACGCATCCCGTGGCCACGTGTCCATTTTTTATTGGGTTTGATCCAAAGACGCATCCCATCTTTCAGACGCATCCCATCTTTCAGACGTATCCCATCTTCATATCAGACGCATCCCATCTTCATCTCAGACGCATCCCGTTTTCAGACGCATCCCGTGCATTTGGATCCGTGATGCCTCGTTCCAAAGACGCATGAGTTGGCCATTTTAGTAAGTCAACCATTTTCCTGGCCATTTTCGTAATTTTCTCTTTCACAAAGACATAATTTTAGACTATAGAGTAATAGAAAAGTTGTTATGGGCTTTCACAAAGACATTACTTTAGACTATAGTAATAAAAAAGTTGTTATATCAAATCCATGTTTGGCCCTTGTTTTCTATTTTCATGTGTTATATACAGTGAGTATAAGGGTGTCCGGGGCACTCCCCTAAGAGGGGAGTCCCCTCTCTTACGCATAACCAATCCTCGTGTGCCACGTCAACTCCCCTCTTAAACTCCCCTAACACCCCAATTTGATGGCGCCACTCCCCTCTTAGGGGAATTGCTTTTTTTATTCAAAAAAAAAAAAAAAAAAAAATCCTCATTGGCTGAAATTGCGGCTGGCCCCACCTCCTCCCTCCTTCTTCTTCGGTGAGAGCCCCCCGGTTTCACCTCCTCTCTCCTCCCCGATTTCACTCCCCTCTTGGTTGGCAGCCCCCTTCCCGATCGGCAACCCCCTCCACGTCAACTCCCCGTTCCCCTTTCGGTATGCGCCCCGACCACCCTAAGAGGGAATAGAGCCGTGTCAGCTCATATTCACTAGAAATCTAGAACATCAAAACGACTGCTCGTAAGTATATGTGAGCCGCGAGCATGGTTGTAAAATAAGGTTTCTAAGTTTGAGTACTTTTCGAGTAATCGCTACAAGGTAGGTTGGCAAAGTGACTTTCTTCAACTCCGGTTAATTACTCGGAATCGATCAAACGTGGTCAACCTCGGCATGAAACAGATCTAGTAGATCAATTCAGGCTGAGTTTGACTTTAAGAAAATAAAACATAAATTCTATGCCTATCATATTAAAAAATGAATATCATTTTCACGTATTTTGTTATAACTATTAGTAAATTTTATTTGACATATATCTAATTTCCGAAAACTAATTTCTTTATAATTTAGCATGTCCAAGTACTCTCGCCCAGTGGCGGACCCAGAAATTTTTCCATGAGGGTGCGAAACATTTTTAAAAATTTTAGGCTCCTAGGTATATAAGTAAAAAAATCGGTTCGTATCGGGTCGGGTCGGGTCATGTAAAACAAAAGAAATTGCGCCATAACGTCCCTACTCATGGTTCCTATCACAAACAAATTGATGCATAAGTTCATCGCTCCATAACATAATGTTTCAATTTTAATTTTCAACCCTAGAAATCGTGTGTAATCACCCTAAAAATCATCTAAACAACATAATCACCCTAAAAATCATCTAAACAACCATAAACAACGTCAAAACACATGAAATTTCAAACATATTTAAGAATTTTGTTACCCTTTGGTGTCGGACGGCGGTGGTTCGCGGCTGCTGATGACGTGCTGTTGTGGTTGCTGTTGTGTTCGATGATCGCTGGTAGGAGACGACCCAAGAGAGGGAGGGCGGGAGGAATTCTAAGGGACTATTGGGCTTATTTTAATTATTATAGTTTGAAATTAGGTTGAGTTTGGTTAATGAGCTAGTAATTAGTGGGCTAATTATGTTTAATGAAATAGTGGGTTAAGGTATTGGGTATTTGGGTTAAGTTGGGTAGTATAAGTTTATATAATTTATGTAGTTTTTTTAATTAGAGTTTACTAAAAAAATTTAAAATACGAATCGAAAACATTTTTTACCTAAGGTGTGTGGACAAAAAATTCCAAGGGGTGCGGATGAAAAAATTCAAGGGGTGCGGACGAAAAAATCTAAGGGGTGCAGACGGGATTTTCAACGGAACATAGCACTAAATTTTTTTTTTCCCGAGGGTGCGCCCGCCCACCTTGGGCTACATGTAAGTCCGCCCCTGCTCTCGCCTAGGCCGAGTACTATCAATTCTCCGCTTGACTGACTAGAAAACGCCTAGCGATTTTTGCAACCATGGCCGTGAGTGCATGGCTATACTTAGTTTAGTGAGGAAAATGAAATGAACCAACTAGCCAATCGAATGAAGCCATAGTGTCCTTTGACTTTTTTAATAATATTTTTATTAACATTTGATTTGATTTTTTTTTTAATAATCTGTATTCGTTAACTTAAAAAAACGAAATTCACAATTTTGTTTCTTTTTTATTTTGATTGAAAATTCTGACAAAAATTTTAACGAAAATTGAGTTGTTTTCAAAATAAAGTATTTTTTGATCTCGTAAATGGTTTTCATAGTTCTTTTATAGAACATTAATCTTGTGTTCATGTTTTATTTTTTAAATAACTAAATATAAAAAATGTTCTTGTATTGTATAAAAATATTTTTTTTAAAAATAACGCACATTCACACTCACTAGGTATAGCACATTGTTAGTGAATGTGAGCATAAGTGGCTCTCCGGCTTATGTGCCGCCTATACGGGCACATTCACCTGGCATAAACATGGCCTTATATTCTTTTATACAACTATAACTAGTATTAAGACCAGTTGCGTTACGATGGGGTGTAAATCCGGGTAAATAACTAACAGCGTACGCGTTTCTGCAAAACAAGCATTACATGACAAAAGTCGGTTCCAACTATTACTTTAGATGTGAAGTGATTAAGAAAGCCACAACACAATTAACATCAGGTTACAACCAAAAAGACACCATATTGTAATACCAACATGAAGTAAACTGAGGGACTAAACATATAAATAAGCAAAGATAACTATTAACCGAAAAAACTTTATTAGGCCTTGTGGTATACTTTAACTCTTTTTAACACCACCTAGGTGCCACATCACTTACTTTTCTCCATTTCACTTTACCTCACATCAAGGAAATGGTTTAATCCCCTTAACTTTATTCTATTAATGGTTTGAGTGTAAAAACTTTTAATGGTTTGGGTGTAAAAAAGGAAAACAAATTAAGACAATCTCTTAACATCATGTTAACATGTTAACATATAATCCCTTTAACACCCCTTAACACAAGAAGAGAGTGGTTTGCAATGCCATTTAACATGCCATCTCATCGTTAACACCCTAGATGTTAAGATACACCCCAAGGCCTTAAAGTCGATGGACTAAACACATATATTAGGAAAGTTAAATCAAAGGGACCGCACGGTAAAAATCAAGGGGTGCAATTAGAAAATTTAACTAAAAGTATTAGTTATAATTATAATTCATTCTCTTCTCATTCTTACATCTGCCCATATGTTTCTCTCTCATAATGATATATATACTAAAACTTTAAACAAAATGAAAAATTCAACATATTTTTGTTTCCTGCTTGTTCACTAGGTGCATGTGGTGACTCATCATATTTTTGTTTCCTACTTGTTCGCTAGGAGCGTGTGGTGGAACGTTTTTTGTTTAGGCTAGGGTCCCTACGCCTAACAAACTCCCTAGTCTCAACAAGCTCATTGAGATCTTATCTAATAGCCCCGGGGAAAAGACTTGGAAGCGTTTAGTTAACACTATCTGCTTGGCAATAGTATGGCATATTTGGGTTGCAAGGAACTCGAAAGCGTTCGATAACTTCATCCCGGTCAAAAGGACAATGGAGTTAATCAAGGAAGATGTTTTCTTGTGGGTGTCTAATAAGTCGAAGTTGAGTCTTATTTCATGGTATAAATGGGTCAACTTTGATGTAGTCGTCTAGTTGTAAGCTTTCGCCTTGCTTCATTTTTTGCTTGTATGTCCATCCAGTTTCTTGTTGGGCCCTTTATATTTATATATAAAGTTGTGTTGCCGTTGAAAAAAAAAGGATTCATATCATGTTTCGGTCCTCTATTTCCGAATAACTTTTTTTGCCACGTCACGATAACAATTCAACTCATATACAATGTCATTACCTGAAATTTCAGAGTGTCGATATAAAAGTAAGAAAAATATGTTAGGGTGTCAGTTGATATACTAATTACCAATGGGGTGGTGGTCCATTGGCAAAGGCAAAGCCTTTAAACACCTTATGAGAAAGAGGTCTTGGGTTCAAATCCCACAGACGATACGAATAAAAGAAATTTGTCGTTAAAAAAAGTTGATATACTAATTTCCCACATGTATGTACCAATCAACAAAATCTTTCTCAAGTTAAGCGAACTAGCGAAGTTGAAGAATAAGGATTAAATTTGTTATATGTATATAGCAAGGTGCAAAAATGATAACTTGTTTTGTGGGGGTCCAATAAAAGGAATTACTATTGTTGATGGCAAGTGTTGTCCTTTATCCACTTTTCTGTTTCCCCCTCGCTCCTTCCTTACGCTTTTTAGACCTTGCGTACTGGGGCGCGAAATGCCTCCATAGCGCCGAGATGGCGCCGGCCACACCAACACGGAGGGCGCTATGCCCAAAAAAAAATTCAGAGCGCTATAATTTTCGCGGCGCTATTCGATGCATCTTTATGAGTTTTGACCGTTGTCAAACGGTCATGTTTAAAAAAAAAAAAATTCATTTTTTTTTTATTTTCACACTATAAATACATTCCAACTCTACCATTTTTTTTACAAATCAATACATTCCAACTCTCATTCTCTCTATATTTTTTAAAAAGTGTTGAAGCTACTCTCACCTTATTCAAAAAAATGGGTTCCCCGTCGGAAGACTCGTTCACCGATATTTACCGAAGATTTTTTTCGCCCGAAGAAGACGCGGAGGAGGAAGAAGCGGTTACGAGTGTGTGTACTTTTATGATACAAGCACTTGAGCACGTTCGGCCTACTCCCCCTCCACGACCCATCTTGCGGCGCACCTATATCTTGCGAGATCGTGAAGCCGCGAACGAGCGTTTGATGAGAGACTATTTTGATGCGACACCGGTTCACGGACCCAATGTTTTTAGACGGCGTTTTCGTATGAGCCAAAGGTTATTTTTGCGCATTTCTAATGATTTGGAAAATACGTATGATTTCTTTAAGCAAAGAATGGACGCGCGAGGATATTTAGGCTTCACCTCAATTCAAAAGGTCACATCCGCGTTACGCATATTAGCATACGGAAACACGTACGACATCAACAACGAGTACTTGAAGATGGCGGAGAAAACAACCCGAGATTGCTTGGAACATTTTTGCTATGGTATTTTTTATTGACTTTTATTTATTTACTTACTTTTATATATTGATTTTTTAGTAGCTTACTAGTAAAACTTTTATATATTAAATTATATTTTAGGTATATGCCAGTTATATGGAAAACGTTATTTGAGAAATCCCACTTGGAACGACCTTCAACAAATATATGAGGTGCATCTAGAAAAGCATGGAATACCCGGCATGATTGGTAGCTTGGATTGTCGTCAATGGCGTTGGTATAATTGTCCAACCGCATGGCGAGGTCAACATACACGGGGTGATCAAAAAGGGCCAACTTTGGTATTACAAGCTGTTGCGTCATACGACCTTTGGGTTTGGTCGGCCTTCTTTGGTGTAGCCGGGTGTTTTAACGATATTAATACGTTAGAGGCTTCACCATTAATAGAGAGCTACATTTCTGGAACTATACCAAAGGCCGGTTTTCATGCGAACGGGAACGACTACGAGCATGGCTACTATTTGGGCGATGGTATATACCCGGAGTATTCGATTATTGTTAAAACGTTTTCTGAAACGTTCGATGAGAAAAGAAAGTATTTTAAAAAATTACAAGAGTCTTCAAGAAAGGATATCGAGAGGTGTTTTGGGGTTCTACAGCAACGATGGCATTTTATCAGAAATCCTTGTCGCATGTGGCATAAGGATAAAATACGAATGACCATGTATGCTTGCATCATTTTGCATAATATGATCATTGAGGATGACGGAAAAGCGATATGCCAAAACTACATTCCGGAAGATTTAGTCGAAGGAACCCAAGCAACAATGGAAGAGAGACTCGCAAATGCTCAACTATTGCGATCTAGGGACATACATAGCACGTTGAAGGCAGATTTGGTTGAGCATGCTTGGGCGATTCGCCCAATTCGATACAACAATGAAGACCAAGAAGATTCCGAGGAAGAAGAGGTTGAGGAATTCGAAGACGGGAACTTTGAAGACGTAGGTTTAGATGCTGGAGAAAACGAAGAGGAAGAAGGAGAGAACGAAGACGAAGAAGATTAATCTTTGAAGTGTTGTTTTTTTTATTTTTTTAGTCCAACTTTTTTTTTTTGGAACCGTTTTTTTTTTATGTTACTGTATTTTTTTTTATGTGTAATGTTTTTTTTTTTTTTTTTTAGTGTAATGTTTTTTAATTTAATGAAATGAATTTTAATTTTATAAAGTTAGAAAATAATTATAAAAATTTAGAAATTAATAATTGAGTAATGATTAGACGGGGGCTTTATGACTACGGGCTTAAAATGCATAAGGCCCCATAACGCCCCACGCTGACGTGGCGCGCCACGTGTCGCATAACGCCCACAAAGGGGCGTTATGACTACACATGGCCTTATGATAAGAGTGGATTTTAAGACATTAAAAGTGTTATTAATTAATTAATATTATCTTATTATAAATTATTAATTATCCACAAAACAGCCCTTATTGCCTAAAGCTCCTAATAAACCATTTCATCTTTTTAAGATTGCCTAAAAGACCTTACCTCCACCTCATCATCACCTTCTTTTTTCCCTTTATCTTCCCCCATCCATAGAATGTGGTTTCCCTATCCAATCATATCAAGAGAGAGAGAGAGAGAGAGAAGCAGAACGGGGATAACGGGAAGAATGTCCCTATGGCCAGGGGCGGACCTATGTGGTTACTCGGGGGAGCGCCCGCTACCGCTAGGCGGGGAAAAATTTGACCTTTTTAGTGTAAATTTTGGAAAAATTTGACGTTTTTTCGATTTCGTTACCGCTTTTCTTATAAAACGTTACTGCTTGGCGTGGATCCTAGATCCGCCACTGCCTATGGCCCGACGGGAGGGGCGCTGTTCCCGATCCCACGTTACCTCCCCGTCCCGATCCCACACCGGACGCTCTTATGTAATTGTGTAAGTTGTGTGACACGTTTGATAAATGGAGATTATTATGTTTTGTCATGTCCATAGTAAAGATACTAGGTCATAAGAAATGTCACATCTTGAATATCTTCAATGCGTTTTTGGAGAAATTGTTGTGGATAAGAGGAGAACTACACAATGTGTGCTAGGACAGAAGTAAGACTAGGATAAGTGATTTTCTACGAAGTCTCCACTTAGGAAAAATAAATAAATCAGGGAGCTCCTAGTAAAATCAACCGGCAATCGAATTAATCAAACATCGGTTATCGGTTTCCATTATTAACTACTATGAGCAAGAGATTCCGAACTTTTAGAATAATTATGAGATACTCGTACTTGTCTTATTAAGTTTTACAAACACACACTTTTCATTATCCAACGCGTATAATACACGAGGCTATAAACTAGCTTAAGTAATAAAAAAAATCAGTTTAGATAAATATACTCTTAAACACATAACAAAAAACAAACGGATACGATTCATCTCCTTTGACTAAATACAAGTCAAGAAAGATAAGCCATGAGGTGTTGATTCACGGCACGTGATCATGTGTCTGTGTCATGTTGACTTGAAATTAATCATCAAATGTTGCTGTTTTCCCAAGTTCAAAATTCATCTCTCGTCTTGCCCTTTTCAACTTGCTTAACCATTTTTTTTAAATATTGGATTTTAATAATCACAACTATTCGTTGTTGGTCGCCAATAGTCCCAACTTCAAAAATAACCACTGGCAGTCCCAACTATTGACATATTGGCCACCATTAAACCCTGACCAACAGAACCCTAACGCCGTTAGTCTCCGGTCGCCGGAAAACCCTTTTGGCCAGAAAAAGGGTTCTAAAGGTCCAATCTACGATACAAAGAGGTTTGAGACGAAAATATTGAGTTTTCCGGCTAAAAAGTTGAGTTTTCCGACCACAGAGTAGTTTTCCGGTGACTTAAATAATTTGGGCTTTTACTAGAAAAAGATTCCTAAAAGTCTGTAATAAGGTTATAAAGAGGTTTGGGACGAATATGTTGAGTTTTCCGGCCAAAATCGATTTTCCGGCGACCAGAGACTAATGGCGTGGGGTTCTGTTAGTTAGGGTCCATTGGTGGCCAATATGTCAATAGTCGAGACTGCCAGTGGTTATTTTTAAAGTTGGGATTGTTGACGGCCAACGACAAATAGTTAAAAATATTAAAATCCAATATTTTTTTTTCTCCAAACTATATAAGAATCAGGGTCGGCTTTGAGAATTACTGAAAATTCAAAAGCGGTAGGGCTGTAAACGAACCGAACGAACACGAGCAAGACTATGTTTGTGTACGTTCGTTAAGGAAATTTGGATGTTCGTGAACTGTTCGCGAACATATGACGAACAGAAGTTTGTGTTCATGTTCGTTCGTTAAGGAATTTTGGTTGTTCGTGAACACTAACCACGAACGCAAACGAACACAAGTGAACTTTAATTTTGAAAATTAAAAAAGGCACCGTTAATTTTAAACATTGTTCACAACGAAAGTAGTTAAATATAACCATTTAAAGATTGAAGAGATGGATAATATTGGGTTCAATCAATTGGAGATAAGCTGAATGAAGGAGCATGATATCAAAAGAGGGAGAGGACCAGAGAGAGGGAAATAATACATATGGGGAAAGTAAAAAATTAATAAAACATTAAAAACTTTTAGAAAAATAAACACAAAAAACCGAACACGAACGGACATAAACGAACGAACATAAACGAACATATTACCGAACATTCACGAACACAGTCGAACGAACGAGACCTTTGTTCGTGTTCGTTCGTTAAGCTTATCGAACGAAATTTTTTGTTCGTGTTCGTTCGTTAAGCTTATCGAACGAACATAAACGAACTTCCCGCCGAACGGTTCACGAACTGTTCGCTGAACGTTCGGTTCGTTTACAGCCCAAAAAAAGAGGGCATAAGAAATGAGTTTCTAAAAAATTATAAAGTCAATTGTTGCTATTTTATTTGGTTGTTGCCACTTGCTAGTTTTATTAAATTAGGTATAAAAAAATAATTTAAAACAATATTGAGCTAAAGAGTTTAGTTGGGTAAATGAATTTAATTGAAAAATTGGTTTAATTGTTTAATGGAATTAAATTAAACCAAAACGTAATAGGTTTAACAACCAAATTGGACTTTCAAGTTTAATGGAATTAAATTAAACCAAAACGTAATAGGTTTGACAACCAAATTGGAATTTCAAATTTTATATATAAAAAGTTATGCGCACGTGTGTATATAGATATACTAGGTTATAACTCCGTATGTTAAACGGGTTGAACTAATGAATTTTATACTGAATAATAAAATAATATATATTTAAAAAGCTCATTTGTTGCACGGGTTAAATAAATATATATTCATATTCATATATAGGGATGGGGTAAAATAGGAATCACCTTTAAATGCGGGAACCGTAGGAACCTTTATTCACCCTAGATCTCTCATGTATAAGTGGTTGAGATTTAATTTTTTAATGTTGATTTGTCTTGTAGTGATTTTATTGATTAAAAAAGAATAAATAGTACAAAAAAGGTATTTTGGAAAATTTGACTTGTGAACTATTTATGTCAACTTGTCAAACTTACAATAAACATCATAGACTATATCATGGTTGCAAAAGTCGCTAGGCACTCCCTAGTCAGTCCACCGGGGAGTTGAGAGTATTCGGCTAGGCGGAGAGTACTCGGGGAGTACTAGGACATGTTAAATTATAAAGAAATTAGTTGTCAGAAATTAAATATACGTCTAATAACATAAATTTACTAATATTTATAACAAAATACATGAAAATGCTATTCATTATTTAATATAATAGTCATATAAATTATGTTATATTATTTTTTAAGTCAAACTCGGCCCGAATTGACCTAATAGATCCGATTTTGGTCGAGGTTGACCGCGTTTGATCGATTCTGAGTAATTAGGCGGAGTTAGAGAAAGTCGCCTCGACAGCCTACCTTGTAATGACTACTCGGAGAATACTCGGCCTTGGAAACCTTGTTTTACAACGATGGACTAGATCACTCTTCATGTCAACATTAATTACGTTTATTTATTTAAAAAATTAATTATAACACATGAATTTTTTATACAAAAAATTACACTACATGTATAAAAAGAAAACTTCTTCAATCTCTAATCTTGATCTTCATTTTTTGTTCGTTATCCTCGTTATTTGAACGTAAAATCCCCAACACATACGAAAAAAAAAACAAAGCGTTAACATTCCAAAAATATTTAGAGGAGCTCGGGCCGGCGATCAGGGGCGTAAAAAATGTTTTTTATTATGTAAAAAACATTTTTTATCGTGTCTAATAAAAAACATTTTTTTTACATTCGACACCATGCGTGATTTTTTTTTACATTCGATCCCTGCGCAAATTTTTTTTGCATTCGACTACGTACGAGAAACAATTATTCAAACGTATGTAATAACTAAACATTTACGCATGTCGTTTTTACATACGTTTGAAAAATATATTTACGTATGACTTTTAGAGGAGCTCGGACCGACGATCAAGGGAATAAAAATCATTTTTTTTTCATTCGACATGAAATTTTTTTTTACATTCGACAACTTACGTAAAATATTTTTCAAACGTACGTAAAAACTATTTTACACCTTCCGTTTTACATACGTTTGAAAATTCGATTTACGCGTGACGTTTAGAGGAGCTCGGGTCGGCGATCATTTTTTTACGCATGTTGTCTAAACATTTATGTATTATTTTTTAGATAGTGGTGTTCTCATACTCAGTTCGTGTAAATGTTTACGCACGTTGTCAAAAAAAAAATTACGCACGTTGTCAAATGTTTTTTTAAAAGTTGTTGTGCAAAGTCATTAAAAGTTAACGAATGAAATATAAATTCTTAATAAACATATAAGACAAATACAACTTACATTTTATAAAGAATATTATGTCAGAATCAGGGGAAAATAGGGTAAAAAGAAATAGATATTTTTTTGATATTTTTGTATTTTCTAAATTACGTAATACTTTTGGTGTTTGAATTTAAGAACTAATATATTTTTTCCCAATTTTAAATACCAAAAGAATAAAAGAGATGAAAGGAGAAAGATAATGATTATGTGATGTGTTTTAGAGACAAGAGAGAGAAGATGTGACATTGAGAGAAAAAAACTAAAATACATTCTTGAACCGAATCCTATACACAAACACAAACACACACACACACACACACACACATATATATATATATATATATATGTCATGAATACGATGATGCGATTGCTTAACAATTTTTTCATGAAAATAGTAAATGATTGACTGTCTATTTCCTGGACACCTTAGACCATAGGGTATGGTTTGCTTAGTCCTCAAAAAGACTACCCACCATGTAGGCATTACATCATCAAGGGTGGAGGACCATCCATCTGGAGACTACCCAATGGTGTGGAGGATAGTCCTCCTCCCTTTTATTATTATTATTATTATTATTATTATGTTTTGATTTAGTTAAATAATTAAAACAAAGTAAATAAAAATAAAAAAAGTTACATTTAAATAAAAACCTAAACTTACATTTAAAAAAAAACCTAAAGTTACATTAAAAAAAAAACTAAAGTTACATTTAAAAAGAAAATACAACACAAATAAATAAAAAACTACTCGTTGTTTTCTTCTAGATTCCAAATGTGTTCGATCAAGTCTGATTGAAGATTGACATGTGTGAAATCGTTATTTAACGAGAACCTGTTTAAATCTTGTTGTTCTTCGCTAACCGGAATATTATTCTGCTCCAGCGCATTCTCGTCATGCTCACAAATTGCATGCCCTTCGTCTTCGATGATCATGTTATGCAACAAAATACAAGCATACTTACAGTATCGCAACGTTTTGGGTGTAAAAGCGCGTGCTGTGTTTTCAATAATATGTCATCTTTGTTAGAGAACACCAAAACACAGTTCAATATTTTTTCTCGCCGCTTCTTTAAACTTGGCAAATTTCTTTCTTTTTTCATCTGGCAGATGCCTAACAGTTTTAACAATTGTAGAGTACTGTGGGTATATTCCATCGGCAAGATAATACCCGCGTCTATACTCCACTCCCGAAACCGTAAACCTCGTATCAGGACCGATCCCTTTTATAACATTGTCAAAAACCTCGAAATTTTGTAGAACGTTGACGTCGTTATTTGAACCAGGAATCCCAAAGAAAGCATGCCAAATCCATAGGTCTTGAGACGCAACAGCTTCTAGAATTATTGTTGGATGTCCTTGATCGCCTCGCGTATACATTCCTCGCCATGCAGTAGGACAATTCCGCCATGGCCAATGCATGCAATCAATGCTCCCGAGCATTCTTGGAAAACCGTGCCTTGCTTTGTGGTGTTGATACAATTGTTGTACGTCATTGTAACTCGATTTTCGCAAATATTTTTTGCTGTAGAGCCTCACCACAAATTTACAAAACTTGTATACACAGTCTCTAGCAGTTCTTTCGGACATCTTTAAGTATCCGTCCCAAGCATCGGCTGTTGTCCCATAAGTTAGTTGACGAATCGTCGCAGTGCATTTCTATAAGGTGGTGAAGCCCCTTTTGCCTCTAGCATCGTATCGCAACGTAAAAAAAGGTTCATGAGAGGATAGATCGTCGGCTATTCGTAAGAACAGTCGACGATTCATTCGGAAACGACGTCTAAAAATACTCTCTGAGTACAACGGTTCGTCGGCAAAGTAATCGACGACTAATCTTTCTTGAGCACCTACACGATGTGGCAGGTCATATATAGTAACACATATATAACTTATAAAACTAATGCAACGCTATAAAATATAATAATAAAAATATAACTAACTTTCTCGGTCTCAGTCGATGGCCGGGTTCCTGCTTCGTGGGTGTGACGAAACCTCCTCCTCCAGAATTAGTTGTGTCGCGGCTACCACCGTGTTTATAAAATATTTTATGGCTTCTTTGGTGTCCGTCGAACCCGACGAAGAGGAAGATGACATTGTGTCTTTTTTAGAGAAGATTATTGGAGAGTGTAAAGGGGTTTGTTTGGAGAGTGTGGGTGAATTTTTGTATAAAAAATGTTAAATGAACGAGTATTTATAGGTTTTAAAATAATTAAAAATTTATTATTATTTTTTTAAAAGTATCGTTAAAAACGGCATTAATTAAGGGGGGCCAACATTTTTGCGTCGTCTCCAACGGCTTGGAGAAGCCGGGAGTGCCGCGACGAGCCCGGGCGGGGCGGTGTGCGACGTGGGCGACGAACCTAGCCGAGGAGGGTACGACCCCCACACCTGATGGTCTTATGGGTATTAATGGATCTATGATATTTAAACTTTGTTGAGTTAATTGAATAAATGGACCTTGTAGTTTGTTCATATTTCATACTTGGCTCCTATGAATAAAAAACTGCAAACTTAGTCCAAACAACTTTACGCGCATTGGACGTTTAGCCCCCAATGTTAATACTCGTCAGGGTTTAACGGAAAAAATGTCCCCACGTGTCATCAACGTGTGGGTAAATTAGTCTTTTCAAATCGCAAACCCAAATAAAGTACTTCTTTCTCCCTACAGATTGTCTTTGTTCATTCGACTTCCTTTAATACACCATCACATCCGTTCGACTCTCAACACGATGTTATGATGTGTTGAAGGAAGTCGAAGAAACATGATGGTTTGTTGAAGGAAGTCAAACGAATGTCATTTGATAGGGAAGAGTATTTTGTTAGGACTTGCAGTTTGAAAAGACTGAATTACTCTGACGTGGATGACACTTGAGGTCCTCTTTCTGTTAAAAATTGCCGGGTATTACCGTTGAGGGCTAAATGTACAACTCGTGTACAAAAATTTGGACGGACTTTACAATTTTACATCATTGAGGACCAAACATACAATAAAATGAAACACACATGCCACTTGTACAATTAACTCTAACTGTATTTGGTCAAAGTTGAAGACTGCTCAACCTTCCATAAGTCCATGTTCAAAAGTTTGACGTTTGACTTTTTTCAGTCTTCAATTTTTTTTTTCAAGTTTTCTTTTACTTTTATAATTACATAACCTTTCTTCTTTTCTATTCCTCACTTTATTGTTGAAAAATGGATCTCGTATAAAAATTAAAGAAGGGTATTTGATATCTTCCCTTGGTTATGTATTTCGTTTTTTTCTTATTAAAAAAATGGATCCTCATATAAATTCCTATACTAATAAACAAAAATCTTTTTGTACATGTGTCACCCTCTGGTGCCTCCTCCCTTTTAATAATAGTATTACATATTAATTTTTATACACAAAATATAATATATTATTAATTAATATAGTTAGAGATAAACGTATAAATTCAAATTTAATTAATAATTATCTATAACAAATATAAATGTATCAAATAATATAATAAGTATTATATTATTTGATATATTTAGAGATCAAACGTATAATTTCAAATTTAATTAATAGTAAATTACTTTTTAAGTCCCTATGTTATAGTGGTATTAGCCATTTGAATCCAAAATCAAAAAGCGTCCTGAGTCTCTAACCGCTCATTCACACCCCCTGTAAAAAAATTCAAAAAACCTTTTGTAAGGCCAAGTTCTCTAAGTTCTCACAACTTGTCAAAATTTTCATTTTACCATAACCATATATATTTGTTAAGATAAAATATATTATTTGGATATAAATAATAATTATTAATAAAGTATCAAATCACATGTACAAGTACTTATAATATATAGCTTAGAAGACTAAAATTACAAGCGGATTATCTAAATAAAGTAGCAAATTATCTTTAAAGCGAACACTAAATGGTTTTTAAAAGATATATATATATTTTTTTGCTATTAAGTATATAACATTATATTTACTTAAGTCGTGCAATACACGTCTTCAATATTTTCTTCCAATTTTAAATTTATGTTACTAACAATATGTTTTCATCTTAAAAAATGGTCTAACTTCCTAATAACATTGAGTTTTAAATATTAAACTTAATTTCAATCATATTACAACTAAAGACATTATCATCATGCTAAATAAAGACATTATATAATATTATAAAAATTTTAATTTGAATATTTAAATGTCAACTACTAATTAAAAAAGTTGTTGTAGATGCTCAAATTTATAGTTTAAAAAACTTTAGTCCTACTTTTTTAAACGTATACTTTGTTTTTAGTATGATTTTTTAAATATGTAATATTTTCTATATAATGATGATATTCGTATCTTGTCTCATGATCCATATATCTAAAAGTAGTATTTATATCAAAGTATTTATTATATCATTAATATACATAGTAGAATTTAAATACAATTCATTTACCATAACCTCATAACTTATAATTATTTTTAAAAATACTTACAATTTTATGATCATTATTTTTTTATTTTTTAGTGTTACTTCTTTTGAAAACATAATAAAATGGATTGTAGTATCTCAAAAGAGAAGTGAAAACTTAGAAAATTATTTTGAATAGCAAAAATATAACTGTTCTTTTGTTTTACTATTTTATCTAAATAAGTCATTTCATTAATAAGGATTATATACAAGTTTATAATTTACATTTTTTTGTCATTTAACCCGTGTAATACACGGGGTTGTAAGCTAGTATTTAATAAAGAAGGGTATGATATCTTCCCTTAGTTATATAACTTTTTTTTTTAATTTCAACCACGTTTTGCTTTTTTTTTTTTAAATTAAAAAAACGGGTTTGTAGCTGGACTAGCAGCAAGAAAGGCAGAATCAAAGAAAGTGGATAAGCACGCTAAAGCTTGCGCAGAGAACCAACATGTCTTTATCCCTTTTGCCTTTGATACTTTTGGCTCCCTAGCGCCAGAAGCCATCAACTTCTTGACGAGGGTTCAACGGGTTATCCACAGCAATTGTTCGACCCCAAGGGGGCAGGGGTTTGTGTTCGGGAGGTTGGGGTTTGCAATTCAGAAAGGGTTGGCGGCGCAGCTTGTTGCCCGTCTACCTTCTGTTTTGATGTAACTTAACAAGTTTTCTGGTTAATGTGTAGTTAAAAATTACGTTTTGCTTAAAAGTTAAAAGTCCCTTGTTGGCAGTTTATATCTTATTAAATTTGTGATACATAAAAATGTTATAACTTTACTTCACTTTCTTGTATCTCGCATTATATCTTTAAAACAATACATATAAGTTCATTTTTATTGGTGAATACATACATTTCTCATCAAATCATTTGTTAAGTTATTAGAAACTAGGTTTAAAGAAGTTCGCCGCGTTGCGGCGAATTTCTTTTGTAATTTAATTTACGTTTACATGTGTTTTAAATCACTACGAGCGTGTCGCGAACGAAACTGCTGAGAATAATAAAAAGAAAATGTAGAAAAAAACACTAAAAGATAACCGAAAGAAAATCAACAAAAAAAGTTGTATGGTAACGGTGTTGTTCGTATGAAACCCGTGGTCAGAGATGAGCAAATTGTTCTGGGTACCGGTACTAAATTTGCCGAACCGAAAGATCTTAAGTACCAATTCGGTTCCGACTTTTGGCGTTCTTGGTATCGGTTCACTACCGTTTTTTACCTTCATATACCGGTACCACAACCGGTATTTTCGGTATCAGTACCGATTCTATATCGGTTGGCATCGAGCTCATCCCTACCCCTGAAACTAAAGAAAAGAAAAAAAAAATAAAAGTTGAAGAAAATCAACAAAAAAAGTTGTACGATACCGTTGTTCGTACGGTAACCGCGATCAGGAATGAACAAATGGTACCGGGTAGCAGCACTGAATTTTCTGAATCAAAAGATTTCCAACATCAATTCAGCACAACTTTTGGTGTTTTTTGTATTAGTGTCGGTTTTACCTTCTTGTACTGATACCGAACAAGACCGTACCGGTATTTTCGATACCAGTACTGGTTCGATACCGATTGACACCAAGCTTATTACAACCCCTGATACTAAAAAAAGATTAAAGTTAAAAAGTAAAGAAAATAACTATTATTATAATATTAAAATAATAAAAGTATTAAAAGAACTATATATTATGATAATATTAGAATCACTATTCATTTCAATTCGTCTATAAATATATGGTAATTATGGTGTGATGGGGAAGGATCCACTAAAAAGTGGATTTTGCTTAAGTAGCCTAAGAAGGATTGTGATATTGACATGTGACACTCATAATAAATAGGAATGAAGGACATTTTGTTCCTTATAAATAAGAGTGAAAATGACACGTGACACCCATTTTGTTTTTTAAAAATACAACAAAAAAATATAGCACAAAAAATCTAGTACAAAAAAATATAGCACAAAAAATATAGTACAAAAAATATAGCACAAAAAAATATAGTACAAAAAAATATAGCACGAAAAAATTTAGCAAAAAAATGTAGTACAAAAAAATCCAGCACAAAAAATTGAGGAAAAAAAAAATTTAAGACAAAAAAATTTAGCACAAAAATATAGTACAAAAATCCAGCACAAAAAAATGTTATACAACATAGAAATACAACACATTTTAGTGGGTTTTTTTAGTCTTCATATTTTATATAGCAATATGGTTATATGGTACTCAAATTAAAGATAAAAAGACGTTCGATTTTACGGTGAAATTCTTATGAAAAAATAATGTCGTATAAAAAAGTTATGAACGTTAAAAAATAGGGATGGAATATGCATGTGCCTTGCATGTGGAGAGAGAGTTTATAAATAGGATTTTCCTAATATACCCTTGCACTCCTCCTTTTTCCTACACTTTCATCTTAACCACTTATTTAAAAAATAAATGGTTAAGATTCATTCTCATTCTACTTAGGCAAAATAAATTTTTTATTTGATCGGTGTGATTATCATGTTGTATATTCACTCCTGAATAAAAGAATATACAAAAATGCAATTGTTCTCGTTCTTCAAGCCCCTCCTCATCCCATCCCCCTCCCTCCCTCCACACACACATAAATATAAAATCCTAAAAGGGTTAAAAAGGGATATTTAAAAAAAATATACATTATGCATTGCGATTATATTGGTGATTATACACTACTCGCAATTCGCAACGGTGCACTTAACACTAAAACAGTGGATATAACATTATAATAGTGCATCTAACTGTATAATAGTGAGTCTAACAATATAGTGGGGCATGCGTCTAAGTTATATGAACGGATTGAAGAGATTATAATGTGGTGTGAAAACCCCCTGCAAAAGTGCTCCTAGAAACCACTTTAATAGATGCACACATTCTCACCCTAAGGCTGGAGGGTGTGGAGGGCGTCATCCCTGTCAACTCACCACCGATAGTGCTCCGTCGACGCCACCACCCATACCGACAAATTTAAAGGGGGGCGCCATGGTTAACTCGCCACTGTGATAACGAGGAAGAAGGGTGTGTGCAGGTGGGGCCTACATCATTTCATCCAATAAAATCTTTTTTTTTTAATTTTGTTTAATAAGGGGTTTTATACCATACCATGCAAGTTAAATGGATGGGCTTTAAAGCTCCCCATATGATGTGGCGTTGACGTGGATCTGACGTGACGTGATAAAGTTTCTAGGGGCTTTATCCCACACCCTCCAGCCTAAAATATGTCACGAATCATCTTTCAAATATTTTGTGTTTTGTATGTGAGTCATTGAATTATAATGAACTAAACCAAACATTTTTCACTCATTCGATAATATTTTAATATATGACTGGACTCTCTCTTTTATGTCTTTTACATTACATTTATCATTGATTGTTTCATTTTTTTTTCGTCTCATGATTAAAGAGTAAAAAGTGTTACACTTAGTATATATTTTTGGGTAATTCAACAATTAGATCATCAAACCGTAACCGCACCATGATATTGTCTGCTTTGGCGGCCAGCACGCCCTCAGCGTCCGTCCCTCACGGTCTTCAAAACGGGTCATGATGGTGAAGGTATCCAGCCCCTTATAAGGAAACTTTTGTTCTCCTTCACAAGGCTCTGATACCATCTGTAACAGCCCAGCGTAACCGCACCATGATATTGTTCGCTTTGGCGGCCAGCACGCCCTCAGCGTCCGTCCCTCACGGTTTTCAAAACGCGTCATTATGGTGAAAGTATCCAGCCCCTTATAAGGAAGCTTTTGTTCCCCTTCACAACCGATGTGGGATATCACACTTAATATTCTTAAAAAGGAAAAAGTAAAAAGTTGAAAAGGTAGAAAGAGTAAAAAGGTATTATACATTTTCGACATTGTCAAGAAAGACATTTTATTTTCAAAAGTGAGTGCTACCATTGTCAAACCATCTTTTATAAACAGGTCGGCATCATGTCTTTGATAAAACATATGTTATGTTACACATTAAATAACATTAATATTTTGTGTTTTTAATTGCATACATTTGTTGTCATGAAACATTATCGCCTTTAATCTTGTTGGATACAACATGGCAACGTGTTTGGTCATGAAACTATAGGGACATACATGTGAATATATAATTCCAATTAACACATCCAATGATTTCTAGGTAGTTTTTTAACGGCAAATTTGGATCACTAACGAATCACTGAAAACTCAAGTTCAATTATCACTTATGTTATATTGGGGTGGATATTGGCATATTGGGCAATGATTGTGACAAACCCACTGAGGGGGCTTCGATCCTGAGCCGCACCCCGGTTTTCATCCGGTTATTACTTCAGCGAGACATCTCGTATGGAGGCAGTACGGTTTCCGGGAGAACGACGTAACCAAGTCTGACCAACCCAGCGCGGGCCCGGTTAAGACAACGTAGTCTGGGCAGATCTTGGCTAGGGCCGCCGTTTAGGCGGTATGACATTGGGTCACTCAAATTGAAAGTCACCGTTCAAAAAAAATATAATTCCAATTAACACATCCAATAAAGTGTTCCTGATTTCTAGGTAGTTTTTTTAACAGCAAATTTGGATCACTAACGGATCACTGGAGTATTGATGGACCAGAAGGCTATAATGCCATGAGCAATTTCTAGGTACTAAAAATGTAAAATAACAAAAAAAATCGTATTAACTATATATTTTGTAACATTTTAGGCAGAAGAGATGTTAGGTCTCATAAGTAATATCCAACCTAAAATACTATCAATGCGTTTCGAGTTCATTAGGTATGAATGAGAGGGAAACGACACATTTAAGCGTGGTCTTGAAAGTCTTTTTCTAGATAACTTAAAAGAAAAAAATTGGGAGCTTCTATTAGATAAAATGGACAATATTGATTGTTGTGAATGGTTGGATGTTATATATTCTTGCTACAACAAAGTGTCATAATGAATATTAGTCGTACGTTGTTTTCTTAAGAAAGTAGTTCATTCACACTTATCCATATTTATGCAACACTTTTTTGGTATATCGACTGCCATTTTTCTTGTGTAGTGACCCACGGAGAAAAATTAGCATTCTCCTAAAGAATAATATCATGAACTTTTACATATGTGAGATGATTACCTCATTTGACGATCGTGTTATTATAATTAATTATTTTTATAAATAAGTTAATTTGGTTACCTTTTCATCACTAGTAGGTTACATATGTACTTTTTAAAGACAACGAAAAACAGCATGTTATAGTTATTAAGATATATATAATATAAGTCGTATTATTGGCACATCTTGGGAGATTAAATCGACACCCTCAATACACATTGTATAGGCCTATACGATGCGTATTGAGGTTGGTTCAAACTTCTAGGTTATTCAAAGGCTGACAATGTCCCCTTATCAAAAAGTAATACGTATCGTATAGGCCTATACGATGCGTATTGAAGGTGTCAATTTAATTTTTTGATTTTGCAAGGTAGCTTTCTATCACGCGAACGAAGAATCAGCACTTTGGACATTTGTTGGTCTTCAAACATCTACGAAACATTATTTGAGAATACACCTGAATTTATCGAAGCTGTAGAATGAGATCCTCCACTGTTGGGTTATCATCTTTCAACCCCATTTTTCCTAAATTTATCGATTCTGTTTTTCAACGGGGATGTAATGCATTGATTCCTCTCAATTGAATAGACATACACTTGTTTCATAGGACTTACTTGAATCGTCTCGGATGTAATAATAGTACGTTTAGCATCTGTGCCTGCTTGAATTGCAGAAAGCAAAGGATAACGAAGATGAACATTGTATTTATCACGAAAGTACTGAACAACCGAGATAACAGCTCCGGTTATATCAGCTGCATTTGGAATAAGAAGTCCAACAATTCGTTCATTATCTGTTGTTGTCTCAACAATATGAATGCACGCAACGAATATCTACAATCCAATCAACACACATATGTGTTTCAAATCAAGGGTCCTATCATTATAACCACTTGTTTGAAAATGGCCAGCGAGTTGAAAAAACTGCAATTGGAATTGATCTTGGAACAACATACTCTTGTTACCATATGACACATGATAAAAACGCTTCTTTAGACAATCTGGGATTATGTTCCGCAAATTGGGAACCACATATTTGCTTCAAGATTTACGTCTGATGTCCAAGTTTGATCACATTTGACTTCATCTGCGGCAGTCCAATGACTTTCTTCCCACGTGTCTGCACTGTGATCTTCATATTCTTGGTTCAATACCAACTCATCTTTAGCAGTGTTTGTTTGAGAACCTGATTTAGATTTAAACAATGCACGCCACATTTCATCTTTTTTACTCTTTTCTTCGATTTCAACAAATCTTTTCAATAATCAGTAAGCAAATACACACTGGTTTTTCAATCGATTCAACTATGTTGGTTCGGTTTAGTTTTTTTTTTCGACTGTTTCAGTTGTGTTTCAGTAAATAATATCTGATTGAGAAGCACTAAAATAACAACGGTTCTCCAATTCCAGATCATTAATGTAAGGAGAAGCGTTGAGATAACGGACATCCATCAAGCTCAAAAAGAAAACATGTGTTTCCCATAGTCACAAACGATTGCAGTTTGTATTTCCCATAGCCACTGTTTCCGTAGTAAAAAACGGGTGTGGTTTGCACATTCAATCTTCATTGCTTCATTAAAATTAACAAGGCGGTATCGGTTGCATATTTTAGAGAGACCTTTAAGTACGGATCCTACAGCTGCATTTGGAGCAAGAAGTCCAACAATTCGTTCATTATCTGTTTTTGTCTCAACAATATGAATGCACGCAACAAATTTGACAACTATGACAGCTTATTAAAAGTAGAAATCACCTCCAATCCTTTCCTGGTCAAATCACACAATATAAAGTTTAAACTTATCGTGTGTTGTAGTTTGGAAAGATGACCGAATAGAGACCTGAATAACAAAATGTGGAGAACTTGTTTGCGTTATCCTTCAACATACGCTAAAATACTCTAAAATACGAAAAAAAACTCTAAAATACTATAAAATAGGAAAAAATACGCTAAAATATGCTAACATACATGAAAATATGCTAAAATACGCCGCAATATGTTAATATACGTCATAGTACGATAAAATATGCTAAAACACCTCGAAATACGTTAAAATACGCCGAAATAGGTAAAAGTAACCTAAAATAGGTTAAAATAAGCTAAAATACGTTAGAATACGCTTAAATAAGTAAAAAATACTATAAAATACGCAACAATATGTTAGACTACGTCAAAATAGGCAAAAATACGTCAAAATACGTGACTAATGATGTTTCCACACGCGTATACATATAACACGGCACTATACAATACAAGTGGATTTCAAACAAAATTGTACATAATCATAGAATACGATAATCGCACACAACCGAGCGTCACCGAAACGACGTATGTTGAAGGTATACGGCATAAAAGGACAAAATATGCGAAAGTTCGTCAAAAAACGACACGTATACGCGTCGAACCGAGGAAAACACGATAAAACTAAATTTCAAATTATGCCTATACGATGCGTATTAAACTTTGAATTTTCTCAAAAATACCCCTGAATTTATAAAAAAAAACAGGGGTATTTCAGTAATTTCGTCGGTTAATACGTATCGTATAGGCCTATACTATGCGTATGAAACTATGAATTTCTCAATTGAAGGTGTAAATTTAATTTGTTCAGTACTTCGTGTGTTGCAGTTTGGAAAGATGACCGAATAGAGATCTGAATAAGTTTCTGGAATTGGAGAATCGTTGTTACCAAAAAATGTTTCCTAGATGTTTGAAGACCAACAAATGTCGAATACAATGATTCCTCTCACTTGAATCGTCTCAGAAGTACTGAACAACCGAGATAACAGCTCCGGTTTCATCAATTGAATTGTCTCGAAAGTACTGAACAACCGAGATAACAGCTCCGGATGGAATCTATGTAGAAACTGTTCGTTTGCAAATTCAATCTTCATTGCTTCATTAAAATTAACAAACGATTGCGTCTTTCAAATTTTACAGAGATAACATCGTTTTCCTTCTCCGTCTTTCAAACTCAACGGAGATAGAGACTTTGAAGAGACAATCTAGAGGGTCAAAACCCACAAAAGTGGCCCGTCGAGTGGGCATCAGGAAAGAAGCATATAAAGAACCTTTAAAAGTTAGAGAATATACAAACTTCAAAAGTTAAACATATTTTATTAGCTATTATACGTCGTTTAATAGCAAGATAAGAAGGACGAGATATCGGTAGTTAGCTCGAAGAAGTTTCTCTCGATCATTCAACACGTGTGATCCAAAGCATCTGCCACTACATTTGCTTTTCCTTCATGATACTGGATATCACAATCATAGTCACTAAGCATCTCCATCCAGCGTCGTTGTCTCATATTCAATTCATTTTGTTTGAAAATATACCTTAAACTCTTATGATCAATGAATATGATAAACTTACTACCATAAAGGTAATGTCTCCAGATTTTAAGAGCAAAAATTATAGCTCCTAATTCTAAATCATGGGTTGAATAATTCTCTTCATGATTCTTAAGTTGTCTAGATGCATAAGCTATAACCTTTTGGCGTTGCATTAACACACATCCATAACCTAATTTAGAAGCATCACAATAGACTACGAAGTCTTCAGCTCCTTCTGGTAATGCTAGTATGGGTGCATGGGTTAATTTTTGCTTAAGGATTCTAAAGGCTTCTTCTTGTTTTACTCCCCATTCAAACTTAACAGATTTACAGGTTAGCTTAGTTAAGGGAATGACTATTCTAGAGAAATCTCGAATAAATCTTCTATAATAACCGGCCAATCCTAAGAAACTTCTAACCTCGGTTGGTGACTCAGGGATTTTCCATTTAGTAATCGCCTCAATCTTTGTTGGATCAACATGAATTCCTTCATGGTTAACTAAATGTCCGAGAAACTGTACCTGTTCTAACCAAAATTCGCACTTAGAGAATTTAGCATAAAGCTTTTCCTTTCTTAACAAACTTAAAAGTGCGTGCAAATGCTTTGCATGATCCTCTTTATTCTTAGAATAAATTAGAATATCATCTATGAAGACGATTATGAATTTATCCAAATATGACTTACATATTCGGTTCATCATGTCCATAAATGCAGCTGGGGCATTGGTTAAACCAAATGGCATGACAGTAAATTCATAATGGCCATACCTTGTTCTAAAAGCGGTCTTAGGAATGTCCTCTTCCTGTACCTTTAATTGATGATATCCTGACCTTAAATCGATTTTTGAGAAAAATTGAGCTCCTTGCAGTTGATCAAGCAGATCATCGATTCTTGGTAATGGATACCGATTCTTAATCGTGACTTTGTTTAATTCACGGTAGTCAATGCACATACGCATTGATCCGTCCTTCTTTTTAACAAACAATATAGGCGCTCCCCATGGCGACGAACTTGGATGTATGAATCCTTTCTCCAACAATTCATCTAATTGTTTCATTAATTCTTGAATTTCTGCGGGTGCCAAACGGTAAGGTGCTTTGGCAATCGGTGTTGTTCCTGGTATTAAATGGATTCTGAATTCAACTTCTCTATCTGGAGGTTGCGCTGGCAATTCTTCTGAAAATACATCTGAAAACAGAGATACTACTGGAATATCTTTTAAATCCTTTCCTTTAGTGTTAGTGATTATAGAAATCAAATACACTATAGAACCTTTTCTTATATAACTTGCAGTTTTCATCACAGAGATGAATTTAGTGGACCTAGAGAGTTTATCTCCTTTAATTGTGATCGTTTTACCTTTTGGTGAATTTACTTGGATTGACTTTTGATCACATAAAATACTGGCTTTATTGGCTATTAACCAATCCATTCCTAAAACAACATCGAATCCTGCCAGATTCATGGGATAAAGATTTGCAATAAACTTTTGATTTAAAATTTCTATGCTTGCTCCCTGCAAGATTTCAGAAATTCTAACAGTTTCTCCATTGGCTGTCTCTACTAGGCATTCTAGTGGTAGTTTAGTTAATGACTGATTTAGAAATTTGCAAAATGATGTATTAATAAAACTTTGGTTTGCACCAGAGTCAAATAATACTTTAGCAAAGACATCATTAACTAAAAACGTACCAGCTATAACATCTGGAATCATCTTGGCTTCATCTGCAGTCAGAACAAATGCTCTAGCATTTTTAGTATTCTTGTTGTCTGGAGCTGGAGCTAATTTTGGACAATTTAGCTTGATATGACCTTGTTCTCCCCAATTGTAACATACCCGGCTGTTAGCTTTCTTCCTGCAGTTTTCTTCCTTGTGTCCCGATATTTTGCAAAAGTTACAATATATGGAGCATCTTCCGGAATGCTTTCTTTTGCAATACCTACAGTAGGGTGCAGAGGTAGAACCTATATTTTTCCCACGGATAGAATTTTCAGAATGAAATTCTTGTGTGAGCTTTTGGGTTAGGTTCCTTCTTTGATTCTCTTTTTGGGTACGGACTAATTCATCTGTCAAGGTATTTGCTAGTTCTACAGCTTCTTCTATAGTTTGAGGTTTAGCTGCCTTGACTACGTGTCTTATCTCTCCAATTAATCCCCAAATATAACGGGAGATTAACACTGGTTCTGGTGAAGCAAGGGTTGGCACTATTCTAGCATATTCGAAGAATATTTTAGTATATCCCTTACTATCCACACCAGTCATCCTAAGGTTTAGGAATTTGTTTGCTATTTGTTCCTTTTCATTAGGTGGGCAGAATTTCCTTTCTACCTTGTCCTTAAATTCTTCCCATTCCATATTGTAGGTTCTATCACTTCCTTTTTGTTTGGAGGATTGTGTTCCACCATTCTAGTGCTGCATTCTTAAACAGATTAGAAGCAAATAGTATCTTATCTTCTTCAGCACACTTGCTTATCCTTAAGACTGCCTCAGTCTTTTCTATCCAGCGTAAGGTTGCAATGGCCCCTTCGTTGCCCGAGAATTCCATTGGTTTACAAGACCAGAATTCTTTATATGAACAACCGTAAGACACGGTTCTTCTCCTTTTAGGAATAGGCAATTGAAGTATTGGTCCATTGTTCACGCTGTGTTCTGGTTCAATTGGTCGCTTACTGCTATGCTTACTTTTATTATCAGCATCCTTAACAGTTTGAAGAATAAATGGCATTGCATCTATAATTCCTTGTGCTACTATGTGTTGGATCGCACTATTATCCACTTGATTGTTATTGTTATTAATGCTTGGATTCTCATTAACCACGTTAATGTTACTCTGGTTATCATTATTCAGATTTCCTTGATTTCCTTCGTCGGCCATCTGAATTTTAAATATTTACCCCATATTAATATCACAACATAATATCTAATATAGTTAATCACATGATACGCAATCTAGCCAAAAGCGTCGATCATTGCGACTTTTACTCTATTTTCATATACTATTATGCATCTATTACACACTAGTACTGAAATAAAAATTACAATACCAACAGAAATAGAATCACACTAATAGTAATATGCATCCGTACACACATATTTTATTTTATTTTTATTATATTATATTATTATTACTACCATTTCCTCCATTCTCACATTCACGGATATGGATTTATCCAAAAATTCATATTGTGCTCATCGTATTTCCATACGAGACGCTCTCCCACCTGACGCATTCTCTCACTGCTTTCTAAAATTTCCTCCCCAAAAGTCCTAAGCTCTTGGACGTTTTCTGCACTCATTGGGGGTGCAGGTTCTAGGAGTGGGTTTGGAATCTGGGGTGCGGGTTCCTGATATGGGGGTGAAAGTGCCTGAAATCGGTAAGGATCTTCTAAGATCTCCCTAATATAATCATCATGGTAATAGGGATCTAAAGGGTCCATACCTGGGCAGGTTCCTATGTTCTGTATGGGTGTGTCTTCATGGATAGGGTAACGTTGCACAAAGTCCCTATTATCGTCCCACCAGGGGTCGTAATTTGGATCTAGGGGGTTTGGTGCAGGTACCCTAGGGATTTCTTCTGGATTAATGTCATGCATCTCCACTTGGTTTTCAGGGTTTTCTATCTCCATGGGTTGATCTGGGATTGGTAGTTGTGGTTGGGGTGCTACTAATTGTTCCAGACTTGGGTTAGCAGCAGTTGTAGCTAGGATATGGAAATTAGCTAGGCTTCTATTAAGCATATCCTGTGTATGGGCATCTGCTTTTCGTTTAGCAGCTGCTAAAACTCTTTGCTGTTGCAACTTTCTCATTCTCTTCCTACGAGCAAAGGCTTCCTTACTGAACCATCCTCGTTTCTTATGAGGGAATGACTCTTCTGACTGAGCTTTAAAAGCAAACATTCCTTCTTCCTGATCCGCAGAATACCCAGAAAGGGCAGGCTGTGAAGAGGTACCTTCACTCTTAGGTGAATCAGATAACTGACGACTCATGTCTGAGGGTCCTTGATCACTCATACTGTAAACTAACAAATAGTCAAATAACACATAACAAATAATTACAGTTATGCATGTATTTCTAAAATTTATTTCCTAACACAAAATTTAGAATTTAAGTGTTAGCAGAACACTTCTTTGGCTCAGACCAGTGGCTAGGCTCTGATACCACCTTCTGTCGCAACCCCCGATCCCTTATCTGTCCCGGGAACGGGCGGACGCGAGCTCAGTGGTGGTGGTATCAGGTTTCGTTAATTTAATTTGGCAGCAGAATTTACATCAGGGCCGTAGTTAGGAAATGCTTATCAGAGTAAAACCACCATATTTGATATTAGTAATCACATGGGCAAAACCCAAGTTTCTTATTACAATACATTTATAGGGACAAACCATATTTTATTGAATTTAAAACATCGTTTATTAGGTAACTCTTATAGCCACATTTTTCCCAAGCCTTCAGTGCTCTCCAGCTGGCTTTTCACTAATTGGTTGTCACATTGTGTTACCTGTAACGCGTTTTAAAAACATTTATCAGTCGGAAATACTAGTGAGTGAATCCCAGTTTAATCAAGAAACATTTTATCAATTAAAACAGTATTGAGAGCGATCACATTGTTTATTTCTACACAATTACTCATTCAGTATTTGCCACTCGACCGGATCTGTGGCTATGGTCAAATTACCCATTGGCTAACTCGTCGTCCAATGGTAATGTACTATCATTCCGACTTACTACTACTCGTAGTAATAAATTTTGTATACAAAACCCCATAATACCGGCAGTAATTGAAGAACTACAAAGACTCAATCACCGCTTAATCACATTGTAAACAATTGAGGTTTTGTAAAACATTCCAAAAAGGTTAACAAAAAGAGGATAAACTCACATTGCTATCTTAGACTTCGCGTAAGAGTTTTCCTGGATATAATCTATAATTTATACAAATGTACATTGGTTAGTATCATAACCCTTTGAAAATATTAATGATACCCTCCCCGAGACGGTATTCCAACAACTACGTCGGGCAGAACCACGACAGTTGTTACGGAACCCTAAATCAATCGGGCAGCGTTTCTATTATGAAACAGGGGTTATAATACTTACAACGGAGCAGAACCTTGCTAATTAGGGGTATAATACCCGTCTATAATATCTCTTTTACAGAATTGGAGATTTGAGAATGAATTGTGAGCGACAGAAAACGAAAACCCGTTGCTTTCTTATATAGTGCTGAAACCTGGTTTCCAGGCGGCTCGCGTAAGGATAGGCGAAGCCTTACGCGGCCTGCGTCAACACTTGGTCAACATGTAGCTTAGCTGGGTCAGCGTATAGGTCCGCCACGATGTCGACACGTGTCAGCTCAGGGTGTCTCCGCGTTTGATGATCTCTAGCGGCCCGCATAAGATTTAAGGTGAGCTTACGCGGCCCGCCTTAACTTATAATTTCACCGGAATCAAGGTTCAGCCTTGATACCGCCCGCTTGAGGTTAGGGTGGAGTCCTACGCGGCCCGCCTCAATTCAATATTTATTGTTTTTAATTTATTTTATAAACTATAACGTATTTCGGGCATGGTTTTCACGTACGGGGTGTAATATAAGACATATTGGGACATTCTAAAATATACTAGAGTGTTAGACACATTATGAAGGTGTCGGTTTTACCGAGGGTTGTTACACTACAGGTCCTATTCTTCTAATAATCTTAAAAGGTCCAACATACCTGGGACTTAGCTTTCCCCCTTTGATGAATCTTACCACTCCTTTTCAAAGAAAGACTTTTAACAATACTCGGTCCCCTACCTGAAATTCCAATGGTTTCCGCCTGTTGTCCGCATAGCTTTTCTGTCGATCACGTGATGCTTTCAGTCGTTCCTTGACTTGAATGATTTTGTCGGTCGTCTCCTGCACTATCTCAGGTCCAGATAGTTGCTTTTCCCCAATTTCTGCCCAACAGATTGGGGTGCGGCACTTTCGTCCATAAAGTGCTTCGAATGGTGCAGCATTGATACTTATATGATAACTATTATTATAAGAAAATTCTATTAATGGTAAGTGATCGTCCCAATTACCTCCGAAATCAATTACACAAGCTCTAAGCATATCTTTCATTGTCTGAATTGTCCTTTCGCTTTGTCCGTCCGTTTGAGGATGATAAGCTGTGCTTAGATTTAACTTAGTTCCCATGGCCTTTTGGAAACTTGTCCAAAAATGAGAGGTAAAACGGCTATCCCTATCAGAAACAATTGATAAAGGTATTCCATGTAAAGAAACTATTTCATTTACATATAATTTAGCTAACTGTTCCATACTGAAAGTTTCTTTCATTGGTAGGAAATGAGCTGACTTGGTTAGTCTATCTACAATCACCCAGATTGTATCATTACCTTTTCCTGTTTTGGGTAATTTGGTAACAAAATCCATTGTTATCAATTCTCATTTCCATACTGGCATTTCTAACTGTTGCAGGAATCCTGAGGGTTTCTGGTGGTCAGCTTTGACTTGTGAATAGGTTAAACATTTATAAACATAGGTTGCTATGTCTCTTTTCATTCCAATCCACCAGAAATTCTTTCTTAAATCCTGATACATTTTATCACTTCCAGGGTGCATCGTATATTTGGACTTATGGGCATCTTCTAATATACGATGACGTAGGTTTCCTAATTTAGGTATCCACTTTCTCTTTTTATGGAATCTCCAAATTCCATCTGTTCCTTGTTGTAATTCCTTAATCATACCTTTTAGCTTTTCAGTATCTTCCTTGATTACTGATTCTTGTGCCTTTTTAATTTGTTCATTTAAATCTACTTGTAGATTTAATTTAAGAGAACGTACCCTTTTTGACTTTTCGTGATATTTTCGGCTTAAAGCATCTGCCACTACATTTGCTTTTCCTGCATGATACTGGATATCACAATCATAATCACTAAGCATCTCCATCCAGCGTCTTTGTCTCATATTTAATTCTTTTTGCCCAAAAACATACCTTAAGCTCTTATGATCAGTAAATATGGTAAACTTACTACCATAAAGGTAGTGTCTCCAAATTTTCAAAGCAAAAATTATTGCTCCTAATTCAAGATCATGGGTTGAATAATTTTCTTCATGATTCTTAAGTTGTCTAAAGGCGTAAGCTATAACTTTTTGGCGTTGCATCAATACACATCCATAACCTAATTTAGAAGCATCACAATAGATTACAAAATCTTTAGTTCCTTCTGGTAATGCTAATATGGGTGCATGGGTTAATCTTTGCTTAAGAATTCTAAAGGCTTCTTCTTGTTTTGATCCCCATTCAAACTTAATGGATTTACAGGTTAACTTAGTTAAAGGAATGGCTATTCAAGAAAAATCTTGAATAAATCTTCTATAATAACCGGCTAGTCCTAAGAAACTTCTAATCTCGGTTGGTGACTCAGGGGTTTTCCATTTAGTAATTGCCTCGATTTTTGTTGGATCCACATGAGTTCCTTCATGGTTTACTAAGTGTCCGAGAAACTGTACATGTTCTAAGCAAAACTCACACTTCGAAAATTTAGCATAAAGCTTTTCCTTTCTTAATAAACTTAAAAGTGCGTGCAAATGCCGTGCATGTTCCTCTTTACTCTTAGAATAAATTAGAATATCATCTATGAAGACAATTATGAATTTATCCAAATATGGCTTACATATTCGGTTCATCATATCCATAAATGCAGCTGGGGCATTGGTTAAACCAAATGGTATGACAGTAAATTCATAATGGCCATACCTTGTTCTGAACGCGGTTTTAGGAATATCCACTTCCTGTACTTTTAATTGATGATATCCTGATCTTAAATCGATTTTAGAGAAAAATCGAGCTCCTTGCAGTTGATCGAACAGATCATCGATTCTCGGTAATGGATACCGATTCTTAATCGTGACCTTGTTCAATTCACGGTAATCAATGCACATATGCATTGATCCGTCCTTCTTTTTAACGAATAAAATTGGTGCTCCCCATGGCGACGAGTTTGGCTGTATAAATCCTTTCTCCAACAATTCGTCTAATTGTTTCTTCAGTTCCTGCATTTCTGCGGGTGCCAATCGGTAAGGTGCTTTGGCAATCGGTGCTGTACCTGGTAGCAGGTGGATTCTGAATTCAACTTCCCTATCCGGCGGTAGTCCTGGTAATTCTTCTGGGAATATATCTGAAAACTGAGACACTACTGGAATGTCTTTTAGTTCTTTTCCTTTAGTGTTAGTGATTATGGAAATCAAATACACTAATGATCCTTTTCTTATATAGCTTGCAGTTTTCATTACAGAGATGAATTTTGTGGATCTAGATGGCTTATCTCCTTTAATTGTGATCTTTTCACCTCTTGGTGAATTTACTTGAGTTGACTTTTGATCACATAAAATACTGGCTTTATTGGCTATTAACCAATCCATTCCTAAAACGACATTGAATCCTGCCAGATTCATTGGATAAAAGTTTGCCATAAACTTTTGATTTAAAATTTCAATTCTTGCTCCCTACAAGATTTCAGAAATCTTAACAGTTTCTCCATTAGCTGTTTCTACTAGACACTCTTGTGGAAGTTTAGTTAATGATTGATTGAGAAGTTTGCAAAATGAAGTATTAATAAAACTTTGGTTTGCACCAGAGTCAAATAATACTTTAGCAAAAATATCATTAACTAAAAACGTACTGGCTATCACGTCCAGAATCATCTTAGCTTCCTCTGCGGTCAGAACAAATGCCCTAGCATTTTTAGTGTTCTTGTTGTTCGGAGCTGGAGCCAATTTTGGACAATTTGGCTTGATATGACCTTTTTCTCCACAGTTGAAGCACAATCCATTACTAGATTTCATTCTGCAATCTTCTTCCTTATGTCCTGGTAACTTACAGAAATTGCAGTGAGTGGAGCATTTTCCTGAATGCTTCTTCCTGCAAGCCTTACAGTAAGGTGCAGAGGTAGAACCTATTCTCCTACGGTTGGAATTACCATAGAGGAATTCCTGAGTAAGCCTTTGAGCTAGGTTTTTCCTCTGGTCTTCTTCTCTAGTACGTACTAATTCATCAGTCAAGGTGTTTGTTAATTCTATAGTTTCTTCTATGGTTTGAGGCCTAGCTGCCTTGACTACATGCCTAATCTTTCCAATTAATCACCAGATGTAACGGGAGATTAATACCGGTTCAGGTGATGCAAGGGTAGGTACTATTCTAGCATATTCAAAGAATGTAGTAGTATAACCCTTACTATCTACCCCGGTCATCCTGAGGTTTAGAAACTTATTTGTTATCTGTTTCTTTTCATTGGGAGGGCAGAATTTCCTTTCTACGAAAATTTTGAATTCCTCCCATTCCATGTTATAAACCTTATCACTTCCTTTAGACTGGAGGATAGTGTTCCACCACTCTAAGGCTGAATTCTTAAATAGATTGGAGGCAAACATTATTTTGTCCTCTTCCGCACACTTGCTTATTTTTAGAATAGCCACAGTCTTTTCTATCCAGCGTAGAGCTGCAATAGGTTCTTCATTGCCCGAGAATTCTATCTGTTTACAGGACCAGAATTCTTTGTAAGAACAACCATAAGGCATGGTTCTTCTTCTTTTGGAAATGGGCACTTGAAGTACAGGGCCATTGTTTACGCTGTTTTCTGGTTCAGTCGGCCGCTTACTGCTATGTTTACTTTTATTATCAGCTTCTTTAACAGTTTGGATAATAAATGGCATTGCATCTATGATTCCTTGTGTCACTATATGTTGGATGGCACTATTATCCACTTGGTTTCCATTGTTATTGTTGTTTGGATTCTCATTATTCAGATTATCGTCATTCTGAATATTATCATTCTGGTTTTCCAGGTTATTATCCAGATTTACTTGATTTCCTTGGTCGGCCATCTGAATTTTAGACATTTACCAAGTATTAATATCACAAAATAATATTTAATATAGCGAATCACATGACACGCATGTTGTTCAAAAGCGTCGATCATTGCGACTTTACTCTATTCATATAATATACATCTATTACACACCAATACTGAAATTAAAATTACAATACCAACTGAAATAAAATTTACACTAATAGTAGTAGGCATCCGTAGTTTTTTTATACACATACACACATATATTATTATCATATTATTATTATTACTATTACTACCGTTTTCACCATCACATTCATGGATATGGATTCATCCAGAAATCCATATTGCGCTCGTTGTACTTCCAGACGAGTCGCTCTCTGATATTCGTTAATTTACACATATTTTAATCCCCCGTTTTACCCATATTTTATGCGTTTTTGGCCGTAAAACCGTCATTCGGATACTTAATTATCTACATTTTTGTTTACAGGCCTAAAACAGCATACCAGACAAGATGATAGCGAAAATGAGGACTTTCCGGACAAAACGACGAAGCTGCGGACATTCTGTTAAGGAAACTGACCTGGGCCTGTGGAACGGTCGTGCGACCTGATGCACGACCGTGCATCTCCGACAGTTGTTGATTTATCCGGCAATGAACGAGGGTGCGACTAGGAGTGCAAGGCATACAAGGTCATCCCGGGGACGCACGGACGTGCCATCTGAAGAACGACCGTGCGACTCCGAACATCAGCAAAAACCTCGGAATTGCACCACAAGTGCAACAGCTCGTGCAACAAAATCCCGGCGAAGAACGACCGTGCCACAGGAAGAACGGTCGTGCGATTTCGAATCTGGTCAACGATCTGATGACGTCATGCAGTATGGTGTGCCATCCCCAATAATTGCTTAAAGTGCACGGTCGTGCCATATGAAGAACGACCGTGCCACAGCGAAAAAATATAAAAACAGAACAGAAACATTCTGTTCGACATTCTGGATTTTTGGGAGCTTCACAGGCGAATTTACAGGCTCCGGAGGCTTTGCTTTTGACCCGGATTCAAGCCACATTGTGCCGTTTAGCTCCATTACTACCCGGATCCTTAGTCTAGTACTTGTTTATGGTTTGGTTTTCTAATCTTTCCATGATTTTGTTAATCTTTCAAGTACTTAGATTATTGTTTATGTATTATTGTAGCCTTTGGGCAAAAACACAAACAATCCCTTGCTAAATTATAGCCATTAGTATGTTAAGCTTTGTTTGTAATGACACTTGAAGTATTTTCTATGTTAATCTTTGATGATTAGTTTGCAACCTTGTTATTGATATTGAATTCTTGATTATAAGTAATTATGTTGGATGATTGATGCTTGGTTAGTTAAGATAGTTGAAAAATGAAGCTTAATTAATCTTGTATTAGTAAACTTTGAATTTGGTTAACTAGTTTAGCTTGGTTTAAATGTATGCATCATGATACTAGAAATGGTTAGTGATTTAATAAAATGTAATTATTGTTAATCAAGAGAGCTTGCCGTCACGTAAAGACCTTAACGGGTTAGATGGTGTCGTTATAAATTCTTGCCATGATTTGTTAGCTTAGTTAGTAGTTTAGGCCAAAATTGCTATCTTAGTGAATTATTGTGCAAGATTTGTAAAATGAACTCGGTTGTGATTTAATCTAGTTTATGCTTGTCTCGGTGGTTGCATTGTGTTTATCGGTGTCTCTTTCCTTGATTAAGTGCGGTTAGAAAACTCCTAACGGATGACTAGCTTATTTTTAAGAGATTTTCATAGACATTTATCAATTGCACGTTAAAGAACAATTTTAGGTGGTTAAAATGTGTTCATCGTTTTAGCTTTCCGAATGATTGTCATGTTAGGATTCCCGAAAGGGATACTGATTGTCTTAAATTGGAATATTGACCGAATGCTTCTAGTGCCAAAACCGACTTAGTTGACATGCTGTGGTTGTGTATTAAGCAAGGCTTTTTATCTATTATCTATTATGTTTTTATTATGTATTTGTTTATGCTTACTTTAGTTTAGTTAAAATCAAACAAACCTATGTTTTTACCGGTAGTTTAGTGACAAAGGTCTAGTATTATTTCTCCGCCCATTTCCTTGGATCGATACTTGGTTCTTACCGATACTTTATTACATATATGACGGGGTACACTTGCCTCTTTCGTGTGTGTTTTAATGTTAAAGTAATAATCACTTTTATAAATTTAAAACCAATTCGTGTGTAAATTCATTGCAAAATTATGTATATATACGCACACACCACTCTCCCACTTGTCTCATTCTTTCACTACTCTCTAAAATTTCCTCACCAAATGTCCTAAGTTCTTGTACGTTTTCTGCACTCATTGGGGGTGCAGGTTCTCGGACTGGGTTCAGAATCTGGGGTGCGGGTTCCTGGTATGGAGGTGTAGGTGCCTGAAATTGGTAAGGATCTTCTAAAATCTCCCTAATGTATGCATCGTTATCGTAATAGGGATCTAGAGGGTCCAAACCTGGGTAGGCTCCTATGTTTGGCATGGGCATGTCTTCATGTATCGGGTAGCGTTGCACATAGTCCCTATTGTCGTCCCACCAGGGGTCGTAGTTTAGGTCTAAGGGATTTGGTGCTGGTACACTAGGTATCTCCTCCCGGTTGTAATCATGCATTTCTATTTGATTTTCAAAGTTTTCTATTTCCATTGGTTGGTCCGGAAATGGTGGTTGTGGTTGGGGTGCTATTATTTGCTCCAGATTAGGGTCAGCCGCAGTGGTTGCTAGGATATGGATGTTTGATATTCCCCTATTGATCATGTCGTGGGCATGGGCATCTGTCTCTCTTTTGGCTGCTGTTAGTGCTCTCTGGTCTTGTAACTTTTTCATACGTTTTCTACGCTCGTGTGCTCCCCTACTGAACCATCCCCTCTTTTTCTGAGGAAATGGCTCTTCTGACTGAGCCTTAAACACGAATATTCCTTCTTCCGTATCAGCAGAATACCCTGAGAGGGCAGGCTGAGAAGAGGAGGTGCCTTCGCTTCTAGGCGAACCAGACAATTGACGGTACGCGTCAGATGGTCCTTGGTCGCTCATACTGTAAACTAACAAATAGTCAAATAACACATAACAATTAAATATAATTATGCACGTAGTTCCACAATTTATTTCCTAACAGATTGAATTTTGATGTCAGCAGAACACTTCTGTGGCTGAATCAGTGGCTTAGCTCTGATACCACCTTCTGTCGCAACCCCCGATCCCTAATGCCTCGGGAACGGGCGGCCGCGAGCCAGTTTCGGTGGTATCGCGTATTGTCTAATTTTGGCAGCGGAATTTACATCAGGATCGTAGTTAGGAAATATTTTATCAGAGTAAAATACCACGGTTTTACTATATTAAACATACGGGAACAATCCCAAGTTTAAGTACACTCGTTTTCATAGGGATAAAACCCTATTTTATTTGATAAAAACATCTATTTATTTTTAGGTAACTTTATTGCCACTTTTCCAAGCCTTCAGTGCTGTCCAGCTGGCTTCTATTTGGCTTTCACATTTTGTTACCTGAAACGCGTTTAAAAACATTTTGTCAGTGGAAAATACTGGTGAGTGAATCCCAGTTCAATCAAGTTTTTAATAAAAACCCATGGTGCAGTATTGAGGGCGATCTCGCAATTACATTTGTTTCCAAGTTATATCAGTTAACATCCATGGTACTGTCAGACCCAACTTGTGGAAATGTTACCCCTCCCAAGGCAGTAACATAACTTTGTATACAAAACCCCAACATACTCATGATAATTGTATTCTTACAAATACTCAATAACTGCTTATTGTATAATTAATTAAATGAGGTTTTGTAAAAACAATTTGCAAAAAGAATATTACTCACATTGCTGTCTTAGATTTTCTGTAAGGGTTTCCTGGTGACAATCTATAATTTACACAAATGCACACGTGTTAGTATAATAACCCATTTTAACATTAGTAATACCCTCCCCGAGACGGCATTCCAACGACTACATCGAGCAGAACCACGACAGCCGTTACGGAACCCTAGATCAATCGGGCTGCGTATCTAATACGTATCCAGGGGTTATAATACTTACAACGGAGCAGAACTTCGCTAATTAGGGGGGTATTATACCCGTGTATAATGCCTACACTTTAGAATTGAGAGAAAGAAATGAATTCTGAACGACGTAAACTGAAATCCTAAGGCCTCCTTATATAGGGCCTGATTTTGGTCCTCTCGCGGCCTGCGTAAGGTATAGCCGAGAGGCTACGTGGCCCGCGTCAACGCTGGTCAACAGCATAGGTGATCCGGGTCATCGACTAGCCTCGACATGTGTTGGGCCACGTGGCGGCCCAGGGTTTCGCCACATTTTACCTTCTTGCTGCCCCCGTAAGGTTTGAGGTGTGGCTTACGCGGCCCACCTCAAACCCAAAAACTCAATTTTTAATTATTTTTAATGATATTTAAGGTATTCGGGGCCCGTTTTCACGTATGGGGTGTATTTTAAGACATATTGGGATATTTTAAAATATATTGGGGTGTCAGAAAATATTCAGGAGGATGTCGGGTTAAATTTAGAGTTGTTATACGCCAGTATTTCCTGCTGATAAAAATCTTTTTAAACATGTTTCAGGTGATTTACTGTGAACAAGGAAAAGTACCGTGTAGCACCCCAGCTTGAATGAAGTGGCTCAGTAAATGAATAAACATGTTTTATCTTGTAAACCAGGGATTTTCAGAAAAATTCCTTTATTTTAAATAACGTTATCCCGAAACTTATAATAAAATAATTGAGTATTTTTAGTTTAAACAATCCTGGTAAATTTTCCGCTGCCAAATTACACACCAATACCACGGGTTTCTGTTTCGCGGCTTCTGAACCGAATAAAACGGGTCGGGGGCAGTGACACTTTGTCACGAGCGTGGCTTGATGTATCCGAAGATCCAATTATCGGTAAATATATAATATGTTTTCTGTAATCAATTTGTTTTGTTTAAACATATAATATTTCTTGACAACTAATCATCTTTAATTAATAAATGTATAAAATATTATATATCTCATACAAATTCACTTTCTTTTATAAATAGGTACCAACAAATTCGAAGTGGTGTTTTGGAGACATATTCATGACAAAAGATTCGCTTCTATGGCCGTAGTGAATACTGTACTAACGATTCGTTTTTCGGATGCCAATGCGAACTAAAATAGACAATTTCAACCGCCTTATGAACAATCTTCAAAGAGCTAGCGGTTCAAATGATGTGGATGTTAAGACGTTGGCCCATAATGAATTTAGGGCTTGTTACGGCGTCACATTTAACTTGGTTGTAACACCTCGTAAAATCACGTCCAATGAAGTGTTGACACGTGTACTAAACCCTAATGAAGTCAAACGTTGACTATAGGGACTAATTTTATGAAAAATCAAGAACTCTGAATATGAAAGGACTGGAAGTGTCAACATGCTTAAACTAAGCCTTTGAATAACCTATCACGGTATTAGTATTCTTATATTAAGCCACTTGTTGGATAATCGAAACCGTTTGCGTAATTAATTGAAAGTTTGCGCGACGAAGGGTTAAAAGCGTCAACATGTTTAATTATACCTCTGAGTGACCTTTTAACAAACCCGGAGCGTTATGATGTTTAATCGTATACTTGGGAATACATAATATTGGCCATTTAGGGCTTTAATGCCGATAAACGATAATACACACAAGTTTGTGCGTTAAAAGGATTAAAAGTGTCAATATGTTAATTCTTACCTCTAAGTGAACTTTTAATAAACCCGAAGCATCGTGATGTTCGATAATTGTAACACCCTAGTTAATAATTAACGGTTTTACATGTAAATACCAACAATTAGATGTATAGTTAAGACTACACGTACTATAAAAATTCGGGTTTATTAAAACTTTTACAAATCATAGGTTATTCAACATAACATGATTGGATTCGTCGTTTAAATTTACGACGAGGCAAAGTGCGGAAGCATGAATCCTTATTGTGTTCGGTTCTTCGTTGAGCTTGATCGTCTTCCGGCATCCAAAAAGTACCTACATTTCATAAACATGAAATGCTTTAGTCATACAGAGTTTAAAACATGTCTAAACGAGTCCGGGAAGCGAAACTGAATAAAATACATTTTGTTACAGGGTCTACCGTAAATTACGGTGGCTATCGTAATTTACGGTAGCCCCTGAATGTAAATTTTTCCACCGTAAAACAGTGTGTATGTGGCATAAAGATTTTAAGGCTACCGTAAGTTACGGTAGCTACCGTAACTTACGGTGGCCTCTGCAGGATTTTTCCAAGTTTGCCGTTTTCTAAAACGAAAACCTTCATAAGTTTTAATCCGCTTGTCCGTTTGACCTACCGTTTCTTCCTACGTGATTGTAATTTGATCCTTCATCATATGGAGTTAAAATCCAACATCCGGATTAACAAAATTTAAGACTTTTAAGTCTTCGGCTTATTACCCTTTCTACCAAATTTTGACCCGTTCGCGATTTTATCAAACCAACATGTTGTTTGATTCTAAATTCTCATCATTTCCATATTGCTTATCATATTAGATTCAAGTCACGGGTTTATATACATTCTTAAACCCGTTTTTACTTAGATGTTTAATTGACCCGTTAAGGGCATTTAAGCACTTTTACGCATAATTCACACTCATTTATTTCTAGCTTCTTATTTCCACATTATTTATCAAATGATCTTCCATCACAACTATATTTGTGATGGGTTTAATGTGGCGATCTATATAATCCGGGTTTTACCCTTAGGATAGTCATTTTACGTGATTTACCCGTTCATAGGCATTTGACCCCCAAGGTTTATGCCTACAACTCTTACATATGTCTAAAAGTTACACAATGATAATACTAGCATCTAAACGACCTCTAAGGGTCGTTTGCCCGATTTACCTATCAAGGGCATTTTCGTCAACTTATTTCCTGCTTTTACGACATAGGTCTCTTTGCTAAGGTATTTGACCAACATTGCATTTTTAACTATAAATCTATATATATGCGTACCTGGCTCGAGTCAACATATAGACCCGTTTTATACCTCGCGTTAATTAACCAATATTCTATGGCGTCGCAATTATCCAATTTGCTATTTGCTCCTGATAACATACGACTTGACAACCTCATTAGTCGATATTGTCAAATGGTGTTATCATCACCATTTGACCCGTTTGGACTATAAGACCAAACATTTACATAAATTAGGATAAAAGCATGGTTTTAAATTTCCAATTTCACCCATTTGCCCCAATTACCATAAACCATGGTTTTTATCATTTATACTCGTTCCGACTTGTATCAATCGTGTCGGAACCCTTATTTCGGATATTACATCATTCGCATTTATAGTTTATAAAACAAACACGTGTCCTACAAAAAGGGTGTAAGTTTTACTTACCTCGTATCCGAGCTACGCTTTTCTTTTCCTTTTTGATTTGTTTGACCCGTTTCTTCCCAAGCCTCCACGTTGCTCGTTAAGTGTCAAACTATCGTCATCATTCAAAGGTGGTTAGATTAGTCATTAATAATCATGACTATTCCACCTTACGTATTTTCTATGTCGAAACAACCGTTCGACCTCATTATTTATTAATTCAACTTATCAAAAGTTAACTACTTTTGATCACATGATTTACACAATTAAGTCTAATTCAACATGAGGTTTAGAACCCTTATCACTTCACATTTCACATAATTTGCCATATTATTCAAATGCTCATTTTATTCGAAATTTCAACACTTAGCTTTCTCTTAGGCATTATATCAAACACCTAGTGAGCATTCTTTTATAAAATTTAATAATCACACTTATGGCTACCTATCTTGCCAATTCCAACATCTTTTACTAAGTAATCATCCAATTCATGGTTCAATGTCAAGGTTAACTTCATAGTGTTCAAATAACACTAGTTTGACAATCATGATTCTAGTGTTCATCATGTTTCTACATCTAGAACTTATATCATAACATCATTATTTATGAATTTAACACCCTAATCCAAGTGTTCATCATAATGACATAAAAACCCACTTAGCACATAAATGGGTAATATTCTATTTCACAATTTTTCATCATTAATTCATCAAATCCTTACTAGGGTTTGTTCCTAGACATGGATTTATCCTTATTTCACTCTTACATCAAACATGCAAGCAATAATTTCGTTCATCATAAATTCATCAAGAATCTCAACTTCACTAAACATAAAAATTTAACATACCTTGTGATCCCCTAAGCTTGGTGATCACGAATTTGTGTTAATCCATACGATTTGGCTCTAAATTGCCTTTCAATTTGTTGAATCTTGATGAACTAGGGTTACACCCTTTTTCTTCTTGCTCCTGGGCGATTACATGCACACACACACACACTCTCAGTGTGTGTGTTGTGTGTTATTATTTGTTTTTAATGAATATTAGTTTCCCACTTGACAACATTAGTCCCTCATGTTTTTATTTTGATCAATTGAATCTATAATTCACTATTTATAACTTAGTCACATATTACTAGCTAGGTCAATTATTCTTAGTTAAATTTAATGGGTTCGGGAAGTCATAACCCGTTTTATTCTAAGTCCCGTTAACTCGGGCCTTTCATATACTTTGTTTTCCTCAAAGGATTTGTTCAACTTTTATTTAATATTAGGTTTATTTATTTAGATCCTAATATTTACCGGGTAAATTTTTACTACTAACGGTACTTTACCCGTCTTTTAGTATTAACGGGGTTTGATTACCAAACCCGTTTTCGGGGTGTTACAATAATACTCTCGGGAATGCCCAATATGGGCTACATAAGGCTTTGACGCGATAAAACGATAATACGCGCACGTTTGTGCGTTAAAGGGGCCAAAAGCGTCAACATCTAAAACTACACCTTTGAGTGACCATTTAAGAAAACTGGAGCGTCGTAATGTTCAATCATACTCTTGGGAATGTTTATTATTGACCTTGAAAGGCTTTTATGTCATTTCGCGATAATACGCGCAAGTCCGAAAATTAAGGGGTTAAAAGCATCAACACATAAATTTATACTTTTGAGAGACCTTTTAACAAACCGAGAAGTTTATTATGCTTGGTTATACTCTTGGGTGTGCCTAATATTGTCCTAGGATAGCTTTTTATCATAAAAACAACGATACGTGAGAGTTTCGAAGTACAGGGGCTAAACATGTCAATAGATGAAAGTTGGTATGTGCTAAACTGGTCCTTACAGTCCGTATACAGAGGGCCATACGGTCCATATACAAACTCCCAGATATGAAAAATGCTTGGTGGCCACTTCAAGCAACTTTAAAACCATCAACTTGATTCCACGGGCTTGTATCTGGATTGTAAGAGCTGTTAGGACACTTGGGATCATCTTATGAACTCTCTAACACATTTCATGATCTTGTTCAAACTCAAAAACTATAAATAGGTGGTGTATTTCACTTGCTAGAACTTGCACCTTCATTCAAATCCTTCTATCCTCTCAATTCTGGAGGGTCCTGAGCAATTGGGGACCTCCTTTGAGTTCTTTCCAGTCTATAGGGCCACTTGTAAGTGGTCTTTTCGTGACTAGTTATTTTATTTGGCTTTTATAGCCGAAAAGTCAAGCGTTTACGATAAACGCTTTGACTTTTAGTTAGACCTTAAATGGTCAAGCCATTGTTTGCAACGAACGTAGCTACATGATCGTAATTAGGTAGGTGTTAATCCCTCAAAAGGGCACCTCCTAAGAATCACGTTTGCTTGGTCAATTGACGAGTCAATGTAATATTTATTAAAAAGTCAACAGGTCAGTTTTTGAAATAATTGCGATATGAGTTTAAAAATGTTCTAAAATACGTTTTAAAACTTAAATAACTTGGTAATAATTATAAGAACCTGTGTAAACATGTTCGGCTCATCAATTCCAGTTTTAGAGTCGGTTCAAAACCGAAAGTCGCGAACTTTGACTTCTGCTTTGACTTTCGATTATGAACCGAATTAAATCAGTATGTTACTGATTTAGGGTTCCTTAGTGACCATATTATATAGTAGTATAACCCTCTGAGGTTATGTTACATGGTCACATAGTAATCCGAGTTCGTTTATTAGTTTCCGTTATTATGCTTTAAGTTGACTATTATGCCCTTTTGCTTGAAAATAAGGCTTTAGACATAATTAAGCATACAAATGAATTACATTCTGACATGTTAACATGATTAGCATATTTTAACAAATATAGGCTGGTCATACACTGAGTTTACTAAATTAATCGAAATTTAAGCTTTTAAAAGGACTAAAATACCCTTTTCACATAAAATGAGTTTTAAACATGGTTTAACATAAAAACTCATTACCTACTGTTATTATATCATAATTAGGATTTATTGGGATGTGAAATCTGATTACTTGTTGAGTTTATGCCCATGTTCTTGTATAAGGTTAATAAATGACGATAATGCCCTTTTATACTAAAAATTTAGCTTTAAACATAATATACATGCAAAACCTATTTGCTACTGATATGTTATAATAAATAAAGTATTTTGACCATTCACAGCTGGTCATAATCTCAGAATTCCTTAAACACAAGAATTATCGTCATTTATCGACTTTTTACGACATTTAGGTGCATAGTATGGTTTTAAACCATACTTAGCACCCAAAACTTGTTAACTGATTTTATAAACCATTTATAATATTTCTACAGTAGGTATAAGTCATAAACTCAGAATCCCAATTAAGTCCTTAAAACAATGTGTGAAATGACCAAAATACCCCTACGGTGCATAGTTTGGCCATAAAGCATAAATCACACATATGTTTGATATCCTACTGATATAATACCTTAAATAAAATATTTTTACAGAATATTTATGACCAAAACCTTAGTTTGCATGCAAACCCTTTTATAAACCTTAAAATGACCAAAATGCCCTTATAGAGGCTAAATTCGGTTTTAAAATCTTTAAGGGCATACTTGTTGATATCCTACTGATATCATAACATATTTTAAGCATAATAACTTATGGAACTAGTATATGACTCATTCGGTTACCCGTTTATGCCTATACGTGTTGGGTTTGGTTTATGTAACTAGTTTGCATAAATTAACCGAAACGGGTTTAACCTTATCATTTAAACTTCAAAATCCAGAATGTATTTAGTTTACCCATATTATACAAGTCTCCATACTTGTTGGGTCTAAATTACATTCTATTCCGGTAATCGCTTAATCTAGCGTATCGTACCGTTTCTAATACTTTAAGTTAGCCGGTCTAGGTCTATGACCTAAATAAGACCCGTTAGCATTCTAAATTGGTTATATATTACCATCATTCCAGACTAGAGCCTCCCGGTAAAAGCTATCTGCATTTAGTTAGATTGGATACGGCTGAGTTATATAAATTTTGCTGTGAATCAAGTAGTAGCTTAGGTAAATACTTTTAACTTATTTTCCCTTATACGGGCTTAGGATACGGTAATATATTACCGCTTGGTCAGGTATGGGATCATTTAATCGGATTGTGATTAATAAATCACATAACCCGTTTTAATCTGTTTTGTTTGATAACAAAAACATTGGGGGTTAATACGACTGTGTCCTGGATATCCTTGGCTCATTTAATTGAAAATGGCCACGACCTATGCACGGGGTGTAGGCATACACCTGTCAGATGCGATATGGTTTCTATTCCCCAAAAAGGGAATAAGACATAAATAAACTCATCTGTGGGTTTCCCGAGAAGGGATAAGTGGTGTGTCGGTTAATCATGTCCCGGCCTCTATCCTGGGCCCTAAATGTATGACAAACATGTAATTCTGTATACAAGATTATAAATGTAATTGTCCCAAGTTACAAAAGAATTATTGTCCCTTGTGCACTTAAACCAATTTTCATAAACATTTTCAAATGAGTCAGTTAATTGTATTTACCAGTGTAAGCTGACGTATTTTCAAAATATTAAGTGACAGGTACTATACGCAAATAGGCTGGGAGCTGCTTGGTGTAAATAAATGTTCTTGCAAATCCTTAGGATGCCCTAAAGTCTGCTAAACTTCATTTTGTACATTTTATAATGATCCGCCTGTGGATTTAGTATGGCAAGCTCGTATGTAGTTATCATTTTGGTATTTTCAGACAATTGGCTTTGTAACAATATTTTTATTTTCCAAGACTTTCGCTGTGCTATTCTGTGTATGTTTGACCATGACGGTACCAATCTTACGTCACGATACTCCCCACCGGGCCTACCGGGCTGAGCTGTAAATATCAGGGTGTGACATTTGTAGATTCTAAGGAGCTACTTCGAAAATCACCAAAGTGTTACGCTGCTAGTTAACACCGGCCTAACGTCTATATGGTCCAAGACACCGTCTTGCACACCCGAACCAAACTCGTCTCAAGGTGCGTCAGATGCTTGTTCCTATGTAAATTTAAATGATGACATCGAAGACTCTGATTTTGAAGAACCAATTGAATTTCAACGACCGCCCGATAGAGATAAAAGCAAGGTGGCGGCGGGAGCCCGACCCACCTCCTCGTTTTGAACTACAACTAATAAACTCGCGGGTGAATTGAACTTCGAAAGTTTAATAGATGAAAAATTGCTCGATTGCTCTCGATCAAGGAGCAATATCATCTTGAAAACAAAAATATTCAAACGGAGAGGCCAACGGAAAAAGACTTCGACTTCCTCAAGAAAGTCCTCTCGCATCTTTCATCGCACTCCTAGGTGATTTTCAAAGCTCAGAAAGAAAAGACCTCAGCCTGCTTAATATCTGAACGGGGAGTAGGTTTTTATTTCTATTTTATGTTAGTAGGTGTTTATATTTAAAATTTGGTTTGTAACTTTTTTTTATGTAATTTTAGCTTAAGTGGTATGTTTATGTATTTTTTTAATTAAAAAAACATCTTTGTATTTTATTAATGTTATTTTAATTTAATATTTTTGTAGGATTTTTTTTTTGTTTTTAAATAAAAAAAAATGAAAAAAAGTCTTTTTTTTGGGAGGGGGGGGGGGGTGTGTGTGTGTGTTAATCTACACCCTAGGTGTTAAAGGTGAGGCTTGTTAAGACTGGTGACGTTTTTGCCATTTAACATTGGCTGCTCCACCCGGGTCAGCGTTTTGGTCAGCATTGCCTGCTTGGAGTGGGGCGCTGGCCTGAGGTAACGTGGCAGGCAATGTTTGGCTGGGTGTTGATGACCGTTTTGCTAGCCGCTTGGCATAGCTGTCGGCCAACGACTATTTAAAAAAAATTCTTTCAATTTTTTACTATATAAACTTTCATTTCTTACTCATTTTTACCATCCAAAAATTGAAAAACCACTATCAAACTCAAATATAGTGTGGGAGTTGGCTACAGAGTATATTTTTCCTACAAAGTGTAAAAAGTCATAAAACACTATAATGTCAATCATAAAACACACTCAAAACTCACAAATAACATAGTGAAAATTACTAAAACACCATATTTATGGGTTTTGTATTGTGTTTTGGATGATAAGGCTTTGATTATTGAATGACTAACATTAGTGTGTTTTATGTTGATTATCATGTTGTGTTTTGTATTCATAATTGTACGATGATGTGTTTGAAGTTTTTAAGGACTGTTAGGGTTTGAATATTGTGTTTTAGTGATCTTCACTATGTTATTTGTGGGTATTGAGTGTGTTTTATGAATGAAATTGTAGTGTTTTATGACTTTATACACTTTGTAGGAAAAATGGACTTTGTAGCCGAACGTCACCCTATATAGAATGGTTTCTTTAAGTTCCAGCGATTCGTATGAAAAATTTGCTTTGTCATCCTCATCGAACGATGTGGCGGAATTATTATTATCAGCAGTGTCGATGGTGGTGAAAGCTATTGTTGACGATGCAAATGAAGAGACTTCCTAACCGATGCGCGTGGTAGTTTAGGATTTACCACGTGGCAAAAGGTCACGACCGCCCTAAGACAATTGGCTTATGGTAATATTTCCGACATAATGGACGACTATTTAAAAATGTCGGCACGAGTGGCTAGGGAAAGTCTTCACAATTTTTGTGCGTATATCATTGAACTATATATGAAAAGATACTTGAGAAAACCGACGTTTAATGATATGCAACAAATTTTGAAACATCACGTTGAATATCATGGTCTCCCTAGGATGATCGGTAGTTTAGATTGTATGAAATGGGAGTGAGAATTTTGTCCAACTGCATAGCAAAGCTCTCACACAAGTGGATATCATGGAATGTCGGCTATGATGCTTGAAGCGGTTGCATCACAAGATCTTTGGATCTGGCATTCATTCTTTGGTATGCCCGGTTCACATAACGATATAAACATTATACACCACTCACATATTTTGAATGATCGAATAAATGGTATTGGACCAAAAGAAACATTTTTGTAAATGGGGTTGAATACAAGTATGTGTACTATCTTGTTGATAAAATTTACTCTGAGTATGCTATTTTTGTGAAATCATTTTCAAGAGATGGAACCCTAGATCCTAAAAGAATAAAGTCTAACAAAGTTCAGCTGGAGGCACGCAAAGACATCGAGCGAGCATTTGGTGTTTTGTAGAAAAGGTGACGCATTTTGAGCATGCCTTGTTGATTGTATGAAAAAAATCAAATAAGAAATGTGATGTGCGCGTGCATCATTCTACACAACATGATTTTAGAGGATGACGGGCGTGCAATCGTTGAGTATTATGGCGAGTAGCCCTAATCAAATAACGAAGAGAGAACGCAAAACCAATATCTAATCGAGTCAAGACAAATAAATTCAAACCTTCGAGCTGATTTGGTAGAACATGTTTCAACACTTTCTAGATTCGACTTCAATGAAGATGAAGATGAAAATGATTGATTTTTTATTTATTTTTGGTAATGTAATGTATTTTTTATTGTAGTTATTTAATATAAATAAAATGTGTTTTTCAAATTACTTTACTAAATTCTATGATTAGTATAAAAAAAGAAAATTACGCCGGCCTGGCCATGCCCCTTCAACACCCACTTTTTGGGTGTGGACTGGTGGAGCCTACACCTACCACGTGTCAAGCAATTCATACAACACAAGCCCCTCAAAACCCATAGTCTAAAGGTCCCTGTCTACGTGACCCTTGCGTGACGCACCTATGACATATTAACTAGATATGGAGCTTTATTCCATATCTGTTAGGCTAGTGATTATACCAAAATTAAAATATTTTACTAATAAAGCCAATTGTTATAATAATAATATTGTTTTGTTGGGTGGAGATACAATAGGAAGTTAATTTGGCTAGGAAGTGATCTTGACCATCCATTTAGTTAATCAAGGGCTAAGATTAAATCAGGGAAATTGAAAAGAAGAAAAAAGACGCGTGAGTTTGTTTAGGGGCATTCTAGTCAATCTAAGCCAATAGTTTCTTTCTCCTCCAATTCCCCCCCATTTTTTAAACGTTAATAACTCTTTCATACGACATCATTTTTTTTATAAAAATTGCACAAAAAACTAGTGTTTTTTATCTTTAAAACGAGTATACTATTGCTATATTTAAAAAAAAATAATTAAAACCCAGTTGCGTAAAACGCAATAGAAAAACCCCCAGTTACGTAAAATGCAATGAAAAAAAAACCCTAAAAATGACATTTTTCTAAAACGCAATGCACCAAAAACACAAATAAATGACTTATTTGTAAAACGCAATGGCCAGAAAACACAAAGAAATGTCTTATTTCTAAAACGCAATAACCTAAAAACTCAAAAGAAAATGTACTTTCTAAAACGCAATGGACTAAAAACACATAAAAATGTGTTTTTCCTAAAACGCAATGCACAAAAAACACAAAAAAAATGTCTTATTTGTAAAACGCAATAGCCAGAAAACACTTAAAATGTCTGTTTTCTAAAACGCAATGGACTGAAAACACATAAAAAAGTGTTTTACCTAAAACGCAATGCACAAAAAACACAAAGAAATGTCTTATTTGTAAAACGCAATGGCCAGAAAACACTTAAAAATGACTCATTCTAAAACGCAATTGCTTAAAAAACAAAAGAAAGTGTTCTCTGTAAAACGCAATGGACTGAAAACACCTAAAAAAATGTTTTACCTAAAACGCAATGCACCAAAAACACTTCAAGAATGTGTTTTTCTAAAACGCAATTGCCAGAAAACACCAAAGAAAGTGAATTGTCTGTGCTGTGAACTGCCTGGACCAATGCAGTTTCCAGAGGCAATTTACAGAAAATTAATTTTTCTGATGCATTTTTATTACAGCAATTTAATCGAAAAAAAAATTTCCGAGCTAACCCCAGCCAGGGGCTCTGGCCCTTGGACCCCGCTACCAGGGGCGCTGCCCTCGGACCCCGCCAAGATCGTAAAACGCAATGACTAAATCAAAAACCCATATCGTAAAAATGAAATTAAAGAATTTCTTACATGGATCGAAGTAATTTCTTCAACAATTGACGATTTTTGAATGATTGAAACACTTATCAGCGCTCGAATCGAACGGATCGAGTGATTATCTTCAAAATCACCGGAAAAAACGAGATTTTGTATGAAATTAAACTGGGTTTTCTTCAAAAAAGCTGAAGAACACGTTGATCGGGTGTTTGAATCATTGATTGGTGATGAAAATCGCAATATAATGTAGTGTGAGATAGAAAGTGAAGAAATGGTTGAAGATGGTGGGTTTTGAAAATGGTGGGTTTTGAAAAGGAAGAAGAAAATGGTTGGATTGACTAAAATACCCTTTTTCTTTATTTTAAATGTTGCCACATTTCCTAATCTTATTGCTTCCTAGACTTTCTAGTCAAATAAACTTCCTATTTGATCTTTTCCCTTGTTTTGATAACCTCAACATGATGATTTTAAATAAAATGCAAAGTAAATAGAAAAAAAAAAAGTGTTCAGGGTTATTCCCTTTAAATCCGTCAAATTTAATTTTATTATTAAGAACGTCAAAGCTAACATTTAACACATTGTTAGGTGAAAAGGAACACTATTTAAAAGTATTGATTGCAGCACGAGACTTCAACAAGACTTTACGATGTTCTTTATGGCACCACTAATATAAGAGTTAATGGATAAGACTTTGGTTCTTCTTGGAGACTCAAGTTCAATCTCTATTATTGTCACATTTGGTTGATAAAGACAATGGCTAGTTCTCTCATACCCTAGGTCAAGAGTTTGAGCCCGAGCCACCCGGGTTTTAGTCCACCGTGTGTTACGCCAGAGAGATTCTCTCTTATGGCGGCACAAACCCCTGCCACTGATAGTGGGTGGTATGGTTTCTCAAGGAACGCCGTTAGCCAAACTCTGACGCCAGCGTGAGTCCGGTTAAGACTCTTTGGCCAGAGGGGGGTTAGGGTCCTCTGTTTAGAAGGGTATGAGATCACTCTCACAACAAATTAAAGATTCTCACCGTTCAAAAAAAAAGGATTTTGTTTTTTGTTTTTTGTTTTTTAATTTCCGGTACCCCATAATAACCTTCACAAGAGCGTAAACATTTGGCAACTTTTACAATAGGGGTCATCATCTTTGGCATTGACATTCTTCATTATCACTAGCTTAGTCTGATAGGTGGTCAGTAGTTGAGGTTGCACTAGGAAGGGAGATATTGTCTATTTGTCACTAGCAATGTCAATCATTCTTTTTTTTAGGGACCGTAAATGGCAATGACGATCTCTTCGTTTTTCTATTATATTTGTTTTTCATAGAAAAGCAAGAGATTGTCAATGCCAATGATAATTTCTTTCTTTACTTTGGAGAGATCGTTAATGGCAATGACTGTTTTCGATTAACCTTGGCAAGCTCGTCACCTACGTGATGAAGCTAGTAAATGGTAGAGGTCACCATTTCTAATGGCGATATCCCCTTTCTACCCCTTGTGAGTTGTGATGAAGGTTTTTGTGAGATACACAGATTAAAAAATGTCTAATGTTCACGCATTACATAAATAAAAAATAAGAAATAAGAATCCAAACATAAATACATAAGTAGGGTAAAGTTCTTGTACAAATAATCTTAACATACTAAATATACAAATTGAAGGAAAACTCAAAAAGACAAGGTGACATTTTTGTAATTATCAATAACTATCAAAGTTACTTTACAAATATACCTAAAAAAAACCTAACCACTCCCCCCCCCCCCCACCCATGCTAAAAACTAAACCCCCAAAAAACCTAAAAAAATCTAAAAAAATAAAAAAAACACACAAATTATTTTATTTTATTTTTTTAACATTTTTTATTAAAAAATCGCTACTTTTAGTAGCAGCAAAAAAAAAAATAATAATAATAATAATTTTTTTTTTTTTTTTGCTAACGAAATGTAGCGATTTTTTAATAAAAAATGTTAAAAAAAAATTGTGTTTTTTTAGGTATTTTTGGTTGTAACTTTGATAGTTGGTGGTAATTACAAAAATACCACCTTGTCTTTTTGGGTTTTCCTTCAATTTGTATGTTTAGTATGTTAAGATTATTTGTATTTGATCTTTTGCCTACACAAGTAAGAAATAAGAATCAAAAAGAGTAGACATGTAATTAGGGTTTTCGTATGTAGTAATATAGTTTCTAGAATTATATTTTTTGTTTTATAAACGAAAATTTAAATCTACATCATTTGCTTATAATGGGATTTGGATTCTCATAATTTAGAAGGAACACGATTTCAAACTAGCCTACACGCCCTTTAATTTCTGGAATTATACATAACACAACACGTAAGATTTTTTTTTTTTTATAAATATTAGTTGAATAACTAATAGTATTCAAAGATCAATCCATTTTGCCTTAGGGGACAGGGGGCGGTGCCCTTTTGTCCGTGATAGAGCTTCTTCCATGCGTGGTGGGAACAAACAATCCGCCACTGAAGTTTTCAACGAGTGATAGCAAATGTCCGTGATGTTTTCCACGCGTTATGGATTGTGAGTGATGGAACATGTGAGGGGGTGTGAGGGTTTATTGTGGGTGTTGTGATTGATGACCATTGCCACTAAAAAATGTTGTGAGTGATGAAAAAATGGTTGATGGCATGGCAAAACTTGATTGGGTGTTGTGAGTGATGAGTGAGTGATGACCACCCCCACACCCCTTAGTTCATATAAAAAAAAGTTTCTTGTTTTAAAATAATTCTTTTTAACCTTCATCTTTATAAATTCATAGTTATGGTTAAAGTTATAACTTTATGCCTAGAAAAATAAAATTCTTTGAAGGTATGCAATATAATCCAACTGATTTTTCTTTTCAAAATGTTTTCATTCGCTTCAAATTTGATTTTTCTTTCCAAAATGTCTTCATTCACTTAACACTTTAAATTTTAGTAATTATATTGCGTACTTTTGACCTGAAAAATTAAATGTTTTGATTTAACTCTTTTTTTCTTTTCATCGTTATCTAGGACCAAACAAAACAGAAAGAAGAGCACATTACAACCTATAAAAACGTAGCAACGCAGCTTATTACCTATTTACCTTCTATTTTGATGTAATTTCTATCAAGAAAATATTTCTTACAATTAATCTTATTTTAAAGAAGACCATGAGCTCCAATCCAGCCTTGTCTGCTTTGAACGGCCACCAACCCATAAAAGGCTTAAAGTTTTTATGTCACAAACCGATCGATTCAAAGAGCATGCAACCCGGTTGAAAACAGCCTCGTTACGCGACTTCCACATGAACCACAACACACAGAAAGGAACACCTTCCTGAATTTCTGGGACGCGCTAACATGTTTATGGAGATCAAGAATGTCTCTAATACCAAACACGTATACGGATTGCGCGAAAGGACACTCCTTCTAAGAAGCCAGACATCCAATGACATTCAGAAGTTCGATCATTATGCTTATTGATAAATGATAATGCATGTACGTAGGAATAGGATCTAATTGTAATATTGACTTCATTATGCTTATTGATAAATGATAATGCATGTATTTTTAATTATGTTATTAGCACATGAATTCCCAAAATGTTGTTCAAGTAATATAACTGTATAAAGTTTTCGATGTTGATTGATTATTATAATGATGATGATTACTATAATATTATCCATATACAATTAGCAAAGTTATAGTTGGTGAATAGTGTTTTGCTTTTTTAATATTTTTCTTTGTCTTTTGTATGTTTTTATACCATTACCTCTAAATTTTTGGTATTGACACTTACAATTAATTTTTAAATACTTTGGAATCGAATTTTACGTGTTTTTATTTATGTACGCGTCGGTATAAATTTAAGTTGATTTACGTTTCGACGTAAATTTTTTCTAGAATTGAGTTTGGTCAAATATAATATGTTTTTATGCTTTATAATACTGTGTAAGTTTTCAGTTGGTTTACGTTTTGACGTAATTTTTTTTTCGGGAAATAAGTCAGGCCAAATATAATATGTTTTCGTGTTTATTTTTATGTACGTTTTCAATTTACGTTTTTCGTGCTTTTTTTATATATGTATGTTTTCAATTGTTCTACGTTTTGACGTAAATTTTGTTTGTAAACGACTCGAATAAAATATAATGCGTTTTCATAAGACGGTATAAATTTGAATCACTTTACGTTTCAACACCGCCGTAACGCGTCATACCATTCTTTAACTTAAAAAAAACATTTTCTTACGTACTTATTTTTATATGCATGTTGGTATAAATTCAAGTTGGTTTACGTTTAGACGTAAATTTTCATTAAAGTTATATCTAAGATAGCGCTTACATTTCTATTTACAATTAATTTAAAATCAGCCCGTACCGTTGTCCGTTAAATTTATTTTTATAGTTTTTGGTGGATGTAAAACATGTGTATATATTATTTTGAGCATATTTTTTTTTTCAATTGCTATACTGAATCAAAATAGATATCGATCGAAGTCCCAAAGTGTAGCGCGGGTAATCTTACTATACTAGTTTATAATATAATGCAATGAATTACACTTATTATTATATAGAAATTTCAAACTTAGGATTTAATGTAAAGAACTTTCCATGTGTTCCCAATCAATGTAACTATTGACCTGAAAATGGCTGATATTGATAATATGTTGATATGCACCGGTTTTTGCGGTGTGATTTTTCTTTAATTTCTGGTAACTAGTATTAAAAACCAAACAAGATAAAAGAACTTTCTTGGTTAGCCTTAAACAGCTAACACCAAACTTATTGTATGGCTGGCAATTTCAGAAACACACCTATTAACATGGTACGAAATTACACATTTGTAACAGATTTCGTGTTTGGACTTAATTCTTAAACGGTTTCGTGTCTTTAATAGGATGGCACATTTAGGACACGATAAAATTCGTGTCTAAACATGTTAATGACTTAATTGTTAACATGTTAGTGACCTGTTTATATTTTGTTCTTAAATATGTGATATTTATCGTGTCCTCCAAAATAGGTTTCTTAGCAGTTCGTTTCATGACTAGTTTCTAAATAGTTCGTGTTTGGAAAAATGACACGATAAGTTATCGTGTCTATGAAGTTATTGTGTCGTGTTCATGTCTAGCATCTTAGGTCATTATGTCTTATCATGTTGTGTCTAACCTGTTATGACAGCCCTAGTCAAATGACAATGAAGAACCATATACTAACCACCAATTAGCTCTGGGAATGATTCCCACAAGAGATGATTATGAGCATTTTAGGAATATGATATTCGATTGAACGTGCTAAATGGAGGGTCGTTAGCTTCGCCACATGAAGGAAATTTTCTTTGAGATCATTCTCAAGTGTGTATTTTAAGTATATCTTTATCATCCGGAAACAACCATGTAAGAGATAGAATATTGAGAGTAAATGATCTAAATTGTGAAGTCATTAGGGCAAGAGCTGACTTAACAATGTTGGGGCCCAAGCCCCAACACGAAGCAAAAAATTTAGGCCCCTTATCCAATATTTTTTTTTAGTTTGTGATTTCGATTTCCGTTTAGCATTGAAATTATTAAGAATAACGTATATAAGGAACTTATATAACACCTAATTATAAAGAACTTATATAACACCTAATTAATTTGTAAACCATCTAAAGTTTAACCAACTATTAACTTGTTCTTAAATGGCTATGAACTGGTTTTCGATCTATTTATTGTTTGCTTGTTTAGGAACTTCGGTTTCTTCCCCTTGAAGCGCCCAAGTTTATCAAGATACCTTAAATGACCCAAACCCAATAAAGCGTGAATTAAATCAGACCTGATCAGATTAATGTTGGTTGATTAGTTATAGAGTAGATATGAGATGATGGTTAGATATAGATTAGCAAAAGCATATGAATTAAAAGAGACTCATGATCTATTGAGGTGTGTGTATACTAGGTATCGTTGTCTCCATCACATGTATAAACGTAATGATGTTGACATCTCTACTCTGATTGGTTGTCATATGAGCATGCATTTCGTAAAGCTTGCTACATAGGAATGCACCCGACATAGTCCGGTTCCCCAAGGTCCAGACCCAGTGGGTTAGATCGACCTGTGTAAGTGGGTTCATCATCATATCTCTTCAAACATCAACCTTCATCCGACGAATAAACCTCCTCCGCTCACCATCCCCTCACCTCTCTCACCCTTTAATTTTATCCCACCTTTACATACATAGTCTCCATTCCATAAATAGCATGTTATTAATCCAACTTAGTGTTGGTTTCATTAAATATGATACGTTGATAATTTGATACATCAATAATGCATGCATGTCAAAATATCGTGAGAAACAATCACATGATCTTCCAAAACATAAAGTTTCAACGATCAATTATAATGTTGTTAGACTTATGAAATTGTTTGTTGGGTACGTCTGGTAAGTTTTGTGGTGATGTGAATAGAAAGTAGATACTAGATACAATAAAACAGAAATAATGTTTTTTTGTTGACAAAGAATTAATTAGGATAACGACAATGAGGAATACAAATTGGTCACGCATGTTCATGTTCTTTTGCTTGACAAATAATTTTCAGTGTTTCCAGCTAATTTTCTTAAAGTTAACGTCGTTGATTATTAATTTTCTAAGTTGAAAACGACAATAGATTAACTAATAATTTCGGGAAACAAGTTGATAATATCTAATTAGATAATCTCACCAAATCTTTATCTTGAGAGTAATGAGGATTTACTGATAATTGAATCAGCCACACGACATTTTTATTAATTAAAAGGCTGCCAAAGTTATAAAGGAATCCAGGATATTTTAGTCGGTTAAATATTTTTTAATGATCAAAATAAATTATCAGTTGATAATAAAAATATGAATTAATAAATTAAAAGGCTGCCAAGGTTATAAACGAATCTAGGATATTTTAGGTGGCTAGATATTTTTTAATGATCAAACAACACTGGATAACTATCAGTTGAAAATAAAAATATGAATTAAAAGAAGTAAAAAAAATCAATGAATATTATCTATACCATATTATATTATAATGTTTTGGGAAAGCATTTTAAGATATAAAAAAATTAGGTTAGAACCGCGTGTATCACACGGGTTGAATAAATGTAATTTTATATGTCAAATAATAAATATTATATATTTAAAAATATCGTTTATTAAATGGGTTGAATAAATGAATTTTATATATTAAATAACAAAAAATGTTGTATTTTTTAGAACATCGTGTATTGTATGGGTTGAGTAAATTTAATTTTATATATTAAATAATAAAAAAAGTTACATTTTTAATAACCTCATGTGTTATGCGGGTTGAGCACATGTAATTTTATATACCAAACAATAAAAAAGTTATATCTTTATAAACCCTATGTATTATATGAATTGAATAAATCTAATTTTATATACTACAAAATAAAAAAAAAAAAATTTAAAAACCCCGTGTATTACACGACTTGCATAAATGTAATTTTGTGTAGTAAAAAAAATACAAATTTATATCTTTAAAAAAACCTCGTTTATTACATGGGTTGAATGAATCCAATAAAAGCTTATATTTAAAAAAAACTAATGGATATACTCGATATACGATGGAAGGGTGATTGCGATGATGGTTCTTATAAATCTCACGTAAATATAGTGATTACCGTATTTGAGTTGAGAGTTGAACACGAAAATAAAAGTATAGAACCAATAAACATTGTTTAATATTTTTGTTTACCCCTTATAAACATTTTTAAAATAGGTTCTACCCTTAACTACTTTAGTTTAATAAAATAAATAAATCATTTACATTATATTAATTTATATTTAGTGTATATTTTTTGTTAATTTCAGGATAAATAATTTTGAAATCTGATAAATATTTTAAAATATTAGATTATCTCCTATACGAATTGCTTAAATTTATATTAAATTTAATTTTCTAATTATTTTTAATTGATATTAATTATCTATAAAAAATAGATGACTTCAATGAATGACATGTGTCCACCCATTGGTTTTTTTTATATATAGTACTAGCGGTAAGACCCGTGTGCAAACACGGGTCGTTTCTTAGAATACCATGCATAACAAATATAAATGATGAGTATAGTTATATTTATATAGACTTACAAATAAAATAAATAAATAAGTCAGTCGGTAAATACTTAAAGTTTAGAGTATAAAAACTTAAAGTTTAGATTGTGCTGAGTCTTGTTTTTCTTCCATAAGTGTCTGAAGAACCATTTTGATGATGTATTCTTCTTAAGCATTGTCTTCTTTTGTTAATTCATCCATCTGCTTTTGTTTCCTTCTTTTATAAAGGATGGTAGCATGTGGAGCAGTGGGTCTCCTGATTGACAATTTTTGTTGTTTGACTGGAGCCACTGCTTCCGGATAATCAGGCTTTTTAGGAGCAGTGGGATCTCTCTTCCTTAACTCTTCCAACCTTTTGTAGGTAGCTAACACCTTTTCTTCTGTTCACCTTGTAACCTGTTCCTTGACCCATAATCAGCAGTTATCAGCTCTTCTTTCATTTGTTTTCAGTTTCAAGGTCCTTTCTGGTACATTTTTCTTGTAATTGGTCCGAACTGGAGGAGTTTGCTTTACCTTGTCTTGAATCTCTTTTGAATTATGGTTGTTTCCTCTTGCAGTTCACTGATGGTCCATTCTTTGTATTGATACTTTTCTGCCCTGTACTTCTTGTATGCCATGATGTGATTCAAGATAGTCATTTCTCATGCTTTCATCATCTTTTTCTGATAATTTCTGACAAAGGACTTTTGAGAACTGCTCTAAAGTTCTAACTTTGGTGAGCAGGTATTAATAATTTCTTTGAATCTCTTTGTCAGACTTTCCCTCTGTGTCTCTTTTAGATTTATCCTCTGCTTGTTGGGCCTTTATTTTGAGATATTCTTCTATATTTATTGGCAAATGATAACCTTGAACAGATGGAAGTTTCCTCTTTTCAGGATCATCTTCAGAGTAGAAGGATTTGATTTCCTCCCTGATTGCTGGAAGATCTAGAGGATATTGTACTCCTGTAGGGACAATGGTAGTGCTTTGATTGAAGGGTTGAACTGAAGATAATGGAACATGGTTTGGAATGGAGACAAGGGGCAGTGGTTGTGTAGATGTTAGAGTTGGGGAAGTGTCATATTCCAGTACAATGTTTGTTATCCTTCTCCTTTTGTGCTTTGGAGAAGTTGGTGGTGTATTTGTGGGTTGAGTGGCAATGATTGAAGTAGTGGGTATCTGACTAACAGCTGTTGAAACAACTGGAGTTTCAACCACTGTTGTCACAACAACAGTTGATGTGTCAACTGTTGTTTTCTGCTTTTTGGCAGGTGGTTTTTGTGGTGGTGATATTGTTTTTGCTATGGCAGTGGATTGAGTGTGGGTTAATATAGTAGTGATGGCAGTTGTTGAGATAACATCTGTTGAAACAACTGAAATACCAACAACTGTTGATACAACCGGTGTTTTAACATCTGTTGGTTTGGAGGTTTGATGAGAGGAACTTTTGGGGATTTGAGGAGTTTGTTTGGTGGTTTTGGAAGGTGTGGTTTTGGGTTGTGAAAATCTTCTGCAGAGAGCCTTGTGAAAATCTCGTCAACAATCACTTGAAACCCAATTTTTTCCATTTTGCAGTGAACCAATGCGTCTTTGAAAGTAAAAGAAATTGTAATGATATTGATAAACAAAAAACTTTTGAAGATGATTGAGTAGATGGATGAAAACGGTAATGATCAAACCTCTGCCCAATGTATTTTATATACCCAATGAAGACGGTTATGACTAAATACATCGTCAGACGAAAGAATATGATGCGACACTCGTTAGGCTTTTAATGCATTTCCATGGGAAAAATATAAAATTAAACACGTTATTATAATTACAATTAACCTCTTCATTTACCTAGAAGACGCCTTTACCATAAGACAGAACTGATTGAGTGACGTGCATTAATTGCAAAGTACATATCCCCAGGCATTTTGAATTTGAAATTACCGGCAATTTCAAAACCACTGCTATGGTATATGTTTGACAAAGGAAACATCTGCTAAGTTATACTTTCTTGGATATGGGCAGTAGTTTGCACTCTTGAATGTGGGCCAGACCTTTGACATTTAAATATAGAGCAGTAGTTTGAAATTAAATGTATTTTAACTCAGATAAAAAATCTCAGATAAAAAGTTGACACATGAGCAATCATCATTTAGTCATAACTCAGATAAAACATCTATTCATTTGGCATACAAAGATATTGTGAACATCTGTTAAAGCCTCTCCTGTTCGCAACAGTAGCAAGTCAAACAGATGTTGGCAACAACAGATGTTGGCAATTGAGAGGAGGAAATTCTCTAAAAGCTGTATTAGGCAACAACAGATGTTGGCAATAGTAGCAAGTCAAACAGCCGTTAGATCAGCAGATGATGATTTAGAGTAGAGGTTCTCTTTTGGCAAACTTTAACTTTGACAGATCTATACACTAACAGAAATTGATACAACATCAACATAATCTAATTAAACTCAGAGACAGTTTCACTTCTACATCAAAAGTACCGATCTGCAATAATCAGATGATATTAAAAATTACATAATAATACTTATTCAGCTTAAAATTACAACGAAACTTTAAAATCTAACAACAACACCAAGAAATTTATGAACCTAACAGCAAAAATTTACTGCTTTTAGCTTAAAATTTAGTGCTTTTAGCTTTAAACTCCATCAATGTATATCTTCGACAATCGCCATGAACTCCACGGAAGTACTCAATGCATCAACATCAGGTTTCTAGAAACCTGATCTCTCGTGAACAGACCAAGATGCAGTACATGAAAACACTTATTCAGCTGTTGAAGAATAGCCCTGTCCTCATATACTTAATCCTTAACTTTGTTCATAAAGAGCTGCTTTAAACCAAACTTTATTGTTCTTTTAATACAAAAAAGGCAGGAAAGTCCATTACTCTAGTAAGATAAAATCTTATCTTACAGCAGTAGCAGATCCTTTCTTGCGTTTAGTAGGAACTACTGCGGGTTCTACATCATCGTCATCTGCCCAAAGTCATATATAATCATCATTTAGTCATAAGCAAAAATTATTTTAAATGTACATTTAATAATCTTTCTTTTTGTTTAATTTAACTTTATGCTTCTTTTAATACAAACCTATAATAACCCACAACAGATTGTATGAATTTCAAACAACTGTGATTAGACTGAAATATAAAGCGAGAATTAGAGTATATCACTTCAAAATTAAAAATTAAAAATTAAAAATTTCAAAATTAGAGTAGGAAAAAACACATACTTTAAACGATGTTGGAACAATGATACTGGAAACAACCGTAGAACAATCATCATCATCATCTGCAGCAGATCATTCACGATCATCATTTAGTCATAATTCAGATAACAAAACTTTTGTAAAAATCAAAAACAAAAACAAACATAATCATATATATCACATTACCATGATCAAGGCAAACCACATATCCCCAAAATTTTTTCTGAAAGTGGGTCAGATAGAGCTTCAGTTTTCTCTTATCCTTTATGAACAAATGCCGAGTATTGAGAAGAAGATATTTGAGAGAGAGATACATTAGAAATGTGGTTTGAAAATACAAAAGAAGAGAACACGTTTATATAAGAAGATGATTGACAGAAATGAGTGAGTGACATGCATTAATTGAAAAATATATATCCCCATGCATTTTGAATTTCAAATTACCCGCAATTTCAAAACATCTGCTGCTAGGTATACGTTTGTCAAAGGAACCATCTGCTACTTTCTTGTAGATGGGCAGTGGTTTGCCCTTTGGAATGTGGGCCAGACCTTTAACATTTGAATACACAAAGCAGTGGTTTGAAATTAAATTAAATCTATTTTAAAGTGATTTATATATTAGACTTTATGATGTAATAATGACATAAGAAAAGCCTTGTTGGACATCCTCTCCTGCTGACACATCAGCTTTTCTTATGTCATTGGGATTTCTCCTTTTATAGAAAGTATAGATAGGTTAAGAACTTTTTTAGTTTTATGAATGATGTACAGGGTGAGGATCAAATAGTAAGTTTATTTTAGCTATGAATGATATGAAGCAATAAAATTATGACATGTGTCGAATTTTAAAATAAAGATAAAAGGTATTTTAGTCAATTTCATCAAATCTTCCCCCTTCTTCTCTCTGTAACTTCAAAACCCATCATTTTCAAAACTTACCATCTTCAACCTTTTCTTCACTTTCTATCTCAATTATCACTACACTATAGTGTGATTTTCGTCGCCAATTAATGATTCAAACACCCAATCAACGTGTTCTTCAACTTTTTTTTGAAGAAACCCAGTTTAATTTCATACAATATCTCATTTTCCTGTGATTTTGAAGCGAATCACTCGATTTGTTCGATTCGGTCGCTGATAAGTGTTTCTAACATTCAAATTTCGTCAATCGTTAAAGAAATCTGAAGAAATCGGCTTTGATCTTTGTAAGAAAATTTTGAATTGCATTTTTACGATCTGGGTTTTAAAATTTAGTTATTGCGTTTTACAAAGTAATGATAAAACACTGTTTTTTTTTATTTTCAGTTTATTGGGTTTTAGAAACAACACATTTTATTGTGGTTTTAGTTCATTGCGTTTTAGGTAGAACACATTTTATGTGTTTTTAGTCCATTGTGTTTTAGGAAAAAAACAATTTCTTTTGTGTTTTTCTCTATTGCGTTTTAGGAAAACACATTTTTATGTGTTTTTTGGTCCAATGCGTTTTAGAAAAACACATTTTGAAGTGTTTTTAGTACATTGCGTTTTAGGTAAAACACATTTTTATGTGGTTTTAGTCCATTGCGTTTTAGAAAGAACATTTTCGTTTGTGTTTTTAGGCCATTACGTTTTAAAAAACAGACATTTTAATGTATTTTTTGGTCCATTACATTTTAGAAAAACACATTTTAAAGTGTTTTTAGTCCATTGCGTTTTAGGTAAAACACATTTTTATGTGTTTTCAGTCTATTGCGTTTTAGAAAGAACACTTTCTTTTGTGTTTTTAGGCTATTGCGTTTTAGAAAAAAAGACATTTTATTTGTTTTGTGGTCCATTGCGTTTTAGAAAAACTCATTTTGAAGTGTTTTTAGTCCATTGCGTTTTAGTTAAAACACATTTTTATGTGTTTTCAGTCTATTGCGTTTTAGAAAGAACATGTTCTTTTGTGTTTTTAGGCCATTGCGTTTTAGAAATAAGACATTTCTTGTGTTTTCTGGCCATTGCGTTTTAGAAAGAAGGCATTTCTTTGTGTTTTTTGTCTATTGCGTTTTAGAAAAAGTCATTTTTACGCTTTTTGTTCATTGCGTTTCCGAGAATATAGCAATAGTATACTCGTTTTAAAGATAAAAAAACGCTCGTTTTTTTGTTGCAATTTTTATTAAAAAATAATGTCGTATGAAAGAGTTATTAACGTTTAAAAAATGGGGGGAATTAGAGGAGAGAGAAACTATTGCCCTGGATTGACTAGAATGCCAATACACAAACCCACACGCCTCCTTTTTTTTCTTCAATTTCACTCCTTTAATCTTAGCCTTTCATTAAATCAATTGATGGTTAAGATTACTTTCTAACCAAAAAAACTTCCTATTATATCCTGACCCATGATGTACAATCCAAAATTGAGGATAAATTAGTTTTTCAAACACTAATTACACTTTAATTCTCTCATCTTTAACTAAATTATAGATAACTAGAATTACCACCCGCCGCAATGCGGCGGGAATTCTTTAGTTATATATCGTATTAGATAAAATGCAAATGTTTCTTACATGACCACGAACCTGTGTGTAAAACATAGAAAAGAATAACTAAGTCGATTTCTGACCCGCGCGTTGCGACAGACCTATCAAACGGGAAAAATAGACGCGATGCGATAGGCCTGTCAAACGGGAAAAGTAGATGAAAAGACATTGAACCCCACACGCACTTTGCGATGTGTTAACTCGGAAAATTTAGAACGAAACGTTAAACGGAAAATTTACGAAAGATGAAAAGTCTAAGGGATCAAAATTGAAAGTAAAAAAGTGTTGGGGTTAAATTGTAAAAGATGAAAACTTTGTGTTAAAAACAAAAAAAATCAAAGGGGTTAAATGCAAAAGATGAAAACTTTGGAATTAAAAGTGAAATATCAAATTAATCAAAAAGATTAAATTACTAATGTTAATACCCTAGAAGTTAATACCTCCAAACGTTACAAAATGAAAAGTTAATACCCTAAAATGTGATTTTAAACTATTAGTACCTAAGTTTGTTACTTTGTACAAACCACATGGACTAACTATGTAATTAACTCTTTTTAGATTATACTAAAAAACAAATATTTTATTCTCTTTAATTTGAGTATAGTATAGTTATAGTCTTTTAAGTTAAAAAAATATTAAATTGCTAAAATCGTCCCTGAGGTTTGGGTCCATTTTCTATTCGAAAACCAAATTAACCAAAAACTGATTATCAAATTTTTGTAGCCCCATTTAACAAAATTAACCTAACCGAACCGATTATTCGTATATTTATATTTTTCTAGCTTCTATAACTCCAGTTCATTTATTTCATATTTTATACTTCAATTTCATATATTTATATTTACATTTCATGTATTTATACATTTATTTCATGTATTTACACTTTTATTTCATGTATTTCTAAGAAAACGTTTTAGCTTGAGTTCGATTAACAGATATTAAACGATCTGGAAAAACAGAACTGATTAATCAAAAACCGATTGGTTAATAAAATAGACTAACTGATGACTTTGGTTCAGGTTAATAACGGAACTCACCACAGTGAAATGCACTAACCCATGACTTTGCTTCTAATGTATATCCAAGACAATAATGCTACAAGAAATATTATACGAATAAGAAAACTAATAGAAACGAGTATCGTAAGTCCGCAATGCCAAGTGTCTTCTCAGCCGTATCACGTGGACACCTTGCTAGTTTATTATAATATATTAGGTTTTATTTATTTTATTTCAAGAAAAACCAATCCATGATATGTTTGCATAAAACGTTTAGCTAATTAATCATTATAATTTATACAATTTTTCTCCTTAATATAATGCATTACACTTGTTTAGGTCTAACTTTATTATATAATTGATTATGTAGTCAAACAGGTCTAACTTTCGTTTTGCTTCATGTGATTTGATCATTCTAACGGTTTTTTTCCCAATCCTTTAAAAATAGCCATTTTCCTCCAATAGTTTACTATGTTTTTTTTTTCAATTTTGGTCCATGGCCTTAACTCACTTAAATCATACAATTAAAGGTAGGGGTATTTCGGGAATTTTATATATAAGTACTTTATTATTTATAAATTCCTTAAATATATAACTTATTTAAAACTCTCTACCTCGCCAAGCCTAATCTCCCAACCACTACCGACCACCTGATCTAAACTCTAACCTAAATCACAGACCACCTCTACCATACCTCCGCCATCGTCACACCTCCGCCACCATCACACCTCCGCCACCGCCACACCTCCACTTCTTTCTCTCATACCATCCACCACCACGAACACCTGTCACAACCACCAGCTGTCGACGACAGCCAGCATAACCCTAATCCAGCCACTTTCCTGAAAAACGATCTCCCTGATGTATCACCACATCTCCGACAGCATTATGCCTCCACCATCTGCTCCCGCCACCTCTCTCTCCCAGAACCTGCCACCACCACCACTATCTAAAGCATCGACGGCGACGACATCTGAAACTAGGGAAGTCACCGGCAAGATCTGAAAACGGTCAAACCTCCGTCACCATCTCTGTCTCTTCGTCTTTGACAACCATGACCTCCATCTCCGATTTCAGAACTTGTTTCAGATCTTGTTTCGACGGTGGTAGGTGTTTTTGGGGAAGATGTCGGTGGCTGGTTGTGGTGGTTATCGGTGCTGGTAGCAGGTGATGGTGGTTGTTAGGGTTGATGGTGAGTGGTGGTGGTGGTGGTGAGGTGGTGATGGTTGTTGGTGATGGAGAAAAGAGAGAGTGTAGAGAGAGAAGAAAGAAGGTAGGGAGCAAATTGTTTATGGGTTTTATTATTATATATAATATAATATAATCTTTATTTGTAGTTTTACTAAAATACCCTAAGTTTTATACTTAAAGTTACCAAAATACCCTTTTAGCTAACAAATACTTTGGATGGAGTTAGAGACGGGGAGCAAAATAGGAAAAACTTAGTAAACTATGGAGGAAAATAACTATTTTTAAAGGATTTGGGCAAAACCGTTAAAACGACCAAACCACAAGGAGCAAAATGGAAGTTTACTCTAACTAGAATTTTGACCCGCGGCGCATTGCGGCTACGTCGAAACTCAAAGCAACTTGTTGTACCGTCAAATAATTGACCCGACTTTTTTTCGAGCAAACTAACGTTTTAACGTAGATCAAGTAAAGATATACATAAAATAAGCACGGAAACGTATTATATTTCATATCACTCATTACTGAGAAAAATTAATGTCAAAACGTAAAACAACTTGGATTTATAACGGAATGTACTTAAATAAAGCACGTAAGAAAATAGTATATTTCTAAGTTAAAAATAGTATCGCGTGTTGCGGCAACGTTGCAACGTAAAGTAATCCGAATTTATACCGTTAAGTAAAAACATATTATAATGACAAAATGTAGACCAGTTGAAACATATATAAAAATAGATAGGAAAACATATTGCTAAAACGTAGACCAACCCGAAACCATACATAAAAATAAGTACGGAAACATTTTATATGTGACCCACGTACATAAAAATAAACACGTAAAACTCGAGGGAGTTAAAATGACATTTCATAAAGTTTTTATAAAGCTAAGTGTATAAATGATAAGAGTTAAATGTTATTTTAGTCACTGTGGTTTAGGCCATTTTGCCAGTTTAGTCAAAAGGTTTTATTTTTCGCCTGTGGGTCCAAAAAGGTTTCAGCGTTGCCATTTTAGTCCACTGAGTTAACTTTATCCATTTTCTCTGTTAACGAGAAGGCCAATTCGGTCATTTTATATGGCAAATTGGCCCTTCTAATTAACAGAATTACATATAAAATGACTGAATATCCCTTCTCGTTAATAGAAAAGATGGATGAAGTTAACCCAGTGGACTAAAATGGCAACGGTGAAACCTTTTTGGACCCACAGACGGAAAATAAAACAGTCGGACTAAACTAACAAAATGGCCTAAACCACAGGAACTAAAATGGCATTTAACTCAAATGATAATATGCTAAAAGTTAAAGGTAGAAAAGAAAAAAAAATCAAAAAGAAAAAAAAAAGAAAACTGTGAAAGTAGAATTGTGAATTGTTATTTATATAATTGATTTTGTAGTCAAACTAGTATCGAAGTTCGCGCTTCGCGGCGGGTTCGTAGGAGGGTGTTGGCGAGTATATATTTGTTACATGATATATTCATGAGTTATTATAAACCATGCATGCTTTAATCTAAACACCATTAAAGCTCAACATAGAAGGCGGGAGGGAAAAAACAAGGTAGAAAAGCGGGTCGCGGCGGAGGTGGTTGAGGTATGGTGGTGGCTTTCATCTTTTCCTTATCCGGTGACTGTGGTGGCGTCGGTCGCGTGGTGATGGAGGTTGTGGTTGTGGTTGTCTGGTGTGTAAGAAATGTAATGTGTTTGGTTTTTTAGAGAGAAAAAGTTAGGATTTCTAGAGAGAGACCCATCGCCATTTGTTGATTTGCATGTGGTGTCGTGGTGAGGAAGATAACGGTTACGGCTTTCTGACGGTGAAGGTAAGAGTCCTAAGGTGGATGGTTGGTTGGCTCTCTGGTGGTTGTGATGTGGTGGTGAGGGTGGCAGCTTGGCTGTTGCGCAGGTAGTTGTGTCAGTTTGGTGGGTGATGTTGGGTGGTTGTTCGAGTCCAACCACCGATTGTGTGTGAGAGAAATACATAAATTGAGTTAGGAAAGAGAAAACACTAAAAGTCAAAACAATGGGTAAAATCCTATGGGTAAATTTGAAACTAATAATGGTTGAAAATTTGCTATTGATATAAGGGTGGAAGGGGTGCTCCTCAAATGGGGAGTGGTAAACTTTTATTCAAACCAATAATATCATGTCATGTCAACTTCTCTCATTCTCTCTTTATTTTGCACTCAAACACACTAGGGTGTGCTCAAACATATGGAGAGTGGTAAACAATATTTTTTTTCAAAAAAAAAAAGATAAATTTGTGATTGGTTGAAAGAGGATCGGGCCCACCATTAACCATCTCTCTCTCCTCTTCCCCACTCGGTTACTACTCATCGTTTAACCACTTCACCGTTCACTGAAAGCATGTTGGCGACACATTCCCTATCGGCAAACTTGCTCCCCACATGAGGTCACCGAAGGCACCCCGTCCAGCCTAAAGTTGAATCGCAATTTAACGTTTTCTTATTTAACGTTTTTATTTTCCCAAAACAATATTATTTTGCTGTTATAATTCCGTAGATATGCACTAGGCCAATATCAACATATTTTGTATGAATCATTTTGTGATTTATCTTGCAAAATCTATCTATACTTTCTATAAAAGGAGAAATCACAATGACCTAAGAAAAGTTGATGTGTCAGCAGGAGAGGCTCTCCAACAAGGTTTTTCTTATGTCATTATCGCATCATAAAACTTAATATATAAATCACTTTAAAATACATTTAATTTATTTTCAAACCACTGCCTTGTGTATTCAAATGTTAAAGGTCTGGCCCACATTCCAAAGGGCAAACCACTGCCCATCTACAAGAAAGTAGCAGATGGTTCCTTTGGCAAACGTATACCTAGCAGCAGCAGTTGTTGTTATCTTCCGTAATGCTTTTAGACCAGCAGATGTTTAAGGCTAATTACCGGGAAATTCAAATTCAAATATGCATGGGAATAAGTAATTAGCAATTAATGCATGTCACTCAGAAACTCCTGTCAATCATCCTTCTTATATAAGGCTTTTCTTCTCATTTCCCTCTTCATATTTCATCACGCTTTCATCTTCTCTGATTTTGAAATTTAAATTTAATCACAATCCGAATTCCGAATTAGAAGCATGTCAATATCAGTTGACAGTAATAATCTTATTTTTGTTAACGATTTGAATCCTGGGAAAGATATGTGGAACATGAAAGCGAGAATTATTCGAAAATGGAATCAGGGTTACAAGATGGATCTCATCTTCATTGATGAGAAGGTAATTTGTGTCTCTGCCTTTCCATTTTATTAGAGAATGTAGTTTTGTATACTAAGAAGATACTTTCTTTAAATGTTCTTCAGGGTGCTAAGATTCAAGCAGGTATTAAGAGTCATCTGATACCTGTTTTTGATGGACAGCTTCAAGAAGATGCTGTTGTGATTCTATCGAAATTTGGTGTTGGTGAGAATAAAGATTTATATAAAGTAGTAGTTCAGCCTTATAAAATCAACTTTTATAGATGCACAACTGTTACTCCTATGAGATATTGGCAAGGTGTTGAGTATGGTTTCAATTTCAGAGCTTATGAAGATATTTTTCAAGGAGAGGTGTTAAACGCTTTGAGTGTTGGTAGTGTATATTTTTGTAATCATGTCTTGCTTGTATAATATTAGAGAGTTTTACTTATATTCTTGTATAATGTGATCATATAGATGTTGCTGGATCTGTGATTTGTTGTGGAGATCTTGAAATCTTTGATCGACCTCCAAAGGAGACTAAGAAGATTAATTTCGATATTGAAGACTTGGAGTTAGTTGTTGTTTAGCAGTCATGTACTGATCATTGTTTGTATTTAATGATGTTAATAAATAAGATGAAGAATGTTGGTATTTAATGTGAGATCATGGTAATGGTAATAAATGAGATCTATAGTGTTTGTATGTAATGCCTGCTTGAATGGTAATAAATGAGACCTACAGTTTATTTTTAGTGAATATGGTAGCTAATTTATGGCTCATTTGCTACTTTAATAAATGTCATACTTTTCCTTTGATTTTCTGTTTTTATTCATTCAGGGTTGTTTTGATATTAGAGATTTGTAAAGAAGTGGTCATAAATTAGTCTTTAGTATATCATCATATGAATATTCTTTTCATGTAGGGGTAAGGTTTTGCAGTGTACTGTGTGGAATGATTATGCTCTGCAGATTAAGGACTTCATTTCTAAAATCCCACCTCATGAGCATGTGATGGCTGTTATACACATGGAAAGTGTAAGGAATGGAAAGGTATTTTTGTTACTTTCTGCAAATCATAACTATATTGTTTATTTCTAGCAATATAAAGACAGACATACATTAAATATCTATATACTTTTCCATGTAGGTGAATATACTGTTCAAAGTGATAAGTTTGCAACACAAATTTTTCTGAATGAAGAAATTGATGAAGTTAATGAGCTAAGGAGGAGGTAATTTGTCAATGTAATTTCTATTGTATATAGATGTTCAAGTCAAATACTTGGTTTCATGTTATTTGTATACTAATTCTAATCATTTGTGGTTTTCAAAAGGCTTATACTGAAGTTTGGACAAGAGAGTGGTTCTACTTCTCAAACAATACTATCGTCTTAGAGTGTTTTTCCATTGCATAAAGAATTTGTAACTGGTGGTGTGAAGAAACATGTTGATGAGATTAGTGAGATAGAAAAGGTTTCACATCTTTTTTTACAGTTTGGTTTGTCACCTGCATTGTCACACCCCAACCGATGGCGGAATGATCGGGGCATGGCACTGAGAGAAACAGATTGTCCAGAAGTTTCCATAACAACTATCATTACCATTCAATTTAAATTAACATGTCCCATACCATGTCTCGAATAGTAAACAAATTATTACAGACAACATCAAAACAAATATTTTGTTCCGACAACTCAGATTTAAACATAAATAGTAGTTGTTTATCTGCTTCTAGAGACCCCTACTTCGTTATCTACAGACAACTATTTGTTGGGCTCTAAAGCTTTATTCTAGCTTCCATTTCCTACCACACATGCATCCTAAGCACCTGTCACATACGTTAAAATAAAAGTCAATACACATAATGTAAAGGTGAGCATACAAGTTTGATAATAGCATATAGAGTTCGAATTCGTTTACGCATAACCAGCATGTACACATAGTGAAATGAAGCACGTTAGTTATCGACATAGATCCATCGATACCAATGACTGTGGGTTGACTGCCCGAGGCAGTTCGCAATACATGATTACCACCGTAATCCATGCAAGTAAAAGATCCTTAACAACCCCCGTGTGAACGGGTGCTGAGTCCAAACTATAGTACTATCGTTGCTAGGGCAGGTAGACAGCATTCCATGTGTAAACATAACAAACAAGCATTCATAAGCCACGTATAACATGCATTAACGGTTAGCGTTCAAATAGCTTGAGTAGTGTGATAATTGTAGTTTGAATATTCGTAACGTATGTAACACCCAAAAGTGCTAAAAGCAAAAAGGGATCGAGTATACTCACAGCGATTGTTGGATTGAAGGGAGCGCTTAGCGAGTGCGGTTAGCCTGAATAGATTCGATAACGTAACGATAAGTGACGCGTAAAACAAAACAGAGTGAGAGTGACTGATCGTGCGGATTAGTCATCCGTGCGGATTGGTTATTCGTGCGGATTGGTCATCCGTGCGGATTAGCAATCCGTGCGAATGGTAATCCGTCCGGATTAGTCATCCGTGCGGACAGCTTGCCCGTGCGGATAACTTATCCGTGCGGATAACTTGTCCGTGTGAATAATTATTTGAGTGGATTGTTTCTTCCTATTCTAAGGATGTGTTTGTATATGATGGCTTGTCCTTTGAAATTTTCGTTGTAGCATTTAGAAAACATTTAAGTATCTCTACCCTTCAAGCCGGTCGCGCGGATGACAGTCAGTCCGGATGATTGTTCGTGCGAACAACGACCATAAGAGTGAGTCACTTAGTGAAGTTGGTAAAATCCGTCCGGATAATTGTTCGTGCGGACAACGACAATTCGTCCGGATAATCTGTCCGTGCGGACGGCGATAATCCGTCCGGATAGTCTGTCCGTGCGGACAGATGGTCCGTGCGGATGAACATGTTGAAAATTGTTCAAGGTCTTAGTATCTCATGATCCGAAGAGTAATCCGTTCAGAGCGTGTCCGTGCGGATTATTCGTTCGTCGTTACTCAAACCTCATTTGGTTGTGGGTCCCAAGTGTAGTTCGTCCGGATGACCACCCATCCGGATAGTCTATCCATGCGGACAGATTGTCCATGCGGATAACATCTCTGTACGGATAGCATCTTGGTCTGGTCGTTCCGTTCGTCTACCCTTGGTCGCCTTTGTCGTTCTATCGAGACGTTCTGATTACGTGGCAACCATTTGGAACTTTATTCTTACTCGCATGACTAAGCCGGCCAGGAATCACCCTAGCTTGACCGGTCAGCGGCTCGGAATGGTCATTCCGGACTAACCCGAAATCAGATGTCTTGTAGGTAGAATCCGGATCTAGGACTAGTGCTTCACTATTATCGAGTAGAAGACTAGAACTGACCCTATTCCAACCGTTCTTGAGGGTAAAAGAAGGAGAAAACTTGTGTTTATTTCTTTCAACTCTTTTATCCTTTAGAAAGGTTCAGATTTAGGTGAAGTTGTTGCGAAATCTTGTGGAAATCTTTCAGATCTGAGTTATTCTTGGTGGAATGAGGTCACACTTGAAGTTCATGAGAACTTCATGATGACATCACCCTAGAATACCTCAAATATTGAGGATTTCACGGTTAAAAGTTAAGATTTGAAAGATAGAAAGGTGTAGAAGTGTGTATAGATCAAGAATGTACAAGATTTAGGGCGAGATCTTACCTGGATTGAGAGAAATGGAAGAAAAGGTGAAGAATGTGTGCAGGTTGGACGTCACTTGCCAAAAGTGGAAAGTTTGGAGAGTGACCCGTGTATTTATAGGATGCCAAAAGGGGAAAGGGTCGTCCGTGCGGATTGCACGTCACCCGGATTGGTTATCCGTGCGGATAGCAATGCTGGTCCGGATGCCCTCACACTCCTCAGGCGGTCATCCATGCGGATGGTCTGTCCGTGCGGATGGGCAATCCGTGCGGATTGGCTGTTCGTGCGGATTGACAATCCGTGCGGATTGGCGCCTGGGTGGTGTGTTCGGTGCGACGATCTTTTGACGTTTCGATTTCGATTGCGAGCGATTCGATAGGGTTTCCTAGTCAAATTACTTTTAGTCCCAACTACTTCGTATGTAACATGGTTCGATCGGGATTCGGGTTCGAGTTCGATTGCATTCGAGTTAGATTTCGAGTTTCGATTGAGTTCGCTTGATTACCACAACATAACATAAATAAACATGCACAGGTAACACGTAAGGCACACACACACGTATATATGCAATAAGTAAAATACACAGTTCCAGTTGTGATTCGATGTCGATTTGATTAGTATAGCTTGATTATTAGTTGATTAACTTTATCGCATTGTTAATTCCTATAGTTCACAGTCGTAGATTGATTGAAATACGTTTAACACTCATCGATTATTGCAATGAACGACACTTACTCCACATAATATAAATAAAATAAAGACATTTCTATGATTCAAGTCGCGCGAAATCGGTCGTTGACTTTAACCTTGACTTTGACTTTCACTTATGAAAACACGGGGTGTTACAGCCTCCCCTTGTTTAGGAAATTTCGTCCCGAAATTAAGCTGAAAGCCATAACAAAGTCGTGGAACACGTTTGAGGACTCTTTGATTGGACCGATTTTGACTCTGAAACGATTGCGAACCGAACGTGTAATGTGTCATACGCAATCGTGACGGAGTTGAAAAGCGGGACCTACAAGTGGTATCTGAGCAGGTTCTCGGTTGCGAAGGTCAAACGCGCAGATTCGTACTATAATCGGTGGTTCTATAGATTAATATAAAATTGTACAAAACGCTAAAGTCACAATACTACTTTCTCTCTCTAGCCTCGCTCGTTGAACAACTGCGGGTACTTAGCCTTCATATCGCTTTCGTGTTCCCAAGTGAACTCCGCGCCTCGTTTGCCTTCCCATCGGACCTTCACAATAGGAATGCGCGAGCGCCTGAGCTGCTTGGTCTGGCGATCCATGATTTCGACAGGCTTTTCCATGAAGTGTAATGTTTCGTTCACTTGTAGATCGTCTAGAGAGACATGTAAATCATGGTCGGCGATGCACTTTCGAAGGTTTGACACGTGGAAAGTCGGGTGGACGCTACTAAGTTCCTCCGGTAGTTCGAGTCTGTAGGAGACTTTTCCGATCCTTTCCAGAATCTTAAAAGGTCCAACATATCGAGGCACGAGTTTCCCTTTCTTGCCGAATCGGACTACACCCTTCCAAGGTGATACCTTTAGGAGTACGTAGTCACCAACGCCAAATACTCGAGGCTTGCGCTTTTTATCGTCGTAACTTTTCTGTCGATCCCGAGCTTTCACAAGGTTGTCTCGAATTTGGAAAATTTTGTCTGTCGTTTCTTGTAGTAGCTCCGGACCGGTTAATTGCGAGTGACCGATCTCGTACCATACAATAGGCGATCGACATCTTCTTCCATATAATGCCTCGAATGGTGCCATTTGGATGCTAGCCTGGTAGCTGTTGTTATACGAGAATTCGACCAATGGCAGGTGTTTATCCCAATTACCACCAAAGTCTAAAACACACGAACGGAGCATGTCTTCAAGAGTACGGATCGTTCTTTCAGTATGACCGTTGGTTTGTGGGTGGAAAGCGGTACTTAGATTAAGCATTGTACCTAGTGCCGTTTGAAATGTTCCCCATAATCGGGAAGTAAACCGAGCATCACGATCAGAAATGATGTCACGAGGCGTCCCATGCCTACAAATGATCTCGTCGATGTAGATTCGGGCTAATCGTTCCACCTTGTAGTCTTCTCGTATTGGCAGAAAGTGAGCTGATTTGGTCAATCGGTCGACTACAACCCAGATGTTGTCGTGACCTGATGACGTGTGTGGTAGTTTGGTTATAAAATCTATATCTATACTCTCCCACTTCCACATAGGAATTGGCGGTTGTTCGAGTAAGCCAGAGGGTCTTTGGTGTTCAGCCTTGATCCTGGCACAAGTTAGGCATTTTCCGACGTAGAGAGCGATATCCCTTTTCATACCCGGCCACCAGTACGTGTAACGAAGATCCTGGTACATTTTGTCAGCACCGGGATGAATAGAGTAGCGGGATTTATGGGCTTCGTCCATGATAATCTGTCGCAATTCGGTCAGCCTAGGGACCCAAATTCGGTCTAGGTAGTGGAATATCCCGTTCGATTTGCTCACAAGCTCGGCTCCATCGTGGTAGATTCTTTCTTTCTTTAGGGTGCGTTCGTTAAAACATGCATGTTGAGCGTCGCGGATGAGAGTTTCGAGGTCGTGCTGGGCTTGAACATTACGAGTGCTAAGCAGATAGCTCCGTCTGCTAAGTGCGTCCGCAACAACATTCGCTTTTCCTGGGTGATAACGAATCTCACAGTCGTAATCGTTGAGAAGTTCTACCCATCGGCGTTGACGCATATTAAGTTCCTTCTGATTAAAGATATGCTGTAGGCTCCTATGATCGGTGAAGATCGTACACTTAGTACCATACAGGTAGTGTCGCCAAATCTTTAACGCAAAAACAACCATGCCTAGCTCGAGATCATGGGTTGTATAGTTCTTCTGGTGGATTTTGAGCTGACGAGATGCGTAAGCTATGACCTTGTCTCGTTGCATAAGAACACAACCAAGACCAAGGTTGGAAGCATGTGAGAACAGGAGCATTGCAGAGCATGTATTTGAGGGTTTGAAAGGCAGTCTCTTGTTTAGTTCCCCAAACAAAAGGCTTGTCCTTGTGCGTGAGAGAGGTAAGTGGTACAGCAATCTTCGAGAATCCTTCGATAAATCGTCGATAATAGCCCGCCAGTCCGAAAAAAGAACGGACTTCAGACGGATTCTTAGGCGTAACCCAGCTCTTGACGGCTTCAATCTTCGCAGGGTCGACGTGAATACCTTTACTATTTACAATGTGACCCAGAAATTGAACTTCCCCTAACCAGAATTCGCACTTGGAGAACTTGGCATAGAGTTGGTTTCCCTGGAGTAACTCGAGAACCAAACGCAGATGTTGCGCGTGTTCGGCTTTCGATTTGGAATAGATCAAGACATCGTCGATGAATACGATGACGAAACAGTCGAGGTAAGGTTTACACACGCGATTCATCAGATCCATGAAAACCGCTGGTGCGTTTGTTAAACCGAAAGGCATGACAACGAATTCGTAGTGGCCGTAACGAGTACGAAACGCAGTTTTGGGTATATCCTCCTCTTGAATACGTAGCTGATGGTAACCTGAACGTAGATCGATCTTCGAAAAACACGTAGCGCCTTGTAGTTGATCAAACAAATCGTCGATTCGAGGTAGAGGATAGCGGTTCTTGATAGTTAACTTATTCAACTCCCGATAGTCGATGCACATCCGGAACGACCCATCCTTCTTTTTGACGAAAAGGACCGGCGCGCCCCAAGGAGAGGTGCTCGGGCGAATGAAGCCTTTTTCAAGTATTTCCTGGAGTTGGGTTGAGAGTTCGCGCATTTCTGACGGTGCGAGTCGATAAGGAGCTTTAGCGATAGGGTTGGCTCCAGGAATGAGGTCGATACGAAAGTCGATATCACGACTTGGAGGTAATCCGGGAAGATCCTCTGGAAAAACGTTAGGAAATTCTCGAACCACGGGAACGTCTTTCACTTCCTTCTTCTCTTTCTTTTCCTTCTCCGCTGCTACGACGTTGGCCAAGAAAGCCCTGTATTCCTTGCGGAGATACTTGTTAGCTTGCAGGCATGACATAAGTTTGAGCCCCCTTGAGGTAGTATCGCCGTATACACACAATAAGTCACCATTTGCGAGCGAAAAACGAATTATCTTGTCGAAGCACACAACTTCAGCATGGTTTTCTCGAAGAAAGTCCATGCCTACTATGACATCAAAGCTTCCGAGTTGCATGGGAATAAGGTTGATTGGGAAGATGTGATTGTTGAGCTCAAGAGTACAATCACGGATAACAGAATTAACAGCGACGGTTCTTCCGGTAGCGACTTCTACATCGAACTTCGAGGAGAGTTGGGAACGTTTACGACTAAGGAGTTTCTCAAATTCGAGTGACACAAAGCAATTATCGGCTCCAGTATCAAACAAACATGAAGCATAAATACCATTCAGAAGGAACGTACCATTGACCACGTTGTTGTCGGCCTGGGCTTGACGCATGTTGAGGTTGAAAGTTCTGGCGCGTGCGGCCTGTTGTTGCTGCTGTTGTTGTTGTTGCTGCTGTGGGTGCTGCTGTTGCGGTTCTTGTTTCACTACCCTGTTTGGGCACATGTTGGCAAAATGATTCGGGTTGCCATACGTGAAGCAGGCTCTGGCTTTGACTGCGGGTGCCAGAGGAGCTTGTTGACCCTGTGGGGCAGTGAGTAGAGCTTGGTTGGCAGGAGCTTGACGAATACGGCAGTTGGCAGTGAAGTGGCCGTATACGTTGCAATGAGCACAGAAACGACATTGAATAGCAGTTGGGTGGTGATAGGTGCAAGTAGGGCAGAGCGGACGTGGCCCAGTGTACGCACGCTTTGCAGGCGGTGCATTGGACACAGGCGCCGCTACTTGACGCTGTTGGGCAGGTACGGTTTGAATCGGTGCAGCAGTAATCGCACAATTCTTGTTGGTGGAGTTGTTCTTTCTCTTGTTTCTTCTCTTGTTGCTCGATGAGGTGGGTTCAACAGTTGGTGCGGTAGCAGTAGCTTGATGCAGATGCTTGGAAGTCTTATCCCATACCCCAGCCTTGACCCGTTTGTCGTTGATTTCCGCGGCTAGCAGATAGGTCTCTTCGATCGTCGTTGTTTTAGCCGCTTGCACGAAATCAGCAACGCAGTCGGGTAAGGCTCGGATATACTTCTTGATCGTCATGTCGGGAGTCTTGACCTGATCGGGACAGATAATGCTGAGCTGCTTGAAACGAGCAGTGAGACCAGCATTGTCTCCATCCTTTTGCTGTATGTGCCAAAATTCATCTTCCAGCTTTTGACGTTTGTGAGGAGGGCAGAATTCCTCTAGCATGACTTCCTTGAGCTCGTCCCACGACAGACCGTAGGATACATCATTCCCTCGATTGTTCCTCTCGTCCGTCCACCAGTCTAGAGCACGGGACTGAAAGACGTCTGTAGCGTTCAGAGTTCAAAGGTCATCAGGGCAACCACTTTGTCGCAGAGTAACCTCGATAGAGTCAAACCAATGGAATAGTGCAGTAGGACCTCCTTCGCCTAGGAATTCTTTTGGCCCACACGACTTGAATTGCTTGAAACTGAAGGGTCTCGCAGCCGCCTTAGGAGCTTTGGTTCTCGACTCCTCGGATGATTTGCTGGCATTCTCATAGACGTCACTCACGGCCTTTGCCACACTTTTAGCGATAATGGAAGCAAGGCGTTTGTCCCTCTTTTCCTGACGAGAGAGTGCATGACGGGATCCAGACGACATGGTCTGCAACGGACATTGTCACAGGACTCATCACATTGTATTCGAATCTCACCTCACACGTTTATTACTTACTAAAGCTCAGGAACACGTATACCTATGTAAATACTTATCACGAAATCACATAATCACATAGCACATAGAACACATAATCCTTTAGTACCTAGGCATGTAAGCACAGAAGCAAAGAAACACATACGCATTTAACCAATAGAGGCAATCAGAAAACAGAAACCTATCATTCCAAGTCTGCGAGTGTTCGAATATGGTATAGTGCGAGCGATTTGTTAGCGATTTGAGGTAGAATAGCAGTGCGAGTCGTGTGTGTCGATTGAAGCAGATGCACAAATTGATTAACTCTTCAAAATTTAACGCATAAACAGGTAGAAGCACATAAAAACACATAAAATCGACAAATTATCAAAGTCAGCAATAGCGGCTTGGATTTGAAATACATTAAATCGAGAGCGAGATAGATTGTCTGCGGCTAGTAGACTTCGACTAACCAAAGTAATTCAACTATTCACAAGGATCCACTGTACACGTTTGACCTCCAGGAGTATGCCCTTGCCTCGATTCTTGGGCGTTGGCACACATCCCGTTGGTTCCATCGTGTCTTCAGATCGTTGGAGTCCGTCGAATCTTTGGTGAGAGTTTTGTAAAATGCTCAGAACAAGTTGTCGAGGTTAGGGTTTCACCCCTGGCTTAACAACTTCGTCCCTATTTTGATAAAATAGAGGAGATTATTCATCAAAATATGGGTTTCACCCCTAGTTTGGTATAATTTCCTCGTTTGTAGTTAAAATGCGAGTTGAGTAAGCAATTTTAGTCGAGAGTTTGCAGTTTTCACACCTATTCTCAACCTTGTTGCCTACTCATAGTTGAAAATTCGAGTGCAGTGATAGTGTAGAATAAACGAGAATTAACGAGGAAGTAAGCTTGTACATAATCCCTACTGGGTATCTAAGACTTCGACCCGGACTAGGTCGAGTCTTGCCTAATTCCCTATAGTTATGGCTCTGATACCAATCTGTCACACCCCAACCGATGGCGGAATCATCGGGGCATGGCACTGAGCGAAACAGATTGTCCAGAAGTTTCCATAACAACTATCAATACCATTCAATTTAAATTAACATGTCCCATACCATGTCTCGAATAGTAAACAAATTATTACAGACAACATCAAAACAAATATTCTATTCCGACAACTCAGATTTAAACATAAATAGTAGTTGTTTATCTGCTTCTAGAGACCCCTACTTCGTTATCTACAGACAACTATTTGTTGGGCTCTAAAGCTTTATTCTAGATTCCATTTCCTACCACACATGCATCCTAAGCACCTGTCACATACGTTAAAATAAAAGTCAATACATATAATGTAAAGGTGAGCATAAAAGTTTGATAATAGCATATAGAGTTCGAATTCGTTTACGCATAACCAGCACGTACACATAGTGAAATGAAGCACGTTAGTTATCGACATAGATCCATCGATACCAATGACTGTGGGTTGACTGCCCGAGGCAGTTCGCAATACATGATTACCACCGTAATCCATGCAAGTAAAAGATCCTTAACAACCCCCGTGTGAACGGGTGCTGAGTCCAAACTATAGTACTATCGTTGCTAGGGCAGGTAGACAGCATTCCATGTGTAAACATAACAAACAAGCATTCATAAGCCACGTATAACATGCATTAACGGTTAGCGTTCAAATAGCTTGAGTATTGTGATAATTGTAGTTTGAATATTGGTAACGTATGTAACACCCAAAAGTGCTAAAAGCAAAAAGGGATCGAGTATACTCACAGCGATTGTTGGATTGAAGGGAGCGCTTAGCGAGTGCGGTTAGCCTGAATAGATTCGATAGCGTAACGATAAGTGACGCGTAAAACAAAACAGAGTGAGAGTGACTGATCGTGCGGATTAGTCATCCGTGCGGATTGGTTATTCGTGCGGATTGGTCATCCATGCGGATTAGTTATCCATGCGGATTAGCAATCCGTGCGAATGGTAATCCGTCCGGATTAGTCATCCGTGCGGACAGCTTGCCCGTGCGGATAACTTATCCGTGCGGATAACTTGTCCGTGTGGATAATTATTCGAGTGGATTGTTTCTTCCTATTCTAAGGATGTGTTTGTGTATGATGGCTTGTCCTTTGAAGTTTTCGTTGTAGCATTTAGAAAACATTTAAGTATCTCTACCCTTCAAGCCGGTCGCGCGGACGACAGTCCGTCCGGATGATTGTCCGTGCGAACAACGACCTTAAGAGTGAGTCACTTAGTGAAGTTGGTGAAATCCGTCTGGATAATAGTTCGTGCGGACAACGATAATTCGTCCGGATAATCTGTCCGTGCGGACGGCGACACTCCGTCCGGATAGTCTGTCCGTGCGGACAGATGGTCCGTGCGGTTGAACATGTGGAAAATTGTTCAAGGTCTTAGTATCTCATGATCCGAAGAGTAATCCGTTCAGAGCGTGTCCGTGCGGATTATTCGTTCGTCGTTACTCAAACCTCGTTTGGTTGTGGGTCCCAAGTGTAGTTCGTCCGGATGACCACCCATCCGGATAGTCTATCCGTGCGGACAGATTGTCCATGCGGATAACATCTCCGTGCGGATAGCATCTTGGTCTGGTCGTTCCGTTCGTCTACCCTTGGTCGCCTTTGTCGTTCTATCGAGACGTTCTGATTACGTGGCAACCATTTGGAACTGTATTCTTACTCGCATGACTAAGCCGACCAGGAATCACCCTAGCTTGACCGGTCAGCGGCTCGGAATGGTCATTCCGGACTAACCCGAAATCAGATGTCTTGTAGGTAGAATCCGGATCTAGGACTAGTGCTTCACTATTATCGAGTAGAAGACTAGAACTGACCCTATTCCAACCGTTCTTGAGGGTAAAAGAAGGAGAAAACTTGTGTTTATTTCTTTCAACTCTTTTATCCTTTAGAAAGGTTCAGATTTAGGTGAAGTTGTTGCGAAATCTTGTGGAAATCTTTCAGATCTGAGTTATTCTTGGTGGAATGAGGTCACACTTGAAGTTCATGAGAACTTCATGATGACATCACCCTAGAATACCTCAAATCTTGAGGATTTCACGGTTAAAAGTTAAGATTTGAAAGATAGATAGGTGTAGAAGTGTGTATAGATCAAGAATGTACAAGATTTAGGGCGAGATCTTACCTGGATTGAGAGAAATGGAAGAAAAGGTGAAGAATGTGTGCAGGTCGGACGTCACTTGCCAAAAGTGGAAAGTTTGGAGATTGACCCGTGTATTTATAGGATGCCAAAAGGGGAAAGGGTCGTCCGTGCGGATTGCACGTCACCCGGATTGGTTATCCGTGCGGATGGCAATCCTGGTCCGGATGCCCTCACACTCCTCAGGCGGTCATCCGTACGGATGGTCTGTCCGTGCGGATTGGCGCCTGGGTGGTGTGTTCGGTGCGACGATCTTTTGACGTTTTGATTTCGATTACGAGCGATTCGATAGGGTTTCCTAGTCAAATTACTTTTAGTCCCAACTACTTCGTATGTAACATGGTTCGATCGGGATTCGGGTTCGAATTCGATTGCATTCGAGTTAGATTTCGAGTTTCGATTGAGTTCGCTTGATTACCACAACATAACATAAATAAACATGCACAGGTAACACGTAAGGCACACACACACGTATATATGCAATAAGTAAAATACACAGTTCGAGTTGTGATTCGATGTCGATTTGATTAGTATAGCTTGATTATTAGTTGATTAACTTTATCGCATTGTTACTTCCTATAGTTCACAGTCGTAGATTGATTGAAATACGTTTAACACTCATCGATTATTGCAATGAACGACACTTACTCCACATAATATAAATAAAATAAAGACATTTCTATGATTCAAGTTGCGCAAAATCGGTCGTTGACTTTAACCTTGACTTTGACTTTCACTTATGAAAACACGGGGTGTTACATGCATGTTTTTACAGGAAGTGTCTTGTGTTTTTACAGGAAATTTCTTGTGTTGTGGTTGCGACAATTAAGATTGTGCAAGAAGAGTATGGTTGGTTTTATGATGCCTGTCGTAAGTGTTTCAAGAAGGTGATGGGTAAAAGTGAATACTTGCAGAATGTTGAAAATGTTTCAGATAATATTGTTCGATTGCCTGCGACTTCTTTGGTTTGTATCAAATGTCATACTGAATGTACATCGGTCACCACAAAGTAAGCAATAATGATTATTTAGCGTTATATTTATATAAGTAACATTCTAAGACTGATATTTGAATATAGTTTTGCAGTTTACTTAGTTAGTTGTGTATATTTCAGGTTCAAGGTGCAAGTGCGGGTGTAGGATGAGAGTGGTAGTGTTTCTTTTGTTATGTTTGATATAGATGTTCAGAAGCTTCTTGGATTAGCGGCGAGTGACATAAGAGAGAGGCAGGTTAAGGCCAATGATACTGGATTCCCTCATGAGATATTTCGATTGGTTGATAAGAAGGCTGCTTTTAAGGTTGATGTTTCAGAGTTCAATCTTAAAAATGACTATCGTGTTTATATTGTGCAAAAAACATGTGATGATCCAGTAATAATTGCTGAGTTGGTTGGTGGAGATGGTAATGGTGATGAAAATACTGATGACGTAGCATATAAAATTACTCTTTCTATCTATTTATTTTTCTTTTGAGTTTTAAACACTGGATTCTGCACTTTTTTATATGATATCATATATTAGGATCCTTTAGGTTACTCAAGAGGTAGCTGACGTTAAAGATGTTAACCTTTCAGAATCTTCCCAGGTGTCTGCTGAACGAACCTCAAGGGTGAGAATTTATTTTTAAAGTATGTTTAGTATGTTTAAAAAGAGTTCATTATTTTATTAAATGAGATCAATAGTTGTTTTGTGATCTGTTGCAAGGATGCTGTCTCTGTTACGGCCGACTCTTCAGCCGTTGAAGTTGAAAAGGATTATGGATCAAGTCCCAATGGAAAGCGGATGGCTCAAGATGCTGATGTTGTCAACGTTGGTGAACTATCCACTAATGTGAGAAGAACCAGGAAGAAGCTGACTAAGGTTAACAATTAGATGCTTATGAAAAAACAATTCTTATGAGAGATAAGTAGAAACCACTTATTTTTGAAGAATCCTTGTGGTTTTTATTTATGTCTGTTAACTGTTGTTTTAACAAACTGTGGTTAAAAGTTTGGTTTGTACGGGCTACAATGATGAATATGGTATGTAATGTGTACGGTTTGAATGTCAAGTAAGGTTAACCTTTTGTTTGTTATATAATATTGTTATTATACATTATATACATTTTTTGGTGATATTGATGGACTGGATAAGTAGTAGGGTTGTATATTATTGTTAGATTGATGAATGAAAATTTATCAATTGGTTAGTCGGAAAACTGTTGGGGTCTGAGATACATTAACATCTGTTAGAGGCTAAGCACTGGTATAGCGTGCTAACATATGTTAACCCCTAAGAACTGTTAAAGATCTGTTAAAGGCTAAGCACTGTTATAGCGTGCTTCAACAGACCTTATGAGCTGTTGATCATCATTTGTTAAAGATCTTATATTATAGATCTTCTGTTGAATTGTGTAATATCTGTTGGTGAACAACAGAACTTAGGTTTATCATACATTTTACTTCATCAGGAGAGGTTCTCTTTAGCAAACCTTTGCTTCAGCAGTCTTTGTCTTAACAGACCTTTTGGTTCATCAGCCGAGTTTGTTTGGCTATTGATGGACTGGATAAGTAGTAGGGTTGTATATTATTGTTAGATTGATGAATGAAAATTTAATCAATTGGTTAGTCGGAAAACTGTTGGGGTCTGAGATTAGGGATGTCCAAACTGCTCGACGATCGAAGATCGCTCGACGATCGCTCGAAAAATGCTCGAAAAATGCTCGCTCGATTCCCGCTCAGTTTGTAAATGAGCCGATCGGATCGGTTCGATTCAAATTCAATCCGAGCATGAGCATAGCTCCGCTCGCTCGTCGATCGCTCGGTTTCGCTCGAATTATTTTTATTAATAATTAATATATATATTTATATTATAGATTTCATAGATTAATAACTCAAAAAATATAATAGCCCAAAAAAAATTAAAAGCCCAAATCACATTCAACCCAACTTAATATTTAATACTAAATCTAAGTATCTAACCCTAAATCCTATTCAAAAGAGTATTCAGTATTCACTCACTATTCAGTCGCCGCTCCTGTGTTTCGCTCTCTGTTTTTTTCTAATCTGCTTCTGTTTTTTAAACTTGTTTGAGTTGTTTCAGTTGTATAACAATCGTTTGTAAATATCACTTGTTTTGTTTCAGTCGTATAACAATCGTATCACTTGTTTTGGTATGAACAAGCTTAAAGAAGAAGTTTATGGCTTTTGAACTAAATGACAATTCGTATTCGCACTTTATTTTGTGTTGCTTTTGTATTCGCACTTTAAGTTAGAATTTGTTTTTGTTGAACGAAGCCTTATTATTCAATCGAGCGAAAACGATCCGCTCGCTTTTTTTTTAGGATTTGATAAAAACCAAGCGAAACCGAGCAAAACCGAGCCGATCGATTTAAATTCAATCCGAGCATGAGCATCACTTTTGCGATCGGTTTTACAAATTTGATCCGCTCGGATCGGATCGGTTGTAATTCAATCCGAGCATGAGCAGACCCTCGATCGGATTGGATCGGATCGTGAACACCCCTATCTGAGATACATTAACATCTGTTAGAGGCTAAGCACTGTTATAGCCTGCTAACATCTGTTAACCCCTAAGCACTGTTAAAGATCTGTTAAAGGCTAAGCACTGTTATAACTTGTAAGTTTAAATTGTTTATTACAGATATGAGTCTATCCAATCAAACACCATCCTTTTTACAATTCCTTAATGAAGATGATTTTATATTTTTGGTATGTTTTTTTAACTTTCTTGCTACTATTAGGATTCTACGTTATTTTTTATGTAAGATGTTTATTAACTACTGTTGTAGAATATACCACTTGATTTTCAGACTCTTTTGTGGGGCAAGGAGGTCCCGTATGGGCGAATTGTAGAGTTACTTGATGGTGACAAATCATGGTTAGTACGAGTAAGGAAGAGAGATGATCATTGTATATTTACGGATGGATGGACAAAGTTTGTTAGAGATTGTTGTTTGAAAACGAAAGATGTTATATTGGTGAAAGCTATTGGACGTTTGTCATTCGTTGTCTCATGTTTTAAAGAAAATGTCTACAAGAACTCTTACATTTCAGCAAATATTATACCTGAAGTTGGCATAACTGTAAGTAACGATATATTATTTTGTTACTTATTGTAAACAATTTTTGCTAGCTCAACAACTTGCTAACATTTGTTTGCCCTTTTTAACGTCTGTTTCCTTATAATCTTAACATCTGTTGACTAACCTTTTTAACATCTGTTGACTAAGTCTTTTAACCTCGGTTGACTAACATCTGATATTTAAGATATGTCCACATTGCAACCTCTGCTGGACATAATGGATGACAGTTGTTACGAAACCTCTGTTGGATGGCAACAGAGGTATGTAATAGTTGATAGCCAAACAGTGGTTAAGTTGTGTGTAAATACTGTAACTACTGTTGACTAACCTTGTTGAGTAATTCTCATTTTAACTTTTGTTGACTAATCCGTTGTAACTTCTGTTGCTAAATATTCCTTTGCTTATTCTATAGCTAATTGCTGACAAATTTTGGAAACAATTCTATGGTAAAAATTACGAGTATGGGATGACAACTATCTATGTTGGCGAAAGGTTTTGGAATGTGATGATGAAAGGATGGACTGATGGATGCGGATTTACTGATGGATGGTCAAAATTGATTGAAGAAGTTCCCATATCAGTTGAATCTTGGTTGGTTTTCACCATGATTGCATCTAAAACGTTTGAGCTTTCTGTTTTCCATTCTGAGACTGGAACTGAGGTTTCCTTCAAGAAAGCTGATGTAGTTGTTTTGGATGATTCAGTTTATGGAGATGATGGGTTTGATTTATTAGCTGCGGTATAAAATTTTGATGATAAAATACATTGTTTGATAACATGACGGTGATAAGTAACTTTTATTATATTATGCTAATAACTTTTGAAATCTCATTTCGTAGGCTAAACACAAACAACTTCTAGATTCCAGGGAAGTTGCTTTGGATGGTGATGATACTGGAGCTTCGGTTGGTAATTCTAAGCAGTTTACAAGTTTTGAGGATATTTTTAATGTATATATACACATGTAGTATTTATATATTATTATGATTTAAAATATGGTTTCTTATATATGATCATTCTTATAAATATAGTTTGCTGATGATGGGCTATTTGATTCAAAGATTGCGCGTCTGGTTGATGAGTCAGATGTTAAAAATGCTGTAAATCTAAAATTTTCTACACATATATTTTATTGTATAATAAGTATAAGAAGTTTTTTTTAAATTTTGTTGTAGCCTGAAGATCATTCTGTAAAAATAGCTGATGATGTTAACGATCCTCAAGTACAGTCTAAAGATTTTCCTGTTCGTGACATTTCTGCCTCTTCAAGTGTTATATCTAATGTAAGTGTTTATTAGTTTTATACTGTCTATTTTATTATTGTCTCAATATATTGATATTCTTCTGTATGATTGAGTCTTAAACTTCAAAGCTGAGTTGAGAAGATAGTTTGTATTGATAAAGAAAGTTATAAAATTTCAAGAATTTAGAGTTGTTATATTCTAAATTAATTTACTTAGGTGGATAAGATGCACAAACTTCGTGCCAAGACAATTGTAGAGGATAACCAAGCTGTTGATAGACCGTGTAAAGTTAAAAAGGTTCGTTTAGTATCATCCACTTCAGAATCAGTCTTACACTTCACCATACATGCTGAAGACAGTCTTGTAAGCTTTTGTAGTCGTTGCTTTGTTTCATTATTTCAACAATTTCAGTCATATATAAATATTTTATAAAATTCCCTATTCAATTTTCTGTTTTTTAGCATCTGCCATCAGATGTATCTTCTGCGTTGGATCTGCATATTGATAATCCTAAGCCTCTCAAGATCCAAAATCTCAAATGTGAAGTCAAGGAACTGTTTACAACATCTCAAAAAACCAATACTGGATTCAACTACGCTGTTGTTGGATGGTCTTCTTATCTAAGATCTTGCAATATTGCTTTTGGTGATGAACTTTCGTTAGAGTTTCACAAGTCTACTCAATTGCTGAAGTTAAAAAAAATTGTGCATATTGTGGCAAAGATAAAGTCGTCTTAGTTCATGATTGTTTGTGGTTGTACATTTGGTTCATTGGAGGTACTAATTTTGCTTCTTAGACATGTTCTATATGTAGTTATGTCTATAAACAGGTTTCATTGTCAATGGGTGGGTGCTACTTTTTTGTGGATACGACAATGGAAATACTCATATGTATCTTATATATTAACTGATGATGCATGTCTATAGTTGTCTTTTAGCTATAATAGATAACACGTTTTGGTTCAATATCTATACACATATCTATATGTTCTATCAATATGTGTTATGCATGGTGGTCTAAGAAACGACCCGTGTTTGCAGCTCTCATTTTTAATGGGAGTACTAAATTCTTTGTTAATAACATTATTCTCTTAACATCTGTTTACTAACCTTTGTAATTTCTGTTGACTGACCTTTTTAACATGGGTTGACTAACATCTGATACTTACTATCAATCCATCTGGCAAGCTCTGTTGGAGATAATAGATAACAGTTTTTAGGAAAGTCTGTTGGAAAGCAACAGAGGTTTATAACAGTTAATAGACAACGGTGGTTTGCTATCAATATAATGAAATTGCTGTTGAATAAACCTATTGACCATTAGTTTATATCAATTTTGTAAGTCTGCACTAATTATTTTTTTACTCTCTGTCAATATGTGTCAAGAATAAGTAAAAAAAATTATAACTTTGTTGTGGAGGGGTGAATTGTAACTAATTATCTATAATAGTGTTGGGTTAAAATAGTGTTTTATGGAGGTTGAAGGAACATGTTTGAATGCAAATGTTATTTCGTTTACAAAAGATTAATAAATTGTATATTTTTGTATTTTTTATACTCTAAACTTTAAGTATTTACCGACTGACTTATTTATTTATTTTATTTATATGTCTATATAAATATAACTATATTCATCATTTATATTTGTTATGAATGGTTTTCTAAGAAACGACCCGTGTTTGCACACGGGTCTTACCGCTAGTACTATATAATAAAAGAAACCACATTGGGGACACATGTCGCTTTATAAGGTGGACTCAATTAAAATTTGTAGAAGAGATTTGATAATAAAGATAAAGATAAGTGATAACCATATATTAATTATTAAAATTAAAAGATTTTGATGATAAAAATAAGGATAAATGGATAACTGATAACTGATAACTATATATTAATTAATAAAATTAAAAACTATATATTAACGTTTTTATTATTTATAAAGATAAAGATAATTTTAATTGTTTATATAAAAGTTTATAATCTTTATCTTTATTTACTATCTAATAACCGACGGGTAATGAAAATTAAAAAAAAATAACATTTTTTTCTTTTAGCGTTTTCTTTTACTTTTTCCACTTATTAATAACTATTTAATTTAAAATTTCATCGATTTAACCATGCGTAATACTTAAGTTTCTAACCTTTTAATAAATAAATAAATAAATAAAGTAAAATGTTAACTTGTGTAATACACAAGTTTCTAACCTAATAATAAATAAAAAAAACAAAGTAAAATGTTATAATACATCAAAGTTCATTTTTTTTTCAAAAACATATATTGACGACCATATGTGTTAACCGATAATACACGTGTTTATTCAACCCATGCAATACACGTTTTTAAAGATGTAACTTATTTATTATCTATAATAGGGAAAATGTCACGAAATAGTAACCAAGTTTTAAAAACGTTCTAATTAGGTCTTTTGTATCGTTTTTGTCCAAATTAGATAACTTAACATTCAAATCGAGCCATGCTCTTTTTTCCATGTGTCAAATGGAGCATAAAATGTTGGGTTCGGATTATTTTAATATATGAAATTATATTTATTAAAAATAAAAACACTTTAATTACCTGAAAAATTAAAAAAACAAGTTACAATCCACATCACTCGAGTTAGCATCAAATAAAAGGGAAAAAAGAAATAAAAATCCACATCACCACGGTTACCTATGAAATAGATGAAAAAAACCCTTAATTTTAATGAAAATTGAATGTTGAGTGATCTGATTGAAACACTTTTGAAACTTGAGTGACCTAACTGGAACACTTTTAAAACTTGGTTACTATTCTACAAAGTTACCCCATAGTATATTGTCACACCCCCAAAATCCACAAGCGGAGTATCACCGCAGGAGGCGTGACTGACCAGGATCAAGTCACCAATCATATTGAACAATATAGTAAATTAGATAAAAGTTCAACCACACAATATAATTGGTGTTCAAAAACAAGTTAACCAAATTCAAGTTAAACAACGGAAGCATAAAACGTAAAACCAAAACATAAGTTCAATAAGTTTAAATGTTAACATGGCACACAACGGTCCATGTCCCACAACGACTCCTCCTGCTCGTGCAAGCTCCATAGATACCTAACGACCTGCAAGGCATGTAACAACGAGTCAACAACAAAGTTGAGCGAGTTCACAGTTGAGTGTTCGTTTTAAAGTTGTTCTGAAAACCATGAGTTCGTTTGTAAACCATAAGTTAACAAGTTTTCCTTGTTTCCCAAACCATATCCATAACCAGTGGGGGCTTCCCCATGTGAACCACTAGACCTGTTACCATATCGACCACTGACTGAAGTAAGTTGGTGCCCTCGCGTCAATGTCTATCATCATTGACGTGCCCAGATCCATTAGTTCATGCCTGTCCTCTGCGGCACGGTGTGAGGCTTGTCAAACCTAAATAGCGCTATCTAACTAATGACCCGCTCACCATTGGCCCGACGATTAAGTCGATATAAATGTGAGGGACTTCATGATAGAGTTTTTGGTCTAGCATCAGCGTTGTACCCTTCAATAAAGAGGAGGTGGTACGTGTCCCCAAACCAGGAGATCACGCAGGTTCCGTGTTGTCACCCTTCAATTAAGAGGATGTAGTACGTGTCCCTAAACCAGGAGATCACGCAGTTTCCGATTTAATCCTTTACCCATTCCCAACCACCGGGAATCCCATGCCTTGTAGAAAGTGTGAACTCACCTCGGTTTGCTCGGCAGATAGTTTACTTGCTAAAATAACTTTTGATCAATCGCATCCGGCGATCGGTGACGGAGGAGTGGTGATGTTCTCCGGTTGTCGAGGGAGGGAGAGGGACGAGAGGTGGTATTCGTGGTGGTGAAGGAAACTACTACCGATTACCGTAGGGTTTGTTTTTGGGGTGAGGATATAACAGTTCATGCAATCTTATACGTAAATTGTGAATGGCGGTTGAGGGGGGTGGGTCTGGGCCGAAAATAATAAGGGACTGAGACATGAGATTTGGGCCGTAATTATTAGTAACAAATTAGGGGGGGGATTGGGCTGTGTGTGTCGCATACAGGGAACAAGTTGGCAATTGTCAAATGTGATTTTATATATCTATTTTAATTTAATTTTTTTAAACCATTATCTAACAATTAATATTAATTAAAATCCAACAATTAGTAACAACTACAATCAAATGGATTAATGTATGACAATATATATGTACAATACATATTTGTGCAGACGTGGTACCATGTGTTGCGCAGAACGTAAAGGCAATGCAAATAAGATACTCGAAAGAATTGACTGGTTTATACCTCAAAAATATGGTTTGTTACATCATCCCCAAGTTAAAAGAAATTTCATCCCGAAATTTAGCACGTAGTTACTGAGGAGGCTAGATAGGTTGCGTGTTTCCTGGTTTTCCTGGGGTGTCACATCATTCCCCCGTTGGTTTGGAATTTCGTCCCGAAATTCCGCAGTAGCTTCAGCCTCAGTAGTGGTTGTACTTTTCTTGAACAACTGGGGATACTTGTGTTTCATTTGGTCTTCTCGTTCCCAGGTAAACTATGGGCCACGACGGGAGTTCCAACGAACTCGAACAATAGGTATTCTGGTACGCTTGAGAACCTTAACATCTCGGTCAGTAATCTCCACTGGTTCCTCGATGAATCGCAGCTGACCGTCGATGGTGAGTTCCTTGAGAGGAACTACAAGGGTCTCATCTGACAGACACTTCTTCAGATTTGACACGTGAAATACGTTGTGAACTCCACTGAGTTCTTCGGGTAGGTTCAGTTTGTAGGCCACTTTGCCTATTTTCTCTATGATTTCGAAAGGTCCGACATAACGCGGATTAAGCTTGCCTCGTTTACCAAAACGAACCACACCCTTCCAAGGTGAGACTTTAAGTAGAACTCGATCCCCAACGTGGAACTCGAGTGGTTTCCTTCGCTTATCAGCGTAGCTTTTCTGACGGTCACGAGCTACCGCCATTCGTTGTCGTATCTGAGCAATCTTCTCGGTTGTGTCTATGACGAGTTCTGGGCCAGTGATTTGGCTGTCACCAACATCTGCCCAACAAAGAGGTGATCGGCACTTACGCCCGTACAATGCCTCAAACGGGGCAACCTGGATACTGGTGTGGTAACTGTTGTTATACGAAAACTCCACTAACGGGAGGTGTTTTTCCCAGCCATTACCAAAGTCGATTACACATGCTCGAAGCATGTCTTCAAGGGTTTGGATGGTGCGTTCAGACTGCCCATCTGTCTGTGGATGATACGCCGTGCTCATGTCTAGTCGAGAGCCAAAAGAGTTGTGCATAGCTTGCCACAATTCAGATGTAAAACGTGAGTCACGATCAGAAATGATGGAGGTTGGCACCCCGTGCCTTGATACTACTTCCTTTAGGTAGATGTCTGCTAGAGTAGAAAACTTATCCGTTTCCTTGATAGCCAGAAAATGTGTAGACTTGGTCAGTCGATCCACGATCACCCAAATGGTATCATTTCCGCGTTGAGATCTAGGCAGGCCGGTAACGAAGTCCATGGAAATTTGCTCCCACTTCCATGTCGGTATCTCTGGTTGTTGAAGTAGGCCTGATGGTTTCTGGTACTCGATTTTGACTCTCGCACAAGTCAAGCATTTACTGACGTAGGTTGCTATGTTGGCTTTCATGTGGGGACGTAGTCTTGAGATCGTGGTACATCTTATCCGAACCAGGATGTACCGAGTAACGAGACTTGTGTGCTTCATCCATCACAAGCTCACGTAGGTTACCATAGAGTGGAACCCAGATGCGCCCTCTCACGTAATAAGCGTTGTCTTCCTTTTGCTCTAACTTTTTCCTCGATCCTCGCAAGGACTCAGCCCTGATGTTTTCTGGCTTCAATGCTTCAACCTGAGCATCTTGTATCTGAGCGGGAAGACTAGAGTGAATGGTAAGCTGTAACGCACGTACACGCTTAGGTTTAGACTCCTTCCGGCTGAGGGGATCAGCCACAACATTAGCTTTGCCCGGATGATACTTGACCGCGCATTCGTAATCATTTAGGAGTTCGACCCATCGACGCTGTCGCATGTTCAACTCCTTCTGTTCGAGGATATGCTGGAGACTCCTGTGATCAGTGTAAATAGTGCACTTGGTACCGTACATGTAATGCCTCCATATCTTGAGTGCAAAAACAACAGCTCCCAGCTCCAGATCGTGAGTAGTGTAGTTCCTTTCGTGAACCTTAAGTTGGCGTGATGCATAAGCAATGACTTTCTCACGTTGCATCAACACACAACTAAGTCCTTGGATTGACGCGTCGCAATAAACCACAAAATCGTCGGTGCCTTCAGGTAATGAGAGAATAGGCGCGCTACAAAGTCTCTCATTTAAGTGCTGAAACGCGGATTCCTGTGCATCACCCCAACGATAGATGACGCCCTTCTGAGTTAGTGAAGTGAGAGGTTGCGCAATCTTCGAGAAATCCTTGATGAATCTTCTGTAGTAACCCGCCAAACCCAAGAATTGGCGGATTTCTATTGGTGTACGGGGCGCAGGCCAGTTCTTGATCGAGTCAACTTTGGATGGATCCACATGAATCCCATCCGCATTTACCACGTGGCCTAAGAAATGGACTTCACGAAGCCAAAAGTCGCATTTTGAAAACTTAGCATACAGCTGCTCTGCTCGAAGAAGTTCCAGAATAAGACGCAGATGATGTTCGTGCAGGATGTCGTCGATGAAAACAATAACGAACTTATCCAGTAAGGTTTGCACACTCGATTCATGAGATCCATGAAGACCGCATGTGCGTTTGTTAATCCGAAAGGCATGACCAGAAACTCGTAGTGCCCGTAACGAGTTCTGAATGCTGTCTTGGAGATATCCTCGTCTCGAACTCTCAACTGATGATAGCCCGATCTCAGATCAATCTTTGAGTAGAAGCTCGACCCTTGCAGCTGGTCGAATTGGTCATCAATGCGCGGGAGAGGATAACGATTCTTCACGGTCACCTTGTTGAGTTCGCGATAGTCAATACACATTCGGAAGGTAACGTATTTCTTCTTCACAAACAAGACTGGAGCTCCCCAGGGCGATGAGCTAGGACGAATGAAACCCTTGTCCAAGAGTTCTTGTAGTTGAGTAGATAGTTCTTCCAATTCTGATGGAGCTAAATGATAAGGTGCATGAGCCATGGGCGCTGCTCCAGGAGCTAGTTCGATTTGAAATTCGACTTGACGACGAGGCGGAAGACCAGGTAATTCCTCAGGAAATACCTCAGGGAAGTCGCGTACAATCGGAATGTCTTCTATCTTCTTCTCTTTCGTTGAGGTGTCAGTAACGGGGCTAGAATAGCAGTGTGGCCCTTTCGCAAACACTTCTGGGCCTTAAGGAAAGAGATAATGCCTACGACTGCACCACTCTTGTCACCTCGAATCACGAGGGGTTCTTCACCAGAACGAGGGATGCGGACAATTTTCTCATTGCAAAGAATTTCCGCTTGATGTCGAGATAACTAATCCATCCCAATAACAACGTCTAAGAGGGATGCGGATAATTTTCTCATTGCAAAGAATTTCCGCTTGATGTCGAGAATTTCCGCACATTTACTAAACTTAAGAACAACTTCAGTCTTTTACAACCATCGAAGAGCTGCCATGGCTCCTTCACTGCCTGCGAATTCAGTTGGTTTACAGGCTAGAAAATCTTTATAAGTATATCCAGAAGTTATCGCCTTCATTTTCTTAGGAAATGGAGCTTTGATAATAATAGAATTATCTCCGTTGATGCTGTGGCTAAAATCATTGCTACGGTTATGTTTGCTACTACTCACAGCTTTATTGTTGTCTATAGGCATAGGGTTTCTAACAACTTCGATAAATAAGGGTATTGCATCAGCTATTCCATGAGCTACTATATTTTTTATAGCACTTTTATCCAAAGAGTTTTAATGATTGTTCCGGACCGATTGATTAACTTTATTCGACATCTGAATTGCAAACATATTTTAAATATTAATATCACAGAATAGATAATAAAATAATCAAAATATCATGAACGTAATTAGTCAAAGCATATTGTCAAAATCGTCGATCATTGCGACTTTTACTCTTTTTATATGTTATGTTTCATATATTTTACATACACTACCACATATATATAAAATTAGTTCGTTTCATCATACATTTGCTATTTACTTATTTCTATCTACGTTTTAAATCTGTCGTAAAGTGCGAATGATAACCCACTAGTTTAATCATTAAACACGAACACGATGTGATACATTGATAAAAGGCATGTTCCCTCATGACATTTAGAATGACGTTTCATCCAATAATATAGGAACACGAAAAAAAAAAATAGTGTTCATATTATGCGATGCCACCTGAATATAACTATACTATGATTTTTCTATGATATATAACAATATCTTCATAATATTCTTCTTTAAAATGATAAACATATGTGGTTAACCAAACCTCAATGATATATTGATGCGTCAAGCCATGACGTCACCACCTAAAATGGTCCAATACATTCACCACGTGATTTTAAATAAACATTTATTTTTCCAATTATTCATTTCAAGTTGCCCACTTGTCTACCACACCCATTATAAAACTTTCATTTCACCCCCTCCAAGTTTTCAAAACATCCACAAAGACCCCCTCACATCCATGCATATATAAACACAACATCCTCTTCCGTTTTTCCAAAATCTTTTCATTAATATCCTCTTCCCACTTCAATATTATCCAAAGCCCACTTTATAATATAATATAGCAGACGAGTAACAAGCTGTGCCGCTAGCACTTTATAAAATGATGCAGATTCCGTCGTACGGTTTGGATGCTTTTCCCGTGATAAATAGCGAAATTCCGACGTTTTGTCGAAGTACAAGTTTTAGTAGTCTCATGCCATGCTTAACGGAAAATTGGGGTGACTTGCCGTTAAAAGTTGATGATTCGGAAGATATGGTGATATATGGTATATTGCGTGACGCCGTTAGTGTTGGATGGACGCCGTTTAATTTAGCCGGTAAAGAGGTTAAAGCCGAGCCGACTGAATTAAAAGCCGAGCCAATTGAATTAAAAATTGAGCCAAATGAGCTAAAAACTGAGCCAAATGAGCTAAAAACTGAGCCGGTTTATTCGGCGGCTCGGGCGAAGGGAAAACACTACCGAGGAGTTCGGCAGCGGCCGTGGGGGAAGTTCGCGGCGGAGATAAGAGACCCGTCTAAGAGTGGCGCGAGGGTGTGGCTTGGGACGTATGAGACGGCTGAGGAAGCCGCAACGGCTTATGATATAGCCGCATATAGGATGCGTGGCTCAAAGGCTTTGTTGAACTTTCCACATAGGATCGGCTTGAATGAGCCGGAGCCGGTTAGAGTGACGTCCAAAAGAAGGTCACCCGAGCCGTCAACTTCGGCTTCATCAAGTGGCTCGCCTAAAAGAAGAAGCATAAAAGTGTTAACGGCTGAGCCGGAAGTGCAAAGCCAATCATTAAATGTGGCTCAAGCCGTTACTAGTTAAGTTGAAAAGTAGATATTACATATTTGTGTTGCCAAATTTCTAGTTTGCAACTACATGAGGCCCATGGGCCAACCCGACCCGGGAGTTATCGGATATTCGGATTTGGGTTGGTAAATACCAAAACTACCCTGCTTCAAGAAAGGGTCATGTAAAAAGGTTTGAGGTCATAAATGGAAAATTGCCACCATACTAAATGGGGCCTTTTGTGAGTATATTATATTATATTATATTATATTATATTATTATAAGTAACTAGGGTGTTACACCCGCGCTTCGCGGCGGGGCGACCCTATTTTTGATCCGATACAAAAGTATGTCGACACATATCTTACATCAAGTGGAAAACTCGATTAGAAAAGTATTTACAAAGTAAAAAGGTTGTCAATGTGAATGCTAATCAACTTAAGTTTATAGCGACACGTAAATAAAAATAAAGACGTAAAAGTTGATTAAAAAGTATTTAGAAAGTTAGGAAGTTGTAAGAGTCAATGCTGAAAATTAAAGGTTATAAGTAAAAAAAACAAAACAACAAAAAAGAAAGAAAATAGAAAGAAAAAAATTGTGCAAGGGGTAAAAGCGTAAAGTTTAAACGTTGCCGAAAACTGTAAATCACAAAAGAACTTGTTATTTAAGAAACAACAAACAAAGCATAAGGGCCGAAAACGTACATTACAAGAGATGGGAAAAAATACGTAAAAAAACAAAACAAAAAAAAATTAGTGCAACGGGTAAAAACGTAAAGTTAAAAAGTTGCTGAAAACTGTAAATTGCAAAAAAAGTTGGTATTTAAGAAACAACAAAAAGCATAATGGCTGAAAACGAAAATAAAAAAAAAAGAAAAAAATAAGAAAACTCAAAGCTGCTAGGAAAAAACAAAAAAAAAAAAAAGAAAAAAAAATTACAAAAACCAGAAAACCACCAACATAGCCTTTTTATAGGTTATACAATATGTGATCTTTGGATGGGTGAAAGAGTTTTTCTAATGTTTTCAACTTTATTTTAAAGGTTTAAAGCATGATCATGACAAGTTGGAAGCTTTCTTAAAAGTTAATATTTTATATAACCATTTCTTTAATTTAAAAATGCTATAGGTGGGTACTATTAGGTGGATGCTATTATCATATTCATAGTTAAAGACAAAGCAATGAATTATCAATAGAGTATAATTATTTTTGTGGGGACGAATATGTATAAATAAGTTTCACATTATTCACATTTTATTTTCTATTTCTATTTAATATGATGGGTCTATCTTATGAAAACCAATGTCATGCGAATCAATTTTTTTTTTTTTTTTATATCTTAGAAGTTAAAATTATCCACAAAAAATAATCATGACATACAGACATAGATTCACTTGAGAATCAACATGTTTTGCTAACAATTACAAAAAATCTTTATAATCACTGTAAATTTTCATTTATGTTTCTTAACATGTTAATTGATTAGAAAAGAATTGTTGGATTGTTTAACAGGTTTTTCTTTAAGAAATAACAATCATAATTTTTTTCCCTGAAAAAGACTAAAGTAAGAGTCACTTATATAATATAATCTATTATAGACTACATGATTTTACATTTACGAATATAAGTTTAGAAGTATTTAACTTTAATTTCTTTTACATAAATATTTTGTAAACCTGTTTTTTTTTTATTATTTTATATCAGATCAATGTGGGACATGTTACACAAGGAGGAAATAGAAAACTAGAAAGAAGTTTGAGAAATTTGAAATTATTAAATAAAAAATGATTCCACATTTCCACCTGAATAAATAAATTAAATATATTTCTCATGCATAAAAGTAATTCTTCTATCTGGAAATACATTAAATTTAATCGGAGTATACGTTATATATTGATAATGATAATGGGAATAAATATTTTTATACATGAGTACTAAGCTAGTCAATAAAAAGCATAGGTTGTTGGTTTGATTTCTTGAACCACTAATATAATAGTTCATATTAAGGAAAAATGTCAAAGACTAATTTAATCAAATAACCTTTCGTCACATATTCTTTAATAACTAATAAGTCGTCATTACTTCATATATTACAATAACTAGTCTAAGTACCCATGTGTTACACGGATGGTCTTAAAGTAAATTAAATTACTTGAATGTTTAACATAAACTTTTTAAATGAAAGAAATGTTCAATTACTTAGGTAAATATTAAATTACAGTCAATTGAAAGAAATGAATGCGAAAGAATCACAAGTCATTAAAGATTTCTTAAAACACCACATTTGTTTGTTTTACCCTTTTGACCCATTAGCTAATACATAAACCGAATCAACCCGTGATATAACTCGCCAATGGGCCGCATTAACGTTGGCATCGAAAAAAAAAACACTGAAAATGGAGAATAACAATTGATGGTATTTTGTTAAGCAATATATAGTATATAGCTTAATTACATACCAATTGTGTTGACCCATATAAGGTAAAACATGTTACCTGACACCCAAACAAAACGCATAAATATTGTTAGGGGTGGTGCTACTCAGCTCAAGGAGTGATGCTGGATAAATTTGTTTCAAGAAATATAAGAATTTGTTTTAAGATTGTTATTATTAGAATAATATATAAACAGTATCAATAGTATCCCGAAAATATAAACAAATAATCATTTATTGCCACCTCTATCTAGTCAATTGGGTCCAAACCATGGCATATATAAAACACAATAACCACAACATGTAGATTATAAAACTATTCTATACATGTAGTCTAACTGAATAACCATATTCGGGAGAGCCTAGCCTCCTATCCTTGGTGGGTTTCACAGGTCCGCTGACTGCACTTAATCAGATCTTACTTCTGACTCGGTTTCCATGGGTGAACATTGTGAAACATAACGATCTTTTCCCAGTCACCCATGGACCGACCTCCAAAGACTACCTGCCGTATACCCAGATACCTGCCAAAAACAACACTATAAACGAAAAACAAAAGCGTGTATATTATATGATATCTAAAAAATGCAACCAGATAATCAGTTCATTTAGTTGTAATAAAACATGTTCTATGGTTATGAAGCAAATTGACCAAGTAAAAATTTTAAGGAGGTTGAAGTCTGATCAGTTAGTTAACTTTGAATAAAAGGACCCTGTTGTTAAATTTTAAGAAACTAAATGATATAAACAGGGACCTCTATGTGCAAAAACCAACAAATTGAGAACTTATATGTGCAAAAGCTGAAAGTAATATGAAGAAAGATGCTTAAGCGCCTAGGTGGAATAACGGTGAAACATGATTACTATTAAGTGAATGCTGACCTAACTGAAATGAACTTCTACGGAATTTAAACGGAAGAAAAATGCTAACCTCAGGAGTCAGATTGCCAACATAAACAGTTATGTGTTGAACATTATTTTTGGAAGCATCTTTATCGATCTTTTGCTCACCATGTTCTGCACATGTAATCCAATATCAAAATGGAAATACTAATTATAACATCCATATGATATCTTAAAAAGAATAAAAATGGATATTAAGCTGTAATAAGCTAACCTGATATTCCATTTATCAAATAAACAACACCATTAGTATTACCCTCTGCTTGTCACCTGATCCAGTACCTTTGCTGCCCAGTTGCATTTTACTTCCTACTTCTGATCCAATTTCCTACAATATAAACTCAAACCAAATTTAAGAGTAGACAAAAAAACTAAAGCGAGCAGCCACACGTAAGTCTCTTTGTGTGGTGGCTGTTGTTGCACGAAGAGACAAACTCAAGCCAATTCTATTTATTGTAAAAAAATGAGAGCACCCCTTAAAGATAATGTTATCATTGAGCCAAGGTTGTGAGCATATAAGACGCAAGCTCTGGATTCAGGTCCTCCATAATTGTCATTTTATGCCAGTTCTTTGATATCCGATATATACTCTTTCAAAAACGAATATTTGCAACGTATTGTCACTTGTAGTTGTCCAGTCACATTCATCAAATAAACTGAAAAAATTAATTCACCCACAAATAACCCTTTTAGTGATAATCATACTACTATAAACACTTTTCTCTCAGGTTTGGAACATTATAATTCAAATTTAATTGCTCAATGACACTATCAAATATTATTAAAATGTAAGAGACAATTGGAACCATGTTCACAGTAAATATGCTAGAACAAAGGCTATTTACGTCTGCAGCAAACACGCAAAAGGTTTGGAAATGAAAAAATTAGAACAAAAAGAAAAGGATGAACCTTACACTATAATAATCGCATTTAACCAATCCTTCATGGATAAAGCCCTTCAGTCTTCGTTACCATCTTGGCGAGACCACCATGGCGCCCCCCCTTGAAGACGGCGGTGTGGGTGTTGGCGCCCTCCAGGCGCTATGGGAGGTGAGGTGGCCGCGGTGGCGCCTCCATACCCTCCGGCCTAATAAATAAGCGCATGTCAAGTGCAGTCATTCAATGTGAAGTGCAAAACATCTAACAATAATATCTCAAACCTTGATAAACCCAGTTTTATTATATTCCAACAATAATATCTCAAACCTTGATAAACCCAGTTTTATTATATTCCATTACATTTCAGCACCAATGACTTGTACTCTACAACCCTAACCAAACTTTTTTTGAACGACCAACCTAAAACTTTTATTAAAAACAAACCGAGGCTACAAGCGAGGCCCTAAACCAGCCCCAGCCAGAATACAAACAGACCACCACAATCAAACTGAAACATAACAGCAAACAATTATGAATGTTTAGAAGGTCTCTGACTCCAAAAAGCAAACAATTATGAAGGTTTAAAGGGACCCCGTGAAAGTTATGAAGGTTTAGAATGTCTGTGACTCCAAAAGCAAAAATAGGGCTGAGCCGACACCACTGAGTGATAAAAGACATAATGTGAGCTTCATACATTCAATTGTCTTGCATTATGAGAAATCACATCGTTACATATTAACAATGAACATACCTTTCGAGGCCCAAATAACATCTAGCAAGTTCCTACGATTGTCAAAGTCAACAGATGCATAACCAGGTGGCCTTCTAGCAACCCACAAACTGCATTCGTTTCAATTACCATTAAACCCTAGCTATTTAAAAATAAATATTTAGTTAAATTATATTCCAAATATCCCGGAACAAAACTTTAGGCAATATATATATATATGAAAAACAGAGAGTCAAAAGCAGTGTTGATATGCAAGACGAACAAATGGATTTGCTTGTTCGTGTTCATTCATTCAGAAAAAAGAATCAAACAAACACAAACATGGCTTGTTCATGTTTGACACCAGTACCAGCCATACAAACCCCTAACAAATATGCTGCAACTGTAACCCTAGATTAGATCAGGTCGAATATACATAAAACATAATTTATATAAAAAATGAACTTGGCTCGGATGTGAGATATAAATATACTATTTGACTTGCCTACCAACGGTTTCCAGGTACTTTTGTTTCCTATTTGTCTAAGACACTCAAAAGAAAAAAAAAAGAGCCTTTAAAATACAATACCTTTCCTGAAGCCTTTTTCGAAGGCTAAAGGCTAATACCATGTCTAGAACAGATGTTACTTTACCTGTCCCCAAGTTACAAACTTCAAAACCTAGAAATATAGAATTAAAAACAAAGTAAACCGTATACACCCATAAAATTTAAGAATCGAACTCAGGCATGTTTAAGCTTGGCATGACACCAACTTTTCGGTAGCTGATCCCGAGTTGCTCAAGACTGGCTCAGACCGTTTACACCCCTCTGTCACTTAAGCTTTGCTTATCGGGCATAAAAAATGACAAAAAAAGACATACCTACTTTAGGATCAGAAAGTTTCGCCAATGTAGCAGTATATATGTCCCTCTATTAATTCTGTTTATCTAGCTTTCAACATAACACTGTTTGTTTGAATCATCAAACAAAAGTCTTTTTAACATAACTCTAGCAGTGTAACACAAAAGAATGTCTTCATGGATACCCAACTTCAAATTCTTGAATTGGTGTCCTTTCCTTATCTAACCAGAACCTATAAATAGCAAATTGTATGTAAATACATTGATGAAAGGACAAAGAAGTAACAAAAAGTTACTTCAATATATCTACCAATTTTTATGACATAGATTTAAGCACCATTGTATAGCATAAGTCAATTTCCATTAACAAAGAATGACCCAACATTATTTTATTCGTCTTCGAGTTAAAAGCTTGAATCAAGTAACACTCCAATTGATGAGCTACAGAAAGCACTGAGATGCCATCTTCCAAAAAGAACACATTGTCCATAAACGGGTTTCTACAAAAAAAAATAGCTATAAAGGTTGTGGGAAATTAACACGAACAGAGACAAAGAAAATTTTCAACTTAATCATAAGACAAACCAATTGTTTTATGAATTAATGATGTTGCTCTTCAATACCTAGTTATTGAAATAACTGAATTAGTGATACCACTTAATTTAACTTCCAGCACATGGCAAATACGTTTCAATACATTGACTAACCTCACTACAAGAAAACTGGGTTTTTAGTACGCGCAAAAGCGTCCTAAAATGTTATTTTATAGGACCTTTCATTTAATAGGACCAACGGTAAAAGCGTTTCATGTAAAGGGGTCGTAATAAGTCCCGGAACTAAAAAAGCGTCCTAACATCTCAAATAAGATTATGAAACCAATTTTATGGTCGCGTAATATGTCTTTGAACAATCAAAATAGTGTCCTAATAAAAACATATTAGGACACTTTTACGATGTTCTAACATGTGCTTACATACTTTTAATCTTTTGATACACTTACAAGCGTCCTTAGAAATTAATTGATAGAACCCTTATGATGTAACATTATAGCTAATTTAGTACCAAGAAAAGGGTCCTAATATACCAAATAAGATTATGAAACCAATTTTATGGTCGCATAATATGTCTATAGACAACTTAAATAGCGTCCTAAAAAGAACATATTAGGACACTTTTACAATGTTCTAATATGTGATTACCTACTTTTAATCTTTTGATACACATACAAGCGTCCTTAAAAATTAATTTATAAGACTCTTATGATGTAACATTATAGCTACTATAATATCAAGAAAATGATCCTAATATCCCAAATAAGATTATAAAACCAATTTTATAAACAGACATCTACGTATAACATCCTAATAGTTATTGTATAACATCAACTAATGAAAGAAATAAAATTTCATTATATTTCAAATAATCATGATCATAACAAAAACACTAACCATAAATAAGTTATAACATTATCTAACATAAAGTCTTAACATTTAACAAACAAATTAAAGAAATAAGAAGCATAAATCTTGAGTCATCATGCGTCCTCAATCCTCATGGACTACCTACAAATAAACCATCCGTGTATAAGCATTAAGTTCCATTATATTAAAATTATTTGTATCACAAGTTTAACAAATACATACCGAGATGAATGGATAGGGTCATGCGATGGATGCACCAATACAAACTTGAATTGTAGAAAATAAACCATATGGTCTTACCAAGTTTTCATCTTTTTTATTGGTATTTGAACGTTTACCTCACACCATTCTGGTTCAATCTTTGTACCACCAACTAGATCATTTGGGTCCAAGCTCTGGACCCTTCCTCTTGCTACAATCTCGGTAGAGTTTAGAATGCTTTTGAGGAAAACTTCATCTCCGACCTAGATTTTAGTTTTCAACAAATATTTATTAAACTCTAGTCATAATAGTGCAAAAAATCATTTTACAAAAAAAATTAACAAAGTTTTACACTAGCACACCAACATTTTTATAGAAAAACTAAGGAAAATTGGTTTTTAATAATCCCACGTTTACAATCTTGTACACAATAATCCCACCTTTACTCTTGGTACATAATAATCCCATGTTTTTAAAATATTTTCCCAATGGTACCAGTTAACTTAAAACCAACCATTGTTAGTTTTATCCCACACGTCATCCCAATCAGCATCCTAGTCACCATTTAATTTTTTAATTAAAAAACCATGTTTAACCTAACACCATATGTTCGTGCCCTAATCAAAACGAACCCTAATCGCAACACCATCAGCAGCGAACCTAATCGCCCCACCCCCAAATCAGCAGCGAAGTCCTTTGGCATCTACAACATCATCAACGAACCCTAATCGCCCCACCTACAAATCAACATAGAAGCCCTAGTCCTTTGTAGTGGAACTTTTAGTTGTTGATGTTATTCATAATGAAAAACTAATAGGATTAAAGATGAAGAAGATTACTATTGTGGTCATGTAATAGGTGGAACACTAAAGATTTATATAGAAAAATACCCGTAAACGTTGATGTCCATTGGTTACATTGGGGAAATGTTGTGATGCAAGAGGTTGAACACTTGAACCACCCCTGGACCCTTCCATATCTCTGATACTTGGGCTTGTAACTGGACCACAGTACTAGTAAGTTCTTCACAGTGAGACTTCAATTGGAAGTTCCAATCCATAAGAACTAAGAGCACTACAGTTTCACATCTAATTTAAATCAAGTATCAAAGTTTACATCAAATTTTAATATTATTGAAGTAATTAAGTGTAAAATCACTAATTGTTTGATTAACGTTTTTAATGTAACTACTTATAAGCTTTAAATTGTTTAAATAAAAGTTATTTAATTTTATGATAGAGATAAAGATTCAAAGATATTATAAAAAAAAAAAAACTATGTAAATGAAGATTAGTGCATCAACAGATTCATAGAATCATATTTACAAAAAGGCATGGATTAATCAAGTTTTGTAATGCTGCTTGCTTTTAGGTAAACATTTAGGAATCATAAACAATCAAATCTGCAGTAAATTTTCTAGTTTGGCAATTTTCTAGTTTGGCACCAAATGAAACAATTATTGGGACATAAAAGTAAACCTATAAATCATCAAAAGCTTCTATCACTCAACTCCACCTGCTCAGATTTACAACTTGAATTCGTCAAAAAGATGAAAATATTAAACGAATTAGCTCAAATGAACACAAGTCAATCCGGGGGGCGTCTTATTAAAAGTTATCGATTAACATAACAGTAAGATGAATAATTAAGTAGATATCCTAAATTTATAAAATTGGTGTGCTAAAATAATAAAGGCACTGCATCAATTACTGATTCATAAACATCATTTAATTTGTCAACAGACATTAACAATGGCGAAGGATTTCAATAAAAATGACTTGTGCCTTTTATTGTCTATACTGATATTGCCTCAAGAATACCCATACAATTTAATCAATAAACAAGTAACTAAGAACAAGTGGACTTATTTCAAAACATCATGGTAAGTCTAATCTATTGAAGCGATATAACTATTTCTTGGCAAGGAATTTCATTGTTTGCAATGAAAAGAAAATGTATTATTTACCTCTAAGTTTCTCTGTTGGATTTCGGCCAGAATCTTGTTGACAAATACATCTACTCCACCCTTTCACAGAATTACATTCATTCTAAGATTAAATATCGCATTAGAAACTAAAAATAGAACTAGAAACATATGGTGTGCTAACAAACAACAGTTACATGAATGAATGGAAAAAAAACCATCTAATAAACTATGGCTACTTTATAAGTTGCAAAGGGTGGCTGTGAGGCAACCGCCTCTCCCTCTTTTAAATGGTTACCTCCATCCAACAAGGCCATAATTATGGGTGAAGGAACTTGTTGAAATCTAGTAGCATAGATTGGGTTCAACGATGACAATAACTTTTGTATGGGGTAACGGAGACTGTAGCTATAATTTAGGTTTTAGATGAACAGAACCAAAATATATTTACCTTTACTCTGAGAATGACGAATTGAGAAAACTAAAATCAATTTACAGCAATCAAAGATGAGTACCTGCAATTTAGCCTTTAAATTAGAATAAACAACGCGATTTGGGGATGAAGTGTCGTTCAAATTTCAGCAATAACTAAAAAACCCTAAAATCTTCCGGCAAACAACTTTAATCAATACCAAGGCTTCAATTACAATTCAACAAATCATAATGAAGATGCTAGCAAACAAAATTGCATAAAAAAGATAAGTATATATCTGACCATCGCTTGACGGAACGAATCTTAATGTGGTTGAACTAAGTGGCAACTTTGCGAACAAGACGTCCATCTTCGCCTGTGGGTTCTCCATCTTCACTGCGGGTCTGTGGCAAAGATTCCGTCGGAGAATCCTTCGCAATTATCACTAGAGAGATGTCAAATGTGGGGCACAGTTAGGGTTTAGAATGTGAAAAGTTTTGGAGGAAACTGAATATTAGGGGAGAAGGTTTAGCGGGCACGGGGAAACTATAAAATTTTGATATTGAATTTAACTTTTTCCTTTTAAAGTATAAGAGAACAAATTTTTAGGTAAAATATAAAATAAAAAACAGAAAAAAAACTATATAAAGTATACAAAATATTTTTAAAATTCTATTATATTTAACTTTTACTTTTTTTATCTCGTATGAATTTCACTAAAAATAGGTCATTTGTGTAATACCATTACATGTTGAATAAGAAAGAAACCAGAGCCTTTTCTTTTGAAAAGCAAGACCATTCTATTAGACAATGTGTAGTGGTAGGTGAACTCAATTCTCTTTTTTTGGCATGATCTGGCATGTGGTAGTCTAGTCAGCAAAGAGGCATTACGAGACTTGAAGTTAAAATGGGTATAGTTAAAATGTGTAGTGGTGGGTGAACTCAATTCTCTTTCTCCTTGAAGGTGATCGATCGGCTTAGACATAAACTCAATATCTTTCTCCATTTGCCTCGCTTCTTGAACCGCGACGAATAAAAAGTGTTACATGTATAAAAACGGATTTTTCATCCACTTGGCACCAGTGATATTAACCTTAATAGTGTTAATGATTCTTTACGGACCATGATGGGCTTCATTAAGTCGTATCGTGTCTTAAATTGTTATATTAGGTTGTAGTGAGGTATATTAGATCATAATTGCAGTATAGATCATATATGTGAACCATATTTAGCCTTAATACTTTAAATGGCACTTAATGGACCATGATGCACTTCATTAAGTCATATTCAATTATAATGGTCATATTAAACCATAATGGAGAACGATAAATTACAAATGCCTTAATGGACTATGATAGGCTTTATTATGTTTTCTGATTCTCGAAGTGTTATGATGTTGTAGTAAGTCATAGTAGATTATAATGGGCAATAAAAGATCATGCATGTCTTAATGGACTATATTTGTCCTTGTCGGTCATGATAGCTCTTAATGGGCCATTGTGGGCTTTATATCGGGTTGTATCGAGTCATACCGAATCATAATGGACGTTTCTAAATCATAGATGTCTTAGAGGAATGTATTGGGTCTTAATAGTCACGATGGCTGTTAATGGACCATGGTGCACTTTATTAGTTCATACTAAGTCTAAAGGGTTATATGAGGTTGTGGTGAGTCTTGCTTAATTATAATGAGCAATAATAGATCATACATATATTAAAGGGTTATATTGGACCTTAATTGTCACGACAACTCTTAATGAACCATCGCTATCGCAAATGTTTTTTTTTTTTTGTTGATTTCCTTCAACTTTTAAAGATTTTTTTTAGTTTCAGGGGTAGGGATGAGCTCGGTGCCAACCGATACCGAATCGGTACTGGTACCGAAAATACCGGTTACAGTATTGGTATATGAAAGTAAAAACCGGTAGCGAACCAGTACCAAGAATGCCAAAAGTCGGTACCGAATTGGTACTTATGATCTTTCGGTTCGAGAAATTCGATATCGACACCCAGTACCATTTGCTCATCTCTGACCACGGGTTTCATACGAACAATATCATTATCATAAAAAAAAATTTGTTGATTTTCTTTCGGTTATCTTTTAGTATTTTTTTTCTGCATTTTCTTTTTTGTTGTTCTCAACGATCCTGTGCGCAACACGCACGGAAGTATAGACCTAGTTTTTAATATATACCAAAAGATAGATAGATTAACAAATTCTCTCTAAAACTAGTTTCTCCTCCTAGTTTTTAATATACTAAAGATAAAAAAAGATTAATAATTTATTCGCAAAACTATTTTTCCCTCCTAATTTTCCTCCAACCAGTATTTCCCTCCTTAATAATCAAAATTTCCCTCTCACTCCCTAAAAAAATTTAGAAACCTACCATCACCAATCACCGTAAGTTTTAGCAGGGAATTTGGGATAAAAGTAATTAAGTAAAAATATTAAAGTATAAAATAGAAAGATCTATATATAATTTTTTCGTAATGGTAAAATTATTTGATAAACTCTTTTGGAAAAAAAAAGATTATGATGACAATTTTTTTTGTGGGGTTTTCGTGGGTTATCTTAGAACAAAAGATTTTAACAATCTTACTGTATCAATTTGCTAACAAAACTATTTTTAACTTTTAAGATTTCATGAAATCCATTGATAATTTTTCTAAAAAGATTAAAAAGTTTTATTTATTTCATGGGTCCGTTAATAATTTATCATACCATATATTTGTTATTAAAAAAATATTATTTTAATATCAAATATCACCAAAATAACAATGAAAGTGTTTTATTGACTTAGGTAACCGTTTAACACGACAGTTGCTTCTAAATTCTAACTAAGCAACCTTTCTAACGAAAGTTGCAAATATCAATAAAATTTGCAACCTTTCAAGAAAAAAGTTGCATTTTTGGTAAAATTTGTAACTTTTAAATAAAAAGGTTGCAATTTCTATAAAACTTTGCAATTTTTTTATGAAAAAGGTTGCATTAGATCTTTTAATGCAACATTTATGCTAAACGAAGTTGCATTAGAGTCAAATGCAACACAACTGAAAAATGTTGCAACTAAAAAGTTGCATTAGCCTCCATTTCTAGTAGTGTGTCAAGTGACTTTTTGAGTTATATTATAATAAAACTCTAGCGAATAAGTGTCCTATAAAACTAATGTTTTATGACTCAAATATCAAGTGTCCTATTACGGTGTATTATAATAACACCACAATGATTAAGCGTCCTATAAAGTTTAAAGTTATAAGACCCAAGTGTCAAGTGTCCTATTAAGTTAAGTTCTAATATGACTTCGAATAGAAAAGGTCCTATAACACTGAACATTTATGACTTAACTACAACGTGTCCTATTAAGTTATGTTATAATAAGACCCCTGATGATTAAGTGTCCTAATACAGTACCACATAATGGGACATTAACAATTAAATGTCTTATAAAGTACTTTATTATGATCTATATTTTAAGTGTCCTATTTAAATTATATGATAATAGGACCCCAAAAAATTATCCATCCTATTAAATAGTTTTTTAGGACACCGGTTTAGTAGAGTATATTATAAAAGGGCCCCAAAAGTTCATTAGTCTTATTAAATAGTTTTTAGGACCCTCTTTTACAAGCGTCCCACAGAAAAGGTCCTAAAAAGCCATTTTTGTTGTAGTGCCTAGAACTTACCTCTTAAAATGCCATATCCGGTAGACACCAGGTTTATGATAAAATGTTCAAACAACACACTCCAGCTATGGTTTTCCGAATGTCACCCTCCCCTCCACACTGTTCTCCTTATTCTCAGACACAGAACTTTGAAATTTGGATTTTACATTGCTAATCACCTGAATCGAATCAATTGGACTCCCTGAGTTGGCAAACACTCTTTCTTTAAAGAGTGCCTAGTCCTTTCTGCCTTGCAATGAAATCAGCATTCACCATATTGATGATAGTATCAGAGATGGGTTCTATGATGCCTTTTATGATCATGGCCCTCAAAAAGTCTAGTGTCCAAGTCACCCACAGACTGGATTCCACGTCCTCTGCTAACCAACTACACAGCTAGTCTTCCCAGCTTCTCAGCTAGTTCACATAAGGTGCCGGCTTAGATAGAAGAACCTGCAGATCAAAGGTTATTTCTTTCAAGCATTACTTATTTATTTCGGGTTAAGACATATGTGAACTTACCTACAGGGGGGACCATTAGCGCACTATTGTTAGTTGAAGGTTGGATCAACTGGTTTCTTTGTTTGTATCAATTACTGATACAATAAAGAGTTCCCCTTCACACTCCTTATATTGCACCTTTCTCGAGCTAACCATTATCAGATTTCTTCTTCTTCTTCATCTTATTCAAGCTTCCAAGAGCAACAAAAAAAAATGGTATTGTTATCGCCTTTCCAACCTCAAAAAAAAAAAAAAAAAAAAAAAAATCAAACCATGTATCAACACATACCAAACTAATCTCTGCATATTCAATTGTACCATAAGCACATAAAACATGTACTAATAATGTTCACTAAAACTATTATTTGGGTCTTTTCACGAAACTCGCGTGAAAACCTAGACTAATTTTCAAAGATCACCTGATTCTCATAGTTCCATTAGCTAACATGGCACATAAAGATTTCGACATGCAGAGATACATTTTCTAATCATTTAAATTCAGGTTCACAAAAAAAAATCATGCCATTTTAGGAACATGTACATGCAAGAAGAAAGTGTACTAAAGGAAGTTGAAAAAACACTTACTTGTAAAGGAGGCTGGTGGGACCCATCAATCTATTTTTTCCTTTTCAGCCTTTGGAAGTTAGGTTTCATTGGCTGGCTTGCAACTGTCCCTATAACTGAATTTTGAGTTGACGGAAAGGGAATAAGAGGCTTCTTTATGGACACGCATGCATCAGTAGGCGCACTGCTTGAAGCAATAACCGGTGAAGCTACTTTAGCTTTAAAGTGCAAACTATAACGACCAACTGTGTACTTTTGGCGAAAAGTTGAGGATTAAATGCGTTATAAAGTGCAAACCATAGGGATCATCCATATACTTTTGAAAAGCTATGAACTAAATTTAAAATTTTGGTTAACCACAAGGACCATCTGTGTACTTTACTCTCTATATTTTTGCATCCTTTTGTTTTTATATCTAACTAATGTGTAATTACAAAAACATTGGTATTACAATAGTAATATAACATTTAAATAAAACCATTTTGGAGTTCGTATGCATTAAAAATAGATTTTAGTGTGACGTTCAGTGTGTTCCCCTTTCAGCAAACATTTTTTATTTGACCCGTTTGAGATATTAAAAAAGCCCACATCGGCCCAATTATAAGTGAATGGGTTGAAATTGTCATTACTATGCTAAAAGAGAAGCTATATACCCAAAATGCAAGCTTTCTTTAACAAGCACATTTAGTTTTTGATGTAATCCCCTTTCATGCGGGATGGGATTGTAGTCCCTTACTTCAATCTGAGGAACATAATCGAATATAAAAATAAAGCATGTGTTAAATGTGACTACAAGAACTATATGATTACAATAGTTGCATGGACTAATTTTTATAAAGCAGTTTAACTGTTTATGAGGTGTTTGGTGCATCTGAATACATTTCTAAGCGTTTGACTTCTCACCCATTTAACTTGTTTTGTTTTCAGTTAAATGTTTTAGCTGAGCCATTTGACCTGTTATAGAACAGACATAACCAAAATCGACCCATTACTATGTAAACGGGTCAAAATTACCACTGGTAAATTTGTTTTATATGATCTAAAGTCCTAGAGAGACCCATTACTATGTAAACGGGTCAAAATTACCACTGGTAAATTTGTTTTATATTATCTAAAGTCCTAGAGATCAAACCTCAAGTAAAGATGCTTTTACAGATTCTCTAATATCCTTCGCTTCTGTAAAGTCAAATGATCGACTGACATCAGCAATAGGGATCACTTCTTCTGATCCTGCAAGTCTCTGCAGTTGTAAAGTTAAAGAGAAATCACCTAAAAAGAGAAAGATCATCAACACAGGTAACTTTCAGGTTTCAACCCATTGACCCATTTACTAACAATTGTGCGCTAATGGTCCCCCCCTGTAGGTAAGTTCACATATGTCTTAACCCGAAATAAATAAGTAATGGTTTCTTTGTTTGTATCAATTACTGATACAATAAAGAGTTCCCCTTCACACTCCTTATATTGCACCTTTCTCGAACTAACCATTATCAGATTTCTTCTTCTTCATCTTATTCAAGCTTCCAAGAGCAACAAAAAAAATGGTATTGTTATCGCCTTTCCAACCTCAAAAAAAAAAAAAAAAAATCAAACCATGCATCAACACATAGCAAACTAATCTCTGCATATTCAATTGTACCATAAGCACATAAAACATGTACTAATAATGGCTACAATGAACTCCCATTAGAAAACAATTTCCTTACAACTTGTGAAAGAAGGGATAACAAACCTTTGTAATCTTGCAGAATTCTAAATCACTCCAGCATCTCTCATCAACAACATCATCAAGGATACATTATTCTCACGAAGCCCACGTACAAAAAAAAAGATAAGATAAATAATATCAATTTGGGGAAAATAACAAACAGAATGAAAAGGAAAAAAAAAGAAAATAACTAACAAACAATCATGAAGGATTGAGCCAGTAGCAGGAGGTCCGAACCCTCTACTTACAATCAGTTAAACCCGTTCTACGTTCTCATTCTCCCAAATCACTTTTTCGAAAAACAATACTATTGTTGTAACGGGCTGTGCTTACAAAAAGTTGTTAACTAAAAGATCCCTAATAAATATTTGTTAAAACAAACCTTCAGTGATCAAGTAAATAAACAATTAGGGTTTCGACTCTAATAACTTGAAATAGAGCACAAATCGGAAATACATACCCACCTTGGTTGAGGGACCATGATTCATAGAAGATTAGAAAAAGAGTAATCAACAGAAGATCCAATCGATTGGCTTAGATTTTTCTTCGCATCGCCATTAGGATTTGAGTTTGAGAAATCGCCATTAGGGTTTGAGTTTGAGAAATCAACAGAAGATCCATTGGCTTATTTTTTTCTTGGCATTTAGGTTTGGACTTTGAGATAGATGAATTTGAGAAAGATGAAACGTATACAGGCGAACAATTAGGGTTTGGATTGATTGGAGAGAGATGAACAATTATGGTTTGGATTGACCAAAATCAAAGGAGCGTGTGAAAGAAGAATGATGGAATTGTGAGGCGGTAGGAGAATTGATTAAGAATTGAGATATGGCGCCTAAAACACAATTATCTGGCCAAAGACCATTGCCACATCATGGTCAAATGGTCAACCTTTATTTTGCTTTAGTATAATAGATAGATTTAAGCAAGCAAATATAAGATTAAGAGAGGGATGCCAGTCCATCTAGTTGATGTACCAGGGTTTTACCCATGATGCCCGGGTTCGATCCCTACTTGAGGCGGTTTATTCCCCTCTGTGGCGGCTCTCAATCCGTCAAACCCTACGATGGGCGAGGCACCTGTGGGGTTTTTCCTTTGGACGACGGTCACTCTCTGATGTCAGCTTGGGCACGGTTAAGACACTCACGTCTGGCCGGAGAGGGGCGACGGGCCTCCCCAATGCGGGGGGGGGGGGGGGGGGTGTGGGGTGTCTCGCACCCAAAAAATTGTGACACCTTGCCGTTCAAAAAAAAAAAAGAGCAAAAATATTTGTATTACATAAAGAAAAGTTTATGATAAAAAATTGAGAAAATTACCAATCTAGCCAAGAAAAAAGTCAAATTACCAATCTAGTCACCTCATGCGTCTTTGGAAGGCCACTCATGTATGGGATGAGTCCTTGGGGAGAAACCCAATAAAAAAAAGACACGTGGCGGGGATGAGTCTGCGGACGCATGGGATGAGTCTGCGGACGCATGGCTTGTGGGTCCGCGGACGCATGGGATGAGTCCGCGGACGCATGGGATGAGTCTTTCATGTGTGTGATGTGATGAGTCTTTCCACGTGTCAGTTGGGGATTGGTGGACGCAATACTTGGCCTGGCAGACGCATTAGAAGACTTGGGATCTGTGAGTGGCCTTCCAAAGACGCATGAGGTGGCTAGATTGGTAATTTGACTTTTTTCTTGGCTAATTTTGTAATTTTCTCTAAAAAATTTACAACTTGCTTAGAGGTAATTTGTGTTTGCTGACTTCAAGGCATGTTCTTAAAGTTTGGCATAAAAATTTCAAACCTCTAAAACTCCTTTGTATGGAATTAAAAAGTCATGTCTCAATCTTCAGAACTTTCATCATAAAGTGATTTTGTTTGAAGCACGTTTTTGAGGTAACTTTTAAATCAATAGACTGTTATTCTCGTTTTGATCAAAAGACCTAAAACAACAGTTTGTAATTCGGACTGAGGACCGGTGGAAGAAAAATAGTTGAAATGTGGGACTGCCAATGGGAATAAAAAAGGCAGGACTACCAATGGCCAATAACGTCTACTTGTGATTATTAGAGACCAATATCCTAAACTGAAATACTTATACAAAAAAAGTAGATGAAGGCTAATTTGCCTACTTGGCTAGTTAAGCATGCACCAATTCAGAGGCGGAACCAATGCTATGTGAGCCGTAGCACGGGCGACGGCTGAAGTTCGTATGCGTGGTGTGTTTTTTTTATATTTTTTTTTGGTTTTATACAAAAGATATCCCTAAAATAATACAAGGATACCCCTAACCAACCCAAACCCCAAAAAAAGGGAGGCCGATTAAAACAATGACCCAATTGATTAGATAAGCCCAACTGATTAGATTAACAAAAAAACACAAAAATACGTATGGCGGCATTCTTTCTGATCGTCGATTAGGTTCTGGAATAAAACCAAACGTCGCTGGTCATCCTTTACCCACTGGCAGTGGCGGAACTAGAAGAAAAATTCAGGGGTATCCTAATTTTTTTAACCGTACATTCATACAATATAAATGAAAAAAAAAACACGATAATAAACCAACGTTTCCATCAATATCCGATAACTAAACGAAATGAACGATTTTTTCTAGTTTCCCCCGTTAGACGAGAAGGCCACATATTTAATTCGATTTTGCAAATCTATCATCTTCTCCGGTAGCGAAAAAAGAACTATTAAATTGGGGGGGGGGGGGGCATAAATAGAACTGTTTTACCTTCTCTCGTATGTTATTCGACTGTTTTACGCAGTGCCGGGCCACGCAAATTTCATCTTTAGATAATTCAATTTCATATCAACTTCTTTTATTATTATTTTCATTGAAGGATTTGATGAAGTCTCTACAATCGATTTGATTAAGTCTCTACACTTAATTTAAGATTCTCAAAATACTTTTTGAAAAAAGGGTTCTATCACACAACACAAAATTTGACGAAACATTTATATAAAATTATAAATACATAATCAGATATCTTACATATATAAATTATTTATAATATAAAATCAAATAAGTGTTACCTACATCTTATCAATTCCTAATTGTTTATCAAAATAACAATTAAAAATAAAAAAAAAGAGAAAAGAAGTACTTATTTCATAAATTACGTGGCGAAAGATGGCAAATGATGTGTGTGACTTAGTAACTTTTGAGCTGGTTATAGAAAACTTAGAAAATAAAAACAATAATAAACTATCAGACTTTGACTTTTATAACTTATAGTTGGGCCGACTCTTTACAAGCCCATAAAAAAACTTTTAATAAGGATCTTGTCTTCAAAACCTGTGATACATCATCTCCTTCACAGCCGCCGGACCTTCGATACCTGCCGGAAAACTTTAAAACCTCTTTATTTTCTTCCTTCTTTCAAGTCTATTGAGGCTTAGGGGTATCCTAATATTTGCTCAGGGGTATCTAATACAAAAAATGGGGAAAGAAAAAAAAAATTCCCTTCGCCAAAAAAGTTGAGGGGTATCCCAGGCAACCCCTGCCTCCCTCGTAGATCCTCCCCTGCCCACTGGTCTCCTGTTTTGTTGCTGCCAATAACACTGGTTCGATAAAAGAATCCACAATCCTGTTGTTTACTTCTGCGATAACACTGGTTTCGACCGTTACGCCCCTGCTCAGGTATTTGTTTTTAAAAGTAAAAGACGACGATGTGATTAAACGATTTCAAGCTATGAAAAAAAGGACAAATTTATTAGGTATTTATTTTACTTTATTTATTTATTTATTATTGTCTTTTTTTAATACTTTATTTATTATCGTTTTATTTTTAAATTGTTTGATTGCACGGTAAATCTTTTTTTTTTGGGATACCCCTGATTTAATGAGCTAGTTCCGCCACTGCACCAATTCATAGATCTTTGGGCCTTGATTACCAAGGAATAGAGGCTTTACAAATCTAACCGTGGGATTAGCATTCCATTACTATCATTTTATACGTATATGGTTACAATTATCTCTGCTCCTAATGTGCCTAGGCTGACTATTAGCTAGTGTGTATCATCTTACTAGACTAGATCGTGGGTCAACCAAAAGTGGTATGCATAAAAGTATTTGCATTGAGGGGGGATCCAAAATTCCATCTATTTTCTAGGTTTGGAAAAGTGTTAGTTTTCAATAACGAGAATCTTATGATGTGTTGGGATATAATAATCATCCACGTTTCAAACGTATCTTAATGCCTGGAAGTTAGATAAGATGGTGAAAGGGTATGGTCCCAGATCTCGCGTCAGCATGACCGCGAATGACCATTACCCTTATCAAAAACCTCCACCAGCAATAAACTCACCTGTGTCCGCGTGGGCACATGCGAACACAGCGGTCCAATCTGTCCAGTGATGTGAAGACTTACCTTAAGGACGGAAACCAATGTTACGCATAGCGATGCGGCCCCGCACCGCATCCTATGAACATTTTCGTCACGACAAGGGATCTGGGCAACAGTAACAGTCACCAAGCGGCGATGCGGCATGACACCGCATCCCGCATAAATCATGGATGGAACAACCAACGCGGGAACAACATCAATGACCGCAAGCAGCGATGCGGCCTGGCACCGCATCCTGCCTACAAGGCAAGTGGGTCTGACACCACAGTGCAAGTGGCACTGAGAACAGTCGCCTACCGGCCCACGTGTATACAACAGTCTGACACCACAGCAGGACGTGGCATCACCACCATATCCGACAGGTCTGACACACCTGCAAATAGCTGTGCGATGTCAGGCTAGCTATTCAACTACCCTCCTTCACTCATCGGCTATAAATACTCACCCCAAACCAGGTTTGAGGTATCTCTTCTCAACTCTCTCAATACTACTACAATCATACTTTGCTTCCCAAGCAAACTACTGATTCTCACGCCGGAGAGTGGTAACAAGGAGCACCCCTCACCCCATCCTCCTTGTTGCGAGTCACGGCTTGTTTCCTTGTGCAGGAAACCCACCACCAGACGATCCAGCCGGCGATCCTCGGAAAGAAGGGATTAACCCTCTTGACGAGACCAGTGAGTTAACCCACCTGGTTAACCATTGTTTCATCAGATGGGCATGTTCTTGATACAAAATTTAGACGACCTGTTACGATAATTATCACGTTTACAATTTGTAATGATCGAAGATTCAAGTGCCGGTTTAATTTTTTTAGAGATTGTCATAATAGGTAGGGGCGTAGCTTAGTGTGAAGTGGGGGGTGCACCCGCCCTCCAATGTTTCGGTTAGAAGTGTAAAATTTTCTCTTTTTCGTCCGAAAATTTTAAAATTATATATGATTGTCCCCCCATTATTTTGCCTAAATATTTATACAATATATAAATTGGGTTCGTTGACTTTCTGCCCCCTCGAAACTTTTGGTCAAGCTCTGCCACTGATAATAGGTTGATATTATTAGCTTTGCTTTGTAAATTCTATATTCATTCCTCCTAATAATATTTTTTTTAAATAGTTTGTTAAGTTGATAATGTGCTATTGCTATATATTAATAAAACAAATGAAATTAATAGTGATTTTAATATAAAATAAATGAAATGAATAGTGATTCTAATATATTATAATAATATTTTAATATAATAATAATATTTATTTTAATATATTATAACTATATATTAATATAATAATAATAATTCTTTTCTTTACTTTTAACTTTAATTTAATGATTTATTTAGTATCACAGGTTGGGATAAGCTTGGTGTTAACCGGTATCGAAAATAGCGGTACGATCCTGTTCGGTATCGGTATATGAAGGTAAAAACCGGCACCAGCCTGTACAGAAAACGCCAAAAGTCGGTACCGAGTTGATGTTGAAAATCTTTTAGTTTGGGAAATTCGGTGCTGCTACCCAGTACCATTTGTTCATCCCTGATCACTGGTACCGTATAGACAATGGTATTGTACAACGTGTTTTTGTTGATTTTCTTTAACTTTTAATGATTTTTTTAGTTTCAGGGGTAGGGATGGGCTCGGTGCCAACCGATACCAAATCGGTGCTGGTACCGAAAATACCGGTTGCAGTACTGGTATATGAAGGTAAAAGCCGATAGCGAACCGTTACCAAGAACGCCACAAGTCGGTACCGATTTGGTATTTATGATCTTTCAGTTCGGGAAATTCGGTACCAGCACCCAGTAACATTTGCTCATCTCTGATAACGGGTTTCATACGAACAATATCTGTAACGCCCTAACACGTTTTAACCAAATTTAACGCAGCGGAAAACACATACTAAAAATTTCTTTATAAGTTATTCTTTCTTTCACTTAAATACATTAATCCCTTTTCATAATTTAATTAAAAACTAACATACGTATATCGAATTAAGAGACCACATACACACCCACGTACAATCCATGTCTTGACTCGATCTTCAACCACGTACACAGCTTGAGCAAGCATTCATAAACCTGTACAACCTGCAGTCACCATAACCAATTACTTCATTAGCAACCGGTGACATAATATATATATATATACTTTAAAAAACGTGCATAATCAAGCGTCAACGTCTCTTATTCCCGTTCATATAAGTCCATTCGTCCATCCATTCGGACACTCTCGTCTGACTTCTATACTTAACCTTCATTCTCCATTATTAGTATACCTGCATTTCCATTTCATTCTTAACAGAAAACAATTAGCATCATTATACTTTCCTATCCACTTTCGACTCCTTTTTCCGTAAACTTACCTATTTACTTCCATTGTTTAATACTTTCTCACATGTATAACAATAATCATCATACTACAATATATTTTACATCTAAAGTGTAAGTCCGGGATTTACTTACCTTGTGCGTCCGTAATTGCGTTCGCTTACTTGAGTCTCCTTAGCCCGTTAGCCTTCCACGTTCTCAACCATCTTGACATGATTCCTATACATTCAGGTCATTACATTCACATTCTTATTAGCATATATGCTTATACATATGAACAACCATATCAAATTCACATCTCATATATGACCTTCGTTAATCCATTCAAACAAGCATAAAGCATACTCAACATCATCCCTACATAATCTTCACATGAACTATATATGTTTACCCATTACTAGCATACAATTTCACTTATTATTGTCTTTTAGACATTTCATCAAACACGTGGTGTGCGTACTACTTCCTAGGCACCATGTACAACTAGTTTATGCATAATCTTCCAAGTTCACTCATATTTCATCAAATCTTCTTACTAATCAATAAGTATCATTTAACACCTAAACATCAAACATATCAACACCAAATTTCTTTCAATTCATCTAACAATAGTTCATCCTAACACAACATAATTCATGAATATTGGACATGTTGAACACTCATGTCATCTTAATCACCCAACTAGTGGTTTTACATCCTTAAACATCAAATTAGTCAAAATTATGCATAACACATGTTCCCTATGATGATGTTAACACATATTCATACTTAATTTCATACAATTTCGTGGATTAATCATAACCCACTTCATACAAGATCATCAAATCTAAGTTTTAAGACATACCTTATGATCCCCTTGCTTGGGTGATCATTAATTCACGTTCGGTTGTGAATTTAGACTTCATTTACCCCTTCAATTTGAAGGTTCTTCAAGAACTAGGGTTTGAACCCTTGTTCTTTCTCCTGGACATCGATCCAGAACACACACACGTGTGTGTGTGTTTTCTTTTAATTAAACATCTTTCAAGTTGTCCCACTTTGGTCCCTCATGTTTCGTTTTAAATAAATAAGGCTACTACCATTCGTTTAATACCAACGACATTAATAATCAACTAGGTTAATTATTCCTAGTTAGCATTCATTCACGGGTTCACTTTTATCCCCTAACGGCATTTTACCCGTTCCTTTATATTAACCGGGTTTAAATTACCAAACCCATTTTTGGGGTGTTACAATATCATTACCATAAAATTTTTTTGGTTGATTTTCTTTCGGTTATCGTTTAGTGTTTTTTTCTATATTTTCTTTTTTTGTTATTCTCAGCGGTCCCGTGCGCAACGCGCTAGGAAGTATAGACCTGGTTAATATTAAAAATATTTACATAAAGGAAAAACACAAAATAAATCATAAGGCCCAACTCATAAAACGTAAATGCAATGTTTTAAAATCCGGTTTGTATATCGTATCGGATTTGGCTCAGAAACGGTTTAATTGGGTGTATCGGACGGTTCAACCGGGCAATGTTTTAAAAACTAATTCAAACCAACCGGTAGTACTGATTGAACCGTCCAGTACAACCGGTTAAACCGCCCGGTACACCTGGTTGAACCGCTCGATACCCTCGATTAAACCGTTTCTGAGCCCATCCCGATACGGTATAAAACCGGATTTTAAAACATTGCAACCTAGTGTACCAAACGGTTCAAACCGTATAACTGGCCGTTTGAACCGGTTTTTAAAACATTAGCTAAATGCATCTAAGCCCAAATACATTGTAAAGAGTCACCTACCACGGCCCAATTTGTACAAAATTTTGTAAAAAGTCGAAGCCCATCACGGCCCAATTTGCAGCAAACTTTAATGCATATAAGCCCAAATATAAAGATCCAACAAATAAGCAAAAACAAGATTATGAGACAAAAGCCAGCCACTCAGCCAGGTGCCTTCAAGATAAAGCATGCAACCGTCAAATGACAATCATCTTGTACACGTGACATCACCCTTCAGACACGTGTCACTCCAACCCTCTTTATAAACTCACCATCGTTCCACTCTCCACCATAACAACCACCACCACCGTCCACCACCACAAAATGACGGACATACACACCAAAGATCAAGGCCAGCAACAGTCACGTTGGCATGTAGAACCACACCACCAAAACCAGCATTGGACCACGCAGTCCCAACGCCAGTGGAACGAGCCCCGGGCCCACCAGGTGGTGAAAGCGGCCACCGCAGCAGCGGTGGGTGGCTCGCTTCTCGTTCTGGCGGGCCTGGTGCTCGCTGGGACAGTGATCGCGCTGACACTGGCGACACCGGTGCTGGTTATATTTAGCCCGGTGCTCGTGCCAGCGCTGATCACTGTCTTTCTGCTCGTGAGCGGGTTTTTGACCTCGGGAGGGTTCGGTGTGGCCGCGGCGACGGTGTTGGCGTGGATGTATCGGTATGTGACCGGGGAGCATCCGACCGGTGCGGATACGTTGGATGAGGCGTCGCACAGGCTCGGAGCCAAGGCGCGGGATATCAAGGACCGAGGCGAGCATGCGGCCCGAGGGGGTCATTATACGGGCGGAGCCGGAGGGGGAGTGGGTACTTTTGTTTGAATCAAGGATGGAGTATGATCATGATGTCTCTTTGAGGGTTAATAATAAAATGTATTAGAGGTTTTGTTTGTTTTAATTATGTGTTTAATTATATGTGGATGCAATAATAAGTAATAACAATCTATGCAGTAATTTCATGTGTTTTCTAGTTGTTGGTGTTGAATAAAGAGCATCATGTTGAATAAGATGTTTTCTAGTGATGAATAAATAAAGAGTTTCATGTGTTAATTATTTAGTTATAAAGTTGCAATGAAAACTAATTTGTAAAATTCTTGTTGAAACTTCACAAAAGCAATTTTATTGTAATTTTAGTTATTGTATTAAAGCAATTTTAAGTTGTTGAAAGAAATATTTTTTAAAGTAGACTAAACGATTTAATTAAATATAATAAAATTATATTTAAACTAGGATTCTCTGCGCTAGAAAGAAAATAACATTTTAAAAATTCCGAAAATGGGTAAATCCAAAAAATTACGCAGTTCAAAAGGGGAAAAAGGTTTAAAAAGGAAATTAATAAATTTTTTTAGCAATATTAGGTAATTTATATATATTTTAGCAACAAGCTAGAACCTACAAGATTACATCAAAACAGAACAAATATTGAGATTACATCATTTACCCCATTTCAATGCGGGAACTTTTATATAAAGGAAGTACTCGTTGCGTCGTGGGTGGGTATTAGTTCGTTTAACTTCGGTACTGACACTTGTTATAGCAATGAATAGACACATGTTATAGCAATCAATAGAGAAAAAAATAAAATAAAAATCATGATGTGACTAAAAATATACAAACATAAATACCGACACGTGATTTACATGGATAAAAAACAAACGCAAGTTATATATGATATATAAAAAAACCACATAATACATATAAAAAACCACTAAAGAATACATATAAAAAAATCTTTAAAACAAATAATTACTATTCATTTAGTTTGTCGGGAATTTGATTGGTATTGGTTTGTTTTGTTACGCCACCTACACTCGTTACATGATATACATGTAACCACATAATACCGACACGTGATCATTTACATGGATAAAAAACAAACTATTATTTAAAACAAATAATTACTATTCATTTAGTTTGTCGGGAATTTGATCGGTATTGGTTTGTTTTGTTACGCCACCTACACTCGTTACATGATATACATGTAAACACATAATACCGACACGTGATTTACATGGATAAAAAACAAACGCAAATTATATATGATATATAAAAAAACCACATAACATATATAAAAAACCACTAAACAACACATATAAAAAAACATTTAAAACAAATAATTAGTATTCATTTAGTTTTTCTATTAATAATATACGATACAATACAAGCTAAAGTCAAAAGTCTTGAGAATGTACAATGTAGTGTGGACGACTCTGTGTGAGAAACCAAATTTTTTAAAGAAAAATTATAAATAGGCTAATTCATTTTCTTTGTTTTGGGCTTTTAAATGTCCAATTTTAATCCAATCTTACTTAAAAAACAAAACTTGAATTATTATAATTTAAATACAGTCTAATTAACGAGCCCGTTTTTTGTCACCCCTAAATTTCTTTTTGATTTTTTTTTATAATAACCACTAGGTTATAACCCCGTGTATTACACGGGTTAAGTAAATAAAAAATCAAATAGTTAATAACGGAGATTTAATAATTAAAAAAACGATATTTTAAGATGCTTTTCTAATATCCGAACAAAATTTTGTGCCATTATGATCAAAACTTGTTATGTTTGTCAAGTTTATAAATATGAAAGCATTTGAACCATCGATTAGAAGACAAATGTTTCATCTACTTTCCCATGAGTTTTAATTAGTTAAATAACAGTGGTCTTAATTTATTAGTTCTTAAAAATTAATGAAATGTCGAGATTAAATATATAGCAATTAGCCAATTAGATAAAGTTATAGCTACAAAATAATACTTAAATTAATTAGATAAATATAAATATTGGTAATTATATATAACTTTAAAATTTAAATATCTGGACGTGAGTTGCATCTTAAATGAATGGTTATTTTTGCATAAATTCATTAGTATGATAAATGTAATTATTATTCTTCTTGCATTTTAAATTACGATTTTGGCCCCTATGGTTATATCACTTTTACCCTTTTAGCCCAAAAAAGAATTTTCTAACATATGAGGCAATAACGTCGTTTTTTCTAACCCTTTTCGCCCCTAATTTGTTAAGCAAGAAAATCGTTCCCTCCACTCTCGTTATGAAAATGCCTGATATTTGTTTCAATTATTAAGATATAATTTTAACCTAGTAATTAATATAAATAAATAATAAGATATTTTATGGAACTTTATCCGTTATTTCTTAAATGTTTGAAACATATATTAAATTTAATAATTTAAATTAAATAATAAATATCTACAATTTATATTAAATAATAAAAATTATTTACAATTAAATAGATGATCAATAATAATGACAAGTGTTACTTCATTGATTTAAAAAAAAGTGAAAAAAAGAAATCGATTGAATACATGTGATGTTATCCTATCTTTTTTTATTCCGTTGCCATTTTATATAATATATATATTAAATTAAATAATATTTAGTATGAGAGTTATCTATAATTAATTAGAATAAATTAAATTAAAATAATAGTTATCTATAAGAGATAGCCTAATATGATGACAAGTGTCCCTAAAGTGGTTTCTTTTATTATATAGTATAGATTCATCTTTTTTTAAATGGTGAGCATCCAACAAACACAACGTTGTGCGTCAGATGACGCACAACTTTTTGTACGTGTGCATCAAAGCCAACCACATGCACACAACTTTTGTACTTGTGTGCCAAAGGACATAGGTGAGGAGGCTATCTGTTCTCGTTTAATGTTTAACGGGTCAGTTAAATATTTCTTTGTACTAAACAAGACATTTAATTGAAAATTCGATAAGACATCGAGGAGTCTAAATAAGATATGTTGAATCGAAATTCTAAAGCCTATTATGCCATGAATCAAACCCTTTTTGTCTTGCAAAATCTACAAAACGTTGGAGAACATGTATCATAAGATATTCCATGAGGACAAACAAAAAAAAAATACTTCACACTAATCTTTTGACTAACAACATTAACACTTACTGAAATTGGATAATATTTTTCTTACCTACACACTCATACTCATACATACATTGTTCTCCAAATAGATCATCAACCCAAGACCAAAGTTAAACTAGAAAATACCGTTTTTTCAAGAAATTAGGTAATCTAACTTGATATAAATAACACCAAAATCACATTTCATCTTCTATGCCATCTACAACAAATGGCAAATATAGTGTATCTATTGTTTACTCTTTTAGCCACCACTACCTTTGCAACAAGATGTATAGCCACAACCTACACAGTTGGCGACTCGATGGGTTGGGACATAAGCACCGACGTCGATTCATGGGCCAAAGACGAACATTTTCTCGTCGGTGATGTTCTTTGTTAGTATCCTATTTCTCAAAAAATATGTTGGTACTAAAATGACAAAATATGAATTTTTGTTTTGTGACTTTGTCTTATGAGTTCATATCTTTGTGCTTTTTTTGTAGTGTTTCAATATTCATCAAGTCATAGTGTGGCTGAGGTGAACCGAGACAGTTACCAGGGGTGCAACACGACCAACGTACTACAACCGAGTAGTAATGGGAACACAACATTCGCTTTGACAAAGCCCGGTGATAGGTACTTTGTATGCGGTAACAGGCTACATTGCTATGCTGGAATGAAGCTACACGTGGTTGTCGATGGAAAAGGGGCAGAAGGGCCTGCAGCAGCAGCCCCTGAGCCGCAGGCTGGTGAGGATTTCACTACTATTACTACTACCCCTACCCCTACCCCTACCCCTACCACCACCACCACTAACACCCCTTCGAAAAATAAAAAACCTTCATCACTTGTCCCTAATTCAGTTGTTTCTGTGCCTAACGGATTCAAGTCATTTGTTTTTGTCGGTTTTACATGTATCCTATCTTGGATTATTTAAGAACTTTGTGTTGTTTTGAAGTTTGCTTTTGGTAAGTTTTATCTGTTGAGTAAAGGTTTATGTTGTTGACTTGTTGCTATATCAAACAACTTCAACATATATCCTGTGTTTTGAACATTGGACCAGTCATCTTATTGGTTCACTCTTTAGTTACTCTTATATACAAGACTACTTTTTATTGAAATTATGTTGTTGTTGCCTTGTTGGGTTGCTTATTGGTATAATTTGAAGTGAATGTTGATGTACATTTTCAGTTATATATATCATTTTTCGATTTGTTTACGTCTACTTGTTATATATAGGTATGTCTAACTGACTTCCAGTTCAACCCGTTAAAGCATAACCCGCCGGCCCATTCCAGGTCGGTTTAACATGTGAAACTGGATAGCCTAGTTTTGACTTAACAGGGTTACACGAATTTAAGTGTGTCCGTGTTAGGTTGATGTCTTTGGATATTCGCCTCAGTCTCTACTATTCCATTCTAGTTGTAGCCAAATTTGGGTTTTTTTCTACGTTTTGTAGTCAAAATAGGGGTGGTATGTTGAATCATTGAGTCCGAACACGATACATATATTTATCTGTCGAAAACATCAACTTAAAATCTTGTAATCCGAACACGGCTTGTTTAACATATTTAGGTAAATGAGTCAAATAGGCTGAGGGTTTGTAAATGGTTAGTATCAAGTTGTAAACATGTTAAGCGGGTTATTAGTTTGTAGATAACCGGTATGGGTCGTAAACAGGGTGGCGACATGTTTAGTTAAATGAGACAGACAGGTCAACCCGAACATGATATATTGATAAAACTGGTTACAAGCAATTCGAACACAACATATTTATTAAAAAGGTTATATATAACACTGGAAATCTTATTACTTTCATGTGATGTTAAAAAGTGTTACACCTCATATAGTCCTAAGAATAAGAATGTGACATGATTCCATTAACATGCTCATAGTGTGATGTAGTCACATGAGACCATTAAAAAGTCATGAAAGCAACCTTCACCATTTCACATTAAATATCCCTTCACCTATTTTTCCAATAGAAAAAAATCGAAAGAATGTAAAATGATTTTGTTTTTAGAGTTAAATGCGATTTTAGTCCCAGTCGTTTGGGTCATTTTGTCAGTTTAGTCCAAATGTTTCATTTTTCGCATTTGGGTCCAAAAAGGTTTCACCGTTGTCATTTTAGTCCATTATGTTAACTTCATCCATTATTTTTGTTAACGAAAAGGGCAGTTCGGTCATTTTATATGGCCGAATTGCCCTTCTAGTTAACAAAATTACATATAAAATGACTTAATTGTCCTTCTCGTTAACAGAAAAAATGGATGAAGTTAACCCAGTGGACTAAAATGACAACGGTGAAACCTTTTTGGACTTACAGGCAAAAAATGAACCTTTTGACTAAACTGACAAAATGACCAAAATCACAAGTACTAAAATGACATTTAACTCTTGTTTTTAACATTCATCAATTTCTTCCACTTACACAACGAAATTATATACAATTTTTTTTTTATCATTGAAGTTTACTAGTGGTGTTAGCATTTTGACATTTATTTATTTATGAATCGGTCGATTTGAGCTATGATTTTACGCTATTTAGATAAAAAAAAACGATTTAATAACTAAACGGGTCAAACAAACGAGTCAAATGGGACAAAAGATCCATTGTAAGCCATTCCAATCTCAAATAGATGTATATTACATCTAAACATGTAATCATACAATGTCAACAAAAGTCAAACAATGAGAAATGTTGACTTTTTTTGTAAAGTCAACCCACATTTCTGATCTCCAAAAATCCTTATAGCTGGAATATTGTAGCTTACTAGTTGATTAACAATCACCATTACTCACTAAACAGCTAGCTGTGGTTGATGATGTTGTGATTGACAATCATCATCGTTGATCGAACAATGATCCGCGCCTATCGTAGGAACCGGTGGAGGTGAGCACACAGGAGGAAACCCCATCATCATCTCTGTTTGGAGATACATACAGTAGTCATAAAATGTGTTTGGTGTCACGTTTAATTGGAACCCCAATCCGAATAAGAAATCAACTTCTAGCAAGTTCATCTCAGCCGTTGATATCCCTCCAACTTTAGCATAGTATGCATTGTTATAACATCTGGAATGTAAAAAACTCATTTAATCCTTACACAAACCTTATAAACACAAAAAATAAAGAGTAAATTGCCATTTTAGTCCCTGAGTTTTTGTCCAAATTGCCATTTTAGTCCAAATAGTTTTTTTTTCTCCTCTGGGTTTCTGACTTTTCCTTTTTCTTGCTATTTTGATCACATTGCCTAACTTAGTCTAAAAACCAGGTTATAATTAGGGGTATTATTGACATTAAATTATTATGAGGTTTATAAATTATGTTGTAAACTACCCCTGTTATCACTACACAACAGTTATGCAAAAAATATCCTTGGTTATAACCAGATTTTTAGACTGAGTTGAGCAAAGTGATTAAAATGACAAGAAAATGGAAAAGTCAGGGAGGGACCTATAGGAGAAAAAAAACTATTTGAACTAAAATGACAATTTGGACCAAACCTCAGGAACTAAAACGACAATTTACTCAAAAATAAAAATAAAAAATTATTTATACCTAATAACTAACTGACTGGTCACGTCACCTGTTATAATTCTTACACAAACCTTATTAATTAACACAAAAAAAAAAAACAAAAAAATATCTATACCTAATAACTAAGTAACAAACTGACTGGTCGCGTCACATGTCATAATTCTGTAAGCCCAAGATTCTTTTTACCGCTTCTTGTATTTCATTCTTCATAATAAATTATATTTTATCTTGAAATCTCGTTTTATAATTCTAAAATCTTCATTATTAACTATTAAATATTAAATATTTCAATTATTCAAAACGTGTAATGAACGGGTTTCTAATCTAGTAATAATAAAAATAAATAAATAAACACTCACATGTCATCCATGAATTTGATCGAAACAAGGACGCTAGCAACGAGCAATCGATGAACATTAAACGAATTAATCGGCAACAATGGTTGTTTCTTCACAAACCGATCAAGATAAACATACGCTACAACATAGCAAGACGGGCTGCAATTGGCGTATTTGAAGATCCGCTCTAAGTACTGCTGGATGCTTATACCAGGCCGGACCAAAGCATTAAAAATCGATAACTTCTGAGTGTCCAACGAGCGGTTTAGATCATTAGATTCCGCTACTCGCTGGAGAAGAGATGATAACAGATTTATAAGCTTAGGCATTAGGAGATCTGCCATTGAGGAACACATAAAACACTATTGAAGTGTGTGTGTATATATATATATACTTATATACATATATACAATAGGATTGTGATATAGAAAAGAGTTTTGGAGAATAGAGAACGCGTTGGGTGTGAGCTGGTGACACTTTTTTGGAAGAATTCATGACATGCATGTCCTTAAGCTACAGGTAAGCCTTAGCTAGATATCTGTTGTTTTTTTATTTGTTGTTTTTTTATTTGTTTGTTTTTTTATACTTATTAAAAATTGTATTGTTTTGAGTTTAGAGTATGAAAACAAACAAAATGGTATTTCTTTTGCTCCAATAATCACGCCAGATGAAAATCCTTTTTCCTTTTTTAAAATATTTTAAATGATTTTAATGGAGAATGAGTAAGAAATGAGAATATCAAACGGTTGAAAAATAATTAGTTATTTTTTTTTCTTGTTAAGTTAGTTGACGGTGGTAGTATAGGAGGAATTGCAATTAATAATAACTATTGGCACACTAAAGTGCCTATTGGCACACCAAACCCTAGCAAAATTAGGGTTTACCTACGCAGCGTATTGGGTTAACCCTATACGCTACGTATTGACCAATACGCTGCGTAGATAAACCATGGATCTCAGTGCCTGATAACCAATCATTGCACAGAAAACAAGGGTCATATACGCTGCGTATTGGTCTATACGCAGCGTATATAAACCATTAGATTTTTTTGGGTCATTTTGAGAGGTTTGAGGGATCATTTTTTCACAAAGTTTAAATAAGTTGCGTATTGACCTCTAAGCAGCGTAAATAAAGGTCTGAAAATGTCTTTTATATCCTTGTGTTGAGGCTATACGAAGCCAAATACAAGGGTAGTTGTGTCATTTTTGTCTCATACGCTGCGTAGGGACCTCTAAAGAGCGTATATAAAGCTCCATTTTTGTATTTTTTTTATTGTGTATTCCTTTGCTTATTTATAAAAAAAAAAGAAAATTATTTATAAAAAAACAATATTATTGGTAAATAATACAAATACAAATATAAATTATAAAAATAAAAAATTATATAAATATTATGAATTATAAAAATTAAAAAAGAAAATTATTTATAAAAAAACAATATTATTGGTAAATAATACAAATATATTGTTTTGTTATCGTTTAAATTAAATTATCGTATTCCTTTGTTTATTCATAAAAAAAAAGAAAATTATTTATAAAAAAAACAATATTATTCATAAATAATACAAATATATTATATTGTTATCGTTTAAATTAAATTATCTTATCGTATTGCATCGTATCGTATTGCATCATATCGTATCGTATAGTGTATAGTATATAAGTCTCGTATAGAGGCCTATACGGGTGTTATTGTATAGTATCGTATCGTATCGTATAGTGTGTATAAGTCTCGTATAGGTTTCCTATAGGTCTTGTATATGCATATAGGATTAGACGGGACCTAAACCACACCTATACGATACGATATCACACTTAAAGGCTTATACGAGGTCAATACATGACCTATACGACGCTATACGACACGATATCACACTTATAGGCTTATACGAGGTCAATACGTGACCTATATGACGCTATACGAGACGATATCACACTTATAGGCTTATACGAGGTCTATACGTGACCTATACGACGCTATACGATACGATATCACACTTATACGTTTATACGAGGTCAATACGTGACCTATACTACGTTATACGATACGATATCACACTTATAGGCTTATACGAGTTCAATACATGACCTATACGACGCTATATGATTCGGTATCACACTTATAGGCTTATACGAGGTCAATACGTGACCTATACGACGCTATACGACATGATATCACACTTATAGGCTTATACGAGGTCAATACGGGACCTAATATTTGTATTATTTTTAATTCTTATAATTCATAATATTTGTATTATTTTTAATAATATTGTTTTTTTATAAATAAACATGGAAATACCCCAAAATACACACAATTAATTTACTTTTTTTTTTTATAAATAAACAAAGGAATACACAAAAAAAAATACAAAAATGGAGCTTTATATACGCTCCTTAGAGGTCACTACGCAGCGTATAAGACAAAAATGACACAACTACCCTTGTATTTGGCTTCGTATAGCCTCAATACAAGGGTATAAATGACATTTTCAGACCATTATATACGCTCCTTAGAGGTCTATACGCAGCGTATATATACAATAAGGGTTAAAAAGATAATTTAACCACATGTTTGGGGTTAAAAATAAAAACTACCCTTTATATACGCTGCGTATTGACCTATACGCAGCGTATATAAAGGTCTGAAAATGTCTTTTATACCCTTGTGTTGAGGCTATACGAAGCCAAATACAAGGGTAGTTGTGTCATTTTTGTCTCATACGCTGCGTAGGGACCTCTAAGGAGCGTATATAAAGCTCCATTTTTGTATTTTTTTATTGTGTATTCATTTGCTTATTTATAAAAAAAAGAAAATTATTTATAAAAAAACAATATTATTGGTAAATAATACAAATATAAATTATAAAAATAAAAAATTATATAAATATTATGAATTATAAAAATTAAAAAAGAAAATTATTTATAAAAAAACAATATTATTGGTATATAATACAAATATATTGTTTTGTTATCGTTTAAATTAAATTATCGTATTCCTTTGTTTATTCATAAAAAAAAAGAAAATTATTTATAAAAAAACAATATTATTCGTAAATAATACAAATATATTATATTGTTATCGTTTAAATTAAATTATCTTATCGTATTGCATCGTATCGTATTGCATCATATCGTATCGTATAGTGTATAGTATATAAGTCTCGTATAGAGGCCTATACGGGTGTTATTGTATAGTATCGTATCGTATCGTATAGTGTAGTATAAGTCTCGTATAGGTTTCCTATAGGTCTTGTATATGCATATAGGATTAGACGGGACCTAAACCACACCTATACGATACGATATCACACTTATAGGCTTATACGAGGTCAATACATGACCTATACGACGCTATACGACACGATATCACACTTATAGGCTTATACGAGGTCAATACGTGACCTATACGACACTATACGATACGATATCACACTTATAGGCTTATACGAGGTCAATACGTGACCTATACGACGCTATACGATACGATATCACACTTATAGGCTTATACGAGGTCAATACGTGACCTATACTACGTTATACGATACGATATCACACTTATAGGCTTATACGAGTTCAATACATGACCTATACGACGCTATACGACACGATATCACACTTATAGGCTTATACGAGGTCAATACGGGACCTAATATTTGTATTATTTTTAATTCTTATAATTCATAATATTTGTATTATTTTTAATAATATTGTTTTTTTATAAATAAACATGGAAATACCCCAAAATACACACAATTAATTTACTTTTTTTTTATAAATAAACAAAGGAATACACAAAAAAAAAAAAATAATACAAAAATGGAGCTTTATATACGCTCCTTAGAGGTCACTACGCAGCGTATAAGACAAAAATGACACAACTACCCTTGAATTTGGCTTCGTATAGCCTCAATACAAGGGTATAAATGACATTTTCAGACCTTTATATACGCTCCTTAGAGGTCTATACGCAGTGTATATATACAATAAGGGTTAAAAATATAATTTAACCACATGTTTGGGGTTAAAAATAAAAACTACCCTTTATATACGCTGCGTATTGACCTATACGCAGCGTATATAAAGGTCTGAAAATGTCTTTTATACCCTTGTGTTGAGGCTATACGATGCCAAATACAAGGGTAGTTGTGTCATTTTTGTCTCATACGCTGCGTAGGGACCTCTAAGGAGCGTATATAAAGCTCCATTTTTGTATTTTTTTATTGTGTATTCCTTTGCTTATTTATAAAAAAAGAAAATTATTTATAAAAAAACAATATTATTGGTAAATAATACAAATATAAATTATAAAAATAAAAAATTATATAAATATTATGAATTATAAAAATTAAAAAAGAAAATTATTTATAAAAAAACAATATTATTGGTAAATAATACAAATATATTGTTTTGTTATCGTTTAAATTAAATTATCGTATTCCTTTGTTTATTCATAAAAAAAAAGAAAATTATTTATAAAAAAACAATATTATTCGTAAATAATACAAATATATTATATTGTTATCGTTTAAATTAAATTATCTTATCGTATTGCATCGTATCGTATCGTATCGTATTGCATCATATCGTATCGTATAGTGTATAGTATATAAGTCTCGTATAGAGGCCTATACGGGTGTTATTGTATAGTATCGTATCGTATCGTATCGTATCGTATAGTGTAGTATAAGTCTCGTATAGGTTTCCTATAGGTCTTGTATATGCATATAGGATTAGACGGGACCTAAACCACACCTATACGATACGATATCACACTTATAGGCTTATACGAGGTCAATACATGACCTATACGACGCTATACGACACGATATCAAACTTATAGGCTTATACGAGGTCAATACGTGACCTGTACGACGCTATACGATACGATATCACACTTATAGGCTTATACGAGGTCAATACGTGACCTATACGACGCTATACGATACGATATCACACTTATAGGCTTATACGAGGTCAATACGTGACCTATACTACGTTATACGATACGATATCACACTTATAGGCTTATACGAGTTCAATACATGACCTATACGACGCTATATGATTCGGTATCACACTTATAGGCTTATACGAGGTCAATACGTGACCTATACGACGCTATACAACACGATATCACACTTATAGGCTTATACGAAGTCAATACGGGACCTAATATTTGTATTATTTTTAATTCTTATAATTCATAATATTTGTATTATTTTTAATAATATTGTTTTTTTATAAATAAACATGGAAATACCCCAAAATACACACAATTAATTTACTTTTTTTTATAAATAAACAAAGGAATACAAAAAAAAAAAATACAAAAATGGAGCTTTATATACGCTCCTTAGAGGTCACTACGCAACGTATAAGACAAAAATGACACAACTACCCTTGTATTTGGCTTCGTATAGCCTCAATACAAGGGTATAAATGACATTTTCAGACCTTTATATATGCTGAGTATAGGTCAATACGCAGCGTATATTAACTTTGTGAAAAAATGATCCCTCAAACCTACCAAAATGACCCAAAAAAGTCTAATGGTTTATATACGCTGCGTAGAGAGCTATACGCAGCGTATATAAACCTTGTTTTCTGTGCAATGATTGGTTATTAGGCACTGAGATCCATGGTTTATATACGCTGAGTATAGGTCAATACGCAGCGTATAGGGTTAACCCTATACGCTGCGTATTGACCAATACGCTGCGTAGGTAAACCCTAAGTGTGCAGATAGGCAAACTGGGTGTGCAGATAGTTAGGGCCTTTGTTTTATTATTTAGGTTGTGTTTATATGTGTTTTGAAATCACTACGAGCACGTTGCGAACGGAACTACTGACAAGAATAAAAAAAAAATGTAGAAAAAAACACTAAAAGATAACCAAAAGAAAATAAACCAAAAAGGTTGTATGGTAACGATGTTGTTCGTATGAAATCCGTGGTCAGGGATGAGCAAATGGTTCTGGGTACCGATACCAAATTTGCCGAACCGAAAGATCTTAAGTACCAATTTGGTACCGACTTTTGGCTTTCCTGGTACCGGTTCACTACCGTTTTTTACCTTCGTATACCGGTACCGTAACCGGTATTTTCGGTATCAGTACCGATTCTGTATCGGTTGGCACGGAGCTCATCCCTACCCCTGAAACAAAAAAAAGAAAAAATTAAATGTTGAAGAAAATCAACATAAAATAAGTTGTACGATACCGTTGTTGTTCGTACGGTAGGGGTGTTCAAAAAAATCTGAATCCGAATTATCAAAATCCGAATCCGAATTATCCGAATTTTCGGATATCCGAAAATTCGGATTCGGATTCGGATAGCAATATTGAAAATTTTCGGATATTTCGGACATCCGAAATTTTAAATTGTTTTATTTTTTAATTTTTAAAATATATAACATATAAGTCAATTAAAACCCTAATTCTAGCCTACTTTATATGCTTTCTCAATTTCTCAGCCGCCCTCCTTACAGCTTCATAAAGAAAGTATGGTTTCCATTAAAGATAGAGACGATTCGAAGTGAACGAAGGTTGAAGGGTATGAGACTAACAAAGAAATCTTGAGTAATGGATGTGAAATTGTTGGAATCTAAGTACACTTCGATGAGAAGAGAAAGATTCGATAAGTGGGTAGGTCATTGGAGAGTGAGTTGCGTTTGATGGATAGAGTTTTGAGTTCAGAGAGATGGTTTTGGTTCGCCGGAACAGTTCCAGCGAGAGATTAGGAAGTGAGGTTGATGGCTGCGATATGTTGAGTTATCAAATTTGATTCTATCTCATGTGTAGAAATCTTTGGAATGATAATGTGGAAAATCGGTGAAACAAAAATGTGCAGATATCGGTGGAATGAAAATCTTCTGATGGTGGGGGATTAAGTTTATTCTTTTTCTTTTTTTTAACATAGTATGTTTTCATATTTTCATTTGCTTTCATATGTTGAATTGGAAAAGAATTAGATAATTGGTCTAATACTTTTGTTTTTGGACAATTTAATTTTGAAACCGGAAAAGATGGATGATTGGTTTAGAATTTTATTTTAAAACATTTCTTTACTTTTTAAGTTTTGGATATCCGTTTCATTATCCGAATCCGTATCCGAAATTTCGGATATCCGAACTTCGGATATCCGAAATTTTGGATACGGATTCGGTTAGTGAAATTAGCTATCCGAAATTTCGGATATTCGGTTTTGAACACCCCTAATCACGAGTACGGTGGCAGTGATGTGATCAAAGGTTTTGACAAAGAGTCTGGCTAGCTCGACGAGTTGACCAACATGACCCATGAGTGGTGTAGGGATGAAGAAGAGGTCTAGTTTCTCCATGCTAAGGATACAGGCCGGGGTGAAGTTTGGGGATCTTTATAGACTATTATATCACCATGCATTGAACAATACATGAATGAAACAACAAACACTGTTCGAAGAAGAAAGGATTCCAAAATTGGCGGAACCCTACTTTGGATTAATTTGTTACGTCTCCTATTCTATTAAGTCTCATGCGTGTTGTTAAGGTGATTATCCATAAGTGATGAGAGTTCTAATCTCATGCTCGATGTACAATTGGAGGAACCCTACTTTGGATTAATGCTACTGGATTCCAAAATTGGCGGAACCCGAACAAATTTTATTTAGGAGTAAATATGTATTTTAGTTAAATTATATGCATCGGGATGAGAATTCCATTGTCACACGAGTTTTACCCAATTGATGGAGTGTTCCGAGAGTGCACGAGTTTTCCATTAACAATTCATGTTTCGGTAAATTTCACCGTCATTGGTGATAACATCCCAATCGATTTCACGAAAAGTATGCATTTCATGCATGCATTTTATGTCTATTGATGCATAGTGTACTAAGTTGGCTTATGGAAAAGTTGGTAGAAATAAAATAGGTAAGAGGGTAGAGATAGATGTGATCTTTTATGATTTAAATATGTACAAGTTTAATTATTTCGTTTCTAGTTAAATGGAACCAATTGTTGATCCTTGTTCATGCGGTTATAATCCAATGAAATCTCGACCGCCAAGCCCAAGTCCTTAACCATTTGAAACGCAGTTGTTGCTAAGCATATATCGGCCACGTCGCAACAGGAACCCCGTACCAAATACTCTCGAGTAACGAGTTCCACCCACAGTGCGACACAAAACCCCCAGTCGCCACGTCAGCCAGCACTTCCGCCTGTGGGACCCACCCAACAACTTTCCCCTTTTCAGCCGTACGCTCTAGGAATCCATCTGGCAGGACTTCATTGTAATCCGTGTATTCCTCGGGGAACCCTTTATGCCCCTCGGGAGGCGGGCGGCGTAGGGACCATATGAACCGGCATCCAATTTGTTCTATCGCGATCGCGATTTCTATCACCTGGTCCACACCGAACCATCCCTGGGACCCGAAGCATAACAACAGGACCGACGACTCAGACTGACCTTTCAGCCACTGCAACACTTCATGATCTGGTGTCGGCCTTTTCGGTTTTATCAACGGACCGACTGTATACACAGGAGGCGTGTTACCATCATACGAACGCAACGCATGATGCTCGAGCTCTTGAAATGTGTTCACGATTATACCTTTCGCTTCTCGGTACTTCCGGGTGTAACGAATGAACCTTTTGGACCAGTGATCCCTATCCAAGATCATATGGCCCACGACAATTGGTGGAACCGGGTTGGCATAGCTCGGAACCAGTAACTTGGTAGCTGAGTGACTGAGTTGGGATATGTCTTGACCCAGTTCATCTTGGAGGGTATGGAAATAAAACGTGGTCCCGAGAAAAGCCGCGTTGGAGGGGAAGAACACATAAGTAGGGAGATTAAACTCCTTAGCAACATCAATCATTGATGTACAAAACATGTCAACGACCAATGCACCAAGCCGATGGCCAGGACCAGTGAACTGACTAGCCACAAGCCCTCGTATGATGGGCTTGTGGCAGTTGATGACTGCATTAGCCTTGAAGCCAACGGTTGGGCAATCTTGAAACAAATCGGGATCCATAGGGGGGAAATGGATGAATTTGATCCGAGTGTGGTCTATGAAGGAGTCGGTGTAGTCGGTGCCTATTTGGTCACCGGGGAGCTTTATCACGAGTAGGGGTGTTCAAAAAAATCCGAACCCGAAACCGAATTATCCGAAAATCCGAATCCGAATCCGAATTATCCGAATTTTCTGATATCCGAATCTCGGATATCCAAAAATTCGGATTCAGATACCAATATTGAAAATTTTCGGATATTTCGGATATCCGATATCCGAAATTTTAAATTGTTTTATTTTTTAATTTTTAAAATATATAACATATAAGTCAATTAACCCTAATTCTAGCCTACTTTATATGCTTTCTCAATTTCTCAGCCGCCCTCCTTACAGCTTCATAAAGCAAGTATGGTTTCCATTAAGGGCATGTTTGGCTAAGCTTATTTAAGTTAAAAATGACTTTTGGGAAAAAAAGGACTTATTGACTTATGACTTTTTGAAAAGGAGTTTTTAAAAAAGGTGTTTGGATTAGCTTATGGGATGGGAAAAGCCAACAAGTCAATAAGTTGTTTTTTAAAAAGTGTTTGGCTTAGCTTATTGATGTAAAATGACTAAAAGCTAATAAGTCAATAAGTTAGTTCAAAAAGTCACAACATTCTAACTTTTCAAAAATGACTTTTTCTCCTTCTCAAAAAGTCATTTTGAAAAGGACTTTTGCATTTGCCAAACACTAAAACGTTTTATTGGCTTTTTGATTAAGTCAATCAGTTGGTTGGAAAAGCTTAGCCAAACATGCTCTAAAGATAGAGACGATTCGAAGTGAACGAAGGTTGAAGGGTATGAGACTAACAAAGAAATCTTGAGTAATGGATGTGAAATTGTTGGAATCTAAGTACACTTCGATGAGAAGAGAAAGATTCGATAAAGTGGGTAGGTCATTGGAGAGTGAGTTGCGTTCGATGGATAGAGTTTTGAGTTCAGAGAGATGGTTCTGGTTCGCCGGAACAGTTCCAGCGAGAGATTAGGAAGTGCGGTTGATGGCTGCGATATGTTGAGTTATCAAATTTGATTCTATCTCATGTGTAGAAATCGTTGGAATGATAATGTGGAAAATCGGTGAAACGAAAATGTGCAGATATCGGTGGAATGAAAATCTTCTGATGGTGGGGGATTAAGTTTATTCTTTTTCTTTTTTTTTTAACATAGTATGTTTTCATATTTTCATTTGCTTTCATATGTTGAATTGGAAAAGAATTAGATAATTGGTCTAATAGTTTTGTTTTTGGACAATTTAATTTTGAAACCGGAAAAGATGGATGATTGGTTTAGAATTTTATTTTAAACATTTATTTACTTTTTAAGTTTTGGATATCCATTTCAATAGCTATTCGAAATTTCGGATATCCGAAATTTCGGATGGTTTTGAACACCCCTATCGTACGGTACCCATGATCAAGAATAAGCAAATGGTACCGGGTAGCAGCACTGAATTCCCCAATCCAAAAGATTTCTAATATCAATTTGACACCAACTTTGGTGTTTTCTGTATCAGTGTCAGTTTTTACCTTCATGTACCGATACCGAACAGAACTGTACCGGTATTTTCGATACCAGTACTGGCTCGATACCGGTTGACACCAAGCTTATCCCAACCCATGATATTAAAAAATGATTAAAGTTAAAAAGTAAAGAAAATAACTATTATTATAATATTAACATAATAAAAGTATTAAAAAACTATATATTATTATAATATTAAAATTACTATTCATTAGCTTCTATTTTTAATATATATATATATATATATAGGGTAAGGATAGTGTAAAAAGGGCCTAAAGTGTGAGAAGTGTATTATAACACTATATATAATACTATATAACACCATATAAACACCGTATAACAATATGTAACACCATATAATACCATATAACACTATGTAACACTATATATCATTATATAACAAATATAACACTATACATCTATCATAGACATGCTATCAGACAACCTATAGTGTTATATTTGTTATATAATGATATATAGTGTTACATAGTGTTATATGGTATTATATGGTGTTACATATTGTTATACGGTGTTTATATGGTGTTATATAGTATTATATATAGTGTTATAATACACTTCACACACTTCTCACACTTTGAGCACTTTTTACAGGATCCTCTACACATATATATATATATATATATATATATACATACTAGGTTTAAAGAAGTTTGCCGCGTTGCTGCTAATTTCTTTTGTTATTTAGTCTGTGTTTACATGTGTTTTGAAATCACTACGAGCGTGTTGCGAACAGAACTGCTGACAAGAATAAAAAGAAAATTTAGAAAAAAACACTTAAAGATAACCGAAAGAAAATCAACCCAAAAAGTTGTATGGTAACGATGTTGTTCGTATGAAACCCGTGATCAGAGATGAGCAAATTGTTCTGGATACCGGTACCAAATTTGCCGAACCGAAAGATCTTAATTACCAATTCGGTACCGACTTTTGGCGTTCCTGGTATCGGTTCACTACCGTTTTTTATCTTCATATACCGGTACCGTAACCGGTATTTTTGGTATCAGTACCGATTCTGTATCGGTTGGCACCGAGCTCATCCCTACCCCTGAAACTAAAAAAAGAAAAAAATTAAAATTTGAAGAAAATCAACAAAAAAAAGTTGTACGATACCGTTGTTCGTTCGACAACCGTGATCAGGGATGAGCAAACGGTACCGGGTAGCAACACTGAATTTCTCGAACCAAAAGATTTCCAATATCAATTCGGCACCAACTTTTGGCATTTTCTGTATTAGTGCCGGTTTTTACCTTCATGTACTGATACTGAACATGACCGTCCCTGTATTATCCCAACCCCTGATATTAAAAAAAAGATTAAAGGTAAAAAATAAAGAAAATAAATATTATTATTATATTAAAATAATAAAAATATTAAAAAACTATATATTATTAAAATATTAAAATCACTATTCATTTCACTTCGTTTATTAATACTATAGTTATAGTAATAGTAATAGTAATTATAGTAATAGTAATATATAGTAATAGTAATAAGTTTTCTTTTTACAGTTTTATTAAATTCCCTAAAATTTTTTTCTAACTATAAAATTAAATAATTAACGTTTCATGTATTGTTATAAAATTTGATACAAATATAAAAATAAAATAACATAAAAGGAATTAGTATGTTACTTATAAGGGATTTATATTATTCCTTAACTAGTATTATGCCCTTGCGTTGCAGCGGTTGTCGTAAAACTGTGTCAAATAGTACCAATGCTATACCACTATCAGCGATCATTAACATCGGAAAAGCTCGTAAAAGCAAAATAAATAAAAACGGAAAAAAATAAAGGCGAGCGAAAAGCAGACGTAAAATATTTAAATCACACACGCTCGTTGCAAAGAAGTTAAACCGAAACGTAAAACATAGAAAAAATAACTAAGTCAATCCAGGACTCGTGCGTTGCGACGAACTTGTCAAATGGAGTAATATTGATGTGTTGCGACGGGCCAAACGGGAAAAAATACACGAAAAAATGTTGAACCCTACACGCACGTTGCGGTGCGTTAACTCACAAAATTTAGAACCTATGCAGTCAATCTCAGCGATATATCGGTGATATCTCACTGATATATCGGTTATCGGACCTTGGCTGGCATATCGGTTTGAAAAATCGGTAATAATATCGGTGGCGATAATATCGGTGATATATATCGATATATCGCCGATATTTTGTATTTCTGATATCGGTCATCTCACCGATAATATCGTCAGGCCCAACTATAGTCGCATAATTAGCTGGTGATTGAGAATTCAATCATGATAGAGAAGAAATGGTGGCTAATCGATGTTGTTGAATCGAAGCTTACCTGCTGATCGAACTTTACCTTCTCTGCTGAATCATAGAATGAAAGAAGATCTGTGTCGGCTGCTTTAGTTTAGGGTTTTTTTTAGTTTAAAGGTGACGGCTGATTAGTAGGGTTATATGAATTAACTCATTCTTTTTCTTGTTTACACCTTTTCTTTTAACTGAATTACAATTCATCCTTCAATTATAGATTTATCAAAATTAACCCTAGACTTTTACAAGTTAGTGCATAAAGATGTTGTATACATATATTATATAGGTTCTAGATATCAATATACATATATTATATAGGTTCTATATATATATATATACATTATATTATAAATTACCGATATCCCACCGTGATAACCGATATCTCAAATATCGGTCCTTGACCGATATCTGATATTTTTCCGCATTAACTGCATAGTTTAGAATGAAACGAAAATTTGGGAATGATGAAAAGTATGGTGGACCAAAATTGAAAAATAAAAAGAGTTGGGGTTAAATTGTAAAAGATGAAAAGCTTTAGGTTAAAAGTAAAAAAACAAAGCGTCTAAATTGAAAAAGAGTAAAAGTTTTGGGTTAGAAATGAAAAAAGAAAAAAAAACCCTATACATGAGGTAAAACACCGTAAATTACAAAAAAATACAAAAAATATTTTTGTAAAACTTGAATCTATACTATATAATAAAAGAAACCATGTTTGGGACACTTGTCATAATATTATGCCATGTACTCTATGGATAATTATCATTTAGTTTAATATCTTCTAATTAATTATAGATAATCTCCTATAAAATATTATTTAGTTTAATCTCTTCAACCTATATAGTATAGATTATTTTGTAGTATTTAAATGATATATTAATAATAATAACTTTTCTATTTCTATCATATTTTTCTTTACATGTTACTTTGTTATAATTATTAAATAAAAGATCTAATTAACTTATATATAACATTTTTTGTTTTCTTTTTTCTGCGAATCAAAATTTTAAATTATTACAAACTTTGAGATATGTCACTACCATATTTTTACCTCACAATTTTTTCCCGCTCAAACCCTTATCATTATTCAATTAAAGAAATGCATTTATAAGGTTTCCTAAAAATGTCATTGTCTAAAAAGAAGAAAAAAAAGGAAAATAATGAATGAAATATGCATTAACCGTTAAACAATTTTTGAAGAGACATTATAATGTTGATGTGACGAAAAATGCTCCTTAAGGGGCATTAACCATTACGTATGGTCTTAGAAGATGTTTTATATAGGTATACGAGTTATTTAATTTTTTTAAATACATTGTTATCTAAGTTTTCAAATTAAATAACACCAAACACATAATGTTAATCAATATCACATCTAAACCAACAATATTGGTCATAATCAATATCCATGGTATTAATCAACTATAAAAGATTTAGGACTTATTTAGTACGATAATTATAAATAATCTTGGTTAATTGTGATAATCATAATAAATATTTGTGCTATACGATAATCCATCACTGAAAAACATTAAAAAAACATATGACTATATTTAATTGTGATAAAATTATGATCAATATTAATTTATAACCATCTAATCAGGTTATAAATTATAAAAGTAATTTTACATATATTTAATTCATGTATTAGAATACATAGGATTTATTATATAGTTTGAATTGTTCAACCTGTGTAACACACGGTGAACTAACCTAGTAAACTATTATAGTAATAGAGTAAACTCTACTTAATGGTTAAATACTTATTTATTATCTACATAATACACGACATGGTTTCAAATTATTTATTATTCTTTGATTAGTTTAATATTTATGAATTAATTATTTCCATATTAGTTTAAGAGATATTAATAATTTATTAGATACTAGATTTAGATATTTATAATATTATTACTTATTAATTGAATTTATTAACATTAAAATAAAAATAAGGATAAAGATAAAGATAAGTGGTATTATATATTGGTTATTAATATTAAAAGAAATATATTAAACAAATATTAATAAAATTTATAAGGTTGAAAGAGAGAATGCAATGTGCTTTTCAATTACTAAAAATGTTGTGAAAATGCTAAGGAGGAAACAGGTAGAATTTGGCACTAGAAACACGCTTAGGGATATTTATGTGATAACTTAGCAAGAACTATGTTCCCGTTAATTATTTATATATTCTTTTGCATAGCAATTAGAGGATATACATTGCGTTTTATGTGATAACTTAACAAGAACTATGTTCCCGTTAATTATCTATATATTCTTTTGCATAACAATTATCTTTATTTATTTATTTTTTTTTTAAGGAAAAACATTGTAGACACTAGATCCATAATTTAAATCTTCTATAATATAAGGGGAACTGAACTCTAATAATCTCAACTAGAGTTCATTGGTCATTGACAGTCTTACATTTGAATATTCTCCATCCAGTCTCACCTTTCACCTATTTTTCCTACACCGGTCCCCCGTTAAAAAAAACTTAACGGAGTTAAGCTTTTTTTTTTCAAATTACAAACATATTTTTTAGGGTTTTTGATCAGAACGACGATAAAAGTCCATTGATGTAAAACTTACCTCGAAATGGTGCTCCAAATGATTTGATTTTTGTTAATTGGAAATTTAAACACCCGAATTGAAGCGCCGTTTTCATCGTTTGGAGCACTATTTCGAGGCAAGTTGTACATCAATGGACTCGTATCGTCGTTCTGATCAAAATCCGTAAAAAAACTGTTTGTAATTTGGAAAAAAATAACTCCGTTAAGTTTTTTTAATGGGGGACTGGTGTAGAAAAAATAAGTGAAAGGTGGGACTAGTGAGGGAATATTTAAAGGTGAGACTGTCAATGGCCAAAGACCTCTAGTTGGGATTATTACAGACCAATTCTCCCTAATATAAAGGGTTATTGGATTTTATCACCTCCAACTATTTGTCATTGGTCGCTGCCACCCCTAACTAACACTTTGACGCCCGACACCCCAACTTAACATTTAGTGTGTTCTGGCACCACACTCTTAACTGAGCCCTAACTCAGTTAGGTTTTTGCCTACATGTCAACCCCTTTCCTACATTGATATAATTACGTGGCACCACCTCCACCAACCGCCTGCCACCGTCACCAAATTAAACTCATTTTATATGCCGTTACCCCTAAATTAAACTCATTTTATATCAATATTGTTCTTAACCTCACCGAGACACTCTCTCAACAACTGCTCGTCACAAGAATTCAGCAATAACCTCTACATAAACTGCACCGATCTACCAACACTCAATGATCGTTGAAGGTAAAATTGCGTTTGAAGTTTCAGAGGCCAGAGCGGAGTATAGCGCTGGATCTATGAAGATCTACGCGACGGTGAAGTTGCCGGAGATGATGAAGGAGGTGAATCATGTGTGGCAGGTCGGTGGTGCGGTTGTGGAAGGTGTGCCGGTGAAGCATGAGTTTTTGTCGGAGAATTTGAGTGCGAAGGGGAAGTTGCGGTTGCGTGTGGTGGTGGAAATGGTGGTAGTCCTGCCGGTGCTCCGAGTATTAACCCTAACCATAACTCCTGATGATCGTCCACACCATCAACCATAACTGGTTTTCTTCCAACACCCTTATTCACTTTCAGATATGAGGATGTGTAGAGAGAGAGAGAGAAGCTAAGGGAGGGAGAGATAGAGAGATGTAGGGGGTGGCAGAAGGATATGGAGAGAAGTAGATCTGAGGATATATATTAATTACAATTAAAATATAGATTTCTTTAAAAAATAATTGGCCACCTCAGCATTACCTTATAAAAAACAAGCCATATCATCAAAAAATGGCGACGTAGGATAAAAAACTAACTGAGTTAGTGTTTGGTTAACGACGGGGTGCCAGAACACACTAAATGTTAAGTTCGGGGTGTCGGGCGTCAAAGTGTTAATTGAGGGTGGGAGCGGCCAATGGCCAATAGTTAGGGATGATAAAATCCAATAACCCTAATATAAAACTTCGAAGATAAGGGTCGACCCATATGTGATCCAAACTAGGGATGGCAATAGGTCGGGTTTAGGACGTGTTAAGGTAATCCCAACCTCAAACCCCGTTAGATAAACTTATCCCAAATCCGTCTCTTATCTGTCTAAAATTAGTAATTTTACACCAAAAGTTGCCTTCATACAGGATAAAAACATGTATGTAGTAGTAAACGCATTGTACAAAATGTGAATCTAAAATTCTACACTAAAAGTAGGTTTACCAAAAAGAGTATTATTCAACCCGTATATATTAACATACTAAGGCTTGTCCAATATCTAACCTTCTTGTGATGGTGATTTACCTGAAAACACGATTTAAACAGTGTTAGCTTTTTTTTTACATCAAAATGCAACTCATTTATTCCCCAGCCATTCCCCCCCTGTAGCAAGAGCTAAAAGAGATTCGATAAACATTATATAGCATAAAAATGACATACGTTTTGATTGGACGAAGGTTGGAGCCCAAGGATGAGATTCCTCTTTCACCCACACTCTAGCAGAAAGATTATCCCAAATGATTTTGACATCCTCATATACCAGGCCCCGTTATCCTCCAACACTCCGACTTTTTCAATCTCCAGATTGCCATTTTCACAGGATGCTCTTGGTTCATTAATGGTTCTCCCAAACTTCCCGCAAATTTTGGAGAAAACTGTGGCGTTCCAGAGATTTTTCGGGATCCATCTGATCGACAACCAAAGCGTATAACCAAACTATACGCTGATACTCAAATTCTTGCCCATCCCACACTTCCTGTTTGTCGTACCACTTCTTCCACATATCCTTCTTCTATACCAAGCACCAGACAATACCTTCTTCGTCCGAAAATGTCATCAAAATCCTAAGACCTCTCGGATACCTAGCCCCAGTTCCTTCCATTCCCGAATAGAATAGAGACCCGTCGAGCCCATTAAGGGTATAAAGGTCCCCCACCTCCCCCAATAAGGACCTTCAACTCCAAAGCTACATCGGAGGAGTAACAAAGTCCTCTTCGATGATGACTGAGTGGATCTATTTGACTTTAGCCTGTTTACCAATCAACGCTTCCTTAAAGGGCGCCTTATCTAAAGTCATATTCCTCTCATTATATCCGTTTCCCAACTTATTGTTTTCTTAACAGTGCTCAACCGACTTCTCTACTATGCTTTTGATCCTCACATTCCCTTCCTCTTATTCCCTTCCTTAACGTTTACCCCAATCACTGCTCCATCGATCAGGATCGTGTGACTAAACAATGTTTTCAAATCTGAGAAAATCAAATTTTTTTTCCTACCACATGCAGTTTCTTCGGAACAAATGCATCAATCGTATTGGGGAATCTCTCGAACACCTTACATAATTTGTCACCGTCACATGATGTCAGAAGAGAAGATTTGAGATGAAAAAAGTTGTTGCATTTCCGATCCTCTCCTCTCTTCGAGCGACCATAGCCTCCCACATCTTATGTCCTCGAATCTTGTATCTACAACACGCCGGTTCATCTACCCCATTGTTCCTAATACTGTGTTGCTCCTCATTATTTCTATGCCTTAGTTCATCGATGTTGTCAAAGAAATCGTCATACAAGGCTCTATGGTTGTATCTCCCCATCGCGCTGACCCTCCTTGCACCCCTGTTCTCCTGCTCACCATCGTTGTAGTTTTAGATGTGTTGATTGTATGTGTTTTAAGTTTGAATATATACGTAAGTATATAATATTTGTGTGTGGTAACGACATAGACTGTTAAACAGAAAGGATTGTCAAAGGCAAAATTACAGGATCAGATCTGGTCATCACTTCCAATCAAAGATTTGCTAGCTATTCGCCAGCCTGTTTCCAGCACCAACCATTTAATATGTTTCCGTCTATAGTTTTTTGTTTTGTGTATAAATAGGCCTCTTGTTTTTCTTTGTAAACATAACAATCAATACAAGTTTTTTCTCCAATAAAGTCAACATGGTATCAGAGCATGGTTTCTGATTCTTGAAAAACACCTTGCTCATCATTTACAATCTATCCCAACAAACCCAACCTCAAAACCAGAAAAACCCAGAAAAAACAAACTCCGAAAAAAAAAACCAAAACCCTAACCTACCGCAAACCTGCTGCTGCAAGTAGCCTTCAATTTTTCCGGCAAATTGCTGGTGTAACCGTCACCGGAGAAACCTATTCTTTTTTTTTTCCGGCAAACTGCTGCTGTAACCGTCATCGGAGAAACCCTTTCTGCCGGCGCCACCACGAACAACCGTTCGATCTCCGATTCTCCACAGGTGGTTGTTTGTGATTTTTAGTTTTTTTGTGGTTTATTTGATGTTCATCGCAGAGAGAGACAGAAGCATAGTGGCTGATATGTTTCAAAGATAAATGGGTGATTTTTTGTTTGCAAAAAGGAGAACTCCGCCCACAACCTATTACCCCTTATTGGGCTACCCTTTCTATCACAAACTTGGGCCAAATCATAAGATTCCAGGATCAGTCTATTTCGAAAAAAAAGGTAAAAAAAAAAAAAGAAATGGGAGAGGCAAATGCGGTACAGAATTGCCATTAAAAAAATAAATCTTGGATTTTCGATTGTGGGGCAACAGACACCATGACATACGAAATTGCTGATTTGGTGTCAACATCCAAACCGCGGAAAAGTCATATTCAAACTGCGAACGGAGAGGTTATGCATGTAGAAAGGGGGGGAACAATCGAAATCTCCCCAACGTTAAAACTCTCAAATTGCCTTTATGTTCCATCTTTGTCACACAAACTACTGTCAATTAGTCATGTGACATTGTACTGTTATAATGCACCCTACCTTTTGTATCTTACAGGATATCAGGACGGGGACGATTATTGGACGTGGCACTGAGCGTCAGGGGTTGTACTATGTGGATGAGGTGGCTCAACAAGGTACTGTGATGCTGGCTCATGGAACTACAAACCGGGAAGCATGGTTATGGCATAGGCGTCTCGGACATCCATCTTCTGGGTATCTACATCTTTTATTCCCTAAACTTTTTTCTTCTCGTGATAAAATAAATTGTGAAACTTGTTTTCTTGCTAAAAGCCATCGACAACCTTTCAAACCAAATAATACAAGAGTTAATGTGCCTTTCTTATTAATTCATTCTGATGTACGGGGTCCGTCCCCTATTACGGGGGGACAAGGCTTTCATTATTTCTTGCTATTCATAGATGATTGTACCCGTATGACGTGGGTTTATTTCTTGAAACACAAGTTTGAAGTTTTTGAAAAATTTACTATATTCCATACTATGATTCACACTCAATTTCAAAAGAAATTCAAATTCTTCGATCCGACAATGGGGGGGGGGGGGGAATTCGTTAATGTATCCATAAAATAGTTTTGCTAAACCAAGGGGATAATTCACCAAACCACCTGTTCCCATACTCCTGAACAAAATGGAGTCGCCGAACGCAAAAACCGTATAATTCTTGAGATGACTCGGGCCTTCCTAATCGAATCCAAAGTCCCTAATTTTTTTTGGCCCGAAGCAGTTGCTTCTTCTGTATACCTCATAAATCAACTTCCTACAAAAATTCTTGAACTAAAAACCCCCATACAAGCCCTAGAAAAATTTGCCGAGATCCCTCCTTCTCTTACTCTTGAACCACGAATTTTTGGCTGCTCAGCCTTTGTTCATATACCCAAAACCAATCGAACAAAACTTGACCCGTGTGCCGAGAAATGTGTGTTTGTGGGCTATGGAGTTAATAAAAAAGGTTATCGTTGTTACAACCCAAAAACACGTCACACATACACTACTATGAACCTTAACTTTCTTGAAACAGAATACTTCTATAACACCCAACCCAATGTTCAGGGGGAGAACGAACACATAGACACACTGGGTTGGCTGACTCGATTCCCATCGTCTGAAGAAGTCATAACCAGAGAAGATCACAGTACCAAAGGAGAATCACCGCCTGACACAAACACACAACCAACTGAGCACAATGTCACTGAAGAAAATCCCACCAACCTGATGCCCGAGGTAAGTAATAATGAGATTCCTGAAAATTTTGATGTTTCCCCTAATCATTATGAATATGAGCACATAGAACAGGAGCAAGCTGAACGAAGTTCTCCTGCTTTCCCTAATCATAGTGATGGTGAACACATAGAACCAGTGACAACAGCAGAGCACATTGAACTAAGGGAAGCACCAGAATGGTATGTGTTACCACCAAGGGCAAATAAGGGAGTTCCTCCCAAGCGATATTCCCCAGAGAAGGAATCTCGAAACTCAAATTATCCGGTAGCCAACATAGCCAGGGGGAGCCTGTCTCATGAAGCTAAAGCGTTTGTTTCCTCGTTATATTCTGAACATACTCCAACCAATGTAAAACAAGCCTTAGAATCTGAGAACTGGAAAAAAGCAATGAGAACAGAGATGGAGGCCCTGATGAAAAATGATACATGGGAAAAGTGTACTCTTCCACCAGGAAAGAAACCCGTGGGTATTGGAGTATAATATTTAGGGTTTTGGTATCGAGCCCAAGGGCCGGTTTATCTCTATATATTGTAACCCTATTGAATGGAATACAATAAATCAATTCTACCATCTTTCATGGTATCAGAGCACATCCGCTCTATATCCCTTTAAGCCAGCCGAATTCTTTTTTTTTTCTGTCAGGTTTCGATCTGACTTTAGGGTTTCGACCCATTTTTTTTTCCGATCCTGTCCAGTACGTCTCGTTCCCGTGGGTGACAAACTGGAATCATCCGCCAAGCAACCTGCTCAAACATCTCTCCACCCCGTTTACACGGTCACAGACATTCAGAAAAAGGTGCGTGTTCTTGATGGGATTAAGGTCACGTATTTTGCATGGGTGAAGCTCTTTCAACTTCATGTGCGTGGGTACGAGGTTTTAGATCACATCACTACACAACCACCTGCTAAAGATGACCCTACATATGAACAGTGGATGAAGATTGATGCTATTGTACTCCAGTGGATCTACGGTACCCTGTCAGAAGATTATCTCCTTCGTGTCCTCGAGGCCGAATCAACTGCTCTTGAAGCCTGGGAGCAGGTTAAGGCCATCTTCCTAAACAACAAAGGCCCCAGATGCGCTGCACTCCAACAGAAATTTATCAATCTCAAACTCAGTGCTCTTCCATCTCTAGACGTCTACTGCCAGACACTCCGGGATCTGGCAGCCCAGTTGAACGATGTCGGCTGTCCCATCAACGAACAAAGTCTGGTTTTGCAACTGGTCCGTGGGTTACCCATAGAATATGACACTATTGGCTCTATTATTAATCAGTCTTTGCCATCTTGGGAAGAAGCCTGCAACATGCTCCAATCGGAACTCGAACGACACGCTGCTCGGGAAGGTAACCATGTCACTCCATCTGAGGCTTTGGCCACTGTGTCATCCACACCGCCGCCTCCTCGCCGAGACAGCACCCGCCGTGACAGCCAACACCGGGCGCCTGGAAACAGACGCAACCCTTCGGGACGAGGCAGGCCGAACAATTCTAATTATGGCCCAGGTCAGTACCAGGCCCAACACCAGCCTTCACAGGCCCAACAACAGCCCAACCAGCCCTCCCAGCCCTCTCAGGGATCCAACAGCAGCAACAGATCCAATCGCGGGAACTGGGCTTCTCCTCAGCAGCTGTACTCAGCCCAACAGCCCTTCAACATGCAGCCGTACTGGGCCAGCCCTTATTGGGGCCCGCCCCCACCGTGTCCTTACCCCACCCAACCTGGGTGGGCTTCTCTTTGGCAGCCCAATCAACCGCAGTCCAGTTCACAGCCCAATCCCGCTTCTGCTCAGGCGCATCTTGCTGACATTAACCCGCTTGAACCTAGTGAACTCGGGGAAGCATTTCAAGCCATGGCATTGAACCCGGAAACTCAGGAGTGGGTCATGGATACTGGAGCCTCAAACCATCTCACTTCGGACGCAGGTATGATTTCCTTTCCGTGTAAAAATTCTATTAAACATGGTATCAGAGCCTTAGGGTTCTGGTTGCCTATTTCTTCTCCGTTGCGCCATCACAAGATTATTCAAACCTGGAAACAAGATTATTTAAGAATTTTGCGTCAAAACAGGGATTTGAACTCCGCTTCTCCTGCCCTCATACCTCGCAACAAAACGGGTTGGCCGAACGCATGATTCGACGTCTTAACGAACTCATGTTATCCCTCCTTACACATGCCTCTTTACCACCTCACTTTTGGGTCGAGGCCCTCCATACCTCCGTTTATCTTCACAACATTCTCCCCTCTAAAACCATTGGTCTTCGCACTCCCACCGCTGCCCTCTACCTTAAAAACCCTGATTATGAACATCTACGTGTGTTCGGGTGCGCTTGTTACCCTAACCAATCGGACACACGTCCACACAAACTCGCACCTCGCTCCACTCCATGCGTATTTCTAGGGTACCCGGCGGATCACCGCGGGTATCGTTGTCTAGACATGTCTACTGGTAAAATAATTTTATCCAGACATGTTACTTTTAATGAAATCGCATTCCCGTTCTCACAATCTTTTAAGCCACAGTCGGATTCATATTCCTTCCTCGACTCTGACCTGTCTCCAATCATATTTACCCAACCTGTGGCTCAACAACCTGCTTCCACACCTGTACAAACAGCCCACCCGCCAACCAGCCCATCTTCAACCGCCCAAATACAAACCCTAGCCGTCACTACTTGTGAAAAACACTAGACAGGGCGGCGTGCCGCCAGTGCCGCCGCCGCCCTGTCTAGCCACTGTTCGTTTTCCTTTCTCGTTCTTTTTTTAGTTTACTTCTTTCATATTCAAATAAATATTTGGTCTCGGTTTATCACGATCTTTCCAGTCCTGCCGATCATCTCGGATCAAGAGATCCATAATATTGTAATTGCTGACATCATTATTATGCTCCAACCTTTGTTTTGTGACTTTTGTTGTCTTTTGTTGCATTATGTGCTGGGATGTTTCGTTAAGAAAAGAAAAAAAATTAAAACAACCAAGTACACAACAAGTAGTTTTGTTCGCAAGTGAACAACCACTCGGTCCACACATATGATGCTACGGCTTCATCTTGTTTATTCCGCGTCTCCGTCATGCCGCTCCTTGCCGCCATGCTGCCGCCGCTCATTGGACTACGGTCCCCGCCGCGCCGCCTGTAGGATTACGATCCGCCGCCGCGCCGCTACCCGATGCCGCCGCACTGCTGCATTGGATGCCTATTGTAGGATTACGGAATCACTTAAAATTGTAGAATGTCATTGAAGATTATGGATTGAAGCTAGTTTTTTCGTTATTGTGGAATGTCATTGGCAGAAGTTTGGACTTACAAGTCAAAGACTGAGATCGTAGCAAGTTTTTGCATTATTGTAATTGCTTGTTTATGTTTATTATTGTTTTCCAGTCTGATCGTCCAATTCTTTACCGCTTTGACTGCGGGGGAGTATTGGAGTATAATATTTAGGGTTTTGGTATCGAGCCCAAGGGCCGGTTTATCCCTATATATTGTAACCCTATTGAATGGAATACAATCAATCAATTCTACCATCTTACAGTGGGATGTCGCTGGGTTTTTACAATGAAGTACAAGTCTGATGGAACCATTGAGAGGTACAAAGCCCGACTGGTAGCTAAAGGATATACTCAAACATACGGGATCGACTACTTGGAAACCTTCTCACCAGTGGCCAAAATTAACACTATCAGAGTTCTCTTCTCAATAGCTGCAAACGAAAATTGGCCACTTCATCAATTTGACGTAAAAAACGCTTTTCTGCATGGAGAATTAACAGAAGAAGTTTACATGGAAGCTCCTCCTGGTTTTGCAATATATTTCAAGACAGGTGAAGTATGTCGATTAAAAAAACCCCTTTATGGTCTAAAGCAATCTCCTCGAGTGTGGTTTGGTAGATTTACACTCGTAATGAAAGGATATGGATTCAAACAAAGCAACTCGGACCACACTTTGTTCATCAAACAAAGAGGAAGACTTGTAACATGTCTAATTGTATATGTTGATGATATGATCATTACGGGGAATGACAAAGAAGAGATGACAAAATTAAAAGAGAGCCTGTTCCGAGAATTCGAAATGAAAGACTTGGGAAGACTTAAGTATTTTCTTGGAATTGAAGTACTAAGGTCCAAACGAGGAATCTTTATTTTCCAGAAAAAATACATCCTAGATATGTTAGCCGAAACGGGAATGATCGATTGCAAACCAGCAGATACACCAATGATGGTGAATCATAAACTTCAAATGGAGGAAGGAGCAAAACTAGTCGAAAAAGAGAGGTATCAACGGCTAGTAGGAAAGCTGATATATCTGTCACACACACGGCCTGACATAGCTTATGCAGTAAGTGTTGTTAGCCAGTTTATGCACCAGCCTCAAATAGCACACATGGAAGCAGTATGTAGAATCATGAGATATCTCAAAGGAACAATTGGCCATGGAGTCCTCTTTAAATCAAACGGACATCTGAAAATTCAAGGGTACACTGATGCAGACTGGGCCGGAGATAAAGGGGATCGAAGATCAACATCAGGGTACTTCACCCTAGTCGGAGGAAATCTAGTTACCTGGAGAAGCAAGAAGCAAAAGGTGGTTGCTCTATCCAGTGCAGAAGCTGAATTTCGAGGAATAGCACGAGGCTTGACAGAAATACTATGGATACGGAAGCTTCTAACCGAAGTCGGTTTTCCTCCGACAGAACCAACTAGAATCATGTGTGACAACAAAGCAGCTATTCAAATCTCAGAAAATCCGGTTCAGCATGATCGTACAAAGCATGTAGAAGTAGATAGACACTTCATTAAAGAAAAGCTAGAATCAGGGATACTTGAACTACCTTTTGTGCGGTCTGAAGATCAATTAGCAGATATCCTAACAAAGGCGGTTAATGAGAAAAAATTCAGCAAATGCCTAAACAAGTTAAGTATTGGAGATCCCACTACTCAACTTGAGGGGGAGTGTTAAACAGAAAGGATTGTCAAAGGCAAAATTATAGGATCAGATCTGGTCATCACTTCCAATCAAAGATTTGCTAGCTATTCGCCAGCCTGTTTCCAGCACCAACCATTTAATATGTTTCCGTCTATAGTTTTTTGTTTTGTGTATAAATAGACCTCTTGTTTTTCTTTGTAAACATAACAATCAATACAAGTTTTTTCTCCAATAAAGTCAACATAGACAAATTTACCCATTGTGCATGGACACATGTCGCGTCCTAGTGGCTTCTTATCATTTAAATGTTAATTCACCCCATAATACACACATGTGTATGTAAATCAAGAATGTATTGTTAACCTAAGAAAGTGAAGAGTAACTTGTTTTTTTTTTTTTTAATTTTATATGTTGACTATCAACAAATACTTGACATCTATATCTCACTTGTGTGTTTCACAGACAATTTATGCACTTGTGCATAAAGGACAATCAATGAAATCGTCATGTGTACTAGGCGCACAACCTATTGTATTTGTGTGTCAAAGGCCGCCATAGTTTTTCTTTTAAACCGAAGAGGCTTTTGGTTCCAGCTGGTGAGATCGATCTTTGTCTTTTCTTAACTGGATATCTACCTAAAATATGTTGAGTTAAAATTCTAAAGCCTACTATGTCATGAGTCAAATCCATTATATCTTGCAAAAGACACAAAACGTTAGTAAAGTATCATCGGATATTCTATATGGACAAAAAAATGCTTCACACTAATCTTTTGACACTGACTGAATGTGGATAATCTTATTCTTACCTACACACTCTCACTCACACTCATATACATACATTGTTCTCCAAATGGATCATCAACCCTAGACCAAAGTTAATTAGAAAAAAAAATTATTATTCAAAAAGTTAGATAATCTAATTATGGAACCATCACTTGATAGTTGATATAAATAACACCAAAATCACATTTCATCTCCTATGCCATCTACAACAAATTGCAAGGCTGGTGTTTATATTGCTGGCTATATATTTTAGTCATCACTGGCTTTGCATCAACATGTCTACCCACCACTTACACGGTTGGCGACTTGATAAACTTTGTAATTGTTAAGTGTTTTTGTATGTTTTGTATGATCTTGTTTACAAAGAATATATATAGATTATAGTCCTATATTGTAGTAACATACGAAGATGAGATTTTAGATAACAATAATATTCGATATAAATAAAAACTATAATGAGTGAGTTACGATAGATGAGGAGTCATGTCTAATAGATCTTCATGGTGTAAATATAATAAATTAACTTCTACTAATTTTGTTAATTTTAGGCTAAGTGCTATATGTGAGATTAAATATATTATTTATGTAATATTTAATCTTGTAGCCTTATAATCATTTATATTATATTAGATCAAAATATATTAATAACCTATTATAATTAGTTGGTAATTGTTGATGGACCATATTACCCTTATTAACTAATTGGGTTTCCTCTTGGGTGTATAAATAAGGAGCTTATTAGAGAGTTAAAGGGTTAGACAAATTACACAATTACAAACCCTCATAACATCAAATTCGTATCTCTCTCCATAACCGAAATCAACCCTACTTTCGGTTTCATCACCATCATCACCTTACACCCTAAGGAGGAACCGGATCATCCTGACAACTATGTCGAACTCAATGGCTGGATTCTCTACTGCTTTGAATGCTATAACAGGTATGTGTTTCATGTTTTCCATTATGTTTAAACAGAACTGATCAACATGTGGTATCAGAGCATATGTTGATAAATCAGTTCTGTTTTCGTATCCATTATTCTGGGATCATTATAGGGAAAACAGAAATTTTAAAGCCTTAATATCATGGCTGTTTTCGTTTTTTAAATGTGCCGAAATCACTGTTTTCGGAATATGTTGGATAATATATTGTTTCGAAATCATAATGGGCAAATCTTAATATCCGAAATCTGTTAATAAAAGTATAAAATTTAAGGTTTCGGATCCCAGATTATGTTTTATTTTTTTAGGGTTCATCATTATGTTCTAAGAAAACTCGAAAATTCCATAAATTTTGGAATATAATTTGGATCAGTGGGTGTTTTTCATGATTTTGATCTTAATTTTATTTATTAAATTTTCGAAAACTGTTAATGGATTTTCAGTTATTATTTTCGAAATCTTTTGATAAGTTTAGATCAAAAATAAAATAGGAAATACTATCCCAAAATCCCTTAAATTTCGGGTTTTTAGTTACTATCACAAATAACAGCTATTAACATGGGTTTCGAAATCATCAACATGTCGCACAAGTTCCCTCAGTCGCACAAGATCAGATCAGATATGATCTGATCGCACAAGACTGATCACACAAGGGAAAACGCACAAGACTGCATAATCGCACAAGAACTTATGGATCGCACAAGACTTGGGCCTTACACACATCGCACAAGTTTTGGGCCTCACTGATTGCACAAATTTTGGGCCTTACTGATCGCACAAGACTTGGGCTTTATTTACATCGCACAAGTTTTGGGCCTTATCGATCGCACAAGGCATTACCGATCGCACAAGGCTTTACTGATCGCACAAGTTCGATCCGCGCTAACAGGTGGTTTGCTATTAAATACTTGGTTTTGTTAATACTTAATTAATTAATCAGAATCAGATAATTTTTACAAAACCAAAATAGCTTAACTTGAATGACCTTCTGATGTATTAATTCTGGCCAAAGCTGATTTAATACATCTATTTATTGTTCAAGTATTATAAAAGCTATGTTAAGTATGCATTACAAACGTGAAATGTCTTAATTCTGGCCAAAGCTGATTTAATTCATTTATGTTTAGCATGCTTGACAAGTGCATAACTAAAGTGATTGTCTCATTTCTGGCCAAAGCTGATTTGTCACAATTACTTTGCACACATATTTAAATGATTACACTTCTGGCCAAAGCTGATTTGTCTTCGTTTAAATAGAATTTTACTAAGTCTATTATTTTGATGTTAGTAATAGATATTATCACAGCTTCATAATTAAAATGGTCATTATTTATGCCTGCCTTAGTATAACATGCCCTTAGATCACATTAAGACTTCTTTCTTAGTATCATAACTTGCTCACCTTATTTCCACTATCAGCACCCAATCAGGGGATTCCACCTTTGACTGGTGATAACTTTGCTGCATGGAAGGATGCCCTCATGCTTACACTTGGACTCTTGGACTTTGACTATGCTCTAAGAGAGAATAAGCCAGCGGACCTTACTGCTACAAGTACTGCTGCTGAACAGTTACTTCATGATAAGTGGACTAGGTGTAACCGCATGTCTCTCATGTTCATGAAGCAGTCCATTCATAACTCAATCAGAGGGGCCATTCCTGATTCTGAAGATGCTAAAACCTATTTGGCTTCTGTGGAGGATCAATTCAAGGGAACATCAAAAGCACACGCTAGCACTCTTATCCTCAAGCTGGTGACGACTAAGTATGATGGGAGGAGCGGCATTCACGAACACATCATGATGATGCATGACATGGCCAATAAGCTGAAGGGCCTAGAGATGGAGATCAGTGATGGTTTTCTTGTTTACTTCATCATCACTTCGCTTCCTTCGTCCTATGAAGCATTCAAGATCAATTACAACACTCAGAAGGATAAATGGACGATGAGTGAGCTGATCGCTATGTGCGTGCAGGAGGAAGAGCGTATGAAGATGGATCGCCATATTGATGTTGCTAACTTCACCACCTCCAGCTCAAAGAAGAGGAAGCACAATTATCAAAGAAAGGATGCTTCTAAGGTTCAAAAGACAAATCCAACTCCTAATACAAGTGCACCTTCCAGCTCTAAGAACTCCTTAGGCAAACCCTACTGCAAGTTCTGTAAGAAAACAGGACATAAGCAAAAGGAATGCCCTGACTTCAAGGAGTGGCTGGCTAAGAAATGTAACGATTTTTTCATGATACTTGAGTCCTTTAATTTAAATGTTCCTACTAATTCTTGGTGGTTTGATTCTGGTTCTATGGTTCATGTTACCAATTCACTTCAGGGATTCCTTACAATCCGGAAGCTGGGAAGAAACCAAAGAACACTTAAAGTTGGAGATGATCGGGAATTAGAAGTGAAGGCCATAGGAACATTACAATTATTTTTGAAAACTGGTTTATGTATTAAACTTTATGATACCTTATATGTTCCTGAGGTAACTCGGAACCTTGTATCAGGACCAAAGTTAGACATGGACGGTTTTGTCGTTTCTCATGGTCATCGCAAACTCTCTATTCTCTATGATTCCATTGTTTATGGTACTGCATTCTGGATGGTGGTCTCTATAGATTAGAACTAGATGATAATTTTTCCAAATCTTTGTTGTCATATAATATTAATGAATCACTCACAAAGATGAAACAGGTTCGAGACTTAGAGACTTCATCTATGTTGTGGCATCAACGTTTAGGCCACATCTCAAGAGAACGATTAAATCGTCTCGTAAAGGATGAAGTCTTACCTCCTCTCGATTTTACTGATTTTGGAACATGTGTCAAATGTCTTAAAGGCAAAATGACATTAGCAAATAAGAAAGGTGCCACTAGGAGCTCTAATTTATTAGAACTCATTCACACTGACATTAGTGGTCCTTATCAAATTGCTGGTATAACAGGACATACTTCATTTATCACTTTCATTGATGATTATTCTCGTTAAATGTACTTGTATCTTATAAAGGAAAAATCTGAATCTCTTACAACTTTTAAAGATTATAAAGCTGAAGTTGAAAAGCAATTAGATCGTCAGATTAAAGTTGTGAGATCAGATAGAGGCGGTGAATATTATGGAAGACATACTGATGTGGGTCAAGCTCCTGGTCCATTTTATGAGTTTTGTAAGGGCCAGGGGATTGTGAACCAATACACCATGCCTGGTACACCTCAGCAGAATGGTGTCGCTGAACGAAGAAATCGTACCCGTATGAACATGGGGCGCAGTATGTTAGCCAACACTAATTTACCATTATTCCTCTGGACTGAAGCGTTAAAAGCAGCTGTTCATATACTCAATAGAGTTCCTTCTAAGTCTGTCCCTAAAACTCCTTATGAACTTTGGACAGGAAGGAAACCGAGTCTTAAATATATGAAAGTACGGGGCTGCATTGCTGAAGCAAAACTTTACAATCCTTTCCTAAGGAAACTTGTCCCTAAAACAGTTACCTGCTTCTTTATTGGGTATCCTGATCATTCAAAGGGTTATCGTTTCTATTGTCCTTCCCATGTCACCCGTATTATTGAAACCAAGCGTGCTGCGTTCCTAGAGGATTTCAAGGTCAGTGGGAGCAGTACCAACCCTTACGAAGAATTGCAAGAAGTACAAGACGCGGGGGGGGGGGGGGAGACTCGTCGCTTATCATTACTCCGTTTACTCCTCTTGTACCCCATGCAACAACTGTACCTGAAGCCACTGCACAAACTCCATCTCCACAATCAGAACCCATTATACCTCATAACGAAGGCACATCAAACGCTCAAAACCAAGACAACGCTGAACCCGATAATCAACTCAGGAGGTCATCTAGGCAAAGAAGGCATACTAATTGGGATGATTATGTTACCTACCTGACTGAAATGGATGCTGGAAAGCTCAAAGATCATATCTCTTATAATGAAGCCATTAGCAGTGATCAGTCTTCTGAATGGAACAAAGCAATGATTGATGAGCTTGAATCCATGAAGAAAAATGACGTTTGGGATTTAGTCGAATTACCCAATGGTGCCAAACCTGTAGGTTGTAAATGGGTGTTCAAAACAAAACTGGATCCGAATGGGAACGTTGAACGCTACAAAGCGAGATTGGTTGCAAAGGGCTACACTTAGAAAGAGGGAATTGACTATCAAGAGACATTTTCACCTGTCTCTCGTAAAGATTCATTAAGGATCGTTATGGCCCTAGTAGCTCATTTTGATTTAGAGCTGCATCAGATGGACGTCAAAACTGCTTTCCTTAACGGAGACTTAGACGAAGATGTTTACATGAAACAACCTGAAGGCTTTAAACCTGAAGGTCAGGAGCATCTAGTCTGTAAGTTGAAGAAATCCATTTATGGGTTAAAACAAGCATCACGTCAATGGTACCTCAAGTTTGATGAAGTCATGAAGAGGCAAGGTTTTATGAAGAATCAAGTGGATCAATGCACCTACCTCAAGATGAGTGGGAGTAACTTTACTATACTTGTCCTTTACGTAGATGATATTCTACTGGCAAGTAATAGTTTAGACATGTTGCATGAGTCGAAGTGTTTACTCTCGCATAACTTCGACATGAAGGATCTCGGAGATGCTTCTTACGTCATTGGCATCGAAATTCACCAAGATAGACACAAAGGGATCTTAGGATTGTCTCAAAAGACTTACATAGATCGTGTCCTTACACGTTACAACATGCAACAGTGCAAACCCTCCGTCGCTCCAGTAGTTAAGGGAGATGTTTTCGGTTCATTCCAGTGTCCGACAACAGAGGTTGAAAAGGAGCAAATGAGCCAGATACCTTACGCGTCAGTAGTCGGGAGCCTGATGTATGCTCAAGTCTGTACTCGCCCAGATATCGCTTATATTGCTGGAATGCTAGGTCGTTATCAGACTAATCCTGGCCTAGATCACTGGAAAGCAGCTAAGAAGGTCCTTAGATATCTGCAAGGGACGAAAGACTATAAACTGACTTATAGAAGAAGTGATCATTTAGAAGTGGTAGGTTATTCTGATTTTGCCAAATGCAAAGATGACAAGAAATCCACTTCGGGCTACATCTTTATGTTAGCAGGCGGACCTATCTCATGGAAGAGTCATAAACAACAGTTAACTACAACTTCCACAATGATGGCAGAGTACATTGCTGTTTACAACGCAACCTGTCATGGAATGTTGCTTAGAAATCTGATCACTGGACCATTGAAGCTTTACTGTGATAACTCAGCTGCCGTTAGTTTCTCGAACAGTAACAGTTCGACTGGAGCTGGTTTATATCTCGATACAAAATATTTGTTCGTACGTGAACGTGTTGAGGAAAATAATCTTTGTATTGAGTATATTAGTACTAAAGATATGCTTGCGGATCCGATGACTAAAGGTCTCCCACCTAAAGTTTTCGAAGAACATGTATCGAATATGGGACTTATTAAAGACCTTGTTTAATGGCATATTGTACTAGCTTATGTTTTAATTAATAAAATTTCCTCAGTTTGATTTTGTATGTCTCTAACATATGTTCTGCCGGTGTAATGACATATAGACAAATATAAATACAAATCAGACGCTAAAGGGCTTATACATATTTTGATCGTAACTGTTAGGTTTTAAATTGAGGCTATAGTATGACTAATGGGGGTCCTGAGTCGAATGATGATTCAACGGCTGTATTTCTCTGCTATAGTTCTTGGTTTAAGGCTAAAATGAGTGTTAACTCCTGGCCAGGCTTACCTAATACTCATGATAAATGATTACTCGGCTAAGTGGGAGAATGTGAGATTAAATATATTATTTATGTAATATTTAATCTTGTAGCCTTATAATCATTTATATTATATTAGATCAAAATATATTAATAACCTATTATAATTAGTTGGTAATTGTTGATGGACCATATTACCCTTATTAACTAATTGGGTTTCCTCTTGGGTGTATAAATAAGGAGCTTATTAGAGAGTTAAAGGGTTAGACAAATTACACAATTACAAACCCTCATAACATCAAATTCGTATCTCTCTCCATAACCGAAATCAACCCTACTTTCGGTTTCATCACCATCATCACCTTACACCCTAAGGAGGAACCGAATCATCCTGACAACTATGTCGAACTCAATGGCTGGATTCTCTACTGCTTTGAATGCTATAACAGGTATGTGTTTCATGTTTTCCATTATGTTTAAACAGAACTGATCAACACTATAGTTTCACTTTTTTACACTACCGCCCCAAAGTGTTCGTCACATTTTTTTCTTCACCTTTTATGTATAATGGTTTCGCTATCCACCACCTATTAAAATAATATTTAAATTGAATAAAGTAAAAACAATAATAAAAAAAGTCAACATGTGCTGCTCTCCTATTGGCCACATGCCAACCTCCACTTCCTCCACACCGTAAGAGGGCTGACGCCCGATGCCCTTAACGCCATTCACGCCCCACACAGAGCGCTGTATCATGCATTCATGCCTTTGCAATGTGGCAAGGGCGTTACACCATAACAAATGGCTTTAAGGAAGGTGCAAGTAACTTATAGACCGATGTCTTCACCTTACACAATTTTATATTGTAATAAAAACATATTTGACAAATATGAATAAAACTCAACTCTGAAACAAAATTCATATTCAAAATTTGATTTCCGTCATTGCTGTTTACAATCCAAAATACCTAGTTCAACCCATGGCTTTGAACTGTTAAACAAAACCCAATATGAATATAAATTTAATAAACTTATATTACATACAATATACAATTCGAGTTCATCATAATTAATCACAAGACATTTCTATTAAATTCTCGTTACCCAATATGATATTATGATGTTCAAGAAGCAAAACCGTCTATTCTATTATGTGTTATACGTATTGTAGCATACTAGGATTGTATATTTACATTCCAATGTTCCAGGAGCACCACCATTATATGTACAAGGATTTCGTAAACAACTCTAAACCTCGGCTTCAAGATGGATGTTGGTTGATGCACCCGCTCAACTCTCATGACTGGAAATTAAATCGCAGATATAAAGATAACGTTACTCGTTCACACTTTAATAAACAATCTACTTGTAATTTAGAGGGGATGGTTTCAATCTTTTACTTATAAATGGGTCTATTATCTCTAACGGGTCAAATGGGTAAAGTGGAAAACATTGACTTCAAAATTATATGCTAATTATTTAAAATTAATTTTTTTGGTAAAGTGTTAATCCAACATGTACCAATAAGTTACCCATTTTGATCTATTAACCAACCTGCATGACCCGCCCATTTTCAACGTCTAATTAGTAATAGCAAACAAGGAACCCAAACCTGGTCTCGTCTTCTTTACGTCTTGTGACTACCGTAGGATCGTCGTTATGAATTTCGTACTCAGGTGAAAGCAGATCAGTTGGATGATTACCAGAAAATGCCCCAACTTTATTATATGATGACAGTAACCGTGAAAGAATCTCTTCAAGCTTTCCAGAATGCTCATCATGCCGGTCCATCTCAATAAGATCCTACAACAAATCATATGATGACATTAGTACATAACCGGGCTTAACGTCTAGGCCCAGTAAATATAGTTTGGCCCCCTGGGACCGAACTAACTCCCTTCACCGACAACAAGACCCGACTCAGATACCCTTGTAGCAACATCACACATCAACGAAAGAGATAGAGAGATAGAGAGTCTTGAGGCAATGTATACCTGTACAGCTTTATTTGTAAAAAGTGGTAAAAACTTATGGCGGCAATACAAGTTGAAAAGCAAAGTGAAGATTATGAGTATCAACGCAAAGCCGGATGCAGTGCCAAATCTTTTCATTCCAAAGATGATTGAAGCTAGTGTTTGCATGACTACTAAAGAAAAGACTGCAGCATTATGTGCAACAGGCCAATAATTTCCATTTGTATTGTATCTTGTAATATAAACATTCAAGATCTGCAAGAACCAAATAGCTCATCAGCTCAGCCATTGCGCATATAAAGTAACAGTGAAATGCAAACCTGATTTCTATATACAAAATAGGCGAAGAAGTAGTAGACGAGAAGAAAAGGTAATATCAATGGCGCCAAAATGGAAAATGTGAATCCGAGAAGCGTAAACAAAAGAGTCCTTGGAACTTCAGTGTGATAAGGGAAAGTGTAAAGATCTCCATAGCCTTCTTTTCTCATAAGAACAAATTGACAAAACCAATTGACTATAAGAACAAATGGTTGCATCAATTCATATGCCAGACTTGCCCAACCAGTTGTCATAATGTAGGTCATAAAAAAGGGTGCCTGCAAAACACCACATAATCACCACAGAGCTAGTGGACCTATGTTTGGACCAACAGGTGGCGGATCCAGCTTGTTCTTTTTTCAGTGGGTTCCTTTTGGTAGATGCTGTAATTTCATATGATATGACCGAACATAAATGTTCTAACTAATCATTCCAAACCGAACCAGTGTCTTTACCTACCGGATCCGCCCCTGAACTAGAGAAAGGCAAATGGACTAGAAAAAAGCCCAGTTTACAAAGTGAGCAAGGAAAGAAACTTCACCTGACCAGGAACTAAATTGCCAAGAAGGATAGCAATGTCTTTTATACCAGAAACAGTAAGTAAACGCATACGGTCCCACCAAGTACCTGTGAAAAGGTTGTACAAAAATATATTCCAAAAAAAGAAGATAATAGCTTTGCAACATGCACTCTTTTTTCTCCCACTACGCGAAACGGCTCCTTCAAGTGTAGCAAACATCAGCATCACAGGTGGCACGAGCAAAACGAAAAACGTCAGCACCAGACTTGGTAGATACCCGGATATGATATTAGCATACTTCCTGCAATATTCAATAGACTGTTTCTATCAAGTATGCTAAATGTATTTAAGGTAATCCTCAAGGATGTAAACAGGCCAAACCGCTCGTCAGTTTAGTCGGGTTCAGATCACACAAGCTCAAAACAAGCCCAGCATAGACGAGTTTGAGCCCGAGCTCGAGCCTAATTCGAGCTCATTTTAAAAACGAGCTAGAACCCAAGCTTCACATACTGCGCCGGAACGAGGCTGGTGAGCCTAAACGAGCTTGTTATTTGTATAAATAAAATGATTGTATTTTATTTAATAAATCTTATTATATGTATAGAACTATAATTAAAAAAACATAAATAAGTATATATGTATATATGTTATATATGTGTGTGTATATGTGTGTATATATATACACACATATATAAGTAAATTGAATGTTAAATAAATGGAAAACAGGCTAAGCCCAAGCCAAACTCGAGCTCTCTTAAACTAAACGAATCAAGCTCTTAGGCTTGTTTACACACCTAGCGATATGTCAGCGTTTATAAGCCTCACATGAGCAAAAATTATCATGGTCAGACTTACCAACACATCCTCATTATGGCCCACTGATTACCTTAAAGTTAAAATTCTAAAACTATGCTAACTTTCTATGAAATAATCACATTATTTAGCATACATATATATAGAAGACCTTAAAAAACAAATAATGTTTCATCTGTACACACAAATTACAGGAAGTTGACAAACCTTTCTGATACTCCTCTGAGGAACGGAAATGTGCTCTCCAACAGAGCAATATTACAAAGACCTTGAACTAATGTTGTAGGTAACAAAAACCACACACTGAAGAGAATAGTGCCCATAAAGACTAACGTCTTACGGATCCAAAGATATCTATACGGTATACAAAGATTAGCCCAATAAACATCATGTGGTTCTGGAGCAAAATCTGAGACCCATAACATAGGATCTTTTGACTGGATGGTGTGTGATGCCACCATAGCAGCGTATCGGGTCCTAAAAAACACAAATGCTGCTGCACATTCCTGTATTAAGACCGAAAAATCTTTAGAATCAGAAGAACCAACATCAGAAATGACAACAACAACAACAATAATAATAATAAAGAGACAAAAAAACCTGACCTGACCCTTCATATCTGATTTATGCTTATGTTTATGTTTCTTGAAAGCAGTTTCTGTTTCAGCAGCAACTATTTTCAAAGGGTTTGTAGGTGGGAGAGCCTCCAAAGTTATTGGTTGTACATATTGGTTTATAGGAGTACTCTCTTTAAGCACATTATATATCTTTTCTGTTTCCGTCTGTGTGAAAACCAACATATGTAAGTGTTAAATATCTGATTGATTACTCAAGAAACGAACGTGTGAACTTGATTTCAAAAAGCGCGATCCACACCAGGCGCTTAGGTCCCAAAAGCCAAGGTACCCAAGGAAATAAAAACCAAGGCATTTAGGTCCCCAAAGCCAAGGCGGGAGTCATGAGGCGAGAGTTTCATGTACAATCGGTGTTCTCTATGCACAACGAGAAGTTGCATCTCTCTCATCTCTTTTACATAACAACCTTTTTATCAAGCAAACCATTCATAATTCCGTTATCCCTTTGTAGTTTTATTTAATATTTACAAACATAACAACCTAACTTTGACCAATTTTTACCAAGATGTGCATGAGGCGCCGGCTCAAGGCCTGGGGTGTTTTTCCAGATCGCCTCGCCTCGCGTCTTAGGAGATCCTTTTGAAATCAAGTGTGTGAATACTAACAACATATGCTTACCATTAATTTCTGAATAGCACCGGATCGATAAACCATTTGGTGTGCAAGATAACTCACATTATACCAACTGGTGAAGTGTTTACTAACAACTTCACTATATGATTCTCCTGGAGACCATGGGATACCCCGGACAAGAACTGTGTAGTGACTTGGTTTTCTTGGAAACCTAATTGCTTGTTCTAACCTCATTCTTGCAACATTCTTGAACTCCTATCACACGAAACCTCTTCGATTATGTGACAAAACATGTGTGAAGCATAGGATCTCTTTGTCTAATATTTATTTTTTAATAAAGATTATCAACTGATCTATTTTTTTGCATCAACTATCCTCATCATTAGACCAAACTAAAGTAGATGTAAAATGAAATGATTGTAAACAACTACAGGTGTCAATGAGACGAGCTGCTTGTGAGATACTCGAGATCGGCTCACTAAAACCTCAAAACCAGCCGAGCTTAAACGAGTTCGAGCCTGAATTGGAGTTCGTTTAGTAAATGAGTTGGAGCATAAGTTTGACTAGGCTCTAATAACTCTATAGCCTATTACAGTATTTTTATTTAAAAAATATTTTAATTTTATATAATAATAACTGCTTTATATAGAATCAAAATCATAAATATTGCGAAAAACTTAATTACCTATGTTTGTAAGTAAAATAATTAAATATTAAACAAGCCATGCTCGAGCTTTACAAATTATTATTAAGCTTGAGCCCGGGACAATAATATATGAAACGAATTTGAAGAAAACGATGATGTTCACATCCTTACAATGTATAGAAGAACATAAGCAGAGACAGATATGACATAGAGCGCGAAGAAATGGGCCCAAAGCCTGAGAAAAAAGAAGAAGGTAAGAATCAATGGAGACCAAGGAACAATGGTTTTCATCAAGCATACCCTGTAGAACCTTCTGGAACATTCCTAATAGTAAATATGTCCATCTGTGTTTCAGGAGACGTCTGATCTATCGCTTGCCCAAACAAGTTCACAGGAAGGACAATAAATATGCAAAGAACAGCTGCAACGGAAAAAATCCGTATGCTACACCAAACATAACAAGAAATAACAATTCTATTAGTGATAAGGACTGTGAGATATGATTTTGTATGCTTCATTTGACATTCCATTGCAGTTAAGTTTAATGATTGTTCCACCTAGGCCATTTAAACTTTTTTTGAGGGGTGTTACGACCCAAGTTTCATTTTCGTTACAATGTTCTGAAAAAATAAAAACCTGACCTACAACATGTAGTTTAGTTACATATCCTGACATGGTGTGTCAGTTGTGTAAAATAGCTGACGTGACATGCCCATTTGTGTAAACCATTCATGCCACATGTCAATTTTACACAACTGACACACGCCACCTAAACATTTACAAAAATGTTTACCATGTACAACATGTAGGTAATGCAAGTTGGGTGTCAACTTATATAAAAAAAAAGAACACAGAAATGATACTTGTGGGGTTAAACCTCTTCGAAAGTTTAAATACCCTACATGGAACAATTGTGCAACTTGGTTCGGATAGTATTGTATTGTATTGTATTGTATTGTATTGTATTGTATTGTATTGATCTGATGCTCTAAAAGACAAAAAACAAACAAGAAAACTAGTGTAGTGAGTTAGTATCTCACCAGAAAACGATGAGCCTAATAAACACGAGTCCATCTATACCCCCGCAGGCATAGATATCATCGTCAGATGCTTCCCATGCCTTAACTAACCAGCCAGCAGATGGGATAAGTCTGTCAAAAAAGTAATGGTTCTTTTGGGCTGGCTGAAGCTGTGCGAGCCTCTGCCCGAAATAAACTTTCAAATTATACGGTTGTTTTCTCAATATTGAATATAGCGAGAAAAACCCGACACAAATCACTATATTGAAACCAGCAGATGTCAGTAAGGCTGGTAAGATCATTTCTGACTCTTATTTTTCTTCTTCAAACAAATATATTAACATGAAATATAAAGTTCTGCTTCTTCAAAAATGGTTCACACCTGACAAGAAATTAGAATATTATAAGGAAAAGTGTTGTGAACCCAACTCTAAGCAACAAAAAGACTACCTGTTTTGACCTGTTCCCCAACCCATCTGACCTGCTCATTAGGCAGAATTCCAACACCGTACCATGTATCTTGAATATTGTGATATTAGATAACTAGTTGCTTAACTCTAATCATTAGTTTTCTTTCGGTAGCTTTAAACCGAAATTATAAGAGAATAAAAAATTAATCAGTTTCGTTAAAACACTAAAAAATGACTATTGCAATAATCGTTTTAAACATCCAGCACCTCTATACTCACATAATACACATTTAAGGAGAAGTTGAGTTTGTTCAACCATAAAAGCTTTAATGTACTGATAGGGATGGCAACGGGCGGCTAAGGGAAAGGTTTTTGTAATTCTAGTCTCATACCTTATTGTAAAACCATATCTTATAAGAGTCTCGTACCCCTCAAGTACCAATTACTCATTATCTATCCCGAATCCTGTCATCCTTAAAGGATGGTAATGGGGCGGATTTTTAGTAATCCTAGTCTCATACCCAATTATAAAATTTTGTCTCACAACATTAAGGTACCATTACTTGTTACTCATCCCAAATGTTTAAGTTTCGGGAATCTAAATATACATTTTAATTGGAAGAACATAGCCAGGATAAATTAAAAGATTATCAGCAATCTTCAACAAAAATCAAACACAAATTGCCAAATTGCCAAATAATATGTAATAAGTTAATATTTAGATAAACGAGCCCAAACAAATTTTATATTATTATTTTTATATATAATATACCTACTATTTAACATTGGCGAGCTGAGCTTTGGCTCAATAAGTTATCGAAGCGAGAGCCGAGCTTTTACCTCGTTTAAAATTGTTTTCAAATTACCTCGAACCAAGCCAAGCTCGAGCTTTTGGGTTTTACTTTTAAGCCAAGCTCAATCCCAAAATAGTAGGCTCGAACCGAGGCTCGGGCTCGGCTCGTTTACTTGGAAATATAAAACATTCAATTTTTCCAATTTGTCAAAAAAGGCTATAATTGATCAAATTCATAATCATTAAAAAAAGGAATTAGGGCTTCAATAGCAATTGAAATCTGGTATCCAAACATCAAATTTATAAAACTTCCATCATATATTTATCAATTAAACACATATGTACGATTTAAAATAGGAATTCAACATTGGTTCAAAACATATTGAAAAAAAAAAACGCTATAACTTGATCAAATTTCGAAATAAAACCGCAAAATAAAAAAAAAACCTATCAAATCATAACAAAATTAAAAACCCTAGCTTCACAAAAACATTCATGCGTACATCAATACACACATTCACACCAACACATATCAAATCCAATCCATCAATTACAATCATAAAACAAATTAAACCGCAAAGAAACCAGTAAAGATCAACAAATCAAGATCGAAAAAACAGATTATTAACTTACGTTTGGTATAATCGGCCGGAGACGATTATCAAAGGAGAAGATTTTGATAGTCAACAGGTGTTTTAAAAATGATTTTAATTTATTCATTTTCCTTCTAAATTTAGAAAAGAAATTAACTTTATTCACACACCCATTCATTTTTCTTCTAAATTTAGAAAAAAAAAGTATGCATTTAGTTTTTTTTGAAAGGCTAAACAAATGTCATTAAAACCAACAACAAAAACAAACTTAGCCAGCAGCTAAGATAGGAGAACAAACAACAAACATAACAACCAAAAAAAAGGACAAAACATCAACTAGCCCTACCTAAACAACGTTAAAAGACTTCCAGTTCTCCCAAGAAATCGTTTTCTGCTTCGCCCTATGCAACGCCCTCCAAAACACCTGTCTCTTTAATATCGTCGACCAACTTGAAAGCTGAAAAACACACCCCTTTGAACACTTTGTCATTCCGGTTTATCCAAAGCCTCCGACATGTTGAATAACAGATCATCATGAAACTCTTTTTCGTCATCCTTTCACCATCCATTCTTTTAAAGTAGTCGACCATAGAGCTCACCGAGGACATCCCAACTGTTAGGGATATATCACACAAAAAACAAGAACAAATACACACAGCAGCTCACTCACACACACTTAATCACAAGAACACAGGATTTATAGTGGTTCGATCAAGCTTGATCTATATCCACTCTCCACAACTAGTTCTCTTTGCATTAGGTGCTCAAAAAATTTACAGACATGAATGAGAAGTATATATAGGGGGAACAATTAGGGTTGCTGACTTTAAACTACATTAACAGAGAACACTCTTGCTAGATGTAGAAGGAGTGTAACACAGAACACCCCTGCGAGATGCAGGAGTGTAACAAAGAACACCCATGCTAGTCAAATCCTCCATAACCCAACAATCTCCCACTTGGAGGCTTTGACAACTTCAAACTGCACTCCATGCAGCTTCATATTCATAGGTACCTCTGTAAACTCTTCATCTTTACTAGTTGTGGGCAACCTTCTCATCAATTAACCTGAAGGCTTGTTGAAGCTCCCACTGAGCTTCAACTCATCAGTCACTACCGTGACTCGTTCTCTGTCCCTTCTGGCTCCCACTGACACGAACTGCCCGATCCTGGAATATCCTGAGAACAAACACTCTCCGAATAAAGCAGATAATCAACTGGAGAGACTTTGACTGCTAGAATAATGGTTCTTTTAACCCACTGTCGTCTGGTAACTCTGACTGAAGCACAACCCGTGCTCCCACTGCCACGAATGCCCCTGACTAGTTTTACTGAACCTTTTCTAGCACGTTCAACCTGAATCTGACCTGTGACTCTGGGTTTGCCATCTGCAAAGCAAACCTTCTTCTGCCCACGAGATTTTGTGAGCCGGATCTTGGTCTTCTTCTGAACTGGGATAACCTCTCCCTCAGGCGGTACACTGACCATGTACAATGAGCCCCTCTTCTTGCCACGTGCAACTACTAAATTTCCCTTAATTACCTTCCACTGTCCACTACCGAACTAAACCTCGTGACCCTGATCATCTAGCTGTCCGACTGAAATAAGCATTTTCTTCAAGCCTGGAATGATTCTCACGTCTCTCAAAGTCCAAGTAGATCCGACTGAAGTAACTAAGTCAATTTCACCCATGCCTGTGACATCTAGGACTTCATCATTTGCAAGTCGTACCTTACCAAAATCCCCAATTTTAAGATTCCGTAGTGCTTCACTGCTGTGGGTAGCGTGAAATGAAGCACCCGAATCCATAACCCAGGAATCCACAATGCTCTCCACATTACAGATCAAAACTTCATCATCTGAATGGTCTACTGCAGCATTAACTTCTTTCTTGTCGTTTGGACATTGATTCCTGAAATGTCCAACCTCTTTACAGTTCTAACAGGTCACATCATTTCAAGCCCTGGACTGACTCATATTTCTGTTCTTACTGCCACTACTTCTGTTATTTTTCCTACCTCTGCCAACATGCAATAAATCTCCCGATGATCCACCTGAATTTCTTCTTCTGATATCTTCGCCCAAAATGAGATCCCACATCTTCACAAACGTAAACTTGCTCGTATCTGAAGAGCGGGTTCCCGACCAACTATCGTAATGAGGACAATAAAACAATAGGGCTTGAACCTCATCGTCAAACTTGATGTTCACAGACACCAAACGAGACAATATCGAGTTTAAGTTATTGATGTGCGCTGTAACTGAATCACCTTCCCTCATCCTGGTATTCACAAGCTCTCGAATAAGATAAACCTTGTTCGCTGCAGAAGGCTTCTCATACATATTCGATAATGCTGCCATCATTCCTCTAGCTGAGGTCTCCTTCTGGATGTTGAATGCAACATTGCAACATTCTCCGATAGAGAAAGCGTTATCACTGCTCTGGCTTTCTTATCCATCCTATCCCAATTTGCTTGTGGCATTTTTTCTGGCCTTTCATCCTCGAGCACTACATCTAAGTCTTTCTGACAAAGTAATGCTTCAATCTACATCTTCCACTAACCAAACTTCTTCCCGTCAAATTTTTCGATTTGCACCTTACCGTCTTCTGCCATGATAACACAAGCACGACTAAAACGAAACTGAAATTGAAACAAATAGAAAACCAACACTGAAACAAATAGAAACAGAAAACACCTGATTCAAGTTTCTTTGATCTTCAAACAAACAGACTAAACACCTGCTGGTTAAATTTTCTTCTTTGTTTAAAGTTGAGGGGCCTCCTTGGTCAAATTGAGAAACTTCAATTCTCCACCAAAAAAAGAAATAAGGCACGTACTGTGCTTCTTCTTCCCCACAGAACAAAAAAAAAAAAAAAAAAACTCTGCTCTCTTCTTCCTCCTAGACGCACCCTGCTCCACAACTTCACAAAATTCCGCCACCAAAGTGCAAAATCAAAGTCCTAATCTTCGATTTTGGAACCCTAGATACGATATCCAGCAACAATGGTCTTCAATTTTGTAACCCTAGGCGGCGGTGCGGAACCCTCATCGGAGTCAGAACCAGCGGCGGTGGCTACTGGGTTGGTAAACCCTAGTCGCGATTTCTGCAGAAGATGTTTTCAAATCGGAGCCCTAATCGGAGTTAGAAACTGACCGCGGTGGAGGCTGTGTTAGCGGTGGCTGGTTCAGAAACCCTAATCGCGATGCCTCCGACTGTGACTGAAAAACCCGAGACCACGGCTTCTTCTTCAACAGGTAAGTGTTGTTCTTCTTCACCTCTTACCTAGTTCGTGTGAATCAATCAAGAGCCTGAGCTCTGATACAAGTTGTTAGGGATATATCACACAAACAACAAGAACAAACACACACAGCAGCTCACTCACACACACTTAATCACAAGAACACAAGATTTATAGTGGTTCGATCAAGCTTGATCTACATCCACTCTCCACAACTAGTTCTCTTTGTATTAGGTGCTCAAAAAATTTACAGACATGAATGAGAAGTATATATAAGGGGAACAATTAGGGTTGTTAACTTTAAAATACATTAACAGAGAACACTCCTGCTAGATGCAGAAGGAGTGTAACACAGAACACCCCTGCTAGATGTAGAAGGAGTGTAACAAAGAACACCCCTGCTAGTCAAATCCTCCACAACCCAACACCAACCACCACCGACATCCTAAGCCAAACCATAATCTGCGACCAAACTGCTCTCGCCACAAATCATGAGACTAGAACATGGTCGGCCTAACCATGCTAGCCCTCCAGACAGTACATTGGCTTTAGGAGTTGTTCCAAAAGGAAGGGGCTTCATTTTCCTCCACTACTCTGTAATTTTGCAGGTCCATCCTAACTGCATCCACAGAGAAATCCCCCCCACCACTGATGCTCCACATCCACCTCTTATGAGATCGCTAGGCTTGAACGACTTGATAACGACTAGCATCTAATCAAATTCCGGATGTTCGGCAGGACTACCCGGAATGGAAATCCAGCTCCAATACCATACTATGGTGTTCCTGACCTCCTAACTCCTTAAAGGCAGTCCCTGTTGGTAAAGCTCCAAAAATCAAAGTGAAAACAAAAGAACAGAGGACTTGATTTTCTCCTGGAACTCACGTAAAGAAGCCTGTGTTTTCTAAACTGGTTGTGCCTTCTTGATTGAAATTGAGAGTACATTAATAACCTTACCCTACTGTGCTATTTATATAAAAAAAAAACAAACCCACATGCTAAATACACTACTCCACGTACTCCTTATAATTAGCCACATCTTCACACATTCATATCCACAAGAGTCGGTCAAAAGTAACTACTGATACGTGGTCGAAAACCGGTGTTCATTAATGTTTAAGTTCATGTATTTTCTTAACTATTAATCTCGAAGAGCCTACTTTTAATGGGATTTGTGTTTTGCAGGTCTTACAGAGTTTTAGGAGCTATTTGGGAGCTTTACGGAGCACCGGGAGCGAACGGGATCAACTGGGGATGTGAAATGAACAAAATCGGGTTAATCACGAAGATTGGATGTGTTTTGGGGAATGTTAATGGATTTAAAATAAATATATTGGAAGATGGCATGATAGAGGGCTGAATTACGAGTACGTGGGCGAAAACGGTGAGTAAAACAGAGCTATAACGAAGAACTTATGAAGAAAACAGTTTCGGACGAAACCGGCAAAACCAGGCAGCGTCAGCGACGCCTTAAATGGACGTCGGCGACGCCATCCAGAACCCTCCGTCGCTGAAAAACCTCCGTAGGCAGCGGGTTAAACCATCAGATGAATTGGGAATAACCAGAGGCCGTCGGGGACACCCCAAAAGGCTGTCGGCGACGCCTCCTGTCACACCCCAACCGATGGCGAAATCATCGGGGCGTGGCACTGAGCGAAACAGATTGTCCAGAAGTTTCCATAACAACTATAATTACCAATTATTTAAACATCACGTCCCATACCATGACATAATAAGTAACATAATTATTACAGGCAAAGTCAAGACAAATTGTTCTGTTCCGACAACTCAGAATTCAAATACAGACAATTCATTTATTTGTTTCTAGACCTTTCCTAGCCTCGATTTCACAGCAAGCCAAACATATAAACATCTTAAGCACCTGCCACATACGTTAAAGTAAAAGTTAATACACATAGTGTAAAGGTGAGCATACAAGTTTAGTCGATATAATAGAGTTCGAAATCGATTACGCATAACCAACACGTACATAGTGTGAAATGAAGCACGTAAGTTATCGACATGATCCTGTCAATACCAATGACTGCGGGTTGACTGCTCAAGGCAGTTCATAGTACAGATTCACCACTGTGAATCATGTTCTTAATTGTCCTTAACAACCCCTGAGTGAACAGGTGCTGAGTCCAAACTATAGTACTATCGTTGCTAAGGCAGGTAGACAGCAATCCATGTGTAAACATAACAAACAAGCATTCATTAAGTCTCGTATAACATGCGGTAACGGTTAGAATGAAAGTATTGCGTAGTGTGTTTGATGTGATTTAGAATAAGTAACGTATGTAACACCCAAAAGTGCGTAAAGCAAAAAGGGTTCGACTATACTCACAGCGATGATGGATTGAAGGGAGCGCTTAGAGCGGAAATTAGCCTGAACAGTTAACGATAGCATAAACGATAAGCGGTGCGTAAAACGATGTGAAGTGTCAGTGGTTCGGACGGTAATCTGATCGGATGGCAATCCGATCGGGTGCCCGGTCGATCGGGTGACAATCCGTTCGGATGGTCATCCGATCGGGTGACCATTCGATTGGATTGTTACCTCGTTTGGGATGGATGTGTTTGTGTATGATGGTTTGCCTTTTGAAGTTTTCGTTGTAGCATTCCGAAAACAGAGAAGTGTCTCTACCTTTCAGGCTGGTCGATCGAACGGCGGTTCGATTGGGTGACGATCCGATTGGTGGACACTTAGTGAGAATAAGTTCACAGCAGTTTGTCACTCGATCGGATTGCAATCCGATCGGGTGACAATCCGTTAGTCTTGTCCATGCATTGAACATGTTGAAAATTGTTTAAGTGTCAAGGTTCAAACATCACATGGTCGGGTGGTAATCCGATCGGATGGCAATCCGATCGGACGGTAATCCGTTCGATGTTCAAAACCTCAAAAGTTGAAAATAAAAGTTAAGTGTGGGACCAAGGTGCAAGTCGATCGGGTGGCTGTCCGATCGGATGGCAATCCGATCGGACGGCAATCCATCCCGTTGGCCAGATCGTCTTGTTACTTGGTTGTTTTGATAGTTTGCATTATATTCGAGGCTGTGTGATAACGTGCCAAACAACAGAACCTCGCCACGGCTCAAGTGACCCGATCGGATAGGAATCACCCTAGACCGACCTGTCTGACTGTCCGTGACGGTGTTTCATGTTTAACCCGAAGTTGGTAGTCTCTTGGATAGAATTCAGATCTTGAACCAACACATCGACAAGAAAGAGTAGAAGATCGGTACAAGCTCCGATTCTATCGGTTTTGATTGCATTGAGTATAAAAGAGTTGAAAGAAAGTTAGTAAACCATCTTTCAATCCTTTTCACCATGAATATGTTTAGATCTGTGCAAGATCTTTGTTTATTTATGTGGAAATCGTTCAGATCTAGGTTGTTCTTGGTGGAATGAAGCCAAAACATGAAGTTCATAAGAACACCATGATGACATCATCCTAGAACACCTTGAATCTAGTGATTTCACGGTTAAAAGTTAAGATTCAAAAGATAGAAAGGTGTAGGAGTGCGTGTAGATCAAGAAAGTACCAGTTTAGGTTGAAAACTTACAAGAATCGCGAGAAATCGGGAGAAATAGAGGCTGGAGCGAGCTGGTCGAGTGAGAGCTGTCAACATCAAGGGATGTGTCATATGGGGGTATTTATAGGGTTTCCATAAAAGGAAAGTGGGAGAAAGTGGCTGGTCGATCAGGAGGCAGCCCGATCGGGTGGCACCTCGATCGGATGGCCACTCGATTGGAGTGTTCTGTAAGACCCTAACTCGTATTTAAAAAAAATCGCAGCGGAAAATTCGTGCCATAAAATTTCTTTCATTACAAACGTCTTGACTTACTTGAAAGTCCGTTTTAAAATAACTCCTTTACTAAACAAAAGCAAACTTCCTATTTGCTAAGGTACACAATTGATCATTCCCGTACAATCTACCTTGTGACTCGGTCTTCTATCTCTATTCCTTGTGATAATCGTCTGTACTCTCGTACAACCTGCACTCACCACATACATTTATAACATTAGCATACGTTATACATATAAACAAGATTCATACATGTACACTTTCCATTCAGATTTCTCTCTAATTTTAAGCATGTCATTCGCATATCCATTCCCTGGTGAGCCTTCAATAATGTACCTGCATTAATCTTCGTTTTCCAGGCACACGATTAATATCATTAACACTCAATGTATCCAAAATCATACTTACATATACACGTGCATACATCCATACCTCTCTACATACATGCATACACTCATACGTATCTTCATATATTCTTAAATACACTTCTACATACGTACCTACATTCGTACGTTTCTACATACATGCCTACACTCATACGTATCTTCATACATACATAAATACACATCTGCATACGTACCTACGTTTCTACGTCTTTACATACCTGCATACGATCACACGTACTTCCATACATACATAAATACACATCTGCATACGTACATACATTCCTACGCCTTCACATATATACATACTATCATACATATCTTCATATGTACATAAATACGCTTCTACATACGTACCTACATTCATACGTCTCTACATGCATGCATATACTCATACATATCTTCCATATATACATAAATACACATCTACATACACGTACAAGATCTTGCATACCTCTTACATACTCATACGTTAATTACATGGGACTTAGACTTTGATTTATAGCCCATAAACATCTAAGGATCGATCAAAATCATGTTTAGAAAGCCCGCCGTAGCCCACGGATAACAAACCGAAGCCTACGATACATAAATCAACTAAAATAACAAATTTCAGGTTTTTGGACTTAGGGAGGGCGTCGGCGACGGCCTGTGGTTTTCGCGTAGCCAAAAACCCCGTAGACAGGTAATTTGGGCGTCTGAGAAAAACTGGTTTTCTATAGCCCGTCGGCGACGGCCCTGACCCCGTCGGCGACGCCCTCTAGAAAATGCCTTTTTCTGCAGATTTGTTTCGTCGTCCGTACACACTAAAACGCGCATAACTTTTGAATCGTTTACCCGTTTAACCTCCCGTTTCTTCCTACATGCTTGTAAATTCACATTCTATCATATGAACTTGAAATCCAACATCCGGTTTAAGGAAATTATTAACTTAAAGCTCTCGGCTTTATATATCCGCTTTTACTTATTCAACCCGTTCATGCATTCATCAACATAACTTGATTGTTTGACCTAAATTCCTCATGAACCCTGTAATTTCAACATTTGTCTATCATAAAAGATTAAGTTCTCGGATGTCTTGCATCCTCTTGACCCATTTTCGCTCAAGAGCTTATTTTGACCCGTTAGGGGTATTTGCGCATTTTAAAGTCCTTAGCTTACGAAAATCATACTTCTCGCTTTCTTACTATTTCAAAACATTCATTTAATCAAATAGCTTGTTTGTAATCAACTTTTAGGACCATATGCTCGTTTTACCCATCAAGGGCGTTTTTGTCAACTTTGACCCATCCTTTACTACTAAAGACTTCATTTCATAAATTACCGACCATGCGACTTATCTACAATGGTAAATGCACATACCTGGCTCGGATCAAAGCTATGACCCGTTCTAATACTTCATCCGCTAAATTGCTAGATAATGGCAACGCAAATCCTTTTTCTATACATTCTACAAATTCATAATACTTAACAAAGAAATTCATTAGTCGATAACGCCAAAGGGTGACATCTTCACCGTTTGACCCGTTAAGTCTAAATGTCCATTTTATCCTTGTGGGATGTTAGTTATTCGTCATCCCATCCATGTAACTTATTACTTTGTTAACTTGCAACCAAAATTACCATAATACCCTTTTATCCCTTTTTAACCATCAAACTTAGTTTCTTGTCATGAACACATGTTTCGACCCATATCAAACTTGTCGGAACTTCATACCTCATTTATAAACTTATCATATTCATAATCTATAAAATGAATAGGTATTCTACAAGGAGGGAGTAAGCTTAACTTACATTGCATCCGAGTACGCTTCTCGTGCACATAAGTTCCATTTGACCCGCTTCTTTCCCAAGCTTCCATGTCGCTTATCAAGCATCAACTATCATATATCATTCTCAAGATAGTTAGCTTATTCATCATTCATCACAGCTTTTTCATTACACGGATCTTATATGGAATTTATCATTCAACCTTATAACATGCTAATCCATCATTTCTTACCCGATTTCTTTAAACATTCACACACATGTATGGTTCCAAACATTATTAACATAAGTAAATCATCAATTTACATTACATCATCTAAAACCCACTTCATAACTACTTGTTAATCACTTACAAGTGATCTACTCTTAAGTTCTTCATAATTTCATCATACTTTTGATATGTGTACTACCTTCTAAGCATAGTGTACAACTAGTTCATGCATATCCTTCAAATCTCATACATAATTCATCAATTTCTTCCTTCTAATCCACATGAATCATACATGCATAAACATCAAACATACTAGTATCACATTCTTTCAATTCCTCTAACAAGAATCCATCATACAAATCAAAATACATCAACATTCAACAAGAATTAGACATGGATGATGATTCAAATAATCATTCTCACCATAACTTATGGGTTTCACCCTTAAACATCAAATAAACCTAATTCATGCATAATCCATGTTCCAAATGATGATTCTAATACATACTCATACCCAATTTCATACAAATTCGTGATTTACAACATAACCCGCTTCATGCATAATCACCAAACTAACTTTTAAGACATACCTTGCGATCCCCTTGTGAAGGTGATTATTAATCTATGCTCGGTTCTGAATTTAAGCTTCATTTTGCCTTTCAATTTGATGAAAAGGATGAAGTTAGGGTTCTTGGCTCCATGGGAGCTTCCTGCTCATTCTCGAACACACGATGTGTGTGTTTGTGTGTGAGAGTTTTGTTATTTAGTAACTTAACTTTCATCTTGTTCCATTTGGCCCCCTCATGTTTGTCACTTAACATAAAGTGCACTACTTTAGTCATTTAAGACTTTTAACCACACACTTAACTAGGTTAAATAGCCTAGTTAGTTATTTCATACTAAGTCATATAGGAACATACGACAAATATAAACATTCGGGTTTTGGGGTGTTACAAGTCTACCCCCTTAAATAAGGTTTCGTCCCCGAAACCTTTCTCATTTCCTCTTACACACACACACACATTTATGTTTGACTTAACACTCACATCATAATTATAAGTAATCATCCTATCTCATTTCATAATTATTCATACACTTGACTTCTTCTTAACAAGTCTATACTTATGAAAGGCCATTATATTCCGTAACGAAATAAACTCTTATTTTGACCCGATGGTCTACATAGCGAAAACCTTCACTTCTAAACAACTAAATTCTAATTGGATTCGATTATCATACTTAATTGAGTAGCATAGAACTCTACTTAAATAATCTAAGAAGTGATTCGGAAACCACTTAATACTACTCATTCGATATCATCTTCAATAACGCATTTCAACATAACCTTTAACGATTATCATACAATTAATTCCATTACTACTAAAGATGGAGTCCGGGAGTTTACTTACACATTCGAATATTTTCATTTTTATCATTCTTTTGTTCATTTGCTTTACATTTAGTTATATGACTTGTTTGACGCGAACGTGGTCAAGCTATCGACTTCTTCTTATGTAGACTAATTTCGTCTTTTATATCTTAAATCTATTTCGCAGATTCGAACACATTATTCATACCATTCGTACCTTCTATGTTTTGAATCCGTCTCGCGGATTCAAACATTGCATTCACATCTTTCATTCTTTGAATCCGTCTCGCGGATTCAAACATTCCATGCATGTCTTTCATTCCTTGAATCCGTCTCGCGGATTCAAGCATTGCATTCGTATCCTTCATTCTTTGAATCCGTCTCGCGGATTCAAACTTTGCATTCATACCTTTCATTCCTTGATTCCGTCTCGCGGATTCAAGCATTGCATTCATATCTTTCATTCTTTGAATCCGTCTCGCGGATTCAAACTTTGCATTCATATCTTGTTGATCCGTACTTTCTTACGGATTCAACATTCTTCATTCTTATCACTTATACTTTTTACTCTTACGTAGTACTCTCAATCTTCCGAGAGTCTTACTACCCATTTCACCCATACGCCCACCTGCTACCCAATTCTAACGGACACACCTGTAACAATTATCACGGGCTCACGAACGTCATATGTTTCTTGTGTACTGGCCAGGTACACAATCCACATACTAGTTTCGTGTCTTCGTGTAATTGTCACCTTATGTCCGAAGAATTAGGTTTCGGCACGTGTAACATTTCCAAAACTTCATTATCATTCTTATCATTATTTTTCATTTAAAATTTTCCTTTCATTGATAGGTTTTACCATCACATGTACTTACATATATTAAATATATGTACCTGGGTCAATATGTCATATTACATACCTTGGTGCCGGTGCTAGACCGCATCCACAAATCATTCTTTCCAAGCAACCATGCTTACCTTACACATAACATATTGTTAGTTATCTTCCAATACATACTTAAGCACATACTTACCTTGGCTTTTACCCTTAGATCTTGATCGAGTCTTGGATTGTACGGGTTCCTGGTCACGAGAGCACACGAGTTTGAGTTCAAGTATTTACCTCCTCATACTTGATTTCTCTCAAACTAGGGCTCTGATACCAACTTGTAAGACCCTAACTCGTATTTAACAAAAATCGCAGCGGAAAATTCGTGCCATAAAATTTCTTTCATTACAAACGTCTTGACTTACTTGAAAGTCCGTTTTAAAATAACTCCTTTACTAAACAAAAGCAAACTTCCTATTTGCTAAGGTACACAATTGATCATTCCCGTACAATCTACCTTGTGACTCGGTCTTCTATCTCTATTCCTTGTGATAATCGTCTGTACTCTCGTACAACCTGCACTCACCACATACATTTATAACATTAGCATACGTTATACATATAAACAAGATTCATACATGTACACTTTCCATTCAGCTTTCTCTCTAATTTTAAGCATGTCATTCGCATATCCATTCCTTGGTGAGCCTTCACTAATGTACCTGCATTAATCTTCGTTTTCCAGGCACACGATTAATATCATTAACACTCAATGTATCCAAAATCATACTTACATATACACGTGCATACATCCATACCTCTCTACATACATGCATACACTCATACGTATCTTCATATATTCTTAAATACACTTCTACATACGTACCTACATTCGTACGTTTCTACATACATGCCTACACTCATACGTATCTTCATACATACATAAATACACATCTGCATACGTACCTACGTTTCTACATCTTTACATACCTGCATACGATCACACGTACTTCCATACATACATAAATACACATCTGCATACGTACATACATTCCTACGCCTTCACATATATACATACTATCATACATATCTTCATATGTACATAAATACGCTTCTACATACGTACCTACATTCATACGTACCTACATGCATGCATATACTCATACATATCTTCCATATATACATAAATACACATCTACATACACGTACAAGATCTTGCATACCTCTTACATACTCATACGTTAATTACATGGGACTTAGACTTTGATTTATAGCCCATAAACATCTAAGGATCGATCAAAATCATGTTTAGAAAGCCCGCCATAGCCCACGGATAACAAACCGAAGCCTACGATACACAAATCAACTAAAATAACAAATTTAAGGTTTTTGGACTTAGGGAGGGCGTCGGCGACGGTCCTAGAGCCCGTCGGCGACGGCCCTAGGGCCCGTCGGCGACGGCCTGTGGTTTTCGCGTAGCCAAAAACCCCGTAGACAGGTAATTAGGGCGTCCGAGAAAAACTGGTTTTCTAGAGCCCGTCGGCGACGGCCCTGACCCCGTCGGCGACGCCCTCTAGAAAATGCCTTTTCTGCAGATTCGTTTCGTCGTCCGTACACACTAAAACGCGCATAACTTTTGAACCGTTTACCCGTTTAACCTCCCGTTTCTTCCTACATGCTTGTAAATTCACATTCTATCATATGAACTTGAAATCCAACATCCGGTTTAAGGAAATTATTAACTTAAAGCTCTCGGCTTTATATATCCGCTTTTACTTATTCGACCCGTTCATGCATTCATCAACATAACTTGATTGTTTGACCTAAATTCCTCATGAACCCTATAATTTCAACATTTGTCTATCATAAAAGATTAAGTTCTCGGATGTCTTGCATCCTCTTGACCCATTTTCGCTCAAGAGCTTATTTTGACCCGTTAGGGGTATTTGCGCATTTTAAAGTCCTTAGCTTACGAAAATCATACTTCTCGCTTTCTTACTTTTTCAAAACATTCATTTAATCAAATAGCTTGTTTGTAATCAACTTTTAGGACCATTTGCTTGTTTTACCCATCAAGGGCGTTTTTGTCAACTTTGACCCATCCTTTACTACTAAAGACTTCATTTCATAAATTACCGACCATGCGACTTATCTACAATGGTAAATGCACATACCTGGCTCGGATCAAAGCTATGACCCGTTCTAATACTTCATCCGCTAAATTGCTAGATAATGGCAATGCAAATCCTTTTTCTATACATTCTACAAATTCATAATACTTAACAAAGAAATTCATTAGTCGATAACGCCAAAGGGTGACATCTTCACCGTTTGACCCGTTAAGTCTTAATGTCCATTTTATCCTTGTGGGATGTTAGTTATTCGTCATCCCATCCATGTAACTTATTACTTTGTTAACTTGCAACCAAAATTACCATAATACCCTTTTATCCCGTTTTAACCATCAAACTTAGTTTCTTGTCATGAACACATGTTTCGACCCATATCAAACTTGTCGGAACTTCATACCTCATTTATAAACTTATCATATTCATAATCTATAAAATGAATAGGTATTCTACAAGGAGGGAGTAAGCTTAACTTACATTGCATCCGAGTACGCTTCCCGTGCACATAAGTTCCATTTGACCCGCTTCTTTCCCAAGCTTCCATGTCGCTTATCAAGCATCAACTATCATATATCATTCTCAAGATAGTTAGCTTATTCATCATTCATCACAGCTTTTTCATTACACGGATCTTATATGGAATTTATCATTCAACCTTATAACATGCTAATCCATCATTTCTTACCCGATTTCTTTAAACATTCACACACATGTATGGTTCCAAACATTATTAACATAAGTAAATCATCAATTTACATTACATCATCTAAAACCCACTTCATAACTACTTGTTAATCACTTACAAGTGATCTACTCTTAAGTTCTTCATAATTTCATCATACTTTTGATATGTGTACTACCTTCTAAGCATAGTGTACAACTAGTTCATGCATATCCTTCAAATCTCATACATAATTCATCAATTTCTTCCTTCTAATCAACATGAATCATACATGCATAAACATCAAACATACTAGTATCACATTCTTTCAATTCCTCTAACAAGAATCCATCATACAAATCAAAATACATCAACATTCAACAAGAATTAGACATGGATGATGATTCAAATAATCATTCTCACCATAACTTATGGGTTTCACCCTTAAACATCAAATTAACCTAATTCATGCATAATCCATGTTCCAAATGATGATTCTAATACATACTCATACCCAATTTCATACAAATTCGTGATTTACAACATAACCCGCTTCATGCATAATCACCAAACTAACTTTTAAGACATACCTTGCGATCCCCTTGTGAAGGTGATTATTAATCTATGCTCGGTTCTGAATTTAAGCTTCATTTTGCCTTTCAATTTGATGAAAAGGATGAAGTTAGGGTTCTTGGCTCCATGGGAGCTTCCTGCTCATTCTCGAACACACGATGTGTGTGTTTGTGTGTGAGAGTTTTGTTATTTAGTAACTTAACTTTCATCTTGTTCCATTTGGCCCCCTCATGTTTGTCACTTAACATAAATTGCACTACTTTAGTCATTTAAGACTTTTAACCACACACTTAACTAGGTTAAATAGCCTAGTTAGTTATTTCATACTAAGTCATATAGGAACATACGACAAATATAAACATTCGGGTTTTGGGGTGTTACAAGTCTACCCCCCTTAAATAAGGTTTTGTCCCTGAAACCTTTCTCATTTCCTCTTACACACACACACACATTTATGTTTGACTTAACACTCACATCATAATTATAAGTAATCATCCTATCTCATTTCATAATTATTCATACACTTGACTTCTTCTTAACAAGTCTATACTTATGAAAGGTCATTATATTCCGTAACGAAATAAACTCTTATTTTGACCCGATGGTCTACATAGCGAAAACCTTCACTTCTAAACAACTAAATTCTAATTGGATTCGATTATCATACTTAATTGACTAGCATAGAACTCTACTTAAATAATCTAAGAAGTGATTCGGAAACCACTTAATACTACTCATTCGATATCATCTTCAATAACGCATTTCAACATAACCTTTAACGATTATCATACAATTAATTCCATTACTACTAAAGATGGAGTCCGGGAGTTTACTTACACATTCGAATATTTTCATTTTTATCATTCTTTTGTTCATTTGCTTTACATTTACTTATATGACTTGTTTGACGCGAACGTGGTCAAGCTATCGACTTCTTCTTATGTAGACTAATTTCGTCTTTTATATCTTAAATCTATTTCGCAGATTCGAACACATTATTCATACCATTCGTACCTTCTATGTTTTGAATCCGTCTCGCGGATTCAAACATTGCATTCACATCTTTCATTCTTTGAATCCGTCTCGCGGATTCAAACATTCCATGCATGTCTTTCATTCCTTGAATCCGTCTCGCGGATTCAAGCATTGCATTCGTATCCTTCATTCTTTGAATCCGTCTCGCGGATTCAAACTTTGCATTCATACCTTTCATTCCTTGATTCCGTCTCGCGGATTCAAGCATTGCATTCATATCTTTCATTCTTTGAATCCGTCTCGCGGATTCAAACTTTGCATTCATATCTTGTTGATCCGTACTTTCTTACGGATTCAACATTCTTCATTCTTATCACTTATACTTTTTACTCTTACGTAGTACTCTCAATCTTCCGAGAGTCTTACTACCCATTTCACCCATACGCCCACCTGCTACCCAATTCTAACGGACACACCTGTAACAATTATCACGGGCTCACGAACGTCATATGTTTCTTTTGTACTGGCCAGGTATACAATCCACATACTAGTTTCGTGTCTTCGTGTAATTGTCACCTTATGTCCGAAGAATTAGGTTTCGGCACGTGTAACATTTCCAAAACTTCATTATCATTCTTATCATTATTTTTCATTTAAAATTTTCCTTTCATTGATAGGTTTTACCATCACAAGTACTTACATATATTAAATATATGTACCTGGGTCAATATGTCATATTACATACCTTGGTGCCGGTGCTAGACCGCATCCACAAATCATTCTTTCCAAGCAACCATGCTTACCTTACACATAACATATTGTTAGTTATCTTCCAATACATACTTAAGCACATACTTACCTTGGCTTTTACCCTTAGATCTTGATCGAGTCTTGGATTGTACGGGTTCCTGGTCACGAGAGCACACGAGTTTGAGTTCAAGTATTTACCTCCTCATACTTGATTTCTCTCAAACCAGGGCTCTGATACCAACTTGTAAGACCCTAACTCGTATTTAACAAAAATCGCAGCGGAAAATTCGTGCCATAAAATTTCTTTCATTACAAACGTCTTGACTTACTTGAAAGTCCGTTTTAAAATAACTCCTTTACTAAACAAAAGCAAACTTCCTATTTGCTAAGGTACACAATTGATCATTCCCGTACAATCTACCTTGTGACTCGGTCTTCTATCTCTATTCCTTGTGATAATCGTCTGTACTCTCGTACAACCTGCACTCACCACATACATTTATAACATTAGCATACGTTATACATATAAACAAGATTCATACATGTACACTTTCCATTCAGCTTTCTCTCTAATTTTAAGCATGTCATTCGCATATCCATTCCTTGGTGAGCCTTCACTAATGTACCTGCATTAATCTTCGTTTTCCAGGCACACGATTAATATCATTAACACTCAATGTATCCAAAATCATACTTACATATACACGTGCATACATCCATACCTCTCTACATACATGCATACACTCATACGTATCTTCATATATTCTTAAATACACTTCTACATACGTACCTACATTCGTACGTTTCTACATACATGCCTACACTCATACGTATCTTCATACATACATAAATACACATCTGCATACGTACCTACGTTTCTACATCTTTACATACCTGCATACGATCACACGTACTTCCATACATACATAAATACACATCTGCATACGTACATACATTCCTACGCCTTCACATATATACATACTATCATACATATCTTCATATGTACATAAATACGCTTCTACATACGTACCTACATTCATACGTACCTACATGCATGCATATACTCATACATATCTTCCATATATACATAAATACACATCTACATACACGTACAAGATCTTGCATACCTCTTACATACTCATACGTTAATTACATGGGACTTAGACTTTGATTTATAGCCCATAAACATCTAAGGATCGATCAAAATCATGTTTAGAAAGCCCGCCGTAGCCCACGGATAACAAAACGAAGCCTACGATACACAAATCAACTAAAATAACAAATTTCAGGTTTTTGGACTTAGGGAGGGCGTCGGCGACGGCCTGTGGTTTTCGCGTAGCCAAAAACCCCGTAGACAGGTAATTAGGGCGTCGGAGAAAAACTGGTTTTCTAGAGCCCGTCGGCGACGGCCCTGATGTAACACCTGTGCCTCCACGGCCATCAAACAAATACCAAACCAATGAAATATTATATTTCATACTTGGGATTTGTAAAAATATGTGTATCATTTGCACATATCAATTCTTGTTCAAATCCAAACTCTAAATCGCTTTCTGGAAGGTTATACGCGCACCGATGCGTAAATATAACCAGTTTAATGCAACAAACACTCCGGAATAGTGACATAGTCTTAACATACCTTAATTAACCTTTACATAACTTAGAAATAAGTTTTGAAGGCTTTGGTATGGCAAAAACAAGCTAATTCGCTTACAGGGACTAAATATGACAAACTGCGAAAGTATGTCAATTTGAACTGTAACGAACATTCCGGAACATGACCATAAGTTAAACATACCATAAATATCCTTTATATAGCTTAGAAATAGGCTTTGAGGGGTTCGGTATGCTAAAATAAACTTTTGGGTCATTCAGGGACTAAAAGTGTCAAAAAGTGCACAAGTTTGCATTTTCGCGCATAACTTACGTTCTGAATACATCCGGACATCCAAAAATTTATGTAAGCATGACTACATTATATTTTATGGTTCGCCTTAAGAAAAATCCATTCGTCGCGTCATTTGGATCGTTTTTCGCGCTTGTGCGCATTCCGTCGTAATTAAACGAACATCGCGTTCGTACGGCCAAACGAACCGACATCCGAGATATTTTTGAACACATTTTAAGTTCCCTATACTTTAACTTCATTTTAGAGCTTTGAAATGGGGTTAACGGGCCTTAAACGTGTCGAAAATGGGCTGAATGCATGACAGGGACCAAAAGTGTAAATCTGCCAAACTTAAGCCTAGCGGTGCGCTACACTTTTAGCGTAGCGGTGCGCTAGGGGTCTCCAGACCAGATACAGAGTATGTAACAGCCTGTTTGCAGCTGGTTTCCACTCCCATTTCCCTTGCCAAGTGTTGATACCTTATGGTGAGTGGCCAAATTAGTCACCATAACATTCCGACAAGTGTACGGTATTGATCGTGCCTCCTTTTCCAAGAAACGATCTCAACGGTTCACCGAAAACTATATATACCCCATGCCTTTCATTGTTTTAAAGCACTAGAATCTGATTGATTGTGTTCTAAGTTGAAACCTTGTTTCATACCTGAACTATATTGATCTAGATTAGCATTCGGGGACCCTTCGTAAGTATTCTTTCGTTCTTTTCCTTATTTTTACTGCTTTTCGAGTCAGAAAGTCAAACTTTGTTTGACTTTCAGCGTTGACCAGTAATGGTCAATGCGAAGTTCGATTGAACTTCGCAACGTGATTGTGATCACGATGGTCATAGTCCCTTGGGACTATGCCTACTGATTTCCACGTTGTCTAGGGTCGTAGGGTAAGCGATCTAATAAATCGCTTATACCTCGAACCCGACCCATTTGGTCGATCATTAGGATCCGACCAAATACATTAGGTGACCATAGTAGGTAGGGAATAACCTTCCGAGGTTATACCCTATGGTCACATCGTTTAAGTAGTTGTATGATAGGTAGTTTATATGCCTTAGGTAATTACCAGAATACCCTTTTCATGTATAATTGGTAATTAAGCATATGTAACCTAAACCTTTGTCATATAACTATTAAACATGTTTAGGCATATAATACTTGTCATAGGACTAGTTAGGCGGTCCGAACGCGTTTCACGCGAACGACGCGTTAAAGTAGCATAAGCTACCTAAACGGGTCGTAATGGGTCGTAAGCAGTTAGGTTAAGTTTCATTTAGCATGTAGGCTTTGTTAAACCATATCACGTGAGTTCCGACACTCATTTGGTTTACAAACCCTAATGCTACCCAGTCTTCCGAGTTAGGTCCGGTTATTTAACATAGTTACCTATATTAGGTGCCGTTTGATTCCGAGATCTCTAGCACTGTTTGGTGGTTATCTTTAGACAACTGAGCAATCTCAAGTGAGTACATAGACCCCTCTTTTACTGATTTCCAAACTGTTTTGGGGTGGAACACATGTGCCTACTTGTTACTTTCATGCTTTCCTGTTTTCACATCATATACCGACTATGTTTGTTAGTACATTATAGTACATGATTTCATTACTTTTCTGCTATGTATGTTGACTGATAACATGCTAAGCACATTGATTTACATGACTTTTCTGCTATGTATGTTGACTGATAACATGCTAAGCACATTGATTTACATGACTTTTCTGCTTTGTATGTTAACTTAGCATACTTAGTACATCATTTTACATTGCATCTCTGTTGCATATGTTCCAGTAACATATGGACACATTGTTTTACAACTCTACCTTGTATGTTTACTCTAGCATACTAGGTACATTATCTTCATCTCATGCTTACATTTTGGTATGACATTTGGTTTGTTTAACGGGTCTATATAACATTCATTAACATTTGCTACGCCGCTCGGTAGTAGGTAGTGGTACCATAGGACTTGACAAATCCCATTCCTGACATCCCGGGTTTGTTTGGATGTAAGGAATGACTGAATCCAAATACAATTCTTTTGATAACCTTGACTGAAAGGGTTATCCGACTGTCTCAAGGCTTGAATGTATGCGTTAACATACTGCATAAGTGTTTGTATCAGTAAAGCATGCATTATTCTACAAAACATAACTTTGATTTAAACCAAGTTTTACTTCAATACTTTGTTTTGTACATTTTTACTTATGGTTTAAGTAGTCTAAATTTTACTTACCATACATATCATTTTGGTTATACATTACTTGACTACTTTTGGACTATAAACATTTGACATGGATATTTGACATAGACATTTGACATGGATATTTGACATAGACATTTGACATGGATATTTGACATAGACATTTTGACATGATTTACATCTTGACATGAACATTTTACATTGTTTGGTTTGGTTTGTTTAAGTGATTAAGTAACGATGCGTGTGTAATATGATACAAGCATGGTGGATACGCCGCTGGTACTTCCTATATATAAGTGTTTGTATGGTATTACATGTCGTAACGTTATTTGAATCATTTCAGTTTGAGACATAGAACATTTCATACAAATAACATACTTTTCACAAGACATTGATTTATAAACAACTTATCTTATGCAAACATATTTTACTTGGTTATTCATTTAACCTTACACTTATTTATACTTATCATCTGATCTTATCGTTTTTCAAATGATTTAAAAGACAAAGCAAATAACAAGGTTCATGACTAAACATTTTCTCAAACATAAGTCATGAATCTTATTTTCACAAAACCTATGTATCTCACAGGCATTTTTATGCTGACGTACCTATTTTCACATGTGTTTTTCAGGAGCTGTTGCATAAGATGATCAAGATACACATAGGCAGACTTGGGCTTTAGTGACAATAAAAGATGCAAGATTAGTTAATTATGTTGTAATTCCTTGTTTGTTAAGACATTGTAACACTTTTAATCAATAAAACGAAACTTAAATATCCATGGTTGTGAAACATTAATTCTGTTACAACACTCCCCGATGTTTTCGCCACGTTTTGTATGTTCTACGTGGTCGGGGTGTGACAGAAAAGATGGTATCAGAGCCAATGGTTATAGGGAATTAGGTTATTAGTAATTAGTAATGCTTTGACCTAGTCTATAACCTTCTTAGGACCCTAACGCGAGTTTACTTGCGTTTAGTCATAAAACAATACCGTCACCTATCCTTAGGCGACGATCACAACAAGAATATAAATTTCAAAACCGCTTTGAAAACTAATCATCTGTTCTAGGATGATTGATTACTAGGTTTTGAACCCTCTATTGTAAGGTTTTGAACTCTCTATTATATGGTTTTGAACCCTTTGAGTTTTCAAAATCTCGTCAAGGTTTTGGGTTTTTAATAATGTGAACACGTGCAAACTGGAAGGGTGAATGCCTGTATTCTGGGTTTTCTGGCTAGGCAAGCACTTCGTATACATCTCATCAGACGCGAGACCAGTTGTGCTTACCTGGGAATTCTTGGGATGAGTGTTCACTTATAGGCGAGCATGTCTTCGCGATACATTATTTTTGACCCATTTACTTTGATTAGTCACCGTCTCATTTGTTTGCCTTAGGTAACAAACAAATGATCGCAATCTTCATGCGTTATCATTCTGTTTTGATTGTCCAATAATCTTTCACCTGTTTCTCCCTATGCCTTTCTTTTTCTTCAAGAATGTCTCTTCATCACGATGACGCCCAGATATCTGAGCAAGCAGCCAAATTCGCTCAGCGAATAGGCGAAGTAGTCCTGAAGACTGTGGAATTAGCTACTGCCATGTATCGTCTCCTGGATGAAGCCACTCAAGAGTCACCAAGACAGGCAGGACCTAGTCAGGTGACAACACCATCAGCCAATAAACCAATCGAGGAATCAAAGATCATGGATGAACAACCCCCTAAGAAGTCAAAGAAGCGAAAGGCTTCTCAGAACTTCGCCATTGTCGCTCACAATGGTCAAGCCTTCCCCAACCAACCAGCTCAACCCCCTGCTAGGAAGTCATACAATGGAACTGCACTCTTGTGCAACCAATGTAACCTTCATCATCACCCTTGTGTGAAGTGCCGCAAATGTCAGATTTGTGGACTTATAGGTCATACAGCAAGGGTTTGCCCAACTACAGCTGTACCAAATCAAGCTGGCGACACTCCTGCTCAAGCTCGTTTCTCACGAGGGCTTTGCTATAACTGTGGCGAGATGGGCCATTTCCTAAGGGATTGCCCAAAGCTTGCTAATGCAAATCCGACCCACAGATGAGCATTCAGCTGAACAAAGGATGTTGCTGTCTTATGCCTTTGTTTCTTTTGTTTTCGTGTATTGTGAAACAATATGTCTCGTTCATAAATAAAAGTTGTTGTTCACAATTCTGATATACAAGTATAATTACATGTGTGTATGACTTTTCCTATGATACCTACATCAAGGAACTATGTTCCTTACAAACTACTCTTGTGATTCTCCCTTTCAAATGATCGCTCATGATTCCTTCGAAAATTTTAAGTACTCGTTTCATTCTAAGATACGGAGTACAGAAAATAAAGTGACATTATGAGTAATCATGCTTCTGCACATCTGTGCCTTTGAAATCCTTGGTTAAATAACTAAGGGTATTTTCGAATCTCATACCCATTACGTTTTGATTTTTCAACATACACAGTACAAGTATTTCAAAACAATCTTCATGATCTCAAAACATTTCATATAGTTTGAAAACAATTTTTCTAGATGCATTGTCTATGTTATTTCAAAAACATTGGCCATGTTATCAAAACCAACCTTTCTAATTTCAAAATATTTCATATAGTCTGAAGACAATATTAACACAATACATTTTCTTATCAAGTGCATGATTTCGAAAAGCATCATTCATGTCTTTCAAAAACCTTATACATAATTTCAAAATTCATCTTGCATGATTTTAAAACATTTTTGTAAATATATCTATCTAATACACCTACTTTATGATTTCAAAAGTACTATATATAAGGTTTCAAAAACGTTAAACACATTTTTCTTAAAAGAACCCCATGCATAGTTTTCAAAAATATTTTCCTCATACATTGACTTAACCTTCAAAATTCCGCTTCATATGTCGCCTTGACATATCAAGCATCTCAACTTCTTAAGCATTCTTACTTCATGTTTTGACATAAGCACATCCAGTGCAAGATTTCAAAACATCTTCAACTTCTAAAAATTCATATGGGATCTTTTTATCTCCACAATTAGACCCTTGTGGATAATCATCATTCAAATCAGAGTCCTTAATTGGATTCCTTATGTACCTGAATTCGAACATTTCGGTTCCTAATAATCGAAATCGAATTTTCTTTTTAAATCTTTCTATCTTTATAGTTAGATTCTTGATAATGTTTAAAGTACCAAATGAAATCCACGAGATGGATTCCTATTGTACTTTAAATGCATGTACGCAATTTACAAGACAAATTAACAAACAATTTTGTGGTTATGTGACTATGTGTTTACTCATCTTATGTTTTCTTTTATGCATTTTTGGTGTTTTTACTACTCTGGATATTCTTTATCCAAATCCTTGCAGGATCTTTCATATCTTCATATGAGGGATTCGTAGCAGGATATTCAAAAGGTACTACCTTTAATCCTTAAATGGGCTTCTATGTAATAGTTAAGACCCTTGGATTATATAGTACCACTCCATGATTCATAAGAGACCCTTTAGTGGTCTAGTCAAAAAGATTGATTCACAATTTGGTTAAAAAAAAAAAAAATGACATCTAGTGATGTAGCTGAACAGACTCCTTGATAGTCTATTTAAATCATTTATTGATTTAGTCTAAAGGACTCTATGGCGGTCTAAGTCACGCTCATCACAGGATTGTTCATTTGGTTTTACCCTACACATTATAAAATAGACTGTGTGAACTGTGCAAGGAATTCTCTAATTATGGATGCGCACATAATTATGAAATTTAGTGCACAGAAATCCAGTAAGATTTATTATGTGAAGGAACCGATAGTGACAACAATAACAAAATGAGAACGATGTAATGGAGGCATGGTGGACGCACCAATGACGCTTTATATACTTGTATATAAGTGTCCCTCTTACATTGCAAGCATGATGTTATTAAAGTTACTAGAAGTTCAGAACCCTAACCAATGTTGTTCGATCTTTTCAACTTCATGTTTTAGACTCTCACAAGTTTCCTCTAAATAAATTTCGGGACGAAATTTCCTAAAGTAGGGGAGACTGTAACACCTGTGCCTCCACGGCCATCAAACAAATACCAAACCAATGAAATATTATATTTCATACTTGGGATTTGTAAAAATATGTGTATCATTTGCACATATCAATTCTTGTTCAAATCCAAACTCTAAATCGCTTTCTGGAAGGTTATACGCGCACCGATGCGTAAATATAACCAGTTTAATGCAACAAACACTCCGGAATAGTGACATAGTCTTAACATACCTTAATTAACCTTTACATAACTTATAAATAAGTTTTGAAGGCTTTGGTATGGCAAAAACAAGCTAATTCGCTTACAGGGACTAAATATGACAAACTGCGAAAGTATGTCAATTTGAACTGTAACGAACATTCCGGAACATGACCATAAGTTAAACATACCATAAATATCCTTTATATAGCTTAGAAATAGGCTTTGAGGGGTTCGGTATGCTAAAATAAACTTTTGGGTCATTCAGGGACTAAAAGTGTCAAAAAGTGCACAAGTTTGCATTTTCGCGCATAACTTACGTTCTGAATACATCCGGACATCCAAAAATTTATGTAAGCATGACTACATTATATTTTATGGTTCGCCTTAAGAAAAATCCATTCGTCGCGTCATTTGGATCGTTTTTCGCGCTTGTGCGCATTCCGTCGTAATTAAACGAACATCGCGTTCGTACGGCCAAACGAACCGACATCCGAGATATTTTTGAACACATTTTAAGTTCCCTATACTTTAACTTCATTTTAGAGCTTTGAAATGGGGTTAACGGGCCTTAAACGTGTCGAAAATGGGCTGAATGCATGACAGGGACCAAAAGTGTAAATCTGCCAAACTTAAGCCTAGCGGTGCGCTACACTTTTAGCGTAGCGGTGCGCTAGGGGTCTCCAGACCAGATACAGAGTATGTAACAGCCTGTTTGCAGCTGGTTTCCACTCCCATTTCCCTTGCCAAGTGTTGATACCTTATGGTGAGTGGCCAAATTAGTCACCATAACATTCCGACAAGTGTACGGTATTGATCGTGCCTCCTTTTCCAAGAAACGATCTCAACGGTTCACCGAAAACTATATATACCCCATGCCTTTCATTGTTTTAAAGCACTAGAATCTGATTGATTGTGTTCTAAGTTGAAACCTTGTTTCATACCTGAACTATATTGATCTAGATTAGCATTCGGGGACCCTTCGTAAGTATTCTTTCGTTCTTTTCCTTATTTTTACTGCTTTTCGAGTCAGAAAGTCAAACTTTGTTTGACTTTCAGCGTTGACCAGTAATGGTCAATGCGAAGTTCGATTGAACTTCGCAACGTGATTGTGATCACGATGGTCATAGTCCCTTGGGACTATGCCTACTGATTTCCACGTTGTCTAGGGTCGTAGGGTAAGCGATCTAATAAATCGCTTATACCTCGAACCCGACCCATTTGGTCGATCATTAGGATCCGACCAAATACATTAGGTGACCATAGTAGGTAGGGAATAACCTTCCGAGGTTATACCCTATGGTCACATCGTTTAAGTAGTTGTATGATAGGTAGTTTATATGCCTTAGGTAATTACCAGAATACCCTTTTCATGTATAATTGGTAATTAAGCATATGTAACCTAAACCTTTGTCATATAACTATTAAACATGTTTAGGCATATAATACTTGTCATAGGACTAGTTAGGCGGTCCGAACGCGTTTCACGCGAACGACGCGTTAAAGTAGCATAAGCTACCTAAACGGGTCGTAATGGGTCGTAAGCAGTTAGGTTAAGTTTCATTTAGCATGTAGGCTTTGTTAAACCATATCACGTGAGTTCCGACACTCATTTGGTTTACAAACCCTAATGCTACCCAGTCTTCCGAGTTAGGTCCGGTTATTTAACATAGTTACCTATATTAGGTGCCGTTTGATTCCGAGATCTCTAGCACTGTTTGGTGGTTATCTTTAGACAACTGAGCAATCTCAAGTGAGTACATAGACCCCTCTTTTACTGATTTCCAAACTGTTTTGGGGTGGAACACATGTGCCTACTTGTTACTTTCATGCTTTCCTGTTTTCACATCATATACCGACTATGTTTGTTAGTACATTATAGTACATGATTTCATTACTTTTCTGCTATGTATGTTGACTGATAACATGCTAAGCACATTGATTTACATGACTTTTCTGCTATGTATGTTGACTGATAACATGCTAAGCACATTGATTTACATGACTTTTCTGCTTTGTATGTTAACTTAGCATACTTAGTACATCATTTTACATTGCATCTCTGTTGCATATGTTCCAGTAACATATGGACACATTGTTTTACAACTCTACCTTGTATGTTTACTCTAGCATACTAGGTACATTATCTTCATCTCATGCTTACATTTTGGTATGACATTTGGTTTGTTTAACGGGTCTATATAACATTCATTAACATTTGCTACGCCGCTCGGTAGTAGGTAGTGGTACCATAGGACTTGACAAATCCCATTCCTGACATCCCGGGTTTGTTTGGATGTAAGGAATGACTGAATCCGAATACAATTCTTTTGATAACCTTGACTGAAAGGGTTATCCGACTGTCTCAAGGCTTGAATGTATGCGTTAACATACTGCATAAGTGTTTGTATCAGTAAAGCATGCATTATTCTACAAAACATAACTTTGATTTAAACCAAGTTTTACTTCAATACTTTGTTTTGTACATTTTTACTTATGGTTTAAGTAGTCTAAATTTTACTTACCATACATATCATTTTGGTTATACATTACTTGACTACTTTTGGACTATAAACATTTGACATGGATATTTGACATAGACATTTGACATGGATATTTGACATAGACATTTGACATGGATATTTGACATAGACATTTTGACATGATTTACATCTTGACATGAACATTTTACATTGTTTGGTTTGGTTTGTTTAAGTGATTAAGTAACGATGCGTGTGTAATATGATACAAGCATGGTGGATACGCCGCTGGTACTTCCTATATATAAGTGTTTGTATGGTATTACATGTCGTAACGTTATTTGAATCATTTCAGTTTGAGACATAGAACATTTCATACAAATAACATACTTTTCACAAGACATTGATTTATAAACAACTTATCTTATGCAAACATATTTTACTTGGTTATTCATTTAACCTTACACTTATTTATACTTATCATCTGATCTTATCGTTTTTCAAATGATTTAAAAGACAAAGCAAATAACAAGGTTCATGACTAAACATTTTCTCAAACATAAGTCATGAATCTTATTTTCACAAAACCTATGTATCTCACAGGCATTTTTATGCTGACGTACCTATTTTCACATGTGTTTTTCAGGAGCTGTTGCATAAGATGATCAAGATACACATAGGCAGACTTGGGCTTTAGTGACAATAAAAGATGCAAGATTAGTTAATTATGTTGTAATTCCTTGTTTGTTAAGACATTGTAACACTTTTAATCAATAAAACGAAACTTAAATATCCATGGTTGTGAAACATTAATTCTGTTACAACACTCCCCGATGTTTCCGCCACATTTTGTATGTTCTACGTGGTCGGGGTGTGACACCTGACCCCGTCGGCGACGCCCTCTAGAAAATGCCTTTTTCTGCAGATTCGTTTCGTCGTCCGTACACACTAAAACGCGCATAACTTTTGAACCGTTTACCCGTTTAACCTCCCGTTTCTTCCTACATGCTTGTAAATTCACATTCTATCATATGAACTTGAAATCCAACATCCGGTTTAAGGAAATTATTAACTTAAAGCTCTCGGCTTTATATATCCGCTTTTACTTATTCGACCCGTTCATGCATTCATCAACATAACTTGATTGTTTGACCTAAATTCCTCATGAACCCTATAATTTCAACATTTGTCTATCATAAAAGATTAAGTTCTCGGATGTCTTGCATCCTCTTGACCCATTTTCGCTCAAGAGCTTATTTTGACCCGTTAGGGGTATTTGCGCATTTTAAAGTCCTTAGCTTACGAAAATCATACTTCTCGCTTTCTTACTTTTTCAAAACATTCATTTAATCAAATAGCTTGTTTGTAATCAACTTTTAGGACCATTTGCTCGTTTTACCCATCAAGGGCGTTTTTGTCAACTTTGACCCATCCTTTACTACTAAAGACTTCATTTCATAAATTACCGACCATGCGACTTATCTACAATGGTAAATGCACATACCTGGCTCGGATCAAAGCTATGACCCGTTCTAATACTTCATCCGCTAAATTGCTAGATAATGGCAACGCAAATCCTTTTTCTATACATTCTACAAATTCATAATACTTAACAAAGAAATTCATTAGTCGATAACGCCAAAGGGTGACATCTTCACCGTTTGACCCGTTAAGTCTAAATGTCCATTTTATCCTTGTGGGATGTTAGTTATTCGTCATCCCATCCATGTAACTTATTACTTTGTTAACTTGCAACCAAAATTACCATAATACCCTTTTATCCCTTTTTAACCATCAAACTTAGTTTCTTGTCATGAACACATGTTTCGACCCATATCAAACTTGTCGGAACTTCATACCTCATTTATAAACTTATCATATTCATAATCTATAAAATGAATAGGTATTCTACAAGGAGGGAGTAAGCTTAACTTACATTGCATCCGAGTACGCTTCCCGTGCACATAAGTTCCATTTGACCCGCTTCTTTCCCAAGCTTCCATGTCGCTTATCAAGCATCAACTATCATATATCATTCTCAAGATAGTTAGCTTATTCATCATTCATCACAGCTTTTTCATTACACGGATCTTATATGGAATTTATCATTCAACCTTATAACATGCTAATCCATCATTTCTTACCCGATTTCTTTAAACATTCACACACATGTATGGTTCCAAACATTATTAACATAAGTAAATCATCAATTTACATTACATCATCTAAAACCCACTTCATAACTACTTGTTAATCACTTACAAGTGATCTACTCTTAAGTTCTTCATAATTTCATCATACTTTTGATATGTGTACTACCTTCTAAGCATAGTGTACAATTAGTTCATGCATTGTGACAACCCGCACAAAACCAGGTATCCGTACAACTTAATTAATGGTTAATTATTACTTGATTACTGTGCTTGATTGAACTAGCTGATAAACTGCTACCTGCATACTGATACATGCACTTACTTGCATCATACTTTAATTGCTGTCACTACATTGATTACATACTGAACCCTAGTGACAAACATGATGCACAAAAAGCACAGTAGCACTAAACGGATACACAGTGAACATGCTGATATAACCAGCATCAGGCAAATACTGCCTCAAGGCCTGTTAAGAGCCTCATATATTTTGACTACACTGGTAGTGAGTGTAGGATATAAGGGTTGTGTTACCGCGTCTCTAGGGGATAAGATACACTGATTCGGATGTGCCAGAACGTACTTTAAGTACCAAACACAGCACTTTAATAATTTAACCAGCTTCTAGCTGACTAGTAAAGTGCCAGAAATGAGAAAATATTACTAGACACTTTCTAAAGTGTCGGGAAAACAAAATGTGTCACTAAAATGTAATAACGACACTTTAAAGTCTTTTGTAACACTTTAACGGATTACTATCCAACCGAACACCCGGACTTTACCCGGAACATGAAAACTTTACTATTTTTATTATTACTCTTTTTCTGAGCCAGTTAGGGTCTCTGATTACCCTAACACCCGTCATAACGCGTCGTACGTAACTAACGAGGTTAACACTTAACCTAACCTATTTAACCTAAACTAAACACTAACTAAACTACTTAAAATCAAACTAGATACCCCCCCCCTTACTCTCGTAACCGGCCCCTCTAACTAGGGGACACACTAGTACTTGAAATCTTGCCAAGATCTTGCCATGTCTAATATCCACACTACACAATGACCATTGGACATTAGCACTAAGTCTTGCCTATATAAACACACTAACTACTAGAGGGTTATCACTTAACATCAACAAACCAACTCTCTCTCTTTCTTCCTTGGTGGCTCTCGGCCGAACCCCATCCACACCACCATCATCATTTCGGTTCTTGCTTCCATCATTCCAAGCACATACACACTTCAAGGATCGCGTATAAGGAGCTTTGGTGCAAGCGGAACACGAAGGACCTCTCTCGTTATCTTTTATCCACGCGTTTTTCGTCACAACTCTTCCCTAGCCTTGAGCTAGAGGTATAACCTTTAAAACTTGTTTTTACACATATCTAAAGTGGTTAAAAGAACTTTCGTCGGTTAAATATTGTAAACACGCGTTTTGGATCTTTAAAGTCTAGTAAAATCACAAAAATGGTGGTTAATAGCATATAACTTGTGTAAAAGTCGTAGGACTTGAAATTTGTGCTTATTGTGACCCGATCTATAATGTGGTAGCTCAAATCTTCGTTTAAACCCGACTTTGTAAAATCACGTATCATCACATAAGCTTGTTTTTGATAGATACAAGGGTTAAAGGTGAAACACTACCACATTTTAGAAACATGAACTTGTGTGAAATATTATACTTGTGTAAAAGTGATTTAACCGGTAAAATGGTGTTTAAAACTAGCGGATCTACGTATCCGCAAGTGGTATTTTTGAAAGACCACACTTTAAAGAAATCATGTTTTTCTAAAAGATGGATCTTGCACTAATAAATATGATTTTATAAACCACAAGTGTGTAGACACTCGTGAAATGGAAAGATCCGACAAAGAAGTATATTTGTCACTCGTTACTAGAAGTTGTAAAGACGGTTTTCTCTAAACACGAGGTTTTTACAAGATTAAAGCTACTTTATATAAAGATCTACGTATATAGATGGGATTTATAATATAGATTCGGAAAAACTACAAGTTCATGCGATTATGCAAATATACATACTTGTTGACTAGTTTGATGTGTCGGAAATTGTTTGATTGAATAAAGAAGTTGATTGAGTTGATTTGTTAAAAGAAAATGATACGCTTAAAAGCGTGGCCACCTCCAGTTACAGAGGAAACTCTGGCGAATTTTTCTAAAAACCTAACACTTAGACTTTTTACACAACAAGTGTTAGAACTATTTTTGGGCATACTCTTGAAACATAAATTTCGCCAGTACTATATTTTACTAAATATTCGGAGGTGGGATTTTCACAAAGATTAACGTGATAAATATATTTGTCACAACACTGTTTATGATTATTTTGTGAAATACATAAATATTATTTTAGAATGAAAATAATATTTACAAGCGTTAATGATTCCAAAACTTTGCGAACGCTTACACAAACATATAAGTTACACCGGTAATTACATTACCACAAGATTGATAAAACGTAACTTACGCACATGTATTGTATCCCCCATCCTTGGGAAGAAGAATAACTATCAAGCATATACAAAATGTAACACGAAATAGTTGTCTAACTATTTCCCGCAAACATAAACTGTAAAGCTAAAGCACGGCCGTCCATCTAATAGAATTAGCACTTGTAGGTCGTTGCACAGCTTACTGCTTCAGAGACGCTTGATAGAGTTTACGCATCCACTGTGAGTTCATGTCCCCCTTTTCTCTAACTGTTTTCAGTTTTCTTAACTGCGGGGGTGAAATACATGTTACTTTGTTTACAAGTACTTTATACACGGTATGAATTACGTAAGGAGGTTTAGATCATGTGAATGGGTAGTTAGAACACCGAGGGACTCGAGCGGTAGATCTATTTGGGTGTAGCGAGCCCAGCTTCAGGCCAAACGGACCTCTCGGAGGCTAACCACAACGGACCTGGAGTGACTTGGTTGCCCAACGCAAAAATCAGCTAGGGTTGTGTCTACTTACTTGCATTTCACAACATGCTAATGGCCTTGCAAACCATTGGTGATCACAAGTCCTCTTACACTGCTACATACCAGGAAACTTTTATACTTACAAGTGTTTTACTTACTCACTTGCACATGAACTCGCTCAACATTATTGTTGATTTTTCAACTCACATGTATTTCAGGAAATTAAACGAGATCTGGCACGGTATGGAACGTTTTCCGCTGCATTTGTCATGGAGTCATCAGGGTTTAAGGGATGTGTCTCTTTCCTGGACAAGACACAGTCCTTAAACCACGTTTATGTTATGTTGTAGTGGTTATGTCTTTTGAACAAGGTTATTGTTGTTGGAGTATGTTCTCGTCAAACAATGGTATTGTATGTTATTTTCAAACTTAATTGATGACTTGCATGGTTTTTAAATTCATATAGCTTGTTATGGTTAAGCTATGGTATTAAGAAGTCACACCAAAATATACCACGCTTCCGCAAAAGCCAGGGTGTGACAGCTTGGTATCAGAGCTCTGATCATAGCGAACTAGGATTCTGTCTCGAGTCTAGACTATGATCACTAGGGCTCTCACGAAAACATTTTTCTGCATACCACTTAAGTCCAGATCCACACTTTTTACAAACAAATGTTGAGCACATTTTATTAATTATAAGTTCAGCTTGGAGGGCTGAGGATCGATCTGGAGGATCGAAGTGATCGAGGTAGTTGAGCACGTTGGTTTGTTATAGGATCGATCTGGAGGATCGAGGTTTGGTTTAAGTAAAGGATAGAGCAGTCTTGTAGACTAGATGGTATTGGCTAGTAAGACTAGGAGGATAATTTGAATGCTTACTTGGTGATTTACGTGATTATTTGATTATATGATTGACAGTTTGTGCATACTTATGTTTGCGTTACAGGTACATGGACTCGTCAGATTCAGGTGGTTCAGGCACCACCGGACCCAGACCCATAGTGTCAGATGATTTAGAGTCCTCGGAGCACGAGGTGTACACGTCAGACTTTACCAGTACCGACGATGACGACTTCCAGCCATTCGCCCTACCTGATGGCGACGATGAGCTCCCTGTTGATATTCCGGCCGGGGATTTGCCACTAGCGGTGATCCCTGCTCCCATACCCCTCGCTTCTTATCCTGTTCAGGAGTTACCTTTCGATGGCGAGGAGGACGATGTCGACCTATTTGAGGTAGAGCCTATGGAGGACGTTCAGGGCGAGGCCCTACCTGCTGTTGCCCCACTGTTGATTGCAGATGCTCCGGATGCGGAGGCACCTGCACATTCCCCAGCCCAGGACTCCTCTGAGTCTGTGGCTTCTGCACCGACACATACTCTTAGTGTGCAGCACTATTCCCATGGGTCTGATTCGAACCAGGCTCTTTCTGTTACTCCAGTGCCTGGACTTGGTTATCCTCTTGACGATGAGGGGGATTCTGACCCTGTGTTTCCCCCAGGCTTTGATCCTGACCGCGATTTGGAGTTTGTCCCTATGGACGAGATGATGGAGGATCCTGCTGATCCTATTGATCCTTTCGACCCGATCGATCCTGATTTTGACTTTGATATGGCATTCGATGACTTGGAGCCTGCCCTTGCCCCTGAGCAGGCAGCTGCTCTTGATGTGTTACCGGAGCATGACCCTATGCATGCTGATATACCCCTTGAGCCCATCGCTGTTGATCCCCACCTAGACGTTCCCTTGATTGCAGACGATCATGCCCCTGTTGATCCCATCGATCCTCTACCCATAGTTGCTGTACCTGTTGACCCACCATTTGAGCACCTGGCACCCGTTGACCCGGTTGTGGCTCCCTTATTTGATCCTGTTCCCTTAGAGCCTGAGCATGCTCTGTTTGCTGCCCATATGGATCCACCGGACGAGCCGGCACAGCACGGGTGGATCCCGGCTGATGAGGACGTCCCACCACTACCCCCACAGATTCCAGACGCTAGACACGCTGACTTTTCGTTTCAGGTTCCCACATACATACCTCCAGCGGGGCCTGGAGAGGGCTCTTCAGCCCACCCATCAGGGCATGTACCGATGCCCATACCTTTCTTACCACAGATGCCTTTTGTTCCACCTATTACTGCTCCTTTTGGCGTAGCACCCTTCGATCCCACACGAGAGCCATTGCTTTGGTCTCCGTTTTCCCCTATGCCGCCCACCGATCCATACCACAGATTCCACGTGGGCCACACCATTGAGGATGTACTGATGTCTTTTGTTTACCAGCATGAGTCGCACGAGCAGCGACTACAGGAGCTCGAGAGAGCTCGGCCATGTCAGTGCCATGGTCAGGCACCCTCTCCGTTACAGCCGTTTCGATCATTACCCCCTGACTATGCTGCTCGTCTTACTACTTTGGAGCAGCAGATTGCCTCCGTTATACGCACGCAGCAGGCGATGGAGGCAGATTGGTTAGAGATGCGCCGTTTGTTTTATACCCGTTTTCCTCCCCCTCCACCACCATCTGCTTGAGCTCATCAGTGCCACAGGGTAGGCGAGGTGAGAAGTCAGCGATTGCTTTTACTTGCACAACATTTTGGGGAGACTACGTTATGATTTGACTTTTGTTATGTACTTGATGTTGTATTGATACTGATGTAGCTTTTGACAGGGGTGATGTAGCCCCGGTGATTGATGATTGTATGTATACATTACGATGTGGTCTCATTATTATGGCAATCGCAGTTTTCTCACCATATTTTGATTCGCTTGATTACTTGTTTATATTTTATGGCATGGGATGTTGTGTGATTGATATTTGTGATATGTGATAACATGAGATGTTATGTGATTATACTATTATTATTACTATATACGTACACTGTACTATGTCCTGACCAACGTGAACACATCTTTTAGAAAGATGCCACCAAGACGACAACAGCAACCTATGCCTACCACTCAGGAAGAGCTACAGCAAGTCATTGCTGCTGCCATAGCGCAGTACGCAGCTTCTCAGCCAGGAGGGAGCGGAAGTGTTAATCAAGGCAATAACAATCCACCTCACGGTAATACCACGCCATTCGAACCTACCATGAACTAGTTGGAGATTTTAGCGGTGATGCTAATGCCAACCACATGTTTTAACATACGTGCAGGATGCACCTACAAGCAGTTCTTAGACTGCAAACCAGTTAACTTCAATGGCACAGGAGGTGCAGTTGCCTTTACCCGCTGGGCTGAGAAAACCGATTCCGTCTTACGCATGAGCAAATGTGCTGAGGATCAACAAGTCACATACATTTCAGGGCTATTTCTCGACGGAGCCCTATCTTGGTGGAACTTACAAGTCCAAACCTTAGGCGAAGCTGCCGCCTACGCCCTGACTTGGGCCGAATTGAAAGAGTTGATGCGCAAAAAGTACTGTTCACGCGCAGAAATTCAGAGGTTGGAGACTGAATTTTGGCACTTAAAGATGGATGGTCCGAAAGTAGCAGAGTACGTTCAGAGGTTTCATGACCTATCTCAAGTGGTTCCTTACATGGTCACGCCCGAATACAAACGAATCGAGCGCTTCATTTGGGGTTTGGCTCCCCAAATAATAAGCATGGTAACCTCCTCCAAACCAGCGACTATCACTGAAGCCATCGATTTGAGCGTGGCTCTCACCGAGGAGGGGATTCGTTTAAACAAGTTTGGTGATGTAAAGGCAAAGGAGAAAGAGACGCATGTTGAGTCGTCCGGAAGTAACAAAAGAAAGTTTTCAAACTTCAAACAAAGTGTTAGCGGTGATGGTAAGAGAGGAGCACCAAGCACGCCAGCTCAGGGTGCAGCTGGCAGTGGAAGGAAAGGAAGAGGATACATGGGCACCCAGCCCAGATGCAATACCTGTCTACGCCACCATTCGGGTCAATGTCAGCTAAAAGTATGCGAAGTATGTGGGAGACGTGGTCATTTGAAGGACACCTGTTGGGTTGGTACTGGCCGGGGAGGCCAGGGAGGATATGGAAATAGGAATGATAACCGTGGCGGAAATGGGAATCGCCAGCAAGGAAATTTTGGAGGAAACAGAAACCGAGGCAACAATGCAAACCAGGCTGGCAATGCCAACCAGAACAACACCCCAGCTGGAAATGGGGATGGTAATGGGCAGAGGCTCGGATGCTACAACTGCGGGGAAATCGGGCATTTTAAGAAGAATTGCCCAACACTGAATCAAGCCCGTGGTAGAGTGTTCCAACTTGAAGCTAGAGAAGCACGTCAAGATCCAAATGTTGTTACCGGTACGTTCCCTATCAATCAACGCTATGCATCCGTTTTATTTGATACTGGTGCCGACTATAGCTTCGTGTCGCTAGAATTTGAGGATATGCTTGGTTTAGCCACTAATAAGTTAGACATACCCTACTCGATCGAATTAGCTAATGGAAAGTTAGTTGGAGCCGACGAAGTAATCAGAGGTTGTGTGATAGAATTGGGAGAACGCGAGTTTACTCTGGATCTACTACCAGTCCAATTGGGGAGCTTCGACGTGGTGGTAGGAATGGATTGGTTATCCGGAAACAAGGCGGAGATAGTATGTCACGAGAAAGTTGTTCGTATCCCAACTGACGATGGTGAGACAATTGTGGTTCACGGAGAGAAGCGTGACACGCCGCTAAGATTTATCAGCTGCTTAAAGGCAAGGAAGTGTTTACAGAAGGGATGTGTTGCTTTTCTGGCACACATCGTAGATAAGAAGGCTGCTGAGCCAACAATCGAAGACATCCCTGTCGTAAGGGAGTATCCAGAAGTCTTCCCAGAAGACTTACCCGGACTGCCACCTCAGAGGCAAGTGGAGTTTCACATTGACTTAGTTCCAGGCGCAGCGCCTGTAGCTAAGGCGCCTTACAGACTTGCTCCATCTGAGATGCAGGAATTGTCAACGCAACTTCAAGAGTTGTTAGACAAGGGTTTTATCCGACCAAGTTTCTCGCCTTGGGGAGCTCCGGTCTTGTTTGTCAAGAAGAAGGACGGAAGTTTCCGCATGTGTATTGACTATAGAGAACTGAACAAGCTAACGATCAAGAACAGGTATCCTCTGCCTAAAATCGACAATCTGTTCGACCAACTTCAAGGTTCAAGCTGTTACTCTAAGATCGATCTTCGATCTGGATACCATCAACTGAGGATACAGGAGGAAAGTATCCCGAAAACAGCCTTCCGAACTCGTTATGGACACTACGAGTTCCTCGTTATGCCATTTGGTTTAACAAACGCACCTGCGGTATTCATGGATCTAATGAATAGAATTTGCAAGCCATACTTAGACAAGTTCGTGATTGTATTCATCGACGACATCCTGATTTACTCAAAGACGAAGGCTGAACACGAACAACATCTTAGAACCATACTAGAACTGCTAAAGAAGGAACAACTGTACGCCAAATTCTCCAAGTGCGAGTTTTGGCTACGCGAAGTCCAGTTTCTTGGACATGTGGTTAATGGGGATGGAATTCATGTTGATCCCACAAAGATCGAGGCTATCAAGAATTGGGAAACGCCTACGACGCCAACCGAGATTCGACAATTCTTGGGTTTGGCTGGCTACTATCGAAGGTTCATCGAGGATTTTTCGAAAATCGCTCAACCTTTGACACTCCTGACCCAGAAGGATAAGACGTTTGATTGGGAAATCAGACAGGACGAAGCGTTTCAGATATTGAAAGATAAGCTCTGCAACGCGCCAATCTTAGCTCTACCAGAAGGTACCGACGATTTTGTGGTATACTGCGACGCATCGCGTCAGGGATTGGGTTGCGTGTTGATGCAACGCCAAAAAGTTATTGCTTACGCATCCCGCCAACTGAAAGTGCACGAAAAGAACTATACCACACACGATTTAGAACTTGGCGCCGTGGTATTTGCCTTAAAGATCTGGAGACACTACCTGTATGGTACGAAGTGCACAATCTTCACAGATCACAAGAGCTTGCAACACATATTCAACCAGAAAGAGCTGAATATGAGACAGAGACGATGGGTTGAATTGCTAAGCGATTACGACTGCGAGATCAAGTATCATCCAGGGAAGGCGAATGTGGTCGCCGATGCCCTAAGTCGAAAGGAAAGAGTCAAGCCCATAAGGGTTAGGGCTCTAGAAATGATCATACGAACCGATCTTCCCTCGCGCATTCGCGCTGCACAAAAAGAAGCTCTCAAGGAGGGAAACCTTGAGGAAGAATATCTCCGTGGGATGGAGAAGCTTTTGGTACCAAACGAGGAAGGAACATTATGTTTTGAGAAAAGGATTTGGGTTCCTCTGTTTGGTGGATTAAGGAATGTTATTTTCGACGAAGCGCACAAGTCACGGTACTCTATCCACCCTGGATCGGATAAGATGTACCAGGATCTTAAAGATTACTATTGGTGGCCTAGGATGAAAGGCGACGTTGCTGTCTACGTAAGCAAATGTTTAACGTGCGCTAAGGTCAAGGCAGAATACCAGAAGCCTTCGGGACTTCTGCAACAACCTGAGATTCCCAAATGGAAATGGGAACAAATCTCAATGGATTTTGTTACAAAACTGCCAAGAACGCCAAGAGGCCATGATATGATTTGGGTGATTGTTGACCGCCTAACAAAGTCCGCACATTTTCTGCCAATCAGGGAGAAAGACAGTACTAGTAAACTTGCGGAAATTTACATGAGAGAGATCGTAGCACGACATGGAGTACCACTCTCGATCATCTCTGATAGAGACGGGAGATTTGTGTCAAGAATATGGCAATCTTTCCAAGAATCTTTTGGCTCACAATTGAATCTGAGCACTGCATTCCATCCGCAAACTGATGGCCAGAGCGAGCGAACAATACAAACGTTGGAAGACATGCTGAGGGCATGTGTTATGGATTTAGGAGGTAGCTGGGATAAACACTTACCCTTGGTCGAATTTTCATATAACAACAGCTACCACACCAGTATTGGTGTTGCGCCTTTTGAGGCCCTATACGGACGCAAGTGTCGATCACCACTATGTTGGTCTGACGCGGGTGATAGGCAGCTTGCTGGTCCCGAGATCGTCCAAGAGACGACTGATAAGATCGCGCAAATTCTTAAACGCATCGAAGCCGCTCGCCACAGGCAAAAGGCCTACGCGGATCCAAACCGGAAACATGTGGACTTCCAAGTCGGAGAGATGGTATTGTTAAAGGTTTCACCCTGGAAAGGGGTAGCGCGCTTTGGAAAGCGAGGAAAGTTAAATCCACGCTACATTGGTCCCTTTAGAATTCTAGAAAGAATTGGGACGGTAGCATACAAGTTGGACCTACCTGCTGAACTAAATGGTGTTCACGATACATTTCATGTATCCAATTTAAAGAAGAGTCCAACTCAAGTTGACGTTGCCATTCCTATCGACGAGATTCATATTGACGACACGCTCCACTTCGTTGAAGAACCTGTTGAGGTCACGGATTGGAAAGTTAACAAGACCCGCCGGAGCAGTGTCAAACTCGTCAAGGTACGTTGGAATGCCAGACATGGTCCTGAATTTACCTGGGAACGTGAGGACCGGATGAAAGAGAAATACCCCCACTTATTTCCTAAGAACCCTGCTTCTACAAGCAGAACTTAAATTTCGGGACGAAATTTATTTAACGGGGGGAGAATGTGACAACCCGCACAAAACCAGGTATCCGTACAACTTAATTAATGGTTAATTATTACTTGATTACTGTGCTTGATTGAACTAGCTGATAAACTGCTACCTGCATACTGATACATGCACTTACTTGCATCATACTTTAATTGCTGTCACTACATTGATTACATACTGAACCCTAGTGACAAACATGATGCACAAAAAGCACAGTAGCACTAAACGGATACACAGTGAACATGCTGATATAACCAGCATCAGGCAAATACTGCCTCAAGGCCTGTTAAGAGCCTCATATATTTTGACTACACTGGTAGTGAGTGTAGGATATAAGGGTTGTGTTACCGCGTCTCTAGGGGATAAGATACACTGATTCGGATGTGCCAGAACGTACTTTAAGTACCAAACACAGCACTTTAATAATTTAACCAGCTTCTAGCTGACTAGTAAAGTGCCAGAAATGAGAAAATATTACTAGACACTTTCTAAAGTGTCGGGAAAACAAAATGTGTCACTAAAATGTAATAACGACACTTTAAAGTCTTTTGTAACACTTTAACGGATTACTATCCAACCGAACACCCGGACTTTACCCGGAACATGAAAACTTTACTATTTTTATTATTACTCTTTTTCTGAGCCAGTTAGGGTCTCTGATTACCCTAACACCCGTCATAACGCGTCGTACGTAACTAACGAGGTTAACACTTAACCTAACCTATTTAACCTAAACTAAACACTAACTAAACTACTTAAAATCAAACTAGATACCCCCCCCCCCTTACTCTCGTAACCGGCCCCTCTAACTAGGGGACACACTAGTACTTGAAATCTTGCCAAGATCTTGCCATGTCTAATATCCACACTACACAATGACCATTGGACATTAGCACTAAGTCTTGCCTATATAAACACACTAACTACTAGAGGGTTATCACTTAACATCAACAAACCAACTCTCTCTCTTTCTTCCTTGGTGGCTCTCGGCCGAACCCCATCCACACCACCATCATCATTTCGGTTCTTGCTTCCATCATTCCAAGCACATACACACTTCAAGGATCGCGTATAAGGAGCTTTGGTGCAAGCGGAACACGAAGGACCTCTCTCGTTATCTTTTATCCACGCGTTTTTCGTCACAACTCTTCCCTAGCCTTGAGCTAGAGGTATAACCTTTAAAACTTGTTTTTACACATATCTAAAGTGGTTAAAAGAACTTTCGTCGGTTAAATATTGTAAACACGCGTTTTGGATCTTTAAAGTCTAGTAAAATCACAAAAATGGTGGTTAATAGCATATAACTTGTGTAAAAGTCGTAGGACTTGAAATTTGTGCTTATTGTGACCCGATCTATAATGTGGTAGCTCAAATCTTCGTTTAAACCCGACTTTGTAAAATCACGTATCATCACATAAGCTTGTTTTTGATAGATACAAGGGTTAAAGGTGAAACACTACCACATTTTAGAAACATGAACTTGTGTGAAATATTATACTTGTGTAAAAGTGATTTAACCGGTAAAATGGTGTTTAAAACTAGCGGATCTACGTATCCGCAAGTGGTATTTTTGAAAGACCACACTTTAAAGAAATCATGTTTTTCTAAAAGATGGATCTTGCACTAATAAATATGATTTTATAAACCACAAGTGTGTAGACACTCGTGAAATGGAAAGATCCGACAAAGAAGTATATTTGTCACTCGTTACTAGAAGTTGTAAAGACGGTTTTCTCTAAACACGAGGTTTTTACAAGATTAAAGCTACTTTATATAAAGATCTACGTATATAGATGGGATTTATAATATAGATTCGGAAAAACTACAAGTTCATGCGATTATGCAAATATACATACTTGTTGACTAGTTTGATGTGTCGGAAATTGTTTGATTGAATAAAGAAGTTGATTGAGTTGATTTGTTAAAAGAAAATGATACGCTTAAAAGCGTGGCCACCTCCAGTTACAGAGGAAACTCTGGCGAATTTTTCTAAAAACCTAACACTTAGACTTTTTACACAACAAGTGTTAGAACTATTTTTGGGCATACTCTTGAAACATAAATTTCGCCAGTACTATATTTTACTAAATATTCGGAGGTGGGATTTTCACAAAGATTAACGTGATAAATATATTTGTCACAACACTGTTTATGATTATTTTGTGAAATACATAAATATTATTTTAGAATGAAAATAATATTTACAAGCGTTAATGATTCCAAAACTTTGCGAACGCTTACACAAACATATAAGTTACACCGGTAATTACATTACCACAAGATTGATAAAACGTAACTTACGCACATGTATTGTATCCCCCATCCTTGGGAAGAAGAATAACTATCAAGCATATACAAAATGTAACACGAAATAGTTGTCTAACTATTTCCCGCAAACATAAACTGTAAAGCTAAAGCACGGCCGTCCATCTAATAGAATTAGCACTTGTAGGTCGTTGCACAGCTTACTGCTTCAGAGACGCTTGATAGAGTTTACGCATCCACTGTGAGTTCATGTCCCCCTTTTCTCTAACTGTTTTCAGTTTTCTTAACTGCGGGGGTGAAATACATGTTACTTTGTTTACAAGTACTTTATACACGGTATGAATTACGTAAGGAGGTTTAGATCATGTGAATGGGTAGTTAGAACACCGAGGGACTCGAGCGGTAGATCTATTTGGGTGTAGCGAGCCCAGCTTCAGGCCAAACGGACCTCTCGGAGGCTAACCACAACGGACCTGGAGTGACTTGGTTGCCCAACGCAAAAATCAGCTAGGGTTGTGTCTACTTACTTGCATTTCACAACATGCTAATGGCCTTGCAAACCATTGGTGATCACAAGTCCTCTTACACTGCTACATACCAGGAAACTTTTATACTTACAAGTGTTTTACTTACTCACTTGCACATGAACTCGCTCAACATTATTGTTGATTTTTCAACTCACATGTATTTCAGGAAATTAAACGAGATCTGGCACGGTATGGAACGTTTTCCGCTGCATTTGTCATGGAGTCATCAGGGTTTAAGGGATGTGTCTCTTTCCTGGACAAGACACAGTCCTTAAACCACGTTTATGTTATGTTGTAGTGGTTATGTCTTTTGAACAAGGTTATTGTTGTTGGAGTATGTTCTCGTCAAACAATGGTATTGTATGTTATTTTCAAACTTAATTGATGACTTGCATGGTTTTTAAATTCATATAGCTTGTTATGGTTAAGCTATGGTATTAAGAAGTCACACCAAAATATACCACGCTTCCGCAAAAGCCAGGGTTAAACAATGGTATTGTATGTTATTTTCAAACTTAATTGATGACTTTTAACCACACACTTAACTAGGTTAAATAGCCTAGTTAGTTATTTCATACTAAGTCATATAGGAACATACGAAAAATATAAACATTCGGGTTTTGGGGTGGTACAAGTCTACCCCCTTAAATAAGGTTTCGTCCCCGAAACCTTTCTCATTTCCTCTTACACACACACACACATTTATGTTTGACTTAACACTCACATCATAATTATAAGTAATCATCCTATCTCATTTCATAATTATTCATACACTTGACTTCTTCTTAACAAGTCTATACTTATGAAAGGCCATTATATTCCGTAACGAAATAAACTCTTATTTTGACCCGATGGTCTACATAGCGAAAACCTTCACTTCTAAACAACTAAATTCTAATTGGATTCGATTATCATACTTAATTGAGTAGCATAGAACTCTACTTAAATAATCTAAGAAGTGATTCGGAAACCACTTAATACTACTCATTCGATATCATCTTCAATAACGCATTTCAACATAACCTTTAACGATTATCATACAATTAATTCCATTACTACTAAAGATGGAGTCCGGGAGTTTACTTACACATTCGAATATTTTCATTTTTATCATTCTTTTGTTCATTTGCTTTACATTTAGTTATATGACTTGTTTGACGCGAACGTGGTCAAGCTATCGACTTCTTCTTATGTAGACTAATTTCGTCTTTTATATCTTAAATCTATTTCGCAGATTCGAACACATTATTCATACCATTCGTACCTTCTATGTTTTGAATCTGTCTCGCGGATTCAAACATTGCATTCACATCTTTCATTCTTTGAATCCGTCTCGCGGATTCAAACATTCCATGCATGTCTTTCATTCCTTGAATCCGTCTCGCGGATTCAAGCATTGCATTCGTATCCTTCATTCTTTGAATCCGTCTCGCGGATTCAAACTTTGCATTCATACCTTTCATTCCTTGATTCCGTCTCGCGGATTCAAGCATTGCATTCATATCTTTCATTCTTTGAATCCGTCTCGCGGATTCAAACTTTGCATTCATATCTTGTTGATCCGTACTTTCTTACGGATTCAACATTCTTCATTCTTATCACTTATACTTTTTACTCTTACGTAGTACTCTCAATCTTCCGAGAGTCTTACTACCCATTTCACCCATACGCCCACCTGCTACCCAATTCTAACGGACACACCTGTAACAATTATCACGGGCTCACGAACGTCATATGTTTCTTTTGTACTGGCCAGGTATACAATCCACATACTAGTTTCGTGTCTTCGTGTAATTGTCACCTTATGTCCGAAGAATTAGGTTTCGGCACGTGTAACATTTCCAAAACTTCATTATCATTCTTATCATTATTTTTCATTTAAAATTTTCCTTTCATTGATAGGTTTTACCATCACAAGTACTTACATATATTAAATATATGTACCTGGGTCAATATGTCATATTACATACCTTGGTGCCGGTGCTAGACCGCATCCACAAATCATTCTTTCCAAGCAACCATGCTTACCTTACACATAACATATTGTTAGTTATCTTCCAATACATACTTAAGCACATACTTACCTTGGCTTTTACCCTTAGATCTTGATCGAGTCTTGGATTGTACGGGTTCCTGGTCACGAGAGCACACGAGTTTGAGTTCAAGTATTTACCTCCTCATACTTGATTTCTCTCAAACCAGGGCTCTGATACCAACTTGTAAGACCCTAACTCGTATTTAACAAAAATCGCAGCGGAAAATTCGTGCCATAAAATTTCTTTCATTACAAACGTCTTGACTTACTTGAAAGTCCGTTTTAAAATAACTCCTTTACTAAACAAAAGCAAACTTCCTATTTGCTAAGGTACACAATTGATCATTCCCGTACAATCTACCTTGTGACTCGGTCTTCTATCTCTATTCCTTGTGATAATCGTCTGTACTCTCGTACAACCTGCACTCACCACATACATTTATAACATTAGCATACGTTATACATATAAACAAGATTCATACATGTACACTTTCCATTCAGCTTTCTCTCTAATTTTAAGCATGTCATTCGCATATCCATTCCTTGGTGAGCCTTCACTAATGTACCTGCATTAATCTTCGTTTTCCAGGCACACGATTAATATCATTAACACTCAATGTATCCAAAATCATACTTACATATACACGTGCATACATCCATACCTCTCTACATACATGCATACACTCATACGTATCTTCATATATTCTTAAATACACTTCTACATACGTACCTACATTCGTACGTTTCTACATACATGCCTACACTCATACGTATCTTCATACATACATAAATACACATCTGCATACGTACCTACGTTTCTACATCTTTACATACCTGCATACGATCACACGTACTTCCATACATACATAAATACACATCTGCATACGTACATACATTCCTACGCCTTCACATATATACATACTATCATACATATCTTCATATGTACATAAATACGCTTCTACATACGTACCTACATTCATACGTACCTACATGCATGCATATACTCATACATATCTTCCATATATACATAAATACACATCTACATACACGTACAAGATCTTGCATACCTCTTACATACTCATACGTTAATTACATGGGACTTAGACTTTGATTTATAGCCCATAAACATCTAAGGATCGATCAAAATCATGTTTAGAAAGCCCGCCATAGCCCACGGATAACAAACCGAAGCCTACGATACACAAATCAACTAAAATAACAAATTTAAGGTTTTTGGACTTAGGGAGGGCGTCGGCGACGGTCCTAGAGCCCGTCGGCGACGGCCCTAGGGCCCGTCGGCGACGGCCCTAGGGCCCGTCGGCGACGGCCTGTGGTTTTCGCGTAGCCAAAAACCCCGTAGACAGGTAATTAGGGCGTCCGAGAAAAACTGGTTTTCTAGAGCCCGTCGGCGACGGCCCTGACCCCGTCGGCGACGCCCTCTAGAAAATGCCTTTTCTGCAGATTCGTTTCGTCGTCCGTACACACTAAAACGCGCATAACTTTTGAACCGTTTACCCGTTTAACCTCCCGTTTCTTCCTACATGCTTGTAAATTCACATTCTATCATATGAACTTGAAATCCAACATCCGGTTTAAGGAAATTATTAACTTAAAGCTCTCGGCTTTATATATCCGCTTTTACTTATTCGACCCGTTCATGCATTCATCAACATAACTTGATTGTTTGACCTAAATTCCTCATGAACCCTATAATTTCAACATTTGTCTATCATAAAAGATTAAGTTCTCGGATGTCTTGCATCCTCTTGACCCATTTTCGCTCAAGAGCTTATTTTGACCCGTTAGGGGTATTTGCGCATTTTAAAGTCCTTAGCTTACGAAAATCATACTTCTCGCTTTCTTACTTTTTCAAAACATTCATTTAATCAAATAGCTTGTTTGTAATCAACTTTTAGGACCATTTGCTTGTTTTACCCATCAAGGGCGTTTTTGTCAACTTTGACCCATCCTTTACTACTAAAGACTTCATTTCATAAATTACCGACCATGCGACTTATCTACAATGGTAAATGCACATACCTGGCTCGGATCAAAGCTATGACCCGTTCTAATACTTCATCCGCTAAATTGCTAGATAATGGCAATGCAAATCCTTTTTCTATACATTCTACAAATTCATAATACTTAACAAAGAAATTCATTAGTCGATAACGCCAAAGGGTGACATCTTCACCGTTTGACCCGTTAAGTCTTAATGTCCATTTTATCCTTGTGGGATGTTAGTTATTCGTCATCCCATCCATGTAACTTATTACTTTGTTAACTTGCAACCAAAATTACCATAATACCCTTTTATCCCGTTTTAACCATCAAACTTAGTTTCTTGTCATGAACACATGTTTCGACCCATATCAAACTTGTCGGAACTTCATACCTCATTTATAAACTTATCATATTCATAATCTATAAAATGAATAGGTATTCTACAAGGAGGGAGTAAGCTTAACTTACATTGCATCCGAGTACGCTTCCCGTGCACATAAGTTCCATTTGACCCGCTTCTTTCCCAAGCTTCCATGTCGCTTATCAAGCATCAACTATCATATATCATTCTCAAGATAGTTAGCTTATTCATCATTCATCACAGCTTTTTCATTACACGGATCTTATATGGAATTTATCATTCAACCTTATAACATGCTAATCCATCATTTCTTACCCGATTTCTTTAAACATTCACACACATGTATGGTTCCAAACATTATTAACATAAGTAAATCATCAATTTACATTACATCATCTAAAACCCACTTCATAACTACTTGTTAATCACTTACAAGTGATCTACTCTTAAGTTCTTCATAATTTCATCATACTTTTGATATGTGTACTACCTTCTAAGCATAGTGTACAACTAGTTCATGCATATCCTTCAAATCTCATACATAATTCATCAATTTCTTCCTTCTAATCAACATGAATCATACATGCATAAACATCAAACATACTAGTATCACATTCTTTCAATTCCTCTAACAAGAATCCATCATACAAATCAAAATACATCAACATTCAACAAGAATTAGACATGGATGATGATTCAAATAATCATTCTCACCATAACTTATGGGTTTCACCCTTAAACATCAAATTAACCTAATTCATGCATAATCCATGTTCCAAATGATGATTCTAATACATACTCATACCCAATTTCATACAAATTCGTGATTTACAACATAACCCGCTTCATGCATAATCACCAAACTAACTTTTAAGACATACCTTGCGATCCCCTTGTGAAGGTGATTATTAATCTATGCTCGGTTCTGAATTTAAGCTTCATTTTGCCTTTCAATTTGATGAAAAGGATGAAGTTAGGGTTCTTGGCTCCATGGGAGCTTCCTGCTCATTCTCGAACACACGATGTGTGTGTTTGTGTGTGAGAGTTTTGTTATTTAGTAACTTAACTTTCATCTTGTTCCATTTGGCCCCCTCATGTTTGTCACTTAACATAAATTGCACTACTTTAGTCATTTAAGACTTTTAACCACACACTTAACTAGGTTAAATAGCCTAGTTAGTTATTTCATACTAAGTCATATAGGAACATACGACAAATATAAACATTCGGGTTTTGGGGTGTTACAAGTCTACCCCCCTTAAATAAGGTTTTGTCCCTGAAACCTTTCTCATTTCCTCTTACACACACACACACATTTATGTTTGACTTAACACTCACATCATAATTATAAGTAATCATCCTATCTCATTTCATAATTATTCATACACTTGACTTCTTCTTAACAAGTCTATACTTATGAAAGGTCATTATATTCCGTAACGAAATAAACTCTTATTTTGACCCGATGGTCTACATAGCGAAAACCTTCACTTCTAAACAACTAAATTCTAATTGGATTCGATTATCATACTTAATTGACTAGCATAGAACTCTACTTAAATAATCTAAGAAGTGATTCGGAAACCACTTAATACTACTCATTCGATATCATCTTCAATAACGCATTTCAACATAACCTTTAACGATTATCATACAATTAATTCCATTACTACTAAAGATGGAGTCCGGGAGTTTACTTACACATTCGAATATTTTCATTTTTATCATTCTTTTGTTCATTTGCTTTACATTTACTTATATGACTTGTTTGACGCGAACGTGGTCAAGCTATCGACTTCTTCTTATGTAGACTAATTTCGTCTTTTATATCTTAAATCTATTTCGCAGATTCGAACACATTATTCATACCATTCGTACCTTCTATGTTTTGAATCCGTCTCGCGGATTCAAACATTGCATTCACATCTTTCATTCTTTGAATCCGTCTCGCGGATTCAAACATTCCATGCATGTCTTTCATTCCTTGAATCCGTCTCGCGGATTCAAGCATTGCATTCGTATCCTTCATTCTTTGAATCCGTCTCGCGGATTCAAACTTTGCATTCATACCTTTCATTCCTTGATTCCGTCTCGCGGATTCAAGCATTGCATTCATATCTTTCATTCTTTGAATCCGTCTCGCGGATTCAAACTTTGCATTCATATCTTGTTGATCCGTACTTTCTTACGGATTCAACATTCTTCATTCTTATCACTTATACTTTTTACTCTTACGTAGTACTCTCAATCTTCCGAGAGTCTTACTACCCATTTCACCCATACGCCCACCTGCTACCCAATTCTAACGGACACACCTGTAACAATTATCACGGGCTCACGAACGTCATATGTTTCTTGTGTACTGGCCAGGTACACAATCCACATACTAGTTTCGTGTCTTCGTGTAATTGTCACCTTATGTTCGAAGAATTAGGTTTCGGCACGTGTAACATTTCCAAAACTTCATTATCATTCTTATCATTATTTTTCATTTAAAATTTTCCTTTCATTGATAGGTTTTACCATCACATGTACTTACATATATGAAATATATGTACCTGGGTCAATATGTCATATTACATACCTTGGTGCCGGTGCTAGACCGCATCCACAAATCATTCTTTCCAAGCAACCATGCTTACCTTACACATAACATATTGTTAGTTATCTTCCAATACATACTTAAGCACATACTTACCTTGGCTTTTACCCTTAGATCTTGATCGAGTCTTGGATTGTACGGGTTCCTGGTCACGAGAGCACACGAGTTTGAGTTCAAGTATTTACCTCCTCATACTTGATTTCTCTCAAACCAGGGCTCTGATACCAACTTGTAAGACCCTAACTCGTATTTAACAAAAATCCCAGCGGAAAATTCGTGCCAATGTTTGATTTCTCTCAAACCAGGGCTCTGATACCAATTGTCCTTGTGACTAGGCCTTTTGTATGCCACCCTAATATCCTAAATAGTTTATAACTGGGATAAAATATAATAAAATTTGAATAAATTAAATTAACCAATATGGTTTAAAGTTACCATGGTTAATGAATTGCCATAAAAGACAATTCCATAATAGATCCCTAAATAAATCCTTGTCAATATTTTATGTAGCAATCAAGCTACATGGCAGAATCCGATGAAGTCAACAGTCACCCGAGGGAGAATCATGATACTACCAGAGTAAATGTAGCGGGTTCAGAATTGCAGGCATTGATAGACAATGTCGTTACTCGAGCTCTGGATAGATGAGATAATGAATCAAGTGGTACCCGTACTAGGACCCCATCTGTACAACATACAAAACGACCCTCCAAGACTCATACAACTCGCAAGAGTGATTCTCATCATTCCTCTAACCAGAAGAGAGTTCCTTCTAGACAAGTGGTACTCAATCAAGAGCCACGTGTTAGGGGTTGTTCGTATAAGTATTTCGTCTCCTGTAAGCCCCGATATTTCACATGAGAGAAGGGAGCCATTGATTGTATGACCTGGCTCGATGTGATTGACACTGTGGTCGATATTAGTGGTTGTGTAGAGCAAGATATAGTGAAGTTTGTGTCGCAATCGTTTAAAGGAGAAGCTCTAGCTTGGTGGAGGTCATTGATCCAAGCTACTGGAAAGATCCCGTTATATAACATGACTTGGGATCCGTTTGTTGCTTTAATCAAGGATACTTTCTGTCCTCAACATGAAGTTGAGAAGATCGAGACTGACTTCCTGACATTAGTTATGAAAAACTTGGACTGTCAGGCATACCTTACGAACTTCAACACTATGTCTCGATTGGTTCCTTACTTGGTGACACCGGAACCAAAACGTATAGCCCGTTTCATTGGGGGTTTGGCCCTGGAAATCAAAGCTAGTGTGAAAGCATCTCGACCTACTACTTTTAGGTCAGCGGCTGATTTGTCGTTATCCCTTACTCCGGATGCGGTCAGGCTGAGATCGCTTAAGAGTTCTGAAGAAGGAAAAAGGAAACGTGAGGATGATAACTCACGACATTCTGATAAGAAGCCTAAGGGGAACACAGACCATAAGAAGAATTCTGGGTCTAACAAGGGTAACCAGCAAACAGATGAGAAGCCTAAATGCAAAACCTGCTAGAAACGTCATTTTGGAAAATGCAGGTTTGAATCAAAGTCATAGTCAAAGCCGACTGGATGTGGGATATGCAAATCCAAGGAACATAAGACTTTGGATTACAAGAAAATAAAGGATGCAACATGTTACAACTGCAACGAAAAAGGGCATATTAAGACGAACTGTCCAAAATATGCAAAGAGACCTGAAGAAGGTAAGAAGACCAATGCTAGGGTCTTCCAGATAAATGCACAAGAAGCGATTCAGAATGACAACGTGATAACATGTACCTTTCTTATCAACGATGCTTATGCAAGGGTATTATTTGATTCGGGTGCAGATAAGTCGTTTGTTGATGATAAATTTTGTAAGTTGTTAAATCTGCCTGTTAAAACCCTAAGCATAAAATATGAAGTAGAGTTGGCTGATGGCACCATAGAAACTGCTTCGACTGTGTTAGATGGATGTTTTATATCCATTAGGAACCACTCCTTTCCGTTATCTTTGCTTCCTTTGAAATTAGCCGGTTTCGACATAGTAATAGGCATGGACTGGTTATCTCATAACCAAGCCCAGATTGTTTGTGACAAGAAACATGTGGTTATCAAGACTTCGTATGGTGAGCCACTTACCATACAAGGAGATACTCAGTATGGATTGCCTAAGCAAGTATCCATACTTAAGGCATCGAGGTGTATGAAGAAGGGTTGTGTCATTTATATGGCACAAGTAACCATTGATGAACCAAAGCCCAAGATTGAAGACATCCCTGTTATTTCTGAATATCCAGAAGTTTTCCCTGAAGAACTACCTGGTTTACCACTAGACAGGCAAGTAGAGTTTAGAATCGACATTATTCCTGGAGCAGCACCTGTTGCAAGAGCACCTTATAGGTTAGCACCAACTGAGATGAAGGAATTGAGAGCTCAACTAGATGATTTGTTGGCAAAGGGATTTATTAGACCTAGCTCGTCCCCTTGGGGAGCACCGATCCTATTTGTGAAGAAGAATGATGGATCAATTCGTCTATGCATCGATTATCGCGAGCTTAACAAGGCTACAATCAAGAATAGATATCAACTGCAAGGGGCAAGTTATTTCTCCAAGATTGATTTAAGATCGGGCTACCATCAGCTGAAGGTTAGAGATGAAGATGTGCATAAGACTGCATTTAGAACTCGTTATGGCCACTACGAGTTCTTAGTGATGCCTTTCGGACTCACTAATGCACCAGCAGCGTTCATGGATCTCATGAATCGCGTTTGCAAACCCTACTTGGACAAATTTGTCATCGTCTTTATTGATGATATACTTATATATTCAAAGAATCAGGCCGATCATGAAAAAACATCTTTGATGTATTCTTAAACTTCTTCAGCACGAAAAGCTTTACGCCAAGTTTTCAAAATGTGAGTTTTGGCTTCGTGAAGTCCAATTCCTTGGACATGTTGTGAGTGAGCATGGTATCCAGGTGGATCCCGCTAAGATAGAAGCCATCATGAATTGGCAAGAGCCAAAGACGCCCACAGAGATTCGCAGCTTCTTGGGCCTGGCAGGATATTACAGGCGTTTTATTGAAAACTTCTCAAGGATTGCTGCACCTCTAACATCATTGACCCGCAATAATATAAAGTTTGACTGGGGTCCGAAGCAACAAGAATCCTTTGATATTCTTAAGCAGAAGCTGAGCAATGCACCTGTGTGGACATTGCCTGAAGGGATTGAAGAATTTATGGTTTACTGCGACACATCACACACTGGCATGGGATGTGTGCTAATGCAAAAAGGCAAAGTCATTGCCTATGCTTCCCGACAATTAAAGGTGCACGAAAAGAATTACACTACCCACGACTTGGAATTGGGTGCCGTTGTGTTTGCACTAAAACTTTGGAGGCATTATTTATATGGTACCAAGTGTGTGATCTATTCTGATCATAAGAGCCTTCAGCATTTATTTAACAAGAAGGATCTGAACATGAGACAGCGTCGATGGATGGAGACACTGAACAACTATGATTGTGAAATCTGATACCATCCAGGCAAGGCGAATGTAGTCGCCGATGCCTTGAGTAGAAAGGAAAGGGTTAAGCCCATTAGAATCAATGCCAAGAGCATTGAATTGAAAAGCAGTTTGAATGAAAGGTTATTAGCCGCTCAAAAGGAAGCCGTATTACAAGCTAACTATCCAAATGAAAAGCTGGGAGTCACTGCTGAACAGTTATCATATGGCAATGATGGAATCCTAAGACTGAATGGACGAATATGGGTTCCAATCTATGGAGGACTTCGAGAATTGATTCTACAAGAAGCACATAGCTCCAAATACTCAGTCCATCCTGGAAGTGATAAGATGTACCAAGATTTAAAGGCAAATTATTGGTGGATAGGCTTGAAGAAGTCTATAGCCACTTATGTAGCTAAGTGTTTGACATGTGCTCAAGTTAAAACCGAAATCAGAAGCCGTCAGGTTTGCTACAACAACCTGAACTTCCCACCTGGAAGTGGGAAATGGTAATTATGGATTTTATCACCAAGTTACCGAAAACAAAGCGAGGAAATGATACTATTTGGGTTATAGTAGATAGACTGACTAAGTCAGCCCACTTCCTACCTATTAAGGAAACACATATCTCAGATAAGTTAGCTCAGCTATACGTGGACGTGATTGTATCTCTTCACGGAGTGCCAGTGTCTATCATCTCTGATTGGGATACGAGATATACATCGCATTTTTGGAAAAGCTTTCAACAATCATTAGGCACTCGATTGAACTTCAGCACTGCATATCATCCTCAAACGGATGGTCAAAGTGAACGTACTATACAGACAGTCGAGGATATGCTACGAGCCTGCGTTATTGATTTAGGTGGAAGTTGGGATAATCATCTTCCATTGATAGAATTCTCATATAATAATAGCTATCATTCCAGTATTCAGGCTGCACCTTTTGAAGCTTTGTATGGAAGACAGTGCAGGATGCCCGTTTGTTGGAAGGAAGTTGGAGATGTCCAACTAACAGGACCTGATATAGTACTGGAGACAACAGATAAGATTGTGCAGATACGTGATCGTCTCAAAGCTGCCAGGGATAGGCAGAAAAGCTACGCAGATAAAAGGCGTAAACCTCTAAAATTTGAGGTAGGTGACAAAGTGTTACTTAAGGTATCACCTTGGAAAGGGGTAATGCGTTTTGGCAAGAAATGCAAGTTAAGCCCAAGATACATAGGACCATTCGAGATCATCGAATGTGTCGGAACAGTGGCTTACAAGTTAAACCTGCCTGAAGAGCTCAGTGGAATCCATAATGTATTTCACATCTGCAACTTGAAGAAATGCCTAGCCGACGAATCGCTAGCCATGTCACATAAGGATGTGCATATAGATGAGAGCTTAAAGTTTGTTGAAAAACCTTTGTCGATCGAGGCTCGACAGGTTAAGAAGCTTCGGAAAAAGCGTGTACCGATTGTGAAGGTTAAATGGGATGCACGTAGAGGTCTCGAATATACGTGGGAGGTTGAGTCCACGATGAAACAGAAGTACCCTCATTTATTTCAGTAAATCTCAAGGTCGAGATTTCTTTTAAGGGGGTGAGGATGTAACACCTCGTAAAAACGCGACCAATATAATAAAGACACGTGTCATGGACTTTAAATGTGTAAGAATTTGATTAAGAGGGACTAAAGTTGTCAAAAAATGTAAATATGTTAATAAAGGGATCCAAAGTGTCAACATGCCATTCTTGTGCCTCTGATTGACCTCACACGACGTTCGTATTCTTTAAAATAATAATTTATCGAACTTGAAAAGTCGTTTGTGCTTAAAATAAGGATCTTATGAAACATAATGGTTGAAAGTGTCAACATGTTAATTTATTACCTCCGAGTGACCTTTTCCAACCTTTGGTAAATATATTAATACCCTCTCATATAAATCAGATATTGAGTTATTTCAAAGAAATGGGATCCTAGGTGCAAACACGACAAATCCTCACACTTTGGCTTTTTCAAAGACTTCAAGTCAATGCCATTGCATGGCCACACTCCCAAGATGTCTCAGGTCTGAACATATGGTCCTTTTCTGCTAATAATGACCAAAGATTTGAAGTATGAAAGATTGCATGGTCATATGTTAAAGTTCACAAGATTTTGTCTTCTGACAAGGCTTACGGACCGCAAAGGGTATGCCTTACGGACCGTAAGGCAGCATATCTGGGCGGTAAGATTTAAATTACGGATACGTACCGCAAAGCCTAAGGCTTACGGTCCGTAAGACCTGTAACTGGGCAAAGACATGGACAGCTGCCTGTTCAGCCAGTTCCACCGCCTTAAAAGTCTGGTTTTCAAATTCAGGGACTGTACCAAAGGTTTTACATGCATAGGGGACACCTGGGATGATCAAGGAACACTTGTAGACTTGTGTGGAATGATCTTGGGCAATTTAAATTCATATATAAAGAGCCTTTGTTGCAACATTGTTCTTGCACACTTGAAATTTATTCACAACACTCTCTCTGGAGTTTCCTGGAGCTCAAGCAAGTTCTCTTAAGTTCCAAATTCGTGTTAAGGACCATTGTAAGTGTTCTTAACCCCCTAAGTTCAAGTTTTATTAGTCTAATGACCAAAAGTCAAAGCCGTCGTAATTAAGCTTTGACTTAGTGATTAATCACTAATGGTCCAGTCATTTTTCGAATTGAAAGTGGCTATGAGTTGGTAATTAGGTGGGTAATAAACCTTTAAAAGGGCACCCCCCGATTATCACTCTAACTTGGTCAATTGTCGGGTCAAACTTAATATTAAAAAGTCAACAGAAAGCTATTTTGCAAATAAATTCATAATTAGCAATGTAGAAGTTATGGAACCTGTTTTAACACTAAAATAACTTGTTAAATAATGTAAGAACATGTCTAAGCATGTTCCACCCGACAATTCTGAGTTTAGGCTAGGTTCGGAACCAAAAGTCGCAAAAGTAGACTTTTGCTTTGACTTTCAGTTCTGACCCGATTTAGCTTAGTTTAGACCTGCCTTAGAGTTCCATTAGGACCAGGTTATAGGTTAGTATAACCCTCTGAGGTTATACAACTTGGTTCCTAATTAATCCGATTCATTTGCATGTTTCGGTTAATTGCCTAAATGTTGACTATTGTGCCCTTTTAACATTAAAGCGAGATTTTTGAAAATGTGAGAGGACACAAACCTTTGTTACTGATTTATAAAAATGTCCTTAAAATTTTACATCAGTTCGTGGTCTAAAATGAGAGTTATGCTCAATATCGTAATTTGAAAGCTTTTTATTAATTAAACAGCATACTTAGCATAAAGCCTATTTAAACATAAATTTTTACACCAAATCTTTTACCCACTGATGTAATATAATATTTTGGGATTTTTGAAGATTTTTATTTATTTTTAAACTGATCATAACATAGGGTTATTGCTTTGATTCGGTAATTGACGGTTATACCCTTTTTGCTAATAAAATGAGTTTTACATAACATTTTGATACCCGGAAATCGCCTAAAACCGACTTTTAAGCGTTTTAAACGCATAGTATGGATTAAAACTATTTTTTCCATATAAGACTTAATACCTACTGATGTTTTAAGTAAATTTTTATCCTTTAACAGTAAGCAAAAGTTTTGAACTCTGATTTCCAAATTTGACCTTTAAAGCTTATGTGAAATTACCAAAATGCCCATACGGTGCATAGTTTGGTTATAAATGATAAATTTCACATATATGAAATACCCTACTGATATGACTTGCAAAAATAATTATTTTTACTGATCATTTTAGACCAGAACCTCAGATTAATATTTAAACTCTTTTATAACCTTTAAAATGACCAAAATACCCCTACGGGGCTTAATTTAAGTTTAAATTCGTTTTGGGCATAATGGAAGGTATCCTACTGATATCACAACGTATTTAAGGCATATTAACTTAGGAAACCTGTTCATGACTCATTTGGTTACCCGTTATGCATTATTCGCGTTCGGTACGATTTATGTAATTAGTTTGCATAAATTAACCGAAACGGGTCAAACCTTATCATTTTTACCTCAAAATCCAGGATGTGTTTAGTTTACCCATATTATACAAGTCTTCAAACTTATCGGGTCTAAATCACATTATAATCCGGTCTTCGCTTAATCTTGCATTTTGAACCGTAAACCTTTCTTTAAAACTAACCGGTCTAAGTTAAGACTTAAATAAGACCCGTTAGGAATCTAATAGGTTACTAAAACCTTCGTTCCAAATTTAGGAGACCAGTAAAAGATATCTGCATTTGCTGAATTGTTATACGGCTGAGTTAAATTATATTTTGCTCAGGTAAATACTTTTAACTTATTTTCCGTTATACGGGCTTGGGATACGGTATTATAATAATACCGCTTGGTCGGGTGTGTAGTTATTTAAATCGGAGTGTGATTAATATATTTACATAACCCGTTTTAATCTGTTTTGTTTGGTGTATGGCCTTTGGGGGGTTAATGACCATGTCCTGGATATCCTCGGCTCATTCATTGAAATGGTCATGACTTAAGCACGAGGTGTAGGCATACACCTGACAGTTGCGTGACTATAAATGGTAATCCACAATAAGGAGTTCTCCTTGTGGGCATTATACCTGTGGTGTGTCAGTTAATCTTGTCCGACTCTTCTAACCGGCCCTAACGGACGGCAAACATATAAATCTGTATACAAGATTATTTTTAAAATAATTGTCCCAAGTTATAAAAGATTATGTGTGCCTTGTGCATTTAAATCAATTTTCTTAAATATTTTTAAAAGAGTCGGTTAATTGTATTTACCAGTGTAAACTGACGTATTTTCCAAAAAGGCTGAAGTGCAGGTACTAGGCGGAATAGGCTGGCTACTCCTGAGTGAATAAATAAGAGTCTTGCAAGCTTTGTCACTTAAAATCTGTTGAACAATTATCCTCTTTTATTTTGATCCGCCTGTGGATCCTTTACATTCCGTTGTAATACTTTGTTACTTTCAATTCGATTTGTAATATTTTACTTTTTAGACTTCCGCTGTGCATTAAACTGTGATTATTGACTATGATGATATCAACTACGTCATGATACTCCCTACCGGGCCCACCGGTAATACGTGGAAATATCGGGGTGTGACAACTGACCACATGCTCTTCGTGGATTCGATACCCGACTTACCCTAGCTACCTAGGTTAATTGGGGTTTTGACTGATCGGGACGACACGGTCACGTCAACTACTAAACCCACAATTAAATGAGCCTTTGCTGACCCATTCTTTTGCTGACCCGCGAGTTGTTTGACGACCCGTACTTGACTCGGAACCGTTTGACCCATTCCCATCAAGATTATCCAACATTCACCCCCATAATCTTGATGTCGGTCTAGATTCACTTTCTACTTTCTTAATTCTTGCTTGCATTCGTTTTTGCTTTCTACGCTAAAATCGGAATCGGTTTTCTTGCTTGATTCAAATCACTCTTGCATGCTTTATTCGAATCCGTTCTTTCTGACTTGCTATTCGAACACAACGTCCGATCTTGCTACTTGCTACGAACCACACGGGTCCGGTCTCTTGCTAACTTTCGGCTTTCTTTCTTTCTTTGGGCTGTCAATTTCATTCTCTCTTTCTAATCGATGCTCATTGTTTCTTCTTTCTAACTGATGCTTTCACTTTCTTTCTTACCGCCCCGGTCTCTTTCTTACTTTCTTGCGAGGCCTTCTTTTTTTCTTGCTAAGCGACGCTGGCCTCTTTCTTTTTTTCTTGTGGCGCCTCTTCTTTTTTCATAAGGATTCAAAGATTTGAACCCGACTTTCTTTCTTCCTGATATTGCTTCAAACTAGCTAATTTCTTCGAGAATTAGTTCACCATGTAGATTTCTTGCTGGTTCCAATCTTACTTTCTTTGACAGTAAGTATGCTATTGACTTTATGTTACTCTTGCTAAGTCAAAAGACACTTTTACTTCTTCATGCATGACCAGTTGTACAGTACAACTAACATCTGATCTTTTCTATTTGCCTTCTCGCATAGCTACCTAAATATGTTGTTCACAAATGAAAATTCAAATACCTTGGCTTGCATGCACAGCACCTTGCTCACACCCATGCTTCTAGTTTCTCGTCATGCTCCTCCTTTTCTTTCCTTTTAATTTCAATTTCGACATTCCCTGGTTTCTTCCATTTTTTTCTTTCATCGGCCGATGACATCACCACCATACGTTACGGCCATGTCGCTATTCTAGCTTCCGTAAGACACTGGGATTTGTTTCCTCGTCTTCTCCGTAATCACCGCCACAAACGTTGCTCTTCGGTTTGTTTTTTTCTGGTGACCTATCTTTTCTTTCTTCTTCGATCACCAGTGTGTCTCTTTCATGAACGCCCTTCTACAAATTTATTCTCTGTTTGCATCTTCTCAGTTTAGAGGGATGCTCCACCCTTCTCGGAAGTCGAATCTCAAACCCGCAACACCTTCTTTAACCTTGCTCTGATACCAAATGTTGGTAAAGCTCCAAAAAATCAAAATGAAAACAAAAGAACAAAGGACTTGATTTTCTGCTAGAACTCACGTAAAGAAGCCTGTGTTTTCTAAACTTGTTGTACTTTCTTGATTGAAATTGAGAGTACATTAATAACCTTACCCTAATGTGCTATTTATATAAAAACAAAACAAATTAACCCACATGCTAAATACACTACTCCACGTACTCCTTATAATTAGCCACATCTTCACACATTCATATCTACAAGAGTCGGTCAAAAGTAACTACCAAACCCATGATTAAATGAGCCTTTGCTGACCCGCAAGTTGTTTGACGACCCGTACTTGACTCGGAACCGTTTGGCCCATTCCCATCAACATTATCCAACAGTCCCTAACTACTGCCCTTTTGTTCTTGATTAATTTGAAGATGGATTAGAAAGGTAGCACAACGGCTCCTCTGAGTGACACCCACCTGTCCATCCACAATAAAGTCTTATCCCCCTTAACTACCAAAGGTTTGAGCCTGCAGCCCACATCAATATTGTGTTTTGAGAAATCTTTATCTATGAAACTAATAATCCTTGCACATCCATACTACAAGGGTTTATTAGTATATAGTTTAAAGTTAGTTAGTTAGATGGCGGTTATAAACTTCAGGGACTAAAGTTGTCAAGATGGAACTTGATAACCACCACCCCAAGGGTTGCTAAATCCCTTGGGAGGCATCTCTTTGATCGGCGACAACCACAAGGAGAACAAGGGACACGACTATTGATCAAAAGACACACCTCTTCAAGATTGATTCTCATCCACACAATCCAAGAGACACACCCGTTCATGAAGAGACACGTCTATTCGCTCACACCCATTAGAAACTATAAATAGGGCTTAGATTTCATTTATAGAATTCAAATTCACATTCCATTGTATACAAACTCATGTATTTCGAATTCAAGTTATATACAAGTTCAGTTTATTCGTTTATGTTCTAGAGATCATATATCAAGTCTGGGCAACAATCTATCCCACTAATACTCTTCCACACCCCCAAAAAGTTGCTCAAAACCGGAACCAGGGCCTGATTCCTAACCCCTCCATGGATAGCCGAAATGACTTGAGTCCACAACTGCGTCTGGCTCGATCTGTATCTCCACCACCATTTCAACATGAGAGCCAAACTAGCTTCTCTAATGCTTCCAACCCCCAGCCCCCATTCTTTTTAGACATCACTTTCCCCCATATCGTACCCCTCGCACCCAAGCCACCCCAAGTAAATCTGCTCCTAATACCTTCTAAACATTTTACTATCTTCATAGGCGCCTTATAGGGATATAAAAAGTAAGAAGCGTTCCCAACACTGCCTTAGCGAGCGTAATGCAACCCGCAAGGGAGAGAAGATTAGCCTTCCACCTAGATAACCGAGAATGAAACTAATCTACAATCACCTTCCAAGAACCCACCATTTCAGCTCCGACAAGTAAGCCCAAATAAGAGAAAGGGAACACTCACGGTTGATACTTCATCACCATTAACTTTCAATCTGGAAGCGAGAAACAAGCATCTTAAGATTCTGTTGAGATTTATTTGATTGTCCTCAAAAGCTTCCCTAATAAAGCACACGTCACCGAAAAAAAATAATAAGTGAGAAACTGTTGGGCCATCCCGAGGCAGGCCAACCCCTTTGTAGGAGTCATGTTTCCTTCTAGTTACATGTTTATAAGGCTAGTGGTATGGGCGCTATTGCCCCATCCATCTCAACAATTCACAACCCAATAGAGCTCTCCTTTTCATTGCTTGGACGCCATTAGGGGGCGCTATTCAATGTTTGCATTTCCAATAACGAAGAGTAATGGATGAACGTGGGCCCCACTTCACTTTTAAACTTGTTGGGATTGAACCCTATCAGAGGAACAGATAATTAAAGCCAAAACTGGATCAGGGAAGTGGATCCAGAATAAGCAGATGTTATGTATACAAGTCTCTCCCCTTGAAAGTGATTTTAACATCTGATGACCTCCAATCCACTGATCAGTACAACTGCTGACCTACAACTGCTGATCAAGTCAAAGACTGATAAAGACTAAAGCCCTGCTGTTCAATCTACTGCTATGGATTAAGCTCTGCTGGTTTACAACAAGTACTGCTGGGTTCACATCAGTGGAAGGATTCAGCAGTAGTTTAGTTTACTTATGTAATGTATTGAATAACAGTTGTTAGCATAAGCAGTGTTTGTATAGATCAGTTGTTAGAAGTTGTTAGGAGGTTAGATGTCACTTTCATGGTGACGTCAACAAAGATGCCATAGTGGTTTGTCCGTGCCTATAAATAGAACAGTACCCTGTACTGTTCTATTAGCTCTTCACCATCCATCTTCCTATACAAACAAATCATTGTGAGCTCAGGCTGAGGTGGAGTTTGTTACATGCATGCAATTGTAATCGTTGATGAAATAAATTCAATCATTAGGTTCTTTGTTGAAAATGTGTGTTGAAAGCAATTCTCCTGTTTGATTGTGTGCAAAGTTTATTTCCATTTACATTCCGCTGCATTACTTGTTCATCTTCCATTTTAATTCAAACGTAAAACACAATCAAAACCAAACTCAGATCCTAACAATTGGTATCAGAGCTCGGACAGTCAAATTTGATTTAACAATCATTTTGACATAAATAGTTCAGCTCACAATCGTTGATACTGATAGTTTGTTCATTTTGTTGAAAAACAGAGCAAGGTTTAATCACGTTCAAAGTTGATTAATCAGTGCCTGTAAAACAACCAGGATGACGTCACAATCACAAGATGATAAAAATAACATTGGTTCACTTTTCAAACCACCCATGCTTAAACGAAATGAGTACAACATCTGGGAGAGAAGGATGGGTCATATCCTTGCTCAACAAAATACTGGATGTTGGAGATCGGTTGTTTTTGGTCCCCATGTTCCAATGGTGCCAAGTGCTGAGGATCCAAAGAAATTCGAACCTAAAAGTTATGAAAACTATACTGAAACTGATTTTCAAAAGTTTGAACTGGATGCCAAAGCATTTAGTATCATTGCATCTGCATTACCCAATGAAATTTATGCTGGGCTGTTACATTGTAACAGTGCCAAGGAACTATGGGATGCACTTAAGGAACAATTTGGGGGAACCGAAGAAGTAATTGAAAACAATAGGGAAATTCTGAATTAGCAGTATGAAACCTTTTGTCACATTAAGGGTGAATCATTGACTCAACGGTTTGAACGTTTCAGTTGTCTCATTAGTGAGCTAAGACTTGTTAAAGTTGAATTTCCTAAATCAACACAAAATAGTAGGTTTCTTAGATCACTACCAGAAAAGTGGGATACAATTACCTTTGTGACTAGAAATTCTGCTGAGTTCAAAGATCTGACACTGACCCAACTTCATGGTAGACTCCTGACCTATGAAAGGGAGTTAAACCAGAAAAAGAAGTTGCAAGAGTCTGGCAAAGTTACAGATGATTATTCATTTGGTAACACAACTCTTCTGGATCAAAAAGAGTCTGGCAGCAGTAAGGATCAGAGTTAAGATCATTTTATTGACATAAATGCTGGAGGAAATTTCAACTCTGATCCTCACTCATCCAACTTTGCTTTCACAGCAAATGGAGAAAGCCAGAACTCAGATAATTTGTGCTTTGAACTCAATGACTTACATCACTTTGATCCCAATGACTTAGAAGAAATGGACATTTTGCATCAATTGGCTTTGCTTAGTGTGAGAACAAGAAAATTCTATAAAAGAACAGGGAGAAAATTCCCAGGGTTACATGGGAATTTGAAGGTGGGGTTGGATAAATCAAAAATCAAGTGTTATAAGTGCAATAGGCTAGGTCATTTTGCTAGGGAATGCAGGAGTCAAACCACTGGTCCTATTATAACTCATCCCAGCTCAAACCCTAGACCACAACACCAAAGCACTGTACACTATACCCAATATACCCCTGCAGCCCATGTTAACACTGCTCATTATGCTGCAACCCCTGTGCCTGTGCATTATGTTCAAACCACTGCTCCACAAATTCAGTATTTACAAACCCCTGTCCCTCAGGCACAAGTGCAACCTGTTGCACCTCAACAAGCTGCTTTAACAGTGGTTCAACCAGATCAGCAAAGCTTTTTCACCCAAGGCTTTGTTGACTTGAGCAGCATGCCTGATGAGCTTGGTGATGAAAATTTTGCACTCTATGCTTCTAATGATACTATTAATGATGAATTTTGTCTGATGGCTTTAGAGTCAATACCAGAAGGGGTTGAAGCTGAAGGAGAACAGCTAAGTACTGAAACAGTGGATAAAGTGGCTGAAGCAGTGGTACTGCAGTTGCTGGTGAACTACTGCTGGGAGAAAATTCAGAAACCCTGATTGAACCACTGTTTGATCCTTGGTCAAAAGAAGACAAGGAAGAAAAAGAAGAGGAGAAAGAGGGTGAGAAAGAAAAGAGAGCTGATGAAGAAAGTGATCATCAATGTGATTGTGCTATGATGACAGCTGCCAAGGTATCACCTCAGGTTCTTAAAAATCTGTGTTCAGACAAATGCATTATTGCATTTCCTAGCATTAAAGAGGTGAATGAAAACCTTAGGGACAAGGTCTTAACTGATGAAGTCAAATTTGAAAAGTCATTAAAAGAACTTAAAATCAAGTTGGCTAAAAAAGACAAAGAAATTTGCTGTCTAAAAGAAGAGCAAAGCATTACCAAAACCCAACTCCAAACTATGATAGAAAAATATCATGTTTGCAAAAAGGAGTTAGAATCCACCCAAATCACTTGTGAAAATTGGGTGGAATCTTGCAAAGGGTATGAAGTAATGCTTGAAAAACAGATTAAAAGTAATGTAAAATTTGGTGTTGGTTTTAGAAAGCATGACCAAGTTGAAAACAATGCTACAAAAGAATCTGGTTCAGTGGAGATCATACCCACAAACAAGAATGGCCAAGAGATCAAAATTACAGACAAAAATGGAAACAAAATCACACTTGAAAGACCATTGGACTCTTCAACTTATGAAGAGATTGAGGAATATTAATTTAAACCCAGATGGTCTGATGAGTGTGACATTCTTGAAAATTTTAAGCCTATGGATTTCACAACCACTGATGGTGTAAAAGCTCCAAAAGCAAAAGTTATTCCTCTCAAAGACATCCCAACAGAGGTTAAAAACTCTGTTGCAAAGGAGTCTGAAAAGAGAAAGAAGAGAGAAAAGATCAAAAACCTGTTTTGTGATTTTTGTGAAAAAAGGAATCATCTAACAAAAGACTGTTTCCATTTAAAAGCATATGATCTAAACAAAACAAGTGAAATTGTTCCTGCTGAAAGCTGCACCATTTGTGGTAAATCAAACCACAAAACTCAAGAATGTGTGTATCTCAAACCATTTGATATGAAAAAGAATGAGTACACTGCAAAAACATAATTGAGTTAATCAAATTCATCTGTCAAGTTTACTGTAACACCTCGAAAATTTATGTCCAATAATGTATCGACACGTGTCATAAGCTTTAAACGTGTAAAAGATTACTTAAGAGGGACTAAAGTTGACAAACAAAGAAAGTATGTGAATATAAGGGTTCAAAGTGTCAACAATGGATAAATATACTTTACTATAACCCTACACGATGTTTATACCCTTAAACGAACGAATCATGGATCATACGAAGCTAATTATGGAAGAAAGTGAGAGATTACAAACTATAGGGGTTAAAAGTGTCAACATGTTTAAAGTATACCTCTGAGTGACCTTTTAGCGAACCCGAAGCTTTGTAATGGTTAATTATGTTCACTAGAATATGTGGTAAAAATTTCACCAAGTTTCGTTATCGTATGAGAAAGTTATGATAAAATTCGTATACGAAGGGTTAAAAGCGTCAACGTTGAAATTTATGACCTTTCGGGTGATCACAAGGTTAACCGAGGACTTAACGGTGTTTGGTTATGTCATGGAGCCCTTAAAAGTCAAGTTAGAGGACCAAAAGTGCAAGAAATAAACTTGAAACCACGTTTAAAAGGACCAGGGGCTGAATTGCAATTAAGTAAACTTGTTTGGCCTGTTCTGCGACTTTTAGGCGCCCCGCGAAGAGGCCTTACGCGGCCCGCGAACAAGCGCCAGCGACAGAATATTTGGCAGATGCCAGTTTCAGCTGTGTAACCGCCTTTAGGACCTATAAACTGATACAAGGGGCTGCACAAACGGATTTACATGCAGTAGGGGCACCTGTAAACATCTGGTTGCAACCATAGACTTGCTTGGCATCATCCTAATCAATTGAATTCACTATATAAGAAGAACACTTGTTGCAACTTTGGACATTCATTTGCAAACCTTCACAACTTCACTTCTGGAGCTCTCTGATCAGCAACCAAGATTCCTTAGGCTTCCTAGTCGTGCTTAGGACCTCTGTAAGTGTCCTCAACCCTTCTTAATTCAGTTTAGCTTAGTTAATTAGCTTAAAGTCAAACCGTCATAATTAACGTTTGACTTCGTAATAAATCGTAATTTGTTCAGTCAAATTTCAAATTGAAAGTACCTATGAGTTGGTAATTATGTGGGCAATAAACCCTTAAAAGGGCACCCTCTGATTACCACTCTAACTAGGTCAATTGTCGGGTCAAAGTTAACTTTAAAAAGTCAACAGAAAACTTATTTTCAAATTAATGCATAATTAGCAATGTAGGATCCATGCAACCTGTTTTATCATTAATAAAACTTGGTAATTAATATAAGAACATGTCTAAACATGTTCAACCCGACAATTTTCTGTTTAGGCTCGGTTCGGAACCGAAAGTCGCATAATTTGACTTCTGCTTTGACTTTCAGTTCTGACCCGTTTGAGCATAGTTTGGAAATTCCTTAGAGCTTTATTTGGACCAGGTTTCATGTTAGTATAACCCTCTATGATTATACAACTTGGTTCAATAGTTATCCGATTCATATGCATGTTTCCGTTAAATGCTTAAATGTTGACTATTATGCCCATATGACCTTAAAACGTGATTTTTGAAAATGTAAAAGAATAGAAACCTTAGTTACTGATTTATAAAGTTGTCCCTAAAATTTGACATCAGTTTGAGGTCTAGATTAGGAGTTATGCTCATTAGCGTAATTAGAAAGCTTTTATTAATTAAACGGCGTAATTAGCATATACCCTATCTAAACCCAATTTTTAATACCAAACTTTTTACCTACTGATATAAAATAATATTTTGGGATTTTTGAAGATTTTTATTTTATTTTAGGCTGAGCATAACATAGAGTTCTAAGCTTGATTCGGTAATTACCGGTTTTGCCCTTTTAGGCTATAAAATGAGTTTTACAAATATTTTTGACCCCAAACCTTTTTCTACTGATCTAGTATGATAAACAAATATTTTGAGCCTTCTGGAATAATAAAAATATCAGCTTTCTTTTAAAAACCCGGAAATAGCTCCAAATCGCCTTTTTAAGCGTTTTTAACGCATAATATGTATTAAAACTATTTTAAACATATAAGGTTTGATACCTACTGATATTTTAAGTAAATTATTATACTTTAACAGTAAGGAAAGTTTTTAGACTCAGATTTCCAGTTTTGACCTTTTAAGCCTATGTGAAATTACCAAAATGCCCCTACGGTGCATAGTTTGGTTTTAAATGATAAATTTCACATATATGTAATACCCTACTGTTATAACTTATTAAATTAAGTATTTTTACTGATTATATCAGACCTGTAACTCAGATTATTATTTAAACTCTTTTATAACCTTTAAAATGACCAAAATACCCCTACGGGGCATAATTTGAGTTTAAATCCATTTCGGGCATAATAGAAGATATCTTACTGATGTCACAACATATTTAATGCATATTAACTTAGGAAACCTGTATATGACTCTTATGGTTACCCGTTACGCATCTTGCGTGTTCGGTTCGGTTTATGTAACTAGTTTGCATAAATTGACCGAAACGGGTCAAACCTTATCATTTTTGTCTCAAAATCCAGAATGTGTTTAGTTTACCCATATTATACAAGTCTCCAAAATTTTTGGATTTATATCACATTGTATTCCGGTCTTCGCTTAATCGTGCGTTTGAACCGTATCTTCTTTTAAAACTAACCGGTCTAAGTTTAGGCTTAATTAAAGACCTGTTAGGAATCTAATAGGTTATTAAAAACCTTTGTTCAAGAATAGGAGACCCGGTAAAATCTATCTGCAATTGCTAATTGTGATTATACTTTGCTCAGGTAAATACTTTTAACTTATTTTCCCTATACGGGCTTGGGGTACGGTATATAAAATACCGCTTGGTCGGGCATTGAATTTTTAATTGTATGAAGATTAAATTATTGAAATGTCCCGTTTAAATTGTTTTGTTTGTTTAAAGCCTTTGGGGGGGGGGGTTAATGACCATGTCCCGGATATCCTTGGCATCATTTTACGAAATGGCCACGACCTAAGCACGGGGTGTAGGCGTACACCCGACAGTGCATATATAAATAATAAGGTATAACCGCCGGTTTCGGGAATAACCCGCCGCGGGACTATATCATGTGGTGTGTCTGTTAATCTTTAACCCGGTGTCAATCCGGGCTACTAAACGTATAACGAACATGTAATTCTTTTACAAGTTTATATAAAATTATTTTCCCAAGTTATAAAATATTTTGTGCCTCGTGCATTCAAATCAATTTTCTAAACTTTTTTAAAATGAGTCAGTTAATTGTGTTTACCAGTGTAAACTGACGTATTTTCCCAAAAAGGTTAAGTGCAGGTACTAAGCGTAATAGGCTGGCCTCTCCTTAGCATCGTTAAGAGTCTCGCAAGCTTGGATGCATTAAGCCTGTTGAACTATGTTTCCTGTTTGTTTGATCCGCCTGTGGATCCGTTTCAACTACGTTGTGATACTTAATATTACAATTTTATTCAGTTGAAATAATTCTATCTTTTGCTTCCGCTGTGCATTTATAATTGTGTTGTTTGACTATGATGATATCAACTACGTCACGATACTCCCCACCAGGCCCACCGGTAATACGTGGAAATATCGGGGTGTGACAGGTTGGTATCAGAGCCAACGCTGAGTGAATTAAACACTAGCCTTTTGTGTTTAATCTCAGTTACACAGTTGCACATTCCTTGATTTTCGAGTCTAGACAAAGAACTTAGGACAAATCTCGACTTGTTTTTATTTTGTCCTTATATATATTCCTTGTTGTTATCTTTGTTTATGTTGACAGGTTGAAAGATGCCACCAAGAGTAAGAGGGAGAGGAAGAGGCAAGGGGCCACTCGGCGCCCCGAATGATCATGAGGCCTGGCCTTCGCACCGACGAACACCATCAGATTCACATAGCCGGAGTCCTCAAGATAACTGGAGGACCTATATTGAACCAGCAAGGCGCTCAGTTTCGCTGAGCTCCTCCCCTTCTTTTCAACACTCCTTTGGGCCTCATTCTGAAAACGAGCCCCATAATTCCCACCAATCTTACATTCCTCTTCAGGGCCACAACTCACCTTTTGATGACCCAACGCCCTTTTTCCAGAGCCGGTTCAACCCGGCAAACTACCTTGGAGAACCAGTGGGTTTTAACCCACTAGGACCTGAAGACCATTTCTCAGGAGACCATACAATGGACATGGATGAGGACACCGATCCTGCAGAGCCACCATCCAGAACCCCTAACCACCCCATCGAAATATCGGATGGGTCACATTTCGTGGGATCACCTTATAATGGTCCCGACAGTTATGAAGAAAGGTTCCGACAGATAGACTGGGTGTTTACTCCCAGTTACTATAACTCACCACAGCAGTAGCAGCAACAGGATCCCTCTGAGGATTCTCTTTTCGTCGCGGTCACTCAGCCACCACCACCAGCTCAGCAGCAGCCTCTGGAGCCACCGAGGCGAAGAAGATCGAATGCACGGATGTCCGTGCGAGGAGGAGTGCGTATCAGCACCCCTCAACATTCTAGTGGCAGCCGGTACTCGCCACTTGTAACACCTCGAAAATTCATGCCCAATAATATATCGACACGTGTCATGAACCTTGAACGTGTAAAGGAATTCCTTGGAAGGACTAAAGTTGACAAACAAGAAAAGTATGTGAATATACGGGTTTAAAATGTCAACAATGGATAAATATACTTTACAATAACCCTACATGATGTTTATACCCTTAAACGAATGAATCATGGATCATACGAAGCTAATTGTGAAAAAAGTGAGAGATTACAAACTGCAGGGGTTAAACGTGTCAACATGTTTAAGATATACCTCTGAGTGACCTTTTAGCACACCCGAAGCTTTGTAACGATTAATTATGCTCACTAGAATGCATGATAAAAATTTCACCAAGTTTCGTTATCGTATGAGAAAGTTATGATAAAATTCGTATACGAGGGGTTAAAAGCGTCAACGATGAAATTTATGACTTTTCGGGTAATCAAAAGTTAACCAAGGACTTAACAAAGTGGGTATAAGTCTTGAAGCCCTTATAAATCAATTTAGAGGACTCATTGTGCAAAACAAGAAGTAAAAACAACTTTTAGGAGGACCAGGGGCCAAAAATGCAATTAGATGAAACTTGGTATCCTGACAGCCAGACTCACACGGGCCGCGTAAGAGTAGGCTGACCTCTTACGCGGGCCGCCTCAGCCTCCCAGATGCAGAAAACATGGACAGGTGTCTGTCCAGCCCTTGTAACCGACTCAAATCACTTGCTACCAATCCCATGTGCTGCACAATCTGGTTTTTAGGCACTAGGGGCACTTGTAATCATCTTGGAGCAATCCTAGACTTGCTTGGCATTGATCTAGTGGGATTATGATCACTATATAAGGAAGCACATGTTGCAACATTCATGCACTCATTCCATATTCAACATCTGATCATTTCTGGAGCACAAGTGCAGACCCCAAGCATCTCTAGTCGTTAGTAGGACCTTGGTAAGTATCCTTAACCTTCCTTAATCATGTTTTGCTTAGTTATTAGCTTAAAAGTCAAACCGTCGTAATTAAGGTTTGACTTAACGATTAATCGCTAATGGTCCAGCGATTAGTCAAAGTAAAGGTAGTTATAACTTGGTAATTATGTGGGCATTAAACCCTTAAAAGGGCACCATCTGATTCCCGCTCTAACTAGATAGTTTGTCGGGTCAAAGTTTGTTATAAAAAGTCAACAGAAACATAATTTTGGAATTAACACCTAATTAGCATTGTAGATGACGTGTAACCTATTTTATCACTCATATAACATGGTAATAAGTATAAGAATTGGTCTAAGCTTGTTTGATCCGACAAGTTTCTGTTTTGGCTCGGTTCGGAACCGAAAGTCGCAAAACTTTGACTTTTGCTTTGACTTCAGTTCTGACCCGATTTAGATGGGTTTAGAAATGCCTTAGAGTTTCATTAGGACCGGGTTACATGATAGTATAACCCTCTGTGTTTGGTTCGTTGATTGTCCGATCCGTTTACACGTTTCCGTTAATTGCCTAATGTTGACCATAATGCCCTTTTGACCATAAAACGAGAATTTTGGAAATGTGAGAGGACAATAATCTTTGCTACTGATTTATAAAAATGTCCCTAAAATTTCACATTAGTTGGAGGTCTAGATTAGGAGTTATGCTCAATAGCGTAATTAGGAGGTCTTTTATTAATTAAACGGCGCAATTAGCGTAAAGCCTATCTAAACCCAATTTTTGACACCAAACTTTTTACCCACTGATGTAATATAATATTTTAGGATTTTTGAAGATTTTTAATTATTTTTAAACTGATCATAACCTAAGGTTATTGCCTTGATTCGGTAAATACCGATTATACCCTTTTGTGTATAAAATGAGTTTTACATAACAAATTGATACCAAATCTTTGGCCACTGATTTTATATGATAAATGAAGTATTTTGAACTTTATAACCTGATCAGAAAACTCAGATTTAATGTTAAACCCAGAAATCGCTTAAAACGGCTTTTTACGCGTATTAAACACATAGTTTGGGTTTAAAACCATTTTGGCATATAAGACTTATCACCAACTGATATACCCTATTAAAGTAAGTTGTTTTACTGATTATTTCAGACCCGAGTCTCAGAATTATAATTAATCTCTTTTATAATCTTTAAAATGACCAAAATACCCATACGGGGCTTAAATTGAGATTAAACTCGTTTTGGGCATAATGGAAGGTATCTTACTGATATCACAACATATTTAAAGCATATTAACTTAAGAAACCTGTTCATGACTCATTCGGTTACCCGTTATGCGTTATTCACGTTCGGTTCAGTTTATGTAACTAGTTTGCATAAATTAGCCGAAACGGGTCAAACGTTATCGTTTTTATCTCAAAATCCAGAATGTGTTTGGTTTACCCATATTATACAAGTCTTCAAACTTGTCGGGTCTAAATCACATTCTATTCCGGTCTTCGCTTAATCATGCGTTCGAACCGTATCTTCCTTTAAAACTAATCGGTCTAAGTTTAGACTTAATTAAAGACCCGTTAGGATTCTAATAGGTTATTATAAACCTTCGTTCCAGATTTAGGAGCCCAGTAAAAGCTATCTGTACTTGCTGATTTGATATACGGCTGGGATTGAATTTATATTTAGCTCAGGTAAATACTTTTAACTTATTTTCCCTTATACGGGCTTGGGGTACGGTATCTAAGATACCACTTGGTCGGGCATTCGACCTTAATCGATTGGTGGTTAAGTATTATCGAGGTGACCCGTTTAAAAATATGTTTTGTTGCTTAAACGCCTTTGGGGGGTTAATGACCATGTCCCGGATATCCTTGGCATCATTTTACGAAATGGCCACGACCTAAGCACGGGGTGTAGGCGTACACCCGTCAGTGCCTAAATAAAAAATGTGGTGTGTCTATTGATCTTTAACCCGGCACGAACCGGGCTACTGAACGCATAAGAAACATGTAATTCTTTTACAAGTATTATATTCAAATGATTATCCCAAGTTATAAAATGTTTTGTGCCTCGTGCATTTAAACCAACTTTCTAAACCTTTTCAAAATGAGTCAGTTGATTGTATTTACCAGTGTAAACTGACGTATTTTCCCAAAAAGGTTAAGTGCAGGTACTACTCGAAATAGGCTGGCTTTCTCCTTAGCATCAATAAGAGTCTCGCAAGCTTGGATGCATTTCAGTCTGTTGAACAATGTATCTTTTTGATCCACCTGTGGATTATTTTCAACTATTTTGTGATACTTAATATTACAATTTTATTCGGTTGAAATGAAATCTATCTTTTGCTTCCGCTGTGCATTTAAATGTTGTGTTGTTTGACTATAATGATATCAACTACGTCACGATACTCCCCCACCGGGCCCACCGGTAATACGTGGAAATATCGGGGTGTGACAGGTTGGTATCAGAGCCAACACTGAGTGAATTAAACACTAGCCTTTTGTGTTTAATCTCAGTTACACAGTTGCACATTCCTAAATTTTTGAGTCTAGACAAAGAACTTAGGACAAATCCCGATTTGTTTTTATTTTGCTTACTATATATATTCCTTGTTGTTATCTTTGTTTTTGTTGATAGGTTAAAGATGCCACCCAGAATAAGAGGAAGAGGTAAAGGGCCAATTGTTGCCCCAAATGATCATGAGGCCGGGCCTTCGCACCGGCGAACACCATCAGACTCCCTTAGTCAAAATCCTCAAGATAACTGGAGGACCTTTACTGAACCAGCGAGGCGCTCAGTTTCATTGAGCTCCTCCCCTTTGTTTCACAACTCCTATGGGCCTCATTCTGAAAATGAGCCCCAAAATTCCCCCAATCCTACATTCCTCTACAGGGTCACAACTCTCCTTTTGATGACCCAACACCCTTCTTTCAGAGCCGGTTCAACCCGGCAAACTACCTTGGAGAACCCGTGGGTTTTAACCCACTAGGACCTGAAGACCATTTCTCAGGAGACCATGCGATGGACATGGATGAGGACACCGATCCTGCAGAGCCACCGTCCGGAACCCCTAACCATCCCATCAAAATCTCGGATGGGTCACCTTTTGTGGGATCACCTTACAATGGTCCCGATAGTTATGAAGAAAGGTTCCGACAGATCGACTGGGTGTTTACTCCCAGTTATCACAACTCTCCACAGCAACAGCAGGATCCCTCTGAGGATTATCGTTATGTCGCGGTCACTCCGCCACCACCACAAGCTCAACAACGGCCTCCGGCGCCACCAAGGCGAAGGAGAACAACCGCACGGATGTTCGTGCCAGGAGGAGTGCGTATCAGCACCCCTCAACCTTCAAGTGGCAGCCACTACTCGCCACTCCATGAAGACCCGCAGATGGGTGGACCTTCAAACCCCGTCTCGGAAGTAATTTCTGCGCCTGTCGTGCCACCACTGGGTTTTGGAGACCCAATTCCTACATACACTGGTGCGGCAGCATATAACCCCTTTGAGCAGCCAGTCCACACGAACTACAACTATGCAGAGGTCGACCTTTACCTTGCAGCAGCAGCAAACTACAATGCCCATCAACCGGAAGGATCCTTTGGGATCCCATATCAAACCGGATACTCACATTATGGGTACCCACCATATGGGTATCATCAGCCGCCACCGTCTCAACCTCCACTATATCAGCAACCACCGCAGCCGCCAGTGATGTCACCACCACAGCATCAAGAGATCCTTCGAAGGATTAATGAGGTGCGGCAGGAAGTACGAGAAGACCGTAGACAAAACCAAGGGATGTTCAAGGGTCTGGCAAACTTAATTAAAGGAAAGAACAAGAAGGATCGTTAAATATTTTATTTGTTTGTTGTTAATGTTGTAATCATGTCCCTGCGTGGACATTTATCTTTGTACTTAGTCCCTGCGTGGACTTGTCTTTTTAGTCCCTGGGTGGACATCTATATTAGTAATCAGTCCCTGCGAGGACTTGTATTATCAGTTTAGCCCCTGCGTGGGTAAGTTATTTCTGTTAAAAGTCCCGTTTAGGGCAATGCGTACTCCTTTTTAATGTTTAATGGAATGTTAAGTTTTAAAATTTTCATTTTTATCATTATATGCATAATATATTATACATGAAATAAATAAATTAAAAATCATTCCTTTTAAAAATAATCTGCCTATTAATTATTGAACAAGAATCTTAAAGGTGTAACCTAGCCTGCATGTCATTAAAACACCTGGCCAAAATGGTAAGACCTGTTTAAAAAGATTCATATCCCTGTTAACATCTGAAAACATGTTAACGCTCCTGGTAGACGTGATTCGTTAAAATCACACACGTCATTCTTATAATAGGATTCTTCAGAAGATTCCCATCCTAACCTAATGATCTATAAATCATGGGTTTAAACCAACAATTAAGATGACTATATATTAAACATCCATAAGTAATGTAGTGCCTACGGGCCATACTCATTGTCATATAAGACAAAAGACAGTAGTAGTCTACGACTCCCTGTCAGAAAAAGGTAAAGAACTATGTTCAAACCTTAATGCCTCGATTCTTTGAAATCAAGGCTTATGATTTAGAATGTCCCTGTGACTAGGTCTTTTGTACCACTCATAATACTGTTATTGTTTTATAATTAGGATAAATTATAATAAATCCTAAATAAATATGATTAACAAATTAACCCAATATGGTCTATGTTTACCATGGTTAATGAATTGCCATAAAAGACAATTCCATAATAAACTCCCAAATAAATTATTGTCAATATCTTATGTAACAGTTCAAACTACATGGCTGACTCGGATGAGATCAACAGTCACCCAAGGGAGAATCATGATAATACCCGAATTAACGTAGCGGGTGCAGAACTGCAAGCAATGATAGACAATGCCATTACTCGAGCTTTGGATAGACAGTTCCATGAATCCAGTGGTACCCAGGAAAGGACCCAATCTGCACCACACTCTAAAACACCCTCTAAAACTCACACTGATCGCAACAGTAATTCCCATTACTTATCAAACCAAAGGGGTATTCCATCTCAAAGGATTGTACAGAATCAAGGACCCCGTGATAAGGGTTGCTCCTATAAGTATTTTATTTCATGCGAACCCAGGGACTTCACTGGGGAAAAAGGAGCTATAGACTGCATGACATGGTTGGATGAGATGGACACTGTGGTAGATATCAGTGGTTGCACTACTAAGGATGTGGTGAAATTCGTGTCTCAGTCATTCAAGGGTGAGGCATTAGCTTGGTGGAGATCTTTGATCCAAGCTACAGGGAAAATCCCATTGTATAATATGACTTGGGAACAGTTTGTGTCATTAATCAAGGAGAACTACTGCCCTCAGCATGAGGTTGAAAAGATTGAAGCTGATTTCTTGTCACTGGTTATGAAAAACCTGGATTGTCAAGCCTACCTTACAAGCTTCAACACCATGTCAAGGTTGGTCCCTTATCTTGTGACACCGGAACCCAAGAGGATAGCACGATTCATCGGGGGTTTAGCCCCAGAAGTTAAGGCCAGTGTAAAAGCCTCTAGACCAGCTACCTTCCGGTCTGCAGCTGATATAGCATTATTTCTTACTTTGGACGCGGTCAGGCAGAGATCGCTGAAAAACACTGATGCTGAGAAAAGGAAGCGTGAAGATGATAGCTCACGACGATCGGATAAGAGACATAAGGGAAACAATGACCACAAAAAGGGTTTTGGATCTAAGAAAGATGGTCGTCAATCGGGTGATAAACCCAATTGTAAGATCTGTAAGAAACAGCACTTCGGGAAATGCAGATATGAGTCAAAATCCTAGTCACAGCCAAGGGCATGTGGGATTTGCAAGTCTTCAGAGCACAAGACCTTGGACTGTAAGAAAACCAAGGATGCTACGTGCTATAGCTGCAATGAAAAAGGGCATATCAAATCCAACTGCCCAAAATTTGCAAAGAAGACTGATGATGGGAAAAAGACCAATGCAAGAGTCTTCCGGATGGATGCAAAGGAAGCAGTGCAGGACGACAATGTGATCATAGGTACCTTCCTCATAAATGATGTTTATGCAAGATTACTATTCAATTCAGGAGCTGATAAATCATTTGTAGATAATAAGTTTTGTAATTTACTGAATTTACCTGTTAAAACCCTAAGTGTGAAATATGAGGCGGAAATAGCCGATGGAACCATAGAAACGGCGTCAACCGTGTTAGATGGATGTGTTATATCCATTAGGAACCACTATTTTCCTTTGTCTTTACTTCCTTTGAAATTAGCCGGTTTTGATATAGTAATAGGCATGGATTGGTTGTCTCACAACCAAGCCCAGATCGTTTGTGCTAAGAAGCAAGTGGTTGTCAGAGCTCCTCATGGCGAGCCTTTGACAATCCAAGGAGATACTAAGTACGGAATGCCTGAGCAAGTGTCCATGCTCAAGGCATCAAGGTGTTTTACAAAGGGTTGTGTTATTTACATGGCACAAGTAACCCTTGATGAACCAAAGCCTAAGATCGAAGACATACCTATTATCTCTGAATATCCAAAGGTATTCCCTGAAGAACTACCTGGTTTACCCCCAGATAGGCAAGTGGAGTTCAGGATTGACATTATTCCCAGAGCAGCACCTGTTGCAAGAGCACCTTACAGATTTGCACCAACGGAGATGAAAGAGTTGAGAACTCAACTGGATGATTTGTTAAGCAAAGGATTTATTAGACCTAGCTCATCTCCTTGGGGAGCACCAATTCTGTTTGTGAAGCAAAAGGATGGGTCGATGCGTCTGTGTATCAATTATCGAGAACTTAACAAAGTTACTATCAAAAATCGGTATCCATTACCCAGGATCGACGACTTGTTCGATCAGCTTCAAGGAGCGAGTTACTTTTCCAAGATTGACTTAAGGCCAGGATATCATCAACTGAAAGTTAAAGATGAAGATGTACACAAGACTGCATTTAGGACTCGTTATGGTCATTACGAGTTCTTAGTGATGCCTTTTGGACTCACTAATGCACCAGCCGCCTTCATGGATCTCATGAACCGCGTCTACAAGCCCTACATGGATAAATTTGTCATCGTCTTCATCGATGATATTCTTGTAGGTCCCTCGGAGGTTGAGGTTAAACCTTATCCTTGTTATGTTTAACACACTAGCAAGTGCGGAATCCAAGCTAGAATGCAAACCGGTAGTTTATATTAGAACACAAGCTACAAAGAGAAAGGTAGACACACGAGATATCAAAGTTTTCTCTTGTATTTCAGTGGACACGGTTACAGCCCTTGACCAAACTGAAAATACGCTCTCTACAAGACTAAGTTCACTCACACACTAAAGTGAACACATTACATGAGTATATATACCCAAACCAGGTCGTCTGGTCGAAGGATCAGATAGTCTGATCGAAGGATCATCTATCGAACTGAAAACTATCGAAAGATCCACATGTACCTCGAAGGATGATATCCTTCGAGGTCCATCTATATCCATCGAAGGTTTATCCTTCGAGCTCATCGAAGGATATAAACAATCCTTCGATGACTCATCCTTCGACACAACATATTACAAACCATGTTCTAACTGTTTGGCCAAGTCAAACCAGGAGGATGGTTGACTTGGTCAAACTTACATCAAACACACATATTAACACACCTAAGACGTAAATAAGACTAACAAAAGACATCGTTTTATATCATGACAAAATACAGACAAAGTACAGACACAAGTGCACCAACAAACTCCCCCTTGGCTGTAGCTTTGTCTCGATCTTCGTGTCTTCAAGTCTCTGACGTCCTTTCAACCGTTAAGTGATGCGTTGACCATGCACTTCCTGCATTCACAAGTAGGTGGAAGCAATACAAAGCCATCTTCTGAAACTTCATTGCTTGTGCACGATCCCTAACCAAGTAGTTGATCTCGTGATCCTTAAGAATAATAATATCCGACCTGGACATATTAGTAATCCACATTGGATCTATCATTCGAAAGTTCTCCTGACTGTCCTTGAATAAGATCACCGCTTCTCCAGTATCTGCATCATAAACCCAGCAACGAAAGTTACCCAGAAAATCTGTCCTCATCTTCAACAACGGTATTTTCTTCATCAACTTCGGAGGATCATAAACCAATCGATAACGAGCAGTATTTGTCTCTAGATCAAGCGTGAACCTGATCTTCTCGTATCGAGGAAACTGCGGCTTGTATAGCGGATCCTTCCAACCTCTTCTTCGTTCCAACCTGATCTTCTTGGCAAACAGATTCACCATCTTGTCTTCGACTCGATTAATAACCCTCAGCTGAGCCAAAACCGCAACATCATAATAAGGAAGTGAAAGAATGCTGAGAAGAGACCTGAAGTACTGAAGGCCGCATTCTCGCTTCACAACCATGCAGTGAAGCTCGTTGATGAACATCCAGCTGATAATACGACCCCGAGCCTGATTCCTTTCCAGAATCATGTAGTTGGCCTGAACCAACGGAGGGAGAGGAGGAGGATTCCTAGCTAGGAAATCCGCTCGCCATTCGTTCACGGTCTTCTCACGGCTTTCTTGAGCTGTAGGAGAATCTGAAGAAAGATTAGAAAATTCTGCTGTCTTTGCCGCCACAAACTCATCATCAAGCGTATTAAACTCCACATTATCTTGACCAACATAAACAGGACGTTCCGGATCCGAACCGATGAAGATTTCTTCAATCGTAGAGAAATCGGTTTTGTCCGGAACTAACGGAGTAGCATCGATCGTTGTCAAATCAACTTCATCCAATTCCTTCAGAGCTAATACACATTCATCAGACATCTCTGTAACGTGTTCTCCCTCTTCTAATAGTTCACCCGTGACTGGATGACACTGTTGAACAATTGAGGATTCAGGGATATCGGTGAACGCTTCCGGTTCAAGACTAACATGTTCAAACCCTGCCGAAGCTTCCAACGTTTCAGACTGCTCAGACGGACCAGTAGTAGCTGTTGGAGGAGCAGTAGGAGCATCTTGAGACGTACTAGACCCACCTGCAGCAACGGATGCAGTTGCACCGGAACCTGAGGCAGCTGGTTGATCAGGATTTGCTGCATCATCGTCCTTGTCATCGCCACACTTTGAGGAAACGATGCCCAATGCTTTGCACCTTTCATTCCAAAGCGTAACTACTTTGTGATCAAATTTCTTGAAGTTTGCTTGAACAGGCTTGAAGGCTTCTATTAATCGATCATCACGATTTTATAGCGATCCGACAGCTCTTCATTCTTCTACTTTAACGCTTTTGCCTCATGCTCTAACACAGTGCTATGCCCCTTCATTATCTCAACTTCCTTATCACGAGCCCTGTTTGCTTCTTTCAGTCTTTCAATCTCTAGAGCTTGTTCTTTTATCTTAAGATTCTGTGCACTAACAATTGAGACTAGCTTGTTGTGTGCCTCCACATCCTTTGTTCGCTGTACACGATACTCTTCAATCTTTCTAGTATGCCGACCGACTAAGTTACCTAATTCACTGACTTGTTCGATCAGGAAGTGAATTTTCTCAGCTTCAGACAAACCAGACAACGTTTCTGCTAGAGTTGGCCGTGAGGGCTCAGGTCCTGAGAAACCAGACTGACCAGATGGACCGGAAGTACCTGTTGGACCAGTAATAACAAGAGGAGGACATGTGTGTGTACCTGAGACAGGAGTTGCAGGCGGCTGTTGATCAACAGTCGCCGTGCGTGTCCCAGAAGACGTCTGCGGAGATGAGACCAGTTCCAGCATCTCTGATGTAGTTAATTGATCACTGACAGGTGGTAGCTGATGCTCTGGAGGCGTTGAATGCTGGATCGAATCAGGTATAGTGACATCACCAGCAGTTTCACCTATTGACCCTGATCCGTCCTTTGATTTCTTTGAAGTACGAGTACCCTGTTTTCTTCCTTTCCTCTTCTTTCTAACGAGACCAGGAGCAGCAGGAATATAATCATCATCTTTGTCAGATTCTGGGGCACTAACCGGTTTCTCTATAAGTTCAAAACCATGAAAATTCCCGCGCTGATCATAAGCCTTTCGCATTCCTGGTGGAGGAGGATTATCATCCTCAGAAGACGAATCATCATTACCAGAACCTCCTTCATCATCAGAAGACGAACTGCTTTCATCCACCAACCTCCTTGGCTCGTCCACCTTACCTTTACCTTTGTCTGTCGCATCATCGCCTGACCGACTTGCAGGACCACCATCTCCACCTGCACTACCACGAACATCAGAATCGACGAACACTCCTTGAACTTCTTCCGCAACAACATTCACATCAATTTCAGCATGTGTTGCAGCACTGGAATTGCCAGCAGACTTCTTGCTCGATGCCTTAATTCCGTGCTTAGCCTCGAGTTGTGTGTTGGCCAACGCGATTAACCTGGGCTCTTCGTCATCAGAATCACTTCCATCTCGACGCCACTTGTGGTTCTGTGGTGCCTCGTAGGCCAGATCATCGAGGTGACCAATAAGCTTTCTGACTGGATCGGATTCCTTATACTTAGACATAGACTTGAAGATCAGCAATGTACGCTCGTTCATCGGATTGACTGGTAGAACATCTGCTTCAACCTTGGGAAGATTCGGAATCTGATCATCTATCATCATTTGCAAGAATCTTGGATATAACCAAAACTTGGTTGACGTCCGTTGATTTGCTGACGGAAGTGGCCTGCGGGCATTCTCTTTCAGATTGTCAAAGATGTAACGTGATATGTTGAACGGCTTGTTCAGAATTAAAGCCGTAAACAATCCCGTCAATTCAATAGGCGACAAATCGTATCCAGACCGTTTGTTGCTCAGACAGTGAATAAGAATATGCAATAAAAACTTGTATCGTAACGGCATGAACCCTTTGTTTATCTGATTTGCTAGCACATTATCGCTGTAACGTAGCCTCATCAATAAACCACGCTGACACTGTAAATCAATAGAAGTCGAATCTTCTGGTTGATCTCCCAATTGCAAACGCGCTCTGATGGTGTTCTCGGTGATCACCACGGGTTTCTCAATAACGAATCCTCTAACCACTTCTTGGTTATTCACTGTTTCAACCACAGCAGAATTCCAGAATTCCTTGATCTGGGATTGGTAAGCGGTGTGTTGTGTAGTAATGGCATAGTTGATTCGTGCCCGATGAAGATACTCCATTATCCCCTTGTATTCCGGACTAACTTTGTTTACCGGTTGCAGATACGCGGCCATGTTGTGTCTTGGCTCGGACATAGATTCAACTTCAGACTTTTCTTTCTTAGTTGGTTTTGCCCGTTCCTTCTTCTCTTTCGGTGCCATTTCTGTTCATGAAAACAAGGACACGTAATGTGAAAACTGTCAAACAGTCAACAAGGATTTCACACTTAGAAGGATTTCAGTTTCTTGAAAAATTTCTAAGTGTTGTTTCCTCGAAGGATTCCATTTAGACATCGAAGGATTGACACTTGACTCGAGAGATGTTATTTTCCTCGAAAGATGAAAGGCCTTATCGAAGGATCAACTTACGAAAGATCATAAATTTTGAAAGATATTTTGATCGATTGAAAGATCTGATCAACCGAAGGATGATCCTTCGAAAAGCTTAGTATCCTTCGAGTCTCAGTTCGAAGGATATTTTGCAGACCATCTTTCGAGGTTAAGAAACATCATCGTAGGATGTTTTCCGGTGGCACTGTTCATCGGCGTGTTTTTGATGTTGATGTTTTTAAGTGGTTTGATGTTGATGTTTCTAACCACTTGTAGGTCCCTCGGAGGTTGAGGTTAAACCTTATCCTTGTTATGTTTAACACACTAGCAAGTGCGGAATCCAAGCTAGAATGCAAACCGGTAGTTTATATTAGAACACAAGCTACAAAGAGAAAGGTAGACACACGAGATATCAAAGTTTTCTCTTGTATTTCAGTGGACACGGTTACAGCCCTTGACCAAACTGAAAATACGCTCTCTACAAGACTAAGTTCACTCACACACTAAAGTGAACACATTACATGAGTATATATACCCAAACCAGGTCGTCTGGTCGAAGGATCAGATAGTCTGATCGAAGGATCATCTATCGAACTGAAAACTATCGAAAGATCCACATGTACCTCGAAGGATGATATCCTTCGAGGTCCATCTATATCCATCGAAGGTTTATCCTTCGAGCTCATCGAAGGATATAAACAATCCTTCGATGACTCATCCTTCGACACAACATATTACAAACCATGTTCTAACTGTTTGGCCAAGTCAAACCAGGAGGATGGTTGACTTGGTCAAACTTACATCAAACACACATATTAACACACCTAAGACGTAAATAAGACTAACAAAAGACATCGTTTTATATCATGACAAAATACAGACAAAGTACAGACACAAGTGCACCAACAATTCTTATTTACTCGAAGAATCAAGCTGACCATGAGAAGCACCTACGTTGCATTCTGAAACTGCTTCATCGAGAAAAACTCTACACCAAATTCTCTAAGTGTGAAATTTGGCTTCGTGAAGTCCAATTTCTTGGACATGTGGTTAGTGAACACGGAATCCAGGTAGATCCCGCTAAGGTTGAAGCTGTCATGAATTTGCAAGAGCCGAAGACGCCCACAGAGATTCGCAGCTTCTTGGGATTGGCAGGATATTACAGGCGTTTTATAGAAAAATTTTCAAGAATTGCTGCACCCCTAACTTCGTTGACTCGTAAGAAAATAAAGTTCGATTGGGGTCCTAAACAGCACGAATCTTTTGATATTCTCAAACAAAAGTTGAGCAATGCTCCTGTTTTGGCATTGCCAGAAGGTATCGAGGAATTCGTGGTTTACTGCGACGCATCGCACATGGGAATGGGATGTGTGCTTATGCAGAAAGGCAAGGTTATTGCCTATGCTTCTCGACAATTAAAGGTGCACGAGAAAAACTACACCACCCATGACTTGAAGTTGGGTGCCGTTGTATTTGCATTAAAACTGTGGAGGCATTATCTGTATGGTATCAAGTGTGTAATCTATTCTGATCACAAGAGCCTCCAGCACCTGTTTAACCAAAAGGATTTGAACATGAGGCAACGACGTTGGATGGAAACTTTGAATGATTATGATTGTGAGATAAGATACCATCCCGGCAAGGCGAATGTAGTCGCCGATGCCTTAAGTTGGAAGAAAAGAGTGAAGCCTATAAGAATCAATGCCAAGAGCATTGAGATAAAGAATAGTTTGAATGAAAGGTTGTTAGCTGCGCAGAAGGAAGCTGTGCTGGAAGCTAACTATCCTGATAAAAAGTTAGGAGTAACTGAAGAACAGTTATCCTATGGCAAGGACGGAATCCTAAGGTTAAACGGACAAGTATGGGTTCCAGTTTATGGAGGACTTCGGGATGTTATCCTCCAGGAAGCCCATAGTTCTAAATATTCCGTTCATCCTGGAGCTGATAAGATGTACCAGGATTTGAAGACAAATTACTGGTGGATAGGTTTGAAGAAATCTGTGGCCACCTATGTAGCTAAATGTTTGACATGTGCGCAGGTCAAAGCTGAACATCAGAAGCCGTCAGGTTTGCTACAACAGCCTGAACTTCCCACCTGGAAGTGGGAGATGGTGATAATGGATTTCATCACCAAGCTACCAAAGACAAAGAAAGGAAATGTTACTATATGGGTGATAGTAGATAGACTGACTAAGTCCGCACATTTCCTACCCATTAAGGAGACTTATAGCTCCGACATGTTAGTCCAGTTGTACGTAGATAAAATTGTATCTCTGCATGGCGTACCAGTGCCTATTATCTCTGACAGAGATACCAGATACACATCACATTTTTGGAAACGTTTCCAACAATCTTTGGGCACGCGCTTAAATTTCAGTACGGCTTACCATCCTCAGACGGACGGGCAGAGTGATCGTACAATCCAAACATTGGAAGACATGCTTCGTGCATGTGTGATTGACTTAGGTGGTAGTTGGGATAACCACCTGCCATTAATCGAGTTCTCGTATAATAATAGCTATCATACGAGCATCAAAGCCGCGCCTTTCGAGGCCTTGTACGGTAGAAAATGCAGAACGCCCGTTTGTTGGGCGGAAGTTGGAGATGTCCAACTGTCAGGACCTGAAATAGTCTTTGAAATGACGGACAAGATTGTCCAGATTCGTGATCTCCTGAAAGCTGCCAGAGATAGGCAGAAAAGCTACGCAGATTTAAAGCGTAAACCTCTGAAATTCTAGGTAGGTGACAAAGTGCTACTTAAAGTATCACCCTGGAAAGGAGTGATGCGATTTGGTAAGAAAGGTAAGTTAAGCCGAAGGTGCATAGGACCATTCGAGGTCATCGAATGTGCCGGATCAGTGGCTTATAAGTTAAACTTACCTGAAGAGCTCAGTGGTATTCATAACGTATTCCACATCTGCAATCTAAAGAAATGTCTAGCTGATGAATCACTAGTCATACCACATACAGATGTGCACATAGAAGAGAGCTTGAAGTTCGTTGAAAAACCTGTGTCGATTGAGGATCGACAGGTTAAGAAGCTTCGAAGGAAGCATGTGCCAATTGTAAAAGTTAAATGGGATGCCCGTAGAGGTCCCGAGTACACGTGGGAGGTAGAATCCACAATGAAAGAAAAGTACCCTCATTTGTTTCAGTAAATCTCGAGGTTGAGATTTCTTTTAAGGGGGTGAGGATGTAACACCTCGAAAATTCATGTCCAATAATATATCGACACGTGTCATGAACCTTGAACGTGTAAAGGAATTCCTTGGAAGGACTAAAGTTGACAAACAAGAAAAGTATGTGAATATACGGGTTCAAAATGTCAACAATGGATAAATATACTTTACAATAACCCTAAATGATGTTTATACCCTTAAACGAATGAATCATGGATCATACGAAGCTAATTGTGAAAGAAAGTGAGAGATTACAAACTGCAGGGGTTAAACATGTCAACATGTTTAAGATATACCTCTGAGTGACCTTTTAGCACACCCGAAGCTTTGTAACAATTAATTATGCTCACTAGAATGCATGATAAAAATTTCACCAAGTTTCGTTATCGTATGAGAAAGTTATGATAAAATTCGTATACGAGGGGTTAAAAGCGTCAACGATGAAATTTATGACTTTTCAGGTAATCAAAAGTTAACCAAGGACTTAACAAAGTGGGTATAAGTCTTGAAGCCCTTATAAATCAATTTAGAGGACTCATTGTGTAAAACAAGAAGTAAAAACAACTTTTAGGAGGACCAGGGGCCAAAAATGCAATTAGATGAAACTTGGTAACCTGACAGCCAGACTCACACGGGCCGCGTAAGAGTAGGCAGACCTCTTACGCGGGCCGCCTCAGCCTCCCAGATGCAGAAAACATGGACAGGTGTCTGTCCAGCCCTTGTAACCGACTCAAAGCACTTACTACCAATCCCATGTGCTGCACAATCTGGTTTTTAGGCACTAGGGGCACTTGTAATCATCTTGGAGCAATCCTAGACTTGCTTGGCATTGATCTAGTGGGATTATGATCACTATATAAGGAAGCACATGTTGCAACATTCATGCACTCATTCCATATTCAACATCTGATCATTTCTGGAGCACAAGTGCAGACCCCAAGCATCTCTAGTCGTTAGTAGGACCTTGGTAAGTATCCTTAACCTTCCTTAATCATGTTTTGCTTAGTTATTAGCTTAAAAGTCAAACCGTCGTAATTAAGGTTTGACTTAACGATTAATCGCTAATGGTCCAGCGATTAGTCAAAGTAAAGGTAGTTATAACTTGGTAATTATGTGGGCATTAAACCCTTAAAAGGGCACCCTTTGATTCCCGCTCTAAGTAGATAGTTTGTCGGGTCAAAGTTTGTTATAAAAAGTCAACATAAACATAATTTTGGAATTAACACCTAATTAGCATTGTAGATGACGTGTAACCTATTTTATCACTCATATAACATGGTAATAAGTATAAGAATTGGTCTAAGCTTGTTTGATCCGACAAGTTTCTGTTTTGGCTCGGTTCGGAACCGAAAGTCGCAAAACTTTGACTTTTGCTTTGACTTCAGTTCTGACCCGATTTAGATGAGCTTAGAAATGGCTTAGAGCTTCATTAGGACCGGGTTACATGATAGTATAACCCTCTGTGTTTGGTTCGTTGATTGTCCGATCCGTTTACACGTTTCCGTTAATTGCCTAATGTTGACCATAATGCCCTTTTGACCATAAAAATAGAATTTTGGAAATGTGAGAGGACAATAATCTTTGCTACTGATTTATAAACATGTCCCTAAAATTTCACATTAGTTGGAGGTCTAGATTAGGAGTTATGCTCAATAGCGTAATTAGGAGGTCTTTTATTAATTAAACGGCGCATTTAGCGTAAAGCCTATCTAAACCCAATTTTTGACACCAAACCTTTTAACCACTGATGTAATATAATATTTTAGGATTTTTGAAGATTTTTAATTATTTTTAAACTGATCATAACCTAAGGTTATTGCCTTGATTCGGTAAATACTGATTATACCCTTTTGCGTATAAAATGAGTTTTACATAAGAAATTGATACCAAATATTTGGCCACTGATTTTATATGATAAATGAAGTATTTTGAACTTTATAACCTGATCAGAAAACTCAGATTTCCTGTTAAACCCGGAAATCGCTTAAAACGGCTTTTTACGCGTATTAAACACATAGTTTGGGTTTAAAACCATTTTGGCATATAAGACTTATCACCAACTGATATACCCTATTAAAGTAAGTTGTTTTACTGATTATTTCAGACCCGAGTCTCAGAATTATAATTAATCTCTTTTATAATCTTTAAAATGACCAAAATACCCCTATGGGGCTTAAATTGAGATTAAACTCGTTTTGGGCATAATGGAAGGTATCTTACTGATATCACAACATATTTAAAGCATATTAACTTAGGAAACCTGTTCATGACTCATTCGGTTACCCGTTATGCGTTATTCGCGTTCGGTTCGGTTTATGTAACTAGTTTGCATAAATTAGCCGAAACGGGTCAAACGTTATCGTTTTTATTTCAAAATCCAGAATGTGTTTGGTTTTCCCATATTATACAAGTCTTCAAACTTGTCGGGTCTAAATCACATTCTATTCCGGTCTTCGCTTAATCATGCGTTCGAACCGTATCTTCCTTTAAAACTAACCGGTCTAAGTTTAGACTTAATTAAAGACCCGTTAGGATTCTAATAGGTTATTATAAACCTTCGTTCTAGATTTAGGAGCCCAGTAAAAGCTATCTGTACTTGCTGATTTGATATACGACTGGGATTGAATTTATATTTAGCTCAGGTAAATACTTTTAACTTATTTTCCCTTATACGGGCTTGAGGTACGGTATCTAAGATACCGCTTGGTCGGGCATTCGACCTTAATCTGTGGTTAAGTATTATCGAGATGACCCGTTTAAAAATATGTTTTGTTGCTTAAACGCCTTTGGGGGGTTAATGACCATGTCCCGGATATCCTTGGCATCATTTTACGAAATGGTCACGACCTAAGCACAGGGTGTAGGCGTACACCCGTTAGTGCCTAAATAAATAATTTGGTGTGTCTATTGATCTTTAACCCGGCACGAACCGGGCTACTGAACACATAAGAAACATGTAATTCTTTTACAAGTATTATATTTAAATGATTATCCCAAGTTATAAAATGTTTTGTGCCTCGTGCATTTAAACCAACTTTCTAAACCTTTTCAAAATGAGTCAGTTGATTGTATTTACCAGTGTAAACTGACGTATTTTCCCAAAAAGGTTAAGTGCAGGTACTACTCGAAATAGGCTGGCTTTCTCCTTAGCATCAATAAGAGTCTCGCAAGCTTGGATGCATTTCAGTCTGTTGAACAATGTTTCTTTTTGATCCACCTGTGGATTATTTTCAACTATTTTGTGATACTTAATATTACAATTTTATTCGGTTGAAATGAAATCTATCTTTTGCTTCCGCTGTGCATTTAAATATTGTGTTGTTTGACTATAATGATATCAACTACGTCACGATACTCCCCCACCGGGCCCCCCGGTAATACGTGAAAATATCGGGGTGTGACACCACTCCATGAAGAACCGCAGATGGGAGGATCTTCAAACCCCGTCTCGGAAGTAAACTCTGCGCCTGTCGCGCCACCACCTTTGGGCTTTGGCGACCCTATACCTACCTACACCGGTGCGGCGGCGTATAATCCCTTTGAGCAGCCGATCCACACCAACTACAACTATGCCGAGGCCGACCCTTACCTGTTAGCAGCGGCAAACTACAATGCCCATCATCCAGAAGGATCCTTTGGGATCCCATATCAAGCTGGATACCCACACTATGGGTACCCACCATATGGATATCAGCAACCGCCGCCTCCACCTCCGTTTTATCAGCAACCCTCGCAGCCGCCAGTGATGTCACCACCGCAGCATCAAGAAATTCTTCAAAGGATAAATGAGGTGCGGGTGGAAGTACGGGAAGACCGTTGACAGAACCAAGGAATGTTCAAGGGTCTGGTGAACTTGATCAAAGGGAAAAGCAAAAAGGATCGTTAAATCCTTTGTTTGTTTAATTGTTTATTTAAATGTTTAATCATGTCCCTGCGTGGACATTTGTTTCAGTATTCATCCCCTGCGTGGGCATGTCTTTCTGTATTCCGCTCCTGCGTGGGCATGTTTTTCTGTTTAACCCCTGCGTGGGTATGTTATTCTGTTTAAGCCCCTGCGCGGGCATGTTTTAATCTTGTAGAAGTCCCGTTTAGGGTAAATCTGTACTTGGTTAATGTTTGTAGTGGAATGATTTAATTCAAATTTTCAATTTTGTTAAATTATATGCATAAATATAATATGTATAATAAATGAAAATATAGCATTCCTTTTATAAGACCTACCATTATAATAAAATAATAAAAATCTAAAAAGGGACAAAACCTAGCCATGTGTCATTATAAGACAGGGCCAAGATGGCAATTCCTCAAATTAGATACAGGTCCTTATTAACACCTCAATTTAGGATTATTCTGCATTAAATATTAAAAAGAAACTTAAAGGTAAAACCTAGTCTATATGTTGTTGCAGACATAACCAAGATGGTAAAACCTATTCAAAAGGTTCCAATCCTAGTTAACATCTGAAAACATGTTAACACTCTTGACAAAAGTGATTCGCTAAAATCACCTAAAGTCGTCCTTATATTTGATTTTCTCAAATACTTTTAATTAACTAAAACATCCATTAGGGATATAACGCCTACGGGCTATACTCATTGTCATATAAGACAAAAGACAGTCGTGGTCTTCGACCCCCTGTTAAGAAGAGGTAATAAATTATAATTAAAACCACAATACCATGACCCTATAAGATCATGATTAAAAATTTAAAACTGTCCATATGATTCGGCTGTTTATGCCATTAATGTATTTTAATTATAACAAGGGATTAATATAATAAAAATCCTGAATATATATATGCCTAGTAAATTAATCAAAATGGTTCTTAACTACAATGATTAATGAATCTCCTAGAATGATAAAACTGTTATAGACATCTGAGTAAATTAAAATCATTTATCTTATGTAGCAATCAAGCTACATGCCTGGGTCAGACGAGGTCAACAGTCACCCTAGAGATAATCATGATACCTCCAGAGTCAACGTAGCGGGAGCAGAACTACAGGCATTGATAGACAATGCTGTTACAAGAGCCTTGGATAGGCAATTCAATGAATCCAGTGGTACCCATGCAAGGACCCAGTCAGTACCACATACGAAGCCACCCTCAAGAACTCATACTGCTCACAAAAGTGATTCTCATCACTCATCGAACCAAAGGAGTGTTCCATCTAAGAGAGTTGTGCTGAACCAAGAACCACGTGCTAAAGGTTGCACCTATAAGTACTTTGTTTCCTGCAAACCCAGGGATTTTACTGGGGAAAAAGGAGCAGTTGACTGCATGTCATGGTTAGATGAGATGGACACAGTAGTAGATATCAGTGGTTGTGCTAATAAGGATGTGGTAAAGTTTGTGTCACAGTCATTCAAGGGTGAGGCACTAGCTTGGTGGAGGTCGTTAATCCAAGCTACTGAGAAAATCCCATTGTACAATCTGTCTTGGGAATAGTTTATGACATTGATTAAGAAGAATTACTGCCCTCAGCATGAGGTTGAAAAGATTGAAGCTGATTTCTTGTCATTGGTTATGAAGAACCTAGATTGTCAAGCCTACCTTACAAGCTTCAATACTATGTCAAGATTAGTACCGTATCTAGTAACTCCGGAACCCAAGAGGATAGCTCATTTCATTGGGGGTTTAGCCCCAGAAATAAAGGCAAGTGTGAAAGCCTCCAGACCAGCTACTTTCAGGTCTGCAGCTGATATATCATTGTCCCTTACTTTGGACGCGGTCAGGCAGAGATCGCTCAGAAACACCGATGCTGAGAAGAGAAAGCGTGAGGATGACAACTCACGATGGTCAGACAAGAAACATAAGGGAAACCATGACCACAAAAAGAGTTCTAGAACTAAAAAGGATGGTCATCAGTTGGGTGATAAGCCCAAGTGTAAGGTCTGTAAGAAGCACCATTTCGGGAAGTGCAGATATGAATCGAAATCCCAGCCACAGCAGAGAGTTTGTGGGATTTGTAAATCCTCTGAGCACAAGACATTAGACTGTAAGAAAATCAAGGATGCGACGTGCTACAACTTCAACGAGAAAGGGCATATTAAGTCCAACTGCCCAAAGTTTGCAAAGAAGGCTGACGATGGGAAAAAGACCAAAGCTAGGGTCTTTCAGATGAACGCACAAGAGGCGATCCAGAATGATAATGTCATAACAGGTACCTTCCTTATTAATGATGTTTATGCAAGGGTATTATTTGATTCTGGAGCAGATAAGTCATTTGTTTATGATAAGTTTTGTAAGTTGTTAAACCTACCTGTTAGAACCCTAAGCATAAAATATGAGGTTGAATTAGCCGATGGTACCAAAGAAACCGCATCAACCGTATTAGATGGATGTTTCATATCCATTAGGAACCACTCTTTTCCTTTATCCTTACTTCCTTTGAAGTTAGCCGGTTTTGATATAGTTATAGGCATGGACTGATTATCTCATAACCAAGCCCAGATTGTTTACAACAAGAAGTAAGTAGTGGTCAGACTCCGTCTGGTGAACCACTTACCATTTAGGGAGATACCCAGTATGGACTGCCTGAGCAAGTGTCTATGCTCAAGGCATCTAGGTGCTTGAAGAAGGGATGTGTCATCTATATGGCGCAGGTAACTATTGATGAGCCGAAGCTCAAGATTGAAGATATCCCTGTCATATCTGAATATCCCGGAAGAACTACCTAGTTTGCCACCAGATAGACAAGTAGAATTCAGAATTGACATTATTCCTGGAGCAGCACCTGTTGCTAGAGCACCTTACAGGTTGGCACCAACAGAGATGAAAGAGCTAAGAACACAATTGGATGATTTGTTAGCCAAAGGTTTCATTAGACCTAGTTCGTCTCCTTGGGGAGCGCCAATCCTGTTTGTGAAGAAGAAGGATGGATCGATGCGCCTATGCATCGATTATCGTGAACTGAACAAAGTCACTATCAAGAATATATATCCATTGCCCAGGATCGACGATCTGTTCGATCAATTGGAAGGGGCAAGTTACTTCTCTAAGACCGACTTAAGGTCAGGATACCACCAGTTGAAGGTTAGAGATGAAGATGTGCACAAGACTGCATTTAGGACTCGTTATGGTCATTACGAGTTCTTAGTGATTCCTTTTGGGCTCACTAATGCACCTGCCATATTCATGGATCTCATGAATCGCGTCTGCAAGCCTTACTTAGACAAATTCGTCATTGTCTTCATCGATGACATTCTGATTTATTCAAAGAATCAGGCCGACCATGAGAAGCATCTTCGATGCATTCTGGAATTACTTCAGCAGGAGAAGCTCTACGCCAGGTTTTCAAAGTGTGAATTATGGCTTCATGAAGTCCAATTTCTTGGACATGTTGTTAGTAAGCGTGGTATCCAGGTGGATCCCGCTAAAGTTGAAGCTGTTATGAATTGGCAAGAGCCAAAGACGCCTACAGAGATTCGTAGCTTTCTAGGTTTAGCAGGATATTATAGGCGATTTATCGAAAACTTCTCAAGGATTGCTGCACCCCTAACTTCATTGACTAAGAAGAATATTAAGTTTGACTGGGGTCCTAAGCAGCATGAATCCTTTGACATCCTTAAGCAAAAGTTGAGCAATGCACCTGTGTTAACATTGCCTGATGGAATAGAGGAATTTGTAGTATATTGTGATGCATCGCACACATGTATGGAATGTGTGCTCATGCAGAAAGGCAAGGTCATTGCCTATGCTTCTCGATAATTAAAAGTGCATGAGAAGTATTACACCACCCATGAATTGGAGTTGGGTGCCGTGGTATTTGCCCTAAAACTGTGGAGGCACTACTTGTATGGTACTAAGTGTGTGATCTATTCTGATCAGAAGAGCCTTCAACACCTGTTTAATCAGAAGGATTTGAACATGAGGCAGCGACGATGGATGGAAACTTTGAATGATTATGACTGTGAGATAAGATACCATCCTGGCAAGGCGAATGTAGTCGCCGATGCCTTAAGCAGAAAGGAAAGGGTAAAGCCTATAAGAATCAATGCCAAGAGCATTGAATTGAGGAATAGTTTGAATGAAAGATTGTTAGCGGCACATAAAGAAGCTGTATTAGAAGCTAACTATCCTAACGAAAAGCTAGGATTAACTGAAGAACAGTTATCCTATGGCAAGGACGGAATTCTGAGGTTAAATGGACGAATATGGGTTCCAATTTATGGAGGACTTCGGGATGTTATCCTCCAGGAAGCCCACAGTTCTAAGTACTCCGTTCATCCTGGAGCTGATAAGATGTACCAGGATCTGAAGGCAAATTATTGGTGGATAGGCTTGAAGAAGTCTATAGCTACCTATGTAGCCAAATGTTTGACGTGCGCTCAAGTCAAAGCTGAACATCAAAAGCCGTCAGGTTTGCTACAACAGCCTGAACTTCCCACCTGGAAGTGGGAGATGGTGACAATGGATTTTATCACCAAGTTGCCAAGGACAAAGAAAGGAAATGATACTATATGGGTCATAGTAGATAGAGTGACTAAGTCAGCACATTTCCTACCCATCAAGGAAACTTATAGCTCCGATATGTTAGCCCAATTGTACGTAGATAAGATTGTATCTCTGCATGGCGTACTGATGCGTGTGAAGTGTTATATATATTAGGTGTATATTTTAAGCCCCTTTAACACTTTTTTAGTCAAGTTTTAAATTTATAAAACACGATATTTTACTAACACTAAACACACATATGGGCAAGTGCACCCATCGTGAGCGTAGTATAGTGTTGGCAAGATACCGAGGTCGTCCAAGGACACAAGAGCTTTTAGTACCGGTTTATCCTCAACGTCTAATCAAATAAAAAGTTTAGAAAAATGTTTTAAACTAAGAAAAATAAAAACTAACTAAAATGCTGAAAATAAAAATAAAAGAAAAACAGATAGACAAGATGAATCACTTGGTTCCGACTCGTGTATAGTGTAACCTTTGATTATTTCTGCACTTTTGCACTTATTTAAGAGATTATCTTAGTTATTGTAGTAGGCCCCTCTTTTGAAGGTGACGTTACCCTCAACCCAGTAGTTTGAGTCAGCAAGGATACAATCCTAAAGGGTCGGATTATTAAAAGATAATTAATTAAGTTATTAATGCAAATTATGGTAGGCCCCTCTTTTGGAGGTGACGTTACCCTCGACTAAGTAGTCTGAGTCAGCAGGGATACAGTCCTAAATAGCCGGGTTATAGTATTAATAGTAGTTAACTTATGAGGGGATCAAAGAGTTTGGACCCCCGCCATCCAATACCGTTAAGTATTGAAGGAGGTCCTACTAAATTTGACCCAGGTCCATTGCAGGACCTCTAAACGCTGAACAATGGCAAGACTCTTACCAAACCGTTCCCTTAACCCCCGACCAGGTAGCCAACATACCTCCATAAAGACCGTGGAGATATGAATGGTGAAAATCTTTTATTTTATATAGACAGTAAAATAATGCCAAGACACCACGGACAAACGATAAGGAAGAATCACCTTCAACATAAGAAACTAGTTATTAAAGTCATTAATACAAAACCAAGTAAAAAGTGCGAAAAGATTAGAAATAAAAAGTATTACACTAGACACTTGTCTTCACCAAGTGATGTAAGAGACTTAGGCAAACATGGCCTTGATTGTCAAGAACTCTTATGATCAATCTTGGATCCCGAGACGACTCACACACTCTACGATGGACAATGGATGATGGTGGTGGATGATGGTGTTATGGTGGTGGTGGGTGGCGGGTGAAGTGTGAGAGAGGTGGTGTGCCAAGGGATGGTTTGAGCTTGAGCCAAGCACTCCTATTTATAGGCTGAATAGAAGCTCGGGCACGGCCCCGTGTCCACATCCTTCTCTTTCTTCATTTATTGCAGCTTGTCTTATTAGTTGACCACGCCCCCGTGTCCGCTGAGCACGACCCCGTGTGCAGAAGAATCTTTGTACTATGAAGATTTGCCTGGATTGTGCGAATCTTATAGTTGACCACGGCCCCGTGTCCGCTGAGCACGGCCCCGTGGTGGGCAATAGAAGCTTCTACCACTTTGTCTTTTCTGCTGACACTTGGGCACGCCCCCGTGCTGGCTGAGCACGGGGCGTGTTCAGTCTTCTGTTATCTTGTTTTGCTTGGGAAGATGCTGTCGTGGGGTTGGGCATATCACGTCTGGTTCCTTTTCTTGTATTTATGTTAGATTTTGATGTCTTTTTGCTTCTTTTGTTAATTTGAGCTCATTTAATCCTGAAAATACAAAAGGAAGACAAAAGCACACTTTTTCCAACATTAGTACTAAAAAGGGTTAGTTTTATGCCACAATTGATGTAATTTATATGTTGCATTTTGCACACATCAAATACCCCCACACTTGAATCTTTGCTTGTCCTCAAGCAAAACTCTTTAATATGTGGCTATTACACTCCCAAATGGAATGGGTAGAAAAGAAGGTTTCGGGCTTGTCATAGAGTGTCGGGATTTCCAAGATTCTTTATTTAGTTTTATTTTTATTTATTTACAATCCTATTCGTCATGATTTATTTAAAACTTTTCATAAGATAAATTACTTATTTGGGCATAACATGCCTTTTTAAAATTCTATTTATATACAAGTTCACATACCTCACGGGGATCACTCAACACTCGGCCGAAAATGTATTTTTGTGCATCACTCGAGAGCGGCATGGAACTTACTCCTACCATAGGCTTGCCAAGCAATCAATCCTCATCCTTTTTAACTTATATACCTTTGTAAATATCAAGAGGACTTTGTGGGTGAAGGGTTAGGCTTGGGTTAAAGGTAGGTGGTTGGGTTAGTGGTTAGTAGAAAAAGGGCGAAAAGCGTAACAAGCGTCGGTTTTCGTAAGACTTTCCATTTTTCCATTTTTTTTTCGAAAGTCATATGAGAAACCGAGCTAGTTATTAAAACAAAAGGTTAAAAATGAAAAAGGTTTTGGTGGGTAAAAGGGTGTTTGTTTGGGTTATGAAATGAAAAGGTTTAGGCTCAAAGGGGTTAACTAGGGGGATTTTGGGTAGGTGGTAAAAAAAATAATGGTGTAGAAATAAAAAAGGGTTAGTCCTAATGCCTCCATCATTTACTTACTCGGGTTTAAGTTGGTAAGGACTGGGAATGTATCGTCATGGCAAGTTCTAGAGTCGTAAGAACCAAGCGGCTATTCACACAAGAAACGAAAAATGAGCATTTAGTCTAATGATATGTAATTGTATGCTCAATAAAGGCTCAAAACTCACTTTTGTGGGAATGGGTTTTTATGTGATCAAGTATATATAATCAAATTTTAACTAAGTTTGCCATGCCTTTTCAAAATTTTCTTATGTTGGTTCTTTTTATCACGACGCTATCGGTTGTAAATTTGTAAAAATATAACCTTTTTAGAATTTTGAAATTCCCAAGTTAAACCTAGACAAGTAAAAAAAATGAAAATTTTTGAAAAAATTTGGGGTGATTAGCGATTCCAATAGAGTTTTGTGTAAGGCTTGTATTTAGGACTTGCAAGATTCAAGGTTTTAGCATCCCCCCCCACACTTAAATTACACATTGTCCTCAATGTGTCCCAAAAATAAGTTTTTAGGTTGATTGAATGTGTAAAAAGGTGTAAAAAGCAAAAATTTTGTGTTACTGGGCGCTGAACACGGCCCCGTGTTGTCCGGGCACGGCCCCGTGTTCAAGTGCCAGTAACAAAATTAAATCAAGAGAAACAGAAGCCTGGACACGGGGGCGTGTTGAGTGATCACGGCCCGTGTCCAGTTACCTGAACTGGGTCTTTTTCTGCAGACTGTGCAGCACGGGGCCGTGTTGGGCGGACACGGCCCGTGCCGAGCTTACTGTAAACGAAGAATTTTGTCGGACGTTCCTGTTTTCCTGCATGGGGTGCTGGTTCAAGTTTCCCTTATATCCTTTGCCATCTCAAGTGTGTTTTATTCATTTTAACACCATCCAAACACCAAATTAACTAAAACCATCATTCATTGAATCTTAGAGAATTACCTAATAGTCCTAAAATTAGAATATTAGATAGTTAGGTCAAAGAAACACAAGAAATCTCAATCCAAGAAGTTCTGGCCTACTATTCATTCTACTAGCAAAATTTCTGAAAAGATAAATCTCTCGGTTAAAAGTGGCTCGACAACTTCTTTCTCCGGGTATGGGTTCCTCACACGTCGGCGAGCCATTCTTTGATCTCCCTAGGGAGAAGGAAAGCGGGCTCATGAGCATTGGGTTGAGGAGGTGCAACTTCCACCGGGATTTCTTGGAGTTCTTCAAGAGGAGGTTCCGCCGGAATGTCGTCCTAACCGGTAGGATTTTAGATTCCAAGTGCTAGGTTCCAATCCTCTTGAGGGAGGATTGGTTCCATGGGAGGTGTTACAAGAATGTTTAACCTCTGGTGCAAGAGGTTTATTTCTTGAAAACTGTTTTCCAACCCCACCGAGAGATAATTTATACGGTCTATGAGGACCTCCTCCACCAAAGTCATCTCGTCGAGGGCTTCACGTAGCGCCATTACGTATCTTACGAGAGTTGCTTCAATCGATGGCCTCCTTTCTCGTCGACTGTTCCTTGAGTGCGAAGAAGAGGTTCCACTGTTTTGGCTAGACATTCTACGAAAACATACCAAAAATAGTTTGTTTTAATGAAACAGTATCACGGACACGGCCCCGTGCTCAGTGAGCACGGCCCCGTGTTCAACTTTCTGCAGATTTTTAGAACAAGGAATCTTGGAGTTTTAAATTATTTTCTCAACTTATGAAGTGTTTTTGAACAAAAATAACTTAAAACAATGTTGTGTAACTTATTTTTAACAAGATTCCTTGAATAAAAACTCAACAATCATCACAATGAAGCTTGAAATCAAGCTTCAATGGAGGTGTTGTTGCAAGAAAGGTGAAGAAGAAGGTAATAGATAAAAGAGGAAAGGACAAGATGTTTGTTAGAACCTTCTTTTAGAACATACCTAGGATGGAATGTTAGAAAATCCTTTCAAATCTCTGTCCCTGGATGGTCCAAATGTGCAGGATTCTTGGCTGCATTTATAGAAAACGACAGCATGCTGGACACGGCCCCGTGTCGGCTGGACACGGCCCCGTGTGCAGGCAAGATCCTGACACGTTTTGTCCGTATTCTGACAAAAGTCAGAAGGGAATCTTTCGGAGGACACGGGGGCATGTTGACCTGGGCACGACCCCGTGTCGGAAGGCTGTTTTATGAAGTGTGTCTATTTTCAAGGAACTTTTCCGGATCGGGTGGTTCCTTACTAGATGGAACAACCCCAAAGTGCCTAAGATACCTTAATTGATCTAGATTAAGACGAGAACGCAAGAGGTTGTCGGTGAGGGTGATTCCTATGCTATATGTAGGTGGACAAGTCCAACCCTTTTCCGGGCTCTCATAAAAGAAGGTGTATGTCGAATCGCTCAGGTCTATGTATGCATCGAACGAAGTCGATGGGGAGTCCTTCACGGCACAATCGACACAGGGACGACTATCGCTCAAGTCCTTACTAGAGTTAGGAGCATCTTCGGAAACAACGAAGTTGTTTGAATGCGTTTCCAACCCTTCTTCTTGGCTATTGTCTTGGAAAAGATCATTGAAATCTTTCCTAAGTTCTTTTAACCAATTAATAATTAGATCTTCTAGTTGAAATAATTCATCGAGAAACATTTCTCCTAGAAAATCCGGTTGGGAGCATTCGAGGGAGAGATAGGGATTATTTTTACTTTCGCCCCTCTTAAGGATACTAGGAAACGATGGGTCTATATAGTGGGGTTTATAATTTAGAAAATAGCATTCTAATTCTTTATGGTTACCACCACATAATTGACACCACATAGTACCATAAGAGTGCCGAAAGTAAAAAGTATCAGTATCACTCATGTTTGTGTCAGAAATTACCAACCGTCGGGATCTTACGGTTCTGTTTTCAGTAACTGAAACTTGGGCACGGGGGCGTGTTGAGTGGGCACGGCCCCGTGTTCAGCTTACTGTCTGACTTAAAACAGGATTGCCAGTTCCAATGATTGGGCACGGGGCGTGTTCAGCGGGCACGGCCCGTGCTGAGTTCTGCAGAAGCTGAAAAATTAAGAAAAATCCTAAAAAAAATGAAAAATAAGAAAAAAGATTAGGCCGTTGATTCCTAACTTTCTTAAAATCCTTGTGTCCCCGGCAACGGCGCCAAAAACTTGATGCGTGTGAAGTGTTATATATATTAGGTGTATATTTTAAGCCCCTTTAACACTTTTTAGTCAAGTTTTAAATTTATAAAACACGATATTTTACTAACACTAAACACACATATGGGCAAGTGCACCCATCGTGAGCGTAGTATAGTGTTGCAAGATACCGAGGTCGTCCAAGGACACAAGAGCTTTTAGTACCGGTTTATCCTCAATGTCTAATAAAAAAAAAGTTTAGAAAAATGTTTTAAACTAAGAAAAATAAAAACTAACTAAAATGCTGAAAATAAAAATAAAAGAAAAACAGATAGACAAGATGAATCACTTGGTTCCGACTCGTGTATAGTGTAACCTTTGATTATTTCCGCACTTTTGCACTTATTTAAGAGATTATCTTAGTTATTGTAGTAGGCCCCTCTTTTGAAGGTGACGTTACCCTCAACCCAGTAGTTTGAGTCAGCAAGGATACAATCCTAAAGGGTCGGATTATTAAAAGATAATTAATTAAGTTATTAATGCAAATTATGGTAGGCCCCTCTTTTGGAGGTGACGTTACCCTCGACTAAGTAGTCTGAGTCAGCAGGGATACAGTCCTAAATAGCCGGGTTATAGTATTAATAGTAGTTAACTTATGAGGGGATCAAAGAGTTTGGACCCCCGCCATCCAATACCGTTATGTATTGAAGGAGGTCCTACTAAATTTGACCCAGGTCCATTGCAGGACCTCTAAACGCTGAACAATGGCAAGACTCTTACCAAACCGTTCCCTTAACCCCCGACCAGGTAGCCAACATACCTCCATATAGACCGTGGAAATATGAATGGTGAAAATCTTTTATTTTATATAGACAGTAAAATAATGCCAAGACACCACGGACAAACGATAAGGAAGAATCACCTTCAACATAAGAAACTAGTTATTAAAGTCATTAATACAAAACCAAGTAAAAAGTGCGAAAAGATTAGAAATAAAAAGTATTACACTAGACACTTGTCTTCACCAAGTGATGTAAGAGACTTAGGCAAACATGGCCTTGATTGTCAAGAACTCTTACGATCAATCTTGGATCCCGAGACGACTCACACACTCTACGATGGACAATGGATGATGGTGGTGGATGATGGTGTTATGGTGGTGGTGGGTGGTGGGTGAAGTGTGAGAGAGGTGGTGTGCCAAGGGATGGTTTGAGCTTGAGCCAAGCACTCCTATTTATAGGCTGAACAGAAGCTCGGGCACGGCCCCGTGTCCAGTGGGCACGGCCCCGTGTCCACATCCTTCTCTTTCTTCATTTATTGCAGCTTGTCTTATTAGTTGACCACGCCCCCGTGTCCGCTGAGCACGACCCCGTGTGCAGAAGAATCTTTGTACTATGAAGATTTGCCTGGATTGTGCGAATCTTATAGTTGACCACAGCCCCGTGTCCGCTGAGCACGGCCCCGTGGTGGGCAATAGAAGCTTCTACCACTTTGTCTTTTCTGCTGACACTTGGGCACGCCCCCGTGCTGGCTGAGCACGGGGCGTGTTCAGTCTTCTGTTATCTTGTTTTGCTTGGGAAGATGCTGTCGTGGGGTTGGGCATGTCACGTCTGGTTCCTTTTCTTGTATTTATGTTAGATTTTGATGTCTTTTTGCTTCTTTTGTTAATTTGAGCTCATTTAATCCCGAAAATACAAAAGGAAGACAAAAGCACACTTTTTCCAACATTAGTACTAAAAAGGGTTAGTTTTATGCCACAATTGATGTAATTTATATGTTGCATTTTGCACACATCACGTACCAGTGACTATTATCTCTGACAGAGATACTAGGTACATATCTCATTTTTAGGAAAGTTTCCAACAGTCTTTGGGCACACGCTTGAATTTTAGTATGGCTTACCATCCTCAGACGGACGGGCAGAGTGAGCGTACCATACAAACTTTGGAAGACATGCTTCGTGCATGTGTGATTGACTTAGGTGGTAGTTGGGATAACCACCTGCCATTGATCGAGTTCTCCTATAACAATAGCTACCATACAAGCATTCAGGCTGCGCCTTTTGAGGCGTTATATGGTAGGAAATGTAGAACGCCTATTTGTTGGGTAGAAGTAGGAGAAGCTCAGTTATCAGGACCTGACATAGTCTTTGAAACAACGGACAAGATTGTCCAAATTCGTGACCGCCTGAAAGCTGCCAGGGATAGGCAGAAGAGCTACGCAGATTTAAGGCGTAAACCTCTAAAGTTTGAGGTTGGTGACAAAGTGTTACTGAAAGTATCACCCTGGAAAGGAATGATGCGATTTGGTAAGAAAGGTAAGTTAAGCCCCAGATATATAGGACCATTTGAGATCATCGAATGTGTTGGATCAGTGGCTTATAAGTTGAATTTACCTGAAGAGCTCAGTGGTATTCACAATCTATTCCACATCTGCAATCTGAAGAAATGTCTAGCTGATGATTCGCTAGTCATGCCGCATACAGATGTGCATATAGGTGAGAGCTTGAAATTTGTGGAAAAACCTTTGTCGATCGAGGATCGACAGGTAAAGAAGCTTCGAAGGAAGCATGTACCAATTGTAAAGGTCAAATGGGATACCCGAAGAGGTCCCGAATATACATGGGAGGTAGAGTCCACAATGAAAGAAAAATACCCTCATTTATTTCAGTAAATCTCGAGGTCAAGATTTCTTTTAAGGGGGTGAGGATGTAACACCTCGAAAATTTATGTCCAATAATGTATCGAGACGTGTCATAAGCTTTAAACGTGTAAAAGATTACTTAAGAGGGACTAAAGTTGACAAACAAAGAAAGTATGTGAATATAAGGGTTCAAAGTGTCAACAATGGATAAATATACTTTACTATAACCCTACACGATGTTTATACCCTTAAACGAACGAATCATGGATCATACGAAGATAATTGTGGAAGAAAGTGAGAGATTACAAACTACAGGGGTTAAAAGTGTCAACATGTTTAAAGTATACCTCTGAGTGACCTTTTAGCGAACCCGAAGCTTTGTAATGGTTAATTATGTTCACTAGAATATGTGGTAAAAATTTCACCAAGTTTCGTTATCGTATGAGAAAGTTATGATAAAATTCGTATACGAAGGGTTAAAAGCGTCAACGTTGAAATTTATGACCTTTCGGGTGATCACAAGGTTAACCAAGGACTTAACGGTGTTTGGTTATGTCATGGAGCCCTTAAAAGTCAAGTTAGAGGACCAAAAGTGCAAGAAATAAACTTGAAACCACGTTTAAAAGGACCAGGGGCTGAATTGCAATTAAGTAAACTTGTTTGGCCTGTTCTGCGACTTTTAGGCGCCCCGCGAAGAGGCCTTACGCGGCTCGCGAACAAGCGCCAGCGACAGAATATTTGGCAGATGCCAGTTTCAGCTGTGTAACCGCCTTTAGGACCTATAAACTGATACATGGGCCTGCACAAACGGATTTACATGCAGTAGGGGCACCTGTAAACATCTGGTTGCAACCATAGACTTGCTTGGCATCATCCTAATCAATTGAATTCACTATATAAGAAGAACACTTGTTGCAACTTTGGACATTCATTTGCAAACCTTCACAACTTCACTTCTGGTGCTCTCTGATCAGCAACCAAGATTCCTTAGGCTTCCTAGTCGTGCTTAGGACCTCTGTAAGTGTCCTCAACCCTTCTTAATTCAGTTTAGCTTAGTTAATTAGCTTAAAGTCAAACCGTCATAATTAACGTTTGACTTCGTAATAAATCGTAATTTGTTCAGTCAAATTTCAAATTGAAAGTACCTATGAGTTGGTAATTATGTGGGCAATAAACCCTTAAAAGGGCACCCTCTGATTCCCAATCTAACTAGGTCAATTATCCGGTCAAAGTTAACTTTAAAAAGTCAACAGAAAGCTTATTTTCAAATTAATGCATAATTAGCAATGTAGGATCCATGCAACTATTTTATCATTAATAAAACTTGGTAATTAATATAAGAACATGTCTAAACATGTTCAACCCGACAATTTTCTGTTTAGGCTCGGTTCGGAACCGAAAGTCGCATAATTTGACTTCTGCTTTGACTTTCAGTTCTGACCCGTTTGAGCATAGTTTAGAAATGCCTTAGAGCTTTATTTGGACCAGGTTTCATGTTAGTATAACCCTCTGTGATTATACAACTTGGTTCAATAGTTATCCGATTCATATGTATGTTTCCGTTAAATGCTTAAATGTTGACTATTATGCCCATATGACCTTTAAACGTGATTTTTGAAAATGTAAAAGAATAGAAACTTTAGTTATTGATTTATAAAGTTGTCCCTAAAATCTGACATCAGTTTGAGGTCTAGATTAGGAGTTATGCTCATTAGCGTAAATAGAAAGCTTTTATTAATTAAACGGCGTAATTAGCATATACCCTATCTAAACCCAATTTTTAATACCAAACTTTTTACCTACTGATATAAAATAATATTTTGGGATTTTTGAAGATTTTTATTTGATTTTAGGCTGAGCATAACATAGAGTTCTAAGCTTGATTCGGTAATTACCGGTTTTGCCCTTTTAGGCTATAAAATGAGTTTTACAAATCTTTTTGACCCCAAACCTTTTTCTACTGATCTAATATGATAAATAAAATATTTTGAGCCTTTTGGAATAATAAAAATATCAGCTTTCTTTTAAAAACCCGGAAATAGCTCAAAATCGCCTTTTAAGCGTTTTTAACGCATAATATGTATTAAAACTATTTTAAACATATAAGGTTTGATACCTACTGATATTTTAAGTAAATTATTATACTTTAACAGTAAGGAAAGTTTTTAGACTCAGATTTCTAGTTTTGACCTTTTAAGCCTATGTGAAATTACCAAAATGCCCCTACGGTGCATAGTTTGGTTTTAAATGATAAATTTCACATATATGTAATACCCTAATGTTATAACTTATTAAATTAAGTATTTTTACTGATTATATCAGACCTGTAACTCAGATTATTATTTAAACTCTTTTATAACCTTTAAAATGACCAAAATACCCCTACGGGGCATAATTTGAGTTTAAATCCATTTCGGGCATAATAGATGATATCTTACTGATGTCACAACATATTTAATGCATACTAACTTAGGAAACCTGTATATGACTCTTATGGTTACCCGTTACGCATCTTGCGCGTTCAGTTCGGTTTATGTAACTAGTTTGCATAAATTGACCGAAACGGGTCAAACCTTATCATTTTTGTCTCAAAATCCAGAATGTGTTTAGTTTACCCATATTATACAAGTCTCCAAACTTTTCGGGCCTAAATCACATTCTATTCCGGTCTTCACTTAATCGTGCGTTTGAACCGTATCTTCTTTTAAAACTAACCGGTCTAAGTTTAGGCTTAATTAAAGACCCGTTAGGAATCTAATAGGTTATTAAAAACCTTTGTTCAAGAATAGGAGACCCAGTAAAAGCTATCTGCACTTGCTAATTGTGATTATACTTTGCTCAGGTAAATACTTTTAACTTATTTTCCCTATACGGGCTTGGGGTACGGTATATAAAATACCGCTTGGTCGGGCATTGAATTTTTAATTGTATGAAGATTAAATTATTGAAATGTCCCATTTAAATTGTTTTGTTTGTTTAAAGCCTTTGGGGGGTTAATGACCATGTCCCGGATATCCTTGGCATCATTTTACGAAATGGCCACGACCTAAGCACGGGGTGTAGGCGTACACCCGACAGTGCATATATAAATAATAAGGTATAACCGCCGGTTTCGGGAATAACCCGCCGCGGAACTATATCATGTGGTGTGTCTGTTAATCTTTAACCTAGTGTCAATCTGGGCTACTGAACGTATAACGAACATGTAATTCTTTTACAAGTTTATATATAAATAATTATCTCAAGTTATAAAATATTTTGTGCCTCGTGCATTCAAATCAATTTTCTAAACTTTTTTCAAAATGAGTCAGTTAATTGTATTTACCAGTGTAAACTAACGTATTTTCCCAAAAAGGTTAAGTGCAGGTACTAAGCGTAATAGGCTGGCCTCTCCTTAGCATCATTAAGAGTCTCGCAAGCTTGGATGCATTGAGCCTGTTGAACTATGTTTCCTGTTTGTTTGATCCGCCTGTGGATCCGTTTCAACTACGTTGTGATACTTAATATTACAATTTTATTCAGTTGAAATAATTCTATCTTTTGCTTCCGCTGTGCATTTATAATTGTGTTGTTTGACTATGATAATATCAACTACGTCACGATACTCCCCACTGGGCCCACCGGTAATACGTGGAAATATCGGGGTGTAACATTTACCAAAAACCAACCACTGTTTGTGCCAGTTCAAACAGCTGAACCAAACATCTGTCAAAAGAGATGTTCAGGTGACTGATGCACCCCCTGCCAATCAATACAGAAGAGGTAAGGGATAACCACCATACCCTAGGGTCCCACACGTTTATGAGGCTTACAAAAGGCCCCCTAAACCAAAAGTGAACAGGCATCCCTTTGGGTACCAACAGATAATTGGGCAAGACCCCTAACAGTGGTTAGAGACAACCAGTTCCAAAACTGTCCAAACACCTGACCTAACCACTGCCCATCCACCTGAACTTGACCTAGACACTGCTGAGACCCCATCCAAAGCCATATTGGCTTTGGAGACCTTAATGAACTAATCCTTTACTACATGTGCAGGGAGCTTCTGCATGCTTAGATAGTCTTTGGTATGTAGATAGTGGAGGCTCCTGGCACATGACAGGATGTAGAGCCCTTCTCAAGGATTTCAAAACTCATGGAGGGGGTGATATATCCTTTGGAAATAATAGTAAAGGAAAGGTTCTAGGGTCTGGTACTGTTCAGTCTGGTAAAGTTAAATTTGAAAATGTCAATCTAATAGACAATCTAAAATTCAACCTCTTAAGTGTCTCTCAAATGAGTGATAAGGGCTATGGCTCATTCTTTACAAAAGAGTGTTGTAGGATTGTTGGACCAGAAATGGTTGAAAAGATTGAAGCAATAATCAAAAATGGAAAAACCTAACTTGTTGCTCAAAGAAGTGGCAATGTTTATGTGGTAGATATGTCAAAAGAGAGCCCCAGGACTGATGCCTGCCTGTTCTCAGCTGCTTCAAATAAAGAGACAGAATTATGGCACAGGAGATTGGGGCACACAAATCTCAAGATAATCACAGCCATTTCAAAACAGGGGTTAGTAAGAGGTTTACCTCAAAAACTGTTCACCTGTCCTGAGCATTGTGTTTCCTGCCTAAAAGGAAAACAACATAAAAGCTCTTGCAAATCAATTGAAGAGTCCAAAACAACCAAATGTTTGCAAATGCTTCATATGGATTTGTTTAGCCCAGTTAAAGTCATGAGTCTTAGGAAGAAAATATATTGTTTGGTTATTGTTGATGACTTTTCTAGGTTTACATGGACTTACTTTTTACACTCAAAAGATGAGACTGCAGGCATTCTGCAAGACTTTGTGAAACAGGTTGAAAAGCAGTTTGAATTGCCAGTAAAAATCTTCAGAAGTGACAATGGCACAGAGTTCAGAAATAAGGAGTTAGATGATTTTTGTGTGTCAAAAGGAATTGTGAGGCAATACAGCATTCCAAGAACACCAGAGCAAAATGGGGTTGTTGAAAGAAAGAACAGAACTTTAATTGAGGCTGCCAGAACCATGCTTGCTGATTCAGGTTTGCCATTAACTTTTTGGGCTGAAGCAGTAAACACTGCTTGCTATGTCCAAAACAGAGTTTTAATCAACCCCAGGCATCAAAAGACTGCCTATGAACTGCTGTATAAAATAAAGCCATTGATTTCATATTTCAAAGTTTTTGGCTGCCCATGCTTCATTTTAAACTTAAAAGATTCTATCTCCAAGTTTGCAGCCAAAATTGATTGTGGTTATCATCTGGGATACTCAACCACTGCTAAGACCTACAAAGTGTTTAACACAAGGACTAAAACAGTGGAAGAGACTTTGAATGTAAAGTTCAATGAACTTTCATCAATGAAAATCCCAGCAAATCCTGCTGATTTATTTGATCTTGATAAATTCACATTTGAAAGTCTTGTTGTCAAGACTAACAATGCAGGTCCATCAGAAAATCCTTCATCAGACTATGGGTATGAAGTTATCATTCCTCAGCAAAAGTCTGCTTCTAATGTTAGAGCAGCAGATGTTCAAAACAGCTGTCAAAGCTCAACCACTGCTACCTCAACAGTTGTTGATCAAAGTAGCCCATCAACCCCTGCTTCCACATCATCAAACACTGCGGACAAAAGTCCCCAAACAGTGGATAAAAGTCAGCATGTGTCCACACCATTACCTCCCATTCCACCACCTTTTGAAGCCACTGCTAGATCATCAAAGTCACCAGCAGTGGTTAGCTCAGATGATTCACATCTGCAGCCCTCACCACTCAATGCCATTGTTCCATACAAAGGAGATTTAATCTTCTTGAAGTCTCATCCACCTGACCAAATCATTGGCAACATCAGTGAAGGGGTGCTCACAAGAAGCCAATCCCAAAACATCTGTCTTTTTGCTGGTTTCCTATCACTCTATTAGCCAGTCAAGTACCAAGAGGCACTGAAAGACAACAGCTGGGTAGAAGCCATGCAAGAGGAGCTCCAACAGTTCAAAAGACAACAAGTATGGGAACTTGTACCACTACCAGAGGGTGTAAGTCCTATTGGCACAAAGTGGGTCTTCAAAAACAAAACTGATGAAAGGGGCATTGTTGTCAAGAATAAAGCTAGGCTTGTGGTTCAAGGGTTCAGACAGGAAGAGGGCATTGACTATGATGAAACATTTGCCCCTGTAGCAAGACTTGAAGCTATCAGATTATTCCTGGCCTTTGCTATCAACCACAACATCAAGGTGTATCAAATGGATATCAAATGTGCATTCCTCTATGGTAAGATTCAAGAAGAGGTGTATGTCTGTCAACCTCCAGGTTTTGAGGATCCATTTAATCCAAATCATGTCTACAAGATAAATAAGGCCTTGTATGGCCTGAAACAAGCACCTAGAGCCTGGTATGAAACTCTTTCCACTTTCCTACTATCCATTGGTTTCACAAGAGGTAAAATAGATAAAACATTGTTTTAAAAATGGAGAGGAAAGCATTTGATGATTGTCCAGATTTATGTGGATGACATCATCTTTGGAAGCACATGTAACAAAATGTGTGAAGAGTTTAGGCAACTCATGACAGCTGAGTTTGAAATGAGTGCAATGGGTGAACTCCAGTGCTTTCTTGGTCTTTAAGTAAGGCAACTGCAAAATGGCACTTTTATTCATCAAGGCAAATATGCCAAAGAACTTTTAAAGAAATTTGAGATGGATGATTGTATGCCATGTAGTACACCCATTGCAACCAATAAAATTGTCATGTCTGATGAAAAGGATGATTTGGTTGATCAAACTTTATATAGAAGCATGATTGGGTCTTTATTGTACCTAACTTGTGACAACCCGAGTTTTCAAGGTCTCTATTTGACTTAACCTTGTACTTATTTGAAAAGGGTGTTTCGTATATTTGGGGTGCATTATATTTATTATATTTGTGAGTATGATAATAATGTGATTAGTGTTAATTTGTATTATTATAAAAATTAATTGGATGGGCTTGAGCCCACTTCAGCTAATAGAGTTAACAGCCCAAACCCTCTCAATATATGATTACGTATTATGTTCTTGATGAGATTAGACTAATAGCACAAATAAAAAACAAACCCTACCCTCCCAAGTGTGCGTACGGCAGGAGAAACCCCCCCTTCACCGTCGAGGCCTCTCATTGGTGCTTTCTCTACGCCGGTTAGTATGCTAATGTATTAGTTAAAGTTCTTGAACAGTTTTGTGTTGTGTGATGATTATGTTGTTAATCAAAGTTGGTAGTGATAGCTTTATGTTTGTTATAAATAATCTGATTCATAGATTTCGGAAAGAGTCATTGTATTATCCGATGTAAAATAGGTATTATGTGAATTTAAAACAAGTATTATGTTGGATAAACAAGTAGTAATGATTGGCAGCCCATGTGATTGTTATTTCGAGAAGATGATGTAAATAAGAGATACGGCCGAATCACCTTGTATTTGTTCTGATGCTTGCATGTGACATTGTAATTGTGAATTCAGGTTGCATGTAAAGTAATTGTTGGCCATAAATAAATGCATGTGAAGTGTCAGATTGCATGTGCTTTTGATAAGACTAGAATACATATGGATTTTATAGATGGGCTAATGTATGTTATTATCATCATGTATGGATGGAACATAAGCACTAGGGTTGTTAATCAATTTATTTTAATGTCCAAGAATTCTTGTTAGTTGATGATTAGGGTGGCATAATATTGTTGATTGGTGTCCACTGTTTTGATAATCTTGATGATGAGGGTGTCTAGAAACAGTAGTGTGTGTGGCATAATATATGGATCCAATTCGATTTATGAGGATAATGAGTGTTATGATAATTGATTATGATAGTAAATTGTGAATGTTATTGAAACTGTTGTACGAAATAGGGATGAGTTTGATGAGTTAGTTGATCTACGTTGGGTAACTAGAGGATGCTTTATTAATTGATTCGAACTGTTGATGCATGATTCTAGGTACATGTTAGTCGGTTAATAATGAGGATATTATATGGGCCCTAATTGTAGATTTGAACTCATGTATATAAATGGACCTCACTTGGACCGCACTCATATAGTACGCTCTAGTTGGGCCGGTACTGTTGGGCCTCACTCACAACTTGCTGTACATTCGAACTAGGCTATGAATTATTGTGAAAACATGTTTGCATGATAAAGGATTGTCAACTTGTATTTGGATAGGTCGCGTAAACGAACAGGATGTGAATCAAACACCCATTTTATGATTCTACGATGTGTGTTAAGGTGTTGGGCTGCATGAATGAATGTTACAACTTGTGTGGCAATAAGTGGTGTTAATTGTATAATATGTATAAAGGATGTATGAATGAGAGCTACAAAACTGACTGTCACATGGTAACCATTTTAGGATTTGGTTGATCAACTTGAATACGTGAATAAACATACCGAGCAAACCAAGGTGAGTTCACACTCTACAAAGCATGGGATTCCCAGGGGTTGGGAATGGGGTTAAGGAATATGGATTCCTCGTCCTTTCTTGGGTAGGACAGTACTGGTTCAGGAATGTAATTCCTCGTCCTCACGGACAGATAACTTTTACTAGACCAAAACTCTATCACGAAGTCCCTCCTTTTTATATCGACTTAATCGCCGGGCCAATGGCGAGCGGGTCATTAGTTAGATAGCGCTATTTAGGTCTGACAAGCCTCACACCGTGCCGCAGAGGACGGGCGTGAACTAATGGATCTGGGCACGTCAATGATGATAGACATTGACAGTTCAGGGCACTTAAACATGACTACAGTCAGCAGTCGATATGGTAACGAGTCTAGTGTATACATGGGGTAGCCCCCACGGCCGAAATGCCAGATAACTATCATGGGGTAGCCCCCACGGCCGAAATGCCAGATAACTATCATGGGGTAGCCCCCACGGTTGGATTGCCAGAGTTAATGGGTTAAACAAATCACGTTTTCAAATATGGGGTAACCCCCACGGCAGGGATGCCAGTTAAAGGAACTATTTTTTTTGAAACAACTAAAACCAACACCCAACTGTGAACTCGCTCAACATTATTGTTGACTCGTTACTACATGCTTTGCAGGTCAATAGGTACTTAGCTGGAGCTTGCACAAGGAAGAGTCGTTGTGGGACATGGACAGCTGTGTGCCATGTTAAACCTTTGGATATTTAAACTTATGATTTGGTTTTAAACATTATGCTTCCGCTTACAACTTAGACTATGTTTGTTTTGAACACCAATTGTGTTGGTTGGTCTTTTACAATTAATTACTTGCTTGTTCAATATGATTGGTGGTTTGATCCTGGTCAGTCAGGCCTCCAAGCGGTGATACTACGCGTGTGGATTTTTGGGGGTGTGACAGATTGGTATCAGAGCCATTGGTTATAGAGAACTTGGTTTTAATAAGGGAAAACGTTTTTGTTAAAACCAGACTATAACCTGTACAGTGCTCTACGATCCACAACGACGCTTCACTCCACGTGCAAGGCTCGACATTCTAGGTGGTATGAATTATGTTTATATTGTCTACTTGCTAGATTGCATAGAACTTTGCTCATGGTATGCTTAGATAAACGTAGCAACTATAGTTTGAAAACACATTTGTGCTTGCTCCCTACTGTCACTCCACACTTACACACATTCGCGACACCTTTCCTATTTGTGTTTCCTTCGATGTGAGATCATGAGGGAACGTGTGAACCTAACTCAAGCCAGCTGATGGCTCTTATCAACGAACAAGTTACGGCAGCACTCACAGCCGCTCAGGCAGGAGGTATAACTTGCTATTCCGAACCTAACCTAGGATGATAGATCCTACTCTCATGACCCAACTCTCGCGCTTAACCCTGTCGTTTCTTCCTCGCGCAACAAGGTCAGAACGCTCAGCCGCCTGTATGCACATTTAAGACGTTCATGGACTGTCGTCCTAGTACTTTCGATGGCACTAAAGGAGCTGTTGGACTCCTCCATTGGGTTGAAAAGCTCGAGTCTGTCTTAGAGATGTGTGAAATATGCCACTGGTACTCTCGAAGGCACTACGCTAACTTGGTGGAACGCGCAAGTTCAGATGCTGGGGCTGGCGGCTGCTAATGCCACCCCATGGAATGAGTTTAAGGAACTAATCAAACGTGAATTCTGTAATCGTAATGACATCCACAAGCTGGAAGTGGAGTTCTTTAACCTGAAGGTGACGGGGTCAGAGATAGAAGCGTACACGAAACAATCCAACGAACTGGCAGTGTTATGTCCAACTATGGTGGATCCTCCCATCAAGCACATTGAGCTGTACCTAAAAGGCTTAGTACCAGAGATACAAAGCCATGTGACTACTGCAAACCTTGCTACCATCCAGGATGTTACCCGTCTTGCTCATCGTCTCACAGACCAGGCAGTGGAACAGAACAAGCTGCCTAAGCATATTGGTGCTACTACTATTCCTACTTCTGCTACTCCCAGTGACAACAAGCGAAAGTGGGATGGAATTCGAGCAAGGGTTCCACTTCGGTTCAGTCTCAGTTGCAGCGGCGAAAAACGGATGAGTACAGGAACCCGAGTCAGCAGTCTTTTGGTAATCGAAGTCAGGGTGGATACAGGGGAAACCACCCTAAGTGCAATCGATGTAATTTACACCACAGCGGGCCGTGCAACAAAGATCGTTGTCAGAGATGAAACAAGCTTGGTCATGAAGCCAAAGAGTGTAGAAGCTCATGTCCTGCAAACCAGAACCGACAACAGCAGCCACAAGCTCCACAGAATCAGCAGCAACAGCAGGGTAACAAGGGATGTTATCAGTGTGGTGTTGAAGGTCACTTCCTGAGACACTGCCCACAGTTGAACCAGAACCAGAATCAGAACCACAACCAAGGAAACGGGAACAACAACGGAGGCAACAACGGGGGTAATAATGACGGCAATGGTGCCAGGGGTCGAGTGTTCGTGATTGGTCAGGATGATGCTAGGAAGGACCCCAACGTTGTAATGGTTTCGACATCGTTATTGGTATGGATTGGCTACCTCAACATCGAGCAGGGATTCTTTGCAAAGAAAAGATCGTCCGCATTCCTTGTGCTGGTTAAGAACCTTTGGTAATTCATGGTGACAAGCTCCTGGAGCGACACCCATAGCTCGAGCACCATATCGTTTAGCCCCATCTGAACTGGAAGGGCTGTCTACGCAACTACAAGAACTCTTGGATAAGGGTTTTATTCGTCCTAGCTCTTCGCCCTGGGGAGCTCCAGTGCTATTTGTAAAGAAGAAAGACGGTACCTTCAGGATGTGTATCGACTACCGTGAACTCAACAAGGTGACTGTGAAGAATCGCTATCCTCTTCTACGCATCGACGACTTGTTCGACCAGCTGCAAGAGTCGAGCTACTATTCAAAGATTGATCTGAGATCAGGATATCACCAGCTGAGAGTCCGAGAAGAGGACGTCTCTAAAACAGCCTTTAGAACCCGTTATGGACACTATGAGTTTTGGGTCATGCCTTTTGGGCTGACAAACGCACCTGCGGTCTTCATGGACTTGATGAATCGTGTGTGCAAGCCTTACCTAGATAAGTTCGTTATAGTTTTCATCGACGACATCCTGATCTATTCGAAGAGTCAGGAGGAGCACGAGCAGCATTTACGACTTATTTTGGAAACTCCTTCGAACAGAACAGCTTTATGCTAAGTTTTCGAAATGCGACTTCTGGCTTCGTGAAGCCCATTTCCTAGGCCATGTGGTAAACAAGGATGGGATACATGTTGATCCATCCAAGGTAGACTCGATCAAGAACTGACCTGCACCACGTACACCAACAGAACTCCATCAATTTTTGGGTTTGGCAGGCAACTATAGAAGGTTTATCAAGGATTTCTCCAAGATTGCGCAACCTCTCACCTCGTTAACTCAGAAGGGCGTCACCTATCGTTGGGGTGATGCACAGGAATCGGCGTTTCAGCACTTAAAGGATAGACTTTGCAGTGCACCTATCCTTTCATTGCCAGAGGGCACAGACGACTTCGTGGTTTACTGCGACGCATCCATTTAGGGTCTTGGTTGTGTATTGATGCAGCGGGATAAAGTTATAGCCTACGCCTCACGCCAACTCAAAGTTCATGAAAAGAACTACACTACACACGATCTAGAGCTGGGAGCGGTTGTTTTTGCACTTAAGATATGGAGACACTACCTGTATGGTACCAAATGCGCTATCTACACTGATCACAGGAGCCTCGAGCATATCTTCAAACAGAAGGAACTCAATATGCGACAGCGACGATGGGTCGAGCTACTGAATGACTACGAATGCTCGATCAGATACCACCCGGGCAAAGCCAATGTTGTGGCCGACGCCCTCAGTCGAAAGGACACTGCGCCCAAGCGCGTACGAGCTTTACAACTCGCTGTACAGTTTGGTCTTCCTTCTCAGATACGGGACGCTCAGGTAGAAGCATTGAAACCAGAAAACGTCAGGGCTGAAGCCCTACGCGGCTCAAGGCAACGATTAGAACGAAAGGAAGACGGTGCTTACTACGTAACAGGATGCATTTGGGTCCCACTTTATGGAAACCTACGAGAGCTTGTGATGGATGAGGCACACAAGTCTCGCTACTCAGTACATCCTGGTTCGGATAAAATGTACCACGATATCAAAACTACATATTGGTGGCCTAGCATGAAGGCCCACATAGCAACTTACGTTAGCAAGTGCTTGACTTGTGCGAGAGTCAAGGCGGAATACCAGAAACCTTCAGGCCCACTTCAACAACCAGAGATACCACAATGGAAATGGGAGCAAATTTCCATGGATTTTGTTACTGGCCTGCCTAGATCTCAACGTGGTAACGATACTAATTGGGTGATCGTGGATCGACTCACAAAGTCTGCTCACTTCTTGGCTATTAAGGAAACGGATAAGTTCTCCACACTAGCAGACGTATACCTTAAGGAAGTTGTCTCGAGACACGGGGTGCCCACCTCTATTATCTCGGATCGAGATGCACGTTTTACTTCAGAACTGTGGCAAGCAATGCACAAGCCCTTTGGCTCACATTTAGATATGAGCACAGCTTATCACCCACAAACGGATGGGCAGTCAGAACGCACCATTCAGACCCTCGAAGACATGCTTAGGGCGTGTGTAATAGACTTTGGCAACGGCTGGGAAAAGCATCTGCCACTTGTGGAATTTTCGTACAATAATAGCTACCACACCAGCATTAAAGCTGCTCCGTTTGAGGCATTGTACGGGTGTAAATGCCGGTCACCTCCTTGTTGGGCAGAGGTGGGGGATAGTCAGATCACTGGTCCAAAACTTGTGGTAGACACTACAGAACGAATTGCTCAAATACGACAACGAATGGCGGCAGCTGGTGACCGTCAGAAAGTCTACGCCGATAAGGGCAGAAAACCACTAGAGCTCCAGGTTGGGGAGCTAGTACTACTCAAAGTTTCACCCTGGAAGGGTGTGGTTCGTTTTGGTAAACGAGGCAAACATAACCCACGATACGTCGGACCTTTCGAAGTCATCGAGAAAATAGGCAAAGTGGCCTACAAACTGAACTTACCAGCAGAACTCAGTGCAGTTCACAACGTTTTCCACGTGTCGAATCTGAAGAAGTGACTGTCAGATGAGACCCTCATAGTTCCTTTGAAGGAGCTCACTATCGACGAGCAGTTACGATTCGTCGAGAAACCAGTTGAAATCACGGACCGGGATGTTAAGGTCCTCAAGCGCACTAGAATACCTCTCGTTCGAGTTCACCTGGGAACGCGAAGATCAGATGAAACAAAAGTATCCCCAACTATTCGCAAACAGTACAACCACTACTGAGGCTGAAGCTACGGAATTTCGGGACGAAATTCCAGATCAACGGGGGGAGGATGTGACACCCCAGGAAAACCAGGAAAACCATGCAACTTAACTAGCTTCCTCAGTGAGTACGTACCAAATTTCGGGACGAAATTTCTTTCAACTTAGCGATAATGTGACAACCCGAGTTTTCAAGGTCTCTATTTGACTTAACCTTGTACTTATTTGAAAAGGGTGTTTCGTATATTTGGGGTGCATTATATTTATTATATTTGTGAGTATGATAATAATGTGATTAGTGTTAATTTGTATTATTATAAAAATTAATTGGATGGGCTTGAGCCCACTTCGGCTACTAGAGTTAACAGCCCAAACCCTCACAATATATGATTACGTATTATGTTCTTGATGAGATTAGACTAATAGCACAAATCAAAAACAAACCCTACCCTCCCAAGTGTGCGTACAGCAGGAGAAACCCCCCCCCCCTTTCACCGTCGAGGCCTCTCATTGGTGCTTTCTCTATGCCGGTTAGTATGCTAATGTATTAGTTAAAGTTCTTGAACATTTTTGTGTTGTGTGATGATTATGTTGTTAATCAAAGTTGGTAGTGATAGCTTTATGTTTGTTATAAATAATCTGATTCATAGATTTCGGAAAGAGTCATTGTATTATCCGATGTTAAATAGGTATTATGTGAATTTAAAACAAGTATTATGTTGGATAAACAAGTAGTAATGATTGGCAGCCCATGTGATTGTTATTTCGAGAAGATGATGTAAATAAGAGATACGGCCGAATCACCTTGTATTTGTTCTGATGCTTGCATGTGACATTGTAATTGTGAATTCAGGTTGCATGTAAAGTAATTGTTGGCCATAAATAAATGCATGTGAAGTGTCAGATTGCATGTGCTTTTGATAAGACTAGAATACATATGGATTTTATAGATGGGCTAATGTATGTTATTATCATCATGTATGGATGGAACATAAGCACTAGGGTTGTTAATCGATTTATTTTAATGTCCAAGTATTCTTGTTAGTTGATGAATAGGGTGGCATAATATTGTTGATTGGTGTCCACTGTTTTGATAATCTTGATGATGAGGGTGTCTAGAAACAGTAGTGTGTGTGGCATAATATATGGATCCAATTCGATTTATGAGGATAATGAGTGTTATGATAATTGATTATGATAGTAAATTGTGAATGTTATTGAAACTGTTGTACGAAATAGGGATGAGTTAGTTGATCTACGTTGGGTAACTAAAGGATGCTTTATTAATTGATTCGAACTGTTGATGCATGATTCTAGGTACATGTTAGTCGGTTAATAATGAGGATATTATATGGGCCCTAATTGTAGATTTGAACTCATGTATATAAATGGACCTCACTTGGACCGCACTCATATAGTACACTCTAGTTGGGCCGGTACTGTTGGGCCTCACTCACAACTTGCTGTACATTCGAACTAGGCTATGAATTATTGTGAAAACATGTTTGCATGATAAAGGATTGTCAACTTGTATTTGGATAGGTCGCGTAAACGAACAGGATGTGAATCAAACACCCATTTTATGATTCTACGATGTGTGTTAAGGTGTTGGGTTGCATGAATGAATGTTACAACTTGTATGGCAATAAGTGGTGTTAATTGTATAATATGTATAAAGGATGTATGAATGAGAGCTACAAAACTGACTGTCACATGGTAACCATTTTAGGATTTGGTTGATCAACTTGAATACGTGAATAAACATACCGAGCAAACCAAGGTGAGTTCACACTCTACAAAGCATGGGATTCCCAGGGGTTGGGAATGGGGTTAAGGAATATGGATTCCTCGTCCTTTCTTGGGTAGGACAGTACTGGTTCAGGAATGTAATTCCTCGTCCTCACGGACAGATAACTTTTACTAGACCAAAACTCTATCACGAAGTCCCTCCTTTTTATATCGACTTAATCGCCGGGCCAATGGCGAGCGGGTCATTAGTTAGATAGCGCTATTTAGGTCTGACAAGCCTCACACCGTGCCGCAGAGGACGGGCGTGAACTAATGGATCTGGGCACGTCAATGATGATAGACATTGACAGTTCAGGGCACTTAAACATGACTACAGTCAGCAGTCGATATGGTAACGAGTCTAGTGTATACATGGGGTAGCCCCCACGGCCGAAATGCCAGATAACTATCATGTGGTTGCCCCCACGGCCGAAATGCCAGATAACTATCATGGGGTAGCCCCCACGGCTGGATTGCCAGAGTTAATGGGTTAAACAAATCACGTTTTCAAATATGGGGTAACCCCCACGGCAGGGATGCCAGTTAAAGGAACTATTTTTTTGAAACAACTAAAACCAACACCCAACTGTGAACTCGCTCAACATTATTGTTGACTCGTTACTACATGCTTTGCAGGTCAATAGGTACTTAGCTGGAGCTTACACAAGGAAGAGTCGTTGTGGGACATGGACAGCTGTGTGCCATGTTAAACCTTTGGATATTTAAACTTATGATTTGGTTTTAAACATTATGCTTCCGCTTACAACTTAGACTATGTTTGTTTTGAACACCAATTGTGTTGGTTGGTCTTTTACAATTAATTACTTGCTTGTTCAATATGATTGGTGGTTTGATCCTGGTCAGTCACGCCTCCAAGCGGTGATACTCCGCGTGTGGATTTTTGGGGGTGTGACAGATTGATCCACACGCGGAGTATCACCGCTTGGAGGCGTGACTAACCAGGTTCAAACCACCAATCATATTGAACAAGCAAGTAATTAATTGTAAAAGACCAACCAACACAATTGGTGTTCAAAACAAACATAGTCTAAGTTGTAAGCGGAAGCATAATGTTTAAAACCAAATCATAAGTTTAAATATCCAAAGGTTTAACATGGCACACAGCTGTCCATGTCCCACAACGACTCTTCCTTGTGCAAGCTCCAGCTAAGTACCTATTGACCTGCAAAGCATGTAGTAACGAGTCAACAATAATGTTGAGCGAGTTCACAGTTGGGTGTTGGTTTAAGTTGTTTCAAAAAAATAGTTCCTTTAACTGGCATCCCTGCCATGGGGGTTACCCCGTATTTGAAAACGTGATTTGTTTAACCCATTAACTCTGGCAATCCAGCCGTGGGGGCTACCCCATGATAGTTATCTTGCATTTCGGCCGTGGGGGCTACCCCATGATAGTTATCTGGCATTTCGGCCGTGGGGGCTACCCCATGTATACACTAGACTCGTTACCATATCGACTGCTGACTGTAGTCATGTTTAAGTGCCCTGAACTGTCAATGTCTATCATCATTGACGTGCCCAGATCCATTAGTTCACGCCCGTCCTCTGCGGCACGGTGTGAGGCTTGTCAGACCTAAATAGCGCTATCTAACTAATGACCCGCTCGCCATTGGCCCGGCGATTAAGTCGATATAAAAAGGAGGGACTTCGTGATAGAGTTTTGGTCTAGTAAAAGTTATATGTCCGTGAGGACGAGGAATTACATTCCTGAACCAGTACTGTCCTACCCAAGAAAGGACGAGGAATCCATATTCGTTAACCCCATTCCCAACCCCTGGGAATCCCATGCTTTGTAGAGTGTGAACTCACCTTGGTTTGCTCGGTATGTTTATTCACGTATTCAAGTTGATCAACCAAATCCTAAAATGGTTACCATGTGACAGTCAGTTTTGTAGCTCTCATTCATACATCCTTTATACATATTATACAATTAACACCACTTATTGCCACACAAGTTGTAACATTCATTCATGCAACCCAACACCTTAACACACATCGTAGAATCATAAAATGGGTGTTTGATTCACATCCTGTTCGTTTACGCGACCTATCCAAATACAAGTTGACAATCCTTTATCATGCAAACATGTTTTCACAATAATTCATAGCCTAGTTCGAATGTACAGCAAGTTGTGAGTGAGGCCCAACAGTACCGGCCCAACTAGAGTGTACTATATGAGTGCGGTCCAAGTGAGGTCCATTTATATACATGAGTTCAAATCTACAATTAGGGCCCATATAATATCCTCATTATTAACCGACTAACATGTACCTAGAATCATGCATCAACAGTTCGAATCAATTAATAAAGCATCCTCTAGTTACCCAACGTAGATCAACTAACTCATCAAACTCATCCCTATTTCGTACAACAGTTTCAATAACATTCACAATTTACTATCATAATCAATTATCATAACACTCATTATCCTCATAAATCGAATTGGATCCATATATTATGCCACACACACTACTGTTTCTAGACACCCTCATCATCAAGATTATCAAAACAGTGGACACCAATCAACAATATTATGCCACCCTAATCATCAACTAACAAGAATACTTGGACATTAAAATAAATCGATTAACAACCATAGTGCTTATGTTCCATCCATACATGATGATAATAACATACATTAGCCCATCTATAAAATCCATATGTATTCTAGTCTTATCAAAAGCACATGCAATCTGACACTTCACATGCATTTATTTATGGCCAACAATTACTTTACATGCAACCTGAATTCACAATTACAATGTCACATGCAAGCATCAGAACAAATACAAGGTGATTCGGCCGTATATCTTATTTACATCATCTTCTCGAAATAACAATCACATGGGCTGCCAATCATTACTACTTGTTTATCCAACATAATACTTGTTTTAAATTCACATAATACCTATTTTACATCGGATAATACAATGACTCTTTCCGAAATCTATGAATCAGATTATTTATAACAAACATAAAGCTATCACTACCAACTTTGATTAACAACATAATCATCACACAACACAAAACTGTTCAAGAACTTTAACTAATACATTAGCATACTAACCGGCGTAGAGAAAGCACCAATGAGAGGCCTCGACGGTGAGGGGGGGGGGGTTTCTCCTGCCGTACGCACACTTGGGAGGGTAGGGTTTGTTTTTGATTTGTGCTATTTGTCTAATCTCATCAAGAACATAATACGTAATCATATATTGTGAGGGTTTGGGCTGTTAACTCTAGTAGCCGAAGTGGGCTCAAGCCCATCCAATTAATTTTTATAATAATACAAATTAACACTAATCACATTATTATCATACTCACAAATATAATAAATATAATGCACCCCAAATATACGAAACACCCTTTTCAAATAAGTACAAGGTTAAGTCAAATAGAGACCTTGAAAACTTGAGTTGTCACATTATCCCCAAGTTGAAAGAAATTTCGTCCCGAAATTTGGTACGTACTCACTGAGGAAGCTAGTTAAGTTACATGGTTTTCCTGGGGTGTCACATAACTGCATCTAGGCCAGACATCATGTTTGCAACATGTGTTTGTGCAAGATCCCAATCTTCCCCAAGAAAGTCAAACCTTGTTGCTGTAAAAAGGATATTCAGATACCTAAAAGGTGCTCCCACACTTGGTATCTGGTATCCAGCTGATGGTAAAATTGAGCTTTCAGGTTTCTCAGATAGTGACTTTGCTGGATGTGACAAGACAAGGAAGTCCACTTCAGGAGGGTGCCAATTCCTAGGCAGTTGCTTAGTGTCTTGGCAAAGCAAAAAGCAAGCAGCTGTTTCCACATCCACTACTGAGGCAGAGTATATAGCTGCTGCAAGCTGTACAGCCCAACTGCTTTGGCTTCAAAATCAGTAGCTGGATTTTGGTATCACTGCCTTAAAGACACCACTCATGTTGGACAGCCAGGCAGCTTAAAATATCATCAAAAATCCAGTTTCTCATTCAACCACCAAGCACATTGATATCAGACATCACTTTGTGAGGGATTGCTATGAAAAAGGTTTGATTTCTCTGCACCATGTACCAACTAAAGATCAGCTGGCAGATGTGCTAACAAAAGCATTAGATACATCCACCTTTGAAAACTTGGTCTCTAGGATTGGCATGCTAAACATGGAATAACAAGCAAAATCTTGTTTTTCTATGAATAAAAGCATTAAAATGTTTTCAGAAAATCAAAAATCCATCCTTAAAAATAGCTAAAAATGAATTTTTCATTAAATCCTTAAAAGTCTGCCATAACCACTGTTTTACTCAAACATCTGTTCCCTAAAGGTTGTCCACTGCTGAAAGTCAACCCCTGTTCTCTCATTTTCTTGGTAATCACTGTTGTTCAAAATCAGTGTTTTATCCACTGATAAGGCTATCCACTGATAGTTAAAATCACCCACTGTTCTCATTATGACCGTTGCAACCACTGGTATCTTCTTCATCAGTGGTTTTCAAAACAACTGTCTCCCATTATTCATCTTCTCATCAGATGTTGGCACATGGACAGTACATAGCGGTCAGATCTTTGTAACCGCTGCCACGTCAGCATTCACTTTTCTCTTATAAAACCTGATCAAAAACCCCCAAACAGGGTTTTACACTGTCGAATTGAATTCCAAAATTCCTTTCTCAAAACAGTTTCCATCTCTCCTTCTCAAATCATTCATCGTTCTTCTTCAAAATGACAAAATCAAAATCAAAATCGAAATCTTCATCATCTTCCAAAAAGGTCACTAAAATGGCCACTGAAGCTACTGAGATTCCATACAAATTTCCACACAACTACTTGGGTCTACTCACAAAACCCACTAACACCGAAACCTTCAATTCCATCATCGACGTTCTGTCTGCATCAAAGTACAAAACTTTGTTAACACCAGATGCTCCAATTTACCTGAAAACCCAGAGAGAGTTTTGGAAAAATGTTACTCTTGAAAAACAAGGAGAAGACGTCATAGCCATTAACTCTTCTCTAATGGGTAAAGCAGTCAAAATCACACCACAATCCATCTCGGAAGTCTTTGAACTCAACAATCAGCAAGGTAAAACTTCTTTTCCCAAACACGAGTTAAAAACGGATTTCCTTGAAAGGGGGTATGCAGACACAATAAAAAAGGATACCTTACAAAAAGGTAATTTTCCACCTGCAACAAGATTTTTGTTCCATACCCTGCTTATGTGTGTTTCAAACAAAACCACTTCTTTTAATGAGATACCATTAAAGATTCAAAACCTGGGATATGCTATTCTTCAAGATGAAAATTTCAATTATTCCCATGAAATCTTTAATGATTTGGTTAAAAATGTTGATAAAAAGCCATTCTTACTTTTTCCAATATTTCTAAGTTATTATTTTGAAAAGAAATTTGGTAAGGATGATGCTCATGCAATAAAACAAGGTGACTCTTTTCAAATAAATAGCTTAACAGCTGAAACTTTTACAAGAATGTCAACACCTTGCAAAACACAAGCAGAGGTGCCTGAGCAGACTTTAGCAGCTACCGCTGCTCCTCAGGTATCTGCTGCTGTGCCCACTGCTCCAGGTGATCATAGTAGCACACCCACTGCTATGAAACCCACACCTACCATCACCAAAAACCTAAAAGAAAATCATCCAAAAAGCCCCCCAAACCCATTAAAAAGGCAACTCTGGAAGATGAGATCCCAGAGCCACTGCCAGTGACAACACAAATGTCACAAATAACCACTGCTGCTACTTCCTCACAGCAGATGGAAGAAAGATCTCCACCCTTGCCTAAAACTCCTCCTGCATCTTCACAAAAAGATCAGGTTGTAAGCACAGGGACACCAAATTATGATGCTCTGGAATCACTTGATTCCATCATCCACATCCCACTTCCCGGGGCAAATTCTCTTTCCACTCCTATCCTCACTTCACAAATTCCACTATCAATAAAACCCTTGTTGGATGCAGTTGATATTGCCCAGACACAAATCAGTTCTTCTCAATCACCTGTCAATGAGAATATACATCAACAAGTGACAGAGTCTGGTGTTTCTATCACTGATAACCCAACAACAACAAATGAGGAGGTTACACTGCTGAAATTGCCTGAAATTCCAGTCAGTAGTTCAAGTGGAGCAGCAACTACAAGTGTTGGACCAACAGATCTACATTTGGCCAGTTGTTTCATCAATCAGACTGCCTTGAAGGCAATTCCTTCCATAGCACCTCTGATATCCACTAGTGAGTTTGTTATGACCACTGGTACCATCAAAAGGCTATCAAGTGTTGAAGGAAGAAGACCCCAGTACCGAGAACAAGGGGCATCAATGGGTGCTTTTTGAGATTCGTTCCCTAAGGTACACATTGATACAACCACTGCTGGTGGGGAATCAGATGATCCCATTAACTTGGGTGATGATTTAAAATATCAGGAATTGACGGGTAGAATTGACAAACTGGATACCTCTGTTGCAGAAATCAAAGAAATACTGCAACAGCTGTTGAAAGTTCAAAAGATACCACCAACTGCTGCTCCAGCTCAAGCACCTGCACAACCTGCAACTGCTACAAATGAGTTATGGAACCTATTTCAACCTCTGCTCCAACAACAAAGACAATTGGCTGATCAGCAGCATGAGATACATGTTTAAAAGCTGAGAAACGTAATGGAGTCAAGGTTTAAAGATACCGAAGCAGACATCAAGGCTATAAAAGCCCACATTCTAAACACCACTGGCACTGCTCCACCCACTGTTCTCTTTATTGATAACCCCCCTCCAGATAATGCCAAAAAGGAGGAAAATCAAGCAGTGGAAGAAGAAGGGTATTGAAGATGGTATTTACATTGAGCCTCAACAAGATAGTTTGCTCAAAAACATCCCTTTGCTAGATGGATCCAAAAAGATTGATGTTACCACTAATGCAATTGCTGATGCATTAGCTGAGGTAAAAAGGGATAGAAAGGCTAAGGATAAAGCCAGATGGGAACAAGAGAAAAGAGAATTTATGAAGCTGAATGTGCAGGGTCCTTCTGAACCTATGGATGATGAAAATCCTAAGGAAGAAAAGAAGAAGCCCATTAGACAAGTAAGGCAACCTAAACACACACCATCCAGACCTACAAAACATGCTTCAAAACCACCTACCAAAGGCTCCAAACCTCAAACTTCTACCCAAACAGCTGTTGTAACTCCTGTTGTATCAACAACTGCTGATACTTCAGTAGTTTCAACAACTGCCAGCCAAACACCTGCCATCACTTCAACACACACCACATCAACACACACCACTACCACTACCACTGCCTTACCACCACCACCACCTCCTGCTAAAAAGCAGAAGACATCAGATGTTACAACATCTGTTGTAATGACAACAGTGGTTGAAACACCAGTTGTTTCAACAACTGTTAGTCAGCCACCTTCCACCGCTCAAATCACCACTACTGATCCACCCAAAACAGCATCAGCCTCTCCTATACAAAAAAGGAGAAGGATATTTATACCTGATGATGATTCTCCATCACCACCACCAACATCTTCACAATCTCTTGCACTTATTCCAAACCCTGTTCCTCTCTCATCAGCTCAAGTACAACAACCAATCATTACTATCACTCCTGCAGGTTTCCAATATCCTCTTGAACTTATAGCAGTCAGAGAAGAGATCAAATCCTTCTACTTTGAGGATGACCCTGCTAAAAGGAGGTTGCCATCAGTTGAAGGATATCCTAGGCCTAAAAATATTGAAGAATATTTGGAAGTTAAGGCTCAACAGGCAGAGGATATCTCTAAAAGAGATTCACAAGGAAAATCAGACAAAGAAATTCAAATGCATTATCAATTTTTGCTTACACAAGTCAGATCTCTAGAGCAGTTTGCAACGAATGTATGTCGACAAATCTCAGAAAGAGCAGATGAAACCCCTGAGAAAAGACTACATTGAAAATATCATGGCTTATAAGAAATATAAGGGGGAAAACATATGTACAAAGAGTGGACCATTCCTGAGCTTGAAAATGAAGCAGCTAGGATTCAAGAAATGATTAAGAATAAGGTCAAACACACTCCTCCTGATTGGTCAAAGTACAAAAAGAATGTACCTGAAAATACATTGGAGCTGAAGAGAATTAAAGAGGAACTAATTATTGCTGAATTTGGGTCAAAGAACCAAGTGATGAGATGGAAAGAAGACAAGGTCTGGGTTACTTACAAAAAGTTGGAGGAATTAAGAAAGAAAAATCCAAAGATCCCTCAAAAACCTGACTACCCTGAAGCAGAGGTTTCAACAAGACCACCAAAGCTGCAAATCAGGATATCCACTGCTCCAACTGGTGCTGCCATCTATAAAAGAAGATAACAACAACAGTTGGATACTGAAACAGTGGCAGAATTAATGGCAGGAGATGACCTTGTAAAAGAGGGCATTAAGAAGATGATAGCTGAAACTCTTGGATTAAATCAACCTGCAAGTACTGCTCACACAGTCATTACAAGGCCAGCATCACCAAACTCCTCATCTAATAAAAATCTCCCAAGAAACCCACCAGACTCAAAAGTACTAAAGTGGAAAACTGACAAACAGACCCATGTACTGACTGTGATCAAGTCTAGTGGAGAAGTGAAGAAAATGACAAGGGAACAAGCACTTGGCCTAAGTCTTGAAGATTTGCAGGATCTCCTTGATCTTCCACTGTGCAGGGATGAAGATGACACAGATGGCTTAGACTTTGAGTTACAACTCAAAGGACAAATAAGGGAACTATTGATGAGGCAATAAAGTTCCACAATAATGAAGGGTTTTGGCATTATCTGTTCTAGGGGGAGATTGTTGGGATTGAACCATATCAGAGGAACAGATAATTAAAGCCAAAACTGGATCAGGGCAGTGGATCCAGAATAAGCAGATGTTATGTATACAAGTCTCTCCCCTTGAAAGTGATTTCAACATCTGATGACCTCCAATCCACTGATCAGTACAACTGCTGACCTACAACTGCTGATCAAGTCAAAGACTGATAAAGACTAAAGCCCTGCTGTTTAATCTACTGCTATGGATTAAGCTCTGCTGGTTTACAACAAGTACTGTTGGGTTCACATCAGTGGAAGGATTCAGCAGTAGTTTAGTTTACTTATGTAATGTATTGAATAGCCGTTGTTAGCATAAGCAATGTTTGTATAGATCAGTTGTTAGAAGTTGTTAGGAGGTTAGATGTCACTTTCATGGAGACGTCAGCAAAGATGCCACAGTGGTTTGTCCGTGCCTATAAATAGAACAGTACCCTGTACTGTTCTATTAGCTCTTCACCATCCTTCTTCCTGTACGAACAAATCATTCTGAGCTCAGGCTGAGGGGGAGTTTGTTACATGCATGCAATTGTAATCGTTGATGAAATAAATTCAATCATTAGGTTCTTTGTTGAAAATGTGTGTTGAAAGCAATTCTCCTGTTTGATTGTGTGCAAAGTTTATTTCCATTTACATTCCGCTGCATTACTTGTTCATCTTCCATTTTAATTCAAACGTAAAACACAATCAAAACCAAACTCAGATCCTAACAATTGGTATCAGAGCTCGGACAGTCAAATTTGATTTAACAATCATTTTGACATAAATAGTTCAGCTCACAATCGTTGATACTGATAGTTTGTTCATTTTGTTGAAAAACAGAGCAAGGTTTAATCACGTTCAAAGTTGATTATCTGGGGCACTGATGTGCTTACGTGGCATTGAGGTGTTGCTGAGGTGGTGTAATGAAGCTCCCAGGGGTTTCATTCCATACACTCCAGCCTAATAATAATTACAGATAGATAGATTTAGAAGAAGTGTCACATGTCATCTCCATAATTCTTTTTATGCTACTTAAGCAAAACCCACTTTTTAGTGGATCTTCCCCATGAGTATTATATGCTATGGTAGATACAAATTAATGTGTGTGAGATGTCGAAGATAAAAACAAACTAATCACAATGGTTGATTCCCGTCTATTTAAAACCTTGTATTAAAACAGTTGTATTTTAAATTAAAAAAAGGCAAAGAACAAAGACAATAAAAAGTTCACATCAAGTGTAATGGTAATAAAGTAGGACCGGTTAACACATCAAATCAAGAATAGAATAAGAACTAAAATTATCATTCATTTTTTTTTTTATAAATATAAAATAATCTATAATAGTCATGTCAATACAAGTGCCTTACACTTTTAACGCTCCATTTGAAACTTAAACAATGATAACCCAAACATCCACTTGCAAATCAAATTCGGACCATTATATCCGCGATCATGACAGTTGGAGTTCTCCTCAACAAACACTTTCATCCTATGCAACGAAACATGTAAAATTTCCTCGGATACATTCGCAAAACAAATTCTAAACCATCCTGGTTCACTACAATGACAAGATGATCCCGGTGAGATGTTCAACTTAACATCACAAAGAATTCTTTTCCACAACTTGAATTCGGCCTCAAAGGTGTTGGAACTTAACAAATGCCTCATATCGACCCAACAGAATAATCCAGCATTGCTCGTTAGACAATGAATCCCGATCCTCTTTAAATTGGAAACAAGCATTTCATGTCTCTTTTTTAGTCGTGTAGTGTTTTCTTTAATGTAATATTTCATGAACTTCTTGTCTCCAAGAATGTTGGAGACAAGGTGTTGAGTTTGAGATGAGATAAGTCCAAAGCTAGACATTTTGGTAGCCGCGGATAGGACCCTTTCATTGTTAGAATAAATCATTCCTACCCGAAATCCCGACAGTCCTAAATCTTTGGAGAGACTATAAACGACATGAACAAGATTCTTAACACTTTTGAATTTTGTTTGTTGTAATGATTCAAGTATGCTTATGAAGTTTGAGGAATCAAATACAGTAGCTGAAAATATTTCGTCGCTAACGATATGGATCTGTTTCTCCATGCAAAAGTTGATAATCATATCAAGATCTTCTTTAGTCATTGTTGTGCCTAGAGGGTTTGAAGGATTTGTGATCAGGACCCCTTTGACATTAAGATTAAGTGTATGGGCTTGTGTGTATGCTTTCGTTAAAGCAGCCTTTGTGACCCTAAAATGATTTGAGCTTGAGCAATGGATTGGAACGATTTCGACTCCTGTTCGCCACTTCAAATCTCTATCATATCTGCAACAAAAGGGCACTTAATTACTAATGGCAACCTAGTCTTGAATAAACAAACATTTAGTCAATGAATCTCAAGTGTACTCACAATGAGGTTTTTTTTCTTTTTCAAAAGGTGGGTGGTTTTTTTAGAACTTTAATCTGGCTTAGTCGTATAACTGACGCAGGCCCAAGTGTAAACGATCAAGCCATGACATTTCTGGAGGCCCATGATGGAGCCAACAAGAGTGATTTACGAAAACAAGCATAACTTTGGCTACAGATCTCCATTTTAGGCGTTTGACCAGTCAAATCGAAGCTTAAAACGAGGAGCACGTCATGGCAAGGACCCGAAAGGGGCTAGTCTAAGTTTCGGTACAAAAAACACATTCTATTGGGAGTTACGGGCCTTTTTAAGTTTTTTTTCCATGTTTATGCATTTTGTTTATGGGCTTGTGCCCATGGCCTTTTTATGGCTCGTTTCGAATTTCAGTTCTATTTATGTTCTTGAGATGTAATTTGGATGGTCATTCATAAATTCTAGCAATAATCATTTTCACTACAAATTCTATGCCTTTTGGGTTGAGTTTGGGGGTTTGGCTACATCAATAACATACTTACTTTAGATTCCTAGAGTATGCAAATCTTACAAGATCAAATGGGATTATTGTCTTTTGGCCGTTGAAGTCGTCATCTTACTAGCTAGTTCACTTTTGTCATTTAAAATAGCGATTTCCACAACACAAATACATAAATTCTAGAACTTCAATCAGACTAGGTTGTGGAAAGTGAAGTCATCGTATGAGATGAAAAACTCACCTTTAATGTCTCTATCTTAGATAGCTACTAAACCAGATTTGAATTACGACAAAACAACCAACCATTTGTCGTAACGTGTTCTCAAAACAATCAATTTTTAAAAAACAAAACATTGAAAGTTGACGAGATAAATTTGATTACCCTGGATAGTAAGGTGTGGGTATGAGGAAAGCATCACCGGTTTCACCAAGGCAAAACATCAAGATTTCATTAGCCGAAGTTGAACCGGCAGTAAGAACAATCTTGGTTGGATCTAGTCTTACTCTTCTTCCTCTTACTTCTTCCATGAATTCTGCTAATTCCTAATAATGGTTTTAGAAAACAAAAAGTTATTTATATACAAGTTGTTGACATTCTATAAAAATGAATTTGAGAACATTTGGATTCATTAGAGTCATTGTAAAACTTCAAACGTTTTTAATTAATAAAGTAAAACTCATAGATTCTGAAGCATTGTGAAAACTGTTGTTAAACATTTATGTTGTTATTTATAACATTTATTTAAATAAAATTCATATTTGAGTTAAAATATAATCATGTTTTTAAAACTAGATTGAAGTGTCGTGGGGACCCTTACTTTCTTGAAAGAGGGCAAGCCATGGTAGTCTTGAAAAAGGGCCAATTTTTTAAAGATGGAACGCCCTTCTTCTTTGAATTCAGCAACTTCTGCGTTCTTTGAAAGCCATGATTCAAGAAGATCCATAGACATCTGCGAGCAATATCAATCAACTTAATAATTTTTTTCTTAAACACAAATTTGGATCATTGAGAGACCACTGGAATTAACTTAATGAATAATCATTTTCAGGCAATATTAAAACAATAGTATAATTTGCATGCACATGTCTTATTCAAGGGTAATTTGAATCTTTAAATAAAAATGATAATTTCAATTCCATTATGAACATTAACTTGGAAACCATATAGATCATGCATGCATGCTTGCCTGCCTATATAACCTTGATCACTTATTCTTGTATGGTAATTTTTATATAACGTTTTAATTTTACAAACATTAATTTATATAAATATTTTTTGTACTATTTTGATTCACTACAATACTTTAACTTATATGATTTATTTTAATGTTATAACATTTTTTTATTATGATAAAGCAGTATTACTTTTATTAACACTTTGGATATATAAATAATATGAAAATTAGTGATACTGTGAATATTTAAGTAATTTTTTTTTGTGAAAAAAATGCAGAGTAAATAGGTGTTTTTGAAGCATTGATGCATTGTTGATGCAACAGCTGACTTGACGCGTTTGTTAGTTTTTTTAGAACCCTACAATGGATATTCTCAAACAAGTTATTTTTTTATGATTACCACATCGATGCATGACTTACACACATATATATAAAATCTAACATGAAATCCTTTGGAAGTAATAAACAAAACCTGGTTTTCGGCTAGACCCATCTGGATGATCCCAGAAGGGTTATGAACCGGATCATAAGGGTTCTTCTCGTAATGTTGTAACCCGACAAAATAAGACGAGTCCTCTCCATGGCAGACAAGAGAAGCTTTCTTTGACAACATTTTAAAGTCTAATGTTTGTTTATGTTAGGGACAAAGATCTGAGAAGACTAGATACTTGAGAAAATAATTATGTGGTACTACTTGGAATTGGTGTGGCATATATATAGATGACTTTAACCTTATCTTGTATCGGCAAATATCAAATTCCAAATATAAAAGGGATATTCTCAATTATACTACTCTAGATTCATTAATCCTGCACTTCCATATCACTTTTACCCTCAACAGCCCTAAAACACATTAATAGGTGACAACACTTAGATTATGATTAAGTTTGCTAAAGAGATTGTAAAGTTTTAAAATGCTAGAGTGATAAACTATAAAGCGTCACTTACCTAAGGGGCTTTAATACAAGTGGTTTCCTACGGGGCCATATTATAGGGGTGTACATATTGGCACACCAAGCTACCTATTTGCACACTAAACACTAGCTTTATATACGACGCGTATAGATCTATACACGGCGTATAACCACCTTTTTCAATTTTCAAGAGAATCTTTGATTCACATCATGTGGTCACTTTATATAAAGGGTGGTTTTTTTACAAACATTTTTATTCAATATTTATTGTTTTAGCAAACTTTTATAATAAGTAATTTTTTTTACATAAATAAAAAACATAGTTATGTATTCTATCGTATAGTGTAATATAGGTCTCGTATAGGCCTATACAAGACATATAGGGAACCTATACGAGACATATATTACACTATATGATACAATACCAAACTATACGATACTATAGGATACGATACAACACCCGTATAGGTGTAGTATATGTTCCATATAGGACTATTGGTGTAGTTTAGGCCCCTTATAGACCTATAGGCCAATACAAGACTTATACTACAATATATGATACGATACAATACAATACAATACGATATGTTACTACAAGATACGATACAACACCTGTATAACACTATAGATGTAGTTTAGGTTTTGTATAGTCCTATAGGCCTATACAAGACCTATAGGGAACCTATACAAGACTTACACTACACTGTATAGGACTATTGGTGTAGTTTAGGTCCCATATAGACTTATAGGCCAACATGAGACCTACACTACAAATATATGATATGATACAATACAATACAATAAGATATGTAGTATAGGATACGATACGACACCCGTAAAGCACTATAGGTGTAGTTTAGGTCCCGTATAGGTCTATAGGCCTAAACAAGACCTATAGGAAACCTATACGAGACTTATACTACACTATATAATATGATACGATACCAAACTATAAACTATACGATACTATAGGATACGATACAATACCCGTATAGACCTATAGGTGTTATATAGGTCATGTATAGGACTACTGGTGTAGTTTAGGTCCCGTATAAGCATATAGGCCTATACGAGACTTATACTACAATATATGATATGATACGATAAATACAATACATTACGTAACTATAGAATACGATACGATATGATACGATACGATACCAAACTATACGATACTATAGGATACTATACAATACGATAAGAGATGAGATATGATACTATACTACACCTATAGGCTTATACGAGACTTATACTACACTATATGATACGATACTACATCCATAGGCCTATACGAGGGCTATACGAAACCTATACGATACGTATACGTATACTATACGATACGATACTTAACAATTTTTTATTTACTTATTTTGTTAAAGTACTTATTATAGAACTTTGCTAAAACGATAAATAATGTATAAAAACACTTTTAAAAAAACCACCCTTTATATACGCTGCGTATAAACCTATATGCGGCGTATATAAAGGGTCAAAAAGACAATTTTACCCATAGATTGGGCTGCGTATAGCCCCCAACCTAGTGGTAAAATAGTCTTTTTTAATCAAACTTTCCGCATGTATATGCCATATATAGGGCTATACACGACGTATAGTAAAAAAGACAATTTTACCCCTGGATTGAGGGCTATACGCAGCCCAATTCAAGGGCAAAATTGTCTTTTTGACTCTTTATATATACCGCGTATAGGCCTGTATGCAGCGTATATAAAAGGTCAAAAATTGTATTTTTTTTTAACCCAAAACCTGTGGTAAAATTTGCCTTTTTGACACTTTATATACTCCACGTATAAGCCTATAGGCAGCGTATATAAAGGGTCAATTTTTTAGGAAACAATCTTATACATTATTTATGGTTTTAGCAAAGTTCAATAATAAGTACTTTAAAAAAACATTTTTAAGTATCGTATAGTATAAGTCTCGTATAGATCTCGTACAGGCCCCATATAAGCTTATGGATGTAGTATCGTATCGTATCGTACAGTGTTGTACAAGTCTCATATAAGCCTATAGGTGTTGTATAGTAACATATCTTATCGTATCGAATAATGTAGTATAAGTATGGTATAGGTCCCCTATAGGTCTTGTATATGCCTATAGGCCTATACCGGACCTATAGTACACCTATAGGCTTATATAGGACCTATAGTACACCTATAAGCCTATATGAGACTTAAATCACACCTATAGGCCTATACGAGACCTATACTACACCTATAGGCCTATACGGGTGTTGTATGGTATCCTATAGTATCGTATCGTATCGTATTGTATCGTATCGTATAGAGTATAGTATAAGTCTTATGTAGGTACCATATAGGTCTTGTATGTGTCTATATGTGACCTAAACCTCACATATATGCTTATACGAGTGTTGTATAGTATCCTATAGTATGGTATTGTATGGTATTAGTGTATAGTATAAGTCTTATATAGGTTTCCTATAGGTCTTGTATATGCCTATAGGCTTACACGGGACCTAAACCACACCTATAGTCCTATACGGGATCTATATTACACCTATAGGCCTATACGGGTGTTGTATGGTATCCCTTAGTATCGTATCGTATTGTATTATAAAACTTTGCTAAAACGATTAATATTGTATAAATGTTTCTAAAAAACCCTTATATACGCCACATATAGGCCTATACGTGGCGTATAGGAGCAGCCAGACCAGAACTGACATCAGTCAGACACTGATTTTTATGCAACCCTATACACGCATATAGACCTATACGCAGCGTATATAAACCCTAAAGTATGCAAATAGGCACCTTGAGTGTGCCAATAGTTTGAGCCTATTATAGGTGGTTACCTACAGAGCTGCAATACAAGCAATTACCTAACGGGCCGTAATAGAGGAGCAAGGCTTTGTGGCTTGCCGGTGGTTGATCAATTGCGTATAATAAGGTGTTCATGTTAAAATATTCCAGTATATGATAAAGTGCTATGTTTAATGCATAATTGTAACTTATGTGATATACTTATTTGCCTTAATTGCTTAACATGTTTAATGTTTATTTAAGTTTATTGTTGCCCTAATTAAACTAGAACTCATTTATAGCGTAGCTGAATTTTAGTATGCACAACATGTTAAAGTTCGTTGACTGGATCGTGACGTTGGTACAAGCTTCCCTTTGGACTGTAGCATCTCGCATTTCATTTAATTATGTTTGTTAAGACAACTGTTTAGTGACTTGTAATTGACATTTTGATATTATATTTTTACTTTCCGTTGCATTCCAATGAAATTTATGGTACCTCACATGTCTCATAGAACATGTAAGACAAACTATGCGAGTAATGTCGTCAAAGTTGGGAAAAAATGCCATGAGGGTATTGTATAACTTATTAATTTGAAACATAACTGAGGAACAGTGAATTAACGGTAACGACTGTTTTGTGTTGAGTGAGAAAAAGAGAGAGAAAGGGGAAATCTCTGTAGAGAGAGTAATGGAAGAGGAGCACATGTGATGATGATGGTAGTGGTGTGGGGGGTTTAGCGACCTCCCATTAACTGCTTCGTTGAGACAACGGCGATGGCGGTGAAAAAAACAGAGGATGGTGGTGGTGTTTGTAGCGATGATGGCTGCTTCGTTCTTGCCCAAATTCTCCGTTCTTGAACCCTAATTAAGGACCTTATCAACGAAGACGACATCTCCGAAGTATCAATCGTTGACATTGCAACCGCCACTACTAGAAAACTGTCGCTATTCCCGCTTCAATTTCCGTGGGAAATCCGTAGGAAATTTCTGACACTTTTCCTACGCATAACAATTTGTGGCTTTTTTGTCGCTTTTTTGTCACAAAACTAAGACCCTTTCTTGTTCGTCGGAATTTCGTGGGAAATGTGTCTGCATTTTCGTTCGTAGGAAATGTGTCTGCATGAATAGTAGCAGTTTTCTAGTAGTGCACCACTGTTCTCCTGCATGCCAGACATTCACCAAAGGTCGTTTCAACAAAGGAGAAGCCGTCTTCATGATTCATTGTGTCTTTCAAGCCCTTAAGAAATCAATACGTACTTACGTCACTGGCTCCTGTGGCTCCTTCAACATGGTACACCTTCAAATCTTTTTTACTTTTTGCTTTTTTTATGTTCAAAATACCTAATATCTAATAAACATTTGAATATAGAGTAGGATTAGCAAATCGAATGTTAAGTGTGTAGCAAATATATAATTGGCTATCTTTATGTTATTGTATAAGATAATGTATTGTATTTTATTTTTTGCAGCATGTGATTTTTGCTGTGTCCTGTTGCTTTTATACTTCATACCCAAATCTTTCGTATATAGTTTTTGATTGATTATACTAAATTACATCTACAAGATGTTGATTTCTTACGCTAAGTTGCCACTACAAGTTTGCTGAATTGTTGTAATAAATGATAAATTTTGAGTTTGATTTCCAGTAGATTGTATGTATAACAAATTCATTCTTGTATAGAATGATATACTTTCTTAATAGTGACATAATATAGATAGCAAACGATAGATTATAAGTGGTGAACTCAAGTATATAGACGAGAAATAAACATATTAGTTTCTTTATTAGATAAACTGATGTTGACTACCCATATTATTGGTGATGAATCAAGTTGTGTGCGGGTAAGGAGTAAAGGTAAAATTAGTTCACCCTTACATTATTGGTGATTTGGTGTAACATAATTATTAATATAACTAGAGTATATGCAACTATGGACTAATGGATCGCTAATCATTTGTAGAAATGAAGTACACTGAAAAAATATATAAATTTTGCAAATGGGTCAAGACTTGAACGGAAGCTACGCCAAGCAGGGTAGCATATGTTGACTGCAGCTCATATACATTGCATCCTTTCTATTATACATTGACCAAATGGAGTGTTTACGTTGGATATTGAATATTAGCATATGGTGCGCCGTACCAAGAAAAATTATGTGTTTTGCCGTTAAAAGTTAGGATGCATTTATTTAGTTTACATTAATAGGTTTGAGGTTAACAGGTGCTTCCATGTATACAGGTTACTCAAAATGGTGTTCCTTTTTGCTGAGCAAAAGATTGATGGTCAAGAGCAAGAGTTTGACAAGGTACACTATGTTAGAAATATTTAATCTTAACTTAGATTATTAGTTAGTTTTATTTGGGTTTTAATAATCAGTATTTAGTTTGTTTTGTTTAGAAATTAAACAAGGGTAGAAAGTCAAGTAGGTTGGCCCAATTTTGTGGAAGAAAAAGAAACGTTGGAGAGTGGCTTTAGATTAACAGCATGTGGGTCTATTTTTTAGGTGGAAGTAGTTGTGATTGCAGGTTACTTAATTTGTTGAATAAAGAATCACCGTTTCCTTTGCAAATACACATCTCATACATTATCATTTTCTTTTATATTTGAGAGCAATTTACTTGTGAGTTAAGTGGGGCCTGAACCAACACACTAATCCTATTCAATATGTAGACCATAATTCATATATGTCTTCTAAATTGAATATATGAAACATATTTTAATTATAGCTTTATATTCAGTAAGCAGGCCATAATTCAAGTGTCTTCTAAATTGAATTTAAGTGGTCACTCATTGCTTTTGTCTACAGACACGAAAGTCTTCACAAAAAGCCAAATCCGTTGACAAATGAAGTGAAATTTAGAAGACTAGGGTCAAGAAACACCTTCTTTTGTAACTAAGATATTATTTTTTGTAAGCATGAACCACTAGCTACAATAATTAATGTTTTGTAATTATGATGCCACTTATCCTGAAATTCAACTACAAATCTTTTGTAATTATTCATGTAGTAAATGTAGCTTTTAGTAGTTATGGTATAATTTAATATGTGATATGTGTTGTTAACTAGGCTTAATCAGCCGCAACGCGCGTGATCGCCTACTAGTTATGTATCATAATGCATATAAGCCATACAATTATTAGACCTGCTAAAGGTTGAAGCAAAGCATACAATAGGGTGGATCTCGGAGGCGTCTCCGAGAATTCACGTACCTTGTTCGAGCTTGAAAAAATATGCCATTCCGTACAGTGACGAAGCTTTGAGATTTCCGACCGAGGGTCGAAAACGTATATACCTAATAAAATTATAAAACCGGGGGGGGGGGGGGTCAAAAACGTATATACCTAAAAAAATTCTATACGAAAACTACATACCGGACACTACTATAATGTTTATTATTATTTTAAAAAATAATAATCAAATTAGTATTGGGGCTCAATAAACCTAATGCCAAGTGGACTAAATTCTCAACCATAAAAAATAAAAAATAATAATCACATTAGTATTGTGCTCAATAAACCTAATGCTAAGTTGGCTAAATTCTAAACCATAAAAAATTATTTGTAAATGGACCTATATTAGAATTGGTATGTGTTTACTATTTAAAAAAAATAACATATACATATCAGATTTTTTTTAAATCGCGTGCCCCTCGAAATCACGGGCCTTGTGCGGAGATCCTCCCCGCACACCTTCAAAGCCGGCACTGGTGGATCTCAAGCATTATATTACACTTTAAGTATAACACATAGACAACTACTCGTAAAACTTAGGAATTATACATAATCTTAAAGCACAAAGTTCGTGCCTTTACCACCGACCAAATCACTGCTTCAGTCTTATTGGTCCACGTCGCGCTTCACATGATACCCATCTCCAAATCAGTTTCTACAGAGGCAGAGAACGAGAGATTCTCGGATTAACCCTCAGTCAACCACTGCCTCCACCGAAGAAGAGACGAGCCAGACAAATCGTCATCACTCGTCACTTACCAAACCGGTGTCGGCGATGTAAATGTTGAAATTGGGTTCCACATCGGCTTATACATTCTCTCAAAACCCTAACACATCGGAAACAATGGCGGTTTCTTCCAAATCTTCATATAGACAAGCTAATGAACAACAGTCTGTGTAACAGCTTATACATTCTCAAACCCTAACACATCGGAACTTCGATTTGTTACCGATTTTGAAAGCAAAATGGACGGTGAACCGGAGAAATGGATAGTGATGGTGACGGTGACGGCGAGGACGCCGACGAACATAGCTTTGATCAGTGATAATATTAGTGTTACTCTCGATCCGAATCATCTGTGTACCAACACCACAGTGTCTGCTAGCCTTAGCTTTGATCGAGATAGCATGTGGTTGAACGGACAGGTATAGTTTTGTTCAATTGTTTTCGTTTTGATATGAGTAAGTAGATGATATCGTCTGGTTTGAAGTAGTGCTGTTCACGAACCGAACAATTGAAGTTCAAACATCAGTGTTTATACCTGTTAATGGTGAATGGTATGTAGAACAATTTGAAATGTACCGAAACATAGAGCATTTGGGCTAAATGCTATTATTAGTAGGCTATTGTACTTAAATTTGATAGGTAGACTGGTAGAGTCTCTTAATTGGTATATTATATGAAACTGTGATTAAAATTAGGCGATATGTAAGTTTTAATTTATCAGTTATTCAAGACATGTGAATTGTGGCTATGTTTGGTGGTTAATGTAGGAGGTATCTCTTGAAGGGGGTAGATTCCAAAGTTGTTTGGGAGAAATTCGTGCGCGTGCACAAGATGTAGAGGACAAGAAAAAAGGTATCAAAATTAAAAAAAAAGAAGATTGGCAAAAACTTAATCTGCACATTGCTTCATACAAGATACAACAATTTCCCGGCGGCTGATGGTCTTGCTTGCCTAGGTACCGATTTCATACTTTTGTTCTTCATTGTGCAGTTATATTACATGCCTACAATCATATGCATGCTTTACATCCCATGTTTATTGACTGTGTTAGTGTTAGTTGTTAATAGCTGCAAATTAACAATTACATTATAGACTCGAAGGGAATCTTCGTTTTCTAGAAGATTTTTTTGGGACTAGAGCATGTGATATTTTACCTTTGTGCAGTTTTTTCTCTTGCCGAGCTTATGAATCTCAAAGAAGACAACAACCAACTTTCTGCTATTGCTAGGTACTTTTTTGATTTTCCATTTCTTAAAACCAGGCCTGAATGATTATTCTCACCTTCATGTTTTGCCCCGATCATGTTAGTTTCTACTTTTCCTATGAGATATATGAAGTGACTTAATCTGTTCAGCATTCATTTAATCTATCAACACTCAAAATGACATACACATTGTGGCTCCGTGATACAAACCCAACTGATCCAGGCCTAGCTCCACTTGTATGTCTTAAAATACAAAGTCGGTGGCTTTTACGCCACCGATACCCCCAACAATTAAAAAGTGACAAAACCACCCCCAATGTTGAATTTTCCCAATTATATCTCTTACATCTTTGTCACAAATCAAAATGCCCCATACTTTGAGATTGCACACTTTCACCCCTTACATTTTTAAAATTTTAATGAAATGTCCATTTTAGTTTCTAACGTTTAAAGTTCCCTCGTATTTTCGTTCTTTTACTTGAAAAAAACCACTTGCTATGGTACTTATTTTATATACGTGTCGGTATCAATTCACGTTTCAACCTAAAGTTTTAGAAATGAGTAGGGTCAAATATAACATGCGCCTTTAGTTTCTAACATTTCAAGTTCACATTGTATCTTCATTCTTTTACTTAAAAAAGAACCATTTCCTCACGTGTTTTTTTATGTATGTATCAGTTAAAGTTCATATTTGGACCTAAAGTTTTCGGAAATGATTCAGATCAATTAGAATACGTATAATGTTTATTTTCATGACACGTGCTTATTTTTATGTACGAAATCTAAAATTTTTGGAAATAAGTCGGATCAGATATAATACGTTTTAGGCTAATTTTTATGTACGATTTAAGCTGGTCTACGCTTTGAAACGATTTCCTCATGTGCTTATTTTTATATACGTCGGGTTAGATAAAATATGTTTTCATGCTTATTTTTATGTACGATTTAAACTGGTCAATGTGTTGATGTAAATATAAAAAATGCTATTTCCACACATGCTAATTTTTATGTACGATACCTAACGTTTTTGAAAATGATACGGGTCAAATATAATACGTTTTCATGTATGATACCTAAAGTTTTTGAAAATGATACGAGTCAAATATAATACGTTTTCATACTTATTTTTATGTACGATTAAGTTGGTCTACATTTTGATGTAGATTAAAAAAATCTATTTCCTCACATGCTTAATTTTACGTACGTTTTGGGTTAAATTCACATTTTGACGTAAATGGTATAAATTCACTTTTCGACATAATTTTTTTTCAAAAACAACTCGGGTAAATTATAATACGTTTTTAGTTGGTCTACATTTTGACGTAAGAATTACTGTAAGTTTTGACACTTCTAAGACTTTATAAAGAAGTAATGGTGGTATAGTGGTTAGATCGAACCCACTAAACGAATCAACCCAGGTTTAATTCCGTTTTTTACACCATATAAATTCGATTTACTTCATTGATTAATCCAACTGTAATGTTAATATAGGTTACATTAAGTTATATCGGATACGACGAAACATGCAATTTTACATGGGTAAAGCATTACATAACGCTTTGACTAATCCATTCGACGTTTACGATGTGCCCGCGCCGCAACGCGCGCGGGTCTTATTGCTAGTACAATCTTAAAGGACAAAGTCTGTGGGTTTCCCACCGCCTTTGCCTCCTTGCGCCCTCTATTTTTAAGATATTGCAATTTTACCCCTTTGACTTTGCAACCTTTAAAATTTCATAAAATTATAAATTTAGTCCTTAAACCTTCTACTTTGAATTTTCAAAACCACAACCTCATCTTTCAAACTTTGCCAGCACCAACCCTCTACTTTGGTTTTCCACCATCACCCCCTTAGCTCTTACATAGTTACGCACCAACCCTCTTCTTTTACATTTCCACCAACACCCCCTCATCTTTTACAAATTTTCGCCACCACCCATATACTTTTACACTTTGTCTTTTTTAGAATTTGCTTTTTTAGCCCTTGTACTATTACTCCATTTTTACACCCGCCCAACTTTAAAAAAATTGCAACTGTAACCCTTAGACTACAACTCCTACTTTTGCAAATGTCAATGCATTGTGTTTTACGAAATGTCTTATGCATTGTGTTTTATACTTTGTGTCTACCTTTGTGTTTTACACTTTTTTGTAATTTTCTTTTACGCACGGCTTTTTACGAATCGTGTTTTGTCTTTCTATATGTTTCCACCCGTCAAAAGACTAAGTCGGTGGAAACCCCACCGGCTTTGCCTCCCCACCCCCATACTTTCACGATGTTTCAATTTTTTCCCCTTGACTTTGGTATCTTCAAAGTTTCATAAAATGGCAAATTTAGTCCCTAAACTACTACTACATTTTACAAATAGTTTGCATTTGACAGCCCAACTTTGTGAGAGTTTCCTTTTCAGCTCCAACTTTGTTATAGTTTCCTTCATACCCCAAAACTTTATCAAATTTTATCTTTACCCTTTTTTAGCCCTTAAGTTTAGGAAATACAATTTTTAACCACTTAACTTTTTATTAACTTTGTAAATGTCACTTTGACCCCTCAAGAGTTTTTGGCTTGACGATATAAATTCGAGTTAGTCGGGTCGCGTATAATACGTTATGATTGTACGATATAAATTTGATTTACGTTACGCTTTAATCCAATCGCAATGCAACTATAGTATACATTGACTTCAATCGGATACGTCAAAATGTGCGTTTTCATATGTTTAACACATCACATAACACTTGGGCTAATCTGTTCGATATTTGTGAAGTACCGCGTCGCAACGCGCGCGGGTCTTATTACTAGTTTTTACATAAAAATGAAATTTTGGTAAGTAAAAGAAAAAGATTATTTCTTAGCATTTGACTATGTACAAACAAGGTTCACAATTCGATTCAAAACAATGGCTTAGGATATAATAGGAAAAAAATATTTGTGTAGGAAGTCTAGATGTTATCCTAACAACTAGATTGTGTAAAGGATGATATAGATTAAATGGGTGGAATCCTTCAAAAGAAAAGGGCGTCACTATTAGAAAACATAATATTTTAGACGTTTCAATATTAGATTTTGGGCATTTTATCACTTAACACCGCCCAAAATATTACTTTAGCTTATTCCTTAACAATTGTTAGCCCAATAGTTTCTCTCTCTTCAACTTCCTCCATTTTTAAAACGTTAATAAGTTTTTTATACAACGTTATTTTAAAAAAAAAAGAGTTAATTACACAAATGGGTCCTGTGGTTTATAGTTAGTTTCGCCTTTAAGTACTAACTTTTTTTAACAGGTTTAGGTTTTATGGTTTCAATTTTGTAACACATTTGGGCACCAACACCAAAATTATCAATATAATGACTAAGATACCCTTCCATTATTTTTAAGTTTATCAATGTAACACCTTTGGGTACTAACACCTAATTTTATTTAAGTTTAAATCAATTTTACAAAATCCATTTTTTTTTATTTTTATCTTTTTATTATATCTCTTAATTAACATAAAATCTATTTATTTTTTTACAAGTAAATATTTATATATAATTTTTTAAGAAATGATAAATAATAATAAAAGACTGTATCTCATAGGAACTAAAGTGTTTCCTAAGCACATAGATACACAAATAAAATAGAGACGTCTTGGTTTAATCACACTGTCTCAAAATGTGCCAAGTAATTGATCGTGACAAACAAATCAGATTAGATTATACATTTTTACGATTTTATTACAAAATATAATAAATTAGTTGTAGTTATTTTTAAACAGTTTTTCAAGATGATTCTACATATCTTGATATATTAATTTAACTAATTTTCAGGTATTATATTCGTGTATTTTCAAGATTGCTTTGGATTTTAATAGATACTTATTATATCATTTGTTTCATTATTTAATTTATATTTTAAAGAGTTTTTATATATTCATAATATTGGTCAGATATTTATCTAGTATTATTTAGTAATATTATTAATAAATAAAAAATGGAGCGGACGTTTTTCGAATTCTAATTTATATTTATAAATAAAAAAAATAAAAAAATAAATAGATTTTATGTTAATTAAGAGATATAATAAAAAGATAAAAATAAAAAAAATAGATTTTGTAGAATTGATTTATACTTAAAGAGTAAACTGCAATTTTACCCACCGGGGTTAGAGCCAATTGGCACTCAGGAAAATTTTGCTCTCTGACCCCCCAACTAATGGAAAACTCTGCAATATTACCCCCTGCTGTCAGATAACTTAACAGTCAACATAAGTTTTTATTAAGTCAAAGGGTATAATCGTCATTTCCACTTTAATAATATGCCTTTCTCAACACAACACCCTACATATATCACCCTCACTACAACCTTACCCCCCACCTTTTCTTCTCTCCTCCCTTTCTTCTCCGGCGACACCAACAACTTCTTCGACGGCGATCCAACAGCGACCTTTCTCCTATCCTATCAAATGCCGGTACTCTGTTGGGTTATCAGATACCTGATCCGGCACACCTCAGGTGTAAAATGCCCTGCTCTGAAGAAAGTATCGCATCCCCAACACCTCACCTCCCTCCAGTTTCTCTCTTTTCACGATTGTACTAGCATGATGGATCTACCATAAATGTTGTTGCCTTCACTATTGAGATTATTTATCTTGAATTGCCCAAATCTGAAATAAAGATATAGTGAAGGAGGTAGATACTGGCCCCTCATATCCCATATCCCCTGTATTCTCTTAGCAGGAAGTTAATGACAAGGTATATCTATCTACCTTCGTTTATTTAAAGTTATATAATTGATTTATTTTGCTTTTCTTTTTCATACCAAAACGCTTATATATGTAATCTCAAATATATGGTTCTCTGTTTTCCTTTTGTGAAAATTGTCTATTGAATTGTTCAACTACAATACGAAACTAATGTCTGTATTCATAGAGTATACTGGGGCAGTTGTAAGTATTGTAATAATTTCAGCTTGTAATGAAACATAGAGTATTGTAATGAAACAAGATACTCGGTGATATCTGATGCAGCTGTAAGTAAGATTCTGGTGAAGCTGATAAAACTGCAAGTGTCTGAATGTGAAAATTTGGCGAGTTTAGGAGAGAAAGAGAAGGATGATAATTGCAAGTTTAGTAGTAAGTGATTTAAGTTAAAAAAAATATAAGATTATCACAGTGGATCACATCAATTGCAGTATTTTACACTTAGTTTCTGCAGCCTTTGACTTTGCCTGGTCAAACATTTTAGGCGGGAATGTTTTGTTTTCTGCAGGGGGTAAGGAAGCAATGAAATATTTAACACGGGGGGTAATACTGTTTCTTACAACAAAGCATAAGGGGTAATAAGAAAGGATAATATAGTCATTTAACACCGGGGGGGATACGTTTGCTTACAACAAAGCATAGGGGGTAATATGAAAGGGTAATATAGTTATTTAACATACCATTTAATAGAACTGTTAAGTTATTTGACAGCAGGGGGTAATATTGCAGAGTTTTCCATTAGTTGGAGGGTCAGAGAGCAAAATTTTCCTGGTAGGGGTCAGAGTGCCAATTGGCTCTAACCCTAGGAGGTAAAATTGCAGTTTACTCAAACTTAAATAAAATTAGGTGTTAGTACCCAAATGTGTTACATTGATAAAATTAAAAAGAATGGAAGGGTATTTTAGTCATTATATTGATAATTTTCGTGTTAGTACCAAGGTGTTACAAAATTGAAACCATAAAACCTAAACCTGTAAAAAAAAGTTAGTACCTGAAGGCGAAACTAGGTATAAACCACATGACCCATTTGTGTACTTAACTCTAAAAAAATTACAATAAAACGACCGTTTCTTATCTTTAAATCGAGTATGATTGCTATACTTTTGAATTTTTTTTTTCAAAAACCTAGATGCATAAAATACAATTGACACCACAACACACTATAACATAATGAACATCAAATTAAAACAAAATTAAAAAAATGCAATGGACTAAAATATAAAAAAATGTGCTTTATCATTGTGTTATAAAACACAAAAATTGTGTTATAACACATAATGGACTAAAAAATGTGAAAATGTGTTATATCATTGTGTAATAAAACGTAATAGACTAAAACACAAAATAATTACGTTTTATAAAACGTAATGGATAGAAATTCAAAAACAGTTTGATATTGAACTGGGTTTATCACATAATATTATAAGAAAGGAAAAAGAGAAAAAACGTAAAAACAATTTGTATCACCGACAGCTCCATCCAATAAGTGAAAAGAACTACTCATCACCATGCTAATGGTTGGATAATATAATATAGTATAGTATAGTATAGTATAGTATAGTATAGTATAGTATAGTATAGTATAGTATAGTATAGTATAGTATAGTATAGTATAGTATAGTATAGTATAGTATAGTATAGTATAATATAATATAATATAATAATAATAATAATAATAATAATAATAATAGTATACCGGATGTTTGAAAAAAGTGAGAAATTGTATAAATTTGAACTAAGTTTCTGCATAGAACTTAAATTAAAGAACATGTTAATTAAGTGTTTGAATGAAGAAAATCGCACACAGATAGTGACTCTAGAGAGAGAAAGTAAAGAAAATGTTGAAGATTGTGAATTTTGAAGATACAAGAAAGGTTAAAGAGTGAAGATGGGAAAAAGAGATTTACTAAAATGCCCTTATTTTAGTTTTTTAATTTGCCACATGTCACAACTCTATTCCTTCATAGTTTTCTCACAAAAACACAACTTTCTATTTGATATTTGCCCGCTATACAACATCTTATATGTGGATTACATATAAGTTACTTATCCAATTGGCCATTGGAGATCAAGCCCTTAGAGGCCCTTAGAGATCCTTACAATTGGAGTTCATTCATCCTAACATGCCCTTAGGTGAGGGCATGGGTTTGCCTCGGTTCAGCGATAAGGTGGACCTAAAGCAAAAAAAAAAAAGATTTTATTTATATATTGTGTGTAATGGATATGTGATGAGGTGAGAATTAAGAGGAGTAATGATATTTGAAGGGTTGGATATGAAATTGAGGTTTTTAAAGATTTATAAGAATATTATGTGGCAGCTAATGTGACATTCTTTAATATGTGTCGTTTTTTAGACTTGAAACCAAGACCCCTCTCTTAAACATAGGTGTTTAAATTGTTTGCTTTTGACAAGGAACCACTACCTCATTGGTAATGCTCAAATATCTTAAACTATGGTGATTTGAAGCAAAACAATGGCTCTTACATACTATAAACAAGCTTATAACAGCATACCACCCCATTGTTCCTCGAAAATTCTGAGTTATTTTGTTTTTAATTTAAAAAAAAATATTTATTCATCATCTTCCTCGTATGGTGTAGTATCTCATCTTCAAAATTTTCTACCAATTTTCATTTAAAAAAGGGCAAATACCATAATAAACCAATCTACTTTCTTATTTTTCTTATAAAAGACCCTTAATAACTGTTTGCATATAAAAACCAACATACTTATGGTTTTGTTTCACAAAAGTCACTTAACAATTTTTTTTTAACAGTAAAGTCCTTTCACATGTTAAATTTGAACATAATTAAAAATTATGACAAAAACTTTTAAAAACTTCCTAAAGTTAAGTTATGTTTCAACCTAAGATATGTAAGAAAATTCACAAGTCATTGCTACATGATCGAAAATAGTTAAAAATGAAAATCGAACAAAAAATAATTAAACTCGAACGGAATAAAATGAATTCGGGTTATATGTAGCCCAATAAACCGAGTAACCAAAGTAAACCATACTTTATATTTATTCAAATAAACCTAAATTATATGAATTCGTTGTATTGGTTGAAACCGAAAACGAAACCAAATTTGAATACTAGTTTTGAAATACTTAAATTCCGTTTAGTTTGGTTCGATTTTTGGTTTAACCCAAAAATTTTCAAATCGAATAAAAGGAACCAAATAATCGAATAAACTAAAAAGAACTGATGGACACATCTAATGGTTCTAATTTGTTTAAATTATTTTTGTCATAATTTTGTTCAAATTTAACATGTGAATGAACTTTAATGTTCAAAAAAATTGTTGATGGACTTTTGTTAAACAAAATAAAAAGTATGTTAGTTTTTCATATGCAAAAAAATTGTTGAGTGACTTTTATAAGGAAAATGAGAAAGTATGTTGGTTTTTTATGATGTGTCCACTTAAAAAAGTCTACTCTTAGTTCTTTTATTAAACACAATTAAAATTAAAATAATGTAAAAACAAAAAGCAAAAAAAAAAAAATTAGAAAAGAAAACATTTTAGAATAATTAGGGTCCAGGTGAGGCTTGCCCATCATTATCACCATGCCTTAGCAGAACCAACACCATCATCATCGGCTCGAAAACAGTTATTTTATACGAAAACAATGACCACCATCGCCGAACGAATTTCATAGCAGTTTAGATAACAATAATTCAAAACCATAGCACCGAAACAACCCAAAAAAACAGGCGGAACAACCACCACCATCATCATCATACCAACATAAATTGCGGTCACACAGAGGCTACCGCCTAGAGTTTACATCTAAGAACAATATATGTTGTAGTCATGGGCGGACCCAAGCTTTAGCTTGGGTGGGCGGGCGCCACCCATGAAAAAAAAATTTAGTGTATTTTCGAGGTAAAAATTCCGACTGCACCCCTTGAAAATTTGGTTGAACACTTCGTTCGCACCCCTAGAAAATAATTCCTGGGTCCGCCACTGGTTGTAGTTCATATGCAACCATGAATACAAGTGTACACCAAATAAATCTAAACACAAAAGATAGAGAGAAAGAGTGTCGCACAGGTTTGCTGCCGCCATAGGCGGTCGCCAAAAAGCCTCCGGCAACAGCAGGGCAACACCCATCTCTCTGTTAATCTCTCTCTAAAAATATATCTATAAAATAAGGCCATGGAGGGTGCGCAAATGGTCGATAGTCGACAAAAGGAAACGATAAAGAAAGAAAGAAAGAAGAAGAAAGTTGTGAAAATGACAACCAATGGTCTTAAAAGTTAAAACCCCAATGAAACGCGTGTCACAAAATACATAGATGGCAACCGCTCAAACCATAACTTTATAACAAAACCAGTTGTTTTTAAGGTACCCTAATGCATAACCAGCTAATTGATAGGTATTAATTAATCTTGCATTTATTTTTTAGTTGTGTGAATCAATGTTTCAACCACATAACGTGTGTTACATTTAGTTGAAAAGTTATTATATAAATGGTCGTAAATTACTAAGGGTGGAAATGACACATATCTAGTAACCCATTTAAACACATGAATCCAACCCATTTTAACCCTAATTAGCTATCTTTGAAGAGGGGATCATCGTTCTAGTATGTTTTGAACCAACTCCGTTTGGTAACGTCTATTTTTGTTCCATCTAACATGACCACACGGTTGGTGAACCCGGATTTGAACCCGCTCGTCGATCCATCGGTTGCGACAACGTTCCCGTGGCTTCAACCCACATGAACCGACCCTATTTCTAGCTCCCGCCTCATCCACCCTAAAAGAAAACTTCTTACATTTATCATTTTATAAGGCTGGTGGGTATGGGCTAGTGTCCCCTCAACCTTAGCCTGAAAAAGGTCAATAGCGCCCCCCCATCTGCCATTTCCACGGCTCCATTAAGGGGCGCCACTGAATGTTTGGTAGCAAAATAACGATGAATAACAGACGAGAAGAAAAGGGGGCCCGCTGATTAAGGTGTGTTGTGAGAGATAGATAGAGGAGGGAGAGAGAAGGATTTTTCTGGTTCAAACTATGAAAAAGTAGGTGTGTTTGGCGGAGTGTTTGGATTTTAGGGGTTTGAAATTGTTTTATAAATTGGAAGTGGGCTAGAAATGGTTAAAGTTTTAATGTATCTAAATTTTAAATGGATTGGTAAAAAAGTGAGGTTTATAAATTAAAAATAAGGTTAAATTATCTTTAGTTATGTAATTTAATTTAAAGTTTTTGACGTTTCTAATTTTTTTATTGTATTAAATTTAAATCTAGCTTAAACTTAAACTAAATAAGATTGAATAATGAGGGGGGGGGGTGTTTATTTATTCCATTGATTTGGTGTTATTGGAAGGAGGGAATAAAACTCCATGTTGATGTGGCACTATGGTAGCGAAATAGAGCTCTTATGTCACACCCCAACCGATGGCGGAAACATCGGGATGAGACGAAGTGCGTAGATTGTAAGAGACTTCATAACACTATGTGACAATATTAATTTAATTCAAATTTCATTTCAAGACTAATTGTCATACAAGGTTCAAATGAAATAACAACATTGTTTCATAATAAAACATAACAACAAAAATAGATGATTTAATCTAGGTGTGTATCTAGTCCACCCTAAATCTTGTTTCATCTTGCAATATCACTTCATCAATTAACCTGCAACATGTATTAAAATAGAGTTCAATGCAAAAGCAAAGGCGAATATACAAGTTTTGTTACATAGCATAAATAGAATAAAAAGTGCTCATATCCAACATGATTCATAATATGTGAGTACTAGTATGCAAATATGGCGTACTATATGTTCAAACCCGAGAATACAACACATTAAAAGAGCCTAATCCTAAGAGTTTAGCGGGTGGTAACATGTTTAACTTAACAATACCCAAAAGAATAACGGGCGGGGCGTTAATCCTATAGCGCTATAATTGTTAAGGGAGGCTAGCAAAGTTAATGAGCATATAACGTCCAAGTAGTTTACATAGCATACGAGAATAACAAGTAATCACATATAGTTTCATGTAAGCATGGATAGAGTATGTTTAAATGAGTTTAAGAGTCATTTGTATAATATACATGTTGCATCCCAAAATGAAAAAGGGAAAAAGGGATCGAGTATACTCACGGTTTTTGCAAGCTTTCCTTCTTGATGTTCCGTGAGTGTTAGTGTTTAGATTGGAGCACCTTGTCCTCCTACACAAGGAACATAGGTGTGTGAGTTGGGGATAACGGTAGATTATAGATTTAGATTTTAAAAGTGCAAGAACATAACATAGGAAAATAACCATCCATTACATATGATGTTTAGATGGTATACTTACTAACTTGATAATGACCACTTGTTCATCACCAAGGGTTCGATTTGTTTGTATATTATATAAGTATTACTTAGGTCATAGTATATCATATATGTCAAGCATGAGGTAGAAGACTAAGATCTTCATTTAGGCACCTCAAAGTGTCATAGAAATCATACATGAGGTAGGAAGAACAAGCTCCCATTTAGGTATCTCCATTGTTCACCACTACACTTGATGTAAAAACATTCAATGAGGGTCTTGAACTTACATAAGAAATGAAATGAACAACTATTATATGAGAAAACATCAAGGAGTGAGTGGATGTCCATGAAAGATAGCCCAAGCTAGTCTAACCATCACACTTTTACCAAGCTTCAAGCTTGAACACTTCTTGTGGGTAAAGCCCTAACTAAAACAGAAAGTTTATGAGGTTTAATCCTCTGATTTTAAGTGTCTCAACCTTGTTTTTAAGCCCAACTAACCATTCAATTGATTATGAGCATTAGGACATAGGTTTGAGATGAGTTAGACTCAAGTTTGATAAGTTTAAACAAGCTTTGAAATGATTTAAAACACAACAGAAAGTTTATGGACATTTTTAGGGCAATTCCAGGTCTGATTTCTCCAAGGAGAGATCAAGGAATCGAACCCCATGATTATCTAAGCAAGTAGGAAGAAGAATCAAGTAATTTGGTTGAGTTTTGAGCAAGTTATGCTCACTTTTGTATGAAGGTATGAATCTGTCCGAATTTCAGAATCTTGCAAGAAATTGAGAGTGATTTTGGAGAGATTTGAGAGTGTTGAAAGTATAGAATGGCTTGGAGAAGATGGGTATTTATAGGGGATGAGTTTAGGGTTGATTGGAGGTGTTTAAAGGAGGTTTAGAGCTGATTGGAGAGGGCAAGAACTTGGGATTTTGTGCAAATTCGCGAGCTGTCAAGGCTGCTGTCCCGCCAGACCCCCTTACGGACCGTAAGGGGGGGGGGTGATTACGGTCGTAAGCCTGGACCAGAAGCACACAATTTTTTTATTTCTTGTTTTATTGATTTGCAACATATCCAATTGTTATTTAGGACGGGTTTTGTGACTTATTTAAGGTTCCTAAGCATAAGTAACATGTTCTAAAGGTTGCACAAGTGTAAATTGAGTATGACTAAGCATAAGTTTTGTATAAAACATGAATACCACGTGTTCAATAGTTTATCACAAGTTTGCAAACATCCCGAATAAATACCAAATTGTTTCTCAATTTAAACGTACAAACATGCATGGATTATGTATAACACGAGTTTAAATAAATGCAAGTTTCATTCATGATTCAAGTCTCGAGTTTACAATGATTGCAAGGAACGACGATTACAAGGGTACAAAGTTCCTAAAAATAAACATACGAATAAAACTTGCTATAAATGGAAAGTACAACGAAGCCGGGCGTTACAGTCTCCCCTCCTTTAGGGAATTTCGTCCCGAAATTTAGGAAGATGTAGCGAAAAGATGAGGGTACTTCGTCTTCATATTGCTCTTGAGTTCCCAAGTGAATTCAGTGCCACGTTTACCTTCCCATCGAACCTTGACGATAGGAATTTTACTGCGCCTCAATAACTTGACCCCTTGATCCATGATTTCGACGGGTTACTCCACAAAATGCAAAGTGTCGTTTATTTTGAGATCTTCGAGAGGAACATGAAGTCCTTCTTCAGCGAGACACTTCTTTAGATTTGAGACATGAAACGTTGGATGAACGTTGTTGAGCTCTTGAGGTAAATCGAGTCGATAAGCCACCTTACCAATCCTTTCGAGTATCCTGAAAGGACCAACATAGCGAGGGGCAAGTTTTCCCTTTTTACCAAAACGAATCACTCCTTTCCAATGAGACACCTTGAGTAGAACATGGTCCCCAACGTTAAATTCCATTGGTTTGCGTCCCTTGTCAGCATAGCTCTTTTGGCGATTTCGAGCCTTGAGTAGGTTATCACGGATTTAGAGAATCTTATCCGTTGCTTCTTGTATGATTTCAGGGCCAGTAAATTGTTTGTCTCCAATCTCGTGCCAGCTTAAAGGAGATCGGCATTTGCGACCATACAATGCCTCGAATGGAGCCATTTTAATACTGGAGTGGTAGCTATTGTTGTACGAGGACTCGATCAAAGGTAAATGCACATCCCAACTACCACCAAAGTCGATGACACAAGAATGGAGCATGTCCTCTAGGGTTTGGATAGTACGTTCAGTCTGTCCATCCGTTTGAGGATGAAAGGCCGTACTGAGATTCAAATGAGTACCCATAGCGGACTGAAAGGTTTGCCAGAGACGCGAAGTAAATCGACCATCGCGATCGGAAATGATGTCGAGAGGAATACCATAACGGCGTATGACTTCATCGGTATAGATGCGAGCAAGTCGTTCAACCTTGAAATCTTCGTGAATAGGGATGAATTGAGCGGACTTGGTTAAACGATCGATAATTACCCAAATACTATCGTGACCAGAAGGCGTACGGGGGAGTTTGGTTATGAAGTCCATCGTAATGCTATCCCATTTCCAAACGGGGATTTCAGGTTGTTCGAGTAGACCAGAAGGTCGCTGATGCTCGGCTTTGACTTTCGAACACGTAAGACACTTAGAAACGTATAAGGCAATGTCTCTCTTCATACCGGGCCACCAATAGGACGTACGTAGATTATGGTACATCTTGTCAGCACCAGGATGAATTGAGTACTTGGATTTGTGTGCCTCGTTCATAATGAGATCACGGAGATCGTCGCGATCTGGTACCCAGATGCGATCACGACAGTAGAGCAGACCATCAGATTTCGAAGTGAGTAGGTCTTCAGTAGCTCCACGTATTTCTACAGACATGGAACCTTCGTTGATAGATGAGTATTGCGCTTCACGAATGCAATTGTGAAGATCGCTCGAGATATGAAAACAACGAATATAATCCCCATGAGTCTTACGACTAAGTGCATCGGCCACGACATTCGCTTTACCAGGGTGGTAGCGAATCTCACAGTCATAGTCGTTAAGTAATTCCACCCAACGTCGCTGACGCATATTAAGCTCCTTTTGGTCAAAGATGTGTTGTAGGCTCCTATGGTCAGTGAAAACCACACACTTTGTACCGTATAGGTAGTGTCGCCAAATCTTTAACGCAAAAACAGCTGCGCCAAGCTCGAGGTCGTGGGTAGTATAATTCTTCTCATGTATTTTGAGTTGACGAGAGGCATAAGCGATGACTTTGTCTCGTTGCATGAGAACACAACCAAGACCACGATTTGAGGCATCGCAATACACCACGAAATCATCATTCCCATCAGGAAGAGCGAGAATAGGAGCGTTGCAAAGCAAGCCTTTGAGAGTCCGAAAAGATTCCTCTTACTCAGGACCCCAAACAAAAGGTTTCTCTTTTTGAGTCAACGAAGTGAGAGGAACGGCGATTTTTGAAAAATTCGAGATGAATCGGCGGTAATAACCCGCCAATCCTAAGAAGGAACGGATTTCAGAAGGTGATTTAGGCGCGGTCCAATTCTTCACAGCTTCGATTTTTGAAGGGTCGACGTGGATTCCTTTCTCACTAACGACGTGTCCAAGGAATTGGACTTCTTTAATCCAAAACTCGCATTTGGAGAACTTAGCGTATAAGCGTTCAATACGTAAGAGCTCGGGTATAAGACGAAGATGACGTTCATGATCGGCTTGAGATTTAGAATAAATGAGAATGTCTTCAATGAAGACGATCACAAAGCGATCCAAGTAGGGCTTACAAACACGATTCATAAGATCCATGAACACGGCAGGTGCGTTGGTCAAACCAAAATGCATGACCACGAACTCGTAGTGTCCATAGCGAGTGCGGAAAGCGGTTTTGGGGATGTCCTCATTGAGAACACGAAGTTGGTGATAACCAGAACGAAGATCGATCTTGGAGAAACAAGTAGCGCCTTGAAGTTGATCAAAGAGATCGTCGATACGCGGGAGAGGGTAACGATTTTTTACGGTGAGTTTGTTAAGCTCACGATAATCGATGCACATGCGGAAAGATCCATCCTTCTTTTTGACGAAGAGCACAGGAGCACCCCAAGGTGAGGTACTTGGACGAATGAAACCCTTATCGAGGAGTTCTTGAAGTTGCGTAGATAATTCTTGCATCTCAGAAGGTGCAAGACGATAAGGAGCTTCGGCAACAGGAGTCGCACCAGGTACGAGGTCAATACGAAAGTCAACAGATCGAGGTGGAGGAGGACCAGGCAAATCTTCAGGAAAGACATCAGGGAAGTCACGCACCACTGGAACATCACTTATACTTTTTCCCTTGCCCTTTTCTTCCACAACGTGGGCTAAAAAGGCAAAGTACTGCTTGCGTAAGTATTTATTCGCTTGTGTGCAGGACATCAACTTCAGTCCCTTTGAAGGTCGGTCTCCATAGACGTGCAAAACATCACCAGATGGAAGGGGTAAACGAACGTATTTCTCGTGACAAGCGATTTCAGCATGGTTCTTTTGGAGCCAATCCATACCTATGATGACGTCGAAACTACCTAATTGCATGGGTATGAGGTCGATGGTAAAAACGTGCTCGTTAAGAGTAAGACGACAATCGAGGAGAACAGAATCAACTAAGATGGATTTGCCATTGGCAACTTCGACGGAAAACGACTTAGGTAGCTTAGAGCGTGCGCAATTTAACAATGATTCGAATTCTAAGGACACAAAGCTTTTGTCCGCACCAGTATCAAACAGTATCGAAGCATAAAGATGGTTAACAAGAAACGTACCGTTAACGACATCATTGTCGTTGCGCGCTTGATTTGCGTTCAGGTTGAAAGCGCGTCCACGAGGAGGTTGTTGCTGCTCTTGATTCCATTGTGGGCATTGAGGACGAAATGATTAGCATCCCCAGATTTGAAACAAGCCCTAACTGGTCTGGCGTTTTGAGGAGCGGGTGGAGCTTGTTGTGCTTGCTGAGCTTGTGGTGCTTGTTGTTGTTGATAGCTGCGGAAAAAAGCGGTATCATGCCCATAACGGTTGCAATTGGTACATCGGCGACACCTGGCATTGGGAGGATGGTGATAGTTACAAGTGGCACACTTGGGGTGAATCCCAGTGTATGACTTTTGGGTGTTATCAGGAGCAACAGGATTTGGGTTAACGGGTGGCACAATCGCGTTGCAAACGGGGTTCGATTGCTTTCGCTTCTTCCCCCTATTGCTAGTCGGCTGTTGGGTAATTTGGTTGGCTGGCTTGAATGAAATGGGGTTTGTGGCTTGCTTATCGCGAATGCGATTGTTGTTTAGAGAAGCGGCCAAACGGTAAACAGCTTCGATATTGTCGAGTTTGGCTGCCTCGATCGTATCGCGCATGCTAGAAGGTAACCCATTGATGTACTTACTTATTTTACGGTCGGTGGTCATAACGAGGTGAGGAACAATGAAGCTAAGTTGTTTGAAACGGGTAGTGTAGGCTAGGTTCTCATCACCCACTTGCTTTAGAGCCCAAAATTCTTCTTCTAACCTTTGCTGCTCATGCGGAGGGCAAAATTCTTCCATCATGAGGGTCTTGACTTCTCCCCAGGGCAAAGCATAAGCCTCTTCGTTCGAACGGATGTTCCTTTCGTTCGTCCACCACTCGAGAGCTCGGGCTTGGAATACCCCAGTCGCACTACGCGTTTTGAGTTCTTCGGGGCATTCACTGTTGATGAACGTGACCTCCATGCCATCAAACCATTCGAGCATGGCGGTCACCCCATCGTTGCCAGTGAATGGTTTGGGGTTGCACGACGAAAATTGCTTGAAGTTAAACGAAACGGGCTTGCGTGCTTCGACCTTAGAGTCGACGAAGGAGTTCGGAGTGTCGGAAGCTCGAATTTCGGTAACGACCTTTGGGACGATGCGCGCAATTTGATTGGCCATGAAGACCATCGTCTTGTAACAACTCTTATTCAAAAGTCCTAATTATTATTTTATCCAAAAGGAAACCCTAATTAAGACACCCAAGTGATTCTAAGTAAACCCTAAAATTTTCAGAACAATCAGAATCAGGATCAGGGCCCCTAAAACTCAGGGGGGGTTTTCCCTAGTTACGATTATCCAAATAAAAAGCTGTCAAAATCGAATTTTACAAATCCGTTGACTCAGCAAGGCTACACACACACGGGGCTACCCTATGGTAGGGTGTGACCCGTCGCGCCACGCGACGCCCAAAGGGGTACCCCTCGCGTCACGCGAGGGGGTCAAATTTTAACTATAAATAGTGGGGTTTGGGACTTGAATTTTGGCACTTAAACGACGAAGAAATTCGTTATACACACTGAGATATAACAGAAACAGTCCTAAAACACACACGATCACAAATTGCAGGCGCAAAACAGGGTAATAACTCGATCACTGCTACGATTCAATGTCAGATCGATTAAACTATCCAATGGATGTTTAAGTGCTGCCCACATTAGGGTTTATGCTTTGTCATTCATCATTAATTCGATGGATGTTTAAGTATCACACTTTGTCATTCGTTGTGAAGGTTTAATCTCGTGAGTTATCGTAAATGATGTATTAGTTACTAACCTAGTTTGTGTGCATGTTATTAATTTAGGTAACAAGGCTAATCCATAGACTAGACTCTGCCCGTGTTAAATCTGCAATGTGAGTCATTCTATTTTTATCAAAGTGCTTTATAAATTCTTAAATATTTTCAAAGTTATAATTACAGGGATTAAGTCTTTGTAATCACCAAATTACAGCCGGTATGTGGGGTTTTGTATACATTACTTGATAAACTTCACCATTGGACAACGAGTTAGCCAAGGGGTGATATAACCATAGTCACAGACACCATCGGGCTAAGAGGCTACCGATGGATGTTCGAGTGACAAATACTGTGGGTAGTTGGTTGATATATGGAAACATTGTAATCGCTCTTAATACTATAAATTATAACAAATGTGTCGTTTTAGTAAAAAGAATGATTCACCAGTATTTCCCGCTGACAAAACCTTTTTCAAACATGTTTCAGGTGATTTGTTGTGATCTAGGAAAAGTGCCGCGTAGCACTACAAGCTTAAGGAAGTAGCTCAATATAAAATAAAAAAACATGTTTTGTAAAATAAAGATTTCTCCGTGAAATCATATGATTGTAAATTACCAGGGTTTTATCCCGAATTGTGAAATAAAATAATCGGGAAATTTCAGTTTTAAAAAGATCCTGATGAAATCTTCCGCTGTTAAACTCAATTAAATAAATACCACGGGATTTTCTGTCCCGCGGCTCCTGAAACGGGTCAAACCGGGTCGGGGGCCGTGACAGAAAAATGTGGTATCAGAGCCACTGAGTTAAGCTAATTAAGTATTTAGAAATACTTAAATTTTTCTGATTACCATTATGTGATTATGTGTTTATTAACTGACTATTTGTTAGTTACAGTATGGGTAAGCAAAAGCTTTCAAACATCTATCTTAAATTAGATAAGTCATCAAACGAGAAGGGAAGTTCATCCCAAACAAATTCCTCAAAACCCTATGCAAATCCTGAAGAAGGAATATTTGTCCGAAAGTCACAATATGAGGAACCACTTTCTCCTAGTAAAAGAAGTTTGATTATTAGGAAAGGTCAGGAGAAATTAAAGAAATCACAACCAAAAGAAAAGAGAGTTAATCAGAAAACCCAAGAACTAGGCAGTAACCCACCATGGGAAGACAAGTTAGATAAAAAATGGGCAGATCTCTATATGCTAGCCACTGTAGCAGTAAATGCAAATTTTTAAATACTTTGACTCAAGTTTTAGCACCCTTATCACCTACAAGCCAGAAGCTTTACCCAGTAAATAAATAAGTTTACAATAAAACTTAATATGTTTTAATTGTCAGTTGTTCTTGATATTAATTTAGTTACACGGTATGAAATAATATTTAAAGGTTATTTATGAAATTTTGTTATAAAAATTTTAACTTAGCAATTTTTGTGTATTTTGCATATATGCTAAACAGCATGAGTGACTTGTCTGAAGCCCTTCAGAATTTAAATCTCTATCCGGTGAAAATAGAGGTTTCCAGAGATTTTAATAGGTATATACCTGATATAGAAGAACCTATGGAATTCAATGCTCCACCTCCGGAAAAGCCAAAACCTCAGAAAAGAAAGAGATATGTATGGGGGAGGCGTGTACGTAGGAAAAAGCCAGCCAAGAGACTTCCCAAAATAGAAAATCCTTTAGATAAAGGAAAGGGGATTAAAGTCAGGGAAGATTCTAGGCCACTGGAAATGGAAATTGGGGAAGGTTCTAGGCAAACCTAGAGAGAAATTGGGGAAAGCTCTAGACAAATTGAGGAGTTACCATTTCAGGAGGAATTGGATCGTGCATTGGCGAGCTGTGATGTCGTCAGGCCTGTCAATAATAATTTCTACTCTTATCCTGTCGAAAATCAACTCCCTATAAACTTAGAACCAGCAATCCCAGAACCAATAATCCACACCCAACCTCTAGGAATGGATGAATAGTGGACTAATGATTGGCAGTTCCAAAACCTTCTCAACAGTCCTTATTCCTTTCTCCCTCAGTTCGACCCGGAACCTATACCAAACCCACCGATGAGCAATGAGAATTTAGCTGAACTCCGCCATTTTGGCGAGAAGTTGGTGGATGCAGGAAATATGATCAGGGAAGTAGGAGAACAGATCTCCTGGAAGTACGATGAGAGGGAACGCCGTTACTGAAATAACAACTGACGAGGGATAATGTGGTATAAGAATGTGAAACTGTGATTGTAAAATAAAAAAGTAGAATATAGTCTGTAAAATAACTATAAAATAAAACTTTGTAAGATAAAGGAGTGTAATGACGCATATTATAAAATATAACAATGGGAATCAAGAAATCGATAGTTTTGGCTATATGTATATTATGAAATTTATATGATTATTTGTGTATGATTGTTATTTATTCAATACTAATAAAATTATATATTAATTATCAGATGGAAAACGCTAATAATGAACCAGTAAATGAGGTTAACCATTCTGAACAACACCCGGAGGATCAATTTATGACTAGGCAAGATATAGAAAATATCGTTGCTCAAGGAATAGCCAATGCTATTCCAGCAATACTTGCTGCTGCACAGAAACCTGTTGAACCTCAACAAATAATTCCCAGCAAACGTATTTCTGAAGATAACTTCAGTAATAGCGTAAACGAAGGCGGTAATCATACTAATCATGATAATGAACCACTGCAAGCTCCACTCCCTAAGAAAATGAAAGCTGCAACACCTGGTTGCACTTACAAAGAATTTCTTGCTTGTAAACCCGCTGAATTTGCAGGCAATGAAGGAGCGACTGCAGCACTGCGTTGGTTCGAGAAAACCGAGGCAGTGATTATAATCAGTAAATGTGCCGAAAACGACAAAGTTATGTACGCGTCGAATCTTTTTAAAGAAGGGGCGCTAGAATGGTGGAACACGGTACTTCAAGCCAAAGGAAGAAAGATGGCCTATGCCATGAATTGGGAAGAATTTAAGCATTTAATAGAAAGAAAATTTTGTCCCGAATACGAAAAAGATCAAATGGCAAATAAGTTCCTAAATCATCCTATGACGGGTGTAGAATGTCGCGGTTATACTTCGACATTCTTTGAATACGCTAGAGTAGTACCAACACTGGCTTCGCCAGAACCGGTACTTATTTCTCGCTATATTTGGGGATTAATTAGCGAAATCCGTAATATCGTTAAAGCTGCAAGACCTCGCACTATCGACGATGCGGTGGAACTAGCTAACACCTTAACTGACGAACTGGTACGCACAAGAGATGAAAATAGGAAAAAGGAACTGGCTCAGAAAGTTACCCAAGGATTTCGTACGAGTAATAATAGCAGCTTCAAGAGAAGAGGAACAGGGCAATCTTCAACTTCGCCGTTCTGCAGGAATTGCAAAAAGAAACATTTTGGAAGATGCAATGTAATCTGCAACTTTTGCAAAACTGAAGGACATCGCGAAGAAGATTGCAGAAAGAAAACCAGGATCTGCTATAACTGTGGAGAAAATGGGCATTTCAAAACAGAATGTCCTAAATTGGTCAAACCAGCAGACAACAAAGCCAAGCCGGCCGATGGAGCTACCAAGAAGAATGTTCGAGCCTTCCAATTAACTACTCAGGAGGCAGAACTCATTCCAGATGTGATAGCTGGTACGTTTTTAGTCCACAACATATACGCAAAAGTATTATTTGACTCTGGTGCAAACCAAAGTTTTATAAATAATTCATTCTGCCAAGCTCTTAACTTACCCTTAACCAACATTAGGCAGATTTTTACAGTCGAAACGGCAGATGGGAATTCAGTTAAAATAGATAAGGTTTTGCAAAATGTAGAAATAGAACTTTCAGGTCATAAATTCTCTGCAAACATGTTACCTATGAAATTAGCTGAATTCGATGTGGTGTTAGGAATGGATTGGTTAGTAGCCAACCATGCTCGAATCCTTTGTGATAAGAACTCTATAGAAATTCAGGCACCTACCAGAGAAGTAATCATGATTACAGGAGATAAACCACGTAAACCCATGAAGTTCATATCAGTAATGAAAGTTGCTAGTTATGAACGAAAGCAAGGAATAGTATATATGATTTCAGTAATCATTAGTACTAAGGGTAAAGAACTTAAGGAGATTCTTGTAGTTTTAGAATACCCAGATGTATTCCCAGAAGAATTACCAGGATTACCACCAGATAGGGAAGTAGAATTTAGGATTCATCTAATTCCAGGAACTACACCGATAGCTAAGGAACCTTATCGGTTAGCTCCTACAGAAATGTTAGAACTGAAAAAGCAATTAGATGAATTACTAAGTAAAGGTTTCATACAACCTAGTTCATCCCCGTGGGGAGCACCAGTTTTGTTTGTGAAGAAGAAGGATGGTTCGATGAGAATGTGTATTGATTATAGAGAATTGAATAAGGTTACAATTAAGAATCGATACCCATTACCTAGGATTGATGATCTTTTCGATCAACTTCAAGGAGCTAGATATTTTTCTTAGATTGACTTACGCTCCGGATATCATCAATTAAAGGTAGAAGAAGAAGACATACCTAAAACTGCTTTCAGAACTAGGTATGGTCATTACGAGTTTACAGTCATGCCCTTTGGGTTAACGAATGCACCTGTCGCATTCATGGACATGATGAATAGAATCTGTAAACCGTACTTCGATAAATTTGTAATTGTTTTTATAGACGATATACTTATTTATTCCAAAAGTCAGAATGAGCATTGTCAGCATTTGCATGCACTCTTAACTTTGTTAAGAAAAGAAAAGTTGTACACCAAATTCTCGAAGTGTGAATTTTTGTTGCAAGAAGTGCAATTTCTAGGTCACATGGTGAATCATGAAGGCATTCATGTAGATCCTGCTAAGATAGAAGCAATTACCAACTGGAAGGTTCCGCAATCTGCAATGGAAATTAGAAGTTTTATAGGTCTAGCAGGATATTATAGACGGTTTATTAAGGATTTTTCCAAGATAGCTGTACCATTAACTAAGTTAACCTGTAAAGCAGTTAAGTTTGAATGGGGACCTAAGCAAGAAGAAGCTTTTAGGATTTTAAAGCAAAAGTTAACAAATGCTCCAATCCTAGCCTTGCCAGAAGGAACAGAAGATTTTGAAGTATATTGTGATGCTTCAAAACTAGGATTAGGATGTGTGCTAATGCAACGCAAGAAGGTAATTGCGTATGCTTTAAGGCAATTGAAAAGGCACGAAGAAAACTATACGACTCATGATTTAGAATTAGGAGCCATAATTTTTGCCCTTAAAATTTGGAGACATTATCTGTATGGAAGTAAATTTACTGTCTATACGGATCACAAAAGTTTAAGATATATATTTGGGCAAAAAGAGTTAAACATGAGGCAAAGAAGATGGATGGAAATCCTAAGTGATTACGACTGTGATATTCAGTATCACGAAGGAAAGGCAAATGTAGTTGCAGATGCCTTAAGTCGTAAATATCATGAAAAACAAAAGCGAGTTCGTGCTCTCAGATTAAATCTACAATTAGATTTAATAGAACAATTGAAGAATGTTCAAGCTACAGCAATCAAGGATGATGCTGAAGGAATGAAGGGACGAATAAAAGAATTAGAGCAAGGAAATGATGGAATTTGGAGATTTCATAAGAAAAGAATTTGGGCACCTAAGCAGGGAGAATTAAGAAATAAAATTTTAGAAGAAGCTCATAAATCTAGGTATACCATACACCCTGGAAACAATAAGATGTACCAAGATTTAAGAAATAATTTCTGGTGGATAGGCATGAAAAAGGATATAGCTAGATATGTTTCTAAGTGTCTAACTTGTTCACAAGTTAAGGCAGAACACCAGAAACCTTCAGGTCTACTACAACAACTAGAAATGCCAGTATGGAAATGGGAACTCGTAACAATGGATTTTGTTACTAAGTTACCTAAAACCAGAAAAGGTAATGATGCGATTTGGGTAATTGTGGATCGATTAACCAAATCAACTCATTTTCTACCCATGAAAGAAACCTTTAGCATGGAAAGATTGGCAAAATTGTATGTAGATGAAGTCGTATTTTTACTTCTCACTTCTGGACAAGTTTCCAAGAAGCTATGGGAACTAAACTGAACTTGAGCACTGCCTATCATCCTCAAACAGACGGGCAAAATGAAAGAACAATACAAACTCTAGAAGACATGCTCCAAGCATGTGTGATAGATTTTGGTGGAAATTGGGACGACCACTTACCTTTAATTGAATTCTCCTATAATAATAGTTACCATTCAAGCATCGAAACTGCCCCATTCGAAGCACTATACGGACGTAAGTGCAGAACTCCAGTTTGTTGGGCAGAAATAGGAGAAGGTCAATTATCAGGTCCGGAGATTGTGCAAGAAACTACAGACAAAATTACACAAATCAAGGAAAGACTAAAGACTGTTCGAGATCGTCAAAAGAGTTATGCCGATAATCGACGCAAGCCACTGGAATTTCAAGTCGGAGATAGAGTACTCTTAAAAGTTTCTCCTTGGAAAGGAGTAGTTCGGTTCGGTAAGAAAGGAAAACTAAGTCCATGATATGTAGGACCATTTTCGGTGATCCAACGTATAGGACTAGTTGCTTATCAGTTACAACTACCAGAAGAACTGGCAGGAGTACATGACGTATTTCATGTATCCAATCTCAAGAAATGTTTGTCTGATGAATCTCTGGTAGTACCTCTTCAAGGTGTAGAGGTAAATGAAAAACTGAAATTCGTAGAGAAACCTCTTCAAATTGAAGATAGAAAGATCAAGTTTCTCAAACACAAGAGACTAAAACTGGTCAAAGTTAAGTGGGATTCGAAGAGAGGTTCCGAATACACTTGGGAGTTAGAATCAGAAATGAAGCAAAAGTATCCCTACTTATTCCAGTAAATCTCGAGGACGAGATTTTTATTAAGGTGGGGAGAATGTAACAATTCTTATTCAAAAGTCCTAATTATTATTTTATCCAAAAGGAAACCCTAATTAAGACACCCAAGTAATTCTGAGTAAACCCTAAAATTTTCAGAACAATCAGAATCAGGATCAGGGCCCCTAAAACTCAGGGGGGGGGGGGGGTTTCCCTAGTTACGATTATCCAAATAAAAAGCTGTCAAAATCGAATTTTACAAATCCGTTGACTCAGCAAGGCTACACACACACGGGGCTGCCCTATGGTAGGGTGTGACCCGTCGCGCCACGTGACGCCCAAAGGGGTACCCCTCGCGTCACGCGAGGGGGTCAAATTTTAACTATAAATAGTGGGGTTTGGGACTTGAATTTTGGCACTTAAACGATGAAGAAATTCGTTATACACACTGAGATATAACAGAAACAGTCCTAAAACACACACGATCACAAATTGCTGCCGCAAAACAGGGTAATAACTCGATCGCTGCTATGATTCAATGTCCGATCGATTAAACTATCCAATGGATGTTTAAGTGCTGCCCACATTAGGGTTTATGCTTTGTCATTCATCATTAATTCGATGGATGTTTAAGTATCGCACTTTGTCATTCGTTGTGAAGGTTTAATCTCGTGAGTTATCGTAAATGTTGTATTATTTACTAACCTAGTTTGTGTGCATGTTATTAATTTAGGTAACAAGGCTAATCCATAGACTAGACTCTGCCCGTGTTAAATCTTCAATGTGAGTCATTCTATTTTTATCAAAGTGCTTTATAAATTCTTAAATATTTTCAAAGTTATAATTACAGGGATTAAGTCTTTGTAATCACCAAATTACAGCCGGTATGTGGGGTTTTGTATACATTACTTGATAAACTTCACCATTGGACAACGAGTTAGCCAAGGGGTGATATGACCATAGTCACAGACACCATCGGGCTAAGAGGCTACCGATGGATGTTCGAGTGACAAATACTGTGGGTAAGATACTCTCGTCGAGAAGCGATTAACGGTATCTTACCCTTCCAGTTACTACACGTCTCTAATCGATTGAAACAATCGGGACTTTGGCGAGATTGAAAATCGAGGAATGGAACTTAATCGACGAGATGCGGGTTTCACCCCTAACTTGACGATTTCGTAGCCTAAATGTGGTTAGTACTTGTCGGGTCAGAATAAAATTTCGACACTTTGAAAAGGGTCCACTAGAGTTGAAATGGAAATTACCATTAAGTTGTGGATTACACTCCTAGCTTAATGGTGAAATTTCGTGCAAAAATAGTTTAAGGTGGAATGAGAGTCGTTTACCAAATTGTGGGTTTCACGCCTATTTTGGTAAAGTCGTCTCGTTTATGTTACAAGAGTATTCAAATAAACAAAAGTGTATTCATGTTAGCCTTAGGAAAGGCATATAAATTTAATCAAATAAGAAGTATTGCTAGGAAGCATGCAAGGTAGAGTACATAAGTTTTAAACAACAAATAAGAGACAAAGTTTCTAAAACTATAGATTAGGGCAAAGCATTCCTACTTTTTCCTAATTCCCTATAGTTATGGCTCTGATACCAATATGTCACACCCCAACCGATGGCGGAAACATCGGGATGAGACGAAGTGCGTAGATTGTAAGAGACTTCATAACACTATGTGACAATATTAATTTAATTCAAATTTCATTTCAAGACTAATTGTCATACAAGGTTCAAATGAAATAACAACATTGTTTCATAATAAAACATAATAACAAAAATAGATGATTTAATCTAGGTGTGTATCTAGTCCACCCTAAATCTTGTTTCATCTTGCAATATCACTTCATCAATTGACCTGCAACATGTATTAAAATAGAGTTCAATGCAAAAGCAAAGGCGAGTATACAAGTTTTTTTACATAGCATAAATAGAATAAAAAGTGCTCATATCCAACACGATTCATAATATGTGAGTACTGGTATGCAAATATGGCGTACTATATGTTCAAACCCGAGAATACAACGCATTAAAAGAGCCTAATCCCAAGAGTTTAGCGGGTGGTAACATGTTTAACTTAACAATACCCAAAAGAATAACGGGCGGGGCGTTAATCCTATAGCGTTATAATTGTTAAGGGAGGCTAGCAAAGTTAATGAGCATATAACGTCCAAGTAGTTTACATAGCATACGAGAATAACAAGTAATCACATATAGTTTCATGTAAGCATGGATAGAGTATGTTTAAATAAGTTTAAGAGTCATTTGTATAATATACATGTTGCATCCCAAAATGAAAAAGGCAAAAAGGGATCGAGTATACTCACGGTTTTTGCAAGCTTTCCTTCTTGATGTTCCGTGAGTGTTAGTGTTTAGATTTGAGCACCTTGTCCTCCTACACAAGGAACATAGGTGTGTGAGTTGGGGATAACGGTAGATTATAGATTTGGAGTTTAAAAGTGCAAGAACATAACATAGGAAAATAACCATCCATTACATATGATGTTTAGATGGTATACTTACTAACTTGATAATGACCACTTGTTCATCACCAAGGGTTCGATTTGTTTGTATATTATATAAGTATTACTTAGGTCATAGTATATCATATATGTCAAGCATGAGGTAGAAGACTAAGATCTTCATTTAGGCACCTCAAAGTGTCATAGAAATCATACATGAGGTAGGAAGAACAAGCTCCCATTTAGGTACCTCCATTGTTCACCACTACACTTGATGTAAAAACATTCAAGGAGGGTCTTGAACTTACATAAGAAATGAAATGAACAACTATTATATGAGAAAACATCAAGGAGTGAGTGGATGTCCATGAAAGATAGCCCAAGCTAGTCTAACCATCACACTTTTACCAAGCTTCAAGCTTGAACACTTCTTGTGGGTAAAGCCCTAACTAAAACAGAAAGTTTATGAGGTTTAATCCTCTGATTTTAAGTGTCTCAACCTTGTTTTTAAGCCCAACTAACCATTCATTTGATTATGAGCATTAGGACATAGGTTTGAGATGAGTTAGACTCAAGTTTGATAAGTTTAAACAAGCTTTGAAATGATTTAAAACACAACAGAAAGTTTATGGACATTTTAGGGCAATTCCAGGTCTGATTTCTCCAAGGAGAGATCAAGGAATCGAACCCCATGATTATCCAAGCAAGTAGGAAGAAGAATCAAGTAATTTGGTTGAGTTTTGAGCAAGTTATGCTCACTTTTGTATGAAAGTATGAATCTGTCCGAATTTCAGAATCTTGCAAGAACTTGAGAGTGATTTTGGACAGATTTGAGAGTGTTGAAAGTGTAGAATGGCTTGGAGAAGATGGGTATTTATAGGGGATGAGTTTAGGGTTGATTGGAGGTGTTTAAAGGAGGTTTAAAGCTGATTGGAGAGGGCAAGAACTTGGGATTTCGTGCAAATTCGCGAGCTGTCAAGGCTGCTGTCCCGCCAGACCCCCTTACGGACCGTAAGGGGGGGGGGGGGGGTGCTTACGGTCCGTAAGCCTGGACCAGAAGCACACAATTTTTTTATTTCTTGTTTTATTGATTTGCAACATATCCAATTTTTATTTAGGACGGGTTTTGTGACTTATTTAAGGTTCCTAAGCATAACTAACATGTTCTAAAGGTTGCACAAGTGTAAATTGAGTATGACTAAGCATAAGTTTTTTTATATAAAACATGAATACCACGTGTTCAATAGTTTATCACAAGTTTGCAAACATCCTGAATAAATACCAAATTGTTTCTCAATTTAAACGTACAAACATGCATGGAGTATGTATAACACGAGTTTAAATAAATGCAAGTTTCATTCATGATTCAAGTCTCGAGTTTACAATGATTGCAAGGAACGACGATTACAAGAGTACAAAGTTCCTAAAAATAAACATACGAATAAAACTTGCTATAAATGGAAAGTACAACGAAGCTGGGCGTTACATCTTAGGGGCTCTATTCCATACCAGGGGCGGCTCTTATGGTGTGTGGGGAGGATTTCTGCATTAGGCACGTAATTTCGAGGGGCACGGGAATTTTTTAAAAAAATTCGATATATATATGTTGTTTAAAAAAAATTGTACACACATACAAATCTAATATAGAGGCCCATTATTAAATACCTGTTTATGCTTTATAATTTACCCAACTTAATATTAGGTTTATTGGGCCCAACCCAATACTAATATGATTTTTAAAAATAAAAATAAAAAAACACGGCTGGAAACTGAAAGGGTGGATTGCTGAAGAAGACGCTAGAAACACGTCTGAACATCAGAACCTATAGGCTATATTCGCTGGAAAGTGGAAACACTAAACTGCTAAAGACGGCTGGATTGCTGGAAACAGAACAAGAAGGGCCAGCGGCGAACAATCAAACATCGTCATCAGAACACAAAAAGGCCCCGAACAAGAACAACATCAGAACTCAAAAAAGTCTGATTCTCAATTTATAAATTATAATTCAATCAAACCTCATCATCGATTCATCATATTTATAAATCAATCATGCTGAAGACGCTGTTGTGTTGCAGTTGCAGGAGGGTGATTCTGGATTTCCAATGTCTGAAGTTTCAGAACATAACATCAGAACTCAAAAAGGTCCGTTCATTTAGTGTTATTGACTCGTTAGTATGTTAATTATTGAACATCGATTATTATTTTGTTGAACATCGATTTCAAAACATAACATTAGAACCCGTGTATTGTCGTATTGATTAAGCGATGTCGTAATTTTGTTAGTCTGTTTATTGTTGAACATCTATTATTATTTTTAGGCGTTAATGGCTCCTAAACAAGCATCCGGATAGCAAAAATGTCAAACAAGCATTGATTATTGACTTATTGGTTATTACGGTATGTAACTCATTATAATGCTATTATTTTGTTATTATCATAATTGCATTGTTTATCAAATACTACAATTTTTGTCATTTTCGTAATTATATTGTTTATCGTTAAAGCACATGGGCACATTTTTCGAGCTCGAACAGGGCACCAGTGGCGGACCCAGTAATTTTTTCCTTGGGGTGCGCAATATTTTTAAAGATTTTAGGCCCCTTACTGTATAAAATAATCGATTTATAGCAGGTCAGATCGGGTCGGGTCATGTAAGACAAAAGAACATCAAACTAAAATTTATATAAGCATCAAAAATACGTCAAACGTTAATACAAGCGTATTTAAAATTGTGCCCTGTAGGTTTTCATTTTTTCTAATCTACATAAAACATCATCTAGAGATACTAAACACACCATAAGTTCATTACATTCTTACTCATGGTTCCTATCACATATAAATCGCTCCATAAGTTCATAAAACAACCTAAATACTTAAACAAAATAAAAATCATGTTCAACCATAGTCCATAATTTTTAATTTTATTTTCAAGCATTCAAGCCCTAGTATAAAATGTTGATTACTTGTAACTATTCAATTAAACAAACAAAGCTATAAATAAAAAAAAAAAATCATTTAACTACAAGTTTATAACAACAAAAAAATATCAAAATAACATAAAAATATCAAACCCTTAGACATTTATATTTTCTCCTAAACATCACATAAAACAACAACAAAAAAATCAATAAAGAAACCATACTAGTTCTATATCATTCTGGCGTAATATGGGTAAATCTTGCCAGAATTTTGGTTTTTCCGGCAAAAAAAGTCGTCCGATCATGAGTAGTGGCGTCAAGTCCCTGGAAGTTTTTTTTGGGCGAGATTTGGAATTGGAATGGGTGGATGGTTTTGGGTTAAAAAAATAGATTGTAGATTAGGCTTTGATTGGGTTAAATAATAAAGTGAATAAGTGGTTAAAGAATAATTATATAAATTGTGTTATATACTTATATATTAAATAATAATTCTTGTTTATTTTTTTATAATTTCGTAATATTTTTTTACTAAGTGGGACAGTTAAAAATTTTCAAGGGGTACGAGGTGAAAATTTCCATGGGATGCGGTCGGAATTTCCGGCGAAAAATAACACTATTTTTTTTCAAGGGGTGCGTCTGCCCACCCACGGCTTGAGGTGGGTACGCCCTTGCAGGGTACGTAAATTCTCAGAGACGCATCTGTTCCATACCATCGGGCTACACAAGAGTACGACACAAAAAGTGAAAACCTACATCCTTGTCTTTTTAAACGTTGTAGTGCATGACACATTTTAGTTTTCTAGATGTTAACATTTAACAAAGTAACTAGAATCTATGTGGTTAAATGGATCTGGTTTGTAAATAAGTTGTTTGCAAGATTTAGTTTATCAAACCAAATTTCATTTATTACTCCATCATTTGCAAGAGGCTTATTTGTATTTAGGTGTGATAGAGATCTGATGTAACTTGATGCCGGGCTAATGTGTTTGTTAGCCCGGTTTGTTTCGCTTAATAATAATTCGCTTTGTTGGCCGTTCAAAAAAAAAAAAAAGCAGTGGCGAAGCTTGACAATGAAGACGGGGGTCGAAAACGTATATACCAAAAAATTTCTATACGAAAACTACATATATAACGCTACTGAGCGAAAAGTTCGGGCCCCCCCTCCCCCCGCGGCCCCTCTTAAGCTGCGCCCCTGCACTAAAGTTGTAATTACAATCAACATAGCATTCTAGGAATCCAAGGTAAAAAAAAAAAAACCCTCGTGTGCTAGTGGGGTCAAGGTGGACAATAACATGACCATGACACTTGTGTTACAATTTGGTAGGTATCAAAGCAACTCATGAGTCGTTTATAACGTGGTTACAATTTACAAATAGTACCAGAAACCCCTTATGTGTTGTTAATCATGGTTTCTCACTTTCTCATATATATTGTTAATAACTAGTATTAAGCAACCCCCGCGTTGCGGCGGGGGCGAGCACTAATGCAACATTACTGCCAGCGACCACCGACACTGAAGTTGCGGTGTTAATGCGAAGAAATTAAACCGAAACGTAAAACATAGAATAAAATAACTAAGTTGATCTAGGACTTGCGCGTTACGATGAACCCGCCTCTATTTTTTCCCGTTTGACAGGTTCATCGTAATCTATATGTAATATATATCATTACCACTATACAAACCATAATGCAAACATTACAACAACCATTGCATCAATATGTTGCAAATTATATTTATACAAGATTTTGACTAAATTAATTAGATTATTATAAATAATAATAATTTACAAATAAAACAACACAACTTTGAATGGATCAAACCGATTAAATATGGTAAGATAATGAAACCATTATTTGATTAGGGTACAAACATTTAAGCACAATTTACAACTGTACATGCATAAAAAAACAGATTGAATTTGGTAAGGTAATGAAACCATTATTTGATTAAGGTACAACCACTTAAGCACAACTTACAACCAATATTTGATTAAGGTACAAACATTTAAGCACAACTTACAACTAAACATGCATACATTATTAAGGTACAACCACTTATGCACAACTTACAACCAATATTTGATTAATATACAAACACTTAAGCACAACTTGCAACTAAACATTCAAACAAATGTTTCAAATTAATAGTATATAAATACTCCTAAAATTTAGGATCATAGATATTTTGAAATGCAGTATAATAATGTCAGCTTCAGGGATGCCATGTGTGAGAAAATGGTGCGGGTGTGAGGTGGTCCATTAGCCGCTGAAATGAGCGAGCGTAAACCATGGGCCAAGGCTGGTCTCCTTTTCTTTGCCGACACAATGAGCCAGTTTCTTATTTTCAGTCTGTCTCGGTTTTAGTTGTTGCAACTTGTCGTCAGTTCTGACAAAGTCTTGACTATAGCAAATTCACCAAAAGTGCAAAGTTTTTTTCACAGATATACAACCAAAAGTGCAAAGTTTTTTCACAGCTATACAACCAAAAGTGCAAAAGTTTTTTTCACAGCTATACAACCAAAAGTGAAAAGTTTTTTCACAGCTATACAGTATATATTATTATTGTTTAAGTTGCCAAGCTTGACCCGAATGACGGAGGGGTCGAAAACGTATATACCATAAAATTTCTATAGAACCGAAGGGTCGAAAACGTATATACCCAAAAATTTCTATACGAAAACTAAATTGTAAGATTATAATTTTCAAGATGATCTCATTGATGAATAATCATACCTATATAAGGTTACAACATAATCTCCTATTTTTGGGAGAAGATAAATACAATAATTACATTTAAACACTATAATTATTTCCATAATATATACAGTCTATTACACCCCCGCAGTCGAAGCGGGAGGAGAACGGATGCTTAGACTGTATATATTATGGAAATAATTATAGTGTTTATTATAAATATATAACACCATTGAGCGAAAAGTTCGGGGGTTGGGCGCTCTCAACCCCCCCCCCCCCCCCCCTATATATACTGCGCCCCTGATTGTGTATGACCATATGAGATCTCTACCCGACTACCCGTTTAAAATATAATATCTCATATTAACATTTCATAAATTCTAAAGACTATCTTCATAAGAAATATTGAATTAAGAACTAAAATTACATGTAATTTGTATCACATCAGTTTATCATAATTGAATTTTAATTCTAAGGCCGGAGGGTGTGGGAGGCGCCACCACCGCCAGCTAAGCTCCTATAGCGCCGCCGGCGCCATCGACCCACACCCACCACTTTAAGTTGGGGCGCCATGGAGGTGTCCGCCATCATGTTAACGGGAGGAAGGAGATGTTCAGGTGGGGCCCATTTGTTTTGCACCAATCAATTTTTTTTTTTTTTTAATTTTGATTAATAGGGGGCTCCATCCCACACCGTACAAATTAAAGGGGGCGTTATGGCTGACGTGGATCCTACGTGGCGCTTACGTGTCTTGATAAAGCCCATAGGGGCTCCATCCCACACCCTCCAGCCTAACAGAATTGCAATTAGACAAAACATTTCATATTGAGGTTTAGGATCAAATACAAAGGTTCCTAAAAATAAAAATTGTACAAAGGCTCCAAAAAATAAACCCATTACACCAAAAAAAAACTAAACACCCACCACCACCCAAAAACCTAACAAACCCCCCCCCCCCCCCCCCACCCAAAAAAAAAAAGGAAAAATTGCATTGAAAATGTACTTCACGAAGCAGTGGCTGAGCTAGCCCATTAATTTAGGTGTATCCTACAAAAAAAAAAAAAAAAACCGTGCAGTCATACAATAATAATAAAAACAATAATAAATAAAGTAAAACAGATGCCTAATAGATTTGTATAAGTCTTTATAAATTTTAACTCATCTAAACACTTAAACCCTATCAAACCTATAAACTACAATTCTAAATAATCAATAACAACAAAAGAGAAATCAAAGGACAAGAAACACTCACAAATCACCAAGGTCAGCCGCCGGTCAACGCGATCAGAACTGTTGTGGGCGATCGGAACAGGGTGCAACTTCTCCAGCCTTGCAGCAACGTCAGCGACCATCTGGTACCTTTTCCAATTGCTGCCCTAATAAAAAATGGATATTTTATTGTTTTGGACTATGGGGGGGGGGGGGTTGGGTCAAGTTTATCAAATGAGCCTTCTTTCAATTAAACTATTTTTAATTTGGACTAACTTTATCATTTGGGTTAATTAATTATAAAATGTTTGGGGTTATAAAATGTTTGGGGTTATAAAATGTTTGTGCTTCAAAAAATAAGGATTTTAATAAATTCAAATATCCTATTTTTTCAGGGATATACTCATATCTATTCAGAGGTATTCTTTGTATAAAACCAAAAAATAAAAATAAAAATTACACTACGAAGAAGGGGTTGAGCCGTAGCCCATACAACCCCTTACAACGCTTTAGTACCACCCATGTCACCAAGAAAGTGGAGGGGTAGCGTAGGCCTATTCAAAACCTACACACTTGATTCTAAAAACGAAACATGGATTGGAATTGCTCTCTAATCCAACTTGAAAAACCAAAAGCTAAATTTAAATTTCAGAATTTACATTCGAATTTTTCAGTTCTGATTTTAACCTACTCCTCTAAGTAAAAGAAAACAAATAATAATAATAATAAGTGAAACGTGAGGCAGAAAGTGATATTGGGTACAAAATTAGAATGGCTTTTTGGAAGTGACATGGGATGATACTAAAGACAGGTAACTGGCATCAGCTTATCTAATGCAGCATTTGAAAGGTAGATAACTGATGAAGGAATCTGGTCTACTTGCATTGTTGCCCCTACCTAAAATTATGCCACTTGTATCATTCTCATTCCCTAAATACCAAGTCACTACACAACTGATTCCACTCAGTATACTTTCATTCACATGGCATAAAGAATAGGACCAATTATTTGTTAAAACAAAACATATGGAGGTTGTATCAAATAAAAACCAGTATTTTCCAAAAAAAAGGCAACCATTGTCATTGATAAGTTAATTCATTGGCTAAAACTATATAGTGATAATTTTGCAATTAATTAAGAACTAGTATTATTAGCTGTGCTTCGCGACACGACTTATGTAAGTTGGTATCTCAATGAACCACTTAGCAATACAATGAAGCTATTTCTCCTCAAAAAAGCTTAGACGATGTAACTACTTGGGCTGTCATGTCAATACATTATTAGCTATTTTCAAGACCACTGCAGCGCAATGGAGTTTTTTTAAGCAGTGTAAGTGATTTCGGCTCATTTAGCACTGAATGAGGCCTTGGCACCTTTTTGGTTAACATGCCTTCCTTTGAGTCGAGGTTTGTAAGGGTTTGTTGATGTAGATGGTCTTAGCATTATGGGTTTGTTGATGTAGAAAAAGTGGGTATTTTTGAAGAAAGTTGGAATCTAATTTGACGTTAAGGTGGAGGTTTGTAAGAGTTTAGTGATGTAGATGGTCTTAGCATCTATAAGGTTATTTCAGTCAAAATCTTAATAGCTTAAAACCAAGGTCAAATGGCACAATAAGAGCGGAATAGTATATGATAAAATTGTTGGATAGTAATGGTACACATATTATTATGTTAATGTGATGACTGATGTTACATATTAGGTCAAATGCTTGTGTAAATTAGATTCTTGTACATAAGTTTCACTCAAGTTTCGCACCAAGTTCCATCATTTTTGTCCACATAAGCAAGTGCTAGACATTGATTAATGTTGACACATGTGTAACATCTAGTTGAAAATCTTTGCAAACAATTGCTATCAGATGGTCATAGCTTCATAACTCGAGCCACATACTATTATCAGAAGTCCTACAATTCAACATCAACTCTGCAACGAGCATGTTGGTCTGTGAAGATAAGGGATAAGGTGGTGGCTTCTCGATAAACATGAATGCATCCAATAGCTACTCTCAAAAGACAAGATAGAAATGTACTTATTGTTTTTCTTTCAAACTTCTTGTGAGAATTACCTTTGAAACAAAACATGTCATGCAATAATGGTTCATAGCCTAAGTTTTTTTACCTGTGTTAGAGACTTAGGGTTCTATAATTTCTCATCGTACGTAGCAAGATGTATGCAAGATAGGCATAATAAGAAGTTAAAGCCAAACAACAAATGAATGTGTACTTCTCTTACAACTAGAGTTAGATTTGTCTACTCTTAGAAGTAGAATGGCAACAAACAGGAACCCCGACGAGCAAGCCTGAAATCCGAAACATTTGGGATAGGTAGATTTGTCTCCATAGGCTTGCCAACCTAGGCACGGGCCTAGGGTCACCAAAAAATAAAGGCCTCCAAGTTTTTAGAAAGATTTTATATATAGTATATATATTGGGCCCAAATAAATACATTTATTTCAAAACTAAACTATTTTTTTTATTGAAGGAGCCCAAAGTAAATATTATTTAGCTAAAAAAGGCCTAGTTTAAAAGCCCATTTCTCATTGATTTCCAGCCATTACAACACAACAACCATCTACCTAATCATCATTATTTAGCGGCCTAAAGCCCCTAAAATACAACCGCAATCATCGTTCCCACTTCCCGTCGGAACATGCTTTCAATTTCTAAGCTGTCGAATATCACTAGACGAAAAAAGCAACAGTAATCACCCATGGCGATGGGTCCATCGGGATTGGAGGAGAGTTTATGGGTGAAATTAAGGCCCCTCACTTCGTAGTTCGCTTAGGGTCTCTAAAAACGCTGGAACGGCCCTGGGTAGTGTGACCATGTATGTAACGACAAATCTATTGGGCTTGACAGAGGCATGTTCGTATCGTAGTGGACAAGGATTGGATCAAATTAGTTAGCTTGATGCTTGATGATCTCAAAGATGGGCTGGGCTTCTAAGAAGACACATACCAGTGACTGAGAATGTTTGATCAAACGTAGGCCTTCACCAGTTGAAGCGCTAGTTTGGTTTTTAATCGGATTCACAGCTTTAGCCCATTACCCATAGTCTTCAACAGTGGCGGATCTAGAAAATCTTCATAGGGGTAGCGTTTTAAAAAAAGGGGTAACAAAACCAAAAAACGTAAAAAAAAGTCAAAATTTTCCAAAATTTATATTACCGTCGGAGCGCCAAGGGGTAGTGGACGCTACCCCTTATCATAAGGTAGGTCCGCCCCTAGTCTCCAACTAATCTCGATCCTCAATTAGCCAAGTCACAACTCACAACTACCACCCCGCAATGGCGCCGCCTTCCCCATGGTGCCACCACCTTTCGCCGGAGTTTCCACCACCGTAACGATACCATGCTACCTATTTTTTTCACTTATAGAATGTCTCCTTGCGCCTATTGTGAGTTCTTTTGCATTCGGAATACTAAAAACAACAAATATTATTAATTAAGGTGTTATAATTTGGGACATGAATTTTAGTTTCAACCTGTTCCTTACAATGAGGAGATTATCCTAAAATTGATTTTTTTTCCGAGTTTCATAGGAAATAGATTATCCTAATTAGTTAAACTCTGATCAACAATGCTACATTACTTGCTTCCATTTAGACTCAACGGGGTATTTTTTTATTGACCGCCCTAAACCTGCATTGGCCATTGAGTTTGAGAATATTGTTTTGGGCTTTTGGGCCAATAAACCTGCATTGGCCATTGAGTTTGAGAGTATGGTTTTGGGCTTTTGGGCCAAGCATTTTAAATAAAATGAAAAGAATCTGAAAACAGGTTTTCAACATTAAAAGAATATATATTGTGTAGGCCCATATAGTGAATGCATATAACATGATAATTCGGATTCGGGAAACCTATTCCTCTCCTTGATGTTCAGCTCTTTTTTTTTTTTTGGAAGGTGACTTTCTATGTACTGGACCAGTGGTCACCGGGTTCATGTCGAAGACATTCCCCCGTCAGCCCCGCACTCTCGGACGCGATGTTCGATCGGGCCCCGGCCGCCGCGCAAGCTGACTTCCGCCCGGAAACCATACTGCCCCCACACGAGAGACTCGCTGGGGTAACAGCTGGGTAAAACCGGGTTGCCCTCAAGACCGCACCATGCCTCGGTAGGATACGATCCATCATTGGGACGTCCCCCCCCTAAAGCCGCAAGTGGGAGTCGAACCGGTGACCTCCCAAAGGAGGAACCGGCCGACCTAACCACATGGGAGTAAACCACTTGGGCCACGAGAGGGGATCCTTGATGTTCAACTCTAATTTGAATTTATGTTTCTGTGAATACGAAATGCGACTTTCTATTTGTTAGCGGCATGCGTTGTAATTCAGCTGATTTTTAATTTCTGGGTTTATTTTTTCTGGTATTTGTTCTAATTTTTTATATTTCTGCCTCAATGAAATTTCTATCATGTGTATCTTTTGATTGTCATTAAGTATATTGTATATATTATAAGGTTGTGTGTTATGGAGGGGCAATTATCGGAAAAAAAAGTGTGGTCATGTAGGCACATTTTTGTCACCCTTCACACCAAGAGGTATTGTAGGGCTTTATATAACATGTTGTATTAGGTTGAGGTGGTGAGAAATGATTGGGTGGATATTATATTATATTATATATATATATACATATATACATATGAATTTGAAGTTGTGATGAATAGTGATTAGAATAAATAAGTATTTATTTTAATTTTATCTAAGAATTTTAAGTAGTCCTTTTAATTTTTATAATATGTTATTCATCATTTAATTCAATTTTTTCCATAAGCTGTGTACATTTTTTTTTTTAAATTTAACTATGCATCTATGTTTATTTTTATCCAACTATGGATACCGTGCCGCTATCGTATCAAATCGAACAGAAACCGACGTTGAATAATAAATTATTATTTGTTATTCAAAACAAGGAATTTTTGTGTATCCTAAACTATACTATACGAGTGCCGGTAACAATTGACAGACTGTCGTCGGGGTCTGTGCAAAAACCTACTAAAAACACTTAAACTAGTACAACGGTAAGTAGGTATCGTATTCCACTGAGGAGTCTATGGTTAATGCTAATTGTTATTTGTTTGTAAATATTTGAATTACTTTGAGAGCCTGCTAGAAAACCATAAACAATGACTTTGAGGTTGTAAAAATAATGATAAGAAAACGTGATCACTTCGGGATCTTTGATTCTGTAATTAGTAATAACCTAGTTCTGATTTTATTGGATGCTATTGATTGAATAGTAAATCTGTCACATATACCAATTATCTATGTAGTTCAAAATCTTAATATTAATTGATCAGATAAATATTAAAACAAGCATACATAGGAATCATTCAATCACCAAAAGCATAATTGGATTCAAAACATAATTATAACTCTGACTGTCACTTAGGATTTGTCTGTCACACAACTTATATAATCACGCAAATAATCGGCTGTCACCCGACTACAAATCCAAATCTCAATACAAAACAGAAACCAGAATTAAAAGTGTCAGAATCATTCACCCGGAGTATCCACGAGAGATTTAGCCGCTCATGATACTCGTCCGATCAAAAGCTTGAGATAGTGATGAAGACATGATGATTCGGTATCGTGCGGGAGATGTGTGATGATCGATTATGTTCAGTGATGTATTTTGAGAGCCAAAGTTTTTATATTGTGGCTGCCCAAAAATTCGTTGTTGATGGCGATGTTATTTTCGATCCCCAAAAATAATCTCGATGGCTGCTCATAATGGGTCCCCAAAAGTAATCAATGTTGCTCCCCAAAATCGATGAAATAGGATAGGTTGTTTTGAGCCCAAAAAATCTTTTACAATAGCTGCTAATAATTCGATGATATTGCCAAGCCCACCAAAAAAAAGAATATGGATTGCTGCCATTCCAATCCGTAGGCCACAAGTCCCATACGTAAGCCACATATTCAAGATACTGTTTCTTTTGTGAAGCCATGCCCATGCAATAGTAAGTCACGGTTCTTTTTTTTTTTTTAATGTAAACTTCATTAACAAACACGTCAACCCAAGCCGGGCCGGCAAAAAACTACACAGAAATTACATATTTACAAAAGATCTCCACTCCCCTCATTCTACTTCTTTATGTTTAGATCTATTTGCGAACCATAAAAAACCCAAAGTCTTAACCTCGCTAATAATGCTATCTTTCCTAACCGGAGTATCGGAGAATTTAGCGAAATTCCTAGCACGCCATAAACTCCAAGAGACGATCATGATAATTCCTTGAATTGCATCCTTCTTTTTATCCGAAACTCTAAGCTCTTTATAAGTGACTAGAAGATCTTTAAGCGAAAAGGCGAAGATGTTAGGAATCTTGCACCAAGAACTAATCCCATTGTAAGTCACGGTTTAGAACCCGTAAGACACATGTATAATGCACTGTTTCTTTTTGTTGTTTATTGGCTCCTTTCTCTTTTTAATTGTTCCCTTGGTGTGCATGTATATGTATCAAACTAGGTGATGCCTCGCCCGCGTTGCGGGGCGATAGCAGAACAATTCTCAATCAATTAAAAAAACAGTACTATAGTTTTGATAGAAATAAAAACTAAAAAGAGTGTTAGACAACTCTTTGACACGATTTTAGGGGCAACGCCATATTTTTATTTTTACTTGGGGGAAAATCATTTTTTTTTCCCGAGGGTAAAATCCTAATTTTTAGCTTGGGAAAACCGTATTTTTATTTTTCACGGGGGGCAAAAACATAATTTTGAATTGAGAGTGATATCGTAATTTTGAACCGAGGGGAAATTCGTAAATTGTAGCTGGGGGCAAAAGCATAAATTTATTTTGCACTAGGGGCAAATACGTAATTTTAAACTGTGGGCAAAACCGTAATTTTAAAGTAAGTATAAAATAATAAACTGGTGTAACGTAATTTAGGCTGAGGGTAAAAGCGTAATTTTTTTTACCGAGGGCGAAATCATATTTTTTAGCTCGCGGCAAAAGGGTAAATGTATTTTGAAGCTGCGGCAAAACCGTATTTTTTAACGGGGGCCAAACTGTAACTTCAAAGTGGGTATAAAATAATAAACTGGTTGGTCCAATGGGTATTGCTCGCCGCCCATTTCAACCAATGGCAAAGAAACATTATTCCGGGGCAAAACCGTAATTTTAAAGCGTTTATAAAATAATAAATTGGTTGGTCTAATAAGGGAGGGTCGACCGCCGATTTCAGCCAATGGCTACAGGCCACTATTCCCGCCCATGGGAATTGTATATGTTGAAAATGAAAATTCCCCTCACAAAAAGAAGTCCTCCACGTGAATACCAAAACAATCAGCCACACTTCTTGTCTTCATAATGATGTTGTTGACTCCTCAATTTCCAAAGGTATGATGATTTGATGTTGATTATTTAAAATCACAAAAAAAAATCATCCACCATTGTTCCACATGTGCGTCCAACATCCTCCATCAATCAACATATGCATTTTTTCTTTCTTTGGTAATCTTAGGGTGAGAGGGGCACTCCCCTCTTAGGGGAGTCCCCTCTCTTACGCACATCCAATTATGTTATGTCACGTTATGCCACGTCAACTCCTCTCTTAAACTCCCCTCACACCCTCAATTTGATGGCGGCACTCCCCTCTTAAGGACTTGTTTTTTTATTCAAAAAGAAAAAAAAAAGAAATGTTTTGATTGGTTGAAAAAATGGTGGCCCACCATCTCTCTCCCTCCTTCAAGCGGTGTCTCCTCCCCGATTCCCCTCCCCGCGGTGATGACGGCGGTGTTCCCAATCGGGGAATGGGGTCACCGATTTGGGTCCCCGCGAGTGCCCCGATCACCCTTAGAATCTTTTACTTTTTTGTAACATAGCACATGGAGTTAATTTCAACTTTCAACCAAATGACAATATTAGTCCCCCATCTTTTGTGCTCTATTTTTAAACAGCTTTCATCATTTTGCATCTTAGTCCCTCAAGTTTATTCCAGGATCCTAGTTCTTTGTTTATTTATAAGTTTAAGCTCGTTTATTTTTTTCTTTACGCATCGGGACCACACATCAGACATTCCACTTCGTCTCTAAGCCCATTAACGTCCCCGAATTAAGCAATTAACATGCAAAACCACAATTTCTCGTAGTTATCTTATTCAAAGCATATAATTACTTAAAACAGGACAAAACACGCAAGATAGATCCTTTAAAGCTCGGGTTTCATTCTCTCCATCAACAATATTAAAAAAAACGTATCTTTTTGTATCGCAAACTATACGAGTATCGATACATGACGAACCATACCGATTTTGACCGAACAACATTGGTACCCGATATTAGTAACATCGGAACCGGTATTCGTTTTTATGGTTTTCGATTGATGTAAAACACATGTCGATATACTTTTGGACATATCACGACTTTATTTTTTAGTTTTCTTTTCAGTTGCTATAGTGAGTGTCGATATCAGAACGAACAGAACCAATACCAACTAAGTTTTCGCCGCATAGGGCGAGAGAAACTACTAGTATTATTTAATATGAAAAGAAATAAAAATCAACTTCTCCTTCCCATGCCCACGAGTTGCACCGCCATGTAAACAGTCTTGGCTCCCCTTGGTCTGCTGATGTGGCTTGGATGGTGCTCCTCCTCTGACACATGGTCTAACTCTGAAGTCAGTTCACACTGGGTGAAGTGTATCTATTAATGCATCCGTCAATTGATTCTTTAATGGTTGGTGATGCATCCATCAAGTTTTACTTTTTTAAATGCTCAAAAAGGTTTTTTAGAGAATACGTAATGAGCCTGCGCTTGAATATTTTACAAGTGAGCTTGATAGACTATCATCAACAGTGTCATTATGATTGCACAGATCATACAATCTTCTTTGGGGTCTTACTGTCATCTATAAATCTATAAATGAATCAAACGACACTCCAATGTGAAAGACAAGTCTTTACTCCTTAATTTATTAAATGTTAGCATAATTGGTCAGGGCACATCTTGGAACGGATCCATTGACTCTTTATTCTAGGAATGCTTGAAACCTTAGTTAAAATACTGGATGTAACTTTGAGATAATGCTGCAATTAATTTCATAGAAAAAGTGTATGGTGAAAAGAAGCAATGAGGAGAGGCTGTTTGACAACTTCTAAATGGGTAAATGTTGAACTGGTAAAAGGTCTGAACTATTAAGAACCAGTATAATGCTTAACCATTTAGAAGCAAATGTCTACCAATTCAGATAAGAGGTCTTGATCCTTTAGACTCGGTATAAGGGGGGTAGGGGTGGTCATCAATTGTACAAATTCCATCACTCTCAACCTCCAATAAAGTTCCCCCATGTCATCAACTATTATTCCATGACTCACAACCTTTTTTAGTGGAAATGGTCATCACTCACCACCACACCCAACAATTTCCCTCGCATGAATCAAATAATAACGCGTCAAAAATATAACGGGATTTAACTTCCACGCGTGATGGCAAGGGGGTGGCGGTGGTGTTTTGTTATTTTCCACGCGTGAACAATTTGTATAACGTGCAGATATCAAACCACCCCGAGTGGCCTAATGCTTAACCATTCAGAGGCAAATGTCTCAACCATTCAGACATCTGCTCGCGAAACAAACAGTCTGAACCATTAAGTGTTGAACCAGTAAGAGGAGTAAGAAGTTCGAACCATTAAGAGCCCATTAAAAACTGAAACAAACAACCCAAAGTTAGAACTAGAAGTTAGAACTAGAAACTAGAGAAAGTATAAGTGGTTCAAAATATTCATGACACTACTTTTTTTAGCTAATAATTTGCAGAAAGAAAATTACAAAAGTATGTTGTTTTCTTTCGATCTGGATGGATTTTTTAGCTTAAGCTTTTAGCATGGAATTGTACAAACTCTTGATCATAGTCACAGGAAACGCTAAAAAATTAGCGAACCGCGTACCGGATCGTCCGTACCGAATTGCGGTACCGAAATGTCCCAATCGCCTCTGGTACGCGTACCGGATCGCTAAATTGAACCGTTCCCGGTTGTGTTCTACAATAGTGTTCCAATCGCTAAATTCACGTTTTCACCAATCCGAAACGTGTTTCCAATTGTAGTGGCCGGCGTTCCGGTACAGCCAGATTAGATTCATGTATTGGAAGTTGAAAAGGCAATTGACACTTATTGGAAAAATGTATAACAGTTCTGTTTCCCTGATGTAGGCCCAACAGTAGAAGATCAAGCAATGGCATAACTGGAGGCCCAGGAACGAGCTGTCAAGGGTGTTTTACGAAAACATGCATAACTTTGGCTACGGGTCTCCGTTTTAGGCGTTCAACCAGTCAAATCGAAAATTGAAGCGAGGAGCACGTCGTGGTAAGGACTCGGAAAGGAATTGTCCACGTTTTGGCCCAAAAAACGCATTCTAATTGGAGTTATAGATACTTTTATGTTTTTTTCGATATTTTATGCATTTTGTTTTGGGCTTGTGTTTGGCCTATGGCCTTTTTGTTGCCCATTTCGAATTTCTGTCTTTATTTATGCCTTCCTCATGTAATTTGAATGGCTAGTGTAACAATCCTCAATGAAACCGACACCTCGATCATTTTCCAAGCATCCTAATATATTTTAAAATATCCCAAAATGTCCCAAAATACACCCCATACGCGAATACGAGCCTCAAATATATTAAATAGTATTAAAAATAAATAAAAATTGAAATTTTGGGCTGAGGCGGGCCGCGTAGGACCCCACCCCAACTTTACGCGGGCGGTATGAAGGTTAGAACCTGATTTCGCTGATTTCTTTAAGTTCAGGCGGGCTGCGTAAGACCCCCATTAGTTTACGTGGGCCGCGATAGTCCCAAAATGTGGCGCAGCCCGGTGATGACACGTGTCATCATCGTGTTGAGCCTAGTAGATGACCCGGACAAGCTACCCTGTTGACCAGGGTTGACGCGGGCCGCGTAGGCCCTTGCCTACGCTTACGCGGGCCGCGAGAGAGTCAAGTTCAGCAACTATTTAAGTAGGCCATCGGATTTCATTTGGAATTCGCTCACAACGATTTCTTTTCTCTAAATTCTGAATATAAGGCATAATACTCGGGTATTATACCCCCCTAATTAGCAAAGTTCTGCTCCGTTGTAAGTATTATAACCCCTGGATACGTATTAGATACGCTGCCCGATTGATCTAGGGTTCCGTAATGGCTGTCGTGGTTCTACCCGACGTAGTCATTGGAATGCCGTCTCGGGGAGTGTATTGCTAATGTTAAAATGGGTTATTAATACTAACGCGTGTACATTTGTGTAAATTATAGATTATCACCGGGAAACCCTTACGGAAAATCTAAGACAGCAATGTGAGTTGATCCACTTTTTGTAAACCTTTTTGTTAATTGTTTTACAAAACCTTAAATACTTTTCCATGCGAATAACAGTTATTGAGTATTTGTAAGAATACAATTATGATGAGTATGTTGGGGTTTTGTATACAAAATTTGTTACCACCTGGTCAATGAGTACATGTCCACAAGTCGGGTTCGACAGTACCATGGATGTTAATTGTGATGTCTTGTAAACAAATATAATTGCGGGATCACCCTCAATACTATACACTGGGACTTTTTGTTTAAACTTAATTACACTGGGATTCACTCACCAGTATTTCCCACTGACAAATGTTTTTAAAACGCGTTTCAGGTAACAAACTGTGAAAGCCAAATAGAAGCCAGCTGGACAGCACTGAAGGCTTGGAAAAGTGGCAATAAAGTTACCTAAAAATAAAATAGATGTTTTTATTAAATAAATAGAATTTATTCCTATGAAAAAGCATGTACTATGAACTTGGGTTTATCCTATTTGTTTAATGTTATGAAAATGTGGTATTTTACTCTGATAAACATTTCCTAACTATGGTCCTGATGAAAAATTCCGCTGCCAAATAAGACAATATAAGATACCACCGAAACTGGCTCGCGGCCGCCCGTTCCCCGGGAACCAGGGATCGGGGGTTGCGACAGGAGGTGGTATCAGAGCTAAGCCACTGATTCAGCCACAGAGGTGTTCTGTTGACATAAAAATATAAAGTGTTAGGAAATAAATTACGGGAATACGTGCATAACTGTATTTAATTGTTATGTGTTATTTGACTATCTGTTAGTTTACAGTATGAGCGACCAAGGACCATCTGACGCGTACCGTCAATTGTCTGGTTCGCCTAGAAGCGAAGGCACATCCTCTTCTCAGCCTGCCCTCTCAGGGTACTCTGTTGATACGGAAGAAGGAATTTTTGTGTTTAAGGCTCAGTCAGAAGAGCCATTTCCTCAGAAAAAGAGGGGATGGTTCAGTAGAGGGGCACACGAGCGTAGAAAACGTATGAAAAAGTTACAGGAACAAAGGGTATTAGCCGCAGCCAAAAGAGAGACAGATGCCTATGCCCAGGATATGATAAATAGGGGTATAGCCAACATCCACATACTAGCAACCACTGCAGCTGACCCAAATCTGGAGCAAATAATAGCACCCCAACCAAAACTGCCAATCCTAGACCAACCCATGGAGATAGAAAACCCTGAAAACCAAGTGGAGATGCATGACTTCAATCCAGAAGAAATCATTAGGGTACCAGCACCAAACCCCATAGACCCAAATTACGACCCCTGGTGGGACGACAATAGGGACTTTGTGCAACGTTACCCAATACATGAAGACACACCCATGCAAAACATAGGAGCCTATCCAGGTATGGACCCTTTAGATCCCTATTACCATGATGACTACATTAGGGAGATCTTAGAGGATCCTTACCGATTTCAGGCACTTTCACCCCCATATCAGGAACCCGCACCCCGGATTCCGAACCCAGTCCTAGAACCTGCACCCCCAATGAGTGCAGAAAACGTACAAGAACTTAGGACTTTTGGAGAGGAAATTTTAGAAAGCAGTGAGAGAATGCGACAGGTGGGCGAGCGACTCGTATGGAAATACGATGAGCGCAATATGGATTTTTGGATGAATCCATATCCGTAGATGTGATGGAGGAGATGGTACTAGTAATAATAATATAATAATAAAAATAAAATATGTGTGTACGGATGCCTATTACTATTAGTGTAATTCTATTTCAGTTGGTATTGTAATTTTTATTTCAGTACTAGTGTGTAATAGATGCATAATAGTAGATGAATAGAGTAAAAGTCGCAATGATCGACGTTTTTGGCAAAAATGCGTGTCATGTGATTGACTATATAAATATTATTTTGTGATATTAATATGGGGTAAATGTTTAAAATTCAGATGGCCGACGAAGGAAATGAAGGAAATCTGAATAACGATAACCAGAGTAACATTAACGTGGTTAATGAGAATACGAACATCAATAACAATGGAAACCAAATGGATAATAGTGCCGTTCAACACATAGTGGCACAAGGAATCATAGATGCAATGCCATTTATTATTCAAACGATTCAGGAAGCGAATAATAAAAGTAAACATAGCAGTAAGCGACCAATTGAACCAGAACACAGCGTAAACAATGGCCATGTACTTCAAGCGCCCATTACAAAAAGAGAAGAACCGTGTCTTACGGTTGTTCTTACAAGGAATTCTGGTCCTGCAAACCAATAGAATTCTCGGGCAATGAAAGACCCATTGCAGCTCTACGCTGGATAGAGAAAAATGAGGCGGTTTTAAAAATAAGCAAGTGTGCTGAAGAAGACAAAATAATGTTTGCTTCTAATCTGTTTAAAAACTCAGCCTTAGAATGGTGGAACACTATCCTCCAATCAAGAGGAAGTGATAGGGTTTACAACATTGAATGGGAGGAATTTAAGAATATGGTAGAAAGGAAATTTTGCCCTCCTAATAAAAAGGAACAGATAGCTAATAAGTTCCTAAACTTAAGGATGACCGGGGTAGATAGTAAGGGTTATACTACCACATTCTTTGAATATGCTAGAATAGTGCCAACCCTTGTATCACCTGAACCAATGTTAATCTCCCGTTATATCTGGGGATTAATCGGAGAGATTAGACACATAGTCAAGGCAGCTAGACCTCAAACTATAGAAGAAGCTGTAGAACTAGCAAATACCTTGACAGTTGAATTAATCCGTACTAGAGAAGAAGAACAGAAGAGAAACCTAACCCAAAGGCTTACTTAAGAATTCCGTTCTGGGAATTTCAACCGTAGGAATATTCTACCTCTACACCTTTCTGCAAGGTCTGCAAGAAAAAGCATTCGGGAAAATGCTCTACTCTTTGCAATTTCTGCAAGATGCCAGGACACAAGGAAGAAGATTGCAGGAGAAAATCCAGTAATGGACTATGCTATAACTGTGGAGAAAAAGGCCACATTAGGACAAACTGTTCGAAATTGGCTCCAGCTGTGAACAACAGGAACACTAAAAATGATAGAGCATTTGTTCTGACTGCAGATGAAGCCAAGATGATTCTAGACGTGATAGCTGGTACGTTCTTAGTTAATGATGTATTTGCTAAGGTATTATTTGACTTTGGTGCAAACCAAAGTTTTATTAATACTTCGTTTTGCAAACTTCTAAATCAGTCATTAACTAAACTACCACAAGAATGTCTAGTAGAGACAGCTAATGGAGAAACTGTTAGGATTTCTGAAATCTTGCAGGGAGCAAGAATAGAAATTTTAAATCAAAAGTTTATGGCAAACCTTTATCCCATGAATCTGACAGGATTTGATGTTGTATTAGGAATGGATTGGTTAATAGCCAATAAAGCCAGTATTTTATGTGATCAAAAGTCAATCCAACTAAATTCCCCAAAAGGTAAAATGATCACAATTAAAGGAGATAAACCATCTAAATTCACAAAATTCATCTCTGTGATGAAAACTGCAAGTTATATAAGAAAAGGTTCTATAGTGTATTTGATCTCCATAATCACTAACACTAAAGGAAAAGAACTAAAAGACATTCCAGTAGTGTCCCGGTTTTCAGATGTGTTTCCAGAAGAATTACCAAGACTACCACCGGACAGAGAAGTTGAATTCAAAATTCACCTACTGCCTGGAACAGCACCAATTGCCAAAGCACCTTACCGTTTGGCACCCGCAGAAATGCAGGAATTAAAGAAACAATTAGATGAGTTGATGGAAAAAGGATTCATACAGCCCAGTTCGTCGCCATGGGGAGCGCCGATACTGTTCATTAAAAAGAAGGACGGATCAATGCGTATGTGCATTGATTACCTTGAATTGAACAAAGTCACGATTAAGAATTGGTACCCATTACCGAGAATCGATGATCTGTTCGATCAACTGAAAGGAGCTCGATTTTTCTCTAAAATCGATTTAAGGTCAGGATATCATCAATTAAAGGTACAGGAAGAGGATATTCCTAAGACCGCATTCAGAACAAGGTATGGTCATTATGAATTTACTGTCATGCCATTTGGTTTAACCAATGCCCCAGCTGCATTTATGGACATGATGAACCGAATATGTAAGCCATATTTGGATAAATTCATAATTGTCTTCATAGATGATATTCTAATTTACTCTAAGAGTAAAGAGGATCATGCAAAGCATTTGCACGCACTTTTAAGTCTATTAAGAAAGGAAAAGCTTTATGGTAAATTTTCAAAGTGCGAATTTTGGTTAGAACAGGTACAGTTTCTTGGACATTTAGTGAATCATGAAGGAATCCATGTGGATCCAACAAAAATCGAGGCAATTACTAAATGGAAAACCTCTGAATCACCAACTGAGGTTAAAAGTTTCTTAGGATTGGCCGGTTATTATATAGAAGATTTATTCGAGATTTTTCTAGAATAGCCATTCCTTTAACTAAGTTAACCTGTAAATCTATTAAGTTTGAATGGGGACCAAAACAAGAAGAAGCTTTTAGAATTCTTAAGCAAAGATTAACTAATACACCCATACTAGCGTTACCAGAAGGAACTGAAGACTTTGTAGTCTATTGTGACGCTTCTAAGTTGGGTTATGGTTGTGTATTAATGCAACGCCAAAAGGTTATAGCTTACGCATCTAGACAACTTAAGAATCATGAAGAGAATTATTCAACCCATGATCTAGAATTAGGAGCTATAATTTTTGCCCTTAAAATTTGGAGACATTACCTTTATGGTAGTAAGTTTACCATATTCGCTGATCATAAGAGTTTAAGGTATGTTTTTAGGCAAAAGGAGTTGAATATGAGACAAAGACGCTGGATGGAGATGCTTAGTGACTATGATTGTGATATCCAGTATCATGAAGGAAAAGCAAATGTAGTGGCAGATGCTTTAAGTCGAAAGTATCATGAAAAGCCAAAAAGGGTACGTTCTCTTAAATTAAATCTACAAGTAGATTTAAATGATCAAATAAGAAAAGCACAAGAATCAGTAATCAAGGATGATGCTGAAAAACTAAAAGGTATGGTTAAGGAATTAGAACAAGGAACAGATGGAATTTGGAGATTCCATAAGAAGAGAATGTGGATACCTAAATTAGGAAATTTATGTCATCGTATATTAGAAGAAGCCCATAAGTCTAAGTATACGATGCATCCAGGAAATGATAAAATGTACCAGGATTTAAGGAAAAATTTTTGGTGGATAGGAATGAAGAAACACATAGCAGCCTATGTTTCTAAATGTTTAACTTGTTCACAAGTTAAAGCTGAACACCAGAAACCATCAGGTTTGTTACAACAGCTAGAAATGCCAGTATGGAAATGGGAATTGATAACAATGGATTTTGTTACTAAATTACCCAAAACAAGGAAGGGTAATGATACAATCTGGGTGATTGTAGATAGGTTGACCAAGTCAGCTCATTTCCTACCAATGAAAGAAACTTTCAGTATGGAACAACTAGCTAAATTGTATGTAAATGAAATTGTTTCATTATATGGAATTCCTTTATCAATTGTTTCTGATAGAGATAGCCGCTTTACCTCTCATTTTTTGTCAAGTTTCCAAAAGGCCATGGGAACCAAGTTAAATATGAGCACATCTTATCATCCTCAAACGGACGGACAAAGTGAAAGAACAATTCAGACAATGGAGTACATGCTTAGAGCTTGTGTAATTGATTTCGGAGGTAACTGGGACGATCACTTACCTTTAATAGAATTTTGTTATAATAATAGCTATCACACAAGTATTAATGTTGCACCATTCGAAGCACTTTATGGATGAAAGTGCCGAACCCCAGTCTGTTGGGCAGAAATTGGGGAAAAGCAACTATCTGGACCTGAGATAGTACAAGAAACAACCGACAAGATTATTCAAGTCAAGGAACGACTGAAAGCAGCACGTGATCGACAGAAGAGCTATGCCGATAACCGACGCAAACCATTAGAATTTCAAGTAGGAGATAAAGTCTTGTTAAAGGTCTCTCCTTGGAAAGGAGTAGTAAGATTCATCAAAAGAGGAAAACTAAGTCCCAGGTACATTGGACCTTTTTAGATTATTAGAAGAATAGGACCTGTAGCCTATCAGCTACAACTGCCAGAGGAAATGGCATGAATACATGATGTATTTCATGTATCTAATCTCAAGAAGTGTTTAGCTGATGAATCGCTAATAGTACCTCTTAAGGATATAGAGGTAAATGAACAACTCAAGTTTGTAGAGAGGCCTCTACAGATTGAAGACAGGAAAGTCAAGAATCTCAAGCATAAGAGATTAGTTCTGGTCAAAGTGAAGTGGGATTCCAAAAGAGGACCTGAGTACACATGGGAGCTTGAATCTGAAATGCAAAGGAAATATCCACACTTGTTCCAGTAGATCTCGAGGACGAGCTCTAAAACAAGGTGGGGAGGATGTAACAATCCTCAATGAAACCCACACCTCGATCATTTTCCAAGCATCCTAATATATTTTAAAATATCCCAAAATGTCCCAAAATACACCCCATACGCGAATACGGGCCTCAAATATATTAAATAGTATTAAAAATAAACAAAAATTGAAATTTTGGGCTGAGGCGGGCCGCGTAGGACCCCACCCCAACCTTACGCGGGCGGTATGAAGGTTAGAACCTGATTTCGCTGATTTCTTTAAGTTCAGGCGGGCCGCGTAAGACCCCCATTAGTTTACGCGGGCCGCGATAGTCCCAAAATGTGGCGCAGCCCGGTGATGACACGTGTCATCATCGTGTCGAGCCTAGTAGATGACCCGGACAAGCTACCCTGTTGACCAGGGTTGACGCGGGCCGCGTAGGCCCTTGCCTACGCTTACGCGGGCCGCGAGAGAGTCAAGTTCAGCAACTATTTAAGCAGGCCATCGGATTTCATTTGGAATTCGCTCACAACGATTTCTTTTCTCTAAATTCTGAATAGAAGGCATAATACTCAGGTATTATACCCCCTAATTAGAAAATTTCTGCTCCGTTGTAAGTATTATAACCCCTGGATATGTATTAGATACGCTGCCCGATTGATCTAGGGTTCCGTAATGGCTGTCGTGGTTCTGCCCGACGTAATCATTGGAATGCCGTCTCGGGGAAGGTATTGCTAATGTTAAAATGGGTTATTAATACTAACGCGTGTACATTTGTGTAAATTATAGATTATCACCAGGAAACCCTTACGGAAAATCTAAGACAGGAATGTGAGTTGATCCACTTTTTGTAAACCTTTTTGTTAATTGTTTTACAAAACCTTAAATACTTTTCCATGCGAATAACAGTCATTGAGTATTTGTAAGAATACAATTATGATGAGTATGTTAGGGTTTTGTATACAAAATTTGTTACCACCTGGTCAAGGAGTAACATGTCCACAAGTCGGGTTCGACAATACCATGGATGTTAATTGTGATGTCTTGTAAACAAATATATTTGCGGGATCGCCCTCAATACTGTACACTGGGACTTTTTATTTAAACTTGATTAAACTGGGATTCACTCACCAATATTTCCCACTGACAAATGTTTTTAAAACGCGTTTCAGGTAACAAACTGTGAAAGCCAAATAGAAGCCAGCTGGACAGCACTGAAGACTTGGAAAAGTGGTAATAAAGTTACCTAACGATAGGTGACACACTTCTGAGTTAGTGAAGTGAGAGGTTGCACAATCTTGGAGAAATCCTTGATAAACCTTTTGTAGTAACCCGCCAAACCCAAGAATTGGCGGATTTCAGTTGGTGTACGGGGTGCAGGCCATTTCTTGATTGAGTCAACCTTGGATGGATCAACATGAATCCCATCCTCGTTTACCACGTGGCCTAGGAACTGGACTTCACGAATCCAAAAGTCGCATTTCAAAAATTTAGCATACAGCTGCTCTGCTCGAAGGAGTTCCAGAATGAGGCGTAGGTGATGCTCGTGTTCTTCCTGACTCTTAGAATAGATCAGGATGTCGTCGATGAAAACAATAACGAACTTATCCAGGTAAGGTTTGCACACTCGGTTCATGAGATCCATGAAGACCGCAGGTGCGTTTGTCAATCCGAAAGGCATGACCAGAAACTCGTAGTGTCCGTAACGAGTTCTGAATGCTGTCTTGGAGATATCCTCGTCTCGAACTCTCAGCTGATGGTAGCCTGATCTCAGGTCAATCTTTGAGTAGAAGCTCGACCCTTGTAACTGGTCGAACAGGTCGTCAATATGCGGAAGAGGATAACGATTCTTCACAGTCACCTTGTTGAGTTCGTGATAGTCTATACACATTCGAAAGGTACCGTCTTTCTTCTTCACAAACAAGACTGGAGCTCCCCAGGACGAAGAGCTAGGACGAATGAAACCCTTATCCAAGAGCTCTTGTAGTTGCGTAGATAGTTCTTCTAGTTCTGATGGTGCTAATCGATAAGGTGCGCGAGCTATGGGTGCTGCTCCAGGAGCTAGCTCGATTTAAATTTGACTTGGCGATGAGGCGAAAGACCAGGTAATTCCTCAGGAAATACCTCAGGAAAGTCGCGTACGATAGGAATATCTTCTATCTTCTTCTCTTTCGTTGAGGTGTCAGTAACGAGGGCTAGAATAGCTGTGTGGCCCTTTCGTAAGCACTTCTGGGCCTTAAGAAAAGAGATGATGCCCACCACTGCACCACTCTTGTCACCATGAATCACGAGACGTTCTTCACTAGGACGAGGAATACGGACGATTTTCTCCTTGCAAAGAATCTCCGCTTGATGTTGAGATAACCAATCCATCCCAATGACGACGTCGAAACTACCAAGAACGATGGGGATAAGATCGATAGAGAAGGTCTGACTAGCTAGAACAAGATTACAACCCTTAACTATGTGTGTGGCCTCAAGACTTTTACCGTTTGCTAGTTCTACTATATTCTTGGTGTTCAAAAGTGGTGGGGTACGCTTAAGCATCTGACTAACTTTTAAGGACACGAAACTAGTATCGGCACCCGAATCAAACAAAACTGAAACAAAGAAATCATCCAGTATAAACTTACCCATCACAACGTTGGGTTCGTTCCTCGCGTCACCCTGACCAATCACGAAAGCACATCCCCTGGCACCATTGTCGTTATTGTTACCCCCGTTATTGTTCCCGTTCCCATGATTGTTGTTGTTCTGGTTCTGGTTCAGCTGGGGGCAATCTCTTTTGAAGTGGCCTTCAGCACCGCACTGAAAGCATCCCTTGTTGTTACCCTACTGCTGCTATTGCTGCTGACGCTGATTCTATGTCGCCTGCTGCTGTTGTTGTCGCCTCTGATTTGCAGGATAGAGGCTCCTGCAATCCTTGGCCGTATGGCCATGTTTGTTACATCTCTGACAGTTGCCCTTAGTGCACGGTCCGCTGTGGTGAAAGCCACAACGATTGCATTTGGGGTGATTTCCCTTGTATCCACTCTGACCTTGACTACCAGAAGATTGTTGACCAGGGCTCTTGTAGTCGTCAGTCTTTCGCTGCTGAGATTGTGACTGAACAGAAGTTGAACCCTTGCTTGAGTTTCCATCCCACTTGCGCTTATTTTCGTTTGAAGCATCAGAAGTAGTAGTAGCACTAATACGCTTGGGCAGCTTGTTCTGCTCAACTGCCTAATCAGTGAGAAGATGAGCCAGTCGAATGACTTGCTGGATGGTAGCGAGGTTAGCTGCAGTCACATGGCTCTGAATCTCTGGCACTAAACCCTTGAGGTACAACTCTATACGTTTGATAGGAGGATCCACCATAGTAGGACACAATACAGCCAATTCGTTCGATCTCTTCGTATACGCCTCGATTTCAGACCCCGTCATCTTCAAGTTGTAAAACTCCACCTCTAGCTTGTGTATGTCGTCGTGATGACAGTACTCCTCTTTGATCAGATCTTTGAAATCGTTCCATGGGGTGGCGTTAGCTGCCGCCAACCCTAACATTTGAACCTGTGCGTTCCACCAAGTTAACGCAGCACCTTCGAGTGTTCCAGTAGCAAATTTCACCCTACAAGCTTCAGGGCATTCACACATCTCAAAAACGGATTCGATCTTCTCAAACATGTGGAGAAGACCTACAGCTCCTTCTGTGCCGTTAAAGGTACTGGGTCGGCAATCCATGAAGGTTTTGAACGTACACACAGGAGGCTGAGCAGGTTGACCTATCGCAAGAGTAAGAAAGGACAACGTTAAGCACGAGAGTTAGTTCATGAGAGTAGGATCTAAACATCCTAGGGTAAGTTGAAATCGCAGGCTATACCTCCTGCTTGAGCTGCTGCGAGTGCCTCAGCAACCCGTTCATTGATTAGAGCCGTCAGCTGGGCTTGAGTCAAGTTGAGACGTCCACTCATGATCTTCACATCGAAGTAAACATAAGTGAGAAAAGTGTCGCGAAAGTGCGTAAGTATGAAGTGACAGAAGAGAGTAAGCACACAAGGTTTCAATCAACAGTTGTTACGTTAACTAAACATGCTATGAACAATGCACTGGGTAAACTAACAGGCAGGCAGTATAAATATAAACCATATCACCTATAGTGTTGAGCCTTACACGTGGAGCTAAGCGTCTTTGTGGATCGTTGAGCACTGTACAGGTTAGAGTCTGGTTTTGTCAAAAAGCTTTTCCCTTTTTAAAACCAAGTTCACTATAACCAATGGCTCTAATACCAATCTGTCACACCCCCAAAATCCACTAGCGGAGTATCACCGCAGGAGGCGTGGCATGACCAGGATCAAGCCACAAATCATATTGAACGATATAGTAAAGTAAACAAAAGTCCAACCACACAATATAATTGGTGTTCTAGAACAAGTTAACGAAATTCAAGTTACCAGCGGAAGCATAAAGTGTAAAACCAAAACACAAGTTTAAATGTTTGAATGTTTAACATGGACTCAACAGTCCATGCCCCACAACGACTCCTCCTGCTCCCGTGCAAGCTCCAGCTAAGTACCTAACGACCTGCAAGGCATGTAACAACGAGTCAACAACAAAGTTGAGCGAGTTCACTGTTGGTGTTCATTTTAAAGTTATTCCAAAACCATAAGTTCATTTGTAAACATGAGTTAACTAATTCCTTGTTTCCCAAACCATGATCAGTGGGGGCTTCCGCATGTGAACCACTAGACCCGTTACCATATCGACTACTGACTAAAGTAAGTTGGTGCCCTAAAGTCAATGTCTATCATCATTGACGTGCCCAGATCCATTAGTTCACGCCCGTCCTCTGCGGCACGGTGTGAGGCTTGTCAAACCTAAATAGCGCTATCTAACTAATGACCCGCTCGCCATTGGCCTGGCGATTAAGTCGATATAAAATGAGGGACTTCATGATAGAGTTTTTGGTCTAGTATCAATGTTATCACCCTTCAATAAAGAGGATGTGGTACGTGTCCCCAAACCAGGAGATCACGCAGTTTCTGATTAGATCCTTAGTACGTGTTATCACCCTTCACTAAAGAGGATGTAGTACGTGTTCCAAACCAGGAGATCACATAGTTTCTGATTAAATCCTTTACCCATTCCCAACCACCAGGAATCCCATGCCTTATAGAAAGTGTGAACTCACCTCGGTTTGCTCGGTATGATTAACTACTTGGTCACAAATAATTCAGTCAAAGCCTATAGTATTCACGTATACAAAAAATCAGTCTACAATCATGTTGATCACATACGTTCATAGTTTATATCATAGTAGAATCATGGTTTAACAGGTAACACTTACTTTAGCTCATAATACACATAATAGGTGATTTACCATACATACTAGATACATCAGGTTTTCCAGTTGTTGATTAATGTCATTCAATCTTTACAATACATGCAATCAGTGTACTCATCATAACCTACTGTTCATGTGAAGTCCTTCGGCGAAACATGTACTCGACGAAACCCTATGCGACGAAACTCATTATGTTTTGTCGAGTTAATATGTGACGAAACTCATCATGTTTCGTCGGCATTGAGGTGTGACGAAACCTCACAGGTTTCGTCGTCAACAGTGTTTCGTCGGGTGGGACTCTCGTCGACAATGTAACAGTTAAGCATATACACGCACTGAAACCCTAATCATCATGAGCCGTGTCACCACACTCATCGATCATACAGTTACCTTCCAAATGCAATAAACATTAACTGCTATCTATCATCATTCCAATAATCATCACAGCACTTAACATCTAGTATGAACCCAAAATTACTACATCATCGCCACATCCGTTCCCGTATCACATATACATAAACAACATGTAATATTACATACAAAATCAGACAGAACCATCGGCCCTAGGTAGTGATCATGAACGAATACAAATCATAGAGTTCGAGAGATTAGCAACAGATCATCAAACCCTAATCAGCAACGCATAAGAGTTTAGTTTCTAACAAGTCCTATAATCACAAGGAATCACATATACACATAACAGAATCCAGGCATATCTGTACTATAATTTCGGGCGGTTCATCTTGTCTATCTGTTTTTATTTTATTTTTATTTTTCAGTATTTTAGTTAGTTTTTATTTTCTTAGATTAAAACCTTTTTTCTAAACTTTTGATTTGATTAGACGTTGAGGATAAACCGGTACTAAAAGCTCTTGTGTCCTTGGACGACCTCGGTATCTTACCAACACTATACTACGCTCACGATGGGTGCACTTGCCCGTATGTGTGTTTAGTGTTAGTAAATATCGTGTTTTATAAATTTAAAACTTGGCTAAAGAAAGTGTAAAAGGGCTTAAAATATACAAAAACTTATATACACACTTCACACGCATCAAGTTTTTGATTAGGGCCGTTGCCGGGGACACAAGGAATTTAAGAAAGCTTAAAATCGACGGCCTAATCAGTTTTCCAAAACCTTTTCAAAACGCGCGCACATTTTTCTGCATTTTAGTTTAGTTTTGCATTTACAGTAACCTGAACACGGGCCGTGTTCACTGAACACGGGGCCGTGCTGCACATTTTCATAAAACACCCATTAACAGTAGCTTGAACACGGCCCGTGCTCACTGAACACGCCCCCGTGCTCAACGAAATCAGTAACTTTAATTAAAACGCCCAGATACAGATTCTGTACACGAGGCCGTGTCCACTGAACACGGGGCCGTGTCCAGCCTCTGTTTCCGTTTTTATTTTTGTTTTCTGATCTCGAGACTTGGTTGTGGTCTGCTGAGTGATTCTTATGGATCAATACTCAGGAGGTTACAACTACACCTATGAGGAGGATGATTATGGGAGTAACTATTGCACTAATTGCAGTAATCCGCACTCGGTTCAATATTGTCACTCATATCAACCATCCAATTCATACACCTACTATGAGGAGCCCAGGTACGAGCCATCGACTTCATACACATCCTATGAAGACCAAAGGTATGAACCTCCTCCCTCATACTCATATTTTGATGAACCAAGGTATGAGCCTTCTTACTCATACTTTGAGGAACCAAGATATGAGCCACCACCTTCGTATGCTTATTATGAGGAACCATGGCGTGAACAACCCACCTCATATGAGTACTTTGAAGAACAAAACTACGACCCTTATCCATCATATGCTTACAATGAAGAACAATGGTGTGAACCATCTACTTCATATGGGTATTATGAGGAACAAAGGATTGAACAACCGGATTCAAGCTTTGAAAATCCCGATCCTTTTTCTATAACCGAAGTGACCGATAGGATATTAGAACACCTTAGAGTTATCGATCGCTATATAAAAGAATCTCGCGCAAGGGAAGAGGAGTCCCGCGCAAGAGAACAATTAAATAAAGAAGAGATAATTGAAAGTGTAAAAATGGAAGAACAAACAAGTGAAAAACCGACACATGAGTTAGACAACGAAAAAGGTGAGTCCGACAACGTTAAAATTTAAGAAGCGTCTAATTTTGAAGAAATTAATCTCTTGTCACCTTATTTTGAAAATCATTGTTTAGTACCCACTCATGCTAAGTTTTTAAAAGAGTTAAACACTAACACTAAAATTGACGAAACGGTAAGTGTTAAGTTAACTATTGATCAAACCTCACTAATAAAAGAAGACCCATTTGAAATTAACATTACACCGGTTCCATGTTTCTTTCAAAATTCATTTATTAGTAATGTTACAATCGATAAAGATCTTTGTGTTAACATAATGCCTAACTACATTTTCGAAAAATTAAGTATTAGTGATTTTTCTCCACTTCAAATACCCATTTTTCTATCCAATCGGAAGGTAATAAAATCAATCGGTGTAGTTGAGGATGTCTTGGTTCAAACAAATCAAATGGTAGTCCCCACCGACTTTGTCATCCTCGATGACGCTCCTCTAGTGTTGGGACGACCATTTGTAAAAACTCACGAAGCTTTGAAAAACCGGAAGTTCAACAATCTACCACTTCAATTAGGGGCATTTAAAAAAAGTGTCGATCTTGAACGGTCAATGAAATATCCATTCGGCAATAATGACCCCCTAATTGAAGATGAAGATGAACCACCCGATACAAGTGAAAAGTTTGACCACTTTGTTGAAGAAGAGGTCGCCATAGAACAAACTTTTAAGGTTCTTGATCAAAATGAGCAACCAAATAAGGAGTCTCCTAAAGACCCACCTCTTGAGCTCAAAGAACTTCCAAAAGGTTTGGAATATGCTTTTCTAGACAAAGATGGTAAATTACCTGTAATTATTTCATCTAAATTAGATAGTTTAGAAAAAGAAAAATTAATTAGTCTTTTGAAAAAACACAAAAATGCGATCGCTTGGAAACTTGTAGACATAAAAGGAATAAGTCCTTCCATGTGCACGCACAAAATTTTAATGAATGATGACTACAAATCGGTAATACAACCACAACGTCGAGTAAATCCAAATGTTCAAGAAGTGGTTAAAAACGAAGTCATCAAATTACTTGACGCCGGACTTATTTATCCTATCTCCGATAGTCCTTGGGTAAGTCCCGTCCAAGTAGTTCCAAAGAAAGGAGGTATGACGGTGATAACTAATGAAAAAAATGAACTAATACCAACGAGAACCGTCACAGGATGGAGAGTGTGTATAGATTATAGACGATTAAATGAAGCAACAAGGATAGATCACTTTCCTTTACCCTTCATTGATCAAATGTTAGGAAGATTATCCGGTCATAAATTTTACTATTTCTTGGATGGTTTTTCAGGTTACTTTCAAATCCCGATAGCACCCGAAGACCAAGAAAAGACAACCTTCACATGTCACTATGGAACTTTTGCTTATCGACGCATGCCGTTTGGTCTATGTAATGCCCCCGCAACATTCCAACGTTGCATGGTAGCCATCTTCCACGACATGATAGAAAAGACAATGGAAGTCTTCATGGACGACTTTTCTATCTTTGGGGATTCATACGACCAATGCCTCGATAACCTTGAACGAATGCTATCCCGATGTGAGGAAACTAACCTCGCCCTTAACTGGGAAAAATGCCATTTCATGGTAACGGAGGGAATAGTACTCGGTCACAAAATCTCAAGCGAAGGAATGGAGGTGGATCGAGCCAAAATAGATACCATTTCTCGACTACCACCCCCATCCTCCGTGAGAGCTATCAGGAGCTTCCTATGGCATGCCGGATTTTATAGGCGGTTTATCAAGGACTTTTCTAAAATTTCAAGGCCTCTAACAAAATTACTTGAAAAAGATGCTCCTTTCATCTTTGACAAGGATTGCAATCAAGCATTTCTGACCTTAAAGGAAATGCTAGTCAATGCACCTATCATGATCGCGCTTGATTGTTAATTTCCTTTCGAAATCATGTGTGATGCTAGTGACTTTGCAGTTGGAGCTGTCTTGGGACAAAGAAAAGAAAAGCATTTCCACCCAATTTATTATGCTAGTAAAACACTTAACGATGCACAAGAGAATTACACAACAACTGAAAAAGAATTACTAGCTGTGGTATTTGCTTTTGATAAATTTCGTTCTTATCTTGTTCTTTCTAAAACTATAGTCTATACAGATCATGCAGCCATTCGATATCTCTTCAAAAAGCAGGACGCAAAACCACGTTTGATTCGGTGGATTCTACTCCTCCAAGAATTTGATATTGAAATCAAAGACAAAAGAGGAGCAGAAAATACCGCAGCAGATCATCTTTCTCGCTTAGAAGACCCAGCTTTGGAGGCAACCAGGGACGAGCAAATCAACGAAAAATTTCCAACAGGGTCCCTAGAAATGGTGGAATACAAAGAAGAACCATGGTACGCCGACTATGCTAACTACCTAGCTAGCGGTATAGTCGCTAAGGGTTGGCCACATCATCAAAGAAAAAAATTCTTTGCCAATGTGAAACACTATTTTTGGGAAGATCCATATCTTTTCAAAATATGTGCTGACCAACTCATCCGACGATGCGTACATGGTAGCGAAGCGCGAAGAATTCTCCGCCATTGTCATGAAGGTCCATACGGAGGGCATCATGGTGCCGTGAGTACCGCACGAAAGGTATTTGATTCAGGATTTTATTGGCCAACCATTTACAAAGACACCCAAAGTCTTGTCAAGACTTGTGATGCTTGCCAAAGAACAGGTAACATTTCTTCCAAAAACGAAATGCCACAAAATGGCATTCTTGTTTGTGAAATTTATGGGACCTTTCCCACCGTCAAAAGGAAACAAATATATACTTGTGGCAGTAGACTACTTGTCTAAATGGGCCGAGGCCGAGGCACTTCCAACAAATGATGGAAGAGTCGTGGTAAGATTTCTGAAGAAATTATTCTCTCGTTTTGGCACACCTAAAGCATTAATAAGTGATAGAGGTGCCCATTTTTGCAACCATCAACTTGAAATTTTTTTAACAAGATATGGGGTCTATCACCGGGTCTCAACAGCATATCACCCTCAAACAAACGGACAAGCCGAAGTGACTAATAGAGGTTTAAAACGAATACTCGAAAAAACCGTAGGGTTAAATAAAAAGGAATGGGCAGATAAATTAGATGATACTTTATGGGCTTTTCGAACTGCTTATAAAACAACAATAGGTACAACCCCATATATACTAGTCTATGGAAAAAGCTGTCACTTGCCAGTAGAAATTGCACACAAAGCCTACTGGGCAATTAAAAATGTAAACTTAGATTTAGAATTTGCTGGTAAAAATCGATTTTGTCAATTGAATGAATTAGACAAGCTTAGGAATTATGCATACTCAAACTCAGAAATTTACAAGGAAATAATGAAAAACTTGCATGACAAACATATTAAGCCTAATGAATTTCGAGTGGGAGATCTAGTTCTTTTGTTTAATTCACGACTTCGATTGTTTCCTGGTAAATTAAAGTCTAGGTGGTCAGGACCTTTTTCCATTACCCATATTTTCCCACACGGTGCAGTAGAAATTAAATCTCGGAATGGACCTCCATTCAAAGTCAATGGCCAACGGCTGAAACTCTATCAAGGGTTCATAGAGGATGAAGAGGAGGAGATCTCGCTTCAAACGGTCGAAGAATGAAAACATCAACATCATACCTAGTAAGTTACGAACGATTGGGACGACATCTAAATCGGTAAGTCTTCTAACCAAGTTTTGGGAAAAACGAGGGCACTCACATGAGCACTAAAAAAAAAAATTTTAGAACTTTGCTCGGCACGAGGCCATGTGCGCTGGACACGGGGCCGTGTCCGCGCTACTGTCGGGATATATTCCCCTTTTCATAACAGTTACTTCATTCCACACGCCCCGTTTCCCCGAAAACGCTATGGTTCCAGGCGATTTTCTGCAGATTTTCGACGTATCCTATCATTCTAACAACATCAAGGTATGATTCTATCACTATTATTAGTTAGATTAAGCATTTGCATGTAGTTAAAACTTCAAAAATTTGGGAAAAATCTAGGGTTCTTGAACTACACCCGGATCAAACCTTAAATTTTTGCTTTAATCTGTTAGCATTTAGTTAGATTAGTGTTAAAGGAAGTAAATCCACTTGTATTGTTCATAGATTCGCCCTATTTCTCACAAAAACCCAAACCCTTGTTTTTGAACCGAAAAAGATGAAATTGAAGGGGTAAACGGGTTGTTTTGGGAAAAACGACACTTGGGGTTTCATTTTCGGGGGAAACCGCACCTATTGGACCAAAAATTTTCAAGTTTTCGAAACCGGGTCAAAAATGATGTTTTTTAGTAACAGATGCCTGGACACGGGGCCGTGCCCGCTGAACACGGGGTCGTGTCCAGCACGCTGTTTGCAGTTTTGTCAGAAAATTTTAATGTTTCGTGCTAACTTTTGGTGTATTCTTTCAGATGTCTAGGAAGTTCACAAGGTTTAACGCAAATGAGCTCAATGCTAGGGCTAGATACGAAGTACTTCAAACAAGACCGGAGGAATACCCAAGACAAGCATGCATGGATTTGTTAGCATTGGTGAACCAACTTGAGCGTTTCAACAACCTTGTCACCGGCCCATTAAGAGTCGCTTTAACAACTCGAATTCGTTCCATCCACGAGTGCACTTTGGAATTCTATAGCACCTTCACGTTCAATTCAAGGTGCGACCCATTTCACAACGATGGGGTAGCATTCCAATGTGGTGGAACTAGGTACTCAATTTCAATGGCACAATTTGGGTCGATTGTCGGGTTGTATGCGGAGGAAGATGCTGGTAACGAGGAAAGTACCGGAGGGATGCGAGAGATAGATGAGAACGATCGCCAAGCCGCATGGGCTCAGATTGGTGAAGGGCACTACAATCCGAGTAGCACTAAGAGCACTAAGTTGAGGGATCCGCTCTACCGATACATCCATAGGCTTCTCGGCTACTCTCTTAGCCAAAGGCATGATAGCGGTGGCGTTGTTGGGTTAATAGATTTAGTTGTCCTCCACTGCATCCATAACCGCAGACACCTTGATGTTCCTTTCCTCCTGCTCTGAAACATGCATCTGAACCGACTTGCTACTGCACCAACCCCCATCTTCTTTAGAGGATGGGTATACCGTCTCTTCAAGCACTTCACCAACACACCTAGGTCATTCGAGAGGAGCCCATGGTCGGGAAGGGTAGATGAAACACCCATCTAATTTTACTTGATTTTAATAAGGGATTATACCATTTCAAGTAAAATATTATTTAAGTAACATGACTTTCATTAACGAAGTTCATAAGTAACATCAACCTTAGTCAACTAATGACTAAGTTAAAACATTTCAAGAGTTGTTTAACAAATGTTTACAACCCATACACAAAGACTACTAAAGATTTAAAACATTGCGGAAGCTTCAAAATGAAGTGTTCGGTTCTTCATCATTGCTTGATCGCCATCCGTAAGTTCACCAACATCACCTAATGTCAAAACCACATCAAGGGTTAATTTTGACAATAATAAAACATGTATAATCGAAATCTAGGGTCAAAACAATCGAAAACAAATGAAATTTCCGGATCAGGTCACTCGCGCCCCGCGAGAGGTCTTACGCGGGCCGCGAGAACCCCTCGCGTGTCGCGGCGTGTTCCAGGTAACCTTCCGCGTGGCGCGGGAGGTCTTGTTTTCCAGCAGCTCAAGTCTTGTGAGCTGCATTTGCTGCCAGCTCCGGTAAACCCAGTTTTTAACTTCGTTTGGCCATAACTTTTGACTCGTAAGTCCGTTTTAAGTGATTTTTCTTCCTATATGTCTGTAAATTCAATACCGACATAACTATTATAAATTTGATACCCAAAATTTAGTTTACGGACCGAAAGACCATATGTCACTATGTAATTATTCGACCCATTCTAACCTTACACATTTTACTACCATTTAACTAATAAACCTATGGCGCCTTATGCCCAACATCCTAGGCTTGTTATCACCCGCATTTCTTACCAATTTCATGGTTTAATGCCTTTGTGACTATTATCGCCATTATCGTCTACTAGAACGTTTAAAACTACAATTTTCACAACTAATAGACCCGTTGGCTCATCTTGTGGAATCATGCACTTATGATGACTACCAATTGGTTCGTTTACTATACTAAGTCTATTAATTCACATACAACCATAATTAGTATAAATTCAACGCAGATTTCGATTCAACAATAAGATTTATAAAACTTATCAACAACCCACTTAATGTAACCAATCAAGTTACGTACCTTCATAATTCGTCGACATTGCTTTCTAATCATAATTACCCATTCCCGGGCTGGTCGACCTTAGTGTATCCCTTTCAATCCTCGGTTTCTGCTTTTATAACTCGATTTAACGGGTGACGTTCGAGTCACTCCAAACACTACCATATCAACCATTAATTTAACACATTCTTCATCTAGTGAATTACATCACTTCTTAGACTTACCAAACGTAACTATTTTCGCTATAACAACATTAGACATATTCACGACTAGGCTTATCTACGTAAATGTAACGAGACGACAAGTCGCGTACCTTTAGAGCACACCCTTCAAACGCGTTTCCGTTCCGGCTTGTCCGCTTGACGATCCGGATTCTTTGCCTAAAGAGTTCAATTCACAATCAACTTAGAACTCTTTTCATAATCATTAACGCATAATTCTCTATAATAATCAAATCTGCGTTTTCATCTGAATTTTAACATTTTAATCCCCACTTAGGCATTTTAACAAACACCTAGCGGGTCAGATTTTTACATCATCAAAACCAAGTTCATGACTTGTAATAATCATCTAAATCAACTTCAACTAGTCACATTTACACATGTTTTAACTTCCAAATTTCAGAAAGTACCTCATAAAACTCAGATTACACTAGAACAAGAATCATGGTCTTAGTGTTTACCAAGTTTCTTCAACTTATTAATCACCTACAATGGTGATTATGAACCCTATAAGTATCATGCAAGATTTTGACAAGAATCATTTAGGGTTTATCCCTAAACATCACACCTTTTCTGAAGATCACTTTCTATGATCAAATTACACTAGAATAATCATTCTAAACCCTAGTGTTCATCATTATCTTGTAAAACCCATAACCCACCTTCAATGAGTTCATGGAATTTCCTGAATTTGGACATGATTTCACATGTAGTTGTCTAGGTTTTACTTCTAGACACTATATCATCCCTAATCTAACCAAATCACAAACATGCATCTTCAAATTTTGAATCTCCCAAATCCATAAGAAATTCAAACAGAGAATTTTCATAGAATTTTATATACCTTACAACCCCCTTGCAATAAGGATCAGTAATCTATGTTCGATTTTCGTTTTGGGGCTGATCTTGACCTTCAATTTGTGGATTTAGACAAGAACTAGGGTTGAAGTTCTTCTCCTGGTCGCCCCCTGCTTGTGTCGACGGAACACACAAGATTTTTGTGTGTTTGGTGTTTATTTTATTTGTTTTAATTAAATCAAATTTCATTTTTAACAAGTTTGGTCCCCCTATTTCCTTTTAGTTTATTCTTATGTCTTCTAACACACATAAGTCATCATTTAACTAGGTTAGTGTCACCCCTAGTTAGTTTATTTTACTAATTAATTTACAAATAAAATTGTAAATTTTATGAATTTATATTTTCGGGATTTTACAAGTCCATCCCCCTTAAAAAGGGTTTCGTCCCCGAAACCGAAGTACGTACCAAATAAGGTAGGGTAGAGACGTCGCATCTCTTCTTCAGACTCCCACGTAGTGTCTGAACCTTTCCTATGCTCCTACTTGATCTTGACTTGATCTATTTGTTTGTTTCGTAATCGCTTCTAGCATTCTATCACCACATTTCTTGTTCTATAATCTCCCACCACAGCTGTATTTACGGTGGGTTTAATGTGGTGATCTATATAAACCAAATTTTACCTCTCGAATCGTTATTTTACGGCAAAAACTCAAATAGTGCCATTTGACTAATAAAATACCTCTTTCAGCTTTTATACTTATTTTAAGTATTTACCTATCATAAAACTCGTTTCCAAACAACCTTTAAAGGTTGTTTGTTCGAATTAGCTAACAAGGGCGTTTTGGTCCTTTTTAGTCTTTCAATTACTACAAGGTCTTTTGAGAGCATGTTTGACCCATAATTCTTCTTTTGAGTTATGATCTTGTTCGAAAAGTCCTTATGCTTTTCGAAACGCCCGACCCTCTTTTAAAACATTCGGTTTACCCAATAAGGTAATCATTTAAAAGTTCATTTTCCATTTGTCATAAAATGATCGAATTACCGATTTAACTCCTTTTAAACCCCCCACAAGGTTTCTTGTCATGCTCAACTATCTTGTTCCGTACATCTACATGCCGAAACATCATACCTCAACTATGTATTTATCTTATTCGTAACTAATACGATAGAGAATATTCTAAAATATAAGACTAGTGTAAGCCATACTTACTTGACGCTAGTTTTATATTAACAAGCACTCTAGCTAGGTCACAGTGTTATTTAGGCTACAACTAGTTTTATTGCCTAAACTAATTGGTCACCATTTTACCTCATACCTCGTCATTTGGGTATGCAATATTGCCGTCATCGGCCCTTTTGCGTGTTTATGCTTCCATATCTAGTCATTTACACTATAACGTGATTACATTCTATATTACTTTTGTGTCCATGATCACATCACGCCATGTTTAGTTTTACCTTGACCTTAATCTAAGGCTACACTCATTTTCTTTCGGATTATCCTTCCGACTCTAGGACTTCTTATGTGTCCTTCGTGTCGGTTTATTTTACTCATGCCGTTATTTGGTTTATGCCTCTATTTCCTTTCAACCCCTCACTGGGTTCGTTATCTTAATGTTTTTAACACCCCGGTTTTATTGGCTTACGTTTTCCTTTCCATATTCTTTTACGACCTATCACATAGGTTCAGTAATAATTCGTACTTTCATTATTCAGGTTGCTCTTACTTGGATTATCAAGTATTATACTTTATTTGGCCCGTCCAATATTAAAATAGTTGGACCTAATTATCGAAATTTCTGTTTTGCGAAATTTCATCGTCTCTTAGTTATAGCTCTTAATCCGAGTCTTTTGACTTTTAATCTGGGTCACCGTCTCTTGGTTTACGCATATATCCGTAGTCCTACCCATCTATCGGTTGTTTTACCGAAGTCATTATCAGAGTCATCACTCTGACATGCATTAAGATTTCGTTTTGATTTATTCAGTGGTATTAGCGTAACCTGTCGCCTTTATTCCACCGATTCCTTAATTCTTCCATTTATTTTGTTTGACTTGTTCTGATGAACTTTATTACTTATAATAGTCAAACATTTATCCTTGTGCCTTAACATTCTTGTTTGTTAGTTTATAATTTTAATTACCTTGATTCTTATCCCCTTCCCTTGGGCTTATTACCTTAATGTAATATGCTCCCATTATCCGGCTTCCGTTTACCTTTATTATCAAGCATTTTGCTTATTTGATTCTAACACCACCTTTCTGTTGTTAGCGACCTTTAGGTCTATTTCTTTTGCTAATGTTCCGAAAGCCCAATTCTCAAGTCTTATTTGGTAAAACCACTGTCATGGTCATACGGCTTTTGGGGTTTACCCGTTCTTATTCTAATACTTTCATAAAGTTTATTTTACTAGGCTTTTATATAATCACATCCATTACTGCGATCACTATTCTTCCTCATGAGGGTTCGATTAATAATGTATTACTTGGATGGTTACCCCTACCCAAGTTTCTAAATTTGCATTTATTGACACTTTATTATTCATAATAGCGAATAATACGTATCATTCATTTAGCTTCTTTTTCGCGGATGTTCTCGGTCCGAGTCTTAATTTCTTATCTTTAACCTTAATCCTATTGCAATAATAACAAAATTAATTTATTTAATTTTATTATTGTTTATCGTTGCATGAAATTTATCCACATCATTTGTTGATGTAAATGACGCTCCTACGCGTTTTATTTAGTTCAGCCTAGTCTATAACCTTGTCTTTGCCATTTATTATTATTTCAATTTCCGGGTTCGAGTGTAATTACACTCCTTCCCAACACAAGGTTTATTCACTTCATTAATTTCCCGGGTTTGAGTGTACACGCACTCCTTCCCATTGCAATATCTATCGAGATTACTTTTACCTCGATGCTCAACGTACAGTTTCAGCACCTCTTATAAACAATAGAACTTTTATTATTATCTATTTCTATTTTTCAAAGCCTTGGTAATTTCGTTAACACTAATGTAGGATGTTAAATAAATCGGTATAAAACAAACGATTTATTTGCACTCGTAATAATTAAAAATTCATACTGAAATTTAATCTACAAAAGTATACCTGAAACGACATCAGATTCAGCTTTAGCCTCCGTGGCTGTTATATAAAACAACTTTGTCCTTGATTTCTGGGCATCAGACTTGGTGTCGGTTGTGTCCTTGGTTCCAAGCCTCTCTGGACATTTTGACTTTTTATGTCTTGGTTTGCCACATGTGCCCTTGTGAATTTTTCCACAAAATCTACACTGATGTATCACACTTTTTGTAACTCTCTTCTTGGGAGCTTTATTAGATTTGTACTTCTTTACGGATCTTGGATTCATATCCAACACCCTCCTTTCTTCTATTTCTTGTGATATGCTGTCTTTTAATTCAGCCATCATATCGTTCACCACCGGCACGATTGTGTTTTGTAGTCTATCAATATATTGTGATAGACTATTTTCTAAAGCTTTTCCGACCTCCTCGGAAATCTTAGCTTTCATTTGTTCAGTCAATTGAGATGTCGAAACATCTCCGGTTACTTCAGACATTTCTTCAACTGAAACATCCATCATGATTTATCAATAATTATTTAATTCATTTCCCTCTTATTATACGGAAATTTATATCATTCTCGCTCAATCATAATTAATGTGTTATTCTTTTTCGGTTTGGTCAAGTATATATCTTGCCTTACCTTTCTCATTTAGTGTATTTTCCCGGGTTCGAGCGTATTTATACACTCCCCACATACACTTTTCACATAATTCTTATCGTTTAATCTCAATTATAAGTAACTCTTATCAGATATCTTGAAACTGAAATGTTTACATCGATTATTAAACATTTCATTTATAATATAACTTTGTTTGTTTTGGTTTAGCCAAGTTCGTAACTTGCTTTGACCATTCTCTTTTTAGTGCACTTTCCGGGTTTGAGTGTATTAACGTACTCTTCCCGTGCACATTTATTTCCATCTCTTTTACTTACATAGGATAAGATCTACTGAAATAACTAATTAATCCTTACCGGACGATCGATCAAGCTTGAACCGAACACTTTGTTGACAACCTTAAGCTCTGATTACCAACTTGAAACACCTATCTAATTTTACTTGATTTTAATAAGGGATTATACCATTTCAAGTAAAATATTATTTAAGTAACATGACTTTCATTAACGAAGTTCATAAGTAACATCAACCTTAGTCAACTAATGACTAAGTTAAAACATTTCAAGAGTTGTTTAACAAATGTTTACAACCCATACACAAAGACTACTAAAGATTTAAAACATTGCGGAAGCTTCAAAATGTAGTGTTCGGTTCTTCATCATTGCTTGATCGCCATCCGTAAGTTCACCAACATCACCTAATGTCCAAACCACATCAAGGGTTAATTTTGAAAATAATAAAACATGTATAATCGAAATCTAGGGTCAAAACAATCGAAAACAAATGAAATTTCCGGATCAGGTCGCTCGCGCCCCGCGAGAGGTCTTACGCGGGCCGCGAGAACCCCTCGCGTGTCGCGGCATGTTCCAGGTAACCTTCCGCGTGGCGCGGGAGGTCATGTTTTCCAGCAGCTCAAGTCTTGTGAGCTGCATTTGCTGCCAGCTCCAGTAAACCCAGTTTTTAACTTCGTTTGGCCATAACTTTTGACTCGTAAGTCCGTTTTAAGTGATTTTTCTTCCTATATGTCTGTAAATTCAATACCGACATAACTATTATAAATTTGATACCCAAAATTTAATTTACAGACCGAAAGACCATATGTCACTATGTAATTATTCGACCCATTCTAACCTTACACATTTTACTACCATTTAACTAATAAACCTATGGCGCCTTATGCCCAACATCCTAGGCTTGTTATCACCCGCATTTCTTACCAATTTCATGGTTTAATGCCTTTGTGACTATTATCGCCATTATCGTCTACTAGAACGTTTAAAACTACAATTTTCACAACTAATAGACCCGTTGGCTCATCTTGTGGAATCATCCACTTATGATGACTACCAATTGGTTCGTTTACTATACTAAGTCTATTAATTAACATACAACCATAATCAGTATAAATTCAACGCAGATTTCGATTCAACAATAAGATTTATAAAACTTATCAACAACCCACTTAATGTAACCAATCAAGTTACGTACTTTCATAATTCGTCGACATTGCTTTCTAATCATAATTACCCATTCCCGGGCTGGTCGACCTTAGTGTATCCCTTTCAATCCTCGGTTTATGCTTTTATAACTCGATTTAACGGGTGACGTTCGAGTCACTCCAAACACTACCATATCAACCATTAATTTAACACATTCCTCATCTAGTGAATTACATCACTTCTTAGACTTACCAAACGTAACTATTTTCGCTATAACAACATTAGACATATTCACGACTAGGCTTATCTACGTAAATGTAACGAGACGACAAGTCGCGTACCTTTAGAGCACACCCTTCAAACGCGTTTCCGTTTCGGCTTGTCCGCTTGACGATCCAGATTCTTTGCCTAAAGAGTTCAATTCACAATCAACTTAGAACTCTTGTCATAATCATTAACGCATAATTCTCTATAATAATCAAATCTGCGTTTTCATCTGATTTTTAACATTTTAATCCCCACTTAGGCATTTTAACAAACACCTAGCGGGTCAGATTTTTACATCATCAAAACCAAGTTCATGACTTGTAATAATCATCTAAATCAACTTCAACTAGTCACATTTACACATGTTTTAACTTCCAAATTTCAGAAAGTACCTCATAAAACTCAGATTACACTAGAACAAGAATCATGGTCTTAGTGTTTACCAAGTTTCTTCAACTTATTAATCACCTACAATGGTGATTATGAACCCTACAAGTATCATGCAAGATTTTGACAAGAATCATTTAGGGTTTATCCCTAAACATCACACCTTTTCTGAAGATCACTTTCTATGATCAAATTACACTAGAATAATCATTCTAAACCCTAGTGTTCATCATTATCTTGTAAAACCCATAACCCACCTTCAATGAGTTCATGGAATTTCCTGAATTTGGACATGATTTCACATGTAGTTGTCTAGGTTTTACTTCTAGACACTATATCATCCCTAATCTAAGCAAATCACAAACATGCATCTTCAAATTTTGAATCTCCCAAATCCATAAGAAATTCAAACAGAGAATTTTCATAGAATTTTACATACCTTACAACCCCCTTGCAATGAGGATCAGTAATCTATGTTCGATTTTCGTTTTGGGGCTGATCTTGACCTTCAATTTGTGGATTTAGACAAGAACTAGGGTTGAAGTTCTTCTCCTGGTCGCCCCCTGCTTGTGTCGACCGAACACACAAGATTTTTGTGTGTTTGGTGTTTATTTTATTTGTTTTAATTAAATCAAATTTCATTTTTAACAAGTTTGGTCCCTTTATTTCCTTTTAGTTTATTCTTATGTCTTCTAACACACATAAGTCATCATCTAACTAGGTTAGTGTCACCCCTAGTTAGTTTATTTTACTAATTAATTTACAAATAAAATTGTAAATTTTATGAATTTATATTTTCGGGATGTTACAGTAGATATACACATTTGCCGCTCAATGAACCTAATTTATGAGGCTGAAGACGGGACGATTAGCTTCCAAAGGATGCAGGGGCATGCATGGAACCCGCAAGAGGCACTTGTCCTTCACGCTCCACAACATCATCAGTACCAGTACCAGCCCCACGGTGATCCGGGCCAATCCTCCTCAGGAGGCGGTTTTCCTAATTTCCAAAGTTTACATGATTTGTTGCAGGAAAACCTCATGTGCACCAGGAACACCTATATATCATGGCGAGCAACAAGTACAATCGGGTTGGAGCAATCGAGAGAAACATATCCGATATCCAAGATGATATTGGAAATATCCGGGAGTACATTGCGGGGCATGGTGGAGATGATGATGATGAGGATGAGGACATGGACTAGGCGGGAGGAGCGGAGGCGGAAGCGGTTGGTTGGTGATCCCACAGGTTAACCCCCTTTAATCTTGAACAATTTACGGCCTACGTGCCGTGTGAACAATTTACTTTCTTTAAACTCTTTTTATTTTCTGCATTTGTTTTTTCTTTTTAACTTTGTGATGGATGGGATGTTGAACGTTGGTAATTTAGGATGTTTGCTATGGCTTGGTGTAGTGTTTATTGCTAAAACAGGTACATACGAGGCTTAGAGCACTAGGCCTTAGTGCTACTAAAGTCGGGATAGGAAAACTAGAGCCAGAAACCTGTTTTTCAACCTTGCAGATTGTCTACATGGGGTCGTGTCCAGCCGACACGCCCCCGTGCCCACTTCCCCAGACCTGCTGTTTGTCTAAATCTGCAGACTTTTTCCAGACACGGGGTCGTGTCCAGCCGAACGCCCCCGTGTCCACCTTCTGTAAGTTTTTGTTACTGGCACCTGAACACGGGGTTGTGTCCAACGAACACGAGGCCGTGTCCAGCGCTCAGTAACACAATTTTTTGCTTTTTCACACCTTTTACACATTCAATCAACCTAAAAAACTTATTTTTGAGACACATTGAGGACAATGTGTAATTTAAGTGTGGGGAGAATGCTAAAACCTTGAATCTTGCAAGTCCTAATAACAAGCCTTACACAAAACTCTATTGGAACCACTAATCACCCCAATTTTTTTTTCAAAAAAATTTTCATTTTTTTACTTATCTAGGTTTAATTTGGGAATTTCAAATTCTAAAAAAGTTATATTTTTACAAATTTACAACCGATAGCGTCGTGATAAAAAGAACCAACATGAGAAAATTATGAAAAGGCATGACAAACTTAGTTAAAATTTAATTATATATACTTGATCACATAAAAACCCATTCCCACAAAAGTGAGTTTTGAGCCTTTATTGAGCATACAAATACATATCTTTAAATTAAATGCTCATTTTTCGTTTCTTGTGTGAATAGCCGCTAGGTTCTTACAACTCTAGAACTTGCCACGACGATACATTCCCGGTCCTTACCAACTTAAACCCGAGTAAGTAAATGATGGAGGCATTAGGACTAACCCTTTTATTTCTACACCATTATTTTTCTTTTTTTTTTTACCACCTACCCAAAATCCCCCTAGTTAACCCCTTTGAGCCTAAACCTTTTCATTTCTTAACCCAAACCAAACACCCTTTCACCCACCAAAACCTTTTTATTTTTAACCCTTTGTTTTAGTAACAAGCTCGTTTTTTTCGTATGACTTTGAAAAAATATATATACATATATATATATATATATATATTGGTGATGAAGCAAAAGAAATAAAAACAAGCAAGTTCATCAAAAATAACTTTGTTTGAATTATGGCTTCATCAAAATAAAAATAAAAATTGCAAAAATAAAAAGTCTTACGAAAAACCGACGCTCTTTACGTTTTTTCACCTTTTTCTACTAACCACTAACCAAACCACCTACCTTTAACCCAAGCCTAACCCTTCACCCAAAAGTCCTCTTGATATTTACAAAGGTATATAGTTAAAAAGAAGGAGGATTGATTGCTTAGCAAGCCTATGGTAGGAGTAAGTTCTATGCCGCTCTCGAGTGATTCACTAAAATACATCTTCGGCCGAGTGTTGAGTGATCCCCCGTGAGGTATGTGAACTTGTATATAAATAGAATTTTAAAGAGGCATGTTATGCCCTAATAAGAAATTTATCTTATGAAAAGTTTTAAATAAATCATGACGAATAGGATTGTAAATAAATAAAAATAAAACGTAATAAAGAATCTTGGAAATCCCGACACACTATAACAAGCCCAAAAAAAACCTTCTCTTCTACCCATTCCATTTAGGAGTGTAAAGCCAAACTATAGAGAGTTTTGCTTGAGGACAAGCAAAGATTCAAGTGTGGGGGTATTTGATGTGTGCAAAATGCAACATATAAATTACATCAATTGTGGCATAAAACTAACCCTTTTTTAGTACTAATGTTGGAAAAAGTGTGTTTTTGTCTTCCTTTTGTATTTTCAGGATTAAATGAGCTCAAATTAACAAAAGAAACAAAGGCAGCTAAATCTAACATAAATACAAGAAAAGGAACAAACGTGGCATGCCCGACCCCACGACAGCATCTTCCCAAGCAAAACAAGAGAACAGAAGGCTGAACATGCCCCGTGTTCAGTGAACACGGGGGCGTGCCCAAGTGTCAGCATAAAAGACAAAGTTGTAGAAGCTTCCATCGCCCACCACGGGGCCGTGCTCAGCGGACACGGGGCCGTGGTCAAATATAAGATTCGCAGAATCCAGGCAAATCTTAATAGTACAGATATGCTTCTGCACACGGGGTCGTGCCCAGCGGACACGGGGCCGTGGGCAACTAATGCAGACAAAAGCAATTAATGAAGACAGAGAAGGATGTGGACACAGGGCCGTGCCCGAGCTTCTGTTCAGCCTATAAATAGGAGTGCTTGGCTCAAGCTCAAACCATCCCTTGGCACACCACCTCTCTCACACTTCACCCACCACCCACCACCATCATCCACCACCATCATCCGTTGTCCATCATAGAGTGTGTGAGTCGTCTCGGGATCCAAGATTGATCGTAAGAGTTCTTGACAATCAAGGCCATGTTTGCCTAAGTCTCTTACATCACTTGGTGAAGACAAAGTGTCTAGTGTAATACTTTTTATTTTTAATCTTTTCGCACTTTTTAATTGGTTATGTATTAATGACTTTAATAACTAGTTTCTAATGTTGAAGGTGATTTTTCCTTATCGTTTGTCCGTGGTGTCTTGGCATTATTTTACTGTCTATATAAAATAAAAGATTTTCACCATTCATATCTCCACGGTCTATATGGAGGTATGTTGGCTACCTGGTCGGGGGGTTAAGGGAACGGTTTGGTAAGAGTCTTGCCATTGTTCAGTGTATAGATCCTGCAAAGGACCTGGGTCAAATTTAGTAGGACCTCCTTCAATACTTAACGGTATTGGATGGCGGGGGTCCGAACTCTTTGATCCCCTAATAAGTTAAACTACTATTAAAACTTTCACCTGGCTACTTAGGACTGTATCCCTGCTGACTCAGACTACTTAGCCGAGGGTAACGTCGCCTTCAAAAGAGGAGCCTACCACATTATGCATTAATAACTTAATTAATTATCTTTCAATAATCCGACCCTTTAGGATTGTATCCTTCCTGACTCAAACTACTGGGTTGAGGGTAACGTCACCTCCAAAAGAGCGGCCTACTACAATAACTAAGATAATCTGTTAAGTAGTGCAAAAGTGCGGAAATAATCAAAGGTTACACTAAACACGAGTCGGAGCCAAGTGATTCATCTTGTCTATCTGTTTTTATTTTATTTTTATTTTTCAGACACAAGAGCTTTTAGTACCGGTTTAGTCGGAGCCGAGGTCGTCCAAGGACACAAGAGCTTTTAGTACCGGTTTATCCTAAACGTCTAATCAAATCAAAAGTTTAGAAAAAAGGTTTAAACTAAGAAAATAAAAACTAACTAAAATGCTAAAAAATAAAAATAAAATAAAAACAGATAGACAAGATGAATCACTTGGCTCCGACTCGTGTTTAGTGTAACCTTTGATTATTTCCGCACTTTTGCACTATTTAAGAGATTATCTTAGTTATTGTAGTAGGCCCCTCTTTTGGAGGTAACGTTACCCTCAACCCAGTAGTTTGAGTCAGCTAGGATACAATCCTAAAGGGTCAGATTATTGAAAGATAATTAATTAAGTTATTAATGCATAATGTGGTAGGCCCCTCTTTTGAAGGCGACGTTACCCTCGGCTAAGTAGTCTGAGTCAGCAGGGATACAGTCCTAAGTAGCCGGGTTAAAGTTTTAATAGTAGTTTAACTTATGAGGGGATCAAAGAGTTCGGACCCCCGCCATCCAATACTGTTAAGTATTGAAGGAGGTCCTACTAAATTTGACCCAGGTCCTTTGCAGGATCTATACACTGAACAATGGCAAGACTCTTACCAAACCGTTCCCTTAACCCCCCGACCAGGTAGCCAATATACCTCCATATAGACCGTGGAGATATGAATGGTGAAAATCTTTTATTTTATATAGACAGTAAAATAATGCCAAGACACCACGGACAAACGATAAGGAAAAATCACCTTCAACATAAGAAACTAGTTATTAAAGTCATTAATACATAACCAATTAAAAAGTGCGAAAAAATTAAAAATAAAAAGTATTACACTAGACACTTTGTCTTCACCAAGTGATGTAAGAGACTTAGGCAAACATGGCCTTGATTGTTAAGAACTCTTACGATCAATCTTGGATCCCGAGATGACTCGCACACTATATGATGGACAATGGATGATGGTGGTGGATGATGGTGTTATGGTGGTGGTGGGTGGTGGGTGAAGTGTGAGAGAGGTGGTGTGCCAAGGGATGGTTTAAGCTTGAGCCAAGCACTCCTATTTATAGGCTAAACAGAAGCTCGGGCACGGCCCCGTGTCCGTTGGGCACGGCCCCCTGTCCACATCCTTCTCTGTCTTCATTAATTGCTTTTGTCTGCATTAGTTGACCACGGCCCCGTGTTCGCTGGGCACGACCCCGTGTGCAGAAGCATATCTGTACTATCAAGATTTGCCTGGATTCTGTGAATCTTATAGTTGACCAAGGCCCCGTGCCTGCTGAGCACGGCCCCGTGGTGGGCGATGGAAGCTTCTACAACTTTGTCTTTTATGCTGACACTTGGGCACGCCCCCGTGTTCACTGAACACGGGGCGTGTTCAGCCTTCTGTTCTCTTGTTTTGCTTGCTTAGGAAGATGCTGTCGTGGGGTCGGGCATGCCACATTTGTTCCTTTTCTTGTATTTTTGTTAGATTTAGCTGCCTTTTTGCTTCTTTTGTTAATTTGAGCTCATTTAATCCTGAAAATTCAAAAGGAAGACAAAAACACACTTTTTCCAACATTAGTACTAAAAAAGGGTTAGTTTTATGCCACAATTGATGTAATTTATATATTGCATTTTGCACACATCAAATACCCCCACACTTGAATCTTTGCTTGTCCTCAAGCAAAACTCTCTATAATGTGGCTTTACACTGCCAAATGGAATGGGTAGAAGAGAAGGTTTTTTTTGGGCTTGTCATAGAGTGTCGGGATTTCCAAGATTCTTTATTACGTTTTATTTTTATTTATTTACAATCCTATTCGTCATGATTTATTTAAAACTTTTCATAAGATAAATTACTTATTAGGGCATAACATTCCTCTTTAAAATTCTATTTATATACAAGTTCACATACCTCACGGGGTATCACTCAACACTCGGCCGAAGATGTATTTTAGTGAATCACTCGAGAGCGGCATGGAACTTACTCCTACCATAGGTTTGCCAAGCAATCAATTCTCCTCCTTTTTAACTATATACCTTTGTAAATATTAAGAGGACTTTTGGGTAAAGGGTTAAGCTTGGGTTAAAGGTAGGTGGTTGGGTTAGTGGTTAGTAGAAAAGGGTGAAAAAAACGTAAAAAGCGTCGGTTTTTCGTAAGACTTTTTATTTTTTTTTTATTTTGATGAAGCCATAATTCAAACAAAGTTATTTTTGATAAACTTGCTTGTTTTTATTTATTTTGCTTCATCATCAATATATATATATATATATATATATTTTTCAAAGTCATACGAAAAAAACGAGCTTGTTACTAAAACTAAGGGTTAAAAAATAAAAAGGTTTTGGTGGGTGAAAGGGTGTTTGGTTTGGGTTAAGAAATGAAAAGGTTTAGGCTTAAAGGGGTTAACTAGGGGGATTTTGGGTAGGTGGTAAAAAAAAAGAAAAATAATGGTTTAGAAATAAAAGGGTTAGTCCTAATGCCTCCATCATTTACTTAGTCGGGTTTAAGTTGGTAAGGACCGGGAATGTATCGTCGTGGCAAGTTCTAGAGTTGTAAGAACCAAGCGGCTATTCACACAAGAAACGAAAAATGAGCATTTAATTTAAAGATATATATTTGTATGCTCAATAAAGGCTCAAAACTCACTTTTGTGGGAATGGGTTTTTATGTGATCATGTATATATAATTAAATTTTAACTAAGCTTGTCATGCCTTTTCATAATTTTCTCATGTTGGTTCTTTTTATCACGACGCTATCGGTTGTAAATTTGTAAAAATATAACCTTTTTAGAATTTGAAATTCCCAAATTAAACCTAGACAAGTAAAAAAATGAAATTTTTTTTGAAAAAATTTGGGGTGATTAGCGGTTCCAATAGAGTTTTGTGTAAGGCTTGTTATTAGGACTTGCAAGATTCAAGGTTTTAGCATCCCCCTCACACTTAAATTACACATTGTCCTCAATGTGTCCCAAAATTAAGTTTTTAGGTTGATTGAATGTCTAAAAGGTGTGAAAAAGCAAAAATTTGTGTTACTGGGTGCTGGACACGGCCCCGTGTTGTCCGGGCACGGCCCCGTGTTCAAGCGCCAGTAACAAAAATTAAACTAAAGAAACAGAAGCCTGGACACGGGGGCGTGTTGGGTGAACACGGCCCGTGTCCAGTTTACCTGAACTTGGTCATTTCTGCAGACTGTGTAGCACCGGGCCGTGTTGGGCAGACACTGTAACAACTCTCATCAAAAGTCATAATTATTAAAATAATTTGACCAATAGGAAACCCTAATTGAGACACCCAGGTGATTCTGCGCAAACCCTAAAATTTTCATAATTTTCAGAATCAGGATTAGGGCCCCTAAAACTCAGGGGGGGTTAAACCCTATTGACGATTATCCACTTAAAACGTAGGCAGAAAGGAATTTTTAGAAACCGTCGACTCAGCTGAGCTAGTCCCACATGTGGCAACCCTATACATAAAAATAGTTCTTACGCGGGCCGCCTCAAGTTAGCTTAATTATTACGCGGGCCGCCTAAGGGACAAAATTCACCTATAAATACAGGAGCTTGGGACTTGATTCTGGGAGTTGAAACGACGAAGAAATTCCAATTCTACACGGAGTTATGCTCTGTATACTCCAATTAACACACACGATTCACTAATCGACGCCGCAATCAGGGTATTAGCACAATCGCTGCTACGATTCATTTTCCGACGATCAATATATCCAATGAATGTTTAAGTGCCGCCCACATTAGGGTTATACTTTATCGTTCGTCATTAATTTGACGGATCATCGTTAATTCGATGGATGAAGTATTATACTTTATCATTCGTCGTTAATTCGATGGATCGTCGTTAATTCGATGGATGAAGTATTGCACTTTGTCGTTCGTTGTGAGAATTTGATCTCGTGAGTTATCGTAACTGCTGGATTGATTACTAACCCCGAATTGTGTGCTTGTTATTAAATTTAGGATAAAAGGCTAAATCAGTAGGCCAAACTCTGCCCGTATAAATCTGCAATGTGAGTCATTCTCCTTTTCTCACAGTTTGTGAGTCATTCTCTTTTTATAAACTGTTTTACAATACTCCAAATTATTTTCAAGGTTATAATTACAGGGACTAAGTCGTGGATATCTTGAATTACTGGTTAGTGGGGTATTGTGCACATTACTAATTTTCTCCCAGTTAGGTTCATTGATCTACTCGGGATAATCACTGTTGGGTTCATTGACCTACAGGGATAATCATCACTATTTAGGTTCATTGATCTAAATAGTGGTATGACCATCGTCACCATTGTGACATGTCACCATTGTGACAGAATGCCAGATAAAAATAAGATAGAAGCCATTGTAATCGCTCTTATGCTGTAATTAATAACTATGCATCATTATGCAAAATAGAATGATTCGCTCAGTATTTCCCGCTGACAAAACCTTTTTCAAACATGTTTCAGGTGACCTGTTATGAATCAGGAAAAGTGCCATATAGCACTACAAGCTCAAGGAAGTGGCTCAGTATAAAATAAAGAAACATGTTTTGTAAAAATAAAAGATTTCTTCGTGAAATCAAACTATTGTAAATTACCGGGGTTTTATCCCGCGTTGTGAAATAAAATAATCAGGAAATATTTACATTTTAAAAGATCCTGATGAAAACTTCCGCTGTTAAACTCAATTAAATAAATACCGCAGTATTTTCTGTCCCGCGGCTCCTGAAACGGGTCAAACCGGGTCGGGGGCCGTGACAGAAAAATGTGGTATCAGAGCCACTTATCGAGCCACTGATTTAAGCCAATTAAGTATTTATAAAATACTTAATTTTTATTAATTGCTATTTTGTGATTATATGTTTTATTATCTGACTAATTTTGAACAGTATGGGCAGATTTTTATATGTTAGCTACTGTAGTAGTAAAAAAATAAATCTTTAAATAATTTGACTCAAAGTTTTAGCACTTTTATTATTTAAAAGTCTAGAAATCTTATTCAGTAAATAAATTTACAAATAAAACTTAGTATGTTTTAATTTTCAGTTGTTTTGGTAGTATGAAATACTATTTAAAAAGTTGTTCTATAAAATTTTGTTATGACTTAGTAATTGTGTGTATTTTGCTAAACAGCATGAGTGATCTGTCGGAAGCCCTTCAGAATTTAAATCTCTATCCAGTAAGAATAGAAGTTTCCAGAGATTTTAATAGGTATATTCCAGACATAGAAGAACCTATAGAATTCAATGCTTTACCTCTCGAGAAACCTAAGCCTAAGAAAATGGAAATTGGGGAAAGCTCTAGACAAATTAAGGGGTTACCATCTCAAGAAGAACTAGATTTTATAATGGCAACCGATGATACTATTAAGCCTGTTAATGAAAATGATTTTATTCATTCTCTTGAAACACAACTACCAATGAATTTAGAACCAGCTATTCCAAACCTTTCAATCCACTCGCAAATAGACGAATGGGTGACTAATGAAATACTGTTACAAAACCATCCTTATAAGCTTTTTCCTAAGTTCAATCCAGAACCTTTACCAAATTCACCAATAAGTAACGAGAATAGGACTGAACTCCATTATTTTGACAAAATGGATGCTGGGAATAGGATCCAAGAGATTTTGGGACAGATCTCCTGGAAATACGATGAGAAGGAACGCCGTTACTAGAATATCATCTGACAAAGGATAGGGGATTATGAAACTGTGGTTGTGTAATAGTAATAGTAAAATCAGTATGTGTAAAATAAATAATAAAACGGGTGTATATAGAAGCATGATATAATGAAATATTAGAAAAGTTACAATTTTGTTTGTATATTCGTTTATGTGATTATGTGCAACTAAATTGTGACGTTGGATTATTTCCTTTATACTAATTATGTATCTATAAATTAGATATCAGATGGAAAACGCTAATAATGAACCAGTTAATGAGGTTAATCAATCTGAGCAACAACCAGGGGACCAATATGTGACTAGGCAAGATATAGAAAATATCGTTGCTCAAGGGATAGCCAACGCTATTCCAGGAATAGTTGCTCAAGGGATAGCCGATGCTATTCCAGCAATCATTGCTGGTGTTGAAAATCCAATTGAACCTCAACAAATTATTCCAAGCAAACGTATTTCTGAAGATAATTTCAGTAATAGCGTAAACGGCGGCAATAATCATGTTAATCATAATAATGAACCACGGCAAGCTCCGCTCCCTAAGAAAAGGAAAGTTGCAACACCTGGTTGCACTTACAAAGAATTTCTTGCTTGTAAACCCACTGAGTTTGCAGGCAATGAAGGAGCGACTGCGACACTGCGTTGGTTAGAGAAAACCGAGGCAGTAATTGCCATAAGTAAATGTGCTCAGGATGATCAGGTTATGTATGTATCAAACCTTTTCAAAGAAGTGGCGTTAGAATGGTGGAACACAGTGTTACAGGCAAAAGGAAGAAGGATGGCGTATGCTATGAACTGGGAAGAATTTAAGAGTCTTGTAGAAAGAAAATTCTGTCCCGAATATGAAAAAGATCAAATGGAAAATAAGTTTTTAACCCACCGGATGGTGGATGTAGATTGTCGAGGTTATACTACGACATTCTTCGAATATGCTCGAGTGGTACCAACCCTGGCTTCGCCAGAGCCGGTACTTATTTCTCGTTATATTTGGGGATTGATTTCCGAAATCCGTAATATCGTCAAGGCTGCGAAACCTCATACGATTGATGATGCAGTAGAATTAGCCAATACTCTAACTGACGAGCTAGTACGAACAAGAGAAGAAAATAGAAGGAAGGAAGTAGCCCAAAAGATTACCCAAGAATTCCGTTCGGGTAACCATAACAATTTCAAGAAAGAAGGGAATGGGCAATCTTCTACTAGTCCATTTTGCAATTTTTGCAAAAGGAAACATTTTGGAAGATGCAAAGGATATTGCAATTTTTGCAAAATTCCAGGGCATCAAGAAGAAGACTGTAGGAGGAAGAAATTTTCAGTTTGTTACAACTGTGGAGAAACTGGACATCTTAGGCCAAATTGTCCAAAACTGAATAAACCATTTGACAATCAAGCCAAATCGGCAGAAGGAGCAAAAAGGAATGCGAGAGCCTTTCAGCTGACTACTCAAGAAGCCGAGATGATTCCAGATGTGATAGCCGGTATGTTCTTAGCTTACAATGTTTACACAACAGTATTATTTGACTCTGGTGCAAACCAAAGTTTTATAAATACTTTACTCTGCCAAACTCTTAACTTACCGTTAACCAGCATTAGATAAATTTCTATATTAGAAACGGCAGATGGGAATTCAGTTAAAATAAATAAGGTTATGCAGAACATAGAAATAAGTTATAAGTTTTCTACAATCCTATTATCTATGAAATTAGTTGAATTCGATGTTATGATCATTATCTGTGATCAGAATTTCTTAGAAATTCAATCAACCACCGGAGAAGTAATTATGATTACAGGAGATAAACCACGTAAGCCTATGAAGTTCATATCAGTAATAAAAGTTACTAATTATGAACGAAAGCAAGGAATAGTATATATGATTTCAGTAATCATTAATACTAAAGATACAGAATTTAAGGAAATTTCTGTAGTTTCAGAATACCCAGATGTATTCCCATAAGATTTACCTGGATTACCATCAGATAAGGAGGTGGAATTTAGGATTCATCTAATTCCAGGAATTTTACCGATAAGCCAAGGAACCTTATCGGTTAGCACAGTATTGGTTGATAAGAAAAAGGATGATTCAATAAGAATGTGTATTGATTATAGAGAATTGAATAAGGTTATAATTAAGAATCGATACCTATTACTTAGAATTAATGATCTATTCGATCAATTCGAGGAAGATAGATAGTTTTCTAAGATCAACTTATGTTCCGGATATTATCAATTAAAAGTATCAGAGGAAGATGTACCTAAGACTGTTTTCAGAACTAGGAATGATCATTACTAGTTTACAGTCCTGCCCTTCGAATTAAAGAATGCACCTGCAGCATTCATGGACATGATAAATAGGATCTGTAAACCATATTTGGATAAATTGGTAAATGTCTTCAAACGACGATATACTTATTTATTCCAAAAATCAGGAAGAATATTGTCAGCAATTGCATGCACTCTTAACTTTGTTAAGAAAAGAAAAGTTGTACGCCAAATTCTCAGAAGTGTGAATTTTGGTTACAAGAAGTGCAATTTCTAGGTCATTTGGTGAATCATGAAGATATTCACATAAATTCTGCTAAGATAGCAGCAATTACCAAATGGAAGATTACCTAATTCGCAATGGGAATTAGAAGTTTAGTCCGATACTATAGACGATTTATTAAGAATTTTTCTAAGATAGTTATACCATTAATTAAGTTAACATGTAAAGCATTTAAGTTTGATTAAGGACCTAAACAAGAAGAAACCTTTAAGTATCTTGAAACAGAAGTTAACCAAATACTACAATCCTAGCCTTACCAGAAGGAACAGAAGATTTTAAAGTATATGGTAATGCTTCAAAGCTAGGATTTGGATATGTGTTAGTGCAATGCAAAAAGGTAATTGCATATGCATCAAGACAATTGAAAAGGTACGAAGGAACTATACCACTCATGAGTTAGAATTAGGAACCATAATTTTTGCCTTAAGATTTTGAGACATTATCTGTATGGAAGTAAGGGTACTATCTATATGGATTATAAGAATTTAAGATATATATTTTTAGGCAAAAAGAATTTGAGGCAAAGGAGATGAATGAAAATCCTAAGTGAATACAACTGTAATATTCAGTATCACAAAGGAAAGGATGAAGACGACAAGAGATCGTCAGAAAAGTTATACAGATAATAGATGAAAGCTGTTGGAGTTCGAGTTGGAGACAAAATGTAATTGAAAGTATCTCCTTGGATAGGAGTAAGAAAGGAAAGCTAAGTCCAAGATACGTAGGACCATTTCAGTAATCCAACATATAGGACCAGTTGCTTATCTTTTACAACGACCAGGAAGAGTTAGTTGGAGTACATGATGTATTTCATGTATACAATCTCAAGAAATGTCTATCAGATGAATTTTTGGTAGCACCTTTCCAAGATATAAAGGTAAACAAATAGTGTTAAGTAAAGTAGGATTCAAAGACAAGGATCCTAATATATTTGGGAACTGGAATCCAAAAGGAAGACAATGTATCCTCAATTATTCCGGTAAATCTCGAGGACGAGATTTTTCTTAAGGTGGGGAGAATGTAACAACTCTCATCAAAGGTCATAATTATTAAAATAATTTGACCAATAGGAAACCCTAATTGAGACACACAGGTGATTCTGCGCAAACCCTAAAATTTTCATAATTTTCAGAATCAGGATTAGGGCCCCTAAAACTCAGGGGGGTTAAACCCTATTGACGATTATCCACTTAAAACGTAGGCAGAAAGGAATTTTTAGAAACCGTCGACTCAGCTGAGCTAGTCCCACACGTGGCAACCCTATATATAAAAATAGTTCTTACGCGGGCCGCCTCAAGTTAGCTTAATTATCACGCGGGCCGCCTCAAGTTAGCTTAATTATCACGCGGGCCGCCTAAGGGACAAAATTCACCTATAAATACAGGAGCTTGGGACTTGATTCTGGGAGTTGAAACGACGAAGAAATTCCAATTCTACACGGAGTTATGCTCTGTATACTCCAATTAACACACACGATTCACTAATCGACGCCGCAATCAGGGTATTAGCACAATCGCTGCTACGATTCATTTTCCGACGATCAATATATCCAATGAATGTTTAAGTGCCGCCCACATTAGGGTTATACTTTATCGTTCGTCATTAATTTGACGGATCATCGTTAATTCGATGGATGAAGTATTATACTTTATCATTCGTCGTTAATTCGATGGATCGTCGTTAATTCGATGGATGAAGTATTGCACTTTGTCGTTCGTTGTGAGAATTTGATCTCGTGAGTTATCGTAACTGCTGGATTGATTACTAACCCCGAATTGTGTGCTTGTTATTAAATTTAGGATAAAAGGCTAAATCAGTAGGCCAAACTCTGCCCGTATAAATCTGCAATGTGAGTCATTCTCCTTTTCTCACAGTTTGTGAGTCATTCTCTTTTTATAAACTGTTTTACAATACTCCAAATTATTTTCAAGGTTATAATTACAGGGACTAAGTCGTGGATATCTTGAATTACTGGTTAGTGGGGTATTGTGCACATTACTAATTTTCTCCCAGTTAGGTTCATTGATCTACTCGGGATAATCACTGTTGGGTTCATTGACCTACAGGGATAATCATCACTATTTAGGTTCATTGATCTAAATAGTGGTATGACCATCGTCACCATTGTGACATGTCACCATTGTGACAGAATGCCAGATAAAAATAAGACAGAAGCCATTGTAATCGCTCTTATGCTGTAATTAATAACTATGCATCATTATGCAAAATAGAATGATTCACTCAGTATTTCCCGCTGACAAAACCTTTTTCAAACATGTTTCAGGTGACCTGTTATGAATCAGGAAAAGTGCCATATAGCACTACAAGCTCAAGGAAGTGGCTCAGTATAAAATAAAGAAACATGTTTTGTAAAAATAAAAGATTTCTTCGTGAAATCAAACTATTGTAAATTACCGGGGTTTTATCCCGCGTTGTGAAATAAAATAATCGGGAAATATTTACATTTTAAAAGATCCTGATGAAAACTTCCGCTGTTAAACTCAATTAAATAAATACCGCAGTATTTTCTGTCCCGCGGCTCCTGAAACGGGTCAAACCGGGTCGGGGGCCGTGACAGACACGGCCCGTGCTGAGCTTGCTGTAATGAAGAAAGTTTGTCGGATAGCCCTGTTTTCCTGCATGGTGTGCTGTTTCAAGTTTCCCTTGTTATCCTTTGCCATCTTGAGTGTGTTTTATTCCTGAAAATCTAAGCTAAACTAAGGATAGTTCCGCGGAATGCCTCCGTGGTGCGCCACGTTTATAAGGGTCCTTGGCTAGACCCAAAGCATGGTCATATGTCACCCAAGTGGGATGTTTTGCATCTCATGTTAAACCGTCGGAGAGCGTCATCCAAGCTTGAGTCTATGACCTTCATGTAGTTGACCGGGTCTTCGTCTTCTACTCTCTTTCCCACTCCAAACTTCACTTCCTCGTCCCCAAACTTCAATGTTAGTGTTCCGTCATTCATATCTACCACTGCTTGGGCGGTGGCTAGAAATGGCCTCCCGAGGATGAGGGGGACGTCGGTGTCTTCTTCCATGTCTAGTTTGACAAAGTCGGCCGGGAAAACGAAATTGTCAACTTTGACCAATAGATTTTCAGCGACACCTTGTGGGAATTTGACGGATCTGTCGGCGAGTTGTATGCTCATCTTTGTAGGGCGCGTTGTTCCTAGGCCGAGTCGTTTAAACATTGATGTGGGCATGAGGTTAATGCTAGCCCCAAGATCGGCTAGTGCATTACGAATGGGGGATTCCCCAATCGAGCAAGGGATCGTGAAGCTTCCAGGATCAATTTTCTTTTGCGGGAGTTTGTTGAGTACTAAGGTGGAGCATTCTTCGCCTAGGTTAACTAATTGCAATGATTCAATTTTCCTTTTGTGAGTGAGGAAGTCCCGCATAAATTTTGCATATTTAGGCATTTGGGTTAGGATCTCGATAAAAGGAATTTTAACATGCAAATGTTTTAGTAGATTTTCGAACTTTGCGAATTGCCCATCGGTCTTTTAACGATTTAACCGGCCGGGGTATGGCACCGGAGGAATCTTGGTGGGCTCCTGATTCGTTGGAGAAGCCTTTTCTGGTTGGGGTGCGGTTGTAGTCGTGGTTTGGCTTCTTTCCGCCGGCGGTAATGGAGCCTCCTCGGGACCCACGGTTCGGTTTCTCAATGTGATGAGATGTACTTGCGCTTTTGGGTTGGTTTCGGTATTGCTTGGTGACGCGCCTTGTGGTCTCTCGGAGAAATTTTGAGCTACTTGATTTAATTGTTTTTCAATGTTTTGAATGCTAGCTTGTTGATTTCTAAAATTCGATTCCAATTCCTGAAATCGATTCGAGTTTTTCTTTTCAGTGTCGGAGATGAGGCGAGATACAGTATCTTCGAGCCTTTCTCGTCCACCTTGTTGTTGAGAAAAGTTTTGTGGTTGTTGGAAGTTAGTTCGTTTGTTTTGTTGGTTACTACTATTGTCGGGATCTCTCCAACCAAGGTTAGGGTGGTTACGCCATCCTTGGTTGTAGGTACCCGTTGGTGGACCCGACGGCCTAGGTCTATTATCAATGTAGTTTACCGTTTCTGTTTGATCGTCTACTTCCTTCATACAACTCCAATTTTCATGTGGTCCACCACACCCCTCACAAGCCATAACCGAGGCCGTTTTTGCCATTTCTAACTTTTTGATTTTTGAAGAGAGGGCCTCGATTTGGGCTTGTAGAGAAGTGCTTTCATCAACCTTATAGGCGCCCGGGGCAATAGATTTATTACCTCGGGGAGTGTGCCACTGAAAATTGGTTTGAGCAATTTCCTCAATTTGATTATATATTTCATTTGGGCGACGATTACCTAAAAGTCCCCCGGAGCTAGAATCAAGTGTTTGTCTTGTGTGTGGCAACAATCCATTGTAGAAAGTGGATACTTGTTGCCATACTGCAAGACCATGATGAGGACACTTTCTTATTAGCTCCTTGAACCTTTCCCAAGTTTCATATAAGGATTCCCCATCCTCTTGTGAATATGTATTAATTTCAGTTATTAATTTAGCCGTTTTAGCAGGAGGGAAATACATATATAGAAACTTTTGGGCCAGTTCATCCCAGGTGTTTACCGAGCCAACTGGGAGGGTGTTAAGCCAAGCCTTAGCTCGGTCTTTTAGTGAAAATGGAAACATTCGAAGGCGAATGGCGTCGTTTGATTCCCCATTGATCCGAAAGGTATCACATATTTCTAAGAAATTAGTAATATGTAGATGAGGATCCTCGTCCGCAAGCCCATGGAAGGTTGCGGAGTTTTGAAGCATTTGTATCAAATGCGGCCGAAGTTCGAAGTTATTGGCTTCGACATTTGGTGCATTGATAGCGGAGCCGAGATTACCTACAGTGGGTCGTAGGTAATCCATGCGGGTACGTTGGTCCGCCATTGGAAATGGGTCCCCCGAAACTTTCTCTTGGTTTTTAGCTTTAAGTCTTTTTCTGAGAAAGCGTTCGGGTTCTTCTAGAGGTTCTTTTATGTCTCTACTAGAACTGGAGCTCATGCACTATGTAGGAAGTTCGAATGTGGCGCCTGGGTTCCAAGTCCTGCAACAAAAACAGAAAAGAACGCTGGTCAGAAGGTTCACCACGTCCCCGTGTTCAGCGAACACGGCCCGTGGTCGGAGATACAGTGATTGTTTTCCGGATCCCTGTTACTAGGAGTTGGGCACGACCCCGTGTTGCACCGACACGGCCCCGTGTTCAGCTCTCTGTAACTCGGAAAATAAAAACTGCCAGTAACAAGGCTGGGCACGGCCCGTGTCCGACCAGGCACGGCCCGTGCTGAGATCTGCAGAAGCTGAAAAACTAGAAAAAATCCTAAAAAAAATAGAAAAATAAGAAAAACGATTAGGTCGCTGATTCCTAACTTTCTTAAAATCCTTGTGTCCCCGGCAACGGCGCCAAAAACTTGATGCGCGTGAAGTGTGTATATAAGTTTAAGTATATTTTAAGCCCTTTTACACTATCTTTAGCCAAGTTTTAAATTTATAAAACACGATATTTACTAACACTAAACACACATATGGGCAAGTGCACCCATCGTGAGCGTAGTATAGTGTTGGTAAGATACTAAGGTCGTCCAAGGACACAAGAGCTTTTAGTACCGGTTTATCCTCAACGTCTAATCAAATCAAAAGTTTAGAAAAAAAAGTTTAAACTAAGAAAATAAAAAACTAACTAAAATGCTGAAAAATAAAAATAAAATAAAAACAGATAGACAAGATGAATCACTTGGCTCCGACTCGTGTTTAGTGTAACCTTTGATTATTTCCGCACTTTTGCACTATTTAAGAGATTATCTTAGTTATTGTAGTAGGCCCCTCTTTTGGAGGTGACGTTACCCACAACCCAGTAGTTTGAGTCAGCAAGGATACAATCCTAAAGGGTCGGATTATTGAAAGATAATTAATTAAGTTATTAATGCATAATGTGGTAGGCCCCTCTTTTGAAGGCGATGTTACCCTCGGCTAAGTAGTCCGAGTCAGCAGGGATACAGTCCTAAGTAGCCGGGTTAAAGTTTTAATAGTAGTTTAACTTATGAAGGGATCAAAGAGTTCGGACCCCCACCATCCCATACCGTTAAGTATTGAAGGAGGTCCTACTAAATTTGACCCAGGTCCTTTGCAGGATCTATACACTGAACAATGGCAAGACTCTTACCAAACCGTTCCCTTAACCCCCGACCAGGTAGCCAACATACCTCCATATAGACCCTGGAGATATGAATGGTGAAAATCTTTTATTTTATATAGACAGTAAAATAATGCCAAGACACCACGGACAAACGATAAGGAAAAATCACCTTCAACATAAGAAACTAGTTATTAAAGTCATTAATACATAACCAATTAAAAAGTGCGAAAAGATTAAAAATAAAAAGTATTACACTAGACACTTTGTCTTCACCAAGTGATGTAAGAGACTTAGGCAAACATGGCCTTGATTGTCAAGAACTCTTACGATCAATCTTGGATCCCGAGACGACTCGCACACTCTATGATGGACAATGGATGATGGTGGTGGATGATGGTGTTATGGTGGTGGTAGGTGGTGGGTGAAGTGTGAGAGAGGTGGTGTGCCAAGGGATGGTTTGAGCTTGAGCCAAGCACTCCTATTTATAGGCTGAACAGAAGCTCGAGCACGGCCCCGTGTCCGAAAGGGCACGGCCCCCTGTCCACATCCTTCTCTGTCTTCATTAATTGCTTTTGTCTGCATTAGTTGACCACGGCCCTGTGTCCGCTGGGCACGACCCCGTGTGCAGAAGCATATCTGTACTATCAAGATTTGCCTGGATTCTGCGAATCTTATAGTTGACCACGGCCCCGTGCCTGCTGAGCACGGCCCCGTGGTGGGCGATGGAAGCTTCTACAACTTTGTCTTTTATGCTGACACTTGGGCACGCCCCCGTGTTCAATGAACACGGGGCGTGTTCAGCCTTCTGTTCTCTTGTTTTGCTTGGGAAGATGCTGTCGTGGGGTCGGGCATGCCACGTTTGTTCCTTTTCTTGTATTTATGTTAGATTTAGCTGCCTTTTTGCTTCTTTTATTAATTTGAGCTCATTTAATCCTGAAAATACAAAAGGAAGACAAAAACACACTTTTTCCAACATTAGTACTAAAAAGGGGTTAGTTTTATGCCACAATTGATGTAATTTATATGTTGTATTTTGCACACATCAAATACCCCCACACTTGAATCTTTGCTTGTCCTCAAGCAAAACTCTCTATAATGTGGCTTTACACTGCCAAATGGAATGCGTAGAAGAGAAGGTTTTTTTTGGGCTTGTCATAGAGTGTCGGGATTTCCAAGATTCTTTATTACGTTTTATTTTTATTTATTTACAATCCTATTCGTCATGATTCATTTAAAACTTTTCATAAGATAAATTACTTATTAGGGCATAACATGCCTCTTTAAAATTCTATTTATATACAAGTTCACATATCTCACGGGGGTCACTCAACACTTGGCCGAAGATGTATTTTAGTGAATCACTCGAGAGCGGCATGGAACTTACTCCTACCATAGGCTTGCCAAGCAATCAATCCTCCTCCTTTTTAACTATATACCTTTGTAAATATCAAGAGGACTTTTGGGTGAAGGGTTAGGCTTGGGTTAAAGGTAGGTGGTTGGGTTAGTGGTTAGTAGAAAAGGGTGAAAAAAACGTAAAAAGCGTCGGTTTTTCGTAAGACTTTTTATTTTTTTATTTTTATTTTTTATTTTGATGAAGCCATAATTCAAACAAAGTTATTTTTGATGAACTTGCTTGTTTTTATTTCTTTTGCTTCATCATCATCAATATATATATATATATATTCAAAGTCATACGAAAAAAAAACGAGCTTGTTACTAAAACAAAGTGTTAAAAAATAAAAAGGTTTTGGTGGGTGAAAGGGTGTTTGGTTTGGGTTAAGAAATGAAAAGGTTTAGGCTCAAAGGGGTTAACTAGGGGGATTTTGGGTAGGTGGTAAAAAAAAAGAAAAATAATGGTGTAGAAATAAAAGGGTTAGTCCTAATGCCTCCATCATTTACTTACTCAGGTTTAAGTTGGTAAGGACCGGGAATGTATCGCCGTGGCAAGTTCTAGAGTTGTAAGAACCAAGCGGCTATTCACACAAGAAACGAAAAATGAGCATTTAATTTAAAGATATATATTTGTATGCTCAATAAAGGCTCAAAACTCACTTTTGTGGGAATGGGTTTTTATGTGATCAAGTATATATAATTAAATTTTAACTAAGCTTGTCATGCCTTTTCATAATTTTCTCCTGTTGGTTCTTTTTATCACGACGCTATCGGTTGTAAATTTGTAAAAATATAACCTTTTTAGAATTTGAAATTCCCAAATTAAACCTAGACAAGTAAAAAAATGAAATTTTTTTTGAAAAAAATTGGGGTGATTAGCGGTTCCAATAGAGTTTTGTGTAAGGCTTGTTATTAGGACTTGCAAGATTCAAGGTTTTAGCATCCCCCCACACTTAAATTACACATTGTCCTCAATGTGTCCCAAAATTAAGTTTTTAGGTTGATTGAATGTGTAAAAGGTGTGAAAAAGCAAAAAATTGTGTTACTGGGTGCTGGACACGGCCCCGTGTTGTCCGGGCACGGCCCCGTGTTCAAGTGCTAGTAACAAAAATTAAACAAAAGAAACAGAAGCCTGGACACGGGGGCGTGTTGGGTGAACACGGCCCGTGTCCAGTTTACCTGAACTGGGTCATTTCTGCAGACTGTGTAGCACGGGGCTGTGTTGGGCGGACACGGCCCGTGCTGAGCTTTCTGTAATGAAGAATGTTTGTCGGATGGCCCTGTTTTCCTGCATGGGGTGCTGTTTCAAGTTTCCCTTGTTATCCTTTGCCATCTTGAGTGTGTTTTATTCCTGAAAATTAAAACTAACTAGAAAACATAAAAATTAATCTAAACTAAACTAAGGATTGTTCCGCGGAATGCCTCCGTGGTGCGCCACGTTTATAAGGGTCCTTGGCTAGACCCAAAGCATGGCCATATGTCACCCAAGTGGGATGTTTTGCATCCCATGTTACACCGTCGGAGAGCGTCATCCAAGCTTGAGTCTATGACCTTCATGTAGTTGACCAGGTCTTCGTCTTCTACTCTCTTTCCCACTCCAAACTTCACTTCCTCGTCCCCAAACTTCAATGTTAGTGTTCCATCATTCATATCTACCACTGCTTGGGCGGTGGCTAGAAATGGCCTCCCGAGGATGAGGGGGACGTCGGTGTCTTCTTCCGTATCTAGTATGACAAAGTCGGCCGAAAAACGAAATTGTCAACTTTGACCAATAGATTTTCAGCGACACCTTGTGGGAATTTGACGGATCTGTCGGCGAGTTGTATGCTCATCTTTGTAGGGCTCGTTGTTCCTAGGCCGAGTCGTCTAAACATTGATGTGGGCATGAGGTTAATGCTAGCCCCAAGATCGGCTAGTGCATTACGAATGGGGGATTCCCTAATCGAGCAAGGGATCGTGAAGCTTCCAGGATCAATTTTCTTTTGCGGGAGTTTGTTGAGTACTAAGGCGGAGCATTCTTCGCCTAGGTTAACTAATTGCAATGATTCAATTTTCCTTTTGTGAGTGAGGAAGTCCCGCATAAATTTTGCATATTTAGGCATTTGGGTTAGGACCTCGATAAAAGGAATATTAACATGCAATTGTTTTAGTAGATTTTCGAACTTTGCGAATTGCTCATCGGTCTTTTGACGATTTAACCGACCGGGGTATGGCACCGGAGGAGTCTTGGTGGGCTCTTGATTCGTTGGAGAAGCCTTTTCTGGTTGGGGTGCGGTTGTAGTCGTGGGTTGGCTTCTTTCCGCCGACGGTAATGGAGCCTCCTCGGGACCCACGGTTCGGTTTCTCAATGTGATGAGATGTACTTACGCTTTTGGGTTGGTTTTGGTATTGCTTGGTAACGCGCCTTGTGGTCTCTCGGAGAAATTTTGAGCTACTTGATTTAATTGTTTTTCAATGTTTTGAATGCTAGCTTGTTGATTTCTAAAATTCGATTCCAATTACTTAAATCGATCCGAGTTTTTCTTTTCGGTGTCGGAGATGAGGCGAGATACAGTATCTTCGAGCCTTTCTCGTCCACCTTGTTGTTGAGAAAAGTTTTGTGGTTGTTGGAAGTTAGTTCGTTGGTTTTGTTGGTTACTACTATTGTCGGGATCTCTCCAACCAAGGTTAGGGTGGTTACGCCATCCTTGGTTGTAGGTACCCGTTGGTGGACCCGACGGCCTAGGTCTATTATCAATGTAGTTTACCGTTTCTGTTTGATCGTCTACTTCCTTCATACAACTCCAATTTTCATGTGGTCCACCACACCCCTCACAAGCCATAACCGAGGCCGTTTTTGCCATTTCTAACTTTTTGATTTTTGAAGAGAGGGCCTCGATTTGGGCTTGTAGAGAAGTGCTTTCATCAACCTTATAGGCGCCCGGGGCAATAGATTTATTACCTCGGGGAGTGTGCCACTGAAAATTGGTTTGAGCAATTTCCTCAATTTGATTATATATTTCATTTGGGCGACGATTACCTAAAAGTCCCCCGGAGCTAGAATCAAGTGTTTGTCTTGTGTGTGGCAACAATCCATTGTAGAAAGTGGATACTTGTTGCCATACTGCAAGACCATGATGAGGACACTTTCTTATTAGCTCCTTGAACCTTTCCCAAGTTTCATATAAGGATTCCCCATCCTCTTGTGAATATGTATTAATTTCAGTTATTAATTTAGCCGTTTTAGCAGGAGGGAAATACATATATAGAAACTTTTGGGCCAGTTCATCCCAGGTGTTTACCGAGCCAACTGGGAGGGTGTTAAGCCAAGCCTTAGCTCGGTCTTTTAGTGAAAATGGAAACATTCGAAGGCGAATGGCGTCGTTTGATTCCCCATTGATCCGAAAGGTATCACATATTTCTAAGAAATTAGTAATATGTAGATGAGGATCCTCGTCCGCAAGCCCATGGAAGGTTGCGGAGTTTTGAAGCATTTGTATCAAATGCGGCCGAAGTTCGAAGTTATTGGCTTCGACATTTGGTGCATTGATAGCGGAGCCGAGATTACCTACAGTGGGTCGTAGGTAATCCATGCGGGTACGTTGGTCCGCCATTGGAAATGGGTCCCCCGAAACTTTCTCTTGGTTTTTAGCTTTAAGTCTTTTTCTGAGAAAGCGTTCGGGTTCTTCTAGAGGTTCTTTTATGTCTCTACTAGAACTGGAGCTCATGCACTATGTAGGAAGTTCGAATGTGGCGCCTGGGTTCCAAGTCCTGCAACAAAAACAGAAAAGAACGCTGGTCAGAAGGTTCACCACGGCCCCGTGTTCAGCGAACACGGCCCGTGGTCGGAGATACAGTGATTGTTTTCCGGATCCCTGTTACTAGGAGTTGGGCACGACCCCGTGTTGCACCGACACGGCCCCGTGTTCAGCTCTCTGTAACTCGGAAAATAAAAACTGCTAGTAACAAGGCTGGGCACGGCCCGTGTCCGACCAGGCACGGCCCGTGTCCGACCAGGCACGGCCCGTGCTGAGATCTGCAGAAGCTGAAAAACTAGAAAAAATCCTAAAAAAAATAGAAAAATAAGAAAAACGATTAGGTCGCTGATTCCTAACTTTCTTAAAATCCTTGTGTCCCCGGCAACGGCGCCAAAAACTTGATGCGCGTGAAGTGTGTATATAAGTTTAAGTATATTTTAAGCCCTTTTACACTATCTTTAGCCAAGTTTTAAATTTATAAAACACGATATTTACTAACACTAAACACACATATGGGCAAGTGCACCCATCGTGAGCGTAGTATAGTGTTGGTAAGATACTAAGGTCGTCCAAGGACACAAGAGCTTTTAGTACCGGTTTATCCTCAACGTCTAATCAAATCAAAAGTTTAGAAAAAAAAAGTTTAAACTAAGAAAATAAAAAACTAACTAAAATGCTGAAAAATAAAAATAAAATAAAAACAGATAGACAAGATGAATCACTTGGCTCCGACTCGTGTTTAGTGTAACCTTTGATTATTTCCGCACTTTTGCACTATTTAAGAGATTATCTTAGTTATTGTAGTAGGCCCCTCTTTTGGAGGTGACGTTACCCACAACCCAGTAGTTTGAGTCAGCAAGGATACAATCCTAAAGGGTCGGATTATTGAAAGATAATTAATTAAGTTATTAATGCATAATGTGGTAGGCCCCTCTTTTGAAGGCGATGTTACCCTCGGCTAAGTAGTCCGAGTCAGCAGGGATACAGTCCTAAGTAGCCGGGTTAAAGTTTTAATAGTAGTTTAACTTATGAAGGGATCAAAGAGTTCGGACCCCCACCATCCCATACCGTTAAGTATTGAAGGAGGTCCTACTAAATTTGACCCAGGTCCTTTGCAGGATCTATACACTGAACAATGGCAAGACTCTTACCAAACCGTTCCCTTAACCCCCGACCAGGTAGCCAACATACCTCCATATAGACCGTGGAGATATGAATGGTGAAAATCTTTTATTTTATATAGACACTAAAATAATGCCAAGACACCACGGACAAACGATAAGGAAAAATCACCTTCAACATAAGAAACTAGTTATTAAAGTCATTAATACATAACCAATTAAAAAGTGCGAAAAGATTAAAAATAAAAAGTATTACACTAGACACTTTGTCTTCACCAAGTGATGTAAGAGACTTAGGCAAACATGGCCTTGATTGTCAAGAACTCTTACGATCAATCTTGGATCCCGAGACGACTCGCACACTCTATGATGGACAATGGATGATGGTGGTGGATGATGGTGTTATGGTGGTGGTAGGTGGTGGGTGAAGTGTGAGAGAGGTGGTGTGCCAAGGGATGGTTTGAGCTTGAGCCAAGCACTCCTATTTATAGGCTGAACAGAAGCTCGAGCACGGCCCCGTGTCCGAAAGGGCACGGCCCCCTGTCCACATCCTTCTCTGTCTTCATTAATTGCTTTTGTCTGCATTAGTTGACCACGGCCCTGTGTCCGCTGGGCACGACCCCGTGTGCAGAAGCATATCTGTACTATCAAGATTTGCCTGGATTCTGCGAATCTTATAGTTGACCACGGCCCCGTGCCTGCTGAGCACGGCCCCGTGGTGGGCGATGGAAGCTTCTACAACTTTGTCTTTTATGCTGACACTTGGGCACGCCCCCGTGTTCAATGAACACGGGGCGTGTTCAGCCTTATGTTCTCTTGTTTTGCTTGGGAAGATGCTGTCGTGGGGTCGGGCATACCACGTTTGTTCCTTTTCTTGTATTTATGTTAGATTTAGCTGCCTTTTTGCTTCTTTTATTAATTTGAGCTCATTTAATCCTGAAAATACAAAAGGAAGACAAAAACACACTTTTTCCAACATTAGTACTAAAAAGGGGTTAGTTTTATGCCACAATTGATGTAATTTATATGTTGCATTTTGCACACATCAAATACCCCCACACTTGAATCTTTGCTTGTCCTCAAGCAAAACTCTCTATAATGTGGCTTTACACTGCCAAATGGAATGCGTAGAAGAGAAGGTTTTTTTTGGGCTTGTCATAGAGTGTCGGGATTTCCAAGATTCTTTATTACGTTTTATTTTTATTTATTTACAATCCTATTCGTCATGATTCATTTAAAACTTTTCATAAGATAAATTACTTATTAGGGCATAACATGCCTCTTTAAAATTCTATTTATATACAAGTTCACATACCTCACGGGGGTCACTCAACACTTGGCCGAAGATGTATTTTAGTGAATCACTCGAGAGCGGCATGGAACTTACTCCTACCATAGGCTTGCCAAGCAATCAATCCTCCTCCTTTTTAACTATATACCTTTGTAAATATCAAGAGGACTTTTGGGTGAAGGGTTAGGCTTGGGTTAAAGGTAGGTGGTTGGGTTAGTGGTTAGTAGAAAAGGGTGAAAAAAACGTAAAAAGCGTCGGTTTTTCGTAAGACTTTTTATTTTTTTATTTTTATTTTTTATTTTGATGAAGCCATAATTCAAACAAAGTTATTTTTGATGAACTTGCTTGTTTTTATTTCTTTTGCTTCATCATCATCAATATATATATATATATTCAAAGTCATACGAAAAAAAAACGAGCTTGTTACTAAAACAAAGTGTTAAAAAATAAAAAGGTTTTGGTGGGTGAAAGGGTGTTTGGTTTGGGTTAAGAAATGAAAAGGTTTAGGCTCAAAGGGGTTAACTAGGGGGATTTTGGGTAAGTGGTAAAAAAAAAAGAAAAATAATGGTGTAGAAATAAAAGGGTTAGTCCTAATGCCTCCATCATTTACTTACTCAGGTTTAAGTTGGTAAGGACCGGGAATGTATCGCCGTGGCAAGTTCTAGAGTTGTAAGAACCAAGCGGCTATTCACACAAGAAACGAAAAATGAGCATTTAATTTAAAGATATATATTTGTATGCTCAATAAAGGCTCAAAACTCACTTTTGTGGGAATGGGTTTTTATGTGATCAAGTATATATAATTAAATTTTAACTAAGCTTGTCATGCCTTTTCATAATTTTCTCCTGTTGGTTCTTTTTATCACGACGCTATCGGTTGTAAATTTGTAAAAATATAACCTTTTTAGAATTTGAAATTCCCAAATTAAACCTAGACAAGTAAAAAAATGAATTTTTTTTTGAAAAAAATTGGGGTGATTAGCGGTTCCAATAGAGTTTTGTGTAAGGCTTGTTATTAGGACTTGCAAGATTCAAGGTTTTAGCATCCCCCCACACTTAAATTACACATTGTCCTCAATGTGTCCCAAAATTAAGTTTTTAGGTTGATTGAATGTGTAAAAGGTGTGAAAAAGCAAAAAATTGTGTTACTGGGCGCTGGACACGGCCCCGTGTTGTCCGGGCACGACCCCGTGTTCAAGTGCTAGTAACAAAAATTAAACAAAAGAAACAGAAGCCTGGACACGGGGGCGTGTTGGGTGAACACGGCCCGTGTCCAGTTTACCTGAACTGGGTCATTTCTGCAGACTGTGTAGCACGGGGCTGTGTTGGGCGGACACGGCCCGTGCTGAGCTTTCTGTAATGAAGAATGTTTGTCGGATGGCCCTGTTTTCCTGCATGGGGTGCTGTTTCAAGTTTCCCTTGTTATCCTTTGCCATCTTGAGTGTGTTTTATTCCTGAAAATTAAAACTAACTAGAAAACATAAAAATTAATCTAAACTAAACTAAGGATTGTTCCGCGGAATGCCTCCGTGGTGCGCCACGTTTATAAGGGTCCTTGGCTAGACCCAAAGCATGGCCATATGTCACCCAAGTGGGATGTTTTGCATCCCATGTTACACCGTCGGAGAGCGTCATCCAAGCTTGAGTCTATGACCTTCATGTAGTTGACCAGGTCTTCGTCTTCTACTCTCTTTCCCACTCCAAACTTCACTTCCTCGTCCCCAAACTTCAATGTTAGTGTTCCGTCATTCATATCTACCACTGCTTGGGCGGTGGCTAGAAATGGCCTCCCGAGGATGAGGGGGACGTCGGTGTCTTCTTCCGTATCTAGTATGACAAAGTCGGCCGAAAAACGAAATTGTCAACTTTGACCAATAGATTTTCAGCGACACCTTGTGGGAATTTGACGGATCTGTCGGCGAGTTGTATGCTCATCTTTGTAGGGCTCGTTGTTCCTAGGCCGAGTCGTCTAAACATTGATGTGGGCATGAGGTTAATGCTAGCCCCAAGATCGGCTAGTGCATTACGAATGGGGGATTCCCTAATCGAGCAAGGGATCGTGAAGCTTCCAGGATCAATTTTCTTTTGCGGGAGTTTGTTGAGTACTAAGGCGGAGCATTCTTCGCCTAGGTTAACTAATTGCAATGATTCAATTTTCCTTTTGTGAGTGAGGAAGTCCCGCATAAATTTTGCATATTTAGGCATTTGGGTTAGGACCTCGATAAAAGGAATATTAACATGCAATTGTTTTAGTAGATTTTCGAACTTTGCGAATTGCTCATCGGTCTTTTGACGATTTAACCGACCGGGGTATGGCACCGGAGGAGTCTTGGTGGGCTCTTGATTCGTTGGAGAAGCCTTTTCTGGTTGGGGTGCGGTTGTAGTCGTGGGTTGGCTTCTTTCCGCCGACGGTAATGGAGCCTCCTCGGGACCCACGGTTCGGTTTCTCAATGTGATGAGATGTACTTACGCTTTTGGGTTGGTTTCGGTATTGCTTGGTAACGCGCCTTGTGGTCTCTCGGAGAAATTTTGAGCTACTTGATTTAATTGTTTTTCAATGTTTTGAATGCTAGCTTGTTGATTTCTAAAATTCGATTCCAATTACTTAAATCGATCCGAGTTTTTCTTTTCGGTGTCGGAGATGAGGCGAGATACAGTATCTTCGAGCCTTTCTCGTCCACCTTGTTGTTGAGAAAAGTTTTGTAGTTGTTGGAAGTTAGTTCGTTGGTTTTGTTGGTTACTACTATTGTCGGGATCTCTCCAACCAAGGTTAGGGTGGTTACGCCATCCTTGGTTGTAGGTACCCGTTGGTGGACCCGACGGCCTAGGTCGATTATCAATGTAGTTTACCGTTTCTGTTTGATCGTCTACTTCCTTCATACAACTCCAATTTTCATGTGGTCCACCACACCCCTCACAAGCCATAACCGAGGCCGTTTTTGCCATTTCTAACCTTTTGATTTTTGAAGAGAGGGCCTCAATTTGGGCTTGTAGAGAAGTGCTTTCATCAACCTTATGGGCGCCCGGGGCAATAGATTTATTACCTCGGGGAGTGTGCCACTGAAAATTGGTTTGAGCAATTTCCTCAATTTGATTATATATTTCATTTGGGCGACGATTACCTAAAAGTCCCCCGGAGCTAGAATCAAGTGTTTGTCTTGTGTGTGGCAACAATCCATTGTAGAAAGTGGATACTTGTTGCCATACTGCAAGACCGTGACGAGGACACTTTCTTAGTAGCTCCTTGAACCTTTCCCAAGTTTCATATAAGGATTCCCCATCCTCTTGTGAATATGTATTAATTTCAGTCATTAATTTAGCCGTTTTAGCAGGAGAGAAATACTTATATAGAAACTTTTGGGCTAGTTCATCCCAGGTGTTTACCGAGCCAACTGGGAGGGTGTTAAGCCAAGCCTTAGCTCGGTCTTTTAGTGAAAATGGAAACATTCGAAGGCGAATGGCGTCGTTTGATGCCCCATTGATCCGAAAGGTATCACATATTTCTAAGAAATTAGTAATATGTAGATGGGGATCCTCGTCCGCAAGCCCATGGAAGGTTGCGGAGTTTTGAAGCATTTGTATCAAATGCGGCCGAAGTTCGAAGTTATTGGCTTCGACATTTGGTGTATTGATAGCAGCGCCGAGATTACCTACAGTGGGTCGTAGGTAATCCATGAGGGTACGTTGGTCCGCCATTGGAAGTGGGTCCCCCGAAACTTTCTCTTGGTTTTTAGCTTTAAGTCTTTTTCTGAGAAAGCGTTCGGGTTCTTCTAGAGGTTCTTTTATGTCTCTACTAGAACTGGAGCTCTTGCACTATGTAGGAAGTTCAAATGTGGCGCCTGGGTTCCAAGTCCTGCAACAAAAACCGAAAAGAACGCTGGTCAGAAGGTTCACAACGGCCCCGTGTTCAGCGAACACGGCCCGTGGTCGGAGATACAATGATTGTTTTCCGGATCCCTGTTACTGGGAGTTGAGCACGGCCCCGTGTTGCACCGACACGGCCCCGTGTTCAGCTCTCTGTGACTCAGAAAATAAAAACTGGCAGTAACAAGGCTGGGCACGGCCCGTGTCCGACCAAGCACGACAAGTGCTGAGATCTGCAGAAGCTGAAAAACTAGAAAAAATCCTAAAAAAATAGAAAAATAAGAAAAACGATTAGGCCGCTGATTCCTAACTTTCTTAAAATCCTTGTGTCCCCGGCAACGGCGCCAAACACTTGATGCGTGTGAAGTGTGTATATAAGTTTAAGTATATTTTAAGCCCGTTTACACTATCTTTAGCCAAGTTTTAAATTTATAAAACACGATATTTACTAACACTAAACACACATATGGGCAAGTGCACCCATCGTGAGCGTAGTATAGTGTTGGTAAGATACCGAGGTCGTCCAAGGACACAAGAGCTTTTAGTACCGGTTTATCCTCAACGTCTAATCAAATCAAAAGTTTAGAAAAAAAAGTTTAAACTAAGAAAATAAAAAACTAACTAAAATGCTGAAAAATAAAAATAAAATAAAAATAGATAGACAAGATGAATCACTTGGCTCCGACTCGTGCTTAGTGTAACCTTTGATTATTTCCGCACTTTTGCACTATTTAAGAGATTATCTTAGTTCTTGTAGTAGGCCCCTCTTTTGGAGGTGACGTTACCCTCAACCCAGTAGTTTGAGTTAGCAAGGATACAATCCTAAAGGGCCGGATTATTGAAAGATAATTAATTAAGTTATTAATGCATAATGTGGTAGGCCCCTCTTTTGAAGGCGACGTTACCCTCGGCTAAGTAGTCTGAGTCAGCAGGGATACAGTCCTAAGTAGCCGGGTTAAAGTTTTAATAGTAGTTTAACTTATGAGGGGATCAAAGAGTTCGGACCCTCGCCATCCAATACTGTTAAGTATTGAAGGAGGTCCTACTAAATTTGACCCAGGTCCTTTGCAGGAGCTATACACTGAACAATGGCAAGTCTCTTACCAAACCTTCCCTTAACCCTCGACCAGGTAGCCAACATACCTCCATATAGACCGTGGAGATATGAATGGTGAAAATCTTTTATTTTATATAGACAGTAAAATAATGCCAAGACACCACGGACAAACGATTAGGAAAAATCACCTTCAACATAAGAAACTAGTTATTAAAGTCATTAATACATAACCAATTAAAAAGTGCGAAAAGATTAAAAATAAAAAGTATTACACTAGACACTTTGTCTTCACCAAGTGATGTAAGAGACTTAGGCAAACATGGCCTTGATTGTCAAGAACTCTTACGATCAATCTTGGATCCCGAGACGACTCGCACACTCTATGATGGACAATGGATGATGGTGGTGGATGATGGTGTTATGGTGGTGGTAGGTGGTGGGTGAAGTGTGAGAGAGGTGGTGTGCCAAGGGATGGTTTGAGCTTGAGCCAAGCACTCCTATTTATAGGCTGAACAGAAGCTCGGGCACGGCCCCGTGTCCACATCCTTCTCTGTCTTCATTAATTGCTTTTGTCTGCATTAGTTGACCACGGCCCCGTGTCCGCTGGGCACGACCCCGTGTGCAGAAGCATATCTGTACTATCAAGATTTGCCTGGATTCTGTGATTTTTATCTGGGTCAAATTTAGTTGGGGGCACGGGGGCGTGTTGAGTGGGCACGACCCAAGATGAATTACATCAATGAGCTAATGTGTGCAAAATGCAACATATGAATTACATCAATTGTGGCATAAAACTAACCCTTTTTTAGTACTAATGTTGGAAAAAGTGTGTTTTTGTCTTCCTTTTGTATTTTCAGGATTAAACGAGCTCAAATTAACAAAAGAAGCAAAAAGGCAGCAAAATCTAACATAAATACAAGAAAAGGAACAAACGTGGCATGCCCGACCTACCCGAAAGCATCTTCCCAAGCAAAACAAGAGAACAGAAGGCTGAACACGCCCCGTGCTCAATGAGCACGGGGGCGTGCCCAAGTGTCAGCATAAAAGACAAAGTTGTAGAAGCTTCCATCGCCCACCACGGGGCCGTGCTCAGCGGACACGGGGCCGTGGTCAACTATAAGATTCGCAGAATCCAGGAAAATCTTGATAGTACAGATATGCTTCTGCACACGGGGTCGTGCCTAGCGGACACGGGGCCGTGGTCAACTAATAAAGACAAGAGCAATTAATGAAGACAGAGAAGAGGATGGACACGGGGCCGTGCCCACTGGACACGGGGCTGTCCCCGAGCTTCTGTTCAGCCTATAAATAGGAGTGCTTGGCTCAATCTCAAACCATCCCTTGGCACACCACCTCTCTCACACTTCACCCACCACCCACCACCACCATAACACCATCATCCACCACCATCATCCATTGTCCATCATAGAGTGTGTGAGTCGTCTCGGGATCCAAGATTGATCGTAAGAGTTCTTGACAATCAAGGCAATGTTTGCCTAAGTCTCTTACATCACTTGGTGAAGACAAAGTGTCTAGTGTAATACTTTTTATTTTTAATCTTTTTGCACTTTTTAAGTGGTTATGTATTAATGACTTTAATAACTAGTTTCTTATGTTGAAGGTGATTTTTCCTTGTCGTTTGTCCGTGGTGTCTTGGCATTATTTTACTGTCTATATAAAATAAAAGATTTTCACCATTCATATCTCCACGGTCTATATGGAGGTATGTTGGCTACCTGGTCAGGGTTAAGGGAACGGTTTGGTAAGAGTCTTGCCATTGTTCAGTGTATAGATCCTGCAAAGGACCTGGGTCAAATTTAGTAGGACCTCCTTCAATACTTAACGGTATTGGATGGCGGGGGTCCGAACTCTTTGATCCCCTCATAAGTTAAACTACTATTAAAACTTTAACCCGGCTACTTAGGACTGTATCCCTGCTGACTCAGACTACTTAGCCGAGGGTAACGTCGCCTTCAAATGAGGGGACTACCACATTATGCATTAATAACTTAATTAATTATCTTTCAATAATCCGACCCTTTAGGATTGTATCCTTGCTGACTCAAACTACTGGGTTGAGGGTAACGTCACCTCCAAAAGAGGGGCCTACTACAATAACTAAGATAATCTCTTAAATAGTGCAAAAGTGCGGAAATAATCAAAGGTTACACTAAACACGAGTCGGAGCCAAGTGATTCATCTTGTCTATCTGTTTTTTATTTTTCAGCATTTTAGTTAGTTTTTATTTTCTTAGTTTAAACCTTTTTTCTAAACTTTTGATTTGATTAGACGTTGAGGATAAACCGGTACTAAAAGCTCTTGTATCCTTGGACGACCTCGGTATCTTACCAACACTATACTACGCTCACGATAGGTGCACTTGCCCATATGTGTGTTTAGTGTTAGTAAATATCGTGTTTTATAAATTTAAAACTTGGCTAAAGAAAGTGTAAAAGGGATTAAAATATACTTAAACTTATATACAAACTTCACACGCATCAAGTTTTTGGCGCCGCTGCCGGGGACACAAGAATTTTAAGAAAGTTAGGAATCAGCGGCCTAATCGTTTTTCTTATTTTTCTATTTTTTTTAGGATTTTTTCTAGTTTTTCAGCTTCTGCAGAACTCAGCACGGGTCGTGCCCACTGAACACGCCCCGTGCCCAATCATTGGAACTGGCAATCCTGTTTTAAGTCAGACAGTAAGCTGAACACGGGGCCGTGTCCACTCAACACGCCCCCGTGCCCAAGATTCAGTTACTGAAAACAGAACCGTAAGATCCCGACGGTTGGTAATTTCTGACACAAACATGAGTGATACTGATATTTTTTACTTTCGGCACTCTTATGGTACGTGGTGTCGAATATGTGGTGGTTCCCATAAAGAATTAGAATGTTATTTTCTAAATTATAAGCCCCATTATATAGACCCACGTTTCCTTGTGTCCTTAAGAGGGGCGAAAGTAAAAATAATCCCTATCTCTCCCTCGAATGCTCCCAACCAGATTTTCTAGGAGAAATGCTTCTTGATGAACTATTTCAATTAGAAGATTTATTTCTTAATTGGTTAAAAGAACTTAGGATAGATTTCAATAATTTATCTCAAGATAATAACCAAGAAGAAGTGTTGGAATCGCATTCAAACAACTTCGTTGTTCCCAACGATACTTCTAACTCTTGCGAGGACTTGAGCGATAGTCGTCCCTGTGCCGATTGTGCCGTGAAGGACTCCCCATCGACTTCGTTCGATGCATACATAGACTTGAGCGATTCGGCATACACCTTCTTTAACGAGAGCTCGGGAAAGGGTTGGACTTGTCCACCTACATATAGCATAGGAATCACCCTCACCGACAACCTCTTGCGTTCTCGTCTCAATCTAGAACAATTAAGGTATCTTAGGCACTTTGGGGTTGTTCCATCCAGTAAGGAACCACCCGATCCGGAAAGAGTTCCTTGAAAATTGACAAAACTTCATAAACAGCCTTTCGACACGGGGCCGTGCCCAGGTCAACACGCCCCCGTGTCCACCAAAAGATTCCCTTCTGACTTTTTGTCAGAATACGGACAAAACGTGTCCGGATCCTGCCTGCACACGGGGCCGTGTCCAGCCTGCTGTTGTTTTCTATAAATGCAGCCAAGAATCCTGCACATTTGGACCATCCAGGGACAGAGATTTGAAAGGATTTTCTAACTTACCATCCTAGGTATGTTCTAAAAGAAGGTTCTAACAAACATCTTGTCCTTACCTCTTTTATCCATTGCCTTCTTCTTCATCTTTCTTGCAACAACACCTCCATTGAAGCTTGATTCCAAGCTTTATTGTGATGCTTGTTCAACTTTTGTTCAAGGAATCTTGTTAAAAATAAGTTACACAACATTGTTTTAAGTTATTTATGTTAAAAAATGCTTCATAAGTTGAGAAAATAATTTGAAACTCCAAGTTTCCTTGATCTAAAAAACTGTAGAAAGGTGAACACGGGGCCGTGTTCATTGAGCACGGGGCCGTGTCCGTGGTACCGTTTCATTAAAATGAACTATTTTTGGTTTGTTTTCATAGAATGTCTAGTAAAAACAGTGGAACCTCTTCTGCGCACTCCAGAAACAGTCGAAGGGATAGAAGGTCATCAATCGAAGCGACTCTCGTACGTTACATGATGGCATTACGTGAAGCTCTTAACGAGATGACTTCGGTAGAGGAGGTCCTAATAGACCATATAAATTATCTGACGGTGGGGTGGGAAAACAGTTTTCAAGAAATAAACCTCTTGCACCAGAGGTTAAACATTCTTGTGACACCTCCCATGGAACCAATCCTCCCTCAAGAGGATTGGAACCTAGCACTTGGAATCAACAATCATACCGGTTGGGATGACATTCCAGCGGAACCTCCTCTTGAAGATCTACAAGAAGTCCCGGTGGAGGTTGCACCTCCTCAAACCAATGCCAATGAGCCCGCTTTTCTTCTCCCTAGGGAGATAGAAGAATGGCTCGCCGACGTGTGAGGAACCCATGCCCGGAGAAAGAAGTTTTTCAAGCCACATCTAACCGAGGGATTACCTTTTCGGAAATTTTGCTAATAGAATAAGTAGTAGGCTAGAACTTCTTGGTTTAGATTTCTTGTGTTTCTTTGACCTAACTATCTAGTATTTTAATTTTTAGGACTATTACATAATTCTCTCTATGACTTAATGAATGATGGTTTTAGTTAATTTGGTGTTTGGATGGTGTTAAAAAAAAATAAAACACACTCAAGATGGCAAAGGATACAAGGAAAACTTGAAACAGCACCCCATGCAGGAAAACAGGGCCATCCGACAAACTTTCTTCATTACAGCAAGCTCAGCACGGGCCGTGTCCGCCCAACACGGCACCGTGCTGCACAGTCTGCAGAAATGACCCAGTTCAGGTAAACTGGACACGGGCCGTGTTCACCCAATACGCCCTCGTGTCCAGGCTTCTGTTTCTTTTGCTTAACTTTTGTTACTGGCACCTAAACACGGGGCCGTGCCCGGACAACACGGGGCCGTGTCCAGCGCCCAGTAACACAAATTTTTGCTTTTTCACACCTTTTACACATTCAATCAACCTAAAAACTTAATTTTGGGACACATTGAGGACAATGTGTAATTTAAGTGTGGGGGGATGCTAAAACCTTGAATCTTGCAAGTCCTAATAACAAGCCTTACACAAAACTCTATTGGAACCGCTAATCACCCCAAATTTTTGCAAAAATTTTTTCATTTTTTTTACTTGTCTAGTTTAATTTGGGAATTTCAAATTCTAAAAAGGTTATATTTTTACAAATTTACAACCGATAGCGTCGTGATAAAAAGAACCAACATGAGAAAATTATGAAAAGGCATGACAAGCTTAGTTAAAATTTAATTATATATACTTGATCACATAAAAACCCATTCCCACAAAAGTGAGTTTTGAGCCTTTATTGAGCATACAAATATATATCTTTAAATTAAATGCTCATTTTTCGTTTCTTGTGTGAATAGCCGCTTGGTTCTTACAACTCTAGAACTTGCCACGACGATACATTCCCGATCCTTACCAACTTAAACCCGAGTAAGTAAATGATGGAGGCATTAGGACTAACCCTTTTATTTCTACACCATTATTTTTCTTTTTTTACCACCTACCCAAAATCCCCATAGTTAACCCCTTTGAGCCTAAATCTTTTCATTTCTTAACCCAAACCAAACACCTTTTCACCCACCAAAACCTTTTTATTTTTTAACCCTTTGTTTTAGTAACAAGCTCGTTTTTTTTCGTATGACTTTGAAAAATATATATATATATATATATATATATATATATATATATATATATTGATGATGATGAAGCAAAAGAAATAAAAACAAGCAAGTTCATCAAAAATAACTTTGTTTGAATTATGGCTTCATCAAAATAAAAAAAATAAAAAAATAAAAAGTCTTACGAAAAACCGACGCTTTTTACGTTTTTTTCACCCTTTTCTACTAACCACTAACCCAACCACCTACCTTTAACCCAAGCCTAACCCTTCACCCAAAAGTCCTCTTGATATTTACAAAGGTGTATAGTTAAAAAGGAGGAGGATTGATTGTTTGGCAAGCCTATGGTAGGAGTAAGTTCCATGCCGCTCTCAAGTGATTCACTAAAATACATCTTCGGCCGAGTGTTGAGTGATCCCCCGTGAGGTATGTGAACTTGTATATAAATAGAATTTTAAAGAGGCATGTTATGCCCTAATAAGTAATTTATCTTATGAAAAAATTTAAATAAATCATGACAAATAGGATTGTAAATAAATAAAAATAAAACGTAATAAAGAATCTTGGAAATCCCGACACTCTATGGCAAGCCCAAACAACCTTATCTTCTACCCATTCCATTTGGGAGTGTAAAGCCACATTATAGAGAGTTTTGCTTGAGGACAAGCAAAGATTCAAGTGTGGGGGTATTTGATGTGGGCAAAATGCAACATATAAATTACATCAATTGTGACATAAAACTAACCCTTTTTTAGTACTAATGTTGGAAAAAGTGTGTTTTTGTCTTCCTTTTGTATTTTCCGGATTAAATGAGCTCAAATTAACAAAAGAAGCAAAAAGGCAGCAAAATCTAACATAAATACAAGAAAAGGAACAAACGTGGCATGTCCGACCTCCCCGAAAGCATCTTCCTAAGCAAAACAAGAGAACAGAAGGCTGAACACGCCCCGTGCTCAATGAGCACGGGGGCGTGTGTAACGCCCCAAAAATCTGAATGTAATTAATTGTCGGGTGTTCCTTTATGACACGTCATGAAATAAGTAACTAGGCTATTTATCCTAGTTAAGGGTATGGTCAAAAGTATTAAGTGATGAAAGGTAGTGTCATTTATGTTTTAAAGGAAAACCCGAGGGGCTAAAGTGGAACAAATGAAAGTTAATTTATAGAATAACTTGACACACACAAACACACACCAAGTGTGTGTTCTGGAAAGATCGACCATGAGGCTCCCATGGAGCCTCAAACCCTAATCTCATCCTTATGTCCAAATTGAAAGGCAAGATGAAGTCTAAATCCATAACCGAGCATGGATTAATGATCACCAACACGAGAGGATCATAAGGTATGTTTTAAATCTAAGATTGGTGATCATGGGTGAAGTGGGTTATGTTCTAATCCGTGAGTTAGTATGAAATTGATCATGTACAAGGGTTAGAATCCTTGTATAGAACATGGGTTATGTATGGTTTACGTTAATTTGAGGATTAGAGGTGAAACCCGTTAGTTAGGGTGAAGATGATAACTAGAATCACCTCCTATGTTCAAGTTTTGTTGAATGATTGATGTATTAAGTGGTTATGATGAATTATTGTTGGATAAATTAGGAAGAATGTGATGATGTTATGTTTAATGTTCATTTGTAATGATATATGATGATTAGTAGTAGGATTTGATGGGTTATGCATGAGTTTATGAGTTTTGTACATGAAATAGTTGTACTCTATGCTTAAAAGGTAGTACTCACATCAAGTGTATGATGCAATGTATATAGTGTCGTCCGTATAATCGATTATGATGCTACGGGTACATGTTGATAAGTCGAAGGTTACATATGATTAATAGTTGACTTTTGAAAGTCAACAAGTATAAGAGACATGATTGGACTCGTTGTCGTAAAGATAGGATTAGAGGAAGTCGTTGGATACATGTTATGTAAATATGTGTTAAGTTGATTACCCGATGATTTACGTGTGTTAGAAAGGTTATGAAGTTGATTATATGTTGTAATGCTTGTTAGAAGTGACTAAGGAAAGTTAAGGGTGAATTATGTGAGTAATATGATTGACACATGTATGAATGAGTATGCTAATAAGAGCGTGGTTTCGATGAAATGAAAGTATAGGAATCACGTCGAGGCGGATTCAAGCATGAGATGTTAACGGGTCAAGAAGAGGCAAGGAATCGGATACGAGCATGGACGCATAAGGTAAGTGATTTCTGTAATCACTTCTTAGTACGAGTAAGTAATACATTGTTTAAATTAATTAAACATGATGTTTGAGGTCATATATGTGATGAAGTCTTTCGTTGTAAATGATTGAATTAAAGTTGACCAAAATGCCCTTGATGGGTATTTTGGGCAAACGATATTAAAAGTGGTTTAGAAACAAGTTGTTCGATCAATGTAATGTTTTAGACAAGTATGGAAGAGAGAAGTATGGTCTTTGTGAGCCATAGACCTTACAATGCGTAAATACCCATTACGGGTCAAAATGAGCTTTTGAGCGAAAAATGGGTTAAGAGAATGCTAGACATCCGAGAAATAAATCTTTATGATAGGCGTCAATGAAATTATTAAGTTCATATGAGTTTGAGGTCAAATAAACAGTTTATGTTGATAAATGCACGAACGGGTCAAATAAGTAGAATATAATAATAAGTCGAATGCATGCAAGTTAAGAATTTCCTTGATACGGATGTGGGATTTTAAGTTCGTATGATAGAATGTGAATTTACAAGCATGTAGGAAGAAACGGGAGGTTAAACGGGTAAACGGTTCGAAAGTTACGCGCGTTTTAGTGCGTACGGACGACGAAATGGATCTGCAGGAAAATGTGTTTAAGGGAGGGCGTCGCCGACGGGCTCCCACCCCGTCGCCGACGGGCACCGGTTTGGTCATTTTTCTCCGACGGGTTAAGACACTGGTTACGGGTTAATGGCCCCGACGGGCATAATTACAACCCGTCGCCGACGGGCTCCCATCCCGTCGCCGACGGGCACTTGTTTGTAAGCTTTTATTTTCACGTCTGGTGTTTCCGGTTGACCCGTAACGTGTCCTGGTGCTCCGGTTTTCGACACGATGACTCGTAAAGTTTCTTATGAGCATATAGGGATGCACGTTTGTAGACCAAGCAAGTATGTACGTTGTATGTATCGGTATACGTACATAGAACTTATGTAAGTACGTATGAAGGCATGTAGGAGTGTATGCATGTATGTAAAGTTGTAGGAAAGTTATGTTTGTACGTAGATGTGTATGTATGTATGTATAAGCGTATATACGAGTGTAGGCATGTATGTGATGATGTAGGAAAGGTATGTACGTATGTAGTTGCATAAGTAAGTACGTATGAAGGCATGTAGGAGTGTATGCATGTATGTAAAGCTGTAGGAAGGGTATGTAAGTATGTAGTTGTGTACGTAGGTACGCATAAAGGTATGTATGAATGTATGCACATATGTAGATAAGCGAGTATGTATGTTTGTACGTATTTGTATACGTATGTAGAAGTTATGTAAGTATGTAAGTAGGTAAGTATGGGCGTATGCATGTATGCAAAGATGAAGGAAGGGTTTGTACGTAAGTAGTGGTGTACGTAGGTATGTATAATGATACGTATGAGTGTATGTACGTATGTATAGTTGTAGAAAGGGTATGTACGGATGTAGATGTGTATGTGTGTATGTATAAGGATATGTATGATCGTATGCATGTATGTAAAGCTGTAGGAAGGGTATGTAGGTATGTAGTTGTGTACGTAAGTACGTATAAAGGTATGTATGAGTGTATGCACGTATGTAGATGTATATGTAAGTTTAATGTATGTACGTATGTGTGTATGATTAAGACACATTGAGGATTAACGCTACTAATGGTGTACCTTGAGAATGATAAGTAATGCAGGTACATTCATGAAGCCTCACCAGTAAATGGATACGCAGATGAAATGCTTGAAGTTTATTAAAGAACGAAACATGAAGTGTACGCGAATGATCTTATTTATACATTGTGCTAATGTTTGAATGTATGTGGTGAGTGCAGGTAGTACGGACCAGGCGATTATCAAGGAATAGAGATCGAAGATCGAGTCACAAGAGAGATTGTACGGGGACGTTGAATGTAAATTGAAATAAACATAAGCTATGTTTTATTTTAGTAATTAAGAGGGTGACGGAAGTAAGAATAAAAGCTATGTTAAAGTTAAAGTTTAAATGGTTTGAGGTATTTTAATGAAAGAATTTTTATGGTACGTGTTTCCGCTGCGACTTTTGTCATGTAGAAATTAGGGTCTTACAAGTTGGTATCAGAGCCCTGGTTTGAGAGACTCAAGTACAAGAAAGTAAGTACTTGAACTCAAACTTGTGTGCTCTTACGATAAGGAACCCGTACAATCTAAGACTCGATCAAGATCCAAAGGTAAAGGCTAATGTAAGTATGTACTTATGTGTACGTATAAAGAAACTGACGGTTTTGTATGTGCAAGGTAAGCATAAGTGTTGGAAGAGGATGATCCGTGAATGCAGTCTAGGATGAATACTAAGGCAGGCAAAGAGGTAATAAGACAAATAGGCAAATGAGCCAGGTATGTAAATTCAATATGTGGATATGTAAAATGGTAAAATGCATTAAGGGAAGAAAAATGCTAAATGAAGGGCTATGATGGTATAATGAATATGTTTTGAAAATGATACACGTGCTGAAACCTAGTTCTTCGTACATAAGGTGACAATTACACGAAGACACGAAACTAGTATGTGGATTGTGTACCTGGCCAGTACATGTGAAGCATATGACGTTCATGAGACCGTGATAATTGTTACAGGTATGTCCGGTAGAGTTAGGTAACAGGCGGGCGTGTGGGTGAAATGGGAAGTAAGACTCTCGGGGAATTGAGAGTACTATGAAAGTATGAAAACATGCCTGATAAGAATAAAGAATGTTGAATCCGTAAGAAAGTACGGATCAATAAAGTATGAATGCAATGCTTGAATCCGCGAGATGGATTCAAGGGATGAAAAGTGTGAATGCAATGTTTGAATCCGTGAAACGGATTCAAAGGCATGAAAGGCATGAATGGAATGTTTGAACCCGCGAGACGGATTCAAGGTATGAAAGGCATGAAAGAAATGTTTGAATCCGTGAGACGGATTCAAGGCATGAAAGGCATGAATGGAATGTTTGAATCCGTGAGACGGATTCAAAGGCATGAAAGGCATGAATGGAATGTTTGAACCCGCGAGACGGATTCAAGGTATGAAAGGCATGAAAGAAATGTTTGAATCCGTGAGACGGATTCAAGGCATGAAAGGCATGAATGGAATGTTTGAATCCGTGAGACGGATTCAAGGCATGAAAGGCATGAATGGAATGTTTGAACCCGCGAGACGGATTCAAAGTATGAAATGCATGAAAAGAATATTCGAAACCGCTAGTCGGATTTAAAATATAGAAATAATGAAATGTATGGATGCTACGATTGTGTCAAACGAATCATGTGAGTAAATGTAAAGTAATTGAATGAAAGAAGGATCATGATTGGCACGTAAACCTAAATTTTAAAATTTTAAGATGAAAGAAAGAAGTTTTGAACCCGGGATGTGTTAGATGTGTAGGTAATCGACTCATGGGAGTCATAAGTGTAGGACGGGCTACGACCCGGATAATCAGTTAAGTATGAATAAGAAGGGTAAGCTTGGTCGTGAGTACCGGAATAAGGTAATTGCGATGATAGTCATTGTGACGAGCTCGTGGTTGTGTCGAGTGGATGTAGAGAAGGAATAATTAGTGATAAATAAAGGTAAGAAAGGTTTCGGGGACGAAACCTCAATTAAGGGTGGTAGACTTGTAACGCCCCAAAAATCTGAATGTAATTAATTGTCGGGTGTTCCTTTATGACACGTCATGAAATAAGTAACTAGGCTATTTATCCTAGTTAAGGGTATGGTCAAAAGTATTAAGTGATGAAAGGTAGTGTCATTTATGTTTTAAAGGAAAACCCGAGGGGCTAAAGTGGAACAAATGAAAGTTAATTTATAGAATAACTTGACACACACAAACACACACCAAGTGTGTGTTCTGGAAAGATCGACCATGAGGCTCCCATGGAGCCTCAAACCCTAATCTCATCCTTATGTCCAAATTGAAAGGCAAGATGAAGTCTAAATCCATAACCGAGCATGGATTAATGATCACCAACACGAGAGGATCATAAGGTATGTTTTAAATCTAAGATTGGTGATCATGGGTGAAGTGGGTTATGTTCTAATCCGTGAGTTAGTATGAAATTGATCATGTACAAGGGTTAGAATCCTTGTATAGAACATGGGTTATGTATGGTTTACGTTAATTTGAGGATTAGAGGTGAAACCCGTTAGTTAGGGTGAAGATGATAACTAGAATCACCTCCTATGTTCAAGTTTTGTTGAATGATTGATGTATTAAGTGGTTATGATGAATTATTGTTGGATAAATTAGGAAGAATGTGATGATGTTATGTTTAATGTTCATTTGGAATGATATATGATGATTAGTAGTAGGATTTGATAGGTTATGTATGAGTTTATGAGTTTTGTACATGAAATAGTTGTACTCTATGCTTAAAAGGTAGTACTCACATCAAGTGTATGATGCAATGTATATAGTGTCGTCCGTATAATCGATTATGATGCTACGGGTACATGTTGATAAGTCGAAGGTTACATATGATTAATAGTTGACTTTTGAAAGTCAACAAGTATAAGAGACATGATTGGACTCGTTGTCGTAAAGATAGGATTAGAGGAAGTCGTTGGATACATGTTATGTAAATATGTGTTAAGTTGATTACCCGATGATTTACGTGTGTTAGAAAGGTTATGAAGTTGATTATATGTTGTAATGCTTGTTAGAAGTGACTAAGGAAAGTTAAGGGTGAATTATGTGAGTAATATGATTGACACATGTATGAATGAGTATGCTAATAAGAGCGTGGTTTCGATGAAATGAAAGTATAGGAATCACGTCGAGGCGGATTCAAGCATGAGATGTTAACGGGTCAAGAAGAGGCAAGGAATCGGATACGAGCATGGACGCATAAGGTAAGTGATTTCTGTAATCACTTCTTAGTACGAGTAAGTAATACATTGTTTAAATTAATTAAACATGATGTTTGAGGTCATATATGTGATGAAGTCTTTCGTTGTAAATGATTGAATTAAAGTTGACCAAAATGCCCTTGATGGGTATTTTGGGCAAACGATATTAAAAGTGGTTTAGAAACAAGTTGTTCGATCAATGTAATGTTTTAGACAAGTATGGAAGAGAGAAGTATGGTCTTTGTGAGCCATAGACCTTACAATGCGTAAATACCCATTACGGGTCAAAATGAGCTTTTGAGCGAAAAATGGGTTAAGAGAATGCTAGACATCCGAGAAATAAATCTTTATAATAGGCGTCAATGAAATTATTAAGTTCATATGAGTTTGAGGTCAAATAAACAGTTTATGTTGATAAATGCACGAACGGGTCAAATAAGTAGAATATAATAATAAGTCGAATGCATGCAAGTTAAGAATTTCCTTGATACGGATGTGGGATTTTAAGTTCGTATGATAGAATGTGAATTTACAAGCATGTAGGAAGAAACGGGAGGTTAAACGGGTAAACGGTTCGAAAGTTACGCGCGTTTTAGTGCGTACGGACGACGAAATGGATCTGCAGGAAAATGTGTTTTAGGGAGGGCGTCGCCGACGGGCTCCCACCCCGTCGCCGACGGGCACCGGTTTGGTCATTTTTCTCCGACGGGTTAAGACACTGGTTACGGGTTAATGGCCCCGACGGGCATAATTACAACCCGTCGCCGACGGGCTCCCATCCCGTCGCCGACGGGCACTTGTTTGTAAGCTTTTATTTTCACGTCTGGTGTTTCCGGTTGACCCGTAACGTGTCCTGGTGCTCCGGTTTTCGACACGATGACTCGTAAAGTTTCTTATGAGCATATAGGGATGCACGTTTGTAGACCAAGCAAGTATGTACGTTGTATGTATCGGTATACGTACATAGAACTTATGTAAGTACGTATGAAGGCATGTAGGAGTGTATGCATGTATGTAAAGTTGTAGGAAAGTTATGTTTGTACGTAGATGTGTATGTATGTATGTATAAGCGTATATACGAGTGTAGGCATGTATGTGATGATGTAGGAAAGGTATGTACGTATGTAGTTGCATAAGTAAGTACGTATGAAGGCATGTAGGAGTGTATGCATGTATGTAAAGTTGTAGGAAGGGTATGTAAGTATGTAGTTGTGTACGTAGGTACGCATAAAGGTATGTATGAATGTATGCACATATGTAGATAAGCGAGTATGTATGTTTGTACGTATTTGTATACGTATGTAGAAGTTATGTAAGTATGTATGTAGGTAAGTATGGGCGTATGCATGTATGCAAAGATGAAGGAAGGGTTTGTACGTAAGTAGTGGTGTACGTAGGTATGTATAATGATACGTATGAGTGTATGTACGTATGTATAGTTGTAGAAAGGGTATGTACGGATGTAGATGTGTATGTGTGTATGTATAAGGATATGTATGATCGTATGCATGTATGTAAAGCTGTAGGAAGGGTATGTAGGTATGTAGTTGTGTACGTAAGTACGTATAAAGGTATGTATGAGTGTATGCACGTATGTAGATGTATATGTAAGTTTAATGTATGTACGTATGTGTGTATGATTAAGACACATTGAGGATTAACGCTACTAATGGTGTACCTTGAGAATGATAAGTAATGCAGGTACATTCATGAAGCCTCACCAGTAAATGGATACGCAGATGAAATGCTTGAAGTTTATTAAAGAACGAAACATGAAGTGTACGCGAATGATCTTATTTATACATTGTGCTAATGTTTGAATGTATGTGGTGAGTGCAGGTAGTACGGACCAGGCGATTATCAAGGAATAGAGATCGAAGATCGAGTCACAAGAGAGATTGTACGGGGACGTTGAATGTAAATTGAAATAAACATAAGCTATGTTTTATTTTAGTAATTAAGAGGGTGACGGAAGTAAGAATAAAAGCTATGTTAAAGTTAAAGTTTAAATGGTTTGAGGTATTTTAATGAAAGAATTTTTATGGTACGTGTTTCCGCTGCGACTTTTGTCATGTAGAAATTAGGGTCTTACAAGTTGGTATCAGAGCCCTGGTTTGAGAGACTCAAGTACAAGAAAGTAAGTACTTGAACTCAAACTTGTGTGCTCTTACGATAAGGAACCCGTACAATCTAAGACTCGATCAAGATCCAAAGGTAAAGGCTAATGTAAGTATGTACTTATGTGTACGTATAAAGAAACTGACGGTTTTGTATGTGCAAGGTAAGCATAAGTGTTGGAAGAGGATGATCCGTGAATGCAGTCTAGGATGAATACTAAGGCAGGCAAAGAGGTAATAAGACAAATAGGCAAATGAGCCAGGTATGTAAATTCAATATGTGGATATGTAAAATGGTAAAATGCATTAAGGGAAGAAAAATGCTAAATGAAGGGCTATGATGGTATAATGAATATGTTTTGAAAATGATACACGTGCTGAAACCTAGTTCTTCGTACATAAGGTGACAATTACACGAAGACACGAAACTAGTATGTGGATTGTGTACCTGGCCAGTACATGTGAAGCATATGACGTTCATGAGACCGTGATAATTGTTACAGGTATGTCCGGTAGAGTTAGGTAACAGGCGGGCGTGTGGGTGAAATGGGAAGTAAGACTCTCGGGGAATTGAGAGTACTATGAAAGTATGAAAACATGCCTGATAAGAATAAAGAATGTTGAATCCGTAAGAAAGTACGGATCAATAAAGTATGAATGCAATGCTTGAATCCGCGAGATGGATTCAAGGGATGAAAAGTGTGAATGCAATGTTTGAATCCGTGAAACGGATTCAAAGGCATGAAAGGCATGAATGGAATGTTTGAACCCGCGAGACGGATTCAAGGTATGAAAGGCATGAAAGAAATGTTTGAATCCGTGAGACGGATTCAAGGCATGAAAGGCATGAATGGAATGTTTGAATCCGTGAGACGGATTCAAAGGCATGAAAGGCATGAATGGAATGTTTGAACCCGCGAGACGGATTCAAGGTATGAAAGGCATGAAAGAAATGTTTGAATCCGTGAGACGGATTCAAGGCATGAAAGGCATGAATGGAATGTTTGAATCCGTGAGACGGATTCAAGGCATGAAAGGCATGAATGGAATGTTTGAACCCGCGAGACGGATTCAAAGTATGAAATGCATGAAAAGAATATTCGAAACCGCTAGTCGGATTTAAAATATAGAAATAATGAAATGTATGGATGCTACGATTGTGTCAAACGAATCATGTGAGTAAATGTAAAGTAATTGAATGAAAGAAGGATCATGATTGGCACGTAAACCTAAATTTTAAAATTTTAAGATGAAAGAAAGAAGTTTTGAACCCGGGATGTGTTAGATGTGTAGGTAATCGACTCATGGGAGTCATAAGTGTAGGACGGGCTACGACCCGGATAATCAGTTAAGTATGAATAAGAAGGGTAAGCTTGGTCGTGAGTACCGGAATAAGGTAATTGCGATGATAGTCATTGTGACGAGCTCGTGGTTGTGTCGAGTGGATGTAGAGAAGGAATAATTAGTGATAAATAAAGGTAAGAAAGGTTTCGGGGACGAAACCTCAATTAAGGGTGGTAGACTTGTAACGCCCCAAAAATCTGAATGTAATTAATTGTCGGGTGTTCCTTTATGACACGTCATGAAATAAGTAACTAGGCTATTTATCCTAGTTAAGGGTATGGTCAAAAGTATTAAGTGATGAAAGGTAGTGTCATTTATGTTTTAAAGGAAAACCCGAGGGGCTAAAGTGGAACAAATGAAAGTTAATTTATAGAATAACTTGACACACACAAACACACACCAAGTGTGTGTTCTGGAAAGATCGACCATGAGGCTCCCATGGAGCCTCAAACCCTAATCTCATCCTTATGTCCAAATTGAAAGGCAAGATGAAGTCTAAATCCATAACCGAGCATGGATTAATGATCACCAACACGAGAGGATCATAAGGTATGTTTTAAATCTAAGATTGGTGATCATGGGTGAAGTGGGTTATGTTCTAATCCGTGAGTTAGTATGAAATTGATCATGTACAAGGGTTAGAATCCTTGTATAGAACATGGGTTATGTATGGTTTACGTTAATTTGAGGATTAGAGGTGAAACCCGTTAGTTAGGGTGAAGATGATAACTAGAATCACCTCCTATGTTCAAGTTTTGTTGAATGATTGATGTATTAAGTGGTTATGATGAATTATTGTTGGATAAATTAGGAAGAATGTGATGATGTTATGTTTAATGTTCATTTGTAATGATATATGATGATTAGTAGTAGGATTTGATGGGTTATGCATGAGTTTATGAGTTTTGTACATGAAATAGTTGTACTCTATGCTTAAAAGGTAGTACTCACATCAAGTGTATGATGCAATGTATATAGTGTCGTCCGTATAATCGATTATGATGCTACGGGTACATGTTGATAAGTCGAAGGTTACATATGATTAATAGTTGACTTTTGAAAGTCAACAAGTATAAGAGACATGATTGGACTCGTTGTCGTAAAGATAGGATTAGAGGAAGTCGTTGGATACATGTTATGTAAATATGTGTTAAGTTGATTACCCGATGATTTACGTGTGTTAGAAAGGTTATGAAGTTGATTATATGTTGTAATGCTTGTTAGAAGTGACTAAGGAAAGTTAAGGGTGAATTATGTGAGTAATATGATTGACACATGTATGAATGAGTATGCTAATAAGAGCGTGGTTTCGATGAAATGAAAGTATAGGAATCACGTCGAGGCGGATTCAAGCATGAGATGTTAACGGGTCAAGAAGAGGCAAGGAATCGGATACGAGCATGGACGCATAAGGTAAGTGATTTCTGTAATCACTTCTTAGTACGAGTAAGTAATACATTGTTTAAATTAATTAAACATGATGTTTGAGGTCATATATGTGATGAAGTCTTTCGTTGTAAATGATTGAATTAAAGTTGACCAAAATGCCCTTGATGGGTATTTTGGGCAAACGATATTAAAAGTGGTTTAGAAACAAGTTGTTCGATCAATGTAATGTTTTAGACAAGTATGGAAGAGAGAAGTATGGTCTTTGTGAGCCATAGACCTTACAATGCGTAAATACCCATTACGGGTCAAAATGAGCTTTTGAGCGAAAAATGGGTTAAGAGAATGCTAGACATCCGAGAAATAAATCTTTATGATAGGCGTCAATGAAATTATTAAGTTCATATGAGTTTGAGGTCAAATAAACAGTTTATGTTGATAAATGCACGAACGGGTCAAATAAGTAGAATATAATAATAAGTCGAATGCATGCAAGTTAAGAATTTCCTTGATACGGATGTGGGATTTTAAGTTCGTATGATAGAATGTGAATTTACAAGCATGTAGGAAGAAACGGGAGGTTAAACGGGTAAACGGTTCGAAAGTTACGCGCGTTTTAGTGCGTACGGACGACGAAATGGATCTGCAGGAAAATGTGTTTTAGGGAGGGCGTCGCCGACGGGCTCCCACCCCGTCGCCGACGGGCACCGGTTTGGTCATTTTTCTCCGACGGGTTAAGACACTGGTTACGGGTTAATGGCCCCGACGGGCATAATTACAACCCGTCGCCGACGGGCTCCCATCCCGTCGCCGACGGGCACTTGTTTGTAAGCTTTTATTTTCACGTCTGGTGTTTCCGGTTGACCCGTAACGTGTCCTGGTGCTCCGGTTTTCGACACGATGACTCGTAAAGTTTCTTATGAGCATATAGGGATGCACGTTTGTAGACCAAGCAAGTATGTACGTTGTATGTATCGGTATACGTACATAGAACTTATGTAAGTACGTATGAAGGCATGTAGGAGTGTATGCATGTATGTAAAGTTGTAGGAAAGTTATGTTTGTACGTAGATGTGTATGTATGTATGTATGTATAAGCGTATATACGAGTGTAGGCATGTATGTGATGATGTAGGAAAGGTATGTACGTATGTAGTTGCATAAGTAAGTACGTATGAAGGCATGTAGGAGTGTATGCATGTATGTAAAGCTGTAGGAAGGGTATGTAAGTATGTAGTTGTGTACGTAGGTACGCATAAAGGTATGTATGAATGTATGCACATATGTAGATAAGCGAGTATGTATGTTTGTACGTATTTGTATACGTATGTAGAAGTTATGTAAGTATGTATGTAGGTAAGTATGGGCGTATGCATGTATGCAAAGATGAAGGAAGGGTTTGTACGTAAGTAGTGGTGTACGTAGGTATGTATAATGATACGTATGAGTGTATGTACGTATGTATAGTTGTAGAAAGGGTATGTACGGATGTAGATGTGTATGTGTGTATGTATAAGGATATGTATGATCGTATGCATGTATGTAAAGCTGTAGGAAGGGTATGTAGGTATGTAGTTGTGTACGTAAGTACGTATAAAGGTATGTATGAGTGTATGCACGTATGTAGATGTATATGTAAGTTTAATGTATGTACGTATGTGTGTATGATTAAGACACATTGAGGATTAACGCTACTAATGGTGTACCTTGAGAATGATAAGTAATGCAGGTACATTCATGAAGCCTCACCAGTAAATGGATACGCAGATGAAATGCTTGAAGTTTATTAAAGAACGAAACATGAAGTGTACGCGAATGATCTTATTTATACATTGTGCTAATGTTTGAATGTATGTGGTGAGTGCAGGTAGTACGGACCAGGCGATTATCAAGGAATAGAGATCGAAGATCGAGTCACAAGAGAGATTGTACGGGGACGTTGAATGTAAATTGAAATAAACATAAGCTATGTTTTATTTTAGTAATTAAGAGGGTGACGGAAGTAAGAATAAAAGCTATGTTAAAGTTAAAGTTTAAATGGTTTGAGGTATTTTAATGAAAGAATTTTTATGGTACGTGTTTCCGCTGCGACTTTTGTCATGTAGAAATTAGGGTCTTACAGCGTGCCCAAGTGTCAGCATAAAAGACAAAGTTGTAGAAGCTTCAATCGCCCACCACGGGGCCGTGCTCAGCGGACACAGGGCCGTGGTCAACTATAAGATTCGCAGAATCCAGGCAAATCTTGATAGTACAGATATGCTTCTGCACACGGGGTCGTGCCCAGCGGACACGGGGCCGTGGTCAACTAATAAAGACAAGAGCAATTAATGAAGACAGAGAAGAGGATGGACACGGGGCCGTGCCCACTGGACACCACCTCTCTCACACTTCACCCACCACCCCTCTCACACTTCACCCACCACCTACCACCACCATAACACCATCATCCACCACCATCATCCATTGTCCAGCATAGAGTGTGTGAGTCGTCTCGGGATCCAAGATTGATCGTAAGAGTTCTTGACAATCAAGGCCATGTTTGCCTAAGTCTCTTACATCACTTGGTGAAGTAGTGTAATACTTTTTATTTTTAATCTTTTCGCACTTTTTAATTGGTTATGTATTAATGACTTTAATAACTAGTTTCTTATGTTGAAGGTGATTTTTCCTTATCGTTTGTCCGTGGTGTCTTGGCATTATTTTACTGTCTATATAAAATAAAAGATTTTCACCATTCATATCTCCACGGTCTATATGGAGGTATGTTGGCTACCTGGTCGGGGGTTAAGGGAACGGTTTGGTAAGAGTCTTGCCATTGTTCAATGTATAGATCCTGCAAAGGACCTGGGTCAAATTTAGTAGGACCTCCTTCAATACTTAACGGTATTGGATGGCGGGGGTCCGAACTCTTTAATCCCCTCATAAGTTAAACTACTATTAAAACTTTAACCCGGCTACTTAGGACTGTATCCCTGCTGACTCAGACTACTTAGCAGAGGGTAACGCCGCCTTCAAAAGAGGGGCCTACCACATTATGCATTAATAACTTAATTAATTATCTTTCAATAATCCGAACCTTTAGGATTGTATCCTTGCTGACTCAAACTACTGGGTTGAGGGTAACGTCACCTCCATAAGAGGGGCCTACTACAATAACTAAGATATTCTCTTAAATAGTGCAAAAGTGCGGAAATAATCAAAGGTTACACTAAACACGAGTCGAAGCCAAGTGATTCATCTTGTCTATCTGTTTTTTATTCTATTTTTATTTTTCAGCATTTTAGTTAGTTTTTATTTTCTTAGTTTAAACCTTTTTTTCTAAACTTTTGATTTGATTAGACGTTGAGGATAAACCGCTACTAAAAGCTCTTGTGTCCTTGGACGACCTCGGTATCTTACCAACACTATACTACGCTCACGATGGGTGCACTTGCCCATATGTGTGTTTAGTGTTAGTAAATATCGTGTTTTATAAATTTAAAACTTGGCTAAAGAAAGTGTAAAAGGGCTTAAAATATACTTAAACTTATATACACACTTCACACGCATCAATACACATAACAATCATCAACAATAAATCAGGCAGATCAATTCGGGTAGTCTAAACATATACTAACCGGTTGCAAGATGAGATGAGCAAGAACTTTGAGAGAGAGATGATGGTTGTCGTCGGGTGCCAAAGAGAAAGTAGGGTTTCGTGAATTGTGGTGTGCGCAATATATATAACGTAACTGCTAATTTAACTTGGGCTGTACCTGGGCCGAAAGCCCATATCCACGAAACATCAAAGGGAGGCGACGAAACTCCATGTTTCGTCGAGTAGAGGGAATGGCGAAACTCCCTGAGTTTCGTCGAGCTGGTTTGTGGTGAAACTTCATAGAGTTTCGTCATATATATATATATATATATATATATATATATAATACACCATCATATCATATGTCAAATAAATCACAGTTTATTATTTAATCCAATTTATAATACATCAAGCATATACACAAGTTACAATGCAAGCAGGTTATGAAAGCATGACTCTAAACATGTAACGTGTCGAGGAAAGACCTTTAAATGTTCGAATGTTTAACATGGACTCAACAGTCCATGCCCCACAACGACTCCTCCTGATCCCGTGCAAGCTCCAGCTAAGTACCTAACGACATGCAAGGCATGTAACAACGAGTCAACAACAAAGTTGAGCGAGTTCACTGTTGGTGTTCATTTTAAAGTTGTTCCAAAACCATAAGTTCATTTGTAAACATGAGTTAACCAATTCCTTGTTTCCCAAACCATGATCAGTGGGGGCTTCCCCATGTGAACCACTAGACCCGTTACCATATCGACTACTGACTGAAGTAAGTTGGTGCCCTAAAGTCAATGTCTGTCATCATTGACGTGCTCAGATCCATTAGTTCACGTCCATCCTCTGCGGCACGGTGTGAGGCTTGTCAAACCTAAATAGCTCTATCTAACTAATGACCCGCTCGCCATTGGCCCGGCGATTAAGTCGATATAAAATGAGGGACTTCATGATAGAGTTTTTGGTCTAGTATCAATGTTATCACCCTTCAAAAGAGAGGATGTGGTACGTGTCCCCAAACCAGGAGATCACGCAGTTTCCGATTAGATAAAATCGGGTAGTCTAAACATATACTAACCGGTTGCAAGATGAGATGAGCAAGAACTTCGAGAGAGAGATGATGGTTGTCGTCAGGTGCCAAAGAGAAAGTAGGGTTTCGTGAATTGTGGTGTGTGCAATATATATAACGTAACTGCTAATTTAACTTGGGCTGTACCTGGGCCGAAAGCCCATGTCCACGAAACATCAAAGGGAGGCGACGAAACTCCATGTTTCGTCATGACGAACATGACGAAACTCCAAGGTTTCGTCGAGTAAAGGGAATGGCGAAACTCCCTGAGTTTCGTCGAGCTGGTTTGTGGTGAAACTTCATAGAGTTTCGTCATATATATATATATAGAATCACGCTAAAATGAGAACCACCTCGAGTTGTAAGAACCGCGAGAACTATTTGATCCGGGGCGAGGTGGACCAAAATTTTTTTTCATAAACGTCACATTTGTAAAAAAAAAAATTCAAAAAAAAAATGTCGTGTGTGTAGTTTTGAGCACCACAAGTTTGTGTTTATGGGTACCGTAAATTTTCCGGCCAGATTTACGGTACCCGTAAACACAAACTTGTGGCGCTCAAAACTACACACACGACATTTTTTTTTTGAATTTTTTTTACAAATGTGCTTATAATACATGTATCTACGTTTATGAAAAAAAAAATTGGTCCACCTCGCCCCGTACGGTGTAGTTCTCACGGTTCTTACAACTCGAGGTGGTTCTCATTTTAGCGGTCCCTTATATATATATATATATAATAATAATAATAATAATAATAATAATAATAATAATAATAATAATAATAATACACCATCATATCATATGTCAAACAGTACACAGTTTCTTATTTAGTCCAATCTATAATACATCAAACATATACACAAGTTACAATGCAAGCAGGTTATGAAAACATGACTGTAAACAAGTAACGTGTCGAGAAAAGACCTTGAAAACTCGAGTTATCACATCATCCCCAACTTGAAAGAAATTTCGTCCCGAAATTTAGCACGTAGTCACTGAGGAAGCTAGTTAGGTTGCGTGTTTTTCCTGGTTTTCCTGGGGTGTCACAGGTTTCATTTTTCGCACGTGGGTCCAAAAAGGGTTTATCGTTGCCATTTTATTCCACTTGGTTAACTTCATCCATTTTTTTATTAACTAGAAGGGCAATTCGGCCAAATAAAATGACCGAATTGCCCTTCTCGTTAACAAACATAATGGATGAAGTTAACCCAGTGGATTAAAATGGCAACGGTGAAAACTTTTTGAACCATACGAAAAATGAAACATTTGGACTAAACTGCCAAAATGAGCTAAACCACTGGGACTAAAATGGCATTTAACTCTATTTTTTAATTAGTTATACAATAATCTTGTATTGTTGTAGATAAGAATTATTGGTTAGAACATATTGTTTATACAACCTAAAACATGTCTAAACCCCTACAAATGGTATATAATAGTTTTGTTTATTTTATTTGAAGAATAATATTACTTTTCTAATACATAATATATTTTTAATTTTAATTTTTCATTCAAGAACACTTTTTTTCCAGACCCTCACTTTTTTTTGCGCTTTGCGCCTAGGCCACAGACGAGGCCTGTGCGCCTTGCGCCTTGAGCACGCCAGAAGCCTTTAATATTTATGTACCTTACTAAGTTTTAAATTGGCTATCGTCAGCATATATTAAGCAACACTATTCCTTTTCAAGTACGATTTTTAGTTTTGACCCGTACAGCCGTACCTTATAATACATGATTGTCCCAGTGAACTTCCACCTATCAGCACCATAGTTATTCGATCTAGTATCAAAATTCTTAGGAGTAATGGTGTCTGGAATTCATTGTGGCTATCTAAAATTGAAAATTGAACACTCATATTTTGCTCAGTTTGTACTCATATGTTAGGGGGTAGTGTTTGGGATGCATTTTATGCTGTTTTGCATGTGTGCTTTATCACAGTTTAATGTTTACATAGTTTTTAATATTTGTATAATGTTAGCTGTTTATAAAGTTAGTTTTCTTGTTTAATATCTATATTTGAAAGACCCCAGTCCAAGTAAACTCATAGAGTCTCCATATATGAACTTGCAAACCACGTTGAATGGCAAGTCAATGTCAACTGTCCACTCAATAACATCTTTTTCATAGACTGAAGTTGTTTAGGATGGTTTTTTTTTCCTCAAAAATTACATATTTAAGCAAGACAATATTGAATAGTCCTCTCGAATACAAGCTTGTAACTTTATTACGTACGAAAGCAGTTTCTAATTTCAAAGTAAACTAAAAACATTAAAACCTATTACAACATTACAACAATTTAATCACTTACAAAACATATTGAAAAAATACTTATGCATAACATCATAGAGCTCACTCCAGAAACCAAAATATGCAACGCTCCATGATTTGTTGACTATCAACGGGGCCACAATGATCCAAAAACCAACAATGAATCCGAGCACAATGCTTATAGTCAAATCCCAATCTACACCATTAGACGCAGCATCTTCTTTTTGGTGTTATCTTGTATCAACATTTTTACAAGGCTCAGTAAGAGGAGCTCCGCATAGTTTATTGTGAATGAAACTCGACTCATTGAAGCTCTGAAGCTGAGTACTTACCGGAATTCTCCCGGTCAAATAGTTATAGGACACATTGAAGTTACTCAAGGAATATATGGCTGATAAACTCACGGGAAGTTCCCCAGAAAGCTTGTTCACTGATAAATCAAGAGTTTCAAGCGCTCTTAAATCTCCAATCTTGTATGGGATACTTCCTGTCAATTGATTTCTTGATAGATTCAACGATTTTAACTTGAGGAGGGTTGTTAACTCAACTGGGATTTGCCCAGAAAGGTTATTAACCGACAGGTCTAATAGCATAACCAGTTCTATACGTGTATATCTGTCTTCTCGACCTTTCATCACCAACGAAGCACTAGCATGATTGGAACCTCCTAGTCCCGTATAGAAGTAAAACTTATAATCTGAATAGAAGTAAAACTTATAATCTGAGACAGTTTCTTTCCCTGAAATGATGCTAAAGTTGTTGAAACATCTTGGAATATTTCCTGACAGGTTATTATGAGCAAGATCCAAAATTTGAGTAAGTGAAAGATAACAAAGCTCGTGGGGAATATTTCCTTCCAAATTGTTGTGCCTAAGGCTCACAATTCTCAATAAAGTGAGCTTTGTTCCAAACCATGCTGGAATGCTTCCAACAAGCTCATTTTGTCCAAGTTGAAGGATACTTAAGGATGACAAGTTCATTAAGGAATAAGGCATCCTTCCTGAGATCTTGTTCCCCTGCATGTTCAACCATTGTAGTCTCATTAGAGAACCCACTGTTCTTGGAAGCTCACCAGACAAAGCATTATTCTCTAAGTTTAAGACTTTCAAATTCGGCCACTTATCCCAACACTCCAGAATTACACCAGACAAAGAATTATTTCCCAGAATAAGAATTTGTGTTTCTTTCACACCGTTGGAACATATAAAATGATTTATTGTTCCCTCAAAAAAATTATTAGACAGATCCAAATGCACAGGAATTAATGAACCATTTGAGAGAGAAGGTAATCTCCCCTTAAACTCGTTAGAGTTTAATCTGAGTACTCGAAGTGATGCAGGGATACCCAAAATCAGTGTACCTTTGATATGATTTTGTGACATATCTAAATATGTGAGGTTGGGTAATGATCTCCAAAATGACTCAGGAGGAATGATTGATGAAATTCCAGTGTTGCTTATGTCCAGCCATAATAAATCTCTCTGTGATTGAAGCCATAATGGAAATTGAGGCCCCAAACTCCAAGAGTTCAAATACAAGAACTGTGCCTGGAAAGGGGGAATCCAGTTTGCTGCTTGCACTTTAAGGGTTAACTTGTTGCCGTTTCCAATTATGTATGTCAAGCTCACTAATTTGGAAAAGTGAGCTTCTGTCAGAACGCCCGTCAACAAATTAAAAGAAAACCAGATTTCTTTCAACTTTGAAAGTTGACCAAGGCTATTAGGAAGGTTGCCACTCAGTTGGTTATTCTGAATATACAACTGCTCCAAAGATGATAATCGTCCGATCGAGTCAGGAATACTACCATTCAGCCTGTTACTAGAAAGACGCAGCCTCTTCAATGATGATAGTCGTCCAATTGAGGAAGGGATTGGACCAGAAAGCCCTGAGTCTACTATAGATAATGACTCCAAACTCGGTGATTTGCATTCGAAAAGACTTTGGAGAAGGTACCTTAATCTTATGTTACTAAAATCATTTAAAGACAAATCAATCTCTCTCAGATTACAAAGGTTACCCAACGAATCAGATATCGCCTTCGTGAGTTGATTTTCAGACAGGTCAAGGCTCACAAGAGAGGTCAAATTATGAAGGGAATCGAGTACTGAACTTGAAAGACCACATGAACTCATATCTAATGAAATTAATTTACTAGAAAACCCTTTTAATACTGACGAAGAATTCACGAAATCATTCCCTCTGACATGAACCGACTCGAGAGAAGTCAAATTACTGAAGCTATAAATACTGGGAAGAGGGTGATCAAAACTACAGTAACTTAAATCCAATGAAACTAGATTTTTTAGACTAAAAATCCATCTGGGAACAGAAGTGTTATAAAAAAAGTTATTAGAAAGATCAAGCAGGGAAAGGGATGTTACATTAAGACTGGGAACATGGGAATACGCGTCACTACTAGAAAAAGGGGGATTTCCTACCAAAATTTCCGACAAAACCAATTTCGTCGGAAAATTCCGACCATTTTCCGACAAAATACCAACTAAAAAAATAATCTGGTTTTACTGACTATTTTCCTACAATTTACCGACCAAAAAAAATGGTCGGAAATTTGAAGGAAACTTCCGACTAAGTTCCGACCAAAAAAAAAGAATAAAAGAAGAAAAAAAGTGGTCGGAAAATGGTCGGAAAAGTTAACTATACAAAAAATATAAATAAATCTTTGTCGGAAAATGGTCGGAAAACATAAAACCAAATTCTAATTACTGTATATTTTAAAAATAATATTTATGAGTCTTAGTTGATACAACTTTTGTCATTAAAAGGAGTCTCATTGTATACACAAACACACACATGTATACTTGTAAAAGTATTATAAGCTAGTTTTAAGTAATCGATCCTGATAGTATACACGTATGTATGTATATGTATAATATGTAAAAGTTGGTAAAAAAAGTATTTCATATATGATTAAGGTGTACAAAAGAAGGAACGAAAAAAAGACATTTAAAGCTCCGAAAAACAAAAATAAAACACTTTGGTCGGAAAATAGTAGGAACACGGCTGTCGGAAAGCTGTAGGAAAGTTGTGGTCGGAACTTTGTCGGAAATAGTAACTTCTTCTTTTTGTCGGAAATTTAGTCGGTTACTTGTCGGAAATATTTTCCTACAAGGCTTTTTCCTACAAACGTATTTTTGTCGGAAACTGGTCGGAAACGCCGTTTTCCGACAGGTTTCCGACAAAAACCTTGGTCGGAAATGAGACAGTTTTTTAGTAGTGCGTCTCTAAGTCCACATCTAGACATATGTAGTTGCACCAAAGAAGGGAGAGCGTTAATCACCTGAAACCAATCAGTAGCTTTACTAAGGTTTCTGCTACTCATATCTAGATGATGCAACCAACGAAGACTTGACAGCCATTGTATATTCCTGCTTGTTAATGTCCTTTGAGGATCACCATAAAAACTTCCAAGAGAAAGCACACGTAACTCTGAAAGATTCCCAATTTGAGGAGGGATAATCCCACCAATTTTCGTTTCAGAGAGATTAAGATACCTCAAGTTTCTAAGAGAACCGATGAAACTTGGAATTTGGATCTCTTCAAAATTGTTGCAGCTGAAGTCCAAATACTTGAGTTGCTTTAACTCCAATAAGGATGAACTTAAATTCCCCCTTAACATCTGCTTTTTGCCTTTTATTAACATTTCACGTGAGCTGAAATATGTTCTGCTATCACAACGACCATCAAGTCCACGAAGACGAATCTCATGAACATGGCCAGTGATGTTATCACATACAATTCCAGCCCATCTGCAGCAGTCATTATTCTCAGCATCCCAAGAAGCAAGCCGATCTGCTTCGTCTATGAGGTTGTGCTTGAACTCAAGTAGTGCTTGTCTCTCACCGTCCATGCATAATACATCATCAGACTTTTACTAGTCAGAGGTTGTGGGGGTTTATATAAACCCAAACATTTTACTAGTCATGATCAGTAGCTTTCTTTTTTCCGTAAGGGGACCCGGGGCGGTCAAAACAAAACACGGGAAGAAGTAATATAACGAGTTATACAAAACAAAACACCACTGCCACTAGTGTTTATCACGCGTCATAATTATCATGCATGAAGAAGTGTTGGGTGGTGAGGGAAATTGTTGGTTGTGAGGGAAATTGTTGGGTGTGATGGTGAATGATGGACATTTCCACTAAAATCCATCACTAGTGATGGAATAATGCTTGATGACATAGCGGAACTTGATTGGAAGTTGTGAGTGAGTGATGAGTGATGACCACCCCTACCCCTAAAGATACTGGATTTGAACTCTGAAAAATCTTGGTACGCGTGTGGAATTAAGATATGAAGACCAATATATGGTGGACATAAGAGGGGTAGGGGCGCCCATCACTCATCACTCACAACTTACAATCAACTTTCGCCATGTCATCAAATATTGTTCCATCACTAGTGACGGATTTTAATGGAAATACCCATCACTCACCACACACTCATCTCCATTGAAAAACAACTCACAACACAAACACAAACAACGCGTGATAGATTCAATGCGTTATTTAGTCCACGCATGATGGCCACGGGTGACGGCGGTGTTCCACGCGTGGTCACCAGCAACCACATTCCATCACGGATACGCCCCGTCCCCCCTAAGGCCCTAAGTGATGATATTCTCTTAACAAATTTAGGCCAAGTCAATAGTTAAGGTATACGTCCACACAAAATAATTATCATGCATAGTATATCCGTAAACTATACGTATTACAAGAAAATGATATTAGTTAAGTTATTTATGCATCTTCTGTTTTGACCACCACATGTTATTTTTTTGCAGCTGAATTCTTTTAAAGTAAATGAAAATAACCTAATTTAAAAAGTTGGAAAGGTTTGGGTGACTTAATTATGGAATAATGAGCATTCGAACACACAATTAACAATGTTAAAAAAACAACCACCACCATGCATTTGTATGTATATAGCCCTAAAAACATATGTAATCTTGTAAAAATATATAGAGCAAAGTTATTGTACAAATATGTCTTAACATACAAATTGGCTTAACGTGATAATTGAAGGAGGGAATTTTTTTGAATTTTTTGATATTTTTCTTCTCATCTTATTAAGTACGTATTATAGTTTCAGAAATTAAAAAAGAATGTGATTTTACACTAATAGAGTAATTATGCTATTTTTGTGGAGTAATTATAATTACACTACAAGAATTTCATAATTACTCCACTAGTGTAAAAACACTATTTTTTTTACATATTGCAATTAAACATCATACTCAATAGATGGAAAACAAAATAAAAATAAAAAAAAACTTCCTTGACTTCTCATGTTAAGACCATTTTATATGTTAAAATCCATTTGTATTTTATTCTTACATCAAGTATATATTCAGTCTTGATCTATAGTGTTCCCCCACTCGTGTAAACTGGTTTTTGCATCTTCAGTTGTACATTTCTATATTTTCACATACGCTTTGTCCAAAATAATGGTCAAAAGTAGTTTTGCAGAAGGAACATGGAAAGCTTTAATTCGTTCTGTTTAAAAGTACTGAAACTGCAGAAGAAAAAATTAACCACCAAAGTAAAAAGGAAATTCAATGAATTGATTTTTCTATTTATACAAGTTGACTAAGAATTAATATGAGTTGATTTCAAACCTTCTAGTAACTAGTGATGTAGCTCTGCTACTCTTTTTTCTAGAGTAAATCGGAAAAAAATAAAACGAAACATTGGTTTTTCAAGGCTATACCTGAAGACCTTTGATATAGGGTGTGCATATTTGCACACCAATGTGCCTATATGCACACCAAACCTTAGAAAACCCTAGTTCAAACTACATTTACCTAGGCATCGTATAGCTCTATACGCAACGTATAGAGTTACCTCTATATACTGCGTATACAGCTATACGATGCGTATAGTTTGCATGTGTTTCAGAGCCTGATCAGCAATCATTGCACAGAAAACAAGGGTTTATATACGCTGCGTATAGAGCTATACGTAGCGTATATAACGTTTGTTTTCTGTTTGGTCATTTAGCATATTTGTGGTATAAATTCTCACCCGGTTAGAACGTTAACTCGCTTAAAATATATAACGCGTTAAAAATATATAATGTTTTTTTTATTATTTAGTCGATGTCGTCGTTAATTTATTTAGTCGATGTCGTCGAAAAGCGTATAACGTTAAATTTTTTTGAAAAGCGTATATACGGTTCAAATATATAATATCGTTATCGAGCTTTTGAAATAAATTATTATACGAAGTCTAGTGCCGTTCAAATACTATAAAAGTTTAAATATTATACCGTTAATTATTTTTAAATACTCGTGTATGGTCCGAATATATTATACCGTTTGAATACTATACCGTGTGGTTCGAATACTATAACGCTAAAATATTATAGCGTTAAATAATTTGAAATACCCGGGTACTGTTCAAATATGTTACACCGTTTACAGCAAAAGTTTTATATATACAGCAAAAGTTTGTACATGCATAACAAAAGATAAAATACTATGGCAGTGGATCCTGCTGCTCCTCCTGCTCATGCTGCTGATGCCATTCCGCAGGCGGAACGAACTGTCGTGGAGGTAACCCTTCACGCTATGAAAGCCTCTGTAGCTCTACAGCCATCCACTCCACCACATACGTCAGCCTATCAACGTCGCGACGTAGCCGCTAATATGATGGGGCAGGACCGGGCCCAACATGTCGTGGGAACTGAGGTGCCCCGGGTGGTCCACGTGGCTGTGGTGGCTCCGGAATGTATATGTCCGGCTCATGCTCCTCCGGCACCTCCAGATCGCGCAGGGGATATACCAGCTTAAACTGTGCCGGCAGCTGCGTAGGTGTGTAAGGCTGGCTGTCCGCAACCTTAAACCGCTTCCCGCATGGGAATTTTTTAGTAACGTACATTCCCGATATCGTGTTCATCCCCATCCGCTTCGGCTGTATCGACGGGCCTACACGCGAGTGGTCAGTCTCCGGGTGATAGCCCAACGAAAGGGCTATCTTAGTGACGTAGGCGCCGCCGTATAATAATCCGCGCTCCTGTCGATGATGCGTGGAGGCGAAGTACTGCGTCAACCCGTGTGCGAGAGCATACGGCCTCTTGTACAAGAGGCAATATAAGAAAAATAGGTCACCGCTCGTACACCACTCCCGGCTCTTGTTTCGAGCAGTGATGGAAGTGGATATCATCTTGTGAAAACACATGCACAAAACGAAACCAGTCAGTAAATAATAATCAGACGACATCGACTGCATAATAAAAAAACAATATATCTTTGACTCGTTACGGATTTCGACGCGTGTAACGGACCTACGCTTGTAACTGACGACGTCGACTAAAAAATAAAAATACAATATTATTTTGAATCGTTACGAACTTTGACGCCTACGGTCGTAACGGACGACGTCGAATAATAATAAAAAGATTATATATTTTTGACTCGTTACGGATTTCGACCGCGTACGTCCCTAACGAGCATCGAAACTAAGATTGTGCAATCATACAGTAATAATAAAAAACGATAATAAATAAAGTAAAACAAATACCTAATATATTTGTATAAGTCTTTATAAATTTTAACTCATCTAGTCAACGCCTGTCATCGCGATCAAAACTGTTGCGGGCGATCGGAACAGGGTGTAACTTCTCCAGCCTTGCAGCAGCGCCTGATGGAGAGTGTGAAACATGGGTATTTAAGTGTTGATTTTACGTGGGTTAGCTTGTTTTATATGATTATGTGCTTGGAATAGGCTTATTGCGAGTGTTTGTATGTTTGCAGGTAAAACGCGCAAAAGTTGTGATAATAAAAAAATCAACTTTGAGGAAAAACATCATCATTATTTGTTGGAATTTTTGGACACCATTAATTTGTTGAATGGTAGAGAAATTGGAGCCATATACACGTGAATGAAGTTTCACCATCATTACTACACATAAAGGTAGACTTTGTGGTGGACAACATTGAAAGAAGGAATTATTTTGGCGACAATAATACCCTTGGAGATCAATAATCATCAAGAAACAGAAAGTGGCACTTGTGGCTTACGGTTCTAGTTGGGCCTTACGGTTTGCATATCAAAACAACATAAGACAAACCGTAACCTACGGTTTGAAAACCGTAGGTGAAGGTGGGAACGTAAAAGCTGCACGTGACTCAAGTGTTTGGTGGATTTAAGGTTTTAAAAAAACCTACTTCGTGGGCTGGATCATGCACGAAAAGATTGGCAGCCACCATCACATGTAGGGAGCCTTTAATTGATAAAAAATTTTTTTGAAAGGTAAATTTCATTAAAACGAAAAGGCCAACCCAAACCGGGCCGACACAAAGACAATACTACAAAACTACATGTTTACAAAGGAACACCATTCCCTCCATGACATCTCTTTATGCTTAGATCTATTAACATACCAAAAAAATCCCAGAGCCTTAATCTCTCCAATAATACTTTCTATCTTAGCCGGAATATTAGAAAAAACTGCCTTGTTTCTAGCCCGCCATAAACTCCAACAAGCAATGATGATTATACCGTGTACTGCTTCCTTTTTCTTATCCGATGCCCTTAAATTTCTGTGAATGAGGAAAAGGTCTTTACGCGAGAAAGCAAAAATACTCGGAATCATGCACCAAGAACTGATGTTGTTCCAAATGATCGAAGTTGTGCGACAAGCTATGAAGATATGATCTGCGGATTCTTCAAAAGAATTACAGAAATGGCAATAAGAATCTTCAACCTGTAAATTCCTTCTTTTAAGCGCTGCCAATGTCGGAAGCCAATCCATCTCTAATCTCCAAGCGTTGATATTACATTTGGATGGAACCCAGCCACTCCATTCCAAAATAAAATTGAAATCCTGCAACAATTCGGATCTGATAAGATGTTTCATCGCTTTGACTGAAATAAAACCCCGTCTGTTGATCTGAACCACTTCCACCTGTCACGACCTGCTGAAATCTGAACCTCACTAATCAGCGAGTTAAGCTGACCGAGACTGATCAGCAGCTCCGGACTGTTAATTTCTGTAAGACCCTAATTCGTATTTGACAAAAAGTCGCAGCGGAAATTCGTGCCATAAAATTTCTTTCATTACAAGCGTCTGGACTTACTTGAAAGTTCGTCTTAATATGTATCTTTTACAAAAATAAAGCATAAGTCTTGTTTACTAATAGTACATACTCAATTATTCCCGTACAATCTATCTTGTGACTCGGTCTTTGATCTCTATTCCTCGTGATAACCGCCCGTGATTTGTACAACCTGCACTCACCATATACATTCATCACATTAGTACACAATACATAAACAAGATTCAATACATGTACACTTTCCATTCAGCTTTCTCTCTAATTTTAAGCATATCATTCGCATATCCATTCCCTGGTGAGCCTTCAATAATGTACCTGCATAAATCTTCGTTTTCCAGGCACACAATTAATATCATTAACACTCAGTGTATCCAAAATCATACTTACATATACACGTGCATACATCCATGCCTCTCTACATACATGCCTGCACTCATACGTATCTTCATACATACATAAATACACATCTGTATACGTACCTACGTTCCTACGTCTTTACATACATGCATACGATCACACGTACTTCCATACATACATAAATACTCATCTGCATATGTACATACATTCCTACGCCTTCACCTACATACATACTATCCTACGTATCTTCATATATACATAAATACGCTTCTATATACGTACCTACATTCGTACGTCTCTACATTCATGCACACACTTATACATATCTTCCATATATACATAATTACACATCTACATACACGTACAAGATCTTGCATACTTCTTACATACTCGTACGTTAATTACATGGGACTTAGACTTTGATTTATAGCCCATAAACGTCAAAGGAATGATCAAAATCATGTTTGGGAGGCCCGTCGTGGTCCACGAATGATAAACCGAAGCCTACTATTCCCAAATCAACTTAGAAAACATTTTTCAGGTTTTTGAACATGGGGAGGCCATCGGCGACGGCCCTAGGGTCGTCGGCGACGGCCCTTGCAAAAGCCCGTAGCCCAAAAATCCCGTAGACAGGCAAATAACCCGTCAGCAAAAAAACTGACTTTCCCGTGCCCGTCGGCGACGCCCCCCTACCCGTCGGTGACGCCCTCTAGAAACTGCAGTTTTCTGCAGTTCCGTTTCGTCGTCCGTACGCACTAAAACGCGCATAACTTTTGAACCGTTTACCCGTTTAACCTCCCGTTTCTTCCTACATGCTTGTAAATTCACATTCTATCATATGAACTTGAAATCCAACATCCGGTATAATAAAATTTCAGACTTTTAACTCTTCGGCTTATTACCCTCTTACCAATTTTGACCCGTTCATGCATTTATCAACATAACTTGATTGTTTGACCTAAATTCCTCATGAACCCTATAATTTCAACATTGTCTATCATAAAAGATTAAGTTCTCGGATGTCTTGCATCCTCTTGACCCATTTTCGCTCAAGAGCTTATTTTGACCCGTTAAGGGTATATGCGCATTTTAAGGTCCTTAGCTTACAAAAATCATACTTCTTGCTTTCTTACTTTTTCAAAACATTTATTTAATCAAATAGCTTGTTTGTAATCAACTTTTAAGACCATTTGCCCATTTTACCCATCAAGGGCGTTTTTGTCAACTTTGACCCATCCCTTACTACTAAAGACTTCATTGCATAAATTACCAATCATGCGACTTATCTACACTTGTAAATGCACATACCTGGCTCGGATCAAAGCTATGACCCATTTTAATACTTCATCTGCTAAATTGCTAGATAATAGCAACGCAAATCCTTTTTCTATACATTCTACAAATTCATAATACTTAACAAAGCAATTCATTAGTCGATAACGCCAAAGGGTGACATCTTCACCGTTTGACCCGTTAAGTCTAAATGTCCATTTTATCCTTGTGGGATGTTAGTTATTCATCATCTCATCTATGTAACTTATTACTTCGTTAACTTGCAACCAAAATTACCATAATACCCTTTTATCCCTTTTTAACCATCAAACTTAGTATCTTGTCATAACACATGTTCCGACCCGTATAAAAAGTTGTCGGAACTTCATACCTCATTTATAAACTTATCATATTCATAATCTATAAAATGAATAGGTATTCTACAAGGAGGGTGTAAGCTTAACTTACCTAGCATCCGGACATGCTTCCCGTGCGCATTAGTCCCGTTTGACCCGCTTCTTTTCCAAGCTTCCATATCGCTTATCAAGAATCAACTATCATATATCATTCTCAAGATAGTTAGCTTATTCATTATTCATCACAACCTTTTCATTACACAGATCTTACATGGAATTTATCATTCAACCTTATAACATGCTAATCTATCATTTCTTATCCGATTTCTTTAAACATTCACACACATGTATAATTCCAAACATTATTAACATAAGTAAATCATCAATTTACATTACATCATCTAAAACCCACTTCATAACTACTTTGTTAATCACTTACAAGTGATCTAATCTTAAGTTCTTCATAATTTCTTCATGCTTTTGATGTGTGTACTACCTCCTAAGCATAGTGTACAACTAGTTCGTGCATATCCTTCTAATCTCATACATAATTCATCAATTTCCTCCTTCTAATCAACATGAATCATACATGCATAAACATCAAACATACTAGTATCACATTTCTTTCAATTCCTCCAACAAGAATCTACCATACATATCAAAATACATCAACATTAAGCAAGAATTTAGACATGGATGATTCATTCAAGTAGTCATCATCACCATAATCAACGGGTTTCATCTCTAAACATCAAATTAACTTAAACCATGCATAATCCATGTTCTATATCACCATTCTAACACATACTCATTCTCAATTTCATAAAATTTTGCAATTTACATCATAACCCACTTCGTGAAAGATCACCAATCCAACTTTTAAGACATACCTTATGATCCCCATGAGAAGGTGATCACTAATCCATGTTTGGTTATGAATTTGAGCTTCATTTAGCCTTTCAATTTGGTGATTTAGAGGAAACTTAGGGTTCTTGGCTCCATGGGAGCCTCCTGCTCGTTTCTAGAACACACTAAAGTGTGTGTTTGTGTGTTTTAATTTTTCATAAATAAAACCCATGTTTCCTCTTAACGGTTTTGGTCCCTCAAGTTTCGTTTTGATTACATATGGAACTAAAACTCACCTCCTTGTTACTTATATGAATGACACCACTAGGCTAGTTTACCCCTAGTTATTTTGTTTATGGGTTCACTTTTACCACTAATGGTACCTTACCCACTTATTTTTCTTAACCGGGTTCAAAATTACCAAACCCGTTTTTGGGGTGTTACAAGTCTACCCCCCTTAAATAGGGTTTCGTCCCCGAAACCTTTCTCATCTCCTCTTACACATACACATCTATGTTTGACTTAATAGTCACATCAAGAGTTCTAACATTATCCTCAACAATTTAGCAGTTAGTATATTTCATTCAAACATTCATTATACTAGATGATTACTCATCTATAATCCTTTCACAACTTCTTATGTACATGCTATTACACATTCCATGTTTCATTCCTTACATGCAATTCTTTTATTCTGGTTACTTATTTTGCCTATCTTTGCAGTTTGACCTTTTAAGGTAAACTGACTTTTCTTACTTATCATAGATGCATTGAGGTACACATTCGTACTTCCTTCCATTCATGCTTACTTATAAAGGCATTCATTACATCCTTTTTATGTTTTAAATCTGTCCCACGGATTTAAACGTAACATCCATACCCTTCATTCCTTCTATGTTTGAATCCATCTAGCGGTTTCAAACATATCATTTGTACCTTTTCTTCCTTACATGTGTTGAATCCGCCTCGCGAATTCAAACAGGTAATTCATACTTTATTCCTTTCATGCTTTTAATCCATCTCGCGGATTCTAACACATCATTCATACTTTAACTTCTTTCATGTTTCGAATCCGTTTCGCGGATTCTAACATAGCATTCATATTTTAACTTCTTTCATGTTTCGAATCCGTCTCGCGGATTCTAACATAGCATTCATACTTTAACTTCTTTCATGTTTCGAATCTGTCTCGCGGATTCTAACATAGCATTCGTACTTTAACTTCTTTCATGTTTCGAATCCGTCTCGCGGATTCTAACATAGCATTCATACTTTCATTCCTGAGAGTCTTACATTTCTCTTCACCCTCACGTCCACCTACTACTTAATTCTAACGGACATACCTGTAACAATTATCACGGTCTCACGTACGTCATACGTTTCTTGTGTACTGGCCAGGTACACAATCCACATACTAGTTTCGTGCCTTCGTGTAATCGCCACCTTATGTCCGAAGAATTAAGTTTCGGCACGTGTAACATTTTCAAACTTCATTGCCATGTCACTATTATATTTCATTTATAATTTTCTTTCGCTTGCTTAATTATACCACTTCATACGCCCACACGTTGAATTTACGTACCTGGGGTTCATCTGTCTTATCACTTGCCTTGATGCCGGTCTAGACCGCATTCACGGATCATCCTTTCCAACCAGTTATGCTTACCTTACACATAATATAACCGTTAGTTTCTTCATATGAATGCATACATGCACGTTTTCATTCCATTTCTACCTTTAGATCTTGATCGAGTCATGGATTGTACGGGTTTCTTATCACAAGAGCACATAGGTTTGAGTTCAAGTACCTATCCTCTCGTACTTAATTCTCTCAAACCAGGGCTCTGATACCAACTTGTAAGACCCTAATTCGTATTTGACAAAAAGTCGCAGCGGAAATTCGTGCCATAAAATTTCTTTCATTACAAGCGTCTGGACTTACTTGAAAGTTCGTCTTAATATGTATCTTTTACAAAAATAAAGCATAAGTCTTGTTTACTAATAGTACATACTCAATTATTCCCGTACAATCTATCTTGTGACTCGGTCTTTGATCTCTATTCCTCGTGATAACCGCCCGTGATTTGTACAACCTGCACTCACCATATACATTCATCACATTAGTACACAATACATAAACAAGATTCAATACATGTACACTTTCCATTCAGCTTTCTCTCTAATTTTAAGCATATCATTCGCATATCCATTCCCTGGTGAGCCTTCAATAATGTACCTGCATAAATCTTCGTTTTCCAGGCACACAATTAATATCATTAACACTCAGCGTATCCAAAATCATACTTACATATACACGTGCATACATCCATGCCTCTCTACATACATGCCTGCACTCATACGTATCTTCATACATATATAAATACACATCTGTATACGTACCTACGTTCCTACGTCTTTACATACATGCATACGATCACACGTACTTCCATACATACATAAATACTCATCTGCATATGTACATACATTCCTACGCCTTCACCTACATACATACTATCCTATCATATATACATAAATACGCTTCTATATACGTACCTACATTCGTACGTCTCTACATTCATGCATACACTTATACATATCTTCCATATATACATAATTACACATCTACATACACGTACAAGATCTTGCTTACTTCTTACATACTCGTACGTTAATTACATGGGACTTAGACTTTGATTTATAGCCCATAAACGTCAAAGGAATGATCAAAATCATGTTTGGGAGGCCCGTCGTGGTCCACGAATGATAAACCGAAGCCTACTATACCCAAATCAACTTAGAAAACAATTTTTAGGTTTTTGAACATGGGGAGGCCGTCGGCGACGGCCCTAGTCGTCGGCGACGGCCCTTGCAAAAGCCCGTAGCCCAAAAATCCCGTAGACAGGCAAATAACCCGTCAGCAAAAAAACTGACTTTCCCGTGCCCGTCGGCGACGCCCCCCTACCCGTCGGCGACGCCCTCTAGAAACTGCAGTTTTCTGCAGTTCCGTTTCGTCGTCCGTACGCACTAAAACGCGCATAACTTTTGAACCGTTTACCCGTTTAACCTCCCGTTTCTTCCTACATGCTTGTAAATTCACATTCTATCATATGAACTTGAAATCCAACATCCGGTATAATAAAATTTCAGACTTTTAACTCTTCGGCTTATTACCCTCTTACCAATTTTGACCCGTTCATGCATTTATCAACATAACTTGATTGTTTGACCTAAATTCCTCATGAACCCTATAATTTCAACATTGTCTATCATAAAAGATTAAGTTCTCGGATGTCTTGCATCCTCTTGACCCATTTTCGCTCAAGAGCTTATTTTGACCCGTTAAGGGTATTTGCGCGTTTTAAGGTCCTTAGCTTACGAAAATCATACTTCTTGCTTTCTTACTTTTTCAAAACATTTATTTAATCAAATAGCTTGTTTGTAATCAACTTTTAAGACCATTTGCCCATTTTACCCATCAAGGGCGTTTTTGTCAACTTTGACCCATCCCTTACTACTAAAGACTTCATTGCATAAATTACCAATCATGCGACTTATCTACACTTGTAAATGCACATACCTGGCTCGGATCAAAACTATGACCCATTTTAATACTTCATCCGCTAAATTGCTAGATAATAGCAACGCAAATCCTTTTTCTATACATTCTACAAATTCATAATACTTAATAAAGCAATCCATTAGTCGATAACGCCAAAGGGTGACATCTTCACCGTTTGACCCGTTAAGTCTAAATGTCCATTTTATCCTTGTGGGATGTTAGTTATTCATCATCCCATCTATGTAACTTATTACTTCGTTAACTTGCAACCAAAATTACCATAATACCCCTTTATCCCTTTTTAACCATCAAACTTAGTATCTTGTCATGAACACATGTTTCGACCCGTATCAAAACTTGTCGGAACTTCATACCTCATTTATAAACTTATCATATTCATAATCTATAAAATGAATAGGTATTCTACAAGGAGGGTGTAAGCTTAACTTACCTAGCATCCGGACATGCTTCCCGTGCGCATTAGTCCCGTTTGACCCGCTTCTTTTCCAAGCTTCCATATCGCTTATCAAGAATCAACTATCATATATCATTCTCAAGATAGTTAGCTTATTCATTATTCATCACAACCTTTTCATTACACAGATCTTACATGGAATTTATCATTCAACCTTATAACATGCTAATCTATCATTTCTTATCCGATTTCTTTAAACATTCACACACATGTATAATTCCAAACATTATTAACATAAGTAAATCATCAATTTACATTACATCATCTAAAACCCACTTCATAACTACTTTGTTAATCACTTACAAGTGATCTAATCTTAAGTTCTTCATAATTTCTTCATGCTTTTGATGTGTGTACTATCTCCTAAGCATAGTGTACAACTAGTTCGTGCATATCCTTCTAATCTCATACATAATTCATCAATTTCCTCCTTCTAATCAACATGAATCATACATGCATAAACATCAAACATACTAGTATCACATTTCTTTCAATTCCTCCAACAAGAATCTACCATACATATCAAAATACATCAACATTAAGCAAGAATTTAGACATGGATGATTCATTCAAGTAGTCATCATCACCATAATCAACGGGTTTCATCTCTAAACATCAAATTAACTTAAACCATGCATAATCCATGTTCTATATCACCATTCTAACACATACTCATTCTCAATTTCATAAAATTTTGCAATTTACATCATAACCCACTTCGTGAAAGATCACCAATCCAACTTTTAAGACATACCTTATGATCCCCATGAGAAGGTGATCACTAATCCATGTTTGGTTATGAATTTGAGCTTCATTTAGCCTTTCAATTTGGTGATTTAGAGGAAACTTAGGGTTCTTGGCTCCATGGGAGCCTCCTGCTCGTTTCTAGAACACACTAAAGTGTGTGTTTGTGTGTTTTAATTTTTCATAAATAAAACCCATGTTTCCTCTTAACGGTTTTGGTCCCTCAAGTTTCGTTTTGATTACATATGGAACTAAAACTCACCTCCTTGTTACTTATATGAATGACACCACTAGGCTAGTTTACCCCTAGTTATTTTGTTTATGGGTTCACTTTTACCACTAATGGTACCTTACCCACTTATTTTTCTTAACCGGGTTCAAAATTACCAAACCCGTTTTTGGGGTGTTACAATTTCCGACTTCCAGCGCCAAACAGTCTCCTGCTCCGCTCCGTGAGAAGCAATCCTATCCGCCACCCTACATTTTTTTCTCCGATTCTAGCCTGAACAGTCCGGGAATCTGATTTTTAGCAGGTCATCGATAATCCACGGGTCTAGCCAAAATGCTACGTCTTCTTCGTTGCCCACCTCTCCTTTTATAAAGTTCCTTAACAGAAGTCCTCCAATCTTTATATCAGAAAAAAAATCTAGCGATGTTACTCGATACACCATTAAGGGATTTTTTGAAAGGAATGCTTTCCCATCCCACCCTCGTCGAGTGAAGAGCGTCAATCACTTTTACCCAAAGATTGTTTTTTTCCGTCTTGTACCTCCATCCCCACTTCGCCAAAAGGGCAGTGTTAACCTCTTGAAGCTTATTAAGGCCGAGACCTCCTTTCTTTCTTTGACAAGCGATTATATTCCAAGCGACCCAATGCAACTTTTTAACATCCGGAGACCCTCCCAAAAGGAATTTTTTAATCATAGATTCCAAATCCGTAATGACTTTCTTAGGGGCCTTATAAAGAGAGAAATAATACGTTGGTAAACTCTCCATGATCGATTTGATGAGCACCACCCTTCCCCCGATAGACAGAAGGTGAGATTTCCATTTCGCTAACCGGGCTCTAAAGATGTCAATCACAGGTTGCCAATTATTAATCCGGTTCATGTTAGCACCGACTTTAAGACCCAAATATATAAAAGGACGGCGATCCGGATTACAACCCACCTCCGAAGCCATATCCTCTAACTCCTCCGTTCCTACTTCAATTCCAATGAGATTAGATTTCTCAATATTTATATCGAGACCCGCACAAATGTGGAAGCAACGAAGAATTCTCACAATGTTCACAACTTCGCTTTTGGACCATTCCCCCATCATAATCGCATCATCCGCATACAAAAGATGAGTAATGATCGGCCCATTGAAAGGAGTGGCAATACCTTTTATGATCTCCGTTTCCTTAGCACTATTTATCATATAAGACAAAGCCTCCATGACCACCAAGAAGAGAAACGGAGATAGGGGATCCCCTTGTCTCATCCCTTTCTCACACTTGAACGTAAAAGTTGGAGCCCCATTGACCAAAACCAATGAATTGGCCGATTTAAGAACACCCAAAATCCAATTGCACCACTTGAAAGGAAAACCCATTTGATGAAGAATGTTAATCACGAAATTCCAATTCACGTTGTCGTGTGCCTTCTCAAAATCAATTTTAAAAGTGAACGCCTTCGACTTCTTCTTGTTAATCCACCAGATGATCTCGTTAATAATTAGAGGCCCGTCTAAGATAAATCTACCATGCAAGAAAGCCGACTGATAGTCCGAGATGACGTCATTCAAAACCTTCCTCATCCGGTTAGCTAAGACTTTGGAAATCACTTTGCTAATAATTCCGACCAAGTTTATGGGTCTATAATTATTCAACGAAACCGGATAACTAACTTTAGGAATAAGGGCGATGAACGAAGCCCCGCTACCCAAGTTGATGACACCCGAATCATGAAAAGAATCTGAAAACAGGTTTTCAACATTAAATGAGTATATATTGTGTAGGCCCATATAGTGAATGCATATAACATGATAATTCGGATTTGGGAAACCTATTCCTCTCCTTGATGTTCAGCTCTAATTTCAATTTATGTTTCTGTGAATACGAAATGCGACTTTCTATTTGTTAGCGGCATGCGTTGTAATTCAGCTGATTTTTAATTTCTGGGTTTATTTTTTCTGGTATTTGTTCTAATTTTTTATATTTCTGCCTCTATGAAATTTCTATCATGTGTATCTTTTGATTGTCATTAAGTATATTGTATATATTATAAGGTTGTGTGTTAAGGAGGGGCAATTATCGGAAAAAAAAAGTGTGGTCATGTAGGCACATTTTTGTCACCCTTCACACCAAGAGGTATTGGTGAGAAATGATTGGGTGGATATTATATTATATTATATACATATATATATATATATATATATATATATATATATATATGAATTTGAAGTTGTGATGAATAGTGATTAGAATAAATAAGTATTTATTTTAATTTTCTCTAAGAATTTTAAGTAGTCCTTTTAATTTTTATAATATGTTATTCATCATTTAATTCAATTTTTTCCATAACCTGTGTACATTATTTTTTTTTTTAAATTTAACTATGCAGCTATGTTTATTATTTTATCCAACTATGGATACCGTGCCGCTATCGTATCAAATCGAACAGAAACCAACGTTGAATAATAAATTATTATTTGTTATTCAAAACAAGGAATTTTTGTGTATCCTAAACTATACTATACGAGTGGCGGTAACAATTGACAGACTGTCGTCGGGGTCTGTGCAAAAACCTACTAAAAACACTTAAACTAGTACAACGGTAAGTAGGTATCGTATTCCACTGAGGAGTCTATGGTTAATGCTAATTGTTATTTGTTTGTAAATATTTGAATTACTTTGAGAGCTTGCTAGAAAACCATAAACAATGACTTTGAGGTTGTAAAAATAATGATAAGAAAACGTGATCACTTCGGGATCTTTGATTCTGTAATTACTAATAACCTAGTTCTGATTTTATTGGATGCTATTGATTGAATAGTAAATTTGTCACATCTACCAATTACCTATGTAGTTCAAAATCTTAATATTAATTGATTAGATAAATATTAAAACAAGCATACATAGGAATCATTCAATCACCAAAAGCATAATTGGATTCAAAACATAATTATAAATCTGACTGTCACTTAGGATTTGTCTGTCACACAACTTATATAATCACGCAAATAATCAGCTGTCACCCGACTACAAATCCAAATCTCAATACAAAACAGAAACTAGAATTAAAAGTGTCAGAATCATTCACCCGGAGTGTCCAGGAGAGATTTAGCCGCTCATGATACTCGTCCGATCAAAAGCTTGAGATAGTGATGAAGACATGATGATTCGGTATCGTGCGGGAGATGTGTGATGATCGATTATGTTCAGTGATGTATTTTGAGAGCCAAAGTTTTTATATTGTGGCTGCCCAAAAATTCGTTGTTGATGGTGATGTTATTTTCGATCCCCCAAAAATAATCTCAATGGCTGCTCATAATTCTTGTCATGATCAAGTCGTGATAATGGGCCCCCAAAAGTAATCAATGTTGCTCCCCAAAGTCGATGAAATAGGATAGGTTATTTTGAGCCCAAAAAATCTTTTACAATGGCTGCTAATAATTCGATGATATTGCCAAGCCCACCAAAAAAAAGAATATGGATTGCTGCCATTCCAATCCGTAGGCCACAAGTCCCATACGTAAGCCACATAGTCAAGATACTGTTTCTTTTGTGAAGCCATGCCCATGCAATCGTAAGTCACGGTTTAGAACCCGTAAGACACATGTACAATGCACTGTTTCGTTTTGTTGTTTATTGGCTCCTCTCTCTTTTTAATTGTTCCCTTGGTGTGCATGTATATGTATCAAATTCCCCTCACAAAAAGAAGTCCTCCACGTGAATACCAAAACAATCAGCCACACTTCTTGTCTTCATAATGATGTTGTTGACTCTTCTTAATTTCCAAAGTTATGATGATTTGATGTTGATTATTTAAAATCACAAAAAAAAAAAAAAAAAGGCTGAAGATATTTGGACACCCTCTGCGCCTATTTCCATACCTTTTGTGCCCTAGACGCCTCGTATAGGCCTATACGAGGCGTCTAAGCACTGAATTCAAGGGGGTCTCAGAGGGTGTCAGGCACAAAGTTTAAGGAACCCTAGACGCCTCGTACAGACCTATACGAGGCGTCTAGTGTTGGGTTTTTTTTTTTTTGGCTGAAATGAGGGGTGTTTTGGTGGGTTTTGGTATGGTTTTTTTTGATAGTTTTTGAAGATGTGTTTTGTGGTTGAAATTTTTTTTGGTTTTAAAAAAAGTTTTGTTTTTTAAAAATCAACTATTTTAAAAATCGGCTCTTTAAATATATTATATCGATTAAATATTATAATGTTTTTAACATTTACTTTTTTAAATATTATTCTTCCGATTAAAATTTTATCTCGTTCAAATATTGTTTCCGTATTATATTCACGGGATATATTGTTTCCGTATTATATTCAAAACATATTTTGTTTCCGTATTATCTCAATTTAAGATAACAATCATTAGGTAACCGAATAACTGAAAACAAACATAAATATGACATATATAAGATAACTTTGTATATCCATAACAAAAATATAATAGATAAGTTTGTACATCCATAATAAAAATAAAAACAACAACAGGTCTATGCATCCAAATCCGAATCCGAATCTGGATCTGGCTGCTGCTGCTGATGTGGTGCTCGAGCCGGTGGAAGCGGTATCGGGGGTAATCCCTCTCTCTCTCGTCTATCCTGCTCGGCCCGTACCAGCCAACCTACCAAATCGTTGAGCCTGTCAAGCTCAGCTCGTACATCCGGATGTAGCGCAGCTCCTAGGGCATGACCTGGAATAGCGTGACGTGGAAACTGAGGCGCCCCGGCAGGTGGCGGTGGCTGTGGCACCGCTGCACCGTCTACATCCTGCGGAGGCTCCTCCACGGGCACTACATCAGCAGGATCTACATGAGGATAAACGGCTCGAAATGCTCTGGTAGGGCCTCCTCTGTCCATATGCCCCCGTCGCGGTTTTTAAACCGCGGGCCAACTGGGAACCTCTTGATTACCCTCATCCCCTACAGCGACTGCATGCCCATCCGCGTCGGCATGACTGGCGGCGTCCGTAGATGGGGGTCCTCGTGCAGTACGAGGCCAAATGAACGGGCAATGCCGGTCACGTACGCCCCGCCATACAAAAATCCGTGCTCCTGCCGGTGATGGGCGGAGGCGTAGTACTGGGCTAGACCGTGTGCTAGCGCGCACGGCCTCCTATACAACAAACAATAAAGGAAAAAAAGATTTGTGGTCGTACACCACTCACGGCTGTACCCGCGCGCTGAAATAGAAGTAGCGAGCAAATGATGCAGATACCTGCAAATAGTGTTAGCGAAATACAGAAACAGAGATTAATAAACAATGCACATAATCACAATAATTGCCGTAATAAACGTACGTACCTGTACAGTGGGTCCATAACAAACGACACCCTCCCCTTCGACTTATCGTGCTCCCAATGATTTGCCCCCGCAATCACCTGCCAAAACCCTAAAAGAGTGGGTTTGTCAACCACCACTAGCCCCGCTGTGTAAACCTCAGTCTCGATCTCCCTCTGCATGTATAAACCAGAACGCACCGCAAAGTCTGCTAGCGTCATCGTACGCAAAACACCAGCGAGCCTGAAAGAAATCTCAGGCGGAGGGGGAGCATCAGGGTACGGAAGCGGCACTGGGACACCAGGAGGGTGAAATGTGAATGACGAAAGGAACTCGACCAGCAGCTCCCTGTAGGTCGGCGTGTGCGCCAAATCAAAAAGACGATGCCACGGCGAATCGAGAGATATAAACCGACGCACTCTAGCCGTCTCAGCAAGCTGGTCCATCGCATCCCAGTCGATCGATGCATGCGATCCAATGTGCATCCTCCTAAGCTTCTGGCAATGGCGGGCGGCATCGGTGCCCGCGGGAAACTCTAGATACGGACAACCCTGCAGCGTATCCAGAGCCAGCCGCTGTCTCCGTCGTGGACCCTGCTGAACCGGCTGACCCTGCTGAACCGGCTGAACCTGCTGAGCCGGCTGACCCCCCGGCGGTGCCCCATCAAGCTCTATCTGAATCTCACCGGCCTCCATAATCAATCTGCAAATAAATAATAATAATAATAATAAATAAATAATAATAATAATATTAACAATAATAATACTAATAATAAATATTAATAACAATAACAATAATAATAATAATAAATAATAATAATAAATAAATAATAATAATAATAACATTAATAATACTAATAATAATAATAATTAATAAATAATAAATAATAATAATATTAACAAAAATATTAACAATAATAATACTAATAATAATAATTAATAAATAATAATAATAATAATAATAATAATAATAAATAAATAATAATAACAATAACAATAATAATATTAATATTAACAATAATAATAATATTAACAATAATAACAATAATAAGAATAATAAAAAAAAAATTGCAGAGCCTCGTATAGCCCTCGTATAGGGCTATACTCGGCGTACTGTTCTACCGGATTCATCATCAACCTCATATTCAAACCCCAAACCCAACAAAAACCAAATTTCAGGGCAAACCTACGGTCTAAAGGAAAAAAACGAGGCAAAAATACTAAACTACGGGATGAAATACGTACCAGTGATGCTTCAAATCTTTGAAAGTACGGTCGAAATACGAATCCGAGGCGTATAGATGTGTATTCTCTGTATGTGGTTTTATTTTTTTGTTCGGGGTTATAACCAGCCTCGTCTAGGCCCCCACAGCCTTATACGAGGCAGAGACGCCTCGTATAGATCTATACGTGTCGTCCCCGCTTTTTGTTAAATGACCATTTTGCCCTTGTTAAGCCCCCAGTATAGACATTATTCAGGTGCAAAATGGTAATTAACCAATCCAAAAAGATATTTCTGGAATGGTTAATTACCATTTTGCCCCTGACTAAAGCCTATACTGGGGGCTTTACAGGGGCAAAATGGTCATTTAATAAACCTTTTTTTAATAATTAAAAAACAAAAACTTTAAAAGTTGCCGCCTTTATGGACGACACGTATAGATCTATACACGGCGTCTGGGTTTTAAAATTACCTTTATGCCCCTGTTAAAGGCCTATACTGGGGACTTTCAGGGGTATATTAGTAATTAACATAAAATATTTTCAAAATTCAAATTTAAAAAAAAAAAAGAATTGTTGCCGACACTATTGACGCCTCGTATAGATCTATACGAATCGTCCTTATTCAAAAAATTCAAATTTTTATTTTCAAATATTCAAAATTCAAATTTAAAAAAACCTGCTCAAATAGACGCCTCGTATAGATCTATACGAGGCGTCTGGTTATTGTAGAATGACCTTTTAGCCCCTGAAATAAGCCTAGATTGGGGGCATACCAGGGGCTAATTGGTCTTTTGATCAATACTATACGGGGAGTCCAGCTCTATACGAGTCGTATATTTGTATTTTTTTTTAAATGTTATTAACCTGTTTTAATCAATTCTAATTATAGAAAAATGATACAAATTATAAAAAAATTTATAGAAATTGTAGAAAATTATAGGAATTAATAAAAAAATACTATTAATTACAAAATTCATTCTTCCGTATCACTATCGATGTAATTAAGACTGGGGTTTGATCTTGGTGGAGGATTCATTATCGATGTATACCATTCTAGACGTGGCAAGTACATATCTTCCCATTGTTCCGTATGGGGTGTTCGGTGGCATTGGATAATCCCCTTCCAGCATAACATGTATGAAGTGGTTCTCGTTTACATGTGTAAGCGTTATGAACAACGGTTGTTGATTAGCCGGAGGACTTAGTATCGGGAAGAAAGTGGAACTCGCACCCATGGTTGTCGTTAACAGGTGCACCCCGATACCGTACGTTTGTGCAATAAGAAGTCCTGCAAAGGGGAAGTCCATCCAGTGATCCCCCCCCCCCATAACCGGACACTGAATCCCAAATTAGGCCCTGACGATGCGTGTAAAAATAACCTTTACCCCATGCTTCAAATATTGGGAACCAGATCGATTTGTTCTGATCCATTTCTTGGACAAGGTGCCTTCGAATAAGCCCCCATGAACTCTGATCCATACCTAAGCCCACAGCCACAGACCGAAACCCACAATGACCGTCCGGCATCACATCTGGTATGCACGAGACGTACGGATGGAACACTAGCGGAATGTCACACTTAAACTGTTCGATGATTCCCACGTACTCGTCCCCAATGATTAACGGAAAACCGTGAGCATCTCGTGTCTCTTTCTTCTTAGAACTCTTTGAACGGCTTAGGCTCGCTTTGGGTTTTTGGGACCTTTTAACCGACTGTTGAGAGGCCTGTGACGGAACGTACGAGCTGTGGCGAGGTTTATCGTACTTACTTTGTCGGGAACCTTCAAAGCACGTGTTTGCATCACCGAATGAGCTTCTCCTCAATTCTTCATCTATACGAGAGGCCTCGTCCAACCTTTGTTGTACCTGCTTTGTTGTTGGTCGGCCACGAGTATTTTGTTGGACAACCGGTGGTTTCTTGGTAGATTTCTTTGGAGTCAACACCGCTTTAATCTTTGACATCAGGCTTTTTTGCTGAGCTGGGGGGTGCGACTCTAATTGTTGTCTAACAATATTTAGCTCTTCGACCACGTCCACGTCATCGTCTATCAATTTACAACTTTGGAAGTTAAGTTTCCGGCAGAAGACGTCTATGTCTTCGAGTTGAATCGGACGCTCTGCACGGTTAAAAACAACATTGTTTAAGTCACATGATTAACGGAAATATATCACACAAGTGTTGTACGTTTAACAATTATTACCTTCAAGCATGTACTTTTCTATCCTGCAAGCACAGGGCAACCCACAGCTGTGCCACATTTGGCAACCACATGATGAATGAAAGCGCTCCAAGACATCTAGCTTCCTAATTGCCTCTCCCCTCAACAAGTCAAGGGCTGTATGGGATACTTTTCCAAGTAGGTGTTGAAACAACGGGTGTTTGTGGTGGGTCATTCTTTTTTCGATGCTATCTCGAAAAGTCTTCCTTATTTCACCGAACTGTGTCTCAACTATATCATGGACACAACCAACTACACGGTCGAGCGAGCTCCTATCTAGGACGTATCTCTTTAAGTTGGCGTGTTGGCTCTCAACTCTGTTTGTGGTACGATTACCAAAGTTGCGCCTCTTATCAGCCCACGCAAAGACGAACATCTCCTTATAGTCTTTTACCCAGTTATCGTACACGTATTTGAAGACTCCTAAAACGTAAAAATAATTTAATAAAATTTGCATAGGTGAGTCGTATGTTATTATAAAAACTTACTAGAACGTTTGCACTCCACAAGTCGTTGTCGCATGTTGCGCAAGTGGTACTCGTAGATGAGTATGGATGGAGACTCAATCAATGTCCCCCAGAATGACAAAAATGTCTTCCAGTCTTCGTCTGTGAAGGCACCCTTGCAGTTCTTCATAACATTCTGTTGTATGTGCCACCTGCAAAGAAGCCTGGAGGCGTTTGGAAATACTTTAGCACACGCGCCCATAAGGGCTAGGTCTCTATCGGTTAAAATCACACGTGGCTCCATGCATTCATCCAACATTGACTTGACCCTCTGAAGCACCCACACAAAGTTATCACCCCGTTCTTTACTAACAACGGCATGCGCGATAATAAACGATTTGTTGGCAGGCGTCATACCAACAATCTGGATAAAGGGCATATTGTATATGTTTGTCTTGTACGTCGCATCGATCAGCATGACGTGGGGGAATGCACGCCACATGCATCTCGAGTCCCGATGAAGAAAGAAGATCTCTGTTACGATCTCTGTTCCGGGTTCCTCTCGTGTCTCGTAAATAAAGTCGTTGTTTATCAGTATGTTTTCTAGCGACTGCATGGGAGTCAATCCTTGTCTTTGTTCGGCTCTAATCTTCGCCACAACGTTTTGAACGTCTTTCTGAACATGAAACCTGTCGGGGTCCTGCTTCCTTATCGTTTGAAATATTTTGCGCGACTCCATGTTTTAAGCTGTCAGCTGCTCGATCAGTTTCATTTCGCTTGTAGTAAACCTTCGCACAAACGCGTGGGCCGACAGGTCCTCACAAAGTTCGTGGTTATGTTCAATTTTTCCGTCTTTAATCTCCCAGGTTTCATACGGGTGGTTTCCCACAGCCAGCAGGTAAAACGGGCAACCGGTTTTTTTGCTTCCGGCTTTTCTAAGTGTTGCTGTAGTCTGGTGCTCACCACCACGATCACATTCAAGCCATACCCTCCCGATTCTTCCCCCGGTTTTCTTTGATCGACGGGTGACAATAACGAAACCATCCGCGTTTGCTATTTCTTGTATCCGATTCTTTAGTTCATCTAAAGAGTTGAAAACCTGTAACATCGACAATAATAATAAATAATTTTAATAAATAAATAAATAAATAATAATAATAATAATACTAATAATAATACTAATAATAATAAAAATAATTAAATAATAATAAAAAATAGTAATTAATACCTGCTTTTTTAAGTACGGACTGTCCTGGATGGGAGGTGTCTCACCACCATATCTACCATATCCACCATAACCACCATATCCTCCGTATCCACTGTATCCACCATCTCCTCTGTAACCACCGTCTCCTCCGTATCCACCGTCTCCTCCGTATCCACCGTCTCCTCCGTATTCACACCCGTATCTATAATCCGGATACCCTTGTTGCGTCGGATAACTTGGTTGACAAGCATGGTATGAGTCATCTACAGGGGCTGTTTCATCAATAGGGGGATGCTTGTTCAAATCTAGAAACGGTTTGTTTTGTTCTCCTTGTATACTAGACACAACCTCCTCTTACTCATTAGAATCGGGAACGCAAGACTCCTCCAAAATAAACCGTATCATCATTAGTAAATAATAAACTAAAACAAAAACTAATTAAAACATTTAAGCTAATAACTGTTACCGGATCGCTTTCGGGCACCCAGTTCTCGCTATAATACTGCCCGAAGACATAGTTGCCGTCCCAGTATGATGACATTTCAACACTTCGGGATGATAAGAACACAAATGCAAAGCAGAATGAAAGAAGAAGAAGAAGAAGAAGCAGCAGAAGAAGCAGAATGAAGGAAACGTTTAATGCTCGGGGTGGACAAAGAATACACTGTATGTTGCACTTTATGTTGCTCATAGACGCCTCGTATAGCTCTAGACACCCCGTATAGCTTTAAGTCACTTGTCAAACGCCTAGTCAAATCAGCCACTGAAGACGCCTCGTATAGTATACGAGGCGTCTTATTGCCTCGTATCCTGCCCTCGTACAGACCTAGACTCCCCGTCTGATGTGACTGATTTGACATTGTGCTTTGGTGTAGAGCTGGTCGGAAAAACAACCCTATACGCCTCGTATAGGTCTATACGAGGCGTCTTGAAGGGTGTGAAAATAGGCATTAAGGTGTGTAAATATATAGACCCTAAAAAAATCATCCACCAATGTTCCGCATGTGCGTCCAACGTCCTCCATCAATCAACATATGCATTTTTTCTTTCTTTTGTAATCTTAGAATCTATTACTTTTTGTAACATAGCACATGGAGTTAATTTCAACTTTCAACCAAATGACAATATTAGTCCCCCATCTTTTGTACTCTATTTTTAAACAGCTTTCATCATTTTGCATCTCAGTCCCTCAAGTTTATTCCACGATCCTAATTCTTTGTTTATTTATAAGTTTAAGCTTGTTTATTTTTTTCTTTACGCACCGGGACCACACATCAGACATTCCACTTTGTCTCTAAGCCCATTAACGTCCCCGAATAAAGCAATTAACATGCAAAACCACAATTTCTCGTAGTTATCTTATTCAACGCATATAATTACTTAAAACAGGACAAAACACGCAATATAGACCCTTTAAAGCTCGGGTTTCATTCTCTCCATCAACAATATTAAAAAAACGTATCTTTTTGTATCGTAAACTATACGAGTATCGATACGTGACGAACCATACCGATTTTGACCGAACAACATTGGTACCCGATATTGGTAGCATCGGAACCGGTATTCGTTTTTTTGGTTTTCGATTGATGTAAAACACATGTCGATATACTTTTGGACATATCACGACTTTATTTTTAGTTTTCTTTTCAGTTGCTATAGTTAGTGTCGATATCAGAACGAACAGAACCGATACCAACTAAGTTTTCGCCGCATAGCGCGGGAGAAACCACTAGTATTATTTAATATGAAAAGAAATAAAAATCAACTTCTCCTTCCCATGCCCATGAGTTGCACCCCCATGTAACCCTCTTGGCTCCCCTTGGTCTGCTGATGTGGCTTGGATGGTGCCCCTCTGACACATGGTCTAACTCTAAAGTCAGTTCACACTGGGTGAAGTGTATCTATTAATGCATCCGTCAATTGATTCTTTAATGGTTGGTGATGCATCCATCAAGTTTTTTTTTTAAATGCTCAAAAAGGTTTTTTTAGAGAATACGTAATGGGCCAGCGCTTGAATATTTTACAAGTGAGCTTGATAGACTATCATCAACAGTGTCATTATGATTGCACAGATCGGTCATACAATCTTCTTTGGGGTCTTAGTGTCATCTATAAATCTATAAATGAATCAAACGACACTCCAATGTGAAAGACAAGTCTTTACTCCTTAGTTTATTAAATGTTAGCATAGCAATAATTGGTCAGGGCACATCTTTTAACGGATCCATTTGCTGACTCTTTATTCTAGGAATGCTTGAAACCTTAGGGGGTGGAGGTGCTCACTAGTGATAGAATTCCATTACTCACAAGCATCCAATCAAGTTCCGCCATGTTATCAACCATTTTTTCATCACTCACAACATTTTTTAGTGGCAATGGTCATCACTCACCACCACACCCAACAATTTCCCCCAACCAACAATTCCTCTCACAAAATCTGGCCATCACGCGTTAATTTTATGGTGGCGGTGGGAATATTTTGTTTACCACGCGTTGAATTTGCCATCACGGAAGTTCAACGGGACCGCCACCTGTCCCCTTAGTTAAAATACTGGATGTAACTTTGAGATACTGCTGCAATTAATTTCATAGAAAAAGTGTATGGTGAAAAGAAGCAATGAGTGAGAGGTTGTTTGACAACTTTTGAATGAGTAAGTGTTGTACTAGTAAAAGGTCTTAATCATTAAGAGCTAGTATAATGTTTAACCATTCAGAGACAAATGTCTACTAATTCAGATAAGAGATCTTAATCATTTAAAATCAGTATAATGCTTAACCATTCAGAGGCAAATATCTGAACTATTCGGACATCTGCTCGCGAAACAAACAGTCTGAATCATTAAGTGTTGAACTAGTAAGAGGAGTAAGAAGTCAGAACCATTAAAAGCCCATTAAGAGATAGAACAAACAACTCCAAAAGTTAGAACTAGAAACTAGAGAAAGTATAAGTGGTTCAAAATATTCATGGCATTACTTTTTTTAGCTAATAATTTACAGAAAGAAAATTACAAAAGTATATTATTTTCTTTCGATCTGGATGGATTTTTTTAGCTTAAGATTTTAGTATGGAATTGTACAAACTCTTGATCATAGTCACAGGAAACGCTAAAAAATCCGCAAACCGCGTATCAGATCGTCCGTACCGAATTGTGGTACAGAAACGTCCCAATCGCCTCTGGTACGTGTACCGGATCACTAAATTGAACTGTTCCCGATTGTGTTCTACAATAGTGTTCCAATCGCTAAATTCACGTTTTCACCAATCCGAAACGTGTTTCCGATTGTAGTGGTCGGCGTTCCGGTACAACCAGATTAGATTCATGTATTGGAAGTTGAAAAGCCAATTGACACTTATTGGAAAAATGTATAACAGTTCTGTTTCCCTGATGCAGGCCCAAGTGTAGAAGATCAAGCCATGGCATATCCGGAGGCCCATGAGCGAGCTACCATGGGTGTTTTATGAAAACGGGCATAACTTTGGCTACGGGTCTTCGTTTTAGGCATTCAACCAGTCAAATTTAAACTTGAAGCGAGGAGCACGCCATGGCAAGGACCCGGAAAGGCCTTGTCCATGTTTTGGCCCAAAAAACGCATTCTAATTGGAGTTATGGACACTTTTATGTTTTCTTTGGTATTTTATACATTTTGTTTTTGGCTTGTGTTTGGCCTATGGCCTTTTTGTGGCCATTTCGAATTTCCGTCTTTATTTATGCCTTCCTCATGTAATTTGAATGGCTAGTTATCAATTATAAGAATAATAATTTTTCACTTCAAATTCTCTGCCCTTTGGGTTGAATTTTGGGGGTTTGGGGAAGATTATCACGCGTATTCGTAGAATCAACGTGATTTGTTCTTCATTATCGTAACACGCGCCACATCATTCCCCCTGTTTTTAATTGCCGCCTGGAAAGATGTATAACAGTTATGTTTCCCTATGTTTTTAATTGCCGTCATTTAACTTTTCACACTACATTTGCCGTTATTTTACAGTGTATAAAAGAGGTAAGTGAACAGTTTTCTCCCGCTTTTTATAATTGACGCCATTAACTTTTCACACTACAATTAACACACTGTAATTATCACCCATCCCATGTTATAATAAAAATTCTATTTTAATAAAAGGTCAATTTTATACTTTTTTATATATATGATACGTATACCAGACTACAGTGGTACGCCATAGGATCCACCGTACCACGTACTGAATTAGCGTTCCCAAATGAACCTACCTCCAACGTACCGATTTTTAGAAAGGCACGAATTGCATACTGGTTTCGTACCGCGTTCCCAGGCGTACCACGTTCGATGTGACTATGCTCTTGATTTTTGGAGCTCATAGTTGTTTAGCTAACTAATGTAGTAATCTGGTTGTTTAAGAGCATAGCACAATCTTGAAGGAAGTTATTAGGTGGTGAGAGTGACAGATACATGAATGTTTTTTTTTTACGTGTGTGACCATGTTTTGTTTTGAAGACGTGTATCACCACCACTGAAAATCCAATGGTCCGCCTATTCTGCATAAGTTGCTACCCTGTCACGAATCCTTGTTGACGTTACCTGCATTCATCAATAAACACACTAATGTGTGCAATGGGTCTAAATTGCCTTGACAAATCTGCTCAAATAAAGTAGATTGTCAAAATCGTCCCAGATGGTGTTTCGGCATGTTTGCCATTTTCATCCAAAACAACTCTTGGTGCAATATAGTCATTCACTTTTGGGATTTTTTGCCATTTTCATCCAAACATCTAATTTGCTTTATGTTTTCTAGGGTAAATTACACATTTCGTCTTTTATGTTTGTACCGGATTGCAATGGATAGACTTTAACTTCAATAATTACAGTAACAGTCCTTTATTTGCAAAATCCGTTACACTCTACGTTCTTTAGTACTAACCAGGTTAAAAATTTCAGTTAAGTCTATTCACTTAAGGGTATTTTGGTCAATTCATGTTTTTATTTAAATGTTTAATAAATAAAACCAAAAAATTGCATATACACTCCATCTTCCCCAATTGCATATACCACATCTTGCCACGACCACCTCATCCTGCCGCCGCCACCACCACCACATACTGTCGACCACTCCGGCCACCGTTCACCAGATTGTGTATAAATCAAATTAATATTTCTGAGTAGATCTTACTTGATAGCCTTGAGCAACAGACATTTGAGAAGAATTATCAGCACCAGGAAATGTCTATACAAATTAATAAATGCGATATATCATCATTACCTCCGATATTAATATAAATAAACAGAAATACTATATGAAAATATCAGATTAAAGGTACTGGAAAACCAGGAATACTTGAAATAGAGTTGGAACCAGTGCGCCTGTATTTGTGCCTTGGGGCGTAAAACTTGTAGTCAACATGAGAGATAGCTACATCACTTCTACCAGTCAACCTCTTAAACCTATATTAAACCACAGTTAATCTAGTTAACCTATAACTTAATTATAATCTTGAAGTTCAATTAACACTTGAAGCTTACCATTCTGTATCATCTGTATGTGTAATTGTTGGCTTTTCGTTCACTCTGTCCCGACCGGTGAACGGTTGCCATTTTAGTCCCTGTAGTTTGGGCCATTTTAACAGTTTAGTCCAAAGGTTTCATTTTTCGCATGTAGGTCCAAAAAGGGTTTATCGTTGCCATTTTAGTACACTTGGTTAACCTCATCCATTTTTTTACGAGAAGGACAATTCAGTCATTTTATATCTAATTTTGTTAACTAGAATGACAGTTCGGCCATATAAAATGACCGAATTGCCCTTCTCGTTAACAAAAATAATGGATGAATTTAACACAGTGGACTAAAATGGCAACGGTGAAAACTTTTTGGACCATGCGAAAAATGAAACCTTTAGACTAAACTGGCAAAATGAGCTAAACCACAGGGGACTAAAATGGCATTTAACTCTATTTTTTTATTAGTTATACAATAATCTTGTATTGTTGTAGATAAGAATTATTGGTTATGTTGATACATATCGTGTGGATACGGCTCGACTCGGTTCGACTCGACTACGAAGTGAAGGCCGTAGTCAAGACATCCTCCTGTCTTGACTCGGTATGCGATTGACTTCGTAACGTTCAATGTGATTGCAACTGCGTGTGTGCAGTTTGCAATTTAGATTATAGTTTATGTTTATTTGTTGTTTGTTTGTTCTAAGCCCAAGTCAAGGCCCAACATGCATATGATGAAATCACTGGCCCAATGTGTGACGAAATCCCTTTGGTGAAATCACTTTATCATGAAAACACTTATGGATGAAAACCAAATAGGACGAAATCACCTGATTTCGTCCATATCTTGGATTTCGTCCATGTGATTTCGTGGGCTTTCTGATTTCGTCATGTCCTTTAGTATATAAACACAGACACAGAAAAGAACAAACCAACGAAGTCTGAATAGATTTCACTGTAAACACACACACAACTGAGAGTTTATAGGTTTATCTTGTAAACATTGCTTTGTAACGGTTTCATACGAGTTAATACAATGGAGTGTTAATCGTTGAATCTTTGTGTTTGTGTTCGTCACTTGGTTTAACTTACCCGTTTGGATTCCGCACACTCGGGTTTGTCGGAAAACAGGGAATAGAGGTTACTCGATCCTCCGGGTGGACCTACAATTGGTATCAGAGCATTGGCTCGATTCCTTGTTAAAACCAAGTAGATTTTCATGTGTTTCCAGATTTGTTCTTGATTTTTGAAACAAAAAGTTTATATTTTCAGAAAAATCAGGTTTAAATCTGTGAAAATCTTGTGTTTTTGTTGATTGTTCTTATAAAAATCTTGCTATTTTTCATTTATACATGTTAAGAAAGGATTTTTATTGAACATTTGCACAAAAATTGTATTCGGAAAATTTTCCGATGGCTGGAAAACTCATCGATTTCATCAGAAAAATCATCAAGTTCATCTCATCTTCAAAGTGTTCTTCAAATATTATTGAGTTTGATCTTTGTTTGATTAATAAGTGAAGTGTTGTGATTATAATACTGATTGTTTAAAATCGTGTACAAAAGGCATGATGATAGTTGGTGAATACAGTGTCTTCGGTATTGTATCTTTGACAAAAGTGGTTTGTGTCAGTAGATAATAAGTGAGTTTGAAAAGGAAGCTTATTGTGTCAGAAGGATAGAAGGATAAGATTTGGTTGGATTTGATAAATATCTTGCAAGTTGTTTGTCTCAAATTGTCAACGAAATCACCATACATCTCTCCAGTCAACGAAAACAACCAGTCAACAATATCAAGCTCACCGAAATCACTTCTAACCGAATTCAGTCCTGGCCAAAATCCCTTATTGCCGAAAACACATCAACATTGTCTAGTTCTAGCCGAAATCAGTTATCCACGAAATCACTTGTATTGTTCACTAAATCAGCTTCAGCGTCCAGTCAACGAAATCACCTCCCTTGTGCCGAAATCCCATCTGGCCGAAAACACTTCTCAATGAAATCTGATTGATCTTGGCCGAAATCACCCTTATCAAAGAAAACACTAGTGCATTAAATCATACATTCAGTCAACGAAATCACCTGGTCAATAATATCAAGCTGGAACAACTTTCTGGACGAAATCCCCTCCTATTTTCGTCATAAACAGTTCAGCAACAATTCTGATTTCGTCATAACAGTTCAGCGACGAAATCAACTAATTCTGGACGAAATCACTTTTCCTGACGAAATCAGAAGTGTCAGTAAAACATTTCAGCAACGAAATCACCATTTCAGCAACGAAATCACCATTTCAGCGACAAAATCAAACATATCAGCAACGAAAACCCCTATTTTCGTCACTTATCTTTTCATATTGTTAACAGAAGCTTTTTAAATCATATTTAACTGTTTGATTTGTGTGATTTGTTCAGGTATTAGTCATTAAACATCAAAAATGAGTTCGAACTGGTGGGGTAATCCGTCACGTTTATCTCCATCATGGGCCGAATCTCCCGCACCCGCATCTAATACGGAAATTTAGCCTTCGTCCAAATCCTCCGCACCGAAAATTACGGCAGAAATGTGGGCATCGGTTACTAACCAACTTCAAAATGAACCAAAAACGGCGTTTGTCACAAGCACAGATTTATATGGCAATCCGATACAAGTTCCTGTAAAGCCAGCTCCAACCACAGACTTGTATGGAAATCCATTACCACCAGTTGCTTCACAGTGCCATCGTTCTACTGTAGCACCATCATCTCTTGATCCAAGGAACTGTAGTCATACAGGAACTGCGTTTTATGCCGAAATTGTCAAAGATGCCAGCAATGGTGAATCATCGCGAAACGATGACAGTTCTGAACATGACAGTAGTTCAGTTGAAGACGTTTCAACTTCAGTTGAAGATGTTACAACTTCAAGTTCAAGTTCAAGCGAGGATGGATCTGAATGTGAATCATCAAGGGAGGTTGTTGATTCTGATGCATATAGGTCAACATCTGAGAGTGATTCCAGTCAGGTATGTGTCGATGAACCAACTGTCGTTAATTGTGATAATTGTGCTAGCTTAAGAGTTAAATGTGCTGAGTTGGATGCTAATATGTCTGAGTTGCAAAGCAAACACGATGCTTTAAATGCTAAATTGTTTGACTTGCAAAACAAACATGTTTCATTAGATACTAAGTGGTGTGATTTGCAAAGCAAACATGAGGATTTGCAAAACAAATTTGAAGTGACAAATATGCACAATCAAAAGTTGATAGTGGATCTTTCAAAATGCAAAGAGGCTAACATGTTTTATGAAAACCATGAAAAGGAATTTAAAACGATGGTTGAAACTTTAAGAAAAGATAAAACCGAACTGACAAAAATGGTTTCAAGAAAACAAACTGACATAAACCTTTATATCAATCGTCTTGAAAGCATGCAAAAAGAGTTAGCCTGCACAAAGTGTGAAAGTGAGGCGATCCGGCTTAAACTAGACAGTTATTCTAACTCTAGATATGTGCTGGATCACATCATTGGCACACAAAAAGAGAAAAAGGATGTCACGTGCATTGGATATAAGAAATGTCCACCACCTGTTAGACAAAATTATGATGCACTGCCTGATGAGGAGTATAGAACTCATTATGAAGAATCTGTTCCTTTAGACATTGAGGAATTTGCAACGGGACTTGGATATAAACCGGAAGTATCATCAGATTCGGATGTGTCAGCAGATACTTTTGTAACTGCTGAACAAAATCAGGATCCTCCAATCATTGTTGAGGATACTGATTCTTCAGATGATGAATCCGATGATACTGACTCTCCACAATCTGATGCGGTTATCAAAGAAGAGGACATACCTCTCGAGAATCACATTCTATGTGATCCTCCCACAAAACCTGCTAAGAATGTTCAGGTCGAGTCCACGTCTGCAAAAGAGTCTGAGAGTGTGAATTTGCTGTACACTCTTGTTGGTGATGATAAAATCTATTCTGACAAAGATTTTCCGATTAAGAATGTTAATCAATCTTTAATCAATAAAGTTTTTGAAGATTCGACAAGTAGGTTTTTGGGAAAGTCGGCTTCACACGTTGTGGTAACACAGTGTCCTTCGATTCCAAAAGCCGAAATTCGAAAACAAAATGGAAATCAAAGATTACCAACTGAGAAAGTTCAGCAAAATCGCACCAAACCAAAAGGTAAATCACCGACTCAAGGTCAAAAGAAACAGACCAAGAAAAAGGACAAGAAGGTGAACTTTGTGAAATCAAGGGGAACGGATAAAATTGACACATTCGAAAACAAATCTAACTTAGATTTTGTTAAACAAGTTAAAATTTTGAAAAGAAACAGTCAAAACAATTACACACAACACACAAACGGTTGTGATGTAGGACCAAGTACCTCAAGATCACGAAGTTCATCATCAAGCTCCTACAGTTATGATACTCCGAGGTTTGTTGAGCGGAGATCATGCTTTGAATGTGGTGAGTATGGGCACATTGTCAGAAATTGTCCATATCTCACGAAAGGAAAGGCAAAGGTTGATGCCCCCCATGGTAACAGTTACCATAAGAGATCTGTTTCACCAAAACAGGACCCTCGTCTTGTTAAACAACAAGAAGTGAAACAGATAAAGAAACAATGGAAAAATGTTGAAAAGCTTTTAAAACCAGAGGTTGTCCAAACAAAACCTGTTGAATCAAATGTTAAACATGAAAAACAAAAACAGATTTGGAAACCAAAATCGGAAATTGTTTCAGGGGGAGCTAGATCAATTCCGAATCATCGGGAAATGGATGTTACAATTCTCGATGATGACGGACGACCCAAGTCTGTGAAGGCTTGGGTCCCCCTCTCCAATTAATCTTTGAATGAGTGTGCAGGATGTTCCAGGAGGAACTATTGATAGTCTTAGGATTGTTGATAGTGGAGCGTCCATGCACAAGATCGGCGACATAAGGCTCCGAAATATTGTTACATCTAGGAGAATATTGTTGCCATTGATGGAGAGAGAAGAAAAGAAGACAAAAATGTCTGGTGAAAGAATGTGGTTGAATGAAGTTGAAAAATTCGACCAGATGAAAAATATGTTCCAAAATTTGGTTGTTATGGTTTTTAATCGGGTCAACATGATAGATTCAAATGAAAAGTACGCGCCTGCAACACGTCTGAAGCTTTTCTAAGATTCATGGATTTTTCTTCCACAAGAAGTTCAAAGTCCACAAGATGAACGTGTAGGGTACTTTTCTCCATGGTGTGATTGAAGAAAATGTGTTTGTTGAACAAACCAACCGGGTGTGCGGATGCCTTGGCATGGATTGAACAACCGCACACTACTTTTGAAAGAGAAAGACAAAGACCTTCGCTGGTACAATGTGGAAGACCAGCCGGACCCAGAGGTCTATGATCTTGTTGCTGTGAAGAGATTTCTCAGTAGCTACAAAATCGACTTTGGGAGAGCACTCAGATTCCCTGCAATGCAAGAAGCAGTTGCAGGATACGGTTTTAAATTTCTAATCTCTCCTATACTTGTCGATATTTAAGCTGCTTTATGAATTATTATCATCTCGTACAGCACTCTTGACCAGACACGTTGATCTCGAATATCACCTCACACGTGATTGTTTCAATATGAAACTCGTCAACGTTGTTAAGGTCCACACTGATGACCAACGTGCCAACCTTTTTACCAAAGCATTTGATAAATCAAGATTTAACTTTTTATTATTGGTAAACGGCATTAAGGTCAAGCAAGAGTAATCCGCATCGGAAAATCGTTTTTGTAAATATCTTTGTGTTTTTAAAATTATTGTAAGTTTGTTGATTTTAGGGGGAGTAATTCCAAATTTGAAAATTCAAAAACATCGTAAAATTTCAAAATGCAAAAACAATAGAAAAACAAAAATGAGTTTCCTGGCGAGCAAAAGAGAAAATGATAGTACATCAGTGGTCTGTCTAAACCTCTTTAAACTAAAATGCAAAATGAAAAACGATAAGCAGCTCTATATAAGATGTATCGGTAGGCTCACAATCATCTTAAAGTGTGCAGGGTGATATAAACTTAAATCGACTGAAGACTGTGTGGGAACCACTCATTGGCATATGGTCTTAGTACCGAAATTTCGTTTGAGAGATTGCCGAGGTTCTGAGATATGTGGTCTTTATGCTGTTTATCATCTGGGTATCATGGTTGTTTCTTTTACCGAAACAAACGGAGACGAAGTCTAGATCTTCCATGATATCATACATACGTGTACATACTGCATACGACCTCAATAAGTGATCAACAATCACATGTCCCTCAAAACAAGTGATAATATATCACATTTATCCGGGAGTCAAGTTCGTCTCTTTGCTGTACGAAAGTACTGACCTGTTCACGGACTTGCTCTTGTGCCCTTCATGCATCTGAAAATCAAGTTCCTCATCAATAAGTGATTCTATCACATAGGGCTTGTTTTCAATCAAAATAAGTGAGTTTCTCACATTTTCATATACGTCAAAACAGATGATAAATGGTATACTCACCAGTAAGATGAATCCTCGTGCCTACCTTGATACGGGAATGTGTCGTGATGTGGATGAACACCGGTCGGTAAGTATAAATCATACCTTAACGTATCCCCTCGCCATGATTACATATGATAAGTTGAGCTTATGTGGACAAGAATACCGATAATTGTTATAGGATGCTTATCTTAATGTTAACTAAAAGAACAACAAGAGCGTTTTGGCGTGACCGTACACTGATATGATTCTCTTACCCTCGAAACTCGCAAAAAGAATGTCTGTATATATTTACTTTTCTTAGTTTCTGCAACTCTGTATATATTTATTTACTGCTTTCAGTCTTTAAGTTTGAAATATTCAAAATACTAAAAAGATTTTAGGTGTGTTTTAATATAAACTTTATAAAAGTCAAAAAGATTTTATTTCTGCTTTAGTTTTGATTAACCGATGTTGGAACTCAATGCTTCGTTACCTGAAATCTGATTGAAAACCAAAATGACTGAATCTTCATAAACGGTCAGAGTTTGCAAGTTTTGAAAGTTAATAATCAAAATTGAAAAATCTGTTAACTTTTCAAACTAACTGTCGGACGGTAGTTGAAAACATGGTCACATGTGTGTTATTTGTTTAATGTTAACTATATTCCAAGCAGTTGTTCTCATTACACGTTTAGATTTCTTGCATGTGCAGATGCTAAAGGCGAGGAGAACATGTTCGATGACAAGCTTCAGAACGAAGACACGACGTGAAGGCACTCAAATGATAAAGATGATCGAGTTGCTGCTGATCAATCACCAACACCACAAGGATCACAAGCATTGAAGTCAAAAGATTCCCAAGCATAATCAAAGGGGGAGTTTGTTAACACACTTCCTAAATGAAAAGGTAGTTTGTTGATACACTTTCTACTTACGACGCATGAAGACTTTGAAGATCCTACGACAAGAATGAATGAACCATCAAGAGATGGAGAACGAGATTACGAACCTCGCGAGCAGCATCCAAGGGGGAGTTTGTTGATACATATCGTGTGGATACGGCTTGACTCGGTTCGACTCGACTACGAAGTGAAGGCCGTAGTCAAGACATCCTCTTGTCTTGACTCGGTATGCGATTGACTTCGTAACGTTCAATGTGATTGCAACTGCGTGTGTGCAGTTTGCAATTTAGATTATAGTTTATGTTTATTTGTTGTTTGTTTGTTCTAAGCCCAAGTCAAGGCCCAACATGCATATGATGAAATCACTGGCCCAATGTGTGACGAAATCCCTTTGGTGAAATCACTTTATCATGAAAACACTTATGGATGAAAACCAAATAGGACGAAATCACCTGATTTCGTCCATATCTTGGATTTCGTCCATGTGATTTCGTGGGCTTTCTGATTTCGTCATGTCCTTTAGTATATAAACACAGACACAGAACAGAACAAACCAACGAAGTCTGAATAGATTTCACTGTAAACACACACACACACAACTGAGAGTTTATAGGTTTATCTTGTAAACATTGCTTTGTAACGGTTTCATACGAGTTAATACAATGGAGTGTTAATCGTTGAATCTTTGTGTTTGTGTTCGTCACTTGGTTTAACTTACCCGTTTGGATTCCGCACTCTCGGGTTTGTCGGAAAACAGGGAATAGAGGTTACTCGATCCTTCAGGTGGACCTACAGGTTAGAACATATTGTTTACACAACCTAAAACATGTCTAAACCCCTATAAATGGTATATAATAATTTTGTTTATTTTATTTGAAGAATAATATTACTATTCTAATATATAATATATTTTTAATTTTATTTTTTCATTCAACAGCACTTTTTTTTTCTAGACTCTCGCTCTTTTTTGCGCTTTGCGCCTAGGCCACTGACGAGGCCTATGCGCCTTGAGCACGCCAGACGCTTTTAATATTTATGTACCTTACTAAGTTTTAAATTGGCAGTCGTCAGCATATCTTAAGCAATACTATGCCTTTTCAAGTAGATTTTTAGCACCTTATAATACATCATTGTCCCAGTGAACTTCCACCTATCAGTACCATAGTTATTTGATCTAGTATCAAAATTTTTGTTTTGCTCAGTTTGTACTCATATGTTAGGGGGTGGTGTTTGGGATTCATTTTATGTTGTTTTGCATGTGTGCTTTATGACAGTTTAATGTTTGCATAGTTTTTAATATTTGAATAATGTTGGCGCTGTTTTAAAAGTTAGTTTTCTTGTTTAGTATCTATATTTGAATGACCCCAGTCCAAGTAAACTCATAGAGTCTCCATATATGAACTTGCATACCACGTTGAATGCCAAGTCAAGGTCAACTGTCCACTCAATATCTTTTTCATAGAAGTTGTTTAGGATGGTTTTTTTTTTTTCTTTTTTCTTTTTTCTCAAAAATTACATAGTTAAGCATGACAATATTGAATAGTCCTCTCGAATACAAGCTTGTAACTTTATTACGTACGAAAGCAGCTTCTAATTTCAAAGTAAACTAAAAACATTAAAACCTATTACAACATTACAACAATTTAATCACTTACAAAACATCTTGAAAAAATACTTATGCATAACATCATAGAGCTCACTCCAGAAACCAAAATATGCAACGCTCCATGATTTGTTGACTATCAACGGGGCCACAACGATCCAAAAACCAACAATAAATCCGAGCACAATGCTTATAGTCAAATCCAAATCTACATCATTAGACGCAGCATCTTCTTTTTGGTGTTCTCTTGTATCAACATTTTTACAAGGCTCAGTAAGAGGAGCTCCGCATAGTTTATTGTGAATGAAACTCGACTCATTGAAGCTCTGAAGCTGAGTACTTACCGGAATTCTCCCGGTCAAATAGTTATAGGACACATTGAAGTTACTCAACGAATATATGGCTGATAAACTCACGGGAAGTTCCCCAGAAAGCTTGTTCACTGATAAATCAAGAGTTTCAAGCGCTCTTAAATCTCCAATCTTGTATGGGATCCTTCCTGTCAATTGATTTCTTGATAGATTCAACGATTTTAACTTGAGGAGGGTTGTTAACTCAATTGGGATTTGCCCAGAAAAGTTATTGACCGACAGGTCTAACAGCATAACCAGTCCTATAAAACGTGTATATGTGTCTTCTCGACCCTTCATCACCAACGAAGCACTACCCGGAATGGCAAATCCTTCTGGCGTCCTGAAGAAAAACTGATCATCTGAGACAGTTTCTTTCCCTGAAATGATGCTAAAGTTGTTGAAACATCTTGGAATATTTCCTGACAGGTTATTATGAGCAAGATCCAAAATTTGAGTACGTGAAAGATAACAAAGCTCGTGAGGAATATTTCCTTCCAAATTGTTGTGCCTAAGGCTCACAAATCTCAATAAAGTGAGCTTTGTTCCAAACCATGCTGGAATGCTTCCAACAAGCTCATTTTTTCCAAGTTGAAGCATTCTTAAGGATGACAAGTTCATTAAGGAATAAGGTATCCTTCCTGAGATCTTGTTCCCCTGCATGTTCAAACATTGTAGGTTCAATAAAGAACCCACTGTTCTTGGAAGCTTACCGGACAAAGCATTATTCTCTAAGTTTAAGACTTGCAAATTCGGCCACTTATCCCAACACTCCGGAGTTACACCAGATAAAGAATTATTTCCCAGAATAAGAGCTTGTGTTTCTTTCACGCCGTTGGAACATATAAAATGATTTATTGTTCCCTCAAAAAAATTATTAGACAGATCCAAATGCACAGGAATTAACGAACCATTTGAGAGAGAAGGTAATCTCCCCTTAAACTCGTTAGAGTTTAATCTGAGTACTCGAAGTGATGCAGGGATACCCAAAATCAGTGTACCTTTGATATGATTTTGTGACATATATAAATGTGTGAGCACTACAAGAAATTTGGTGCTTTACCAACACAAAGTATATGTGGGAAAATGCCTATAATGTGTTGTTAGTTGTCTTTACCTACACATAAATTAAGTGTTATGATGTGTTGGCTCATGACTGTAGATATAGATCATTACCCACACATAAGTTATGTGTAGGTATATATTAAGCTATACCTACACATATATGTGTGGCTAAAATCCAATTATATGTGTGGGTAGAAGTACAACAACTTGTTTAAAAGGCATTTGACGTGGCATGTGACGTGGCATCTGACATGGCAAGTGATGTGGCATCCGACGTGGCAGGTGACGTGGCATCCGACGTGGCGGATGACGTGGCATGAATATATGTGTAGGTAAAAGTAATCGTATATGTAGGTAAAAGTAATATTATGTGTAGGTAAATGTTGAAGATGTGTCGGTATTGATCTTAATATGTGTTGACAAATGTAAACTAAAAGGCAGTAAAATCATACATAATGTCACAAACGTCACCATTGATTAATACATGAAACAAAGTGCCAATTCGATTAATACATGAAACAAATGTAAACTACAAGGCAGTAAAATCATAAACGCTTGTCAACTTAACAAGAGAATCAAGAGTTGGATCTTGACCATTGTCAACCGGCAAGCACACCTACACCAGCCACAGCTCTGAGGATGTTAACACCTCCACCCTTGAACAATGATTTGACACCCTCCTTTTTCACGATTTGGTTGAACGCGTCAAATGTGTTCTTGTACTTTGACGGCTTCCCCAGATGTCATCATCATTCTTCTTCGCACTGTGTCAATCGGGTACGAGGCTAGATCAGCTCCGTTTGTGATCAACCAAGAGAATAAACTACATTACGCCTTTCCTATTACACTTGAATGTTAAAAGTACGCCATTCGACCCAAGTTGAGCATGATATGGAGTTAATGCGGCATACAACTCTTTGTACTTGGGGAAATGTGGTATTGATGATGATTTGACCTAATGAGGGGAGAAATAATATTAGAAAGTAAAAAATAAACTTCTTGACGGTTACAATGTAAAGGGGTAAAACCTTGAACATCCAAAAAAATGCAAGATATTTTTATAAAGAATATATAGGGGTTTAATGATTCAGCACTGGTAATAGAAGATTATTAAATATGCACCTGGTTCTTGTTTGCATCAACAAGAATGACATTTCCTGACTTGGATTGTACTTCAGCAGTTTTGCTCTTCACACCAACCTGCTCACAACATACATTATTATCAATATATAACAACAAATGTATAAATAACAGACGTGCTGAGCCCGAGCCTAAGCCAAGATCTAGCTTCAAAAACTACCTATGGGCCGAGTTCAAGCTTTATAATCAAAGGTACATGCATATACACATGTACACCAATGATAACACATATACATATACACTTATAACATTGCCAACGCTAACACATATACATATACACTAACACTGCCAACGCTAACACATATAGATACACACACATATGCTCATACATATGCACATGTATAACGACGCTAGCACACATACATATACACTAACACATATAGATACACACACATATGCTCATACATATACACATGTATAACGACGCTAACACACATACATACACATATACAAACACACACATAGGTACATACATGTACACATGTACACATGTACACAAACACATATACATTCACACACACACACACATATATATATATATATATATATACACTAACGCATATACATACTCACATAGTACATTCTGATCTATCAAGGCCTAACATGGTCCATTAAGACATATATGATATACGACCGTCCATTCTGATCCATAAAGGCCCAATAGTATGCTAGTTTCTCGGCTTCATCATATCTTCATTTTAAGGAAAAAAAGTATAAGACATACAACAAATTAACTATTTACCAAATAATGAATATTAAATGGTACAAATTAACATGTAAACTTACATATATTGTAGTCGCTTCTTTAGATATCCAACTTTCTTCTGCATCCCAATTGCATAGAATTCTATGAAATACAATCTGATCATAGCATGAAATACAATCCCAATATGTATCTACTTAATTTATCTACATTTTATTTACAAATATATGTGTTGGTAAACATAATCAATAACCCACACATATATATATTTTTTTTTACATAAGTGTAGATAATTTACCTACACATAACAAAAAAATGTCACTTGTGTGGGTAATTTGTTATTAATGACTCTTCATTTTTTGGGGGAAATTTTCCCACCATTGTCAAATGTGGATAAAACACATTACCAACACACATTAAGTGTTAGTTATTATGAAAATATATCATCAATCATTACCTACACATATAAAAACATGTGTAGGTATTTACCCACACATTTACATGTGTTGGTAAATTATGTGTAGGTAAATACCCTGATTTCTTGTAGTGGAGGTTGGGTAATGATCTCCAAAATGATTCAGGAGGAATGGTTGATGAAATTCCAGTGTTGCTTATGTCCAGCTGTAATAAATCTCTCTGTGATTGAAGCCATAATGGAAATTGAGGCCCCAAACTCCAAGAGTTCAAAAACAAGATCTGTGCCTGGAAAGGGGGAATCCAGTTTGCTGCTTGCACTTTAAGGGTTAACTTGTTGCCTCCTCCATTTATGTATGTCAAGCTCACTAATTTGGAAAAGTGAGCTTCTGTCAGAACACCCGTCAACAAATTAAAAGAAAACGATATTCTATTCAAATTTGAAAGTTGACCAAGGCTAGTAGGAAGGTTGCCACTCAGTTGGTTACTCTGAATATACAACTGCTCCAAAGATGATAATCGTCCGATCGGGTCAGGAATACTACCATTCAGCCTGTTATTTAAAAGACGCAGCCTCTTCAATGATGATAGTCGTCCAATTGAGTAAGGGATTGGACCAGAAAGCCCTGAGTCTATTATAGATAATGACTCCAAACTCGGTGATTTGCATTCGAAAAGACTTTGAAGAAGGTAAGCTAAACTAATGTTACTAAAATCGTTCCAAGACAAATCAATCTCTCTCAGACGACAAAGGTTACCAAATGAATTAGGTATCGCCTTCGTGAGTTGATTTTTAGACAGGTCAAGGCTCAGGAGAGAGGTCAAATTATGAAGGGAATCGAATACTGAACTTGAAAGACCACATGAACTCGTATCTAATGAAATTAATTTACTAGAAAACCCTTTTAATACTGACGGAGAATTCACGAAATCATTCCCTCTGACATGAACCGACTCGAGAGAAGTCAAATTACGGAAGCTATAAATACTACCAGGAAGAGGGCCATCAAAATTACAACTAGTTAAGTCCAATGAAACAAGATTTTTTAGACTAAAAATCCATCTGGGAACAGAACTTGTTGGCCCCAAAATGGATCTTTGATCTCTAGAACGTGATAAACAAACTTGAATAACTTGAATAATAACCGAATGTATACAATATCGAATTGAGAGTATATACAATTGATTTCGAATGTAATGAACAACGTACAAATGAATCTAACTATCCCTATTTATAGTTTTCTAAGGGTACGAGTGAATAGACGCGTCTCTTCGTGAAAAGTCATGTCTCTTGGATGTGTGGTTGAGATTGGATCTTGAAGAGGTGTGTTGATTCTCGTCCGCATGATCAACAGTCGCGTCCCTTGATGTTTGCCTTGTATTGATTCGAAATGGTGTGTGTGTAGAGACACACCCATTCGGTTAGTGAGGGTAGTTTCAAACTTCCATCTTGTTAACTTTGGTCCTCGTACTTTGTAACCGCTATGTAACCGCCACTCTTTTCTTTAATTACCATAACACCCTTGTAGTTTAGGATGTGTAGTGATTATAACTTTCATTCACCCCCCTAATCACGAACATCCTTGAGTTGCAGATCTCGAACTTTGATCTTCTTGAAATTCCTCGGTATCCGACGTTTCACACGGATCTTCTTATTCACCAACCTTGCTCCTTATGAACTTTGTTTCACTTGAACTTGCTTCACACGAACTTGCTTCACACTTGTCTTGACCGCACTTGATTTGTATCACACGAACCTTTTCTTGTGTAGTTGTCTCAACACGAACTCCACCGGTCTTGATTGACTTGCCCACCATCATATCACATGAATTAAATCCATCTCGCATAGATTTAAACAATCTAACTCACTTAGATTTGTCTTGCGGTTGTATCACACAACAATTCCTTCTTCTGACCCAGTCACAGGATACGCGTGTCTTCTTCTTGATCTATCACAGATTAAATATCTTCTTCACGGTTGTCTCTCACAACGGGTTCTTCATCATTGATTGCTTCCCTCACGGATTCTTCGCTTTGATCTGATCCACTCACTGGACTGTTTTGTTATACCTTTCACAGGTTATCTCCGTGTCACACGGTTCTTCCCCTTGATCGTATCACACGACCAAGTTTCACGTTTCTATTTCTCTTCAGCGTCTAGGCACATCAGAAGTGCCGGTTCATCATCATCTTCTGTTTCAACCAAGAGTGTCTCATTTTCCTTGGTTTTCTTGGTTGGGCATTCATAGGCATAGTGCCCAAGTTTCTCACATCTGTAGCAAGTGATTTTTGACTTATCTCTCATAGTCGATGTTTCTTGCTTGCTATCATCCCTTTGTGGTTTGTCGGTTCCTTCCGACTCGTAAGAGGTGTGCCCTTCACCCCTATGTTGATAATTTCCTCTCCCTTGGCCTCGTGATGGACGGAATCTCCCTCGTCCACGATTTCCAACATGTTGTCCATGACCCGCATACAGGAGTTCTTCTAGATTGTTCATGGGGCTTTCCTTTTTCTTCAACTTTAACCTTTCTTCATAAGTTTTTAATCTTCCAATAGCTTCATCTAGCGTCATTGTGTCTAGATCGGAGTATTGCTCGATCGATGCAACTATTTGAATAAATCTATCTGGCACGGCGTTTAGAAGTTTTCGTACCAGAGTGGATTGATTCAATGTCCTTCCGTACTCGCTTGCCCGTGTAACAATACTATTGATCTTTGCAGTGAACTCGTCTATTGTGTCATCTTCCTTCATTTGCAATAACTCAAATTCTGACATGAGTGTATGTAAACGCGCCTTTTGCACACGGTCTACACCAACATGTCTAGTCTTGAGATTTTCCCAAATTTCCTTTGCAGTTTTACAACTTGCAACTTGCAATACAACATCCTCTGGTATTGCTTGGAACAGATATGCAATCGCTGCCTTATCTTTCTTAACATCCGTTTGCGTATTTTCTGCCGGTTCAATCGTTTCCCATAAACCATTCGCTTCGAGAATCGTTTTGATACGAATAGCCCAAACCGTGTAGTTTGTTGGTTTCAGAATCGGACACTGAAACTGGGAAAGAGAACTTCCTTCCTTGTATATTATCTGATTTTGTCCGGATGTTCCTGACATGACTTCTTGCCGAACAATCTTCACTTTCAAAAAACTTTTATCTTTCTTGGTTTCTACAAACCTCTAATTCTTAACCCCCGCGTATAACCCAACGCGTAATAAACAATCAATCTTAATTCGCACTAAACCCCGGAATCAACAAACCCTAGATTCCTAACCAACCCTTCGGTTCAACCGATTGCACTAGAACCGAGAATAAAAGAAAATTCTGAAATAAACTTTTGCGAATTGAAACAAGATTGAAACCTGATCGCGAATTCCCTGCGATGCCTTGCGATTCCCACGCCTAGAGCCTGATGCTCTGATACCAATTGTTGGCCCCAAAATGGATCTTTGATCTCTAGAACGTGATAAACAAACTTGAATAACTTGAATAATAACCGAATGTATACAATATCGAATTGAGAGTATATACAATTGATTTCGAATGTAATGAACAACGTACAAATGAATCTAACTATCCCTATTTATAGTTTTCTAAGGGTACGAGTGAATAGACGCGTCTCTTCGTGAAAAGTCATGTCTCTTGGATGTGTGGTTGAGATTGGATCTTGAAGAGGTGTGTTGATTCTCGTCCGCATGATCAACAGTCGCGTCCCTTGATGTTTGCCTTGTATTGATTCGAAATGGTGTGTGTGTAGAGACACACCCATTCGGTTAGTGAGGGTAGTTTCAAACTTCCATCTTGTTAACTTTGGTCCTCGTACTTTGTAACCGCTATGTAACCGCCACTCTTTTCTTTAATTACCATAACACCCTTGTAGTTTAGGATGTGTAGTGATTATAACTTTCAGAACTGTTATAAAAAAAGTTATTAGAAAGATCAAGCAGGGAAAGGGATGTTACATTAAGACTTGGAGCATGGGAATATGCGTTTCCGAGTCCACATCCAGACATATGTAGTTGCACCAAAGAAGGGAGAGCGTTAATCACCTGAAACCAATCAGTAGCTTTGCTAAGGTTTGTGCTACTCATATCTAGATGATGCAACCAACGAAGATTTGAAAGCCATTGTAAATTCCTGCTTGTTAATGTCCTTTGAGGATAACCATAAGAACTTCCAAGAGAAAGGACACGTAACACTGAAAGATTCCCAATGTGAGGAGGGATAATCCCACCAATTCTCGATTCAGAGAGATTAAGATACCTCAAGTTTCTAAGAGAACCTATGAAACTTGGAATTTGGATCTCTTCAAAATTGTTGCAGCTCAAGTCCAAATACTTGAGTTGCTTTAACTCCAATAAGGAGGAACTTAAATTCCCCCTTAACATCTGCTTTAAGCCTTCCATGAACACTTTATACGAGAAATATGGTCGATCACCACGACGATCAAGTCCACGAAGACGAATCTCATGAACATGGCCAGTGATGTTATCACAAACAATTCCAGCCCATCTGCAGCAGTCATTATTCTCAGCATCCCAAGAAGCAAGCCGATCTGCTTCGTCTATGAGGTTGCGCTTGAACTCGAGTAGTGCTTGTCTCTCACCGTCCATGCATAGTACATCATCAGACTTTTGATCAGATAAACACAAACATAACAAGACCAAAAAAATAAGTAAACACAAGTTACAAGAGGAGAAATAAGAAACTGAAAATCGAGCACTCATTTTGGTTGATTAAGAAGGGAATAACCAATCGCTTGATTTTTAGTTTACAAGAGGCTGTGGGGGTTTATATAAACCCAAACATTTTACTAGTCATGATCAGTAGCTTTCATTATTCCGTAAGGGGACCCGGGGAGGTCAAAACAAAACACGTGAAGAAGTAATATAACGAGTTATACAAAACAAAACACCACCGCCACTAGTGTTTATCACGCGTCATAATTATCATGCGTGAAGAAGTGTTGGGCGGTAAGGGAAATTGTTGGGTGTGGTGGTGAGTGATGGGCATTTCCACTATAATCTATCACTAGTGATGGAATAATGCTTGATGACATATTGGAACTTGATTGGAAGTTGTGAGTGAGTGATGAGTGATGACCACCCCTACCCCCTAAAGATACTGGATTTGAACTCTGAAAAATCTTGGTATGCGTGTGGAATTAAGATATGAAGACCAATATATGGTGGACATAAGGGGGTAGGGGCGCCCATCACTCATCACTCACAACTTCCAATCAAATTCCGCCATTTCATCAAACATTATTCCATCACTAGTGACGGATTTTAGTGGAAATGCCCATCACTCACCACACACTCATCTTCAATGAAAAACAACTCACCACTCAAACACAAACAACGCGTAATAGATTCAACGCGTTATATAGTCCACGCGTGATGGCCACGGGTGGCGGCGGTGTTCCACGCATGGTCACCAGCCACCACGTGCCATCACGGATACGCCCCGTCCCCCCTAAGTGATAATATTCTCTGAACAAATTTAGGCCAAGTCAATAGTTAAGGTATACGTCCACACAAAATGATTATCATGCATAGTATATCCGTAATATATACATATTACAAGAAAATGATATTAGTTAAGTTATTTATCCATCTTCTGTTTTGACCACCATATGTCATTTTTTCGCAGCTGAATTCTTTTAAAGTAAATGTTAAAAAAACAACAACCATGCATTTGTATGTATATAGCCCTAAAAACATACGTAATCTTGTAAAAATATATAGAGTAAGGTTATTGTAGAAATAAGTTTTAATATACAAATTGGCTTAACGTGAGAATTGAAGAAGGGAATTCTTTTGAATTTTTTGAATTTTTTCTTCTCATCTTATTAAGTACGTATTTTTGTTTCAGAAATTAAAAAGAATGTGATTTTACACTAATAGAGTAATTATGCTATTTTTGTGAAGTAATTATAATTACACTACAAGAATTTCACAATTACTCCACTAGTGTAAAATCATGATTTTTTTTACATATTGCAATTAAACATCATACTAAATAGATGGAAAACAAAATTTAAAAAAAAAAAAAAAACTTCCTTGACTTCTCATGTTAAGACCATCTTATATGTTAAAATCCATTTGTATTTTATTCTTACACCAAGTATATATTCAGTCTTGATCTATAGTGTTCCCCCACTCGTGTAAACTGGTTTTTGCATCTTCAGTTGTACATATTTATATTTTCACATACGCTTTGTCCAAAATAATGCTCAAAGCTAGTTTTGCAGAAGGAACATGGAAAGCTTCGTTCTCTTTAAAAGTACTGAAACTGCAGAAGAAAAAAATTAACCACCAAATAGCTGTATTGTAAACAGGAAAATCAATGACTTGATTTTTCTATTTATATACAAGTTGACTAAGAATTAATATGAGTTGATTTCAAACCTTCTAGTAACGAGTGATGTAGCTCTGCTAGTCTTTTTCCTATAGTAAATCGGAAAAAAAATAACAAACGAAACCTTGGTTTTTCAAGGCTATACCCGAAGACCTTTGATATAGGGTGTGCATATTTGCACACCATTATGCCTGTATGCACACTAAACCTTAGAAAACCCTAGTTCAAACTACCTTTACCTACGCATCGTATAGCTCTATACGCAACGTATAGAGGTATCTATACGCTGCGTATAGAGCCCTCTATACGCTGCGTATAGAGCTATACGATGCGTATAGTTTTCATGTGTTTCAGAGCCTGATCAACATTCATTGCACAGAAAACAAGGGTTTATATACCCTGCGTATATTTTGAGCGAGGTTAAGGCTTTGGGATTTTTATGGTTCTCGAATAGGTCTAGATATAAGGAGATAGATTGGAGGGAGTGGAGTTCTTTTGTTAATATGTAATCTGTTTTTGTGTTGTTTGTGTCGGCCCGTCTTGGGCCGTCGGTTTCGTTAATGAATTTACCTTTCAAAAAAAAAGATAGAGCTATACGCTGCCTATGTAAACCATCAGACTTTTTGGGGTCATTTTGGTGGGTTTGAAGCATCAGATTTTCACAAAGTTTATATACGCTGCGTACAGAGCTATACGCAGCGTATATAACCCTTCAGAATTTTGTTTGGTCATTTAGCATATTTGTGTTATAAATTCTCACCCGGTTACAACGTTAACTCGCTTAAAATATATAACGAGTTAAAAATATATAATGTTTTTTTATTATTTAGTCGATGTCGTCGTTAATTTATTTAGTCGATGTCATCGAAAAGTGTATAACGTTAAATTTTTTTGAAAAGCGTATATACGGTTCAAATATAGAATATCGTTATCGAGCTTTTGAAATAAATTATTATACGAAGTCTAGTGCCGTTCGAATACTATAAACGTTTAAATATTATACAGTTAATTATTTTTAAATACTCGTGTACGGTCCAAATATATTATACAGTTTGAATACTATACCGTGCGGTTTGAATACTATAACGTTAAAATATTATAGTGTTAAATAATTTGAAATACCCGGGTACTGTTCAAATATGTTACACCGTTTACAGCAAAAGTTTTATATATACAGCAAAAGTTTGATATATACAACAAAAGTTTGTACATACATAACAAAAGATAAAATACTATGTCAATGGATCCTGCTGCTCCCCCTGCTCATCCTGCTGATGCCATTCCGCAAGCGGAATGAACTGTCATGGAGGTAACCCCTCACACTGTGAAAGCCTCTGTAGCTCTACAACCATCCACTCCACCACATACGTCAGCTTATCAACGTCGCGAACGTAGCCGCTGATATAATGGGGCTGGACCGGGCCCAACATGTCGTGGGAACTGAGGTGCCCTAGGTGGTCCACGTGGCTGTGGTGGCTTCGGAATGTACATGTCCGGCTCATGCTCCTCCGGCACCTCCGGATCGCGCGGGGGATATAACAGCTCAAACTGTGCCGAAAGCTGCGTAGGTGTGTAAGGCTAGCTGTCCGCAACCATAAACCACTTCCCGCATGGGAATTTTTTAGTAACGTGCATTCCCGATATCGTGTTCATCGCCATCCGCTTCGGCTGTATCGCCGGGCTTACACGCGGGTGGTCAGTCTCCGGGTGATAGCCTAACGAAAGGGATATCTTAGTGACGTAAGCGCCGCCGTATAATAATCCGCGCTCCTGTCGATGATGCGCGGAGGCAAAGTACTGTGCCAACCCGTGTGCGAGAGCGTACGACCTCTTGTACAAGAGGCAATATAAGAAAAATAGGTCACCGCTCGTACACCACTCCCGGCTCTTGTTTCGAGCGGTGATGGAAGTGGATATCATCTTGTGAAAATACATGCACAAAAGGAAACCAGTCAGTAAATAATAATCAGAAGACATCGACTAAATAATAAAGAGTAAACTGCCATTTTGGTCCCTGTGGTTTGGGCACTTTTGCCATTTTAGTCCAAATCTCAAACTTTTTAAATCTGGGTCCCTGTGGTTTCGTTTTTGTTGCCATTTTAGTCCAAAAGTTAAATTTGGCTAGATTCCCCAATTTAAACCCTGATTTTTTGTCTTTATCCTCAGGGGTATTTTAGTCATTGTAGATTTATTATAACTGATTATTGATTAAATTAATTATATTTAAATACCATCTCCCTCATCTCGTCTCCTCAGTCTCTCCCTCTGTCTTCACCACTTTGAACAACATTTCTAGAGAGAGCTTCAAGCTGCATCAATGGCGTTCTTATCGTTCGTAGGTCGCGTTCTCTTCGTCTCCGTCTTCGTTTTCTCCACTTATTAAGAGTAAGTTCTGGTTCTCTTGTTCCAGATCTGAATGTTGAATTGTGTTTTAATGTGGAGTTGAATCACTGATTTTAATTGCCATCAACATTCCCCAAATTTGAAAGAAAAAACCTAGATTCGTTCTTTTTGTTCTTTCTCACATCCAACAATTCTACTTTGGTATGATAATGTACAAACTACCTCAAATTTCATCATCTATTCAACACCACCACTACCAGCCGGTGACCGACGGTGAGGACTGAGGAGGCGTCTCCGCCGTCGCTGGTTCCAACCACCACCTGATGTTTGCTCACACGTCATAAAAAACAACACATAGTAATATATAAACTTCATACCATCCCCATCTCACCATCTGGAGAGCCGTTACGAACTACCCTTCACCTCCACCATCAATTCGTAACCACCATTAACAAGGAAACGCAAACCTCCCGAACCCGGCACCATTCGCCAATGATACCATCGGAGAAGGGTGGCCGACCTCCTTCACCTCCACCGCGTCACCCACCCTCCTATTTTGTCCCCTTTGTTTGTCTTTGGAACTGGTCTTAGCTAGATGGCAAGATGTCGGCAATAATTTTGGGGGGAAGATGATTGAAGATGATCTCTGTAATTGGGGGAAGATTATGATAATAGGGGTATTTAAATTAATTAAATGTAGAGTATTTAATTTAGTTTTTAAATTAAAAATATGTTAAATGAAAAATCAGTTGGACAAAAATACCCTTGCACTAAAATACAAAAAAGGCAGGTTGCAATAGTCAAAAAAAGGAGTTTTTGATTTTTGGACCAAAATGGCAATAAAAGTGAAACCACAGGGACCCAGATTTAAAAAGTTTGAGATTTGAACTAAAATGACAAAAATGCCCAAAACACAGGGACCAAAATGGCAGTTTACTCAATAATAAAAAAACAATATATTTTTTTGACTCGTTACGGATTTCGACGCGCATAACGGACCTACGCTCATAACTGACGACGTCGACTAAATAATAAAAATACAATATTATTTTGAATCGTTACGGATTTTGACGCGCGTAACGGACCTACGGTCGTAACGGATGACGTCGACTAAATAATAAAAAGATTATATATTTTTGACTCGTTACGGATTTCGACCGCGTACGTTACTAACGAGCGTCGAAACTAAGATTGTGCAATCATACAGTAATAATAAAAACGATAATAAATAAAGTAAAACAAATACATAATATATTTGTATAAGTCTTTATAAATTTTAACTCATCTAGTCAACGCCTGTCAATGCGATCAAAACTGTTGCGGGCGATCGGAACAGGATGCAACTTCTCCAGCGTTGCAGCAGCGCCTGATGGAGAGTGTGAAACATGGGTGTTTAAGTGTTGATTTTACGTGGGTTAGCTATTTTTATATGATTATGTGCTTGGAATAGGCTTATTGCGAGGGTTCGTATGTTTGCAGGTAAAACGCGCGAAAGTTGTGATAATAAAAAAATCAACTTTGAGGAAAAGCATCATCATGATTTGGTGGACTTTTTGGACACCATTAATTTATTGAATGGTAGATAAATTGGAGTCATATACACGTGAATGAAGTTTCACCATTATTACTACACATAAAGGTAGACTTTGTGGTGGACAACATTGAAAGAAGCAATTATTTTAGAGACAATAATACCCTTGGAGATCAATAATCATCAAGAAACAGAAAGTGGCACTTGTGGTTTATGGTTCTAGTTGGGCCTTGCGGTTTGCATATCAAAACAACATAAGACAAACCGTAACCTACGGTTTCAAAACCGTAGGTGAAGGTGGGAACGTAAAAGCTGCACGTGACTCAAGTGTTTGGTGGATTTAAGGTTTAAAAAAAAACCTACTTCGTGGGATGGATCATGCACGGAAAGATTGGCAGCCACCATCACATGTCGGGAGCCTTTAATTGATAATTAACATCGACTGGTGGCAGCAACAATACATTAAAATTGGGCAGCACATATCACGAAAGAGGCAGCCAACATTAATTATTTTTGGGCTCTAAAAATCATCATCTATCATCGATTATTGGGCCTCCATTACATGAACAATTAGCAGCCAATAATTAATTTTGGGCTTCTTGGTCCACGAAAAAGATTGGCAGCAACTGGGATTATTTTTGGGCTTTTACAATCACCATCGATTTTGGGAGAGAGGAGATATAGGTTCGATTGAAAGGCAGCCAGAGAGGGTCGACTTTTGGCTCCATAATCACTCAACATCATCATTCATCATCACACATCTCCCGCAAACCACCGAACCAATCATGTCTTCAACCTTCGACCAAGCTTTTGATCGGACGAGTATCATGAGCGGCTAAATTCTAGTTTTTGTTGATTGAATGATTCTTGTGAGATACTTTTAATTCTAGTTTCTGTTTTGTATTGAGATTTGGATTTGTAGTCGGGTGACAGCCGACTATTTGCGTGATTATATAATTTGTGTGACAGACAAATCCTGAGTGACAGTCAGAGTTATAATTATGTTTTGAATCCAATTATGCTTTTGTTGATTGAATGATTCCTATATATGCTTGTTTTAATATTTATCTGATCAATTAATATTAAGATTTTGAACTGCATAGGTAATTGGTAGATGTGACAGATTTACTATTCAATCAATAGCATCCAATAAAATCAGAACTAGGTTATTAGTAATTACAGAATCTGAATCCCGGAGTGATCACCTTTTCTCATCATTGCTTATTACAACTCAATTTTTTCTTAATTGCAACTTGTTTCATGTGTTTTTAATTCTATATCAGTTTTATAATTATTAGTTAGTTTAGTAAAATTTACAAACAAAACGTGTAACACTAACCACATGCTCCTCGTGTATTCGACACCCGACTTACCCTGTCTATAGGTAAAGTTAGGTTTTTTTTTAGTGGCCCACAACAGCCTCATCAAAATGGTGCCGTTGCCGGGGAGCTAGGGCGCTTAGTGCTAGTTTACTTTTGTTTGTTTGTTTTCGTTTTGCATAAAAAATAAATAAAAAAAAATCCAAGAATATTTTTTTTTCTAGTTAGTTTTTATTTTATTTTAATTTTTTTTGTTTGTTCAGTATTACTGTTAGTTTGTTATTTGTGCAGAAATAATGGCATCGAAATATGATTATGACCCATGCTCATGTTGCGGGAGCTATTATCATTGGGCTCAAGATTGTCCACATTCTGAACAAGGGTACTACCAACCGGATTATGGCTCCAGAGGATATCAAAACTATAATCAATCTGATAAAGGCAGGGACAGGCACAATCGTAACCCAAATTCAGATTTCTTGGAAGAGTATGGTTACGAGGGCGGTGATTATTTTCAAGAACGTGATCAAGTAGGTTTCACTAAAAACTCCCCAAATGAGGTAGATAAGATATTAGAAGTAATCAACACCATCGTCAAGCGTTTAAAGGAAATCTACCAGTATTTCGATTAGCAACATAAGATCAATGAATCACTTACCCAGCAAATTGGACAGCTAACTGACCAGTTTAATGAATTTGTAGAAAGAAAATCTGAGAGGTTGGAGATATTAGAAGAAATGCCAGTTGAGGAAGTAACTCCGGAAATAGTAATGGTTAATGATGTTGCTTCAGGGTTCAAAGAGAATATTTCCATTGCTACAGTTAGTATGGTTGAGGATGTTAGATTGGAGAAAGATAGAGAGTTAGGAGAACCGCTTATCCCAATCCAACTTGGGGATTTCAAGACGGATAACGCTTTATTGGATTATGGAGCTAGAGTGAGTGTTCTTCCAGGGTATGTTTATGACAGGTATGAATTGGGTCCATTGCAACAGGTTAATGCTTCTATGGTGTTAGCTGAATACTCACGAAAGAGGCCCCGAGGGATTTTGAAGGGATTGACTATCAAGGTGGGAGATTTTTATTACCTAGAAGATTTTGTTGTGTTGGATGTTGAGCTGTATATAGAGAAGGAACAACCGAGAGTGATACTTGGTAGACCGTTCTTGGCCACTGCAGATGCTCAAATCAGTTGCAGGAATGGTACAGTTGATATGACCTACGGGAGCCGTAAGCTTTCTGTTGATTTTCTTTCACATTCTTTTGATTATTCTCTTACAAATACTTGTCCATGGTCTTTTGTTACTAACAAGAGCCATTCTCCAATGTGTGACGATGTCCCGAAAGAGAGTGTTGCTATGATTGACAGGTCGAAGGATGAAAAGGTCGTGAAGGATAAAGTGGTCAAATCACCGTGGTGGCTCAAGATGAGAAACAAAAAGAGTTCAGTCAAGTTAGAAAATGAGTCACCAAAGGATGCAACCAAATCCAAGAAGAGACCACTTGAGGTGAATATGGGTGAGTTCTCACAGTTGAAGGAAAATAAGAAGCCCGCGAGGAAAATTAAGGGTGAATTCTCACAGTCGATAGATTTCGATAACCCGGATCATTTGGATGCCATATAGAATGAAGGATGGCAGTGGGATACTAACCATCCACCAGCACAAGTGTTCTTTGCACGAGAGATGCCATTTAAACCATCTTGAGCATATCAGGTACGGTCTGGCTGAAGACTCATAAACTTAGCGCTCTCGGGAGGCAGCCCGAGGATGTAGAGTAGTGTATATTTGTTTTGTTTTTGTGTGAGTATTTTGGCAGGTTATCAGGTTATTAATCTCTACGGATGCAATGGTCCAAGTGTGGGGATGTTTGGCGAAGTTCCAATACGTCCCAGTTGTAGTGGCGGACAATGCACGGATTAGAGTTCAATCAAAAGAGTCCATACTCAATCTCCATTTGGATGGGGATGATCTGAACACTAATTGTAGAGATTGACCCGAGTACTTGTTGGACACGGCCGCGAATGAAATGCTATACGGTCGTGGTGGAACATGACGCATGAGGCTTCTATGCTTTAAACCAGGGGAGTCTGTTCCACTTTTATTATTGCATTTCTATTCGTGTTTTTGGTGGTGTTAAACTCTATGTGTTAGGGAATGTTTTTTAGTTATTTGTGTTAGGGATTGGCCACTTATGGGATGGTTTGCTTGTTATTCCCGGGTTTGTTTTAAAAGCACTATACAGTGGGGACAATGTCGCCCAAGTGTGGGGATATAGACACCTGGGAAGGGAAAGGTTTGGGCAAGAGCTTGAAAGAGGTTGAAAGTGATTGAAAACGATGAAAAGCGAAAAAATTGAAAATTTTAAAGACTTTCATCGCCTCAAGTGAACTAAATGGATACGAAAACCGAACGTTTCAATCACTAATGAGTTCCTTGCCGGTAGTAAACTAATGTAGTCCCTTGTCATGGTCGTTTCTTTAAGTTTCATGAGAGTAGGTCCGACAGGTACTTTTAGAAAAAAGAATTGAGAAGAAATGTCTATTTAGAGGTAACATGCTTTAGATTGCATATGCTACGTGTCGGTAGCCTTTTTACCCTTCTTTGGTGAGAATTTTGAGCCTGTAGAATGATAGAATGATTTACATGATGAAATCATTTGTTGAGAGCAGGCCGCGTGTTATTTTGTGTTAGAACTTGTATGATTTGATTCATGCTGAGACTGTGGTTTGATATGTGCACGTAAATGATAAAGGCATTAGAATATACCTTACACCCGTTATGTTTGTTTTATGTTTACCTAATCATCACCCTTAGTAGCCCTGTTGAGCCTACTTACCTTCCGTTTGGCTACCCACCGTGAAATGCTTGATACCGACCGTGAACGACAAATTATGAATAAGTGAAAAAAAGAAAGAGGAAAGAAAAAAAAATAGAAAAAAGAATAAGAACAAAAAGAAAGTTTTGTGAATAGTTTTATATTGTCTTGGGTAGAAACCAACCCAAAAGTTTGTTATGTTCGCGAATAAAGTTGTCATGGTTTGGTCGTTTGTTTGTTTGCCACATAAAAATATAAATATAAGCCAAAAAATCTTCCTACCCTTAGCCTAAGCCCAAAACCTAAAGTCCTTTTGATATGTGCCGTGTTATGTGATATAGTGGAGGTATGATCGTTATACAAGCCTATGATTACAGGATTTCATGTTTGGTTTGGAGTGTATCAATGCTAGCACATTACATGTTAGTTCATATTTTAAACCGAGAAGAGAGTTGATTGTGAGGGGCGTGTAGCATGTGTTATAATCCTAAGCATGTTAGTTTTGAATTGACAAGTCTTAAGTTTTATAAATTGCATCAATTGCTGTCGGACTGTCAATTTTGATTGTGTCAGTCTATGGAACGGGTATGACTTGGGACTTAAACTGTTGCATCGGTTTAGGGGTTTAGAAGTGTAGTTACAATGGTGAGTAGTTCCTTATCGGTTTGCTTGAGGACAATCAAAGGTAAGCGTGGGGATGTGATGGAGAGTGTGAAACATGGGTGTTTAAGTGTTGATTTTACGTGGGTTAGCTTGTTTTATATGATTATGCGTTTGGAATAGGCTAATTACGAGTGTTCGTATGTTTGCAGGTAAAACGCGCGAAAGTTGTGATAATAAAAAAATCAACTTTGAGGAAAAACATCATCATTATTTGGTGGACTTTTTGGACACCATTAATTTATTGAATGGTAGAGAAATTGGAGCCCTATACACGTGAATGAAGTTTCACCATCATTACTACACATAAAGGTAGACTTTGTGGTGGACAACATTGAAAGAAGGAATTATTTTGGCGACAATAATACCCTTGGAGATCAATAATCTTCAAGAAACAGAAAGTGGCACTTGTGGTTTACAGTTCTAGTTGGGCCTTACGGTTTGCATATCAAAACAACATAAGACAAACCGTAACCTACGGTTTCAAAACCATAGGTGAAGGTGGGAACGTAAAAGCTGCACGTGACTAAGTGTTTGGTGGATTTAAGGTTTTAAAAAAACCTACTTCGTGGGCTGGATCATGCACGAAAAGATTGGCAGCCACCATCACATGTGGGGAACCTTTAATTGATAATTAACATCGACTGGTGGCAGCAACAATACATTAAAATTGGGCAGCATATATCACGAAAGAGGCAGCCAACATTAATTATTTTTGGGCTCTAAAAATCATCATCTATCATAGATTATTGGGCCTCCATTACGTGAACAATTAGCAGCCAATAATTAATTTTGGGCTTCTTGGTCCACAAAAAAGATTGGCAGCAACTTGGATTATTTTTGGGCTTTTACAATCACCATCAATTTTGGGGGAGTAGATATAGGTTCGATTGAAAGGCAGCCAGAGAGGGTCGACTTTTGGCTCCCATAATCACTCAACGTCTTCATCATTCATCATCACACATCTCCCGCAAACCACCGAACCGATCATGTCTTCAACCTTCGACCAAGCTTTTGATCGGACGAGTATCATGAGCGGCTAAATCTCTCGTGGACACTTAGGGTGAATGATTCTTGTGAGATACTTTTAATTCTAGTTTCTGTTTTGTATTGAGATTTAGATTTGTAGGCAGGTGACAGCCGACTATTTGCGTGATTATATAATTTGTGTGACAGACAAATCCTGAGTGACAGTCAGAGTTATAATTATGTTTTGAATCAAATTATGCTTTTGTTGATTGAATGATTCCTATGTATGCTTGTTTTAATATTTATCTGATCAATTAATATTAAGATCTTGAACTGCATAGGTAATTGGTAGATGTGACAGATTTACTATTCAATCAATAGCATCCAATAAAATCAGAACTAGGTTATTACTAATTACAGAATCTGAATCCCGGAGTGATCACCTTTTCTCATCATTGTTTATTACAACTCAATTTTTTCTTAATTGCAACTTGTTTCATGTGTTTTTAATTCCATATCTGCTTTATAATAATCAGTTAGTTTAGTAAAATTTACAAACAAAACGTGTAACACTAACCACATGCTCCTCGTGAATTCGACACCCGACTTACCCTGTCTATAGGTAAAGTTAGTTTTTTTTTTTTTTAGTGGCCCACGACAGCCTCATCAGCGCCAGCGACCATTCGGTACCTTTCCCAATTGCCACCCTAATAAAAAATGGATATTTTATTGTTTTGGACTATGGGGCTTGGGTTAAGTCTATCAATTGGGCCTCCTTTCAATTAAACTATTTTTAATTTGGACTAACTTTATCATTTGGGCTAATTAATTATACAAGTTTGGGGTTATAAAACGTTTGCGCTTAAAAAAATAAGGATTTTAATAAATTCAAATATCATGTTTTTTCAGGGATATGATATAATCATATCTATTCAGGGGTTTCCTTTATATAAAAACGAAAAATAAAAAATTACACTACGAAGAAGGGGTTGAGCCGTAGCCCGTACAACCCCTAACAACACTTAAGTACCACCCATGTCACCAACAAAGTGTAAGGGTTGCGTAGGATGTTGGATATCAAAAGCCCAAGATCAAACACCCTCACAATATGAACACAAAAGATCAATCTGCTTACTTACTTTCTTTATAAAATAAGTTGAGAGTACATTACAAAATTACCTGCTATTGTACTTAAATAGGAAATAAATACCTAAACAAATTAATCCTAATAATATGCTCCACCACTCCACGTTCAACTTGTAATATGCATCACACGTGTGCTTCCAAAAGACTCGGTCATCCTCAACGTCCACCATGACTCAGATCCACACATCTCTTGACCTTTAGTTGGACCTGTTCCATTCAAACCTGCAACCCGTAATCATGCTCCGATGACCCACCTTATTCTTGGTGACCCATTTAAACAAAACGATCAATCAACTTGACCCGTACTTGACCCGTAAATAACCCGCAACATCAAGATTACCCAATATTCACCCCCGTAATCTTGATGTGGGTTCTTTCTTCTTGCTACTTGCTTGCTTGATTCGAATTCATTCTTTCTTGCTTTATTTGAATCGTCTTGCCAACTTGCTATTAGAACACGTCTGATCTTGCTACTTACTCCGAGTCACACACCACTTGTTCATGCTACTTGCACTTGCTAATCTTTCAATTCTTGCTTTCGAACCTTGGTTCTTGCTTGGTTTGGTTTCTTGCTAACTTGCTATCTTTCTTGCTTCTTGCTGTCGATGAGAAAAGATCACCAGGTTGCCTACTTCCTTCAGATAATACCATGTGATCTTGCTTGCCACTTAATTCTCCATCTTTCTTTATTTATTGTCTTAAGATCGTAACATCCCTCCAAACATCCAACTGTAATTTGAATCAAATAAAACACCAACTTTGATCTACTGTTATTGCTGATAAAAATCCATCTTTCTTTCTTTCGGTCTAGTTTGCGGCAGGCACCGTCTTCTTTCTCTTTCTTGTCGTCCTGCTACTGCAGTCTTCGGTCCTCTTTCTTGCGAGATGAACTCGCCGATCTTTCTTTCTTTCTTGTGAGGCCTTTCTTTCTTGCTAAACGACGCCGTCCTCTTTCGTTCTTTCTTCTTTCTTGTGGCGCTTCTTCTTTCGTTCTTTCTTTCACCACCGGTCCTTTCTTACTTTTCGTTTACCAGTGGCTCTTTCTTTCTCATGGCGGTCTTGACTTTCTTTCTTCTTTCTTTTCCGGCGAGCTCAGTGAGCCATCTCTTTCTCTCTGGTCACTGTCACACCTGCGATCTTTAATTGTTGTCACCGTTTCGGTCCTGAAACTGAACCCGAAATGCCGACACTGCTTTCTAACGATTAAATCGCCTCTTACTAGTTACTTTCTTATGCTAATCACAGCTTCTAGACCAGCCCCTTGCGTCTTCCTATCTTTCTGTTTGATCCTGGCATGCTTCGCCTTCAGCCCAGCAGCCAAAGGGATGTACCCTTTCTCTAAACAACTCTCAAAACGGGCCTCGTTTAGACCTTGCTCTGATACCAAATGTTGGATATCAAAAGCCCAAGATCAAACATCCACACAATATGAACACAAAAGATCGATCTGCTTACTAACTTTCTTTATAAAATAAGTTGAGAGTACACTGCAAAACTACCTGCTATTGTACTTAAATAGGAAATAAATACCTAAACAAATTAATCCTAATAATATGCTCCACCATTCCACGTTCAACTTGTAACATGCATCACACGTGTGCTTCCAAAAGACTCGGTCATCCTCAACGTCCACCATGACTCAGATCCACACATCTCTTGACCTTTAGTTGGACCTGTTCCATTCAAACCTGCAACCTGTAATCATGCTCCGATGACCCACCTTATTCTTGGTGACCCATTTAAACAAAACGATCAATCAACTTGACCCGTACTTGACCCGTAAATAACTCGCAACATCAAGATTACCCAATATAGTGTAGGACCGTGTTTCGTGACCGAAACCGTGATTATCATGTTTATGTTCATAGACGGGAAGATTAGAGACGGATAAAAGTACTTAATTCTATAGATTCAGTAACATAACAATACAAGACGGCCCGATTAACAAGCTAACCGAACCATACCATACCAAAGGAGTACACATCCGGGGAGAGACCAAGTGGTGATCTCTCCCTCTGAGGTCTAAAACCTCCTAAAGCTTCAAGTGTTGGAAATGAATTGGGGTTGCTATTTATAGCCACACCCCCTTGTTTTTCAAACACACACGGTCTAACGAATAACCCTCTCGTTTGACCACTTCAAACGAGCGGGTCTATACACGTTCGTTAGACCGTTTCACTAACTATTACAAATTCAGCATAAAATAAATCTAAACTATTCGAACAACATCAGACACAAAATCTGCATCAACAAATTCCCCCTTGTCCGTTGCTGTCGAATGCTGAAAATGCAACTGCAATCGATCTTCAGTCAAGTATTTATCTTCTCTGTGTTAACAAATTCCCCCTTGACCGATGATCCAGGCAAGTAGTATCTTGACGCTCCTTGTATAATATTTCCCCCTTAAATTACGCGTATCCGTGTTGGGTGTTGTGCAATGTCCTCACAAGGCTCAATTGACCGATCTTCCGCTGATCTTCCAATACTCCAACCGGCATTTGATAAGGGTTCCATTCTTTAAGAACTACATCAAGTCTTGATCTGTCATAAGAACTCTATTTCTTTCAAGCATACTATATTGGTAGAGATTTCTGGTGAACTGTCTTCTGTAAACCGTCTTTGTGGAATCGACCAAGTAATGCACTTTAATCCTCAACATCAATACTCAGGAAAGTTAGCTAGACCGAGTATATCCCTTGCAAGCTCAACCAAATAGCACGCTTAGTTGAATTACATCCAGATCTCATTGTCTCGCCATTATGAAGTTGACCAAGTAAAACACTACGGATCTTCAGCATCAGTACTCAGGATGTCAGCTTGACCAAGTACATCGTTTGCAAACTCAACGAATTGAGTTACCCCCAGATCTCTGTAAAATCCTAAAGAAACATCAAACCCGAAACCGAATCCTGCAGGTCTTCAGCCTTGAACTATCAGCTTTTATAAAGATTCCCCCAGGTCTTCAGTGAACAACGCTTTGAAACTAATGTTGACTTTAGATACCTGTATGTTTCCGTGCAAAACCCTTCACGCTGGCTGGAGAATTAATTAAAATCCTCAAATATGTGTCTGTGCAAAACATTCCATGCAGAACCTTTGGTATCACCAGAAAATCACAAACTCTACCACCTGTGATTGCGTTTAGAAATTTACCGAAGAAATTCAACATATGAAAATTTTTATCCCCCCCATTTCTTTGGTAAGATATCTAAACCTTAACAGATTCCCTCCACTTCAAAGAAACCGTCGTCAATTTCACAGAACAAATTCTCTCCACTGAGTAGAATTTATCTTCAAATGTTCACCAATTCCCTCCACTGAGCGGAACTGTCGTCAATCTTCACTGAATGTTCTCGGTTTTTCAAAAAATCACGAAAACGACTTTCTTCTTTGCATATTATAGTTGAAAAGGAAAGTCCCCAAGCACCCCGTAGGATCCGACTTGTTTCCCTCCAAAGACTTTGTGAACTCGTTAGGACCGGTATTGACATTCTAGGTTCATTCAATCGTTACCAAATGCGAGAATATGACAATAAACAAAATGCTTTCTTCTTTGCATATTCTAGTTGATAAAGAAAGTCCCCTAGTACCCCGTAGGATCCGACTTGTATCCCTCCAAAGACTTTGTGAACTCGTTAGGACCGGTATTGGCATTCCAGGTTCATTCAATCGTTTCCAAATGCGAGAATATGATAATAAACAAAATGCTTTCAAACATTTATGAATAACCGATAACAACATAAACATTGACGTGCGGAAGTAAACATACCGTTTTTGGTCCATAGTAGTCAAGTCACCAAATTTTACGTTTGCATCGGTAACCGTGACTACCCCACATTTTTAAAAAAATATCATCATCTGTTTTCATCATGCCTCATCACCCCGTGCTCTTCCGAACTTGTATGAATTTGACATCGAAATTTAGAAGCTCGGTACAAATCAACTTTGCGAACTCCCGACCCCACTTTGCAAACCATGTAAAATCCTTGGCCCAAATAAATCTTGAACTCATGACCCAAAATTGCATCAACTTTAAATATGACAGCATATGTAGCCATTTAGAGCAGCCCACATCGACCCCATGTGCATGGCCCAAACAAAACAAGCAACGATTCAAAAGCTCAATTAAGAGACACGGCCCAAACTTGATTGACTAGTAATATGATGGAATTTTATCTTGCACAAGTGGGCCCAGAAACATATCTGCCAAACCACATGCTTCTTTCTACGATACACTATATCCAAAGCCCTTTTCACCTACTTCTTTGTGTCTCTCTCTCTTTCTGCGATACCTCCAAACAATCAAAACCCCCAAATTAATTTAACATTGCCGACATCAGTTTTGTACAGCTCATCCATCATCATCTTCCAGGTATCTCTCCTCTTTCTCTTTGATACACACATCAGCCGACAAAACCTATTATAACAACCCTCCAAAATATTTCGACACCCTAATATATTTTAAAATACCCCCAATATGTCCTAAAATACACCCCATACGCGAAAACAGGGCCCGAATACCTTTATTTTTATAAAAATTAAATAAAAACAAAAATAATTGGGTCATCGCGGGGCACGACCCCCTTGTCTTTAGTCGACGCGGGCCGCGACCAGGTGGACAGCAGGCGCAGCCCTAGGCCGCCACGTGTCTCACTCGCTGTCGAACCTATCTCGTGACCAATCAACCCTACGGCCTAGACACCCTACGTCGTGGGGCGCGACGACCCTTGCCTTCCTTCGTCGCGGGGCGCGACGAACCTGTCGACCAGCCCTATAAAGGGAGGCCTTCGGCCTTCAGTTTCAATTCATTCATTCACTCGATCTCTCTCTCAATTTCTAAATAGTAGGCATAATTCTTGGGTATAATACCCCCCTAAATAACGAAGTTCTGCTCCGTTGTAAGTATCATAACCCCTGGATACGTATTAGATACGCTGCCCGATTGATCTAGGGTTCCGTAACGGCTGTCGTGGTTCTGCCCGACGTAGTCGTTGGAATGCCGTCTCGGGGAGGGTATTACTAATGTTAAAATGGATTATTATACTAACGCGTGTGCATTTGTGTAATTTATAGATTATCACCAGGAAACCCTTACAGAAAACCTAAAACAGCAATGTGAGTAATCTTCTTTTTGTAAACAGTTTTTATAAAACCTTAAATATTTTACAATGCAATTTAGCAGTGATTGAGTCTTTGTAATTCTACAATTACTGCCGGTATGTTGGGGTTTTGTATACAAAATGTGAGACACGTTACCATTGGACAAAGAGTTAGCCAATGTGTAATATGACCCACCAGTCAGGATTGACAGTACTGAATGAGTAATTGGGTAGATGTAAACATTGTAATCGCTCTCAATACTGTTTAAATTAATAAAACTTTTCTTGATTAAACTGGGATTCACTCACCAGTATTTCCCACTGACAAAATGTTTTTAAACGCGTCTCAGGTAACACAATGTGAAAGCCAATTAGAAGCCAGCTGGACAGCACTGAATGCTTGGAAAAGTGGCTATAAAAGTTACCTAAATAAAGAAGGCGTTTTATTTCAATAAAATGGGATTTATCCCTATAAATCAGTTTGTAATGAAAACTTGGGTTTTATCCCAATGTGTTTATTTATATAAAATGTGGTGTTTTACTCTGATAAAATATTTCCTAACTACGGTCCTGATGTAATTTCCGCTGCCAAATTAATAAACACCGATACCACCAACACCGTTGTTCGCGGCCGCCCGTTCCCAGGACAGATAGGGGGCGTGGGTTGCGACAGAAGGTGGTATCAAAGCTAAGCCACTGATTCAAGCACAGAAGTGTTCTGCTGACACCAAAATATTATTCAAAGTGTTAGGAAATAAATTACGGAACTATGTGCATAATTGTATTTTATTGTTATGTGTTATTTGACTATTTGTTAGTTTACAATATGAGCGACCAAGGACCATCCGACGCGTATCTTCAGTTGTCTGATTCGCCTAGAAGCGAAGGTGCCTCTTCTCAGCCTGCCCTCTCAGGGTACTCTGCTGATAATGAAGAAGGAATATTCGTGTTTAAGGCTCAGTCTGAAGAGCCATTCCCTCAGAAAAAGAGAGGATGGTTCAGTCGGGGATCACATGAGCGTAGGAAACGTATGAAAATAACCCTGAAAATCAAATAGAAATTCATGATTTCAACCCAGAGGAGGAAATACCTAGGGTACCAGCACCTAACCCCTTAGACCCAAATTACGACTCGTGGTGGGACGACAATAGGGACTATGTGCAACGTTACCCGATTCCAGAAGACATGCCCATGCCGAATCTAGGAGCATACCCAGGTTTGGACCCTCTAGATCCCTACTATGATAGTGATCAGTACATTAGGGAGATTTTAGAGAATCCTTACCCATACCAGGCACCCACACCCCCATACCAGGAACCCGCACCCCAGATTCCAAACCCAGTCCTAGAACCTGCACCCCCAATGAGTGCAGAAAATGTACAAGAACTCAGGACATTTGGTGAGGAAATTTTAGAGAGTAGTGAAAGGATGAGACAGGTGGGAGAGCGACTCGTCTGGAAGTACGACGAGCGCAATGTGGATTTCTGGATGAATCCATATCCGTATTAATGATGGTGGAGACGGTAGTAATAATAATAATATATAATATGTGTGTTTGAAAAAAAAAACCTACGGATGCCTACTACTATTAGTGTAATTTTTATTTCAGTTGGTATTGTAATTTGAATTTCCAGTATCGGTGTGTACTAGATGCATATTATAAAAGAGTAAGTCGCAGTGCTCGACGTTTTTTATCAGCATGCGTGTTGTGTGAATGGTTGTATCAACTATTATTTTGTGATATTAATATGTGGTAAATGTTTAAAATTCAGATGGACAACAAAGTGAATCAGGAAAACCAGAATGATAATATTCAGAATGACAATAACCTAAATAATGAGAATCCGAACAACAATAACAATGGAAACCAAGTGGATAATAGTGCCATCCAACACATAGTGGCACAAGGAATAATAGATGCATTGCCATTTATTATTCAAACTGTTAAGGAAGCTGATAATAAAAGTAAACATAGCACTAAGCGACCAACTGAACCGGAACACAGCGTAAACAATGGACCCGTACTTCAAGCGCCCATTCCTAAAAGAAGAAGAACCATGCCTTATGGTTGTTCTTATAAAGAATTCTGGTCCTACAAACCAATAGAATTCTCGGGCAATGAAGGACCCATTGCAACTCTACGCTGGATAGAAAAGACTGAGGCTGTCTTAAAAATAAGCAAATGTGCGGAAGAGGATAAGATAATGTTTGCTTCTAATTTGTTTAAGAACTCAGCCTTAGAATGGTGGAACACTATCTTCCAGTTAAGGGGAAGTGATAGGGTTTACAACATGGAATGAGAGGAATTTAAGAATATGGTAGAAAGGAAATTCTGTCCTCCCAATGATAAGGAACAGATAGCAAATAAGTTTCTGAACCTTAGGATGACTGGAGTGGATAGTAAGGGATACACTACATTATTCTTTGAATATGCTAGAATAGTGCCAACCCTTGCATTACCTGAACCAGTATTAATCTCCCGTTATATCTGAGGATTAATCGAGGAAATTAGGCATGTAGTCAAGGCAGCTAGACCTCAAACTATAGAAGAAGCTGTAGAACTAGCAAACACCTTGACTGATGAGTTAGTGCGTACACGAGAAGAAGACCAAAGGAGGAACCTAGCTCAAAGGCTTACCCAGGAATTCCGTTCTGGAAATTCCAACCATGGGAAAAATGTAGGATCTACATCTGCAACTTATTGCAAGTATTGCAAAAGGAAGCATTCTGGAAGATGCTCCATATATTGTAATTTCTGCAAAATATCGGGACACAAGGAAGAAGACTGCATGAAGAAAGCCAACAACAGGATATGCTACAACTGCGGAGAACAAGGTCATATCAAGCCAAACTGTCCAAAATTAGCTCCAGCTACGAACAACAAGAATACTAAAAATGCTAGAGCATTTGTTCTGACTGCAGATGAAGCCAAGATGATTCCGGACGTCGTAGCCGGTACGTTTTTAGTAAATGATGTTTTTGCTAAAGTATTATTTGACTCTGGTGCAAACCAAAGTTTTATTAATACTTCATTTTGCAAACTTCTTAATCAATCATTAACTAAACTCCCACAAGAATGTCTAGTAGAGACCGCAAATGGGGAAACCGTTAGGATTTCTGAAATCTTGCAGGGAGCAAGAATAGAATTTTTAAATCAAAAATTTATGGCAAACCTTTATCCAATGAATCTGGCAGGATTCGATGTCGTTTTAGGAATGGATTGGTTAATAGCCAATAAAGCCAGTATTTTATGTGATCAAAAGTCAATTCAAGTAGATTCACCAGAGGGTGAAAAGATAACAATTAAAGGAAATAAACCATCTAGATCCACAAAATTCATCTCTGTGATGAAAATAGCAAGTCGTATAAGAAAAGGATCTATAGTATATTTGATTTCTATAATCACTAATACTAATGGAAAAGAACTAAAGGATATTCCAGTAGTATCCCAGTTTTCAGATGTCTTTCCAGAAGAATTGCCAGGACTACCGCCAGACAGGGAAGTCGAATTCAGAATCCATCAGCTGCCAGGGACAGCACCAATTGCCAAAGCACCTTACCGTTTGGCACCCGTAGAAATGCAGGAACTAAAGAAACAGTTAGACGAATTGTTGGAGAAAGGATTCATACACCCAAGCTCATCACCATGGGGAGCACCGATTTTATTCGTTAAAAAGAAAGACGGATCGATGCGTATGTGCATTGACTATAGTGAATTGAACAAGGTCATGATTAAAAATCGGTATCCATTACCAAGAATCGATGATCTGTTCGATCAATTGCAAGGAGCTCGATTTTTCTCTAAAATCGATTTAAGGTCAGGATATCATCAATTAAAGGTACAGGAAGAGGACATTCCTAAAACCGCATTCAGAACAAGGTACGACCATTATGAATTTACTGTCATGCCATTTGGTTTAACCAATGCCCCAGCTGCATTTATGGACATGATGAACCGAATATGTAAGCCATATTTAGATAAATTCATAATTGTCTTCATAGATGATATTCTCATTTACTCTAAAAGTAAGGAGGAACATGCGAAACATTTGCACGCACTTCTAACTTTATTAAGAAAGGAAAAGTTTTATGCTAAATTTTCAAAGTGCGAGTTTTGGTTAGAACAGGTACAGTTTCTTGGACACTTAGTTAATCATGAAGGAATTCATGTGGATCCCACCAAGATCGAGGCAATTACTAAATGGAAAACCCCTGAGTCACCAACCGAGGTTAGAAGTTTCTTAGGATTGGCCGGTTATTATAGAAGATTTATTCGAGATTTTTCTAGAATAGCCATTCCCTTAACTAAGTTAACCTGTAAATCTGTTAAGTTTGAATGGGAACCAAAACAGGAAGAAGCCTTTAGAATTCTTAAGTAAAGACTAACCCATGCACCCATACTAGAGTTACCAGAAGGAACTGAAGACTTTGTAGTCTATTGTGACGCTTCTAAGTTAGGTTATGGATGTGTGCTGATGCAACGCCAAAATGTTATAGCTTACGCATCTAGACAACTTAAGAATCATGAAGAGAATTATTCAACCCATGATCTCGAATTAGGAGCAATATTTTTTTCTTTGAAAATTTGCAGATATTACCTTTACGGTAGTAAGTTTACCATTTTCACTGATCATAAGAGTTTAAGGTATGTTTTCGGACAAAAGGAACTGAATATGAGGCAAAGACGCTGGATGGAAATTCTTAGTGATTATGATTGTAATATCCAGTATCATGCAGGAAAGGCAAATGTAGTGGCTGATGCTTTAAGTCGAAAGTATCACGAAAAACTAAAAAGGGTACGTTCTCTTAAATTAAATCTACAAGTAGATTTAAATGAACAGATTAGACAAGCACAAGAATCAGTAATCAAAGATGATACTGAAAAATTAAAAGGAATGATCAAGGAATTAGAACAAGGGACAGATGGAATTTGGAAATTCCATAAGAAAAGAATGTGGATACCTAAATTAGGAAACCTACGCCACCTTATATTAGAAGAAGCCCATAAGTCTAAGTATACGGTGCATCCTGGAAGTGATAAGATGTATCAGGATTTAAGAAAGAATTTTTGGTGGATAGGAATGAAAAAGGATACAGCTGCTAATGTTTCTAAGTGTTTGACCTATTCACAAGTCAAAGCTGAACATCAGAAACCCTCAGGTTTGTTACAACAGTTAGAAATTCCCGTATGGAAATGGGAATTGATAACAATGGATTTTGTTACCAAATTACCCAAAACAAGAAAAAGTAATGATACAATCTGGGTGATTGTAGACAGGCTAACTAAGTCAGCTCATTTCCTACCAATGAAGGAAACTTTCAGTATGGAACAGTTAGCTAAGTTGTATGTAAATGAAATAGTTTCATTACATGGAATTCCTTTATCAATTATTTCTGATAGGGATTGCCGTTTTACCTCTCATTTTTTGGCAAGTTTCCAAAAAGCAATGGGAACCAAGTTAAATCTAAGCACAGCTTATCATCCTCAAATGGACGGACAAAGCGAAAGGACGATTCAGACAATGGAGGACATGCTTAGAGCTTGTGTAATTGATTTCGGAGGTAATTGGGACGATCACTTACCCTTAATAGAATTTTCTTATAATAATAGTTATCACACAAGTATCAATGCTGCACCATTCGAAGCACTTAATGGACGAAAGTGCCGAACTCCAGTCTGTTGGGCAGAGATTGGAGAAAAGCAATTATCTGGACCTGAAATAGTGCAAGAAACAACCGACAAGATCATTCAAGTCAAGGAACGACTGAAAGCAGCACGTGATCGACAAAAGAGCTATGCTGATAACAGAAGCAAGCCGTTAGAATTTCAGGTAGGTGACAAGGTATTATTGAAAGTCTCTCCTTGGAAAGGAGTTGTATGATTCATCAAGAGGGGAAAGCTAAGTCCCAGGTATGTTGGACCTTTTGAGATTATTAGAAAAATAGGACCTGTAGCCTATCAGCTACAACTGCCAGAGGAAATGGTAGGAATACATGATGTGTTTCATGTATCTAATCTCAAGAAATGCTTAGCTGATGAATCACTGGTAGTACCTCTTAAGGATATAGAGGTAAATGAACAACTTAAATTTGTAGAAAGACCTCTACAGATTGAAGACAGGAAAGTCAAGAATCTCAAGCACAAGAGATTAGTCCTGGTCAAAGTAAAATGGGACTCCAAAAGAGGACCAGAATACACATGGGAACTTGAATCAGAAATGCAAAGGAAATATCCACACTTGTTCCAGTAGATCTCGAGGACGAGCTCTAAAATAAGGTGGGGAGGATATAACAACCCTCCAAAATATTTCGACACCCTAATATATTTTAAAATACCCCAATATGTCCTAAAATACACCCCATACGCGAAAACAGGGCCCGAATACCTTTATTTTTATAAAAATTAAATAAAAACAAAAATAATTGGGTCGTCGCGGGGCGCGACCCCCTTGTCTTTAGTCGTCACGGGCCGCGACCAGGTGGACAGCAGGCGTAGCCCTAGTGTAACGCCCAGCATCCCTAAACTTTAGGCTCTTGGTAAGATCAGTCCCTGAACTTTTACCTATTGTTAATTATAGCCCCTGTAGTTATGTGAGGTTGATACTTTGATACTTTTGGCATGAATCTTATTGATAATTGATGCTTGATACTATGACGCTTGATTCTTTATTCTAGATGCTTGATTCTTGACACTTAAACTATGAGACTTGATAATTAATCTAGATACTTGACTCTTGATACTTAATCTAGACACTTGATTCTTGATACTATGGAAACTAGATTCTTTATGATTCTTGATGCTTGAATACTTGGACTCTTGATTCTTGATGCTTAAGAAACTATGATTCTTGATTCTTGAAACTTATTTGGTGCTTGACTCTTTAGACTCGTGGAACTTGATTCTTGGTTAAACGAGAGACTGGAGCCTTGTCACTGGCGGAATCTATGAAACTTGGAAACATTTGGTTTGAAATGTAATCTAGATACTTTAACCAAACTATACGCAACACAACGCTAAATATAACTCACAAAACGAATCTAAGTTAGGAGCGCAGAGAGGAGGGATTGGCCAGAGTGGCCGACCGATCGGATGACCACCAGATCGGATGATCACCCGAATGGGTGACCACTCGAACGACCAGCCACCCTATCCACCTTGCACCGCCCTAGCTCACTCTCACCCTGTAAATAGACCTGTCACATCACCATTTTGGGTGATGTGACAGCTCTGCTCAACCAGACACGCGCACTCTTCAATTCTTCATTTCTTGCTGATTTCAGTACGTTTCAGGCTAGATTCTTGTACTTTCTTTATCTACACATCATTCTCTTCATGATTCTCACTTGAAACCACACTTTTCACCGAGAAATCTCTCGGATCTGAGCTCTTGAGGGTGATGTCATCATGGAGGTTGTACAAACTAACATGCGATGTCATTCTAGACAAGATCTAGCTCAGATCTAAGATGATTCATGCGTTTTACACTAAATCTAACCTGAATCTAAGCAAAATCTAGAGTTTTTCCTATAAAACTTGAGTATCTCCATCTTTTTCTCAAACTTTTACTTTATTCGGTGGAAATCGGGTCTAAACTAACTGTAGATCTGATGAATAGTCTAGAGTTGGTATTGATCTGGGTTCTCGCCGGTAAAAGACGAGCATGGCAACGGATCCTGACAAAACACCATTAGAAACGAACGACTGATCGAACAGGAGTGATTCCCACTCAATCGGAATTTTGGGGGCTAAAGGGTTTTACCATTGTCTCGATACGTGTCGTGCCGTCACCGTTAATCTAGAAACTTAGAAACTTAACAAACATGTTAAACAAGAACAGGGGTCGCCCGATCGAGTGGTAACCCGATCGGACAGCCGTCCGATCGAACAACCACCCTATCCGGTGACACTTGCCTTAGTCTTGAAACTCTCAAACACTTGGAAAACAATCAAAAACTTGGAAGTCTGATCGAATGACAACCCGATCGAACAACCGTCCGATCGAGCAACCATTCTATTGGGAGGACCAGGATACCTACACTCGGATCGAGTGACAACCTGATCGGACTGCTGTCCGATCGAACAGTCACCCTATCCCTCCCACCTATGAACTCCAACACAAGTGGCAACCCGATCGGATGGCTATCCGACCGGGAAGCTATTTACACTCACGAGTCACCCGACCGACTGACTATCCAATCGGACAACCATCCGATCCAGTGACTGGTTTGACACTTTATTCAATCTCGTTACTCTGACCGACTCTTATCCTATTATAATCTAATCAGGCTAATTCTAGAAAGAGCTCCCTTTGATTCAATAGCAGTTTATACTGTTAAGCAATCACTGTGAGTATACTCGATCCCCTTTTTACTTTAAACTTTTGGGGTGTAACATGTATTCTATGAAACTTAAACTTGAATCTTTGAAACTTATACTCTATCCTATGTGAACATGAAACTTGTGATTCTTGATTCTTGACTCTTTGTGCTATGTGACGTTTAATCCAGAGTGTGTAGTTCCGCCTTAACAATAGTAGCGCTATAGGAGATGCACCTCTCCCATTATTCTCGGGGGGTATTGTTAGGAGGATTCTAGTTTACCTTGAGTCTTGGGTAAACACTAAAGCATCGGGATACTTAGGCTATCACTGAATGGACTGCGACACTAGCACGGCTGAAACTATTTTATTGTTTACACTATGGATATGAGTTGTTTTAATCTATTATTCTATTATCAAACTTGTATACTCGCCAATACTTTTGTATTGATATTTTAATACATGTTGCAGGCTAATAGGATGCTCGGAATGCATGGAATTCTACTAGGAGATGCTTAGAAACGTCGCCTAGTTAATATTAGTCTTTTGAACAATTTGAACAATTTATGATCTGGATTGTAATGTGATACTTGTGATGACGTTGATAGACATTTGCATGAAATCAATTAATCCTTATTGAAACAGTAGTGTTATGGAATTCTCATGAGCAATCTGAACGCTTAGTGTTCGCACCCTGATGTTTCCGTCATCGGTTGGGGTGTGACAGATTGGTATCAGAGCCATAACTATAGGGAATTAGGATAAGTAGGAATACTTGCCCTAGTCTATAGTTTTAGGAATCTTGACTCTTAGTTGTTGTTTAAGACTTAAGTATTCTACCGTATCTGCTTCCTAGCAGCACTTGTTCTGTTAAACTTACATGCCTTTCCTAAGGCTAGCATAATATACACTTGACGCTTTGAAAACACTGTTCATCGATGTTTGTATTTTGCACGAGATTTGCCTTCAAGACAGGAGTGACGTCCAAACCTTGATGGAAAATCTCCATATTATTCTAGTAGGTCTTATCTGCGGATGGGTACCAACGTTATTAGGGTACGATGTTGTCAAGTTAGAGGTGAAACTCAGATCTTGATAACTAGTCCCACTCCTTGATTTTCATGTCTCGCCAAAGTCTCGTAACTTCCGATCAATTGAGTACGTAAGATGACCAAAAGAACAAATATCGTAGGCCTAACATCGATGACGTATTTGTCTAAGTAAGTCAAGACACGTTACTTCAATTCGAAAGGGGTTCGAATCACTGTGGTTAGTCGCCGTTCCACTATCCGGAACGATCCTATGTTTTATGAGCCCATCTTGCTTTTATGTTACCTCGATTTTATGCTTATGGTTTTAAACTCGATCCTTTGATCATTTGGTATGCTTTTACACGAATCACACATTGTCCACAATCTAAAACATAAATTCTAATCTCAGATCAAACTAAATTTATGAGGCTTTATTCTATGCGTAATCTATGTGATAATGTGATTATAAGACACTAGATGTAACATGGCATGGAATACGAGGGGAAAGTGACGTGTCCGAAACATGGTGGATACGCCGCTGGTACTTCCTATATATAAGTGTTCCTGGCATGTTACCAACTTTCGTACCAAGTACCATGCGAAATTTAGTGTCTGATGTGGGGTTCTAAAGCTATGGAAGGTCTATCTGTGAAATCTATGAGAAACTTATGCTAAGTCTACCGTGTACTCTAGTGAAATCTATGTGTAAACTACGTATGTGTGGATGGAGAAACAAAATACGAAATGTAGCCTAGCGCCAAAGACAATGGGGAAAGTGGCATGTCCGAAGCGTGGTGGATACGCCGCTGGTACTTCCTATATATAAACGCTTCTGGCATGCTACCAAACCTTCGTTTTGTAGGCTCGGGTTTGAGTGATCGAATCTACTTAGTTGATCTATGTGGTTGAATCTATCTGGTTAATCTATGTTTTGAGAAGTGGTGAAATCGAAAGCGGTGATTAACGAGGCATGACACCTACGACGAGACGGATGTGGCATGATTGAAGCATGGTGGATACGACACTGGTACTTCCTATATATAAGTGCTTCCGTCATGCTGCCGAACTTTCGTAACATGTACCATGCGGGGTTTCGTTGGTAGTGGATTGTTAGCACGAGTCTATGTGAAACTAAGTGAATCTACTGAATCTATTGAATCTACTGAATCTATTGAATCTATTGGAGTCTGTTGAATCTATTTGGAACTATTGTAAACTATGTGAATCTATGATGATGATGATGGGTGTGTTCTACGACACGTAACATGACCCCGAGTACGAGGTTGAAGCGATGTGCCCGAAGCATGGTGGATACGCCGCTGGTACTTCCTATATATAAGCACTTCTGACATGTTGCCAAACTTCGTACAACGTGCCATGCGAAGGTCGAGGGTTTTGTCGTATTGAAATCTAGGAGAAACTTGAATCTTGTGAATCTTATGAATCTAGTTAAGTTTTAGTCTATTGTGTGTAAATCTATATTGTGAAGCTTCGTGAATTTAGACTTATACGATCCCCTTATTGGATCTTTAGGATGTCTTCTCGAAAGCTATCCGACACTCTCAGGAAACCCAGAGAGAAGTCTCAGAAAAAGATGATGTCATTCATGGCAGACCAGATTGCTCGAGTAGTGCCAAAGACCATCTCTGAGCTCCAAGGATCAAACACTACTCCATCCTCTGTGGATTCAAAGGCCGAGAAGCAAAAGCCTACTAAGTTCAACTATAAACATTTCATCTCTTGCAACCCCAAGTCTTTCACGGGCAGTGATGGGGTGACTGCTATGCTCGAGTGGTTTGACATCATCGAGGTTACCTTTATTAACAGCGAGTTCCCAGACCACTTAAAGACTAGGAGTGCTACTGGGATGTTTCAAGGCAGAGCGTTGGAGCGGTGTTCGAATGAGAGAAACATCCGTTCTAATGAAGAAGCCTATGCTCTTCCATGGGCTGAGGTGCGAGAACTAATGATGCTTGAGTTCTGCCCTCCTCATGAATAATTGAAACTGGAAGAAGAGTTTTGGCATCTGAAACAGGTTGGCGACGATAACCTGGCTTATACTACCCGTTTTAAGTAGCTGAGTCTTATCGTTCCTCACTTGGTTTCGACTCCTAAGCGAATGATAACCAAGTACATCAATGGTCTACCTCCTGCTATGCGTGATGCTATTGAAGCAGCTCAACTGGAAACTATTGAGGAAGTCTATCGTTTGGCAGCAAGTTTGAACAATAACCGTATGCGTGAAAAACAGTTTGCTACTCCTGCTCCCTCCAAGTCTGCGAATCAAGTTACTTAGCAGCCAGGCAGCAACAAGAACAAGAAAAGGAAATCCCAGGGTTCTGGATGTAATGCTATTACTCCTGCTGCAAACCCTGCTGCTAAACCTGCTCCTGCTACTGCTGCTGCTAACCCTGCTGCTCCCGAAGCTAAGAAGCAATACACTGGGACTCATCCCAAGTGTGCGACTTGCAACTACCATCATCCTGCTGCGTCTGCATGTCGTCTGTGCACCAACTGTAATCGTTATGGTCACACGACTCCTTACTGTCGTCAAGCTAACCCGGCCCCGCAAGCTCAACAAGCCCCAGCTCAGGCAGCTTTACCATCGCCTCCGGCTCCTCTGCAGAACCCAAGGCCACTCAACGCTATTCGTGCATGCTACAAGTGTGGAGATACTACCCACCTCCGTAACCAGTGTCCTCAGCTGAACCAGGACCAGCAGCCAGCCGCTCGTGGACGAGCGTTCAATCTAAATGCAAATCAGACTCGTAATGACAATGACGTTGTCAATGGTATGCTCCTTGTTAATAACCTTTATGCTTCGATTCTATTTGATACTGGTTCTGATAAAAGCTTTGTGTCCGCGGAATTTGAGTCTTTGATAAACTGTACACGCTCCAAGTTACCTGAGTCATTCTCTGTTGAGATTGCTAATGGTAAGTCGATTCTTGTGAATTCTATCATGCGTGATTGTTCTCTAATTCTTAACGATCACGTCTTCTCTATTGATCTTATACCCATGCGATTGGGTAGTTTTGATGTCATCATTGGCATGGACTGGTTGCGTAAGAACCATGCCGAGATTGTTTGTCATGAGAAACTTGTTCGTCTTCCTCTTCCCTTTAGTGATACTTTGATCGTCTTTGGAGACCGACCTTCAAATGGACTGAGATTGATGTCATGCACACAAGCGAGCAGAAGCTTACGTAAACAGAACCCTGCCTTCTTGGCCCACGTGGTGGAACAAAAAGGCAAGGGGAAGAACATAAGCGACGTTCCAATGGTGTGTGACTTCACTGATGTCTTTCTTGAAGATCTTCCTGGTCTTCCTCCTCCCAGATCCGTTGACTTTCGTATTGATCTCGTGCCTGGTGCGACTCGTGTCGCCAGGGCTCCTTACCGTCTTGCACCTTCTGAGATGCAAGAGTTATCTAGTCAGCCACAAGAATTACTCGATAAGGGTTTTATTCGTCCGAGTACCTCCCCGTGGGGTGCCCCCGTTTTATTCGTCAAGAAGAAGGATGGTTCCTTCTGGACGTGTATCGACTATCGTGAGCTGAATAAGCTTACCGTGAAGAATCGTTATCCGCTTCCTCGTATTGATGACCTATTTGATCAACTGCAAGGCGTGTCTTGTTTCTCGAATATTGACCTACGTTCGGGATATCATCAACTACGTATCCTCGAAGATGATATTCCTAAGACTGCGTTTCATACTCGATATGGGCACTACGAGTTCGTAGTCATGCCTTTTGGCTTGACCAACGCACCGGCAGTGTTCATGGACCTTATGAATCGTGTTTGTAAACCCTATTTGGATCGTTTTGTGATAGTCTTTATTGATGATATTCTTATTTATTCTAAGTCTAAAGCTGATCATGCTCGCCATCTACGTCTTATGCTTGAACTTCTACGTGGTGAACGTCTGTATGCTAAATTTTCCAAGTGTGAGTTTTGGATTGATGAAGTGCAATTTCTTGGTCATATTGTTAGTAGCCAGGGTATTCATGTTGACCCTTCTAAGATTGAGGCGGTAAAGAATTGGTGTACGCCTAAATCCATGTCTGAGATTCGTTCTTTTCTAGGACTGTCGGGTTATTACCGCCGATTCATCGTGGATTTTTCTAAAATCGCTGTTCCTCTTACTACTCTAACCCAAAAAGGAGAAACCTTTTGTTTGGGGTCCCGAACAAGAGGAATCCTTTCAAACTCTTAAGAACCTTTTGTGTAATGCTCCTGTGTTAACTCTACCAGATGGTAACGATGATTTTGTGGTATATTGTGATGCCTCGAACCGTGGATTGGGCTGTGTGCTCATGCAGCGGGACAAGGTTATTGCTTATGCCTCTCGTCAGCTCAAGGTGCATGAGAAAAACTACACTACTCACGATCTGGAGCTTGGTGCGGTTATTTTTGCGTTAAAAATCGGGCAACACTACCTTTCTGGTATAAGGTGTGTGGTCTTCACCGACCATAGGAGCCTTCCACATATTTTTGACCAAAAAAAGTTGAACATGCGACAGAGACGTTGGGTGGAATTGCTTAACGACTACGATTGCGAAATTCGCTATCATCCAGGCAAGGCGAATGTAGTAGCCGACACCCTTAGTCGTAAGACCCATTTCAAGGCTATTCGTATCTCTAGTGATCTGCATGCTTGTATTCGTGAAGCTCAGTTTTCGTCAGCAAATGAAGGAAGTATAGCTGTTGAAGTTCATGGCGCTAATGTAAATCAACTCAAAACCAAATCTGATGGTCTTCAGTATTATCTAAATCGCGTCTGGGTGCCAGATCGTGATAATCTCCGTGAGCTCATTATGACCGAGGCTCACAAATCCCGCTACTCTATCCATCCAGGCGCTGATAAGATGTACCAGGATCTGCGTGTGACTTATTGGTGGCCTGGCATGAAGATGGACATTGCTGTATATGTGTCTAAGTGCCTTACTTGCTCGAAGGTAAAGGCTGAACACCAGCGTCCTTCTGGACTCTTAGAACAACCAGAAATCCCTGTCTGGAAATGGGATAGTATCACTATGGACTTTATTACTAAGCTACCCCGTACCTCTAAAGGTCACGATAGTATCTAGGTGATTATTGATCGTTTGACCAAATCCACTCACTTTCTTCCTATTCGTGAAGATTACAGAGTGGAGAAACTTGCTCGAGTCTATACTGATGAGATCATATCCCGTCATGGCATACCTCTTGACATAATCTCGGACCATGATGGTCATTTTACTTCGTGTCTTTGGCAAACGTTCCAGTCCGCTATGGGTTCGCACTTGAATCTTAGCACGGCCTTTCATCCTAAGACGAATGGGCAGACCGAGCGTACTGTTCAAACCTTAGAGGATATGCTCCGTTCTTGTGTCATCGACTTTTGTGGTAACTGGGATGTACATTTACCATTGATTGAGTTCTCGTACAACAACAGCTATCATTCCAGTATTCAGATGGCTTCTTTCGAAGCTTTATATGGGCGAAAGTGCCGATCTCCTCTCAGCTGGCATGAGGTTGGGGAAAAGCAGTTCACTGGCCCTGAGATTGTTCAAGAGACAACGGATAAGATTCTTCAAATCCGTGATAACTTGATCAAGGCTAGGAGCAGACAAAATAGCTATGCTGATAATAGGCGGAAGCCTTTGGAATTTGCTGTTGGTGACCGAGTTCTTCTCAAGGTATCTCCCTGGAAGGGAGTAATTCGTTTTGGAAAGAAGGGAAAGCTTGCTCCTCGCTATGTGGGTCCTTTCGTGATACTTGAAAGCATTGGCAAGGTAGCATAAAAACTCGACTTGCCACAAGAACTAAACAACGTGCATCCCGTGTTCCACATATCCAACCTACGTAAATGCCTAGCCGACGAGGGACTGCAGGTTCCTCTTGAAGACTTGCAAATAAACGAAGCTGTTCAGTTTGTGGAGAAACCGGTCGAAATCATGGATCAAACTGTCAAGCGTCCAAGGCGCAGCAAAATTCCCATTGTCAAGGTTTGATGGGAAGGAAAGCGCGGTGCCGAATTCACTTGGGAGTTGAAAAGTGATATGAAGGCCAAGTACCCGCATCTCTTCGAGCAGTCTTCTTCTAAGATTTCGGGGACGAAATCTCCTAAAGGAGGGGAGACTGTAACGCCCAGGGTCCCTAAACTTTAGGCTCTTGGCAAGATCGGTCCCTGAACTTTTGCCTATTGTTAATTATAGTCCCTGTAGTTATATGAGGTTGATACTTTGATACTTTTGGCATGAATCTTATTGATAATTGATGTTTGATACTATAACGCTTGATTCTTTATTCTAGATGCTTGGTTCTTGACACTTAAACTATGAGACTTGATACTTAATCTAGATACTTGACTCTTGATACTTAATCTAGACACTTGATTCTTGACACTATGGAAACTAGATTCTTTAAGATTCTTGATGCTTGAATACTTGGACTCTTGATTCTTGATGCTTAAGAAACTATGATTCTTGATTCTTGAAACTTATTTGGTGCTGGACTCTTTAGACTCGTGAAACTTGATTCTTGGTTAAACGAGAGACTTGAGCCTTGTCACTGGCGGAATCTATGAAACTTGGAAACTTTTGGTTTGAAATGTAATCTAGATACTTTACCCAAACTATACGCAACGCAACACTAAATATAACTCGCAAAACGAATCTAATTCAGGAGCGCGGAGAGGAGGGATTGGCCAGAGTGGCCGACCGATCGGATGACCACCCGATCGGATGACCACCCGAACGGGTGACCACTCGAACGACCAGCCACCCTATCCACCTTGCACCACCCTAGCTCACTCTCACCCTATAAATAGACCTGTCACATCACCATTTTGGGTGATGTGACAGCTCTGCTCGACCAGACACGCGCACTCTTCAAATCTTCATTTCTTACTGATTTCGGTACGTTTTAGGCTAGATTCTTGTACTTTCTTGATCTACACATCATTCTCTTCATGATTCTCACTTGAAACCACATTTTTCACCGAGAAATCTCTCGGATCTGAGCTCTTGAGGGTGAAGTCATCATGGAGGTTGTACAAACTGACATGCGATGTCATTCTAGACAAGATCTAGCTCAGATCTAAGATGATTCATGTGTTTTACACTAAATCTAACCTGAATCTAAGCAAAATCTAGACTTTTTCCTATAAAACTTGAGTATCTCCATTTTTTCTCAAACTTTTACTTTATTCGGTGGAAATCGGGTCTAAACTAACTGTAGATCTGATGAATAGTCTAGAGTTAGTATTGATCTGGGTTCTCACCGGTAAAAGACAAGCATGGCAACAGATCCCGACAAAACACCATTAGAAACGAACGACTGATCGAACAGGGGTGATTCCCACTCAATCGGAGTTTTGGGGGCTAAAGGGTTTTACCATTGTCTCGATACGTGTCGTGCCATCACCGTTAATCTAGAAACTTAGAAACTTAACAAACATGTTAAACAAGAATAGGGGTCGCCCGATCGAGTGGCAACCCGATCGGACAGCCGTCCGATCGAACAACCACCCTATCCGGTGACACTTTCCATAGTCTTGAAACTCTCAAAACTTGGAAAACAATCAAAAACTTGGAAGTCTGATCGAATGACAACCTGATCGGACAGCCGTCCGATCGAGCAGCCATTCGATTGGGAGGACCAGGATACTTACACTCGGATCGAGTGACAACCCGATCGGAGTGCTGTCCGATCGAACAGTCACCCTATCCCTCCCACCTATGAACTCGAACACAAGTGGCAACCCGATCGGATGGCTATCCGACTGGGCAGCTATTTACACTCACGAGTCACCCGACCGACTGACTATCCGATGGGATAGCCATCCGATTGGACAGCCATTCGATCCAGTGAATGGTTTGACACTTTATTCAATCTCATTACTTTGACCGACTATTATCCTATTATAATCTAATCAGGCTAATTCTAGAAAGAGCTCCCTTTGATCCAATAGCAGTTTATACTGTTAAGCAATCACTGTGAGTATACTTGATCCCCATTTTACTTTAAACTTTTGGGGTGTAACATATATTCTATGAAACTTAAACTTGAATCTTTGAAACTTATACTCTATCCTATGTGACCATGAAACTTGTGATTCTTGATTCTTGACTCTTTGTGCTATATGACGTTTAATCCTGAGTGTGTAGTTCCACCTTAACAATAGTAGCGCTATAGGAGATGCACCTCTCCCATTATTCTCGGGGGGTATTGTTAGGAGGATTCTAGTTTACCTTGAGTCTTGGGTAAACACTAAAGCATCGGGATACTTGGGCTATCACTGCGTGGACTGCGACACTAGCACGGCTGAAACTATTTTATTGTTTACACTATGGATATGAGTTATTTTAATCTATTATTCTATTATCAAACTTGTATACTCGTCAATACTTTCGTATTGATATTTTAATACATGTTGCAGGCTAATAGGATGCTCGGAATGCATGGAATTCAGCTAGGAGATGCTTAGAAACGTCGTCTAGTTAATATTAGTCTTTTGAACAATTTGAACAATTTATGATCTGGATTGTTGTTAGGCCCTAAAGTGTGAGACTGATGCATCAAATTAACACAACGGGTTATGGTTACGAGCTGGGCCTTACCGGGTTAGTTTATATTAGGTTGTGGACCTTTATAGGTCACTTGGGCCAAGCTTTAGGCCATGTGGGCCAAGCAGGCCCAAGGGGAGCCCATGTAGGGAAGTGGGCTTGTCTATGTATATAAACAAGTTTCTAACTTGTTTTAGGGTTTGAACCTTATTGTTACAATTTCTCTAGAGAGGGAGGCGATCGATTGGTAGTGGTGAGCTTGTACCAGACGATTTTGCTAGTTCATAGTAATAGAATCGTGTGCAAGTTTGATAGTGATTCCGGTTTGTTCTTCGTTGTTCATATTTCTTGTTGGTTTTCGTTTTATTTCTTGAATCTCACCAAGTTTGGATTCCGCACAAACGATTTTCAGTTTTTCGTGTTTATCTTGAATCATCTTGTGATTGGTTTCCGCACTCTCACAAGATTAGGTTTGATATCATTGAAAGATCCGGTTTTACGGGACTTACAAGTGGTATCAGAGCCATTAGAACCTATATCTAGGCTCGGTCTGATATCAAAGATTCAAGATTTTCGTTGTGTTTGGGTTGGTGTTCTTCGAAGTGTTCTTGGGTTTTTTTATTGAAAAATCATTATATTTTGCTGTTTGATCTATTCGAAATTCTGTTGTTAATGGGATGTTTTTTTAATTTTTAAAAGGATTTAAAAAAAAGGTTTTATTTTCGAAAAAAAAAATCCCAAGTTTTTCGGAAAAATTGACATCTTGTTTTGGAAGTTTGTTATTTCATCATCATCAAATATCAGTCAAAATCTTCTTCCTGGAAGTTTGTTATTCCCACTCGTAACCAGTGTAACCCGAGTCGCAACCACTGTCATTAGAATCATCATCAACTTCCGCATCTGGTTTCGAGTCACAGCAAAGCTTCAACCAACTAGTCTCGATTCACAAAGCTTTCAAGGTCTCGAGTCTTCCTGGTCTCGAGTCATCACCCTCGGTCTCGACTCTTCAACTTCTTCACGGTTTCGAGTCATTCTTCTCGAGTAGCAACCGAGATCTCGAGTCATCGTTCTCGAGTCGCAACCTCGGTTTCGAGTTGCCACTCCATTCCAACCTCCGGCACCTCCTGAATGTCACCTCCGACATAACCCATCGGCAACTACCAAGCAACAGCCACAGGTTGTGACCTCCGTCATCGATATCGACATCGTATCTAACCGTTAACCTGCAACTTCATCCTGTTCTTTGTCTCTCACCGTGAACAACCATCTCGATATCATCACGGTTCATCTCGACATCATCACGTTTCTGTCACTATCTCTACACCACCTTAGTGCAATCATCTCCATCATCTTCGAGTTCCACGTTTCGGGTTGATCGTCATCATCATACATATTTTCCGGCGACCACCACCTTAACCATCTTCTCCGTTCATACTGTAGCCATCGTCGTCACTTCATAGTCATCTTCTTGGTTGTGGCGGCTGAATTTTTGGAAATTAGGTTTTGTGGGTTTTAGTTTTGTGAAGAAGAAGACGGTGACGGGACGTTTCGCGTAGGTTTTGATTTTTTATAAAATAATAATAATTATTGAGTAATAATTACTAAATCATTGTTAAATAAAAATAATAAAAAAAGGAAGGTTTGTTTGGTGTGATAAGTTTTGACAGATTTTTTAGGCGCGGTTCAGAAAGCGGGTTCATTCGCGTGCAAAGGGTTTGAGTTAGCGAGTACACAGGTTCTCGTTGGGTTTGTGTTTTGAGGAGAAGAACAAAAGTAACAGCCACCCGCTGAAATTATGGCATTCATGTTTCACAAACCAGTGGCTCAAGAAATTACCAAAGAAGAGATACTTTCTGTCTTTTGCACTCCTGAATGTAGAGAAAGGGTTGAGGCATATCATTTACACAACGCTGAGCTAATCGAAGATTATAATGACATTAAAATGAAAAATTTCACTTTGGCTAATAATGAAAAACTTTTTAAGGAGAAAATCGAAGCTCAGCGAAAAGACATCATCCAACTCAAGGATGATGTTAGTGTAAAAACAGCCCAACTCTTCATGGTTAAAGAAAATGCAATGTGACTAAAGAACTGGAGGATATCAGAGATAGATATCAAATAAATGAGCTAAATATTAAAAAATTTGATTCTTCCAGCAAATTAGTCAAAAACCTGTGTGATCAACAGTTAGCATACCAGAAAAGAAAAGGGTTAGGATTGGGATTTAATCAGGCTCCTCCTCCTTATAATGAAAATTATACTTACTTACCTACGACTGAGGAGGAGATGATAAATGAAAGCAAAATGACTTATGGTACCAAAAACTGTAAGCCATCAGTAAATGTCAGACCTGTTGAAAAACAGGTGGTTAAACCAGTTTGTTTTGTGTCCAAGGGTACTTTTGATCCTAACGTTTCTTCATCATGTGCAGATGAAGTACCTGAAGTAAGATGGGGAGATATGATTGGGGATGAACCAGATTTAAATTCTGATTCACATTTTTCTAAAAACTCAATAAATGAAACAGCTTCTGAATCTGTTTTTGGACCAAACTTTTTTAAGTCGTTATTTGGTTCTTTTTCAGTTGATAATAATTGTGATGTTTCTTGTTCAACGGCAACTGAAGCTGAACAAACAAATGAAAGTGAGAGTGAAGATCAACAATGTTCTGATTATTCTTCTGAAACTGTTTCTGTAAATGTTCCTGATAATGTATCCCGTGGGACCACTGAAACACACTCTCAAACGGATCAGGAGACTTCTTTAAAAAACAAAGCTGCCAGTGAACCATTCTTGAACACAAATGGTTCATGTGCTGATAACTCGTCTAATGATTCTGCTGAAGTTTATGGTGTTACATCTGATAAACCAGAACTCTCTGATCCTACCAAAGCTGATGAAGAGAAGACTGACGTGAACAAGGCTCCAAGTGCGCAAGCTGAACAATCTGACCCTTTTGTTAGTAATGAAAAGGTTCAGATTAAGCAACAAGAGCCGAATCAAGCAAGTAAAGGACGCGGAAAGAAAAAGCCTAAACATCAAATACAAGCAGGCTCTCCACAGTCCTCAATGGGCAGCAATAGTCCTCAAAAGGCCCGTGACGTGAAAAATGCTTTTGTTAAGCCAGTCAGTAATGGCAAATGTGAGAAATATGCATTTGATTGTGCTAACAAAGCTTTCGGAAAGACTGGTGAGATTTCTGAACAAGACTTGCAGTCTAAACAACTCAAGAAAAATCAAAAGAAATCACCACCACAGAAGACTTCTACAAACAACAAATACAAGCACCCTAATTCGTCTTCATCTAAGAGAAATGTGCAGGCGCATCCAGCGCAAAAAGGACCGGTTTGTCCTTCAGGACCTGCTAGAGCGAATCAAGCTGCTCAAAACGTCTTTCCGATGAAAAGACAAACTTGCTACAACTGTGGCATTGCGGGTCATATTGCTAGAAACTGCACACAGCGTCCCCATGTACCCTACTATATGCAAAATCAGAGGGTTACACCTAAGGATAACTATCATTCTAAGCCGATGAAGGAATCATCACCTAAGGCAATGAAGAATGTGAATCCCAAGGTTAAACCTTCTGATGGGGATTGGAACGCTGCTAAAAACAAACACAAGGCTGATCAAGAACTAAAACGTTTTTCTAAAACTAACAAGCCTGAATCAGCTAAAGCTGCTCAACCGAAGGCAACAAACACGTTTGTTAAACCGAAACAGATTTGGAAACCCAAATCCAAAGCTTCAATGTCTCCAATCCTTGAAACGAAAGGGGACTTGTGTTTGAAGGAAGTGTCTTACTTTGATGCTTCAGGAAAACCCAGGACCACGATGGCCTGGGTACCCATGTCTTACTAATCTCCTTACTTTTCAGGAACAACCAAGGAGGAGATGTTGACAATCTCTGGAATGTTGATAGCGGTTGTTCCAGAGATAAAATGGGTAACATTTCACTGTTGCAAAAAGTTCAAATTTTTTTTACAGATGATATGTTTCCTTTGGAGGAGATTAGAGGAGTAAGATAAGATCAGCAAAAGGTACCGTTTAAATTCAGTACTTTGATTTGAATATTGATTAGTCTTCAATCTGATGACAGAACAGTTAAGCAAAAATATTTTTTTCTCTTTCTTAGTTCATTACTCTGTGTATAAAGTGTCCTTTCTCTAGTAAATGGTAAATTTGCGCAAAAATACAAGATTTATGCACAAATTTAAGGGGGAGAGGAACATATAGATAGATATAGAGTTTAGGGGGAGAAAACTCAGAAAACTCAGAAAATACAAAAAGAGTTTGCTGTAAATATGTATTGTTTTAGGGGGAGAAAATGAGAAAAATACAAAAACATTAGAAAAATGAAAAAGCCAAAAAGATAAATTGCATGATATGGGAAGTGAAATAAATGTTCGTGTTAAAGGGTTTGACTAACACATGTAAGGTACCATAGCTGATAAGACTAGGATCTACTGCGATATGTCGATAGGCTTGACGCTCAAAATGATAAAAGATACTAAGTGTTATAACATAACGAACTATGTACCATGTGGGTAACATACCAACGGTGTATGATTTTAAGGTCTTAAATCTTGCGTTGATAGATAGCCAACGTCTGAGGTTTCGGGTCTTTAGCCAAAAAGATAAATTGCATGATATGGGAAGTGAAATAAATGTTCGTGTTAAAGGGTTTGACTAACACATGTAAGGTACCATAGCTGATAAGACTAGGATCTACTGCGATATGTCGATAGGCTTGACGCTCAAAATGATAAAAGATACTAAGTGTTATAACATAACGAACTATGTACCATGTGGGTAACATACCAACGGTGTATGATTTTAAGGTCTTAAATCTTGCGTTGATAGATAGCCAACGTCTGAGGTTTCGGGTCTTTATATTGTTGAATCATCCGGGGATATCTTGGCTGTTCTTCTGTTCAGAACTAAAATTGTACATGACCCCAGGAAAGAAAGTCACTTGGAATTAGCTCATTTCTATTTGAATGTCTGTATGTTGTCCCGATACACACAATTTTGATCTGATTCTGAAATCTTATCTGAAAAAAGTCGTGTACCTCCCCTGCTGCATCCAGATATATGCTGACCTGGAGGTGCTAGGCAACGACAGCTTCTGCTGCATCCAGATACATGCTGACCTAGTTGTACGTTGTCGCACTATAGATCTAATACACCCGAAAGAGGCCCTCAAGTGCCCAAAAGAAACCCAAGAAACCTATATCAAACTGAGAAAAACTAATTTGATCTGTATATTATACCATCTCTGCAAAAGATCTATTCTGTTCTCTTCTCAACCTATTCCCAGTTAAGATTTCAGAAATCTGGATTGGACTTGTGAAATATGTGGTAGGGAAGATACTTGCATGATAGAGTGTGCTGTTTATATTTCCAGGATTTGATTAGTATTTATTTGGGTGTTCATTGTTAAGAAATCAAAACATGATAAAACAGATTATATGCAGACCTAGACACAGTCAGGATATCTTAAAGGATGACATCAGTATACTCACCTGCTACGATGAATCGTTGTGCTTACCTTGATCGCGGGGGTATGCCTTGGAATGGGACACACGGGTATAATAGTATAATATTACCTAAAGCATATCACGAAGTTGAAAAATTGAAAGTTGAGCGTTAAAGTTTAAGTGGACAAACATATTGGCAATCGCATAGACCAGTTTGATTAGGCTCGTACTGAAAAGTGTTCCTTAGTCTGCCCGAGAACGAATTTTGATCCCATTGCAATTGTAATTGTATATTATGGTAGTTATTTATATTTTGGGTTTTTATTTGTTTTTAGTTCTTAAAATAAAAATAAAAAAAATTGAAAAAATTCAAAAATACAAAAATAGTGTCTTGTTTTTCTATAAAACCAAAAATCCAAAAATAGAGTGTTTATTTATTTTTCTTAAAATTAAAAAAATGTAACCGTTCTTGAAGATTTGACTGATCATCAAAAGTTGAAAGAATTTAAATTGTGAAATCCGAGTATAAGTACTTGGATGTACCAAGTGTTCATATGGTACTCTCCCTGTTGCATAAGAAATGTTTGCTAATGAGTTTGTGAGCATGTGCAGAACTTGATTTCAATCAAGAACAGGGGTTGATGAAGACTGAGATGCTATTAGTTGCTGAAGAAGCCTGAAGCAGCACAACAACAAGATGTACCTGAGTCAGAAGAATCGGATACGAATTGCCGTCTGACAGTGATAGTGCATTTGAAGAAGTACCGTGAACCTGCTTGAAAGACAAAGATTGAAGAAGAAAAGATTTGTTGAGAATCCTCCTCTCACATTCTTTTTGACAAAGATATTTCAAGCTAAAGCTGATCGAGATCCTGATATGAAGCTAACCACAAGAACTGAAGAAAGAGACCCAGTGCTGAGAGTTCAGAAGTCAAGAACTTCCACAACATCTGCAGCATAGCGACAACCATAGACTTCGTTGAAGACGTTGCTGATTCCATGTTATGAAGACAATTTGATGGCATCAGTCTAGGGGGAGATTGTTAGGCCATAAAGTGTGAGACTGACGCATCAAATTAACACAACGGGTTATGGTTACGAGCTGGACCATACCGGGTTAGTTTATATTGGGTTGTGGACCTTTATAGGTCACTTGGGCTAAGCTTTAGGCCATGTGGGCCAAGCAGGCCCAAGGGAAGCCCATGTAGGGAAGTGGGCTTGGTTGAGTATATAAACAAGTTTCTAACTTGTTTTTAGGTTTGAACCTCTTAGAACCTCTAAGAACCTCCATTGTTATAAAAATTCTAGAGAGCTAGAGAGAGAGGCGATCTTGGTTTGTCAACTTGTACCAGACGTTTTGCTTATTCAAGTAATAGAACGTGTGCAAGTTTGAAAGTGATTCTGGTATTGTTCTTCGATTTTCAGTTTTTCGTGTTTATCTTGAATCATCTTGTGATTGGTTTCCGCACTCTCACAAGATTAGGTTTGATATCATTGAAAGATCCGGTTTTACGGGACTTACAATTGTAATGTGATACATGTGATGACGTTGATAGACATTTGCATGAAATCAATTAATCCTTATTGAAACAGTAGTGTTCTGGAATTCTCATGAGCAATCTGAACGCTTAGTGTTCGCACCTCGATGTTTCCGCCATCGGTTGGGGTGTGACACCAAGGCCGCCACGTGTCTCACTCGCTGTCGACCCTATCTCGTGACCAATCAACCCTACGGCCTAGACACCCTACGTCGCGGGGCACGACGGCCCCTGTCTTCCTTCGTCGCGGGGCGCGACGAACCTGTCGACCAGCCCTATAAAGGGAGGCCTTCGGCCTTCAGTTTCAATTTATTCATTCACTCGATCTCTCTCTCTCTCAATTTCTAAATAGTAGGCATAATTCTCGGGTGTAATACCCCCCTAAATAACGAAGTTCTGCTCCGTTGTAAGTATCATAACCCCTGGATACGTATTAGATACGCTGCCCGATTGATCTAGGGTTCTGTAACGGCTGTCGTGGTTCTGCCCGACGTAGTCATTGGAATGCCGTCTCGGGGAGGGTGTTACTAATGTTAAAATGGGTTATTATACTAACGCGTGTGCATTTGTGTAATTTATAGATTATCACCAGGAAACCCTTATAGAAAACCTAAAACAGCAATGTGAGTAATCTCCTTTTTGTAAATAGTTTTTACAAAACCTTAAATATTTTACAATGCAATTTAGCAGTGATTGAGTCTTTGTAATTCTACAATTACTGCCGGTATGTTGGGTTTTTGTATACAAAATGTGAGACACGTTACCATTGGACAAAGAGTTAGCCAATGTGTAATATGACCCACCAGTCAGGATTGACAGTACTGAATGAGTAATTGGGTAGATGTAAACATTGTAATCGCTCACAATACTGTTTAAATTAATAAAACTTTTCTTGATTAAACTGGGATTCACTCACCAGTATTTCCCACTGACTAAATGTTTTTGAACGCGTCTCAGGTAACACAATGTGAAAGCCAATTAGAAGCCAGCTGGACAACACTGAAGGCTTGGAAAAGTGGCTATAAAAGTTACCTAAATAAAGAAGGCGTTTTATTTCAATAAAATGGGATTTATCCCTATAAATCAGTTTGTAATGAAAACTTAGGTTTTATCCCAATGTGTTTATTTATATAAAATGTGGTGTTTTACTCTGATGAAATATTTCATAACTACGGTCTTGATGTAATTTCAGCTGCCCAATTAATAAACACCGATACCACCAATACCGTTGTTCGCGGCCGCCCGTTCCCAGGACAGATAGAGGGCGGGGGTTGCGACACCTATGTTACAGCCGCCGATTATGCAGGTACGGCCACCACCATGCGCAACAGCTGAGAACACCAGGCCCACTATGTTGACTTCTCTTCTCAGACATCAGGTTCGACGAACAGTAAGCCTGGATTGGTCTTAGACGAAGGTTGGCATTCTTCGTTGGATTGTAGTTTGGGCCTAACAGTGTTTTTGGTCCATCTCAAGTCTTCGTCGGCCCAATAATGACTCTTCATCGGCAAGCAGTCTTCGTCGAACAACATAAGTGTTCGTCAAACAAAGGGTTCGTCGACCTTTTAGTCTTCGTCGACTATCTTGAGTGTTCGTCGATCAATTATACTCTCTTCGTCGTCCTCTTGAGTCTTCGTCAAAAACATTAAGTTTTCGTCGTAGAGGAATCTTCGTAGGGGGTATTGTTCGTCACTGAGATTCTTCGTCGATGCAGATATGAAGAAACCCTAGTGTTTCTTCAACAGCCGCCATACTCATCTAAAAAACACAGCACTGTTCACTTGCAGATCTTAACGAAAAACCTTAAAAACATGATATTTGATGATGAAAACTTGATTATTTAGGTGTAAAACATAAAACCTAACACTCGGTTGTGATCCGTTTCAGCACAGACCCATCATTCGGGTCCAGATCTGGGGTTTTCCTCTTTTACCCATTTTTTTTACATCTTGAACAAAAATCATAAAAATCACAGATCTAGAGCACATGTGATTTAGCAAACAGTTAGATTTACTAAATCGGGTACCATGGCTCTGATACCAATTGTAGGACCGTGTTTCGTGACCGAAACCATGATTATTATGTTTATGTTCATAGACGGGAAGATTAGAGACGGATAAAAGTACTTACTTCTATAGATTCAGTAACATAACAATACAAGACGGCCCGATTAACAAGCTAACCGAACCATACCAAAGGAGTACACATCCGGGGAGAGACCAAGTGGTGATCTCTCCCTCTGAGGTCTAAAACCTCCTAAAGCTTCAAGTGTTGGAAATGACTTGGGGTTGCTATTTATAGCCACACCCCCTTGTTTTTCAAACGCACACGGTCTAACGAATAACCCTCTCGTTTGACCACTTCAAACGAGCGGGTCTATACACGTTCGTTAGACCGTTTCACTAACTATTACAAATTCAGCATAAAATAAATCTAAACTATTCAAACAGCATCGGACACAAAATCTGCATCAACATATAGGACACCCCTCAACATAAGCTAGATCCACCCGTGTTCAAAACCTGCACACTTGATTCCAAAAACGAAACATGGATTGGAATTGCTCTCTAATCCAACTTGAAAAGCCAAAAGCTAAATTTAAATTTCAGAATTTACATTCGAATTTTTCAGTTCTGTTTTTAACCTACTCCTCTAAGTAAAAGAAAACAAATAATAATAATAAGTGAAACGTGAGGCAGAAAGTGATATTTACTACATATACATTTTGAACTTGAGGGAATAGTGCCAGGCAAGCATAGTGCCAGGCAGCTTGCCTGGCACTTTCTTATTGGACCAACTCATTTTTAATTTAATTTTATTCCTATCTTAAAATTACGGTTTCGTCCTTTGTTTAAAATTACGTTTTCGCCCCTAATTCAAAATAAAATTATATTTTTGCCCTGGCTCAAAATTTACGATTTTGCCCTCAGTTCAAAAACTCATTTCTAATTCTATTCCCAGTTTAAATTTACGGTTTCGCCATCCGTCTAAAATTACGCTTTCGCCCCCCTTCAAAATAAAAATATGTTTTTGCCCCTAGCTCAAAATTATGATTTTGCACCAACTCAAATTTACGTTTTTGCCCACAGTTCAAAATAAAATTATGTTTTCCCATATAGCTCAAAATTATGATTTGCCCTCGGTTTAAAATTATGATTTCGTCCACAGTTCAAAATATTTTTACGATTTTGCCCTCTGTTCAAAATTATGATTTTGCTCCCATTTCAAAAATTATGATTTCTCCCCCTGTTAAAAATTATGATATTGCCATCGTTTTACTTTTTTTTTTGTTTTTGCAAAACTATAGTACTGTTTTATTTTGCTTGATTGACTCAATGTAACTTTTATTTTGTCAAGCAATTGTCTAACACTCGCTCATTGGTTCAGAAAAATTAGTATTTTACCCTCAGCTCAAAATTACAGACCTGTTATTGTTTTAATTTTTTTTAGAAAAACTATCGTAGTGTTCTCGTTTAATTGGTTGTCTTGATGTATTTTTTTTTAGATCGTGTTAAGTAGTATGTACAAGTAACCTAAATACATGCATACATGTTATGAAACTAAGAAATATTTGATTTAACGCCCCGTAACGCGGGCGGGCATAGGTATAATTTTTATTCGTACAGGCATGCCTGGTACATGCTCATTTGTCCTGAAAAATTACAATTTTGCTCTCAGTTTAAAATTATAGTTTTTCCATCATTTTAGTTTTTTTTTTAGTAAAAGCATGGTAGTGTTTTTTTTTAATTGGTTGACTCGATGTAATTTTTTTTGAGATCGTGTTATGAGTAGTATGTACAACTAACCGAAACACAGACATACATGTTATGAGAGAGAAATATTCGGCTTATTGCCCCGCAACGCGGGCGGGGCAAAAACTAGTTGGGTACAAAATTAGAATGGCTTTTTGGAAGTGACATGTGATGATACTGAAGACAGGTAACTGGCATCAGCTTATCTAAGACTATGGGGTATGGGTCTTGGGTTGGGGCGTGGTCATTGGGGCTTGGGTTTGAAGCCGGGCGTGGGGCGGGCTTGAGATCCGATGTGGCGGCCTCCTATTCGCTGTCCACCGCCATGTCATAGCGGATGTTTGAATTTTAAATTCCAACCGTTTGGCCAAGCCAAGCGGTCACCCCAACCCCCAACATCCCCTATAAATGTAACCCCAAACCCCACCGGCTACCCTATCCCAAACCATCGCTTTCCACCGCAACCCCACCGGCTACCCCAACCATAACCCACTTGATCCCACGAACCCGCTATCCCAACCCGAAGAAGATGGCCTCTTGGACCCACGAAGAAGAATTGGCTCTCGTCACAAGCGTCGTTGACGCTATGAAGGGGCGACAACCCGGCCAAACACGATATTGGCAGGAAGCATTCGCAAGCTACCGACATAACGTCGGACACGACCGGCACAACCTCAACGCGTGCCAACAATCATTTCAAGGCCTACTACGAAGCCGTTCCGAGCGGCAAGTAAAGGCATGAGGACCAGGTGGCGGTGGCGAACATTGAGTTTCAGGGCAAGGAGCGAAGGTCGTTCGACAAACTCGCGCTTTTTGAAATTTACCTAACGCTCTAGGTTTTTTTTTTTTTTTTTTTTGTAATTGTTCTAAGGTTTTTTTGTAATTTTTAGGTTTTTTTTTTATTTTGTAATCGTTTTTAGGTTTTTTTTTATTTTGTAATTAAAAAAATTCTAGGTTTTTTTTTTTAATGTTGTATGTATTTTTTTAATTTTTTGTAATTTTTTTTTAATAAACTGCCAAGCCACGCCCCCAAACCAAGCCCCGCCATACCCTACGGACACATCACTCACTGGTGGGGGGGCTTCAACTCCACGTGTTAACTCATGCCCCACCATACCCTACGGTCTAGAGCTGCATTTGAATGGTAGATAACTGATAAAGGAATCTGGTCTACTTGCATTGTTGCCCCTACCTAAAATTATGCCACTTGTATCCATTTTCATTCCCTACCAAGTCACTACACAATTGATTCCACTCAGTATATTTTCGTTCACGTGGTATAAAGAATAGGACCAATTTACATACTATTATTATTTTTTAATTTACATACTATTATTATTTTTTAACAATGTTGTGCAATACGAGTTGTATTGTGTGCATTGTGCTTTGTAAGATGATTTTGCAACAATGTTGTGTAATAGGAGTTGTATTGTGTGTATTGTGCTTTGTAAGATGATTTTCCACTATGTACCGAACCGGTACCGAATTTACCGAACCGGGTACACTTTGCAACAATGTTGTGTAATAGTATGTACCGAACATACTATTATTTTGCAACAATGTTGTGTAATAGGAGTTGTATTGTGTGCATTGTGCTTTGTAAGATGATTTTCCACTATGTACCAAACCGGTACCGAATTTACCGAACCGGGTACACTTTCGGTACCAATTCGGTACCGACTTTTGAGATTTTCGGTACTGATACGGTACGGTACCGGTATTTACCGGTTTTTACCCTCAAATACCGGTACCGAACCGTACCATACCTATTATATTCGGTACCGGTACCTACTTTTGTGGATTTTCGGTACCGGCCGGTACCGAGCTCATCCATATTTGCAAGAACCCTACAGTTTATAAATTTATGCTTGGTTTTTGTTATGATTTTGTAACATTAATATTTTGCAAGAACCCTAATATTTTGCAACAATGTTGTGCAATAGGAGTTGTATTGCGTGCATTGTGCTTTGTAAGATGATTTTGCAACAATGTTGTACAATAGGAGTTGTATTGTGTGCATTGTGCTTTGTAAGATGATTTTCCACTATGTACCGAACTGGTACCGGTACCGAATTTACCGAACCGGGTACACTTTCAGTACCGATTCGGTACCGACTTTTGAGATTTTCGGTACCGATACGGTACGGTACCGGTTCGGTACCGGTATTTACCGGTTTTTACCCTCAAATACCGGTACCGAACCGTACCTATTATATTCGGCACCAGTACCCACTTTTGGGGATTTTCGGTACCGGTCGGTACCGAGCTCATCCATATTTGCAAGAACCCTACAGTTTATAAATTTATGCTTGGTTTTTGTTATGATTTTGTAACATTAATATTTTTTGATGTAGCCCATTTCATTGACCTGCACTTGATTACAGTTTGCATGAACTGAAATTTATAAATATGTGTTTGCTTTTTGCTATGGTTCTTTAGCATCATATTATGTGTTCAACTCAAAAAGTCCCGCGACGCAACGCGCGCGGGTCTTTATCCTAGTTATTTGTTAAAACAAAACATATGGAGGTTGTATCAAATAAAAACCAGTATTTTCCCAAAAAAAAAAAAAAAAAAAAAAGCAACCATTGTCATTGATAAGTTAATTCATTCGCTAAAACTATATAGTGATTATTTTGCAATTAATTGACAACTAGTCATATTACCCATGCTTTGCGACATGACTTATGTAAGTTGGTATCTCAATGAACCACGTAGCAATACAATGGAGCTATTTCTCCTCTAAAAAGCTTAGACGATGTGACTACTTGGGCTGTCATGTCAATACATTATTAGCTATTTTCAAGACCACTGCAGCACAATGGAGTTTTTTTTAAGCTGTGTAAGTGATTTCGGCTCATTTAGCACTGAATGAGGCCTTGGCACCTTTTTGGTTAACATGCCTTCCTTTGCGTCGAGGTTTGTAAGGGTTTGTTGATGTAGATGGTCTTCGCATTATGGGTTTGTTGATGTAAAAAAAGTGGGTATTTTTGAAGAAAGTTGGAATCTGATTTGACGTTAAGGTGGAGGTTTGTAGGAGTTTTTTAATGTAGATGGTCTTAACATTTATAAGGTTATTTTAGTCAAATCTTAATAGCTTAAAAGCAAGGTCAAATGGCACAATAAGAGCGGAATAGTGTATATGATAAAATTGTTGGATAGTAATGGTACAAATATTATTATGTTAATAATGTGATGACAGATGTTACATATTAGGTCAAACTAGAATTACGACCCGCCGCAACGCGGCGGGGATTCTTTAGTTATAACTAAGTCAATTTAAGACGCGCACGTTATGTTGAACCTGTCAAACGGGAAAAAAATAGATGATGTAAAAATGTTCACCCACACACGCACGTTGCGTCGTGTTAACTCTTAAAATTTAGAACGAAACGTAAAAACGTTAAAACAAAGACGCACGTTGCGATGTGTTAAGTCACAAAATTTAGAACCAAGCATAAAGCGAAAAATTTACGGAAAACGAAAACTATAAAGGACCAAAGGTGAAAGTAAAAAAAAAAGAGTTAATTACATAGTTAGTCTCTGTGGTTTGCACAAAACAACATACTTAGGTACTAATAGTTTAAAATCACATTCATTTGGAGGTATTAACGTGATTTGTGTTAAAAGTAAAAAAACAAATATTTTTGGGTTAAAAGTAATTTATGAAATACTTTTGGGTGAAAAGTAAAAAAATCAATTTTTTTTAAAAACTCCAAAAGCCAAGGTTACAACAACCATATACATAACCATTTTTTGTTTGATAACCCCCAAAGCCAAGATTACCACACATAAGTAAAAAAATCAAAGTGGTTAAATCACAAAAGTTGAAAACTTTTGAATTAGAAGTGAAAAATCAAATTAATCAAAGGAGCTAAATTGTATAAGATGGAAACTTTTGAATTAAAAGTGAAAAATCAAATTAATCAAAGGGGTTAGATTACGAAAGATTAAAACTTTAAGAGAAAAATGCTCGGATAGTCCCTGTGGTTTGCCCATTTTTCACCTTTAGTCCCTAACTTTTTAAAATTACACCTATAGTCCCCAAGTTTTTGAATTTCGTTCCTGAATAGACCCTGATGTGGATGGGGTTAGTTTTTGGTGTTAGGTGCATGTGAAATGACAAAAATACCCTTCTTGTCAAATAAATAACTAAAAAGTTAAAAGAAATATAATTAATATATTACAATTCATGTGAGACCACCCACCCTACCCACTTCATCTTCCCTATTTCACACCACCACCACCACCTCCTTCAACCATCACCACCATCTACCCCACTTCACCGTAACCACCACTGTCCAAACCATCCCCGCCACAACCGCCACCGTCGCCATGGTTTTTGATAATCGAGGGATGTTGTATTTCTATCGCAAACAAATGAGCAGACCCCTCTGTAAGTCAATTACACTGTGAATTTCGTTCCTCCGAGACCACAAATTCCGAGAAACTATTTACCATCAAATTAGCTCAAACGAGGGGTTCAACGCCACATTTTCCATATTTAATTTACGAAATACTAATTACCACAAGCAATATGGTTTGGAAAGTATCTATAAGTATCCAACAAATAGACTGTTAGTGCATTTGAAAAAATGGAATACATCTGAATACCACCTTGGCACGAATATATTAATATTAACTTCTACAGATTAGCAAGGAATCATCCGTTATATCATAACTTTCCAACTCACCGGCAAAGATATACACTGTGAATTCGCTCAAATATGAAAAGTTATGATATAAAAAGGGTAAAATGTTGTGTTTGATACTTTGATATGTAAGTTTAATAGACTTACAGAGGGTCTGCTCATTTGTTTGCGATAGTAATACATCCCTCGATTTTCGAAAACTATGGCGGCGGCGGTGGTTGTGGCAATGGTGGTTACGGTGAAGTGTGTGTGTGGGGGGAGGGGGTGGGTAGTTGGTGGTGGTGGTGGTGTGGAGTGGGAAAGATGAAATGGGTAGGGTGGGTGGTGGGTCCTACATAAATTATAAAATATTAATTATATTTCTTATAACTCTTTAGTTATTAATTTGACAGTATGGGTATTTTTGTCATTTCACACGCATCTTACACCAAAAACTAATCCCCATCCATGCCAGGGACTATCCGGGAACGAAATTCAAAAACTTGGGGACTATAGGTGAAATTTTGAAAAGTTAGGGACTAAAGGTGAAAAATTGGCAAACCACAGAGGTTATTCGAGCATTTTTCTCAAACTTTAAACTTAAATTGTCAAGGATTAAAACTTTAGGGTTAAAAAGGAAACAAAGACTAAAACTTTAAACTTAAATTGTCAAAGATTAAAACTTTAGGGTTAAAAAGGAAAATTCTATTTTTTTTTTTTTTTTTTTGGAAAACTCCCTAAGCAAAGATTACAACACATATATACATATACAACTTGCTTCTTTATAGGTTAATAATGCTTGTGTGAATTAGATTCTTGTACATAAGTTTCACTCAAGTTTCCCACCAAGTTCCATCATTTTTGTCCACATAAACAAGTACTAGACATTGATTAATGTTGACACATGCGTAACATCTAGTTGAAATTTTTAGCAAACAATAGCTATCAGATGGTCATAGCTTCATAACTCGAGCCACATACTATTATCAAAAGTCCTACAATTCAACATCAACTCTGCAACGAGCATGTTGGTCTGTGAAGATAAGGGATAAGGTGGCGGCTTCTCGATAAACATGAATGCATCCAATGGCCACTCTCCAAAGACAAGATAGAAATGTACTTATTGTTTTTCTTTCATGCTTCATGTGAGAATTACCTTTGAAACAAAACATGTCATGCAATAATGGTTCACAGCCTATGTTTTTTTACCTGCGTTAGGGTTCTATAATTTCTCATTGTACGTAGCAAGATGTATGCAAGATAGGCATAAGAAGAAGTTAAAGCCAATGTGTACTTCTCTTACAACTAGAGTTAGATTTGTCTACTCCTAGAAGTAGAATGGCAACAAACAGGAACCCCGACGAGCAAGCCTGAAATCCGAAACATTTCGGATAGGTAGTGTCAGGGCCAGCTCCATAGGCTTGCCAACCTAGGCACGGGCCTAGGGTCACCAAAAAATAAAGGCCTCCAAGTTTTTAGAAAGATTTTATATATAGTATATATATACTGGCCCCAAATAAATACATTTATTTCAAAACTAAACTATTTTTTTTATTGAAGGAGCCCAAAGTAAATATTATTTAGCCCAAAAAGGCCTAATTTAAAAGCCCATTTCGCATTGATTTCCAGCCATTACAACACAACAACCATCTACCTAATCATCATTATTCAGCGGCCTAAAATTCTCACTTCCTGTCGCAACCTGCTTTCAATTTCTAAGCTGTCGAATATCACTAGACGAAAAAAGCAACCGTAATCACCCATGGCGATGGGTCCATCGGGATTGGAGGAGAGTTTATGGGTGAAATTAGGGCCCTCACTTCGTAGTTCGCTTAGGGTCTCCAAAAACGTTGGAACGGCCCTGGGTAGTGTGACCATGTATGTAACGACAAATCTATTGGGCTTGACAGAGGCATATTCGTATCATAGTGGACAGGAATTGGATCAAATTAGTTAGCTTGAAGCTTGATGATCTCAAAGATGGGCTGGGCTTCTAAGAAGACACAGGCCAGACTGACAATGTTTGATCAAACGTAGGCCTTCACCAGTTGAAGCGCTAGTTTCGTTTTTAATCGGATTCACAGCTTTAACCCATTACCCATAGTCTCCACTCTCCGACTAATCTCGATCCTCAATTAGCCCAGTCACAACTCACAACTACCAGTCCGCAATGGCGCCACCACTTTCCCCATGGTGCCACCGCCTTTCGCCGGAGTTTCCACCACCGTAACGATACCATGTGAAATGCGTAGCAAATTAGTTAAACTCTGATCAATAATGCTACATTGCTTGCTTCCATTTTGACTCAACGGGGTATTTCTTTATTGACCTGCCCAAAATCTGCATTGGCCATTGAGGTTGAGAGTATTGTGTTGGGCTTTTGGGCCAAGCATTTTAAATAAAATGAAAAGAATCTGAAAACAGGTTTTCAACATTAAATGAGTATATTGTGTAGCCCCATATAGTGAATGCATATAACATGATAATTCGGATTTGGAATAATGGATTTTAATAATCCCAATTATTAGTCGTTGGCCGGCAACGGTTCCAACTTAAAAAATAACCAGTGGCGGTCCCACCTTTTCACATATTGTAAACTAATGGACCTTTGATAAGAGAAAAGGAAAATGAGACAAAAATAAATTAAGGTCATGTTAGTAAAGGTTCATTGGTTTACAATATATGAAAAGGTGGGATCACCAGTGGTTATTTTTGAAGTTGAGACCATTGCCGGCCAAGGGCTGATAGTTGAGATTATTAAAATCTATTATTCCTTCGGATTCAGGAAACCTATTCCCTTCCTTGATGTTCAGCTCTAATTTGAATTTATGTTTATGTGAATACGAAATGCGACTTTCTATTTTATAGCGGCATGCGTTGTAATTCAGCTGATTTTTAATTTCTGGGTTTATTTTTTCTGGTATTTGTTCTAATTTTTTTATATTTCTGCCTTTATGAAATTTCTATCATGTGTATCTTTTGATTGTCATTAAGTATATTGTATATATTATTTTGTTGTGTGTTATGGAGGGGCAATTATCGAAAAAAAGTGTGGTCATGTAGGCACATTTTTGTCACCCTTCACACCAAGAGGTATTGTAGGGCTTTATATAACATGTTGGATTAGGTTGAGGTGGTGAGAAATGATTGGGTGGATATTATATTATATAAATATATAAATATATATATATATATAAATATGAATTTGAAGTTGTGATGCATAGTGATTAGAATAAATAAGTATTTATTTTAATTTTATCTAAGAATTTGAAGTAGTCCTTTTAATTTTTATAATATGTTATTCATCATTTAATTCAATTTTTCCGTAACCTGTGTACATTTTTTTTTTTAAATTTAACTATGCATCTATGTTTATTTTTTATCCAACTATGGATACCGTGCCGCTATCGTATCAAATCGAACAGAAACCGACGTTGAATAATAAATTATTATTTGTTATTCAAAACAAGGAATTTTTGTGTATCCTAAACTATACTATACAAGTGCCGGTAACAATTGACAGACTGTCGTCGGGGTCTGTGCAAAAACCTACTAAAAACACTTAAACTAGTACAACGGTACGTAGGTATCGTATTCCACTGAGGAGTCTATGGTTAATGCTAATTGTTATTTGTTTGTAAATATTTGAATTACTTTGAGAGCTTGCTAGAAAACCATAAACAATGACTTTGAGGTTGTAAAAATAATGATAAGAAAATGTGATCGCTCCGGGATTTTTGATTCTGTAATTACTAATAACCATTGAATAGTAAATCTGTTACATCTACCAATTACCTATGCAGTTCAAAATCTTAATATTAATTGATCAGATAAATATTAAAACAAACATACATAAGAATCATTCAATCACCAAAAGCATAATTGGATTCAAAACATAATTATAACTCTGACTGTCACTCAGGATTTGTCTGACACACAAATTATATAATCACGCAAATAATTGGCTGTCACCCGACTACAAATCCAAATCTCAATACAAAACAGAAACTAGAATTAAAAGTGTCTCACAAGAATCATTCACCCGAAGTGTCCACGAGAGATTTAGCCGCTCATGATACTCGTCCGATCAAAAGCTTGAGATAGTGATGAAGACATGATGATTCGGTATCGTGCGGGAGATGTGTGATGATCGATTATGTTCAGTGATGTATTTTGAGAGCCAAAGTGTTTATATTGTGGCTGCCCAAAAATTCGTTGTTGATGGTGATGTTATTTTCAATCCCCCAAAAATAATCTCAATGGCTGCTCATAATTCTTGTCATGATCAAGTCGTGATAATGGGTCCCCAAAAGTAATCAATGTTGCTCCCCAAAATCTAGGGGTGAGCAAAAGGGAAAACCCGACTTGACCTGACCATTACCCGACCCGACCCGAGAACCGATCAAACATAAAATACAGAACCGATTCACTACCCTAAATATAGGGTCGGTTCCAGTCCATAGGTCCAAGTCGGGTCTCACCATAAAAAGAACCGAGAACCGACCCGACCCTATTTTATATGAAAAATTGGAACCGATCTAAATACCTAGGTACTTGGGTTCGGGTCGGGTTGGGTTTATTTTCGGTTCGGTTCTCGGTTATTTTTCGGTCCGGACCTAAACTTGCTCACCCCTACCAAAATCGATGAAATAGGATAGGTTGTTTTGAGCCCAAAAAAATCTTTTACAATGGCTGCTAAGACCATGAGGTATGGTGAGGATAGTCCACAAAGGGATTATCCGCCAAATAGGCGCCAAGTAAGCAAAGCAATGGCTGCTAAGACCATGAGGTATGGTGAGGATAGTCCCCAAAGGGATTATCCACCACATAGGCGCCAAGTAAGCAAAGGTGGAGGACCATCCTCTTGGGGACTACCCAAGGGTGTGGTGGATGGTCCTCTCCTATTTTTTTTTATTATTTTTTTATTTAATTAATTAATTAAAAAAAAGTAAATAAAAATAAAAAAGTTACATTTAAATAAAAACCTAAACTTACATTTAAATAAAACCTAAAAAAAACAACACAATTTAAAAAACCTAAAGTTACATTTAAATAAAAACTAAAAAAATGGGTGAAAAGTGGAAGTTTTTGGTAAAAAAATGGGGTGAAAAGTGGAAGTTTTTGGTAAAAAAATAGGGTGAAAAGGGTTGAATTTATAGTGGTGTGGGTGATTTTTTTTTTTAAATGGGATGTTACCCGTTAGGGGGGCCCACCTTTTCAAACAATTGCTCCGTCTCTAATGTCTCTTGGCGGACGATGGCGCCGCGACGGGCCCCTAGGGGGCGGTGTGGGACGATCCACGACGAGGGGGACGGGCCGGCGACAAGGCCCATACCTTTTGGTCTAATAATTTGATGATATTGCCAAAACCACCAAAAAAAAGAATATGGATTGCTGCCATTCCAATCCGTAGGCCACAAGTCCCATACGTAAGCCACATATTCAAGATACTGTTTCTTTTGTGAAGCCATGCTCATGCAATCGTAAGTCACGGTTTAGAACCCGTAAGACAGATGTACAATGCACTGTTTCTTTTTGTTGTTTATTGGCTCCTTTCTCTTTTTAATTGTTCCTTTGGTGTGCATGTATATGTATCAAATTCCCCTCACAAAAAGAAGTCCTCCACGTGAATACCAAAACAATCAGCCACACTTCTTGTCTTCATAATGATGTTGTTGACTCTTCTCAAATTTCCAAAGGTATGATGATTTGATGTTGATTATTTAAAATCACAAAAAAAAGCATCCACCAATGTTCCAGATGTGCGTCCACCATCCTCCATCAATCAACATATGCATTTTTTCTTTCTTTGGTAATCTTAGAATCTTTTACTTTTTTGTAACATATCACATGGAGTTAATTTCAACTTTCAACCTAATGACAATATTAGTCCCCATCTTTTGTGCTCTATTTTTAAATAGCTTTCATCATTTTGCATCTCAGTCCCTCAAGTTTATTCCATGATCCTAGCTCTTTGTTTATTTATAAGTTTAAGCTCGTTTTTTTTCTTTACGCACCGGGACCACACATCAGACATTCCACTTCGTCTCTAATCCCATTAACGTCCCCGAATTAAGCAATTAACATCAGCGGCGGATCTAGAAAATCCGCCAAGCCGTAACGTTTTATAAATAAGCCGTAATGAAATCGAAAAAACCTCAAATTTTTCCAAAATTTACACTAATTTTTCCAAATTTTTCCCCGCCAAGCCGTAGCGGGCGTTGCCCCCCGGCCTAAGGTATATCCGCCACTGATTAACATGCAAAACCACAATTTCTCGTAGTTATCTTATTCAACGCATATAATTACTTAAAACAGGACAAAACACGCAAGATAGACCCTTTAAAGCTCGGTTTCATTCTCTCCATCAACAATATTAAAAAAACGTATCTTTTTGTATCGTAAACTATACGAGTATCGATACGTGACGAACCATACCGATTTTGACCGAACAACATTGGTACCCGATATTGGTAGCATCGGAACCGGTATTCGTTTTTATGGGTTTCGATTGATGTAAAACACATGCCGATATACTTTTGGACATATCACGACTTTATTTTTTAGTTTTCTTTTCAGTTGCTATAGTGAGTGTCGATATCAGAACGAACAGAACCGATACCAACTAAGTTTTCGCCGCATAGCGCGGGAGAAACCACTAGTATCTTCCTATACTAATAAATAAAAATCTTTTTGTACACGTGTCACTTTCTGGTGCCTCCTCCCTTTTAATAATAGTATTACATATTAATTTTTATACACAAAATATAATATAATATTAATTAATATAGTTAGAGATATAAACGTATAAATTCAAATTTAATTAATAATTATCTATAACAAATATAAATGTATCAAATAATATAATAAGTATAATATTATTTAATATAGTTAGAGATCAAACGTATAATTTCAAATTTAATTAATAGTAAATTACTTTTTGAGGGGGGGGGGATAGTGCACGGTCCTCCCAACCGCCGGAGTGATCTCACTCCGGAAGCCGCTATCCGACCAAGCTAGCTCCGCGGTGACTTCCCCATGTCGAGTTTTTACCCTGTGCGACATATGCCACTCCCAAGACTCGAACCCAAAATCAAAAAAGTTTAACGTCTAGAGTCTGTAACCGCTCATTCACACCCCCTGTAAAAAAATCAAAAAACCTTTTGTAAGGCCGAGTTCTCTAAGTACTCATAACTTGTAGAAATTTTCATTTTACCCTAACCATATATATTTGTTAAGATAAAATATATTATTTGGATATAAACAATAATTACTAATAAAGTATCAAATCACATGTACAAGTACTTATAGTATATAACTTAGAAGACTAAAATTACAAGCGGATTATCTAAATAAAGTACCAAATTATTTTTAAAGCGAACACTAAATTGTTTTTAAAAGACATATATATATATATATATATATATATATATAGGGAGGAGCTCATGCGAGAACCACCCTTATTGCGAGAACCGCGAGAACCAATGTGAACACAACCTAAAATAGCTAAAAAAACCTAACCCCCCCCCCCCCCCCCAAAACCTAACCCCCCCCCCCCACCCAAAAAAAAAAACCTAACCACCCCCCCCCCCCCCAAGCTAAATGCTAAAAACTAAAACCCCCAAAAAACCTAACCCCCCCCCCCCCCAAAAAAAAAAAAAAAAACCTAAACCCCCCTCCCCCCACCCCCAAGCTAAAATGCTAAAAACTAAACCCCCAAAAAACCTAAAAAAATCTAAAAAAAATCTAAAAAAATAAAAAAAAATCTAAATTTTTTTTTAAATATTTTTTTATGCTCAAATCGCTACTTTTAGTGGCAAATTTTTTTTTTTTTTATTTTTTTGCTTCGAAAAGTAGCGATTTTTATATAAAAAAATATTAAATTTTTTTTTGTGTGATTTTTAGCTATTTTTAGACATTTTAGGTTGTGTTCACATTGGTTCTCGCGGTTCTCGCAATAAGAGGTGGTTCTCGCATGATCTTCTCCCTATATATATATATATATATATATATTTGCTATTAAGTATATAACATTATATTTACTTAAGCTGTGTAATACACGTGTTCAACATTTTCTTCCAATTCTAAATTTATGTTACTATCAATATGTTTTCATCTTAAAAAATGGTCCAACTTCCTAATAACATTGAGTTTTAAATATTAAACTTAATTTCAATCATATTACACAACTAAAGACATTATCATCATGCTAAATAAAGACATTATATAATATTATAAAAATTTTAATTTGAATATTTAAATGTCAACTACTAATTAAAAAAGTTGTTCTAGACGCTCAAATTTATAGTTTAAAAAACTTTAGTCATATTTTTTTTTAAACGTATACTTTATTTTTAGTATGATTTTTTTAATATGTAATATTTTCTATACAATGATAATATTTGTATCTTGTCTTATGATCCATATATCTAAAAATAGTATTTATATCAAAGTATTTATTATATCATTAATATACGTAGTAGAATTTAATTACAATTCATTTACCATAACCTCATAACGTATAATTATTTTTAAAAATACATACAATTTTATGATCATTATTTTTATTTTATTTTTAGTGTTACTTCTTTTTAAGACATAATAAAATGGATTGTAGTGTCTCAAAAGAGAAGTGAAAACTTAGAAAATTATTTGAATAGCGAAAATTAACTGCTCTTTTGTTTTACTATTTTATCTAAATAAGTTATTTCATTAACAAGGATTATATAATGGTTTAAAATTTACGTTTTTCGTCATTTAACCCGTGTATTACACGGAGTTGTAAGCTAGTTATTTAATATGAAAAGAAATAAAAATCAACTTCTCCTTCCCATGCCTACGAGTTGCACCCCCATGTAACCGTCTTGGCTCCCCTTGGTCTGCTGATGTGGCTTGGATGGTGCCCCTCTGACACATGGTCTAACTCTAAAGTCAGTTCACACTGGGTGAAGTGTATCTATTAATGTTGTAGGTCCAACTAGAGGAGGATCTAGTCGCCTAATCCTTGTGTACGAACAGACCCGGTTTTGCGGAATCCAACCGGGAAAGCAAACCGAGATCGAGATAAACACGAGACAATGATTCAACGTTTAACACATACGATTGTATATATGAGACGAGTTCAGTTTACAAGATAACAATATAAGTTTCACACACACTAAGCTCTCTCACAGTTCTCTCGGTTGTCTATGTTCTCCTCTAGTTTCTGTCTTGTGCTCTCTGCTGATATTGACGACGGGCCAATGAGAAAATCCCATTTCACCCGCTTTGGGCTACCTTCATGCGGGCCCAACAAGACATAAGCCCAAATAACAGTTTGCTTTGCCCATTAAGGTTCTCCTCATGATAAATAAGCGGGAAACGAGAATCAGAAAATGCAGGTCATATTTAATGCCCGATAAGAAGAGGATCTTGGCTGGCATTGTACTTCTCCTGCCGGAACATTAAATGAGGCTGCCATCTCACCGTTAGGGGTCAGACACGTGTCTGAGCCCCCCAAAGACCCTCAGAATCTGTTGGATCACCTTAACAAAATATCTCACATGTGAGATAAGGGCTTGGGATTATATAAGACCCAGAGAAGACGATCATAAGGCAGATCGAAGGTATCATATTAAAAGCTCTCTCATTTATTCCTCCCTCATTTATTCCGACCAATATTCTCATACATTAAACACACACATACATTTATTGGATTCACACCTTTGAGGAAACATTCCGGTGATCACACTCATCGGAATAGACTCCTCCAACTCTCCGGCAAGTTTACTTACTCTCACGCCGGAGCTTGGTCACGGATCCCCCTCCCGGGGCCCTCCGTGACGAGGCTAACGGTTTATTCTTTTGTAGCAACAAGGATCGGAATATCTGGACGTCAGCGAAGACCCCATTGACCGTCATCAGGGATTTGGGTATTCGACATTGGCGCCATCCGTGGGACCTCAGTCCGACTGGTGTTCCCACTCTGAAATTCCGACGTTGAGATAACCCGTTTAACAAGAAACAACATGGCTACTCCACCCAACTCACGTACCATCCAGACGGTACAGAATGACCATGATAAGGTCACAGTGGAAGATATAACCCAGGAAGAAGAAAATGAGAATCAAGTGGAAATTCTGGAAACGGAAGAGGCCATCACTCCGGATTTCGTCGCCATGCATAAGGAGAAACTAAAAAAGTGTCTCGAGGACTTAGAAAGACAAGAAAAGCTTAACAGCCTAAGGGCTAGACTCTCCTTCGACATACCTTTCAACCAGGAAGGGGTGGACCCACAAAATAAGAGCAGTGGAAGTGACCCTCTAGAGACTTTCATGACGGCCCTTAGACAGATGTCCTCGGAGGAGAGGGAAGATCTCATTACAGGGGAGGGACAAAAAAGAAAGGGAAAAGAGAAGGAAAATCATGGCGGTGATGGTCTGGATCAACCCTACCTCCCAAGGGACTTAGCTGAAATTTCAAAATTCACTAGAAGGATCGCTAAAGCACCCATGCCCCCCAAAACAAATCTACCTCCAAACTTCGACAGGTATGACGGGACTAGAGACCCTGAGGATCATCTCCATGCCTTCCGGGGAGCAGGACAGTTG